>CM072999.1:192458059-194958059 GCA_037038555.1 Rhynchonycteris naso | reverse complement strand
GAATTAACATCATTAAAATGTCCGTACTATGCAAAGCAATCTATAAATTGAATGCAATTTCTATTAAAATACTAATGGCATACATACTTCACAGATCTAAAACAAATATTCTAAAAATTTATATGGAACCAAAAAAGAACTTGAGTAGCCTTACCAATCTTGAAAAAGAAGAGTAAAGTGGGTGGTATCACATTTCCTAATATAAAGCTATGCTACAAGACTATTGTAATCAATAGAGCTTGGCACTGGCATAAGAACAGGCCTACATATCTATGAAACAGAACAGAGAAACCATAAATAAACAATCTTTTTATGGTCAATTGATATTTGACAAAGGAGGCAAGAGATTACAATGGAGTAAAGACAGTCTCTTTAATAAATGGTGTTGGAATAATTGGATAGGTACATGCAAAATAATGAAGATAGACCACCAATTTATGCTATTCACATAAACAAACTCAAAATGCATAAAAGATAGAAATGTAAGTTGTGAAACCATAAATATCTTGGAAGAAAACATAGGCAGTAAACTTCCTTATATCTCTTGTAACAATATTTTTGCCAGTATCTCCAAAGGCAAGTGAAATAGAGGACAAAATAAACAAATGGGACTACATCAAACCATAAAGCTTTTGTACAGCAAGACACTGTTAACAAAATAAAAAGACAACCCACTCAGTGGGAGAACATATTCGTTGGTATATCTGATAAGGGTTTAATAACCAAAATAGTAAAGGATTTCTAAAACTCAACACCAAGAAGGTAAACAATTTAATTTAGAAATGGGCAAAGGAACTGAATAGATACAGTGATACCTTGAGATACAAGTTTAATTTATTCTGTAACTGAGCTCGTAAGTCAGTCAACTCGTATATTAAACAAATTTCTCCCATTTAAAATAACTGAAATAGATTTAATCCGTGCCAGCCCTGTGAAACATCCCCAAGCCATCCTAAATTATGAAAAAAGACAAGTTTTTAATTAAGAAACACACATGTATACTTTACCAATGCATAATAAAATATATGAAATAAAAGAAAAAATTGTTATTTAGTACTGTATTCTTACCTTGGAGACAGACAAGTGTAGCTAATGGAAGTGAATGGCGGAGGAGGAGGGAGGGAGGAAGGGATGCAGGCACTGTAGACATGTAAACTAAAACTGCACTTTCTTAACACTAAATGGAAACTAAAATTGCATTTTCTTTACTTTAAACAAAACTAAAACTGCACTTTCTTTACTTAAAATGAAATTACAAAAACTTAATTGTAAAAAAATGCACTTTCTTAACTTTAAACTTATCCTAAGCTTAACATCACGTATTTTTCATTTAATCATCACCTGTTTTTGCCTTTTTGGCTGTACTTTCGGCACATTCACTTGCAGGACTTTTGAATAAAAGTCTATCCAATGAGGTTTGTTTTTGCCTGCCTTTTAAAATGTTACGGAAATGTGACAAACAGGTGTCATTAAAAAGTGCTGAAACACGACCTGTTGAAACTTTTTCTGAGTGTTTCTTTTCAATGAAACTTGAAAGCTTCTCCCACATTGCCAGCATGTCTTTAATTTCACTGGTAGAAATCACTTCCTCTGACTCTACCTCCTCCTCATTACTAATCTCTTGCAGAAACTCCGTATGTTGCATCATCTGTAGCTCCTTCAACTCCTCAGTTAAGAATTCCTCCTCATGTTCCTTGATGAGTTCGTTTACGTCACCCTCATCTACCTCCAGACCCATCAACTTTGCGAGGGACACAATCTCCTCCAATGCTTCTACCTCGGTCTCTGGTTCGAATCCTTCGAAGTCCCTGCCTGCAACAACATCAGGCCATAACTTTTTCCATGCCGAGTTCAAGGTTCTTCTTGTAGCCTCTTGCCATGCAAGTCAATAATGTGTAAACATATCACGATGTTGTAGTGATCTTTCCAAAACTCTCGAAGAGTTAGATTTCTATTCTTGGTCACCTCAAAGCAGTGGCGGAACAAATGCTTTGTGTAAATCTTTTAAAGTTGGAAATGACCTGCTGATCCATAGGTTACAAGATTGAAGTTGTGTTGGGTGGGAGGTAGAGAACTTTTAGGAATTTGAACTCATTGAGAATGTCATCTTCAAGACCAGGTGGATGGGCTGGAGCATTATCAAGGATTAGTAATGCTTTCATTAGGAGTATTTTTTCTTTTTTTTTTTTTTTTTAAATTTCTTTTTATTTATTCATTTTAGAGAGGAGAGAGAGAGAGAGAGAGAGAAAGGGGGAGGAGCTAGAAGCATCAACTCCCATATGTGCCTTGACCAAACCAATACAGGGTTTTGAACTGGTGACCTCAGTGTTCCCAGGTCGACGCTTTATCCACTGCGCCACCACAGGTCAGGCGGGAGTTTATTTTCTTGAGGATATTTCTTCACTGCAGGACCAAAGACGAGATTTACCCACCCATTCAATAAAAAACTGCCATGTAACCCATGCCCTAGCATTGGTGCACCACATAACCTGCAGTTTCTCTTTAAGAATCTTCTGAGTCTTAAAGGCTTGAGGATTTTCGGAATGATACACTTGTGGTGGCTTTACTTTACAGTCACCACTAGCATTTGCACACAATGCAAGGATCAGACGGTCCTTCACGGTTTATGGCCTGGCAGCTTCTTCTCCTCTGTGGTGATGAATGTCCTTCAGGGTATTTTTTTCCAAAACAATCCTGTTTCGTCACAGTTGAACACTTGTTGGGGGATGTAGCCTTCCTTTGCCATAACCGCAGCAAAACATGCGATGTACTCCTCAGCTGCCTTAACGTCAGCACTCGCAGCTTCACCATGCCTCACCACCAAGTGGATGCCAGATCTCTTCTTGAAATTTTCAAACCAGCCGTGACTTACCTTAAACGCATCTTCTGCTGCCTCTTGATATATTGCGGTCGTACAGCCTTGCCAGTTCAATCACTAGTACACCACGCTCATGTTTTTCTATTATTTATTGCTTTACTTCAATTGACATCATTCTCTTCTTCTTGTTACCACTGTCCTTTATACTCACTTTCTTCGGTCCCATGATCGCACACAAAAATAGTAAAAAATGGAAAAATGATGCAAGAATGAGTACAGCGCATGAGATTCGACTTGATTCTGCAGGTAACATGTGAGAAAGAACGAGATGCTGGTGTTGTGCTGCTGATACTGGACCTGTGTGCCAATGCGCCAACTAGCAGCAGCTTCCTGAATCACAACTCGTATCTTGGAATTTCACTCGGATCTCAAACAAAAATACGAACTGAGTCACAGCTCATATCTTAAAAAAGTATGTTGGTCTGCTCATATCTCAAGGCACTACTGTACTTCTCCAAAGAGGACATTTCATGGCCAATAAGCATATGAAAAAATGTTCAACATCATGACTCATCAGAGAAATGCAAATTAAAACCATAATGAGATACCACTTCACATCTATTAGAATGGTGCTCATTAACAAATCAATGCACAGTGCTGATGATGGTGTGGAGAAAAGGGAACCCTCCTGCATTGCTGGTGGGAATGCAGACTTGTCCAGCCACTTTGGAAAACAGCGTGGCGTTTTCTCAAAAATTAATGGAACTGCCTTTTGATCCAGCTATCCATCCTACCTTTAGGAATATGTCCTCTGAGAATTCCATAGCACTAATTCAAATGGAGATCTGCAACTTTATGTTTATTGCAGCATTGTTTACAATAGCCAAGGTCTAGAAACAGCCCAAGTGTCCATCAGTGGATGATTAGATAAAAAACCGATGGTACATATACATAATGGAATGTTATGCAGCCGTGAGGAAGAAGGATATCATGGATGGATCTGGAGACTATTATGCTAAGTGAAATAAACCAGGCAGAGAAAGACAAATAACATAGGATCTCACTTATATGTGGAATCTAATGAACACAATGGACTGAGGAGCAAAATACAGACAGAGGCAAGGTTACAATAAACAAAAGAACAGCATTCAGAGGGAAATGGGATGAGGGAGACGGGATCGAGGAAGGTAAAGGGATTAGCCAAATTATATATACATAACATATAGACACAGATAACAGAGTAGTGAGTTTCAGAGGGTAAGGGGGATGGAGGTTGGAGGAGGCAGGGCAAAGGGGGTGAAATGGGAGGCATGTTGTTAGGAGTTGGGGGTGTTACTATATTGAGTGGGCACTTGAAACCATGTTAACAAAATAAATAAAAATTTTTAATTAAAATAAACAAAAATAAATATATACTCCCCAAAATTGTAGAGCAGTCTTCAGTTATACCTATATTTGCAAAATGTGCTTTCACTTGGAAGGGCCAAATGATTAAATGTATTAGAAACATTTTCTTCACAAGATCATGTAGAGTCATACACTTACATTATCAGAGAAATGTTTGGTACTTTTGAAGTCTATTTGCAGTCCCTAGAGTTGTGTGTGTCTTGTGTGTGTGCACAGGCCTGCAGAATTAACAGTTATAAGAGTGGCCTGTCTTCTTTATTTTGAAACCAACAGCACCAACTTCACCTGTTGCATTGTGGTGGGATTGGAGAAGAATGGGCACAGTTTCCTCAGGATTGTGAGGTTTTCCAGGGGGATAGCCTGTGTATGATAATTCACTTTCTAAAAAGAACCTGTGCAGTATGTACCTGCCTGAGAGGACTAGGTTTTCACTTAGGTCCAGCTCCCACTGCTGTAGAGCTTGCGATGAACAAACCCAATTCTTTTTTATTTTTTAACTTAAGTGAGAGCAGGGGAGGCAGAGGGACAAGACTTCACATGCGCTTCAACCAGGATCCACCCAGGAAGCCCCTGTGGGGCACTGTTTTGCCCATCTGGGGCGTTGCTCCATTACTCAGCAATTGAACTATTTTTAGTACCTGAAGCAGAGGCCACGGAGCCATCCTCAGTGCCTGGGCCAACTTGCTTGAGCCATGGCTGTGGAGGAGGGAGATAGAGTGGGGGGCAGATGGTCACTTCTCCTGTGTGCCTTGACCAGGAATCAAACCTGGGATATCCATACACCAGGCCGATGCTCTAACACGGAGTTAACTGGCCAGGGCCAAACCCCATTTCTGATGTAGTTTGCCCTCAGCTTTCCACTTGCTCCTTCTCATCCTTTGCTTCTCCAGGAGGTTGAAGTTGGGGGAGGTACTGGAACCTCACTTGGACTGGTATGATAGAGCCACTCACACATAAACACTGTTCTGTGGATTTCCTGGGCTCCGTGGAAGCAGCCTGCCTTATGATAAGAACTAACATAGATTGTCAGTAACTATTTTTTCTGAGCTTTGATTTAAGTAATGTGCAGGTCAGTGTGTTCTTCCACCAAGCTTTTTGTATTCTTATACTTTCCAAGATGTGCATGAGGAGATTTTCCTCTAAGGCTAGGACCGCAGTGTTAAACTGATTTCCTTTATTTTCATTATCACATGGCAGAATATTTTTTATTTCTGTTGATGGAATTCAGACAGTGCTGACTGCCTTTCAGTCCATTCTTTTTCCTGTGCTTCAGTTTTATTTTTCACGCCCCACCCCCACCCCCCGTCCCATTTGGCCCCCTTCTTGCATGCATTCTTCTCTTGGCTTGATTTTTATTTCTGCTCCCCTCGCCATCCTGCTCCAGGCAGCCATTGTAGTGGGGAGGTTGGCCAGTCATATTGTTTATTAAGGTCTTTGTGGTTGTCATTCTTTTTCTTTTCACAAAAATTCCAGTTATTTGAATTACTCAGCTGTTTGGATTCTGTCTAAATTGGGACTTAATTTCATTTGAGAATCTGAAAACATGATGCTTATTGATCTCTATATGCATATCTGAGTTTACTGTTGAAGACATCAAGGAAGGGAGATATTTTAATGGCAGTGGCTGCAAAATGCTATGCTTTCAAAATTACTCTTTCATGTGGTACTGAGCAGCTGGAGCATGCTGTGCTCACAGCTTCCTTTCTCTTTGTAAGGTGTGGCTACACTAAAGTCACTTCATGCCTTTCCCCTTTTTGCTTTCCTTTATCCTTCCTATGCCATTAATTCTAGACTGTACTGCTTTCTTAAAGTCTAATGATGCACAAAGTAAAACCCTAAGATGTTTAGAAGTTATGCAATATTATATTGTAGATCTGTAAAAATTCTTAACAAAATTAGTGGTTTGGAAGGATTTTCATGAGAACTCCTTTAGCTAAAAGGTAGTAAATTCCTTAACATAACTAAACTTTGGCTTTATAACAAGATCATTGTTTGGCAGTGTCCACATTTTAAAAACCAGAACTCAGAGGAGGAAATGATTCTGAGACAATGAAGCAATTTTAAAAAGGCAGTAAGTTAACATTTGCATTAATTGCCAATGATTGATTTTCTTTCTTCTAACTTCTTACCCTACATTCTAGGTAAATTGGACTATGTGAAGAATTAGAAGGTTAGTTTTACCTTTTTTCTTTTAATTGAAATTGGTTTTTCAGAAGTAGAAACTTGCCAGTAAGGGTAGAAACTAGTAAATCAGTTTACAGTGTTCTGTGCTTCTTACATGAGTGAAACCCATAAGAAAGAGGAAAAACTGCACAACTTCAAATAAGAGAAGGCTACACTGGTATAGGTTTTGCCTTTTTTGGGTTTTTTTTTTTCCCCTTATTAATTCAGTTAACATGAAGAATGGCATGTCCAGACTTTGGTTGGTTAATAATGGCCTCCAAATGGGTAGAATTTTAACTCCACTACTTATTTTTTGATGATCTCATGTAGAAAATTCTAAGAATGGTATAAAGTCATTATTCTTAGAAAATATGGAGTAGTGAGGTAATTAATAAATAATAAAAATTGGGACATAATGGAATATAAACAATTGGTTAATAATAGTCTTTACAATCAGACATTGTGTTCTGAACTTGACCTCTAATGAGGTAGTATAAATGTATCTGTCTTTGTTGTCCTGAGACGCCAAAGTTGCTGGTTTGATCCCCAGTCAGGGTACTGTAAGGCCAGTGGCCGCTGCCATGGCCATGCAGATGCAGGTTCTTATTGGATTCGGGCAGACAGTAAAGGAACTGTGGAGTCAGAAAGTGGTGGGCCATTCTGTTTATTAAAGTCTTGTAATGGCGGGGAGGACCGCTTCCCTTTCTCCCATCTCAGGACCCCACCAGTCTCAGCACTTCCCAGTCAAACAGGCCAGGTGGAAATCAGGGCTCCCAATCCCTGACTGGGTTTCCGGTTCCACAACCTAGACTCATTTTCTGGTCTCACCCTCCGGACTCTCTCTTCTCTATCTCTCTCTGGATTCTCCAGCCAAAATAGGCTGGGGGAAAACACCACTTCTCCAGAAAACAATAGCAAACAATTGCCCCTCTCAAGCAGGAAGGCAATCCTCAGTTTGAAATATACCTCCTTGAGGGCAAGCACCTGCTGCCTTTTGTAGACTATACATACATGGCGCTGCCCCAATATAAGCGAGCGAACCTAAAAAACATTTGTTTATCCAACAGGCAAATATGGAAAGTGACCAATGAATGCAAACCTGAGTGGTACAACAAATGAGTGCTTTTCTCTCTCTCTCTGTCTCTCTAAAATAAAAAAATTAAAAAAGAAAGATTAAAATGACCAATTAATATGGGAATATTTGAAGTATCTGTGTTCCTTTCAAATAAAAAAGGTAGATGGACATTTTATTTTTTATTTTTTGAGAGAGGCAAGGGAGAGAGAGACGGGAACCTCCAGTTACTCCTGTATGTGCCCTGACTAGGGAATCGAACCAGTAACCTCCACACTCCGGGAAGATATTCCAATCAACCAAGCTATCCAATCAGGGCTTAATTTTTTAAAATATATTGATTGATTTTTAGAAAGACAGAGAGAGGAAGGGAGAGAAAGGGGAAGGGAAGCATTCATTTGTTGTTTCACTTAGTTGTGCATTCGTTGGATGTTTCCTGTGTTGTGCCCTGACCAGGGATTGAACCCACAACCTTGTTGCTTTGGGGTGATGCTCTTAACCGACTGAGTTAACCAGCCAGGGCCTAGATGGACATTTTTTTAAATGATGGTTTCATCATTAGTAAATGTTTTCCAGCCTGCTGGAGACCTAATAAATCCATTTGACATAACATAAGTTGCTTTTAGTGTATTCACGTTTGTACAGTAGTATATGTTACTTCCAAATAGATGTTTATTATTGGCCCAATTTACCAAATGACAAATACGTTTCTAGATATCGATGAATAGCAAACATTTTACCATTCAAAAATATTGGGAAGTAGGGTGTTATGATTTTTATTTTTATTTTATTTTTTATTAAAAATTTAAATTTATTGTGTTAACATGGATTCAAGTATTCCACCCAATATAATACCTTCATCCCCCAACCACATGCACCCCATTATACCCTCTTTGTCCCCTCTCCTTAACTCCCTCTCTCCTTCCTCCTGGGATTTGCTGTTCTGTGATCTGTATCTATGGGTTATGTATATATAATTTCACTAATCCCTTCACCTTCTCTGATCCCACCCCCTCATCCCCCTTCCCTCTGACAGCTGTCCCTCTGCTCCCAGTGACCCTGCCTTTGCCTCTGTTCCACTTCTCAGTTCACCTTGTTCATTAGATTTCATATATAAGTGAGATGGTATGATATTTGTTTTTTACTGCCTGGCATATTTCACTTAGTATAATAATCTCCAGGTCCATCCATGCCATTACAAAAGGTAAGATTTCCTTCTTTTTCATGGCCATGTAGTATTGCATTGTGTATATGTACCACAATTTTTTTTATCCACTTGTCCACTGACAGACACTTGGGCTGTTTCCAGATCTTGGCTATTGTAAACAATGCTGCAATAAACATGGGGGTGCATATCTTCTTCTGAATCAGTGTTTTGGTATTTTTAGGAGATATCCCTAAAAGTGTTATTATAGCCGGGTCAGAAGGCAGTTCTATTTTTAATTTTTTGAGGAAACACCATACTGTTTTCCAGAATGGCTGCACAAGTCTGCATTCCCACCAGCAGTGCAGGAGGGTTCCCTTTTCTCCACACCCTTGCCAGCACTTACTGTGTGTTGATTTGTTAAGCGCCATTCTTACAGGTGTGAGGTAGTATCTCATTGTGGTTTCAATTTACATTTATCTGATGATTAGTGATATTGAACATATTTTAATATGCCTATTGTCCATCTGTATGTCCTCTTTGGAGAAGTATTTATTCAGTACCTTTGCCCATTTTTTAATTGGATTGTTTACTTTCCTGGTGTTGAGTTTTAGAAGTTCTTTATAAATTTTGGTTGTTAACCCCTTATCAGACGTATTGGTGAATATATTCTTCCATTGTGTGGGTTGTCTTTTAATTTTGTTAATGGTGTCTTTTGCTGTGCAAAAGCTTTCCAGTTTGATATAGTCCCATTTGTGTATTCTGGCCTTTATTTCACTAGCGCATAGAGATACATCAGCAAAAATATTGCTATGAGAGATATTAGAAAGTTCACTGCCTATGTTGTCTTGCAAGATGTTTATGGTTTTGCGACTTATATTTAAGCCTTTTATTCATTTTGAGTTTATTCTTGTGAATGGAGTAAGTTGGTGGTTTAGTTTCATTTTCACATACCGGTCCAATTTTCCCAACACCGTTTGTTAAAGAGACTGTCTCTATTCCATTGTACACTCCTGCCTCCTTTGTCAAATATCATAAAGGTGTGGTTTCATTTATGGTTTCTCTGTTCTGTTTCATTGATCTGTATGCCTGTTCTTATGTCAGTTCCAAGCTGTTTTGCTTATAATGACCTTGTATTATAACTTGATATCAGGAACTGAGATACCTTTCACTTTATTCTTTCTATTCAAGATTGCTGAGTCTATTCAGGTTCGTTTTTGGTTCCGTATAAGTTTTTGGAATATTTATTCTATATCTTTGAAGTATGTCATTGGTATTTTAATATTAATTGCACTGAATTTATAGATAGCTTAGGGTAGTATAGACATTTAAATGATGTTTATTCTTCCTATCCATGAACACGGTACATGTTTCCACTTATATATATCTTCCTTGATTTATTTTTTCAATGTCTTATAATTTTCTGAGTACAAGTCTTTTACCCCTTGGTTAAATTTATTCCTAGGTCCTTTACTTTTTTTATCCCTACAATAACGAAGGGGATTATTTCCTTAGTTTCTCTTTCTGACAGTTTATTGTTGGTGAATAAAAATGCTACTGATTTGTGAATATTAGTTTTATATCCTGCTACCTTGACCAATTCATTGATCAGGTCAAGTAGTTTTTTGACTGAGAGTTTAAGGTTTTCTATGTATCATGTCACCAGAAAATAATGATAGTTATACTTCTTTTCCAATATGGATGCCTTTTGTTTCTTCTTTTTGTCTGATTACTGTGCTAGGACTTCCAGAACTATGTTGAATAAGAGTAGTATAAAAGGGGACACCCGTTTTGATCCTGCTCTTAAGGGGATTGCTTTTACTTTTTACCCATTGAATATAATGTTGGCTGTTGGTTTGTTCTATATGGCCTATTATATTGAGGTTTGTTCCCTGTATTCTCACTTTACCCAGAATTTTAATCATAAATGGGTACAGGATTTTATCAAATTATTTTTCTGCATCTATAGATATAATCATGTGACTTTTATCCTTTCTTTTATGTGATGAATCACAGTTATTGATTTGTGAATATTGTACCAGCCTTGCCTCCTCAAAATAAATCCCACTTGATCATAATGTACGATTCTTTTAATGTATTACTGGATCCGGTTTGCTACTATTTTGTTGTGAAATTTAGCATCTATGCTCATCAGGGATGATTGGCCTATAGTTTTTTTTAAAGTGTCTTTACCTGGTTTTGGAATAAGGATAATGCTTGTCTCATAAAATGAGTTTGGAGTCTTCCTTCCTCTTGAATATTTTGGAATAGCTTGAGAAGAATAGGTGTTAGTTCCTCTTTGAATGTTTGGTAAAATTTGCTTGTGAAGCCATCTAGTTCAGGACTTTTGTTTGCTGGGAGTTTCTTGATAACTGTTTTAATTACATTGGTTGTAATTGGTTTTCTGATTTTTCCAGATTAAGATTTGGAAGATTATATGTTTTTAGGAATTTATCCAGTTTATCTAGGTTGCCCAATTTTTTGGTATATAGTTCTTCATAGTGTTTTCTTAAAATCCTTTGTATTTCTGCAGTCAGTAGTTACTTCTATACTTTCATTTGTAATTTAACTTATTTGGGTCCTCTCTCTCTTTCTTTCTTTGTGAGTCTGGTTAAAGGTTCATCAATCTTGTTTACCTTTTCAAAGAACCAGCTCTTGGTTTCATTGATTTTTTTTTTTAAGCCTCTATTCATTTATTTTTATCTCATTCCTTCTTTCTCTGGACTTTCTTTGTTTTTCTTTTTCTACTTCTCTTAGGTGCTGGCTTAGTTTATTTATTTGAGCTTTCTGTTGCTTCTTAAGGTATGCCTGTAATGCTATGAACTTCCCTCTCAGGACTGCTTTTACTTTGTCCCATAGATTTTTTTTTATAAGAATTTTTTTAAAATTTCTTTTTATTTTATTCATTTTAGAGAGGAGACACAGAGTGAGAGAGAGAGAGAGAGAAAGAGAGAAAGAGGGGAGGAGCTAGAAGCATCAACTCCCATATGTGCCTTGACCAGACCAGTGCAGGGTTTTGAACTGGTGACCTCAGTGTTCCCAGGTTGACGCTTTATCCACTGCGCCACCACAGGTCAGGCTGTCCCATAGATTTTGAGTTGTTGTATGTTCATTTTCATTTGTTTCAAGGAAATTTTTTTTTTAAAAAAACTTCTTTTTATTTATTTATTTTTTATTTTATTCATTTTCTTTATAGAGAGGAGACAGAGTGTGTGTGTGTGTGTGTGTGTGTGAGAGAGAGAGAGAGAGAGAGAGAGAGAAAGGGGGGAGGAGCTGGAAGCATCAACTCCCATATGTGCCTTGACCAGACCAGTGCAAGGTTTTGAACTGGCGACCTCAGTGTTCCCAGGTCGACACTTTATCCACTGCGCTACCACAGGTCAGGCCTCAAGGAAATTTTTTATTTCTTCCTTGATCTCATTGTTAATCCATTCGTTATTAATAACATGCTATTTAGCCTCCAAGTATTTGAATGTTTTCCCATTTTTCTATTGTGGTTGATTTCTAGTTTCATGCCACTGTGGTTTGAAGAGATGCTTGTTATGATTTCAATCTTCTTAAATTTATTTAAACTTATTTTGTATCTTAACATGTGGTCTATTCTAGAAAATGTACCATGACCACTTGAAAAGAATGTATATTCTGCAGCTTTGGGGTGAAATGTTCTGAAAGTATCAATTAAATCCAGTTGATCTAGTGTGCCATTTAAGGATGCTGTTTCTTTGTTAATTTTCTGTCTAGGAGGATCCACCCATTGTTGTCTGTGGGGTACTAAAATCCCCTATTATTATAGTATTGCTGTTGATCTTACCCTTTATATTCATCAAAATCTGCTTTATATATTAAAGTGCTCTTATATTGGGTGCATAAATATTTACAATGGTAATATCATCTTGTTGGATTGATCCTTGTATCATTATGTAATGACCTCCTTTGTCCCTTACTATAGCTTTTGTTTTAAAGGCTATTTTGTCAGATTTAAATATTGCTACCCTAGCTATTATTTTTCATTTCCATTTGCATGAAATATTTTTTTCTATTTCTTTACTTTCAGTCTATGTATCTTTTGTTCTTAGGTGGGTCTCTTGTAGACAGCATGTATATGAGTCTTTTTGTCTTATTCATGCAGCTACCCTATGTCTTTTGTTTGGAGCATTTAATCTATTTATATTTAAGATTATTATTGATATGTACTTATTTATTGCCATTTTATTCTTTAAATCTACAGTCCTCTTTTGCTCGACTTCCTTTTTCCTTTGTGTTTTGTATAGAAGAGCTCTTAACATTTCTTGCAGTACTGGTTTGGTCGTAATGAATTCCTTGAGTCATTTTTGTCTGGGAAGATGTTTATTTATCCTTCTATTTTAAATGATAGCTTTGGTGGAAAAAGTAATCTTGGTTGTAGGTTCTTATTTTGCATCATTTTGAATATTTCTTATCAGTCCCTTCTGGCTTCAAGTGTTTCTGTTGAGAGATGAGATGTCATCCTTATGTGGGCTGCTCTGTAGGTAATTAACTGCTTTTCTCTTGCAACTTTTAGTATTTTTTCTTTGTCTTTTAACTTTGGCATTTAAATTATGATGTGTATTGCTGTGGATCTCTTTGAATTCCTCTTTAATGGGACTCTCTGTGCTTCTTGAATTTGTGTGACTTTTTCCTTCATTAATTTAGGGAAATTTTCAGCTATGATTTCTTCAAACAGGTTCTCTATCCCTTGTTCATTCTCTTCTCCTTCAGAAACCCTATGATGCGGATGTTGTTTCTCTTCATGTTGTCACAGAGGTCTCTTAGAGTTTCCTCAGTCTTTTTGAGCTTTTTTCTTTTTGATGTTCTGCTCCTGTGCTTTTGTTTATCTTGTCCTCTAAATTGCTGATTCAATCCTCCACTTCAGCCAGCCTGCTGTTGATTCCTTCTAGTGCAGCCTTCATTTCTGATGTTGTATATGTCATTTCTGACTGGTTATTTTTTATGATTTCAATGTTCTTTTTGATGCTTGCTATCTCTTTATTTAGGTGTTTATTATGTCCATCCATTGTTGTTCTAAGATCCTTGAGCATCCTAAAAATTATTATTTTAAACTCTGCATCTGTTAGTTTGGTTACTTCCATTTTATTTTCTGGGGATTTCTCTTGTTGATTCATTTGGTTCATATTTCTTGGTCTGCCTATTTTATGTGTATTAGGTAGCATTGTCTGACTTTCAATTTATTGAGGTGTCTTTATGAGGAAGATGGGCTCAGAGGTGCTGACCTCCAGGCCATCTGTTATCTTTGCTCTAGGAGTGCTTTTTGAGGGTATTATTTACCTTCCTGTTGTATGTGAGTATTGAATACTACTGGCTCTTTTGTGGGTATGGTTATCCCTTCAGGCTGGCTGGCTCTAAGCATCAACCTTGATCATGTGTACTAGACACTGTGCAATGTCTGACTTGTTGGGTTTATTTTTTCTCCACACTGTCTGGTGCCTGCTGGACTTCTCCTTTGGATGTGCTACTTTTGTAGCTAGGTGAGTCTGGTGTTGGTGCTGTCTGCCACCCACTACTGGTTGTATTGGTTCTAGGTCTACATGGGTTGGTGACAGTCATTGTTTGTAACCTGTTGTGGACTACCTGTCTGGAACTACTGCTTTGTTCACTGTTTTGTCTGCATTTTCTGTGCCTGGGTTGTGTGGGAGGGGCCAATCTGTTTATAGATCCCTGGTTTTCCCACAGAATCTTCTGTAGAAGGACTATAGTGTGGGCCCAGAATGGCTTCACCCAACCAACCCCTCTATAGGTTGCAAGCTTGGTGGGTTAGGGCAGCAGAGGTTGGGAATACACTGTTCTTTGGACTTTGGACTTAAGGGCTGTCTTTATTATGAGCTCAGTACTGGCAAAAGTGGCCCCTCCTCCATAGCCTAAACGCTCAGCCACTGTTGGATATTCAAATTTTATTTCTCCCCAGCAAGGTGACCAGTACATTCAGGTTGAGTGGGGCTGACAGTTCCCTCTGCAGAAGTTCTTCAAGCTGGGGAGTCCCTGTCTCAGGGAGGAAGACTGAGAGAGTCCTCTCTGGGCGCTGACTGTGCCCCCCCAGAAAGTGGCTAAACCCCTCTACCAGTCCCAACAATAGGCTTGCAGGGACCCATAGTTTAAATGTTCATGCTCCATGCCTTTCTCCCTTCCCCCTGTGGAATCTAGCCCAGTGGCACAGAATATCCAGCACCCAGGCCAGCTGACTTTGACGTTCCACCTGTCAGTGCACATGAGCCGCTGTGCTTGTGCTGATCACAGAGAGTGCAACTTACCTCAGCTGGGCCAGGTGTGAGGAGTTCTTCCTTAGGCTATCCAACTAGCAAGGGTTGTTAGGTTCTGAACTGATGTACTCCACAGCTGGCCATTGGATGTGCCAGCCCTGGGGCTCCTTGGAGGGAGCCCAGCACAGACCAGTGGGAGACACTGCTCGTTACTGGCCCTCAGGAACCATTTTGGAGCTATAAGCAATATGGAGCTTGTGGCTGTGTCTTTTGGGCCCAGGTACACATGCAAATACTAAGCTACACACCTAGGCTGACTTTTACCCACTCTGGGCCCAGGGGAAGGTCCACTTAAAAGGTCAAAGTTCCCTGAGTCTAACCTCCTGCAGCCTCTGTATGCTGGCTGCTTGTTGGGTTTGGCCACTGAAAAACCTGTGATAGAATCTAGAGCAGTGGTTCTTAACCTGGGTTCTATCAAACCCTAGGGATTCGATGAGTCAGTCTCAGGGGTTCGGAGAAGCCTCTGCCGCGGAGGCCAGAATAAAGTAATACCGTAATTTGTTGTGAGTTCATGCACTTTGTTGGTTTTGTTCTTTGAGCAAGGTGATGTTCATGCATGGCTCATTTTGTGCACCAGTAAAAAAACATATTCCTATGTCTTGAATTTGGAAAAAAAAATCATATTTTTATTTATCACTAAAGAAGGGTTCGATGAATGCACATATGAAACTGGTGGGTTCGGTATCTCAAAAAAGGTTAAGAACCACTGATCTAGAGCCTGTGGCAATTCAGGGATTGGGAAGGGTGGTGGGTGTGGCTCCGTTCCTTGACTCCAGGTGTCAGTCTGTTCAGACTTTTATCACAGACCTCAGTAGGGTGTAGCCCCAGGAGTCCCGTAAGTGTAGACTCTGAGACCCAGAGGTGTGGTCTGTCCACAGATTAGACAGTTTCTACTGATTCTCCCGTGGGGCGGAAGCACCAGTCATAGACTTGAGAGCATGTGGGTGAAAGCTTTGCCTGAAGGCCAGAAAACTGAGTCACTGATGTGTCTCTTGCTTCCTAACTTCTCAGAAAAACCCAGTCTCCGTGTGTGGAGCAGGAGAGAATCCTGATCGCTGGGCAGTGGCTTTTCCCCAGGCTGATATCACTGAGAGGGAACTGTTGTGCCCAGGAAGATGATGTCCGTGGTATTGGAGAATGACTCAGCACAGGTGTTCCTGTGGCTGTCCCCCATGTTGTATTTCCCTGGGCCACCAACTTCACACTCTCCTCACATAGCTCTAGTCTTCCCAGTCCTCCCCCACAGGAACCCCAAGTAAGTGGCTGTGAACGAGATTTTCTATGCTGGCTCTTTTTAATGGAACCTATGTCTCCAAGAGCTCTGTCTCTTTCTTGCAGACAGAAACCGTGGTTCTCTTCACCACCAAATGCTGTGTGGGTGCCTCTTCTAGGCTCTGGGGCTCTAGGCTGGGGTGCTGGGCCTGGGGCAAACCTCCCCGCAGTGAGAGTTTCTTTGGAACCTCAGCCGCTCACTCCTGGTAGTGGGGCAGCCCTTTCCGGGTGTTCACCTTTCCTACCAGTCTCATTGTGACTTCTGTGATCCTTGGTTATAGACTTTTTCATTTAGTCCAAAGTTGGTTTTCAAGATGATTGTTCTAAAGTTGTAATCTAATTTGGTTCTGGGAGGTGGCAGTTGAAACATCTGCCTACTCCATTGCCATCTTGGAAATTCTAAATACTGGGTATTATGATTTTTAAACCATTGTAGTTTTCCAATGAAGAATAGTCAAAACTAAAATGATTTTGAACTTAATTTGATTTTTACTGCTAATTTAGACAACTTTGGAATCTTCTGTATCTTTGGCGTTATCCTGGTAAATGTTTGGTATCTATGTGTAAGGAAAGAATGGGGAGTCATCCTTTGAGCTCATAGAATGCTCATTTCCAGGTTCCCACCTGAGCCTTGGAGTATACTCAATAACTTAGGTACCATTAAAGGTTGAAGGTCCAGTTTTTGGACCTTCAACCTTTAATGGTACCTAATGGCTCCTCTCAATCTCCTTCCGCTTCATGTGTCTTCAGCATCTAGAGGTGGGCTTGGCATCTGGTAAATCCTTGTTGGATAAACGTGTGCCTATTTCAGTAGCTCATTTCTCTTGAGTAAAAGCCAAGCCCTTACAATTGCCGACAAGCCCGTGAATTCCTGTGGCCTGTCTTACCTCATCTCCTGATACTTTTGCCCTCATTCACTTAGTCTAGCCACCCTGCTTCCTTGTTCCTGGACCTCTCATTGGAACACTCTTCTTTGCTCATGTGTCTACCCCCTTGCCTCCTCCTTCCAGCCTTGGCTCTGATATTGCCTCCACAGGGAACTTTCTCTAGCACCGCTTCCCTTGACATGCTCTGTCTGTCCCCTGTTCTGCTGTATTCTTCCATGTCTACACAGCACTTACCACTTCTGAGCAAACTGCTTAATCTACTTGTTGAGTAGGTGTATTGGCTTATTTGCTGATGTACCCCCTGTAATCGTTTCTGGCACTCAGTGGGCACTCATAACATCCTACCAGTGGATTGAATGGTTGAACAAGTTTGAGTGTGAGTTGTGACTTACTTCAGTTTCTTCTTTCCACCGTACAGGACATGGTGACTTTTCTAGTCTCTTCCTGGCAGTTAGCATTTGCTCCACCACAGTACTAGGGATTCAGCTCACAGAAACAGCTCTATTAGAGTTCCTTATAGAAATGGACAGTTGGACCTATATTTAATGTTAAATATTAATAGAAGTCAATAAAATATTGGGGACAATCTTTTTTGGTTTATGAAAACTAATCTAGATATTTATTATAACAGCACAGACTTATCCATGTTTTTCCTGTTTCCCATATTCAATTTTAGGTTTTCATAGAAATAACAACTTAGGTCCTATTTATTTTCTGATGATATGTGGTAAAAACTTGGGACATAGGTCTTCACGAACATTGCTGCTTCACCGGCCTGAGACTGAGTCTGCTGTGGCTCCGGAGAGGTCCCGTCTTGGGGGTCAGGACTGGCGTCTGCCAGTGAGGTTCCACAGCACTCATGCTCAGATCTGCCTGTGGAGGGTTCATGGAGAAGATCAAAAGGGTCTGAAATAAATCTGCTTATTGGTAAATGACTTGCCGCTGTTTCCAAATGGAATAATAAAATCTGTACTTGAAAATAATGTCATGACAAAAAATTTCAAAGGAATTGTAAAGGAATTCCCAAGAACAAAGCATTTTCATTTTTTGATACCTTGGCTATTCTTTGTTTCTTATTATAACCATTTGTTTTTTTATTGCTGTGTGGCTCTGCTTGTAGGTATGGAATAGGGTTCAGATCCTAGCTTCGTCTCTTAAGAGCTGTATAACCCTGGTCAAGGGACCAAGGTTCTCTGGACTCTGCTTTTCTTACCTGTCGGCTGAGAATACTAATGGCATCCACATAAGGTTGCTGTGATGATTAAATGAGATAACATACATCAAGTGTGAGGCTGGGCACTGAGCAAATATTAAATGAAAATTAGCTTTATTGTTACTATTATTACTATTACTACCTAGAAATGAATGCCCAAGATGCCTTAGTATGTTTACTTATTTGATTTCTTCTCATCATAATTAAGTGTTCAAATAGGAAGTCAAAAAGAGCAGGACATGCTGGAGCTCAGAATCCTAGATATGTGAGGCGATTTCTTAGAGCAAGCCTGCCTTACTCTTTGATGGGCATGTTGAGGCGCCATGGCCCAGTGCTGTGTGGTAGGTATGCAGGTGATTAGGATGTTTGTAATGGCAGTGGCAAATGTTCTGTTACAAGGTGGGCACTGTGATAAGTGGATGCCAGGGGCAGAGCAAGTTTCATGGTGAGGGAGAAGAGAGAGAGTCCCAGAGCTCTGAGCCCTGGAAGTTGATGCACCTGTATGATTAGGTCAATATACTTCTCTTGTAAGATGTAAAAGGTGGGCATTTGTTTCGAGTGTTCCCCTGGAGGCTGCTATTCTGGGAAATGTCAGATATGGACATGCATATATAGTTGTATAAAAACCCAGAAACTATGAGACCTGTGCCCAAGCGTTGGGATTCTCGTGGGGGAGACCTGGGAATGAACAGAAAACCCCAGGAACACCAAGGAAACTGAGTGAGGAGTTGCATGGAGGTTGCAGTAACCCAGGGGGACTTTTGGGAGTAGGTACTTCTGGAATGGGTCAAATGTATCAGCAGTCAGTTTTCTCTGATCAGAAGCAATGATGGTCTTTATATCATGTGACTATATTAATATTTACAGTAAACTAAGGCCCCTATTGTTTCTCTTAATCTCTGTGATGACCTGCAGATAGATAACCTTATCTTCATTTGTTAGTGGCTGAGTTCAGAATCCACGGTTTACTTGGGGTCATGTGGGCAGTAAATGATGGATTTGGATTTGAACCCAGGGCAGGCTGTGTCTGTGGCTCTGTCACAGTGGATCAAGTGACATGCTTATGGACTTCTGCCACCCTGATTATTTGTTTCTGGTTGGCTCCTCGCAGCTATGGTAGCACGTCCATTTGGGCATGTGCTTTGTGCTTTAAAGAGCATAATTTGACCCTGAGAACTCCTTCCAGGATGCTTGGGAAATGAGTCAGCACTGCTTGCTTGAGGAACAAAAAAAGGATCTTAAAGTCTTCCAGTAATTGTCAAGTTTTTCACCCCTTTCAAGTACTTTATGACCTTCTGTAGAGATATCAATCTTGCCTTTTCCCCCTTGAGTTTGGAAATAACTAGGAAACATTTTACTGTTAAACTTGAATATCCCTTAAAAGGAATCTTTTTTTTGTTGTTGTTATTTTCTCAAGGTGCTCTTTCTAGCTTTGTTAAAAAAAAAACTGCTTGCCCTTTATGCTATGAAACATTTGCTTCTTCCTCCTGCGATCCTGAGGCATCCATCCTAAGGTTTCCACTGCCCCTCAGCATGTGCTGTGTGTGTGTGTGTGTGTGTGTGTGTGTGCTTCTGCACGTGCTGTGTCGTGTTCTCCAGGAGGCCCGGCTGCCGTGCTGCCCATGAGGTGCCCCATAGCACCGCCTTCTCTGAGTGGCCCTGTCCTGGTTTCCTCATAGATGTCTCTGGCCTTTATTAAGCTTAGGAGAAGGAACTTCCATACTTTGCAGCCTGAAGAACTGAAACCAAACCAGCAAGGAAGACAGGAAACTTGTCTGTTGCTTAGCTTTAGACAGATGATGGTCTGTTTTGCTTTGACTGAAACTGTTTCTTGGTTGCAGGGTGAGGCCAGGCAGTAAGGGCCTGGTATGGGGACTTTTCTCTGAAAGTCTCTGGCCACCCTGCTGTCTTGTCAGTTCAGACCTGGGAGGCCATTTCTGTCTTGCGTTGGACTAGATGAGGTGTGTGTGGGAGTCCATCTGGACTGCCATCATCCTTTAGATGTGCCTCCCAAGGGACTAATCACTTCAGTTGGACCCCAGGAAAGGCCTCTTGGCTGGTTCTTTGTGCTACAGAAGAGATTATTTTTGGGCACGGCTGTTGCCATGCCTTATTTCTTCCCAGAAAACAATGCATCTGCTTTGAAGAGGTCTTTCATTTCTATTTTGAGAACGGAAAACTCTGCTAGAAGTAAGTGAGACAGCTGATAGACAGCCTCTGGCTCCGGGATCCCTCTCCGTCCTCAAGTCTGGTTTCCTGTCTGTTGGGAGTTGTCCAAGCTGCCCTCTCTGTGTGTATTCCTAGATTTTGAAAGGCACCAATGAAATGGTTTCTGATGCTTTGTTACGAAACAACTTGTCAAGCCCTTAGTTGTTTCCTGATGGCTGGACCTTTTGTGTGGCCACTCCAGTGCTGGTGGCTTGCATGTCAGTCTGGGCTCTGCAGTGCTGGTGGCATTGCTTCTTGTGGGACCCTCAGCATTTCAGCAAGTGAGAAAGAAGATCCTTGTGCTGAGGACTTAGGCCACAAAGAGACACCTGTGGCTGGTATTTCTTGACATTAGCTTACTCTGAATTAATTTAGCTTCATAAGAGAAAGATACCACAACAAAACTTTTAGCATTTATGGGTTAAATGAATGCAAACATGCATTTTTTTTTGTCTTGAAATATACCTGACATGAAGTCCCTGCATGTTACTGTGCCTGGCTCCATTCTTAAGGAACGCCTCAACATTTCTGAGAAATGTCGTAAAGCGAAAATGGTTCTGGAAGGAGACCTCTTTTTTTATTTCCTTTATTTCTTTTTTAACACTGAAGTACATTACCTACTTCTTTGTGTTTTTTTTCCCTGTCCCAGTTTGTGATTTTCTTGAAGTGGCTCTCTCCTCTTGTCTCCAGGGGTCATTGTATGTTAAATGGCACCACTTCACAGGACCCGGTTGCCAGCTGGTGCCAGTTTTGTTTCAGAGAAAGGAAGGAAGCGTAGGGCCAGGTTTTTCTCTCAGCCTTTGTCTGGAACACATGCCCTCCCTTACCTTCAGGAGAAAGGGAGAATGTTGTGCAGATTAAGAAGAAATGTGCCTCACTTCCCTCTGGGTTTTCAGTCTTCTGCCATCCCAGTATCCCCTCCTTGGTGCGAGGGAGGTCCTTGCTGCGTGTGACTTTACAGCTGCGTGTGCTTGCTCTGCCTCCACCAGTTCACAGTTCCCAAACCGCAGCCACTGAACTGACGATGCTATGTGAGCTGCTGGCAGTGTGTTGGGCACGGCGTTGAGGAGATGGCTCATGGGTAGTGAGACCCTTAGCCTAAGGTGACCAGATTTTAAAATTGGTAAAGTGGGACACCATTGATGGGGGGGTTGATTAAAAATTTGATCTATATAGAGCAAAAAAAATTTTCATAGAATGCAAAAATAGTATTGTAATATATTTTTTAAATTTCAACATAAGTACAATTTACAAATATAATACATTAAAAATCATGTATAGTATTATTTTATTCTTTGGCATATTTCTCATTTGAGTGAATTTTTTTTAGTAGATTGCTGTCGTTGTTTAAAAGATAATGAAATTTTTCACAAGAATTTGTTAAATTATATTTCACACATAAAATGGCTTTCAAAGTCTCATCACTTGTGATTTTTCTAATGTCCACACTTTATTTACCGTAGAAAAAATGCTTTCAGTTGCAGCATTAGTTCCTGGTAAAGACAGCGCGTATTCCACAATTTTTAGGGCATTATTGCATGGAACATGGTTTGTTTCAAAATGATGAAATATTTCTAACCATTTTTTCTTTATTGTGATTTTTGCTGATGCCCAAGATTTAAGCTTTTCCTTATTAATATATTTTTATAATAATGATACCTCATTAAAAAGATCATTTTCGGAAATATTACTATATGGGAAATTTTGAATGAGTCAGAGGGATCGGGTTACACGGTCCCCAAACCAATGCTGGAGCTGCACGAGCAGGCAGGGTAGTGCAGCTGGCGCACATGCACACGAGCAGTTGTGCATGCTCCCTGCCTGGACTCATCCTTGCAGCAGCTGGGATCCCCGTGGCCAGCCCCACCTCCTGCTGGAGACTGAGCGGCTTGCGCCTCTTGGAGCCCGGAGCCGCTTGCGGTGTCCAGGACGCAGGCCTATGGGTAGTTAGGGGACTTGACAGCCGCGGCCCCAGCAGGTATGTCCTGCCCAAAGTTCTTTATTTCGGGGCCCCGCACGGGGCAGCCAGCTCTTGCGGCAGTGTGGGTGCTTCCAGGTCGAGGCAGGGTCTCCCCTCCAAGGACCGTATAGTCCCTTCCCGTTCTCCCGCTGATCCCTAGCTTTTTGTGCATTCTTTCCAAAAAATCGGGACTTTTTAAAAACGCTGTGGGACGCGGGACAAATTGTTAAAAATCAGGACTGTCCCGCCCAAAGCGGGACATCTGGTTACCTTACATTAGCTCCACAGGACCATGCTTTGTCACTTCGGAAAGCCATGTATAGATTCTGCAAATGCTCTGAGCAGCGGGGTGTGGTGAGCCTGAGAGGAACTCTGCCTGCACCTTCTGTGATTGCCTGTGCTAATTAACTCTCTTCAGTGTCTTTCTCTCAAGTGAATCATTTTTCTGAAGGCTTAACTTCCTTTGCGGGGACATAACATTAATACTCAGCCTTCTTCTTCTGAAGCACTGGAGTTTGTGCTGAGCTGCTTTATAAGACATGGAAAGAACATGCACTGAGTAGAACTAAGGGTGAAAAATTGGGTCAAGTCCATCATCTGGGTCTGTTTTGTCCTCTGCATGGGGAGTGGTCTCAGAGACCTTTCAGTGCCCTGCTCTGGGCCATTGGCTATTTTCACATGTAGAGATGGGCCCAAGAGAGTTAAAATTATGCTGACAGAAAGGAGTGAGTTTATTGAAATTCTCTGCCTTGTATGTCATGGAACTAGTGTTTTTAGTTTTTCTTGGCTTGGGTATAAGAACTGCTGCTTGTGAGATGGAGCACCACGGGATGAGGAACCTTGGAGATAAGGCTCTGGTTTACTGAGGGATTTATGAGGGAGTGGGAATATTTAATAGGATGCTGAATATAAGTTTCTGTAATGAATGATGATATTTTTATTTTGTATTCTCTTAAGTAACTTAACTGATTTGAATATTTTAAAATAACCCCTTTAGTAAACCAGGTCTTTCAAAATCTAAAGTGAATACAACCTTAGTCACAACCATTTTTGTAATGAAAAGCAGTAATTTATTTAAAGATAGCAGAAACAATATATTTGTACATTCAACTTTTATTTTAAACAGAGATTAAATAAAACCTTGCTCTAAAGAGTTAAAAATCAACAGTTTAAAAATAAATAAAATCTGAAAGAACTTTTGAAATAGATTGTCAGGGAGTTGGATTAGCATTTTGTTTTAGAATTAGAATTTGGTTATTTGACCTGTACAGGTGTTTATGTTTTGATTGGGAATGAATTACTGATATAAATGGAAAATTAAGGACGAGCCACAAAATCTTTGAAAAATTTCTTAGGAAATTTTTTGTTTTTAACTCTCAGCTATTAGATAGCTAGCTAAATGCTAGAGAAGTGGCAAGGCTTTCTAGCAAAAAGAACACTACTGAGCAACATATCTTTTTTTATGCTAAGTATTTTATTTAAACAAATTTATTTAATTTATTGGAGTTACATCTGTTAATAAAATTATACAGGTTTCAGGTGTACAATTCTACAACACATCATCTGAATACTGCATTGTGCCTTCATCCCC
Organism: Rhynchonycteris naso; assembly: GCA_037038555.1. NCBI lineage: Eukaryota > Metazoa > Chordata > Mammalia > Chiroptera > Emballonuridae > Rhynchonycteris > Rhynchonycteris naso. Next base: position 194,934,031 of record CM072999.1, on the reverse strand, counting down.
CCTGCCCCCAGTTAGGTCTTCCTCCATCACCATGAGAACATTTCTAAGCACACACTCAGGTTCACAGGTAAAATGAAATAATCAGTACTGAAAACTGTGAATTTGCCATCTAGGCATCGGCATGAGGCTTTGTCTCCCACCTATTTTGAAATTAATTTTGAGGTTCTAAGCTCTGCTCTGAAGGCTTGTGTGAGTCCCATTCCCTTGGCCTGGTTACAGTAACGAGAGATTGACAAATCATAATTATTTTAATTAGGATTATTTTTTAAAAATGTGAAGGGCCTCCTAAGTGCCACATACTCTGCAATATCTTGGGGATGCCAGGGTGATGGTGATGTGGTTCTCACCCATAAGTTGCTCATGGTCAAGTGAGTTTTCACTTATGGATGGATGAGGCAGGTAGAGAGGGCTATTCTGATGTGTGCATTTAATACATGTATAGTTTATATATCCCTATATTTAATTACTAAATTAAATTTTTTTCTATTGCTGCACAACAAATTACTGCACACTTCGTATCTTGAACTGACTCCCACCTGTTATCTCCCAGTTTCCGTGGGTTGGGAGCCTGAGTGCCACTTAGCTGGCTCTCAGCTCAGGGTCTCATATGGGCTCAGAAGACTGTAGTCAAGGTGGTGGCCCAGCCCTGTTTCTATGTGAAGGTGTGAATGGAGGAGATTCCACTTCTAAGCTTATTCAAGTTTGTTAGCAGAACTCTTTCTCTTGTAGTTGTAAGACTATGTCCCTGTTTCCAGCTGGGGGCTTGCTTGCAGACCTTAGAGACCCTTGCGGTTCCTTGCTAGGTGTCTCCCTCATAAGCTCTGTCATGACGGACAACTCACTTCACTCCCTATTCTACTGAGGTGGAGTCTTACATGGCATAACTTGATCAAGGGAGTGGCATCCTCTTCCTTTTGCCATGTTCTGTTGGTTAGAAGCAAGTCTCAGATTCTGCCTGTACTCTAGGGAGGGGTTCATACAGAGGTGTGACCCATTGGGGGTCACCTCGGAATTCTGCCCACCACAGTGCATTTCTGGTTATTCCTCTGACCTCTGTTTCTAAGCAATGTGAGCATTCAAATCCTGGGAAGACTGATGAGAGCACTCCCATCAAGGAAGAAAATGTATCCTCTGGAAAACCAAAAGTGGATTGTTTTTTTCTCTACTAGGTAGAAAATGGGAGGGGAAAGTCATAATAGGAAGGAGTTACATAAAAACAGGTAGGTGTTTGGCTCATGTATTTGGGGTGGACCTCTATAGGAATCTCATAGTCTCCTCTGGCTAGACACAGTCATTTGTTTATCTGGATGTCTTAGCATTGGCTGATCACTCAGGAGTGACATATGGCAGAAGCACACTTTGAGGGACAAGTCTCCTGGAGAGTACACTGCAGCACACAAGCTAGACAGATGGTGGCTTATTCAACCTTGGACAGGAGTATAATCCTACACATTGGCAGGCTGGGTGCTGAGTGGTGTTTGTGGTATCTGAGGCAGAGCTGACTGAGTTTACCTGAAACTGCTTTGTGAGGTGGTCACCTCATGTGACCTGGAATGGCTTGCTGCACACACAGTGTACTCATCAAGTTGGGGTGAGTATGCTGGTGACAGATTGTGTGGCTGGGAAGTGGACAAAGTCTGGAGGACTAAATAGAGGATGTTTTACCAACTGGGTAGAGGGCAGGTATAAAGACAGCCTGTAGACAGAATCACGGATGTTATCACCCTAGCTAGGGTTTCACTAAGTGGGTGGGCGCTACTCCCACAGAACTGAACCTGTGCTTCATGGGAAGAAAAAGGTGCGGCTGAACCTGCCTCCCTTTGCACTTAAGGGGTGGTGGATGTGTAGTGGCAAGCTAATTTGTATTGTTAAGAAAGATGGTGGTCTTTTCACAAGCATAATTAACATGTGTATGATTTTAAAAAACTATGACTCCAATAAGGATATTGTCCATTACTTGTTTGTGTCCCTTCACTGAAGAAAGGGCCTGTGTGTTTGGAGGAACAAGTGTGGATGGACCCTTTGACTGAAAGAGCAGGAGTCGGTGTCCCCATGTCCACTAGAGAGCTGGCAGGGAGATTTTGTGCCCTGTTCAGTCACATTCCTTACCCCAGATTTTTTACTTATTCCCTCTTCCTTTTCTTTATTATTTGATGCTTCTTTTATTCATTTTTGTATTTGTGCCTTTAATTGTGATAGTCGTCAAATATTTTTTGGAACTTAGGGAAGGGGATGGTATGTGAAGTGAACACAGGAAATAGCTCACTGAAATTTTTTATTTTTCTTTTAGCAGTTCAAGCTCTAAACAACAAACTGCTCTCTCTTGTTAGACCATTTCAAGAACGGGTGTCAGCATTCATACAGCTTAACAGGTGAGTAGAATTTAGACTCTTCTTTTTGATAATGTGTGTGAAGCAGAGCTTGTCACAGCACTAACCATTCTGAGATGTTATTCTCAAGAAAGTTATACCAACTTCTAGGTGTAAAAACAACTAATTTAGTTTGTTTCTAATAGGAGGAAAGTTGCATGATATCAGATTAAATATGACTTTTTTGTTTAATGCACTAGTATATTCACAATGGGCTGTGAGTATATATAAAATAAATATTTCTGGATTTACTAAAATACCTGAAGAAGAACAGCTTTACTATTCAACTTGTATTAACTGCTGAACCTGAGCATTTAATGCCCAGATACTTAAGAACATTTAAGATCTGTGAGAAAAGGATTCTTTATTTCTCATTCTAAATTCTTTGTTTTGCTTGGTTTCTTACTTTATAAACTGAGGGTAATAATGTGGTTGCCACGAGAAGTAAATTAGCCACCATTCTTGAAACAGCAGTCGGCATATAGCACACACTGCATAAATGTCAGTTCCTTTCTCTCTCAGCCATGGTGACATCAAGTGAGCAGGTTTTTCTCTGTATTGGTAGCGCCACAGTCAAGGAGGATGACCTCCTGATTTACTGCATTTGGTTTTATGTTGTGTGCCTGTGTGTTTCTTTTTGGAGGGTGGGGTGTAAGTGGCCCGGGCCTTGGGGTTTCTGTAAGTATATAGAAGCTTAGGTGACACTTCAGTGTTTTGGTCATCTCCGGACATCCTCAGACTCCAAGCCTGAATCGGAGCCAGCCCCAGCAGGGGTAGTCTGTGAGGGTGCCAGGGGCATCCTGCTTCCCTCAGCCTGCCCGCCACCAGCTCGTCACCTGAGGCGGCCTCTTCATGCCTCTGTGCCTCTGTTGTGTCAGTGATTTTAGTGATTCCTGTCCTGCCCAAGTGCCCAGCTGTGGAGAGCTTTGACTGAAGAAATAGATGAGTCTTCAGCAAAGGAAGAAAGTCTATAAAATATAAGGTGCAACTTTTACCTAAAATTTTAATGTGCCGAGTGTAACTCATTATTTATGCCAATTTATTTTACTAGGATGTAAGCTCTGTAAGGTCAAGAGTTGGCCTCCCCACCCTGTCACTTTTCTTTATTTTCTTTTGGGCTTAAAATACTTCCTGGTACATAGGAATTCAAAAACACTTTTGTTAAATGAAATGAATTGATGAATATCCCTTCTGGAGGCTCATTTAGCCTTTTTGTTTGTGGTTGTTGTTGGAAATAGATGAGGCAGTTGGAGAATCAGGAGGGATTTAATGTGCTTCCTCATTGAGTCTCATAGAAATGTGAATGTAAATGGACTTTTCACCATTTGGAACCTTCCTAAAATTGTAGGTGCTAAGAAGTACACAGTATGTGACAAACCACACTTTGAATAAGTGTGGATGTAGTTCCTCTGTACTGCTGAGTGTGTGTAATTCCTGCATGGATTTCACTACCAGATAGCTGACAACTCAGAGCCCATTTGATGGGCTCTCACAGAGTGGACAGTCAGTTTCTATGGGGAGCATTCAGGCTGTGTGTTTCATGGATGTTTAATGCCTGAGGAAATACTTCTCATTCATGTGATTCTTTATTACTCAACAGGACAACATGATGTTTGAGAATCCCTTGTCTTCCCTGACTTGCTGAGTGTGGATGCGTTGGGCTATTTTTCTTCTATAATTTGGCAAACCCACCACCAGCTTCAGGTGGAGCTGGCAACTCATTTTTAACAGGGCCAGAGAGAGTATGGGCATGGTTTAGTTTCTCTTTCATCATCTCAGATGCAATCCTCTCTGACTTTTCCCACCAAAAACTAAAACTGTCTTTAAGAAGAATTTTACTAACTGAGGATATCACTGGACTATGCTCCTAACGACTGTGCGGCTTGATGGACAAAATTTCAATAAAAGTAGGAATAATTCTTGCAAATTATGTAAGTTTCCAGTTTCCCCCCATATATGGGGTAACTGCCTCCTGTCAGTTATTTTAAGCAACTTTCAAAATTGGTAATGGAAAACTTTTTCTTGACTATATTACTGTGTATGGGTTTTAAATACAAAGCTCCTTTGCTGCCTCTGAACTTCAGAGCAGGGAAAGAACAGATCCCCGTCTGCAAAGTCACATGTCGCTTGTGTGTCTCAGGTCATTCTCGAGCTCATGCTTGGATTCTGAGGTGCTATAAGAACTTTTGCATGTCTGAAATAGGTTCTTAGAGTGGACCATCTTGGACTTTATATTTGTGTTGTTACTTGTAAAGTCCTGTCCCTTAAAGCTCACAGCTGTACCATGAGATGTTCCTAAGTGCTGATAAGATGGACAGGTGGCAGGACCACTGTGCTTTGTTTGCTTGGCTGGGAAGGCCCAGTGAGGTCTGGGTTTTTGCATTAACTATAGAATGTGCCTGTCTTAGTGTAACTGGGTTTTTTGGAGTTGCTTTTAAAATGGGCTGGGTCCTCACATTTAGATTGTTATTACATGTATTTTAAAACTTCAACCTCCTTGTAAGTCCAATGACATGTGCCTTTTGCCGTGTCGTGTCACAGGTGTAAGGTGCAGTCAGCAACATGCCTTCGGCTCAGGTTTTGTCCTTGCCACTGTCGTCATGCACTGTGTTACCCGTGACAAGTCTCACCTTCTGAGAGTCTCCACTTTTCTCATCTTTAAATGGGATAATATTTATCTTGTAGAATTTGTGAAGATTTTAGTTCAGCGTTTAATGCAAAGTAGGAGCTCGGTAAATGTCAGTGATGATTATGCATCCAAATGCTGGCTCTTTCCTCAGGACTATGTGCTGACATGGTTAGAGGAAGAGAGAGCCTAGAGGCACAGAGCTCTCTGTCCTCTTTCAGGACGAAGGAGGTTTGCTGAGGAACTTCCTTGCTAGAGCCAGGTATGGTGGTGTGTTGGTGCTGGTGACTCAGTTGGATATAAGTGAAGAAATCATTATTTAAACTTGTGCTTCATTATCTGTCCTCTTAAGGAGAGAATGAGATCTCAGACTTAGATATGATCAGCACAGATAAGAAAGGTTGAGATGGGGAAAATCCCACTTCTCTGTTGGTTTTCTTCAGTCTTTAAGGGATCTGAACTGGATGGTGAGGACCAGGGAGTCATTTGAAAGTCTTCTAGCATAAGACATGTGGCCCCAATCAGGAGATGCTCCAGCAGTGAACAAATAACTTTAGATGTACGTAATGCATCCCTGACCTGAACTTCCTGTATTTGTGCTAAATTTAAACTTTTAAGGAAAATCAAAGAGGATCAGTAGTGCTGGGAAAGTGTAACCTTTGTGTTATAGGCCCCTGATGTCTACTCTGGTAAATAAAGTAATGCTTATTTTCTCTGGATGTGTCCTTGGTAGTGTACAGTGAAATAGATTAAACCATGAACATGCGGTCAGACAAAAACATTGCGAGCTATGGTATAAATAAATGACCATGTTGTGCTGGGGGTTCCCTGAGATGAAGGAGGATTTACTCTGTCTGACAGTTAGGTTAAGGTCATTCAAAGGCTGGACTAAGACTTCCTGTCTGTGGGAGAAGTGGGGCAGTTGAAGGTCGGTGCTCCTCTAGCCTTCCAGGTTTTCATCAGCGAGGTAAAGCCAAAGCTCCCAGTGGGTGGGGTTCTGGGACAGAGCATAGTTTTGGGTTCCCCCTTGGCTTCTGAGAACCAATCAGAAGGGTTTTCTAGATCTTATTCAAGCCCTTCTTCCAGCCTATCCCATGTCTACGCAGCATCAGGGGACTCAGATTGGAGCTCCTGCTCACCGTTTTCCCTCATTCTTCAAATTCAAGGTTAAGAGTACACTGTAAATAATTGATACCTGGGATCCTGTGAGCCAAGTTTGAATTAGGAAAATACAGCAATGCAAAAGGGAAGGTCAGCAGGCAGGAATACCACTTTTATTTTTATTTATTTATTTATCTAAAATTTGTTATTAATTGATTTTAGAGAGAGAAGAAGGGAGAGTGAGATCTGTTTCTGTATGTGCCCTGACCAGGGTTCAGACTGCTGGCAACCTCTGCTTCTGGACAATGCTCTAACAAACCGAGCTATCCATCCAGGGCAGGAATACTACTTTTAGAGGCAGCGAAGAGAAACTCATTACCTCTGTCATTTCTGTCTGTGGCCTTGGAACTTGGGACTTTTCCTCTGCCTATTTGTTGGATCTGTTTTTCTATTATTAGACTATATTATTTCCTTATTAAGTAGACATTCAGATTTGTATTAGAAAAACACCTTTACTTTTCGCTTTAAAACCAAACATGCTAGCAGTTTCACCAGTGGGTGCCTAGCATGGTATTGTCAGACTGCTAAAAAGCTAACAAATTTTCCACCTAAAAATTTTGTGGGGGAGGCTTGGGAGAGGGGCGTGGGGAAGAGTATAAAAATAAAACTTCCAGAGATTGTGGGTTGCTTGGTGGCGTGTGTATTTTTCCATGGTGCAGGATCTTAGAAATAGCATTGCTTTTTATGGGCTTCTCAGCAGCAGCTCAGAAATTTGGCTTTGTGGGCGGAGTCCCTCTGTGTGGGTGAGGCAGCTTCTGCAGCCTGTGGGGGGCAGTACCTGGCAGCTTGCCCTGGCACTGTCTCTGTCTGTCTTCCTGCCTCCCTGCTCCCCGCTTGGTGTCACCTGGATGAACAGCACTCAAGTGTAAAATGTGCTTTCCAAGGTCAGATTTTTGTGATGACTTGCCTGTGGCAACTGATGCCAGCTGTAACAGACGGAGTCTCAGCAGTCCCCACGAAGTCACATTTGGTACATGTGTGAGGGCAGTCACTGGGAGCAGGAGTTAGTCTGGGAGTGGGAGGTGCCCTTCAGGGCTGCTGTGTGTCAGACTGGCAGTGCCTCTTGAGTCTATCTGAGACGCCCTCCTTGATATCATTGTGGTGGATGGGCCACCCCTTCAAAAGGAGTCCTGGATTCTTAAAATTTGTTATAGTTACATAATTCTTACAAATAGAGGAAGGTTGCCACGTGTTTCTCAAACTCAGTGCAGAAAGGAAATGGAAGGAGTTTCACTGGGACAGAGGTTTTTACCCCTAGAGGACCCAGGAGATATGTGAATTCCTTGAAATTGTGCCTGTTTCTACAGAGAAAGCCAGGGATTTAATGGGATTCTCAGTAAGGCTTTGACCTTCAACAAAGTTGCGTGTTTGCAGTAAAGCATGAGATGTGAAGTGCATTTACCTTGGAAAGTCATTTTGGAAATGTAATGAATTGGGCAGAGGGAGACATCGGCAGGATTGAAGAGGACAGGCAGACAGCAGAGACGGATCCAATAATAAATGGTGTAATATGACAACCCAAAAGGGATTCCTGAAGGTTTCCACTGGGATTTTTTTTTGTAGACTTTCTTCTGGAACTTCATATAATATTCGTTTCTGAGTTGGGGAAGATTTCTACGGAAGGTTGCTTGGTGATGCTCGGTTAACTTTCAAGCTCACTACATGGGAGAGGAGTCTGCTGCACACGGGATATCTGAGTCTGTGTGGCTCCAGCCTGAAATTTAATAAACAATATTCCACTTCTTTTCCTGGGGATCCGCTTTGCCATAGTTCTCCATATTTTTCTGCACCTGGGCATTATGATAGTAAAGCCAGGGACATGCTTGTCCAGTGGAGGAAAAGCCAGGCAGCGAGTGCTTTCTTTGAACTTTCACAGCGTACTGTGGCTGTCGGCCTGCGCAGCAGCGCTTCAGCTTCCTGCCTTCACTTTGATGCGCCAGTCACAGTTAGGAGAGGGGATTGCAGAGTAAGTATACAGATAATCTGTACAAATACAAAGCATTATAGCGCTGAGTGGTCATGTAGGAAAGAGTGCCTGGGACAGGCCAGGAGTGGTGCTCACGCAGCCTGGGCTGTGGGTTCCACTGAGGAACAGAAGTTTTCCTGTTGAATCCATAGATGTAGCTGGGGAAGCCATGGTGTTGCCGGGCTTGCCAGTTCTGACAGCCACTTCTCTGGCTCCCAGGGCAGAATGTGAGGCAGTGCTCTGGAGATGGGCCATTAGGGCATGGAGGACTCATTCTCAAACACTCTGCAAGCTTAGCCTACATTTACTTTTATTTTATTATTATTAATTCTAATGGGGTGACACCAATAAATCAGGGTACATATGTACAATGAAAACATCTCCAGGTTATCTTATCATTCAATTGTGTTGCATACCCATCACCAAAAGTCAAATTGTCCTCTGTCACCTTCAATCTGGTTTTCCCTGTGTCCCTCCCCTCCTCCCTATCCCACTCTTCCCTCCCTCCCCCCATCCCATAACCACCACTCTCTTGTCCATGTCTCATATTCTCACTTTTATGTCCCACCTATGTATGTAATCGTGCTGTTCTCAGTTTTTCTTTTTTTCTGATTTACTTATTTCACTCCGTATAATGTTATCAAGGTACATCCATTTTGTTATAAATGATCCGATGTCATCGTTTCTTATGGCCGAGTAGTATTCCATAGTATATATGTACCAAAGCTTTTTAATCCACTCGTCTTCTGACGGACACTTGGGCTGGTTCCAGATCTTCGCTATTGTGAACAATGCTGCCACGAACATGGGGGCGCATTTCTTCTTTTCGAACAGTGCTATGGTGTTCTTAGGGTATATTCCTAAAAGTGGGATAGCTGGGTCAAAAGGCAGTTCAATTTTTAATTTTCTGAGGAATCTCCAAACTGTTTTCCACAGTGGCTGCACCGGTCTGCATTCCCACCAGCAGTGCAGAAGGGTTCCCTTTTCTCCACATCCTCGCCAGCACTTATTCTGTGTTGTTTTGCTGATGAGTGCCATTCTGACTGGTGTGAGGTGATATCTCATTGTGGTTTTAATTTGCATTTCTCTAATGATTAGTGATGTTGAGCTTTTTTTCATATGCCTATTGGCCATCTGTATGTCCTCTTTGGAGAAATTTCTATTCATTTCTTTTGCCCATTTTTTGATTGGGTTGTTTGTCTTCCTGGTGTTGAGTTTTATAAGTTCTTTATAAATTTTAGTTATTAACCCCTTATCAGATGTGCTGTCGAATATGTTCTCCCATTGTGTAGTTTGTCTTTTTATTCTGTTCCTATTGTCTTTAGCTGTGCAAAAACTTTTTAGTTTGATATAGTCCCATTTGTTTATCTTGCCTTTTATTTCAATTGCCCGTGGAGATAAATCGGCAAATATACTGCTGCTACAGATGTCGGAGAGCTTGCTGCCTATGTTTTCTTCTAAGATGCTTATGGTTTCACGGCTTACATTTAAGTCTTTTATCCATTTTGAGTTTGTTTTTGTGAATGGTGTAAGTTGATGGTCTAGTTTCATTTTTTTGCAGGTAGATGTCCAATTTTCCCAACACCATTTGTTAAAGAGGCTGTCTTTACTCCATTGTATGTTCTTTCCTCCTTTGTCAAATATCAGTTGTCCGTAAAGCTGTGGGTTTATTTCTGGGTCCTCTGTTCTGTTCCATTGATCTATGTGCCTGTTCTTATGCCAGTACCAGGCTGTCTTGAGTATTATGGCCTTATAGTAAACCTTGTTATCTGAAAGAGTGATACCTCCTGCTTTATTTTTTCTTTTTAAGATTGCTGAGGCTATTCGTGTTCTTTTTTGGTTCCATATAAATTTTTGTAATATGTGTTCTATATCTTTGAAGTATGTCATTGGTATTTTAATTGGTATTTCATTGAATTTATAAATTGCTTTGGGTAATATAGACATTTTAATGATGTTTATTCTTCCTAGCTATGAGCACAGTATATGCTTCCACTTGTTTGTATCTTCCTTGATTTCTTTTATCAATGTTCTATAATATTCCGAGTACAAGTCCTTAACCTCCTTGGTTAAATTTACTCCTAGGTACTTTATTTTTTTGGCTGCAATAGTGAAGGGGATTGTTTCCTTAATTTCTTTTGCTGATATTTCATTGTTGGTGTATAGAAATGCCTCTGATTTCTGAGTATTAATTATATCCTGCCACCTTGCTGAATTCATTTATAAGGTCCAGTAGTTTTTTCACTGAGACTTTAGGGTTTTCAATATACAATATCATATCATCTGCAAATAGTGACAGTTTTACTTCTTCTTTTCCAATTTGGATGCCTTTTATTTCTTCTTCTTGTCTGATTGCTGTAGCTAGGGCTTCCAGAACTATGTTGAATAAGAGTGGTGAAAGTGGGCACCCCTGCCTGGTTTTTGATCTTAAGGGGATTGCTTTTAATCTTTGTCCATTTAGTATGATGTTTGCTGTCGGTTTATCGTAGATGGCCTTTATCATGTTAAGGAATGTTCCCTGTATTCCCACTTTACTGAGAGTTTTGAGCATGAATGGGTGCTAGATTTTATCAAATGCCTTTTCTGCATCTATTGAAATTATCATGTGATTTTTGTCCTTCCTTTTTTTTATGTGATGAATCACATTGATTGATTTGCGAATATTGAACCAGCCTTGCCTCTCCAGAATAAATCCCACTTGATCGTGGTGTATGATTTTTTTCATATATTGCTGGATCCGGTTGGCTAATATTTTGTTGAGAATTTTAGCGTCTAAATTCATCAGGGATATAGGCCTATAATTTTCTTTCTTTGTGTTGTCTTTTCCCGGTTTTGGGATCCCAATTATGCTCGCCTCATAAAAGGAGTTTGGAAGTCTTCCTTCCTCTTGAATTTTTTGAAATAGCTTGAGAAGGATAGGAGTTAGTTCTTCTTTGAATTTTTGATAGAATTCACTTGTGAAGCCATCAGGCCCAGGACTTTTCTTTTTTGGGAGTTTTTTGATAACTGTTTCAATCTCATTTGTTGTAATTGGTCTGTTTAGGTGTTCTGATTCTTCCAGATTGATTTGTGGAAGGTTATATGATTCAAGAAATTTGTCCATTTCACCAAGATTGTCTAATTTTTTGGCATATAGTTCTTCATAGTATTTTCTTACAATGCTTTGTATCTCTGTTGTGTCAGTTGTTATTTCTCCACTGTCCTTTCTAATTTTATTTATTTGAATCCTCTCTCTTTTTTTCTTGGTGAGTCTTGTTAAATGTTCATCAATCCTGTTTACCTTTTCAAAGAACCAGCTTCTTGTTTCATTGATCCTCTGTATTGTTTCCTTAGCCTCTATGTCATTTATTTCTGCTCTGACCTTTATTATTTCCTTCCTTCTACTTGTCTTGGGTTTTATTTGTTGTTGTTTTTCTAGTTCTTTTAGATGCAGGGTCAGGTTGCTTATTTGAGCTTTTTCTAGCTTCTTATGATATGCCTGTAGTGCAATAAACTTCCCTCTCAGAACTGCTTTTGCTGTGTCCCATAAATTTTGAGTTGATGTATGCTCATTATCATTTGTTTCTAGAAACTTTTTTATTTCTTCTTTGATCTTATTGTTAATCCATTCATTATTTAATAACATGCTATTTAGTTTCCAAGTGTTTGAGTATTTTTCAGTTTTTCTTTTGTGGTTAATTTCTAGTTTCATGGCATTGTGATCAGAGAAAATGCTTGATATGATTTCAATCTTCTTAAATTTATTGAGACCATTTTTGTGTCCTAACATGTGGTCTATCCTAGAAAACGTAGCATGAGCGCTTGAGAAGAATGTATATTCTACTGCTTTAGGGTGAAAAGTTTTGAAGATATCTATTAAATCAAGTTGATCTAGTGTCTCCTTTAAGTCTGCTGTTTCTTTATTAATTTTCTTTCTTGAGGATCTATCCAGTGTTATTAGAGGGGTATTGAAATCCCCTACTATGATAGTATTGCTGTTAATCTCGCCCTTTATATCCATCAAAGTCTGCTTTATGTATGTCGGAGCTCCTATATTTGGTGCATAGATATTTATAATAGTTATATCTTCCTGTTGAATTGTTCCCTTTATCATTATGTAGTGTCCTCCTTTATCTCTTACTACAGCCTTTGTTTTAAAGTCCATTTTGTCTGATATAAGTATTGCTACCCCTGCTTTTTTTTCATTTCCATTTGCATGAAATATTTTTTTCCATCCTTTTACCTTCAGTCTATGAGCATCTTTTGTTTTAAGGTGTGTCTCTTGTAGACAGCATATGTATGGGTCCTGTTTCTTTATCCATGCGGCTACCCTATGTCTTTTGATTGGATCATTTAATTCATTTACATTTAAGGTTATTATTGATATGTAGTTGTTTATTGCCATTTTATTCTTTAAAGCTGTATTCTTCTTTTGCTCTATTCATTCCTCCCTTTAAACTGTTCACAAGAGGCCCCTTAGTATCTCTTGCAGAATTGGTTAGGTTTTTATGAATTCCTTGAGGCTTTCTTTTTCTGGGAAGCTCTTTATTTCTCCTTCAATTTTAAATGTTAGCCTTGCTGGATACCTTGGTTTTAGGTTCTTGTTCTGCATTACTTTGATTATATCTTGCCATTCCCTTCTGGCCTCAAGTGTTTCTGTTGAGAAGTCCGATGTCATCCTTATGGGGGTTCCTTTGTAGGTGATAGCCTTTTTTTCTCTAGCAGCTTTTAAAATTTTTTCTTTATCCATTAGCTTTGGTATTTTAACTATGATGTGTCTTGGTGTAGATCTTTTTGGGTTTCTCTTTAATGGAGTTTTGTGTGCTTCTTGAACGTGTGAAGTGTTTCCCTACCTTAATTTAGGAAAGTTTTCTGCTATGATTTGATTGAACAAAGTTTCCATTTCCTGTCCTCTCTCCTCTTCTTCAGGCACCCCTATGATGCGAATGTTGTTTCTCTTCATGTTGTCACAAAGCTCCCTTAGAGTTTCCTCACATTTTTTAAGTCTCTTTTCCTTTTTCCTCTCTGCATCTGTGCCTTTGTTTATTGTGTCCTCTAACTCGCTTATTCGATCCTCAGCGTGATTCATCCTGCTTTTAATTCCTTCCATTGTGGTCTTCAGTTCTGATACTGTATTTGTCATTTCTGTCTGATTCTTTTTTATTATTTCAATTTCATTTTTTATACTTGTTATCTCTTTATTTAGGTGTTCATAATGACTATCCATTGTTGCTCTAATTTCTTTGAACATCCTAACTATCATTATTCTAAATTCTGCTTCTGGTAATTTGGTTATATCTGGTTCATTCAGGTCCTTCTCTGGGGATTTCTCTTGATTCATTTGGTTTGCATTCCTCTGCCTGCCCATTTTTTCTGTGTATAAGCAAGTTGTGGCCACTGGAGTCCTGTAGGTGTTGCCTTTGTATTCTCTAGGTGTGGTCTGTCTGCAGGCCCCCCACCCCCTCTGCCGGTGCCTAGGGTGGTTGGGTATGAGCGTTGCCAGCGCCGGCCCACTGTGGCTTTTGCTGTGATTTCTGCCTCTCCTCCGTGGGAGGGGCTGTCACTGAAGCCACAAGACTTAGCACCAAGGGTAGAGGTGAGCACCTTTGCTCAACTGCGGACCAGCCTATTTCCGGACTTCCGCCCAGAACCAGCAGTCGGAGCCTGCTCGCTACAGTTTCGCGGGTTAGGCGGGGCTTTTGACGTGCTCTCAGCTGTAAGCTTTTGCCCCTCTGGAGCTTTAGCCCCGCCCTCGAGGCCAGGGCCCTTCTGCGCAGGGTCGGAAACCAAGGTTTATTGGGGCGGGCGTGTTTCCTGGCTTCCGCTCAGCTGCGTACTTCTGCTCGTCTTGGACTCTACCCTGCCCCCGTGTTCGGAGCCTGCTCGTGCACATATGAATGCAATCTGCGGTTTCTCCAGCCCCGGCCCCGGGGGTGGGGGTGGGGGTGGAGCTGGTAGCGTGAGTCAGCCGCAAGCCCCTGCTCGTCCCTGGTCCTAGCCCGGTCCCCGCGGTCAGGGCCGGCTTGCGCAGGGCCTGCCCGTTCCTGGCCTCCCGCTTTGTCCCCGTAAGTGGGATTAAAGGCGGGCCCGCAGCTTCCTGACCGCTTTCGGGCATCCCCTCCGACCTTCTGGGCTAGACCGATCTCCCACCGGCTTGGCCTCTGCCCTCGCCGACAGAACCGCGTTTCAGCGTCCTGTCGCCCCAAACCCTTAAGCAGCCCTCAGCAGAGTAGGAAGGGACCTAATACTCCACACTGTAGGCCTGGGAGCTCCCTCTCTTGTTTCACAGCTCAAAACTGTCCAAACGCCTCTTCTAGGCTCTAGGACTTCAGGCTGGGGCTTGGTTCCTGGGACCCAGGTCCCTCCGTCTCCGCCAAACTTTCCTCCCGCCCCGCGGGTCTCTCCGGGCTGCCGTTTGCTCCGGGGAGCTGGGCAGCCCTCTTCGCGTTTTCGCTATTCCTACCAGTCTCAATGTGGCTTCTTCTGTGTTCCTTGGTTGAAGAGTCCACTTAGTTTAGTTCATAGTTGGTTTATCCAGATGATGGTTCTTTAAATTGAGTTATAATCCACTTTGGTTCTGGGAGTTGGAAGTTGGTACGTCCGCCTACTCCGTCGCCATCTTGCTTCTTTACATTTACTTTTTTTAAATTGAATTTATCGGGGTGACATTGGTTAATAGAATTGTATAGGTTTCAGGTGTTCAGTTCTGTAATACATCATCTGCATATTGTAGTGTGGGTTTCCCACCCCAAGTCAGAACTCCTTCCATCACTGTCTGTCCTCCCTTTACCCTCTTCACTGCCCCCACCCTTTTCTCTCTGGTAATCACCATACTGGTGTCTGTGCACATGTACTTTTTTACAAGTTGCAAAGCTGCTACCTATTATGCAGGTTCTGTTCTGGTTGAATATTTTACCTGCTATTTTATTTCAAGGACGATGATGCTTTTGGCTTTCTTTATCTCTAAACTTGGGTTGAGCTGCATTTACCAGTCCAGTGACTGGGCAGAGAGTTCCGCTTCCTGTAGTGTCAGTCTGGTATGGCCCACATTCATCACCTCATTCTCCACGTCTCTGTACCCCCATTAATTTCATAAAATAAGAAAATGCACTGAGATTTTTGAATCATTTAAGTTCATGTTGTTTCAGGGGTCTGTGTGGGTTTGGGAAGTGTTTTTTATAAGGGTTCTTTTGAGTCCTCATCAAAGAACTTGCTATCACTTAATGTTGTGATACTTAAGTTAGTTACTTAGGTTTTTACCTTTCATTGGTTCTCAAGCATTCTGTTCCTCCTTTTTTTATAAAAAATTGTGGTAAACTATACCTAATATGAAGAGTTTAGAAACCTTGTGCACTACTGGTGGGAAGGTACAGCTGCTATATGGAAGACAGTATGTATTAACCATTTTGAAGTATACAGTTCAATGGCATTAACTGACTGCGTTCACGTTGTCGTACAACTATCACCGTCATCCACCCCCAGAACTATTTTTATCTTGAAAACTCAAAACTCTCTACCCACTGAACACTAACTCTGCATTCACCCATCCCAACCCTTGGCAACGACTATTCTCTTTTCTGTCTCTGGTTACCTCATATAAATGGCATCATACAGTATGTATCTTTTTGTGGCTGGCTTATTTCACTGAGCATAATGTCCTCAAGGTTTATCCATGTTGTAGCATGTGGCAGAATTTCCTTCCTTTGAAGAATGAATAATATTTTATTGTATGGATAGACCACATTTTGTTTATCCACTTGTCTGTAAATGGGCACTTGACTTGCTTCCACCTTTTGGCTATTGTGAGCCATGTTGCTGTGAACATGGGTGTCCAGGTATCTCTCAGAGCCCCTGCTTTAGTTCTTTTGGGTATCTTCCTTATTTTTTTTTTAAAAAAATTAAGCTCCACAAACTTATTCTTTCAAAGTATACTCTCTACTAGACACCATTAAGAATTCAAAAGAAAGGTATACTCAAGTGTGGAGATGATCTACTTGCAATGACAAGATTTATAAGTATGAACTAATTAAAGGGAAATAACAGAGCAGAATTGAGAGCTATGCTTTATTGTAGAGGTAAGAAATATTATCAGGGGCTAGCAAGCTCCTAGTGCACATTTCAGAGTGAGGCATTATTCTTTAGACAAGACCCCAGATAGGACCAAATCACCGGTCTCTAGGAGCCCACTTGGCCCGCAGGTTGCTCTGTGTCAGCAGGGCTGCTGATAGGGGGGACTGACAGGGAATGTGAAGAAATGGAAAAATGGGAATATTTCTGGTCAGACTTGTTTTTCTCGAAAATTAGAAAATATAAAATTTTGACCTTTTAATTATAAATAAATAAGGTCACATAAATAATGTGACCTTTACATTATTTATGACAAGAATTCTTCATATTTTTATGGGAATGACTTAAAACAAACATATGCAGTAGGAAGGTTTTCATATTAAGGTTATAGAATCAAGTCATTGCAGTGCCTTCTGCATAGTATGGCAGCTTATAAGAGCAGGTGCACCTGCCAGCTGTGCCTCCTTGTTCTGTAGTGCGTGAAATGTGCCATCTGATCAAGAAATACAACTAATATGTGAGTATAGAGAAGCATGTCTCAATCTGGGCAAGCCTTGACTTTTAAAAGTGTGTGGAGATATTTGTAAGTCACCAAGACAAAGTAGCTGTTGTTGGCAGAGGAACAGTGAAAAAAATACGGCTGACAACCAGCTGTATTTGATAAAATTTATTTATTTATTTTAAATTTATTTACTTTTATTTTATTTTATTTTTTAATTTATTTTATTTTATTTTATTCATTTTAGAGAGGAGACACAGAGAGAGAGAGAGAGAGAGAGAGAGAGAGAGAGAGAGAGAGAGAAAGAGAAAGAGAGAAAGAAAGAAAGAAAGAGGGGAGGAGCTGGAAGCAACAACTCACATATGTGCCTTGACCAGACCAGTGCAGGGTTTTGAACTGGCGACCTCAGTATTCCCAGGTCGACGCTTTATCCACTGCGCCACCACAGGTCAGGCTACTTTTATTTTTTTAAGTGAGAAGAGGGGAGATAGACAGACTTCTCTTGCATGCACCCCGACTGAGATCCGCCTGGCAACCCCTATCTGGGGCCAATGTTTGAATCAACTGAGCTATCCTCAATGCTTGGGCCAAGGCTCAAACCGCACAAGAAACTGGCTGTGAGAGGGAAAGAGAGAGAGAAGGGGGAGAGGGAGAGGAAGAGAAGTAGATGGTCTCTTCTCCTCTGTGCCCTGACTGGGGATCGAACCTGGGATGTCTGCACGCCAGGCTTGATACTCTGTCCACTGAACCAGCTGGCCAGGGCCTTAAATTTATTTATTTATTTATTCTTAAAAATTTATTTTTAACATACACATGCAGAGCTCCAGATATGTTCTGGGCACTCCACAGGGGACTTGGGCATAAAGATGAAAAGGTTCTGTCTTATAAAGGGACTCATGATCTGATGGAGAAGACCCACAAGTATGTATGGTCATAGTCTGTAGAATCATGCACTTAGCACAGGTGCTGAGGGGATTCAGGGCAGAAGTATTTGTGTACACCTGTCTGTGAAGGTTTGTGGATATGCTCACCAAGTAGTGACATTTGAAATGGGTCTTAAAGCATGAGCTGTAGTTTTCCAGGTGGCAAGTGTAAAGAGAAACCATTCTGAGCACAGGGGAGGATTCACACAATTGCATAGATATAAGAAAACCAGCAGTGTATTACGGGGAATAGCAAATACAGTTGAGATGTAGGGTATGTGGGAAGGAAGGCAACAGATAAAGATAAGGTTAGATAAGAAGGTTGAGGCCAGACCATAAAGTATTTGAATGCTGTGTGTAGATGATCCTGTAAAGTAGGGAGCACCATTTCTGAGCTTTTCAGATAAGATGTCATTAGCTATGTATAGAAGTTGAGCCTGGTGGCCATGGGTAGGAGTGAATGGAGGGGAGAGACAGAAGCTGAGATCAGCCAGAAAGGGCAATGAGGAGGGCAAAGGTGCAAAGGTCTGTACTAGGCAACAGTGACAGAAGGGGGCCTGCAGCAGACAGGCCTGGGACCTGTACATTGAACAAATGTGGCTTCCAAAATGGCTTTGGGAGTTAGTCTTGGGTAAATGAGATGATGATATGGGCTGAGATAGGCAACATAGGAGATGGAGCTCACTCAGGTGAGACTCCTTGACTCACAAGCCTAGGACTTCCACGAACAGTTACTATAGATAGTGTCTCAGGCTGGAAGAGGTTGTGACAACAGATGGAGACTTGGCAATCATTAGCATATGGCAAGACGATTTCAAAGATTTAGAACAAATAAGAGAACAGGCCTCTGGAAAGGGTGTGAAAGCCACAAATATATAACCCAGTCTTATAATGATGATCTATTCTTTTGTGAAATTTTTGTCTATGTCTCACGAGTTGTCAGAAAACAGTTGTTAAGCTTTAATATTTTGTAGTACTGTGTGTATACTTTTAACTCATCAGTACAGCCTTAGAGATTTTTCTGTTGGCATATTCATTATCCAGAGTATTTCCCGACTGTACCTGGATATCCTCGGCCTGTTGCAATTCACATTCACTCTTGTATATACCATCTAAAAAAATTACCCCAAATAGTGCATATTATAGTCAGCCTTCAATTTGCATGATTTTGGGCAGTGTTCTTCTGTTTTCAAAATTCCCTGACCTAATATTCTGCCTTCTTCCTCTAACTACTCATAAGTACTGTTAAGAATTTCACCCCATTTGTCAATCCTATCTCAAAAAAGCTGGGAAAAAAAGAATTTTGCCCCATCTCAAAATGCAGTTGGAAAGATTTCACTGTTGATACTCTGCCATGAGAAAGTGGGAACACTCAAAAGCTTTGTAATTAATCTTCTTTCACAAATGCATTTTAATAACTATTACTTTATTAATACATGACCAAAGATAAGAATAAAATGGGTCTTATATTCTAGAGCTCCTAGGTTGGCCCTGCTATAGATATGTGAAAAATGAATTCTTGCTTCACTTTGGAAGGTGGGTGAGGTGGTGGAGTACATCTTTTGGATAAATAATCTACTCTTCGCCTGTGCATACTTATTACATTCTTGTCTCCTACCCTGGCCTGATGATTTGACTTCGTTCAGTATGCTCAGATAGTTTCTCTGTCATTTGCTCCACATTTTGGAGGGGGCTCCCACATTCTTCTTATTACTATTCTGATTTTGGATGGAACTTATTTTGTGTGAATGGGGAAACATGAGGAACGAACTTCATCTAAATTTAAATCATATGATTGAATATTTATTTCAGAGAAATTGCTAGTAATTTAAACTTCCTGCATTGAGAATAATAAATAGAAGATCAATTAAAGAAACACTGATGATATTGGTTTAATGCAGAGAAAAATGTTAAAAACTATTAATCAAAGGAGTCAAAGAGATTAAGGCAAAATGTACCTGCATTGCTCATTTTAGTTTAATCATTTGTTTTTGGAGTTTATAAAAAATGTAATATAGACCTAGAAACCATCAGATAAATGATGAGGTATGGTTATTATTATCTCCAAAGTAACTACTCTATTCCACGAAGCAGGTGGAATGGGAATAATTATTAATTTAGATTCCTGTCACATTTTGAACTGAAGATATACTTCTGTAGCCATTCTGATTGTGCTTTATACTTTTTTTAATTGATAAAACACAGCAGTGTTATAGTGCTTCAACTCAATGAAAATAGACTGTAACCAGAATAAAATGGGCAAATGCCCCAACCTCAATTTTAGATGACTGAAGTGAAATTATCTTGTTTTAACCATCTTCCATTATGTTAGGCCAATAAAAGTCTGTGTATTCCATATCTGTTTAAAGCACAAGATCTACTGAAGTTGAAAGACTTTGGTCATCCGTATTAGAGTTCTTTACACTAAAACTATCTCAAGTTTATAGCAAAGGAAAATTTAATTGACGATAGGGCCAGATGTTCAACTTTGGCTATTTCACATTAAAACATTGCTCAATTAATACCATTTTAATAAACTGTAAAAAAGAATCTATAAAAGAATTAGCATAATATTGTGACTACAAATGAAAAATGCTTTAGAAACCGTTGCTACCAGGTGAATCAAGGGTCATAATAACAATCCTACCAACCTTGGCAATTGCTCATACCTTCTTTCCTTCTTTCCTGGCCGTGCAGGAGCTGAGGATGAAATGTCCTTCTTGGCATGTGGCCCCATACTTCTCTGGTATGTGGCCGTGTGTCATCGAAAATGGCTACACGTGTCAATGCTGACATGTGTGTCATAGGTTCACCGTCATGGAGTTGTAGAAGAAAAATAAACAGGAACGGGGATTTGGAGGAAGAACTAAAACAGTGGAAACAGCAGCACCCAAGCCTTTGGACATTTTGGCAATTAGGGGCTTTTAGAAACCCAGCTGGACTTTGTAAGGAACTCAGACTCTGCAATAATTCAGAATGCTCTACTGCTTGGTATTTCACACATTACGTTAAGGGTTCCAACACTAGACCTGCTTAGTAGTAATTTTGAGTATACTCTGAGCTTTGTTATATTATTCTGAGTTCTAAAGTAAAATAATTCAGTTTCAAAAAATATATAATGGTTTACTCTTCAGGTAGTTAAATCACATCTTATTTATCTTCTTATTTGTTCTTACTGTATAGATGGATAAACTGAATTAGAGATTATGTAAGGCATATGATAGTATTTGTGATAACTTTTATACTGTTAGAAAGGATTAAAAGAGTATTGTAGATTGCAACACATTGAACTGTTCAAGGACTCATAAATGTGTAAATAAAAGTAAGATTTAGTACTCTTAGTTGGTTAATGGTATAATCACTTAACTTTAAACCTTCTTCAGGAGTGTTATGTCTTTAATTTGCAATTGATAAAAAAACATTGACTTTATTTTTTATGAACTTTAGTTTTTAGTGGAGAAAGTATATATAGGATTGTGGTTAAGAATTGCTAGTTGTTCATTATAAAATTTTGCAAAGTACAGAATCATAGAGAGAACAGATTGATGTTTGCCAGGGTAGAGGAGGTATGGTGGGCTGGGTGAAAAAGGTGAAGGTAAGAAGTACAAATTGATAGTCACAGAATAATGATGGGGATATAAAGTACAGCATGGGGAATATTGTCAATAACATTGTAATAACTATTTATGGTACCAGGTGGGTCCTGGAAATATTGGTGGGGGGGGCACGCTTGGTGAAGTATATGATTATCTAACCACTATGCTGTACACCTGAAATTAATACAAAATAATATTGAATATAGACTAATTAAAAATAAAATAAATTTGCAAAATAAAAGATAGATTATTGGTAAAATCATCCTGGGTTCTATCTGTTCCTGTGGTAGAGTTCTCTACTCACCTGTAGACCCAGCTGTGCCCAGTCCTGAACCATGGGGGCTGCCATGGAGAGATAGAGTTATGGAGACAATAACAGCTGGATTGCAGACCCCCAGCTGCAAACTCTTCCTTGCTTAAGTTGGTTGCTTGAGCTTCTAGGGGTGAAGAGTTATGTTCAAAAATAGGCTTCCTCCCACTTAAAGAAGAACTGCACTCTATCTCAGCCTTTCATATGAATATCGAGGGATCACATGAGAGGTATACCAGTCTGTGGGGAACCACTGTCGCATTCTGTGTGTTTAGGTCAGGACAGCAAGACTGATTCCCCACCCCATGTGTGTAGCTTCCCCAGATCTAGTTTTGTAGTTCTCATGCATTGGGAGGTGTGGGCTCAGAGGCTGGGTAGGACTACACCACTGCAGAAGACCTTCAGTCCTTTGGACAGTTGATGGAGCAAGCAGGGCCCTGACAGTTGAAGCTTCCTCTTTGCTGGAGGGGCATCATTCCTTCTGCTGAATATCATCAGACTGGATTACTTTGTTTCCCCAGGATTATCAAGGACCTCTGTCCCATGATCCTTGAAGAGCAAGAAAAAGAGGGAATTCCTTTCTGTCTATGGTGTTTCATAGAAAAGTTTTACTACTTTGGATGCCTAAAATGTTTAGCTTGTAGACAGTGTGAAGATTAAATCTTTGTATCAATTTGAGTTGGCTGCGGGGTGCCCAGATGAACATTTCTGGGTGTGTCTGTGAGTGTGTTTCCAGACTAGCTTAGCATTTGAGTTGGTGGACTTGGTATAGTTTTCTCCCTCTACTGTGGTGACCATCATGCAATCCACTGAAGGTCTGCATAGAACAAAAGGTGGATGAATTTGCCCCCATTGCTTCCTGCGTGCCTGCTTCAGCTGTGACATTGGTCTCCTGACCTTTGATTGGGATTTACACCATTGGCTTCCCTGGTTCTCAGGACTTTGGACTCAAACTGGAAGTATAACTCTGACTTTCCTGGTTTGCAGCTTGCAGATGCAGATCATGGGGCTTCTCAGCCTTCGTAATTGTATGTGCCAATTCCTTATAATCTCTCTCTCTCTCCTATTAGTTCTGTTACTCTGGAGAGCCCTGACTATTACAGTCTGTTTCAGAATTTGTAAAGGCATCCTCTTTGTTAATCTGATTTTGTTTATATCATAAGCATTCTTCTACAATCTTAACCTTACTAGCTAACTTACTCTTGATAAAATATTCTTGAAGCCATTAGAACACTATCCAATTTTTGTTTGATAGCTGTTTAAGGTTCTATTTATTTACTTTCTTCAGTTTTCTCCTTCTCTTTATTTATTCTACAGACAGGTGTTCTTTAAAAAAAACATATTTGGGCTTGTTTTAGGCACCGTTTTATGCCTTATTCCTATGCTGGTATGTGCATATTTCCTTTGATAAGCAAAATCAGTGGATCTTGAGAGTTCTGTTGTCCGCCATTAGATGTGTGGCCTACTGCTCATTTGTGGTCAGCAGCAAAACACTTAGTAAAATATCGCACTAATTAAAAGTCAGGCATTGGGTATATTCTAAGAAGTTAGAACAAACAGAAAAATGGAAAAGTCTTTTATTCTTTTTTTAAAAAATTTATTTATTTACTATTTATTCATTTTAGAGAGGAGAGAGAGAGTGAGAGAGAAAGGGGAGAGGAGCAGGAAGCATCAGCTCCCATATGCGCCTTGACCAGACAAGTCCTGGGTCTTGAACCGGCGACCTCAGTGTTCCCAGGTCAATGCTTTATCCATTGTGCCACCACTGGTCAGGCAAAAGTCTTTTATTCTTAAATTCAGTCATAGCTGGTTTATCTGAAACCTTTGCTTCTAAGGTAGGCCTATAAAAATATAATAGGATACAGCCTATGTAAGGGTCATCATTTCCAGGACCAGTGACCTAATACCTGGACCTTGCTCTGCACCATGGCTTTCTGAGGGAAGGTCAGCCCACGCAGGGGCTGGATTCAGATCTGTTGTGATGTACGAGGATTTTAATTCGGTGAGACTAACTAAACTCTGAGGTAGTTTCTCAGTTAACAGGTAAAAAAAAAGAAACCTAAGAAAAACTACAGTGGACTGTCAAGAGACTGTGTTTGAGGAGCGGTGTAGTTGCCATACTCTTCCTCCTCCCCTCAGCCAGTCTGTGCTTGCTGACACCTTTACACCTGTCCAACTGAGGCTCAATCTTTCTTATCAGAAAACAAAGCGGTAAATGATCCAAGCAACAGCAAAGCCCTCCCTGCCACCAACAGGGGCATCTGAAGGCAAAATCAGTTTTTATTTATTTATTTTTTATTTTTAAAATGATTTTTAATTTATTGTGTTAACATGGATTCAAGTGTCCCACTCAATATGACACCCTCACCCCCAACCACGTGCCCCAAATTATACCACCTTTGTCCCCCTTCCCCTAGCTCCCTCTCCCTCTTCCCTCTGGGATATGCTCTCCTGTGTGATCTGTATCTATGAGTTATGCATATATAATTTCACTAATCCCTTCACCTTCTCTGATCTCATCTCTTCATCCCCTTTTCCTCTGACAGCTGTCCCTCTGGCCCCTGTGACCCCGCCTCTGTGTCTTTCGTTCCTCAGTTCACTTTGTTCATTAGATTCCACATATAAGTGATATCATATGATATTTGTCTTTCTCTGCCTGGCTTATTTCACTTAGCATAATAATCTCTGGGTTCATCCATGCCATTGCAAAAGGTAAGATTTTCTTCTTTTTCACAGCCACGTAGTATTCCATTGTGTATATGTACCACAGCTTTTTAATCCACTTGTCCACTGATGGACACTTGGATGGGATGCTTCCAGACCCTGGCTATTGTAAACAATGCTGCAATAAACATGGGGGTGCATATCTTCTTTAGAATCAGTGATTTGGTATTCTTAGGACATATTCCTAAAAGTGGGATAGCTGGGTCAAAGGGCAGTTCCATTTTTCATTTTTTGAGGAAACTCCATACTGTTTTCCACAGTGGCTGCACCAGTCTGCATTCCCACCAGCAGTGCAAGAGGGTTCCTTCTTCTCCACATCCTCGCCAGCACTTACTGTGTGTTGATTTGTTAGAGCTCTGTTCTGACAGGTGAGAGGTGTTATCTCATTGTGGTTTTAATTTGCATTTCTCTGATGATTAGTGATGTTGAACATTTTTTTATATGCCTATTGGCCATCTGTATGTCCTGTTTGGAGAAGTGTCTATTTAGTTCCTTTGCCCATTTTTTAATTGGATTGTTTACCTTCCTGGTGTTGAGTTTTAGAAGTTCTTTATAAATTTTGGTTATAAACTCCTTATCAGACATGTTGGCAAATATGTTCTCTTATTGTTTGGGTTGTCTTTTAATTTTGTTAATGGTATCTTTTGCTGTGCAAAGCTTTGTAGTTTGATATAGTCTCATAGTCCCATTTGTTTATTTTGTCCTTTACTTCACTTGCCCATAGAGCTATATCTGCAAAAAATATTGCTACGAGAGATATCAGAGAGTTTACTGCCTGTGTTTTCTTCCAAGATGTTTATGGTTTCATAACTTACATTTAAGTCTTTTATCCATTTTGAGTTTATTTTTGTGAATGTTGTAAGTTGGTCTAGTTTCATTTTTTTTGCATGTACCTGTCCAGTTTTTCTAACACCATTTATTAAAGAGACTGTCTTTACTCCACACTGTGCTCTTACCTCCTTTTTCAAATCTCAATTGGCCATAAAGGTGTAGGTTTATTTCAGTTTTTATTTATTTTTATTTTTTATTCACTCATTCAATCATTTGTTCATTTATTTATTTTATAAATAATTATTGAGTACTTGTTGTTTGAAACCATAAAATACAAACTAGTTCTGGCAAAAGCCTTTTATGAATTGAATTGTGGAGTTGGAGAAGCTCAGGGTTAGACAGTGGCAGTGATTTGCTCCTGGTCACCGAGGATTTGAATGAAACAGCATGAACCTGACTCAGGTCTCTGGGGTCTTTGTGTCCCTTTCTTCTCAGCGCAGGCTAAACCCTTTTTTCTCTCACAGCAAATGCTGCAGATGAGTCTAGTCTGAACTGTGGCTGGCTTATTCCATACTGTAACAACTAAGACCTTAAGATTCTTAGAAACAATGAGGGTGACATTCAATACAAAAGTGATTTGTCTTTTAGGTCTTTTGAATTTTATCAAAGCAATGTTTCTGAGGAATAAAATGTGCCATTTAATGACCAATGTAATTTTTTTCTACAGTCTTAGGCTTATAATTATTTTTGGAAAATTATATGTTTTGTGCTTGAGATCGACTGAGTGTCCCATCAGAAATTTTCTGATTACCAGGGAAATATTGCCCTCAGACCTAGCTCAGGCTACTTTTTGAGCCAATCAGATGAAGTTTTGAAGTTGTGTGAATAAAACAAAATGTTTTCTTCTAGGCTACCAAAAAGAAGTGCTAGATATTGGGTGTTTTTTATTTATTTAGACCTTGTGCATTTGCCAAGAGCTCAGCAAGTGACAAGGAAGCACTGTGGGATTCAGGGGTCCTGACCTGAGCTGTTTGGTTGCTATTTGATAAAGCATTTATGAAGGCCTTGGTTTATTGTCTTAGGTGTTTCAAAAGCATATGGCAAATAGTAAAAATGATATGAACATGTATTATCTGTGGGTTGGCTGCTGACATTATTCCTGGGTGTGTTTGTGCATATTTGTGATTCTGTGAACTATATTCCTGTTGTTTTTTCCAGTTAATTCAGATGATCAAATAGTTTGAGATAACTATAGGTTATGAAATATTTTTAGTATCTAGAAATATTCTGGGCAGTCTTCAATCTTCATGCTTAGGGATAACCCTTCACAATATCAAATGAAGTGGCACATTTCCATTTTGAGAAAAGAGAGAAGACACAATTGGGGTAAGTTTTCTCATACATAGTTCTACTCCAATTATATTATAATGCAGATGTTGAAAACCTTTAAAAATTGTGCCTTCAGGTGAAGAAATTGAAGCCACAAGCCCACTAGGGGGCAATGCTCTGCCTATCTGGGGCCCTTGCTCCATTGCAATTGGAGCCATTTTTTTTTTTAGCCCCTGAGATGGAGGCCATGGAGCCATCTTTAGTGCCTGAGGCCAACTCACTCCATTGAGCCATGGCTGCAGGAGAGGAGGAGAAGATAGAGAGAAATAGAAAGATAAAGAGAAGGGAGAGGGGTGGGGAAGTGGTGGAGAAGCAGATGGGTGCTTCTTCTGTGTGCCCTGGCTGGGAATAGAACCTGGGACATCCACATGCTGGGCCGATGCTCTACCACTGAGCCAACTGGCCAGGGGTCCTTTGTTTGTTTCTTAGTAATTCTGGGGTATAAAGGCCCCTGGAGAGAGATCTGTGATCTTTCTAACCTAGGTGCTACTCAGGAATAGGATGATGCCTTAGGCAATGTGGACTCCAGGAGATCTATTCTTGGCATTTGTGAGGATGCTCCTGAGGCAAATGTCTGAGGTATTGGGGGCTGGGCACCCATTCAGAAGAATACCGTGAGCCTTCAATGTTGACTTCTTATTTTTTTATTTTTCCGAAGTTAGAAGCAGAGAGGCAGTCAGACAGATGCCCGCATGCGCCTGATCGGGATCCACCCAGAATGCCCACCAGGGGGTGATATTCTGCCCATCTGGGCCATTGCTCCATTGTGGCTGGAGCCATTCTAGCACCTGAGGCAAAGGCCACGAGCCATCCTCAGGGCCCGGACCAACTTTGCTCCAATGGAGCCTTGGCTCTGGGAGGGGAAGAGAGAGACAAAGAGGAAGGAGAGGGGGAAGGGTGGAAAAGCAGATGGGCGCTTCTCATGTGTGCCCTGACTGGGAATCAAACCCAGGACTTCCACACGCCACGTTGACACTCAGCTGCAATGTTGACTTTGTAACTTTTAGGCAGACACATGATGAAAGCACAAACCTAAAGTCACTGGCTTAGATATTGACAAAGTTACAGAGTTTTTGACAATCTTTGAAGCATCCGAGCTTGGGTCTGCATTCCTTGTAATTCTGTTTTATATCCTTTCTGTGGCCTCTGTGAATTTAAATCCACTTTTATTTTTGGAAGGTGGATCTTTTTGTGGACATACTCATTTAGTAGAGTGGATAAAGGGAGAGGAGGCATTTCCAGAATGCTGCTGAGAAGCTTTTACCACATAGAAAACTATAGCTGATCTCATGTGTTAGTGTGTGCTGGTTTGACTATGATTATTTTACTGCCTCTTTTCCCCTCTACCATCTCTGAACCATACTGAAGTTATTCAGTTAAATTTAGATGCAAGAAGAGAACACCTACTCATGTACAAGCTGTGCAAATGTATGCAAATCATATACAAAGGAGCTGGCTGGACTAGGAGACTGTATTACACCAGCACTTGGCATCACAGAAGAAATATGGTAGCAGTTATCTTATGGTTCATTTTTGGATTAAATCATAACTTTAGGATACCTTTTCATTTGCAAAGTCTGACTGCCTCACTGAGAAAGATGTCTTTGATAAATGTCACCTTCCCTCTTCTTTTTCACATTGCAGGTGGATTTTCAGGTGTCAGTATTACTTTATTAGTTGCTGTCATCTCTGCTGAATATCTTTGAAGCTACTTTTAAAATTTACCTTTAAACTTTTTTTTTTTTTTAATATTGCTCTTTACCTTGCTTTTAGTTCCAGAAAATCTTATGTTAATGGCACTGATATAGTAGGCCTTCTTCTTTAGGGTGCTTGTAGGAGTCAGGCTCACATGTTTGTGTGGACTGGAGGAGTCCTTTTGTACAAGTTCAGTGGTAGCTCTCTGTAAATTCGTGGTAAATTATTTATGAGGTTGGGATGACATATTTGTACAAGTAGTTCTCCTTTTAATCTATGGCTATTTAAATTTAATTCTATAAAGTAAGCTAAGAAATGTACATGTTAAATGCTAGTTTCTACCTGTGTTTAAGAGCTGATGATGGTCAAGGTGACCATCACTTGATGCTATAGGCTGGGAACATATCAGAAAGCCCTGACCAGAAATGGCTTAAATAAGAGATAATTATGATAGTGTATTCATACAATGGCTTGAGTCACTCAATCTGAATACACTGCAAGATATTTTTGTAATGAGAAGGATGAGGTCTGTTGTAGTGTAAAGCTGTTATTAATAGAAGATCAAACTATATAATTCTTTTTTAGAACTGAGAGGAACCAAAGCTATTATATATATTCAAAACCTCAATCACAGATGAGGAAATATAAGTCACAGAGGTTAAGTGACTCACTGGAGGTCAGTAGCGCCTTGAAGTGAGGGCTCTTAACTGCGTCTGTGCTGCTTTCAGACCCTGTTACGCATGGGAGGGTGTAGGTGAGGATGTTGGAAGGCCTTTTGAAATGGTAGTTTTAATGATTGCTAGGAAAATTCTGGCTGTACACTTTTTACATCATAATTGATGTTAGGATATCCTTCATTCCTCTTTGGGTGCCAATAAAAGAGTAAAAAAATGTCTTTTTAGTTTGGTCTTAAATGGGATATATGAGAGATTGTTAATAGAAGAGTTGAGAAACAGTACTAACAATGGATATAAAAGTGAATTCCATCAGACTTGTTCATTGGTCCCTAGAAAATGTCAAGAAGAAAGAGCAGTTTGGTATGACCAACTGGTCAGATTTTAGGAATGTGGGTAAATATTTTGTAGTGGTCAAATACAATGAAAATCAAACATTTAATTTGTAGCTAAACCCTTTGTGCCCTGAAAGAAATGAGTTGTGGAATCTTTGTTTGCAACTGAGGAATTAAACCAATAGCTTTTCTAATGGAAGTTGCCTAAACAAACATATCAACAATAGTGAGGCCCCTATTGGCATTTGGACTTTGTAGAAGCTCAAGATATTTACTTTACTCTCTTGCTTGAAAATTTCCCTCATACTGGGGCTTACCTTCAACATACTAACATGTGTAACCTTGCATAATGTGCCCAGCACCCTGGATGGCTGTGATTTCCTGATTGGGGAACCTGAAAGTTAATTCTTTTGTAGGGTTCCTTCTGTAGACTTACTTACTCCCCCATCAAGCCATGCATCACTGTGCCTGACCCTGAACCAAGAAAACCAGTGGCCCCTGCATTTGGAAGCCTGAGTGTGAGCACAGGGCTTCTTCAACATCGCCCCACAAGTCAGCCTGTAGTTGTGACATCATCCAGGACTACTAGTAACATTAAGCATAACTTCACTTATCCAAATGGCTTGTACAAAGCTTTAACCTTTTAAAAGAAGTAGAATGTATTTTACAGGATCATTTTGAAATGTTCAGTATTGTATCCTTAGTGATTTACATTGGTACTGGTTTGGAAACTTCCAAATAGGAAGGTAATCATGTTCTTAAATACCTGGAACAAATGGCATAGTCACCGTTGTTTAAATACAGTGTGTCCGTAAAGTCAGGATGCACTTTTGATGGGTCAGATGGTCAAAAGTGCACCATGACTTTATGAACACACTGTATATATATTCCTATGAGGCTATAAGACTTCTCCAATAGAAGTGAACTATATTGTATATTTTTGTCACAAACCAAGTCCAGCCCTTAGTGAGCACGGTGGGGGATGAAGAAATAAACACAGAGACACAGGATGGGATTGGGAGGTCTTCTGCAGGCTGAGGACCTACAAAAAGCCCAGACACCCACCAACAACTTTATTTTATAATACAAAGAACAAAACTGTTTGCAACTTGGATATTACTGGGAACTTTAGCAGTTCCTCAGACAAAGGGTAAAAGGAAGGGAATATAGATTGCCTTTAGCAACTCAATCAAGGAATGTGGGTGAGGGCTGCAAGGACTTTGTCAGCTTACAGCCTGTCTCCCTCATATTTTGATACATGTGCTTTTAATGATCGTATGAAAAGAGTTTTATTTAATGTTTTGTGAGAGATTAAGACCTGTACACTGTCAAAGGCAGAAATAAAAAAATTGGAGTTTTGGAACTCAAGTAACAGTATGGATCTTTGAGTCCTTCTTTTGCATTGTTCAAAGCCTGGAGAGGTTGAGTGACTTGCGGGACCAAATTGTCAGCCAGTTGTAGAGATGGGAGCAGAACCAACACTCCTGTCTTTTCAGTCTAGAGCGCCTTGTGTTCTGTTGGGCTGTCCCCATGCGAATGGTATGGCATTATGTGAAGGGAACTCTGGAAAAGCTTCTTCCAGCAATTCCATACTCTGCCCCAGAAGTGACCAGGATCAACCACATGGCCATGTGAGGGGGAGGGTCTTTATCTCCTATGTGCTGGTCTGTGAATGGCACTGGTAACTGATAGGAACCATTTTTTTTTCTTAAGTTATAATAGAACTAATAGAAAGTACTCTCTCACTGATATACATAAAGTTTTGCTTTATAAACAGCATTTTATTATTTAAAAACAAAGGGCAAAAGTAACCCATGGTTTCATTACTTTCACACAACTCCTATTTGATTTTTTCTGTTTTATTTTAGTCTTTTAATGTTAAAAATGTTTAAAATATGTGCTTTCTACAAAGTCTTAATCACACGGCTATGTGAAAAGTTTATGATCTTTGGAGGTGGATGGCCCTGGGCTTGGTTTTTGAGCATCTATTGACTGGTTCGGTGGCCTGGGTGGTTCCTTCCCTCCTCTGTATCCCAGTTTTTTCTTCTGTAAAATGAGATAATACTTTAAGCTCACACAGGACTTTAGTAGATTTGAGGGGGATATTATATAGGAAGCGTGTGGCCTTTTGTGGCCTTTAAGAGTACATCATGTACTGCTTAGTTTTGTCTCGTGGACATGTGTTTTTCATTTTGCTGCATGGTCTGAAGGAAATTACCAACCTCTTTGATAAGAGGCATCTCCATGCCCTTGTGGAAAATGTTCAGAGGAGGGGGTGCTGGAACTGAGTGAGCCTGGGGCCCTGAGGGTCTCTCTGTCTTGGAGGGCCTTTGCTTTGCTGCCCACAGGAGGAAGGCAAAGAGGGAGATTGCCCTTTGTGTTTTCTAGCCTTATAGATGTCACACAGCCCTTTCTCTAATGTCCTTTGGAGTGCTGGGGCAGCTCAACCCTTTCTTCAGAGAACTCCCAGGTAAACACAAGGACAAGATTGAAGGGAAGTACCTGTTTTAGTTATTAAAACATTTGATAAAACCTTTTTGATCTCCAGAGTCATGATACTGGTGCCCAAATTTCAAGTCTAATGTAAAGTCTGTACCAGGCCTATCTCTTGTGTCTAAGAGGATGGACAGACCTTTCAATGGTCCTTCAGACCAGAAGGCATACGGACTGAGGCCAGGATTTGGACTAACACTGGTAATAGAGTGGGGCCTTTTCTGTTTGTAGGTGCTGACCAGGAGGGCTCCCTGGAGCAGGCATATAGTGGGCTACACAGGGGCCCCATGGTATGAGAGGTCCAGCATAACCATGGGAACATGGGAAGCCAGGAGGCTCTTTAGGGTCAAGCACTCTGCCACTCTTCAGGGCAGGGCTGTGGTCCTAGGGTGAAGTAGTGCGAGAGGAAGGGGCCAGTTAACTGTTTAAAAAAAGTAGGGATCTATAAGTACGAAGTTGGCATTCTCTAGCATCTGGTAGGAATTCATTGGTGTAAGGGACCAAGGAGCTTGGATAAAAATGCACTTTGGTCAGAACAGCTGCAGGGCAAAGTTCCTGGGGTCAGGCTGGCATTGACAGTACTTGCTGCTGAGCACTTGAGATGCCATAGTCCAGTTTAAGTTCATCCCGCTTGAAGTTGAAATGTTCCGAGGCTCAGACAGGGAGCAACATTAGCAGAGCCCATTGTCACACCCTGGGGAAGCAGAAGTTGGTAAGTTATGGGTATCTGAACAAGTGGGTTTGTCTAGAATGATTCCATTCTTGAAATGCTAGGGGAAGCTTCCATGGGATGCTTTTGTTGTCATTCCCTCTAAAGTTTTAGGACAGAATGCTTGTAGTGATGATTTATGAAGCACGTTGGCATTTTCAGTGACATTTATAGTTAAAAAAAGGTGAAGCTTATTTTTATAAACGGGCCCTAGTTGGTGTAGGAACAGCAAAATGGCCTTCCTGATTAGCTGCACCCACTGCTGTGGACGGTAGCTGCGTGTGCATAACGGAAGATAAATGCCGGGCCAGACTCTCAGGACAGTAACTGATTTTAATAGAAGTAGTAGAGGTTTTCAAGTTTATGATGTGCCTTTTTGATATTTCAAAGAAAAAGCATTTTTGAATCTTTCTGTAGAGTTTTATGTTTGGAACACCTGCCTCGTCCTCACAACATCACATTAAGTGGGTAACACCCCTCCCCTAACCTCCAGCTTTAGAGGAAGTGCCGGGAGCAGAGCACGCTAGAGGCAGTGTTGGATTTGTGATTAAAGCCCTCTGTGATACAACTTTTATTTTTAGTGGGGAGACCAGACTGTCATGACAATAACAAGTGAATTTCAGGGAGACATTCATTCAGACTTGTGATCTCCATACGGATGCTGTTGGATATGTCTGCATTGCTGGGGAAGGGTGTTTTAGGGTCCCCATGTATGAGTATAGAAATAAAAAACCCCATACCCCATGCTCCTGGAGGATGTTACTCCCTTCAGGAGAGAGCATGTTGAAAAGCTGCCCACCTGCATTCACTTGGTACCTATACCAAGCAGACTCTCATGATTAAGTGGTTGGCTCTGTCTCAAGAGAGAATGCCTGCACTTAAGAGAATGTACTAGAAATAGAAACAGCTTGTCACAGCCCATCTGGCTCTACCAGTGCCTGACCAGTCTTGGCTCTTGAGGAGTTCTGCTCTCTCCAGTCGTGGGTTCAGGACTGTGCTCGTCTCTGGAGAGGCATGGTTTTAAAGCCCAGCAATTGCTTTCTTACAGGTGGGGCTTGTTGAGGGTGCAGAGGGGAGACTGTGGCTTCTTTTCCCATACTCCACCCACCCTTGCCTGACCAACCTCTGATGCAGGACAGATGGTTATGGTGGGGATCTGAGCCCCCTGGGGGAGGCACAGGAATGAGAGAGTCAAGCTCTGCTCTAGTGGCCTTCTGTTCTAAGAGAATGGCATCTTTGGAGTCAGCCATGATCCCTGTCCCAAAGGGAGTGCTGTGGTGTGGGAACTGTTGCCCATCCTAACCAGTGTTGCTGCTTCCTGAGGGCAGCTACCTTATTAGGCCTGTCCCACGGGAGATGCCTGGAACCATCTCTGCTTCTATTTTGGGTGGGTATGTGGAAAACAACTGTGTTAGGATTGCTCACTGGTTTCCCAGCTGCGAGCATGTTGCATGATTAGTGCGTGGGCACGTGGCAGAAAGCCATGTGTGTGTCTCTATGAAAATCTATGGGTGCTTTCCCTTGGTGGTGATTCTCCCAGATTCCTCTCCTGCAACTGCGAGGTGCAGTTCCCTGATTCTCTTGGCTGCCCCCGTGAGGGGTGGTTTTCCTGATCCTTTCCCCTTCGTTATGAAAAGCAATTTTCCTTTGTTTATTTGCTTGCCTGTCTCTATAAGCCTCCAATAAATGGGTAATGACCCAATGCTTTCTGCTCTGTAGTTCCTCTACTGCTTGCCCGAATTCAGTGTGAACCTGCCTGGCCACAACCACCAGCATTACATCTGGCATACTGGGCAGGATTAGGATCAGATCGGTATGGAGCAGCCAACACCCTTGAAGGGTGGGATGGAGGAGTGGTTGTTGTTCTCCAGCATGTGGTTCCCTGTGACTATTCTTCTGGGACAGGGGTTGGGAACCTTTGTGGCTGAGAGAGCCATGAACGCCACATATTTTAAAATGTAATTCCATGAGAGCCATACAATATGTTTAACACTAAATACAAGTAAATGTGTGCATTTTATGGAAGACCACCACTTTTAAAGTACAATAAGTTTCTGAATTCTTTTTTTTTAATCAATTTATTTTATTTAGTTATTCATGTTTAGAGAGAGAAGAGAGAGAGAAAGGAAGAGAGTGAAAGAGGGGTGAAGAGCAGGGAGCATCAACATCAACTTCTATATGTGTCCCGACCAGGCAAACCCAGGGCTTCGAACCGGCGACCTCAGCACTTGAGGTCGAGGCTTTTATCCACTGCGCCACCACAGGCCAGACCATGAATTCTTTTTAATAACATTGTTATGCTGTTGCTAATCAATGATGAATAAAGTACTTCTTACCATTAATGCGACTTCTGGTGCTGCATGGTTTTGATGATGGCTTTGTAGTCTGGTTGATACATGGTGAGGTTAAGCTTCATGCAGGTGTTGAGACGTCCATCCATTAAACGTGATCGTAGGTTGGTCTTAATGTTCTTTAGATGTGAGAAAGACTGCTCACATGCATACATAGAGCCAAACATTGTCAGTACAGCAATACTCACACACTACAGTTTCGCGGGTTGAAGTTTTTCATTTCTCCCCACTTGTGTTTGCTCGCCAACTCTGCTTGCTGTTGTGCAAGTCTTTCCAAATCTTCATTCAGTGACTTGAACTTATTCACCCACATGTCTGAGGCCTTCAGGTCAGCAGCTTGTAGCTCAAAATCTCTGACGGAGACACCAGGGATGTAACTAAGGTCGGCGCTGTCCACTACACACTCGTGTGGATGGGTGATGAACTTAAAAAGAGGAGTGCGCTCACAAAATTCTCCAAAGCACTCTTTGAATGACTGCAGGAGATTAGATGTGAAGCAGGGTCACTTGCTGTGCATGCATCTTTAAACTCTCCCAATTTTTCAAAGTGTAGTAAATGACCTGTTTCAATGTCGGCATTGAAGAGTTCCAGCTTGTTTTCAAATGCAAACACTGCTTGTTGAAGGGATAAGACTGTATTTCCAACACCTTGTATTTTCACATTGAGCTGGTTCATATGTTCAGTCATGTCCATGAGATAGTAGAACTTCAGGAGGCACTCAGTGTTAGCTAACTCAAGATGCTCGACGTTTTTCATTTCAAGAAAAGTCCGGATTTCGCTCAGACAAGCTGCGAAACGGCAGAGCACCTTCCCTCTTGACAACCAACGCACATTGCTGTGCATAAGCAGACCAGGATAATTATTCTCAACTTCATCCAGCAGTGTTTTAAACTGCCAATCATTTAAAGCTTGGGCAACAATAAAGTTGACCACCCAAATGACCAGTGACATCACCTCACCAAGCTGCTTGCCACACATCTGAACACAAAGCACCTCCTGATGTAGGATGCAGTGGAAACTTAGGATGGGTCTCTTTTCATGTTCATGAAGAAGTGCTACAAATCCTCTATTTTCCCCATCATGTATGGAGCACCATCAGTATACACTGAAATAAGTTTATCCATTGGTAGATTTTTTTCTTTAGCGAACTCAGTGAAATACTGGAATAAATCCTTCCCTCTTGTTGTCTCTTTCATAGGCAAAACAGCAAGACTTTCCTCACATAGTGTGTCACTGACAGCATACCTTGCAATCACGCTGAACTGGGATAAATGGCTTACGTCCTTTGACTCATCCAAAGCGAGAGAAAAGAATGGTGCTGCATTTATGTCTTTCACTTGTGTTGCCTCAATTTGATTTGCCATCATAATGGTATGATCGTGTTCTTGCCGACAGAGGCATGTCTTTTATTTATTTTATTATCTTGACTTTTTCTGAAAAGTCGTCAAAAAGTTCATTGGCAACATCAAGCATTAATGTTTTGTCTTATTCCCCATCTGTGAATGGCTTTCCGGTTCTCACAATTGCTAAAGCACTAGCAAAGCTACCCAAATTCCAGTCACCTTGTTGGGTCCAAACACGGAGTTGCTGCTGACTATCTTGCACTCTGCACAGTAGCTCTTGACATGCTTTCTTTCTGTTGTCCCCCACTGGATATTTTGGTGCAAATGTAGTATGGCGTGTGTTGAAGTGCTGCTTTATATTTGACCTTTTCATTGATGCAATTTTATCATTGCATATTAGACACACTGCAGAATCTGCTCTCTCCACAAAGGCGAATTCCTCTGACCATTCCTGCTGAAAAGTACAATACTCCTCATCATTTTTTCTCTTAGTTATCTTCTTCTTCAAAAGTGTTTCTGCAATTAGCTAGCTGACTACTTGATTAAAAGGCGGGAAGCTTAATTCTTGACCTCACAATGACCCGTGTAGGTTACGCATTATCCAATAAAAATGTGGTGTTGTCCTGGAGGACAGCTGTGATTGGCTCCAGCCACCCGCAACCATGAACATGAGTGTTAGGAAATGAATGTATTGTGATACATAAGAATGTTTTATATTTTTAATGTTATTATTTTTTTTTATAAAAGATTTGTCTACGAGCCTGATGCAGCCATTGGAAGAGCCACATCTGGCTTCTGAGCCATAGGTTCCTGACCCCTGTTTTGGGAGATGTGGGCTGGGTGTTTTTTATAGCCCTGCAAGAAGAAACTATGAGCTCTATGTGAGAAGTTGTGTGAGGTCAAAAGCTCCAGGATGAGCTGTGGACTGACGGCTGACAGCAGCATGAGCTGAAATAGTCCCTGGAGAAAGAGTTGCAGATTTGAAAACTGAAGTTCAGGCTATAGGTTGAGAACCAACAATGGATTGAGCTGGAATGACTACTAGAGAAGGAGGCCAACTGCTTTTGAGAGTTGCAGTGTGAAATGCAGATTGATCACCCACAGCACCTGGAGGGAGCTGGAATAGTCTCTGGAGAAGGAATTAACGGTTCACGAGCTACAATTCGCCCTGGAAACTGAACATTGACAGCAACAGTTTTTAGAGAAATAACTGCTGGCTCAAGAGCTCGGGCTTCAGCTTCAGGCCAAGAGCTAGCAGCCACAAGAGCTAAAGTGGTCGCTGAAGAAGGATCTGCATTTGTGCTGGTGGAGTGACTCTGAGTCAGCAGGAGCAGGCATTTCCAAATCTTCCTCTTCTGAGGGGGGAGGTTTGAGCTGAAACTGCCGTCTGCAGACTCAGTTTCCAGCCAGTGGTCACCCAGTAGGTAAAAACCCAGCAGCCAAGAGTGCTAGCTACAGGGGCAGGCACAATCCCTTCCGCAGGTAGTTGAGCACTCTGTGGTTCGACCCTACACTCAGACAGAGCTGATGGAATTAGGGCCAAAATTTAGGCAGAAACCCACCAAGCCCCTGGCAGGCTGGTTGTTGCAGTTGTGAGACATAAGGAGTGGATAGCTTCATGCTCTCCAGAACAGCGATGGAGAAATTGGCCACAATTACCATGTACTCCTCCCTGAGGCAGCATCTTCTGAACTGCCATGACAACCCAGCAAACCATACCCTATTAGAGTGGGTGATGACTCTCATTCATACGATCTGGCAGAATGCTGGAGACTATCGGGGGTGGTGCATTGGTGGCAGTCGTATACTGAGCTGCAACAGGTCCACCAGGAACTATATATGAAGATGCTTTCAATGTGAGGTCCCATGGGAGAGATGAGGAAGTGTTTCTGGCAGGGATGAGGGACCTTATTCTCTGTAGTGCCCTGTCAGCCCTTTTTGGATCACTAGTGGCTATCTTGAGTCCCCCTATTTGGGGCAGCCCATCAACACAGTTACACAGATGGTGGCAGATTTGGGTGAGATGGAGGCAACATGAAATCAGAAAGCTGTGAGGGATCCTGCCCGTGCTGTCCCCCAACTAACAAGAGAAACGGGTCTGTAAAGGTTACCTGAACACAGATGTGGATAGATTTGATCGCAGCTGGGGAAGATAGGGAGAAATTAGATGGCAAATCTAATAAGTTTTTTTTTGAGTTTTGGTGGCAGCTTAAACCACCAAAACAGAGATTCCAGTCATTGAAAAGAATGGCCCCAGCAGCTACTAATAAAACGGTTGGTGCACAGGTGGCACAGTTCCAAGATTACATGATGGAGACAGCTGAGGGAAAGGAGGATCCCTAAGACTTTTTGTCCCAGTTTGAACAGGTGGAAGGCTGAGGGACCCGTCTAGCAGGGACAGGTGGGGACTGGATGCCCCATGTGGAATTGGCAACCCATTGGTTCCCTTCTGATGTAGAATGGGTGTTGACCTTGGTGGGTACAGGTGCAGAATGTTTTCTTCTCTATGGAACCCAGAGCGGTTTGCTGGGTCCCCAGTGGCCATTGATGGTTATGGTGGCCAAACTATTTAAGTGAAGCCAATAACTATTCCACTAGGGATAGGAAGACTGCCTCCTAAGCCATGTAAGGTGTATGTATTTCCTATTTCTGAATATACTTTGGGGGTAGATGTCTTACAAAGACTGTGGTTGGAAATGACAACCAGGAAGTTCCACCTGTGGTTCCAGATTGTGAAGGCAGTGTTGCAGGGATATGCAGCACATTCCCCCTTGCAGTTACCCTTTCCCTGGCACATGACTAGCATGAAGCAGTACCGCCTGCCAGGTAGGTATGAATAAATCACAGGGATGATCCTTGAACTAGAAAAGTTGGAGATCATCTAGCCAGCACATAGCCTTTACAACTCCCCGGTATGGCCTGTGCACAAACCAGAAGGAACCTGGTGGATGACAGTAGATTACAGAGAACTTAATAAAGTTGTTCCCCCTTTGCACGCTGCTGTTCCCTTGATAGCTAACCTGATAGATCAGCTGAGCCATGAGTTGGGGACAAACTGCTTTGTGGCAGATTTGACTAATGCCTTTTTCTCTGTTGATACAGGGTGTCCTTGTGTTACAACACAGTTTGGTTCCTATAACAGTGACATAATCTGAATTTTGGTGTAAGTTGAAACACACCCTAGCCTAAGTCACTTACCTGTTCTAACACAGTTGTAAAATCATAATCTGGAACATAAAAGCACAACTAAGCCACAGAAAAAGGCTTTCCTCTTCTCCGAAGCGTGGCCATCTGAAGATTGACTTTCATTTAGGAGCCATGTTAAGGGCCAAATAGTCGCCAAACAAAGCAACACAAACGGAACATTTGCACTTTTAGCAGTCCAAAATGGCGTAGGGAAGCATACCGGGGGCCGCCAGCTCCCTCACTCATATGCTGTGTTACGGGGAATTCTTCCACTGCACGCAACCAAACTAGTTCGCCCACGCAGTCTGTAAGCACGATGCTAATAGCATAAGCCGAAACAGTCACGTCTCAATTTTTGGTTTTATGGGAGTGAGTGTTGTAAACTCGAAACATCATATATCGAGACTGTTGTAACCCAAGGACCCCCTGTATAGATGCAGAGAGTCAAGACCAATTTGCCTTCAGTTGGGAAGGGCAACAATGGACCTTACAGTATTACCCCAGGGCTATTTGCATAGCCCTACTTTGGGTCACGGGCTGGTGGCTGCTGACCTAGCTAAATGGAAAAAGCCAGAGGTGGTTCATATGTACCATTATATTGATGATATTATGCTAACCAGTGACTTTCTCCCAGAATTGGAGCAAGCAGTTCCTACTCTGCTATCCCATTTGAAAGCATGTAGTTGGGCAGTCAGTGGGGCAAATTACAAGGACCTGGGTGATCTGTTAAGTTCTTGGGAGTTGTCTGGTCAAATAAGACAAAGGTTATCCCTGATGCAGTTATAGATAAGATCCAAGCATACCCCGTGCCCACTACGATGAAATAGTTACAGGAATTCCTAGGTCTGTTGGGGTACTGGCGAGCATTTGTACTCCATTTGACTCAGTTACTACACCCCTTATATAACCTTATTTGGAAGGGGGTTTGCTGGGATTGGACCGAGCAGGCACAAGATGCTTTTGCAGCAGCTAAGAGAACTGTCAAGGTGGCACAGGCCTTGAATGTGCTTGATCCTGTCAGGCCCTGTGAGCTGGATGTTCATGTAACCTCAGAGAGGTTTGGATGGGGCTTGTGGTAATGGACAGCGCTTATGGCAACCTATTGGGTTTTGGTCCCAATTGTGGAAAGGTGCTGAAGTCCATTACTCATTATTGGAGAAGCAGCTGTGTATGCCGCCCTCCTGGCCACTGAAAGTATTACAACCACAACACCAGTTACAGTCAAGACAACATGCCCTATTGCAGAATTGGTGAGAAATTGGATGACCAAACCACATAATGGTATGGCCCAAATCTCCACCCTGGCCAAGTGGGGTTCATACTTGCAACAATGCTGTTCTCTTATTTACTTATTTTTTTATTCAGTGAGAGGAGGGGGAGGTAGAGAGACAGACTGCGCCCTGACTGGGATCCACCTGGCAAGCCCACTAGAGGGCAATGTTCTTTCTATCTGGGGCATTGCTCCTTTGCTCAGCAATGGAGCTCTTAATGCCTGATGGGGAGGCCATGGAACCATCCTCAGCACCTGGGGCCAAATTGCTCCAATTGAGCCATGGTTTCAGGAGAGAGAGAAGGAGGGAGAGAGAGAGAGAGAATGGGGAAGGGGAGGGATGGAAAAGCAGTTGATTGCTTTTCCTGTGTGCCCTGACTGGGAATCAAACCCAGGATATCCACACACTGGGCCGAGGGTCTGCCCAGAGCCCGAAACCAACCAGCCAGGACCAACAACGCTGTGCTTTTAGCCCAGCTCACTGAGGGAAGAACTGCAGGAAGTCTTGGGTCCAGTCACCTATGCGACCCTAGGGTCAGGTGCAGCTGAAGTCAGTCTCTACCAGAGGGGCAGATGCCTATCCCTAAGGATGCCTGGTATACTGGTGATTCCAGCAGGGGCCAACCTACCAAGTGGATGGCCATAGTTTTCCATCTAGCCACCGAGACTATTTGGATGGACACAGGTATGGGCCAAAGCAGCCATTGGGCAGAATTAAGAGCTCTATGGCTAGTTTCCCATAATGAACCTTTACCTCTGGTGATTTGCACTAACAGCTGGGCTGTCTGTCATGGACTGACCCTTTGGATAGCTACTTGGCACATTAACCAGTGGATGGTAATGTACCATCTGCTATGGGGTCAGGCCATGTGACAGGATTTATGGGAAAAAGGACACCAGAAGCAGGTGGCAGTATACCATGTCATAGGGCATGCCCCTCTAGCCTGTCCTGGGAATGATGAGGCAGACACCTTGGTGAGGGTGCAATGGTTGGAGACTGCAGGTGATGTGGCGCAGTGGCTCCACTGGCATCTGCTCCATGCAGGACAGAGAACTATGTGGGCTACTGTTCAGGTATGGGACTTGCCTGTGTCCTATGTAGAGGTACTTGCAGCTTACGATCAATGTGCAGTGTGTTCCAAAGAGCACCCTTGGAGACAACTGGTGTCACCTGGACAGGTCCACAGAGGTCATGTTCCACTGACACGGTGACAAATAGACATCACTGCACCCTTACCAAAGTCAAATGGGTACCAGTATGCAGTTACCTGGTACCCATAGATACTGCCACTGGTCTGCTTGCTGCTTACCCCACATGTAATCCAGACCAGAAGGCAGACATACAGGCTCTGGACTGCCTGAGTGCTGCCTGTAGGTGGCCGCTGGTTTTTGAGAGTGACAATGGTACCCATTTCACTGATTCTATGGTGAAGCAATGGGCTTAAAACCTAGGGTTGGACTGAAAGTACTATGTTCTCTACCCCCCACAGGCTGCTGGTATCATTGAGTGGTATAATGGACTCTTAAACCAGCTCCCTTACTGGATAGACATGCCGCCTGTGGATGGTTTTCCGAATTTTGAATGAGAGAACTTGACAAGGGGTCCAGGTCCAGTAGAAGCCTTCCTGCACTGGGAAGCTACTCCCATCCAGTTGCAGATATGCACCAAGGACACTTTACTCAGGCTGGGCTTTGGTGGCAGGGCAATGTGCTCCTGTCTGCCCCAATAGCCCTCTTTAAAGGCCAATAGCCTGAATGGACATGACCCTGGACTCTACAGGCCCCCCACTTACGATGGGTGGCCTTGTTGGCACCATGGGGTAGGAATCTAGAAGTGGACCTCTAGTTAACTCCCTGGGCAACGAGTGCCTGACCGCCTAAGATAGAAGTGTATTATCCCTTGAGTGCTCAGGGGGACAGCATTATGAAGGGCATCTTTGTAATTTTCTTATGGCTAATAATGAGTTCTCCCATTTTATTACTCATAGAGCCAGCAGATCCTGGTGTATAGACCAATAAGTTTGGTATGCCCACACGGGGTGGCCTCTGGTACCAGCTACTGTGTGCTGTCTGTGGACAAAACTCTGGCCTGTATTCTGCCAGAAGGGAAAGATTTGCCTCTCTTGGTGCTGTTGACCATTCGCTCATTTTGCCCATAGCTTGTGCCTTTGTAATTCTGTTGCTGTAGTCTGCACTGCTTCTGTTTACGTAATGTACCTCACTCCTCGCACAGGGACCAT
This sequence comes from Rhynchonycteris naso, assembly GCA_037038555.1. NCBI lineage: Eukaryota > Metazoa > Chordata > Mammalia > Chiroptera > Emballonuridae > Rhynchonycteris > Rhynchonycteris naso. Next base: position 194,891,355 of record CM072999.1, on the reverse strand, counting down.
TGTGGAAGATACCTGTCGCATAGATTATGAGGCAAGCAACCCTAAGGGGGTGGAATGTAAGGAAAACAGTTGTATTAGGCTTGCTCACTGGTTTCCCGGCTACAAGCACTCTGCACGATTAGTGCGTAAGCACGTGGCAGAAAGCCATGTGTGAGTCTCTATGAAAAGCTATGGGTGCTTTCCCTCCATGGTGCTTCTCTCAGAATTCTCTCCCGTGCTGCGCGGTACTATTCGCTGATTCCCTCAGCTGCCGCTGTGAGGGGTGGTGTTCCTGAACCCTTGCCCTCCACTGTGAAAAGCAAGTTTTCCTTTCTTTATTCGCTTGCCTTTCTCTGCAAGCCTCCAATAAACGGGTAATGGTCTGATGCTTTCCAGTTCCGCAGTTGCTCTACCGTCTGCCCAAATTCCATGCAAACCTGCCTGACCTCGGCCACCGACATTACTATGGGTTTGTGATAACTGGCCATGAGATGAAAATGTGAGTGACTGCAGGATGAGGACATTCAATATCTTTATTTCATCTGTATATTATCAACCACCTTACCCAAGGATTCCTTGATTGTATTAACATTACACAGGATTGTTCAAGTGGACCAAGGGAATGCATCATTTTTATTATTACTGAGAGAGAGAGAGAGAAAGGAGAGAGATGAGAAGCATCAACTTGTAGTTGTGGCACTTTAGTTGTTCAATGATTGCTTTTCCTACATGCTTTGACCTGAGGGCTCCAGCTGAGCTAGTGACCCTTTGCTCAAGCCAGCGACCTTGGGCTCAAGCCAGCAACTTTAGGGCTCAAGTTAGTGACCTTGGGATCATGATGATCCTGCGCTCAAGCCAGCAACTCTACACTCAAGCTGGCAATCTCAGGGTTTTGAACTGGGGACTTCAGCATTCTGGGTAGATGCTCTCTCCATTGCACTACCAAAGGTCAGGCTTATGTTTTGTTTTAATGAGGGATCTTAGTTGTTGCAGACTTCTGTCTGGAGACCTCTATCTGATGTTACATTTCTAAGATTGAATACCTCTTAGGATCAGAGATGGGGAGTGGTAAGTAAGTGTGGGGAACTGGTACCTGGCAACTACATAGTTCAGCTCTGAAACCAGCTGGTAACCAGCTAAATGACTTATTGCAGTTCACCTCTCAGAGTCTCAGTCCTCAGTGATGAATACCTGAAGAACTGTGTGTCTTTCCCATGTTTATATCCTCAGCACCGATATGTTTCTAGCTGCAGTAGGTGCTCAGCTAATGGTTGCCCGAGAGTGGAAGGGGGCGGTGGGCCTAGAGCCTGCGCCCGTGTGTCTGCGGAATGTTGGTCGCGGGAGGCTAACAAAAAAGATTCCCTAGTCAGCTGAGGTTATAAATGCTCCTATTACATCCCTTTCTTGGAGATGCTTAATGTATTTTTGGCATATCGGAGACCCCGAGAAGTTCTGCAGTAAAGAAAACCTTAGTGTTAAACCGAGAACGTGCTAAACTTATTTGACCCAGGAACTCTTGTTTCCTACAGCTCTATTACACCTGGAGGAACTTTTGGGGGGACAGATGAAATGGAAGGAGACTTCCTGCTAGAACATTCTAGAACCTGACAGCCAGCATGGGGGAATGGAATATGTTTAGAGGGGTAATAGGTGATAGAAGGTTGAGGTTTAGGACATGTGTATTTATGCGTGTGAGTTAGTTCCAACATAGGGCTCAAGCTTCAAATTCTGAAATGATGTGTTGGAGGCCGGGCCCTCTCTGTCCATGGCACAAACAGAAACCTTGGGGGAGAGTTCTGTCTTTTGGGCTGAACTCTCACATGCAGAAAGAGGTGTTCATCCTGTCCTCAGAGATCTGAGGGCAGTGACATGAAATGACCATGCTTCTGTCATGCTCAGGCACTTTTTGCTGTTGTTCTCTCTGGCAGATTGTGTGTTTTCTGAAGTCAGGATCCTAATTTAAGCTCTGTAAAACTCTCTGGATGCTGTTGCTGGTCATTCACCTACGATGGAGTAAGTGAAGGTGCTAAAAGATACTGTGTAGAGACTGAGTGTCCTGTCACCTTTCTTTCTTCTAAGGATTTAAGATATGGGCACCTCTAACAGGGAAAGCACTAGTATCCCCCATCCATCAGCCACAGTGGGTGGGTTTGGTGATTCGAGTGGATGGTCATTGCTGGTCAGCTCTTCCCAAGCTACCCACTGCCATCTCTGGGGACCCATGCTGTGCCCCCAGTTTCTCTCCACCAACTTTCCCTCCCAGATAAGTACATATAAATGTGATTATGTCTAGAAGCTGAAGCATTTGAATCAATCTAATGCTTTTGCCTAACCCTAAAATGAAGACTGTAGTTATTTTAATAATAAAATCCTGCAGTCTTCAGCTATTTCTGGGTGCAGACTGGTAACTACAAGCATGCCACTTGTAATTCATCGCTGTCTCTGGCTGTTGGTTTCCTTGCTCCAGTGCAGCCCAGTTTGGGAGACTGGGTTTATTTCTTTTTGGAAATATGTTTTGTTGAGATCTCTAAAGTGCTGTCATGATATTAATGGTTTTCTGTAGTCAAAGTTTGCCAAACCTGGTATTTGCAGCTCAATTATTAGTTTTCAGCAGCTCTGTAGAGAGAGCAACAGCTTGCTAGGATGGTATTTAGTTTCCAAGAAAACTGTTAGAAGCAACTGCTTCACTAACAGGAAGGACTGATGCTGCCTGAGGAAAATGGTGGCGTTGGGGAGGTTAAGGAGGCTCCCATTGCTTCCCTGTCCTAGTGTTACTCACTGGAGACACTTCTCAGTTTAGTTTGCATATTTACTGCTGTACACAGAGGAGGAGCACCCTGTGGGAGTTTCAACTGCTGAAAGGAAAGGGGAATGTTTGCAGTGGTTCCTGTGCCTGGTGGAAGACTCCTGGAGGCCCGTGCAGTCCCTGGCGGGACTTGCTGCTTGCTCTCCAGCTGCAGAGGGAAATGCACAGTTGCTCTTTCTGTTGAGTGGGAAGACCTACTGCTGGTGTAAAATGAGAACTTGGCCTGGGTCCAGAAGGAGAGCCTTCAGTTCCTTCTCTTTAGAAAGATTTATCGGGGGTAGTTTGCAATAAATAATGGAGAATTTTCTACATTTCTCCAGCAATGCGGGGCTGTCTTTCTCTGGCTGCTCAGCTGACCTTGGAGTTGCCAACAGTAAAGGGGTAAGATGGGTAGGATGTCACGTGAGTACTGCACGCTGTGAGGGTCTCAGAGCTGGGCCGGCTGTCTCGGGGTTATCCGTGTGTCTTCTCATGTCTACTGAGGGGTAGTAGATTAACTTTACTCTCCGAAGACTTAGCTTTTGACAAATGAAAAAAGGAGTTATTTTATGCATGAGCTTAATCTTTTGAAACTAATCCTCTTGCTCCTCACATGCTAAGGGCTACAAAAGAGGAGGAAACTAAATAAAACAAAATAACAAAAACAAAAAAGCAAAATAAAACTCTTGTGAATGTGAAGCACATGTGTTCCATGGCTCTCTTGATAAAAGAGATTAGATAGATGAGCAAAAGATTCTAATAGATAATTAAAGTAGTTGTAATTGCTTCATAAGATATGATAAGAACTAGCTTAAATTGTCAGAGGCCAAGGAGTCATACAAAAACTATGGCCCGAAGTGTTGTTAGATCGTGCAGTTTGTTAGGCAGTGCAGACTAGGGAAAGTCATTTCTGAAAATTCTTGGGTAAAAATAACCAGCTGGAAAGGTGTGAGTACAGTCCTATGTAGTGCAGGGGTATGTCCTGGCCCTCCACCCATCACAGAGGCTTTTGCACCAGGGCCTGTGGGTGGTTGTGATGTCCCATGCTCAGCTCCAGTCTTGGTTGCTGTTGTCTAAGGCATTGGCCCTGAGCTATCTCTGGAGATCCAGTTCAGTGGAGGCTGTGGGTCAGTCCACCTAGTAAAGTGCTGAGAGAGAGGCTAAGGAAGGTGATTGTTTTTGAGGTTACCCCTGCGTAAGGAGATCAGCCAGCTCTTCTCATTTTATTGACCCAAGAGCTTTCAGCCATTTTGAGATTACCTAGTACAGGTTTACGCAAATAGATTCCTCCTGTTTTAGTTTCAAATTATATTTAAGAATAACTTTCTGAAACTCCTTGTCATAGAAACAAACTTGAGAAACAGACTCTGATGGAGGGCATATTAAATATCCCTTGAGGATTGGGAGGGTAAACAATGTAGGACACAAAAAAATCGTGTAAGGAAGGTGGACTCATAGTCTTCTGATGCTCATATGGAATCCGGTATGAAAGACAGCTATCGTGTCATGATTAAAAAACTACTATTATTGTTTTATTTTTTGATCAGGTAATATCATCACATTGTTCAAAAAATTATATCAAAAGGTATTCATTTAAAAGTCTATTTCTTTCTACTTTGTTCCTGATCTTGTCCTCATAATCCAGTGGTTCTCAAACTTTTTGAAGTTAGGACGCATTTAAAATCCTACAAATAATTGTAGGTGCACTATATATAAATTTCTGAGAAATATGGTATAATAATTAAGTCATATATTAAAGAAAAAAAATATAAAGTCCAAGCGTGCTTTTATGGTAATTAAACAAAATAAATACAACAAAATTAAATTTATTCTGACATTAAAAAACATTTTTATGTTACATTTTTTGAGTTATGCTTTTTAGAATTTGTAAAAAAGAGGGGTTAAAAAATAAAAAAGAACAACAAAAAGTTATCCTTTTATATATATAGATATATTCTTAGTAAGATTTAGTAAATTTGGCAGGTCCAATGTGCGAATGTGTTGTTTTTCATTCTCGTGTTTATGAGAAACATGAGCCTGATGTGTCCTAGCGATTTCTTCAATGTTTGGGCATATATTTGAAATGCAAACTTTCATTTCCTCGTCAATACATTGAAGAATTCCTCTCTTTTTACTCTTCATTATGTTAAGGGTAGAAAATCCTAATTCACATAAATAGGATGTTGAAAATTGTAGTAAAATGTTCAAAGCTTTTTAGATAGTGCCACATATTCTTCTTTTATAGAAATCCAAAAGGCTTCAAGAGACAATTCCTTATGTTTAATCATCAATCCACGATCACTGGATAGGGCTGCCAGTTCTTCTTCTGTTAATGTTAAACCAAAATCACTTGAAGCTTCCATGAATGTGTTTCTGATCCAATTGTACTGTTCAGTGTTAAGTGATGGAAAATAAGAACCCAATTTTTCTTCTAAACTTATTAAATGTTCAGCTATTACTGGAAGTGTTTCATTTATGCAAGTGTTATTTACCAATGGAAACATTTCCAAATTACCTCCAACAGCTTTTCTTTTTCCAAATCTGTAGTTTTCTCTGAAACACTTTCATGTTGTCAGTGGATATGAGAATATTTTCATCTTTCCCTTGCATGCTAGTATTCAAAATACTGAGCTGCTGAAATATATTGGCCAAATACTGTAACCTGGCAATCCAAAATTTGCCCGAAGGAGGTTACAAAAATGTAACTGTTTCATCTCTTCAAAAAACACAAGAAGTTCTTGTTGTAGCTTGTGTACATGTACATGGGTAAGTACTTTTCCCCTTGACAACCACCTCATCTCAGTGTGTAAAAGCAGCTGTCTGTGTTGGGAATCTATATTGATACAAAGCTTTTTGAATAAACGTGATTTGACAGTCTTGTTTTAAAAACGTTTACCATCTGAACAACTTGATCTAAAACTTCTCTTAATTTTTCTCCCAATGTTTTTTTGCCATCAAGACCTCCCTATGAAGAAAGTAGTGAGTTATGATAACATTCTCATTTTGTTTTTTTGCAAAAGATGTAAGACCCTTAACACAGCCTACCACGGAAGGGGCACCATCTGTACAAATGCCTACACACGACTTCCATGTTAACTGCCATTTATCAAGATAGTTATTCAAAATGTTAAAAACGTCTTCACCTTTTGTAGACACACCTAATTCTTTCCAAAAAAGAAACTGATTTACTATTTAATCTTCATTAATAAAACGGACGAATGCTAAGAGTTGCACCGTGTTGGTAACGTCTGTTGATTCATCAACTTGCAGTGCAAAATTTGAGTACTGAAGCTTATTGCTGCATATATTTTTCTCGATATCAGAAGACATTTCTGTAATATGCCTGTGAACTGTATCCTTGGACAGAGGAATCTTGCTTATTTTCATTGCTGCTTCATTTCCTAGCATTGTCATGACCATTGTTTTGCATGCAGGCAAAGTAAGTGTCTCACCTAAAGTATGAGCTTTCATAGTTTTTGCTATCAGTTCTGAGACTTGATAAGAAGCAATTTGAGTTTTATCAGACAGTCATTACACTTTTAAAAGAATTTGCTGCTTTTGATTGCTGTTCAGACAATCTCTTAAAAAATCTTACAGATTTATCTTGTAAATTAGAGTGTATAGTTTTAAAATGTTTACTCAATTTACTAGGACCCAATAATTCATTTGCCATTTTACATCCACTAACATACTAAACATAGTGGTAAAGAATGATCTTCAATTCCAATTCAAGTGAAACCAAAACTTAAATAGCTTTCATTATATTTGCAAGTAGGCCGTGACTTTGCTTTCTTACTTGCACTTAACTTTTGCTCACTTCCAGAATCGAATTCTTCAATATCACACTTCTTTTTGAGAAATTTATCCATTTTATTTGGGTGTATTTATATAAAAATAATATAATGATGTGTTAATAATAAATATAATAATGATGTGTTAACAAAAAGAGCAGTATTTTCGTAATGAAATGGTATAATAGAGTAACTATATTTTTATATCTGGGCACATGCAGTGAACCAGCACAGCTAGTAATTCCAGGTCACGAGTGGGAACGGTGTGGAATTAAGTAAATATGCGGAATTAAGAAAATATGGGGTCAGGAGGGCCCTGTAATTGCTGCTGGCAAGAACAAAGCATACCCAAAAACTGCATCTTGCTTTATTTATAGGGCAAAGTGAGTCCATGAGCAAATCTTAACTTTACACCAAACAAAGGATAGAAGAAACTTTCCTCTAGTTTTTCCAGGGAACATGGGGGGGGGTAGTGTAAACAATCCAGCACAACAGCTTAACAGCCTTTTGTAACCTAATCAGGCAAGTGAGGTGGGGGGTTGGGCAGACTGTCAGCTTACAGCCAATTCCCCACATCTCTGTCCCCCAAAAATCTAAACTTCAAAAACCCTGTTGGCTTTTTGGTCCCCAACAGGCACATATTTCTCTGGAATACTGTAGGGCGCACCTGGAAATCTTCAAGGGCACACCGGTGTGCTCTGGCGCACACTTTGAGAACCACTGCCATAACCACTATTATAAGTTTCTTAGATATCTTTCTATAATTTCCTTATGCATTTATAAGCACATTTGAAAATATATTAACCATCACTACTCTCTGTTTATCATACCCATTTTCCTGCACCTTGTCTTTTGTATTTAATATGTCATGGAGTTTCTTCCACATCAGCCCATATGAGCTTCGTTCCTCCTTCTTTCTGTCCCCCCCCCTCCCTGCCCTGTTGTTCACAGCTGTCTGGCGTGTCATTTAATAGATGTACCATAATTTATCGAACCAATCCTCCTCTATTGATGAACATTTGATTTTCAAATTTTACTCATAAAAAAATACAACAGTAACATATTTTATTTACTTTCATTGCAGGTTGACATTGCCAGGCTGCCCTCCCTGGGGTTGTCCATTGTACACTTCATCAGTGGGGGCGGGGTGCAGGTGCCTATTTCATCACATCCTCAGCGGTAGATCGTGTTCCCACACTTTGGGAGTTTACCAGCATTATAAGTAGAAAGTGGCATCTAAATGTAGTTTTAACTTATATTTATTATTATTATAAGCGAAGTTGTACATTTTTCCTATGGTTATAAGAGCCATTTTTGGATCACTGCACTTTTTTTTTTTTTCTCTCATGGAGGTCTAGGAGTACTTTATAAATTAGGAAAGTAGACTTTGTGTTAAAGCTTGCAAATACTGTTTGAGTTTTTGTCATTTGTCTTTTAACTTTTTTACCAGGCTATTTTTGATGTTTATCTGGTTATATTTATGTTTTCTTTTGTGATTTCTGCATTTGGAGTCATGGCTGTAGAACCATACTGTTGTTTAGGACTAACTGGTCTTAGAGATTCTGTTTCCAAAACCTAAAATAACACAGGTTACTCAAATTATATTTGCTTTTTGTTTCATGTAATTTGCTTTTGTCCTCTCTTCCTTACTTTATTTGAAATAATGAGATATACTTAACTACATTTTGCCATTTTCCATACCTGGAAAGAGGTTGTAATTTCCATCCAAAGTAAAAATGAAGGGGGTGCTCTCAGAGGGGTGGATTAGACTTGTCAGAGGGCTGCACTTGTCCCTGGGGCCTAGGAGTGACTTGGCCTTGCCCTCTGTGCACACCCTGGAATGGACCATGGACTGTCCTGGGAGACATTTGGCTTTTCTGGGAAGTAGGGTATGGCTTTAAGTATTACTCTAGAGTATCTCAGTGCTGGTGACAAACACCCATCAAGTGGCCTTGGGAATTCATGAGTTGGATGAGGATTTGACCAATGAATTATATTCCAGATAGGTCGTTTTCAATGCATTTCAATTCCAATTACTCTTGCAAGTAATTCAGATGTGCCAAATCTTTTATGTTTATTACTTACAGCTCTGTTTTTCTCTGTGTGAGACTACCGAGGACTCGGGGGTTGGTTTGCGAGGATGAGTCCTATAGGACACAGCATCCCGTCTCCTAAGGGCTCCACAGTGTTCTTAATAATTATATATTAAAGATATTGAAGACCTTTAAAATAGGTTACTAACAATATTTAAGACGTTTAAAAAAATTAGGGTCAGGCAGAAAACTGCTCAGACCATGATCATTTAAAATAAGATATATGATCCATCTTTGTGTGTGGCACAAACATTTTTTGTGACTTGGGGGTGGGCTGAGAGTGGGGTCTGAAAGACACAGGGAATGATGTGGGAATGACATGAGAGAGGGACTTTGGGATGACTATTTTTAAGACTGAAAAGTGGGGTCCCTTGCTTGCCCTTCTAAAAAATGATTTTTTGAGAACTGAGCTGTTCCTTGCTGGAGCTGCTACCAGCTGACACTGGCGTTATTTTTGTCAACTATAGTAAGGTTGTTATACTGTGGCTTGTCTGTTATCCTGAGGCTGTTTTCACTGTATGTCCTTTAAGCAACTCCAATGACAACACAATTGAAGGTGAATTCTCAGTGTTAAGCCTTGAATTCCTCCCACAGGACAGCCACAACTAAATTCTGTACACAGCTGAGTTTTGACTGCGTGGTTGCTAGGTACACAGGTGTAGATGAGCAGGCCTGTGATTTATCCTCTTCTATTATCTTTTCCTCTTCCTCCCCTCTTCCCGCTCACTTTTACTTAGCACTTTTCCACTGGTGAGCAAATTTAGGTAAAGTCAGTAAAATTCAGATGGGCAATTTGCTGAGGAGAACACCCTAAGCAGCGGCAAATTTTAGGGACTCAATGGAGAAAGAGATGCCCATGTGGGTGTCAGAGACCATTGATAGTCAGAGTAAGACTAAGAGAGTCCTAGTAACTGTGGAGGGGAATAGGCAGGTGCCCTCAGCACATTTGATGCTTCTGAGAGGTCAAATAAGGTGGGGAGGGAAGGATGCTCATTGGATTTGGAAATTAGAAGGACATTGAAGAGCTTTCAGAAGTTTGGTTGTAGGATGAAAAGTGAACATCTTGCTCAGTTTCAGAAGTTTCTTCTGCACAGACATTGTTGAACAGAAAGGCTGACCCATGGGAGACTTGTTCATTCTGTGCTGTATTAGTTACTACACAAACTATCACAAGGTTGTTGTCAGATCTGCCAGTATGATATATAATTCCCATGTGACTTACCTCCAACCAATTGCTAAACATGAAGTTTTAGAAGTTATTTTCTGGTGGTGGTGGTGGGGATAATTGCCCTTCTTTGTGACTGAAGCAGTGTGGCCTTCATTCTGCAGGTTCCACCTTCTGAGAATTCCATCACTGAACGTTAAAACTACTGACGAAATGATAATGTGACCACTTTGCAATGCTTCAGGACAAAGAATAGAGCTAGATAAGCGGCCAAAATGATAGTGTTTGTGGTCTGCAGACTGGCATCGATCACTTCTTTTATCTGAGCACCATGAGAGGAGATGTTGGTAGGCTGCTGGGCTTGCAGGGGAGAGAAGAGAGCAGGACGTTGTTTGCTTTGATAAAGAGAAGAAAGCAGAACCCGCCCCATTGCCACAGAGCACTTCTGTTCTTATAAGGCCATGACTTTACTAGATTTGCTTACAGTGTTTACCATTCATTTGTTAATTCAACATTAACCCAACTAACATTTTTTGACCCCTTTTGATATGTACAGTATGGAGATAGATGTTTTGGTAGAAAACAAATATGCAGGTAGAAGACACAGTCCTTAGTGATCAGAGAGGCCATTGGCTCTGCTGTGGGTGACCAGTAACTTCTTCCTGAGGGCAGGGTAGGGGAGGCAGCCTCATTGGCCATACTTGTCACTCATCCTCTGGACTCCTCTCAGTCTGGTCCTGACCATAGTCCCTCCTCAAGGGGTCTCAGGGTTTTTGGTGCTTCATTTGCCCTTTATATCTGGAACAACAGCATCCAGATGAACTTTGATCTTCAGCTCAGTTTTGTGTTTTGGCAAGTTTTGATTTACATTATTTATAGTTAACAGTCTGAGAAATATAATTTTTTAATCTTGAAATTAACATTTATTTGTGTTCTTTTATTTTACTCTGGAAACTGTGAAGTTAAACTTTTGTTAGGAAAATGATTTGGTAAGTTGGAAAAATACCAGTTTTAGAGATATAACTTCAAATTTCAACTCTGAGCATTATTGTGGCCTTAGATAAATTATTTAACTCACTGAACCTCAGTTCTCTGCTCCACAAAATGGGAGAGCAATACCTATCTGGAGGGCTACTGTAAAGGTAAGAACAATTTAAAAGCTATAAATATTGGGGAAGGCAGAGGATCCATATGACCTTTCCTATTTTATATTTCAAATTCATCCATCTATTCATTCATTATCCATTCATTTGTTCATTCATTCATCTATCCACTTTATTGTTGAGTCAGTCAGAGTTTATTGGGTCCTTCCAAAGGTATGTCAGGACCTTTGATTAGGTAGAACACAAGATTTCATTCCACCCTTAAACTACTCAGGAAACCAACTTCTGTCTTGGGGAGGAAGGCAGCAAAGCCTGACACTCCCTGTCTATGGATCCGTCCTTCGGGTGACAGTCCTGTGTCCTAGAAGCAGCAGCGGGTGGTGGGTGGTGGTGGTGCGGGGGTGGCAAGCAGCTCTGCTGTCCATCAAGTCTTGACTTGCACCAGATCCTCAGCACTGTTATTCTCCCCTGCGATAGGGGGCACTGCTTGCCTTGCCCAGCAGATGACTCCAGTGTCATCCTCAGGAATGCAAACCACACTCACTGAATGATGTTTTCAATTGGTTATTATTCCCAGGGGAGATTTCAAAATAACTCTTGTGGAGGTGTTCAACAGCTGAATGTGCTGGGCACTGTGACAATTGGTAATGCCTTGTCTATAGCCTTCCTTGTCATTCTTTTTAGGGAAGGTAGTAGATTAGTCTGGAGGTGGTAGAAATATTTACAGGGCTGGCCAGAAGGAGTCCTATATCTTCAGGTTGCTTTGGAAAAAACCTGAGTCATCCAGGCTGCTCATGGCTAATCTGGAAAATAAAAATTTATAGTAATAGCTATAGACTTAAAGGAACTATAGGAAAGCACTGTTAAAAATGAGTTCAAGGTTAAAGATAATACTGCATAATTTTTTCTTACAGTTATACGAGTAAGATATTTTAAATAGTTATAAAACTACAGAGAAAAACTCTTTCTAAGCCTTAGTTGCATTGTATGTCTTACAAAATGTTGTTTGAGTGTTTAAGACTAGAATTGAAAAAGGTGGTAAAATAATGTAAAAATAACACAAGGTTCTATTTGTGTGTGGGGTTTTTCATTTTCCCTTTTAACCTTTGATCTTTTTACTTTGTTAACAGGAGGGGGTTGGTTTGCTTTGCATTCACCTTTGGGGCTTGATGTACATATGTAAGGACTTCTGATGAACAAGGGCTAAAGAGGGCCACATGCTTCATAGAATGTTGGGGCAATCAGTGGGGATCTGTTATTTTATGCATTTTCTGTTGTCTCTATCTAGTCTTTGGAAGAAAGCACAAGCTTATTGAATCCTTACTTGTGCAGAGCCCAGTGTCCATCACCATGTGATGCTCAGCCGACCTGTTTGGGTTAGGATGGCAGCCTCTTCTGAGGCCAGAGTCAGATTTCTTCCCAATAGCCAGCTAGCAGGCAGCACAGAGTCCCTGCTTCAGTCACATGGTGACAGAGAGCAGACATGGGCTGCAGGTATCATTTGGGTATACCCTTGAACTGTTTTATTTCCTGTGGCAAAAAAGTGCGAGTTTCGGTTGTTTTTATCTCAGTGGTGAACTTGATTTCTCTGTGGTAAACAGTTATTTAAAGGACACGTTCCTCCGCAGCCTTCCTTGCAGTGGGAACACAAAGTTAGTCTCCTTGGCACTCGTGTGTGCATTTCATTTGAACAAGAACATTTTGCACCTGTTGGTGTACTGTTTTTTAACTGTTCACAGCTGTTTTCTTTGTTGGATTTTTTTTCTCCTTTTCCAATGTGTCAGGACTTTGTGGAGAGTGACATTTTCTGCCTGTTTCTGCCTTTTCCTCATGAGAGTCCCCAGGGCCATGTTTGCTAACCAACCATGTGTGGGGGTGGCCTGCCCTTCTCCTGCTTTGAGTGATATGATATTTCAGTGCTTGGGTTAAGGAAAATCTTTTGTTGTTGTTGTTGTTGTTGCAGTTTTTATGTTTTGGAAGGGAGGGAAGCAGGAGAAATCATTATTATTTTACTGTGAACTAGATGTGACCAAAAAATATATTTTCACTGGTCTTAGCTGCTCATGCTTTAGTCATAGCTCCTGAAGAGATTCACCACAAAGTCAGTGTTTAAATGTCTATTTTCTTTATTTTAAATTAATTTTAATGGGGCGACATTGATAAATCAGGGTACATATGTTCAGAGAAAACATCTCCAGGTTATTTTGACATTTGATTATGTTGCATACCCATTACCCAAAGTCAAATTGTCTTCCGTCACCTTCTATCTGGTTTTCTTTGTGCCCCTCCCAATGTCTGTTTTCAAATTGTCAGCAAAGAAGCAGTATCTTCAAGTCATTTTGGTAATAAATTTGGAAATCAGTGGGGCTTCAGGGGAAATATCTTGGTATGATTTATGATGGTTTTGGTGTATTTTCTAATGGCTTGGGATTTCTCAGTTGCCAAGAGTAGATCAGAAAGGACATTTTAATGATAGAGACTATTTTGACCTACCTAAATGGAGTGTTTTAAGAATTAGATATAGTAGTAGAGACCAAGACAGTGGAGAAGGTGGAGAAAGTGGAAGCTGCACTAATTTTTTCCTCTGACCTCATAAAAATTACAACTAAATATAGAACAAACAACCTGGAAATAACCATCTGGAGACTAGCTAAACAGAAGTTCTATAACTAAGGGTATAAAGATGCCACATCAAGAATGGTGGGAGGGCTGAAGACCAGAAGGGTCAGGTCACAAACCCACATGTGGCAGTCAGTTAAGAAATGGGAGGGATCTCTGAGCTACAGAGGTTCCCCTGAAGTTATGAGGGGTCTCAACCCCACACCCGACTCTAGCCCAGAGCACCAGTGCCAGGAAGAGGAGCCCACATAACATCTGGCTGTGAAAATCAGGTGGGGATTCTGTTTGCCCAGGTGAAATGGAAGGCTTCTGGAAATCCAGGTACCATATTAAAAAGACAGGGCATCAAATCTTTCTCACCGGCACGCACCCTGGACTCCAGCAGAAGGACGGCGGCTCAGAAGACGCCCGAGTCATATAGGGATAGACTGAATTTTGTAGCTTTGTGGAAAGGGCTAGAGGGACAGCTTCCAATGTCCTTGTGCTGAGTCCCTCAGATGCTACCCACAAATGCCATTTTTCTTGGGTCCAGCACTCCCTCCACAAGGCTTTAGCCTAGGGAGCTACATAGCCTCATCCTGATGTCTCTCAGAGACCCTACTTTACCCAACTCACACACAGCTGTAAACTCTGCCAGTGGCAACCAGCCTGGGCCTGCATTTCAGTCTTTCTTAAAAAAATAATTGAGGAATTCTGGGCAAGCTCAAGGTTTGCCAGAGACACATAGGAACAGACTGAGTTGTGTGGCAAGTGCCATTTTCTTCACAGTCCCAAACAGTGTTGCTGTTCTTGTGTGGGGACCTCCCCTCATTATGGCACTGGACTGAGAAGCTGATCCAACTTGGTGACTCCTTGAGCCCCTGTTCTACCCAGCTCACCCACAGTTGTAGCCTCTATTGGCAGTGGCCAGCTGGGCTGGCATTGCAGTATTTAAAAAAAAGAAACTCTTGGGGACTTCCAGGCAGGATCTAAGAGTGCTGGAGATATGCAGGGACAGGCTGAGTTGTGTAGCTTTAGGATGAGGGCTATCTTTCTATGTGTCCAGTGGTGCCACTATTCCTGTGCTGAGCCTTCCTTCCACACAAACAAATATTAATCTTTTTTAGCTTGATGAACCATACTGACTCCATCCTGACAACTCCCTGAGGGCTCACCTTACCAGAGAGGTCTGTAGGACCTAGGAAACTGGCAGCTGGCCTTGGTAAACCCTGAGACTTTTGCTTAGTGTTCTCAGACCCAGCACTGACGCCAAATTTGAATCTGTATTAACCTGGTGAATATCACTTACTTTTACTTGGGTGATTCTCTCAGAACCTGCCTCATGTAACTTGTGTAACACCTGAGGCTCTTTCAGTGGCTGAGCCAAATGAGCAAATGGTAGGTGGAGGCAGGTCTTTAGGTACTGGGCGCCTTTTGCTGACTTGCCCCAGGCCTGGTACTGGTGGCAGCTGGCCTCAGTATCTAACTTGGCCCCCTCCATGTACAACCAGGTAGCAGCATAGGCTGCTACCAAACATGGGTCACTTTGTAACTCTTAACAGGTAACCCAAGACCAGTCACACTTTGACATAGACTTGTACTCAAATCCCTCCCCAAGAGGTTCCAGAATCAGCACACCCAGGAGTTGGATTCAGACCACAACAGCGTGACCTAATTATCTCCACAAGTGGCACACCCAAAGGGAAATCTCAACAGGCACTAGACCCTGCAGGGGAGAATTCTGTTTTGTGAGGTCAGCCATGGTACAGCAGTTTATACACTGTGGTTGTGGCCAGTCCTCATTGCCAGCCAGCCTGGACCTGCCAACAGTAGCAATCAAGGCTCAACAACAGCAGGAGGTCACACGTAACTCACACAAAAGACAGTCCTGAACATCTGGCTCAGATAACAAGAGAGACTGTACCATTGAACACTATAGGACACTGTTGGGCAGATAAAATATATTATGCTCACTTTGTTAAAGATGGCGCTGCCCACATGGAAGTTCGTTGATATTAATGTGTGTTCGGGGACAGGCTGTGGGCAGGCTGCGTTGTTATAGCCTAAGGCTTAGTTTTAAGAGTAAGCTTTTCCCCACACCCTTGACTGATTGGATGATATGGGGTGGTGGACTCTCATGAGAAATCCCATTATGTCTCAGATAAGTGACTTTGTATCAGAGACTTTCTTGTTTGTAGATTGGATTAAGGGTTTGGATTTCTACACTATAAAGTGGGACAGACCAGTAGCTTGCTCTCTCTTGGTTCCTGAGGTCCTGAGGTTAGTATTAGAGAGGAGAGCAGATTAAGGCCACGTGGAGGCCAGGAGGAGCAGCCAAGATGGCAGAGTGCTGAGGTAGAAGCCAGTTTGTGCAGAGTTTGTGCTGGAGAAGGAGATGGGGAACAGAGATGAATAAGTCTGGTGAGCTAGAAACCTTTGATTCTAGGAAACGCAGATAAGTCAGTAGCTTTGTGAGCACTGAATGAGTGGGTTTTGGGGCCCAGTGTGTGTTATTGCTTGCCTGCCAAGTGCAAGCTAGAATTAAAGCTGAGGGCTCACCAGTTCTTGACTCCGTTGCTTCATTACTGACTGTCCAAATCCAATGTGAACCTGCGTGGGCCAGGCGGCTGTGATGGTGGTTGCGACTACTAGTTTTACAGACACCTACTACATAAGGCCTTCCTTCCAAGGCTGGGAGACATAGAAGATAATACATAGAGGCTAACACAGAGAGGAAGCCAAAATGAGGTGTTGGGCAGAAAAAATATATTTTGCTCACTTTGTTAAAGATGGTGCTGCCCACATGGAAGTTCGTTGATATTAATGTGTGTTCTGGGACAGACTGTGAGCAGGACGGGTCGTTATAGCCTAAGGCTTAGCTTTAAGAGTAAGCTCTTCTCCACACCCTTGACTGATTGGATGATGTAGGGTGGTGCACTCTCCTGGGGAATCCCATTATATCTCAGATGGGTGGCTTTGTATCAGAAACTTTCTTGTTTGTATAATTGGATTAAAGGTTTTGAATCTATGCTATAAAGTGGGGCAGGCCAGGAGCTTGCTCTCTCTCTGGGTTCCTGAGATTAGTATCAGAGAGGAGAGCAGATGAAGGCCACATGGAGTCCAGGAGAAGCAGCCAAGATGGCAGAGTGCTGAGGTAGAAGCCAGTTTGTGCAGAGTTTGTGCTGGAGGAGATGGGGAACAGAGGTGAATAAGTCTGGTGAGCTAGAAACCTTTGATTCTAGGAAACTCGGATAAGTCAGTAGCTTTGTGAGCACCGAATGTGTGGGTTTTGGAGCCCAGTGTGTGTTTTTGCTTGCCCGCCGGGTGCAAGCTAGAATTAAAGCTGATGGCTCACCAGTTCTTGGCTCCGTTGATTCATTACCGACTGTACGAATCTAATGCGAACCTGCAAGGGTCAGGCTGCTGTGATGGTGGCCTCGACTACTGGCTTTACACGAGGAGACAAAGATATGCTCTAAATGAAAGAACAGAAAAAATCTCCATAAAAATAACTGAATGAAATAGAGGCAAGCAATCTACTAGATACAGAATTCAAAACGAAGATAAGATGCTCAAGGAACTTAGTGAGAACCTCAGCAGTGTAAAAAGGACATGGAAACCATAAAAAAGAACAACATCAAACATACCAACATTTGCATCATAGGAGTACTAGAAGGAGAAGTGAGAAAGGCATTGAGAACATATTTGAAGAAATAATTATTGAAAACTTTCCTACCCAGTGAAGGAAAAAGACATGCAAGTCAAGAAGCACAGAGAATCCCAAACAAGATGACCCCAAAGAGGCCCACACCAAGATACACCATAATTAAAATGGCAAAGGTTGGAGACAAAGAAAGAATCTTAAAAGCAGCAGAAAAAGATGGTTACCTATGAGGGAGCTTCCGTGAGACTGTCAGCAAATTTCTGAACAGAAACTTTCAGGCCAGAAGGGATTGGCATGGCTATTCAAAGTAATGGAAAACAAGGACCTACAATCAAAAATACTCTACCCAGTAAGGCTTTCATTTAAAATTGAAGGCAAAATAAAGAGCTTCCCAGACAAGAAAAAGCTATCACCACCAAACCAGTATAACAAGAAATGTTAAAGGGACTTCTATAGAGGGGCGGGGGAGGAAAGAAGAAAAGAGGAACATAAATATGCATAATAAAATGGAAGTAACTACTGTATGTACTTATCAGTAACCATTTTAAATGTAATTGGATTAAATGCTCTAATCAAAAGACACAGAATAGCTGAATAGATAAGAAAACAAGACTTGTATATATGCTCTCTACAACAGACCCATTTCAGAACAAAAGACACACAGACTGAAAATGAAAGAATGGAAAATGATATATTATGCAAATATAAATATAAAGAAGCTGGTGTAACTGTATTTAAGCCAGGCAAAATAGACTTTAAAACAAAGGCTATAATAAGAGACAGAGAAGGACATTACATAATGATCAAGGGATTAATATAACAAGAGGCTATGACCTTCATAATCATTTATGCACCAACACAGGAGCATCTAAATATGTAAAGCATATTGATGGACATAAAGACACAGAGAGAAATGGAGTCATAATAGGGTCCTTTAACACCCCACTGATATCAATAGATAGCTCTTTCAGACAGAAAATCAACAAGGAAACAGTAGCCTTAAATGACACATTAGACCAGATGAACTTAACTGATATTTTTAAAGCATTTCATCCCAGAGCAGCAGAATATGCATTTTTTTCCAAGTGCACATGGAACATTTTCCAGGATAAACCACATGTTAGGACACAAGCCAAGTCTCAATAAATTCAAGAAGATTGAAATCATATCAAGTGTCTTTCTTAACCACAATCGTATGAAACTAGAGTCAATTACAAGGGAAAATATTAAAAAGATGTAAACACATGGAGGTTAAATAATACATTACTAAACAATGAATGGGTTAACAATGAGCTCATGGAGGAAATAAAAAGATACATACTGACAAATGAAAAAGAAAACACAAAAACCCAAAATTTATGGGACATAGCAAAAGCAGTCCGAAGAGATAAATTCGTAGTAACGTAGGTCTACTTCAAGAAACAAGAAAAATTTCCAACAATCTAATCATATCCCTAAATGAACTGGAAATAGAACAACAAACAAAGGTCAAAGTGAGTAGAAGGAAGGAAATAATAACAATCGGCATGGAAATAAACACAAGAGTCTAAAAAAAGAACAATACAAAAGAGCAATGAAACCAAGAGTTGATTCTTTGAAAAGATAAATAAAATTGATAAACCTTTAATGAGCCTAATCAAAGAAAAAAGGATCCAAATAAATAAAATCAGAAATGAAAGAAAAGTAACAACTGATACCTCAGAAATACAAAAGATTATAAGAAAATGCTGTAATCAGTTATATGCTAACAAATTGGAGAATTTGGAAAAATGGATAAATTCCTTGAAAGACAATATTTTAAGACTGAATCAAGAAGAAACAGAAAATCTAAACAGAATGATAAAAACCAACAAAAATTAAGCAGTAATGAAAAAAACTCCCCAACAAACAAACATTCTGGACTGGATAGCTTCACAGATGAATTTTACCAAACTTTCAAGAAGAATTAACATTTCCTTGTCTCAAATATTTTTTAAAAAATTCAAGAGGAGGGAAGACTCCCAAGCTCATTTTACATTGACAGCATTATCTTAACTCCAAAATCGGATAAAAGACATTATAAACATAAAATATAGGCCAATATCTGCGATTAACATAGATGCTAAAATCTTCAACAAAACAGTAGCAAACCAAGTGTAGCAATACATTAAAAAGATCATACACCATGACCAAGTTGGATTTGTTCTTGGGAAGCAAGGTTGATGCAATAGCCGAAAATCAATTAATGTGATACACCACATAAATAAGATGAAGGATAAAAGCCACATGATTATCAATAGATATGGAAAAAACACTTGGTAAAATCCAGCACCCATTTATGATTAAACACTCTGAGCAAAGTGAGAATAGATAGAACATACCTCAACATTATAAAGGCCATATATGACAAACCCACAACTAACATATACAAATGGGCAAAAACTAAATGTTTCCCATAAGATCAGGAACAGGACAGGGATATCCACTTTCACTGCTCTTATTTAGCATGGTATCGAAGTCCCATCCACAGCATTCAGGCAAGAAGATATAGAAGGCTTTCATATTGGAAAGGAAGAAGTTAAACTGTCCTTATTTGCATGGTACTGTATATAGAGAACCCTAAAGATTCCACCAAAAAACTACTAGCACTGGTAAATGAAATAGTAAAGGAGCAATGTAGTATCTTCTGCTGAGGAAGAAAAAAGGGTGTAGCGCCAAGGGTGGACTAGCAAAAGCTTTATTCAAAGCGCATCCCGGGCAAAGTTCTCTGGTCCGCGACATTGGCCAGAGAAGTTGCAGATTCCCACGCTGGGCAGCGGGCGGGGCGGAGGGCAGTTTAATTTATAGCATTAGTATGGTGGTGGCAGGTTGATATGATGTGGCGAAATTTCATTGGCTGGCAGACAGTCATTCTTTATCAACATGTTCCTGGGCTGTTTCTTTTGGTGGACATGGATGTGAATGGTTACAGCCAAAGTCCCCAGACCTGGTTCCTCACGTGACCTTCCCCCATTGCCAACCGACCTCACAAGCAGGATATGAAAGTAATATTTATAAATCGTGTAAAGTCAGTAGCCATGGCCACCATCACAGCCTCCTGGGCCGTGCAGGTTCGAATTTGATTCGGACAGAAGGTAATGAAACAATGGAGCCAAGAACTGGTGGCCATTACATTTAATCCTAGCTTACACCTGGCAGGCAAGAAATACACACACACACAGTGGGAAAATACTTCCCTTCTCATTCAGGGCTCTCAAAGCCACTGACTTATCTAAGTTTCCTAGAATCAAAGGTTTCTACCTCACCAGCCTTATTTACCTCTGTTCCCCATCTCCTCTCTGCACAAACTCTGCACAGACTGGCTTCTTCTTTAACACTCAGCCATCTTTTTTTTTTTTTTTTTTTACAGGGACAGGGAGAGAGTCAGAGAGAGGGATAGACAGGGACAGACAGACAGGAACTGAGAGAGTTGAGAAGCATCAATCATCAGTTTTTCGTTGCAACACCTTAGTTGTTCATTGATTGCTTTCTCATATGTGCCTTGACTGGGGGCCTTCAGCAGACTGAGTAATCCATTGCTCAAGCCAGTGACCTTGGGTCCAAGCTGGTGAGCTTTTTGCTCAAGCCAGATGAGCCCGCGCTCAAGCTGGCGACCTTGAGGTCTCAAACCTGGGTCCTCCGCATCCCAGTCCAACGGTCTATCCACTGCGCCATTGCCAGGTCAGGCACTCCGCCATCTTTTCTACCTCACCAGCCTTATTCACCTCTATTTCCCATCTCCTCTCTGCACACTCTGCACAGACTGGCTTCTTCTTCAGCACTCCGCCATCTTGGCTGCCTCTCCTCTGCAATGTTAAATTTCAGGAACCCAGAGAGAGAAAGCCCCTGGTATGTCCCATTTTATAGTGTAGAAATCAAAACCTTTAAGCCAGTATACAAATAAGGAAGTCTGTGATACAAAGTCACTTATCTGAGTCATAAATGGGATTCCTCATAAGAGTGCATCACTCCACATCATGCAAGAGTCAAGGGTGTGGGGAAAAGCTTAGTTTTAAAAAGATCTTAGTATTAAAAGGGCAGAAAAAGTTTAGGCTTAAAACTAAGCCTTAGGCTATAATGACTTTGCGGGCTAACAGCTTGTCTCCCACACCCAATGCAAACTATAAGCGAGCAAACATATATATTATATTTACAAACTAATTTGACTGACAAGTCGGTTGCATTTTTATACACCAATAATGAAGTGTCAGAGAAATTAAGAACAAAATTTTATTTTAATCATATTAAAAAGTGAGGTAAATACCTAGGGATAAATTTAATGTAGGGAAAAACAGAGGATTCGTAGTGGCTCTTCATGAACATGAAGAGACCCATCCTAAGTTTTCACTGCATTCTACATCAGGAGGTGCTTTGTGCTCAGATGTGTGGTGAGCAGTTTGGTGAGGTGATGTCGCTGGTCATTCAGGTGGTCAACTTTATGGTTGCCTGAGCTTTAAATGATCGCCAGTTTAAAACACTGCTGGATAAAGTTGGGAATAATTATCCTGGTCTGCTTCTGTACAGCAATGTGCGTTGGTTGTCAAGAGGGAAGGTGCTCAGCCGTTTTGCGGCTTGTCTGAGCAAAATCCAGACTTTTTTTGAAATGAAAAAACATCGAGCATCCTGAGTTAGCTAACACCAAGTGGCTGCCGAAGTTCTACTATCTCGTGGATATGACTGAACATCTGAACCAGCTCAGTGTGAAAATAAAAGGTGTTGGAAATACAGTCTGATCCCTTCAACAAGCAGTGATTGCATTTGAAAACAAGCTGGAACTCTTCATCGCCGACATTGAAACAGGTCATTTACTACACTTTGAAAAACTGGGAGTGTTTAAAGATGCATGCACAGCAAGTGACCCTGCTCAACATCTTGATCTCCAGCAGCTAGCGGGCTTCACATCTAATCTCCAGCAGTCATTCAAAGCACACTTTGGACAAGTTTGTGAGTGCACTTGTCTTTTTTTTAAATTAATTTTAATGGGGTGACATTAATAAATCAGGTTACATATGTTCAAAGAAAACATCTCCAGGTTATCTTGTCATTCAATTATGTTGCATACCCATTACCCAAAGTCAAATTGTCCTCTGTCACCTTCTATCTGGTTTTCTTTGTGCCCCTCCCCTCCCCCTTCTCCATTCCTCTTTACCCTCCCCCCACCCCATAACCACCACACTCTTGTCCATGTCTCATAGTCTTGTTTTTATGTCCCACCTATGTATGAAATCATGCAGTTCTCAGTTTTTTCCTGTTTTACTTATTCCACTCCATATAATGTTATCAAGGTCCATCCATTTTGTTGTAAATGATCCGATGTCATCATTTTTTATGGCTGAGTAATATTCCATAGTATATATGTATCAAAGCTTTTTAATCCACTCATCCTCTGATGGACACTTGGGCTGTTTCCAGATCTTCACTATTGTGAACAATGCTGCCACGAACGTGGGGCACATTTCTTCTTTTCGAACAGAGTGCACTCGTCTTTTTAAATTCATCACCCATCCACATGAGTGTGCAGTGGACAGTGCTGACCTGAGTTACATCCCCGGTGTCTCCGTCAGAGATTTTGAGCTACAAGCTGCTGACCTGAAGGCCTAAGATATGTGGGTGAATAAGTTCAAGTCACTGAATGAAGATTTGGAAAGACTTGCATGACAGTAAGCAGAGTTGGTGAGCAAACACAAGTGGGGAGAAATGAAAAACTTCAACCCGCGGACTAGCCAAGTGTCAAAACTTGGAACGTGCTTCCCATCACATACCACACACTGCAGCTTGTGAGTATTGCTGTACTGACAATGTTTGGCTCTACGTATGCATGTGAGCAGTCTTTCTCACATCTAAAGAACATTAAGACCAACCTACGATCACGTTTAATGGATGAAAGTCTAAATGCCTGCATGAAGCTTAACCTCACCACATTTCATCTAGACTACAAAGCCATCAGCAAAACCATGCAGCACCAGAAGTCACATTAATGGTAAGAAGTACTTTATTTATCATTGGTTAGCAACAGCATAACAATGTTATTAAAAAGAATTCAGAGACTTATTGTACTTTAAAAGTGTTGATCTTACATAAAATGTACACATTTACTTGTTAAACATATTGAATGGCTCTCATGGTATTACATTTTAAAATATGTGGTGTTCATGGCTCTCTGAGCCAAAAAGGTTCCCGACCCCTGGACTAGCCACTCAGCCTTCAGTTATCTGGGCGATAAAGTAGTCTGGTGGCTTCCACCTTCCAGATTTCTTCCTACATCTTGACCCTATCAATAGGTAGTTTTTGTTTGTCTTTGGAAATGTTCTGGAACACACATCTTCTCTTAGACAGAAGGTCGTGAATTCATTCACCACAGAAGTGATGACCTGAAATACCAAGGGTGTCAGCCAGTAGTTGTGTCTACTATTTATGGAATGTAGAAGTTGTTAAGGCCTTAGGGATATTGTTCTCAAAAACTATAATTTCATAGATCAAGAAACTGAAAGATGTGTTCAAAGTGACACAAATGGTGACAACAGCTGAGCATAACTTTGTTGACTCGAAAGACATTTTCTAGAGAGTTCAGAATCCAGAGAAATTTCTGACCTTTCATTAAGTCTTTTCAAGCATCTGGCTGTCTGTCCCACAGGTGCTGTTGTGTGAGGAAGTAAAGTAGGTACTATAATATCATAGTAAATTGTCACATTTTCTTTCTTGTTAAATTTAGCTCGTGGTCTTTGGAGCAATGAGTTTTCTCTCCTTTTACCCAAACCTCAAACCATAGCACCTTATAAAATACTGGTTATATTCTGAATCTGTTTTAAAGGTACCTTTGATTGAAGAGCTAAGTTAACCACAAACAAATCCCTCATCTGTGATAGTTTTTTTCATGCTATACAGTACTGTATCTTTAAGTGAATTCACCTTTCTGACAAGAGAGGGCTCTCCCACCAGCTGAGGGATTTCTGTGCACATAGAAGAGGACCTCGTGTATTAGATAGACAAGTAAAATGGTGACTGTGTCTGCTTAATTTCATATTAGTGAGAGGCACCACCATTACCATAGAGAATGGGAGGGAGAAGTCCTGAAAATAGTTGGAAAAAGGTCAGTTCTAGGAACTTATGCAAGTAAGACCCTCAGAAAGCTTATTTTATTCTACTTCCTTTATACTGTAGCAAGCTTGGAAGGACTCTTGCTTGAGAATTATCTTTCCTTAAAGAGTCTTGTTTCCCTATGACCTACCTGCAGGGACCTTGGGTTATGGTGCAGCCTTCCCAGTGTAGCCCGTGTGATAAAGTGGCCTGTAGATCTGACAGCTGAGGCAGCAAACCACCAACACCCAACAAAGGTTAACAGCATGTTCTAGCAACTCTTAGGAGTCCCTCTGACAAAGGAGGGCCTTTGTCCCCAGACAGCTATGTGTCATTGAGGACCAAAAGCCCACTTGAGCCTTTGGGCTTTAGGGATGAAATTAGTCCTTCAGATTATTTCTGTGTGTGAATTTCTGCCATAGCAGAAGCTGGAATAGTGCTCAAGGGGTTGCCCTTTGTGTGCCCTTCCTTTCCTGCTCACCCCATCAGCCTTAGCTTCTGGCGAAGTTTATGAGAAGAACCCAGGTGGGATACATTGGAAAAGTCCAGCCTTGAAAAATAAAGAAAAGAAAAGAAGGGTTAACTGTATTTATTTTAAAATGGTATATAATCCTCCTGTTAGATGTCAAAGGGGAAAATATGGAAAATCTTAGCACAGTTGCCATGTAATATATCGGTTAAAATATTTTTGTATGTTAAATGATACTGGTGCTAGAATCAGTGTTATTTAATAAGAATCAACTATGAAGTATATTGTATAAAGTATGAAATTATGTATTTTCTGTGCTCAAAAATGCTCTTGTAGTTAAGACAAAAGTATAAATATATTTATTTTTATATAATAGGGGAAAATACAAGGTTATTTTTACCTGGCTTCGGGATACGTCATGATTTTTTTTCTTTTTTTTTGGAGGGGAACACTTAGTGACTTTTTCAGTTTATAGTTAATATTTAAATTAGGTTGTGTTTTTGTTATATTTTAGCTGTTTGAGTGTTTCTTTTTCTTGGTGGCAGAGGACAGGTAACTAACCCCCAAACTTGAAAGATTAGTGTAGTGAAGCCATTTTTGAATTAAAATTTTAACGTGGAAAATCTATAAAGCAGCAAATTGTTATGCAGGTAACTGAATGCATTTTGCCATATCTCTTCTAGGGGGCTTAGATATTTTCCTGCTGAGAGGTGGTTTGCTTTGGGAATGAATTTGTAGTTTAAGTCCCTGGCATTTAAGTTTTGATTACTCAGGTATCCATTTCAAAGACATCCATTCCGAATAAACATATGCCAACTGTAAGACAGAGCTATTCACAAACAAACTAGGTAAGGAACCAGACCACCTCTGGGTCACCTAGATAACTGACCACTTGGGTGACCCTCCTTCTCCCTTTCCACTCCCTAATTCCCACTCTTTTGTTTTAAATTTTCCAATAAACAGTGAACCCACAGAATCCTAGCACCTTAGCCTGTTCCCTAGTAAAGGTAGACCCCAGGTTTGTGTTCCCTTCCCCTCTCTCCCTGCCTGAGGCTTTGCTTTTTGGCCCTCAAGCATTTCATGGACCCTACAGGATCTTTGAGTAATAAATCTTGTTCTTCAAAGTTCCTTGAGAACAAGGTGTTCTGCTTAGGTAGATCTTGCAGTAAGAAACACAAGGTCTGGTGCAGCCACAACATTGGCTCAGGTCCAGGAAATGTCTGGAGGATTGCCACATGTAGTATAGACCTCAGGCATTCTTAGCCTGTAGCATTACTATCATACTGTAGAATAGCACAAAACAGCTGGATTATGGGGCTCTCTTCCCTAAAGGTGAATGCCTGTTTACTGTCAGAGTTCACAGATGAGACTTGAGAAAGGGGAGAAGGATCTCAAAGCTTAGAATGCAAACACTGGATGGTGCTTGACTTGGGTAAAGAGTACAGGCAGATTTGTGGAGGTAGGTGAAGTTGAATCTTATGTTAGGGTCTGATTTTGTGGCATAGAGACTAGGAATATGGAACAGGTAGGCCAAGAGGAAAGACTGCCCCATAAGCCAAAATGGGCTTTACCAGATATGGGCTGTCATGTGTAGAGATGAACCTAGCAGTGGGTGATGGAAAATTCAAGTCAGTCAACGCCCAGGAAATATTCAGAGTTGCCATGGGAGCAAAAAGAAAGTGTATGTTGGGGGCCAGAATTCTGATGGATATTTGGAGTAATTGGATGCTGCTTATATGGACTTTTTTTTTTAACTATGTAAGTGCCTTTTAAAGGCTTTTAGAGTTGTTTCTAACAAAAGAGAGATGATATCTTGATAGGAACAGAGTTCCAAAGATGAAAGCAATAATTTAATTTACCACAGAAGGATTTCTGTTTTTGGTGAAAACAGAAGAGCTCATCATAGAACAACTTTCCCATAATATGATCTAGAAAAACTAGACAAGTACTCGAAGGATGAGGGTACTGAAGGAGAAGGGAAGCATACTGATCAAGCCAACATTTTGGGATGCTTTTCCCCTTGAAGTATATGCTGGTTTATAAGGGGTCTGGGGTAGATATGCAAAGAAACCAAATAAAGTGTTTTCAAGAAGCTGGAACCATTAACAGAGCTATTGACAGTCTTTTTCTTTTCCCTTTATTATTAATTTCAGTGGGGTGACATTGATTAATTAGGGTACATAGATTTAGAGGAAACATCTCCAGGTTATTTTGACATTTGATTATGTTGTATACCCATCACCCAAAGTCAAATTTTCTTCCGTTATCTTCTATCTGGTTTTCTTTTTCTCCCACTCTCCTTCCCTCTCTTCCCCCCACCCTCATAATCACCACACTCTTGTCCATATCCCTGAATCTTTTTTATGTTCCACCTATGTATGGAATAATATAGTTCTTAGTTTTTTCTGATTTACTTATTTCACTCAGTATAATGTTATTAAGGTTCATCCATGTTGTTGTATATGGTCTGATGTAATCATTTCTTATGGCTGAGTAGTATTCCATAGTATATATGTACCACATCTTCTTTATCCATTATTCTATTGAAGGGCGTTTTGGTTGTTTCCATGTCTTGGCCACTGTGAACAATGCTGCGATGAACATGGTGCTGCATGTGTCTTTACGTACCAATGTTTTTGAGTTTTGGGGGTATATACCCAGTAGAGGGATATGGTAGTTCTATTCTTAATTTTTTGAGAAACCACCATACTTTCTTCCATAATGGTTGTACTACTTTACATTCCCACCAATAGTGGATAAGGGTTCCTTTTTCTCCACAGCCTCTCCAACACTTGTTGTTACCTGTCTTGTTGATAATAGCTAATCTTACTGGTGTGAGGTGGTATCTCATTGTAGTTTTGATTTGCATTTCTCTAATAGCTAGTGAAGATGAGCATCTTTTCATATATCTATTGGCCATTTGTATTTCTTCCTGGGAGAAGTGTCTGTTCATGTCCTCTTCCCATTTTTTTATTAGATTGTTTGTTTGTTTGTTGTTGAGTTTTGTAAGTTCTTTGTATATTTTAGATATTAGGCCCTTATGGTGCTGCGGTGACCAAACTTGGAGTTAAAGCTGTAGGGCAGTGAGGATTTAAAAGATCAGGATCTTGGGGAGAAGGGAAAGAATAGAAAGAGGGCCCAGTCATCTGCACTGCTGTTCTTTTCAAGGTCTTTGTTAATATGTTAACATCTCAGAGGCTAAGAAGTAAAGAGAAAAAGATTTTTTAAGGGCTTGGTGGAAAAGCTGGCAGTGTTAGGGATCTGGGGAAAAGAAAAATTGGAGTTCAGAATTAGCGAAGGAGAAAGTACCCTGCTAAGCACCTTAGACTTCTGTTTTGGGTGTGACCTGTACCCTAGGAATAGGAGTAAACTTGAAATAGGACAGTTTTCACAAACATCTGAAACTCAGCTTTGACCAAGTTTAAATCAGAGTGGATTACAGTGATCTGTTCCTACTCTAACTGCCTGTCAAAAGAACCAACTAAAAAACAAAAAAACAAAATCAAAACAAAACAAAAATAAGCCAGAACCTCAGATAGTCTCATTAGTTCTTGATGAACAATATCTTGCATTCAATGAAAAATCAACAGGCATGCCAAGAAATAGTGCCAAATGATTAAAAGAAATAATGAGTAAAACTAATGATGAAAACAGCAACAGGTGACCCAGATATTGGAATAATCAGGTATGGATTTTGAGAGAGCTGTCAAGAAAGTAGAGAATTTGATAAATGGAAAGAAATGTATTTTAAAAAGACTCAAATGGAAATGCCACAAATGCAAAATAGAATAAATGAAATAGATAAATTTGATAGCAGATTAGACATAGGAAATTAGTGAACTCTGCTCTGTGGGTCATTAGAAAATATCCAGACTGAAGTACAGAGAGGAAAAAGATTAAAGACTATATCAAAGAGCTTAAGAACCATGGGACATGATGAAATGACCCAAGATGTGTGTAAGTAAAGGGAAAATGATGAGAGGAGGGAAATGATTGTGGTAGAAGCAATGTTTGAAGTGATACTGGCTGAGAACTATTCAGAACTGTCTAAAGACATTAAATTGGAGATTCAAGAAGCTCTACAAACTCCAAAAATGATAAATACAAAGAAAAGCACACCTGATATGTAATGAAACCAAAACACAAAGAGAAAGTGTTAAGCAGCCAAAGGAACCTGAGCAGACAGTGGTGCAATGTATTGAGCATTGACCTGAAGTGCTTAGCATGGACTCACCAGCTTGAGGGTAGGGTCCCAGCTTGAGTGTGGGATCATAGCCATGGTTGCTGGCTTGAGCAAGGGGTCACTGGCTTTCCTGGGGCCCCTTAGTCAAAGCACATATAAGAAAGCTATCAATGAACAAGTAAGGCACTGCAACTATGAGTTGATGCTTCTCATCTCTCTCCCTTCCTGTCTCTTGCAAAAAACAAAACAAAACAAAAAAACAGCCGAAGGACAAAACATACACATTGTCTTAAAGGGGCTAGTATAAGACTGACAGCTGACTTCTCAACAAAAATAATAGAAATCAGAAGATAATGAAATAATTAATTTTTAAAATAATGAAGAAAGTAACTGTCAATCTAGAAATCATTTCCCAGTGGAAACATCTTTCAAAAATGAAGGCAACCAAAGGGCTTTTTAGGAAAACAAAAGCAGAGAGAATTTGCTGCTAGAAAACCAATAATAAAAGAAAATACTAGCCTGACCAGGTGGTGGCATAGTGAATAGAGCATCGGACTGGAATGCAGAGGACCCAGGTTTGAAATAACCCAAGTTCTTCGGCTTGAGCACAGCTTACCAGCTTGAACCCAAGGTCACTGGCTTGAGCAAGGGGTCACTTGGTCTTCTGTAACCCCCTGGTCAAGGCATATATGAGAAGGCAACCAATGAACAACCAAGGTGCCACAACGAAGAATTTAGGCTTCTCATCTCTCCCTTCCTGTCTGTCCCTATCAGTCCCTCTCTCTGTCTCTGTCACAAAAAAAAAAAAAAAGAAAATACTAAAGAGAGTTTTTTAGGCTGAAGGAAAAATGGTCTCAGATGGAAGCATGGAATTGAAGGAATTGAAGAGCAACAAGAACAATGTGTGGATAATTCTATATGATTATTTACTATAGAACAATAACAACAATATATTGTGGGGTATAATATTATATAGAATTAAGATACATGATAATAGCATAAAAAGTGGGAATGGAGTGAAGGCATTGACATTGTTAAGAGAAATTGTTGAAGTACAGATGCTTTTCCACTTATGATGAGTTTGTCCTGATGAATCCATTGAAAGTTGAAAATACCATAACTTGACCATGCTTTTAATACACCGAACATACCGAACGTCATAGCTTAGCCTGGCTTTCCTTAAACATGCATAGAACACTTGCATTGCTTAGATTTGGACAGTTATCTTGAGTTTCATTTAAAGAGTAATTGCCTCCCTTCTCTTCTTCTCACCAGAAGCAGGAAACAAATGAGCATTTTGCAGACATGATGGGAGCTGGAAACACAGAACACAGTATCCAAAAAATGCTGGGAACATAGTTTACTGTACAGTATTGATTGTTTACCCTCCTGACATGTGGCTTTTTAGAGTTGTGCTCACTGCTACTGCCCAGCAGATGAGAGAGTATCGTACCACATTACTAGCTTGGGAAAAGATCAAAAATTAAAAATTGATGTCTGGGTTCTACTGATTGATATCACTTTGGCACCATGGTAAAGTCGAAAAATTGCAAGTCAAAACACCATTAAGTGTTACTTAATGGATACTCTATGTACTAATTTATGTTAGACTTTAATAAGTTAAGAGTGTATGTTGTAATTTCTATAGTAATCAGTAAAATAATCATGTATAATTAACTTGGTGATAGAAGAGAAATTAAAGTGATAAAAAGTAACTTGATTAATCCAAATAAAGTAAGAGAGGAGAGCTAAAGAAACAAAACAGGTGGGACAAACAAATAGCAACCTGGTCAGGTTTTACTCAGACATAAATAATAATTACGTAAAATGCAACTGAACTAGATACTTAATTTAATTGCTAAAGATGGTCAATCTGGATATTTCAAAAATGATTGTTGCTGATGAACAACTAAGGTGCCTCGACTGTGAGTTGATACCCCTCCCTTCCTGTCTGTCTGTGTTTCTCTTGCTAAAAATAGTAAAAGGCTGGAAATTGAACTCTCTTCCTGCATAAACCAAGTTCATTATTCATTTGAGACACCTATTAATGTTCAGTTTAAATGTTTCTTCTTAATGTTACTGGATTAGTTTCTCACTGATACTTAGTTTTAGAATTGCTTCTAATTTATGACCAGTGATACTGGCTTTCTATTTATGGCAGTGAGAGAATTTTTTTTTTTAGTATGGTAGCCAAGACCTATAATAATCACCTCTGGGATTAGGGTCAGTGAGGATGGTTCGGTGCAGTTCTCAGCTCCAAGGCAAACCCAGCAGTCACCGTTTCTCTGCTGCTTGTGCAGCAAAATTTAAGGATAGAACTAGAAGAATTTGCCTTCACGTGTGGACTCAGAGATACACTTTTTCAGGTGCTCATAGTAAAAAACCCTGTCCTTGAAGTCCTTCTCTATAGCAGCTTCTTCCCAAAAGATGTGTTTTTGGTGCTCAGGAATACCTCCATGCCCACCAGAGCAAAGTGATTTAAGTAGGACTTGAGCCTGGAGCTGGTCAGGATGGGCACCACTAGGTTTGGAGACAAGAAATAAATGTATTTTTAGTGAAGAAGTGATCTGATTTATGGAAAAATAATAAGCAATTAGTATAATTGTTCTGTAGCTGTGGCCAAAAAAAGAAGAGGGCACTTAATAAGAGACTGAAATTATGGGAACCCTGAATGAAGTGACTTCTAAATATGTATATTTCAGGACATGATTGGCTTCAGATTCTAAATTGGTATGTGTAATGCTCAGGTCAAGAGGCATTCCATAGAATCACTATGTTGACATTTTATTATTATTTTTAGTGAGAGGAGGGGAGGCAGAGCCCACCTGCTTGAGCCCTGACTGAGATCCACCTAGTAGCCCACTAGGGGGTGATGCTCTGCCCATCTGGGGCCCTTACTCTGTTGCAACGGGAGTCGTTTTTAGCATCTGAGGCAGAGGCCATGGTGTCATCCTCAGCACTTGGAGCCAACTCACTTTAATTGAGTCATGGCTGCAGGAGGGGAGGGAAGAGAGAGAGAGAGAAGGAGGGAGAGGGCGAAGCGAGAGGGGGAGGGATGGAGAAGCAGATGGGTGCTTCTCCTGTGTGCCCTGACCGGGAATCGAACCTAGGACTTACACATGCCAGACCTACGCTCAATCACTGAGCAAACAGGCCAGGGCCAACATTTTATTATTTTTTTTTTTTTTTTTTTTTTTTTTTTTTTTTATAACATTTTATTATTTTTAAAATAATAATAATTTTATAAATAAAAGATCTTGATCTCTTCTTCCACATGGAAGAGGAGATGAAAAACAGAACCAAACAGAAACTCTATGTATGACTGATTCAAGGAACATAGACAGATTTTTGGTTTGACTTGGAAATAAGGGTTGACATTATTGCAGAATCATAATTACTTATGCTACCCTGAGATTTCCACTTTATGATGATGTTACCAAACAAAGTCTGATCATAGTACTGAACTCAACTTTCTGATGAGTCTGATGCCTGTGGTACATAAAGAAGCCAAAGCCTGAGGCAACAGGTTTTCTTAGAGAAAAATTTTATTTATTCAGCTGCCAGATAAGGAGACTGGTGATAAAACTCAGATCAGTCTCCCTAAATTAGATTTAGAACAAATTTAAATGATAATACTAAGGAAATACTATACATATTTATTGCCTTGATTAGACAATCTTGGAACTACTGTACTCCCCATGTATAAGATGCATGTTAATTTTGGGGCCTGGAATTTGAAAAAAAAATGTATTACATAAAGTTATTGAACTCAAGTTTTATTCATCATAAAATTCATACAACTCCTCATCACTGTCAAAACTCCCATCCATTAGCTTATACTCATCTGTGTCTGATGACAAATCACAGTCTTCATATATTGCCTTGTCCTGAGTTCCATCTATGGCATTTGAAATGCCACACTTCTTAAATGACTTGAGTTGGGACAGATTACAAATATGGACAAAGTCCTCCTTAATAATCTCAATCTTGATATTCTCCCAGGACCTTTTCACCCAGGCACAAACTTCTTCTATTGTTGGTTTCTTCACTCTTCTTGCTGGTGTCAAATTGTCCCCAGAAGACTTCATCCATTGGTTCCATTCATCTCTCATGGCAGTTTTGAAGGGTTTGTTAATGCTGACATCAAGTGGTTGGAGCTGGGATGTCAAGCCTCCAGGTTGTACAATGGCAAGTTTTGTTTTTTGCTACAGCAATCTTCTTTGTGTTTTTGTTATGTGTGCCCTGAACTGATCAAGCACCAATAGGGCAGGTTTGCATAAGAGCCCACCTGGTCTCCTTCTCCAAACTTTCTCAAACCAGATCTTCATCCATCCTGATCCATCCAACCCTTGTCATGAATGTGGACAATCATTCCTCAAGGAATGTCTTCTTTTGGTATTGTTTTGAGTTTGAAAATTAGTGTAGGAGGCAGCTTGGTTCCATTGGCACAACAAGCTAGAACAACTGTATAATGGCTCTTTTCACGTCACTTGTCTACAGTTATAGTTTCACCCCCTTCTTATCAACAGTTCTGTTACTAGGGACATCAAATTGATGGGGGACTTTGTCCATATTTGTAATCTGTCCCAACTCAAACTGATGTGTCTTCTGACATTGAATGACAAAACGATGAAATTCAAGGACCTTCTGCTTATAGCTTTCAGGCTTCTTTTGGGCAAGTCTGGTGCATGTACGCATGCTTAGTCCATTCCGTTTTACAAACCTGAAGCACCAATTGTGTCCTCCTTTGAAATCAGTAACTTAATCAGTAACTTCTTTTTCATCAGCAATTCTTCTTGCCTCATGCTGAACCATCTTTGTGGACACAGGAATTCCAATTGCCCTTTGCTCTTCAATCCATATCTTCAGTTCCCTCTCTACATCAGGCTATTTTGCTGACTTGTCTGTCATAGCCTTCTTTTGCTGTTGTGTTTTCTTCAGTAGGGTTTCTTCTTCCTATAGCCAGTCTTGGATTAATTCTCAGTTGGAGGAGGATAAATCTTAAGTTCAGCAGCACGATTTCCATTCAGTTTTGCAAACTGGATCACCTTTAACTTAAATTCAGCACTATCCGAAAATCTTTTCTGAGCCATTTCTGTGAAGAATGTAGCAAAATGTAACCTAGTGTAATATACTGGTCACAAGTACGAAACAATGAATGCAAAGACAACAGCGCGAAAAAGCAGGAAATGCAAGTAAAAAAATCTACAACCACTGTAGAAGACACACCCAGTTTTTAGACCCCAGATTTTTCGAAAAAAGGATGCATCTTATGCATGGGGAAACACGACAAGTCATCTAACATAAGGAATGGGAAAGATGATAGGAAGAATAAAGGAATTCCAAGTTGGCAGGGTCTTACTGGATGAGATCTAGGTGCCCAGCCAAGCACCGGCACCCCTTACTTCTGAGAGAACCAGGCTGGGGTCAAATTTTGGTTTCAGCTACCCAGCAGGGTTAGTTGGGGTTCATTTGTTGGCTTCTTGTCCCTGCATAAACCTCTGAAACCAGTCTGATTTGGCTTAGTCTGGTCTCCTGGGTGCTGTGGGGAGGCCTGCTGTTTCCTCCCAAAAGGCATCCCTTCCTGGAAAACCACCCACCCACCCACCCACCCACCCAACCAACCAACCAGCTATCCAACCAACCAACCAACCAACTATCCAACCAACCAACCAACCAACTATCCAACCAACCAACCAACCATCCAACCAACCAACCAGCTATCCAACCAACCAACCAACCAACCAAACAACCAAACAAACAAAATACCCCCAAAACAACAGCAAAACCTAGGAGGAAAAAAGCCTGTTAGTGTCTGGTTTCAGTGTTAAGGCCTGTTTAGATAAGGAATTTTATTGCATATATCATTAGAAACTTTTAGGTAGTTTTCATTTTCAGGTTTCTTAGCTGCATCTCTGACTTTGCCCATCCTGTTTTCAAGTTTGTATTAATTAGGAGGAATGTGCTACGAAGTCCTGTGTTGACATAAACTCTTGCCTCATCTTTGTTTTTATTATTTTGCCACCTCTAGCCTGGGAGGGAGCCCTTTAAATGAAAACATTTAAAATCTAGGGAAGAGATAATTAAAAAAAAAAACAACTCCTTTGAGTCTGCTGCTTTCCTCCAAGGATTGTACGGGGAACAGAACTCCCAAGTTTTTTGGTTGATTTCCTGTGGATGAATGAATTGGTAGATTTCCTATGGATGAATGAATTCCCTCTCATAAGTGGTTATCTTGACTGTGCTTGAACTCTTTCAGTCTCAGAGAACTCACCAAAGAAGTTGGCATAATTTTGTTTCTGGAGAGTTTTAATTATGGAAAGCTCTTGTTTACGTTGAGGTGAAAAATCTGTTTTTGTAATTCTCACCAGATAAGCTCAGTGAAGGTTCCAACTGGTAACATGGTGTGGTGGGAGGGTTAGACGTAGGCTAATTCTTTATTTGAAGATGTTCCTTGACTCAGTATTTCCTCTGACATTGTGAAAGCCCACAGCATCAGGTGGGCTGTGTTCAAACGGAATTCAAGAACACATTACAAAGCCCAACAGGGGCAGTTGCGGGTTCCCTCCTGTATGGGCTCCTCCAGGGTGTGGCCGCTCTCTTTTGCCAGACATACTAAGCCTTGCCTGCACATGTGGGTGAAATGATTAGTAATAAATTAGTGCAGGAAAGTAAATTGGAGATAGCGAGCAGGTGGAGTGTTTTAGTGAGCCAAAATGAGCCCATATCTGAAATCAAATAATTTGAGATAATTGATTTTACAGCTTCATTTCATAGCAGAGTTTCATTTCCTGCTCTTTCTCCATGTTTACAAAATCAGGAAGCAGAGGATACTTAATTTTCATCCAGAGTATCCTTTGAGTTGGGAGAGATTTAGCTTTCTATTTCTTATCTGGCTTAGCAGACAGGCTGTTTAATGAAGAATTGGTTTATTTTCTACTCCTGCACCTCTACATACATACTTAGGAACTGCTTCTCTCCACTGAAATCTGTTCGTCATTTGGCTTCTTCTCCAGTTTCCTTCTGAAAGTTACTGCTCTGTGATTTCAGATGTAGAGGCAGACGTTTCCAAAACATGTTCCTAGGCTTATGACTGCAATTTATATTTTTTTGTAAAAGAGAGAAAGACAGAGGGACAGATAGGGACAGACAGACAGGAAGGGAGAGAGATGAGAAGCATCAGTTCTTCATTGTGGCTCCTTAGTTGTTCATTGATTGCTTTCTCACATGTGCCTTGACGAGGGTGGGGAGGCTGCAGCAGAACGAGTGACCCCTTGCTCAAGCCAGCAAACTTGGGCTTCAAGCCAGCAACCTTTAGTCTAAGCCAGTGACCATGGGGTCATCTATATGATCCCACGCTCAAGCTGGTGACCTCGGGGTTTTGAACCTGGGTCGTCTGCATCCCAGTCCAACTTTCTGTTCTCTGCGCCACTGCCTGGTCAGGTTGACTGTGAGTTTTAAAAAACTTTCATGAAATTTGTAGGTGACAGTGGTTAAGAAAATTATCTAGGTGTCAGGTGTACAATTTTATAACACATCACCTGTACATTGTATGGTGTGTTCACCACCCGGAGTCAAGTCTCCTATAACCATTTATCCTCCCTCTATTTACCTTTGTTTACCTCTATTTGCCCTCAACTGACCCCTTACTCAATCCAGTGACCTTTGGGCTCAAGCCAGCTACCATGGGGTCATGTCTATGATCCTATGCTCAAGCTGGTGACCTCAGGGTTTCGAACCTGGGTCCTCTGCGTCCTAGTTCTTCGATGCTCTGTCCACTGCGCCTCCACTTGGTCAGGCTCTCCTTCACATCTTAAACAGTTGTTTACAGTTCTAAATTAATTTTTTTGTGTCCTTTGTTTTCTTGTCTTTTCCATACAATTTTACAGTTGTCAGGTTTGGATAATTATATTGGCAACTCTTCTTCCAAAATTAATATATTAAGAGTAAACATAAAAACCTAAAATCTTTATTTGTGGAAAAAAGCAGTGAAATCCAATATAGTAACATTTAGAATTAAAAAACACAACAACAACCTAGACTAGCTGTGCTTTCTTTTTCTTAGTGAAACAGAAAATATAAGAAATGATTAATTCACAGCATAGAAAGCTTTATCTTAAGAAGAACATCAGATGATCCAGTCAGATTCATTGTTGCATTGCCACTCACATCATTTGACAAGTACTCTCCGTGGAAAATTATATTTTTCTTTTTGATTTTTTTTATAAAAAGAATTTTACTTCAAACCTGATTTCAGAAATAGCTCTCACTTCCTTTTGTACTCAACATTCATACCACCCAGCTCAGCCTGTGGATGCTGCACACTTTGTCCCATGAAGGCTGTGCGTCTCCGAGAGCTCGGGCTTAGACTCAGCAGAACAGCTCAGGATCCTGTGTTTCTGAAGTGTGGAGCGTGGTCCGTGCAGGAAGCCACGGGAAGGGGAGCAGGAGAATGAAAGCTGCTTTTCTTCAGACTCCTCAGAAAAAACTTTGCTTTTGTTCTTTAGAAAATGTTCTTTTGAGAGATACAGTGTGTCCGTAAAGTCATGGTGCACTTTTGACCGGTCACCGGTCAAAACTGTACCATGATTTTACAGACACTGTATCTCTTTGTACATTTTTTTTTATTGTTCTGCCTACACATTCTTTCTTTTTTTTTTTTTTTTTTAAATTTATTTTATTTTTTTCATTTTAGAGAGGAGACACAGAGTGAGAGAGAGAGAGAGAAAGAGAGAAAGGGGGGAGGAGCTGGAAGCGTCAACTCCCATATGTGCCTTGACCAGACCAGTGCAGGGTTTTGAACTGGCGACCTCAGTGTTCCCAGGTCGACGCTTTATCCACTGCACCACCACAGGTCAGGCCTACACATTCTTTCTTTGGGTGCTTGTTTTCACAGGTGATGTTTTCTTTTTCTTTATAATCTTCTCAAAGTGAGAACTTGTGCTACATAAATGGCAAGGCTAAC
The DNA here is from genome assembly GCA_037038555.1 of Rhynchonycteris naso. Lineage (NCBI taxonomy): Eukaryota > Metazoa > Chordata > Mammalia > Chiroptera > Emballonuridae > Rhynchonycteris > Rhynchonycteris naso. The sequence continues at coordinate 194,853,465 of CM072999.1, read as the reverse complement.
AATTAGGAGAGAATGGGTTTTAAATGAGTGATGGATTTTATGCAAGAGCTGGATAACTAGATCATTTTTCTGTCCTAAATGCAAAATAAAGAGTAAATATGTTAGTACTCTGCTCACACTCCATTCACCAAATCAGGCCATCACCTCACAGGGCCAGGCCTAAAGTCAGCCACCAAATTTAGGGAGGCACTGCAAACAAACCCCTCAATAACCAAGAAAAAGAATAATAAAAAATCAAAATTATGACAGAAGTCCACGATGAACAAAATATTAACATTTTAAATAAAGACAGGGTCAATATCACTGATTTCCTTCTGTTTTTCATATTCTAATACTCCAATATGCTTCACAGCCAAACACAGTGTTAGTAGACGTATTTTGTTAAGCTAACTTCATCTCAGTTTTTCTTGTTGGTTTTGTCATGGGTGATTTGTATATGCATGTTAAAGGTTCTGAATTGTATGCCTTTCCTAATATTTAGTTTGGAGGTGCTTTTACCACTTAGACATCCTTGGGGTACTTTAATAAATTTCATAAAGAAAACAATATATCACCACAAGCAGAAACTTCTGATAATATATTTTACTGTTATAAATTGTAACATTCAGACTGTGATGGATATATTAAGATGAATATTTGATTTTATTTTAGTTGTATAACTGGAATTCATTCCTGATCGTGAATCAACAAAAAAAGATTCTGTTTCTGACAGCATGTAAAATTCAGCCTATAGAATCAGTTTTCTTGGGAATGATGTTAAATGTATATAGAGCATAAGGGTTTCCAGTGACTATTTTGGGATATTTTATTAACCTTTCATATAGGTATTGTTCTTTTGTTAACATTGATGATAAAGAAGGAAAGAATGAAGTTCAGTAAGAAAAGAATTATTTAGCTCCATTAACCACATTGGGTACAAGTGTTTATTTTTTTGGATAAGGTTCTGAAGTGATTTGGTTAGTAAGTGTTCTTTAAGAACAGTGGTAGAAATAGTAAAGAGGGGGAAGGGGCAGGTCTGTCAGTTTAGATAATGGCTTCAAGTGTGCGCATTTTGACTTTGAGGTGATGGTGACTTTTCTAGGTTGGACACGTCCTTCTGACTTTTCTAGGTTGGACATGTCCTTCTAGGCCACTGGAAGGGCTTGCTTGGGATATAGCCAAAAGTTTAGAACCTTGATTCCCTGTCATGCAAAGTGAGACTTGAAGTCATAAGTGTGGATGTCTGTAGAAGGTTGATGGCAGAGTGGTTTTTTTTTAAAGATTCTATTTATTGACTTTACAGAGAAAGGGTTGGCGAGTGAGAAGTATCAACTCATAGTTGCTTTACTTTAGTTGTTCATTGATTACTTGTCATATGTGCCTTGATTGGGCAAACTAGTGTTTTGAACTGGCAACCTCAGTATTCCAGGTTAATGCTTTGTCCACTGTGACAGCACAGGTCAGGTGATTGCAGAGCTTTGAGCCAGCAAAGAGGACCAATTATCAGACTTTGAGAGAAGGAAGACCTGGAGAGTACATAAGCTTATGAGGTGCTCTCATCAGAGCTTCACTCAACTCATCCCAACCCTGTGGAAACCCAGACCCCAAACCAACAACCAGCAAAAATTCATCCCCTCACCCTGTTGACCAGTTTGTCCTTCTATTGACCATTCACCTTCTTTAAAGGATGCTTAATGGCTACCTGTGAAATTTAGCCTCTCTCTTTTCCCTTCACCGGAATTGCTTTCATAATGACCTTCATACTGGCAAGTCTGAAGGGCACTTCAAGCACTCACTCCTCCTGAAACTGCCATTTGCTTTGGAACAAACCTCAATATCCTCATCTGCAAAATTGGGATTAATCATACATAGCTCACAAGGTTTTTGTGATCAGGTGAGACAATATGTTAAAGTATTTATCGGCCTGACCTGTGGTGGCGCAGTGGTAAAGCGTCGACCTAGGAACACTGAGGTCGCCAGTTCAAAACCCTGCACTGGTTTGGTCTAGGCACACATGGGAGTTGATGCTTCCAGCTCCTCCCCCCTTTCTCTCTCTCTCTTTCTCTCTCTCTCTCTCTCATTCTGTGTCTTCTCTCTAAAATGAATAAAATTAAAAAAACACAAACAAAAAAAACCTAATTAAAATAAAGTATTTATCAAAGTGTAACATAACAAATGCTTCAGTAAAGGTAGATACTGTATTATTATTATTATTATTACTATAATTAATAAAGCACTTCTTTGGCATCTGATTTTCATTTTCTTGATATCTGATTGACATTTTATTTATGGGGGATATTTCTCATACATTTAATCTTACAAGTTGGTACCCCGGTCATGTGCTGTTGCTTTTCTGCATCTCCTGTTTTTGGGCTGATGACTCCAGTGCAGAGCTTCATCTCCCCGAGCTTCTGGTTGGTTATCAAATTGTTTTCTAAACAAAGGGTGATGACAGTAATAATAATAATGTGATCAAGACATTTTTCTAAGCGATTTGTAGGTCTTAACTCATGAATTCTCACCACAGCTGTGTAAGCTAATTCTAGCATAGTACCTAGCCTTTAATTGATAATACTGGAAAACATTTTTTTCCCCATTTTCTGCTGCATTAGGTTTTAGAACTTTTTCTATATATATCTGCATCGCTGATTCCAAATTTGAAATTTGTTTTTTGGTGCATGCTCTAGTTTTCATGCAATTTTAATTTCTTTTTTTACAGTTAATGGCATGCATTGGTTTTTAAATTGGAGTTAAAGGGCAATGACTCTTGGCTTGAACATAATCATAGGTAATTAATGTTTTACAAACATCACTTTTACATAGTTGTAGTTGATTTTAAATGTAAAAATTTCTTATCTGATAAAAACACCCTCTTATTTTGTTTTAAGATTGAATCATGGCTTCTTTGAGTAGGCGTAAATGTAAGAATAGTTCTGACACCTTCTGTTATGTATGTGGCTGTTACACCCTTCAATGTCAAAGGTGCAATATTTCATCATTTGTGACACGTGCATATATTGCCTATTTTCAAGTTCCCCTTGGCTATCAAGACAAGAATTGGGCTCCTCATATTGCGTGTCATAATTGTGAGGGAATACTTCATGACTGGACAAAAGGAAAACGCAAAGGAATGCCTTTTGGTATTCCTGTGGTTTGGCATGAACCTAAGGACCACAGCAGTGACAGTTATTTCTGTCTGATCCATACAAAAGGGCATTGGCAAGAAAAAATGGCATATGATCGCATATCCTAATATTCCTTCAGCAATACGACCTATCCCACACTCTGAGACACTCCTGGTTCCAGTTTTTAATGGTTTTATTTCTTTTAAGGATGAAGAAAGTGAACATGGTGATCAAGTGTATTTTGATTAGATGCATGAGGAAATGGTTGTAGAATCTGAAGGGTCTTCTTCTGATGCCAAGCAGTCATTAACCCCTCAGCAGTTTAGCCAACCCGAATTGAATGACTTAGTAAGAGATTTGGGCCTATCAAAGAAAGCAGCTGAATTATTAGCCTCAAGCCTTCAAGAAAAGAATGTACTTCACTGCTCAGCTAAAGTATCCCATTTTAGGAAGCGTGAACAAAGTTTTGTGGACTTTTTTTCTGAAGACAAACACTTTGTTTACTGACATGATATCAGTAGTCTTCTCAGCCAGCTAGATGTTACCACTTACAGCCCAATAGAATGGTGGCTATTTCTTGACAGCTCTAAATGGAGTCTGAAATGAGTTCTCCTACACAACGGTAATGTTTATGCAGCAGTTCCAATTGGTTATTCAACTCATCTGCGAGAAGATTATAATGATATAAAAATTGTCTTCGACTTTCTGAAGTATGAGGAGCATAACTGGATCATTTGTGTGGATCTTAAAATGGTTAATTTCCTGCTAGGACAACAGAGAGGTTTCACGAAGTATCCTTGCTTTCTGTGTTTGTGGGACAGCCGAGCTCGGGAGAAACACTGGACACAGAAGGAGTGGCCGAAACATGAAGCTCTGGAAGTAGAGATGCAAAATATTGTGAATGAACTTGTAGTTAATCGAGATAGGATCATTTTCCCCCCACTTTACATCAAACTTGGCTTAATGAAGCAGTTTGTTCAGGCTTTGAATAGAGAAAGTGAATGCTTTCAATATATTATTTCTGCTTTTTCTGCCTTGTCTTTCGAGAATATAAAAGCTGGTGTATTTGATGGACCTCAAATTTGAACCCTTATACGTGATGAATAATTTTTCAGGAAGATGAATAAAGAGAAGAAAGCAGCATGGGAGTCTTTTGTGGCAGTTACAAAGAAGTTTCTTGGCAACAAAAAAGCAGAAAATAATGAACTTCTGGTTCAAAGGATGCTGTTGTCTTTCCGCAACATTGGATATAACATGAGCATTAAGATTCACTTCCTGAACAGTCACCTTGATAAGGTTCCCGAAAATATTGGAGCTGTTAGTGATGAGCAGACTAATGCTGGAGCATCAAACAAGATTGTCCTCAACAAGTACATAAATGCAAGAGCTACAAATGCAAATTTTTGCTTGAATAAAATTTAAATAAGTTTTGCGTAAATTTTATGATTAAAATAATATGTTGTATTTCGAAATTGTAGACAAATTCTGATGCAATCACATCTTTTAGTGTATTAGTGTATTTACTGCATTATATAAATTATTATATTTTCACAAAGATGATGCCCAAGAAGACATTCTACTTCATTATGTTAAACTAAATGTTGAAAATTTTACAATAAGATGATAAACTAAAATCTTGAATTGCAAAAAAAACAAACTGTAGCTTACAGAGAAAAACTAATGTCAGATTTGAGATAAGTACACTCGAATTAGGTAAGAACAAGTGTTTTTGTGGATGCAACATAAATTTTGTTCCCCAGTGTAATAAGTACTTGTAGCACCAAAGAATAGGGTGCTTCTGAGATTGAGGAAGGAGTTTTGAGGAGTGGACAGTCAGCAGCATCACCGTGAAGAAAGATTGGAATTGGATAAGGACTGGCCAAGAATAAAAACATCAAAATGGCAAGAAGGGAGTCACTGTTGAAAAGCACATATCAAGCAAATCTTTCAAGGAAGTTGGAATGGGAAGGTGTAGAGAAAGTGGACATATACTATCGTGCATATATATATATATATATATATATATATATATATATATATATGTATATATATAAATTAAATATTTTGGCTTCAGAGAGAAGTGGTACTAGATCGGGGGTTGGGAACCTTAGTGGCTGAGAGAGCCATGAATGCCACATATTTGAAAATGTAATTCCATGAGAGCCATACAATATGTTTAACACTAAATACAAGTAAATATGTGCATTTTATGGAAGACCAACACTTTTAAAGTACAATAAGTCTCTGAATTTTTTTTAATAACGTTGTTATGCTGTTACTAACCAGTGATGAATAAAGTACTTCTTACCATTAATGCGACTTCTGGTGCTGCATGGTTTTGATGATGGCTTTGTAGTCTGGTTGATAAGTGGTGAGGTTAAACTTCATGCAGACGTTGAGACTTACATCCACTAAACATGATCGTAGGTTGGTCTTAACGTTCTTTAGATGTGAGAAAGACTGCTCACATGCATATGTAGAGCCAAACATTGTCAGTATAGCAATACTCACACACAGCAGTGTGTGGTATGTGACAGAAAGCACGTTTCAAGTTTTAACAATCAGCTGGTCCACAGATTGAAGTTTTTTCATTTCTCCCCACTTGTGTTTGCTCACCAACTCTGCTTGCTGTCATGCAAGTCTTTCCAAATCTTCATTCAGTGGCTTGAACTTATTCACCCACATGTCTGAGGCCTTCATCTCAGCAGCTTGTAGCTCAAAATCTCTGATGGAGACACCAGGAATGTAACTCAGGTCAGCGCTGTCCACTGCACACTCGTGTGGATGGGTGATGAACTTAAAAAGAGGAGTGCGCTCAAGAAATTCTCCAAAGCGCACTTTGAAGGACTTTAGGAGATTAGATGTGAAGCTCACTAGCTGCTGGCGATCAAGATGTTGAGCAGGGTCACTTGCTGTGCATGCATCTTTAAACTCTCCCAGTTTCTCAAAGTATAGTAAGTGACCTCTTTCAAAGTCGGCAATGAAGAGTTCCAGCTTGTTTTCAAATGCAAACACTGCTTGTTGAAGGGATCAGACTGTATTTCCAATGCCTTGCATTTTCACAATGTGCTGGTTCAGATGTCTAGTCATGTCCACGAGATAGTAGAACTTTAGGAGCCACTCAGTGTTAGCTAACTCAGGATGCTCGACGTTTTTCATTTCAAGAAAAGTCTGGATTTCACTCAGACAAGCCGCGAAATGGCTGAGCACCTTCCCTCTTGACAACCAACGCACATTGCTGTGCAGAAGTAGACCAGGATAATTATTCCCAACTTTATCTAACAGTGTTTTAAACTGGTGATCATTTAAACCTCAGGCAACAATAAAGTTGACCACCTGAATGACCAGTGATGTCACCTCACCAAGCTGCTCGCCACACATCTGAGCACTCAGCACCTCCTGATGTAGGATGTAGTGAAAACTTAAGATGGGTCTCTTTTCATGTTCACGAAGAAGAGGTACGAATCCTCTGTTTTTCCCCACCATGCACGGAGCACCATCAGTACACACCAAAATAAGTTTATCTATTGGTATATTCTTTTCTTTAGCGAACTCAGTGAAAGACTGGAATAAATCCTCCCCTCTTGTTGTCTCTTTCATAGGCAAAACAGCAACACTTTCCTCACGTAGTGTGTCACTGACAGCATATCTTGCAATCACGCTGAACTGGGATAAATGGCTTACATCTGTTGACTCATCCAAAGCAAGAGAAAAGAATGGTGCTGCATTTATGTCCTTCACTTGAGTTGCCTCAATTTGACTTGCCATCATGATGGTACTATCGCGAACAGTTCTTGCCGACAGAGGCATGTCTTTTATTCGTTTGATTATCTTGTCTTTATCCGAAAAGTCGTCAAAAAGTTCATTGGCAACATCAAGCATTAATGTTTTGGCATATTCCCCATCTGTGAATGGCTTTCTGTTTCTCACAATTGCTAAAGCACCAGCAAAGCTAGCTGAATTCCAGTCACCTTGTTGGATCCAAACACGGAGTTGCTGCTGACTATCTTGCACTCTGCACAGTAGCTCTTGACACGCTTTCTTCCTGTCGTCCCCTGCTGGATATTTCGATGCAAATGTAGTGTGGTGTGTGTCGAAGTGCCTCTTTATATTTAACCGTTTCATGGATGCAATTTTATCATTGCATATTAGACACACTGCAGAATCTGCTCTCTCTACAAAGGCGAATTCCTCTGACCATTCCTGCTGAAAAGTACGATACTCCTCATCTTTTTTTCTTTTAGACATCTTCTTCATCAAAAGGGTTTCTGCAGTTACCTAGCTGACTACTTGATTAAAAGGTGGGAAGTTTACTTCCTGACCTCACAACGACCCATGTACGTTACGCATTATCCAATAAAAATGTGGTGTTGTTCTGGAGGACAGCTGTGATTGGCTCCAGCCACCCGCAACCATGAACATGAGTGGTAGGAAATGATTGGATTGTAATACATGCGAATGTTTTATATTTTTAATGTTATATATTTTTTTTTATTAAAATTTGTCTGCGAGCCAGATTCAGCCATCCAAAGAACCATATCTGGCTCACGAGCCATAGGTTCCTGACCCCTGTACTAGATGGACCAGCAGGGTAAAAGAAAATTATTTTTTAAGAGTAGGGGAACAGGAGCTCATTTTAAAGAGAAAGGAAATGGCTAATGAATTATGCGAATCTGGAGACGCTAGAAACCAGATCTCTGAAATAGCCTCGAGACTTAATGAGCATGGACTTGGAGAGACAGAGGTGTTTTCCTCCTGACAAGCCTCACTGAACTCCACATATGGGGTTGTTGAGGGTAGATTTTCATGGCCCTCTTGCTTTTGGGCTGTCATTGCTAATGCTTGGTGGTGTTTTTTATTTTATTCTGTTGAACCAGGAGACTTAAAATTTATTGAGTATCTACTTTGTATTAAGAACTGGGCTATTTAATATGATACTTAAAACTATGTGGACTATATTGTGTTTATTTTAACTTCAATTTATTGAATATGCCTTTTAGTTTGAGGGTTCAAAAGCATAAAGAAGATATTAATTTAAAAAATGTCCTTCCAATCCCTTTTCCCCATCCATCAAGTTTTCCCACTTCCCAATATGTATCCATTTTTTAAAATTTTCTCATGTGCACTTCATAAAATTTTAGGCATATGAAATCAAATACAAAATATATTTTTATTTTATTCTCAAATTGTAGATTCTGTACATGCTGTTATATACCTTGTTTTATTTCACTTAACAGTTTATCTTGAAAATTTTCATAGTTCAGTTAGTAGAGAGTGGCCTCATTCTTTTTTTATGGCTTTAGAGTACTGACTGGGTTGAATCGATATATCAGAGTTTATTTACACAATGCCATATAAATAGAATAACATCTCTTTTTATCTGGTCATTTGATATTATAAGTGACGACGTTAAATGGATAACCTTATATATACATGTTTTACTACATGTGAACATACATTTACAGAGTAAGTTCTAAGAGTGCAATTGCTGGATTAAGAGCATATATGCATTTTTATGGAAGCAATCTAGACATTCTTTGATAGACAGATGGATAAAGGTGTGGCATATATATACAAACATACATTCACACAGTAGAATATTAATCAGCAATATAAATGAATGAAATGTTGGCATTTGTAACAAGATGGATGTACCTCGGAGGTATTATGCTAAGTGAAATAGGTCAGAGAAAGACAAAAACTATGATTTTCTTATATTGAAATCTAAAAACAAAAGATAAAAAATTTCCGGACTCATGGATACAGAGAACAAATTAATAGTTGCCAGAGGGGAGATGTATGGCAGTTTATGCTGAAAAAGGTGGAAGGAACTAAGAGGTACAAACTTTAATATAAAATGCATAAAACATGGGGATATAATGTGCAGCACAGGAACATAGTAAAAAATATTATAACAACTTTGTACGGTAACAAATGGTTTCTAGACCTATTATGATGATCACATCGTAAGGTACATAAATGTAGAATTACAACATTGTATTCCTGAAACTGATATAATATTGTATATCATTTATAATGAAGGAAAAAAAGAAAGAAGAGTATATGTGTTTTTTATTTTGAGTAGTTATTACTCAAAATACAATATATTATTACTTTTCCTTAGGATAGTACCAGTTTACATGATCATTAGCGATATACTCATATCCTGTTTCTCCATATCTTTGCCAACAGAGTATGTTATCAATTTATAAAGGATTTTTCTCAGTCTACTAGGTAAAACAGTGTAAGAGAGTTATGTTTTAAAATACCTTTTTATTTTTAAATTGCAGTTGACACACAATATTGTATTAGTTTCATGTGTACAACCTCATGATTAGACTTTGTTGTATAAAGTTACAAAGTGATCACCCGGATTAATCTAGTACCCACCTGACACTATATATAGTTACTACAAATTATTAATTATATTCCCTATGCTGTACTTTACACCTCCATGATTATTCTGTGACACCTAGATGCATATCATAATCCCTTCCCCATCTTTACCTATCCCCCCCAAAGCTGGCAACCATCAAAATGTTCTCTGTGTCTCTTAGTCTGTTTATGTTCTGCTTTTTTTTTTATTTTGCTTTTTTGATTCCACATATCAGTGAAATATGGTATTTGCCTTTCTCTGTCTGACTTATTTTACTCAGCAAAATACTCTCTTAAGTTATTCTTTTTTATGGCTGAGTAATATTTCATTATATATATGCCTTTTTTTTTTTTTAATTGAGAGACAGGGAGGCAGAGAGACAGACTCCTGCATACCACCCAACCAATATCCACCCAGCAAGCTCCCTACTGGAAGATGCTCTGCCCATCTGGGGCTGCTGCTCTGTTGCTCAACAACTGAGCTATTTTAGCACCTGAGGAGAGGCCATGGAGCCATCCTCAGTGCCCTAGGCCAACTCACTTAAACCATTTGAGTCATGACTGCAGGAGGGGAAAGAGAGAGAGAGAGGAGAACGGTGAGGGATGGAGAAGCAGGTAGTCACTTCTGTGTGCTCTGATTGGGAATCGAACCTGGGAGTTCCACATGTCAGGCTGATGCTCTATCACTGAGCCACCTGGCCAGGGCCCTTTATGTATATGCTTTATCACTTCTCTATCCACTCTTCTATTGATGCACACTTAGGTTGCTTCCATATCTTGGCTATTATAAATAATACTTCAATGGACATATGGGTGTATATGTTTTTTAAATTTAGTGGTTTGTGTTTCTTTGTATTAATACCCAGAAGTGGAGTTGCTGGGTCCTACTTTGTCTGTTGTTAGAGCCTTTTTTTTTCAGTCTTTTTTTCTTTGGTATAGGTATTGTTACCTCAGCTTTTTTGTTTGTTTTCATTTTTATGAAATATCTTTTCTATTTCTTTACTTTCAATTTGTGTGTCTTTTGATCAGAAGTGTGTCTCTTATAGACAGCATATGTAGAGGTCTTGTTTTGTTATTCATCAACCATTGTATGTCTTTTAATTGGAACATTTACTCGTTTGCACTTCAAATCATTGTTGGTAGATAAGTACTCATTGCCATTTTATCATTCATATTTTTATCTTTTTTTTCTTCTTTAAGAAGGCCCTTTAACATTTTTTATAATAGTGGTTTGATGATGATGCACTCCTTTAGGTTTTTCTTGCCTAGGAAGCTCTTTCTTTACTTTCATTCTAAATGATATATTTGCTGGGTAGAGTAATCTTGGTTGTAGATCCTTCATTTTCATCACTTTGAATATTTCTTGCTTATCCCTTTTGACCTGCAAAGTTTCTATTGAGAAATCGCTGACAGTTTTATGGCAGCTCCCTTTCTTTTGCTGCTTTTAAGATTCTCTCTTTGTGTCTAGTTTTTGATATTTTAATTATGATGTGTCTTGGTGTGGGCCTCTTTGAGTTCATCTTGTTTGGGTATTTCCATGTTTCCTGAAGTTGTATGTCTATTTCCTTCACCAGGTTAGGGAAGTTTTCTGTCATTATTTCTTTTTTTCAGATAGGTTTTCAATTTCTTGTTTTCTCTTTCTGGTACCCCCATAATGCAAATGTTGGTATGCTTGAAGTTGTCCCAGAGGCTCCTTACCCCATCCTCATTTTTTTAATTGTTTTTTATTTGCTGCTCTAATTGGGTGGTTTTTGCTTCCTTATCTTCCAAGTCACTGATTTGATTCTCTTCTTTGTCTGCTGTACTCTTGATTACCCATAATGTATTCTTCATTTCAGTTAGTGTATTCTTCATTTGTGATTTTATATTTTGTTTTCTATCTCTATTTTTATGTTTCTTATCTCTTTGTTGAAGTTCTCACTTAGTTCCTCTACTGTTTCCCTAAAATCATTGGGCATCTTTATAGCCAATATTTTGAACTCTGCAGCTAGTAGATTACTTATCTCCATTTTGTTTAGTTATTTTCTGGAGTTTTGTTTTGTTCTTTCATTTGGGACATATTTCTTTGTCTCTCAATTTTGACTGCCTCCCTGTTTGTTTCTGTGTATTAGGTAGAGCTGCTACATTTCCTGGTCTTGGTTGAATGGCCTTATGAAGTAGGTGTGCTGTGGGGTACAGTGGTATACTCCTCCCAGTCACTCAAACTGGGTGCTTCAGATGTACCTTTTTAAGTAGGTTGTGTACACCCTCCTGTTGTAGTTGAGCCTTGATTGCTGTTGGAATGTCATTGGGAGGGATTTATAGCCAGGGTGATCGGCTATAAGGATCACCATGGAGGATCTGCATGCAGGGGGCCATTCCACAGAGCAGAGCTCACTTCAGCAGGATCAGGTACCCACTGAGTCCACCCTTTGGGTGTAGTATTGGTAGTGATGGTTGAATGATTCTTCAGTGTGGTCTGAAGCTCCTGTGTGTACTAACTGGCTCTGGGGCCTCTCGGGAGGTGCAGGCCAAGGTCACCTGCTGTTTGTGCCTCCCCCCCCCCCCCCGGGCTACTTGGCATGAGCTACAGGGCACTTTGTAGATGGCTGTTACTTGTGCTGAGCTTGGAGGTGCCCAGGAGAGGCCAAGATGTGAACCGAGGCTGGCTGCTACTAGTGCCAGGCCTGGGACCACTTAGCAATAAATACAGGGTACTCACAGGTGAGATGCTGCTTGTTTTATAGATTTTAGGAAAGTTGGCAGCATGAGCTCCTCCAGTTTCTATGGAAACATCACTGTAGAGGACTTCGGTGGGCACACAAGTTGTGTCAGATGGGGTCTTAGGGAATCACCAAGGTGAAGCAAACAGTGTCAGATTGATGGAGACTCAGATATGGCACCCAACTGCTGGCTCTTCTGGGAGTGGGCTCAGCAAAGGAACAGTGACCTTTGCCAACACTTGTATCTGGGGAAAGCTGCCCCTTCAGCACTTGCCTTGATGCCATATAATTCATTTCCTCCCATATGTTGCTGGTGCCTTTCAGGCTGCTTCCTCAGACCTGGAGCTTAGAATGAGTGAGTCCAATTAAGTTTATTTGGGCCCTTTAAGAGTAGTGCCTGGGACTCTAGAAGCCTCAGCCTCACTCATTCACAATCTCTGCTGGTTTTTACAGCCAGAAACCAAAGGGACTTCTCTGTTACTATAATCAATCATATTGGTCATGCTTAATATCAATTAAGGGTTTTCTGTCACTGGAACTCTTGACTGGTGGGGACTTGGGATCCTTGTCTTCTCAGGGTGACCTCTGCAGCAGATACATCCCTCCTAATTTTTAACTGCCACATGTGGGTGTGCGACCAGTTCTTTCTGTGTCTCAGCTCCTCCAGTTTCATGTGCCTTATTTATGTCCTTAGTAATAGGACTTCTGTTCAGGTAGATTTCAGGTGGTACTAAATAGTAGTTGTTCTGTATGTAGCTTAGCTGTAATTTTGATGTGGTTGTAGGTGGTTCTGAATGCCTGGTATACCTAAGCTGCTATCTTGACTGGAAGGAGAATTATTTTAAGTTGTATTTTTATTATGAGTGAGATTGAATATCTTTTCACATATTTATGAGTTATTTGTATTTTCTTTTGCTTACTTGTCTTTTCAGATTTTTCTGTAATATCACTGGTCATTTTTTTTTTTATCTCTAGGAGCTCTTTATATAATAAGGGGATTAATGCTGTGATGTGAATTATAAATTTACTCCGTGTTTTTACTTTGCTTATATTTTCCCCCTTCCAAGTTTCTCATTTCATGTAGTCTAATATATCAGTCAAATCTTTCTTTTTGTGGCTTCTGGATTTAGAATAATAGGAGGGGCTTTTGAAGTTATAAAGGAATTTTCCCATGTGTTTTTCTATTACTTTAGGGCTTTTTTAAAACTTGAATCTTTTATCCATTTGGAATTTATTCTGCAATGGTGTAAATTATTGATTCAGTTTCTTTATTCCAAATCATTATTCAATTTTAATATCATTTTTTAGATAGTTCATTTATACTCTCTGATTTGAAATGCCACTTTGTGTTTGTGTTTAGTTTCGGACTTTTCATACTAATTCATTGATCTTTCTTTCTATTCTTTTTATCATTATTCACTTAACTTATTAAGGCTTTATACACATGTTAATAGCTGTTATGGTTTCCTATTTCCCTTCATTTGTTTTGGCTATACCTTTTTTTGTTAATTTTCTATTTCTGGTTTAGAATCAAGCTTATCTAGTTTTTAAACTGTGTATTTTTATTGAAATAATGACAAAAATGTACATTTTGGAGAAGTGACATATTTATCATGTTGAATCTTTCTTTTCTAGATCGTGGTATGTCTTTCCATCTGTTCAAGACTACTTTTGTGTTCATAACCTTATATTTTAAAGTTTCCTTTACACAAATCTTATTGGTGTTTAATATTGAAAACACTTTTTATTACTTCTGTAAATGGAATCTGATTTATTGTATATAGTAGTTTTTCTTGGAATTTGCTGGTATGCAATCATACTATTTGCAAATAGCATCATTTTACCTCCTCTTTTGAATTTTTTTATTTAGACAATTAATTTTAATGGAGTGACATTGATCAATTAGAGTACATAGATTCAGAGAAAACATCTCCAGATCACTTTGACATTTGATTATGTTGTATACCCATCACCCAAAGTCAGATTGTCCTCCGTTGCCTCTTACTTGGTTTTCTTTATGCCCTTCCCTCCCCTACTCCCTCCCTTCTCCTTCCTTCCTCTCCCTCTGGTAACCACTACACTCTTATCTCTGTCCATGAGCCTCAATTCTGTGTCCTACCTATGTATGGAATCATACAGTTCGTAGTTTTTTCTGATTTACTTATTTCACTCAGTATAATGTCATCAAGGTTCATCCATGTTGTTGTAAATGATTCTGTCATCATTTCTTATGGCTGAGTGGTATTCTATAGTATATATGTACCACATCTTCTTTATCCAATTATCTATTGAAGGGCTTTTTGTTTATTTCCATGTCTTGGCCACTGCGAACAATGCTGCAGTGAACATGGGGCTGCATCTGTCTTTACGTACCCATGTTTTTGAGTTTGGGGGTTATATACCCAGTAGAGGGCTTGCTGGGTCATATGGTAGTTCTATTCTTAATTTTTTGAGGAACCACCATACTTTCTTCCATAATGATTGTACTACTTTACATTGCAACCAACAATGAATGAGAGTTACTTTTTCTCCACAGCCTCTCCAACATTTGTTGTTACCTGTCTTGTTGATAATAGCTAATCTAACAGGTGTTAGGTGGTATCTCATTGTAGTTTTGATTTGCATTTCTCCAATAGCTAGTGAAGATGAGAATCTTTTCATATATTGGCCATTCATATTTCTTCCTAGGAGAAGTGTCTGCTTTTGGCCTCTTCCCATTTTTTTTATTGGATTGTTTGCTTTTTTGTTGTTGAGTTTTGTGTGTTCTTTGTATATTTTGGATATTAGGCTCTTATCTGAGGTCTTGTTTGAAAATATCATCTCCCATTTAGTTGGCTGTCTGTTTTGTTGTCAGTTTCTTTTGCTGTGCGAAAGCTTCTTAGTCTGATGTAGTCCCATTCATTTATCTTTGCCTTCACTTCCCTTTCCTTTGGAGTCAAATTCATAAAATGTTTTTTATGGCTAAGTTTCATGAGTTTAGTACCTATGTTTTTTTTATGGAATTTATTGTTTCAGATCTTATGTTTAGGTCTTTGATCCATTTTGAATTAATTTTGGTACAAAGAGGCAAACTGTAATTGAGTTTCATTCATTTGCATGTGGCTGTCCAGTTTTCCCAGCACCATTTATTGAAGAGGCTTTCTTTCCTCCATTGTGTGTTTTTGGCTCCTTTATCAAAGATTATTTGACCATATATATGTGGTTTCATTTCTGGGCTTTCTATTCTGTTCCATTGGTCTGAGTGTCCATTTTTCTGCCAATACCATGCTGTTTTGATTATCGTGGCTCTATAATATAATTTGAAGTCAGGTATTATAATGACTCCAGCTTTGTTCTTTTTCCTTAGGATTACTTTATTCAGAGTTTTTTAGAGTTTCATATAAATTGGATGATTTTTTGTTTCATTTCTTTTAAAAATGACATTGGAATTTTGATGAGAATTGCATTAAATTTGTATATTGCTCTGGATAATATGGTCCTTTTGACTTTATTTATTCTTCCTATCCAAGAACAAGGAATATTTTTCCATTTCATTCTTTTTTGATTTTCCTTAACAATGCTTTGTAGTTTTCATTATATAGGTCCTTTACATTCTTTTTTATGTTTATTCCTAGGTATTTTATTTTTTTTGTTGCAACCATAAAAGGGATTATTTTCTTAAGTTCATTTTCTGAGGTTTTATTGTTGGCATATAAGAAGGCAGTAGACTTCTGTATATTAATTTTGTATCCTGCGACCTTACTGTATTGGTTTGTTGTTTCTAATAGTCTTTTTTTTCCGCCAATTTTTTTTATTATTAATTTTAATGGGGTGACATCAATAAATCAGGGTACATATGTACAATGAAAACATCTCCAGGTTATCTTATCATTCAATTATGTTGCATACTCGTCACCCAAAGTCAAATTGTCCTCTGTCACCTTCTGTCTGGTTTTCAGTGTGCCCCTCCACTCTTCTCCCTCCCCCCACCCCATAACCACCACTCTCTTGTCCATGTCTCATAGTCTCACTTTTATGTACCCCCTATGTATGAAATCATGCTGTTCTCAGTATTTTTCTGATTTACTTATTTCACTCCGTATAATGTTATCAAGGTCCATCCATTTTGTTGTAAATGATCCGATAGTCTTTTTGTGGAGTCTTTGGGGTTTTTGATGTACAGGATCATATCATCTGCAAAAAGTGAAACCTTTACTTCTTCTTTCCCAATATGAATGCCTTTTATTTCTTTCTCTTGTCTGATTGCACTGGCTAGAACTTCTAGCACTATGTTAAATAAGAGTGGAGAGAGTGGGCAGCCTTGTCTTGTTCCTAATTTTAGAGGGAGAGTCTTCAGTTTTTTGCCATTTAATATGATGTTAGCTGATGGTTAGTCATAAACAGGCTTTATTATGTTGAGATATTTTTCTTCTATACCCAATTTGTTGAGTGTTTTCAACATAAAATATTGTATTTTATTGAATGCCTTTTCTGCATCTGTTGATAGGATCATATGGTTTTTGTTCTTTGTTTTGTTGATATGGTGTATTATGTTAACTGTTTTACATATGATGAACCTTTTTTTTGATTCTGGGATGAATCCCACTTGATCATGATGAATTATTTTTTAATATGTTGTATTCGATTTGCTAGTATTTGATATCAGGAAGTATGATACCTCCCTCTTTACTCTTCATTTTCAAGGTTGCCAAGGTTATTCCTGTTCTTTTTTGGTTTTATATAAATTTTTGGAATACTTGTTCTATATCTTTGAAGTATGCAATTGGTAATTTAATAGGAATTGCATTGAATCTATAGATTGTTTTGAGTATTATAGACATTTAAATGATGTTTATTCCTCCTACTCATGAACACCGTATATGCTTCCACTTGTTTGTATTGTCCCTGCTTTCTTTTTTCAATGTCTTATAATTTTCCAAGTGCAAGTTTTCTACCTCTTCGGTTAAATTTACTCCTTGGTACTTTATTTTATTTTATTTTGTTGCAATAGTGAATGGGATTGTTCCCTTAATATCTCTTTCAGACAGTTTATTGTGGATGCATAAAAATGCCACTGACTTATGAATATTTTATGTTCTGCCACCTTGGCAAATTCATTTATCAGATCTAGTAGTTTTTTCACTGAGGCTTTCGGGTTGTCTATGTATAGTATCATGTCATCAGCAAATAATGATAGTTTTACTTCTTCATTTCCATTTTTTTTTTTTACAGGGACAGAGAGAGAGTCAGAGAGAGGGATAGATAGGGATAGACAGATAGGAACGAAGAGAGATGAGAAGCATCTATCATCAATTTTTCGTTTTGACACCTTAATTGTTCATTGATTGCTTTCTCATATGTGCCTTGACCAAGCCTGACCTGTAATGACGCAGTGGATAAAGCGTCGACCTGGGAACACTGAGGTCGCCAGTTCAAAACCCTGCACTGGTCTGGTCAAGGCACATATGGGAGTTGATGCTTCCAGCTCCTCCCCCCTTTCTCTCTTTCTCTATCTCTCACTCTGTGTCTCCTCTCTAAAATGAATAAATAAATTAAAAAAAATATATGTGCCTTGACCACAGGTCTTCAGCAGACCGAGGAACCCCTTGCTCGAGACATCGACCCTGGACTCAAGCTGGTGAGCTTTTGCTCAAGCCAGATGAGCCTGCGCTCAAGCTGGCTACCTCGGGGTCTTGAACCTGGTTCCTCCACACCCAGTCCGATGCTCTATCCACTGCGCCACCGCCTGCTCAGGCTTCATTTCCAATTTGACTGCCTTTTATTTCTTTTTGTCTGATTGTGGTGGCTAGGACTTACAGGACTTACAGAACTATGTTGAATAAGACCGGTGAAAAGGGACACCTCTGCCTTGTTCCTGCTCTTAAGGAGATTGCTTTTAATTTTTGCCCATTGAATATGATGTTGGCTGTGGGTTTGTCATAGATGGCCTTTATTATGTTGAGATATGTTCCCTGTATTCCCACTTTGCTGAGAGATTTTATCATAAATGGGTGCTGGATTTTATCAAATGCTTTTTCTGCATCTATTGATATAATCATGTGATTTTTATCCTTTCTTTTGTTTATATGATGAATCATATTAATTGATTTGTGAATATTTTACCGGTCTTGCCTCCCCGGAATAAATCCCACTTGATCATGGTGTATGACTTCTTTAATATATTGCTGGATCCAGTTTTCTAATATTTTGTTGAGAATAGTAGCCTCTGTTCATCAGGGATATTGACCTGTAGTTTTCTTTTTCTGTATTGTCTTTACCTGGTTTTGGATTGAGGATAATGCTTGCATAATAAGAGGAGCTTGGAAGTTTTCTCTACTCTTGAATTTTTTAAAATAGCTTGAGAAGGATAGGTGTTAGTACTTCTTTGAATATTTGGTAAAATTCGCTTGTGAAGCAATCCAGCCCAGGACCTTTGTTTGCTGGGAGTTGTTTGATAACTGTTTTAATTTCATCTGTTGTAATCGGTTTGTTTAGGTTTTCTGATTCTTCCAGATTGAGTTTTGGAAGATTTTATGTTTCCAGGAATTTATCCATTTCACCTAGGTTGTCCAATTTTTTGTCATATAGATCTTCATTTTATTTTCTTACAATCCTTTGATTTTCTACAGTGTCAGTTGTTACTTCTCCAGTTTTTTTCTAATTGTATTTATTTGAGGCCTCTCTCTTTTTTCCTTGATTAGTCTGGCTAAAGGTTTATGAATCTTGTTCACCTTTTCAAAGAACCAGCTCTTGGTTTCATTGACCTTTTGTATTGTTCTTTTTTAGTCTCTGTGTCATTTATTTCCACTCTGATCTCTATTATTTTTTTCCTTCTGCTTTCTCTGGACTCTATTTGTTGTTCTGTTTTTATTTCTTTTAGATGCAGGAGTAAGTTGTTTATTTAAGTTTTTTTTTTCTTAAGGTATGCCTGTAATGTTATGAGCTTCTCTTCACTCAGGACTGCTTTTGCTGTGTTCCAAAAATTTGAGTTGTTATATGTTCATTCTTATTTGTTTCAAGAAAATTTTTAATTTCTTCTTTGATCTCATTGTTAACCCATTTGTTGTTTAATAACATGCTATTTAGCCTCCCGAGAATTTGAATGTTTTTCAGTTTTTTTATAGCTGTTGACTTCTAATTTCATGCCATTGTGATCAGAGAAGACGCTTGATATGATATCAATCTTCTTAAATTTACTGATACTCATTTTGCATCCTAACATGTGGTCTATCCTAGAGAATGTACCATGAGCACTTAAAAGGAATGTATGTTCTGCTCCTTTGGGGTGAAAGGTTCTGAAGATATTTCTTAAATTCCATTGATTCAATGTGTCATTTAATGCCAATGTTTCCTTGTTAATTTTCCGTCTGGTGGATCTAACCATTGATGTTAGTGGTGTATTAAAATCCCCTACTATTATAGTATTGCTGTTGATCTCCTTTATGTTCATCAAAATCTGATTTATATATTTAGGTGCTCATATATTAGGCACATAAATATTTACAGTGGTTATATCCTTCTGTTGGATTGCTCCCTTTATCATTATGTAAAGACCTTCTTTATCCCTTACTGCAACCTTTGTTTTAAAGTCTATTTTGTTAAAGTTTATATATATATATATATGTATGTTGCTGCCCCAGGTTATTTTTCATTTTCATTTGTGTGAAATACTTTTTCTATCTTTTTCCTTTATGTCTATGTGTATATTTTGTTCTGAGGTGGATCTCTTGTAGACAGCATATATACAGATCCTGTTTTCTTATTTATGCAGCTACCTTGTATCTTTTGATTGGGCATTTAACCCGTTTACATTTAAGGTTATCATTGACATGTTCTTATTCATTGCCATTTTATTCTTTAAATGTATAGTTCTCTTTATCTTGATTTCTTTTTTTTTTTTTGTTCTTTTTACAGCAGACCCCTTAACATTTTTTGTAGTACTGGTTTGGTTGTAATGAATTCCCTGAGTTTTATTTTTTTCTGGGAATCTTATTATTTCTCCTTCAATTTTCAACAATAACCTTGTTGGATAAAGAAATCTTGGTTGTAGGTTCTTGTTTTGCATCATTTTGAATATTTCTTGCCAATCTCTTCTGGACTTAAGTGTTTCTGTTAAGAAGTCAGATGTCATCTTTATAGAGGACATACATATGTCCTCTGTATGTAAGTAACTACTTTTCTCTTGTAGCTTTCAGTATTCTTTCTTTGTCTCTTAACTTTGCCTATTTAATTATTAAGTGTTTTGTTGTAGATCTCCTTGGATTCCTCTTTAATGGTATTCTCTGTGCTTCTTGAACTTCTATGACCTATTCCTTCATCCATTTAAGGAAATTTTTAGCTATGATTTCTTCAAATAGGTTCTCTATCCTTTGTTTATTATTTTCTTCTTTAGGAACCCCTATGATGTGGATGTTGTTTCTCTTCATGTTGTCAAAAATGTGTCTTAAAATTTTCTTAGTCTTTTTGAACCGCCTTTCTTTTTGCTGCTCTGCTTTCATTTATCTTGTTCTCTAAATTGTTGATTTGATCATCTGCTTTATCTGCCTTGCTGTTAATTCTTTCTAGTGCAGTTTTTATTTCTAATATGGTATTTGTCATTTCTGACTGGTTCTCTTTTATGATTTCAATGTCCTTTTTGATGCTGTTATCTCTTTATTTAGGTGCTCATTATGCCCATCCATTGTTGTTCTAAGATCCTAGAACATCCTAAAAATCATTATTGTAAGCTCTGCTTCTGGTAGTTTGTTTACTTTCATTTCATTTTTTTCTGGGGATTTCTCTTTTTGATTCATTTGGGTTGCATTTCTCTGTCTACACATTTTGTCTGTGTATTTGCTAGCGCTTTCTGACTTTGAAATTTGTTGTGGTATCTTTATGAGGAACATGGGCTCAGTGGTACTGAACTCCAGGCCACCTGTCTTCCTTGTTTTAGGAATGCTTCCTGAGGGTACTATTTCTCCTCATGTTGTATTTGAATATTGAATGCAGTTGGTCCTTTTGTGAGTATGGTCCTTCAGGGTTGTTGGCTCTAAGGGTCAACCTTGATCATGTGTATTATGTACTGTGTAGTATCTGTCATGTTGGGTGTATGTATTCTCTAAAGTGTTTGGTGCCTTTCTAGACTCCTCCTTTGGGCTTGCTTCTTGCATAGCTACCTGAGTCTATGGTTGATGCTCTCTGCCACCCACTACCACTTGTGTTGATTCTAGATCTTCTTGGTTTGGTGTCAGCTGTTGTTTGTAACCCGCTGTGCGCTACCTGTCTGTAACTACTGCACTTTTTGCTATTTGTGTTTGCCTTTTTTTTGCCTGCGTACTGTGGTAGGGGCCAACCTATGTATAAGGATCAGCTTGCTCCTGCTTAGAGATGTCAGCAGCTCGATAAAAACCCCAAGCTCTGTAAGATTTGTCTCCACTTTTCAGCTACTCCACCTCTTCTTGCAGGTGCCCTGTTTTCCCATAGAGTCTTTTATAGAAAGACTGAAGTGTGAGCCCAGATTTGCCTCTTCCATCCAACCCCTTTATAAGTTGCAAACTTGTTGGGTAGACTTTGGGAATGCAACATTAGTGGGACCCCCTACTTCAGGGGTCTCTTGGTCAATAGCTCAATATGGGGAATGTGGCCCCTACTCCAAAGCTGAATCCCTCAGCCAGTGCTGGATACTCAAATTTTATTTCTCCCCAAAAAGGTGAGCAACAGGTTCAAATCAAGTGAATTCCTCAGTCTGCTCTGCAGAAGTTCTTACAGCTGGTGAGACCATGGTCTCAGGTTGGAAGACTGAGAGAGTTCTGCCCTGGGGCTGATTGTGACTCTCTAGAAAGTGGCTAAGCACCTTAACCAGATCCAGTAATAGGTTCACAGGGACCCATGCTTTAAAGGTCCATGCTCCAAGCCCCTCCCCGTCGCTCTTGTGGAATCTAGCCCAGCAGTGTAGGAAATGCAGCACCCAGGCAAGCCGACTGTGAAGTTCCCCTGTATCTAATGCCCATGAGCTACTGTACCAGTGTTGAATACAGAGAGTGGAATTAGCCTCAGGTTGGCCAGGTGTGAGGAGCTTTTCCTTAGGATACCACTCTAGCAAGGGTTGTTAGGTCCTTAACTGATGCTCTCCACAGCTTGCCACTGGATGTGCCAGCCCTTGGTCTTCCTGGCAGGAACCCAGTGCAGACCAGTGGGAGACACAGTTTGTGACTGGCCCTCAGCAACCTTCTTGGAGGTACAATTACTTGAGAGTTTGTGGCTGCCTCTGCTGGGCCCAAGTGTACATTGAAATGCCAAGCTGAACACCTTCACGGGCTTTTACTCTCCCCGGGCCTGGGGGAAGGTCCACTTAAAATACCAAGGTTTCCTGAGTCTCACCTTCTGTAGCCACTGTGTGCTAGCTGCTTATTGGGCTCAGCCACTGACAAAAAAAACCTGACAAAACCTCTGGTAGAGTCTAGAACCACAGCAGTTGAAGGATTAGGAAGGGTGGTGTGTGTGGCTCTGCCCCTTGTCCCCAGGTGTCAGTATTTCCTGACTTTTTTCACAGACCTCAGTAATGTGTGTTCTCAGGAATCCTGTGAGTGTGGCCTCTGAGACCCAGAGGTGTGGTCTGACCACACTCCAGAGAATTTCTCCTGAGTCTCCCATCAGGTAAAATTATCTATCTTAGACTCAAGAACGTGTTGGGGAAAGCTCTGGCCTCAACAGCAGGAAACTGAGTCACTGATGCTCTCCCTGCTTCCTAGCTTCTCAGAATGACCCAGTCACCATGGCTGGAGAAGGAGAAACTCCTGAGTGTGGAGCAGTTGCTTTTCCCCAAGCTGATGCCACTCAGAGGGGACGCCTCCACTGGCAACTGCAGTATTGGAGAATGACTCAGTATAGGCTGTTTCCCATAGTGTCTCTCCCTAGGCCTCCAACTTTACACTTTCCTCATGCAAGTCTAGTCCTCTTAGTTCTTCTTCCACCGGAGCCCTGTGTAAGTGGCTGTGAAGAAGGTTGTTTGCACAAGCTCTTTAAGACAGAGCCTGCATCTCTGAGATCTCCATCTCTTACTTGCAGATAGAAAGCTGGCTCTTTTCACCTCCAAATGATGTGAGGGTGCCTTTTCTAGGCTCTGGGGGTCTAGGCTGGGGTTCCGGGCCTGGGGCTGAGAACTCACACTTCTCACGGCAACGTTCCCTGCATTGAGAGTTCCAAGAATCTCAGCTGCCACTTGCTTCTGCGAGCCGGGCAGTCTCCTCTGCATCTCCACCCTTTCTACCAGTCTCAGTCTGACTTCTATGATCCTTGGTTATAGACTCCTCTCAGTTTAGTCCAAAGTTGGTTTTTCAAGATGATTGTTCTTAAATTAAGTTGTAATCTAGTTTGACCATGGGAGGTTGCAGTTGTAATGTCTACCTACTCCATCACCATCTTGGAATCCCGGTAATTCTATTCTTAATTTTTTAGGAATTACCATACTTTCTTCCATGATGGCTGTACCAGTTTATATTCCTACCAGCAGTGAATGAGAGTTCCTTTTTCTCCACAGCCTCTCCAACAATTTTTATTACCTGTTTTATTGATAACAACCAATCTTACAGGTATAAAGTGGTATATCATTGTAGTTTTGATTTGCATTTCTCAAAAAGCTAGTGAAGATGAGTATCTTTTTATATGTTTATTTGTTGTTTGTATGTCTTTAAGAGAGCAGTGTCTGCTTAGGTCCTCTATCCATTTTGTAAAAGTATTGTTTGCTTGTTTGTTGCTGAGCCATGTGGATTATTTATATATTTTGGGTATTAACCTCTTATTAGAGCTATTATTTGTGAATGTCATCTCCCAT
The DNA here is from genome assembly GCA_037038555.1 of Rhynchonycteris naso. Classification (NCBI taxonomy): domain Eukaryota; kingdom Metazoa; phylum Chordata; class Mammalia; order Chiroptera; family Emballonuridae; genus Rhynchonycteris; species Rhynchonycteris naso. The sequence goes on along the minus strand of CM072999.1, from coordinate 194,829,493 downwards.
TTGGTTGGCTGCCTTTTTGTTCTGTTGTTGGTTTCTTTTGCTGTGCAGGAACTTTTTATTTTGATATAGTCCCATTCATTTTTTATTGCCCTTACTATCCTTGTCTTTGGTGTCAAATTCATAAAATGTTCTCTACTGCCAAAGTACATAAGTTTAGCACCTATGTTTTATTCTGTGTCATTTATTGTTCCAGTTCTTATATTTAGGTTCTTTTACTTTCTTGTGTGTGTGTGATAGAGACAGAGAGAGACAGAGAGAGTGATAGATAAGGACAAACAGGAAGGGAGAGAGATGAGAAGCATCAATTCTTTGTTGTGGCACCTTAGTTGTTCATTGATTGCTTTCTCATATATGCCTTGACTGGGAGGCTACAGTAGACCAAGTGACCCTTTGCTCAAGCCACCAACCTTGAGCTCAAGCTGGTGTGCCTTGCTCAAACCAGATGAGCCCGCACTCAAGCTGGCGACCTCAGGGTCTTGAATCTGGGTCCTCAGCATCTCAGTCCGATGCTCTATGCACTGCACCACCACCCAGTCTGGCTAGGTTCTTTTACTTTCAATAATTACAGTTGTTTGTATTTTTTTGTAGTAGTAACTTGTTGGATTATAACTTTATATATACCTTTGCTCTTCTCTTTTGTTAAGAGAGAAGCTCATGCAATGAGGAAGGATGTTTAGCATATTATCTTCCTCACTCAACCCAGTGTCTCTTCCTATATTTGTTGTTAGTCAATTATAGTATTTTTTAGTGTTTATATTCATATTGGAGCTATGCTTATATATCTATTACTTTTTGGCATCACATTTGAATGATATCTCTTTGATTTTCAGCCATTAGGCAATCAGTGACATTACCTATCACTCATTTTTCTTTATTGCTGTTCTCTACTTCCACCACTCTTGCATTGTCACACATTATAAAATTTATATTTGGTATATCATTTTAATAATATTTTTAAGCCTAGTTTTGCAGTGAAGTGAATTCAGTTGTCTTTTCTTTAACCTTTACATGAAATTCTTGGCCTAAGCTTTATTTGCTTATGTATTTTAAGTATTCTGAATATTTGCTGATTAATTGTATTGGAAATCATTTTGAAGAAATATTGGAGGCAGATTAATGCATTTACCTCTGATCAGTGAATTTATTTATTTTTATTTTCCCCCAGTTACCCCAAAGAGTTGTTACTTACTTAAAAGTCCAAGTTTAGTAAGTCCAGCTTTACTAGGATATGCCTGGTTATTGACCATTCTGGGTAAGTTTCCTTGTCACTTGGCGTGCTCTGTGTGTCCTTTCATTATATAGATTTTTCGTGTATTTAGTAAAATACTTTTGTATAATGTCTTTAAATATTTGTTCATTTACCTAGTTTGTTCTTATATTTTAAACATTTTAATTGTGCCTGTCAAATGTCATTTGCCATTCTTCAGAACCTATCATTTTTCCTCCCCAGCGCTTCACAAGTCTTACTTTAGTTCTGTTTCATTTCCTTGGCCTTTCTATTTGCTATCCACCAGCCCTTAGTTTTCTGCAATATCTTTTCTGTCTTGTGCTCATTTCAAAATCATCTTCATTTCTGTGAGTTCTTTTACCTACATTTTTTTCTAGGTCATGTTTTATCTATCTCCTCTTGATTCTTACCATTTCTAATTTTGAATTCTTACATTTGTATTTTGTGGTCTTTTCCTCTTCCCCTTTGTTTTCATAGAAATGGTTTCCTTTTTTTTGCTGTTATTTTTTATCTTTATTTATTGTACATCTGAAATACTAATTAACTTTTTAAAAAAAATTTTTTAAAAATAATTTTAATGGGGTGACATTAATAAATCAGGGTACATATGTTCAAAGAAAACATCTCCAGGTTATCTTATCATTCAATTATGTTGCATACCCATCACCCAAAGTTAAATTGTCCTCTGTCACCTTCTATCTGGTTTTCTTTGTGCCCCTCCCCTCACCCCTCTCCCACCCTCACTTCCCTACCCCCACCCCATAACCACCACACTCTTGTCCATGTCTCATAGTCTCACTTTTATGTCCCACCTATGTATGAAATCATGCTGTTCTCAGTTTTTTTCTGTTTTACTTATTTCACTTTGTATAATGTTATCAAGGTTCATTCATTTTGTTGTAAATGATCTGATGTCATCATTTCTTATGGCTGAGTGTGGCCCAAGTGTCCATCAGAGGACGAGTGGATTAAAAAGCTTTGGTACATATATACTAAAAAATGGTTGCCTTTTAAAGTTTTAAAATTTTATGGCAAAATATTAGGTCACAGCTTTATCTGTCCAATGGCAACGTTATAGGGGGTATTCTTTGTCTCTTTTACATTTTTTTCATAGAATGTTTTTTAGATTGCTTTTCCAATTCTTTTCTTAAAACTCATTGTTGCCTGGCCGGGTGGTGGTGCAGTGGATGGAGCGTCGAACTGGGATGTGGGGGACCCAGGTTCGAGACCCCGAGGTCACCAGCTTGAGCGCGGGCCCATCTGGCTTGAGTAAAAGTTCACCAGCTTGGACCCAAGGTCGCTGTCTCAAGGGGTTGCTTGGGCTGCTGAAGGCCCGCGGTCAAGGCACATGTGAGAAAGCAATCAATGAACAACTAAGGTGTTGCAACAAAAAACTGATGATTGATGCTTCTCATCTCTCTCCGTACCTGTCTGTCTGTCCCTCTCTCTGACTCTCTCTCTGTCCCTGTTAAAAAACAAAACAAAACAAAAAACAAACTCAGTGTTGAGCGAGTTGGGTTTTCCAATTGAGCTTTTTGTGAAAGTTATGAGGAAGCTTCTAGTGTCTCTTTCCAGGCTGCACATTCCAGTGCCTCCCTCCATATCTGCGGGGATCAGAGATAGGGCTGTTTCCTACAAATATGGCTCATCCATGATTTTTCTTTTTCCAGCTCTGAGATTTTTTCCCCCAGCTCTGAGATTTTTTGAACAGTCTCATCTCTTCTCATTTTTTGAATCTATGTCGATCCTGGAGGTCTCCTGCTACTTCCTTTCTTCTGTCATGGAATATAGTTTGTGTTCTTCACAATGTGATCTTCATGTTCAAGGATGTTTTTGTTTCTGGTGCATGGGATCTTCCAACTCTAAGTCCTTTTGTTTCTCTGTGTCTTTCTTCTTTGCTTTCTCCTATGTAATTTCTGCCCAATTTTAGTTGCCTCTTAGTTTCTACAGGTTAATTTGTACTTTATGGACTGTATCTGTAAGGGGACCTCCTAGTTGCATAGAAAATGGAGTTTGAGAGTTCCCTACAACTTCTTTTATTGTTCTTTTGTGTTTGTTTGATATCCAGAGGAGAAGGAGAAAAGTTGTATTTGTTGTTTTGGATAAGAAAAGTAGTTCCACAAAGGTTAAATAACTTAATTATTGTCACTCAGCAACCGATAGAGTGAGAATTCAAAACCAAGTTTAAAAACTTATGCTCTGTCACTATGCCATGGTGTTTCTTCAGGACTGAATTATAGTCACAGGAGCATAGTTATATAGTAAAAGGAATCTTGCTTTCATTGGATATTCCTTATAGAGGTAGATGCATCTAAATAACAAGTAATGCTTTTGGAAATTTTTTGGACCTTCATTTAGTATATTATTAAGAACTTCATGATCTTCTACAGTTTCAACTTTCTGCCTTCCTTCCCTCACTACCTCTCCTCTTTCCTTTCTTCTATTTTTTTCCTTATTTCTTTGACCCCAAAAGGATACTCTAGGTAGAAAAGGCTCTGTTTTTTCTACTGTCTTTCTTGCAACTGTTGTGAACGCGATGATGTTTTTATGTCATGTACCATTCTTTTTTCTATTTTCCCTTAATTGTTTTCTTTTTAGGACTTGACTCATTAAAAAATATGTTCTCCCTTTGTCTTGTTTAAGGGGACCTCTAGTCAGACATTCTAGGAACATGTGGAATGAGTGGATAAAATCATATTTCTTTTCTTATCTTGTCTTTTTTACAAGATTAAAGTGGTTGAGCTTCTTAAAAGAGATATCTAAAAACAGAGACTGCTGCTGTTGACTGGCAGGATCCTTAGCCCTGAACATTTCTGTGCCCTTCTGGAATACACTGTTGGTGGATTTGTTTGTGAATGTTTCTGAGAGTGTAAAGGTTACTCTCACACATATGTTTACTCTGTAAAGATAAGGTTCTGGTAAAAATAGAACTGAAGTGTGCCATGTTCTTCATTTGGCAAAGAACAATTTAGTTTTCAGAAATTGTCAATGGTTGCTTCTCTGTATAAAAAACAAGGCTTAATTGCTAACACTTAAGATAATTGTGTGATCAAACTTAGTTGTTTGTACAAATGTGCTTTGTATACAATTTTGACTTGGTTTTTTTTTTGTTGTTTCTAGCTGTGTAGATTTGTGGGAGACTCAGCTCAGGGTGGAGAGTAGATAGGAAAAATGATGATATTTTCTAATACTTTCTATTGAGTTTGTTTTTTCTGAAGAAGACAATGGTAAGTCTTGGGGATTTTGTGTGTGTTTTTGTATGTGTCTGTTTTGAGTTGAATGAGGGAAAGGACACATTTTTTTGAAGCATTCATAAAATAGTTAAAAATTTTGTTTATGCTTAATTTATAATGACAGTGACATATCAGCATATTTTGGTAGGGAAGAGGGAGGCATTTACTAATTTTATTTCCTGTATATCAGAAATTATTTTCCATCGCAGCTTGTAAATAACATTTGCTGATTAAAATAAAGACTTTTCAAAAATTAATGTGTAATATGGTGAACATGTCATCTTTTGAAATCTGTTTCTTTGTGTATCCATTACTCTCTGTGTCCTTTAAATTCTATTTGTATGAAATATCTTTTTTCATCCCTTTACTTTTAGTTTGTATCTTTTGTTCTAAGGCCGAGTTGCTTGTATATAGCATGCATATGGATGTTGCTTTCTTATCCATTCAGCTACCCTATGTCTTTTGATTGTAGCAGTTAAGCCATTTGCATTTAAAGTGATTATTGTTAGCTACATATTTATTGACATTTTAGTTTTTTAACTATGTTTCCTTCCTTCCTTCCTTCCTTCCTTCCTTCCTTCCTTCCTTCCTTCCTTCCTTCCTTCCTTCCTTCCTTCCTTCCTTCCTTCCTTCCTTCCTTCCTTGCCTTCTTCCCTGCCTTCCTTCCTTCTTCTTTTTTTTCTTCTTAAAGCAGGCCCTTTAACATTTCTTGTAATACTGCTATGGTGGTTACAATTTTCTTTAGCTTTTTCTTGTCTGGGAAGATGTTTATTTCTTTTTCAATTTTATATCCTTACTGAGTAGTCTTGGTTGTAGATCTTTGCGCTTTATCACTTTGAATATTTCATGCCAATCCCTTCTGACCTAAATGTTTCTGTTGAGAAATCAAGTGACAGTCTTATGGGAGCTCTCTTGAAGGTACCTGTTTTTCTTTTGTGTCTTTTAAGATTCTTTCTTTGCCTTTAACCTTTTTAATTTAAATTTCGTGTGTCTTGGTGTGGACCTCTTTGGGTCCATCCTGTTTGGGACTCTCTGTGCTTTCTGGACTTGCATGTCTTTTTCCTTCACCAGGTTATAGAAGTTTTGGTCATTATTTCTTTCTTTTTTTTTTTTCACAGGGACAGAGAGAGAGTCAGATAGAGGGATAGATAGGGACAGACAGACAGGAACGGAGAGAGGTGAGAAGCATCAATCATTAGTTTTTCGTTGCCGTCACAACACCTTAGTTGTTCATTGATTGCTTTCTCACATGTGCCTTGACCACGGGCCTTCAGCAGACCAAGCAACCCCTTGCTGGAGCCAGCGACCTTGGGTCCAAGCTGGGGAGCTTTTGCTCAAGCCAGATGGGCCTGCACTCAAGCTGGCGAGCTCGGGGTCTCGAACCTGGGTCTTCCGCATCCCAGTCCGACGCTCTATCCACTGCGCCACTGCCTGGTCAGGCGGTCATTATTTCTTCAAATAGGTTTTCAATCCCTTGCTCACTCTCTTCTCCTTCTTGTACTAGTATGATACAAATGCTTTTATACTTCATGTTGATCCAAAGATCCCTTGAACTATCCCCATTCTTTTAAATTCATTCCTCCCTCCCTCCCTCCCTCCCTCCCTCCCTCCCTCCCTCCCTCCCTCCCTCCCTCCCTTCCTCTCTATTTCTCTCCCTCTTTCTTTCTTTCTTTCTTTCTTTCTTTCTTTCTTTCTTTCTTTCTTTCTTTCTTTCTCTTTCTTTCTTCTGTTTTTGTTGCTCTGATTGGGTGTTATTTTCTACTTTGCTTTTTAAGTCACTGATTTGATGCTCTACTTCATCCAACCTACTTCCTATTCCCTCTAGTGTATTATTTCATTTTTTAAAGAAAGTGCAGTTTTTAAGACTTTATTCATTTTAGAGAGGAGGGGAGAGAGAGAGAGAGAGAAGGAGAAGGAGAGGGAGGAGCACGAAGCATCAACTCCCAAATGTGCTTTGACCAGACAAGCCCAGGGTTTTGAATGAGCAACCTCAATGTTCCAGGTTGATGCTTTGTCCACTTTGCCACCACAGATCAGGCCCCTCTGGTGTATTCTTGATGTCAGATATTGTATTCTTCATTTATGAGTGATTCTTTTTTATTATTTCTACATCTTTTGTCATGCTGTTATAATTCTCACTAAGTTCCTTGACCATCCTTATAACCATTACTTTGAACTCTATATCTGATAAATTGCTAGCCTCCATTTCATTTATCTGTATTACTGGAGAGTTGTCCTGTTCTTTCATTTGGAACCTGTTTCTTTTTCTTTTCATTTTGGCTGCTGCTTTTTGTTTGTTTCTATGTATTAGATAAATTTGCTATGAGTCCTTGTGAGGTGGCCTTGCAGTAGTCGTCCTGTGGGTTTCAGTGGCACAGTTTCTTTGATTACCTGAGCTGGATGCTCCAGGAATGTCCCTTGTGTGGGTTATGTGGACCTCCTGTTGTAATTGAGTCTTGGCTGCTATTAGTCCGTTTTTGCATGGGATTGACCACCAGGCTGGCTGACTGAGGCTCAATTCTGACAATAGTATGCAAGCTGCTGTGCAGGTGCTCTCCACATTAAGTAGACAATCTCAGCTGGGTTTGGTGCCTGCCAAGCTGTCCCTTTGAATATGCTGCATGTGATTTTTATTGGATCCTGTTCTGATATTGTCTGAATCTGGCCTCTGGATGTGTTTGGTATGGGTCTTGTGGGAGCAACTGTGGTGCCAGCCAATGTCAAATGCTCTCTGTGCCTGGCTATTGGCAACTGGTTAGGAGCTACAAGCAACTCATGATTTGTGGCTGCCTCTGCTGGGCTTGGATGTGCACAGGAAGGACAAATCTGTGCACCAAGGCTGGCTTTTACCAGCACTGGTCCTGGGGGCAGGTCAGCAAAAGTCCCAAGGCACCCTGAGATCCAATTCCAGTTGTGTCTGTTTGCTGGCTGCTTTTTAGGTTCAGTTACTGAAACAGCCTCTGGTGGAGTCAGGAAGATGGGGCTAGTGGATCTCCCATGAGGGGAAGGAAGATGGGGCTAGTGGATCTCCCATGAGGGGAAGGTGACAGTCAGACTTAAGGGAAGGTAGTGAGTGTGGCTCTCACCTCAGAGCCACTGGACTCTGTCCTGGATTCAGTGGCAGAGTCACTAGCAGTTGGGCAGGTGGGGTCTCCAGAACCTAGAGGATGGGTCTGATGGGAGCCAAGAGGGTGGTTCTGTTGAATCTTTCATGAGGGGGAAGCACCAGTTAGGTTCACAGAAAGTGGGGTGAATGGCTCTGCCTCAAAGCCAGAAAACTGAGTCACTGACACTACCTTAGTCTGCCCAGACCACTACACCCTGGCCAAGGCAACAGACTTCTTAGCAGGTCTTAATCTCTGTTATGTGTGGTGAGATGGAGTCCAGGGGATGGGACAGTTCCTTTTCCCAGGCTGATCCCACAGGAAAGGGAGTGCTCTACTCTACTCAAAAAAGATGGTGTCCACAGTATTGGAGAATGACTCAACACAGGGGTCCTGGTAGCTGTCCCTTCTGCTGTGTCCCCAGAGCCACAAATCCCAGACTCTCCTCACTTGTCTGTAGTCTGCTCTGCCCTCCCTCCACCAGAGCCTGGGTGAGTGACTGAGAATGAAAATTTTGTGCATTAGCCATTTTAGAGGGTGCCTACATCTTTAGCTGTCTTTCTCTGATGGACAGAAACCCCACTGCGTTTCACAGCTGGATGTTATTTGTGCACCTCTTCTGGCTCTGGTGCTCTGGTCTGGGCAGCTCAGTTTGGGGTTTAGGCCCTATGCTTGTCATTGGAAACTCCTGCCACACTCCCACCTCCCTGTGGCAGGAGTTTCCAATGACAAGCATAGGGCCTAAACCCCAAACTGAGCTCCCCAGACCAGAGCACCAGATATCCCTTCAAAACCTCAGCTGCCCTCCATAGGAGCTGGACCTTTTGTGTTTGCCCATCCGATTTGTCATGATATGGCTTCTTTTGAGTCCTTAGTCATAAGACTCCTCTTCAGTGAGTCTTCAGTTGGTTATTCAGGATGATTATTCTTAAATTTAGTTGTAATTCCAGTTTGGTCCTAGGAGGAGGTGAGTGGAGCCTCCACCTACTCCACCACCATCTTGGATGTCCATCTGTGTTTATTTCCATATGTAAAGGTAAAAAATTTGCATAAAAACATAAACTATAAATGGCCAGAAAAATACAGTAACAAAATGTAATGCTGATATTCTTCTTTTAAAATAATAAAAGGTTTTTTCTTTTATTATTAAGGTGTTAATAAAAGATTATGAAAACACTTTGAAAATAAAGATAAATAATTTAAAAGAAAATAAAACTCACTCAGTTCTATTTCCTAGAGTTAAAGATTTGTTAATATGGTATTTAAACCTTTTAATATTGTATTTAAATATGCATAATGAAATTTATCATTTTAACCATTTTTAATTGTAGAGTTTCATGACATTAAGTGCATTTATGGTGTTGTTCAACTAATCACACTATCCATCTCCAGAACCTTTTCTTCTTTTCAAACTGAAACTTTGTTATATTAAACATTAGGTCCCCAATTTTTTCTCCCCCTGCCCTACCAGCAACCACCATTCTATTTTGTCCCTATGAATTTAACTACTTTAGGTACTTCCTATGATTGGAATCTATAGTATTTTCGTTTTGTGTCTGGTTTATTTTACTTGGCATGATGTCTTTAAGATTCATCCATGTTGTACCAAATGTCAGAATTTCTTTCTTTTTAAAGGTTAAATAACATCCCATATTATGTGTGTATACCTCATTGTGTTTATCTATTGATCAGTTGAAGGACACTTGGGATGTTTCCACCTTTTGGTTACTATGACTGATGCTTCTATGAACATTGATGAACACATATCTGTTCACATGTACACATATACTCAGAAGTAGAATTAGTTGAGTATATGGTAATTCTCTAAGTTTCTTGAGGAACTGCCACGTTGTTTCTCACAGTAGCTGTGCCATTCTTCATTCCCATCTGCAATGCAAAATATAAATATAAGTGTCTATTTCTCCATGTCCTTGACAACTCTTATTTTCTGTCTTTTATTTTTCTCCCCTCCTCTCCCCTTCTCCTTTTTCCTTTTCTTTCTTTTTGGTAATAGTCAATCTAATGGGTGTGAAGTGGTATCTCATTGTGGTTTTGATTTGCATTTTCCTAATGATTTGTGATGTTGAACATCTTTTCTTGTGCTTATTGGTTATTTGTTTATCTTCTTTGGAGAAATATCTATTTAAGTCCTTTTTCTATAATTTATTCAGTTTGTTGGATTGTAGGTTCTTTATATTTTTTGAATATCAGTTTGTTATCCTGTATATTATCTGAAATATTTTCTATAATAGTGTGCATCAGCTTTTTACTCTCTTGATAGTGTCCTTTGATGCACAATTCTATATTTTGATGAAGTCCAATTTATTATTATTTTTGTTACCTGTGTTTTTGAAGTCACATTTAAGAAGTGACTGTTGAATTCAGTGTCATGAGACTTCCCCCTATGTTTTTTCTTTTAAGAGTTTTATAGTTTTAGTACATTTAAGTTTAATTTATTTTGAGTTAATTTTTATATATGGTTTTAAAGAAAGATTCAATTTTATCCTTTTGGATGTGGATATTAAGTTTTCTCAGTCCATTTTTGGAAAAGATTGTTCTTTGCCCATTGGATGGTTTGAGCAAAAATCATTGAAATTTTGATAGGGCTTGCACTGAATCCATGGAATTACTGGATAGTATTGATATCTTAACAATATTAAATCTCCTTAAAAATATTGTCTTCTAACTTATGAACATTGGATGTCTTTTTATTTATTGGTATCTTTAATTTCAGCAGTGTATTTTGTTTTTAGCATACAAATATTTCATGCACTTAAGTTTATATTTAAGTATTTTATTCTTTTGGTGCTATTTTAAGTGGAATTGTTTTCTTAAAATCTTTTTCCATATTGTTCATTTTTAGTGTATAGGTATACGACTGATTTTTGAGTGTTGATTTTTTATGCTTCAACTTTGTTGTATTTGTGTGGAATCCTTAGGATTTTCTCACATATGGGTTATGTCATTTGTGAATAAAGATAATTTTAATTCTTTTCCAATTTGGATGCCTTTCATTTCTTTTTTATGCCAAATTGCTCTGGCTAGGACTTTTAGTACTATATTGAATGAAAGTGGTGAAAGTTGTCCTGTTCCCAATTTTAGAGGAACAGCTTTCAGTCTTTCACCATTGAATATGATATTAGTTGTGAGTTTTTCACAAATGGCCTTTATAATGTTGTGGTATTTTTCTCTATTCCTAGTTTGTTGATTGTTTTTTTATCATGAATGGGTGTTGACTTTTATCAAGTGATTTTTTTCTGTGTTGAGATGACCATGTGCTTTTTAAAACTTTTAATCATTTGTTAATGTGTTGTATTACACTGAGTTTTATATGTCAAATTACCCTTGTATTCAAGCAATAAATTGTACTTCATCATGTATAATCCTGTTAATATGGTGTTGAATTTGTTTTTCTAGTATCTTGTTAAGAATTTTTGTATTAATGTTTATATAGAATTATTGGTCTGTAGTTTTATTTTTTTATAGTGTCTTTGTATGGCTTTGGTGTTAGAGTAACCCTGGCTTCATAGAATGAGTTAGGGAGTGTTCCCTCATCTTCAGTATTTTCAAATAGTTGATCTTTTTGAAGAACTCACTCTTGGTTTAATTGATTTTCTCTTATGTTTCTCTAGTCTTTATTTCATTTATCTTCAATCTTTTTGTGTCTCTTGTAAAGTTTTTGACTTAATAGAGCCATTCCTGCTCTTTTATATTAGGATTTGCATGGAATACTTATTTCCATCCTTTTCTTTTCAACCTATTTATATTTCTAGATCTAAAGAGAATCTCTTATAGATGGAATATAGTTGGAATTTTTACAAAATCCAAACTCTGCCAATCTTTGTATATTGATTGGTGTATTTAACTTACTTATGATAGGGGGGACTTATTTTTTGCTATTTTGTTTTATTTGTTTTCTATTGGTCTAATAGCATTTTTGTTCATTGTTTCCTCCATTATTGTTTTGTTAGTTGATTTTTTTGGGTAGTGACATGTTTTGACTCATTTCTTGTTTACTTTGGAGTATATTCTAGAAACTTTTTTTATTGGTTCCTTGAGGATTAGATATATTATCCTAAAGTTATAACAATCTATTTTAAATAGCAATTTAACTTCAATTGTATATATGTATATTCTACTTCTTTGTATCTCTGCTCATTTCATGTTCTTGATATTGCTAATTATACATACTTTTGTATATTGCATACGAATTAACATAGATTTATAATTATTTTTATGTATTTGTCTTTTAAGTTCAATAGGAAAATAAAAAGTGGGGTTGCAAACCAAAATTACAATATTACTTGTTTTAATATTTGACCTTTAGTGGAAAATTTTATATTTTTCTATGGCTTTGAGCTGTCTAGTATCCTTTTATTTCAGCTTGATGCACTTCCATTAGCATTTCTTATAGAGAGGATCTAGTGATAGTGAACTACATTAGCTTTTGTTTACCTAGGAATGAATATCTTAAATTATCCTAAGGCAGTTTAGGCAGATATAGAATTCTTAGTTGGCATTTCTTCACCCCTTTTGGCATTTTATTTATTTTGACAGAGAGTCAGAGAGAGGGATAGATAAGGTTCCCTTTTGGCACTTTAAATTTATCATTGCATTTGGCCTGCTAGGTTTCTGCTGAGAAAGCCATGGATAATATTTTTGAGGATCTGTTGTATGTGATAGGTTACTTTTCTCTTACTACTCTCACAATTCTCTATGTCTTTCGGCAGTTTGAATATAATGTGTTCCAGTCTATTTGTGTTTATCCTACACTCCATGTAGCTCAACAATTCCAAGTAGGATAAGTTGTGGGTCCATGCCTTTCCTCAAACTTGGGAAATTTTTGGCTATTATATTTTTAAAAGGTGAAAGATTTATGCGATCTGAAGAGAAACTAGAGTATTGGCTATTATTTCTTTATATCTCTGCCATTTTACATTTTCTGAGATTCCCTTAATGAGTAATAAATGTTCCACTGGTTGGTATGACATAACTTCTTTATGCTCTGTTTACTTTTCTTCAATTTTTATTTAGTTTTGCTTCTCAAAATCGAGAATTCCAAATGACAGGTCTTCAAGTTCTCTGATTCTTTCTTCTGCCTGTTGGAGTCTGTTATTAAACTCCTTTGGTGAATTTTTCAATTCAGTTATTGTGTTAGTCAGTTTCAGGACTTCTCTTTGGTTCCACCTCACAATTTCTGTTTCTTTGTTGGTATTCTTATTTTGTTGACGTATCATTTTTTTTTTTATTTTCTGTATACTTTCCTTTAGCTCTTTGAGCATATTTAAAATACTTAATGTTAAATATTTTTGTCTGGTATATTTGATACCAATATATCTTTAGGAACAGTTTGTACCACTTTATTTTCTTCCTTTGAATGAGCTATGGTTTTCTGCTATCCATTTTGTTGAGGTATAATTGACATATAGTACTGTATAATGCCTGCTGTCTTTTGCTGCCTATGCTTTCTGTAGAAAATTACGCATTTGAAAAAATGCATAGCCACTATTCCTTGTATTTTCAGAATGACTACTTGCTAGAAAATATCTTCACTGATTAGTTGGATGTATTTTGAGCTTTGTTCTGAACCAGTTGTGAAAGCCTAATGTCTTCTCAGGCCTTTTCTGGATATGTCTTGCCTGTGCTTTGTGTGTGCTTTTTGACTTTCGCATATATACATGGCTGCTTTTAACTGCCTTAATTTCTTAAGTGCCTCACCTTGGCTTTTTCTCTTGGCCTTACATGTTCTCTTGTATTATTCTTTTATAATCTCTTGCCAAAATTTTGTGGGTCTTGTAGTCCCCTTGTGGCTTTTACAAAATTTCCTCTTTCTTGGGGTTTTCCCTAGCCTTAGTTCCAAAATCTGTTGCTTTTTTGCTATTTTAGCTCTGAGTTAGGTGACGCAGAGACAAATCCCTTGGAGACCAAGTCCCAGAAAAGTTAGAACTTTGCACATTAGGTCTGCTTTGCTTTCTCTGTTTTAAGCGAGGGAACTGGGAACTGGGCTGCTACCTCTTCTAGATAAAGGTCACAGAATGTTGGGAAGAGGTTGGGACAAGTGTTTGCCATGAAATTTCCTACTGTTTTGAATGTGGCTTTTTGATTGGGCCTTTGCTTGACAGCTCTAAAGTTAATGTAGCTAGTCTGAATTATATTTTTAATGTTTCTGTGGATGAATGAGGGCCTGGAGCCTCGTAGTCTGCTGTCTTGCTGACATCACTTTTCCAGGTAATACTTTTTTTGCCTAATTAATATATCAGTGGTTTAACTCAAAGGGCTAAAAACATTTAAAGTTTAACTTATTCAACTATTTTGGAAAATGCAACATGAAATTGTCATTTTATTACAGCAAAATTTTTTATTTTGAAATTTTTGTTGTGCTAATTTAGCTGCAACATATTTTTTTTCACAAAAAGGGAACTTGATCTTAGAAGTGGTATGAATGTTTATTTGATTTTGGAGCAAATAGAATGGAATAAACATAAATCAGGAGTGTTCTCTCACTGCTGTTGGGAGTACAATTTTTAGTTTTCACTTAGAGTGCTATGATTTAGAAATCACATTTATTTGTGTAATGGAAAGATGTAGAGAACTAGTGGCAGTCTGAACTGATTTACAGTTCCATTAAATAAAAGTGCAAATAGAACTGGTTCTGTACTTAGGTACCATCCTTCTTCAGGATGGAGCAGGGGTACCATATTTCCTGATGTATAAGAAGACACACCCCTTTGATGTCTAAAAAGTGGGTGTGTCTTATACAGTGGTTGTCGATTTTTTTACTTGCATTTCCCGCTTTTCTTGTGCTTGTTTTCGTGCTCATTGTTGAAGACACTGATTCATCATCAGACACACATGAGGACAAGCTAATGGATGGGAGTTTTGATAGTGATGAGGAGTTGTACGAATTTTATGATGAATAAAACTTGAGTTCAATAACTTTATATAATACTTTTTTTTTTTTCAAATTTCAGACCCCAAAATTAAGGTGCGTCTGTCTATACATGGGAGCATCTTATACTTGGGGAAATACAGTAAATGACCATCTGATGCTTCTGGATGGTGTGATCAGAGTATTCAACTGGTGTTTTCAACCCAGAATCTGTTAATGGATAAAGGAAACTTGTAAAATATGTTTCAAAATAATTTTCCAGAGGATTTTGCTAGTCTTCTTCAGTGTACAGTTCAGTTGCCATTGAGAGGCTGGGGTGCATATTGTTAGATAAAAATAGATATGCTGTAAACCTTCATTGAGTTCTATGACAATTTATGGTGGATATTGTGCCCCAGTGACATCTCCAGTGCCAGCAATATCCATCTCCATGAAAGTGCTGCTCTGGAACCTGTTGTCAACACAAGAAGGGATCCAGTTTGACTTAACCAAGGAAACGAATGGAGACATGCTTGTTTTTACCTCACTTCCATGCCTTTTTGATAAATTGATAATAAATTTGATCGATAAGCAGATTAAAGCTGTCATATTTGCACACTGTGGGCATGTTTGGCATAAAGTCACAGGCCTTTGAGACTGTGCATGCTTCTTCATTTTGGTCTATATTATAAACATTTTTAGTTTGTTTCATGTAATAACACCTACTTTTTAAAATCAAAATTGGAGTGAAACTTTGACACTTCTGATAGTGCTTACAATTTAGGAAAACTTGGTGAATGTGGAGATCTAGTGAGATGCCAAATTGATCTTTCCATCCACATAATCTGGATGAGTCTTTAGATGCTGTGAACGGAAGCCCTGTCAGTCACCCAGCAAGAGCGATAAGGCCCTCTGCTTTTTGTCCTTCCTGTGGAGTTGCTGTTAGAGACCAGTTATGAGGGTGTCTGAAGAGGGAATTGGTGGCTTATCCACAAAAAGCAATGAAAGATGGGACATGCTGGTGGCATTTGGTTTTTCCAGAATGACAAAATTGCTTACTTATTATGACCTACTGAAGTCATTTTGATTACTGTAAAGGTGACTTTCATATTCAATAGTCTTAATTTTTTTCTATTTATTTATTTTATTATTTTTTATTATTAAGTTAGAGGTGGGGAGGCAGACAGAATCCCGCATTTGTCCTAACCAGGATCCATCCAACAAGCCCACTAGGGGGTGATGCTCTGCCTATCTGGGGCCATTTCTCTGTTGGTTGGCAACTGAGCTATTTTAGCACCTGAGGTGAGACCATGGTGCCATCTGCAGCACCATTCTTAGCACCTGAGGCCAGCTTGCTCAAATGAGCCATGGCTGTGGTGGGGGGAGAGAGATATATAAAGAAGAGGGCATGGGAGGAGCAGAGAAGCATATGGTCACTTCTTCTGTGTGCACTGACCGGGAATCAAATACAGGACATTCATATGCTTTACCACTGAGCCAACCGGCCAGGGTCAATTTGGTATTTTAGAAGCAGAGCCTGAGATAGCAAGTGATTTGTTGAGGACATATTACCAGAAACAGGAGTTTGAGGAGAGAAGGATTGGCAGTGGGAGAGCTAAACAAGTGATCTCAAGACAGTTTCACTGCAGCACCATCCCTGGGGACACTGGAGCATGAATTGCACTGCAGATCCAGGATTAGTCCCACTCTGAGTGAAGCAGAAAGGCACTTTGTACTCAGTGCCAGTCACTCTTTGGCTACTGATTGCCTAGGTGCCAGGGGGCTGAGGTGTGAGGTAGGCTATTGGGCATTAGCTCTGAGGGAGGTACCTCCTGTCAGCTAAGGGAAGTCATTTTGTTTTAATTTTTTTAAAGGTTTTTTTTTTAACATTTTTAAATTTTCTTTTTATTTTATTTTATTCATTTTAGAGAGGAGACACAAAGTGAGAGAGAGAGAGAGAAAGAGAGAGAGAAAGAGAGAAAGGGGAGAGGAGCGAGAAGCATCAACTCCCATATGTGCCTTGACCAGACCAGTGCAGGGTTTTGAACTGGCGACCTCAGTGTTCCCAGGTCGACGCTTTATCCACTGTGCCACCACAGGTCAGGCTGTTTTAATTTTTTTAGAAAGGGTAACTGTAAGCTGTTGACACCTGGGACCCATAGCTGCTTGGGATGGGTGCAGTTTAAACCAAGTTTTTAACTGACCCAGATAATGCATTGTTTCCCTCTAATCCAGCGCATTTGTTTGGTGGAAAAAAACACCTGTTATTGTTCACTTTTAATGTCTTTTATCAAAGTCAGATGGCAAAGAGTCATGGATGTAGAAAGAGGTAAAAGGGATAGGAGGCTTTTTATTTAAAATTAAAAATAATTTTTCTTCTAAGCAAAAACCTTACCTTTATGGTAAAAAACAAATGATACAGAAACATACAAAATACAGAGTTTAATAAATTATTCTATGGTAAAAACACCTGTAATGACCACTGAAATCAGGAACAGAACTTTGCCACCCACCCAAAAAGCACCTATACTGTGCCTCTTTCCTAATACATCCTATTTCTTCTTTCTTCAAAAAGTAACCACTAGCTTGACTTTTATAATAATGTTTCCCTGACATTTCTTTAATTTTTTTCTCATTGAAATTTAATCTATAATCTTTCTAAATTAAAAATAACAATATTTTTTAAAATTTCTTTTAATTTACAGGCTTTTCGTCTGTCCCTTTGTTTTCCTTGAAGTTTATTTGTTAAAGACCTGGAACACATTGACCTGCAGTTTCCTTCACTCTGGATTTTGCTACTTGCATAGTCCTGGTGAGTTTGCCGTGTTTCTCTGTTCTCTGTGATTCTCTCTGTGACTACTCTAAATTGATAGTTGTCTCCAGAACTTTGATCAGATTTTGGTCTCTTTGACAAGTCTAGAACATGTGTTGTGTTCTTTCATTGGGAATCATGGAATGTATGCTTGTCTATTTTTATTTTAATGTTTTGTTTTCATATCTATTATTTTTTTCATGTCTGGAGGATTTTTGTAAGGTGATACTTCACCTTATCTGCCATCTAGTTACCTGGAGGTACAGTTCATATAAATGCTTGATTTAATTTTAATTTTAATTTTTTATTTTGAAATTAAATGTAATGGAGTGACATTGATCAATAAGAGTACATACTTTTTAGGTGAACATCTCTATAGCATTTGAACTGTTGATAGCATGGTGTGCCCATGACCAAAAGTCAAATCATTTTTGTCACCATATATTTGTCCATTTTTACTCCCCTCCCCTCTGCCCTTCCCCTAGGTAACAACTTCACTTTTATCTATGTCCATGAATTTCTATTTTATATCCCACCTATGTGTAAAATAATAGTTCTTAGCTTTTTCTGATTGACTTATTTCACTCAGTATAATGTTCTCAAGGTCCATCCATGTTGTCATAAATGTCACTATGCCATCATTTTTTATGGCTGCATAATATTTCATTGTATACATGTTCCAAATCTTCTTTATCCAGTCCTCTATCGAGGGACAATTTGGTTGTTTCCGTGTCTTGGGCACCATGAATAATGCCGAGATGAGCATGGAAGTGCATATGTCTTGGTGTACCAATATTTTCAAGTACTTTTTGGGTTAGATATACAGTAAAGGGATTGCTGGTTCATATGGTAATTCTGTTTTTAATTTTTTGAATAATCACCATACTTTCTTCCATAATGGCTATACCAGTTTACATTCCCACCAGCAGTAAATGAGGGTTCTTTTTCTCCACAGCCTCTCCAATACTTGTTATTACCTGTCTTGTTAATAACAGCCCATCTAACAGGTATGAGGTGGTATCTCACTGTAGTTTTGATTTGCATTTCTTTAATAGCTAGCAAAGAAGAGCATCTTTTTAAATATATCTGTTGGCCATTTGTATGTCTTCTGGGGAGAAGTGCCTGTTCAGTTCCTATCCCCATTTTTTAATTGGATTGTTCACCTGTTTGTTGCTGGGCTTTGTGTGTTCTTTATACATTTTGGATATTAACTCCCCATCAGAATTATTGTTTGTGAATATCATCTCCCATTTGGTTGGTAGTCTTTTTGTTTTGTTGTTGATTTCTTTTGCCGTGCAGAAGCTTTTTAGTTTGATGTAGTCCCATTTATTATTGCTTTTACTTTCCCTGCTTTTGGTATCATTTTTATAATATGGTTCTCTATGGCCAAGGTCCATGACTTTAGTATTTATATTTTCTTCTATGTAATTTATTGTTTTGGATCTTATATTTAGGTCTTTGATCCATTTTGAATTAATTATTATGCAGGGGGACAAACTGTAGTCAAGTTTCACTTATTTGCATGTGGCTTTCTAATTTTCCCAGCACCATTTATTGAAGAGGTTTTGTTTTCCCCATTGTGTGTTTTTGAGTCCTTTGTCAAAGAAGATTTATCCATATATTTGTGGGTTTATTTCTGGGCTCTCTATTCTGTTTCATTGGTCTCTATGTCTGTTTTTCTGCCAATACCATGCTGTTTTAATTATAGTGGCTCTATAGTATAACTTGAAGTCAGGTAGTATGATACCTCTAGCTCCATTCTTTTTTTCTTAGGATTGCTTTGGCTATTTGGGGTCTTATATGGTTCCATACAAATCTAGTGGGTTTTCTTTACTAGTCTTTAAAAAATGACATTGGATTAAGTATGTATATTGCTTTGGGTAATATGGCCATTTTAACTATGTTGATTCTTCTAGTCCATGAACATAGAATGCTTTTCCATTTCATTGTGTCTTTTTTAATTTCTTGCAATAATGTTTTGTAGTTTTCAGTGTATATGTTCTTTACCTCCTTTGTTAAATTTATTTTTAGGTATTTTATTTCTTTGGTTGTAATTGTAAAAAGAATTGTTTTCATTTCAGTTCATTTTTTGAAGTTTTATTGTTGGCATATAGGAAAGCAATAGACTTTTGTTTATTGATTTTGTATCCCGGGACTTATTATTTTTAATAGTTTTTCAGTGGATTCTTTGGGGTTTTCTAGAGACAGGGTGATGTCATCTGCAAAAAGTGATACCTTAACTTTTTTTCCCTGTACGGATGCCTTTTATTTCTTTCTCTTGCCTGATTGCTCTGGCTAGGACTTCCAGTACTGTGTTGAATAAAAGTGGTAAGAGTGGGCAGCCTTGTCTTGTTCCTGATTTTAGAGGAAAAGCCTTTATTTTCTCACCATTTAGTATAATATTAGCTGATGATTTGTCATATATGGCCTTTATTATGTTGAGGTATTTTCCTTCTATACCCATTTTATAGAGTGTTTTAAACATGAATAGATGCTGTAGCTTATTAAATGCCTTTTCTGCAGTCTATTGATAGGATCATATGATTTTTGTTCTATGTTTTGTTGATGTGGTGTATTATTATATGTTGATCTACTTAATGTGTGTTGAAACATCCTTGTTCTCCTGGAATGAATCCCACTTGATTATAATATATTATTTTTTAAAATGTATTGTTGTATTTGATGTGCTAGTATTTTTTTATTTTATTTTAGGATTTTTGGATCTGTATTTCTTAGAGATACTGGTCTGTAGTTTTTTTGTGTGTTTTCCTTGCCAGGTTTTGGTATGCAGGTTATGTTGGCCTCATAAAATGTGTTAAGGAGTATGGCTTTTTCCTCTAATTTTTGGAAGACTTTGAAAAGGATAGGTACAATGTCTTCTTTGAATGTTTGGTAGAATTGACTAGTGTAGCCATCTGGTCCTGGACTTTTATTTTTAGAGAGGTTTTTGATAGTAGTTTTTATTTCCTCCCTGCTTATAGGTCTTTTTGGTTTTTCACTTTTTTTGTGACTCTGGCTAGGAAGATTGTATAGTTCTAGGAACTTATCTATTTCTTCTAGATTGTTGAATTTGGTGACATATAATCTTTCATAGTATTCTACTGTGATCTCTTGTATATCTATAATGTCTGTGGTAATTTCTTCTCTTCCATTTTGGATTTTGTTTATGTGAGTTCTTTCTCTCTTTTCTTTAGTGAGTCTAGCCAGGTGTTTGTCAATTTTATTAAAGGTCTTTCAAAGAACTAGGTCTTTGTTATATGTTTTCTATTTTATTTAGTTCTATAATTTTTACTTTCTTTTTCTGACTTTGGGTTGCCTTTGTTTTTCTTTTTTTAGTTCTTTAAGATGTGATGTTAGGTTGTTTATTAGCTCTTACTGCTTTTGTTGCATCCCAGAATTTGTTTTAAAAAATATATTTTTAAAGTTTTATTTATTGATTTTAGAG
This sequence comes from Rhynchonycteris naso, assembly GCA_037038555.1. Classification (NCBI taxonomy): domain Eukaryota; kingdom Metazoa; phylum Chordata; class Mammalia; order Chiroptera; family Emballonuridae; genus Rhynchonycteris; species Rhynchonycteris naso. Next base: position 194,808,803 of record CM072999.1, on the reverse strand, counting down.
AGAGAGGAGAGAGAGAAAGAAATGTGGTGAGGTGCAAGAGCAGGAAGCATCAATTTGTAGTAGTTGCTTCTTGTATGTGCCTTGACTGAGAAAGCCTGGTATTTCAAAACAGTGACTTCAGCATTCCAGGTCAACACTATATCCACTGCACTACCACAGGTCAGGTCAGACCTTTTGATATATTATCATTCTCATTTGTCTGTATATATCTTTTGATTCCTGCTTTTATTTTCTCTTTGACCCTGTCATTTTTCAGAAGTATGTTGTTTAATTTCCATATTTTTGTGAGTTTTTTTAATAGCTTTTGCAGTTGAATTCTAATCTAAAAGCCATATGATCAGAGAATATGTTTGGTATAATTTCAGTCTTCCTGAATTTGTTAATGATAGTTTTGTGGCCCAACATTTGGTCTATTCTTGAGAATATCCATGCACACAGGAAGAAAAATGTATAATCTGATGTTCTGGGATAAAATGTTCTGTAAATGTCTATTATGTACTTTAAGTCTAGTGTGTCATTTAAGGTCAATATTTCTCTATTGATTTTCTGTTTGGATGATCTAACTAAAGTCATCAATGGTGTATTGAGATCTCCAAGTATAAATGCATTTTTGTCCGTTTATAATTTTTGATGCATTAATAGATGCCTCATATATTTTGGTGCTCCTTGATTCGGTGCATATATATTAAGAAGTGTTATGTCTTCTTGATATAGTGTCCTGTTTATCACTATAAAATGTCCATCTTTGTCTTTGTTACCTTAGTTGTCTTGAAGTTTGCAGTGTCGGATATAAGTATAGCTATACCTGCTTTTATTTGTGTATTATTTGCTTGGAGGCTTGCTTTCCAACCTTTCACTTTGAGTCTGCTTTTGTCCCTACAGCTTATATTTGTCTCCTGACGGCAGCATATGGTTGGTTTTGCTTTTTGATACAATCTGGTACTCTGTGCCTCTTTATTGGTGAGTTCATTTTGTACGCATTTAAGGTAATTATTGATATATGAGAATTTTCTGTAGCCATTTTGTTTTCTGGTAGTTCTGTGTCTCCCTTGGTTCTGTTCTTTTGTGTTTCTGTCAGTTGTTTTTGTTTGGTAGTATTTCATACTTCTTACCTCTATTTGCTGTCTTTTGAAGCTATGTATTTCAGTTTTAGTTTTTATCATGGGTGATTACCATTAGTTTATTGAGAAAAAAGTTTCATATATACAAGAGTTCTTTTCTCTCAAGTGCTTCTGCACTCCATCCTCCTTTGCTACTGTAGATCTTTATCCTTTCTTATTTTATGTTATTGTTATCACAAATTATCATTGTTTATATTGTAACCTTTTTAGAGCTTTTACTTGTAGTATTATGTTGTCCTGTTCTTTGTATCTGGTAGAAAACCCCCCTTGAGTATTTCCTGCAGTGGGGTTTCTGGTTATAAATTCTGTCAGCTTCTGTACATCTGCAAAAATTTTTATTTCTCCTTCATATTTGAAGGATAACTTTGATGAATATAATATTCATGGCTGGTATTTCCTGTCTTTCAGTACTTTGAATGTTTGGGTCCTCTCTTTTCTGGCTTGTATAATTTGTGCTAAAAAGTCTGATGATAACCTCATGGGTTATCATCACAAATTTACATGTTGAGTTCTTTTTTCCAGCTGCCTTTAGGATTCTCTCATTGTTGATATTTTTTTGAATATACTCTTCTTACCCTTCTCCCTCTTCTCTTCTTTTGAAATACCCATTATTCTTATATTACTCTTTCTGATGAGTCAGAGAATTCTTAGAGCTCTCTCATTTATTAAAATTTTTGACTCTGTCTCTTCTTTCCTTTGTATCATCTCTAGTTGCTTGTCTTCGATGTCACTGATTATCTCCTTTAACTGGCTTGTTCTATTAACTAAAGTTGCTAGCTAATTTTTCAGTTCATATATTAAGTTCTTCTCTGTTTTTAAAGTTTCAGGCTCCTTGGTGAGGAATTTGTTTTGTTTTCTAGCTCATTAAGTTGCCTGTTAGTGTTTTGCTGCATCTTGTTGAGTATTTTCAATACTTTAGTTTTGAATTTTGAATTCTCTATTATTTAACTTCTGGGTTTCCATATGATTGAGATTGCTTTCTGGAGATTTTTCATTTTCTGTCTGAACTATGTCTCTTTCTTGAGTAGTGATGATATTCCTTTTTTCCTGCCTTGAGGGCATTTGAGAGTTGTGTTGTTAAGAAATTAAGCAAACAACAAAAATATAAAAATAGAAAATAAATTTAAAAATAAAATAAATTATTAAAGAGAACAACCACAAAAACAAAAACCAAAAATCCCCTGAATAATCAAAAACAAACAAAAGAAGGAAACTAAAGAAAAACAAAAGATTAGAAGAAAAAAATATTTTCAAGATTTTTTTTCCCAGTAAGTGGTGCTGGATTACACATTTTAGCTCTATAAAATCCTAGGCTGAATTCTGCTGAGAAGCTTCTGTCTCAAAGGTGGTGGGAAGACTGCATTCCCAAAATGGATGTGGTGTTTATTGAGGGCTTTACAGCTTTTGCAATGGCAATGTCAGGCCTCCAGTGTTCCTCCCTATGTCCCAATAGATCAGAATTCCAGACACAGAACACCTCTTTTCATCATGGGAAAGAGTGCTCCTGTAGATCTAGCTGTTGGGTATATCTCTACCACACTTCATACCTACAAGAGGAGGGAGGGAACTGGGAGGTTGTGGGACTCCACTTTATATTTTTGTGTCTCTGATAGTGTAGGCTGCTGGCTGACAGTGGGAACACTGGCCGTGACCCCAGGCTCTGCCACCATGGTTCAGTATTACACCAAATTTCGCCCAATCTCTCTGCTCCCCCTGGCAAGAGAAGACCAAGTCACTTTAGGTTTCTCCCCTCTCTGGAACCCTGGCATAGGAAAGCTGGGATAGTTTAGACCTCTCCCCTTTCTGGAGTCTGAGCATGAGCAAGTCTTATCTCCCTCATCCTGCATTTTTTACCCTTCCCACCTTTAGTCAGTTAGAGGTTTAGATATTTCAGGCAAGTCTTCAAGCCCAGCTGGGGCTCTATTGCGAAGTTATAACTGTTCAAATTTTTGTAATTTCAAGGAGAGAGATCATGGGTGTTTCTCATACCACCATTACTCTGATGTCACTCCAGGTTATAATTGATTTTTTCCTTTTTACATCACCACGTTTCCTGTATATTGTAAAGATAACTGATTAGCTGTTAAAATGTAATTATGAGTTTATGGATTTAAAGAAATGGGTTTCAATCCATTATAATTATTATTATTATTGAAGTTCAAATGGTCCTATTCTTGACCAATGAGAACCTCTTGCTGCTATCTGCTTAGTTCTCTTAACATGACTCTAGTAATTTTTGGTGATTTTGTTGCTGTCTTTTATGACATTATGACAGACGTTCCAACTTCATCTTTTACATTTTCTGCACTAGACCTGGGACCAGCCATTTACCCAAAAAGCCCAAGTTCCTTTTATTGGGAAATTGCATTTCAAGAGCATAGTCTGAGTACTAGGGATGCTCACTGATACCAGGTTATTTTAAGGCCTTTCCTGTGGATAGAGCTAGGCATTATACATATTACAAATTAAAATGTCTTGTGAATTCATCTTAATATAGTCAATTCAAATTTAGAACTTCAGGAATACTAGGTTTTTACCTAACCTTTTCTATATTACATTTATATTCTTTCTTTCACAATGAGAATCCTGTTTCTCAAGGACATGAGGGGTGATGGAATTAGAATATTTCATGCTTACTAATTTGATTTATCTCATTTTACATTTACAACAGAATAGATGAAAAATACTAATACTACCATCTTCAATTATGATTACTAAAAACAGCTTATTTTAGAGGAGGAGAGATTCTAACCCTGTCCTCTTCAGAGTTTTTCAGAAATTGAAATTTAGAAGGATGTTAGTAAGGTCTGAATGTTTGTGCCCCACCCTAAATTCATATGTTGAAATTCTAACTCCCAAGGTGATGGTCTTAGAAAGTGGGGATTTGGGGAGATGATTAGGTTATGAAGGCAGAACCCTCATGAATGGAGTGCCCTTATTAAGAGTTATGTCACTCTTTCCACTATGGGACGTTACAGTAAGAACACGGCCATCTAAGAGGAAGTGGGTCCTCACCAGATACCATAGATATGCTAGCACCTGATCTTAGACTCTTTGTCTCCAGAACTGTGAGAAATAAATGTTGTTTCTAAGCCACCCAGTTTTAGTACTTTTGTTATAGCAGCCTGAATGGACTAAGACAGATGGCTTATATTTTTAGTTGGAAATAGTAAATATATCATAACACAAATATAACAAAATTTAACATGGATAAAAATAAAGGCCTGACCTGTATTTGGTTTCTGAAACTCAGGTATGTAATTTTAGGATAGGAAAGTAAAAATGACTGGATAGAGAAAGGGATAGTAGTAAAACAAAACACAACAGAACCCAAGTCTGCGATGTACATCAAAAATACAAGACAGTTGAAAACAAATAAAACACTACTGATGGATTTTCAGGTTGTACTTGTTCATAGAAGACTAGTGTCCAAGTCAGTGTATGGAAGCCCATGTTGATCAGACTGTATTTGTTTAGTTTTTGGTTTCGTGCTAATGTGTGGTCATTGACACACTAGAACTGACTCAGAGCAGGGGCTTTTATGGCTAATGATTTGACCATGACATCACATGAAAAGCGGTCAAAAAGCCAAAGGATGGAGAGGACTCCATAGTTATAAGACAAAGTCCTAAAAATAAAAGGTCTCCTGTTCAGTGGAGAAAACAGTAGGGTTTTGGCACTTCTTAAGATGATCAGGCAAGGGTCTTTGTTATAAAGTACAGGGAACCTAAATTCTGCTTCATTTTTGGAAGGTAGTTTCTAACTGTTGGAGTTGCCCAACCATGGGGTAGACTTCTTGTCAAGTAATGAGCTTCTTGTCTTTACAATCACTTAAGCCAGTTTAAAAACAAAGTCATATTATTACCTACTAACTCTAATGTTCCATTTGCTATGTATGCAAGGAAGGGATTAAATAATTTTATGGCATATAAACATGACTGTGAACCCATTTTTGTGAATGTAATTTCCAGGTAAGGAGATATACACTATTATGTTGTTCCTAGCAAGGACAATACCAATATTAGTGACAATCCAGTTTATTTTTTTGCTCTCAATGTTATCATTTGTTTTGTCTGTTTAGACCTTCGACCTCCATTACAGATATCAGTGCTAAACTAAACCAGTATGATAAAAGAGCCTGGAATTTTTTTTAAAATTTATTTATTTATTCATTTTAGAGAGGAGACACAGAGTGAAAGAGAGAGAGAGAGAAAGAGAGAAAGGGGGGAGGAGCTGGAAGCATCAACTCCCATATGTACCTTGACCAGACCAGTGCAGGGTTTTGAACTGGCGACCTCAGTGTTCCCAGGTCGACGCTTTATCCACTGCACCACCACAGGTCAGGCTGGAATTTTTAAGTCATGAAATTTCCAGGTAATACTTATAAGTGACCATGAATATTTATGAAAAGACCATAAGTAAAATAATGTTGATTTTTCCTATTTCTTACCGAAATGTACTGGCCATTTATTATAATTACAAAGGTAATTTTAAATAAAAAAGAAGTTGCTATTATCATCATTCAAAAGGCAAAAAGGCAATTTAGGGCAAGGCAGTTGGACACCTCACACAAAGCCACTCAGTGTGGAGACTGACTAAAAGGGAAGGACAGACATGCGCTGCTTTTCACCATGCAAGTAAGAGGCATTGTACAAATGTGTCCATTCCTGGCCTTGAGGAGAATTTGGTACCTATCTTCCCAGAAGAGGGGGCATATGGATGGGAGATGAGTATCACAACCTCACCAAATTTTGTGTTAAGAATTGCCTGTAAGGTTTGCACCAACTATGTGGACATTGAATGTGTGTTGTAGAGATTGGGTTGTCAAAGGAGGGAGTGGGGATAGTGCATATGTTTAAAGCTGAGCACCAAAGCAACCTAGTGAAAGGAACCTGTTTTTCATCAAGAAGATCCTCAATGTGGCCTCAGGGCTTCTCTTTCATTGTTCACTCAAAACCTCTGAATGTAAGGTTCCCATTTCTTCTGTCATTTTATTTTATTTATAAAATTAAACTTAACAGGGTGGGTGACATTGATCAATAAAAGTACATAGGTTTCAGGTAAACATTTCTATGGCATTTGAACTGTTGATTATGTTATATACCTCTCACCCAAAGTCAAAACATTTTTGGTCACTGTATATTTATCTCTCTTTAATCTCTACCCCCATCCTGTCCCCTACCCTGCTCATTTGTCATTTTAGTATGCATAATATGCCAACTTTTCTGGTAATGATTTCTAGTGAGGTAGAAATATTTAGAGTTGAAGAAGAGTGTCTGCTTCTTTCCTTAACTTTTATAAGCTTCTTATTTCACTTCACTGTGGACAGTGGTTCCATAGCTCTAAGTACAACCCCCAGAGGAGACAGCCAACATCACCAGGGCCCCAAGCTAGATTTATGTTGTCTCATTTAGTAGATGCTTAGGACATCACCTTTCTGGGCCTTTCCCTGTGGGTTCCTTCCTGGGCTCCAGGGCATGTACTCTTGAGGGTTGTCTGGCTGATATCATTGGTGCCCTCATTCATGTTAGGTATTTTGCTGGAGTGAAGCTCCCTGACAGAACTCAGAAGGGCCTGTTGCAACAGTTTGATGGATGAGAAAGGAGTTGCACGTTTCCCCTTAAGGGCTTAGCATGGTGTCAACTACACCCCATGTTGATCTCCATGGGGTTTTGTCCCTGTTAGTTAGAGCAGGGTCACGGCAGAGCCAGGCATGACTGTTCAGATTCCTGTCAGCAAGGGGCTTTGACATAGTTGGCATGTTTGACTGTATAGTGGTTTAATTGGCAAGAGGAGCATACACTTGGGGTTGTTACCCACAGAGGTAGGTGGATGGTAAAAGACATGCTTGGAATACAATGTGAGCAGAAGTGTAAGAGGAGAAGCCATCTTTGGAATTTGTTATAATTATTTTGCCTTATACACAAACATTTCTGTTCAGGTTAGTTGTGTGTTGTGCCAGCTTATGTAAGAATGTCAAGCATCAGTTCTTGTCTGATTTTCTCACAGCTTGTACTAACATTTCTTGTTTTTTTCAGCATATGAGTCACAATTTTACTTTCCTATATTAGTGTCAGTTTACTGTTTTAAGTGACCTTATCATTCAAAGCCTTTTGCAGTCCAAATAGACCTTACACATGGAGCTTTGGGATATGCCAACAGCATAAATAAGTAGAGGAAACTGACACATAGGAGAGATCCAGGTATGATTCAGAGCAGCTATTTAGGAATAGTGGCAACCTAGTGTGGTTGTCTGATTCTGAAACCACTGCCTTGGCAAATCATAGCCTGTGACCTCTGGTTCTCAGTCTGCTTGCTTCAGGTCTGCATCCAGACATTTCCAGCTGGACCTTAGTAGAAATATAAACACATCTTAGAAGACCAATTGAATAAAACAATTAGAAAATTCAAAAGGTGAAAGTAGCAGAAAACAGCCTGATAGAACTAACAGTATGGAAACCAACTTAATAGAAGTAAAAAGAGGAATACAAAGATGATAAACATCATAAATTGATTCTTGAAGGAGATTTAGTGTTTATTTGTGTCACAAGCAGAAAGGTTCCTTCTGACTTCAATTATGACAATTCATGAGAAGTTGGTGGATCAGTAGATATGTTTGTTGGATACTTTCACGCCTTAGAGAAGAGCTTAATTGGAACAGCCCAATATTTTTCTTTGCTTGAGATATGAGAGCCTGACTCATCTTTTGGGAAAAGTCATACATCTAAACAGTTTTATGTTCCATAGTTGTCAGGTTAAAATGCCAGCTGGCAAAACAACCTAGAATAAGGAGCATGGTGAATGGAGTGAGTGGGCAGACTACAAGTTGCTACCCTTAATGAAAATCTTTAGGACTGCACCAAAAGAAAATGATGGCAGAAATTAAAATGCAGATTTCTCAAGTACTTCTATGTGGTTTAATTATCTCAGCACCTGAAAGAGCTTTGTTTAAATAGAATAAAACCTGTTATGCGTCATGTCAGAGGAGTCTAACTGCTCTGAGAACAGTTTTGCATTTTTAACTATCATGTTGTCTTCAAATTAGTATTGGCTTATGACCTTGGCTTTCAGGTGGTATTTGTGACAGCTGACAATGTTAATAGTAATTCTCATTCCATGATAAAATATGTAGTTTTTATTGTAATAAAAATAAAGTAGTAGTATTTTAATAAAAATAAAGTAAATATTATTTGTGGTCTCATAGATACTATGAATCTTTATATAATAAGTCTCATTTTTAGAAGTGTGATACATTTTAATTGCCAAATTAACAGCACTGGAGCACATTTTTAGGTGGAATTGTAATATGATTTGACACTACTTTTTGTGATGCCTATTAGTATTAAAAGTCTCTAAATAATTCCATGTACTGCACATATTTGTTGCTGCCATCTCTACTCTACCTGATTTTGTTATCAGCAATGAATGAAGATGAGTTTTACTCTGAACTTTAGAAGATTGTCCTCAAATATTCTAAAGTTATATAAATATTCTGTTCCAAAGAATAATTAACAGAATGAGTTTTAGTATATGTTAAGTGAAAATGCAATAGATCCTGTGATATGACACACTAGCCAGACCTGTGGTGGTGCAGTGGATAAAGAATATACCTGGAATGCTGAGGTTGCTAGCTCCAAACCCCATGCTTGTTGCCCAGTCAAGGCACATACGAGAAGCAACTATTACCAGTTGATGCTTCCCTATCTCCACTCCCCCTCACTTTTTCTCTCTCTAAAAAAAGGAAAAAAATATTTATAAAATGATACACTAGATCAGATGGATTAAATTGATATCTTCAGAGCATCTCACTTCAAAGCAGCAGAATATGCATTCTTTTTCAAGTGTACATGGAATATTTTCTAGGATAGACCATGTATTAGGGTATAACCACAGCTCGATAAATTCAAGGTTGAATTCTTTTAAAGCATCTTCTTTGACCATAATGCTTTAAAACTAGAAGTCAATCTCAAGAAAAAAACTGAAAAACACACGAAGACACGGAGCCTGAATAACATGCCATTAAACAATGAGTGGCTTAACAATGATATCAATGAAGAAATCAAAAGATAACTTGAAAAAATATGAAAATGAGAACAAAACAACACAAAGTCTGTGAATACAGTGAAAGCAGTCCTAAGAGGGAAATTCATAGCATTATAGGCCCATCTTAAGAAACAAGACAAATCCCAAATAAGCAATCTAACTTTACACTTGAAGAAACTTCTCAAACTTTTCCAAAAAATTAAAGAGGAGTGAAGACATTCAAGCTCATTTTATGAGGCTATCATCCTGTTTCCAAAACCAGGTGAAGACACTAATAAGAAAGAAAATTATAGGTCAATATCCCTGATGAACATAGATTAGAGATTTTTAAAATATTAGCAAATTGGATCCAGCAATACATTAAACAGATTATACACCATGATAAGAGGGATTTATTCTGGGGATGTAAGGTTGGTACAGTGTTCGCTAATCAATCAATGTAATATACCAAATAAGCAAAGTGAAGGATGCAAACCACATGATCATATCAATAGATGCAAAAAAAGCATTTGATAAAATCCAGTACCCATTTATGAAAAAACAAACAAAAACTTTTCAGCAATATAGGAATGGAAGGAACATACCTCAACATAATAGAGGCCATATGTGACACACCCATAGCCAACATCATACTCAATGGGCAAAAACTAACAGTGTTCCTCTTAAGATCAGGAAAAAGATAGGTATGTCTACTTTCACCATGGTATTTCAATATAGTACTGGAAGTCTTAGCCACAGCAATCAGGCAAGAAAATAAACAAAAGCTGTCCAAATTGGAAAGGAAGAAGTAAAACTGTCATTATTTGCAGATGACATGTTGTTGTTTTAGAGAGGAAAGAGGGAGAGAAGGGTGGTTCTTTATACTATATATAGAGAACACTGAAGATCTCACCAAAAAACTAATAGAACTGATAAATGAATTCAGTCAAGTAACAGGATGTAAAATAAATATCCAGAAACCAGTTACATTTTTATATATCAATAATAAACTATCAGAAAGAGAGACTAAGAAAATAATCTCATTCACAATTGCTTAAAAAATACTTAGGTGTAAATATAACCAAGGATATAAAAGACCTGTACTTTTTTTTATTATTAATTATAAGACACTGAAGAAAGAAAATGAAGAAGATACCAATAAGTGGTGTGTTCATGGATAGGAAGAATTAACATCATTAAAATGTTCAGACTACCTAAAACAATCTATAGGTTCATCGGAATTCCTATCAAGATACCAGTGACGTATTTCACAGAACTAGAACAAATATTTCAAAAATGTATATGAAACCACAAAAGGCCCCAAATAGCCACAGCAATCTTGAGAAAGAGGAACAAAGTTGGAAGAACCATGCTTATATTATAGTATTACACTCTACTATGTGGCCTTGATAATCAAAAAAGCATGTTGCCTGATCTGTTGTGGCGCAGTGGATAAAGCGTTGACCTGAAATGCTGAGGTCACGGGTTTAAAACCCTGGACTTGCCCTTTCAAGACATATGAGAAGCAGCTATTATGAGTTGATGCTTCCTGCTCTTCCTCCACCCTTCTCTCCCTCTTTCCTCTCTAAAACAACAACAAAACACATATACAAACACACACTCACACACACACAGCATGTTACTGGCATAGAAACAGTCATGTAGTTCAACGGAACAGATTAGAGAGCCCAGAAATAAACTCACATTGTTATGGTCAATTAATATTTGACAAAGGAGGAAAGAACAAACAATGGGTTAAAGATAGTCTATCCAATAAATGGTGTTGGGAATGTTGGACAGATAACGTGCAAAACAAATCAGACTAGACCATCTTCTTACACCATACACAAGAATAAACTCAGCATGGATTAAAGACTTACGTGTAAGTTGTGATAACATAAAAATTTTGGAAGAAAACATAGGCAGTAAAATCTTGGACATTTGTCATAGCAATATTTTTCTGATACATCTCCTTGGGCAAGGGAAGCAAAAGGAAAAGTAAGCAAATGGGACTACATCAAGCTAAAAAGTTTTTGAACAGCAAAGGAAACCATCAACAAAATAAAAAGACAACCCACTGAATGGGTAAACATATTCACCAGTGATACATCTGATAAGGGTTTAATATCCAAAATTTATAAAGAACTTATAAACTCATCACCAAAAATCAAAGAATCCAACTAAAAAAAGGGCAAAGAATCTGAACAGACCCGTGATGGTGAACCTATGACACACATGTTCAGCACTGACACATGTAGCCATTTTCGATGACACGTGGCCGCATGTGGCAGCCTACCAGCGAAGTATGGGGCTGCATGCCGAGAAGGACATTTCATCCTCGGCTACTGCACGGCCAGGTGCAGTAGCCGAGGATAAAACATTTGTTGTATTGTAGACTCTCTGTGCCGGAGGTCTGTAGGTCAAAATAAAAGAACTCCGGCACAGAGTGTCTAGTTCTGGGACTTCTGGTTAGGTCATTTTTCTCAAAGTAACACACCACCCAAGTTATGCTCAGTTTTTTGGCGAATTTTGACACACCAAGCTCAAAAGATTGCCCATCACTGGAATAGACTCTTCTCCGAAGAAGACATACAGATGGCCAGTAGATATATAAAAAGATGCTCAGTGTCACTAATCATCAGAGAAATGCCAATTAAAAACACAATGTGATATCACGGCACACCTGCCAGAATGGCTATCATCAATAAATCAACAAATAAGTATTGGTAAGGATGTGGAGAAAAGGGAACCCTTGTGCACTGCTGGTGGGAATGCAGACTGTCAAAGCCACTGTGGAAAACAGTATGAGTTACTTCTAAAGTTAAAAAATGGGACTACCTTATGACCCCATGATTCCACTTCTGGGAATATATCTGAAGAAATCTGAAACACTAATTCTAAACAATATTTGCACCACTATGTTCATTGAAGTGTTATTTACAAAGGCCAAGATTTGGAAGTAGCCCAAGTGCCCATCAGTAGATGAGTGTATAAAAAAAGACTGGCCTGACCAGGCGGTGGTGCAGTGGATAGAGCGTCGGACTGGGATGCGGAAGACCCAGGTTCGAGACCCCGAGCTCGCCAGCTTGAGCGCGGGCCAATCTGGCTTGAGCAAAAAAGCTCACCAGCTTGGACCCAAGGTCGCTGGCTCCAGCAAGAGGTTGCTTGGTCTGCTGAAGGCCCACAGTCAAGGCACATATGAGAAAGCAATCAATGAACAACTGTGGTGTTGCAACGGCAGCGGAAAACTAATGATTGATACTTCTCATCTCTCTCCTGTCTGTCTGTCCCTATTTATTCCTCTCTCTGACTCTCTATCTGTTCCTGTAAAAAAAAAACCCACTGTGGTACATTTACACAATGGAATACTACTCGGCTGTAAAAAAGAAGGAAATCTTACCCTTTGTGACAGCATGGATGGACCTTGAGAGCATTAAGCTAAATGAAATTATCAAGTCAGAGAAAGACAGGTACCATATAATTTCACTGATATGTGGAATCTAATGAGCAAAATGAACTAACAAGCAAAATAGAGACAGAGTCATAGATAGAGAGCAGGCTGACAGCTGTCAGTGGGGGTTTGAGGTATGTGGAGTGATTGAACAAAAAAGAGAAATAACTCAAATACATGGAGATCAGTGCAGTGATTGCCAGGGCAGAGAAGATTTTGGGGAGGTGGCAGAGAGTATGGGGAATTAAATGGTGATGAGTAGTGATTTGACCTGGGGTGGTGAACATACAATACAGTGTACAGATGGTGTGTTGTAGAATTTTGTACATGAAACCTGTGTAATTTTTTTAAACCAGTCAACCCAATAAATTCAATAAAGACCTCAGTTTCCCTTTAGAAAAATAGGGAACTTGTATTAAATCTTGGTGCTGCCTTCTTATAGATACATGGAAAATTTTGCTCCCGTCACATGTCTTCATAAATGCCACCTGAGAATGGAAATTCGACTGTGGAAAACAATACAATAATAATGCTAGCATGAAATCAAGCTGCTCTTAGTTTTGTAGTCACTATTGCAGAAATGATCATTGGTAACATTTGTAGTGGTCTGTAGAGAATGATGGAATTCATTGTAAAGCACTTGCTCATTAAAAAGAAAATCAACATTGTCACTTATGCACATGAATCCCCTCTATTGACAGTTTTCTTTTCTGACAGCACCAAGCTTCTATCTAGACATAGAGAACTGTCATAAGACTAAATTGATTTGAAACTGGAATATTCTTTCTGTAAAAGCTCATCAGGTTGGAGTCAATTTGTTCATAGTGCTGCCTGTCTCAGAATCACAAAGATGCGCTATCTGGGTTTTATTATTTTTTTGACCATATGAATACACTGATTATTTGAAATTCAGAGTAAATGTCTGTTCACATTAATTCTCACATAAATTTCTTTTATTTTTTATTTTTATTTTTTAGAGAGAAAGAGACAGGAAGGGAGAGAGATGAGAAGCATCATCTTGTAGTTGTGGCACTTCAGTTGTTCATTGATTGCTTCTCATACATGCCTTGAATGGGGGGCTCAAGCTGAGCTAGTGATCCCTTTCTCAAGCCAGTGACCACAAGATCGTGTCAATGATCCCATATTTAAGCTGGTGAGCCTGTGTTTAAGCTGGATGAGCCCTCACTCTAGCTAGAGACTACGGGGTTTCAAACCTGGGACCTCAGCTGTCCAGGTTGATGCTCTATCCACTGCTCCACCACTGGTCAGGCCCTAATTACTTTTTATTTATTTATTTATTTATTTATTTATTTATTTATTTATTTATTTAATTCATTTTAGAGAGGAAACACAGAGTGAGAGAGAGAGAAAGAGAGAAAGGGGGGAGGAGCTGGAAGCATCAACTCCCATATGTGCCTTGACCAGACCAGTGCAGGGTTTTGAACTGGCGACCTCAGTGTTCCCAGGTCGATGCTTTATCCACTGCGCCACCACAAGTCAGGCCCTAATTACTTTTCAATTGAAGGAGAGAACAGAGCATTGTTTCTTTTTCATATTGTCTCCCTAAAGACAGGTAATAGAATGTTTCATAGGTCCTTCTTTGGAAAAATCAGGATTGTATGTGCAGCTAAAATGAAATATTTGAGCCCGACCAGGTGGTGGTGCAGTGGATGGACTCAGAGGATCCAGGTTCAAAACACTGAGGTTGCGGGCTTGAGTGCTTGAGCGTGGGGTCACTGGCTTGAGCGTGAGATAAAGACATGACCCCATGGTCACTGGCTTGAAGCCCAAGGTTGCTGGCTTGAGTCCAAGGTTGCTGGCTTGAGCAAGGGGTCACTTGCTCTGCTATAGTCCATCCCCCACCCCTTTGTTCAAGGCACATACAAGAAAGCAATGAACAACTAAGGTGCCTCAATGAAAAATTGATGCATCTCATTTCTCTCCCTTCCTGTCTGTCTCTGGTTAAAAAAAATTAAAAATTAAATTAAGTATTTGATTTTTGATGATCAATATTTCTTTACCTCTGGATTGACCATCTTATAATATCAGCTCTTAGAGATCAGGGTCTGTAATATATTTATTTGATATTGAAAACTTCAACATGGGAAAAAAATCTTTCTGAGTAAAATGAGGGTTGTTTGATCTTTAATATCTGAACTCTGTCTTTAGTCCAATTCCTCTCAAATTGAAAAGAAAGATTCATAGTGCCTTGCTTTTAGTATTAAGAATACTTGAGATTCAAGTGCCATTTTTAAAGCAAAGTTAATGAATACTGGATTTGGCTCCTGACCCTCTGTCTGTAAATAGCTTCTGTGGGAATTTGCGTCATGGCTGATCTTTAGGGTTGGTATCCAAGAGAACCATTTATCCCTTTAGGGTGTGTCCCCGAGATCACTGTTGAGAATAGGACTCTGAGCCAGACCCAAGAAGGGTTCATTCATGTATAATTACTATGATTGTAAAATTGCTTAGAAGTGGAGGGCATTTCTTGGCTGTCTGATGTAATCCTTTGTGATGGATGAACCCCTCTTTGGTATCCTCAACATGTGGGCATTCAGCCTTCTTCCAACAACTGCAATGATGAGGAGCCTGCTGCTTTATGAGGCAGTTCATTTCAGTTTTGCATAATTCTTACTTATTAACACTTGTTTCCTGTCAATGAATAGAAGCCATATTTTACACTCAGTGGTCGTAGTTCTGAGCTTTGTAGAGTTGTCCTAATTGCTATCCACACAGAAGTCCTTTGGATACATGATGGAAGGTATCAGCACCCACTTTAGCCCCACCACATCCCAACCTGTGGAGATGGAGCTAGGAATCTTAGTTTTAAATAAAACCTCCAGGTGCTTTTGATCAGCGCGGACTCTGAGAACCACTGCGTGGTGGGAACATTGACAGCCGAGAGGACTGTATTGGGTGGTGCAGACACCTGGGCGTATAGTGCAGAGAAGGCACACAGAGTTCAGGAAGGACTTTCCAGGATACAGAGGCTAGCAGTCAGAGAAATAATGGAAGAGGTCTTAGACCTGTGTAGGTCATTCCTTGGGACAGAAAGGGACCTGGTGGGTTTAAAGACAGGCAGCAAGCCCGGTGTGACTTCTTCTAGGGACCTGGGTGGAAGACAGACCAATAATCTGGAGAGGTCAGATTGTAAAGGGCACAGTCGGTCACGCTCAGGTATTACACATTACACCACAGGCATTGGGAACCACAGTCAGTTTCCATCCAGGGAAGCCCTGAACAGAAGAGTGTTCTAGAAATATAGCCGTAGTCATGTGAATAGAGGGGACTGAAGAGGGTCGGCAGCAGGAAGGCGGCTGAGAGTGCAGGTAAGGAGCACCGAGGGGCTGAAATGACTGTACCTTCTGTATTGAGTATAAAAAAGAGAAAGAGCAGGGAGGAACATTTGCTTTCGGATGTCTTAAAATTGGGTACATTTTAGTATATTCCAGTAGGGCTATCCAAGTGGATTTGGCTCAGGAAAAGTTTTCTGAGCCAAAGTGACAGATTTGGGGATATCATCACATAGATGAGTTTCTAGAAGAGAAAGATGAGAAACTTGAAAATGGGACTTTGGGGACACCCACACTTAGGGGGTGAGCTGAGGAGGAAGAAGCAACACGAGAAATGAAAGAGAAACAGACACATTGGGAGGGACCTGGAGAGGGCACAGACCTAGATGTCAGGTGCCAGCAGGAGGGGGGTCGTGTGCAGCTGTCTGGCCATGTGCAGTGGTGTGCCCCTTGTCTGGACAACCTCTCAGCTGTGACTGCTTTCTGTTGAAGGAGCTGCAGTTACTAATAGTCCAGTTTATACCAGAACCTATCGTATTTAAATTGAACAAAGCAGTTTTTTCTCATAAAGCAACTCTGACTTTATCTCTCTCTTGTCTATCTGTGGTCCATCTGTTCAAGTAGATGAGAGTCTACTGTGTGCCTTCATGGCATCGACCTGAATCCCTTCAATGAGCTGAGTTACCTTCACTTCTAACAGCTAAGCACCACTCCCTCTCACCTGCCCCCTTTTAAACTTGAATTTGTTCATCTAGCAAAGTGCTAGTAGGGCTTTCTTTTGTGGTTCTTTTATGTCCTATTTATGTTTTCCTCCTTTCTGAACTATTTTAGTTGGGAGAGGAGGACAAACTTTTTGGCTTTGTTTTGTTGTGATTCTTGTTTATTGTTTGTTCTCAGAGGTGCTGGTCCAGCTGTGAGCTTTGATAGACTGATCACATGGGGCTCCTTAGGGCCAGAGTCCCCACAGGCAGGGGAAGGGACACTTTCTCTTAGTGTTAGTAGTTTGTGCTTGGAGGTCCTGAAGGCTCTGTGGCCCTGGCCTGCTTCTCTGGAGAGGCCAGCTGGTGCAGTCCAGAGATGCTCCTCCCACTGGGAGAGCTTGTGTGTGAGCACCCTTCAGTGAAGTCTTAAACCTTTCTGACTCCAGTCTTTCTTGTTCATAAAGGAGAAATGGGTAAAATTACTTGACTATGGGGACAGACCAGCCTCATAATAGATGTGAAACATAATACATTGCAAAGAAATATATACACATTTCAGTTATTTTGAAATGCCCACCAGAATTGAAAAATGACTGCAGGGTGGTCTTCTTTAAGATGCAATATTTGATAGCTTGAAGTTCTGTGGTTCAAGAGAGTCTGTGGATGGAAGCGTCTGGGGGTAGATGGCAGGAGCACGTC
Organism: Rhynchonycteris naso; assembly: GCA_037038555.1. Taxonomy (NCBI): domain Eukaryota; kingdom Metazoa; phylum Chordata; class Mammalia; order Chiroptera; family Emballonuridae; genus Rhynchonycteris; species Rhynchonycteris naso. The sequence goes on along the minus strand of CM072999.1, from coordinate 194,791,516 downwards.
TGCAGTGAGGAGGGCTGGAAAGGGTCAGAGCTTGTGAACGCAGCAGGGGGAGAGCCCTACGCAGTGTATCCCTTCTCAGGAAATGGACAGGTACTTAGCAAACATGGCAAGGAGCCAGGTGTTCCAACGGGACAGGGGGAAGTTTTGCCAGGAGCATTAAGGTTCAGGTTCCAGGATGCCCTTAGTCCTGCTGATCATGCTGCTGGTGGCATGGGAGACATGTATGTAGCCATGTGCCATCCTTAACAAACCCCTTTTCTTTTTATCTGAATTACTTTGATTTGTGAAAGCTGGAAGAGGGGTTAATAAGATTTCCTAAGTGCTCTGAATCTCCGAGGGCAAACCTACTACTACCTCAGAGAGCATCATTTCCGGGCCCTAACAACTTTACACACTGGATTAGAAGCACTAATGAGTTCTTACTTGTGCCAGGGGTTTGTCAGTACCAACTACCAGGGCAGCTCCCATTCCTTCTTGTCTCCTTTGATGGGGAAGTACCATTCCCTTGTCCAAAGGATAAAACAGGCAGGGTTTCCTTTGTGGGTGTGGACTGGCCAGAAGGATGGGCTTGCCCCATTGTGGACTAAGAAGATGAGATTTACTCTCTTGCTCGAAAGTTCTCCAATTTCAGAGGCAGGACCAGGAGCCAGTCTCTTCTGTCCTTTAATGCCTCTGAATCCCTTCAAAAACAGGCCAGCTTACCTTCTTGGCAGTGGCCCATGCAGGTGAGTGAACAGTATTACTGAGCAGCTAATGAGTTTCTGTTACCCTGGGAACAGGGGACAAAGCAGGCTCAGTAGGGCAGGTAATGCTTTTGGTGCACAGTGACTGGGTAGAGTCACATTACATTGTTACCAGTGCTTCCCAGACAGAGGTTTTATTTTCTCAGTAATGGCTTTGTTATTCATCATAGCTTCAGTTTCTAATATTTATTATAACTTCACAAGCAGAGTCAGTCATCTGTTGGATTTTGTGAGCGCATTTGTTGAGATGAACCTTTTATGTGTGACTTGTCCGCCAATGCCATGTATTAATTCATCATTATTGTTAGGTGTATTTTATCTCTATCTCTACATCTGTCTCCACACACACACATGTACTCATGTATAGCTCATGTATATAATACATAATGCAGAAGACATGTAATTTGTATATAACTTTACATCTTTATATATCACAAAGATGTGTTTACCTGTTTTGACAGTTCTTACTCGCTCAAGTCTTTATCTCTGAGCTATCTGTCCACCTTAGGAGATGTCTGTTCTCTTTCCTAGTCACCCTGCTTGTTTGTGTTATGACTTTCTGAGGAGGTGGGCCATTCGAGAAAGAGGGAAAGGTTGTATATAGGTCATACCTCTTTTTGCCAGAGGAAGCTTGGTCAGTGTGCATTTGTTCATCCAGCAGTGAGCTGGACACTGAGATGAACAATAGGAGGGCCACGGCTGGCTGTGGGCAGTGTACTTTAACCAGATGCTGAAGCTAGGCTCACACAGGCAGGGCATGGTAGACTGAAGACTGAGGGGCTATTCACTCTCCTTCTAAGGGTGAGCTTTGTCTATGTCCATTCTGTTAAGTGTTATGGAGCGCCCGTGACCTCAGAGCCTTGTATTTGGTGCTGGACCTACAGGAATGATATGCATTTCTTGCCCTCAAGGACCCACCTAGCCTGGTGGATACAGAAAAGTGAAGAATGTGCTGGGTTCACAGGTGCTTTACGAGAGGGCTGCCTGTGAAGGAGCCCCGAGAAACCTGAGACCCAGGTCTTAGGGAAGATACCACTTGCAGGGGCATTGTAGGTACAGGGCCAGCTGTGGCACCTTGCAGAGATGCTCAGGATGCCTGGAGCATGTGGCACCACTGGGGTGGTGCTAGATGAGAATTGAAAGGAGGCAGCCACTGGACCAAGGCCACAGATGCTTCTGAATTTGAACTACATCCTGGGGGCAGTGGGCAGCCATTGAGGAATGTTGAGCAGGGAAACAGTCTAATCAGAGTTGCATTTTAGAGAGCTACTTCTGTGCCCCCAGACCTGTGATAAATGCTCTGATTGTTTCTTAGTTACTATTGAACATGACCTTCACGTTCTATAGATAAAAATCCTTTTCTCGAATGTCTTTTTCTTGATGACAGGCAGTAAACAGTGAGTGGCTCATGTAGTCAAATTGCCCCTCTTTGTCTTTTGCCTCATCTTCAGTCAGGGGTGGTTGTGAAGATATTCCCTTTCAGCCTGCACTGCTGCCTGGCCCCGCCCGCTGCCTGAGAGCAGAGCTCAGGTTTGGGACTATGGCAGCTTCTGGGGAGATATTTAGCTCTTGTCATTAGAATAAATGGAATTACTATGGAATAGTTAGTGCATGGACATTGTGAATACTCAGCCATTAATTAAATTTCTGATTGTCAGGGGTCTTTCATTTAGGGAGCTGTGTTGATGAGTTGTGTTAACAGCATAGTGTTTCTTATTAGGACATGAATTTTATATCCTGACCATGATTCACATTAAAAAATAAATGTTACATTGTGACCCAGAGCACATATACCAGTACCCACATGTACATCATTGTGTAGAAATTCCGTCAGACAGCATCCACCCTTACTTCCTGAGGTGTACTCTCTTTCCCTCTCTATTTTTTATTAAAGTATTACATTCATTAGGCCCTGGCCAGCTGGCTCAGTGGTAGAGTGTAGGCCCAGCATGTGGAAGTCCCAGGTTTGATTCCCAGCCAGGGCACACAGGAGAAGTGCCCATCTGCTTCTCCACCCTTCCCCCTCTCCTTTCTCTCTAACTCTCTCTTCCTCTCCTGCAGCCAAGGCTCCATTGGAGCAAAAAGTTGGCCTGGGCGCTGAGGATGGCTCCATGGCCTCCGCCTCAGGTGCTAGAATGGTTCCAGTTGCAATGGAGCAATTCCCCAGATGGGCAGAGCATCGCCCCCTTGTAGGCATGCTGGGTGGATACCGGTCGGGCGCATGTGGGGGTCTGTCTCTCTGTCTCCCTGCTTCTTGCTTTAGAAAAATACAAAAAAAAAAAAAAGCCCACTAATGGGTCACAACGCAAAGTCTGAAAAAACATTGTCTTACAGGAGCTTAGAGTCCTGGGTACAGGGTTGTCGTCGCTTGTGGTCTCCATTCATGTGTTGGAGAGTGCAGAGGGGAAGAGGTAAAGGGTAGACATGTGCAGCTATGTTATATGTCACAGAGAACGTGGGCTGGGATTAAACACTGTTGTCAATGAGCCCTGTGTGTGAAAGCACCGGAAAGTGGTTTTCACTTTGCCTTTATTTGCTTGAGGTGCCTGTGTTGTCTAACGAGTCCTGTTATGCTGATGCTCAGTATAATGTTTCCACAGACCGTATGCAGTTTAGTGTTTGTATCACCTCTGTAAGGCAAGTTTTACTATACATAATAATACAGCACCGAAGGAGATGCCTGTTTCATTTCTGTCTCTGCCAGAGTGGTGGAGAGAATAGCTTGGAATGGTGCATGGAGCTGACCCTTTGCTGTGACATTAGGCCTCTTTTGTGTTTATATGTGGGCAATGCGTCCTTCACAGTGTTTGATCCTTCTACCTTTTCTCATTAGAATATGCTTCCAAGGTTTTCAGGCCAAGCTAGTGGCTCCAGAGAGGTTAGTTCTTGAGAAACCAGGTCCCAGCAGGAGGAAGGAGCAGTGGCTGCAGAGAAGGCTCTCCTTCTCTGGGATTAAGATAACTCTAGAAATTGCTGTCCATGTCCCTCTCATTCTGACACTTCATGGGGACAGTCTGCAGAGAAACTGAGACTGAGGTCTGTGCAATGCACTGAGACACAGGATGGTGTAATGTGCTCTAAGTTTGGGAACAGTCTGCAGAGAAACTGAGACTGAAGTCTGTGCAGTGCACTGAGACACAGGATAGTGTAATGTGCTCTAAGATTGGGATTGTCCCCAGAGGCATGGCATGCCACGTTTGCTGCTGCAGGATCCCATGCCACAACTTTATATTGTCTCTATTGCATCACTGTGGACTCATTCTCTCCTGTATAAACACTGAGTAGTTGCCCTGGTTGGTTGGCTCAGTTGTAGAGTGTTGGACCAAAGTGTGGATGTGTCTTGAGTTTGATTCCTGGTCATGGCACACAGGGCACACAGGAGAAGTAACCATCTGTTTCTCCATCCCTCCCTCTTCTCTATCTTTTTCTCTTCTCCTCCTACAGCCATGGTTCGACTGGTTTGAGTGCATCAACCCAGGGTGCTGAGGATAGCTCCATGGAGCCTCTACCTCAGGTGCTAAAAATAGCTTGGTTGCGAACTTGGCCCTAGATGGGCAGATCATTGGCCCCAGACAGAAATTGACAGGTGGATCCCGGTTGAGGTTCATGCAGGAGTTTGTTTCTTCGTCTCCCCTCTTCTCACTTGGAAAAAGAAGAAAAAAAAACAACACTGAGTAGTTACTAGTGTGACTTCTACTAGGCATATTAGGCAGAGTGAGTGTATCAGGTCCCAGGTTCAATGAACTGTTCAATTAGAGAACAAAACCTCTTCTTAATGCATATTTTTTATTTATGAAGGGAGATGCATTATAGGATTCCTTAAAACAGCAGGGACTTTTATATTATGTTCAAAAGATCATTAGATTTAGCTCAGGTTTACATTCTGCTCTAGGCCCAGCTCTGCATAACTTGTGGTGGTATCTCAGCCATAATTTCTATTTATATGGGTCAGTGGATGATATCTGAGAGCATTTCATATTCTCAAATTCCATAGTTCTGTTCAAGTGCAAGAAGTGAGATTAGTTGATCATAGTTCATACGTTGTGGAATTACTAGATATTGTCACGTGCAGTTGCTGGGGACTGTTGGACAAGGCCAGCTCTAGCCTTCAGGAGGGACTGGCAAACAGGCCCCTTACACACTTGGCTTTCATAGGGTGGATCTGGACATCGTCTTCCTGTCGCAGGTGTGTTGGGGTTAATATAAAAGATAGTTTTGTTTTGTTTTTCTGTTTAGCCATACTTTTACCTACTTTTTGAGAGAGAGGGAGGATTATTTTGTCAGCAGTATTTTCTGTGGAACACTAAGCCAAATTCCAAGGGAAAATGCAAATAAAAATGTGTTACCCTTGGGACTATTAAAATCTAGTGAAGGAGACAATGTAAGAAAAATACAGAGAACACAACAGCATACAACAAAGAATATTGTCTGTTAATTGGGAGCAGCTGTGCAGAGCTGATATACAACTGGTGGAAAATATTAGAACACATGGGGCATTGAGAACCCAGGGTTCCTCAGAGGTGACTGAAAAATTGATGTGAGACAGATTCGGCAGCCTTTTACACTTCTCTTTCCTGAACCTGTGGCGAGGAAGTTGAATGAGACATTTCCTTCAAAATAGGCTTTTTGTAGTCTGGTCTAGTGGTTGGTATGTTATGGCTTGTTTGTATGAAGTTTTGCTGGAACACATCACACTCAATCATTTATGTGTTGTTCTTGGTGGCTGCTTTCATGCTGTAATGACAGAATGGAGGAGTGGGGACAGAGAATTCATGCCCTGCAGGGCCATTTACCATCTGGCCTTTTGCAGGAAGTTTGCCGACCCTGCTCCAGGTGCTTCTTCACGGAAACACAAGGAAACACGTGCACATAAATCCCCACACTGATTGTCTGGCGAGGGTCTCACAGACTAACAGATTTCAGTGGAGCTGGGACTGAGCACATCTCTGCATTTGTTCCTGATTATTTTTCTCGCACCCTTTTGCATCCTCTACTGCAGTTGTTTGTTATTTTTTTTTTTGTCTATGTATTTGCTCTCTTTTAAAAAAAATACTTAACACTCCCTCTTTTTGACTTCATGTTTTCTGGCTTCATGTGCTTTGGGAACCTAAAAAGCACCTGAGTATCAAAAATAACTCATTTTTTTAAAGTTTGTGTGTGACATTATACACACATGTATAAATAAATATTATATAGACCTTGGCCAGTTGGCTCTTTGGTAGAGTGTCAGCCTGACATGTGGATGTCCTGGGTTCAATTCCCGGTTAGGGCACACAGGAGAATTAACCTTCTGCTTCTTTCCCCTCCCTCTCCGCCTTCTCTCCCTCTTCTCCTCCCGCAGCCAGTGGGTTGATTGGTTGGAGCATGGCCCTGGGTGGTGAGGATAGTTCAGTTGGTCTAGCAGTCAGCCTCGTTGACTCAAGCATCGGCCCAAGACAACAGGAGTTGTCAGGTGGATCCCAGTCAGGTCGCATGCAGTAGTCTGTCTCACTATCTCCCTTCCTCTCACTTAAGAAATATTATATATTTTTTTACCTCATTGGGAATGGAAGCATGTGTCACAGACTATGTGCAGAGTTTGCTTTGGCTGCCTGCAGTGACAGGGCTGCAGAACGTTGAACTCTCTTTGTTGCTTATGTGCTGACTAATCAGAATTGATTTTCCCCCGTTTACATTTTTAGAATCACAGAATTATTTCTCAAGCTGAGTTCTTTGCTCATATTTTAACTTTCAAGGATTAATCTATGTTATGCTTTTTCAAGAAGGAAATACAGAATGTAGTTAATGAAACAAACCAAACAGAAATACCTCCCTTTTTCTATAGAAGCAAAATGGAGATTTGTTAAAGCGGATTATCAGTAACTGGTTTTTTAATAACACACTGGTATTTTATGTAGTTTAAAACTGTTTTGTGGTTCAGTATAAAAATAAACATTACTTTTATATTGCTTTGCATACTTTTAGCTGAAATGTGGATGCTACTCTTATTCTGTGCATCTTCTTTTAGACTAGGGGTTTTAAGGCTAGCTGAGTTATTTCCTTAAAATAATTGTAGAGTTTTTCAAAATTCTCTGATTTCTTTTAAAATGACATGTGGACAGTTATATTCTTCTTTGATACCATATCTATATTTATAAATATTCTAAATATTTCACATATTAGCCACCACTAGTTTAATCCTCACCTCTGCAGAACTTGCTTTTAGTTTACTTAGGGAATTCAGATTTGGAGGAGACAATTATATTTCAGTCCCCTAATGATTATACATAACTTTTGATTATTCAGTACCTTCTTATCCATGCAGCTGGTCTCTCAAGGCAGAGAAAATGAGGGTGTGGGGGGGTGTTATGAAGCATGATTTGACTCCTTGTCAACTGCTAATACCAGAGGTGCCTGCCTTTAAGGTCTGGCTTGGGCGTGGACCAATGGCTGATGATGGGAATAAATTGCTACCATGGGAATAGCAATAAATTGATCGGTGGAGAAGTTTCTAGAGTCTGGAAGGTTCACTGGAGTCTAGATACTTGCTACTCAGATGGGGTCCAAGGACAAGCATTGGAATCCCCTGGGAGTGGGTTAGAATTGTGGAATCTCAGGCCCTGTTCCAGACCAGCTGAACTGGGATCTGCACTTCACTCAGTCCCCACAGGATCCGCGAGCACCTTCAACTGTGGAAAACTGGTCTAGAGCATTGGGTTCCTAGAAAGACCAAGCATCAGAATCACCTTTGGAGTGATTAAAAACTACAGAATTATGATCCCAGTTCCCTGAAATATTGATTCACCAGGTTTGGTGTCATCCTGCTGCCTAGATAGTTGGTCAAAGGGATCACTTCTGGTTGGTAAAGTCATACAAGAAATAATAGCTAGCCTGATCAGGCGGTGGCTCAGTGGATAGAGCATTGGACTGGGATGTGGAGGACCCAGGTTCGAGACCCCAAGGTCGCCAGCTTGAGCGCAGGCTCATCTGGCTTGAGCAAAAAGCTCACCAGCTTGGACCAAGGTCGCTGGCTCGAGCAAGGGGTCATTCGGTCTGCTGAAGGCCTGCGGTCAAGGCACATATGAGAAAGCAGTCAATGAACAACTAAGGTGTCACAACAAAAAACTGATGATTGATGCTCTCATCTCTCTCCGATCCTGTCTGTCCCTATCTATCCCTCTCTCTGACTCTCTCTCTGTCCCTGTAATAATAATAATAATAATAATAATAATAATAATAGCTAAAGATCACCTATGGTTGGTAAAAGGATTCCCAGAAGGTGGGTCACCTGCTGAGTGGGTGTCCGCAGCTGACCTTGTTCCCACTTTGCTATGAACTTCCCTTTCTCGGAGACGCCATCCAAGAGTGGACATGTCCCTGATTTCTGAAGAGCCCATGGAGGTCTCCTGGCCACTGGACCAGCACTGTCTGCCTCTCTAGCTGACGGGGATGCAGATTTGCAGACAGTCTAGCTATCCAGCCTCCATTCCCTTCCCTTTCAGTTCCCATGGAAACAGATTGCAGCAAAACTGGGCATGGTGCTATCTTTACCCTGTTTTTGGTGATCTGAGGTCTGTTTCTATGGGAACTAGAAGGGAAAGGGATGGTAGTAGAGTAGCTAGACTGCTTTTAAACCTCAATGACAGCATTTGTCCTCACTATAAAACCCCTTTTGCCCAAGTTTTCCTCTAGTCCAGGGACCAGTGCAGCTCTGAATGTGGCCATGACTCATCTGTAGAGGGAGGTGGGTGGCAAAGGAGGAGAGAAATAGGGCTCTTTAAATATACTTGAAAATGCCAATTTTTTTCTTTTCTTCCAGGAAACCATTTCTAGGTGTTGGTATAAGTTATGTAAATGTCATCTTTATCGATCATTTCTTGTATGATTTTATTGAATATAATAACATGTTTTTATTCAAAGGAAGTGAAGATAAGTTATTTCAATAGGAGTGATGTCTCTGGTGTGGGAACCTCTATATTTAGTGGGTATGCAGTAACTACTGACTGTATCTGTGTGCTGGTGTGGGAAGGAGGCCGAGCGGAGTGAAAGAGGGGCTGGCGGGCGGGGACAGGGCAGAAGGATACTCTGCTAGGTGGGCAAGTTTTGGTTTGTGGTAAGGAAAAAGTGAACATTTTGACCTATTGAAGTACTTATTTGAAGAAGAAAAGATTTAATTCTAGTCTAACCTGGGCCTAGGTTTGTTCAGCCACAGAGTGGAGTTCACTGGGTCCCACTGAGATGTGGAAGTTTTCTTTTCCTTTCCTTTCCCCCCTCTTTCTCCCACCTTTCTTACAGAGTGGTTGACTGACCACACCATCCACATATCTCCCAAGGGTCTGGCAACAGTGTCATCTCTGCCCGTCTTCCTGGCTCCTCCTTCCTGGCTTCCCATTTGTTGCATGCCTTTTAGGTGTCCTGGTGCATGTTCACGTCTTTCCTGCATTCTCTTAGTCATCACCTCTTTCTTACAGTTATACTAATGCCTCATTTGCAGATGCAGAGACTGAGGCTCAGAAAGGTTGTGCAGATGCCTGAGGATGTGAGGACTGCCTAGAAGAACTGACATTCTGAGCCATTTGACCCCAGAGCTGTGCTGTCTCCTCTGAGCACAGCCCTCTGTGGAGTGAACATCTGTGTTACAGCCCAGGGGAATTACACAGTCCCTGGCTACAATAGTTTGTCACCTAATGGGACCTGCCATCTCCCTGCCCTTTCCCCTGGCCTCGCCCCTGCCTTCTCACAGCCTCCCCCCCACCCACCCCCATCCTTCCTGCACCCCCACCCTCTAGCCGCCCCCCTTCTCCACACCTTTCCTCCCTCTCCCCTCACTGTTTTCCACCCTCTTTCCCTCCCTCTTGTTCCCCCTACCCCCCGCCCTTCTTCCTGCTTTCCCTGGGCCTCTTTGAAGAAGCTTGCTTAGGGTTCTACTGTAGAGCTGGGTTGAAATAAGTCCATTACTACTTGTTGACTCCAGGGGGAAGGGAATAAATAAGGAATCAACTTTGAGAGGGAAAAAGGAATATCTGAAAAATAAAAAGATGCTATTTTAAATGCAGAGAAAGTGTCCTGTCAGGATGATGAGGTCTGCGGCATACTTAGATTATGAAAGGCCTCACAGATCTGTGTAGCTAACTTTGGCAAATGATGGAATGTGAATAGTGATTTCAGGTTCCAGATTTGATGGTTAAAATTTCCTCTTGTTGCCAGAGCCCCGCAGTTTTCTTTGGTGGTATCCCGGACGTTCTCTGGTCCCGATGTGACAGTGGACCTGCAAGACAGATGCACTCTGATGCTGGGTTGAGAACACTGGAACGAGATAGTTCTGTAGCCACTGATAAGTGCTCCTAATGCTGAGCCAACTCAGCGACTCACAGACACCTGATGCAGGTGCCACAACAGACTGCTTCTGATAAACTCTCCGGGCTTCTGCAGGTGCCAGTTCTGTCTCACAGGAGGGCATGCTTCTTCCACACTCAGGCTGCCTGGCAGGACACTCAGGACCTGTGTGTGGGGTTTCGCCCCACGAACAGCACTCGCTTGCTTTTACTGTGCAAGAGTACATGCATAGCCTTTGTTACCAAGGCAGCAGAAATTGGTCTAATGAACTCTTTCTGCTTGGCTGGTGGCCTCCAGAGCATACAGGGACAGGGTTTATGTAGTCCCATTAGTAAATGCCAGGCAGCCTTTGCCCTGTATTCTCTGCCCCCTCCAACAGCTGCTCTTCAGGACAGATGTACTTCCGTGGCGCTGCCTCATCCAGCCTTCCAGGAAGATGTGAAACTCTATCAGTGTTTCCCTAATATATGTGGAGTCAGGCCTGCCTGTAAATGGCTTGGTGTGCTGGAGCCTGTTGCAGATGTAACGTTCATTATTGTGTGTAACTGTACCTCAGAGAGCTTGTTTGTCATCATTGGACTGATGCTGCTGCTGACACCAGCTCTGGGGCCAACCTCAGACAGTACTGTTTTGTATTATATTTTTCAGACATCTGCTGAAATGTTCCATCTTAGGCTTTTGTGACTAGATTAAATTGTTCCAACAATCCTGACTGACTAGGCTAAATGAGTTCTGTTTCCACAATTTGGTATATCTCAAATGACGTCTTTAGCTCTCATAGGAGAACCCATGGTTTCTCTAAGGCAGTCACAGGATCGGTGATTTTCCTGGGATGACGTGTGATACATTGCTGCTTCTTGTGTTTCCCTAAACTGAGAGAAACAGCACAGTGGTTGAGTAGAAGTTTGAGTTTGAAGAGCATATGGTATGGGTCCGCACACAGAACGTCCTGCTCTCTCCACAGGTAATCGGCATTTCTCCTGAAGTGTGTTGTCATGGGTGTCTTTAGGCAGTACGGGGTCTTTCTGCCAGGGCACAATTGCTAAACAACCCCATGTGTATATGTGCACACATGCACGCACGTGTGTGTGATTCACAGTACATTGGATTTAGCGATGGGCTCTACTGGCCACTGTCAGAGCCTGTAGCCCAGGTATTAGGTGCCTGTCAGGTATCTCTCTCCTTTTATGTCTGCTCCAGACAACACAGACTTCTCTTTGGAAATATCTATGAAAAACATTATTGACGTATATCTGTTCACTACTATCTGCCTGAAACTGGGTATTGACTTGTAAAATAAAATGTAAAGTGGTAAGTGTTTTTTCCTAAGGGCATATATTTTTCAGAAAATGAATATGAGCAAGCAAGACAAAACTACTTGGTGAACATTCAGGCATTCCCTGTGTGTTTTGATGAAGGAGGCACATGTGTGGAGTTGGCTCTAGAGCTTTGTAAACAAGGGACAGCTAGGAAACCTTTACTAATGCAAGTGATGAAATTATTCAGGTTGTTCATTTCTATCAAGAGCATTGACTGTTTTACTGTGGATCAGTTTTTAGTAGCTTTTAAAAGGATGGTGTTTCCGCTCCAGCATCTCCTAGAGGAGCGCTGGGCTGGCAGGTGTTCCCTCTGCACTTTCATTCTCGGATGGGAGAAGGACGGCCCTCCCTATTATTTTCTGTCAAGGGCATATAAAGCCTTGGTTAAATTTATTTATTACTATCTATTGTTGGTTTTAAAATCTGATATTTCAATATAAAGACATGACAAAAATTGACTATCAAAAGGCTTCTTTTTCTTTTAAAAGGGAAGGTACTTTTTTGTCATTTTTCTTTTGACCACATTTCATACCAGATAGATACCTCACCCACACGTTTTCTCTAATTTTATATCCTTTCCCGTGTCTCTCTGTTATTAATTTTAACTGATTCAGAATGATTTTGAGCTCAGATTTTTATCTATTGAGAGCTTTCAAAAAAAAACAAAGAGACAAATCCGCTGAGAAACTACAAGATAAAACGACATGTTGTGTCCAGTTAGCTCAGATGAGAACTGAAAGAGGGTGAGTGGAATATAGTCTCAGAGACATAAATTATCAGTCACCTGCTGAAGTGTATTATCACTGCAGCCACTATTACTTCTTTAGCATTTTGGAGACTAATATTTTGTATATGTTTTCTCATTAAGTGCACCATAGGACTATAAAGCAGATACCCATGTTACTTCCATTTTACAGATGAAGAAACTGAGACTCATAGGGGTTAAGTAACTGCCAAAATCACGCATAGCCTAGAATGAGGTAGTCTCTGACTCAGAGCCTGGCCTTCTGTCCTGTGGCTTATCTGTATGCAAAGTTCTCATTTGAGCACAGTTTAAATGGTAGAGGGTGAATTTCCCTGTGCTACAGACGCCCAGCCAGTACCTCTCATGTGGAGTACCCTCCAGACTTTGAGTGTCCTGTGGCTGGCCAGCAGCCCCTTGTGTACTGTGACCTTGGTACTTTTGTGCATCTGATGTAGGATGGAGGAGTAGGGTAACAAGGAGATGACCCAGCTTAAGCTCCGATGTGATTCAGTGAAGTATAACGAGCATTTATTGGGGACCTGCTATATTCTGGTCCCTGTCATCAATGCCAAGAATCCAAAGATTAACAAGGAAAGGTTTCTGTTGGGAAACACCTCTAGGCAGAAATGAGATAGGCACCATGGGGACAGAGGCTTGGTTTGTTTTGCTCAGTGCTGTTTCCCAGCACCTGAAATAATGCTTGGCTAGAATAATGAGCCCACAAATAGTTGAACCACTGAATGAGAAGATGCAGCTTCTGGGGCATTGTGAATGCCAGGGATCAGAGAAGGTCATGGGCAAGGCCCAGCTGTCCACCAGTAGCCTGCCATTAGCTGAGGCAGGGAGAGGCTTGACCCGGGGACCCTGAGTGCAGGTATTGGCAGAGTGGGCATTGGTGGGTGACGAGGGCAGTGGAGGGGAGTGTGAGGAAGACAAACACTGTTTTATATAAATAGCTTGTCAATCCAATTCTCTTCTACTCCCACCAAGGAGATAGACGACAACCCCCTTCCTTCCCTTTCTGCTCACACTTGTTAGCTCCCTGCGTGACCCCTTTTCTTTGCTTGTCATGCCCACTGTAAGCTGGCTTTATCTGAAGAAAACCAGGGTGGGGATGAGAGCTAGGTGTGGAGCCTCTCGGAGCCCAACTCCTGGTGTGGCCAGCCTGTCATGCCAGGCTGGGAGAGGAGCGGTTTCTCACGCAGCTGCCCTCTGTCAGCTGACACGCACCGGCTAGGTGGCAGGGAAGTGCTCAGACTAGCTCGGGAATAGTGCAGTGCACATCCACCTGAGGACTGTGACCCTGTGCCACGCCGCTGACTCCTTGCCTTTTCTTGAGGCATGTTGGTGTTGTGGGCATGGTCCAGTGTGGGTTTGGGAAAGTGGAAATAGTCAGCATTCTCTGATCCCATTGGCAGTTGGTACAGATGTACACTGTACCCCTTTCTCAGCTTCTTCCTTTGGCCGATTTGCGTGTCGGGGAGAAGGATGAGCTTGGGCCTACACCGCCACCTTTCTCTGGTCTCAGCTCTGCAGAGCCTTCATTAGCACCGTCACCTTTGGTGTGTTCCCTCTCCTCCCTGAGCCTCCTTTTCCTCCTCCATCAAATGAAGGGGAGGGACGGAGGGCCCTCATTGCTCCCTTTGCTTCTAGATAGGATAAGAAGATACTTATAGACTTACTGATGCACTAGGGACAGATATCCTATTTAATAATTTTTGGGGAAACTTTCTCCAACTTGGTATGAGTAGAGAACCTTAGACTATATAGATCCTTTAGGGTTTAGCAAGTGTCATATTTGACAAGGTGACATTTTAAATGTGATATAATTGCCACTTTTTTCTGTTTGTAGTTTGTGTGTGTATTTGAGATAAGTGTTTTGGACTTCTCACTTGCTTCCTGAAATGGTGACCTAAATAACTGGAGTCCTTTAAGCCACCCAGGGCTAGGATGACTTTGAGGTTGCATTTTAAAAGCTACAAATTGTTTTATACCCTGAATCCCAGAAATGAAAAGCCACCTGACATATCTGTAGCACCCCAACTCAAGCCCTCTGGTTGCAGGCAGCCCATTCCTCTGACTTGTTCTCAGACTTACTTTTCTTTTTTTTAAATTTTCGCAGATTTTCCATGTTTGTTTGCCTTGTCCTTTTCGTGCACATTTGTCCCATCTCCCTTGACCGGGGACCCTGCTACAGGACACACTCAGCCCAGAGGGGGCCTGAGTTCCCCTTTTCACTTTGCAAATGGGGGAACAGGAGTCTGACAGACTTGCACTAGTCCTGTAATTGGGTCCAGAACCGGGAGAGAGGCCTTGCCCGGTGCCCTCTGCCTGGTGCCCTCTGCAAGCAGGGCCATGGTTTTCTAAGGTTCTTTTTTGCTGTTAGGAAATCTTGAGACTGACTGGCACTTGCCAAGGTCTTAACTGTCTGTTCATGAGGTAGAGACATTCATGTGGAGAAGTGTGTGTCCCTCTCTCAGGGTGACACCTGATTCCAGTTCTGTTTGGAAATAGATTCTTGGGTTTCTTTTCCCACCTTTTCACACATCTGGTCATTGCCACTTTGAACTTAAATAAACCAGTCCACAGTTGAGATTTTTATTTTTTGTAAGCAGTACAGTACAAATCTTAATGTATTAATTTTTTTTTCATTTTGAAATTAAATTTAATGGGGTGACATTATCAATAAGAGTACATAGGTTTCAGGTAAACATCTCTATAAGATTTGAACTGTGGATTGTGTTGTGTACCCATCACCTCAAGTCAGATCATTTTCTGTCATCTTATGTTTGTATCCCCTTTACTCCCTTCCCCCTGGTCCTGCCCCCTAGCCCCACCCCCTAGTCCTGCCCCCTAGCCCCGCCCCCTCATAACCACTCACTTTTATCTGAGTCCATGAGTCTCATAGAAATAGGTGGGATGTATATTTGTCCTTCTTTACTCTCCTCCCTGCCCCCCTAAACACTTAACTTTTATCTGATCTATTAATTTTTATGTTTTGAATTTTATAAATGTCTCAATTTGTCAAGGTTAGAACTACCTATTTTCATCTCGGTGTTCCCTTCTCCCTGGGCCTTCTCTGGAGGGTAGAGCAGTGAAGGGCCAGTCAGACACAGGCATGGGCCTCAGCTCAGGAGTCTGTGGCCTGGAGCCTTTCAGGCTGCTCAGTCTAGCCATCACCTAGGTAACCGACATTCAGCCCTAGAAGCAGTCTGTTCACAGTGAGAGGAAATAAAAAAATAAAACTGCAGTGTTTATTCTTTACAAATTTTTTGAATGTTACTAGATTTTAAAAAAGGCTCTTTTCAAGTCTCTGCTGAGTTCTGGCCTCTGTGCCCAGTGTATCACCCTGATGTTTCCTGACTCGCATGTGTCAATTTTTACAGTGTTACTTTGATGAAGCCTTTGAGCTATGAATGCAGTGAAGTTTTCACTCCCAGTGATTCCTAGGAAGACTGCATCTCGTAAAGGTTTTTATGCACAAGTGGTAAAGAAAACATATTCCACAGCTTATTTGGTTAGTTTAGTGGTTATTCATATATTTTTTTTAAATGGCCCTTCCTGTGGGGGTGTTTTTCCGTTTGGTGTGCTCTATTTCCTTAGTAACTGTTGCTCTGTTATGGGAGGGACTTAATGACATTTTTCAAGTGCAATATTGAATTAATTATTTCCTGGTTAGTCCTGCCCACCTTCCCAGTATAAATTGTGTGTGTGTGTGTGTGTGTGTGTGTGTGCGCACGCACGCGCACATACATGTGTGCATGTAGACGACAGGATGATGGTAGCCTGCTTGCTGTAGAGGGGGCTCTTGAATGTGTGGCTCAGGATTAGTCTGTGACCTTGTGGCCTCGGTAAGTTGCCTCTTTCTTTATTCTTCTTCTTTTTTCCCCCTTGATTTCCTTTCTTTGGGTATTACTGGGCTTAAAGGTATTTCTGTTTGGGGAACTACCTGAGATTCAGAGCTAGCCTGGGAAGAGTAGTGGCTGTAGGGGCAAGACACGCAGGGATCAGTCCTGGCTCTCATGTGCACTACTTTTTGTGGCTGTTATTTAACCTCTTGGGAGTTAGAGTTTCTTTCCGTGCTTTGAAAGACTTGAAAGCAATGACCTCTATGGGCCTTTACTGGACAGGACGTTCTGCAAAGTATGAGTGCAGTGGGATCACTGCCCATAATCACTGTCTCAGCTTAACCTAATGGGTAGTTGGAAAAGCTCTCGCCAGTTCACAGGCAGGCTCAGGGTCAGAGCAGCTCAGGAATGCTGCTTGTCTGTTCTTTCTGTTGGGGATGGGGTTTGCAGGTGTCCGCTGAGCCCTTCTCTATGTACCCCTCTGAATGCCAGCGGCCTTCATCCATTCATCCATTCATTCAGTAAATGTGTTTACTGAGTGCCTGTCAGGCGTCAGGCAGTGTCTTAGGTACTGAGGGGAACCGGGGTATTAGCCAGTCACCACCTTGTCCTGGTGGGACTTAGAGTCTAGTGGGAGAGGTGGGCACTGAGCAGTCATGACCCCTCTGTGCAGCCACAACTATGGTAAGTGCTGGGCAGCCCGGTAACTGAGCTCCTAGTACAGCCTGGGAGATGGTCTGGGAGGCATCTCTGACGACGGTTGTCTGAGTGAGATGACAGTGAGTGGCAGCACATGAGCAGGAGCCACATGAGAATGAGAGATAGGAAGGACAGCGGACAGAGCAATAAGTGTACGAGACACTGTCAGCTTCTCGGCCTTTTTGCTGATTTTTGGTTACTAAGCTGTGAAAGCATATCTCTGATTCCCAGACTGTTGGGTCATCTGACATTTTCTTACTAAGCATGTCTGTGTTTCTGACCCTGTTCTGGCTGATTGGGTCCCTCTCTGAACAGAAGAAAGACTCCAGGTCTGGAGACCGTCCCCCTCTTTCTTGTATATTCCTAGAAAGTGGATCTCTCTGTGTTGTTAGCAGTTAAGGAAACATTGAGAACTGTTATAATTTCATTCTAACTTGAAAATTGCATCTAAGGAGACTCAGAGTATATGTAGGAATATGCAAGTTATCCTTTAATGAGATAACACAATTATGTCCCTCTGTCCTTTGTTGGGAACCACACACATCATGTTCTAAAAATCCTTTCCAAGACCATGCCTGAGACCTCGAAATGAACTATTTTACATCTGTTGCCATGCCTCTATTTCAGGAGAAGTAGTTAAGAATTGGTGAGTGCGATAATGGCATTGAAAGAAAAAAAGCTTGTTTTTTCTATTTCTATCCACATCTGCCTCAATCTTTCCCATAGCCATTTGCAATATTATATAGAATAACTTGATTTCCCTCCTCGTCTGTCCTCCCTCCCTCCCTCCCTCCCTCCCTCCCTCCCTCCCTCCCTCCCTCCCTCCCTTTTTCCCTCCCTCTCTCTCTTTCTTTCTCTCTCTTTCTTTTCTTTATCTCTCCCTCCTCCCTCCCTCTCCCCTCCCCTCCCCTTCTTTCCTTTCCTTTTCCTTTTCCTTTTCCTTTTTCTTTCCTTTCCTTCCCTTCCTCCCTTCCTTCCAAGATGGACTCCTGCATGTACCCTGACTGGGATCCACTTGGCAACCTGTCTAGTTCTGATGTTTGGACCAGCTGAGCTTTCCTCAGTGGTTAGGGCTGACACTCAAACCAGTCAAGCCCCTGGTTATGGGAGGGGAAGAGAGAGAGAGAGAAGGGGGAGAAGAAGGGGAAGATAAAAGATGGTTGCTTCTCATGTGTGCCCTGACCAGGGATTGAACCTGGGACATTGGGCCGACACACTATCCACTGAGCCAACTGGCCAGGGCCTGATTTCTTAAAATGTGAAGTAACAAAATAATGTAAACAAAAGCCCCACAATAAAAAAACAAAAACCTCACCATACTCAGTTGTTTCTGAGTTCAAAGAAAGAGAAGAAATAAAATTAAACATTTCTATGCATTGAAAGTATCATTGAAAAGGGCAAAGAAAATTAAGGCTAGTTAGGCTTTTGTTTTTATCTGGCAATTCCCGTCCCTGAAATTGACAACCATCCTGCATGTGATTAGTTTACTTTAGAAGTTGGTGCAGGACTTTGGGATGCCGATACTGTGTGTGTTGGTCATTTTATGTGGAATATTTAAACTCAGAAAAAACTATTTACTTTTTTTACATTTTCAAGCACTTCAAAACCATCATATACATAGATTATTTCTAATTAAAATAAAAATTTTACCTATTCATTAAACTCAAGCACTCATAATGAGATTGATATTGCAGGTGCATTTTTGCAATGGAACTGAATTTCTTAATATAATTAAAGTACTTCATTAATACATAAGTCTTTCTTATAATTAGTTTATATTAGTAATGTTATGCTTTATTTCCTTATATTTATATGTACAGCAATAAGAGGGTTAAAGTAGAGGGTTTCTTTCTGCGTCACCACAGGTCAGGCCGAGGGTTTCTGATACGTGCTGCTTTCTTAGATTCTGTTTTAGTTTGTTTGTTTGATGGTGAAAACGATAAGATTATATTTTCTAAAAATTGGTTATAAATTAATTGGGCTGAAGTGATAATAATGGAAAAAATGTTCCTTTTCTTCAATACTGGAGATTTGTATTTGGATTCCGTTTTAAAGTCTGGTCCTTTGGGCTTCTGACTTTCTTGTTGTTAACATTCTCTCTTGTGTAATATAAATATAACAACATTGAACTATCCTAAAGTATTTTGTAAAATGTTGTTATTATTATGTAATATAGATGGAATAATTTGTAGATTAAATATGCTCTTTTTACCATTCTTAAAAAATTAATATGAGCCCTTGTTTCCCTCTTAAGAGTCATTTTTAAAACGTTTCAACCCTAGTCCCTCCTGGTGTGTCAGCCGAGGATGGGACCCTGAGGCCCCCACTTCTAAGACCTCAGGAATGAGCTCGGTAGATGGGCTTCTTCAGGGTGACTATGAACCCCAAGTGACCTGGGAAAGGATGGTGTAAGATTGTGTGGCCTTTGTGGCTGTTCTCAGAGAAGCCTGGAGCAGTGAGCTCTGTGTGGATTTGTCGTGTCCTGGCCCTTCACGGGTGCTCAGGAAGAGGTGCCAAGCTGCTCTCTCAGTGCCTCCCAGTGCCTCTCAGTGCCTCCCAGAGCCTCCCAGAGCATCCATGTGCCTCCCAGAACCTCCCAATGCCTCCCAGTGCCTCCCAGAGCCTCCCAGAGCCTCCCAGTGCCTCCCAGAGCCTCCCAGAGCATCCATGTGCCTCCCAGAGCCTCCCAGTGCCTCACAGAACCTCCCAGTGCCTCCCAGTGTTGCCAGTGTGGTCATGAGCATGCTCTGGGTGCTTTTTCTTTTGGCCTCTGTGGGTCCATTAAACTTAATGTCCCTACAGGTCTTCAAGAAAGTGACCTCTTTCTTTTTTATTTCAGCAAGGGGAGAGGTGAAGCACAGAGCAGAGCAGATCAGACCACACCGAGCTCCCCGAAGTGGCCGAGTGAGTGGTGTGGAGGATGCTGGCATCCAGCAGCTGAGGAGGCCCTGGCTGTGAGCTGGGAAAGCAGGTCTCAGCGGGACAGCTCCACCTCGCCTGGGCTGACCATGGCCTCCCCTCTCTGGCTGGACGGCTGATGTGACTGTGTGCCCCAAGTGCACACGCTGTCGGACTGGGTTCTGTCCCAGGTACCACCTGCTCTCTGGGAGTAGCGCAGGTGGGCATCAGATGCTACCAAAAGCTGGACGGGGCAAAGCAATGGACTCTGACAGGCTACGATGGAAGTGACCTAAGGCCTCACCCAGGAGGTTTCCCCTGGACAGGACAGCTTAAGCGTCGGAGCACAGGCTTGCCTGGGGAGCAGTATGCAGGAAGCTGGTTTTCAGGCCACAAATGCTTTCACAGGTGAGAACTCTCCACACTTAAATGAAAACTCTATTTCAACTCTTACTTGATAGATAATAAAATACCAGACAACTGTATAAAATGAACGTACATTTGCATTGATGAATTGAAGGCCACACAGAGTCAAGGGGCTCAGGCTGCTATGGTGATTGATTTTGACAAAATAGTAGCATGTTTCCCTCTCTCTAAATATGAATTTGAAAAAGCATTTGACATTTTACGATTCTGCTTTTGTTGAGTAATAGGGCATACACAGTATCTTCCACATCATTGTTCTCTAAGGAAATCTGCCTCTTGCAGAGTGAAGTATAGAGGATGTGTTTTTCTTTACAGACTGGGAAGAATCTTCAAGTGAATAAAATGATTGCTGATGAGTATCCTCTCCCTTCCCACCTGTAGTCCTCTTACTCAAATTTAGTTGTGTGCAAATGCTGGGTGTGTGTGTGTGCAACTCTTTCGAACTAATCTTGCGGTGAGGATGCTTCTCTCATGAATAAGCTCACTGAGAAGCCTGACATCACTGCCTGGCATTGATTTACCCCCTGGATGCCAATGTGAACATTTTTCAGGGAGCTACTTAGTCTGGCTAGTGCTCCAGAGCCATGGCCTGAGACTCAGGGCTTTTGATGTTCGGTCCTGGTTCTTTGATTTGCTTAACATCCCAGAAAGCCACTTATTCTGGGCCTCTGGCTCCTCGATTATAAAATGAGGGCTGTGATATTGAAGAACCTCTTGGAATTCAGGGAAAACATTTTTATATAAAAGAGATTTTTTTATTTTCTTGTTCTGTTTGTTTTTTTAGGAAAGATGGTAGAATAATCACAAGAAGTGACATGTTTTCTGGTCCTGTGAGTCCTAGAAGTTAGTAGGTATTCACATTTTGTGGGGAGAGCAAGTCAGGTTGTTGCAGTGCCTGAAAGGTTGCGGCTTAGGTTTGCGAGCCACACAGGCTTGCCTGGGACTCTGCCTTCTCCACTGAGCAGAGGTCAGCACTTGGACAGTCACTGAGTTCTTTCCCATTTTCCTCTTGGCCCATTTGTAAATCAGGATGGTGAAGTGCAGCTCTCACAATGTGCTCTGGAGAAAAGTGAGACAACATATGTGAAATGCAGAAAAACAGATCCGATCCTCTTCAGGCCTTGGCTGTGTCCTGACATGGTCACAGTGTGAAGCCAGGTCACCTGGCCACTCCTTTATGCTCCTTGTGCTCAGACCTCTGAGCACAGTCTGTAACTCTCTCAGCATCTGCATCTGTAGCGTGGGAGCCTCCATCCTAGAGGCTGGGAAGGACCTCCTAAAGTGGTTGTGGCCCATTGAAACCTGAGTGAAACAGCTACACCGATGGAGATTCGAAAGCACACACGACCTTTAAACTTCCAACCTGGCTGGCTCAAAACCGTGCCCTTCTGTCTCCCTTAAAGCACTTACCTCTGTTGTTTCAGTCGCATGAGCTGTTCCTTCATGGAATGCCGCCTCCCTCTTTGGGCAGAGGGTGACATGCGGGGCCGTGACAGAAAACACCTCTGTGAAGCGTCTGGGTGTACTGACCTTCAAACTCTCTTTGCCTGTTTTCCAGGAGATAGCTGGGAGGAGAGGTGTCTAGGAGGTGCAGTAAGGAAGCTCTTAGAAGAAGCTCTTCCAAGAAAAGAGAAGGAAGAGAGGATGGGACAAAAAGAACCTGAGGAAGAGTGGCACATGGTTTAAACTATAGACTAGCCCAGCCTGACCTGTGGTGGCGCAGTGGATAAAGCATCAACCTGAAATACTGAGGTTGCTGGTTCAAAATGCTGGGCTTGCCTGGTCAGGGCACATACATGAAGCAACTACTATGAATTGATGCTTCCTGCTTCTCCCCTCTCTTCCCTCTCTCTAAAAGTCAATAAATTAAACAAACGAACAAACGTAGACTAGCCCACAGGTCGTTTTCTAGGTATAGTCTCTTCTCTCTTCTGTGCCTGGCCTTGGTCTGTCATGGGTCATACATACATATCATGTCCAGTCCCCACGACTCGTTGGGATGCTCTGCAGCTTCTCTGTCCCAAGAGAAAGGACTCCTGCATCCCGTCTGGATCCCAGGCTGGCCTGATTCTGCATCCTGAGGACAGCAGGCTCTGAATAATAAAAACCGCTAGGTGCTGTCTGGAGAATTCTCAATAGTTAGGATAGTGCCTGGCATATTAATTAAGGCCTAAATGAATGGTGGTTATTATTATGACTATTGTCATGGGCTATGCACAGGGCCCCATGTCACTCCCCTACACACTCATGTATAGGAGAAGCATCCTCTCTGCCAGGTTAGTGTGGACACGCTCTTGAAGCCACTCATATTTTCTTATCTTCCTGTAATTCATATTTTTCCCAAGAACTCTTTTTCCTTACAATTTTGGCCTTCGCTATTGCATCAGCCTTGCTGAATAATAATCATCCTACCACTCATAGTAAAATAATGACCGTGGCTAATATTTTTTTAGAGACTCACATGTGCTTCACCTGTTTCCTCAGACAGTGCTTACAATGACTCTGATGCAGTGGCTGTGGGCTGGCGCCGCCATTGCGGCACTCAGAATGAGCAGGAGCTAGATCGAGCTGGTGGCCTTTCCAAATCTTCTAGCACTGTATGTGACTAACAGTATATGGGGTCACCTGGGGAGCCTTACCACTGCCTGGCTCTCACCCTCAGAGATTGTGATTTAATTGGGCTCTGCATCTCTTAGCCCTGCTAAATCAGGGCCGGCACCCTAACAAGATTACCAGGTGCTCTGTGCACTTAAAAGTCTGGGAAGCACTGAGAGCCAGTACTGTACAGGGCGGTGATTAGAGGTAAAGGATGGTTGGGATAGTCATTTCTTGAGAAGAGAAACTGTCTTTTCCCATTCCTGCAAGAAGGAAAATTGAATTAAGTGATCCGCCCATTCTTAAGGAAACTGTCAAGTGTTGAATGTTAGTTATTAGAGCCAGGCTCCTACAGTACCTGTGGGACAGTGGTTTCAGCTTCCCCGTAGTTCTAGGAAACAACTTGTGGTAAAATAAAGGCATTGTAAGTACCTGCCTTTCCTGGAGGCATCTTTATTCTCTGCCTGCTCTTCTCATCTTTCTTTGCTTACAAAGTTGGTAAAAGTGACTTATGATGTAGGGTGGAAGAGCTGACCCTCTCTCCCTGCCTGAGCAGCTAGCTGAAACTATAGCATGGGTCCCCCAACTTTTTACACAGGGGGCCAGTTCACTGTCCCTCAGACTGTTGGAGGGCCGGACTATAAAAAAAACTATGAACAAATCCCTATGCACACTGCACATATCTTATTTTAAAGTAAAAAAACAAAACGGGAACAAATACAATATTTAAAATAAAGAACAAGTAAATTTAAATGAACAAACTGACCAGTATTTCAATGGGAACTATGGGTGCGGATGCATCCTGTGCTCCTCTCACTGACCACCAATGAAAGAGGTGCCCCTTCTGAAAGTGCGGTGGGGGCTGGATAAATGGCCTCAGGGGGCCGCATGCGACCCGCGGGCTGTAGTTTGGGGACCCCTGAACCATAGCCTCAGACAGAGGTGAAGCTGGTGCTCACCCCCGTTGTTGTTTTGCTGTCCTATGTTTTATGACTGTAGTCTTTTCTTATCCCAGGGCAACTATAGATGCTGATATTTTAGTTTTTGGAATTCAAGATAGCAGACTTTGCTGATTCTCTAGGCTAATTAGAAGAAGACTTGCTTTAGATAGCTTAAATTATTAAGGGGTTAAGGCATTTTTCCTTGGCTTTAAATCTTGTTTTAGGGCAAGACAAAAGTTACTATATAGCTAAACTGGTTGTTTCCTAGAAATAATAAGGACGTAGGGGCTGCAGCCCTGCTGGAAGGGAAGGCTGGGAGACTTGTGTGTAGCTATGTCTGGAGTGCATGAAATTGCTGTGGTGGGAGCTTGGAAGGCTCGCTCCTCATGACACTGCTGGCCCACCTGTGCGGTTAGCGCTTCCCTCTTAAGTCTTGCTTCCTATGTGAATGTAGATATATACTCACATGGATAGATACTGAAAATTTAACTTCCCAGTTAGGATTTTCTTGTGTTAGTTGTTTCATAGAGGAATTTATGCATTGTTTTTAATTTTCTCAGAGCATGTAATTTAGAAATGATTTAAATCATTTAGATGCTATTTCATAACAAAAAACCTTAAATTTCCCCCTTATAAGCAATATCTGCTCATTGTAAGAAAATTTGGAAAGCACATAAATGTCTGAAAGAGAACAATAATTACCCAGACAGAGTCTTGCTATGGGAAGCTTTCCACTATCAACACTTTGGGTTACGCCCTCTCAGTATTTGTCCTGTGCAAAGTTTTCCTACAGAACTGTGTTCATAATATATATTCAATTTTATAACCTAATCATTCCCTTTTCAACATTACATTATGAGCATTTTCTTTTAAATATAAATTGCTTCATAATACTCTTTTATATATGTGTATGTACTTAAACTCTAAAATCAACTCTCTTATTGTTGGATATTGAAGCTTTTGACAGCTTTTCTCCTGATGAATATTGCTTTGATGGACACCTTTGTGCAAAAAGCTCTTTCTGTATGAACTTAGGATAAACTACCGGAAACAGAATTATTAAGTCCAAAGAAGTGAACTTTGTCAAGGTCTCTGGTTGAATTTCCGGGAAGACCTTTTGGTCCAGGCTCTGAGAGGGCAGTGAGCTCAGTTTCTCCAACTGCAGGTCCCTGCCCTCCAGCTGTGGGGTGGAGCTGTCCTGCTGGCCCTGCTGGCTGTCATGAGATTAACTATTCTTGTGGAGCTTTTTCGTAGCACACTGCTGAAAGAGCTATCTGAGTGCCACAGTTATGACGACAATGCTGATATTTCATTTGGGCAAAGGGAAACTCAAGCATCCGAAGTTTACTGTTTTATTCTTTCGGTCAGTCTTTCAGTGTGGCTGTAGTTCACTGAGGTGACGATATAGCTAGATAGACTCCAGCAAGATAGGACTGTTGTAAAAACAAACCCCAGTGCCTCTGGGCAGATAGAAATGGGCGTCCTTCCAGGATGTCAGTCAGTCCTCCACTGAAGCGTCCTAAAATGATGGAGATTCTGGCTGAGGTTAGCTAGCATATTCTGCATGACTCAGAAAGCACCCTGCCTGGCTTATCACACTGTATGTCCTAAAGAAGGTGCTGGTTTGAGGTTCAGCCTCCACCAGACCCACTTACATACTGTAAAGGCACATACAGCGCCGTACTTACATCCTGTAAGGCGCATACAGTGCCACACTTACAGTGCCACACTTACATACTGTTAGGCACATACAGCGCCACACTTACATCCTGTAAAGGTTTTGCACTGTTTTATTAGGTTCTTTGAATCATGTCATTCGATGTTAGAAAAACATTTAACATTGGATAGCTAGGTAAATGAACTAAATTCCTGTAGAATTTGCAAGTCTTTCTGTGAAAAGAGTAATCAGATGTAGTCGTTAAATAAATTATGGTTATTTCACTCATCGAGGGGAAGGGTAACAGTTGATTTAGTAGTTCTTAGATATCTGAAAGAGAGCTATTTTATAGATGTTGGTGACCAGGTTTACTTAGACATAAATAAAAAGAAAAGAATCACTTTAATTGCCTATTTTTCCCCCATGGAATTGTTCACACTGGCAGGAGCGCTGGGACCCTGCATGGGGTGGAGGGGGCCTTACCGAGAGGTATGACTGGAGCTGCAATGACCCAGGGCTCTGAAAAGCCCAAAGGATCTTGAGTCGTCCCCCTCTCACCACCCAGACCTTCAGCTTATTACTTTCCTTCAAGATTGCACCGTGTGCCAATCTATGGATAACCTTAGCCCACACTTTCCAAAGTTGCTGGGAGGATAGTGAAGGCTGTTTCTCAATTAAATGGGTAGGGGGTGGATTTATGGCCAAATTCTGAAAGAAGAAATCTAAAGGGCTCTTTACTATAGAATTTCACAGAGTTTAGTATGAGACTGCAATGTGAATCCCAGATAGGCAGGTGGTTGGCAGCATTTCCCAAAAGAAAAGACCTTGCCTTGAAGGCTTTTTAGAAAGAAAAACAGGGAGGGCCACTCCCTACAGCAGCCCCCAGTATGCAATGTTGCCTTCTCCCATCTGCTGTCAGGTGTCCCTGTCCTGCAGCGTGGGTGTGGCAGTTCCCTGACAGGCTGCTTTCACTGAGCACGGGATGTGGGGCTCTCGCCTGACGTAGGAGAAGCGCTGCAGCTGAAAAGACTGGAATGACACAGTCTGTATTCCTGCCTTCATTCCCTCCCCCCTCTAGTTCTGCCAGTGTTCTTTAAAATGCAGCTTTAATTATACCTTTTCATGCCCTAAAACTTTTCTGTGGCTTCTTCTTGCTTACTAAAAAGAGTCTGGACTCCTCATCCTGGGGTTTAAAGCAGATGCCTCTACCTGGTGCTCACAGTCTGGATGTCGTCATGAGCTGCACTGTTACCTGGTGCTGAGCAGGTGCGTCTCGAGCTGGTGTGGTGAACCAGGGAGGCCGCGGATTTTTGCATAGCCCCCGGCCTATCTTCTTATAGACATCTCTGTCATGTGTGCTTGGCTTCTTCTCCAGAGGCCTTGGGGGCAGGGACACCACAGTCATCAAGGTCACAGTGGTTGCCTGTGTGGGCTCAAGGTGGAGTTATGGGTTTGCATCTGCTTATTTCAGGACATTATTAAAATATGATAACAGAGAAAAAGGATGCAGAAATAAGCATGCTTGACCTCTGGGACGACCATTTATGCCTCCATTACAATAATTAACAATGGTGAGTATGGTAACAGGGACATTTCCCTTCAGCTGACTTTGGTATTTTAGAATATTAACAAGTCAGTAGAAGGAAGATTCCGCCTGACCAGGCGGTGGCGCAGTGGATAGAGTGTCGGACTGGGATGCGGAAGACCCAGGTTCGAGACCCCGAGCTCGCCAGCTTGAGTGCGGGGCCCATCTGGCTTGAGCAAAAGCTCACCAGCTTGGACCCAAAGTCGCTGGCTCCAGCAAGGGGTGGCTCGGTCTGCTGAAGGCCCGTGGTCAAGGCACATGTGAGAAAGCAATCAATGAACAACTAAGGTGTTGCAACAGCAACAAAAAACTGATGATTGATGCTTCTCACCTCTCTCCGTTCCTGTCTGTCTATCCCTCTCTCTGACTATCTCTCTGTCCCTGTAAAAAAAAAGAAAAAAAAAAGAAGGAAGATTCCTCTTGTTTCCAGAAGCAGGGTAACAGTGTGTGTTCCTATGTACCAGGAGGCAGTGTACAGGCTCAGGGCTCCTTCTTATCAGCAGGAAGATAAGAAACCATGCTAGTCTTCATCTAAACTTATTTTATTCCTTTGTAATAAAATGTCAAAAAAATTAAGGGTGTTTTCCTTGTACATTTGGAATCGTGTTCCCATTGATTTCAGATACGACATTTCACAGAGTTGACATGAGGAATAAAGATTGTCTTCTTGTGCCAGGCGTTTTCACATATGTGATTTCATTCAGTTCTTGTAACAGCCCTGGATGGTGTGTATACTGTCCCCGGTTTATTGGGCAGGGACAACATAGGCCCGTTGAGGGCCTGCTCAGGGCCATGTTGACTAGCGGGCTGCAGCGCCAGGGTTGAGACACAGCCTGTCTGTGACGGAGCCGGAGCTGGTGTCTCACGACTCATCTTCCTCTGCTTGTGTGGGAGAGCAGGAAACAGGCTCTTCCCTCAGAATCCAGGGCAGGGCGAGAGGGACAGACGGAGAGGGAGAGGAAATCGAAACTGCAGACTGAACTTGCATATTAAGCATTTGTGAGATAGTAATGCCTGTGTTCTAACTTGGAAAATACAGACTTTTACATGTCTACTTTTTGGCACAACCTCACCAATTTTTATGTCATTCTGCTTTTAGAATGCTTAGGAATGAAAGCAAGAATGAAGTGTAGTGGTGACAGTTGCCCAGCCAGGTGCATGTATTTAATGCCATAAAACTTTTCACTTAAAAATGGTTAAAATGGTAAATTTCATATTTATGTACATTTTACCACAATAAAAACAAGAAATTTTGAGAAAAGACCTAGTGCTGCTGAACTTATCAGAAGAGCTCAGATTTGGATGGGGGGCTGATGGATAGAGGAGCGGCAGAAGACGTGGGGAGGTATGGGTGCAGGATAGGGTCTGTTTGGCTTCAGGGCTGGTTTATGTGGGTGTGCCCACAGCTGGACGTGTTGATGAACGGGTACTCCTTTAATATTGGTTCAGTGCTCATTGGGAGGAGAGGTCAAGTTTAGGTGGGCTGGTTGTGTCCAAAGAGCTTCTGTGCTGGGGGCTCGAAACACATGGGTCCCACTGAGCAAACCAGAGGCACTGCCGGTAGCAGCCCCCTTCCCTAGGCGGCAGTTTAACAACCATCAGTTATTACTTGGGACTTACTTCTGTACAGAGTACTGATTGTTGCATTGCTTCTAGCCTCATACAGTGCTCGTGCACAGGGACATGATAAATGGCTTTCCCCAACTCTTGATATTTGCAAAGTTGTCTGGGGACCCCAGTACTATGTTGGTGCTCTGTGTCATTGTTGATTGGCATCCTGGATAGCTTCTCTGCTGGCATGCTTCAGAATCTGGTTTTCCTTAGGTGAGGTAGTGGTAAAGTTGGAGTTTGAGCTGGGACATCCTGGGAGGCTACTTTCTGTGCAAAGCACAAGAAAAGGGGTTAGAACCTCACTGTTTCTTTTATCACTGTAGGTTTTGTTGTAACTTGGTCTGATGCATGGCCTCCCAAGCTATCATGTTGATCTAGAACAGTGGTTCTTAACCTGGGTTCTATCGAACCCTAGGGGTTCGATGAGTTGGTCTCAGGGGTTCGGAGAAGCCTCTGCCGCGGAGGCCAGAATAAAGTAATACCATAATTTGTTGTGAGTTCATGCACTTTGTTGGTTTTGTTCTTTGAGCAAGGTGATGTTCATGCACGGCTCATTTTGTGCACCAGTTAAAAAACATATACCTATGTCTTGAATTTGGAAAAAAAATCATATTTTATTTATCACTAAAGAAGGGTTCGGTGAATGCGCATATGAAACTGGTGGGTTCGGTACCTCAAAAAAGGTTAAGAACCACTGATCTAGAAAGAAGGAAGGAGACTGACAAAAGAGGTGCCGTGTAAGTGGTGAGAGACTGCTGTGATCACCTTAAGAGTGTCCAGCCTGTAAGGGGGAGGGCCAGCATTCCAGAAACATCGTGTATAAGAGGTAACTGTCACTCTAAGTGCTAGTACAGTGGTAGCCTCGCTGGTTGCTGGTCTAGGGCCCTGTGCCACTTCTGCTTTGTGCATCCCCTTGTGTATTATTATTTGAGTTCCTGTGCGTCCTCACTTCTGCCTCACAATGACTTCTGGCAGCTGGCGATGCGCATCTTCTTCCGAGTCTCCTGCATAGTCTTTGGCCTAGGACTCTTAGACTCAATTTCCTTGCTTGTGCTTTGAATTCTAGTTGCTCTGTGTACCTGGCCCCAGGTGTTACCTGCATCTTCCCGCCCTAGATCATTTTGTGGAGACAGTGCTCTGTGAGCTGGTACCTAGGTGATGCTATACCAGGGAGCTCCATTTCCAGGGCAGACGTATGTGAACTGCACGGGTCCTGCTCGCCCTGCACACCACTCCTACTGGGAGTTGCCTTGGCCGCTGAAGCTATTAGCTCTTTTTCCTTTTCTTAAACATCTAGCCTTGACCTTCACTGATTACCTTCTGCTGTTGTCTAGTTTTAACTAAGTCTACGATGAATATGTGCATATGGTGCCTTATTCTTACCTTCTCAGGGTGAGGATTTGGAGAGAGAGGAAATGATAGTAACTGAGTATTACTTTTTGTCAAGCAGTGTTCTAATCAACTTTCTATACATATAACCTCATTTAAGCCACAAAACAATTCTAAAGAATAAGTGCTATAATGAAGCCTCTTTGACAGATGAGGAAACTGAGGCATGAGGTTAAGTCAGGTCACACCCCTCGCAAGATGAGTAGCTGGGATTGGAACCCGTAGTCTCCAAAGTCAGCACAAATGGCTGCACTGTGCCTTGCACGTGGCGAGCCAGCCTTTGTCAGGAAGTGATGCATCCACAGCGACCTGCAGTCCAAATGCTGCTCTCGCAGCGCTGGGCTAGTTCATAGGGAAATGCACAGAATAGTCGTATGCTCCAGAGAACTTGCCCTGTAGAGGCAATTTTAGACTTAAAAATGATAGCATTATAGCCTGTGTGCAAACAGTGATTTTCACTGTGTGGACTTATAGGCCATGTACCTTCTCTCATTTGGGCTCAGTCAGCCCACACAGCAGTGGGTCTTGTTGTGACGGCCTCTCAGTGTTTGGAAGTAAGAAGCACAGAGCCCTGTCTCTCTTGCCGTGTGTGTGCAGCCTGGGGCGGCCTGTACTGTTCAACAATCCGGCATATTTTCAATTCAAACTTTGTTCCTTACAAAGTCCTATTTTCCCCCTTAAAAAACATAAAGTGAACAACAAAAATATTCCAGTTATTTGGATCTATTAGCTGATGTTCTAGAATGGAAGAAAGATCTGTCTGCCTCCCGCTCTTGTCCGTTCCTGCTCCAGTCAGTGCTTGGACCTTGGGCGGCAGCCTAGGGCTCAGGGAGGAGGTTCTTTTGGACCTGCAGCATGAAGACCACTGTCCTCTCCCCCACCCCCTGCACAGGGCTATTTGTGCCAAGGACACAGCAAATATAGAAGTAGGTGAATTTGGGCTCATAACGTATGGGTTTTGATCTAAGTCTTACAATTTGGGGGAAGTTATATAATCTAGACATCAGGGTTTTTCTGCCTGAGACATGGAGTCAGGCTTACACTCCATACAGCTGTGATAGCTAAAGAGCACCTGGGTGCCAGCACTGCTCGAGGCTGCCTCTTTCCCTTTGTGGCATTCCGTCCATGCTGGAGGGGCCACGAGCTGCTCTGTGAAGTGACCTGGAGCCGATTGTGGGGACAGGATTCAGAGGCTGGCTGTCTGGTTGAGGCTTCTCCAGCCTGGTCCGGGCCTCTGCTGTTCCTGCCTTTGCTTCTACATATTCCACGTGTGTCTGTGGCACACTCACAGAGCGCAGGTGTGGCCGGGAGCCGTGGTGGTGTGGGCCCACACTGTTTTGGTGTTGAGGTGCTGGGACACATAGGCCATATTGGAGTAGGGATTAGGGATGGATCTGATAGTTAATTCTGTCTCTGGCCTGCCTTTCTGTGGGTTTGTGATGTGTGAAGTCATAGAACAGGATCTAATGTTGTACTATTTAATGCTTTGAACAACTTTACCCTTTTTTTATGGGGGGGGGCGTGAGTAGTTGTTTGGTCACAACTATTTTCTAATATTAAATATTAATATGTTGGCCTAACATATTTGACAAACCCCAGGAGAAGTCAACATGGGGAAACTCATCCTGTTTGTTCTCTCCCTAGTGGTCCCCAGGGTGTCCTGCTGGAGCTCTCTGTCTGCCTTGGGATGTGCCCCTCCTCCTCCCTCCCTTTTCCTCTTCACTTGCTGACACCTTGTCTGTTCTCTGAAGAGGCTGTTCTCTGAAGAGGCTGTTCTCTGGGGAAGTGACCCAAGTGGCGATTGCACACTGGAGCTGTGGACACGCGACCACTGGGTCTGGCCAGTTCTGCTAAGGCACTGTGTACCTTCACAAACCTTTTACTTCTCTGAAACCGTCATCATCTGTAAGCTTAGAAATGTGTGGACGCCCACTTTCTTACGTGGCGGTACAGAGCCATATTTTTAAAAAGCACATGGAAAGTGCTGTGTTAATTTTAAAATGTTACACAGGAGTTAATAAATCAAAAATGATGGTTAGATGACTGAGAGCCCTTCTCATCTTTCAAAATTGTAACAGTTGGGATGATTAATTATATATATATATATATATATATATATATATATATATATATATATATATATATATATATATCTGATTACTGTACTTATGGCTGCTGTCCTAAGGAGTGACTCTTTTCTGGCTCTGAATAGTGGCAAGAAGTCCTCACTCTGCACCATCTCTGCAGCTGCTGTGTGAGAAGATGGCTTTCTTAGCAATAGAGGTTTTCCAGTCTGTGAAACTCTCGTAATGGGAAGATGAACTCTGCAGCACTATGGCATGATAGAAGGGTGCTGGCATCGTGACTGGACCAGCCCAAGCTCCCCACTGACCAACTGTGTGGTGGTGAGAGTGGATGTCCACCTCTGCTTCTCAGGTGGACCCTGCCTCCTTCAGGGGTTTGTCAGGAGGATTGAGTGAGGTCTGCAAAAGTGCTCAGCGAACTGCCTTGGACCAACTAATGTACATACAAGTAAAGGCTAATTGCAATTAAAGTTTGTTTGTTTTTTAAATTTAAGATTTATAAACAAAATTATCCACTAAATAAATATGTTTCTGTTGTTGAACTGCTGAATTGAATTAGATGCCTGGTCATGAGCACAGGGGAGAGAAAGCTGAGTCATAAGCTTCAGAGGTTTTTATTGATGAATGATAGGAACTCATTAGACTTTGCCTAATGATAGATGATGGCTAAAGAAGATGGCTGCATACTATATACAATGGAATATTATTTGGCCATAAAGAGAATGAAATCTCTCTCTCTCTCTCTCTCTTTTTTTTTGACATGTAACTATTTATTTATTTATTTATTTATTTATTTTACAGGGACAGAGAGAGAGAATCAGAGAGAGGGATAGCTAGGGACAGACAGACAGGAACAGAAAGAGGTGAGAAGCATCAATCATTAGTTTTTTGTTGCCGTCGCAACACCTTAGTTGTTCATTGATTACTTTCTCACATGTGCCTTGACTGCGGGCCTTCAGCTGACCGAGCAACCCCTTGCTGGAGCCAGCGACTTTGGGTCCAAGCTGGGGAGCTTTTGGTTGGGTACCTGGGTCTTCCGCATCCCAGTCCGATGCTCTATCCACTGCGCCACCGCCTGGTCAGGCAATCTTCTCTTTTGTGACATGGTTGGCCCTAGAGGGTATTATGCTAAGTGAAATAAGTTCGAGGAAGTCAAATACCATATGGTTTCACTTACATGTGGAATCTAAAAACACAAAATAAATGAATAAACAAAACAGAAACAGACTCATAGAGAACAAACTGATGGTTACCAGAGGGGAGAGGGAACGGAGGATAGGTGAAAATGGTAAAGGGAATAAGAAGTACAGACTGGTAGTTACAGAGTAGTCACAGGGATATAAAATACAGCATAAGGAATACAGTCAGTGATACTGTAATAACTATGTATGGTGCCAGGTGGGTACTAGAATTATTGGAGGGATTACTTCATAAATTATATAAATGTCTAACCACTATGCTGTACTCCTGAAACCAATATAAAATAATTAGAGAAAAAAAAAAGGCCAAGAAAGGGAAAGAATAAGTTTCCACTTTTAACAAGAAAAATTCATCATACTTCGTTTTTTTAAATCAGTAGAGGTCTTGATCTACAGTTACACCGCAGGTGAATGCCTTCTTTGGGCTTCACTGAAGCCCTTTATAGTTTTGTTTGTGTACCTGTTGTCCCTCTGTTGTTAGTCACTTCTTGTCCCTCTGGGAGGAGCATTGAAGACTAATATGGAATATCTCCTAACATTAATGTCCTGTTTCATTAGATGAGATCACTAACACGTGGACAGAATAGCTGCAACATGAAGCAGAGAGTTCTGACTGCCCAGGAATGCACTGAAGAGGTGCTCCTGGGTTCCTGGAGGCAGGCGCCAGGGCCAGCTTAGCAAGGCTGAGCTGCTCGCAGCCCCGGGAGCTCCAGGTAGAGGAGCAACAGTGGAATTAAGGCAGAAGTAGCTCAGGCACAAGTAGCTCCATGTCCAGGGCTTTGTGGAGGTGGGCGAGCAGTCAGAGTGAGGGTTGGGCATTGATTTGGAAGTGAGTGAAGGGCCTTTCAAGGTTTCAAGCCACTGAGTGGCTTAGCATAACACCCTCTAGGTCAGTGGTTCTTAGCCTTTTTGAGGTACCGAACCCACCACTTTCATATGCACATTCACCGAACCCTTCTTTAATAATAAATAAAATATGATTTTTTCCCCAAATGCAAGACATAGGTATATGTTTTTTTACTGGTGCACAAAATGAGCCGTGCATGAACATCACCTTGCTCAAAGAACAAAACCAACAAAGTGCATGAACTCACAACAAATTACGGTATTACTTTATTCTGGCCTCCATGGCAGAGGCTTCTCCGAACCCCTGAGACCGACTCATCGAACCCCTAGGGTTCGATAGAACCCAGGTTAAGAACCACTGTTCTAGGTCCATAAGAGCTCCTGTGGCAGTAGCATCCCTGAAAGAGTGGTGGTGATAGAGACCAGGCAGAAGGAAGTTTGTGTTTTGTTGTAAATCAGGGATCCCTAAACTTTTTACACAGGGGGCCAGTTCATTGTCCTCAGACTGTTGGAAGGCCGGATTATAAAAAAACTATGAACAAGTTTCTATGCACACTGCATGTACCTTATTTTAAAGTAAAAAAACAAAATGGGAGCAAATACAATATTTAAAATAAAGAACAAGTAAATTTAAATGAACAAACTGACCAGTATTTCAATGGGAACTGGTCAGTGAGAGGAGCACAGGATGACTGTGCTCCTCTCACTGACCACCAATGAAAGAGGTGCCCCTTTCGGAAGTGCGGCGGGGGCTGGATACTCAGGGGGCCACATGCAGTCCACGGGCTGTAGTTTGGGGACCCCTTTTGTAAATTATGCTCAGCTCAGGGTCATGTATTTTTCTAGTTCTCTTCATCTTCCCCCTTGATGTCCTAGGCAAGGCTCACCTGCTTTTTTTTGTCTATCTAAAAGGCACACTCTTCTTTTGAGCATTAAGAACTTATTCCCTGTTGCTCAAAGTGGGAAGTATGGCTGAGAGCTTTATGAACACCTATCAGCACTCAGGGAGTGTGTTGATTAAAACAGAACAAAAAAAGAGTTAAGATACGTGTATCATAAATTTAGTTTTTACTCCAAAGTGGAGAAACCTGCAGATAATAAGTTGCATAAGTTGAGCTGATGTGATGTTATTTTCTTGCCAAAGACAGCATTGTTTCAAAAGCCGCCCATGCTTTCTTATCTGCTGTGTAGTGCTGGTGGCTGTGAGATGACAGACAGCTTTGTGGGATACGCTCAGCTTGGTGTTCTGGGAGAAGGAACCAAGTTGTGATTGATATTCACGTGTGCGTGTGTGCGTGTGTGCGTGTATGTGCGCGTGTGTGTGCATGTGGTGGGGACAGACTTTGTATTTCTTCTTTAAAAAGAAAATAATTGCCAAATGAAGTTATCAAAATACCAGAGTATCTCAAGAGAGGAATGGCATATTGGAGAATTAAGTGGCATCACCTGTTTCGTTCATGGTAAACACTAAAAGTGACTGCTGTGGAAACTTCTGGTGATGCGGCCGTGCCAGTAAGTGACCACATTCATCTGTTTCATGTGTAGTGTTTGTTGAATTTCTAGTATGTGTGGGCACTGAAAAGGGTGAGCCCCAGGGAGTGGACAGCCTGAGATATGACCCAGACAAGGGACTGAACAATTATCTTTAAAAATGTGACCATTTCCAGAGCACTGGGAAGGCTTACATAGTAGAGTCCCCTGCATTACATCTGGGCATTAGGAAAGGGCTTTCCACAAGAAGTGACTTAGACACAGAGATCAGAAAGAAGACTTGGCCGAATGAAGGAGGAGATGGGGTGGGGCAGAGTCCCGGGAAGACTCTGGGCAGCAGGATGAGCACCAGAGGTGAGGGTGTCTCCACCCAGCTGGAGCGTAGAGTTGCATAGGGGTGGACGGCGGTGGTGGCAGCTGGCTCGGTGGATGGGATCCAGACGGTGGCCATGGCTGTGGCAAGAAGGGGTGTGCACTGAGAGACAATTCAGAGGTTGGTTCAGTTGAACAATGATTAGCTGCAAGTCAGGTGTGAGGGAGAGGAAGAGTCACCTGGAGGACAAGTGGGTGATCTCCAGAGCCAGGAAATGCAGGAGGAAGTGGAGGTATTATGGGGAAGGCTTCAAGTTCAGTATTGGAATTTGAGGTGCTTCGAGACGTCATGGTGGAAATGTTGAGCATGCAGTTGGATATAAACCTTCGTATCCAACTTTGAGGATGTAAGGATTGAGTGTCAGCAGCCTGTAGCTAGCAGTACTGTAGGCACAGTGAACACCTTACAGAAAACATTTGGGGAAAGGAGCCCATTTCACATCCTTCCTCCTCTGTGAGTGCTGACACTGCCGCGTGCCCTAGAACCGCCCTTGTTCTCCACTCTGAGCCTCATCCCCACAGCTGCCTGGTGAAGGGGACACTGCCTCCTCAGCGCTGCTGTGCCTGTCTGCTCTTGCAGGCGTGAGGCCAGCTGTCATTGCCATCTGACCCCTGCACAGGACTGCAGGTGGGCAGCTCTGCTGGAGACTGCGGTCGTCAGCAGAAGCATCAGGATGGAAGAAAAACTTAAAAAATGGACACCTTAATGTATCAAATGAGACAGTTTACAGCCTGAAAGAAAAGCAAACGTTAGTTCCTCACAGATGATTCTCTCATGGGGACAGCTGACTCTGGCCCTTTCCTTCCTCTCTAGAGGTTGGTTGTCTCTGCCTCTGCAGAAAGAAGAGAGCCCCTCTTCCTTTAGCGAGCCTTCTCTGTCTACCTCTGTGTTCCTTCTAGTATCCGTCCCCATTTCCTGCTTACATTCTTGCTCTGGGACCCATCCCCTACCCTCAGAGAGCAGGGCACAGAACATGTAGCCCTCTCTCGTCATACATGGCCCTGGTGGCTGGCCACGGAGGGTGGTGCCCACAGTGACTTTTTCTTTAATGTCTCTGGGCCAGTTTGGGTTGAAGCTGTGCCCTGTGTTCTCCTGAGTCTTCAGTTTCTTTCTGGTGACTGCGTACTCACAGACCTAAATACTCACACCTCCCAATGACCTTTCATTTTCTTCCCGGAAGCAGTAAAGCCTGACCACAGACTGAGTTCAGTCCCCAGGAGTCTACTGTCTGCTGCTCACCTGCTCCTCGACTGTGCTCAGAGCTCCAGCAGGTGAGAGGTGGGGTCTGGCACCCACCTCTCTGAAGAGGGTCTGTCTATGCCATGGGTGCAGAGGCCTGCAGGGTCTTCAGGATAAGGGTTATTTCTTCATCTTGGGTCATTGTCCAGTGTCTCAGCCTGAAAGCAGGTGGGCTATTTTTTCATTGAGTAATAATTGAGGCCAAGAGAAGGGAATGCGGTTATGGAGAGAAGATATATAGCCCGAAAGAAGAAAGAGGCTTAGGACAGAAAAGCATGGAACATCAGCGGTAAAGGAAAATATAAATGTGGAGGGCACGGTCAGAGTGGGTCAGAGTGAGAGGGCCATTCAGGGAGGTGTCAAGATGTGGTCTGAGTGGTTGGGGTGGATGTATAAATGATCAGTGAGGAAGCAGAGAAAAGAAGTGGGAACAACTTTTTCTAAAGAAGTTGGAGAAGGGAGAAAAGGTTGAGGGAAAGATAGGTGAAGCAGGGTACCAGGAGCAGGTGACAGGAGAATGTGTGCTAGATAAAAACAGATAGAGTAGTGAAAAAAGTGGATGCCCAGTCAGTAGGTGGTGAGGGCCAAAGCCATTGCTCTCTTCATGGATAAGTGAGGGTACAGGTCCTGGTGCCCATGAGAGACCTTTGGGCCAGGCAGCATCCTGCTCCTTTCCTCCTGAGCCCAGCAGAGGGTCTGCAGTGGGGAGAGTGACTGTGGAAGGAAATGAAGCTCATCCTTGGCTAGAAGGAGAGGAAGGACAAGATTCAGACTCGAAATCAGGTTCTGGGAGTAACTAAGACTCCAGAGGAGAAGTACTACCCAGCCTCCACTGAAAGTGCACCTTTGTAGACAAGGAGTCAGAGCTGGAACAGGAGAGGAGTTTGGTATGGGCCCAGCCCAGGCTGTCCTTGGGGAGACTCTGAAATTACCAAAGAGCCTCCTGTGCAGACTCATCTACATAACACGCATTTGTTTCTGGGTCCCTCCATTTAACCCCCACCTCTGTCATCTGCCTTCTTGGAGGATTACAAAAGTTTTCTCATCAAAAGATCATTGTTACCTGGGCCTGAGCTCTGGGGACTCCTAAAGTCTACTCCTTGGTCCAGAACAGATAAAGAGAGGTTCCGTGTGTGGCCATGTGTGCCAGAAACAGTATACCAGTCCATTCTGGTCTGGTGAGAAGAACTGAGCCAGCTCTGCTGCTTTGAGACTGGCCCTCCCCACTGGTCCCCACTGGGTCAGCCCTTATTGATTATAGCTTCGGGTTAAGAGGGTCACTCCAGGGGTGATTATTCTTTAATAGAGGCTTTTGTGTTAATTTTCAGTACTGGGGGCAACATGATAGACAACATGGTGTGTGTAGTTCAGGCATTGTGGGGTCTGGAGGTAGTTTTTGTTTATTTACTGTTTCATTTTAAAAAATATTTACATTATATGCCTAACCAGGTGGTGGCACCGTGGATGGAGCATCGGACTGGGATGTGGAAGACTCAGGTTTGAGACCCTGAGCTCGCCAGCTTGAGTTCGGGCTCATCTGGTTTGAGCAAGACTCACCAGCTTGGACCCAAGGTTGCTGGCTATAGTAAGGGGTTACTCGGTCTGCTGAAGGCCCGCCGTCAAGGCACATATGAGAAATAAATCAATGAACAACTAAGGTGTCGCAACGAAAAACTGATGATTGATGCTTCTCATCTCTCTCCATTCCTATCTGTCTGCCCCTATCTATCCCTCTCTCTGACTCTCTTTCTGTCTCTGTAAAAAAAAAAAAAATTACATTATAGTTGAAATATTCTCAAATGGTATCTGTGGAAAGAAAACCATGTATGCATGTTGTACAGCCAGTAATTAGAATGTGTGGACTTCTCTTGTTTCTGTTTCCTTCCCAGCATCCATTGCTCTGTGGGAGCTGACCTGGTGCCCTGGCACTACCCTTGATTCTGATTAGCTGCTGGTCATAGGATTCCAAAGATAAGCTAAACCAAAATGATCAGGCTATCTGGGCTAGAAATTTGAACCATGAGAAGAAACACACAAAGCTAGAAAGCAGGCAGAACTGAGTCACCTGATGGCAGCTCCTAGCAGGGGGGGCACATGAATGCCCTTTGTGCATCACCTGAATGCCGGAGTTCCTCACTGTCCTGGCCTGGGTGTTCAGTGTGCCATTCGGTAGCCTTCCAGTAAACTCCCCAGCTCCCTCCCTCTCCCTCTCTCTCTTTCTTGCTTTAATTAGCAATATTTGTTACTATTGTTTGTAGCTAAAAAAACACTGATATATTAAGCTTCCTATAATATTTTTCTAATAATAAAGTTTAAATATGAATATAGATCATTTACCTACAAAGAGGAAAATGAACCTTGTAGACAGAAAATGTCTATTATGGAAAGCATGACTGTATTTCCTAGCATAGAAGTAATGGTAAGGGATATTGACAGGATAATGGCATGGGTGTTGTTGTTGTGTACCCCAAATTGTCTTTAATTCTTCCAGCACCAACCTTCAGCTCTACTCTAACTTTTAAAATCTCTCCATCAGTGTAACATTTTGGGCTCTGAAATAAAGAGAATTTTAAGAGAAAATAAAGACAGATAAATAGGGAAAGGAATACTTTGAAAAGGAAAGAAGAGAGTAAAAGAAAGAAGGAAAACACAACTCAGTAATATTGAGGGTAGAACTCACTCACCCAGAAGTGGAAGTCTGGATAGGGCCAAATTAGCACAGCCAAAAGGGAGCATCCACTTATCCTAGTTTTCATTGCCATAATTTCTTAGTGGGAAATGACATAAAATCTGTAAGACCAAATCAATCTTTCTCCCTCTTTTGCTCTGTAATATCTGGAAAGTCAGTTTACATCTCAGAACATTTTCTTTATTGTTAAAATGAAAAAGCTGAAATAAATGATTATTTTCTTCCTCTTTTCATTTAAACTAAAAAATGGGAAAAAGAAACTAGTTCACTCATTCCTCCTACCAACTTCCACCCACCTCTGGCAACCACCAATCTGTTCTCTATATCTGTGAGCTTTTTTCTTTTCCATTAACATTCCACATGTAAGAGATCATACAGTATTGGTCTTTCTCTGTCTGATTTATTTCACTGAGCATAATACCCTCAAGGTTCATTCATGTTGTGGCAAATGGCAAGATTTCATTGTTTTAATGGCTGAATACTATGTGTGTGTGTGTGTGTGTGTGTGTGTGTGTGTGTGTGTGTGTGTGTATTATGAGGAAACTCCATACTATTTCTGTAGTGGCTGTACCAATTTATATTCCCAGCAACAGTGCAGAAGAGTTTCTTTTCTCCACATCCTTAGCAACACCTGTTATTTCTTGTCTTTTGATGATTGCCTTCTAACAGGTGTGAGAAGATGACTCCTTGTGGTTTTGATTTGCATTTCTCTTATGATGAGTGGTGCTGTGCATCTTTTCATGTACCTATTAGCCATTTGTATGTCTTTGGAAAATGTCTATTTAGATCTTCTACTCATTTTTTAATCAGATTTTTTTTGTTGTTATTGAGTTGTATGAGTTCTTTATATATTTTGGATATTAATCCCTCATCAGATATATGATTTGCCCATATTTTCTCCAATTCAGTAGGTTGTTTTTCATTTTGTTGATAGTTTCTTTTGCTGTGCAGAAGC
Source organism: Rhynchonycteris naso (assembly GCA_037038555.1). Taxonomy (NCBI): domain Eukaryota; kingdom Metazoa; phylum Chordata; class Mammalia; order Chiroptera; family Emballonuridae; genus Rhynchonycteris; species Rhynchonycteris naso. Next base: position 194,750,869 of record CM072999.1, on the reverse strand, counting down.
TTCTTAGTTTGATGTAGTCCCATTTATTTATTTTTTCCTTCGATGTCAGATTAAAAATAACATCACCAAGACCTATGCCAAAGAGCTTTTTGCCTGTGTTTTCTTCTAGGAGTTTTGTGGCTTCAGATCTTATGTGCAAGTCTTTAATTCAGTTTGAGTTAAGATTTGTGTGTGATGTATGATAGTTAGTGGTTCAGTCTTATTCTTTTCCATGTAGCTGTCTAATTTTCCCAACACCACCTGACCTGTGGTGGCGCGGTGGATAAAGCGTCGACCTGAAACGCTGAGGTTGTTGATTCCAAATCCTGGACTTGCCTGGTCAAGGCACATATGGGAGTTGATGCTTCCTGCTCATTTTTCCTCTCTTTCTCTCTTTCTTTCTCCCTCTCTCCTCTCTAAAATGAATTTATAAAAAACACAGACTAATTTCCCCAACACTATTAATCGAAGAAACTGTACTTTCTCCCATTGTATATTTTTGGAGTTGCTGTCACAAATTAACTGACTGACCATTTACACATGAGTTTATTTCTGGGCTCTCCTTTCCATTGATCTGTATCTGTTTTATGCCAATACCATATTATTTTATGTACTAAAGCTTGCTAATGTAGATGGTTGCCAACTTACAATAGTTTGACTTAATAATTTTTCAATGTTATGATGGTGCCAAAATGATAACACATTCAGTAGAAACCCTACTTTGAATTTTTTCTTTTGACCTTTTCTTGGGCTAGCAGTATGCAAGGGCTTGCTACTGCATGCAGCTAGGCAGTGGCAGAGAGATAACTTTGTTCAACTCTAGCTAAGAGAGTCACATTTAAGGTAGGCTAGGCTAAGCTATGGTGTTCAGTAGGTTAGGTGTGTTGAAAACATTTTCAACAGGATATTTTCAGTTTACAGTGGGTTTATTAGTATGTAAGTCGAGGAGCGTCTGTATAGTTTGAAATACTTGGATATCAAATTTTTAGATACCCCTTGATATTCTAAGTAGCAGTCATCTTAAGGTCCTATATATATTTTGCTAGAGAGAGAGATAGGACAGAAATGGAAACACACATGGCCTCTGATCCAGACTACCTGGTTTCAAATTTTGGCTCTGCCATAACAACCTGTGCGGCATTGGGTGAGTTACTTAACCTCTCTATTTCTCACATCTCTCTCCTCTAACATGAGAATAGTGCTAATAGTGTGTACTTTAGAGGGTTGCTAAGAAAATAAATAAGTTGATATAGGTAAAGCACTTACCAGACATACAGTAAGTTTTTTAATAGTTATTGTTATCTCAGGGTTGCTGTTGTTACTGAAAACACTACTCTATGGAAACAAGCAATTATTAGTTGTAGACTCATCTCATTAACACAACTTGTCCCCAAAATAAATTTTGATGCTTCTGAAAACCTCAGCACACTGTCAAGGAGGTACACATGTGGCATCACATTTGCCCATGGGGTCTGAGGACATTTCCAGAAGAGCTATTCCAAAGGATTTTGAATGATGTCAACAGTATAGGAAGTTACGGTATAAACTCATGAATATATGATTTTCTAGTTCATTTGTTAAATAATAATATAACAAATTCCTAACCCTTGGATATCCCTTGTAAGTTGAATTTAATATTCTCACGTAATTAATTGTTCCTAGTACATTTAGTGAAGATTAATTCCCCCCACAATGAAAAATCTTTATTTATATTTGTATTTTATATACAGTTTTTGCTATATCTTATAAGACAGTCGTGTAATATTAACATACACATTGCTAAAGAGTTTAGACTCCATATATTTTCTGTTACTCTTCTTCTTGCCTTGTTTAATGTAAAGAACATTCCTGAGTCTAGAGGGCCAATCAACATTGGTTCTCTATTGACTTTTATTAAATTTTATGCCAGGCACTGGGTTAGGCACTGGAATGTAATGGTCAAATGACTTACAAAACAGGGAAACACTTCATTTAGTAAAAAACTACATCATTTGCTGGTATGGCGGTCTGCAGCTTCTTAAGGGCAGCTTGCCCCCTTCTTATGTTTGTCCAATTAAGTTATCTTTCGGTGTGGGAAAAAAGAAAGGAGGAGGCAGATAAGATGTGGTGATTTTATTTCTGCATATAAAAAAAGAGCCCTAAGGGTGTTTATGTACCTCTGTATGTTCCTTCATGATCATGAAGGCCTTAAGGAATTTCCATTCCTAGTAGCAGGAATTTGGTCTTGGGTCCGAGTCTAGAGGGGTTCAGAGTAGGGCTGCATCCCCAAGAACCTGGGACTCTGTATCTGGTACTCAATGTGGAGCTCAGCCTTACTGGCACCAGGTAAGTCCCACTGTTTATGTAGCCCAGTTCATATGTGAGCAGAGAAGACTCTTAAATGGTAACAGGGAAGGAGGCACTCCAAGATGGTAAAAAGAGTGTTTATGCTATGAGCCCAGGGCTGGAAACAAACCAGAAACCAGGGTGGTAACAAACCCAGCTGTGTCTAAATGTGTTTTGTAAGTTGATCACATTAAGAGCATGTGTATGGAAGCAACTCTCTTCTCTCAAATAGTCTCTAAAATCCCTCTTACCAGGAAAGACCCTTACTTTTTAATTGAGGATGATGAAGAAATTGATGTGGTTTATTTATGGGTCCATGGCATGAGGCTCACTCTTAGATTTATTCATGTAACACATTTATTGAACACTTTGCCTATATCAGGCACTATAGCAGGTACTGGGGATACCGTGTTAAACAAGGCAGAGAGAGCCTCTGCATTCAAGAAATGTACAAGTTGGCAAGGGAGACAGATAATAAAGAAATAAACAAACGTATCACGCACTTGCAGATAACAATCAAATCGCATGGAAAACAAAGTGGGAAGAAGATAGAAGAGTGACTTATAGGATGGTCTGGGATGACCCCTCTAACAGAGCAGGGAGGGAGAGAGTATGAAGAGACACAGGGAAGAGCGCTTTGGGCAGAGGGCCCAGCAAGTGCAGAGGACTTGGGTTTGAGGAACAGCAGATAGTTGTCTGATGGTCACAGACCCAAGAGGAGGCTGGGCAGATGGGTGGTCACTGTGCTTTTGTTTGGCATTGTTTTTATTCTCACTGTTCTCCCTAGAGGGAGGAAGAATCTGGGTATTTATAAATTTTCATTGGTACTGTCTGCTATATATTTAGTACATTTAAATTATGTGTTTTTTTAATCACTGCTTTTAAAAATGATCTATCTCCCAAACAGAGTCTACTAGAAGGGCTTATATATTTAAGGTTAGCTCTTCAATTTCAGTTTCTGTGTTTTTCTGGCACTTTGTAAGCACATTACTCAGCCATGTTGATACAGGACTTGAGAGAAACAGCTGCATGTGGAAGCAAAGCAAACTCCACTGCTAGTCACTGAGAAATGTGAGGGACACGGCAGGTCTAGTGGAGAGGAGGCGCTCCACCGTGAGCTCCTAGGTATGCTACAGCCTGGCTTCTCTCAGTAGAACTTGAAGATATGGGACACAGCGTAGACATTTTGCTCAGTCTTAGCACACCAGCTTTGACCCTCAAATGCAGGTTGCTGTCTTTTGGGTCCAGACATGTGGAGGATAGGATCAGCTTTTGGCCCTGGTTCTCTTCCAAACCAGACCCGCCTACGCCAATACCAAGGCTATTTGTTATTATGCATCCTTTCAAATGTTGCCCCTCTGGCAAGTGACACCACCAACAGTTCAGGTTGGAATTTATTTCCATTAGGTTTCTGGACTTACTTTTCAAGCATGGTTTCCAAGGGTAGTTTGTCCTTATAGGGGACAACTACATAATAAAATAGCGATGGGAATCAGTACTAGTGGCACTTCGCCAAATCAATGTTTAATCTTGTCATACTTTATCTCTTTTCACTTAACATGAGAACATCTGATGCACCTTTCATGATATTTTCAGCATTAAATGTAGCCTTTTAAAAGATATGAATCAAAAATATCCTTTGTCCCTCTCTTCCAACTCTTCTTGTGAGACTTTCAGCTCTTGTTTCTTTTTGCTTATAACCACGAGTTTGTTTTTGCAAAGAAGTCAGGTACAGCCTGTTGCCCTTTTATCAAAATTAAAGCTGCTGCTCCATTTACAGAACCCTGTTACTGTGACCTGAATTAATAATTTTATTAACATCCCATTTTCAGAAACTCATTGCTTAGCAATGATAGTTGCCCACTAGCTAAATCTTGCTTTGTAAGATTTGAATCTTCAGTAACTTGATCAATTTTTATAATCTAGATATGTTTCCAAAACATGTGTTTGGCATTACAGAGATATTTTATTAAAAAGAAATTTAGGAAAAATTTTACTGTTTCTCGTTTTTTTTAAAGTGAAAAACATTGTAACTTTTGGGATGCCAGATGTATATCTGGGTAAACTTATGTTAGTGATAGTCATAAAAATTCTAACTCGTATAACACTTTTTAGAGATTATTCCTAAAACTTTCCTGACACTTTTTAGAGATTATTATAGCTCCGAGGTTAGTGCTATTTACAGACAGCAGTTAGTAAACATATGAATGAATGAAACAACAAATACAGTGTGTTCATAAAGTCATGGTGCACTTTTGACTGGTCACAGAAAAGCAACAAAAGACGACAGAAATTTAAAGTCTGCACCAAATAAAAGGAAAACCCTCCCAGTTTCTGTAGGAGGATGTGGCAGCATGTGCGCATGCGCAGATGACGACGTAACACCGTGTATACAGCGGAGCAGCCCACGGCCATGCCAGTCAAGGTGTGGACGGTACAGAGGAAAGTTCAGTGTGTTCTGTGGCTTGCTAAATTTGAATCCATGACCAAAGTGCAATGTGAATATTGGCGCCTTTATAACGAAGCACCACCACATAGGAATAACATTACTCGGTGGGGTAAGCAGTTGAAGGAAACTGGCAGTTTGGTGGAGAAACCCCATTCTGGTAGGCCATCAGACAGTGAAGAGTCTGTAGAGGCTATATGGGATAGCTACCTAAGGAGCCCTAAAAAATCTGTGCATGTGTACGTGTGCTCGACAATTACACCTAAGCAAGACTACAGTTCATAAGGTCTTAAAGAAACGTCTCTGTTTTATGGGGTACAAATTGCGGCTGTTGCACACTATCAAACCGGCGAATAGACCCACACAATGCGTATTTGCTACAGATATGCTTCATGAGATCAACAATGATGCAAGATTTTTGCAGAAGATTGTGTTTAGCGATGAGGCGACTTTCCATATCTGTGGACATATTCATCGCCACAACGTCCGAATATGGGCTGCTGAACATCCTCATGTCTACGTTGAGTACGAATGTAACACCCCTAAAGTGAAAGTGTGGTGTGGCCTGATGCTTGATAAGGTGATAGGCCCATTTTTTTTCATGGAGCAGTCTGTGACAGCAAACACCTATCTTGACATGTTGGAATTGTATGCAGTGCCACAATTTCCAGAAGGTGTCATCTTTCAACAGGATGATGCACACTACGCCACCATTGTTTGTGAGTTTCTGGATAGAACATTCCCCTGGTGGTAGATAGGCAGGGGTTCTGTCAAGCCATGGCCACCACAATCCCTGGATCTGACACCCTTAGACTTTTACTTTTGGGGTTATGTGAAGCAACATGTGTACATTGAACGTATCAATGACATTAATCACTTAAAACAGAGAATCATAGACGTTATTCACTCTGTTACACCAGACGTCCTTACCCGTGTGTGGCAAGAACTTCACTATCGTTTGAATGTGTGTAGGGCAACAAATGGAGCCCACATCAAACTGCACTGAATAGGTATGAAACTGGGAGGGTTTTCCTTTTATTTGGTGCAGATTTCACATTTCTATTGTTTTTTGTTGCTTTCCTGTGACTGGTAAAAAGTGCACCATGACTTTATGGACACACTGTATTTGTTATGACTGGGGATTATTTCATAATCTGAATTGCTAATAGGTGATCCCAAAGAACATTGATGATTAGATGCCACCAGTCAGGAACTCTGATCAGCGCGGGAGTTTTGACCTGCTCCGTTTTCGACCTGGGCCTGTTCACTGCTCCTTAGGCAACCTGGTGGTCCCCTGCTCCCGGGAGGTCACCATATTGATGCCGAACTTAGTGTGGATACCCAATCGGCATAGCGCACTACAGCCGAGAACTCCTGTGCTCCACCGATCCTCCCGAGTAGCCTCCGAGTAGCTGAACTACAGGCGCGCACCACCAAGCCCAGCACAGGAACTCTTAATGGGTGTTTCTCAAGGCTTTTGTCAAGAACTAGGGTAAAGGTGATAAAAAGCATGCTTATTAAATTTGTGGAGGATAGGAAACGAAAAGGAATTGCTCAGTCATTGGCTCGCACAATCAAAATTATAAAGATTATATTATAATGGGTTATTATTATTATTGGGATATTATTATTTAACAAGTGGTTAAATAATAATGGTACGTTGTTATGATGAAATACTATAAATCCATTTCAAGGGATGTTTGAGAAGAGTACTTTATGTACTGGAGAAATGCTGATGATATATTTTTAGGTGAAAGAAAGTAGGTCATAAAACAATATGAAGAATATGATCTTTTTATATTTTTATACTCAAAGAACAAAGACAGTATAGATGTAGATGCACCAAAATTTTAATATTGGCTACCTCTGACTGATAACATTAGATATGATTTTTACTTTTAAATTTTTTTAACTTTTAAATTACAGTTGACATACAATATTACATTAGTTTCAGGTGTACAACCGCATGATTAGACATTTCTATAACTGACAAAGTGATCACTTCGATAAATATATTACCCACCTGCCATCATATATAATTATTACAATATTATTGACTGTAATCCCTATGCTGTACTATACATCCCTATGACTATTTGGTAACTGCCAATCTGTACTTCTAAATCCCTTTATCTTATTCCCCTATTTCCCCAACCCCTCTCCCATCTGGCAACTGTCAAAATATTCTCTGTATCTATATGTGTTTCTTTTCTGCGTGTGTTAAGATTCCACATATAAGTAAAATCATCTGGTATTTGTCTTTTTCTGTATGATTTATTTCACTTAGCATGGTAATCTCTATGTATATTTATGTTGTTACAGATGGCAGATTTTATTCCGTTTTTAGGGCTGAGTCATATTCTATTGTATATATGCACCAGTTCTTTATCCATTCATCTGTTGATGGACACTTAGGTTTTTTCCATACTTGGCTATTGTAAAGAATGCTACAATGAACATATGGATGTGTAAGTCTTTTCAATGTAGTGTTTAGGTATTTTTCTTTTCTTTCTTTTTCTTTTTATAAATACCTGCAAGTGGAGTTACTGGGTCCTTCTTTGTTTTTTGTTATAACTTTTCTTTTAAAATTTGTTTTTTCTGCTATAACTGTTATCCCAACTCTTTTGTTTGGCTTGGTTTTTTTGTTTTGTTATGTTTTAATATTCATGAAATATCTTTGTCCATCCCTTTACTTTCAATTTCTGTATGTCTTTTTTATTTTATTTTAATTTATTGTGTTAATGTGGATTCAACTGTCCCACACAGTATAACTCCACACCCCCATGTGCCCCATTACAAACCTTTTGCCCCCCTCCTCTTAACTCCATCCCCCTGCCATCTGGGATTTGCTGTCCTGTTATCTGTATCTATGTGTTATGTATATATAATTTCACTAATCCCTTCACCTTCTCTGATCCCATCTCCTCATCCCCCTTCCCTCTGACAGCTGTCCCTCTGGTCCCTGTGACCCTACCTTTACCTCTATTTCATTCCTCAGTTCACTTTGTTCATTGGATTCCACATGTAAGTGAGATCATATGATATTTGTCTTTCTCTGCCTGGTTTATTTCACTTAGCATAATAATCTCCAGGTCCATCCATGCCATTGCAAAAGGTAAGATTTCCTTCTTTTTCATGGCTGTGTGCTATTCCATTGTGTATATGTACCACAGCTTTTTAATCCACATGTCCACTGATGAACAACAGTTGGGCTGTTTCCAGATCTTCACTGTTGTAAACAGTGCTGCAATAAACATGGGAATGAATATCTTCTTTTGAATCAGTGATTTTTTATTCTTAGGCTATATTCCTAAAAGTGGGACAGATGGGTTAAAAGGCAGTTCCATTCTTAATTTTTTGAGGAAATGCCATACTGTTTTTCAGAGTGGCTGCACAAGTCTGCATTCCCACCGGCAGTTCAGAAGGGTTCATTTTCTCAACACCCTTGTCAGCCCTTACTTATTGTGTGTTCATTTGTTAATGAGCGCCATTTGACCGATGTGACCTGGTATCTCATTGTGGTTTAATTTGCATTTCTCTGATGATTAATGATGTTGAACATTTGTTCGTATACCTATTGACCATCTCTATGTCCTCTTTGGAGAAGTGACTATTCAGTTCTTTTGCCCATTTTTTAATTGGATTGTTTACCTTTCTGGTGTTGAGTTATAGAAGTTCTTTATAAATTTTGGTTATTAACCCCTTATCAGACATTGGTGAATATCTTCTTCCATTGTGTGGATTGTCATTTTATTTTGTTAATAGTGTCTTTTACTGTGCAAAAGCTTTTTAGTTTGATATAGTCCCATTCATTTATTTTGTCCTATATTTCACTGGCCCATGGAGATAAATAGACAGAAATATTGCTACAAGAGATATCAGAGAGTTTATTGCCTGTGTTTTCTTACAAGATGTTTATGGATACGCAACTTATATTTAAATGTTTAATCCATTTTGAGTTTAGTTTTGAGAATGGTGTCAGTTGGTAGTCTAGTTTCATATTTTTGCAGGTAGCTGTCCAATTTTCCCAACAGCATTTGTTAAAGAGATTGTCTTTACTCCATTGTATGCTATAACCACCTTTGTCAAATATCAATTGTTTATAAAGGTGCGGATTCTCTGTTCTGTTCCATTGATCTATATGCCTGTTCTTATGCCAGTACCAAGCTGTTTTGAGTACAATGGCCTTATAGTATACTTTGCTATCCGGAAGAGTGATACCTCCTGCTTTATTTTTTTTTTTCAAGATTGCTGAGGCTATTCGTGTTCTTTTTTTGGTTCCATATAAATTTTTGGAATATTTGTTCGACATCTTTGAAGTATGTCATTGGTATTTTAATAGGAATTCCATTGAATTTATAAATTGCTTTGGGTAATGTGGACATTTTAATGATATTTATTCTTACTATCAATGAACACAGTATATATGCTTCCACTTGTTTGTATCTTTCTTGATTTCTTTTATCAATGTTATATAATTTTCCAAGTATAAGTCTTTAATCTCCTTGGTTAAATTTACTCCTAGCTACTTTATTTTTTTTGTTGCAATAGTGAAGGGGATTGTTTTCTTAATTTCTCTTTCAAACAGATCATTGTTGGTGTATAAAAATGCCTCTAATTTCTGAGTATTAATTTTATATCCTGCCACCTTGCTGAATTCATTTATCAGGTCCAGTAGTTTTTTGACTGTGACTTTAGGGTTTTCTATGTACAGTATCATATCATCAGTAAATAATGCTAGTCTTACTTCTTTTTCAATTTGGATGCCTTTCATTTCTTCTTCTTGTCTGATTGCTGTGGCTAGGACTTCCAGAACTATGTTGAATAAGAGTGGTCAAAGAGGGCACCCCTGCCTTGTTCCTGATCTTAAGGGGATTGCTTTTAATTTTTGCCTTTTGAGTATGATGTTGGCTGTGGATCTGTCATAGATGGCCTTTATTATGTTGAGGTATGTGCCATGTATTCCCACTTTGCTGAGAGTTTTCATCATAAATGGATGCTGGATTATGTCAAAGGCTTATTTTGCATCTATTGAAATTATCATGTGGTTTTTCTCCTTCCTTTTGTTTATGTGATGAATCACGTTGATTGATTTGCGAATGTTGTACCAGCCCAGCCTTGCCTCCCCAGAATAAATCTCAGTTGATCATGATGTATGATTTTTTTCATGTACTGCTGTATTTGGTTTGCTAATATTTTGTTGAGAATTCAAACATCTGAATTCATCAGGGATATTGACCTATAGTTTTCTTTGTTTGTGTTGTCTTGCCTGGTTTATGAATCAGAATTATACTCACCTCATAAAAGGAGCTTGGAAGTATTCCCTTCTCTTGAATTTTTTTGAAATAGATTGCGAGTTAGTTCTTTTTTAAATGATTGGTAGAATTCGTCTGTGATGATATCTGTGCCAGGGATTTTGTTTGTTGGGAGTTTATTGATAACTGTTTCGATCTCTTTTGTTATAATCGATCTATTAAGGTTTTCTGATTCTTCCAGATTGATTTTTGGAAGATTATATTTTTCAAGGAATTTGTCCATTTTACCTAGGTTGTCTAATTTTTTGGCATATAGTTTTCATAGTATTTTCTTTTGATTCTTTGTATTTCTGCTATGTCAGTTGTTACTTCTCCACTCTCATTTCTAATTTTATTTATTTGAGTCCTCTTTTTTTTTTTATCTTGATGAGTCTTGTTAAGGGTCATTGATCTTGTTTTTGTTTCCAGAAAACCAGCAACCAGCTCTTGGTTTCATTGATCCTCTGTATTGTTTTTTTTTTTTTTTTTTTACAGTGACAGAGTGAGAGTCAGAGAGAGGGATAAATAAGGCTAGACAGACAGGAACGGAGAGAGGTGAGAAACATCAATCATCAGTTTTTTATTGCCATTGCAATACCATAGTTGTTCATTGATTGCTTTCTCACATGTGCCTTGACAGCAGGCCTTCAGCAGACCAAGCAACTCCTTGCTGGAGCCAGCAACCTTGGGTCCAAGCTGACAAGCTTTTGCTCAAGCCAGATGGGCCCACGCTCAAGCTGGCAAGCTCGGGTCTCGAACCTGGGTCTTCTGCATCCCAGTCTGATGCTCTATCCACTGCACCACCATCTGGTCAGGCTGTATTGTGTTTTTAGTCTCTATGTCATTTATTTTCACTGTGATCTTTATTATTTTTTTTCCATCTACTTCCTCTGGGCCTTACTTGCTGTTCTTTTTCTCATTTTTCTAATTGTAGGGCTAAGTATTTTATTTGAGCTTTTTTTAGCTTCTTAAGATATGCCTGTAGTGCTATGAACTTTCCTCTCAGGACTGCTTTTGCTGTGTCCCATAGATTTTGAGTTGTTGTATGCTCATTTTCATTTGTTTTAAGGAAATTTTTTATTTCTTTGATTTCATTGTTGACCCATTTGTTATTTAATAACATGCTGTTTAGTTTCCAAGTGTTGGAGTGTTTTTCAGTTTTTCTATAGTAGTTGATTTCTAGTTTCATGCCATTGTGGTCTGAGAAGATTCTTGATATGATTCCAATCTTCTTAAATTTGTTGAGGCTCATTTTATGCCCTAATATGTGGTCTATTCTAGAGAATTTACCATGAACACTTGAATGTTTAGGTGTAAAGGTTCTGAAGATATCTATTAAATCCAGTTGATCTAGTGTCTCCCTTAATTCTGCTGTTTCTTTGTTAATTTTCTTTCTTGAGGATCTATCTAGTGATGTTAGTGTGGTATTGAAATCCCCTACTATTATAGTATTGCTGTTGATCTCACTCTTTATGTCCATCAACGTCTGCTTTATATATTTACATTCTCCTCTATTTGGTGCATAGATATTTATAATGGTTATCTCTTCCTGTTGGATTTTTCCCTTTATCATTATGTAGTGACCTTTATTATCTCTTACTATAGTCTTTGTTTTAAAATTAAAGTCTATTTTGTCAGATATAAGTATTGCTACCCCAGATTGTTTTTTATTTCTATATGCATGAAATATTTTTTCCATCCTTTTACTTTCAGTCTATATGTATCTTTTTTTTGATGTGGGTCTCCTGTAGACAGCATATGTACTGGTCCTGTTTTCTTGTCCATTCAGCTGCCCTATGTATTTTGATTGGAGCATTTAATCCATTTATATTTAAGGTTATTATTGATATGTAGTTGTTTATTGCCGGTTTTTTTCATTCAATGTACATTCCTTTTTTACTAGATTTTTCCTCCCTTTGTTCTGTGTACAGCAGTCCTGTTAAAATTTTTTGCAGCATTGGTTTGGTTGTGATGAAGTCCTTGAGGGTTTTTTTTTGTGTGTGTCTGGGAAGCTTTTAATTCTCCTTCAATCTTTTTTTTTTTTTTTTTTTTAACAGGGACACAGAGAGAGTCAGAGAGAGGGATAGATAGGGACAAAAAGACAGAAACAGAGAGATGAGAAGCATCAATCATTAGTTTTTTGTTGCTGTTGCGACACCATAGTTGTTCATTGGTTGCTTTCTCACATGTGCCTTGACTGCGAGCATTCAGCAGACCGAGCAACCCCTTTCTGGAGACAGCGACCTTGGGTCCAAGATGGTGAGCTTTTGCGCAAGCCAGATTGGCCCTCGCTCAAGCTGACGAGCTCGGAGTCTCAAACCTGGGTCTTCCACATCCCAGTCCGACGCTCTGTCCACTGCGCCACCGCCTGGTCAGGCTCTCCTTCAATCTTAAACGATAGCCTTGCTGGATAAAAAAGTCTTGGTTATAGGTTCTTATTCTGCATTACTTTGAATATTTCTTGCCATTTTCTTCTGGCCTCAAGTGTTTCTGTTGAAAAGTCGGATGTCATCTTTATAGGGGTTCCTTTGTAGGTGATTGACTATTTTTCTCTTGCAGCTTTTAGTATTCTTTATTTTATCTTTTATTTGGTATTTTGATTATGATGTGTCTTGGTGTGGGTCTCTTTGGATTCTTTTAAATAGGGTTCACTCTGCTTCTTGAACTCGTGTGACTTTCCTGCATCTATTTAGGGAAAATTTCAGCTATAATTTCTTCCATCAGGTTCTCTATCCCTTGTTCTTTCTCTTCTCCTTCAGGAACCCCTATGATGCAGATATTATTTCTCTTCATGTTGTCATAGAGCTCTCTTAGAGTTTTCTCAGACTTTTTGATTCTTTTTTTTTTTTTTTTTTTGCTTTTCTGCTGTCATGCTTTTGTTTACCTTGTCCTCTAAGTCACTGCTTCAATCCACTGCTTCATCCAGCCTGCTTTTAATCCTTCTAGTGTAGTCTTCATTTCCAATATTGTGTTTGTCATTTCTGTCTGGTTCTTTTTATGATTTCAATGTCCTTTTTGATCCTTGTTATCTCTTTAGTTAGGTATTCATTATGTCCATCTAATGTTGCTCTAAGATCTTTGAGCATCCTAACAATCATTATTTTAAACTCTACATTGGTAATCTGGTTATTTCCATCTCACTCAGTTCTTTTTTTCTGGGGATTTCTCTTATTGATTCATTTGGATTGCATTTCTTTGTCTTCCCATTTTGTCTGTGTCTACACTCTTCCTTTGGGTGTGTTATTTGTGTAGCTAGCTGAGTCTATGGTTGGTATTGTTTGCCTCCAGTTGTCAATGGTGTTGTTTCCATGTCTTCTTGAGTTGGCTCCAGCTGTTGTTTGTAATTTGCTGTGTACTACTCATATGCTATTGCTATTCTTTTTGCTATTTGTTTCAGTGTTTTCTGTGTCTTATCTGGGTCAGGTGTGAGGAGCCTTCCTTAAGCTGCACTCTAATAAGTGTTGTTACATCCTGAACTGATGCTCTCCATGTCTGGCCACTGGAGGTGCCTGCCCTGGACCTCCCTGGCCAGAGCCTGGTGCAGATCAGTGTAGGTCACTGCCTGTGACTGACTCTTATCAACTTTTTTGGAGCTACATGTGATTTAGATCTGTGGCTGCCTCTGCTGGGCTCAGGTGCCATTGTAAATATCAGCTGCAGTCCTAGGCTAGCTTTTATCTACTCTTGGCCTGGGGGAAGTTCCTTTAAAAGTTCAAGTTACCCTGAGATCCACTTTCTGCTGCCTCTTATTGCTGGCTACTTGTTGGACTCAGCAGTTTAATTCAGTGATTAGGTACAGTATAGGATGTGGCTTGCCCCTTACCCTCAGATATCTTTCTATCCAGACTATTTATTTTGTTTTGTTTATTTCTTCTTTTTCAGCACTCAGAATGATGTCTCAGGGGTCCAGTGGGTTTGGCTTCTGTGCTCCTGATGTGTGTTCTGTCTATCGGCCCCCACCCCCACTGTTGCCGCTTGGGGAATTTGGGCTTGGGTACTGGCAATGTCAGCCTGTCTCCGATGCTGCGGCTTCCGCTGCCCCTGGTGGGCCCGCTTGCGCCCACTTGGACTGCCCCCGAGGTCATCAGGGCCCAAGCCGCGACAAGTGCTGGCTTACGCCACAGGCTGGATTGCATGGGAGTCCTGACCTTTGTGGTGGCCCGCTGCGGGTTCCACCTCTGTGTGCAACCTTTCAGACTGCTTTTGCTGTTTCCCAGGCCTCAGCCACCATCAGGGGTGGGTTTATGCTGCAGGTGTGATTGTGCTTGAGCTCTGACCTCCGCAGCAGCCACTATAGCCTCTGCTTCCATGGGTGGGCCTGCGCACAGCCTCTTGGACTACCTTTGCTGTTGTCCAGGCCTCCTCTGCCTTCAAGGGAGGGTTGGATTGTACACGAGCTACACAGCTGCTGCCCTGGCTCCCGGCTCTGCTTGGCTCTGGTCTCACCTCCATGGGAGGGCTTAAGTGCACCCACTCGGACCGCCTCCACAGCTGCCCATGCTTGCACCTCAGGCAGGCCTGTGCGCTCGCTCTTGACTTCTGCAGTGGCCACTGTGGCTCCTGCCTCTGCGGGCGGGCCCATAGGACGGCCTTTACAGTCAGTCACCTGGGCAGGCCTGCAGTCTCACTCTGACCTCTGCAATGACCGCGCGGCTTCCGCCTTTGTGGGCAGGCCTGCACATGCTCACCTGGACAGCCCTGGCTCCTGCAGCCACGCTCTGCCATTGCGGGCCTGCCTGCCCTGGGAAAGCACTCAGCAGCGTGGGGGGCGGGGTAGCTCAGACCCCAGCACTTACTTCCTGTGTCCCTAATGTGCTGCCTGCCTGCAAGCACCTCTTTTTTCTGACTGGAGCAGAAGAGCCTCTGGTGGTTAGGCTAATTTTTTCCCTTTGCTGGTGTTGCTGCTCCCACGAAAAATGTTCACTTTAGATTAGGGGCGTGATTCAGCCTAGGAGTTAGGGTGTCCTTCCCTCAAATTATCTCCCCCTGTGCCTCCGAGACCACACTCTCCCCTGGCAACTCTAGTCCTCCCAGCACTCCCCGCTTCCGGAGCCCAGTGCAGTTGGCTCTGAGCGAGGCTCTCAGTGCAGTCCTTTGAATATGGAGCCTGGGTCTGAGAGTTCTGTCTCCTTCTCTCAAACAGTATCTAGGCTCCTTTATCAGCCAAATATAGTCCGTTCACCCCTTCAGGCCTCAGGGCTCTAGGCTGGGACTCCAGTTCGGGTGCTGAGGACCCACAACACACAATTTGCAGGGCAATCCTCCCCACCGCAAGAGTCCCTCCCGGCTGCCACTTGCTCCCTGGAGTGGGGCAACCCTTTCCACGTCTCCGCCTTTCTTACCAGTCTCAGTGTGGGTTCTTTGGTCGTCCTTGGCTGTAGAATCCTCTTAGTTTGGTCCAAAGTTGATCTTTCAAGATGACTGTTCTCAAAATTAAGTTGTAATCCACTTTAGTTCTGGGATGTGTGAGTTGGAACGTCAGCCTACTCCGTGACCATCTTGTCTCCTCTTGAACACTAATTTTTTTTCATGGCAGCTGTTGCTAATCAAGATCTTCTCCCCCCAAAGTAGTTTTTGTTATTTTAAATTTATGTTTAGATTTTTAAAAAGTACTTATACAAATCTAGGACCTATTTTAATATCCATTTCAGTTGTCTGATATTTCAGAAATGTATGCAGAAATTATGAATCTAATGTGTGGGTTTTAGAAGTAATGAAAGAAAAATACAACATGAGAGAAACTTATTGAAGCCATTGATATAAAAGTAGATGTAACATAGCAGCCTCTTGGGTGCCCTTCCTCCCCGAGGACGGTACTGCTGCTCCTTTAGGCAATGGGACTCTCAAAGATATGGCACATACATCGTAGCTGTGGCTTCAGATTTGTTTTTTGATGAACAGGGGGTAACAATGATAATGATTATAACAACAAATATGACAGCATTAGGTGGCATTTTATGATATGTGTATAATGGCTCAGATATTGTATTAAGCACTTCATTTGTAAGCATTTCGTTTAATCTTCACTCTAACCTTAGACAAAGTATTAAAACTGTCTGAACATGAAACAACTTAGACTTGAAGAGACAATACAACACAGCTTGTCAATGGCAAAGTTGGAATTTGTCCTCAAACCCACTTCCTTAACTAGTACATATGCTCTTCTTAACATACCTTGTTCAGAATGTAGGCCATAAACTAACAAACTCATTATCAACTCTTTAAAGAACATTACCATAATAATTTGATCATAGTGACACAGTCTTTTCTTCTGTCTTATGTGTCAGTACCATGGGCACAAAAGTTATTTTGAATGAGAAAAATTTTGATGTATAGATATCTGAGCATTGTCACCACTCGAGAGCATTTCACACTTGTTCCAGCATACACAGCGCTCTCTTCTCACTGACTTGAAAGGTGTGTGACGGCGCTGGGGTGGGGGGTGAGCAGGGGACTTCTGGACTTTTTCCTGACAGAAGCTCATTTTCTTTCCTCTGAAGGAGAGGATTCATTTCATTATATGAGATGGTTCTTCCCTAAGTTAAGCCTGTCTCCCCCACCCCCTTTGCTCCTTCCTTCTGTGTTCTTTTCTTTAGATTGAGTTAGAGTTTTGTGACCATTCTTACTATGCAACTTTCAAAACACCAATTTTACATTCCTTTATGGCAACTGATAAAGTAACTTCTAGTTTTGCAGCATATTTCATTCTGTGGTCTAACAGAGCCACATAGCCACCTCTCAGCATGGTGTGCCTGGGACTTCTGGATAAAATTGCTGGATTCTTAGTGATGAATCCTCCAGACTGATGTCACCTGGTGTATTTCCAATCCCTAAGTGATTGTGAGGACTTCCAGCTAGTAAAGATCATGCATCTTTATTGGGAAGGTGTTACTCGGGTAGTTTGGGCTGGTTTTCGCAAGTTGCTTGGCTTCCTGAAATGACAATGACTTGTAAACAAGAAGTGACATAAACATACTACCTAGGCATTTTCTTTGTTACAGAGAAACTGCAGGGTCTGGCCTCATACAGGACCAAGATAGGGTGATACATTAAGGAGAATACTTTGTCCTTTTGTCCCTTCCATGTCGTGGAGCACCCACAGCTTCTCACGGCGCCAAAGCCAACTCAGACTTGGCAGCATCTTGCCCCTGCTGGCCAATAAGACTTCAGGGTAGTGGTCCCTCTATGTGTTGGGCAAGAGGACAGAGGAGACGGCCAGGGCCTCTACACACTTACAGAGTGAGGTGAAGTGTGTGTCCTGCAGAGGCCAGTTGTCTGTTAGGTGAAGTACGATTGTCAGGGTGCTAAGAATCACGTGGCATGGCGCTGAAGGTGAATTAAGTCCTTGACCTCTGGAGACCAGACACTGATTCAGTGATAAAATAAAATGGCTATTTATTAATGGCAATTTAAAGCCAGGACTGTTGGCCTCTGCTCTTTTGTATGTTCCATAAATTTAACATGGTCTGACATACTGTGGAATAGAGTAATAAACAGGCACATGGCGGTTTAGATTTTAAGACTCTCTTCTGATTGTTTTTTCTTGGCAGAGTGTTTTGGATAATTTGAGATTAAGTGTGAGGCAGAAGAGAACTCAGTGGACTTTTCTTACACTTGCTTTAAAAATAAATATTACTGTGCATTCCTGCTTGAGGTCACCTGCTTAACTTGAGGTGCTTCACTCAAAGTCCAATCTGAATGTTATTCCATAGCTTTTGTCATTTTAATTTTTTATTAGAGACACACAAATAATCTAGTTTATTGTAAAATGCCATTTCCCCTTCATCATCACAATAGATTAATTGGGCGTGATGATATTATCTTGAATAATTTTTACCCTTTATTTATAGAACTCTACAGTGCTGAGGCATTGCATTAACGCTGGTTGGTTGTAAAGATGAGCAAGACAAGGTGTCTTCCTTCCAGTCACTTCACATATTACCTGGCTGTTCTGACTTGTACCAAGGTTGCTCTCTGTCCAAGGTTTTGACATCCTTTGGTAGAGATGAGTGTTCAGAGCTCAGATGATAAGAATGCAGCTGGCCACTGTTCAAGAAGGGCATCCTGGGTGTTGACAGGACAGTGAGCTGTCTATCTGTGCCCTATAGACCTTTTCTTCACACCCCTTGCTGTAGTTCCTAATGATATAGTTATGCGTTGTTGTTTTTAACGGGTGTCTGTCTCCCCAAGTTTCAGAAAGCAGAGACTGGATTCCATTGTGCTAATTATTCTACCTCCAGCAGTTAGAACAAAGTAAGTTCTCCATAAAAATTGAGTGAATAAGTGAATGAATGAATTTCTCTGGAGGTAATTTGGCAGTGTATATGACTATAGACAGCCATTAAAAATAATGCTGGGAAGGCATTTTTAATAATTAAGGAAATGTTTAAGAAACCATAATTATTTCATCTGAAGCATACCCCCCTTTGCCATGCCTTTAAAACTGGGATATGATCTTGTCTTATAATTAAAATTGCTTGTGTTATCTTTTGTTTTCTTACTGACACATTAAATAGTGTCTTACAAGTATTATCAGCTTTGATCTAATTAAATATAGCAAATTTAGAAAAATAGAGTAGTTTCATTTTTGTCATAAAAATACATGCAAAGGAAAAATGGTCAATAGAAGGTATATAACTAATTAACAGTGCTTCTTTCAGGTTCACGAGGTTCTGATGCCTTTCCCTCTTTTCTCAACCTCCCTGTTTTTATTTTATTTTTATTTTTTTTCTCCTCATTCTCTTTCTTTTTTTGTTTTTAGTTCGTCTAGAAGGTTTCAATAAATTTTGTTCTGTATTACCTTTTTGAGCAATGAAAATTAGCTTACAATCACTCTGTAGAATGTGGTTATTACATTCATCCGTATGTGCTCAGAGCAAAGCTCTTTGAGCACACTGAGAATTCAAAGGAATTGTGAGATTCTGCCTTGTCGTCACCCCATTCTATCCCCCCCCCCAAATAGGTTAGCTTTTGATGTGCTTGATTCTGCCTGTGTGCAGCTGCAACTTCATACATAACAATACCATTATTTTTCTCCAGGAAAGTAGCTGGGTCACATTTCTAATGCAGACAAGACATGCCTCCTGGTCCAGAGTGGTGAGGTAGAGCCCAGGAGGAAGGGCCATCGCCTCAGCTTCCTGGAGAAAGGGAAGGCTTGTGAGGTTGCCCTCAGGGTACTGTGTAAAATGCTTAATTGCCTTCCAAGGGATCTGTCCTTGACTATGTGATTCTACAGCATGCCATTTGTCATTACTCTGCCTATGGATTATTAAATAACTTTTCCTTTTATTTATTGCTCATATACATAGAAAGACTTGAAGGTACTTATAGGTCAAACTATTAACCTATTATACCTTATGTGGAACTTGTATTTTTAACACTCTCTATCTTTAACCTGTATTTTATCATTTAGGACAAGTATGTATTCAAGTTTTGTATCACATATTGCAACATGAGCATTCCTAAATTAACTATTTTATTCTTACATTAGGGACAGTTTACAAGAATAAAAAGCATTATGGAAGGAAGAGTAGGGAAAACTCTCCCTTACAGAAGAATGTCAGTTAATGAACACAGAGGAAATGAGGAAAATAGCAATTTCCCATTGGAATACCGTAATAACAATTGCTGTAGGAGGCAAGATCTTTGAATAGGTGCTAAAGTTAGTCACTGAAAAGTTGAGAAACAAGATATTTGAATGATCTCAAAGTATCTCCCTTAAGATAATATTTATTAATTAAAAAGAGAAAATAATAACTTTCCAGCAAAGAAAACTGGCAGACATCAAGTGCTTAAGATCAATATCAGCAGGAATAAATAGCCACATTTTGTACCCTTGGATGTGATGCAGTGAGCAGGGAACATCACCTCTGTGGTATTCTTCCCTGTGGGACATAGTCTTATCTAGTATGATAAAACATCCCATAGACAGAAATAGAAAAACATGCTAAAAAGTACCTGACCAGTAATTTTCAAGTGTCAAGGTCCTGAAAGACAATCAAAGATTGAGTACCTGTCACAGATGAAGGAGATTAAGGAGACAGAAATTCTAAATGTAATAGGGCTTCTGTATTGGAACTTGGAACAGAAAAACTCGTAAAACCCAAAAAACATCTGTAATGTATAGTATCATACCAGTGTTACTTTCTTAGTTTTAATAATTGTTCTAGTTGTCAGGTTATAACACTAAGGGATATGGGGTTAAGAATGTACAGGAACTCTGTAGTATTTTTGCACGTGTTCTGTAAGTCTAAGTTGATCTCAAAGCAAGAATCTAAAAAAATCCATTATGGATTTATATATGGGGGAGTAATATGTCTCCATAATGGATTTTTATATATCTATTTAATTAACATGGAGTTTGCTCTTATATGATTACATTGTTTCTATTCATGCTGGATCTTCTGTATTAATGGCTAGAAGCATAGCATTTGGAAGTTCAAAATTACAGATGTTGGTTAACATTGGACTTTGAAATACACTGTATGTAAATTGTTTTCTCTTCCTGAGATTTGCCTTGTGATTAGCCTAATAAAATATGAGGTAAGACCAAACAGGTTGGATGCCTAGAGAAATTTATAAAACAGATGAGTCATTTTATGGGGAAACTAAAAGCTCTATTTCTAAAAGTTTAGCTCATTTTAGTGGGTGATTTTGGCAGTGGGAAGTAGTGACTCAGCACAGGTTCAGGTGGGTTCTGAGTGCAGTGGCCATCCCTGCCACTGGGGTTTATGAGGCGCGTGGACAGCATGGGTGGTGGCGGGTAGTTATGATAAACAAATCAATGTAGATTCCTCAAGAGCAGAATCATCTCTTTTAGTTTAGCCCCAGTATCTCTTAGTAAGTGTTCAATAAATGCCTGAAAAACTATTTGCTGTAAACTAGCACATTCCTACTTCAGATAAAATATTTAGATTTTTTTTTTATATAGGGACCTTCTAAAAACATAATGGCTTCCTCTAAAAGAGCAGATATTTTAGGTACCATTGTAAGCCAATACATAGGTTATTTTTGTCAAAATTTCCAATTATAAAACTACCCAGTGGTATGCATTTAGTTCTTAAGTTGATGTTTGCTCAGGGAAGCTTCCAAACTCCTTGATAGCAGCAGTACAGTAATATGACTTTGCCTCAATTACTGCATTGCCTGCCTCTTCCCCATGCATATACTGCGCAATGGCCCTGTCACACTACCTGCTGTTCCCAGGGCATGGCATGTCTTTTATGCCAGGCCTCTGCTCAATCATTTTGTGCCTTTCAAGCATCCTCACCTTTTTTCTCTTCCTGAGAAATTCTTGTTTATCTTTGGGACTTAGGTCAGCAAATATTTCTAATGTACATTCTTTTCTAAATATATTTCTCTGTTATAACAAACATGGTGTTTCTGTTTGAATAAATTAAATTTATTCATTCATTCATCCATTCGTCCAATCTTGATTGTCTATTATGGATGGTACTTGAGGAACTGGAAACATAGTGGTGAAAGGACACACAGGGTGAATGATTTTATGGGCTTCCATGCTAGCAGGTCAAGCAGACTTAGCTAATTAAGTAATTGTGGTTGTGAGAAGATGATTTATTTACCTATTTTCACCTTTAAATTAGGAGTTCATTGAGGGCATGGATTTTGTCTTCCTTGTTCTTGTAGCCCTAGTCTGTAGAACAGCAACCTGGCAGCTAGTAGGGGCCCAATAAATGAACAAATGAACTGAGCGTCTAATTTACACATGATCATATGGTTGATCACTTTACTCTCAGCAGCCTCTCAAATTTTTATCATCTATGGACTGAGATAATCAAATGACGAATTACAGGGGTCCTCAGGTTACGACAGTATCAACATACGACGCTCACTCCCATAAAAACTTTAAAAAATCCAGACATGAGTGTTTCGGTTTACGCCTTTAGTATCATACTTACAGACTGCATGGGTGAAATAGTTCCAGACTAGCCTGGAACAATTCTTTAAGAAGGTAGAGAAGCCTGCAACAGATCCTGTACTCTCTACATCAGCTGCTTCTCGAGATGAAACACCGGTAGTACAGGCAGAATCATCTCCAGTGTCTCCAGCATGTTCCTTAGGCAATTCTGATTCACCTGACCCAGTATCTCCAGCACCTTCTGCAGGTTCTCCTGCCTCTCCAGCTTCTTCCTCCCAATAGGTCACTCTTTCCCACCTTGCAATGCCCCTTCCAGTATATAAGCGAACTACAGGAATAAAGGTAAGGGATTTTTTTTACACTAATTTTTTGTCATTTTTTTCTGTTACTACAGTACAATGCATAGTACAATATATTTATGTCCTTTATCTTTTTCTATGGCTTGTTCATGTTTTTATGTTCTAGATTATGATTTTACAACTGTGTTAGGATAGGTAAGTGACTTAGGCTAGGGTATGTTTTTTGACTTACACCAAAATTCCAGTTAAGTCACTGTCATAAGAACTGAACTGTGTCATAACCCGAGGACCCTCTGTACTGATTTCTCTCCTTTTCAACTTCCTGGAAGTGCTGCTTCCTTCTTGTGGCATATACAATGGCAGGGTGCAAGCAACAGAAACCAAAAAGAAGGATTCTTTTTGACTGTTCTCACACCACGAACTCCTGGTGAAGCTTAGGGCAGTGCCTTGGTTTGTTGAGCTAAGGTCACATGCTTTTCCCCTGCTGCAAGTGAGGCTGGAACCGAGGCTGATATTTTCATTCATGTTTTTTGTTGTGAAGGAGCTCTCCTTCCCACAGGACCTATAAAATAAGAAATTTCCTCAACAAAAAGTTTCATTGTTTACTTAATTATACACATTGGAATTATAAATGTCCACTACAATGAAATACAATTGGTTGACTGTAAATTTCAGCTATTCTGCAGTTAAGCTGATAGAAAATTTGGACAAAATAAATGAATGCTTCTAAAGGAGTTTGTATCAGTGTATTTTATTTGCTGTTTTAAAATCTTTTCTGGCCCTGGCCAGTGGCTCAGTGAATAGAGTGTCAGACCAGTGAGTGTATGGATGTCCCAGGTTTGGTTGCTGGGTCAGGGCATACAAGAGAAGTGACCATCTGCTTCTCTACCATCCTTCTCTCCTTCCTCTCCCTCTTCCCCTCCCACAGCCAGTCGCTCAATTGGTTTGAGCGTGGCACCAGGTGTTGAGGATAGCTCCACTGGAGTACATAGACCTCAGGCACTAAGGATATCTCTGTTGATTTGAGCATTGGCCCCAGATGAGTGTTGCCAGGTAGATCCTGGTTGGGGCGCATGCTGGAGTCTGCCTCCCTATCTCCTGTCCTCTCATCTAAAAAAATTTTTTTTGCAATTACAGTTTATATTTAATATTATTTGTATTAGTTTCAGGTGTATACATAGTGTTCCAACAATCATATACTTTACAAAGTGTTCCCCTTGGTATTTCCAGTGCCCAAACTGTGCATCAAGTTCTTTGTAAACTAAATTTCTCCTTTTAACTTTACCGTAGTATGATCATTTGACTCCTCGTGTCTGTGCCCTGGTACTTGTAATCTTCCAAGAACAATATCTTTTACAGAAAATAGCATGGTGAAATGTGATTCAGAAAAAGGGATAGTGTCTTTGCTTGATTACAGAAATTATATCTTTAGAAGTCAGGGATTCTAGTCAATCATTTAGTCAGTTAACAAACTTTACTGGATGTCTGATGTTCACTGAAGTTGCTGTGTAATAATTTACATTACTTAGTGTTTCCAAGAAATCTGATATCTTTCAATGAAAGAATACAATTGGCAAATGTAATCATTGAGGAAAACAATAGTTTTAGAGAGTGTTAATATTTCTAACTATATCCAAGTTTCCTTGCTTGTGGTAGTTAAATATGTGGATAATATTTCTTCTGGTAGTTTATTCCAGATATACTTTCTCAAACCATACATAAATTCTGTGGTCAGCTCCCTTTGTTTTACGAATCTTTGTTGGAGGCCTGCCTTGTGCTGAGTTTTGTGAGGCACAAATGAGATGCAAAGACTGACAAGTGGGAGTGGCTGCCTTTCTGGGTCTCCTGGCTGAAAGGGCAAATGATAGACTTTGGGACAAACCAGACTTGAGAAACATCTCTGTCATTTCTCGGAGCCTGTTTCACTTTGTAGGATGGAGTTACTGACACCTGTCTCACTGGGTTAGATGAGGCAGCGCATGCACGGTGCTAGTGCAGCTCCTCGTGCAGTCAGCAAGCATCACTATTGTCATTGCTACTTGGAGGCCAGAGTATAAGCAGGACTCAGATCCTGGAGCGGGTCTGGGGCCAGGCTGTAGAACTGGGATTTCACTGAGTGAATCTATGTATCCATTTCATAATTATATGATTGGCTGGAGAAAATGATGAAGCCCCCCGTTGACCCAGTTCACATTTCTTACTTTTTCATATTTGTGTTTGCTGCAGCCCAGCATGAGGTGCATGAAACCAAAAGGCCTCATTATCTTCCCAGGCCAGGGATAGGGAGCCAGGAGGCTGGCTCAGACATCTACCTGGCCTGTCTTCAGCTTGCAGTGTCTGAGGCTCAGAGCAGGAGGGAGCCCAACAGCCTCAGTCCCTTGACAGTGCAGCCCTTGTGAGATGGGCTTCATTATCCACTGCAAAGTCAACTCTCTGAACACCAGGCTCATCTTTATGCAGAAAGTACAGAAACTCTTTGTGAAGTCTGTGTAAACAGTTCTTCGGGGGATCACACTTGCCTCTGTTTTCACTCATGGCCATAGATAATTGAACTTCACCTGCAGCTCAAACTCAGTATGAGATTTTGGGGACATCCGTGCAAGAAGTCCCAAAGTGCTGGTTTACTCCTCAGCTATGAGATTATTGACATTTCCGGAACATACACAGTCTCTTATAGCCTGAAAAAGATCTGTCATTTGCATTTGTTTAGCAAGATGGGTAATAGACTAGACCCCTGGTCGGCAAACTGCGGCTTGCGAGCCACATGCTGCTCTTTGGCCCCTTGAGTGTGGCTCTTCCACAAAATACCACGTGCGGGTGCTACCTCGATAAGGAATGTACCTACCTATATAGTTTTAAGTTTAAAAAATTTGGCTCTCAAAAGAAATTTCAGTCGTTTTACTGTTGATATATGGCTCTGCTGACTAATGAGTTTGTTGACCACTGGACTAGAGGATGACCTTTCACCAGGTGATTTCCTTCCCGACATGTCTCCCGCATGTGGGGTGCCTGGGTTGTTGATAAGTCTGCTCTAAGGTCCCAACACTGCTCTGCTGAGGATGGGGACTGACGAAGTCTTGTTGGGGGCAGATGTGTTTCCTCTGTGGTCAGGACTCTCTGCTCTCTGAGGGAGCTGGTTGTGCTCACGGCTGGGAGACACAGAGGTTATTGAGGGGAGCTGACTTGTTGACACAACCTCAGGGGTTAATGTATGAAGGGGACAACACCTCTGGCTTATCAGAGGGGCAAACCTCACTTCCCAAGACAGGCCTTGGCAACCCTTTGGAGTTGGCTGTATCATTATTCACACTGGATTCTAATTCTCCAAGGCTGTGGCCTGGTGACAAGGACTGCCAGCTGCCACATCTGCTGCCCCATCAATGCGGGCGGGGGGGAGTTGCGTGGGCAGGCTTGTCTGCCTGTAAGTGGTGCTTGCCATATCTGTGGGTCCTTTCTGAAGCTTTATTTTAGTCCCAGAGGAGAGCCTTCCAGGACGGAACGTTGGTGGGTAAGGCTGTGTGGCTCCTGGCCTCCTCTCCATGGCACTTTGCCCACTGTGGAGGTCTGTGATGTTTGGCTCTATGCTGGCATTAATCACTTAATGACTTGCAGGTCAGATGAATAAAGGAGGATCCACCAAATTTTCATTCATGACATAGGGTCTGGTGGGGGCTTTGGTTCTTTGTGATAATGGAAGCTTTGGGACTGAAGAAAAGATAAAGGATAAAGATTCAGAGCAGGAGGGCAGCAGCCTGGGAAGCAGGGCCATGATCTAAGACATGGAATGCCATGATTGTCCAGTGAAACATAATTAAGAAGCCTATGCCGATGGTAGTTTAACTTTAATGGTCTTAAAAAACTTTCTATTTAGTTTCCTCATTTTTTTCAGGTATGCAAATTAGGGCCAAGATTGTTTATAGTAACACCCCTGGGTGTGAGTCTTTGCTGAGTTATACCCTGACTATTCTGAACTGTGACAAATCATCCTCTTTTTCCCTTGGAAAAGTGAGCCCAACTGTGCCCAGTATCACCTCTTATGGGTTTGCTGTGCAGCTTAAATTGGATGGCGTACCTGAAGCCCCTTACCCCGTTATAAATGTGAATGATCATGACTGCTGGGTTTGCCAGGCAGAATGTGCAGCAGCCCAGGCCTCTTCAGCTCCTTTCTTTTCATCAGGATGTGTGAATGGCATTGTCCTAGCACCATGGCCATTGGAAATTCTGGTTTTGTTTGCAGTTTCCTTTTCAGCAATAACAGTAACTTTGTCTTTAGTGGTTTGTGGTTCTACTTTCATTCATGGGGTTATTACCCTATTTGATGCATGAGGTCATTACCACACCATGCTGTAGAGATAAATAATGAAAACAGACCTCATCAAAAAACTGCTGTGTTGATTTTGTATATAACAGCTTAGGAAAAGGTTTGTGTCTACTTCAGATGCTTGTATTTTTTGGTGTAATGCTGATGCCTTAAAACATTTGTGCCTATACCTAGTGAAATAAGAATTCATTCATGCACTCATTTATTCAACAAAAATTTATTTTCTATTTGCAAAAGTATTATTTTCTGTACCAAAAAAGTTATCCTGGATGTTATTGTTGCAAATATGAGCAGCACAAGATTTATAATACATGGAAAGTTTTTCTTATTAGAAGGTATCATTAATATCGAGGCACACATTTCCATGGCATTCTCTATGCCACTCACTGATCTTAGTGCTTTCATTTATGTTATTTGAGTTAATTCTCATAGCAACCTTCTGAGATAGGGGTGATTTCAGTCTCTTTTTTTATAGGTAACGGAACTGAAGCACAGAGAGGTTAATGACTTGCCCAAGGTTGCACAGCTAGTAAGTAGTGGAACCATGCCTTAAATACACTTGCTCTGGCAGTGGTGTTCATACTTAACCGCTGTGCTACACTGCCTCTGAAATCATTTGTTACATTAGAAAAATGAGGGCAGATCATTCTAATAAGGAATAGTTTGTAGCTTGAGATCACTGTCCACATCTCCGTGGGGCAGGGATAGTCCTAGGACAAGCGCCGTCAGAAAATGAGGAAAAGTATATTAAGAAATGTATTTGCATGAATTGATTCCTTCTCTCTCAGGTTTACCTGCCATAATTCATAAACTTTGTACAAAAGTTTAAAGCAAAGTAAGGTGCTAAAGAAAACTAAACAATTTTTTATACTTTGGTGTAGTAGCTTAAACACATCTGTTTATTTGCAAATCATTTAATATTTTGGCAGATTTCAAACCACATTAATTCATGCCCACATTACAATGGCCTGGAGATGTCAGGATTTCTTTTTGCTCAATTAACTTATTGTAGGTAAATTTTTTTGTGTTTCTTTTTATCTGCCTTCTTTAATATACATTTTATAACGTGCCAATGCTGACACCTCTGGGCCACAGGTCTGTGTTGCTAGGTAACACTCATCCACCAAGAAAGAGAGACCTTAGAAATGAAAGGCTATCTCAATTATGCAGCTCACCTTTTGTTTAAGTATTAATAATCATGGAGTCTTGGCTTTCTGGATGTTCAAGAGTCCTGTGCCTACACTGAGCCTTGGAGCAACAAGGAGACCCTCCTAGGCTAGTTCCACTCTCCCTTTGTGGCCTCTTCCCAGCTTGTCTCTTTTTCAACTCCCAGCCCAACTCTGGCCATGGTGGACACTCAGGGTACTGTGAGCAGGTTCCTTGGGCACGGGGTCTATGCCAGGACTGCCACTCCTGTTTGGACACTAGCCCTTAGGGACCAGTTTATTGTCATCTTTATTGGGAGTGTCATTTGCTTCCAGTGACCCACAGCTCCTATATTCCTATCTGATTCTCCACCTGGGATGTGGAAATTCATGCCATTGAACCTGACCCAAGCTGGACTTCTTCCAGATCATTCTTCCTGTATTAGGGGCAGGAATAGCTGCATCTTTCATCAGTGCTCTAGATCTCTTTTCTGCTTTCTCTGTGCCCACCTTTATTTATGGGTTCTGGGTCTTTATTATTTTTATCACAGGAACTTGCTGCTATTGACAGCCCTCAGGTCTAATATGATCAACTTCTGAATAACCTGTACTTGTGTACATTGCAGGTTGAGGCACTCAACTGCCTTTGGTTGCCAAGTTCAAAGTTTTGAATAGAAACAAATGAACAAACCTTTTGAACTCTGGTTTGCTGGTACTGCCTGCCAGACAATAGTTTTGTTTTGGAAGTATTTTCTCATGGGCCAGCATTGGGCCAGAACCCATCACACATAGCTCCCTCCTTCAGGAGCTCTCAGCTCAGTCCCACCATCTTTAGGCTCTTTGTACAGGTGGGTCTCAAAACAAATAAATGGAAATTTTATATAAGTGAAAGCAAAAGTTATTGCATTCAATGGTGTCTTGATTGTACAATATAAGTGATGATTCAAGAGGGAAAGCACTTAGCTTGAAAATCATTAAGCCAGCTTTGAATCATGGTTTAACCCAAACTTAATTTCAGATCTAAGATTATATATCTGAGATTCTTTGAAGTTCTTAACACCAATTATAAATTTAATTCTTAAAATTTCTCCTGAGATAGATGCTGTTGTCTGTATCTACAACCCTGCAACCTGTGACCCAGAGAGGTTAAGTGATTTGCCCGAGATCACACAATGACCACCCCAGGATTTGAGCCCAGGTAGTCAAATTGTAGTCACATCATGTTGTAGCTCTTCTCCTCTCTAAAACAGGGAGTGTGAATATGTGACTTCTGGGGTTTCTTCTAGCCCTTGGAGCCTGTGCTCTTAGCTGGTAGAAAACTGGAACGCACTCCTACACCCATGTCCACACAAGCCTCCTGTGTGCAGACCTTACTGGGGGGTCGAAAGGCTGCATAAATTATGTGTCTGGGTACAGTGAAAGGAGACATCCTGCATGCACCTTCAAAAGGAGAAACGACTGTTTGTCCCTTGTTAATTGGCTAACACTTTGTTATTTTTAATGGAAAAAGCGATACCTACAATACTGAGAACATTTTTTGAAGAATGAGGGACACAACCTAGCAGAACATGAGATGTCTTTTTGGCATCTTAAATTCTTCACAAAAGTAATGAACACAGGACTGAATGGAAAATTCTGCTGAAGACATCAAAGTGACATGTTACTAAGGTTTTGGAACCCACCTGGGGAGCTCCCCTGCATGGCTTAGAGAGCACAGTAGTCCCTGGTCGGCCTGACTTGCCTTTCCTGAACTTGGCAGGGGCAGCATCTGGCTGTGGAGTGCTCGCTGTAGAATGGTTTGGACACCACAGGAACAAAAACGTTAGTTACATTCCCTGGTGCTGGAAGGTACCTCAGTCCTGTATGTCCCAAGTGCACAAAGGGTCTTAGTGCAGCCTGCAGGAGACTTAAGTCAGCAGGGTGTTCTCATTTGAGCAGCTGACCACATTCAGTGATGGGATGAGGAAGCTTTCCTAAATAGCCTTCCTCCACATTACATAGAGAAAAGCATACCAGAGTCACTCAATAAAAGTAATAACAGTGTTAAAAGGAGCAGAGAATATCTTCTTGCATTTACTACCACAGACTAACTTTTTAATTCTGGGCCATCTGTCACTGAGGATGGATGTTCAGGTTGACTTTTAGGTCATTGCCGTGGTGGGAGGGTGTGTGTGGACATGAGCTTCTAGGCCCATGTGTGAAGGTACGTCTTGACACTGTGTCCGGATCATCTGTTCCCTGCAAGAGGCAGGGAAGGTGTGTAGGATTTAAGTAGCCAGACTGGGCTCTGCACTGCTCTCCTCTGGTCTACAGGTGCTGCAGCTCTGTCACCACCATTGCCACAGAAGGTTCCCCTTCCTGCCCCTGCGCCTCGCACCCACAGCACAGCTTGGTGTGGGCCAAGGGATACAGTGCCCACATAGGGAGAGCGAGCCAGTGAGGAACCGTTTCCGGCTCTCCCCCAGGTGACAGACTGCCCATTGAAGCCTTCTGAGCCTCAGCTTCCTCTAAGGTAATGTGCAAGAATCTTTCATGCAGCACCTGATGTGTAATAGTTATCGAATGCTAAGTGATTGAATAAATAACAGTGGGGATAAAGAAAGTAAAAGGGAAAGGCATGTGATGTTTGGTGACAGTAAGGTTACAAAGGTGACAAGTTTTTTTTTTTAATTACAGTTTACATTTAATATTATTTTTTATGAGTTTCAGGACTACAGTGTAGTGTTTACCTTATGCTTTATGAAGTATTTTCACAATATTTCTAGTACTGACCTGGCATGGCACACAGTTATTACAATATTACTGACTACGTTTCCTGTGGTGTACTTTACATCCCTGTGACTATTCTGTATCCACCAAATTGTACTTCTTAATCCCTTCACCTCTTTTACCCAGTCTCCCAACTACCCTTCCCTCTGGCAACCATCGGTCTGTTCTTTGTATCTCTAAGTCTGTTTCTGTTCTGCTTGTTCGTTTACGGTATTTGTTCTTTATATTCCACTATGAGTGGGATCATAGGGCATTTGTTTTTCTGTCTGACTTATTTCACTCAGCATAATTGGTTAGTCTGAAGGGAAGTTGAAGACTAGAAAGCTACGACTTGTACAAAACGATGGAGAAACGAGCACAGGTATTTGTTTGTGCCCAGGGTGAGCCTTGCCTGCCTAAGAAAGCCCATGTCCATTTTACCCAGTCAAGCCTTCTTCCCACACAGGAGTCTTTAGGGTGCTGTGTGTCTTCTGGGCCATCTGTCACTGAGGATGGAGTTCTTTCCTTTGCAGGAGAAGCACCTGCCACCAGCTGCTTCTCATCACTGCCTCCCTGTATATGGTTCGTAGACTTTCTGAGAGGCTGCCTCCCTCCGTCCCGGAGTTTCCCTGGTTCATAAAATCCCTTGGCTTATATAATTAAAGATACCTTGGGTTCTATAGGGCAAGCAGAAATACAAATAACTACGTGAGCTGGGTCAGCTTCAGACAAAGCACATTTCATAGAGCACGGTAAGCAAGCCTGCTGGTGGGCATGGGCCAGGCACTGTGGGCATGGAGAAGCTCACACTGCACCTGCAGCCCCAGGCCATGCCTGTACACCTGTACTGGTGTCCTCCACACATGCTAATGGCTTGAAACAGCTTTGATCTAGGGTCCAGGCAATAAGGTAAGCAATAGGTTCCAAGAGAATGGCTGACCCATGTAGTTGTAGACTGAATAAATTCTAATTTCTGTTGTGATTAATACATTCCTCATCCATCTCTAAGTATTACTGAATTAGTAGCAACTTTTTGCCAATATGTACTGGTATTTCCTTACTTCATTCCATCGTTTTTTTCATTTCTTTATTCATTGAACGTTCATTATCATGGAAAAATACTTCAGCACACTGGCCTTATGGAGTTCATATCATAGATGGTGAGGGGAGAAGAACCACAGTTAGAAACAGCTTCAGCCCTTCAAGTTATAAGATCCAAAGAAATGTTCTGTCTTTCTAGCCCAGTAAGTCTTTACTAATTGCCACTTGCAAATAAAGAGAGACATTGTACACGGCTGCAAGTGTGATTGTTAAAAACAAAAATATAAAAGAAACTGTGCTTGATGGTCTGTCTCTGGGAGCATATTCATTTCCCCCCCTTCTTTTATCTTCACAAGCCATGCACCAGAAGAGCCTGTTGATGTGTACAATTGTCTGCATATAGCAGGTTCAGATTTTCCCTTTGATTTGCTTGTGCGAGACTGGGCTATAGGTACTTGCAGCTCAACCTTGGTAACATGGTCTTCGCTAACCATAAGGTAAAAAATGGCCCTGAGAAAGGAGGGTGGCTCCGGAGGTATTAGCAGCAGCCTGGGGAGTTGAGCAAGACCCGTGATTGATCCCAGCGGTTTCACTGGATGGGCATAATTTAACGTGCTAATTAGGATTGATAAACAAATGCTACTGGTGTCCAGAAGTCTTTATTTTATCTCATTACTATTGGTATAAGCACAGTGAGTCACCACTTGTCCAGAACTCTGACAATTTTTGGCCCTTGGGGTAAAAGTTTCTGATTTTAAGAAGACTTAGGAAAAGCCCCGTTTACTACACGTCTCATTCAGCCGTGACTCAGCTGCTTCCATGAGCACTGACATTCACTCACTCTTTTGTCTGTGTTCCTTTTGCTGACACATCGTTCTAATTTATCTACAGAAGCCCTTGGTAGCTGTTTCTAGTGTGTGTACCTGTTCAGGTGGTTCCCTCTCATGTCTTCTTTGTCTCATAGGAAATCAGTGAGCATCGATATTTTATAGTTTCTGTGTATAATTTTCTCTATGTGAGAAAAATACATACACTTAAGTTCTCTTCTAGTGCTTTTGCCTCCTAATTTGGCCATGCAGTAGAAACTAGTTTGTATGATTTACTCCGCTTTAATAGCTGGAATTAACAGAGAAATGGGGCCCTCTGGTTCCATGTAAAGCCAGCGTAGAGAAGCATGTACTATTCTTCTGCATCTTTCTCTTTTGCTTGTGCATATGGAAACAGTGTGTGGCAAAAGCATAGGCTTCATTTGCAAGTGAAAGAAACAAAACTGAACCCCAAGCTGCACTTCTATCCTCCCTCCTGCCAGGGCTTTTGATTCCATTTCAGTGGAAACAATTATTAATCACCTACTGTACCAGACAATGGGCATACAAAGATGCGATGTGTTCTGAGCTTGAGATATCTCACCGGTGGTCGAGACAGACAAATAATGACAGCGACATGACAAGTGCTGTACTGGAGGGATGCACAAGTTGCCATGGGAACATAGTGGCAGCAGTATTTAATTGTAGATGGAAATAAAGATGGGAAGGGCTTCAAAGACATAGTACTTTTTTATGCTGAAAGGTCAGTAGGCATTTGTCAGGTCAGGGGAGGGCAAGTCATTCTAGACAGGAGAAATAGTGTATGTCAATACACAGTGATGTCAAGTCCTGTGTGCTTGAGAATGTTCTCGTGTTTTGGTGAATAAGCCTTCCAGGGTGATATATAGAGGAGTTGGAAATGAGCTTGGCAAGGTGGTCAGAACCCCATTAGGAAGAAGGGTCTTAATGTGCCTAGCTACTGTATTTCCCCATGTATAAGATGCACACTTTTTTCAAAAAATTTGGGGTCTAAAAACTGGGTAAGTCTTATACAGTGGTTATAGATTTTTTGCATTTGACAGTGAAGAGGAGTTGTATGAATTTTATGATGAATAAAACTTGAGTTCAATAACTTTAATACATTATTTTTCAAATTTCAGACCCCAAAATTAATGTGAGTCTTATACATGGGGATATATATATTGTACTAGGGACTGTGTTCTGCTGTTGATGGAAATATATTGAAGTATTTAAAGTAGAAGAGTACCTTACCTGTGGTGGTGCAGTGGATAAAGTGTAGACCTGGAATGCTGAGGTCACAGGTTTGAAACCCGTACTTGCCAGGTCAAGGCACATATGGGAGTTGATGCTTTCTGCTCCTCCTCCTGTTCTATCTCTTTCCTCTTTCTCTCCCTCTCTCTCACTCTCCTCTCTATTTCTCTAATAAAAATGAATAAATAAAAAATATCTAAAAATTTTTTCTTAAAAATTAAAGTACAAGAGTGGCATAACATTTATGATTTGGAAAAGACAATTTACTTTATAGAATAAACTTGTCTTCAGTGAATACTTTTTGAGAACCTAGTACATGTCAGGTATTATTCTAGGCCTTGGGAAAGAAACAATACCATAAAATTCCCTGCATTTAGGGAAACACAATCCAGTGGTAGGAGGCAGAAAACAAAACAAAAAGTTAACTTTATGACTTATTAGAAATTAAGAGCTATAGAAAAAAGAAAGCAAGGAATGTAGATAGGGAGTCTTGGACATGGGTTTGAAGGATTACATTTTAAATATAGGGCTCTTGTTACACTTGAATATAAAGAAAAATTACTTTGGTTTGTATTTTTTATAAATTTGTTTTTAGTGTGTGTTCTAGATTCTATGCTATATTTGTCTCTGTGTTAATTATTATTGCTGTTTTATATATTTGTTTACAGAAATAACACTGAGAAAACCCCTTTATTTGTTGTGAAGTAGAATTAAGACTCAACTCCATGTCCATTGAAAATATTTATTCCTTCCAGAACTGTGGATGAATAAATCAAATTGGAATTTAGAGAGTATAATACCCGAGCCATGTTTGAGGTTGTAGGTGGTTATTTAATCTGGACCAGTTACTTCTATCTCCACTAATGACAGAACAAGATAAAAAGGGGCTAGCTGCCACAGGAGCATTAAGGACTTGAATGCAGACAAATGTGAGTTTTTTGTTATGGTCATTTGCCCCCTAGTGCTGGGTCATCAGGTCATGACACACACAAGCAAGCTCTCAACTGGAGGTGTGCTCCAGGAAAAATTAAGCTGAAAGATTAGTTGTTCATTTCAGAAGGTAAGAATTTTATCAACCGTTGCTTCATTTAGGAGGATGGGTTTTAAGACTCTGGTCCTGCTTTTTAAAAAAAATTCATTTTAAAGGAGAGAGAGAGAGAGAGAGAGAGAGAGAGAGAGAGAGAGAGAGAGATAAAGACAGAAGGAAGGGGGGGGAGCAGGAAGCATCCACTCCCATATGTGCCTTGACCAGGCAAGCCCAGCGTTTTGAACTGGCGACCTCAGTGTTCCAGGTCGATGCTTGATCCACTGTGTCACCACAGGTCAGGCGACCCTAGTCCTGCTTTTTAATCAGAGTGTTTTGAAGTCTCTTAAGTTCATGAGAAATAGTCTCTTTTTCATTACTGGGGAGATAGATGAAGGAATTCAGGATTTTTTTTAAAATTTATTTATTGATTATAATGAGAGAGGAAGGGAGGGAGAGATAGAGACAGGAACATCGATCTGTTCCTATGTGCCCAGACCAGGGATTGAACCCACAACCTCTGTGCTTTGGGATGATGCTCTAACCAACTGAGCTATCTGGCCAGGGCAGGAAATTCTTAATTAGCCCATGGTACTATAAAGAAATTCTTCATAAAGAAGGGTTTTTGTTTGGGGCAAAAAAATATTTTTTTGCTCTTGTGGCACTTGAGATTCTAACCTGGCCTACATTGTCAGAAATATGTCATTTTCTCCAATAAAGCAGTAACCATGAATGGAAGTGGAGTGCAGGGCTAGAGTGTCCTACATCTCTCTTTCCCAAGACAGGATTGGTCCCAGATCATCAGGAGCCTCCTGTTGATAACCTAGAAGGCTCCCCTATATTTCCTCCACTTGAAGTATGACATTAAAAGGAATACATGTTAATGGCTTTTTACTCACATTGATACTTGGCCTCGAATTTGATTAGTTGTGGAATCAAGGACCATAATTTTAAGTATCTGAAGCTCTCCCTGTAAGATTAAGAGACAGCTCTGTTTGCCAACATCCCAGGGTGTCTCTTGGTCCATCTGAGTTGTGAGGGAACCTTGAGACTTGTCTGAATGTGGCACTGCGTTCGAGGGTATGAATGGTGAGGCTATAAGCCTCTGGATGACACTAGGGCTGAATAGGACTAAAAGTGGAAATTTGAGGGGACAAAAAAAGGCTTCTAAAGAGCCAATGGGTAAATAAGACAAAAGGAAAGGTAGCAGTACTTCCTTGTTTGGGACAATCAATACTCTCCTTGCAGTAGAGATTGCTTGTATCCCTTAAAAAAGTATAACAATACTATCTCAAAATTCTAGTGTGGGTTGGCTAAAGGAGACAAGGAGTTTATGTAGCTGGCTCCCTGTGAAATTTTGAGGTTTGATTTTTGTAGAGGTCTCAGAAGACAAACATTTTCAAGAAGGGGCATTTCATAAAGGTTGTGTGACAGTTGGAGGATCCCAAGCAGACAGCCATGGAAGACTCAAGGCAAAAAAGTGAGGTAGTGTTCCCCCAAATAGGAAAAAAATAATTAGCTATGATCAACTTCAGGACAAGTTCGGATGAGCAACAGCATGAATTGGTGAATACCTGCCTTACTCCCCAGCTCCCAAGCTTGTTTGCAGACATTAAAAGACAGTTGTGTCCATACCCAGATCCTAGGGTGGTGGAAGCTGTGAGGGAAGGATCTGGCTGTTCCCTGCATACACAGTCCAAGGCTATTTCCAGACAATGGGGTTTCTCTCTAAAACACATGGGCTGCTGTACTGAGAGAGATCATTAAGATTTAGGAATTAAACATTGAAGCCTAGAGAGAGAATGATTCTATTCATGAAAACCACAGGTAATTAAAACACTATTTTGGCTAAGAATTTTAACTAATTCTTTGTCTTAAACATCTTATGTAATATGCTAATAATACATTTGAGTTGTCTATCCCTTTTTTTTTAATCTAGTGAGAATATTTGCTCAGTTAAAGAAAATTTTCTCCATTCAAAGGATATCAGTAGTTAATTGTGGTTCCTATAAGAACCTCCTACTTCTGTTCATTGATTAATTTAACAAACATTTAATGGATGTGGTGTCTAAAGCAGTCTAGTAAGATGAGGCCTATGGTGCCTACATTGGAGTTAACAATGGGGGTCATTAGTGACTCAGACAAGAAGTTTTGGTGCAATGATGGGACCAAGTCCTGGAATTTGTTTAGGGGAGAATTGCAAATTAGAGGCTTTAAGCTGTGGAAGCAGAGAAATGGGGAATGGGGCCAAGAGCATTTTTATTTTTAAAGTGGGGAAGTTAGACTTCTGGTCAAAATGGTGGCATATGTAAATGCAATACTCACCTCTTCCCACAACCACATCAAAAGTACACTAAACTACAGAACAAATATAATTCAGAACTGCCTGAAATCTGACTAAATGGAAGTCCCACAACTAGAGAATTAAAGATGATGCCACACTGAAACTGATAGGAAGGGCAGAAACTTGGAATAGGCTGGTTCAAAACCTACACCCACACTCTTACACTCATGTGTAGTGGATAAAAATTGGGAGGGATATCTCAGCTGCAGAGGTCCCCCTGGAAAGCTAGAGGTCCCACCCCCACACCAACCCCGGCCGCAGCCCAGGGTTCCAATGCTGAGAAGAGAAGTCTCCATAATTTCTGTCTTTAAAAACAAGCTGGGAATATGGCTGATTGAAATGGGGAGCTGCAGGAGTGCTAGGTAGTTCCTTGTCGGGCCCTTGCATAGACTTAGCCAGACTCACTCCCTCTGAGCTCTAGCACTGGGGCAGCAGGTGAAAGGCAGGATGAGAACTGGGGATGGAGAAACTTTGTCCTAGACAGAAATGCAGGCAGAAGCCATTGTTCTTTTGATGAAGCACCAGCAGGCAGGTACATATGTGAGTCTCCATCAGCCTGGCTCACATTATTTGCCCCACCTTGTTGATTTCCTGAGGCCCACCACACTCAACTTTCAGGCCCACCCAAGCTGTTTCCAGTGGCTTTTCCATATGAATGGCCCATTTTGGCTCATGCTTCAGATTTTCCTAAAATCTCTGAAACTAGTAGTACCTGGCCACAGCATACCATGTATCTTGTACCTCTTGCTAAGTGGCCCCAACCCCGGCACTAGCATCATCCAGCTTTGGTTTGCAGCTTGGTCTTGCCTGGGCACCTCCAAGCTCAGAACAAGTAGCAGTCATCTGCAGATTGCTTTGTAGCTGTGCTGGGTGGTACCAGGAAGAACATAGGTGGCAGCTTACCTTGGCCTGCACCTCCTAGGAGACCCTAGAGCCAGTGTACCTAGTAGACAGCTTCAGACCATGTGGAAGCATCACCACCCACTCATCTCCAAAAGTGACTCATTCAAGGGGCTAACTCAGAGGGTACCAAAGCCCTGCTGAAGTAAGTCCTACTCTGTGGGGCTGGGTCCCTGCACAGCTGATTCTTTACAGTAGTCAGAGGTCTGTGGTCAGTGGTCACAGTCAGCCTTGCAGCTGATCGGCTAGCGGGCATATGCCTTCCATTGATGTGCCAACAATAGTCAAGGCTCAACTACAAGAGGAGGGTATACACAAACCACATGAGGGGTGCACCTTGAGTGCTTAGTTTGAGTGATTGGGGAGGTTGTGCCATTGGACCCTACAGGACACCTGCTACATTAGGCCACTCTACCAAGTCTGTGTATGTAGCATCTCTAAAAACAAACACAGGCAGGCTGCCAACATGAGGAGACAAAGAAACATGTCCCAAATGAAAGAACAGAACAAAATTCCAGAAAAAGGACTAAACAAAATGGAGACAAGAAATCTACTAGATGCAGGGTTGAAAACACTGCACATAAAGATGCTCAATGAACTAATTGACAACCTCAATGGAATAATAAAAAGGCCAGTCAGAAATGAAGTATACACTCACTAAAATTAAGAATAATTTAAAGGGAATCAACAGTTCAGTAGATGAAGTTGAGAATCAAATCAGCAGTTTGGAATATATAGAAGCAAAAAAAAAAAATGATCAGAACAGGAAAATGAAAATAAAATGCATAAAAATGAGGATAGCATAAGGAGCCTTTTGGAAAACTTTTAAGCATACCAACATTTGCATCATGGGGGTGCCAGAAAGAGAGGAGATAGAGCAAGGAATTGAAAACTATTTGAAAAATAATGACAGAAACGTTTCCAACCTGGTGAAGGAAATAGACATACAAGTCCAAGAAGTGCAGAGTTCCAAGGAAGGTGAACCCAAAGAGGTCCACATCAAGATACGGCATAATTAAAATGAAAAAGGATAAAAGACGAAGAGAGACTCTTGAAAATAGCAAAAGAAAAGCAGTTAGTTATCTACAAGGGAGCTCCCATAAGATTGTCAGCTGATTTCTTAACAGAAACTTAGCAGGCCAGAAAGGATTAGCAAGAACTATTCAGTGATGAAAAGCAAGGACGTATAATCAATATTACCCTAACCAGCAAAGCTATCATTTTGAATGGAAGGACAGAAAAAGCTTCCTAGACAAGAAAAAGCTAAAGGACTTCATCACTACCAAACCAGTATTACAATAAATGGTAAAAAAAAAAAAAGAGATAAAAATATGAACAAGAAAATGGTAATAAATACATAATTGAATATAATAATTGAATATAAAAAACAAAATAAATGAACAAGCAAAACAAATAGACTCATAGATACAGAGAACAGACTGAAAGTTGCCAGATGGGAGGGGGATGGAGATTATTAAGTACAAATAAATACAAATTGGTGGTTGCAGAATAGTCATGGGGATATAAAACAGCATAAGGAATATAGTCAATAATGTTATGATAACTATAGATGGTGTCAGATGGGTACTAGGTTTATTGGGGTAAAAATCACTTTGTAAGTTATATAAATGTCTAATCACTCTGTTAAACATTTGAATCTAATATAATACTTTATGTCAACTATAATTGAATGATCAATATAGCCCAACCTGTGGTGGCGCAGTGGGTAAAAGCATCAACCTGAGCACTGAGGTTGCCGGTTCGAAACCCTGAGCTTCCCTGGTCAAGGCATATATGGGAGTTGATGCTTTCTGCTCCTCCCTCCCTTCTCTCTCTGTCTTTCTCTCTCTCTCTCTCTCTCTCTCTCTGTGTGTGTGTGTGTGTGTGTGTCTCCTCTCTCTAAAATGAATAAATAGAATATTTATAAAAAATTTAAAAAAATATTTTAAAAATGAAAATAAATAAAAATGGGGTAAACTATAGCATATTTGTAGCTGATGCTAAAGATTCCAAAGAAGTGGTATTGATAATCAATATTCATCAAAATGTCCAGAACTTAGAAATTTACAAATTCACCTGTCATTTGGATAATCATTAGAATAATCAAGAGTGTGCAACAGGCCTGACCAAGAGGTGGCGCAGTGGATAGAACATCGAACTGGGATGCAGAGGACCCTGGTTCGGGACCCTGAGGTCACCAGCTTGAGCGCAGGTTCATCTGCTGTAAGCAAAGCTCACCAGCTTGGACCCAAGGTTGCTGGCTTGAGCAAGGAGTTACTTGGTCTGCTGTAGCCCCATGGTCAAGGCACATATGAGAAAGCAATCAATGAACAACTAAAGTGCCACAACAGCCTGACCTGTGGTGGCGCAGTGGATGAAGCATGGACCTGCAATGCTTGAGGTTGCCGGTTCAAGACCCTGCACTTGTCTGGTCAAGGCACATATGGGAGTTGATGCTTCCTGCTCCTCCCCCCTTTCTCTCTCTCTCTCTCTCTCTCCTCTCTAAAAAAATGAATAAATAAAAAAATAAAATAAAAATTTTAAAGTGCCACAACAAAAACAATTGATGCTTCTCATCTCTCTTCCTTCCTGTCTGTCCCTCTCTCTGTCGGTCAAAAAATAAAAGAAATTAAAAAAGTGTGTAACAAAATTACCAAAGGGCTAAGGAGGAATTTTATTCTTTAAAATTTCTTTTTAAAAATTTTTATAGAATCATGAATTTTAAGAACTAAGAGGACTTATTAGAATGTAAGACATTCCTTTTTCCAATGATATCTCAGAAAAAAGCCTAATCTGAGTACAGATTTTAGCAGACCTCTCAGGATTCTGTTATCAACACCATCCCCAGCATAATCTTCTACTAAAAACTCTGAAGCCTCAAGGGAAACACTTAGGTTGTTCAGAGGAAAGATTTGAAATTGATGGTGTAATTCAGGGATCTTATTTACCAAGAAGGAATCTAGAAATCTAGAAGTTAAGATTCTTGCCTGAGGTTAAACACAATTTAGTTTTTAGTTTAAGGGCTGGAAGAGATGCAAGTTTTGGAGTCTGAGGACAATGGAGAATCTACTTCTCCCTTTGACACCTGGGGTCATGCTGTTTGCCCAGAGAGGTGTAGGACTCTAGAATTAATGAATGTAGAAAGAAGAAAGGGCTTGGAGAGAAGAGCCCCAAGGCTGAGAGATTGCAATACCTGAGGATAAACGCCATCCTTTCTACTTGTAATCAAGATGACAGAATAGGTAAATGCTGTGCTTGTCTTCTTTCATGACCTCATCAAAATTACAACTAAAGTAAAGAACTGTCATCATTGAGAACCATCTGAAAACTATCTGAACAGGATTCCTGTAACTAAAGATATAAAGAAAAAGCCATGTTGAGAATGGTAGAAGGGGTGTAGACACATAAGGGGCAGGTCCCATCCCCATGGTGTGATGGTTAAGAAACAGGAGGAATATCACAGCTGTTGAGGTAACCCTGAAGAGTGAGGGTGGTCTAAGTCCCACACCAGGATCTTTAGTCCAGGGCTTCAGTGCAGGAGAGAGAACATAACATCTGACTGTAAATACCAGTGGAGATTGTGGCTAAGTGACATGGAGGGCTGCTGGAGTCCCAGATGTTTCTCTTAAAAGGCCAATACATAGAATTACTCATTCACAAACTCACTCGCTTAAAGCTCCAGTGCAGGAAAAGCAGCTTGAAAAGTACGAGGAACATAGGAGGAGCTGCATTGACTAGCTTCAAGGCAAGGGCTGGAGCACCAGGAGTCAGGGCAGCTTTCTTTGGGGACAGAGTGCTGGCAGACACCATTTTTTTTTGACAGAGACAGAAAGAGGGAGAGACAGGAAGAGAGAGAGATGAGAAGTGTCAGTTCTTTATTGCAACTCCTTAGTTGTTCATTGATTGCTTTCTTGTATTATCTTTGACCAGGGATTTACAGCAGACCCCTTGCTCAAGCCAGCAACCTTGGGCTCAAGCCAGCAACCCTGTGCTCAAGCCGGCGACCTCAGGGTTTCGAACCTGGGTCCTCTGTGTCCCAGTCCAACACTCTATCCACTGCACCACTGCCTGGTCAGGCAACTGGCAGATGCCATTGATTTTTTTTTTTTTTTTTTTGCTAAGTCCTTCCCCCATGTAGTGGGCAGGCTAATGCAGGCACCAAATCTGAGCTCCCTATTATAATGTGGCTAACATCGTTCACCCCAGCCAGGTGATTCTGTGAGACCCCACCCCACCATACTTGCTCAGCTAGCCTGCACCCCATCTAGTGGCTTCTCCATACAAGTGGCCTTTCTCTGCTTGTGCTAAATAATTTTCTAAAATCTCTCAAAGTCCAAAAACCTCGAACAGGCACTGGCTGGCATTGTTTTGCCCCATACCTCTGGCTAAGCAGCCCCAAGCCTGGCATTAGTGGCAGCTGGCCTTGGTTTATAGCATAGCCTCTTACAGGTGCTTGCAAGCCCAGCACAGGTGGCAACCAAATGCTGATGATTTTTTAGCTCCTACCAGATGTCTGGGGGGTCAGGCACAGGCAACAGCTGACTTGGGTTTTCACCAGAATTCCTCCATGAGGCCCCAGAACAAACACACCCCAGTGGCCAGCTTTAGATTATAACAGGAAAATATGCAACAAGCCCCTCAAGTGTCAGACCTAAAGGGCAGAATCAACAGGCACCGGAGAGCCACATATTCAAATCCCACTCTGTGAGGTCAGCTTCCACATAACAGTATATCTGCTGTAATCACAGCCAGTCAGCCTGATGGTCAGTCCCACCCACTGATGTGCCAACAATCAAAGCTCAACTACAACAAGAGGTCACATACAACATACATAAGGAACACCTCTGGAGCATCTAGCTGAGGTGACCAAGGAGAGTGCAGCACTAGGATGCACATGACACTTATTATATTAGGCTACTCTGCCATGACCAAGAGATATAAGAGATCTATCTAATACATAGGAACAAACACATGGAGTCAGCTAAAATTAGGAAACAAAGATACATGTCCCAAATGAAATAACAGTACAAGACTCTAGAAAAAGAACTAAATGAGATGAAGACAAGCAATTTACCAGATGCAGAGTACAAAACACTGGATATACGGATGCTCAATGAACTTGGAAGAATAGTTGAACTCAGTGAGAATACAAAGGTAGAAAACATTAGAAAGCATAAAAAAAAAAAACCAGTCACAAATGGAGAATACAATAAATTCAATTAAGAATAGATTAGAGACAATCAACAGTAGATTAGATGAAACAGAGGATCAAATTAGCAAACTGGAAGACAAGGTAGAGGAAAACACCCAATTGGAACATCAAAGAGAAAATGAATCTAGAAACTGAGGATAATGTAAGGAACTTCTGGGACAATTTCAAGCATACCAACATTCACATCATAGGTATGCTAGAAGGAGAACAGAGAAAGAGAGCAACAGATTGAAAATTTATTTGAAGATACAATGGCTGAAAACTTTTCTAACCTGGTAAAGGAAATAGACATAGAAGTCCAGGAAGCACAGAGAGTCAAAAACAAAATGAGCCCAAAGAGAATCATACCAAGACATATCATAATTAAAATGGCAAAAGTAAAAGACAAAGAGAGAATCTTTAAAGTAGCAAGAGAAAAGCAGTTAGTTTCATTTTCATAAAACTGTCATTTGATTTCCCAACAGAAACTTTTTCATCAAGAAGGAATGGGCACAAAATAGTCAAAGTGATGAAAAGCAAGAACCTACAATCAAGACTACTCTATACAGCAATTT
The DNA here is from genome assembly GCA_037038555.1 of Rhynchonycteris naso. Taxonomy (NCBI): domain Eukaryota; kingdom Metazoa; phylum Chordata; class Mammalia; order Chiroptera; family Emballonuridae; genus Rhynchonycteris; species Rhynchonycteris naso. The sequence goes on along the minus strand of CM072999.1, from coordinate 194,707,281 downwards.
TATCACTTAGAATCAAAGGAGAGATAGTTTTCTAGACAAAAAAATATTAAATGAGATCATTACCACTGAACCAATATTATAAGAAATGTTAAAGGTACCTCTTTAGAAGGATCAAAAACTTGAATAAGACAACATAGGAAAGAAAAAATATCTCATTGACAAAAGCAAACATAACAAAAGCAGTGGATCAACCAATTATAAAGCTAAAACAAAGGTTAAAAGGCTTAAACAGGCATGTTATGTGTAATTATTAACAATAAATTAAGGGATATACACAAACATACACATGAAAAAAGTAAAAAATGACAAAATCATAAACTTGGAGGGGGTGAATAAAAAATTGTAATGATTCTAGAATGTGTTTGCATTTGAGCAGCCATCAACTTCAGATAGACTGCTATATAGTTTGGTATATAGGAAGCACATGGTAACCACAAACCAAAAATTTACAAGAAATAAAGAGAAAGGAATCTAAAAATAACAATATAGAAAACCATGAATATATAAGAGAGCAAAACAATAAGAATGGAGAATTACAAAAATAAAGAAAACAATGAAATGGAAATCAACTACATACTTATCAATAATTACTTTAAATGTAAATGCATTAAATGCTTCAATCAAAAGACATAGAGCAGCCAGAAGGGTAAGACAACAAGACTCAGACATATGTGTCTAAAGAAGACCCTTTTCAATTTGAAAGACATACACAGACAAACTGAAAGTAAAGGATTGGAAAAAGATGTTTTCATGCAAATGGAATGGAAAAGAAAACAGTGATAGCAATACTTACATCAGAAAAAGATAGGTTTTAAAACAAGGGCTTTAATAAGAGACAAATAAGGGCATTTAATAACAATAAAGGGATCAATCCACAAGGGCAAAGCTCTTGTAAATATCTGCACACTTAACATAGCAGCCCCTAAATATATAAAGAAGTGTTGACAGACACAAAGAGAGAGTTTGACAGCAATACAGTCATAGTACGGGACTTTAGTGCTCCTTCCATTGATTTATCACCCAGACATAAAATTACTGAGGAAACAGTGGCCTTAAATGATGCATAGAGCATATGCATTTAACTGATATTTTTAGTGCATCTTACACAAAGCAACAGGATATACATTTTCTCAAAGTGCACATGGAACATTTTCCAGGATAGGCCACGTGTTTGGCCACAAAACAAGTCACAATAAATTCAACAATATTACAATCATACCAAGTATCTTCTTTGATCACAATGGTATGAAACAAGTAATGAATTACAGGAATAAAATGGAAAAACACACAAATACATAGAGGCTAAATAACAGTGCTACTAAACAATGGATGGGTTAACAATGAGATCAAGGAAGAAATCAAGTTACCTTGGGACATATGAAAATGAAAAGACAATGACCTAAAAAAACCCTGATGGACAGAGTCAAAGCAGCCATAAGAGTGAAGTTCATAGTAATACAAGAAGCAAGAAAATCTCAAACAAGCAATCTATTCTTTCTAAAGGAACTAGAAAAATAAAAAGTAAAACTGAAGGGAATAATAAAAGTCAAAGAAATAATGAAAGTCAAAGTGGAAATAAACATAATAGAAAATTCAGTAGAAATGATCAGTGTAATAAAGAGCTGTTTCTTTGAAAAGATAAAATTGATAAAACTTTAGCCAGAATAATAAAGAAAATAAGTGAAAGGACCCAAATACGTAAAATTGAAAATGAAAGAGAACTGACAATTGAAAAAACAAAAATACAAAGGACTATAATGAAATACTATAACTAATTATATGCCAACAAATTGGACAACCTAGAAGAAATAGATAAATTCCTAGAAACATACAATCTTCCAAGGCAAATTCAGGAAACAGAAAATCTGAACAGATTGATAACTTCTAACAAAATTGAATTAGTTTTTCAAAAACTCTCAACACACAAATGCACTGGACCAGATGGCTTTACAAGTGAATTTTACCAAGTAGTCAAAGAAGATTTTTTTATTTTTTAACAGGGACAGAGAGAGAGGGACAGATAGGGACAGACAGACAGGAACGGAGAGAGATGAGAAGCATCAATCATCAGTTTTTCGTTGCGACATCTTAGTTGTTCATTGATTGCTTTCTCATATGTGCCTTGACCGTGGGCCTTCAGCAGACTGAGTAACCCCTTGCTCAAGCTAGTGACCTTGGGTTCAAGCTGGCGACCTTGGGGTCTCAAACCTGGGTCCTCTGCATCCCAGTCCGATGCTCTATTCACTGCGCCACCGCCTGGTCAGGCCAAAGAAGAATTAATACTTATCCTTCTCAAACTTGTCCAAATAATTGAAGAGGAGGGAAGGCTCCCAAACTCATTTTACAAGGCTAGCATTACTGTAATACCAGACACACACACACACACACACACTATATATATATATATATATATATATATATATATATATATATTTAAATTATTTTTATTTATTCATTTTAGAGAAAAGGGAGAGAGAGAGAGAGAGAGAGAGAGAGAGAGAGAAGGTGGGAAGGAGCAGGAAGCTTCAACTCCCATATGTGCCTTGACCGGGCAAGCCCAGGGTTTTGAACCGGCGACCTCAGCATTCCAGGTCGACACTTTATCCACTACACCACCACAGGACAGGCAACACACACTATATATTTTTTAAAAAGAATAAAGGAATTTATAGGCCAATATTCCTGATGGACTTAGATGCAAAATTCTCAACAAAATCTTGGCATACTGAATTCAACAATACATGAAGTACATGAAAATTCAGCTATAATATAAAATGATTATACACCGTAGTGTATAATCATTTTATATTATACACTAGTTAATTGCAAAGTAGTCCACTATCTGAAAATCAATTAACATGATGCACTACTTAAACAAAATGAAGGGTAAAAATCATATGATCGTATAAATAGATGTAGGAAAAGCATTTGATAAAGTTTAACATCCATTCATGATAAAAATTGCCAACAAAGTGGGGATAGAAAGAACATATGTCAACATAATGGCCATATATGACATCATACTCAGTGGAGGAAAGCTTTAAGATCAAGAACAGGACAGGGATGTTCACTTTCATCATTCTTATCCAACATAACACTGAAAGTCCAAGCCATAGCAGTCGAACGAGAGGAAGACATAAAAGGCATCTAAATTGGAAAGTCATTATATGCTGATGGCATAACATATATAGAGAACCCTAAAGATTCCATCAAAAGAAAGAAAAAATATTAGAACTGATAAATGAATTCTGTAAAATAGCAGGATACAAAATAAATATTCAGAAACCAGTTACATTTTTATACAGAAATAATGAACTATCCAAAAGAGAAAATAAGAAAACAATCGCATTTACAACAGAATTGAAAGAATAAAATACATAGGGATAAATTTAACCAAGGAGGGAAAAGACCTATACTCAGCGAACTGAGATACTGGAGCAAAAGAAATCGAAGAAGACATAAATAAATGGAAGCATATACTATGCTTTTGGATAGGAGGAAATAAAGTAGTTAAAATGTTCATATTACCCAAAGCAGTCTATAGATTAAATGCAGTCCTTATCAAAATATCAATGGCATTTTTCACAGAGTTAGAAAAAGCAACTTGAAAAATTGTATAGAATCAAAAAGGATCCTGTATAAGCACAGCAATCTTGAGAAAGAACAAAATTGGAAATATCAGGCAACCTGTTATCAAACTATACAGGCAGTCCCTGGGTTACAACCGAGTTAGATTTCATAGGTTTGAAAATGTTTAAGTATTATATGCACTGAAAGGTAAAAATAAGTACTATGTTAAGACAAACATCTGTAAGTTGTATTTAATAGATAAATGTACCTATTCCAATTCAACTTAAGAACAAACTTACATAACTTATTTCATTTGTAACACAGGGACTGCCTGTACTACAGAGCAACAGTTATCAAACCTTCGTGGTACTACAGTAAAAAGAGACACATAGATTAATAGAGAGCCAAGAAATAATCCCAGTGAGAAAGACTCCCACATGTGCCCCAAACAGGATCCACCAGGCAATCCCCATCTGGGGCTCGAATCAACTGTGCTATCCTTAGTGCCCAGGGCCATGCTTGAACCAATCAAGCCACTGGCTTTGGGAGGGGAAGAGGAAAGTATGGGGGAGGGGGAGGCAGAAGCAGGTGGTTGCTTCTCCTATGTGCCCTGACCATACACCGGATCGAAGCTCTATCGACTGAGCCAACCGACCAGGGCCATGCATCACTTTCTTACACCATATACAAGAATAAACTCAAAATATATTCAAAACTTAAATATAATACTTGAAACCATAAAACTTGCAGAAGAAGACAAAGGCAGTAAACTTTCTAACATTGCTCCTAGTAATATTTTTTCTCACAAACCTCCTCAGGTAAGGGGAGCAAAAGAAAAAGAACCATCAACAAGAATGAAAAGACAACCTACTGAGTGGGAGAAGATATTTACTTCTTTTATTCACTTAACTGATACCAGATAAGAGGCTAATATTCAAATATATAATGAACTCATACATCTAAATATCAAATGTACAAACAATTCAATAAAAAAATGGGCAGAGGACCTGAATAGGCATTTCTCCAAAGAAAACATACAAATGGCTAATAGTCACGAAAAGTCATTGAACATCACTAATCATCAGGGGAATGCAAATTAAAACCACAATGAGTTTTATGTCATACCTGTCAGAATGGCTATCATCAGAAAATTGATAAAAAACAAGTGTTGTTGAGGAAATGAAGAAAAGGGAACCTCATGCACTGCTGGTAAGGTTATAAAACAGAATGGAGGTTTCTTAAAAAAAAAGTTAAGCTACCACATACTTCATTCCTGAGTAATTTATCCAAAGAAATCAAAACACTAATGTGAAAAGATACATGCATCCATATTTTCATTGAAGCATTACTTACAATAGTTAAGATATGGAAGCAACCTAAATGTCCATGATAGAGAAATGAATAAAGAGATGTGGTCAGATATACAATACAATATGACACAGCTATAAAAAAGAATGAAATTTTGCCATTTGTGTTAGCATGGATGGACCTAGAGGATATTATGCTAAATGAAAAAGAACAAAAAATACTATGTGGAATCTAAAAACAAAATAAATGTACAAACAAACAGAAACAAACTAATAGATACAGAGAACAAATTGATGGTTGTCAGTTGGGATGAGGGATTTGGGGGATGGGTGAAAAAGGAAAGTGATTAAGATGTACAAATTGCCAGGTATAAAAACAGTCATGGGGATGTTATTAACTATGTATGGTGTCAGAGAAGTACTAGACTTATTGGAATGGTCACTTTGAAAATTATATAAATATCTAAATAGCACTTTGTATACCTGAAACTGATGTTATATATTAAGCATAATTGAAAAAGAAAAAGATTAATAAAATAAAATAAAAAGTAATGAATAAGAAACCATAGAAATGTCTAGACATTTGATAACTCTCAGTTAGGGTTCTCTAGAAAACAGATCCAATAGGATTTATCTATCTGCATGCACAGAGACATAGCTATTTATCTAGATATATATCTCTCTATATATCTAGATATTTTTATACCTATCTACCCATAGAGAGGTTTTCTATCTATCTATCTATCTATCTATCTATCTATCTATCTATCTATCTATCTATCATCTATTCATCTATCTATCTATCTATCATCTATCTCTCTATCATCAACTGAATACCATACTCATCAACATTTATTTTAAGGAATTGACTCGTGCTTGCAGAGGCTTTCAGGTTTTTAAATTATAGAACAGGTTGGCAGGCTAGACACTCAGGCAGGATTTTTATATTGTAGTCTTAGGTAGAATTCCTCCTTCTTCAAGAAACCTGATTGTTCTATTAAGACCTTCCACTGATTGCATGAGGCCCAACCATGTTTCCCAGGGTAATCTGCTTTACACACAGTCAGCTGGTTGTCGATGTTAGTCGCAGGCACAGATATTTTTACAGCAACATCTAGACTAGTTTTGACCGAAAAAAAAGGGCACCATAGCCTAGTCAGTTGACATATAAAATTAAACACCACAATATCAAATGAAATAAACTTTTTAAAATAAAAACTATAATTATTGAGATTTCAAAAATTAATAAAGAATTTAGCAGGAGTAAACCAAATTAAATTGAAAATTATTGTAGTTTATATTAACTGTATCTGAAAAATTGTCCAGATGTGCAAGAAAATGAAAACTGAAAGACTAGTTAAGAGATAAGGAGGACAAAATAGAAAGTTCTTTTAAAATGTGGTCTTTTCACTGCAGTGGCCCCCACTTTGGGTGCTATTAAACACCCGTGCATTCATTTATGGTCCTCATATCCTGTTTACCTCAGATGCTCATGGAAAGGATATTTTTTAGTAGATAATTTAAAACTCTTATTGAGTTTTATGCTGTTTACACTGTGGAGTAAACTCACAGAAGGTGATGCAAGGTTAGTCTTGATGAATATATATTAAATATTCAGTACCATCTGGTTACCATTACATTCAAATACATTTGTTTAAAACTTACAGATTGAGAGCCATTAACAGTTCTCAGTAAGGCATACAAGGTACTTCATGACTGGATGCCTAGCCCCTTAGTCTTATTTTCATATCACAGAGAGAGGCATACTGTTCAAATGAAAGTTAGCCCTGACCGGTGGTGATGCAGTGGATAGAGCATTGACCTCGGACACTGAAGTCCCAGGTTGGAAACCCAGAGTTCGCAGACTTGAGCATGGGATCATAGACATGACCCCATGGTCACTGGCTTGAAGTCCAAGGTAACTGGCTTGAGCAAGGGGTCACTGGCTCAGCTGGTGCCCCCAGTCAAGGCACATATGAGAAGCAATCAATGAACAATGGAAGTGCCACAACAAAGAGTTGATGCTTCTCATCTCTCTTCCTTCCTGTCTGTCTCTCGCTAAAATATATATATAAATAAAAATAAAATAAAAGTTAGAACATCCCAGGAATGCCTCATTTCCCCACCTCTCGGTGTGTCTTTCTTTACTGTGATCTATGTTCTAGTTATGTGGGTGTTTTTTTCCCTCTGTATAAACCCATTCACCTGGACCTTACAGATACACACATACACACTTTTAAAAATTTTAATTTATTTTGCTGACATGGTTTCAAGTGTCCCACTCAAGATAACACCCTTTACACACTGCATTGTGCCCCCCATGCCCCATGCAAATTCTCTTTGCCCCCCTCCCCTTACCCCTCTATCCTCTCACCCCTCCCTCTTTCCCTCTGGCTATTGCTACCCAGTTGTCTGTATATATAAGTTATGTATATATGTTTTTGGCTAATGCCTTCACCTTCTTTGATCCAGTCCCCTCTTCTCACTTCCTGCTGACAGCAGTGCTTCTGTTCCCTGGGACCCTACCACTGTTTCTGTTTTGTTCTTCAGTTGATTGTGTCTGTTAGATCCTACATATAAATAAGATCCTATGGTATTTGTCTTTCTCTGCTTGTCTTATTTCACTTAGTATGGTATCTCCAGGTCTATCCATGGGGTTGCAAAAGGTAAGATATCCTTCTTTTTTACAGCTGTGCAGTAATCCATTGTGTATATATACCACAGCTTTTTTATCTACTCATCCACTGATGGGCACTTGGGCTGTTTCCAGATAAATGATGCTGCAATAAAAATGGGGGTGCATATCTTCTTTTGAACTAGTGTTTTGGGATTCTTAAGATATGTTTCTAACCTGACCAGGCGGTGGCGTAGTGGATAGAGCATTGGACTGGGATGTGGAAGACCCAGGTTTGAGACCCCAAGCTTGCCAGCTTGAGCATGGCCCATCTGGCTTGAGCAGAAAGCTCACCAGCTTGGACCCAAGGTTGCTGGCTCCAGCAAGGGGGTGCTCGGTCTGCTGAAGGCCCGCGGTCAAGGCACATGTGAGAAAGCAATCAATGAACAACTAAGGTGTTGCAACGGCAACGAAAAACTAATGATTGATGCTTCTCACCTCTCTCTGTTTCTGTCTGTCCCTATCTATCCCTCTCTCTGACCCTCTCTCTCTGTCCCTGTAAAAAAAAAAAAAAGATATATTTCTAGAAGTGGGATAGTAGGGCCATAAGGCAGTTTCATTTTTCATTTTTTGAGGAATCTCCATACTGTTTTCCACAGTGGCTGCACCAGTCTGCATTTCCACCAGCAGTGCAGGAGGGTTCCCTTTTCTCCACACCCTCCCGAGCACTTATTGTGTGTTGATTTTTTAATGAACACCATTTTGACAGGTGTGAGGTGCTGTTTCATTGTGGTTTTAATTTGCATTTATCTGATGATTAGTGACATTGAACATTTTTTTCATATGCCTATTGGCCATCTGTATGTCCTCTATGGAGAAGTGTCTATTCAGATCCTTTGCCCATTTTTTAATTGGGTTCTTTACCTTCCTAGTGTTGTTTTACAAGTTCTTTATAAATTTTGATTAATAACCTCTTATCAAATATATCAGCAAATATGTTCTCCCATAACAGTGGGTTGTCTTTTTATTTTGTTAGTGGTGTCTTTTGCTGTGCAAAAAGGTTTTAGTTTGATGTAGTCCCATTTGTTTATTTTCTTCTTTATTTCCCTTGCTAGAGGATACGTTGGCAAAAATATCACTTCAAGAGATGCCTGAGAATTTATTGCCTGTTTTCTTGTAGGACTCTTATAGTTTCACAAGTTATATTTAAGTCTTTTTTTTACTTTGAGTTTATTTTTGTGAATGGTGTAAATAGGTGATCTGGTTTTATTTTTCACATATGCTTGTTCAGTTTTCTCAACAACATTTATTAAAGAGACTCTTTACTTCACTGTATTCTCTTGCCTCCTCTGTTAAATATTAATTGACCATAAAGGTGTGGGTTTATTTCTGGGTTCTCTGTTCTGTTCCATTGATCTGTATGCCTATTCTTATGCCAGTATCAAGCTGTTTTGATTACAGTGAACTTGTAGTATAACTTGATATCGGGAGTGTGATACCTCCCACTTTGTTCTTCATTTTTAAGATTGCTAAGACTATTCAGATTCTTTTTTGGTTGAATATAAATTTTTGGAATACTTGTTTTATATTTGTGAAGTATGTTATTGGTATTTTAGTAGGAATTGCATTGAATCTATAGATTGCTTTGGGTAGTATGGAAATTTTAATGATGCTAATTTTTCCTATTCTTGAGCATGGTATATGTTTCCACTTGTTTGTATCTTCCTCAGTTTCTTTTTTAAGTGTCTTTTAATTTTCTGAGTACATGTCTTTTAGCTACTTGGTTAATTTTATTTCTAGGTACTTAATTTTTGTTGTTGCAATAGTAAATGAGATAGTTTCCTCAATTTCTCTTTCCGACGGTTTGTTATTGGTGTATAAAAATGCCACTGATTTCTGAATACTAATTTTATATCCTGCCACTCACCGAATTCATTGATCAGGTCTAGTAGTTAGTTTCTTGTTGAGACTTTAGGGTTTTCTATGTATAGTATCATGTAATTAGCAGATAATGACAGTTTTACTTCTTTCTTTCCAGTTTGGATATCTTTTATTTTTTCTTCTTGTCTGATTGTTGTGGCTAGGACTTCCAGTACTATGAATAAGTGGTAATAGGGGATACTCCTATCTTGTTCCTGATCTTAAAGGGATTGCTTTTAATTTTTGCCCACTGAGTATGATATTGGCTGTTGGTTTGTCATAGATGGCCTTTATTATGTTGAGGTATGTTCCCTGTATTCCTACTTTGCTGAGAGTTTTGATCATAAATGGGTGCTGGATTTTATCAAATGTTTTTTTTTTTGCATCTATTGATGTGATCATACGATTTTTATCTTTTTTGTTTGTATGATGAATCACATTTATTGATTTGCAAATATTGTATCAGACTTGCCTCCCCAGAATAAATCCCACTTGATCATGGTGTAGGTATCTTTTCAATGTATTGCTAGATCTGGTGTGCTAATATTTGGTTGAAAATTTTAGCATCTATGTTCATCAGGGATATTGACCTTTAGTTTTCTTTATTTGTAGTGTCTTAACCTGATTTTGGAATTAGTATAATGCATGCCTCATAAAATGGGCTTGCAAGTCTTTTCTCCCTTTGAATTTTTTGGAATAGTTTGATAAGGATAGTTGTTAGTTCATCTTTGAATATTTGGTAAAATTCACTTGTGAAGCTGTCCTGTCCAATATTTCGCTTGCTCAGGAGTTTTTTATTACTGCTTCAATTTCACTAGTTGTAATCAATCTGCTCAGGTTTTCTAATTCTTCCAGATTTAGTTTTGGAAGATTGTATGTTTATAGGAATTTCTCTATTTCTCCTAGGTTGTCCATTTCTGGGGGCATATAATTTTTCAGAATATTTTTTTTACAATCCTTTGCATTTCTGTAATGTCTGTCATTATTTCTCCTCTTTCATTTCTGATTTCATTTATTTGGGTCCTCTCTCTTTTATTCTTGATGAGTCTGGTTAAAGTTTTGTCACTCTTGTTTATCTTTTGAAAGAACCATTTCTTGGTTTAATTGATCTTTTGTATTGTTTTTTAGCCTCTATGTCATTTATTTCTGCTCTGACCTTTATTATTTCTTTCCTTCTATTTCCTCTGGGCTTTGTTTGTTGTTGTTTTTCTAGTTCTTTTAGGTGTAGAGTTACATTGTATATTTGAGATTTATCTTGCTTCTTGAGGTATGCCTGTAATACTATGAACTTCCCTCTCAGGATTGCTTTTGCTCTGTCCAATAGATTTTGAGCTGTAGTATGTTCATTTTCATTAGTTTCAAAAATTTTTTAATCTCTTCCTTGGTCTCATTGTTAACCCATTTGTTATTTAATAACATACTGTTTAGCCTCCAAGTGTTTGAATGCTTTTCATTTTTTCTATATTAGTTGATCTCTAGTTTCATGGAACTATGGTCACAGAAGATGCTTAATGTAATTTCAATCTTCTTAAATTTATTTAGACTTATTTTGTGTCCTACCATGTACACTTGAAAAGAATGTATATTCTGCTGCTTTCGGGTGAAATAAATGTTCTGAAGATATCAATTAAGTCCAGTTGATCTACTGTTTCATTTAAGGCCACTGTTTCCTTGTTAATTTTCTGTCTGGAGGATTTATCCATTGATGTCAGTGAGCTGTTGAAATGCTTTATTATTACTGATTGCTGTCAATCTCACCCTTTAAGTCCATCAAAATCTGCCTTATATTTTTAGGTGCTCCTATATTGGGTGCATAAATATTTACAATGGTTATATTCTCTTGTTCAATTGCTCCTGTTATCATTATGTAGTGACCTGCTTTGTACCTTAATATAGCCTTTTCTTTAAAAGCTATTTTGTCAGATATAAATAGTGCTACCCCAGCTTTTTTTGTTTGTTTGTTTTCATTTGCATGGAATATTTTTTTCCATCTTTTTACTTTCAGTCTATATGTATCTATTAGACAGCATATCTATAGGTCCTGTATTTTTTTTATTCATTCAACTACCTTGTGTCTTTTGATTGAAGCATTTAATCTATTTATATCTAAGGGAATTGTTGATATGAACTTATTTATTCTTTAAACATATAATCCTTTTATCTAGATTTTTTTTTTCTTTTCTCTTCTTATAGCAGGTCCTTTAACATTTTTTGCAGTACTGGTTGAGTAGTAATGAATTCCTTTAGGCTTTTTCCTTTTTTTTACTTTTTTTTGTCTTTTGTCTGGGAAGCTCTTTTTTTCTTCTTCAATTTTACATGATAGCCTTGCTGGATAGTAGTCTTGGTTGTAGGTTCTTGTTTTGCATCATTTTGAACATTTCTTGCCAGTCCCTCTTGCCTGATGTATTTCTCTTGAGAGGTCAGATGTCATCCTTATGGGAACTCCTCTGTAGGTAATTAACTACTTTTCTCTTGCAGATTTTAGGATTCTTTCTTTGTGTCTTTTCTTTGGCACTTTAATTATGATGTTTCCTGGTGTATGCCTCTCTGGGTTCATCTTTAATGGTACTTTTTGTGCTTCTTGAACTGATGTGACTTTTTCCTTCACCAGGTTAGGGAAGTTTTCAGCTATAATTTCTTCAAACAAGTTCTCTATCTCTGTTTATTCTCATCTCCTTCAGGACCTCTATGGTGCAGATATTGTTTCTCTTCATGTTGTCACAGAGGTCTCTTAGAGTTTCCTAAGTGTTTTTGAGCCTCTTCTTTTTGCTGCTCTTCTTCTGTGCCTATGTTTATCTTGTCCTCTAAATCACTGATCCAATACTCCACTTCATCCAAACTGCTGTTGATTACTTCTATAATAGTTCAGTCTTCATCTCAGATACTGTATTTGTAATTTCTGACTGGTTCTTTTTTATGATTTCAATGTCCTTTTTGATGCTGTAATCTCTTTAAATTTTCATTGCGATTATCCATTTTTACTCTAAGATTCTTGAGCATCCTAATAATCATTATTTTAAACTTGCATCTGGTAGTTCGGTTACTTGCATTTCATTTAATTGTTTAGAGATTTCTCTTATAATTAATTTGGGTCATATATCTTTGTGCTCATTTTGTCTGTGTATTGGGTAGCTCTGTTCTGATTGTCAAATTCATTTTGATGTCTTTATGAGGAAGGTAAGCTCAGTGGTACTGATCTTTAGGCCACCAGAGCTCCTTGCTCTAGGAATCTTTCTTGTGGGTTATAGTTACTCTCTTGTTGTATGTGAGTCTTGAATGGTTTGGCCTTTTTATGCTTGAAAGTAACCCTTTAGCTGACTGGCTCTAACAGTCAACCTTTATCATGTGTATTTGACACTGTGCAGTGTTTTTCATCTCGGGTGTAGTTATTCTCAGCAGAGTCTGGTGTCTGCAGGACTCCTACTTTGTGTGTGCCATTTGTGTGATTAGTTGAACTTAGCGCTGGTTCTGTTTGCAACCCATTGCTGGTTGTGTTGGTCTGGGTCCTCTTGGGTGGGGTTTGGTTATGGGTTAATGTCAGACATATTTTGTAACTCACTGTGGTTACCTTTCTGGAGCTACCACTCTGTTTACTGTTTGTGTCTGCATTTTCTATGATTAGTTGTGTGTGGGAGATGCCAACCTGTGTATAAAAATCAGCTTTCTCCTGCTTAGAGCTGAGAGCAGCTCCTTCAAAGGGCCCAAGTTCCTTAATATTTGCTGCCACTTTTAAACTGTTCCACCTCCTTTTGCAGCAGAGTCTTCTGTAGAAAGACTGTAGTGTAGGCTTAGGCTGACCTCATCCCATAAAGCCCTTCATAGGTTGCAAGCTTGATGGGTTAAGACAACTGAGGTCGGGAAGACATTAGTTGGGCCCCTAATTGGGGGTGGTCTTCTTGGTCAGGAGCTCAGTACAGGGAAAGTGGCTCCTACTCCGGATTCTAATTCCTCAACCACTGTTGGATACTTCAATTCTGTTTCTCCCTAGAGAGGTGAGCAGTAGGTTCAGTTGTGTGGAGCCAACAGCCTCTTCTGTAGAAGTTCTATCAGCTGGGGAGCCCCAGGTCTCAGGGAGGAAGATTGAGAGAGCCTTCCACTGGGGTTGACTGTGGCCAATCCCCCAGGAGGTGGCTAAGCTCTTGACCGGTCCCAACAATAGGCTCCAAGGAACTCACACTTTGGATGTCTAAGCTTTAAGCCTCTCGCCTTTCACCCTGTAGAATTTAGCCCATCAGGGCAGGGTATCCAGGACTTGGGCTAGTTGACAGTGAAGTTTTACATTGTCCAATGCATTCAAGCTGCTGTGCAAGTGCTAATTACAGAAAGCAGAATTTATGTCTGTTGGGTTTGGTGTCTCACGAGCTCTCCCTTTGCATAGGCTGCTAGTATTGCTAGTTGGATCTTCCTCTGATGCTGTCTGTAGCTGACCACTGGAGGTGTTGGTTCTGGGTCTCTTACGAGGGAACCTGGTGCAGAACAGTGTAGACTGCCATTGACTGATCCTCAGCAACCTTCTTGGAGCTATAAGTGATCCAGAGTTTGTGGCTGTCTCTGCTAGGCTTAGGTGCACATGGAAGAACCAAGCTGCACACCTAGGCTGGCTTTTACCAGCACTGGGCCTGGGAGCAAGTCAGCAAATACCCAAGATTCACTGAGAACTGCTTCCTGCTGCTTCTGTCAGCTGCCTGCTTGTTAGTCTTGGCTGTTGAAAATACCTCTGGTAGAGTATAGAGGAAGAGGCTAATCAGGGATTAGGAAAGGTGGCTCCTACCCCTGGCTCCAGTTGTGTGTCTGTCCTGAATTTTTTCTCAGATCCCAGTAGGGCGTGGCCACTAGGAGTCCAGTGGATGTGGCTTTTGAATTCCAGGGATTTGGTCTGCCAACAGTCCAGGAAGTTTCTTCCGAATCTCTCATGGGGCAGAAGCACTAACCATATTTTCAGAAAAGTGAGGGGAATCTCTTTGGCCTCAATGTCAGACAATCAAGTCACTGTCACCTCCTGAATCTTTTTAGCCCTCTGCTTTCTGGCCAAGGCTGCTTACTTCTCACAGGTCCTGATCTCCATAGGGTGAGGCAAGAGAGATTTCTGTGGGTGCAGCAGTTGCTTCTCCCCAGGCTGATTGATACCTCATGTAGGGCACTGCTCCACCCCTGAAAGATGGTGACTGCAGTAGCGGAGAATGATTCCGCACAGGGGCCTTAGATGGCTCTTCCCTCACCATGTTTCTTCCCAGGGCTGCCGATCTCTCATTTTTCTCTCCCATCTCTGGTCCTCTCAGCCTTCCCTTCTCTAGAGCCCAGGGTAAGAGGCTGTGAGCAAGATTTTCTGCATTGGCCCTTTCAGAGGGTGCCTGCATTTCACAGCCAGAAACCTCACCTCTTTTCACTGCTATGTGGGCACCTCTTCTAGACCCTGGTGCTTTAGACTGGGATACCTGGCTTGGGGCCTAGGACCCCACACATCTCAGGGCTAACTCATCTCAGCTGTGATGTCCCTCTGGACCCTGAGCTGCTGCTTGTGTGAGTGGGTGCAACCATTTTCATGTGTCTGCCCTTCCTACCAGTTTTGATGTGGCTTCTATGAGTCCTTGGTTATGAGACTCCTCTTCATCTAGTCCTGAATTGTTTCTTCATGATGGTTGTTCTTAAATTTAGTTATAACTCCAATTTGGTCCTGAGAGGAAGTAATTGGAACATCTAATTGTCATCATCTAGATCCCAGCCTATCCAAACACTTAAAAAAAAAAAGTCCAAGTATTAATTCTTGGGCTCAGAATCTTTTAGTGCTTCAGGCCTTACTAAGAGTAAAAGCTGCTTTCCTTGTAGTAACCCATGAGGCTTCACAGGGCTGACCTGAATTCAGGGTGGGCCTCCCCCAACCTCCCCTTATGCAGTGAGTCAGATACTGGCAGCCCATTTCCCTGCTGTTACTGCCGCTCCACACCGTGGTAGATGCTCAATGTATTTCATGAATGAAATATACTTTAAATAGTAGTTATCCTTGTGGGGTTGGAGTTGAGTGTCTAGATTTCTTTTTGGATGATACCGTAGGGAATTAGGTTCTTTATTAGGATTGTGATGGCTTTATGATTCTACAAACATTTGGTTTCACAATGTCTTTTCTTTTAAAATAGGCTTTATATTTTTTCTGATATAAAATCAGACATAAATTTCCCAAGAAACTTACAAGTGTCTATTGACCCCAGCACCCAGTAGTAGTCACTGTTTATATTTTGATCCACATCCTTTTAACTATTTCCCCATGTTCATGGCATATGTTGATAAACCCTTTTTTGTTCCTCACAGTGTTTTAAGGTGGTTATTACCTGCTTTCTTTTAGTAATGTTCTAAGAAGGTAAGAAGAATACCTTCTCACATTTTTACATATAGAAAGACAGAAACAAATTTATTCATTCATTGGTTTTAAACTTAGTAAGGAAATAGGGTTGTTTTCTAATCAAAGTCCTAAAGGACTTTACTGACTTTTAAAATGATGGTGTTCTAATGAATGCTGATAGTTTCTTAAGTTGCTCTAGAGGGGAATTTTAGCACTAGAAGTCTATAGTCTGTAAGTACCTTGAACTTTGAAGAACACATTTTTTATTTATGGCTCTCAGAGAATTTCAGGCACATTAACATCTTTTCAGAACCCGAATCAGCACCACAGTGGGAGCAATAAACCATATCATAAAATGGATTGAGTTTTAACATTTTTTATTACTATCTTCAATGGAAGGCTCTTCTATGTTAATCTTATTATATGAGAAAGTATCCTTTTCTCATGTCACATTTATCTTCCTGAAGGACAAGTATTCTTTCATAGCGCCACTTAAGATTATTCTTTGATTAAATGCTTGTGGAGTAACTTAATTCATTACACAGAATATAAGCCTTCAAATTAAATTCCCCTTTTTACCAAATTAATGACCAGGAAAGTCAACCTCCTCTCTGAGTGAGGGGACAGTGTCATTAGTGATGCAGGGTCTGTAAGTGTGACTCAGCATGTGTTCAGATTGCTGTGTAATGTTAGGTGGGCCACACACAACTTCTGCAGATCTCTCCTCAGATTTCTAAGGAGATCAATGTTGGTAATATATGAAATATTAAATGTTTTACAGGCTACTCAAAATGTATCTCTTACATTGAAAATTTTGTAGGAGAATGTGCATATTACTTTTTCATTTCTGAAGATTCTCAAAACCTTATCTTCATAATTTGCCTAAATCACCACTTTCTGCATGCTGTAATTCTGGCTCCTTTTATAGAAACTACTCCATATTCCAACCTCACTGAAAGCTGATATAGAAAATAATATGGGAGCCCTTTTTTTTTTTATAAAATTGGTATCTAAGATGGCCTCCATATTATTGTACAGCATCCTTTAATAAAGAGTGACAGATCCCTTTAATTCTGCAAATCAAGAGAAAGTCTGTTTCTGATTATTTGGAATGCCCACTACTCTCAGCCAGTGAGGGCTCACCACCAAGCCTCTAGTTTTCTGTCTCCATGGCAGTTCATTTGTTTGAAGTTTGGTTTAGTAACCGGTTATTAGAATTCTCTTCAGTCACAATGTTTTTTTCCTTTTCCCTGCATTTCTAGGTTCATGTTTTTTTGTTTTTTAATGAATGTGCATATTACTTTTTCATTAATGTTTTAATGAGTTTCATTAATGTTTAATGAGTTTACTACTCATTAATGTTTTAATGAGTTTTTAATTTTTATTGAACTTTTCTTTTTCTTTTTCAAGTGAGAGGAGAGGAGATAGTGAAACCAACTGAACTGCGCCCTGACTGGGATCCACCTGGCAGCCTCGAACAGGGTAGATGCTGTAGTACTGAGCTATTTTTAGTCCTGAGGCTGATGCACTGCTACGACCACCTCAAACCAGTTAAGCCACTCGCTGCCAGAGGGGAAGAGGAAGAGAAGGCAGAGGGAGAGGAGGGAGAAGCAGATGGTCACTTCTCATGCTTGCCCTCACTGGGGATCAAACCCTGGATGTCCAGACACCGGGCCAATGCTTTATCCACTAAGCCACAGGCCAGGACTATTGTACTTTACTTTTATGATAGGTAATCTTGAACCTTGCAGGCGAGTAGGCAATGTAGATATAAATCAATGAACATATTGTTGTTGTCCTGGTAGCTCAGTCAATTTTGAGTGTCTTCCCTAAACATTGAGGTTGTGGGTTTGATTCCCAGTCAGGGCACGCATCGGAAGCAACCAGTAAATGCACAACTAAGCAGAACAACAAATGACTGCTTCCCTTCCCCCTCCCCTCTCTCTCCTTTTTTCTCTCTGTCTCTCTAAAAATCAATCATTTAATAAAAAAATTAAACCCTGGCTGGATAGTTCAGTTGGTTGAAGCATCATCCTGAAGCTCAAAGGTTGCCAGTTTGATCCGCAGTTAGGGCACATACAGGAACAGCTTATGTTCCTGTCTCTCTGTCTCTGTCTCATGCCTTTCTCGAAAGAAAGAAAGAAAGAAAGAAAGAAAGAAAGAAAGAGAGAGAGAGAGAAAGGAAAGAGAAGAAAGAAAGAAGAAGGAAAGAAGGAGGGAGGGAGGGAGGGAGGGAGGGAAGGAAGGAAGGAAGGAAGGAAGGAAGGAAGGAAGGAAGGAAGGAAGGAAGGAAAGAAGGAAGGAAGGAAGGAAGAAAGAAAGAAAGAAGCAAAAGAAAATGTAATTTCTACACTAGGAAATGTACATTAACATTGGTTATATTAAAATTTATCTTAATTTTAGAAACCTATTAATTCTTTACTTATGGTTGCTAAAATGGCTGTTTAATTTCTTTTTTATTCACAATGTAAGTGCATTACTGAGAGCAGGTTCTAGATTTTAATGTCAAAAATGTTGGAGCCAGAATCTCAATTTTCAGGTTTGTGAATGATAGAAGTGTGAGCTGAATGAATCGATGTTGCTATAGGAATTTTAACAAAAATAGCTATGGTAGTCTACTTTGCCAATTCACAAAAAGGGCTGATTTTACAGTTTTGATATATAACGTTCTATACAGGTCTTTATTTTGTTACTGAGATCATATCTGTGAAAACTAAGGCTTTAAAAAGAGTGTAGGAAAAATTGAGAACAACTATTTGTAGGCTCATCCCGCTCCCAGCTTTACTGTGATATAATTGACAGTTAACATTGTGGAAGTTTAAGATGTACATGTTGATTTGATACACTTATGTATTGTAAAATGAAGACCACCATAACATTAGCTAAAACCTGCTTCATGCCACCTAATTACTATTCTTTTGTGTGTGTGGTAAGAATATTTAAGATCTACTCCTACTTTCTTTTATTTAGAAATTTAAATTTAACAGGGTGACGTTGATCAATAAAAGTACGTATGTTTCAGGAAAACATTTCTATAGCAGTTGAACTGTTGATTATGTTTTATACCCATCACCCAAAGTCAAATTATTTTCTGTCACGTTATATTTGACTCCTTTTACTCCCCTCCCCCACTCTCTTTCCCCTACCTTCTGGGAACTACCGTATTTCCCCATGCATAAGATGCTCCTTAATTATGGGGCCCAAATTTGGAAAAAAAAATGTATTACATAAAGTTATTGAACTCAAGTTTTATTCATCGTAAAATTCATACAACTTATCATTGTCAAAAATTCTATCCATTAGCTTGCCCTCATCTGTGTGTGATGACGGATCACTGTCTTTAAGAATGAGAGCAAAGGCCTGACCTGTGGTGGCGCAGTGGATAAAGCATCGACCTGGGAACACTGAGGTCGCCAGTTCAAAACCCTGCACTGGTCTGGTCAAGGCACATATGGGAGTTGATGCTTCCAGCTCCTCCCCTATTTCTCTCTCTCTCTCTCTCTCTCTCTCACTCTGTGTCTCCTCTCTAAAATGAATAAAATAAAAAGAAATTTAAAAAAAAGAATGAGAGCAAAAACAAGCGTGAAAAAGTGGGAAATGCAAGTAAAAAATCTACAACCACTGTATAAGATGCACCCAGTTTTTAGACCAAAATTTTCGGGAAAAAATGGGCATCTTATACATGGGGAAATACGGTATTTCACTTTTATCTGGAAGTGCTCAATCTTGACTTCCAGGAGAACAAATTTGCATCTCAGAGACCAAAGTTAATCCACTTGGTAGAATCAAAATTACATTAATTAAAAAGAATAAAAAGTGCTTTGAAAGTTGCTAAAAGCTTATATAGAGTGATTCAGAAATCTATTGTTGATTCAAGATATTTTTTCATAGCTATCACATAGAGAATTATGGCAGAGAGAAATGCCATTTATTTCATTTAAAAAGTCCTGGAATGCTCTGTTGGTTGGAGCATCGCCCTGATCCATGAAGGTTGTGGGTTTGATCCCTGGTCAGGGCACATATGAGAACAGATCTTTCAATGTTTCTGTCTGTCTCTCTCCCTTCCTCTCTCTCTAAAATCAATTTTAAAAAATGAAATCCTGCTTTAAAGAAAAAAACTGAAGGAAATACAGTTGTTCACTCTGTATTTCGTCCCAATATTATACATCTGAAATCACCATGAATTTGTAGCCAAAATGTTCCCAATATTTAACAACCTTTGATTTTTTTCACCTTCTGACTTAGCAGAAAATACTCAGCAAGTTCCACAAATAATGAACAAAATATAATAAGAAAACATTTTTTATTCTATCTTCTTTCTCTGACTTGTGTTCTACTTCATTGATGATGTTTCCTCACTCTACTGTGTCAAAATGTAGTTTTGAGGTCCCCAAGTTTTTGAAATATCCCACTGACAGTACAGAGCTGTAGCAACCAGATCCTATATGCGGGATCTTTAAAATATCTGTCATCTGTCTATTTTAAGAGATTATTTTCTAATTTGTTTTGTTTTGTTTTTTCTTTCTTAGTAAATTAGCAAATACTAGCTAAACATTTCAATAAAGTACTATTAGCTAAAGAGAGGGCCTGGTATATACTTCTGACTAGGTAGTGGTTCTCAGTCTTGGCTGCCCATCAGAATCTTCTAAGGAACTCTAGAAATTCCTACTTCCCAGGCCACACCTCAGGCTAGTGAGAGCTATGGCCTGGGCTGGAGCTCAGCTATCAGTATTGTTGAAAGATGCCCAGGTGATTCCAGAATGCAGATACAGTTAGACCCTCTCATATAGGGCTCTTTATTTGTTTGAAATATTACAATACCCCAATTATTAGAGGGTCATCCCCTAAAGTCTTAATGCACTGGGTTTTTGGATACCAAAATGTGGTAGAGATGGCCTTGCAGTGTGAGTCCAGATCAAGTTGGAAGCCTGTCTCTGTTGACACCAATTCTGTTAACTTGGATAGACATTTTACTCTGATTTGCAATTTTATTCCAGCTTTAGCACTAATCTTTACTTAATCTATAGCAGTGGTTCTTAACCTGGGTTCTATCAAACCCTAGGGGTTCGATGAGTCCATCTCAGGGGTTCGGAGAAGCCTCTGCCGCGGAGGCCAGAATAAAGTAATACCGTAATTTGTTGTGAGTTCATGCACTTTGTTGGTTTTGTTCTTTGAGCAAGGTGATGTTCATGCACAGCTCATTTTGTGCACCAGTAAAAAAACATATACCTATGTCTTGAATTTGGAAAAAAAAATCATATTTTATTTATCACTAAAGAAGGGTTCGGTGAATGAGCATATGAAACTGGTAGGTTTGGTACCTCAAAAAAGGTTAAGAACCACTGATATATAGTAATTTTCTAGTATTTTCTATATCACATTAGGAAGTCAATAGATTCAAATTTTCAATTTAGTAGTTGGAGAGACTTTTAGTTTGATATTTAGCTAATGACTCATGGTTAAAAACATTTAGATTTTAGGAATTTGAAATTCAGTGGGTTGATGATATTTTTCTTTTCTTCTCTCTCTTTTTTTTAAGTGAGAGGAGAGGAGATAGAGAGACAGACTTGCACATGTGCCCCAACCAGGATTCATCCAGCAACCCCCATCTGGGGCTGATGCTCAAATAAAATGAGCTGTCCTCGGCACCTAAGGCTGATGCTCAGACCAACCAAGCTACTGGTTGCAAAAGGCGAAGAGAGAGAGAATGGGGAGAGGGAGGGAAAGAGAAGCAGATGGTCACTTCTCATGTGTGCTCCGACCAGGGATTGAACCTTGGATACCCGCATGCTGGGCTGATGCTCTATCCAACGAGCCAACTGGCCAGAGCTTGATATTTCCATTATCTAAGAAATAAAAGCTTTTTGAGCATATCAGTAGCATAAGCATTCTTAATGTGTCCTGAATAATGGTAAGCCTACTTATAAAAACAAACAATTTTGAGAACTTTGTTACATTAATGGGCATTCTGATTACAAATGAGTCTTAGACATTTATGAAAGCAGCTTTGGAAACAAAGGCAACGATGGGGAGAGCCTGAGATGAGAGGCAGAAAATTTGGATACACATCTGGAT
The DNA here is from genome assembly GCA_037038555.1 of Rhynchonycteris naso. Lineage (NCBI taxonomy): Eukaryota > Metazoa > Chordata > Mammalia > Chiroptera > Emballonuridae > Rhynchonycteris > Rhynchonycteris naso. The sequence continues at coordinate 194,685,458 of CM072999.1, read as the reverse complement.
TTTGCCATTTATTAACATTTGAGTCAGGCACGATTACTTAATCTCTGCATCTTAATATTTTCATGTATAAAATGGGAATAAGAATATCTACTCTAATTACTTCACAGCGTTCTTATGAGGCTCAGATTAGATCATTAATTTATTCAACAAATATGTGATTCACCAAGTGCCTGTTAAGTTTTTGGGCAGCATTCTAGATGTGAAGGATATAAAGCAGAAAAATTAGTCCTGCTCACATTAAAAAAAAAAAGTTCATATTGTAAGCCCTTTTAAGAGGGCTGCTCCTTCACCTTCAAGCTTCCATGCTTCACTACCTGGCACATAACATAGAATGGACTAACAAGAATGGATGACATAGTGTCATTTATGACAACATGGATGGACCTTGAGAACATTATACTGAGTGAAATAGTGTAAGTATATCAGAAAAAGCTAAGAGCTGTAAGATTTCACACATAGGTGGGATGCAAAGCTGAGACTCGTGGACATAGATAAGAGTGCAGTGGTTACTAGGGGCAGGGGGTATAGAGGAAGGGGAAGGAGTGGAGGAAGGGTCTAAAGAGGGATACATATAAATTGACAAAAAATGATTTATTTGACTTTGAGTGATGGATGCACAGCATAATCCATTGTTCGAATGCTATAGAAATGTTTACCTGAAACCTGTGCACTCTTGTGGATCAATGTCACCTTGATAAATTTAATTTTCTAAAAATAAAAAAAAGAAGGGGCTAAGATATTGGTTATATGAATGAGTGAATCCCATAATTCATTTCTTTTAAAATATTTTGTTAGTCTAGACTGGGTCTCTCTTGAACAGGTTGAAATAAGTCAAGTGTGAATGTGGTTACATTTCCCCACTGGTTTCAAGTACCACATGGACTTGAACATGGTAGTCTAAGCTGAAATCCTTTCCTTTTTTTTTTTTTTTGTGACAGAAACAGAGAGAGAGAGAGAGAGAGAAGGACAGATAGGGACAGAAAGATAGGAAGGGAGAGAGATGAGAAGCATCAATTCTTCATTGTGGCACCTTAGTTGTTCATTGATTGCTTTCTCATATGTGCCTTGATGGGGGAGGGTGGTTTGGCTATAGCAGACCCCTTGCTCAAGCCAGCGACCTTGGGTTCAAGCTGGTGAGCTCTGCTCACACCAGATAAGCCCATGCTCAAGCCGGCGACCTTGGGGTTTCAAACCTGGGTCCTCTGTGTCCCAGTCTGATGCTCTATCCACTGTGCCACCACCTGGTCAGGCCTGAAATCCTTTCAGGTCACAGCAATGATTAATTTTTTTAGTTGAAGTTGATTCAATTTAGGTTAGTATTTCCTTTTTTCCAATCAACATTTCAACTTCAGGAAGATTTGTTTTTGGCTTAATATACTTTTTATGTTTGGTATTAATTAGAACTCCAATGTTTCTTTTGGAAAGGAAGATAAATGCTTTCCTTGACATCCTTTTTTTTCCCATTAAGTTAAAAACAAATAAACAATCAAACAAACAAACAAAAAACCCTAACTTCACAAATGTAATTTCAAACCAGCTAGATTTTAATCTTTCCACTTTATGGGAAGAGAGAGTTTGGTTTTAGATCACTCCTACCACATGGCCTGGGTCACACTCATCGATTTTTTAACCTGACGGTGCAGCTAGCAATGAACTTGTGGCTGTACATTTGGGCTGTGTTCACATGTCATTCTAAACTAGGTCAGGAGCTGCAGTTGGTGTCTTTTTCTACACTCTTTTTAAGAGAATGTGAACGAATGGAGAGTTGTAATCTTTCATACTGGGTCATAGAAATAAATACTTTTGCGAATTTAAGTCCTTTCTCTTTACAGCAAGTAAAGGGTCATTCTCTTTACAGCCACATGTGTATTTTTTTTTAATTTTTTTAATTTTTTTAAATATATATTTTATTATTATTAATTCTAATGGGGTGACACCAATAAATCAGGGTACATATGTACAATGAAAACATCTCCAGGTTATCTTATCATTCAATTGTGTTGCATACCCATCACCAAAAGTCAAATTGTCCTCTGTCACCTTCAATCTGGTTTTCCCTGTGTCCCTCCCCTCCTCCCTATCCCACTCTTCCCTCCCTCCCCCCATCCCATAACCACCACTCCCTTGTCCATGTCTCATACCCTCACTTTCATGTCCCACCTATGTATGTAATCGTGCTGTTCTCAGTTTTTCTTTTTTTCTGATTTACTTATTTCACTCCGTATAAGGTTATCAAGGTACATCCATTTTGTTATAAATGATCCGATGTCATCGTTTCTTATGGCTGAGTAGTATTCCATAGTATATATGTACCATAGCTTTTTAATCCACTTGTCTTCTGACGGACACTTGGGCTGGTTCCAGATGTATTCGCTATTGTGAACAATGCTGCCACAAACATGGGGGCGCATTTCTTCTTTTCGAACAGTGCTATGGTGTTCTTAGGGTATATTCCTAAAAGTGGGATAGCTGGGTCAAAAGGCAGTTCGATTTTTAATTTTCTGAGGAATCTCCAAACTGTTTTCCACAGTGGCTGCACCAGTCTGCATTCCCACCAGCAGTGCAGAAGGGTTCCCTTTTCTCCACATCCTCACCAGCACTTATTCTGTGTTGTTTTGCTGATAAGTGCCATTCTGACTGGTGTGAGGTGATATCTCATTGTGGTTTTAATTTGCATTTCTCTAATAATTAGTGATGTTGAGCATTTTTTCATATGACTATTGGCCATCTGTATGTCCTCTTTGGAGAAATTTCTATTCATTTCTTTTGCCCATTTTTTGATTGGGTTGTTTGTCTTCCTGGTGTTGCGTTTTATAAGTTCTTTATAAATTTTAGTTATTAACCCCTTATCAGATGTGCTGTCGAATATGTTCTCCCATTGTGTGGTTTGTCTTTTTATTCTGTTCCTATTGTCTTTAGCTGTGCAAAAACTTTTTAGTTTGATATAGTCCCATTTGTTTATCTTGCCTTTTATTTCAGTAGCCCGTGGAGATAAATCGGCAAATATATCGCTGCTACAGATGTCAGAGAGCTTGCTGCCTATGTTTTCTTCTAAGATGCTTATGGTTTCACGGCTTACATTTAAGTCTTTTATCCATTTTGAGTTTGTTTTTGTGAATGGTGTAAGTTGATGGTCTAGTTTCATTTTTTTGCAGGTAGATGTCCAATTTTCCCAAAACCATTTGTTAAAGAGGCTGTCTTTACTCCATTGTATGTTCTTTCCTCCTTTGTCAAATACCAGTTGTCCATAAAGCTGTGGGTTTATTTCTGGGTTCTCTGTTCTGTTCCATTGATCTATGTGCCTGTTCTTATGCCAGTACCAGGCTGTCTTGAGTATAATGGCCTTATAGTAAACCTTGATATCAGGAAGAGTGATACCTCCTGCTTTATTTTTTCTTTTTAAGATTGCTGAGGCTATTCGTGTTCTTTTTTGGTTCCATATAAATTTTTGGAATATGTGTTCTATATCTTTGAAGTATGTCATTGGTATTTTAATTGGTATTGCATTGAATTTATAAATTGCTTTAGGTGATATAGAGATTTTAATGATGTTTATTCTTCCTAGCCATGAGCACGGTATATGCTTCCACTTGTTTGTATCTTTCTTGATTTCTTTTATCAATGTTCTTTAATTTTCCGAGTACAAGTCCTTAACCTCCTTGGTTAAATTTACTCCTGGGTATTTTATTTCTTTGGCTGCAATAGTGAAGGGGATTGTTTCCTTAATTTCTTTTGCTGATATTTCATTGTTGGTGTATAGAAATGCCTCTGATTTCTGAGTATTAATTTTATATCCTGCCACCTTGCTGAAATCATTTATAAGGTCCAGTAGTTTTTTGACTGAGACTTTAGGGTTTTCAATATACAATATCATATCATCTGCAAATAATGACAGTTTTACTTCTTCTTTTCCAATTTGTATGCCTTTTATTTCTTCTTCTTGTCTGATTGCTGTAGCTAGGACTTCCAGAACTATGTTGAATAAGAGTGGTGAAAGTGGGCAACCCTGCCTGGTTCCTGATCTTAAGGGGATTGCTTTTAATCTTTGTCCATTTAGTATGATGTTTGCTGTCGGTTTATCGTAGATGGCCTTTATCATGTTAAGGAATGATCCCTGTATTCCCACTTTACTGAGAGTTTTGAGCATGAATGGGTGCTGGATTTTATCAAATGCCTTTTCTGCATCTATTGAAATTATCATGTGATTTTTGTCCTTCCTTTTGTTTATGTGGTGAATCACATTGATTGATTTGCGAATATTGAACCAGCCTTGCCTCTCCAGAATAAATCCCACTTGATCGTGGTGTATGATTTTTTTCATATATTGCTGGATCCGGTTGGCTAATATTTTGTTGAGAATTTTAGCGTCTAAATTCATCAGGGATATAGGCCTATAATTTTCTTTCTTTGTGTTGTCTTTGCCCGGTTTTGGGATCAGAATTATGCTCGCCTCATAAAAGGAGTTTGGAAGTCTTCCTTCCTCTTGAATTTTTTGAAATAGCTTGAGGAGAATAGGAGTTAGTTCTTCTTTGAATTTTTCATAGAATTCACTTGTGAAGCCATCAGGCCCAGGACTTTTCTTTTTTGGGAGTCTTTTGATAACTGTTTCGATCTCATTTGCTGTAATTGGTCTATTTAGGTGTTCTGATTCTTCCAGATTGATTTTTGGAAGGTTATATGATTCAAGAAATTTGTCCATTTCACCAAGATTGTCTAATTTTTTGGCATATAGTTCTTCATAGTATTTTCTTACAATGCTTTGTATTTCTGTTGTGTCAGTTGTTATTTCTCCACTGTCCTTTCTAATTTTATTTATTTGAGTCCTCTCTCTTTTTTTCTTGGTGAGTCTAGTTAAAGGTTCATCAATCTTGTTTACCTTTTCAAAGAACCAGCTTCTTGTTTCATTGATCCTCTGTATTGTTTCCTTAGCCTCTATGTCATTTATTTCTGCTCTGACCTTTATTATCTCCTTCCTTCTACTTGTCTTGGGTTTTATTTGTTGTTGTTTTTCTAGTTCTTTTAGATGCAGGGTTAGGTTGCTTATTTGAGCTTTATCTAGCTTCTTGTGATATGCCTGTAGTGCAATAAACTTCCCTCTCAGAACTGCTTTTGCTGTGTCCCATAAATTTTGAGTTGATGTATGCTCATTATCATTTGTTTCTAGAAACTTTTTTATTTCTTCTTTGATCTCATTGTTAATCCATTCATTATTTAATAACATGCTATTTAGTTTCCAAGTGTTTGAGTATTTTTCAGTTTTTCTTTTGTGGTTAATTTCTAGTTTCATGGCATTGTGATCAGAGAAAATGCTTGATATGATTTCAATCTTCTTAAATTTATTGAGACCATTTTTGTGTCCTAACATGTGGTCTATCCTAGAAAACGTACCATGAGCGCTTGAGAAGAATGTATATTCTACTGCTTTAGGGTGAAAAGTTCTGAAGATATCTATTAAATCAAGTTGATCTAGTGTCTCCTTTAAGTCTGCTGTTTCTTTATTAATTTTCTTTCTTGAGGATCTATCCAGTTTGTTAGAGGGGTATTGAAATCCCCTACTATGATAGTATTGCTGTTAATCTCGCCCTTTATATCCATCAAAGTCTGCTTTATGTATGTCGGGGCTCCTATATTTGGTGCATAGATATTTACAATAGTTATATCTTCCTGTTGAATTGTTCCCTTTATCATTATGTAGTGACCTTCTTTATCTCTTACTACAGCCTTTGTTTTAAAGTCCATTTTGTCAGATATAAGTACTGCTACCCCTGCTTTTTTTTCATTTCCATTTGCCTGAAATATTTTTTTCCATCCTTTTACATTCGGTCTATGAGCATCTTTTGTTTTAAGGTGTGTCTCTTGTAGACAGCATATGTATGGGTCCTGTTTCTTTATCCATGCTGCTACCCTATGTCTTTTGATTGGATCATTTAATCCATTTACATTTAAGGTTATTATTGATATGTAGTTGTTTATTGCCATTTTATTCTTTAAAGCTGTATTCTTCTTTTGCTCTATTCATTCCTCCCTTTAAACTGTTCACAAGAGGCCCCTTAGTATCTCTTGCAGAATTGGTTTGGTTTTTATGAATTCCTTCAGGCTTTCTTTTTCTGGGAAGCTCTTTATTTCTCCTTCCATTTTAAACGTTAGCCTTGCTGGATAAAGTAGTCTTGGTTGTAGGTTCTTGTTCTGCATTACTTTGATTATTTCTTGCCATTCCCTTCTGGCCTCAAGTGTTTCTGTTGAGAAGTCCGATGTCATCCTTATGGGGGCTCCTTTGTAGGTGATAGCCTTTTTTTCTCTAGCAGCTTTTAAAATTTTTTCTTTATCCATTAGCTTTGGTATTTTAACTATGATGTGTCTTGGTGTAGATCTTTTTGGGTTTCTCTTTAATGGAGTTCTGTGTGCTTCTTGAATGTGTGGAGTGTTTCCCAGCCTTAATTTAGGAAAGTTTTCTGCTATGATTTGATTGAACAAAGTTTCCATTTCCTGTCCTCTCTTCTCTTCTTCAGGCACCCCTATGATGCGAATGTTGTTTCTCTTCATGTTGTCACAAAGCTCCCTTAGAGTTTCCTCACATTTTTTAAGTCTCTTTTCCTTTTTCTTCTCTGCTTCTGTGCCTTTGTTTATTGTGTCCTCTAACTCGCTTATTCGATCCTCAGCGTCATCCATTCTGCTTTTAATTCCTTCCATTATGGTCTTCAGTTCTGATACTGTATTTGTCATTTCTGTCTGATTCTTTTTTATTATTTCAATTTCATTTTTTATACTTGTTATCTCTTTATTTAGGTGTTCATAATGACTATCCATTGTTGCTCTAATTTCTTTGAACATCCTAACTATCATTATTCTAAATTCTGCTTCTGGTAATTTGGTTATATCTGGTTCATTCAGGTCCTTCTCTGGGGATTTCTCTTGATTCATTTGGTTTGCATTCCTCTGCCTGCCCATTTTTTCTGTGTATAAGCAAGTTGTGGCCACTGGAGTCCAGTAGGTGTTGCCTTTGTGTTCTCTAGGTGTGGTCTGTCTGCAGGCCCCCCACCCCCTCTGCCGGTGCCTAGGGTGGTTGGGTATGAGCGTTGCCAGCGCCGGCCCACTGTGGCTTTTGCTGTGATTTCTGCCTCTCCTCCGTGGGAGGGGCTGTCACTGAAGCCACAAGATTAGCACCAAGGGTAGAGGTGAGCACCTTTCCTCAGCTGCGGACCCAGCCTATTTCCGGACTTCCGCCCAGAACCAGCAGTCGGAGCCTGCTTGCCACAGTTCCGCGGGTTAGGCGGGGCTTTTGACGTGCTCTCAGCTGTAAGCTTTTGCCCGTCCGGAGCTTTAGCCCCGCCCTCGAGGCCAGGGCCCTTTGCGCAGGGTCGGAATCCAAGGTTTATTGGGGCGGGCCTGTTTGCTGGCTTCCGCTTAGCTGCGTACTTCCGCTCATCCCGGACTCTACCCCGCCTCCGCGTTCGGAGACCGCTCGTGCACGTATGAATGCTTTCCGCGGTTTCTCTGGCCGGATGGGGATAGTAGCGTGGACTCAGCTGCGAGCCTCCACTTGTCTCGGGGTCCACCCCGTTCTCGCGCTCGGAGCCCGCTCTTGCACGTATACTGGCCAACCGCGGTTTCTCCGGCCGGGGGGGGGGGGGGGGACTGGTAGCGTCAGCTCAGCCGCGAGCCCCTGCCCGTCCCTGGTCCTAGCCCAGTCCACGCGGTCAGGGCCGGCTTGCGCAGGGCCTGCCCGTTCCTGGCCTCCCGCTTTGTCCCCGTAAGTGGGATTAAAGGCGGGCCCGCAGCTTCCGGACCGCTCTCACGCTTCCCCTCCGACCCTCTGGGCTAGACCGATCTCCCACCGGCTTGGCCTCTGCCTACGCCGACAGAACCGCCTTTCAGCGTCCTGCCGCCCCAAAACCTTAAGCAGCCCTCAGCAGAGTAGGAAGGGACCTAATACTCCACACTGTAGGCCTGGGAGCTCCCTCACTTGTTTCACAGCTCAAAACTGTCCAAACGCCTCTTCTAGGCTCTGGGACTACAGGTTGGGGCTTGGTTCCTGGGACCCAGGTCCCTCCCTCTCCGCCAAACTTTCCTCCCGCCACACGGGTCTCTCCGGGCTGCCGTTTGCTCCGGGGAGCTGGGCAGCCCTCTTCGCGTTTTCGCTATTCCTACCAGTCTCAATGTGGCTTCTTCTGTGTTCCTTGTTGAAGAGTCCACTTAGTTTTGTTCAAAGTTGGTTTATCCAGGTGATGGTTCTTAAAATTGAGTTGTAATCCACTTTGGTTCTGGGAGTTGGAAGTTGGTACATCCGCCTACTCCGTCGCCATCTTGCTCCTCTCCGCAGCCCCATGTGTCTTTAGTGAGGCTGAAGGAGGCATTGGTGTGCTGATGCCCCAGTCTTTTATTTGAATAACGTAATTTTTGAGTCAAAAGAAACGTGGACTTTATCCAGGCCTGCCACCCATATTCTAGACAGATACAATTGAGGAGAAAATAAGAGGCTATGATAGTCAGCTCCAGTGGGGGGTCTGGTCTTGGGGCACTTTTGAATTTTTTTCTGCTGGCTCTCCACTGATTTGGGACTATGCGAATCCTGTCAGCTTCTGTGGGTGCTCCTAGGAAAAAGTTCACAGATGTTTGATGTGAGTTATATATAAATGTTTATGTGCCCACATGTATGTAACTGTGTAACTTCCCTTAGCCTTAGTTGCTTTAATTGATAGTATTGTGTTAAGTTTATAAATTTCTTTTTAAGTCTCATAAAAGTAAATTCCATTTTTAGATGTTGATTTGTACAGAGTTCAGGGATCTCAGGTTCAGTGTGACCTACAGCAATTTGAATTGGGCTTCACCTTATTCTTTAAGTCACTCACCTGGCCCTTGGCACAGATACTTCTTAGGTAGCAGAGAGTTCATATTACTTCTCCATGTTTTATATTATAAAGTCAGTGCTACCCCTGCCTGGTATTAAACCTGGTTTTTCTTAGGCTCGAGATGAATGAACATCAGAGAAGTTACATATTTTGCTCCTTGATCTTGGAGGCATAGAAAACGTCCCACACATTCTTTTCAAGGAATATAAGAGCCTCATGGCTATGACTTTTGCTGGCAGGTCATGGGGAGGAAGCACTTGTGTTACTCATTTGGTGGGTAAGAGATGTGGAGCAAGTACCATAGTGTGGCAGGTCCCAGAGTGCCCCTAGAACGCTATCCTGTGCTTTTTGGAGAAGGAAGGTCCTTACCAAGGTACCCTTTCTCTGAGTTCAGTTTACTAGGCTTTCCAGATAGGCTGAGTTTCCAAACTGTCATGGAATGCAAATGGGGAAGAAAAAATAACTCAAAGTATCGAATTTGTTTTGATTACTTCATGCTTTTCACTGTACTTTTTCAGAGTGCAAATTTACCTGCACCAGCGGTAAATGCTTGTATCTTGGTTCACTGGTCTGTAACCAACAGAACGACTGTGGGGACAACAGTGATGAAGAAAACTGTCTCCTGGTGACTGAACATCCACCTCCGGGCATCTTCAACTGTAAGTCCCCTCCTCCTCACCTTGGCATCATCAAGTTTGTGTTTTTGAAATGGTTAGGAGGTAAGGTCTTGTGGTAGTGGGAAGGGTTGGGGGGGCGGTGAGAAGAGATTTGCATTTCACCAGGAGGATGTTTTTTTTTTTCTTTTAGGACAGAAAACTGGTGCGTCTGAAAGTGGGAATGTATTTTGTTTTCAGAGATGGCAATAGCACAGTGCTTTGGAATCGGCATTTGCTTTTTATCTTAGAAACACTGACTGGATTTTAAGAAAAAATATTGACTTAGTCTTCTTTCTATCAGTATTGTAGAATTTTTAAGAGTAATTTTAAGCAATTTTAAATAAATAGTATTAAATAAAGGAAAAGATCTGTGGAGAATACATAATTAATTCTATAATTAAAATAATAAAATAGAAAACTTTATATTGGACTTTTAAAAGAGGTTCTGATCATGTGTTTTTCTACTTAGTACTGGATGGAAAGCAACTTAGGTGAGGTGTTTACATGCATGAATCCCAAGGTTGAGGCTTTGAGCATTCCTTGAACTTGAAAAGGTGAAATTAGAGTTTGAAATTCACTGATTTTTGGACTCATGTTTTTTGTGAAGAGGAAAATGAAGGCAGCTTTGAAACACGGCTGAAGTTGTCTTAGGAAAAGTGGCTTATGGTCTCCTTGGGCTGAGTAAATTGGATGAGGACACAAGAGTGATGTTGGGGCAGCGCCCTCTGGGATGAGCATGTGGGATGGGGGGACGGGTTGCAGCGCTGGGCTCTTCCTGGGGTCTTCCTACTGAGACGCTTTCAGGAGCATTCAGCTCATCTCCCCTGTTCTACTGACCTTGTTTTGAGGAATTATATTTGTTTTTATTCAGCTTTAAAATTTTTTGTTATGAAAAGTAGTCTACATAAATATTGATAGTGTAATGTGAAATGGGAAGAGGTTTTCAAAAACAAACAATTTTCTCTATTTTTACTATATCTTTATAATGGAAAAAGCTTCAAAAATGACTGTGCCTAGCAAATTTTAAGCGTGCTATTTACTTTTGCTAAATTCAAGACTCTAATAGTACTATAGTTTTCCTTAGGTTTTTCTGTTTTGTCAGTTTGTGTTTTCTTAGAGTGTTCTCGGAGTCCCATTGCTTACTTTCAGAAGACAATTTAAAGTTAGCTGTGTGTTTCTTGGTGTTTGGTTTGTGTGTTTTCTCAGGTGATGGTTCATGCAGTCATCAACACTGTAATTTGCATAACACATTTTGTCCAAATGCAGAGAATGGGTTCCTGAAGTGATTGTCCTGCCTGCTTTCAGCCAGACTGCTGGGATGGGGTCCTGGCCCTGGCACTGACCCACTAGTGGGGCAGCTCTGTGGCCTTATCTACACAATATGCCACGAAAATGAGTATTGTGAGGATTAGGTCGAATGGTCCACATAAAGTAGTTAGAACAGAATGTTGATAGTACCTGTTCTAAGATCTTGATATGGGTCAGCTAGACTCAAGCCAGGATGTCTTAGATGAAGAGCAATGTAAAGGCATTTTCTTGTTTTGTTTTTCTAGACCTGAGCAACAGCAAACACATACATGATAAGCTCTGGAGAGACTGTTGGGACTGTGAGTGTACCTTGACTGTACTTGAGAGTTCTCTGTGGCAAGCAGACAGACCAAACCTTCTGCCCTCTGCCTGAGGGCCCTTCACGCCTTCTCTCTGGGTTCAGAATGTGCTGCTCCTTCATTTCCAGGCCCCTCCACTGTGGTGCTCCTCTTGTAGTGAAGCCTTTTCCCCTCCTTTTCATCCTCCCTTTCTTGGCAGTGTTCTTTCCTGGTTCTAAAAGCCTATTTTGAGGTATATTTTTCATCTAGTTTTTATTTATTTATTCATTTTAGAGAGGGGTGGGGGAGAGGGAGAGAGAAGGGTAGAGGAGCAGGAAGCATCCACTCCCATATGTGCCTTGACCGGGCAAGCTCAGGGTTTTGAACCGGTGACTTCACTGTTCCCAGGTTGACACTTTATCCACTGCGCCACCACAGGTCAGGCGCCACCTATTTTAATCAACGTGAATATTTGATTTTGCTTAGGAGCCAGGTGAAACAGTTACATCTGTAGATGTTTCAGCGTTGCCCAGACAGCTACAAGGGTTTGCCTTAACAGAAGAATCTGAATATCCTGTTGGCAAACTCTTGTTCCCTATGTTGAGATATAAATAGAACTTGTTGTGTCCTTCTAGCTAAAATGGGAGAATATTTACGATATGCTCTCTTTAAAGAGGACCAGAGAGCCAGGAGATAATGTCAAAGGGCAGGACTATGGCTGTGGCTTCAGGTTGACTTGGGATCAATTTCCAGCTCAAGGAAGTGATTGAACCCCTTTAAGGCTTAGTTTCTATCTGTGAAATGGGAACAATGTCTACCATGTCAAGTTTCTCTGAGTATTTAAATGAAATAATATATTTGAAAAGAGTAGTCTACACAATCACATCATCCCCATTCATTGTGTGGCCATTTCTTGGGCAGGTACTGTGTCCTCTGTCTTAATGCCAAAGCTGTTTTTCTTATGTAACAGGAGTTCCCATGTGCCCAGAGGTGAGTTCATCCTCAGTGCATCTGGATGTTTCCCACTTATTCAGTCTCCAGGGGAAGAACTCCCAGTTGAAGGTGACTTGCCCTGCACTAGCTTTCCTCTGGTTCTCTACAAGCACCAGAGGGAGCCAGGCCCATTAGTTACCCTGAGACTCTTGCTCTGAGATTGTTGTAGCTGGTCTGTTCTTTATGGTCAGGTGCCATTGGGAAAGGCTGTAGCTTCTCTGATCTTTGATGATGCCAGAGGGTGATCTAATATTGAATGAGTATGTTCTCTTCCCCATACTATGTCGGGCAAGAGTACAGAGTAAACAAAAGATATTTTACTTCCTATTAATGGCTATGTAATGAGGCTTAGAGGTTCTCTATTTGTAAGTGGTTTTAATGTATCTATCATATTTCCTCCAGCAGATGGACAGTATGCCCTTCATGGAGTGTGACTTTCATGATAAAGCTCGCCTTTCTCTCCACCTTGAGAATTTGAAGTATTACAGGAATTCTTGTCTATAAAATGTTGCATTCCAGAAAAGCAAGTATTGCTTCCTCCTTGTTCCTATATGAGAACAAGAGTCTATCACTTGGTTTGCATTGTTCATACCTAGAAGAAACATTCAATGTTCTGCTGTTTGATTGAGCATAGGATAAAGCTAGGCTGGCTCTTCTGGATTTCCAGATGAGCTAGAGTCAGTTTTCTGCCTATGTTGTTGGCTGTGGGCATGCACCATGGCTCGTATGTTCTGGTCATCTTGTTCTCTCATTTGATATTTGCTGAAATTTAGCATGAATTAATGTTAGAAAGAAAATATTACTATCATTTGTGAAGTCAGCAATACTACTGATAATGGAAGCCCTTACAGTAGTAGCTGTATCTTTTCCCTTGCAAAAATGATTTTGGAGTGTAGGTTGAGTGTTTTTACCTGCTTCTCTACTTCTTTACTAATTATGGTCAGGGTGAGCATTGACTGAGGTTAGCTTATTTTTTTGTGAGCCCCAAAGGGTTTTGCACATATGGAGGACTGGGCTGGTGTTGATTATCTCACAACAAAAGAACTTTGCTGGATTCATCTCTTTACAGAAGAGGGAAAATGCCATCAGCTGAAATAGCCAGCTTTTCTTATGTCTTTTCTTTTTGCTCATCAAAATATTGTATTCCTGAGCACTAAAAATGCAAACCACATAAATAAAATTTTTATTTACAAAAATAAAATTAAGTGTCTTCTTTGGGCCTGACCAGGCAGTGGCACAGTGTATAGAGCGTCGGACTGGGATGCGGAAGACCCAGGTTCGAGACCCCGAGCTCGCCAGCTTGAGTGCGGGCCCATCTAGCTTGAGCAAAAGCTTGTCAGCTTGGACCCAAGGTCGCTGGCTCCAGCAAGGGGTTGCTCAGTCTGCTGAAGGCCCGCGGTCAAGGCACATATGAGAAAGCAATCAATGAACAACTAAGGTGTTGCGACGGCAATGAAAAACTAATGATTGATGATTCTCACCTCTCTTCGTTCCTGTCTGTCTGTCCTTATCTATCCCTCTCTCTGACTCTCTCTCTGTCCCTGTAAAAAAAAAAAAGTGTCTTCTTTGGTTATTGTGCCAGGCATTGTGGTGGGGCTGAAGGAAAACACAAATCCTGTTACCAAGGTGCCGAGACCCAAGTTGGGGAACTAAAAAAAATGCTTGTAGAGATAACTAGAAATTAACTCAGGGTATGCAGCACTAAGCAGTTCCAGCAACTAGTGGCTCAGGACATTAGAGAGAATCATTGTTATTGGGCCAGTAATGGTGGCTTTGTGGAGGAGGTGTGCTGGCTATCATGGATAGGACAGTGTTAAGGCAAAGAATAGCCTGAGTGTGGGGGGAATGAGGGCAGGTGCCCTCAGACTATAGAAGACCTACATTGGAGGAGATAGAGTTAGAAAGGTGGGTTGGGCCCATAGAGAAAAGCCAGTATAGGTCATACTACATTTTCTAGCCTTGCCCCTAAAAAGCAACTGACTGCCTAAGGCATTTTCTGTCATGATTAGGGGAGAGCTATCACAGCTTGCCTGTTGCCCTGGGTGATGCTGGCATTGCTGCTGCCAGCCTTTTACCCAGTGAACCCTTTGCCTCACCATTCCTACCAAGCTGAGTGTTTCCCGTAACACTACATTTTCAAAGCCCCTGTAATATATCTTGATGGGGAAGAGCAGAGATCTCTTGACTTGCCAGAAGCAATAATTGAGGACCCTTGCAAAGAGCTGTACTTTGAAAGTGTTGGCAAAGCTCACCTTCCGTAAGCAATCACTGCTATGGAATTCATGCTACCAGACCATAAGAGTAAGTCCAAAGTTGACATGAAGCCAGCTGTCAATCAGAACAACTTTTACTGTCAACTTCAGCGGAATTTCTGATTCATGGAAAACTTGGAGTGGAAGATGGATGAGCTTTCATCCTGACTGGAGGGGGAAGTTGCTTCTTTATCTCTTTTTTAAGATTTTTCAATTACAGTTGACATTCACTATTATTTTATAGTAGTTTCAGGTATGCATCATAGTGATTAGATATTTTATTAGTTTACAAAGTGATCCCCCCAATAATTCTATTACCTACTTGGCAACATACATAGTTTATTACAGTATTGTTGACTGTATTTTCTATGCTGTACTTTATACCCCTGTGACTCTTTTGTAACTACCAATTTGTACTCCTGAATACCTTCAATTTTTCACCAGAACTCACAGCCCTTCTTCCATCTGTCAATCATTAGTTTTATCTCTGTATCGGACTGTTCCTGTTTTGTTTATTTTGTCTTTTAGATTTCACATATAAGTAAAATCATTTGGCATTTGTCTTTCTCTGACTGACTTATTTCACTCAGCATGGACCTCCAGGTCCTTCCGTGTTGTTACAAATTGTAAGATTTCACTTTTTATGGCTGAGTAATATTTCATTGTATATATGTACCACCTCTTCTTTGTCTACTCGTCAATTGGTAAACACTTGGGTTGCTTCCATATGTTGGCTGGAGTAAATAACACTGCAGTGAACAACATAAGGGTGCATATGTATTTTCAAGTTAGTATTTTTGTAGTTCTATTTTTAATTCTTTGAGGAACATCTATTCTGTGCTCCATAGTGGATGTACCAGTCTACATTCCCACCAACTGTGCATGAGGGTTCCCTTTTCTCCACATCCTCGGCAACATTTAGTGTTTGTTGATTGATTGATTATAGCATTCTGACAGGTGTTAGGTGACACCTCTTTGTGATTTTAAATTGTGTTTCTCTGGTGCTTAGTGATGTTGAGCATCTTTTCATATGTCTATCAGTCATCTGTACGTCCTCTTTGGGAGAAATGACTGTTTAGGTCCTCTGCCCATTTTTTATTTGGATTGTTTGATTTTTCAGTTTTAGGTTGGTATTAGTTTTTATAAATTATGCATACTAACCCCTTACTGGATGTATTATTGGCAAATATTTGTTTCCCACTCAGTAGGTTGTATTTACATTTTGTTGATGGTTTCCTTTGCTGTGTAAACATTTTTTAGTTTGATGTAGTTCCATTTATTTATTTTTCTGTTTCCCTTGTCTCCCTTGTCTGAGGAGTTAATACAGGAAAAATATTACTAAGAGAAATGTCAGAGAGTTTACTGCCAATGTTTTCTTTGAGGAGTTTTATGGTTTCAGGTGTTTAATATAAGTTTTTAAGTCTATTTGATGTTATTCTTGTGTATGGTATAAGAAGGTGTTTTCGTTTAATTTTTTGTGTATGTATATGTCCAACTTTTCCAACACCATTTGTTGAATAGACTGTGTTTACCCCATTGTATGTTCTTGCCTCCTTTGTCATTTATTTATTGCCTATAAAGGCATGATTTTTTATATTATGTCTCTTTATGCTGTCTCATTGACCTGTGTGTCTGTTTTTATGCCAGTACCATGCTGTTTTGATTACTGTAGCCTTGTAGTATAGTTTGATATCATGTTGAATAATATCTCCAACTTCATTCTTTTTTCCCAAGGTTGCTGGAGCTATTCAGGGTTTTATATGGTTCCATATACATTTTTGGATTGATTGTTTGAACTCCATGAAAATGCCATTGGTATTTTAATAGGGAATCCATTGAATCTGCAGATTGTTTTGGGTAGAGTGGACATTTTGACAGTATTAATTCTTCCAATCCAAGAGCATAATACATACTTTCATTTATTTGTATATTCTTCAATTTCTTTGTTCAGTGTCTTATAATTTTCTGAGTACAGGTCTTTTACATACATCCTTGGTTAAATCTATTGCTAGGTATTTTATTTTACTTTGTTGGGTACAATTATAAATGGAATTGTTTTCTTAGTTTCTCTTTTTGATAGTTCATTATTGGTGTATAGAATAATGTATAAAAAACCAATTTTTGAATATTTATTTTGTACAATAAATAAATATTTTATTTATCAGTTCTATTAAATTTTTTGTTGAAATCTTTAGGGTTCTTTCCATATATAATATTATGTCACCTGCAAATAATGACAGTTTTACTTTTTCCTTTCTGTTTTGATGCCCTTTATTTGTCTTATCTGTTATGGCTAGGACTTCAAATACTATGTTGAATAGGATTGGTAAAAGTGGACAACCTTGCTTTTTCTTGAGCTTAAGATAAACACTTTTAGCTTTTCCCTGTTGAGTATGATGTTAGCTGTGAGCTTGTCCTGTATGGCCTTTATTATGTTGAGGTATGTCCCCATTATCACCATTTTGCTAAGAGTTTTTTTTTATCAAAAATAAATGCTGGATTTTGACAACTGCTTTTTCTGCATCTAATGATATGATCATATGATTTTAATTCTTTATTTAACTTATTTGGTCTATTACATTAATTGATTTACAGATATCAAATGATTCTTGTATCTCAGGAATAAATCCCACTGATCATGTGTAATGTCTTTTTAATATATTGTTGAATTTGGTATGCTAATATTTTGGTGAGGATTTTTGTATCTATGTACATTAAGTACAATGGCGTAATTTTTTTCCTTCTTTTTTTTTTTTTTTTTATAAATTCTTTGACTGGTTTTAGAACAGGGTAATGCTGGCCTCCTCTTCAAATTTTTAGAATAGTTTGAGTAGGATAGGTATTAACTTTTCTTTGCATTACCCTGTGCTAAAATTAGCTAAAATTTACCTGTGATACTATCTGGTCCAGGACTTTTGTTTATGGGAGTTTTGATTGTTGATTCAATTTCATTGATAGTAATAGCCCTGTTCAGATTTTCTGTTTCTTCTTAATTCAGTCTAGGAAAATTTTATGTTTCTAGGAACTTATCCATTTCTTTCAGATTATTCTGTTAGCATATAATTGTTCATAGTGTTTTCTTATAATGTCTTGTATTTCTATGGTGTCCGCTGTCACTTCTCTTTCATTTCTGATTTTATTTATTTGGATAGTCCTTTTTTCCTTGATGAGTCTGGTTACAGTTTGTCAATTTTGTTTTTCTTTTTAAAGAACCAGCTTTTGGTTTTATTCATCTTCTGTATTGTTATTTTTTAGACTCTATTTTAGTTCTAGTGCTTAATTACCTTTATTATTTTCTTCCTTCTACTTAATTTGGGGTTTGTTTGTTTTTATTTTTTAGTTACTTGAGATGTAAGTTTAGATCGTTTACTTGAGATTTTTCTTGTTTCTAAAGGTAGAACTGTATTGATATGAATTTCGCTTTTAGGACCGCTTTCACTGTGTCCTATAGATTTGAGTTGTGTTTTCATTTTCATCTGTCTCAAATATCTTTTGATTTTTTTTTCCTTGATGTCATTGTTGACCCATTAATTTTTTTAGTAACATGTTATTTAGCCTCCATGTATTTGTAGTGCTCTATATTTTTCAGTTTTTTCCTTGTAATTGATTATTAGTTTTATACTTTATGGTTAGAGAAGACGCTTAATACAATTTCAATCTTCTTAAATTTATTGAGACATTTTATGGCCTAACATTTGGTGTATGCTGGAAAATATTGCCATGTAACTTGAAAAGAATGTATGTTCTCCTTTGGGGTGAAATGCTCTAAAATATTAAATTCATCTGGTCTGATGTGTCATTTAAAGTTGCTATTTTCTTGATGATTTCCTGTCTAAAAGATTTATCTATTGATGTGAATGGTGTGTTAAAGTTTCCTGCTAAAACTGTATTACTGGCAATCTACCTCTTTATGACAATCAATATTGCTTTATCTATTTAGGTGGTCCTATGTTTGGTGCATAAATGTGTACAAGGGTTCAACCATTTTGGATTGATCCCTTTATTATTATATAATATTTTTCTTTTCTCTTCATATAGCCTTTGTTTTAAAGTCTTTTTTGTCTGATATAAGTTTTGTTACCCCAGCTTTATTTGTTTCTATTTGCAGAAAATGTCTTTTTCCATTTTTATTTTGTCATTGTGTCTTTTGATCTGAAGTGGGTCTCTTGTAGATATATGAACGTTGTTTTCTTATCCATTCAGCTACCCTGTCTTTTGATAGGAAAATTTAATACATTTATATTTAAAGTAATTTTTTATAGGTACATAGTTATTGCCATTTTATTATTTATATATTTTTCCCCTTTCTTCTTAGAGAAGTCCCTTTAACATTTCTTGTAATACCAGTATGATGGTTATGAACTCCTTTAGCTTTTTTTTCCCTGGGAAACTTTATTTCCCCTTTAATTTTCAATGATAACTTTATTGGGTAAAATAGTCTTGGTTGTAGGTCCTTGATATTCATCACTTTGAATATTTTTTGCCAATCCTTTCTAGATGTAAAAATTTCTGTTGAGATATCAGCTGACAGTCTTATGGGAGTTCTTTTGTATGTAACTGTTTTTCTCTTGCTATGTTTAAGATTCTTTGTCTTGAATCTTTGGCATTTTGATTATGATGAGTTGATATGGGTCTCTTTGGATTTATCCTTTTTTTTTTCAAGTAAGAGAAGGGGAGATAGTGAGACAGACTTCCACATGTGCCCGGACTGGGATCCACCTAACAAACCCCATTTAGGGCTGATGTTTGAATCAACTGAGCTATCCTCAGAGCCTGAGGCTGATGCTTGAACTGGCCTAGCTATCCTCAACACCCAGAGCCAACACCTGAACTAGTTGAGCCACTGGCTGCAAGAGAGGAAGAGATAGAGAAAGGGAGAAAGGGTGGGGAAGAGAAGCAGATGCTCACTTCTCATGTGTGACCTCACCAGGGATCAAACCCTGGATATCCACACACCGGGCTGACTATCCACTAAGACAACTGGCCAGAATCTGGATTAATCTTGTTTAAGATTCTCTGTGCTTCCTGGACTTGTAAATCTATTTTATTTCATATTTGGTAAGTTTTCAGTTATTATTTCTTCAATAATTTCCCAATCCCTTGCTCTTTCTCTTATCTTTTGATGCAAATAGTGTTATGCTTGATATTGTCCTTTTAAATTGTCCTCATTTTTTATAATTGTCACAGTTTGATTTTTAATTTAGGAAAATAAATGTTACAGGCCAATGAATGAAAACTTGTGTTTTTGTTTTTAAAATGGAAACTTGTTATATTTATTTATTTATTTATTTTTACAGGGACAGAGTCAGAGAGAGGGATAGCTAGGGACAGATAAATAGGAACGAAGAGAGGTGAGAAGCATCAATCATTAGTTTTTCATTGCCGTCGTAACACCTTAGTTGTTCATTGATTGCTTTCTCACATGTGCCTTGACCGCGGGCCTTCAGCAGACGGAGCAACCTCTTGCTGGAGCCAGTGACCTTGGGTCCAAGCTGACGAGCTTTTGCTCAAGCCAGATGGGCCCGCGCTCAAGCTGGTGAACTCGGGGTCTTGATCCTGGGTCTTAAACATCCTTGTCCGACACTCTATCCACTGCGCCTCTGCCTGGTCAGGAGGAAACTTGTTATTTTAAAAATTAAATTTATTGAGGTGAATTCTCATTTTTTCATTCTTCTTCCCTTTTGCTGTTCTAATTGAGAGGTTTTGCTACTTTCTTTTCCAGATCTCTGATTCAGTCCTCTGCTTCATCTCCTCTCCTGTTTATTTTCTCTAATTTATTTTTTAAACTTTAGAATTTTATTCTTCATTTGTTTCTTTTTTATGTTTTCTAACTTCTTTTTTATATTTCTTGTCTCTTTGTTGAAGTTCTCACTGAATTTATCTTTTCTACCCTCGAGTTCACTGAAAATTCTTATATCCAATGCTTTGAACTCTGCATCTGTAGATTGCTTGTCTCTGTTTAGTCTTTGCGTGTTTGGGGTGGGGGGTATTCTTTTCTTTCATTTGGCGCAGATTTTCGTCTTTGTCTTCTCATTTTGTCTGCTTCTCTGTGTTTGTTTTTATGTGTTAGTTAAATTTGCTACATCTCCTGATCTTGGCAGGGAGGCCTTATATGGTAGGTGTCCTGTGTGGCTCAGTGGCACATTCTCTCTGAGCACCTGGATGAAGTGCTCCAGGAATGTCCTCTGTAGGTTGTGTGTGCCCTCTTGTTCTAGTTGAGCCTTGGTTGCTATTGGCATGTCAGTAGGTGGAATTGGCCCTCAGACTTACTGATTGTGAAGATTGTCCATGGCCACAGCGTGTGAGCTGTTATATGAGGGCTGTCTCCACAGAGCTGGGCTTTCCCCCTGTCTTCTTCTGATGCCTACTGAGACCACCCTTTCAGTGGGATACTTGTGAAGCTAATTGGGTAGTATCCTGTTGCTTTCTAAAGTCTGTTACTGGGTATGTTGGTCTGGGGTTTCATGAAAGGGGCTCCAGTGCAGGCCAATGTCATATGCTACCTGTGACCATCTAGGGCCACCTTTTAGGAGTTACAAAATGATTTTCTGCCTGTGCTGGATCTTGATGCATGTGGATAGGCCATACTTCAAAATGAGGCTGGCTACCACCAGTATTGGGACTGGGACAGGTAAGCAAAAGCCCTAAGGCACCTTGTGGCCTATGGCACCACCTGCCACCTTCCCATAAGGCTCAGCTGCAGGAAGAGCCATGGGTGGTATACAAATTGGGTGAGGCAGAGTCTCAGGTAGTTACCAGGTGGGGCGAATAGTTCTCACCAGGTTACTATAGATTCAGATTTGGTGCTAGTGCTGAATAAAGGTCACCCAACAGAAGTCTTAGTTTATACCAAGGCCATCTGCCACCCTCTTGTGTCCTGTAGACCTTCGTGGTAGGGCAGGGACTCGGGGTCATCAGGGTTGAACTAGTGGAGTTCACCATGATAATGCAGATTCAGATATGATTGTATGAGAGGAGGGCTCAACACAGGGACAGTGGCAGTGGTTCTTCTTGCCCTTGCCCTGAAGCTGTACAACTCAGTTTCTCCGTGTGTCTCTGGCATCCCTTAAGCCACTCTCCCTCTGCCAAAACCCAGGATGAGTGCCTGTGAGTGGGAGTTTATGAGCTGACCCTGTAAGAGGACACCTGAGTTTCTAGTAGCCGTCTGCCTCACCTCAATAGTCTGAATCCTTGCTAATTTTCACAGCCAGATGTTTTGTGAGCTCCTGTTCCCAGGCACTAGTGCTCTGGGTTCTGGAGCTTGATGTGGGGCTGAGACCCCTTGCTCTGGGATATACCTTCTGATTCTCAACTGCCACATGTGGGTATGGGTCCAGCATGTTTCATGTTTCCTATGTTCACCCCTCTTACCGGTCTTAACGTGGCTTCTTCTTTACATCTTTAGTTATAGTTCTTCTGTTCAGCTAGTCTTAGATGTTCTATAATTTAGTTGTAATTTTGATGTTATCATGGGAGGAGGTGAGCACAGAATCTACTTACTTTGACATTTTGACAGGAACTTACAGTCACCCAATAGCCAAGATTTTAACTTCCGAACTTCAGAGCATTTTCAGAAAGAAACTTTTTTTTTTTTTTTTTTTTACCCAAGGCCATTTAGGGTAATAACAACCAAGTAAGATAAAATTTCACTTATTAAAATCTGAGCTGAGTGTCTTTCTCTTTAAACCAGCTCTTCACACCTTCTTCTTTTTTTTTTCCCCAATAGAACTGGCACCCTACTTGTTACCTACCTCAAGATATCAGTTACTTTTAGGCATTGAGGTATATTCCACTATACTCCACTTTTGGCTATCGACTCTCTACCTCCCAAGTATATATTTTTTTGTTTATTCAATCATTCACTTTTATTCTGATATAATTGGCATGCAGATCTATATAAGTTTATGATGTAGCATAATGATTTACATATACAGTATTGTGAAATATTTACCACAATGTCTATTTAGCACCAAGTATTTGGGTGTTTTTTGTTGTTTTTTTGGGGGGGGGGTTGTTTTCTTTCTTTTTTTATTTATTTTTATTTATTTTTTAAATTTTTTTTAATTTTATTCATTTTAGAGAGGAGACACAGAGTGAGAGAGAGAGAGAGAGAGAGAAAGAGAGAGAGAAAGGGGGGAGGAGCTGGAAGCATCAACTCCCATATGTGCCTTGACCAGACCAGTGCAGGGTTTTGAACTGGCGACCTCATTGTTCCCAGGTCGACTCTTTATCTACTGCGCCACCACAGGTCAGGCTCTTTCTTTTTTTTAGCCAGGCTCATAACAAGGCCTCACAAAGACCAGACCTTTTATAAATTATTATTTCAGTAAATATTAACAGTAATTCCCTAATATTATGAAAAATCCTGTTAGAGTTGTATTTTTACAATTGCTTATAAATGTGAGTTTTGTTTTGTTCTGTTTACTGTTTGTTTGAACCAGGATCCAAAGAAGCTCAAAGCTTAGATTAATGTGACCTAAAGAATATTTTACTCTATAGCCCCCCCATCCCCCACACACAATTTCTTGTAATTTTTGGTGGGAGGATCTGGACTGTTTGTTCTGTAGATTTTCCATAGTCTGGCTCTTGCTGACTGCTTTCACATAAAGTAACTATATGTGCTCCTCTGTCTCATATAATTCATGTTAGTTGACAGCTGCTAGGTCTAGAGGTTTGGGGGAGATTCAAGTTTGAAAGTTGTATGTGTAAAGTGGCTTCATAGATGCTGTTGTCTTCCATCAGGAGGCACATCCTGTCTGGTTGTCTTCCTTTCATGTGATTGTCATCCATCATTAAGAGTTGCAAAAATAGTCATAAGCAAATGCTCTATTCATTAGTGGAGATAATTCTATAAAAAGAAAGTCTCCATCAACTACATGATTATCACAAAGTAAATATTGTATAGGATCAGTTTTATTAATATTGAAGAAGTTTCTTATCACCTTTCAGAGGTATCCAATGAGTTTTTCTTTATGTGTCATTATGAACTGATGAATTAATATATATTTGCTATATACTGCAACCTTTTCAGAAATCCCCTCTATGTACTTGGGTGACCAACTCCCAGGTTTTAGCCAGGATTCTGTTTCCCAATGGCCTGTTTAACTTCAAAGAGGTGAAACTTCAGGAATGCAGGGTTTGACCCCATCCTTCGGTCCACAGCATCCAGGAAATCTCATGATCTCACTCCCTCACACCTGCTCATCACCATACCTGATTGATCCTTCCTTTTCCTCTCATGCACTCTCAGCTTCCTCCTGTCCCTTGTTGTCACGTATTTACCTCTGGCTTCCTGAAGTGCCTTTTTACAGCCCCGTGCCTCTAAGCCAACCACCCCCTGCTGTACCGCCTTGTGGACCCAGGGCTGCACGTTGCACTCCAGCTCCTTCCAAGATGCCCTCAGCTGCCAACAGGCACTACCCCAAGGCTGGCGTGGTCTCCATTTGGGCAGGGCCCACACACGCCTGCAAATCCTTGCATTCTTTCAGTTGGAGTCATTTCCTGCTTTCCTGGCACTTGTCCGGATCTGCCCTGCTCACCTCTACCTGTCCTGCTCACCTCTACCTGTTCTCCTTCCCCAGTCCTTTTCCCTCTCAGTGCTAGCTGGCCTCCTACTGCACTGGGAAGACGGCTTGACACCCTCTAACCCTGCCAGCCTTCCCTCTAACTCCTTCTTACTAACCCCTGCTCTCTCCTTGCTGAACTTGTTGGGTCATTTGTTCATTGCCAAATCCAGTGGATATTTTTCTATTTTTTTTATTTTTCTAGTCTTTTCTCTATAGTTAATAAGGTTGATCATCCCCTTTCTGAGATTCTCTGTTCCGTTGGGGTCACATGATCTGTAGTTGAATGTTCTTCTTGTACACCTCCATCTGTTCCTTCTCTGTGGCAGTTCCTCCGTCCCTGAGGTGCCACTCTTGGCCCAGAGTTCCCACTTCCTGCCCTTGCCTGGATAATTCCAGGTACCACTTGGCTTCAAAACCATATCCATATTCTTACCCCCAACTTATCCAACTACCTTTAAGTCCTCTTGCATGTCTCTCAAACTCGGAGTAACCAAAGCTGAGCCAGTTATTCTCCCTCCACCTCAGACCAGCTCCTCCTACAGTGTCTTCTATCTTAGTGTTTTGACCATCTATCATTCATGGTAAGTTAGTCACTTTCCCTGACCCTCTCCCCATAGCCAGAAATAATTTCTTCTAGTTACAACTCTGTAGCATTTTGTGCTCCTCTTAAGTTGTTGATTGTTCTGCTTGATTGTTACATGTGTACAAGTATTATTTCTACTAGAAATTAAGCTCTTTGAAGGCAGAAGCTCTGCTTTCATCTTTGTAAGCCCTGATACTCCTAACATAACATGAACTGTGCATATGGACACTTGAAAAATATTTATTGACTTGAAAACCATTCGTTTATCCTTTCCTACTTCCCAGCATACTGTAAGCATGGCCTTCAATTGAACAGTACCTGTAAGGGTTTCTCTGTAGCCCTGATGCCAACTATAGTGCATGGCATATATTGCTTATAGTACATGACATATGTAGCATGTAGTACAATGGCACATGTAGCGTGTGATGCATGGCATAAATAGCATGTATTGTGTGACATATATAGTATATGGTACATGGCCCTGCAAATATTTGCTGAGTGAATGGATGAATTGATTATTTTAGAAAACTCAAGTTTGGCCAGAGGATGAAAGATTTTGTATGTCTTAGTGCTCTGCTAGAGGAACTGGAGGGTTGCAAATACCTCTACAATCCTGGCAGCCTGCATGATAGGACACAGAAAGAGGTGACATCAGGTCTGTACCCCCAAGTGTTCTGTCATTACTATTTATATTTGGTTACTATAAACCCACAAATTAACCAGAGTATGAGCCTGTGCCAGTGTAAAGTGCCCTGTGACCCACATTATACCAGACTTTCACTGTCCGTCACTCTCGTCAAGGCTCACGGATCCAGCAGCAGCTTGGCAGACATTGAACCTTTAGCTTCTGCATATCTATTTATTATATAAAGGCTGGTTCATAGCAGGCCCAGGAGAAATGTGAATTGTGTCCCACCAGGCCCTAACGTGTGTGTGTGCTGGAGTGTGTGAGTGTGTCTGAGTGTGAGTGTGACATATAGCTCTAGTTACCTGATCAATTCTACCCCGACAGGTCTCCATTTCAGGCCAATGTATTCCTGATATGCTGACTTTCCCATTACTACTGGGAGACAATATTTTCTTGTGAGCACAATGTCATAAACAAATGATAAACTGTGATTAGGTTCCCAGACTTGTCCTACAATTTGTTAAAACTACAAAGCACAGTATCAGGCCCTGAGTTTCAATCCTGAGTCACCACATTCTGACTGGGGCTTTAGACAAGTTGCTTAACCTCTTCATGACTTGGTTTTCTCATTTGTAAAATGAAGACAATGATCTTGATATCTGCCTCAAAGGATTGTTCTGAGGACTTAACAAAAGTATAGATAAAGCAATTAGAATAATGCCTCACAGGTAGTAAATGCTCAATAGATATATCACATTTAGAGCCCTTTTTCTTTATTGCTGTCTTTTAAAATTTATCTTGTAATAATTTTCAAACTTTTATTCAAGTTACAAAATTCATCCTTTCTATCACTGTCTTTGCGTATGTACATTTTAATTTTTCTGAACCAGTCCATAGTAAGTTTGTAGACATCATGTCTCTATACCTTAATATACTCCAGTGTATATGTCCTAAGAAAAGACATTCTCTTCAATAACTGAAGTATAGTTTCCAAAACCTAGAAGATATAACATTGATACAGTAGTATTTTCTAATATAAAGCCCACATTAAACTCTTGTCAGTTACCTCAGTTGTGTCTTTCATAGCAGTTGTTTGTGTTTCTCAGCAAAGGCTCAGCAGACAAGTAGCTGCAACACTGCTGGGGAGAAGGCTGCCTGGGAGACCTCTCAAATCCCTCCAGTCTTAACCTGTTATTATTCTTGAATGTTCAAGAACTGGAAACACACAGCAGAAGCTCACCTACTGTAGTATTTTTTTGCCCCACTTCTGTTTCTCTTGTATCTCATCATCCCTTATTCAAAGATGAAGTAACAATACTGTTCTCTTTCTCAAATTACCAGTGGGTGCACATTTTTTTTGAAAAACAATTTTTTAAAAAATTTTCTTTAGACAATTAATTTTAACAGGGTGACATTGATCAAGTAGAGTACATAGATTCAGAGAAAACATTTCCAGATCATTTTGACATTTGATTATGTTGTATACCCATCACCCAAAGTCAAATTGTCCTCCACCACCTTCTATTTGTTTCTCTTTATGCCCCTCGCCTCCCCCACGCCTTCTCTCCCTTCCCAACACCCCCCCGTAACCACTGCACTCTTGTCCAAGGCCATGAGTTTCAATTTTGTGTCCCACCTATGTATGGAATTATACAGTTCTTAGTTTTTTCTGATTTACTTATTTCACTCTGTATAATGTCATCAAGGTCCATCCATGTTGTCATAAATGATCCAATGTCATCATTTCTTATGGCTGAGTAGTATTCCATAGTATATATGTACTATATCTTCCTTATCCAGTCCTTTTTTGAAGGGTTTTTTGGTTGTTTCCATGTCTTGGCCACTGTGAACAATGCTGCAATGAACATGGGGCTGCATGTGTCCTTACGTACCAATGTTTTTGAGTTTTGGGGGTATACACCCAGTAGAGGGATTGCTGGGTCATATGGTAGTTCTATTAATTTTTTGAGGAACCACCATACTTTCTTCCATAATGGTTGTACTACTTTACATTCCCACCAATGGGAATAAGGGTTCCTTTTACTCCACAACCTCTCCAACACTTGTTCTTACCTGTCTTATTGATAATAGCTAATCTAACAGGTGTGAAGTAGTATCTCATTGTAGTTTTGGTTTGCATTTCTCTAATAATTAGTGAAGATAAACATCTTTTCATATATCTGTTGGCCAGTTGTATTTCTTCCTGGTAGAAGTGTCTGTTCATGTCCTCTTCTCATTTTTTTTATTGGATACCTTGCTTGTTTGTTGTTGAGTTTTGCGAGTTCTTTGTATATTTTGGATATTAGGCCTTTATCTATACTGTTGTTTGAAAATATCATCTCCCATTTAGTTGGCTGTCAGTTTTGTTGTCAGTTTCTCTTGTGCAAAAACTTCTTAGTTAGATGTGGTCTCATTCATTCATCTTTGCCTTCACTTCCCTTGCCTTTGGAGTCAAATTCATAAAGTGCCCTTTATGGCCAAGATCCATGAGCTTAGTACCTATGTTTTCTTCTATATAATTTATTGTTTCAGGTCTTATAGTTAGGTCTTTGATCCATTTAGAATTAATTTTGCTACAAAAAGACAAACTGTTTCATTCTTTTGCATGTGGCTTTCCAGTCTTCCCAGCATCATTTATTGAAGAGGCTTTCTTTTCTCCATTTTGTGTTTTTGGCTCCTTTATCAAGGATGATTTGACCATATATATGTGGTTTTATTTCTGGGCTCTCTATTCTGTTCCATTGGTCTGAGTGTCTATTTTCCTGCCAATACCATGCTGTTTTGATTATCGTGGCTCTCTAGTATAATTTGAAGTCAGGTATTGTAATGCCCCTAGCTTCGTTCTTTTTCCTTAGAATTACATTGCCTATTCGGGGGTTTTTATAGTTCCATATAAACACAATGATATTTGGTTTCATTTCTTTAAAAATTGACATTGGAATTTTGATGGGAATTGCATTAAATTTGTATATCACTTTAAATAAATATAGTCATTTTGACTATACAGTGTGTTCGTAAAGTTATGGTGCACTTTTGACTTTTACGGGTCAAAAGTACACCTTGACTTTACGGACACACTGTATTTATTCTTCCTATCCAAGAACAAGGAATGTTTTTTCCATTTCATTGTATATTTTTCAATTTCTCTTAACAATGCTTTGTAGTTTTCATTATATAGGTCCTTTACATTCTTTGTTATGTTTATTTCTAGGTATTTCTATTGTTGTAGCAACTGTAAAAGGGATTATTTATTTTAGTTCATTTTCTGATGTTTTATTGTTGGCATATAGGAAGGCAATAGACTTCTGTATATTAATTTTGTATCCTGTGACCTTACTGTATTAGTTTGTTGTTTCTAATAGTGTTTTAGTGGAGTTTGGGGGGTTTTCTATGTATAGGATCATATCATCTGCAAAAAGTGAAACCTTTACTTCATCTATTCCAATATGAATGCCTTTTATTTCTTTTTCTTGTCTGATTGCACTGGCTAGAACTTCCAGAACTATGTTGAATAAGAATGGAGAGGGAGTATAGCCTTGTCCTGTTCTTGATTTTAGAGGAGAAGTCTTCAGTTTTTTGCCATTTAATATGATGTTAGATGATGGTTAGTCATGAATGACCTTTATTATGTTGAGATATTTTCCTTCTATACCCAATTTGTTGAGTGTTTTAAACATAAAATGTTGTATTTTATGGAATGTCTTTTCTGCATCTATTGATAGGATCATATGGTTTTTGTTCTTTGTTTTGTTGATATGGTGTATTACGTTAACTGTTTTAGGTATGTTGAACCATCCTTTTGATTCCAGGACCAATCTCACTTGATCATGAAAAATTATTTTTTTAATGTGTTGTTGTATTTGATTTGCTAGTATTTTGTTTAGAATTTTAGCATCTGTATTGATTAGAGATATAGATCTGTAGTTTTCTTTTTTTGTGTTGTCCTTGCCAGATTTTGGTATGAGGGTTATGTTGGCCTCATAAAATGTGTTTGAAAGTACTGCTTCTTCTTCAATTTTTTGGAAGACTTTGAGTAGAATAGAAATCAAGTCTTCTTTGAATGTTTGATAGAATTCACTGGTATAGCCTTTGGGCCCTGGACTTTTATTTTTTGGGAGATTTTTGATAGTTGTTTCTATGTCCTCCCTGCTTATGAGTCTGTTTAGGCTTTCTACTTCTCCATGACTCAGTCTAGAAAGATTGTATTGTTCTAGGAATTTATCCATTTCTTCTAGATTGTTAAATTTGTTGGCATATGGTTTTTCATAGTATTCTACAATAATTCTTTTTATATCTATGATATCTGTGGTGATTTCTCCTCTTTCATTTTGGATTTTGTTTATGAGTTCTTTCTCTTTTTTCCTTAGTGAGTCTTGCCAAGGGTTTGTCAATTTTGTTTATCTTTTCAAAGAAACTGCTCCTTATTTTATTGATTTTTTCTATAGTTTTTCTGTTCTTTATTTTATTTATTTCTGCTCTGATTTTTATTATTTCATTTCTTTTGCTTGTTTTCAGTTGCCTTTATTCTTCTTTTTCTAAGATGTGATGTTAAGTTATTTACTTGGGCTCTCTCTTGTTTGTTCATATAAGCTTGTAGTGATATGAACTTTCTCTTATTACTGCTTTTGCTGAATCCCAGAGATTCTGATATGTCATATTGTCATTTTTGTGTGTATGTATCTTTTGATCTCTGCTTTTATTTCTTCTTTGACCCACTCATTTTTTAGAAGTATGTTGTTTAATTTCCACATTTTTGTGGGTTTGTTTACTTCTATTTTGCAGTTGAATTCTAGTTTCAAAGCTTTATGGTCAGAGAATATGCTAGGTATAATTTCAATCTTTCTGTATTTGTTGATGTTAGTTTTGTGGCCCAACATATGGTGTATTCTTGAGAATGTTCTATGTACACTGGAAAAAAATGTATACTCTGGCGTTTTGGAATGAAATGTCCTATAGATGGAAATTTCTATCATATCCAATTTCTCTAATGTTTCATTTAAGACATATATTTCTTTATTGATTTTCTGTTTGGGTGAACGATCTAGAGCTATCAGCAGTGTGTTGAGGTCTGCAAGTATGATTGCATTTTTGTCGGTTTTTTATTTTTAGAGAAGTTTGTAGATGTCTTATATACTTTGGTGTTCCTTGGTTTGGTGCATATATATCAACAAGTGTTATGTCTTCTTGATACAATGTCCCCTTTATCATTATGAAATGACCATCTTTGTCTCTGATTACCTTTGCTGTCTGGTAGTTAGCATTGTTAGATTTGAATATGGCTACGCCTGCTTTTCTGTCAATGTTATTTGCTTAGAGAATTTTTTTCCAACTTTTCACTTTGAATTTGTTTTTATCCTTGTAGCTTAGATGTGTTTCTTGAAGGCGGCATACAGTTGGATTTTCTTTTTTGATCCACTCTGCTACTCTGTGTCTTTTTATTGGTGAATTCAATCCATTTACATTTAATGTAATTATTGACACTTGAGGGTTTTCTATTGCCATTTTATATATTGCTTTCTGATAGCTCTGTATCTTGTTTGGTTTTTCTCTTTTTTATTTCTGTCATTTGTTTTTCTTTGGTTGTATTCTGTACTTTTGTCCTCTGTTTCTTCTTTTTTTAAACCATGTGTTTCTGTAGTGTTTTTTTCATGGGTGGTTACCATTAGGTAATTAAAAGGATATATATCATATTCATTGTAGTACATTATCTCATGAGTGCTTCTGCCCTCCATCCTCCTTTGCTACTGTTAATCTTTGTCCTCTCCCCTTTTTTATTTTTGATGTCACAGATTAATCTTGTTTTTATTGTGATCTTGTTGGAGCTTTTACTTGTAATTTTGTTTTGTTTTTTTCTATGTATCTGGTCAGATGACCAGGGGTGCACTTTTACCTGAAGTCCTGGAGCTTCTTGGATGTGAATGAAGTGGGCAGAATGCTGCCATTTGTTGTTTGTATGCATCATCTCATTTATCTTTCAAAACCATCCTAGAAAATTTTCATAGGAAACAGTGCTCAGAGAGTTTAGGTCATTTTTTCAGGGTCATTTTTTCACACAGCTGGAACATGCTGCAGTTGGGAACTCAGGCTGTGGTTTTGCTTTTGCTGCTAGGTGTTTGTTTTGTTTTTGTTTTTTTTTCCATGATGTTTTTTGTGTAAGATAATGATTTGCTCATCAGATTTTAAGGGTTTATAGAGTTTGGGGGAAGGTGGAGATCAAACAAATACTGTGTTCTTACAAAGGCTCACAGAAATGAGTGCACCAAGAAATATTATTACTACAATATTTTTATTGATACACCGATTATGTTAATCTTGGTTTCATTTTGGATTTTTCAAATGTGTGACAAAAAATTAACCCAAGAGCCTCAGTGTATGAGGGATCATTAGTTTTGTTGAGTTCCCTTGGGTTTCCTCTACTAATTGATTAATTAATTAATTAATTAATTCTACAATCCTGCATTGACTGTGCACTACTTAAATGACCTGGTAGAAGTCACCTCTATCTCTGAGTATGATGACACCTGACTTGAGAAATTGTGTGGCTCAAGCTTGGTGAGACTCAGTGACAGAGCAGACATGCTTCTGCCATTACTCTCCCCATTTACCTGTTGTGAACACCAAGAGGCCTTCTTCACCAGACATGGGCTATTAGCCCTAGACCCCTGAGTTACCACTGGATCTTGCCTGAGCACTACAACTTCTCATTCTCCTTTAGCTGGGCCAGTGAAGCATGCTGCTTCCTAGATTCTTAAGCAGTCAGCAGATCATACTCTAGGATGCTGACTGCTGGGAAAGTAGAATGAGGATCTTCCAGTGTGTTGTGCTATTGGGCTCTGAAGATTCCATTTGCTTGCTTTTAGCCTCACTTGGTCAAAGCTGGAAGTAGAGGCTGCTTTTGATGAATCAAGCTGTCCTGCTGAACAGTGTGAATTCTTTTGATAGGACTCCTGTCTCCCTTTTCAACTTAAAAAAAGAAAAAAATCTGTGGCAAAACAATTATTGACTTGTATGAAAATGATTCAAGATGGTTTTCAGACAGTGTGAGGAGGAGACATGTCTTAGGCTGGGCCTGATCAGGCTGCAGGTGGTCACTGTCAACAAGCTTCCACCTGGGTGTATTTTAGGGGGTAGGTCACAGAGGTAGTCCTGGCAGGGCTCACCCCACCTTCACTGCCAAAAAGGAGGTCTCTCCCCCACTGGATCCCTTTGGTTTGCTGCCTTTGTTTCACAAAACCGGTTTTCTGACCAATAAAAATCTTTGTAGTGTCTTGAAAGCCAGTTCTGCCTTTTCAAATAAACAAAGGCTGAGAACAAATGCAGTGAAAGTTTCAGTAACTCTTAGGCATTATTTCCTACTGCTTTGACACTAAATTTATGAAAATAAAAACAACCTCTTACATTTACATTTTTTATTTTTGTATTTTTTCAAAGTTAGAAGCGGGGAGGCAGTCAGACAGACTCCTGCTGCCTCCGACCTGGATCCACCCAGCATGCCCACCAGGGGCGATACTCTGCCCATCTGGGGCGTTGCTCTGTTGTGGCTGGAGCTATTCTAGCGCCTGAGGCAGAGGCCGTGGAGCCATCCTCAGCTCCCGGGCCAGCTTTGCTCCAGTGTAGCCTTGGCTGCGGCAGAAAAAGGAGAGGGGGAAGGGTGGAGAAGCACACGGCACTTCTCCAGTATGCCCTAACCGGAAATGGAACTGGGACTTCCACATGCCGGGCCGACGCTCCACCGCTGAGCAAACCAGCCAAGTTCCTTAGATTTACATTTTGATTCTGTTACTGCTTTCATGTGTGCAGGGCTATCCCACTTCAGATGAAATTTATCCACTTCTTTAAATATTTAGTAGTCTAGGATGGATGTTAATGAAAGTCTGGCAGTGCTATTTTGAGAATTGCAACAATGATAGTAATTTTCAGTGTCAGATTCCTTCTTTGCAAAGGGAGAGAGGAATGGGAGGAAGAGGAGGTAAAAATGGTTTCAGTTCTAATAGAGTTTGCCATCCGCTGAGCTGTGTCAGACAGATGGGTCATGAATACTGTCTAGACGCTCTCTGCCTGAGTGAAGTCGTGGTCTCAAGGGACTCAAAATGAGACGCCGGCTTAAGTAACTGGGGAAAGTCAGGGAAGGCTCTCCTGTAATCATATAGAGATCAATACAGTCTTCTTCCTGGGGGAGGCTGAAAAGGCGGAAGGCTAGATTCTGGGGTGGTGGTATTAAGAAAAAACACCCTCTGTTACTGATCAATTTTAGTGCAAACTTGACTAATATTAGGCATGAGGGAGAATGTGAAAGGAGAGTTGTCATATGGTAACACTACTGATTGAAACTGTATCCCACCATAGAATTTGGAATAATTTCATTCAGACATGTTCCTTGAATGGCCAGAGACAGCAGAAAAGGAAGACAGTCTTCTTGTGTCATTAAAACAAGAACACAAACTGTCAGTTACATGCATTAATTGCGTGTATTGATGAGTTTGGTATAGCTCCAGTCCAGACTGTCTGTCCTGACTGTTCATTTTCTGGGGTTTTGCCTCTTAATTAGGAAGTGTTTTAGAGTCTCATCTGGCTTGCTTTCATTTCTGATGAATTTCTGAGAACTTCCCAAAGCTGGATCTCATCACAAGCAACTCTGCTAATGGTGCTGTAGGAAATGAGGTATTACTCTTCTCAGCACCCTGCTTGGATGCACTGGGGTGTGTGGACAATTCTGGTGTTGTTTTACTCAGTATTTCTGTGGTGCTAGGCATGGAGTTTACATCATGTAAGTAGTGAATTTGTACATATGAAAACTCACAACCTAATGCACTGTGGGGGAGGGGAAAGAGATGTGGCCATTAGGATGAAATTATGGAGGAAGGCAAGAAGAACATGACAGCTCAGTTGGGAGGGGCTTTATTATTAGGCTTGATGTCAGTAGTCATATGTTTGCCTTAGAAAACTTACTCGAAGGGTCTACAGTAAAGCTTGGAAAGGACCATGTTTGAGAAATCACAAAAATAAAGCTGAAGTTCAGCTGTCATGTGATGGGATCTGCACTGCTGAGGTGGGGTGACCTCCTGAGGGTCAGGCTTCTGGATTAACCACCTGTGCTCATGGCTCTTTTAGTCAAGTCTCTCTGGAGATACCAAGATAGGCTTTTAATTTGGAAAGAAATACCCTAGCAACCTAAACTTATCAATAATCACTTTTTCATTCCTTCACTCATTTTTGTTGTATCCTAAGAGATCACAGCAGCGGGAAATGTTGATAATTTTTGCTCTTCCTCTCCAGAAAGGAAAGAGAAATTCAAAGATGGAAAATATTTTTAAAGTATACTCTTCCTGCTCAGGAAAGAAAGAGAATTTGTGCTCAAAGCCATTAGTAGTGAGCAAGTCTGTCCTTGTTTCAAAATGGTTCTCAGAAATATCACTAAGGTCATCCAGAGTGAACATGGTCTTCCAGAAAGGCCTCTTCTTTCCCTAAAGCTCTTGTCTGCCGCCTCCATCAGACCCTTACACTTAGGGCATCAACTTTCCCACCCTTTGGATAACCTATAAAGACATCCATTTCTGGCAATAAAGCATGATATAGGGATGTGATGCCAACATACACTGACAGCCTCTGTGTCTGGAAGGCAAGCCATAGCACTTGGCAGAACCCCATCAGTACCTTTGGGTTCTGTTCATTTATAATCAGAGGAACAAAACATGCATCTGCCTATTTCGAAGACTCCAAAGATTTCATGGGGTGACTCGCAGGCTCATGTATGTGCCTTGGCTGGGAAAATATAGCATTGTTCCTTGGATTCTTTGAGAAAAAGCCCCTGTCCTCACATTGGCACACACCTGTTCTGGAAGGGGTGACTGGGTATTTTGCCTTTTTATTTTTTCTCTTTATTTTTAGTGGGGGTTCTGGGCTTCCATTACTCATTTGTTCTAAAACATGGCAGAGAAAGGCTTGAGCTAAACTTCTGATTCTTTTCTCCTTAAATCCTGGGCGGGGGTGGGGGGAAGGGAAGGCCCAGGTATTGTTCCTGGTAAGGTGCAGCAAGGGGTGTGCTCAGACCAGCACCCTCTCCAGTCAGTGTGGATTTGAAGCAGGCAGCAGGTTGAAGCCCAGTGATAATTTTCCCTGTCTTGGGTGAAGGGGGGTGAGTGGCTGAATCAGGTAAAGATGATTATTTGCCTTCTGTGACTTGATTTGGATCTGTGTCTATGACTTGACATAATTTTCCATAGAAGAGTAACCAATGAAAATACACCCCTTAGAGTAGGAGTCCCCAAACTTTTTACACAGGGGGGCAGTTCACTGTCCCTCAGACCATTGGAGGGCCGCCACATACAGTACTCCATACACTGACCACCAATGAAAGAGGTGCCCCTTCCAGAAGTGCGGCAGGGGCGGATAAATGGCCTCAGGGGGCCGCAAGCGGCCCTCGGGCCATAGTTTGGGGATCCCTGCCTTAGAGAGACCACCTTCCTATTAAGTATGCTTAGGAGATAGAAGTGTGGAGTGTGTCTTTTCCACGGGAAGAACTTGGCATAAAACCAAGTTTAATTTGCCAATCTGACCTTAAAAAGTGGAAAGTATCCACTCCCTCAGAGCTACCAGGCATCCTGCTAACCCTTCATAAGGCAGTCAAAGGCCAGTGGTACCAAGTGTTCAGGGGCATGGGATGGTGCCGAATGTAGGAGGGGCAGGGGGTCAGTGCCAGGTGTACAGGGGGCAGGGGGTGGTGCCGAGTGTGCCGGGGGTGGGGGTGGGATGGAGTGTACAGGGGATGGGGGAGGTGCCGAGTGTACAGGGTGCCAGGGGTGGGGTGTGGAGTGTATAGGGGGGTCAGGGTGGTGCGGAGTGTACACAGTGGGATGGTGGTGGCACATAGTTTACAGGGAAGGTGGAAGTGGGGGTGGGGTGGAGTTAACAGGGGTGTGGGGGAGGTGCAGAGTGTACACAGTGAGATGGTGGTGGCACATAGTTTATAGGGAAGATGCGCGTGGTGCCCTCGAGTGTGCCGGGGGTGGGGTGGAGTGTACAGGGGGGTAGGGGAGGTGCAGAGTGTACAGTGGAATGGTGGTGGCACATAGTTTACAGGGAAGACGGGCGTGGTGCCGAGTGTAGGGGGTTGTGGAGTGGGTGCAGCGTTCACAGGATGTGGTCTGAGTTCGCCAGTTTTTTACATCTAGTGGTAAAACAGTACACTTGAGAAGATTCATAATGGTTTGGGACAGTATTTGCAGCACTAGTGTGTGTGACAGCAGGGAAGATCCCTTTGAACTTGCTGCTGGGGCCACCTCATCATGGGGCCGGGAGAACTCTTACTTTGTAGAGTAGCCTGTCAGGAGGAGTGGGGAGCACAATGGGGGAATGGGGAACAGAGGTATTATATAGGAATTGTCATGATAAACCAACTTGCTTGGAAGTAAGGAATGAAGTTAAGGAGTATTGCTAGAATGTAGGGTGGGGCCAGCTTCTAGAAAGCCAAGAATCTCAGGCCGAATATTTCCGATTCTCTGTCCTGAAAGAAATTCTTGACGTGTTTGGAGTAGGAGAGTGAGGATATGATACAATGCATGATCCTGAGAATCACCTAGCTTTATATTGCACTTCATAGTCAAAGGAACTTTGAGAGTGTAAATAAGTTTTTCAAGGTCACAAAAGAGTCATTGGCTGATACCCTGTTATGAATACTTCCTATCTCTTAGGCCAGTTTTCTGTCCACTGTATAATGGCCTCATACTAACTTGTCAGGTAAGGCAGTTTCAGGAAAAGGCAAAGACTAAAGGGAGTCACCTGAAAGGACCCTTGTCCACCATGTAGGCGGCCTATAGGAGAACTTGGTTGCACCCCGTTAGGGCAGAGACACAGATATACAACTAGGCAGGTTATCAGAGGGGCAGCCCCCAAGTACATTTGTCACTAGTGATATCTTTTCAACAGTTCCTGAAAATAGCCATATTTTTATGATAATTGTTAAGGTATGTAAAGAAAACTAATTTGGAGGAATCAGTGTGCAAGCCAGATCAGGAGATGAATGGACAGGTGGTGTGTGTGCCCCAGCCTGGAAGTGTGCCCTGTTGCTGTCTCTGCAGGCCTGCTCTGGCCACTGTAGCTGGTGCAGCCCCTGTGGTCCTCAGAGGATCTCCCTGCTTTGAAAGGAAGAAGAGCAGGCAGGGGAGGGGACTGAGGTTATTTCAGGGCACAAGGATGTCTGGGAAGGTGCCATTGGGGGGTTCTAGAGGAGGAGGGGAGCCCAGTGAGCAAGTCTCTCAGAGGTAGATGGGATCCAGCATGGAGAAGGGGAGGAAACTCTTCCTGGGAGACTTGGATCTAGTCCCTGAGCTGAGCAGGAAGGGCAAGGGTTACCTCAGGGGGCAGCTCTTTTCAATAGAGGGTAGTTGGGGTCTTCTACTACCAATCAGCTTTGGACTGGGAAGTTGAAGAAATACTAATGTAGGAAAAATCTAGTCCTAATTGTCAACATCTTAGTTATGTTTTATGTATATACATAATAAAACTTTTAGATTTAAAAAAAATTTCAGCTATTTTCAGGTATAATTGAAAAAAATTGTAAGGTATTTACAAGGTACATCATGGGGAGATTTAATATATGTATACATTGTGAAAGGATTCCCTCATGTATTTAATTAACACATTCATTACCTCACGTTTATCTTTGTTTTGTGAGAATATTTAAGTTCTACTCTCTTAACAAATTTCATGTATACAATACAGTGTTATCAGCTATAGTCACCTTGTTGGACATTAGATCCTCAGACCTGTTCATCTGTATTCTTTTACAAACCCCTCCCAGTTCCCCTCCCACCACCCCCTGTAATCCATGCATGTGTGTGTGAGGGGGCCTGTCTGTCATGGGATTTTCTTGTGTGTAAATGTAACATTTAAGTGAAAGCAGGAATTGTATCTGAGTAACAGTACAGGGTCCAGCTCTTTCCCTGTTAAGAATAAATGATGATGGACTTGGTTTGGCCTTGCTGTTCATGTGTTTGTGGTACGTGTTCGTGTGCATGCATCAAGGAAGTCAGGTAGCCGGGAACTGTTGGAGTGTTACATGGAGACTTGGCTGCAGTGTTTGTAGGGGTGGAACCATTCATGATATTTTCTTTGGGTCTCAGTACTGAAGTTTGTTTTCGTCACGGGTGACGGCGGAGTTGTGCATTACTGTGTGTTGCAGGAACAAGTTACAATAGAATGCAGAACCAGCATCTCTGCTACTCTGCGCGGTAATGTTGGTTTGTCAGCATGGATTTTCTCGGCCAGCTGGCAAGGAAGGCAGGTTTGGTCCTTAGAGTCCCTTGTGGCTCAAAAAAAAAATTTTTTTGAATCAGTGATTTTACTTCTGTTATTAACTTGAATACAATAAATACTGAATACAATATTTATCCAACAAAACTGTTTCTCTGTAAATAATGTGATTATTTTCAGGTTCTTGAGAGAGGTGTTCATAAGGGCAGAAAATGCCGACCAGTGGCCGCTAAAGTTAGGACCTCCTCTGTGTGACTGGCCCATCTGCTTGTTACTGAGTACCAGGTGCTCAGCCTGCTTTTCCCACTGTTAACCTGCTCATTGCCTTTCACCTTGCACCGCCAGGATTGCCCTGTAATCTGTTCTTAGGAGACAACAGTGACCCGGTGTATGAATCTGGAGTCTGGCACCTAGTAGCACCTTGATGGAAATTGAAAACTGTGATCGCAGCACACAAATATGCTAGGAAGCTGCGGGAGATAACGGGCGCCATGTTTACACTGCAGATGTTCATTCCATGTGGCTGCCAACTGCCAGGGTGCGGCTCCTCTCCCAGGGCTGCTAGTGGGCTTCGTCCAGTGCAGTGCTGGTTTCCCAAAGGGGCCTGCTGTCGCCTGTGGTGGTAGAGGAAGCTCCTCTGGTGAGGAAGCTCCTCTGGTGGTGTGACTATTAGAGAAAGGGTCAGAGAGCAGCGCTCACGCAGGGGAGCACTGTTAATGATAATGAGAGGATGTGACTATTTGATTAAAATAAATTAGATTTTATCCTGTTGTGGTTAATGTTTATCTAGATGGAGTTTTTGAGCTCTAGAAAGAGGTTCTAAACATGCTATATAAATACATAAAAGAATTCCAGTATATCAAATTTAAAGGGATGATTTCAGTGCATTATGTTAATTTTAAACATATAGATTTTTGAATTTCTGGCTTACAGTGTTGTCTTGTTTTTCTTCTTGGCTCACATTAACAAATGTTTCCATTCCCTTTATAGTCTTTGCTCTTATTAATACCTAGGTACGCCCTCAGATCCTCCACCCCTTATTGGCTTGCTCTCATTCTATAAAATCAATCATGTCAAAAACATATGTAGAGTAAATGGACAAGACAGCCACATGCTACCTGCTGGTGGTTCTTACCCATATTGAAGGATGGCTGTTTCTGTAGGAAGGGTGCCAGGAGGAAATGCCTGGTCCACATTGGGAGTTCACCTAAGCTGCAGGTCCACGCAGCTGGCAGAGGTGAGGTAGGAACTCAGGGCTCAGACGGATGCACAGAATACCTCCTACAGAAGGTGCCAGCAGCAGGGAAGCACTGTGTTCCTATGACAAAAGCTGATGTACTGGATGTTTTGTGTTGCCTTGGAGATTGTACAATCCTGAGTCCACTGCTATAGGTCAATGAGGAAGCCCAGGATGATGCTTATATAAATAATACATGCATAAGAAAGACCATTCTCTGTCCTCAAGCCAAAGAAGAAAAGCAAAACCTTATATCACACATAATGATAAATAGCACTTTTAATTTTATTTAAATTAAATAAATAAAGAGACAGAGTGAGTGAGAGAAACATCAGTTTGTTGTTCTACTTATTTATGAACTCATTGGTTGATTCTTCTATGTGCCCTGACCAGGGATCAAACCTGCAAATTTGGCTTTATTGGGACTTCGGTATCATCATGATGCTCTAATCATCTGAGCTATCTGACCAGGGCAATAAACAGCACTTTTAAAGTGATGTACAGCTTTTCTTCTTCATTGCTAAATTTATTTTGCCCAAATAGCATTTTGAATCCCTCGTCATGCATTGTAACTGCAGATGTATAGGTTTGTTCCACTGTTCTGACCTTAGAATCAGTCACCGAGCTCCTCCATCACGCTCCCTCCTTCATGTTCTTGTCATGTGTTCTTGATCCCAGTGGGAGACTCAGCATTACTATACTTTTCCACAAGAAATGAATGGATTTCCAGCTCAGCCACTGGGAAAGGCAAAGACGTCATTAGAACATGTACTAATGATAGACATTATGGTGCTGAAATACACTGTTTTCCAAAAATATTTATGCGTTTGCTAACTCAATCAACAAATACTTATTAAGTAGTAGTCATGTTTGTGGCACTATGCAGGACAGAAAGATCTCTAAGATATGATTTCCTGCAGGCAGGACACCATAGCTAGGAAGCCTGCTGTGCGGAGAGATATTCCAGAGGAATATGATCCTGGGATGCATCCAGAGGTTGATAATACTGTCCGTGAGCCCGGTGGGAGCCATTTCTTGTTTAAAGTCCCTCTTGACAATTTTCATACTGTTCTGTTCTTCAGGGGGAGGGGTGTCTTCTCCCCTCTCACGTGGGAAGAGGGTCCTGCCTCACGAGGGTAATCCTGATGTGGGCCTCAGCCAGTGGGCAGGTTGGGTTCTAGATCAGGGCTAAGCTTCCTGTGCAGGTAGACCTGACGGGGAAGCTCAGAAATGCCCACAGGAGGTGTTGGGGTGGTCAGAGTCACCCTCTTCTCAGGCTTTTCTTAATACATCGTTATAGTAATTTTGGAAGGACATTTTTCTGTAACATACTTTTCTTCTTCCTACCTTCCCACACAAGAGTAAAACTTTGAAACTCCCATATCTTTTATTCCCTTCCCTCCCTTTGCCTTACCATACAACTGCCTCCTTCACTTCTCACTCTTCTTCTTCTGTTTTGTTTTTTCTTTTATTCTTAAACTGGATAATGGTATCTGCCCTCTGTACTTTGGGCTGTGTCAATGAAATATGGGAAAAAGGGTTCAGCAGAGGTGTTAGGGCACAGGAAGTGAAAGTATATCTCAGGGGCAGACAGAGATTTCCAGGCAGGTGAGCCCCAGGTCCATGACTCCCTAACCTAACTCCCAGACTTCCAGAAGGAAGTTGACCCTAGGAGTTTGCTGCACTTGTCTGCTTGTGTGGGCTGTGGCCTTTGTCTTTTTGGGTCTTTAAAGACACTGTATGCAGCTGCCACATAAGTCAATAAAGATTCTGAGAACACCTGACCAGTGGTGGCTCAGTGGATAGAGTATTGACCTGGGACACTGAGGTCCTGGGTTCAAAACCCCAAGCACCCACTTGAGCGTGGGCTCATCCAGCTTGAGCGCAGTGTCACCGGCTTGAGCTTGGGATCATTGGCACAACACTATAATCACTGACTTGAGCCCAAGGATGCTGGCTTGAGCAAGAGGTCACTCGATCTGCTGTAGCCCCCCGGTCAAGGCACATATGAGAAAGCAATCAATGAACAACTAGGGTGTTGCAACTATGAGTTGATGCTTCTTATTTTCTCTTTCTTCCTGTTGGTACTATCCCCCATCTTAAAAAAAGAAAACAAAAAACAAACAAAAAAACCCACTAAAATTATAATGCATACAAGAATGTTTCTTGAAAGGTAACTTATACCTATATAGTAAAAAAAATTACTTTCATTTTCTCAAAATGCAATTACAGGTCTTTGTGTGAAATCTGCAAAGTTGTTGACACCATTTTTGATGGTTTAATGTACAGTGAACATATTGTTAGTGCTAATATGAATGAATGATAAATTGCAGTTATATATTTTTAAGATTTGGAAAAAGGAAAAAATATCTATGAAGTAAGCTTGTGTATTAGTCTGTTTTTTGTTTTTTTTTTTATTCAGAGCCCCAGAAGATCACTGCTTCCAGTGCATGGTTCTTTTGATTTCCATGTGCATGTGTAACAGTTCTTCATGAGAGTACCAGTTGTCTCGCGAGTCCTTTCCATTGTTAGAAGAAACATATTCTTGTTTGGCTCCCAGCACATGGGGGAAAGATCGCATGTTGCACTGATGTGGTAAGAATACATCTTGCAAGAAATAAGGAGTATCTTCTCATGGGCGCTTAGTCAGGAGACAGGTCAGAAGTCCAGGTGGAAAATGTTTCTGGTGGTCTGGATTGGAGTATATATATATAATTAGCAAAATGACCAGCTGAGGTAGGGAAGAAAAGGGCAAGCATGAATTTTGCCTAAAAAGGGGAGACTATATTTTTGAAATGGTTAATCTTACATCGCTCACACTATGTCCTTTGCTGAGTGTGCCGCGTCACTAAGAGAGTTGTTTCCTCTTCCACTTCCTGCACAGCGTGGCCACTCTCTTCCCTGGGCAGCTGTGGGTAAGCTGCTCCAGGAAGGCCGGCAAGGCTGCACTCCTGGTATCTGAGCCATTTGGGGTTCTTGGTGGGCCTGTTTTCTTTTCTTTCTCTCTTTTACTATGCTCTTTTGTCACCATGTGTGCT
This sequence comes from Rhynchonycteris naso, assembly GCA_037038555.1. Taxonomy (NCBI): domain Eukaryota; kingdom Metazoa; phylum Chordata; class Mammalia; order Chiroptera; family Emballonuridae; genus Rhynchonycteris; species Rhynchonycteris naso. The sequence goes on along the minus strand of CM072999.1, from coordinate 194,642,819 downwards.
CCTGTAACCCATATCATGTTGGGCTTTGTTTCATTACCCCTCTTCTACTAGATTATAAGTGGATCCCTCCAGAGTAAATCTATGTTTTATTCATGTTTAGATCTTCAGTGTCCAGCACATAGCCTACCACATAGTAGACACTTAGTGCATGCTGATTTTGACATAGCGTTCATATGTACACACATACATAGAAATAAATTATATATACATGTATTCATTATAATTTTACTTTTAGGAACTAGTCCTATAAATAGAAATGAGGAAACATAAACCAATGTATACTATCAGTGTAGCTTTGGGCCCCAGTCTCAAGCTAAAGAATCTTAATAAATTGTAGGCAGAACTATGCCATCTGCTTTTCCTTAAATATATGTTTTCTTCAAAATTCTATGGTTTCCGGCCTTACCTATAATCACTCTATCTCTCCTTTGCCTTTTCTCTCACCTCTAATAACTCACCTCTCACTGTCCAGCTCTGGCCAGCTCTGAGGCCTCCCTGCCCGAGCTTCCCTAGGGCCATCTGCTGTAAGGCATAGCTCTCAGCAACGTTTTGTTAGCCGTGACACCCTGCTTCTTCTTTGTAGTTATTTCAGTCTTATCCCACTGGCCCAATGGTGTGTAAACTCCTTCCATACAGGAAACCATATCTTAGAGGTCTTTCTGTCCTGCATAGTGCCACAAACATGACTACTACTTAATAAGTATTTGTTGATTGAGTTAGCAAACGCATAAATATTTTTGGAAAACAGTGTATTTCAGCACCATAATGTCTATCATTAGTACATGTTCTAATGACGTCTTTGCCTTTCCCAGTGGCTGAGCTGGAAATCCATTCATTTCTTGTGGAAAAGTGTAGTAATGCTGAGTCTCCCACTGGGATCAAGAACACATGACAAGAACATGAAGGAGGGAGCGTGATGGAGGAGCTCGGTGACTGATTCTAAGGTCATAACAGTGGAACAAACCTATACATCTGCAGTTACAATGCATGACGAGGGATTCAAAATGCTATTTGGGCAAAATAAATTTAGCAATGAAGAAGAAAAGCTGTACATCACTTTAAAAGTGCTGTTTATTGCCCTGGTCAGATAGCTCAGATGATTAGAGCATCATGATGATACCGAAGTCCCAATAAAGCCAAATTTGCAGGTTTGATCCCTGGTCAGGGCACATAGAAGAATCAACCAATGAGTTCATAAATAAGTAGAACAACAAACTGATGTTTCTCTCACTCACTCTGTCTCTTTATTTATTTAATTTAAATAAAATTAAAAGTGCTGTTTATCATTATGTGTGATATAAGGTTTTGCTTTTCTTCTTTGGCTTGAGGACAGAGAATGGTCTTTCTTATGCATGTATTATTTATATAAGCATCATCCTGGGCTTCCTTGTTGACCAGACTTGTGGTCAGGCTGGAGTGTGTGTGCTAAGTGAAAATTAAACGTATCTCCATATTGAAACATTTCCTGCATTGTTTTGCTTAATTACACATAAGGTATGGTAGACAGAATAATGGCTCCCCAAAGATGTCCATGTCTGAATTTCCAGGACCTGTGAACATGTCACCTTAAATAGAAAAAGAACTTTATGTCAAGGACTTTGTGTCTGACCTGGACTATTCTACAGACCCAGATACATGGACTTGTAAACACAGAGAACTTTTCCTGGCTGTGGTCAGAGAGAGATATGACAGTGGGAGAAGGGTCACAGAGGTGTGATGAAAAAGACACAATACCAGTCATCACTGGTTTTGAAGATAGAGGAAGAGACTTTGAGCCAAGGATGTGATCAGCTTCTAAAAGATGGAAAATTTAAAGAAACATTACTCCTGGAGCCTCTGGGGAAGAATGCAGCCCAGCTGCTACCTGGACTTCCTCTCAGTGAGATGCACTATGGCCATCTGGCCTCCAGAACTGAGGGAAATGAATATGTGTTTTAAATCGAGAAACTAACTTTGTTATAATTTGTTATAGCAGCAGTAGGGAACTAATACATATGGTCTTGCATATAGAAAGATACTCTTTAAATAAAAAGAAAGAATTTTCTAGTCCTATATTTTCTCAGACAGTGAAATACAAGGAATATGTACAGTTAATTAGCTCCAAATCTACAGGTTTCTGTCCAGCCTCTTCATTTCAATGATTATTCCCTAGGTTTTGGCCTGAGGCCACACACTGGGTCTCACTTTGTGTCACTGTTTGTGACCAAGAGCTGAATCTGGAACTGCCTCTCCTGAGCCCTAGTTCAGGGGATTGTCATATCACTACAATTTCATAAATTTCTTTGAAGAGGAATATAAGAAGTAGGTATTCTGCAAGGATGTAGTGCTTTAGAGGAATAGAGATATATTTGAAGATAATAGTTAGCTAATACTGTTTTTTCTAAATTGATCATTTAGTGCAGTCCATTAAAGTAGACCCATATCCCATGACTAATCCCATATGCGTGTGCCCCTTTCTTTGTATTCTCTATAGATTTGCTGAGTAAAGAAAATTCTGGCTGTCTTATGAGGAGATGTTGAGAGGGAACAAAAAAGAATTAGTGAGAATATTTAAGATAGAGAATCCATAGCTTCTGACTTTTTGGATCATGAGCTCCTTATCAGTATAAGATTTTAAAGATAATCCCCATTATATGTGTGTTTAATTATTTGAAAATTATAGACACATACTTAACCATTGTAAACTCTGTAAGGTAACACAAAATTATAAATTTACCAAAGAATGAGATAAAAATAAATAAAATTGTTCTCATAGTTTCTTTCTGTGGTGCCACTTACATCAGCACTGCTCTAGAAAAGTTCTCTGCAGTTTGCCCTTTGTGTGACACTCGAACCTCACTCAGCTTCCACTGATGGCATCAACACCTTTATCCAGCATGATGGGTGATAAAGGTACCCTACCATGCCATATTAGAAGGGCCTGGTTTATTGTCTTTGCAAACTCTGTGGGAGCAGGACACTGACTTGTCTCCATTGGGTCACAGTGCCTGCCCACAGAGGTGCTCTGTGGACATCTGTCAGGTGAACAGATATATTCATGAGCGCTGGACTCTTATAGACAATGGGAAGAGCCAGAGCTGGTGTCTGGGGTAAGGTTAGTTGAAGAGGATATATAAGATCTGGGGAATTGTGGAGAACACCAAGGAAGAGTAGGAGGACATTATGAACAAAAGTCAAGAAGAGCCTAGAAGGCTTGGGGGGCAGTGACACTAACTTTACTGAGAGTGGAAGGTTCTTGTAGGAAAGTAAATTATTCTGTAGAAGGAGTTTTGGGTCAACTGTTTAATGAGTTAATGTGGTCAGGTTTTATCTTGTGGAAACTACAGAAAGTTTTTAAGCAATGGACTGATAGTGCATGTATACCATGATGGCAACAAAGACGATAATAAAACAACTAAGGCTTGTGGATGCTTCACCATCCCCAAACAGACAAATTGTCAACTGTGGAAATAACACATGCCAGGTGTGAGATAGGTCCGCACTAGATCATGGCACTGGATCGAAGAAGCCAGGGCTCAGTGTGAATTCAGTAATCCCCCTTCTCTGAGGGAAATACATTTTAATACCCCCCAGAGATGCCTGAAACCTCAGATAGTACTGAATGCTTTTTGTACTATGCTTATTCTTATACATACATGCCTGTGATGAAGTTTAATTAATAAAGTAGGCACACTATAAGATTAACAACAAGTAGTAAAATAGAACAATTATAACAATTACTGTAATAAAAGTTATGTGAGCATGGTCTCTCTCCCTGATCTGATAACTAAGATAGCTACCGAACGACTCACATGTAGGTCGTGTGTCCAGCATGGATACGCTGGACAGAGAGATGATTCTCCTCCCAGGTCTGGGTGGGCTGGACCAGGAGAACAAGAGAGTTCATTGTGCTATTCAGAACAATGTGAAATTTAAAACGTATGAATTGTTTATTTCTGGAACTTCACATTTAATATTTTTAGGCCACAACTGCGGGTAACTGAAACCGTGGAAAGTAAAACGGTTGGTAAAGGAAGACTACTGTGCTCTCGAACTAGACCGGATGACCACTGAGCTGTGGCTGGGGTGGGGAGAAGCCAGGGGAAGCCTTCACGGGTCAAGGGAAGATGTAATTCACCACATCAGTCTGTCAGGAAAGGGATTGATTTTCAGGAAAAGATGCCAAGTTTGGTGTAAGGTAAGCTGAATTTTACATAGGACTGTGACATTCAGTTTTTTATAAGTAGTCAGATCTTGGAACTGATTTTAATGATTATAAAAAGAAATTTGGGAGGTATATTATGGGGATCTGTCTTCACTTAACTAACACAAAAGTCTTTGTGCCCAAGCCTTGAAAGCTCTCCAAGGAAGGAGTGTGCTCGTGCAGCTGGGAGATGGTCTAGAGGACCAGGGCAGGCTCAGTTGTGGCGGCTCTCAGGGGCAGAGCAGGGACAGTAAGGATGTTTCCCAGAAATGCAAAGACCCCAAGCAAAGCCCCATCCAGGAGCCAGAGGCATCTGACCTTCTGGGGAATGGCTTGCTACCTAGACCCAAAAAGTGTTATGACATTCCTGCAAGAAAGTGTCAGAGGGAGATCCGGACTCTTTGGGTGGGTTCGCCATGGGAGCTTTCCCTGGGCTCGTAATGGACAGATGACAGGCAATTCCAGACCTTCACAGAAGCTTAAAGGGTGGTGGAGCATTTTTCCTATTGCTGACTCTAGGGACCCAGGACTGTAAGAGTTTCTGTGAAGCAATTGGTGATTCCCTGAAGATCCTGCACAGAATTTCTAGATTCAGGCATTATGTGTGTGTGCACTTGGCAGATATGTTGGGGTGGAGGAGGCAGGGGCTGCTATGTGAGTGCTAACTTCTTCCTGGGTGTGGCCGCATCACCTCTGAACTTTGACAGGCAGGGACAGACTCTTCGGTCTGCTCCTTTTCCCCACCCCACTTATCTCCAAAGAGAGCTCCTTTCTCCTCCTTTGCCTCTCTGCGAGGATGAGCCACTTGCCAAGCCTACTTTCCCATTGTCTGCACCTCCCCACTGCAGCCTGGGGTTTGGAAGAGCACAGCTTTCAGTCTGTCCACGGACATGTGGCTGATGAGGAATGGGGTGCATTGTCTTTGTTGCCTCTTACTGTGGTAGCTCCTTCCTGTTATTTTTATATTCAAACAGACTTTAAAACAGTTCTTAACACAGCCACAGCTCCCAAATTATCTTTTTTTGAGATAGGGAGTTGACCAACATATATTGTGCCTCATGGAGGCTCTAATTTACATCATATAGTGTATACTCAACCCACACAATTCTGATGTTTCTTCTTAATGCTGAAAAGTTAAGTGCAGTTTACAGTTTGGTCTTCCCAGGATTCTCTTTGTGCCTTAGAAAAGGTGGCCCTGGTGTGAAGGCCAGTTGCAGCACCCTGCATGTGAAATCATCCGGCAATCACTCTTCCATTTTTGGAGGAAATGTAGCAGCTAAGAAATATGTGTTCCAGAATGAAAGGACCCTAGATGTCTTTTTAAAAAATGTGTTTCTTAACTTGTTCTCTGGTATAATTCCTGCATTTATGGATAATACTTCTCAGTCTTTCATGAAATTTCTGTCTCTCATATGTGGAAAAAACAGAGGCTATTTTAAATTATAAAGACAAGCTTTAATCTAGTCCAAGAAATTGGGGAAAATAGACTTTTTTAAAGTTTCAGCCCCATTTCCCTACCTAATGTTAAATATGGCTATTTATCTCAATTTAGAGGGTTTTCTTTGTAGAATATGAATGAGCTATTTCCTGGGTAACAAAAAGACAAGCCTTTCAAGTACAAATGGAGCTCTGGAGATCTCTCAATTTGAAAGACAAATCTCTGTATAAACACAACTGTTTTTCCATATTTCTGGGAACACTCCATCTAGCTGTTTGGCCACATTTTCTATTATGATTTTTATAATTTGAAACTATGGTTAATAGCTCAGCAGAGATGTATCTGTGTTCAGTCTCAATAAGGATATGTTCACATTGCCTTAAACTGTGTTGGTGAGCAAAAAGATAGTAATTTTCTATAGAAATTGTTCTAATCTGATCAATAAAATTAGACATTGTATATTTTCATTCCCCTGCATTTATCTAAGCTCAGGCCAACCAGTGATCTCATTTCATGTTTTCGTTTTCCTTATTAAATGCCTGGTTATACCTGTTGCCTTTAAGCTCAAATTTCACAGTAAGTCTTCCTTTTTCTTTACGTAAATGAATGGCATGGCATCAAGATTAACTTCCATAGGGAGTAATTTGTAGGTCATTGTGTATCTAGCACCTTCTGCCAGGAAGCATACCTGGGTATAGGAAGATGGAGCCATTGCATTCAGAAATACCCTTTGAGGCCAACTGAGCCTGACTGTTTTTTGAGTGTCACATCCCTGTAGGTGGGGCTTATGAACCCTCCTCCCCTTCAGCTCTCCACCCCCAAGGTTTTAGGACAGAACTGGATGAGTAAATCCATGGCTTGATAGACTGAAGAGAAAATGAGGCTCTGTGCTCCATATTCATGTGCATCTGCCCCTCGTGGTGCCATGCTAATTGGCTGGCCTGGGCACAAGACTAGGCAGCACAGGTTTCCCACTGCTTGCACAGGGCATCTTATCTGCTGTGACAGGAGGAAGGCAAGTGAGTTGCGTGGGGCTGAAAGAAGCACTGCTCTGCCCAATATGGCAGCCTCCTGATAGACACTCAAATGATGATCTGTTCTAGGAAGCTTTATATTAAAAGTATACTTAGATATTAATAAGCATATTGCTATTGCTGTTTTGTAATTTAAGTGAGGTAATGCTTGCCTGACCAGGTGGTGTCACAGTGGATAGTCGGACTGGGATGCAGAGGACCCAGGTTCGAGACCCCGACGCCAGCAGTTTGAGCACAGGTTCACCTGGTTTGAGCAAGATTTGCCAGCTTGAGCTCAAGGTCGCTGGCTCAAGCAAGGGGTCACTCATTCTGCTGTAGCCCCCTGGTCAAGGCACATATGAGAAAGCAATCAATGAACAACTAAGGTGCTGCAACGCAGAATTGATGCTTCTCATCTTCCTTCCTGTCTGTCTGTCCCTCTCTCTGACTCTCTCTGTCTCTTTCACCAAAAAAAAAAAAAAAAAAAGAAGAAATGAGGTGATGCTTAACCTGCATCATATCTGGCTTTAAAAATCTGGAGATATATTCTGTTTATTCCTGTGAATTAGTTAAGTGGTGTTCAGTTGTTGCTTTCATATTCAAGTCAGCTTATAAAACAGCACACCCACTTGGGGAGGGTGGGAAAGGGAGAAGGGTAGGGGCACAAGGAAAACCAGATAGAAGGTGACAGAGGACAATTTGACTTTGGGTGATGGGTATGCAACACAATTGAATGATAAGATAATCTGGAGATGTTTTCATTGTACATATGTACCCTGATTTATTGGTGTCACCACATTAAAGTTAATAAAAAAAAAAAACAGCACACCCACTTTTTGTTCTCATGCTGGGTTTTTCTCTTATTCTGAAGGTCAGATGGAATGTATTCAAATTCTGTTAACATGCGGGAGTCAGAAATGGAAAAACAATTTAACCTTTTATAACTTTTTAAAGAGACATACACTATCAGGAAATTAGTTTATAGTAGTTACAGACAAATGCACAGTCCTGAATATTTTCAACTATCAAACATGAATAAGAGGGATGAAGATTGGAAAGGGTGGGTATGTTGAAACATTTGATTTTGGAGTACTACTCATTCATTGCTTGAGGGACTCTACAACCTCATTCTGGTTCAAGAGGGGAATATTTCATACTATCCATGTCCTCATCAGCTCACAACACCTAGACCCACATTCCATTTGGCACCAGCGCCAATATCTGTTGGTGGAGGACCTGGAGCCAAATGGAAATGAGATTTCCCCATAAAGATGGTGGCTCCACAAAGGATTATTGTGGGAAACACAGTAAGTTCATTTAGGCAGTTTCTTCCTTTTCACTAAAAGTGTTTGTTTGTTTTTTAATTTCTAAAGCAATGCTTACTTATGTACATGTGTGTAAATTACAATGCTGCAAGTTAGGCCTCCGTATCTAAAATCACAACCTCTTCATACTCTCTTCTCCCTTTTTTGATTTTTTTTATCACTTGTCACTGATAAATATACTCTGTATCTTACTTGTTTTGCGTTTTGCCTGTCTCCCCTCTAAGAATTGTCCTCTGGGAAGGTGTATATGTATGTTGAGTTCACGAATGTGAAGTACTCTCGGTACTGAGCACAATGCCTGCGAGTACAGTCAATATATGTTGAATGAAATAATGAACTAATATTTTAAATGATTCCCAGAGTATAATTTTTGTATAGTAATAGATATTTTTCAATTAATTATCTTTTTAAAATATTAGAATGGTAGTTCAACATAAGAAACTCACAATTTAATATGCCACAGCAATAGAATAGAATAGAAGAGCAACCACATGCTCTTCTCTGTAGACACAAAGGGAGGCATTTGACAGACTTTAACATCCTTTCATGCAGAAAAGAACACATAAAATAATACAGAAGTAGAAAGGGACTTTCTCAACTAAGTAAAGGGCATTCATGAAAAACCCACAGCTAACACCACATTCAATGGTGAAAGACTGAAAACACTTTCCCCTAAGATTAGGACCAAGAAAACAGGGCTGCTTCCTTTCACCATTGCTATTCAATATTGTACTGGAACTTCTAGCCAGAGCAATTGGAAAAGAAATGATAGGCATCCAAATTGCAAAGAAAAATAAAACTATCTCTATTTGCAGATGACATGACCCAATGTGTAGAAAATTCCAAAGAATCTACGAGAAAGCTACTGGAGCTAATAAACAAATTCAGCAAAGTTGCAGGGAAGAAGTTTAACACAGAGAAATTAATTGTCTTCTATATATATGCAATGTGTTTCTATATATGTGCAATGAACAATCTAAAAAGAAAATTAAGAATGTATTTCCATTTAAAATAGTGTCTAAAACAGTAAAATATCTACAAATAAATTTATCCAAGGAAGAAAGACATGCACATTGTAAACTACAAAACATTGCTGAGAAAAATTTAAAGACCTTAAGTCAGTGGAAAGACATATGCTAAGATGTCAATACTACCCCAAATTCAATGCAATCCCTATCAGAATTCCAACAGGTTATTTTTTGTTTCTTTGTGTTTCTTTTTTTTTCAAATATGCAAAAGCTGATTCTCAAATTTATATGGAATTGTAAAGGGTCCTAAACCGCCAAAATAATCTTGAAATAAACACTTCCCAATTTCAAAACTTATAAAGCTACAGTAATCAGAATAGTGATACTAGCATAAAGATAGACATAGAGACCATAGGAATAGGCTAGACCAGAAACGTACACTCATGCATCTGTGCCCAGCTAATTTTTGACAAGGGTACCTACCAAGTCCATTCAATAGGGAAAGAATACTTGTTTCACCAAATGGTGCTGGGACAACTGAATTGCCAAAGAATAAAGTTGCAACTCTGTCTCACACCAGATACAAAAATTAACTCAAGATGGATCAATTACCTAACCATAAAAGCTAAAACTCTTAGAATAAAACACCAAAAAATTTTCACGACCTTGGATTTGGCCATGTATTCTGAGATATAATACCAACACCATAAGCAGCCAAAGAAAAAGAAAACAGATAAATCTGTCTTCATCAAAATTAAAAAATTTTGTGCATCCAAACATATTATCATAAAAGTAAAAAAAACATGCAGTAGAAGGGAGAAAAATTTGTAAGTCATCTATCCAATAAGGGTTCACTATCCAGACAATACTCCTAAAACTAAACAGCCCAATTAAAAAATGTGCAAAATATGGCAAAAAATATAATATGAAAAGACAACATGTGCAATGGGGGAAAATATTTGCAAATTATTTGTCCGATAAGGGATTAACATCCAAAATACATAAAAGACTCATACAACTAGGTAGCAAAACACCCCAAATAATCCAATTAAAAAATGTGTCAAGGACCTGAATGGACATTTTTTCCAAAAAAGATATACTAATGACCAACAAGTACATGAAAATGTGCTCAGCATCATTAATCATAAGGGAATGTGAAGATATCATCTTACTCCCGTAAGAATGGCCATCAAAAAGACAAGAAATAACAAATGCTAGCAAAACATGTGGAGAAAAGGGAACTATTGTTCACTGTTGGTGAGACTATAAATTGGTACAGTCACTATGAAAATGAGTGCAGAAGTTCCTCAAAGAGTTAAACATACAACTACCATGTGACTTACCAGTTTTCCTGGCAGTATATCTCAAGGAAATGAAAACACGGTATTGAAGAGCTACCTGTCCCCCAGCGTTTGTAGCAGCATAGGTCACAGTAGTCAAGTCATGGAGAGAAAACTACTGAAGTGTCCATCACCGAATGAATGGGTAAAGGAAATGTGATGCGCGCGCGCACACACACACACACACACACACACACACACAATGGAGTATTTTTCAGCCACAAAAAGAAGGAAATCCTGCCATTTGCAACCATGTAAATGGACCTTGAAGGCATTATGTTAAGTGAGCCAAGTCAGACAGAGGAAAACAAAAACTGTGTGGTCACAGTTATATGTAGAATCTTATGAAAAAAAATCTTACTAAAGAGATTAGATTTGTGGGTACTAGAAATGGTGGGTGGAAGGGTGAACTAGATGAAGGTGTGAAGGTGGTCAAAACATCTAAACTTCCAGTTACAAGCTAAATAAGTACTACGGATGTAATATACAATATGATGATATAGCTAACACTGCTGTATGGTATATATGAAAATTATTAGAAGATAGATCCCAAGAGTTCTTACCATAAGGACAAAACATTTTTTCTCTTTCTTTTTTTTTTTTTGATCTCTCTGAGATGGTTGTTAAATTAGTGTGTAAGTCAAATCATTATGCCGTGCAGCTTAAATTTATACATTGCTTATGCCAATTATATCTCAAACTGGAAAAACCTTTAAATAAATAAAATATCAAGAAAGAAAATGGGCAAAGGACTTGAATAGACATTTTTCCAAAGAGGAGATGCAGGTGACCAAAAGCACATGAGAAGATGCTCACCGTACTTAGTTATTAGGGAAATACCAATGAAAACTGCAATAAACTACCACCTAGTACAGGGGCTATAAACAAAAACCAGGAAGCAACAAGCTCTGGGAAGGATGTGGAGAAATTGGAACCTTGTGCATTCTTGGTGTGGATATAAAATAGTACGGCTGCTGTGGAAAACAGTTTAACAGTTCCTCAAAAGCCAAATGTAGAATTAATATATGGCCTAGCAATTTCATTCCTAGGTATATACCCCAAAAAGTTGAAAACAGGAATTCAAACATATATTTGTACACCAATGTTCAGTGTAGCAGTATTCACAACAGCCAAAAGGTGAAACACTCCCAATGTCCAGACAATGGATGCACTGATAAATCAAATGTGGTATATCTATACAATGAAATATTATTCAGCTGTGGCAAAAATAAAGTTTTTGTATAGGCTACAATATGGATGAACCTTAAAAAACATATGTTAAGTGAAATCAGCAAGGCATAAAAAAGATGAGCATTGTATAATTCCAGTTATATCCAGAATCGGCAAATTTATAGAGACAAAGTAAATTAGAGTTTGCCAGGAGCTGGAGGGAGGGGAGAATGGAGGCTTACTGCTTGCTGGTTACAGAGCTTCTGTTTTAAGTGAAGGAGAATCGGAAACACATAGTGGTGAATGTGTTAATAGTGTGAATGTAATCAATACTATTGAATTGTATACTTAAAGTGGCAAAATTTATTATATATATCTCACCACAAATGTAAAAACATAATGGAATTCTTTGGAATAGAATAATGTTGAGTTTAATTTCTCCTACTCCAGAATAATGTCTCACAGATCTGGGTATAAGAAGAGATTAGGTGATAAACTCTCAGTGATATAACTGCATATGATAAGAATTCAATAGATCCTTGCTATCCAGAGGGAATTAATCTCCAAATATGAGGCTGCAAAAATGTTTGTAGAGTCTCCTGGCTTTCTCCAAAATCATGAATAGCAAATTAGGTATTTCCTTACCCTGAAGTGTAATTGTTCATGAAGAAATATTTTTCAGCATTTTGCACATGTGTATAAGAATGATTAGGAAATAAAATTTTTAGGATGAGATGTAGGTTCCCATTCTTCACCCAAGTCCCTCCCTCACCAGCCCAGTGCATGATTCTATTTGTATTGGAGCAAACCAGTATATACTGGACTGAGGGACCGTAAGCTCCATGAGACATAAATGAAGCCACCTTGCACCTGCCTGGCACATAGTGTGAGCTCTAGAAAACTTGTTAAGTAAATAGATGAGTAGGTCACTCTCAGGGAGTTGGAACCAGTCTTCAATCTGTCAGTGCTTATGGTTATTCTGTGCAGTTTTGCTTTTGAAGAACATACTTTGATATTAGGAATGTGTTCTGAGAAACAGTTAGTTTGATCTACAGCAGTGGCAATTCCTCTTTCTCATGCTGAAGTGGGGCTCAGCTTCTTGACCTTCTCACCCATGAGCAGGGTGAAGGAAGCCTGGGGTGTGTGTGTAATGCCGGTGGCTGAGGCCAGGCAGGTTCACGTTGGATTCAGGCAGATGGTAGAGAAACTGCAGAGCCAGAAAGCGTTGGGCCATTCTGTTTAATATAGTCTCACAACAGCGGACAAGCACACAGGCACAGGAAAAAGCCTCTCAGGCTAACAAACAGCAAAATGGCCCCACATGATGGCAGGCAGGTAACCTGCCTTCCACAATCCCCCATCTCTCTCAAGCATAAGCATCCATAGCCTTATATAGGCCGCACACACATGGCGCAGCCACGCACTCATGTGCTGATCAGGCAAAGTGCTTGCAGCTGGTAACCCACTTGAGCAAGCCTAACACAGCTGCCCCACAGAGGGCTTCCTTCCTGCTCCCCCAGATTGATGGCTCACAAGAACCAGCCTCACTTGCCAGTGCTCTGTCCTGCCCTCGGATTCCATTACTCCTCAATCTGTTGGGCAACCCAAGTGGCCCCTGTGCCCACTCTGATGACATGTAGCACCATCATAATTGCCCCCTTCTTCTCAGAGGCAGATTTAACGGCGGGTGCACTGAGCATACACCCTAGGCCCTGACTTCTGAAGGGCCCCACAAAACCCCAACTTTACACTTTTTTCTAATGACACCAAGTTTTGATTCATATGTGCAATTTTAGCATTAATAGTACATAATATTTCTTATTTATTTAAAAATATGGTTAACATGTATTTTTTCTTTTCCCTGTCTCTCTTTTTTTTTAAGGGGCCCAATATTTTCTTCTGCGTTCAGGGCCTCAACCAACCTTAATCCGCCTCTGCCTCTTGCCTCTGTGTCTCCAGCCACACTCACCTCTCCATGTCTAGGCTGAACTGGTTAAAGAAACTTATTCACACAATTGGAGATATTTTTATAAAGTCCTCATGATGTCATAATTTGTTTGCAACACTCTCAGTAAGTCCTGGTGACTGGTGATGCCTTCCCTATTGACTGTTCTTTGTGGCCTTTCTGACTGATGTGTTCTGGTGGGCCTGTATCTGAGGATGCCCTTTGAAGCCTCAGAGTGGCCCAGCAGAGGCATGCATCTGTCAGAATCCTCACAGCCTTGATCTGCTTCAGGCTCCCTGCATATAGTAATAGTGAGCAATGGTCAGGTCTCTGCTGAAGTAGCCTGTCACTGTGTCTGCTCCCCAGGGATGGAATGCTTTGGAGACATGGGGTACCTAGCCCGTGTCACTTCCAGGAAGCGACATCATCATCATCACTGTTAGAAGGGACCAAGCATCATTTTTCTTTTTTAGGAGAAGGAGGGAAGAAAAGGCTTAGTCAGTGGTTCTGCAATTTTTCATGTGTCAGACACCTCCATTCCCGAGATTTGGAAGACCTGGAGTGTTCTGAGAGTTTGTATTTCTTACAAGTTTGCAGATAATGGTGATGCTGCCACAACATCAAAGGGACCGCGCTTTGAGAGCCGGTGGCCTGGCGCTGCAGAGCCTGCTGGAGTGCGGGCCTTGGAGACAGCACAGGTAGGAGGCACCTGGATAGAAGAAGGTGCCCTGAGCAGAACGAACGCCTCCGGCTGTGCGGGCACAACCCCCTCTGGGTGAACCTTTTCCTGTTTTGTGCTATTCAATCACTGATGAGGCTACAGTGTTGTTAATATTTTAAGGCTTTTTGGAGTCTTTGGTACTATAAAAGATATTTACTCAATAACTAATACCTTATTGTTCTTAGAACAGGATCTTAGAGGGTAAAGTCAGGAGGAGAAGGAAACCAAGAGCACAAGAGTATTGATTTTGATTCAGAGGAGCTAGATTCTTGGTTTTATGCAGAAACACTTAGTTTGGATGAATTTGTCTGAGCCACAGAAATCAAAGCTGCTTACCTACCAGGAGCCTCCTAGGACTGAGGGTGAAGCAAACGTGATTATTGGGTGTGGCCTCACGCGCTCCAGCCTGCCGACACAACCATGCCACATGGCCAGTCCACCACGGCACCCTGCTGTCTTCGAAAGAACTGCCTTCCAAAGTTCCAATACTGTCATCAGATCAGTGCTCTGCTCTGCTCTTTGAGATGCTGCACAGCTCATGGAAACCTGGAAATATGACAGCCCTGGCCTTCCTTGTTTCCATTTAGGCACTTGAAGGGGTTGGCCAGCAAGCTCCACAGATAAAAGAAGTCATTTAGGCTTCAGTTTCAGATAAAAGACTTGAGGTTCATGAAATGTTCCTGAAGCATAACAATGTAGCTTCTGTTCTGTGCTGTGAAACACATTAGAACGGGAACAAAGGAGCAGGACTGTGGAGTCTGCTGGATCCTGACCCTGCCAGGGCTGTGAGCCAAGTTTTAGGATTTGGGCCTTCCTCAAGCTAATGAAATATCCACCTGACAGGCTGCTTGGTCTTGTTCATTCTTCTACCCCATCCTATCTATCTTCTTACCTTAACTTGCACCTGCTGGCCTTAATGTTGCTAGGAGGGTTATGGACAAGCCATTTAAGGTCAAGTGCAGTAGAATGATTTTATTTATGAATCGCATAGGTCCCCGATGAATGCACTGCAAAATTTTATATTCTCTCATGAATAATATTGCTCCACAAATATATTACATCTTTGTTTTTGATGAATGAAAAAGGGCAGGTTTTATAGTTTGCAGTGGGCATTTATGAACAAAATTCCACCTCTTCTTTGGTAATATGTAAAGGAGACTTTGTGGCCGGGTATATGCCTGCCTGTCTTTTACAAACTTTACAGGATAGTGTTAATTTTTAATTTAGTCATAATCTCAGTGTGTCATTATCATTCTCTGGACAGCATTTGTTTGTAGAAGTCAGTGTTAATTAAACTTCTCAACTGAAATGAAAATACAGAAATAGAGTGAATCCCTTCCCTCTCCACCTCCCCCCAGCTGAACAGGATGGGTTTAAACACTTGAAGGCAGAATATAGTTCCCAGAAAAAGAAAACCTAATTATAGCCTAATGACACCAGGTGAGTTTTGTTTGCTTTAAACTGCAGACATTAAAATCTGTCTTCCTCTTGCCCAAACTATATACGATCCTAGATGAGAGAGGAAGAGCACGTTTCCTGCCATCTCTGCTTCTCCAGTGGTGGTTGTGGGCACTTTTCCAGAGCTGAGGTGTTTCTGACAGAGTACAATACCCCAGCCAGACAAATTCAAAAATTTGGTGGACCTTGGGAGTCCTGAGGTCCAGCTGGGTATGTCTGGCTGAAGGCGACCATTATAGAGGACTCAGGCTGACCTAGGAAAATGGATAATCCAAGGACTGCGGGCAGTGGGCTTGGTTCAGAGTTCCTCTTGGAGTCAAGTCATTGGAAACAGTCTGGGTCCTGTTTGGTTTGGAGTTAAGTTGGTTCATGGAACAGAGACAAATGCCATGGTTTCCTGGGAACTGCACGTTGGGCCCTGAGTTTTCCTTGGCCTGGTACAGCTCCTCCTGGTTTCTGGAAAGTCCTCAAGAAAGAGTTAGACCAATGGACAGCTGGCTTGACTCCAGAGAAAATAGAACTCACTGACAGATTCCAGGATATCAATATTGGTTTGCTGTTTTTAGTTCGGTGCTTTGCAGTTTTTCTTAACTAGACCTTTTCCGTTTAGGCTGGTCAGCTCTTCCACCTCCCACTGTAAGGAATGCCAAGTTAGCAGTGGACGTTCTGTTTTATATTAATTAATGCAGTGTTTTGTTGCTGGTGTCCCAGATGCCTTTATATATTAATGTGTGTGGACTCCTGTTACTCTTCTTAATGAAATCTTATGAATAGCCAACAAGGCCTTGCCCTTCTCCTAGAACTCACAGCCTTCTCAGGAAATAACAAATAATATGAAACAATTAACTCACAATAACAGCAGTTTATGACTATATAATAAACTGTGGTACTGATACTAACAGATACATTCACCAGAGGAGTCAAAGGAAATGGTACAGAGAGGTAGGATATTATTGTCCTCCACAAAGAAGGGACAGGAGATGCCATTATAGGGAAACAAAATAACTTGAATAAAGGGACAGAGATGGCAATAAAAATGGTGTGTTCATGGGGGTGCGGGAGATCAGTTTCCTCAGGATGGAGAGCTTGTTAGGGTAATGGTGAAATCATTAGATTAATCTGGGAGATCAGACAGCGAAGGGCCTTTAACCTGGAACAGCACTAACCCTGATGCAGAGGCAAGTGAGAGCCTTGCTTGTCAACCATGGGCTGTGCTTTCCTCAGGGTGGGGGGCTTTGTGTGTGAGAGATTGCAAATTGGCAATCACGGGCCACATCTGGTCCAGATGTGCGTTTGGTTTGGCATATACACTGCTGTCTGTCAGTGTTTTAAAATTATGAATAAATTGCCAAAGTTAAAAAACATTGGAAACTTTATGCTAATCCAGTCAAATTTCTCTCTCAAAAAATGAGATGTAGTAGCAGTTGGGCCTGCATTGTTAGTGGTCCATGGTGGTGGGGGCATAGCACGTTGTTCCCCATGACCCTACTGGCACTTCCACACAGAGACCAAGAGTCTTTTGTAGACATGGTAAGGATGCCCTGGGTTCCCTTCCACCAGCCCATTCCCCCTTCCCTTACTGACATCACCTGCCTGACAGCTGGTGCTTGAGTTCATCTGGCCTAGTTATGGTTCTCTGCAAATTTTTGCCTGGCCTAATAGTTTTAAACATGAATAAGAGAATGGAGTGATGTGGATACTATTTATTTATTCATTCATTCATTCATTTACTTTTACTTGCCATTTGATTTGTGTTTTTTAATTGAATTTATTGGGGTGACATTGGCTAATAAAATTATTCAGGTTTCAGGTGCACAATTCTATAATGCATCATCTCTATATTGTATTGTGTGTTCACCACCCCAGGTCAAGTCTCCTTCCATCACCATTCACCCCCACTTTACCCTCTTCTGCCTTCCCCCACTCCCCTTCCTCTCTATAATTTAGATTAGATTATGCCTTTTACCAGAAAAAAATTCTCTACTAAAAACTTGTTTGTCTTATTCTTTTTGATGTATCAAGAAAAGTGACCTGTGAGAAAAGGGTGAAGTGGTCAAAATAAAATAAATATGTCCTGAGAATGTAATGTATAGATAGCATAGTGACTATAGTCTTGCATACATGAATATTGCTGGGAATAGATCTTAAAGATTTCATCACTAGAAAAAGAAGTTTAACTATGTGTAGTGATTAATGTTAACTAGATTTATTGTAGTGATTATTTTGCAACATTGTCCCCACAATGGAGTAGGCTTTTTAGGAGACTGAAGTAAAATTAATGAATACTTTCATAATTTGATGGGATTTTTCTGAGGTAAAGAATAAAAAAAGGAACACCAGGAGTAAGAAACCCTGGTTGTGCCATTTCTCTAAGAGGTGAACTTTTTTTATGCTTCCTTTTGCCTTTCTGCAAGATAGCTGTGGTGTTAGACTTCCTTTCCTCAGTCTGAGTGAAACTGAGGCCCTGACCTTCCCAGGAACTGACCTTCCCAGAAAGAGTTATGTGTTGATGGGACTAACAACTGAAACCAACTGAAATAGAAGTTCGCTTGGCTGGAAAATACAAGCTTGCCTGAGAAATCACCTGACTGCAATTCCTCATGCCCACCATCAACCTTTATAACCAACAAAGGAAACAGAAACTGTAGCGCTTCTAGAAAACAGCTCACCCAACTGTTTTCATTTTGTGAACTTCTTGTATTTTGTCTCAGTAGTTTCTGAAGGTTGAGAGTTGGGACAAAGCCTGACTCTGTGCAGGTAGACTGGCCTGGAGTAGATTTTCAGTAGCAAAGGGGAAAGCTTTGGAAGTCTGAGGCTGGAGCTCAAGTTATAGGATTTTGGAAAGAGGACAGTAGGTATTTTCTAGTCCAACTGCCTTTTTTCATAGGTCCAGAAAGCAAGATGATAAGCCCAGGGGATAACCAGGTCCTTATGTCTCAGAGCTGTTCTCCTGACCCCCAGTTTACTGCTATTTTTGATGAGCTGTATGCACATTTAGGAAGGAGAAAGAAGGTGCATGCTCATATGGACAGGCAAGCAAGGAGATTGGTCAGATTGGTTTAGTGCAGGAGCAGGGCTGCAGGACAAATTCATCAGGCACATACTATTAGTTAGGAGAAAGGTAGCTTTTTCTTGGTCCCTCCCTCTGATGACCCACCTCAGGTCAAGTAATGATGCCAAAGACATGCATTCTTCATTCACCTGTTCATCAGCCCGTTATTTCCCTTCCTCCCTGCTCTGGATTTACGGCATTTAGTTAGTTGCAGGAGGAACAAGAGTTACCGGGACACCGAGAGGAACCGGAACCTCTCTCCTTTTCACTGACTTGAGCGAAAACCCTCCTTGTTTTTCCCCCAAGACCCTGGTGACTCAGTGTAGTCTGAGAAGCCACAAAATTTGCATTACCTGGGGCCTGATGAAAAATTCAGAAGCTTAGAGACCACCCCAACCTACTGAATCATAGTCTGCATCTTAGCACCATCACTTGTTGATGAGGATGCACTTCAGAGTGGAGTTATGCTGCCCTGCATGGTCCCCTGTGCCCTGCATCTGTACTCCTTAAGTTCATTTTGAGTATCAACTAAAGTTCTGGTTTGGAACATAGATTCAGCCTTGTGCATTCCGTGCCTGACATTCTTGCTCGGCTCTGCGTTGCTTACCAGACCTAAGACCTTTTGCAGTCTAGCACCCCCTTGACTTCCAGTGACCCTGATTCCTCCGTGATACCTCCTGAGTTCCTTGCTTTGAACCTCACTTCTTGAGGGCTCTTTTCCCCTCATCCACCTGGCACAGTGCCCTCAGTCACTTTCAGGCTTTGCTCAGGTTTATCTCTGTGAGGCATGGCACCATGTCCAGGCATCTGTGTCCAGTTCTCTGATGGTCTGTCTGATTCCCGCTGTCCATGGCATGCTGTGATCCTGGCACTGTGCCTGGCTAGTTTGGGTGTGTTGGGTAAATGAACATTTGTAGGAAAGGGCATTGCTAGGCCTCAGCTTAAAAGGAATATTATTCTGCAGGTTAATGGGCTACTTTGATGGGGTGATGATAGATATTTGTTGAGTAGACCATTTTAAAAAGAGCCATGTCGTGGTTCCCTTTAAAACCTAGTGGAACATTAGGTTTTCAGCAAGACGAGCTTGGGAGTTGCTGATGTGACATATCCCTTTCCCTGGGAAGCGGCTTGTGCCTTTAAAATGCTTCTGGAAAAGGATCCCTTACACAAGTGTTTGGTGATGTGGGCCTATAGCTCATAAATGCTAGTCTGAGTGGTCGACCAAGATCAGCCAAGTCCCTGTCTGATCTGGGGCCCCCACCATCCTTGACATTCTGGAAATTTCTTTATGAAGGTCTTACCTTCTATTGTGATCTAAACTTATTCCCTTTTAGAAATAAAAACATGGACTCTCAGGCCTCAGGGGAAAGGAAAGTAACTACTATTTCCTACGCCCAAGCTTTGAAGGCTGTGCTTGAACTGTAGTCAGATGTCGCTGGTAGGGCCACGGGGTCTGCCAAGCATGGAGAAGGAAGGAGGGGTGAGGGTCTGAGCGCAGGTCATGGGGCTTTGCTGGGCTGGTATCAGATCCACAGAGAATGTGGGAGCATAGAGGCAGGTGTGTGAAGGACAGATATAAGCAGAGGCACCTGTCATAGGACATGTGAGTAAACTCAGTAGAAATCAAGTTGAATTCCTTTCTTAAAGAGTAGAGCTCATCATAAAATAGATTTTTAGAATTTAAAAAACAAAAGTTCTTACACAAAAAGTAAAAAAAAAAATTTTAAGTATAGTTAGATGTTTTTTTGGTTTATTCACTTCACGGAAGATAATCTCCCATGATGATGTTATATTGCTATTTTGCCTTTAAAATAAGTCATGCTAAAACAGTCAGTTAAAACACATACGCACCAACTTCACTTTTGCCGCTGCATCTTCTGGGTCAGCTGACTGTTGCACAGGGGCACAGTGTCACCTCACACAGGGTACTGCTCCCTGGTAGTATCCACATCTCAGGCTAGATAGAATGCCATGTTCAATATTCTCTCTGTGGTTATTGATAACTATTTTAAATGAGTCTGATATATGACTATAATTGTAATTTAGAAAATCAAATTAGGCTTACTTATTCTCATTTGGGAATTATTTGATTACTTTGGCAAAGGAGCAAATCACATAGTAACAGAAAATTAGATAAAATTACTAAAAATATTTGAAAGACACCATTGTATTAATGTTCAATATTTTCACATTTTTTCTCTTAATTAAAAACATACTGAAAATAGCTTTATGACATGGATTAATTATTTTAAAATTAGATTTGGGCCATGAGAAGCGTGGCCAGTGTCAGCATCTAAGAAAGAGAGTGGTCATCTAAGTAAAAATTCAGGATTCCGGCAGAACCTGCAGTCTTCCCAGGAAGCTGTGACTGCGTGGCTTGGGGCCACAGCAGAGTCGCCAGAGTGGGTGGAAGAGCGGCTCCCATTCTGACTCTCAGCATAGAAAGCTGTCCTGACACCATCCACAGTTATCCTAAGGCAGGTGGATTCTCTGCCTCTTTTGAGAGTGAACATACCTGCCAGGAAGAGGCATGACTGAGGAAGTGTCAATGAGGAGACTGTCTGGGAGCAGAGCGGCCCAAAACAACACATGTCCTCTGCTGAACCTCAGGCCTATCTTACCTCAAAGCACCTAACTCAGGGGTCAAGGACCTATGGCTCGCAAGCCAGATGTGGCTCTTTTGATGACTGCATCTGGCTCGCAGACAAATCTTTAATAAAAAAAATAATAACATTAAAAATATAAAACATTCTCATGTATTACAATCTATTCATTTTCTACCACTCATGTTCATGGTTGCGGGTGGCTGGAGCCAATCACAGCTGTCCTCCGCGACAACACCAAAGTTTTATTGGATAATGTGTAACCTACACGGGTCGTTGTGAGGTCAGGAAGTAAACTTCCCGCCTTTTAATAAAGTTGTCAGCTAGCTAATTGCAGAAACCCTTTTGACGAAGAAGATGTCTAAAAGAGAAAAAGATGAGGAGTATCGTACTTTTCAGCAGGAATGGACAGAGGAATTCGCCTTTGTGGAGAGAGCAGGTTCTGCAGTGTGTCTAATATGCAATGATAAAATTGCATCGATGAAACGGTCAAATATAAAGTGGCACTTCGACACACGCCATACAACATTTGCATCAAAATATCCAGCAGGGCACAGTAGGAAGAAAGCATGTCAAGAGCTACTGTGCTAGTGCAAGCTAGTCAGCAGCAACTCCGTGTTTGGATCCAACAAGGGGACTAGAATTCGGCTAGCTTTGCTGGTGCTTTCTGAGAAACAGAAAGCCATTCACAGATTAGGAGTATGCCAAAACATTCATGCTTGATAATGCCAATGAACTTTTTGACGATTTTTCGGATAAAGACGAGATATTCAAATGAATAAAAGACATGCCTCTGTCAGCAAGAACTGTTTACAATAGTACCATCATGATGGCAAATCAAATTGAGGCAACCCAAGTGAAGGACATAAATGCAGCACCATTTTCTCTCTCTTTGGATGAGTCAACAAACGTAAGTCATTTATCCCAGTTCAGTATGATTGCAAGGTATGCTTTCGGTGACACACTACGTGAGGAAAGTCTTGCTGTTTTGCCTACGAAATAGACAACAAGAGGGGAGGATTTATTCAAGTCTTTCACTGAGTTCGCAAAAGAAAAAAATCTACCGATGGATAAACTTATTTCAGTGTGTTCTGATGGTGCTTCGTGCATGGTGGGGAAAAACAGAGGATTCGTAGCACTTCTTCGTGAACATGAAAAGAGACCCATTCTAAGTTTTCACTGCATCCTACATCAGGAGGCGCTTTGTGCTCAGATGTGTGGTGAGCAGCTTGGTGAGGTGATGTCGCTGGTCATTTGGTGGTCAACTTTATTGTTGTCCGAGCTTTAAATGATCGCCAGTTTAAAATGCTGCTGGATGAAGTTGGGAATAATTTTCCCGGTCTGCTTCTGTACAGCAATGTGCGTTGGTTGTCAAGAGGGAAGGTGCTCAGCCGTTTCGCGGCTTGTCTGAGCAAAATCCAGACTTTTCTTGAAATGAAAAACATCGAGCATCCTGAGTTAGCTAACACTGAGTGGCTCCTGAAGTTCTACTATCTCATGGACATGACTGAACATCTGAACCAACTCAATGTGAAAATGCAAGGCGTTGGAAATACAGTCTTATCCCTTCAATAAGCAGTGTTTGCATTTGAAAACAAACTGAAACTTTTCATCGCCAGCACTGAAACAGGTCATTTACTACACTTTGAAAAACTGGGAGAGTTTAAAGATGCATGCACAGCAAGTGACCCTGCTCAACATCTTGATCTCCAGCAGCTAGCGGGCTTCACATCTAATCTCCTGCAGTCATTCAAAGTGCACTTTGGAGAATTTTGTGAGCGCACTCATCTTTTTAAGTTCATCACCCATCCACACGAGTGTGCAGTGGACAGCGCCAACCTGAGTTACATCCCTGGTGTCTCCATCAGAGATTTTGAGTTACAAGCTGTTGACCTGAAGGCCTCAGACATATGGGTAAAGAAATTCAAGTCACTGAATAAAGATTTGGAAAGACTTTAACAACAACAAGCAGAGTTGGTGAGCAAACACAAGTGGGGAGAAATGAAAAAACTTCCACCTGCGGACCAACTGATTGTCAAAACTTGGAATGCACTTCCCGTCACATACCACACACTGCAATGTGTGAGTATTGCTGTACTGACAGTGTTTGGCTCTACATATGCATTTGAGCAGTCTTTCTCACATCTAAAGAACGTTAAGACCAACCTACGATCACATTTAACGGAGGGAAGTTTCAATGCCTGCATGAAGCTTAACCTCACCACGTATCAACCAGACTACAAAGACAACAGCAAAACCATGTAGCACCAGAAGTCGCATTAATGGTAAGAAGTACTTTACTCATCATTGGTTAGCAACAGCGTAACAATGTTATTAAAAAGAATTCAGAGACTTATTGTACTTTAAAAGAGTTGGTCTTCCATAAAATGCACATATTTACTTGTATTTAGTGTTAAACATATTGTATGGCTCTCACGGAATTACATTTTAAAATATGTGGCGTTCATGGCTCTCTCAGCCAAAATGGTTCCCAACCCCTGGCCTAACTTCATGACTGCTTTGGGCAGATGCGTGATTCAAGCTCAAACCTGTGGGAGGAGATTCCTGCCGATGGAGGCTGATGCTTTGACATGAACTATGCTATAGCAGTGGCATGATTTCTTAGGGGACATGATGTGACAGCATTCAGCATGTGTCCCCATTTACTGGGAAGAGCTCCAATGGCCCTCAAACTATGACAGCTATTCAAAGCTTGGCGCCTGTGGTCACACAGTGCCCACCCTCATCACTCAGAACTCTTGCTGGTACAACTTTGTTCTTTTCCCAGACACCATTATTCCTTAATTGTTCATTCAACAAGTATTTGCCGATTGCCTGTCCTAAGCCCTGTCCTGTGCTGGGCATAGGGATTCTGCTGGTCTCAGGATAGGCAAAGCCCCCGTGTCCTCCACAGCCTGCCATCCACTGGAAGAGGACAATTAGATAAATAATTATGGAGGGTCTTGAATCAGGAGCTTCAACTTTGAGGGTCAGGAAAGACCTCCCTGAAGAAATGACAATTAAGCTGGGATGTGACAGGCAAGTAGATAGAGTGTGTGGGTGAGAGAGGCACGTGGGAGGAAGTCCTACGGGGGAGGAGCTGGAAGGGGGGCAGGCAGAGCATCCATGGTGGGAAGAATGGGGAGGCCTGCTACGGTGGTGTAGGAAGAAGAGGTCTCTGAGGCTGCAGAGAAGTAGTCTGGGTAAGTTCAGAGGAACACTGTCCAGGAGCGACGGGGGGAGCTGGGCTGCAGTGAGGGCTGGGGCCTGCAAAGAAGGGCCAGAGTGGGGCATTTCAGGGGAGAACCAGTGCCGCTCAAGCCCCCGCAGCCCCCACTTCTTGTGCCACAGGCAGGTGAGGTTCTATGGCGGATGCATCCAGGCAGCTCTCCTGGGTTGTGTCATCTTTTATGAGCACCATTCTTCCAACTTCCCCCAAATACGGATTCCTGTTAGCAATGAGATTAAAAGTAAGTTCTTTTGCTTGGAAAAAATCACCACTCCTCTCAGCAATAGATCAGGACTATTTATGAGTATTTAAATATCTTACTTCTTTTCACCTCCTTCAAAGCAAAAGCACAAGTTGAGCACCAAGGTTGCACAGAGGAAAGAGCAGGACACTGGCAGGTGGTGTTAGGCCAGGCGCGTCGTATGGGGTCTTGGGGGACTGCAAGGTGCTGTCACTCCAGGCCAATTGATTCGCATAGCTTGGAAAATAACGCTGCCAGTCTTCCCAAGGGAGGACTTTCTCAACTTCTGATGGACTCATTGGGCAGCTTGGAGTGACCAATGTTTATCTTCTCCGGGGCAGTGATAATTAGTGTGGGATCAACCCTTGTCATGGAAGTGTCCATCTGTGCCCAGAAAGCAGAGGGATGAGTCTCTGTTTCTGTGGGCAGGAGAGCTGAGCCCAGAGGCCTAGGGAAGTAATATGCAGCCTAGTCAAGTGGGGAACCCTTGTGGGGAGAACATAAGGGAGCCGGAGGCCACTGGAGCAGAGATGAAGGCAGTCCTGGTACGAATAAATGAAAAGTCTGAGTTAGTGAGTAAGGACTGAAGGTAAGAGAATGTTTTCGCCCTGTGTTTTAGAAAACAAATAGAAGGATGGGAAATCAAGGGAAAGAAAAAGTTATCTATTATTTTAGAGGTACATGTTTTATAATTACATTTCACAAATTTGTCTATTTGCAAAAGGCCAAATTAATCTCCCCACATTCTGGAACCATTTAGAGCCCTTCAAAACCATTGTGACTGTTATTTCTAATTTCAAGTGAACAAAATAAACTGCCCTCAGGTAATATACTCTTTTGCCTTTGAAATCACGAAATGGGAATTCATTGCAAGGGCTGCAGTCTTCTAGGTACTTTCAGATTTAGTTTCTTTTGAAATCAGAATAATCAGGACACTTGGTGTTGCTAATAACAAATATTGGAAGACCCTTAAATCTTAAATAGTTATGCACTATTGGGCCACACCCCCCACCCTGCCACCTCTATCCCCACCACATATCTTTTTTTTTTTACAGGGACAGAGAAAGGGATAGATAGGGACAGACAGACTGGAACGGAGAGAGATGAGAAGCATCAATCATCAGTTTTTCATTGTGACACCTTAGTTGTTCATTGATTGCTCTCTCATATGTGCCTTGACTGTGGGCCTTCAGCAGACCGAGTAACCCCTTGTTGGAGCCAGCGACTTTGGGTCCAAGCTGGTGAGCTTTTGCTCAAGCCAGATGAGCCTGCGCTCAAGCTGGTGACCTTGGGGTCTCGAGGGTCTCCTCTGAGTCCCAGTCCGATGCTCTATCCACTGCGCCACTACCTGGTCAGGCACCACATATCTTTTAATAAATGTTTTTATTGAGTTTATTGGGATGATAGTGGCTAATAAAATTATCTAGGTTTCAGGTACACATTTCTAATAACACATCATCTGTATAAGTCAGGTCTCCCCCATCACCATCCATCACCCTCTACCCTCTCCCATCACCCCACTCCCTTTCCCTCTTGCAATCCTCACACTGTTGTCTGTGTCTACACTCATAGTAAAGATGAACTGTTCTGAAGTATTATTTCAAAGTTTTTTACTTGTTTTCTGAAATAGTTGTAGGTGTGTCTATATATCAGAGCAAACAGTGTTTGCCTTGAAAAGCATTCACATACTAAAGGGATGGCTGATGATGAGGGTTGATTGATAGATTAAGGAATGGACAGGACCAGAAAGAGGGAATAGAGTGAGCTTTTCTACAGAGAAAGAATTGTAAAGAAACTGTGAAAAGAAAGCCAATTAAATATCAGTTTTGTGATGATGATGAATCTTGGACTCTAGATTTTCCCCGAGAGTTGAACGTTTGGACTGGGGAGCTATATGAAAGTCTATACTCACTATAATAACAAGTGAGCCCTCTATGTAGACTTCTGGTGAAAATGTAATTCATTCGTTTGTTCATTCATTCAACAAATATTGAGCATGTACTATGTGCCAGGCACTGTTAACAACACAGACAGTACTTGCCCTCAAGGAGCTCATATTTTTGGGCAGGGAGAGGGCCAATACACTAAATTGATTAATTAAATGCTTTAGAAGAAGGTAATGAGTACTTTGGAGAAAAAGAAAGAATAAAATGGAGATCAGAAGTGTCAGGAGTGCCCTGGCCAGTTGACTCAATGGTAGAGTATCAGCCCAGCATGTGGATGTCCCAGGTTTGATCATGGTCAGGGCACACAGGAGAAGCACCCATATGCTTCTCCACTCCTCCCCTTCTTGCTTCTCTCTCTCTCTCTCTCTCTCTCTCTCTCTTTTCCTCTTGCAGCCAGGGCTCAATTGGAGCAAGTTGGCCCTGGATGCTAAGGATGGCTCCATGGCCTCCACCTCAGGTGCTAAGAAAAGCTTGGTTTCTGAGCAATGGAGCAATGCCCTAGATGGGCAGAGCATTGCCCTTGTAGTGGGCTTGCCAGGTGAATCCCATTTGGGGCACATACAGTAGTCTGTCTCTGCCTCCCCTCCTATATATATATATATCTCAGGGGTTCTATTTCTAAATAGGTGGTCAGGGAAGGCCTTGCTGAGGATGAGACATTTTGTGATGACCCATGGAAGTGGGTCATCATGCAGATAGTGTAATGATGTGCAAAGTAAGCTGTATAGACCTAGAGGGAAAGGATCATCTAGGGCAAAGGCCCTGGGGCAGAGTCTGCCTGATGTAAAGGAATATCAAAGAAGCTACTTCATGGGAGAGTGAAGGGCCACATTATGTAGGGCTTTACAGACCACTGAAAGAAGGAGATTCACTCTGAAATTGGGAGGCACTAGAAGGCTCTGAACAGAGATGCAACATGATATGACCTGTGTTATAAAAGACCCAACTGACTGCTACAGTGAGAATAGACTGTCTGAGGGTCAGAGCGAGAGCTCTGAAATTATACCAGTGAGAGATGATGTGGTGGTGTGGACTTACAGGGTGGTATCTGCAAAGGAATGAGAAGTAGTAGATACATCTTGGATCTGAGTCACTGGGTTTGCTGTGGATCAGATGTTCGGATTTGAGAGCGATAAGAGACAAGAGGACTTCAAGACTGTGGGCTTGAGCTCATGGAAGGTTGCAGTTGTCATTGACTGAGACTTGGGCACTGTGGGAATGAGTAGTTTTAGTTTGGCTATCTTAAGTGTCTGATACCTGCTGGACCCCAGGTGGTGGCTGGGAAGGGTCATTAGATGGAATACTGTGTGTCTCACTCCCAGTGCCTGAAAGGTGAAGGGAAATGAAGCATGTTGATTGGGGTTGTGGCTGGTGAAGCATTCTGTACAACTCTGGGGTTGTCTTTGAGTTCTCTTGTAATAACCCTGGGAACCTATGAAAGATACAGAGTTTAAAGCATACAGATTTTTAAATTGCTCACAGTTTTTATCCAGAATGATCTAATTTTCTTTTGTAAACCTGCACACGCGTGCGCACCCACACACACACACATACACTCACCCCAGTAATACCCTTGTTCAGTGCAGGCTGGACAGAAAAGCACCTCTGGCATCCTAACCTACCTTCATTAGGGCTGTTTCTTAACCCTGCCACCCCCACTTGGAGCAGCACATAAGAGGTTCCCATCTCTAGAAGAGAGAGAATAACCCCTTGACTTGGAAAAACTGACTTGCAGCTTTGCTAACAATTTATCACACAATTTGCCTATCACATGCCTTCAATCCTTGTCCTAGAGATAGATTAAATCTGGAAAATGCCAGAGGATGCTCTCTCACATACTTGAGGGGGAGACAGGCAGAAAGTGCAGGAGTTACCTTATCTGATTTTCTTATTAATCAGTGTTTAGTGCCCCTGCATTCTCCTTTTTCCATCTTCCCTCTCCCTCTCCCCTTCAGCTCCTCTGCTGGAGAAAATGGTCAGGGTGATGAACCTGGGAAGGCTGCTGAGCCCAGGTGGTGATCCAGTGGTTGCTGAGAAAGAAATCTCAGGAAGAGAGAGAGGGGTTCAAAGCAATCGACAAAGCAGTCACCTTTCCTGAACCAGTTCCTTCTCTGTGACGTGATCGTGTAGGAAGGGAGGAACCTTGCAGGGAACCTAGCCAGGACTCTCAGTCTGACTTCCAAGCAACTTGCTGACAGCCACGCGCTTGTCAGTAGCCAGGCTTCCCTTCGTCTCCTCTCGATGCTCCATGGCATCTTTCCTCTGTTACGCTATGATAGTAGGTGGAAACAGAGGGTGAGTTAGAAATGCTGGTTTGTGGAGAACAAGAATTGTTTCCACAAAGATCTGAGAACCTGAAACAGAAATCTCATCCCTCAGACAGGAGAATAAGCAGCATCCCTGGAGGGCCTACAACCTGGGACCCTCAGATCTTGGAAATGCCGAAAGGTCATTGAACCTTTGCCTGTATTCCATCTCCGGACTCAAACCTGGAGAGTCTATGCTGAGCCCCAGTCTCCCAGGCTCAGCATCCACCAGGCCTGCCCTGACCCAGGGCTGCCGTTACTGGATGTCTCATGTGTTTGGAGGCTCTGAGCTTTGCCTGGTGTGCCAAGAGCTGAGTTTTCTACCCTTGAGGCTCCTTGTCCCCAAGTCTAGTCTTTATGTTTGCTGTGGAAACCTTTATAAAATACCTACCCTGCCCCCACCCAGATAGGCCCCTGGACCTGGGGACCATTTTAAGACGTCTCTGAACCATGTGGCTGCATCCACTGAAGCAGCGAGAGCACTGGTTTGAGCACAGCTCCCACAGGTGGGGGTTGAGGGCCTGTGAGTTCTGCACCTCTCGTCCACTTTCCTGGCCTGGTCGTTGTGAATAGGGGCTGACACATGTTTGTTGGGCATTTGCTAAATGCTGGGCACTGTGTATATTTATCATTTAACTTTCCTAGTCTTTGTGAGAATGGATATTTTTGTCTCAATGTTACCAGTGAATAAACTAGGACTCAGAAAAACTGAGCCACTTGCTCAAGCCACTGAGACAGGAGATTTGGGGGGACAGGTCCTTACCCAGGTCTTGCCTCATCAGTGCTCATGCCTGGCCCATTCGAAGCCCTGTCCTCCAGTTCTGCAAGGATGTCTCTGTTCTCACCTGCGAGCCTGCTTTCCAGCTGCAGCATGCTTGCTTTGTCTCCTGCTATCCTGTGCCCCTCCCCCAGCAACTCCCCAAACCTGATCCAGCAGTCTCTGATATAGCGCCCTATGGCCAAGCCTGATGATATCTGAATTCTCTTGCTTCATTCAGGGAAAGGAATTCACAGTGAGAGTCCTAACCTGCAGAGGGACAGTGGGCTGACACGGTTGCTTGTTTAGATAGTCAACAGGTTCTCCTGCTATACTTTATTATTAGTCTCCTCTGCCACCTCACACACGGGGAAAGGGGTCAACAGAGGTGTGCGTACTGCCCCTGCTGTCTTCAGCCAGGACAAGACTCAGAGCGCTCGCACCCGATCACATCTTTCACACGAGCTCAGCAGGTATTTATTGAGTGGCCTTTCTGTGCCAGGACGTCATCCAGACTGCATGAGCATCCACTCAGCTGGTTAGGTGGGGAAGGATCAGCTTCTGGCCAACTAGGAAAACAGTGTTGCCTACAGCAGTTAGGATGTGTCCAAGAGGGAGCCCAACCTGGTGGTGGCTCTGCCTTAGCCTCTCACTCCCTCTCCTAGTGGGTGTTGGTGGGGCCTTGGCTAGAAGATGCTGGATTTCGCAGGCAGCTAGCTGAGAGGAACAGGAGGTCCAGTGATTAGGAGGACAAAAGGTCAGAAATAGAAAAACACTCTCTACCTCATTGATGAACATTCTCAAGAATTTTTTCTCTCATTAGAATTAAAAGAGATGTGAGTCACCCCTCCCCCCACCAGCTCCACCCTGGGAGACAGTCTCTAGTGCACTATCCAACACAGGTGCCTGTACCTTTACTTTTTCAAAGGACTGTCAGGTAATCTGATATGGATTTGGATGTTTTGGTAGTGGATCTAAATATCCTAGATAGTTATACAAAGTGTAACTCAAGCTAAAGCTCACCCTTGGACACAGCAGCATTGTTGTACATATTTTAACACTTATGGTAGAGGATCACTCTAAAAAATTAGAATATAATTTTTACTTCTGCTGCTCTTCGAATAATTTTGGAAAGGCACATAACCCAAAGAGCGTAATCTGCAGTGACACCAGTTACATATTTGGAGAAATACATTTTCTATAACACATATTCAGCCAGTATTTACTGAGCACCTATTATCTGCTAGGACTTTGCTAGGTTTGAGGCATCCAAAGATGAAAAGGCAAACCTTTCTTGAGGGAAGCTTATAGGCTGCTAGGAAAAGTCATGAAAACAGACAGTGAGCATTGCTGCAGCGGACATGGGCCCCAGGCACAAGAGGTCTCATCTCAGTGTCTGAATCAGCTAAGGAGCAGTAAGAGGTCTTCAGGAGCAGGTGACAAAGCTTACTGTAGGGCACCATTCCTCATCTCCTCCAAAGCCTCGGGCTCTTCTGAGAGCTGTCTACGAGAGCTTTCTAGCCAGTCTGCTTAGGGCAGATGAAGGGCCTGGGTGGCACCTCAGATCCCTTTCTCACTCTGGGCTCAGCACCATTTGGCTAGCAGCTCCTGGGGTTTGCTCCCAGAGGTCCATGGAAACACTTCCACCGAGTATTGAGAGCAAAGCCGCCCTTCCCCAGAGGGACTCACTTTGCTCATCTCTACTACTGTTTTGTGGGCATCTTGCCTTAGTAGGCAGTGAAGACATGGACTTGGGAGTCAGAAAGGGCTGAGTTGAAAGTCAGCCCAGCAATCCTGGCCAGGAAAGCACGGCCTAGCTGCTCCAGGGTCTCAGGGAAACCCTGTGGGTGTGTGACAGGGGTATGTTTCATGCATGGTGACGGAAGATCTTCTCTGGGTGCTAATTTGACCCAGTTGTGGCCCCGGCTCACCTCCCTGCTCTCTGGAGTCTCACTGCTTTTAGGCTTCGATGCTTTAATTTTAGTTACTTAATACTTTTTTCATATGTCACACAGTACTGAGTCCCACATGGTATAATTTTTATGTTAAAGCATCAGAATAAGTAAGTGATATCACCATAAAAGATAAGAACAGGAAATAGCTGCTATGGCTGAAAATACAAAAAGAGAAAGCTTTATTAACTGCTTTAAAAGGGGCCTTTCCGCTTTTCTTCTCTGGGTTTGTTTCATAATAATCCAGAAACGGCCTCTGCTGAACTAGTTTTAGATTATTGTTAGTTACCTGTAGTTGCATCAGCCACTTGGAAATATTAAGAACTAAGAAACAATCCTAGAAACAGAATTTCAACCCCATTTTCTGCCCTCTAAACACTAATCAGATGAGGCTTCAGAAACCATCTAATGAGGAAATAGTTATTAAATACACACCGTTTTTTCTCCCAGGGCTCTGAGCGCCGGGGAGGGCCAGGTGTCAAAGCAGGTGCACATTCCCGATGAGCACGTCCCTGGGATGTGGGAAATTGTAGGGAATTTTCACATGCAAAATAATTTTGCTACACATTTATTTTGGTTATTATTTCTTCTTTATGACTCTTCCTCTTACTGAATTCAAACCATTTCATTTTCCTATAGAATTAGAAAGTCCTGGCTTGGCTAATTGTGAAAACCAATGCAAGGTCAATTTGGAAAGGTTACTTATGGGTTTGCCACATGCATATTAAATCCCCAAGTCATTCAGGAGAAGGGATCTGATCCTATATGTCGTGGTCTCCCCTTTTTCATGGTTTCGCTTTCTGCCGTTTCAGTTATCCATGGCCAACCGTGACCCAAAAATAGTAAGTGTAAAATTCCAGAAATAAACAATTCATAAATTTTAAATTGCCCAGTGTTCTGAGTATTTATAATGATGTATTGAACCTTCCAGCTCCATTCTGCCTGGGATATGAATTATCCCTTTGTCCATTCTTATAAGCTTGCTGCCTGTTAAGTCACTAAGTGGCCATCCCAGTTATCAGATCAATTGCTGTCTTGTCACAATGCTTGTGTTTAAGTCTTATTTTATTTAATATCGACCCCAAAATGCAAGAGGAGTAATTCTGGCAATTTGGATATTTCAAGAAAAGCTGCAAGCTACTTCCTTTAAGTGCAAATGTAGAAGCACTCAACTTAAAAAGGGAAGAAAAAAATCTATGCTGAGGTTGCTAAGGTCTATGTTAAGAAGGAAACTTCTATCCATGAAGTTGTAATGAAGGACAAATAAATTCGTTCTAGTTCTGTAAAAGTTACAGTGCATGATAAGTGCTTAGTCAAGGTGAAAGACATGGACAGAAAATACGTTTCAGTGGACAGCAACATGCCGTGTGCCAGCAAAGGGATCCCTGAAAGCAATCATACCACACCCTTTACTCCGAACGAGGGATGGCTACACAGATTCAGGAACGAGTTTGGGCTGGAAAATATAAAAGTTACCGGAAAGGCTGCATCTGCTGATGGAAACGCTGCTGCCATATTTCTGGCATAGTTGAAGAAGTTGATTAGGGTTGGATCCTGTCCTCAGCTGTAGGCATCCAGTAAGGGCCTTGCAATGTGTCCCCTGCAGACAAGGGGTGACTGTAGAACCAAAAACCACCAGAGCTCATTCTGCCAGGGGGAAAGAAGAAAGGACAAAGAGATAGCTGAAGAGAGAAGCTGCTCACACCTTCTCTGTTCACAAAACAGATGATCTTTTAAGGAGAGGAAGCAAGAAAAGAAATCT
Organism: Rhynchonycteris naso; assembly: GCA_037038555.1. Taxonomy (NCBI): domain Eukaryota; kingdom Metazoa; phylum Chordata; class Mammalia; order Chiroptera; family Emballonuridae; genus Rhynchonycteris; species Rhynchonycteris naso. The sequence goes on along the minus strand of CM072999.1, from coordinate 194,609,410 downwards.
CATTATATGTTATCTTTCCATATTTAAAAATTTAATTGAATTAATACATACTTTAGAAAAGCACCTGTATCAGAAGCTCTCTGTAGTTTTTACACATTGAACACATCTCTGCTAAAAGCTGCTGAATTGTCTACTTATTTTTAAATATTCACCTGAAACCTATATCCTCTTATTGATCAATGTCACCTCTTTAAATTTAATTTCTAAATAAAAATTTATTATTATAAAAATGATTAATTTTGTATTAATATTAATTTCACCTAAACAAACAAAAAAAGCAGCAGACTGGACTCCCTTGAGCTGTGTTTTGTTAAAAATGTAGGAGTGAAATTGCTGGGAGCAGCTAGTGTCCTGTTTTCACTCTGATCAGCAGAGTTATGAGCTCTGTTTGCTATACACACTGTATAGCACCTGGAATTGTCAGGCTGCTTCATTCGGCCATTTCTGGTGGATGGATAGTATATGTAATACTGGGGCTTTGACTTATATTTCCTAGATGACTAAGTGACTTTTTCGTGTGTTTATCAGTCATTTGAATTTTTTTACCACTTAACCCATTGGGGCATAGTAGTGACCAACTATTGTGAGGCACCAAGTTCAAAAATATTATTACTATTATTTTAACTCTAAATAATATTTTATTTTTCAATTACATTTGACACAAAATGTTAGTTTCTGGTGTACAACCAGTGATTAGACATTGTATAACTTACTGAGTGATCACCCAATAAATCTAGTACCCCTCTGACACAATACATAGTTATAATAATATTATTAACTGTATACCCCATGACTATTCTATAACAACCAATTTTTTTTACCGCTTTATTGACAATTTTTTCATTTAGAAATTATGGTATATTTATATGCTGTAAGTTTTACTTTTTTAGTTTTATGTGTACAAACCATTGATTAGATATTATATAACTTACTACGTGATCATCCTGATAAGTCTCATACCCATCTGACACCATACATCGCTATTAGAATATTATTGACTATACTCTCTATGCTGTACTTGACATTCATCCCCATTATTATTCTGTAACAAGTTTGTACTTCTTTATCTGCTCACCTTTTTCACCCATCTCTGCAGCCCCCCTGTTCTGCTTTATTTTGTTTTTCAGATTTAATTGTTAGATTCAATTGTTGATAGATATGTATTTATTGCCATTTTATTGTTCATATTTCTTGTCTTTATTTTTTCTTCTTTTTTCTTAAAGAGGACCTTTTAACATTTTTTGTAAAACTGATTTGGTGGTGCTGAACTCCTTTAGCTTTTTCTTTCTTTTTTTTTTTTTTCCTTTTTCTTCTTTTCCAAGTGAGAGGAGGAGAGATAGAGAGACAGACTCCCACATGTGCCCTGACAGGGACCCACCCCCATCTGGGACTGATGCTCTGCCCATCTGGGGCATGCTTTCAACCGAGGTATTTTTAATACCTGATATAGAGGCTCCACGGAGCCATCCTTAGATCCAGGCCAATGCACTCAAACCAATGGTTCCATGGCTACAGGAGGGGAAGGGAGAGAGAGAGAGACGGGGTATGAATGGTAAAGCAGATGGTTGCTTCTTCTGTGTGCCCTGACTGGGAATCAAACCCAGGACATCTACATGCTGGGCCAGTTCTCTACCACTGAGCCAATTGGCCAGGGCCAGCTTTTTCTTGTCTGGGAAACTCTTTATATGTCCTTCAATTATAAATTATAACTTTGCTGGCTACAGTAAACTTGGTTGTACATACTTGCTTTTCATCACTGACTATTTCTTGACACTCACTTCTTGCCTCAAAGTTTCTATTGAGAAAGCTGACAGTCTTTGGGAAGCTCCCTTGTAAGTAACTAACTGCTTTTCTCTTGATGCTTTTAAGATTCTCTCTTTGTGTTTAACCTTGTGCATTTTAATTGTGATATATCTTGATGTGGGCCTCTTTGGGTCCATCTTATTTGGATTCTTCACTTCCTGGACTTAAACATACAAGTCTGTTTCCTTCACCAGGTTAAGAAAATGTTCCATTATTTTTTTTTTTACATAGGTTTGCCATTCCTTGCTCTCTCTCTTTTCCTTCTAGCACAGTGGTTCTTAACCTTTTATGAGGTACTGAATCCACCAGTTTCATAAGTGCATTCACCGAACCCTTCTTTGGTGATAAATAAAATATGATTTTTTTTTTCCAAATTCAAGACATAGGTATATGTTTTTTTACTGGTGCACAAAATGAGCCGTGCATGAACATCACCTTGCTCAAAGAACAAAACCAACAAAGTGCATGAACTCACAACAAATTACAGTATTACTTTATTCTGGCCTTTGCAGCAGAGGCTTCTCCAAACCCCTGAGACCTACTCATTGAACCCCTAGGGTTCGATAGAACCCAGGTTAAGAACCACTGTTCTAGCACCTTCATGAAGAGAATGTTAGTACACCTGAAGTTGTCCCAGAGGTTCCTTATACTATTCTCAGTACTTGGATTTTTTTTTTTTTCTGTTTTGATTAGGTGTTTTCTACTTCCTTATCTTTCAAATCTCTGATTTGATCATCTTCTTCATCTACTCTACTGTTGATTCCCTGTGATACAGCAGTTTTACAAGAAATTTCTGGCAGACTGGCAGTTGAAAACACTGCTGTAATATATTCTTTATCATTTGAATGTTTGTAATTCTTTTTTAAATAGAATTCTTTTTTCCTTAGTAAAAATTTCTATGAGGATCATTTTTATTCCATTCCCTAACCATAATCAGGAAACTTAAAGACTTTGGCCCTTTTCTCCAGGAAGCATACATAGCAAAAGGCACACTGTCCTCAGTGGTAGCCTAGATCCATAGCTGACCAGATCATTCACCTTCTTCTCCTCTTGTGGGATGCCTGCAAGTGGACATTTGAGCTGAAGGACTTCTCAGGCCCTTGCAGTTTGACTGGGGATATGGTTAAAAAGAAGTACAAAGGTATGTCAGTTCAGGGAGCCTCCATGCCTTCTTGCAATGCCACATGGCAATAATAGGGAAAGGGTGCCACAGGAAGACAGCTGACTCCTCTGATCTGGTGAGGTGCAGTTCTGCTCAACTTGGGCAGAAGTGCCGAAATATTTGCGAGGAGGTGTCACGCCTCAGCTTTATTTCTTGCTGCTGTGGTCATTGCTCTGGCTCATTGTAGGGTTTTTAACATCCAGGTGCTGCCTGCTTTCATTAATCAATTAATTTGCTAGTTTCTTCTTTAATTCATCCAAAAAATATCATTGAGTCTTGGTATATCTTCAACACTGAAGATAAAACACTAAATACACAAAGCACCTGCCTTCCTGGAGACCAAAAATAAACAGTAAAAATACACTGTACTTGTAAGGATGAGACGGCACTTGAATACCAGGAGTACAGGCTTTTTTAGAAGAGAAAGAGATCTGCTGGGCACACTTCTCCAGGAGAAGGGCACTGAAACAGACTATGAGGCGAATTTTTATAGGGTTGGGGAGAGCCTTGAGCAAGGGTGCGTTGAGTCAGCAGTTCTGGCTTCCTGGAACTCTCCTCCTTGGGGACGTTGACCAGCTTCCTGAAACTTTTCTGCTTCAGGGGTGATAGTCCAGTTAGTAAGGGTGGGGTCAGATAGACAAGCGGAACAGCAAAGGGCAATTAGAAGTTTTGGTAAATTCATGTATCTGTCAGTACTGTCAGGTGATTGCAGGTTCCTGGAGAAGAATTAAAATAGGGGGAAGAGATGGAGAGTGGTGGCAGCAGATGGTAGGGAAGGTTTTTGAGATGTAACATATGAACAGAGAGCTGAATCCAGGGAGGGAGAACCCATATGGCCATTTCATGGAAGAGCATGACGGCACAAGGAACAGCAGGAGCATGCTGGCAGTGGAGAGGCAGCCTGTAGGCCAGAGTGGCTGGAGCGCGCCGTAAGTAAGGGGCTCAGAGGCCTGGGTTTTGCTGAGGAATTTGAATTTTACTCAAGTGCTGGTCTCTGGGCCAGAAAAACAACATGAGTGAACTGGGCATTTTAAAAGACAACATTGGTTACTTTATAGAAAACAAACCACTCACACCTTGGGTCCAGCATACCTGCCTTACCCCATGCCTACCCTCTCTCTTCCCAAACTGTCAGGGACTTTCAGAGACAGCTCTGCCCTGCTTGATCCCCTCATGTCCCCATCTGTCACCTGGCCCTGCATATCATTGTTCCGGCTTCAAGTGTGTGCTCTTGAGCCCTTGTCCTTACATCATGCCCTGGGCGTGAGAGGACCCAGGGATAAGTGGGAACAGGACCCGCGATAAAAGAACTGACACCTCCTTCAATGCCCGCTGTGCCTTCCACACCCTGCTGTCTTGGAGGGGAAAAGAGCAAGTTTGAAATGTGACCTGAATGCTGTGGGGGCTTAAAATCTGTATCATCTTTCCTCCTGCTACTCTTCCAGGTGCATTTCTGAGGTAACAGGTCACGTGAGCACTGCCTTGCCGTGACTTCTGTTAACCAGCCTAAAACAATCATTGTTGAGCACTTCCCAAGGACTTGGGAGGGTGTTCGCCGCAGGTGATTTTAGTGTAACAAAATCATTCTTACTTTCCACCACATAAGAACTCATTGGTCTATTCTTGATCTGGTGCTCTGTGTCTTTTGCTCTATAGATGCTTACAGAACAGGGACATGCTCACATGCAGACACCCACATGAGAACCCTGATGCTCTATTCTATCCATGGCAGAGAGAGATACAGATTGAAAATACGTGTTAGGACTCATAAGTCAATGTACGTAATAAGTTCCCAGAGCAGCAAGACAGGCTGGATGCTCCCTTGCGGAGTCTCCCTTATACACACAGGCGTGTAACTGTGCCATACATAGCAACGACCCTTTTCCCGTGTGTGGGTTGGAGTCACATCTCTGTTGTTGGAGATCTTTGCTGCATTAAAATACCCATTGGGTCTTTCTACTTCTTTTAACATGACTGACTTATAGAAACCTGGAATAGAAGAGGAGAGGAAAGAATTGCATGCCAGGCATAAAGAAAAATGGCTAAAAGATGAATAAAAGTTACATATAGCTCTTTCTTCTGTAAATAACTCAATATAAGAATGAATAAAGTCCAGATCTTTTCCACTTAGAGATGTGACCAAGTGAAGTGAACGCTTATCCTAAAACCTCCATAATGATCAGAAAGCTGCCATTAGTTGTTCAGAGACCAGGAACTTGTTTTGGGACACACCGTCTGTCCTAAAGTGCTGACAGCCAGGGACTCACCATTATGAGATATAAAATTAATGTACCCCAAGTGACTTACTGTGGACCAAATGTAGCCTTGTGATTATATTCCCTTAGGCTTTGTTTATAAATGTTTTTTGTTTTGTTTTGATTGACTATTATGGAATGATAAGAGGTGAATTATATTGAAATTGAACATTTTTTCACTTCATTTATCTTTTTGTGATATTTTTATTTCAAAATGTTGCATTCCAAAATGTCAATGGACATATTCAGTTTCTGAAAACTGTAGCTTGTGATATATGTTTGCTTTTCTATATGTACATTATACCTTAATAAAAAATTTAGAAGTTACAGCCCAAACCCCTCTTACGCCTGTCTCATCTTATGATTTATAGAAGTTGCCAGAGGAATTTTTTATAATGCTTTCCAGAAAAGAAAGGAAAAAAAGAATATTAAAAGCAAAAAGTGAACTTCCAGCTGTCTCCCTGACAAGTGTGGCCTTGGTCATTGCAGAGTGTCTGGCCTTCCAGGCACCAAGTGGTCAGAGAATGGTCTGCGAGGCCTTCCCTGCAACACTCTGGCCCCTGACGGGGAGAGCCTCAGTGTGCAGCGGCTGAAGCAGCATCATAAGAGGCTCTATTCTGGATTGCAGTGAATGGAAGGGACTTTTCCCCATGTGTGAGAGTTTTTCTCCTCAGAGTATATGAAATAGTGGGTTTTGGTTCCTTTTACAATGAAGGATTTACCAGATATTGGCTGTGCCAGGGGCCGCAGTCCTTGCCACAAGGCAAGGAGAGGCAAACTGAAGTCTCTTATACTACCCTCTTTTAGATATTTTGCCTGCTCTCTCTAGTGACAATGTTCTATGACTCTATTCTGGGTCACTCTATTCTAAATTTTTCAGAGGTCAAAAATTGGCAACAGATTGTATACCTGAGCTGCAAAAGGGATTCAGTTAGTCCCAGTGGGTAGCCAGAACATCTCTGTTTCTCTTCATGAGAAAGAGGGTCACCCTGCTGCCAGTTAGACCCAGTTTTATGGAAGAGATGGTGCACTCTATTCAACCTGCTACCTACTGTGCAAAGAGTTCTTTGTGGTCAATGACAAGGGATGGAGATGTGCTACATATAGACGGTGATGTTTTCTAAGTAATTTATGATAAATGTCCACCTGTAAGGCAACTGGGATAATTAAAATCTTCCAAGAATTGTTTTCTGTCTGTAGTTGATAAGCTCTGGTGGTCAGTGGTCACTGGCTGTCACTGAGTTCGTCCATCATAGTCTACAGATTTTTGTGTGCATGTAAGTTTAATTAAAGAGAGACTTTTGGAGAGATGCTCGAAGACAGACACATTTAAAGTTAAATGAATAAATTCGACTTAAAGCTTTTTAAGATACTTTCTGTGATAGGAGCTGGTACCATTGAGTCTAATTTGTGTCTTTTTCCTTTAACGATTTGTAGTGTTAGTAAATGTAAGTTAGTAACCCATTGTTAAGATGCTAGCATTTGATTTTGTAACAAAAGAAACACTGAAGTATAGCAAGGGTGTTTATATATAAGCAGTAATGAAGTTAATGTCAAATGGCCCAAAGGTGAATTTTATACCTATTTTACAGGTAAGGAATAAGATCTAGAACTAAAGGCCAAGGAAAACAGTTCTCAACACAGTGCTCTTCCCTAGGAGACAGCATGAAGGTCTCTGTCACACCAGAGCTCTGCATGCTGCTGCTATAAGATCACTAAACCTGCAGAGATTCCTAAAGAGGCAGTAATCACTGAGGGAGAGGGAGATGAGTGTCCGTCAGTTTATGGCTGTTTCTCTAGCACTGCAATACTGTATTTTGTGGATCTGATTTATACAGTATGGATGATTTACGTTGCTTGCATGTGTTTTTGCTGCCATTCATTGTTGGTCCACAGCAGATCTAATAAAGATACAAAAGCACCTGGGGAGGAGTTGAAACTGTAGCTGTCTCTAGTCTCTAGACCCACATAGAGAAAGTCTGGCCAGAAACAGATCATGTTTATATTCCTTGAATGGCCAGGAAGGGCTTGAAACCATAAAGTGACACCATGAGTACTCAGAAATACAGTGGTATATATGCAAATGGCCTGCTGTCAAAATTGTCATTCAGGACAGTCATTCAGGAAGGTGAAATCTGGTGCTTTTCCCCCATGTTCCTAAGCTCTACACAGACTCTTGCCTTTTTGAGAAGCTTTCCCCTAGTTCCAAGTTGCCTATGCCACATGTGGCATCCTTTTGCTGCCTAGGATTTTGCTTATTTCTTTGGCCTTGTTGTAATGGTAAAAATCATGCAGAATGACTATTTTATTGAGTATAACAAAAGTGAGTATCCCTTCCTTCTGGGTCCCAGAGCCAGCTTGCTTCTATTCATTTGCTCATAATCTGTCAAGAAGCAGCAGCTGCTTAATAAACACCTCCTTTGGCCCAATGGGACAGTCAACTTCCCTGAAGAAGACACAGAATGGCTAAGGGGCATTGTCTGACTTTACCCTGGGGTGGGGGTCCCACAGACTGGGACAGCATCCAGGAAGGTAGCCCAGGACCTTAGATCCACTCCAGGAAGATCTTAATTAAGCGTGGTGAAATTACCCTCTCATGAGCCCCTCTGCACAGAACCAACCTGATTCACATCTGAGCTGGGTGCATGTCCAGAATCCTAAAACTGTAAGATGCCTTGCAGGGCTCTTGCTGCTCCCCAGAAGACTGAGCCCTCTACCAGTGCAGAAGTAGCCAGGCCTTCTAGCCACCCATGGGAGTGCCAGGTCTGGCCACAGCATTACCTCTCCATTTCTTCCATCCCCATGGCTCCCCTACTCCTGTGGTCTCTGAGTATGGGAACTCTCTCCTAGCCAGTCTTTCCCCTAGCAAGTGCATATAGTAAATAGAGGGAGATCCTAAAATACAACCCCTAACTTGACATGTTGCCAACAACCAATAAATTTCTTTCAAACAATTTAAAAACTACCTTTTGTAAGTCTGCCAGTGCTGGGAATATGCATGCCCTTCCTCTGAAGGCCAGTCCTGACATGCTAGTCTTCCTTTTCAATTGCTTGAATCATTTTGTTTGTTTTGTACCACAGTGCAGTTCTGTGTAAATTGTCATCAAGTTTCTTTTTACATTTTTGCTACACTATGTTGTCAGCTTTTTGGAATAGAAAAAATTAGGAGAGAAAGTTAGATCTTGGAAGTATTAATCACTAACATTATGTAAAAACAAATTATTTTCCTTTTTTTAAAACTGTGTGCCCCCTACTGCTTTTCGCTTTGAGTCCCTGGTATCCTGAGAAGGAAATTCTTAGTTAGGAATATCTTTGACGGCTTTGGAAATATTTTCCAATATTTGAATTGTATCCTTTCATTAAATCATAGAACAATCTGCCTGGCTTGTAACGTAAGAGCTTTTTTTCTTTAACCAAGAAACTTAGGAAGGCCAAGATTCTGTGGTTTTCTACATGCTGAACCAGGAAATCCCAGTGCAGGGCTCAGAGCAGAGCACAGTTTCTTGACTTTGTCCACAGCTGGCCCTTGGTAGTTTAAAGAAAAAGCATACATGGAAAAGGCGAAGAGAGGCGAGGTTGAAGCCACAGCCACAACACCCCGTGGTCTTTAGGAAAAAGATTGGGCCTCCCTCATTTCTTTTGTCTGTGTGCAAGGCAACTCAGGAGTCCTTGCCTCTTAAGAAGGCTGTGGTGGTGCTCTGAGGTATCAGGCAGGCATGCTGCCCCAGACATAGCAGCTGCCATGCTGCCATCAGTGACTCTGGGGCCAAGGCCCATCAGCAGTGGTTACCAGTAGGCCATCTTCCATGTTTGGAGGACAGCTGACTGAAAACTTTGCCTAGCAATAAAAAGAGCTGGAGTTAGTTAGTAGGAGGGAAGGAGTGAGATGATTGCAGTTAATCAGGCTGAGACGATGCATTGTGGTTTCAAATGGAAAAGGAGGAGACAGATATAAATGTTGACACTCATTATATTTCAACTGTGGTAGCTTTTGGCTTGTCTGACACAAAAGCTATATTCACTGGAAGAGGAAATAAAATCTTCATCTAACTTCTACATTAAGGGGCTTCAGTTAAAAAAAATAGAGAGCTCTTAATATGATTCATTTCTATCCTGGCCTCAGTTGAGGAGCTTAGTTACTGAAGTATATAAAGGCTTTCTTTTTTGGGGGGGGGGAGGATGAAAGTTTTTTCTTAATGAGTTCATAATGCAGTTGTCCAATGAAACAAATTCTGTCTTAAGGACTTCTTTCAAGTCTGTGTCTGTTTTATAATACAGGTAAAATATACTTTTCTTACGTATATTTACAGTCTGCCTATACTATAGATAATATACATGAAATAAATGACATTTATAGTGGGAACTTGAATGTGTAAACTGTAAGAAGTTTGGGCATTTCCCTACTGCCTCCCAGGATACAGGATTAGCAATGAATTATTAAATGATTGGTAAAAAAGTCTTGTAAAAAGATAATTTGTAATTTGATGTTTTCTATCTGCACAGGCCTTTTTCCTGTTGTTACCATAGTGAGAGTGAACCTAACAGACTAATATTCAGTTTAAGATAAAATTCAATCCTTTTTAACTAAACTCCAGTGCCCCAGGCCTCCTGTCATGGCAGTTACAGTAGTTCTTAGGTCTTATTTGGCATCGAGGAAAGATTTCCAACTTCACCAAGTTTTCACAGTGAGTAAATCACTATCTGAGAAAATGGCCTTTTATGTAAATGTATGGGACTATTCAGAAGGCTTTATGTGGTGGGTTTCTAAGGAAAGACTATTAAAATTTCAGTCTACATCAATAAATACAGAGTTTCATCATAGAAGTGAAATCAGAAATCATTTGGTCTAATGACCTCATTTTTTTGTAAATTGGGGAACAGTTTCAATTCCAGTGTCAGAAAGGTTGGGAGAGGGGATCTGGAATTGAGAAAGAACACAAATTTCTTTTGTTCTTTAGCTGACAAATCTGAGAGCTTAAAATTTTACTGACAATTGAAATTGTAAATGTATCTCATCTATTTCTCTAAGTCTGCCTTTCATCAACAAATGTTTTCTATACATAAACCTAAGAAACAGTATTGGTGCTGTCACTTGCAGTGAGTCCATTTATTTCTCTTTTAGAGAAAATACAAAGGTGTATTTTTCTCCTTCCCTGAAGTATGTATGAGATGGTGTTCTTCAGAGGGGATCATTACTAATAATGTACTTAACAAAAATGAAAGGCACACATCAGGGATCCTTAAATCTTTCTTTAGCTGTTTCTCAGAATTAGGTCAATAATCTTTAGAGTAGTTAAGATGGGTCAGGTATAAGTTAATAAAATTACAAATTCTAGAACAAGAAAGGACCTCTGAGGTCATTGGGTCCAGTCCACTTTCTTTAGGCAATTAAGTGGTTCATTTTGTACTGAATCATAGCAGAAACTCATAGGGATTAAATGCCCCACATAGATCACATGGAAAAATCATAAGCACTATTATTTTACAAAATTAAGCAAATTCAAAGATCTTTGTTCATCCTCTTACTCAGATTATCTTTGCCTTCAACTGCTGGCCTCTCTGTGGATTTTTTTCACATTGATTTTTCCTCCATACTTATGCCTTTTAAGGTTCCTCTTTTAATTCTGCAACAAACTCCAGGCTCTCTAGTCTACCCTAGTCTCTGAAAACTTTTAGAAACTACAGTAGATTATTAAGGAAGATTGTGTGATCTGATCCTCTAGAAAAAGAAAAAGCATACCATAAAGATAAGTCAGCCTCACTGCCTAGAATAATTTTTGTAGGGTCTTGATTGAAGTTGGGGTAAATCAGATGACCCCTCATCCTCTCTCTTAATTCTATTAAAAGATTTTCAGGGGATGAGGTTTCCAGAGTCAGTAGCACAGTATAATGTTTAACAAGTCTTTTGTTGACTATTAATTCTGTCTTTTCATCTGACCTAAATCTTTCCTGTGTAAGTTAAGCCATGTTCCGAGTAGAGGTGAAGAACAGAAGAGATCAGAATTCAGCCTTTAAAGTATCCAGTTAAATTTAGAGTGTTTAGAGTTAGAGAGACTCAAGAATTGGCACTGAACTGGGTCAGAACATTTGATGGTTTCAGAGAGAAGGACATCATGGAAATTTGACTCTTAATTTTGGTATTAAAGTCAAAGTAAAGTCTCCCATAGTTGATGTTAATACAGGAATTGAGAGATAGGAGGAAAAGAGTGTAATTCAAGGTCTGTGTCTAACCCATTGATTAGTGTGAGCCATATTAAAACCACATAGTATAAAATATCATGCTCACACATTTATTTGCCCTGGCAAATCTGAAGATAGCCAGCCCTGCAGCTAGTACCTCAGTAGTTGAAGATAGGTAACCCAGCATCACAAGGATTAGAATATCCAATATTAACCTTTTAAAATTGTGGGTATTTAAAAACTAACATAAATATGAATAATAAAATGTCAATAACTATAATAATCACTTTAAATGTAAATTAATCAAATGCTGAAATCAAAAGACATAGGGTAACTGAATAGATAAGAAAACAAGACCCATATATATACTGTTTACAAGAGACCCACCTCAGAATGAAAGACACACAAAGACTGAAAGTAGAAGAATGGAAAAGGATATTTTATGCAAAAGGAAATTTAAAAAAAGCTGGGGTAATAATACTTATATCAGAAAAAATAGAGTTTAAAACAAATGCTATAAGAGACAAAGAAGGACATTACTTAATGAAAAAGGGAGCAGTCCAATAAGAGAATTAAGCCTGTAAACATTTATACACTCAACACAGGAGCACCTAAATATATAAAGCAACTATTGATAGCCATAAAGGGAAATATTGACAGTAATACAGTTATAGTAGGGAACTTGAACACCCCCTTGACATCAGTGGATAGATCATTCAGACGTAAAATTATTAAGAGAACAGCAGTCTTAAATGACACAGAACAGATGAAATTGTTATATTTTTAGAGCATTTCACCACAAAGCAGCAGAAAATATGTTCTTTTCAAGTGCATATAGACATTTTCCAGGATAGACCACATTTAGGCCTGAAAACAAGTCTCCATAAATTTGAGGAGGATTCCAAATGGCAAAGGAGTAGGCAAATGTCCCAATTGCCACCTCCCAGGATCAAATTGGATTACAACTAAATTTACCAACAATCATCTGGAAAAACCAACCTTGGTCTTAATTTAAGAATAATTGTCTTCAAAAACCAACTTTGGACTAAATGAAGAGGACTCTATAACCAAGGATCACAGAAGAAGCCAAACAGACCGGTAGGAAGGACGGAGATATGGAAAGGGCAGCCCTGCTCCTAGGAGTAAGTGGCGGCTGAAGATCCAGAGGGACTCTCACTGTGGGGAGGGTCACCCTGAAAGGTATGGGTCCTCAGACCCAGGCCCAGAGCCACAGTCTAGAGCCCACACAGCATTTGGAGGTGAAAAGAGCCAGGATTTCTGTCTGTGAGAAAGAGATGGAACTCTCGGAGAGGCAGGCTTTGTCTTAAAGGAACCATGCAGAAAATCTTGTTTGTGTCCACTTATCTGGGGCTCTGGTGGAGGGAGAGCTGAGATGAATAGAGTTGCATGAGGAGAGTGTAAAGTTATAGGACCAAGAAGAGACACTGTGGGGTACGGCCACTGGAGTCCCTATGCTGAGTCATTCTCCAATACTTCAATTGCCATCTTTCTTGGGTGGAGCAGGTCCCTCTGAGAAGCATCAGCCTGGGAAAAAGCAACTGCTTTGCCCTTGGGAGTCTCTCCTACCCTAGTCATGGAGACAGGATTGTTCTGAGAGGTCAGGAAGCAGGGGGTACATCAGTGACTCAGTTTTCTGTTTTTGAGGCTGAAGCTTTCCCCCATAATGCTTCTGAGTCTAGGATTGTTCATTTTGCCTCACAGGAGACTCAGTGGAAAATGTCCAGAGTATAGGCAGACCACACCTCTGAATCTCAGAGGCCATGCCCACCAGACTCCTAAGGCCACAACATATGGAGGTCTGTGAGAAAAGTCTGGACACACTGATACTTGGCGCCGAGGGGCGAAGCCACACCTATAACCCTTCCTAATTCCTGAATTGCCACAGGCTCTAGACTCTACCACAGGTGTTTTTTCTGTAGCTGAACCCAACAGTCAGTCAGCAGACAAAGGCTGCAGGAGGTGAGACTCAGGGAACCTTGGCCTTTTAAGCAGACCTTCCCCCAAGTCTAGAGTGGGTAAAAACCAGCCTAGGTGTGCAGCTTGGTATTTCCATGAGTACCTGGGCCCAGCAGAGGCAGTTACAAACTCTGGATTGCTTATAGCTCCAAGAAGGTTGCTGAGGGCCAGTCATGGGCAGTGTCTTCCACTGGTCTATGCCTAGTTCCTGGCAGGGAGGCCCAGGGCTAGCACATCCAGTGGCCAGCTGCAAAGAGCATCAGTTCAAGACCTAACAACCCTTGCTAGAATGGTATCCTAAGGAAGGGTTCCTCATACCTGGCCCAGCTGACGCGAATTCCATTCTCTGCAATCAACACCAGCACTGTGGCTCATGGGCATTGGACAAGGTAGAACTTTGCAGTCAGCTACCCTGTGTGCTGGATATATTGCCCTGCTGGGGTAGATTCGGCAGGAGGGAAGGGGAGAGATTTGGAACATGGACATTTAACATGTTGGTCCCTGTGAGCCTATTGATGGATTTGGTCGAGAGGCTTAGTTAGCTACCTTCTGGAAAGCACAGTCAGTCCCAGGAGAGGACTGTCTCAGTCTTCCTCCCTGATACCAGGATCCCACCAGCTGTAAGGACTTCTGCAGAGGGGACTTTCAGTCACACTCAATATGAACCTGCTGCTCACTTTGTTGGAAAGAAATATAATTTGAGTATCCAGCAGTGGATGAGGGATAAGGCTCTGGAGGAGAGGCCCCATTCCCCATACTGAGTTCCTGATGAAGAGACCATGAAGTAGGGGGTTCCACTAATGTTTTATTCCCAACATCAGCTGCCCTAACCCACCAAGTATGCAATCTGTACAGGGGTTGGTTGGATGAGGCTAGTCTGAGCCTGCACTATAGTCTTTCTAAAGAAGACTCCATGGGAACACCAGGCAGCTGCAAGAGGAGGAGGAGCAGCTGAAAAGTGGAGACAAATCTTACGGAACTTGGGGCTTTTATGGAGCTGCTGTCATCTCTAAGTAGGAGGAACATGATCCCTATACAAAGGCGGGCACCTCTCACACTACCCAGGCACAGAAAAATGCAGACACAAACAGCATAAAGAGCAGTAGCTGCAGACAGGTATCCCACAGAGGATAGCAAACAGCTGACACTAACCAAATATCTAGAGCTAGCACAAGTGGTAGTGGGTGGCAGACAGAACCAACCCTAGATGCAGCTAGCTACATAAGCAGCACTCCCAAAGGAGGAGTCAGTCTAGCAGGAACCAGACATTATGGAGAATAAATATGCCCAACAGGACAAACATTGCACAGCGTGTAATACACATGATCAAGGTTGACCCTTAGAACCAGCCAACCTGAAGGGATAATGGTACCAAAAAAGAACCAACTGCATTCAATACTCACATTGAAAAAGAGGGAAAATAGTACCCTCAAGAAGCATTCCTAGAAGAATGAAAACAGATGACCTGGAGGTCAGTACAATCGAGCCCATCTTCCTCATAAAGACACCATAAAAATGTCAAACTCAGTCAGTGCTACCTAATACACAGACAAAATGGGTAGACAGAGATATGCAACCCAAATGAATCAACAAGAAAAATAACTAAGTGAAATGGAAGTAACAAAACTAACAGATGCAAAGTTTAAAATAATGATTTTTAGGATGTTCAAGGATCTCAGAGCAACAATGGATGGACATAATGAGCACCTAAACAAAGAGTTAGCAAGCATCAAAAAGGACATTGAAATCATAAAAAAAGAACCAGTCAGAAATGACAAATACAATTTCAGAAATGAAGACTGCACTAGAAGGAATCAACAGCAGACTGGATGAAGCAGAGGATCGAATCAGCAATTTAGAGGACAAGATAAACGAAAGCACAGAAGCAGAGTGCAAAAAGAGAAAGGCTCAAAAAAACGGAGGAAATTCTAAGAGAGCTCTATGACAACATAAAGAGAAACAACATCCACATCATAGTAGTTCCTGAAGGAGAAGAAAATAAACAAGGGATAGAGAACCTGTTTGAAGAAATCTTAGCTGAAAATTTCCCTATATTGATGAAGGAAAAAGTCGCACAAGTTGAAGAAGCATAGAGAGTCCCATTAAAGGGGAACTCAAGGAGGCTTACTCCAAGACACATCATAATTAAAGTGCCAAAATTAAGAGACAAAGACAGAATACTAGCACTGCAAGAGAAAAGCAGTTAATTCCCTGCTGAGGAGCCCCCATAAGAATGACATCCAACTTCTCAACTGAAACACATGAGGACAGAAGGGACTGGGATGAAATATTCAAAGTGATGCAAAGCAAGAACATACAACCAAGACTTCTTTATCGAGCAAGGTTATTGTTTAAAATTGAAGGAGAAATGATAAGCTTCCCAGAAAAAGAAAAAAAAACCTTAAGGAATTTATTGCAACCATACAAGTACTGTAATAAATGTTAACGGACCTGCTGTAAAAAGAGCAAAGGAAAAAAGAAATGGAGAAAAAGAGGATTGTGGATTTAAAGAATAAAATGACAATAAACAACTACATATCAATAATAACCTTAAATGTAAATGGATTAAATGCTCCCACCAAAAGACATAGGGTAGCTGTGTGGATAAGAAAACAGGACCTATACATAAACTGTCTACAAGAGACGAACCTCAGAACAAAAGATACACATTGACTAAAAGTGAAGGAATGGAAAAAAGTATTTCACACAAATGGAAATGAAAACAAAGCTGGGGTACCAATACTTACATCTGACAAAATAGCCTTTAAAACAGAGGCTATAGTAAGGGATAAAGAAGGTCACTACATAATGATTGAGGAAGCAATCTATCAGAAGGATATAACCATTGCAAATATCTATAAGCCTAATGTAGGAGCACCTAAATATATAAAGCAGATTTTGATGGACATAAAGTGCAAGATCAATAGCAATACTATAATACAAGGGGATTTTAATACCCCACTAACATCAATGGATAGATCTTCCAGATAGAAAATTAACAAAGAAACAGCCTTAAATGACACACTAGATCAACTGGATTTAATAAATATCTTCAGAACTTTTCACCCCGAAGCAGCAGAATATACATTCTTTTTAAGTGCTCATGGTACATTCTCTAGGATAGACCATATGTTAGGACACAAAACAAGTCTCAGTAAATTAAAGAGGATTGAAATCATATCAAGCATCTTCTCTGATCACAATAGTTTGAAACTAGAAATCAACTACAATAGAAAAACTGAAAAACATTTAAACACTTGGAGGTTAAATAGCATGCTATTAAATAATGAATGGGTTAAAAATGAGATCAAGGACATCTAAAAGATCTAGAAAAAGAACAATAAATAAAGCTCAGAGGAAGTAGAAGTAAGGAAATAATAAAGATCAAAGCAGAAATAAATGACATAGAGGCTAAACAACCATACAGAAGATCAATGAAACCAAGAACTTGTTTTTTGAAAAGGTAAACAAGATTGATGAATCTTTAATGAGACTCATCAAAAAAAAAATAGAGGACTCAAATAAAATTAGGAATGAAATGAAAATGGAGAAATAACAATGGACATCACTGAAATACAAAGGATTGTAAGAAAATACTATGAAGATCTGTATGCCAAAAAATTAGACAACCTAGGTGAAATAGATAAATTCCTAGAAACATATAATCTTCCAAAACTCAATCTGGAAGAATCAGGAAACCTAAACAGACCAATTACAACGAATGAAATTGAAACAGTTATCAAAAAACTCCCAGCAAACAAAAGTCCTGGACTAGATGTCTTCACAGGTGAATTTTAACAAATATTCAAAGAACTAACACCTATCCTTCTCAAGCTATTTAAAATATTCAAGAGTAGGGAAGACTTCCAAGCTACTTTTACAAAACAAGCATTATCCTCATTCCAAAACAAGATAAAGGCACTACAAAGAAAGAAATCTATAGGCCAGTATCCTTGATGAACTTAAATGCTAAAATTGTCAACGAAATATTAGCAAACCAGATCCAGCAATATATGAAAAAAATCATACATTACTATCAAGTGGGATTTATTCTGGGGAGGCAAGGATGGTACAATATTTGCAAGTCAACCAATGTGATTCATCACATAAACAAAAGGAAGGAGAAAAATTACATGATAATATCAATAAATGGATGCAGAGAAAAAGCATTCGATAAAATTCAGCACTCATTTATGATCAAAACTCTCAGCAAAGTGGGAATACAGGAAACATACTCAACATGATAAAGGCCATTTATGACAAACCCACAGCCAACATCATATTCAATAGGCAAAAAATTAAAAGCAATCCCCTTAAGATCAGGAACAAGGCAGGGGTGTCCTCCTTTCACCACTTTTATTCAACATAGTTTTGGAAGTCCTAGCCACAGCAATTAGACAAGAAGAAATAAAAGGCATCCAAATTGAAAAAGAAGAAGTAAAACTATCATTATTTGCTGATGACATGATACTGTATTTAGAATACCCTAAAATCTCAGTCAAAAAACTACTAGACCTGATAAATTAATTTGGCAAAGTGGCAGGATAAAAAACTAATATTCAGAAATCAGTGGCATTTTTATACACCAACAAGAAACTGTCTGAAAGAGAAATTAAGGAAATAATTCCTTTCACTATTTCAACAAAAATAATAAAGTACCTAGGAGTAAATTTAACCAAGGAGGTAAAGAACTTGTACTCAGAAAATTATAAAACATTGATAAAATAAATCAGGGAAGATATAAAAAAGTAAAAGCATATACTGTGTTCATGGATAGGAAGAATAAACATTATTAAAATGTCTGTATTACCCAAAGCAATCTATAAATTCAATGCAATTTCTATTAAAATACCAATTACATACTTCAAAGATATAGAACAAATATCCCAAAATTTTATATGGAACCAAAAAAGAACATGAATAGCCTCAGCAATCTTGAAAATGAAGAATAAAGTGGGAGGTATCACACTTCCTAAAATCAAGTTATACTACATGGCCATTGTACTCAAAACAGCTTGGTACTGCCATAAGAAGAGGCATATAGATCAATGGAACAGAACAGAGAACTCAGAAATAAACCCACACCTTTATGGACAACGGATATTTGACAAAGGAGGTAAGAGCATACAATGGAGTAAAGACAGCCTCTTTAATAAATGGTGTTGGGAAAATTGGACAGGTACATGGAAAAAATGAAATTAGACCACCAACTTACACCATTTAGAAAAATAAACTCAAACTGGATAAAAGACTTAAATGTAAATCGTGAAACCATAAACATCTTGGAAGAAAACATAAGCAGTAAACTCTTCGATGTCTCTCGTAGCAATATATTTGATGATTTAACTCCACGGGCAAGTGAAATAAAGGACAGGATAAACAAATGGGACTATATCAAACTAAAAATCTCTTGCATAGCAAAAGACACATGAACAAAATAATACATCCTACACAATGGGAGAACATATTCGTCAATACGTCTGATAAGGGGTTAATAACCAAAATTTATAAAGAACTTGTAAAACTCAACACCAGGAAGATAAATAATCCAATTAAACAACGGGCAAAAGAACTGAATTGACACTTCTTCAAAGAGGACATACAAATGGCCAATAGGCATATGAAAAAAATGTTCAATGTCACTAATCATCAGAGAAATGTAAATTAAAACCACAATGAGATACCACCTCACACCTGTCAGAACCTTTCTGCACCACTGGTGGGAATGCAGACTTGTGCAGCCACTGTGGAGAACTGTATGGGGTTTCCTCAAAAAATTGAAAATGGAACTTTTTACCTAGCTATCTCACTATTAGGAATATATCCCAAGAACACTACATCAATGATTCAAAAGGAGAAATGCACCCCCATGTTTATTGGAGCATTGTTTACAATAGCCAAGATCTGGAAACTGCCCAAGTGTTTGTCAATGGATGAGTGGATTAAAAAGCTGTGGTACATATACACAATGGAATACTACGTGGCCATGAAAAAGAAGGAAATCTTATCTTTTGCAATGGCATGGATGGACCTAGAGATTATTATGCTAGGTGAAATAATCCAGGCACAGAAAGACAAATATCATATGATCTCACTTTTATGTGGAATCTAATGAACAAAGTGAACTGAGGAATGAAATAGAGGCAGAGGCGGGGTCACAGGGAGCAGAGGGACAGCTGTCAGAGGGAAGGGGGATGAGAAGATGGGAAAAGAGAAGGTGAAGGGATTAGTGAAATTAACACAGAGATACAGATGTCAGGACAGCAAATCCTAGAGAGAAGGGAGGAGGTAGCTAGGGGGAGGGGGGCAAGTTGATATAATGGGGGATATGGGGTTTGGGATGAGGAAGAAAAATAAATAAACTTGAGAAAACTGAAATCATATGAAGCACGTATTTCAACCACAATAGTATGAAACTAGAAATCAATCACAGAAAAAAAACTGAAAAACTCACAAACACATGGGAGCTAAATAACATGTTACCAAACAATGAATGAGTTAACATTGAGATCAAGGAAGAAATAAAAAGATACCTTTAAACAAATGAAAAAAAACCACACAACAACGCAGCATTATGTGGCACAGCAAAAGGTGTCCTAAGAGAGAAATTCATAGCAATACAGGACTCCCTTAAGAAACATAAAAATCTTAAACAATCTAACCTTTCACCTAAAGGAACTAGAAAAAGAACAAACAAATTCCAGAGAGTAGACTGAGGAAATAATAAAGGTCAGCATGGAAATAAACAAAATTGAATCTTAAAAAATACCAAAGTTTTGAAAATAAAAATTAAAAATATAAAAAAAAAAATCAATGAAACCAGGAGCTGATTCTTTGAAAAAATAAACAAGGTTAATAAACCTTTGCCTGACTATGTGGTGACACAATGGATGCTGAGGGCCCAACTTCAAAACCCCATGGTTGCCAGCTTGAATGTTGGCTTATCTGGCTTGATGTGGGGTCACCAGCTTGAATGTGGGATTATAGACATGACCCCATTGTCACTGGCTTGAGTCCAAAGGTTGCTGGCTTGAGCCCAAGACTGCTGGCTTGAGCAAAGGGTCACTGTCTCTGCTGGAGCCCCCTGGTCAAGGCATATAGGAGAAAGCAATCAATGAACAAGTAAGGTGTCGCAGCTATGAGTTTATGCTTCTCATCTCTCTCCCTTCCTGTCTATCTGTTCCTGTTGTCTGTCTCTCTTTCTTTCTCTCAAAAAAAGAAAAAGATTAATAAACCTTTAACCACATTCATCAAGAAAAAATAGAGAAAATCTAAATAAATAAAATCAGGTATGAAAGAGAAGTAACAACTGACACTACAGAAATATAAAGAATTATAAGAAGTGTATACAAGCAATTATATGCCAACTAATTGGACAACCTGGAAAAATGGATAAATTCCTAGAGACATAATATTTCAAGACTGAATTAAGAAGAAACAGAAAATCTGAATAGAACTATTACAACCAACAAAATGAAGCAATAATGAAAAAACTCCCAACAAACAAAAATTCTGGACTGGATTGCTTCATAGGTGAATTTTACCAAACATTCAAAAAATAAATTCTTCTCAACTAGTTTAAAGAAATTCAGCAGGAAGGAAGACACTCAAACTCATTATATGAGGCCAGCATTTTCCTAATTTCTAAGCCAGGTAAAAACATTACAGAAGGAAAGAAAATATGGGCAAATAACTGTGATGAACATAGATGAAAGATCCCAAAATAATATTAGCTAATCAAATTCAGCAATACATTAAAAAATCATACATTATTATCAAATGGGATTTATCCTTGGGAAGCAAGATTGGTACAATACCCACAAATTAATTAATGTGATACACCAAATAAAATGAAGGATAAAACCACCTGATTATACCAATAAATGCAGAAAAAGCAGTTGATAAACTCCAGCATCCATTTATGATAAAAATTCTTAACATAGTGGAAATAGAAGGAACATACTTCAACATAATAAAGGTCATATATGACAAACCCATAGCCAACATTATACTCAATGGGCAAAAACTGAAAATGTTTCCATTAAAGTCAGGAACAGGACAGAGATATCCACTTTCACTGCTCTAATTTAACATAGTATCAGAAGTCCCAGCCACAGCACTCAGGCAAGAAGATACAGAAGGCTTTCATATTGGAAAGGAAGAAATGAAACTGTCATTATTTGCCAATGGCATGATATTATATATAGAGAACCCTAAAGATTCTATCATAAAAACTAGTAAAACCGAAAAATGAATTCAGTAAAGTAGCAAGATACAAAATAAATATCTAAAATCAATTGTATTTTATACATCAGTATTGAACTACCAGAAAGAGATACTAAGAAAACAATCCTATTTACAATTGCATCAAAAAAGTGAAATACATAGGAATAAATCCAACCAAGGAAGTAAATGACCTGTATTCATAAAATTATAAACAGTGAAGAAAGAAATTGAAGAAGATACAAATAACTGAAAGCATATACTGTGCTCACTGGTAGGAAGGATTAGCATCTTTAAGATGTCCACATTACCCAAAGCTATCTATAGAGTTAGTGCAATTCCTGTCAAAATACCAATGACATTTGCCACAGAACTAGAATAAATCATCTAAAAATTTATATGGAATCATCAAACACCCTAAATAGCCAAAACAATCTTGAGAAAGAACAAAGTTAGATGTATTATGCTACTAATATCAAACTATACTACAAAGCTGTAGTCATCAAAACAACATGTTACTTCCATAAAAGCAGACATAGAGATCAGTGGAAGAGAATAGAGAAACCAGAAATATACCCATGCCTTTATGGTCAATTAGTATTTGACAAGGGAGGCAAGAACATACAATGGGTAAAGACAGTCTCTTCAATAAATGCTGTTGAGAAAACTGGACAGATAGGTACAAAAAAAAATGAATCTAGACCATTTTCTTACATTATATACAATAATAAACTCAAAATGGATTAAAGACTTGAATGTGAAATCTGAACGATAAAACTCCTATAAGACGATATAAGCAGTAAACTCTGACATGCTACTAGCTTCTCAGGCAATGAAAACAAAAGGAGAACAAATGGGACTACTCAAACTGAAAAATAGGAGAGATGGCAAGATGGCGATGGAGTAGGCAGATGTACCAACTTCCAACTCCTGGAACCAAAGTGGATTATAACTTAATTTTAAGAACCAGCATCTGGATAAACCAACTTTGAACTAAACTAAGTGGACTCTTCAACCAAGGAACACTGAAGAAGCCACATTGAGACTGGTAGGAAAAGCGAAAATGTGGAAAGGGCTGCCCAGCTCCCTGGAGTAAACAGCAGCCTGGAGAGACTCGTGTGGTGGGAAGAGAGTTTAGCAGAGAGGGAGGGACCTGGGTCCCAGGAACAAAGCCCCAGCCTGCAGCCCAGAGCCTAGAAGAGGCATATGGACAGTATTTAGCTGTGAAACAACTTAGGATACTGTTTGTGAGGAAAGAGACAGTTTTCTCAGATCCAAGATTTTTCTTAAAGGGACAGTGTAGAAAACTTCTCTCACAACCATGCACCCGGGGCTCCAGGGGACAGGAGGAGAGGAGAGGACCAGAGCAGTGGGAAGAGAGTGTGGTCTGGAAGGCACAGGGAGGAACACTCTGAGGGACAGCCTCCCTAAACCATGGGCTGAGTCACTTACCAAAACTGAAATGAATATTTCCCCTGGAACTAGTAATACCAGCAAAGGGAGGTAGGACATCAGCCAAACAAGCTGTCCCGCGGCACTTAGAGCACTGCCGCTTAGAAGGAGAGAGCTTTCAGGGCTATACAATGGAGTGTTAGGGTCTGAGCTGCAGTGCCCCCACCCACACTGCTGAGGGCTTGCTGGAGGGATGGTGGCGGCGGGACACGGAACTGTGGTTCTGTCGGCAGGGGCAGAGACTGGGCTGGCCAGCCGTGGGACCGGTCTAGCCCAGCAGGGTTGGAGGGGGAAGCACAAAAGTGGTCCGGCAGCTGCGGGCCCAACTGCAGCCCCACCTATGGGGGTAAAGTGGGAGCCCAGGAACAGGTAGATCTGCTGCTGAGCAGGGGTGTGCGTGGGAGCACAGCATCACCTGGCCTCTGAGGCTGGCCCTGCGCCAGCCTGCCCTGATGGCGGGGGCGGGGCGAAAGCCTGGGACAAGCGGAGGCTTGCAGCAGAGCATGCTAGCAGCCACACTCGGCCTGAGGAGCCGAGGCTTGCGGCACTGTGTGAACCGGCTCTGACCATGGGGGCTGGGAGGAAGCCTGGGAACAGGCGGGGAAGGAAGCTGAGCAAAGGTGCTCACCCCTCCCCTTGGTGCTGAATCTTGTGGCCCAAGTGCGGTGCACAAACCCACCCGTGGGGGCGGGGCAAAGGCTGAGACAGGCTGAGGCTTGTAGAGCTGGAGAACACAGCCCCTCCCATGGAGGAGAGGCAGAAACCGCAGCAACAGCCGCAGTAGACTGCCGGCAATGCCCATACCCAAGTGCCTTAGGCAGCAGCAGAGGGGGTGGTAGGCCTGCAGACAGACCACACCTAGGGAACACAGAGGCAACACCCATTAGACTCCAGTCTAATGGGCAGAGAAATGCAACCCAAATAAATCAAGAGGAATCCCCAGAGAAGGAACTGAATGAACCAGATATAACCAAATTACTGGATGCAGAGTTTAAAATAATGATAGTTAGGATGCTCAAAGAGCTTAGAGCAACAATGGATAGTCATTATGAACACCTATATAAAGAGATAATAAGTATAAAAAAAGGAAGTTGAAATAATAAAAAAGAATCAGACAGAAATGGCAAATACAATATCAGAATTGAAGAACACAATGGAAGGAACTAGAAGCAGAATGGATGAAGCTGAAGATCGAATCAGCAAGTTAGAGGACAAAATAAACGAAGGCACAGAAGCAGAGCAGAAAAAAGAAAAGAGACTCAAAAAGACTGAGGAAACTCTAAGGGAGCTCTGTAACAACATGAAGAGAAATAACATCCACATCATAGGGGTTCCTAAAGAAGAAGAGAAAAAACAAGGGATAGAAACTTTGTTCAACCAAATCATAGCTGAAAACTTCCATAAATTAAGGCTGGAAAATGACTCACGTGTTCAAGAAGCACACAGAACTCCATTAAAGAGAAACCCAAAGAATTCTACACCAAGACACATCATAATTAAAATACCAAAGCTAAGTGATAAAGAGAAAATATTCAAAGCTGCTAGAGAGAAAAAAGGCTATCACCTACAAAGCAGCCCCCATAAGGATGACATCCGACTTCTCTACAGAAACACTTGAGGCCAGAAGGGAATGGCAAGATATATTCAAAGTAATGCAGAACAAGAACCTACAACCATGACTATTCTATCCAGCAAGGCTAACGTTTAAAATTGAAGGTTAAATAAAAAGCTTCCCAGACAAAAAAAAAAAACAAAAACTCAAGGAATTCATTAAAACCGAACCAATCCTGCAAGAGATGCTAAGGGGCCTGTTGTGAACAGATCAAAAGGGGAAAAGAATATAGCAAAAGAGGAATACAGCTTTAAAGAATAAAATGGCAATAAGCAACTACATATCAATAATAACCTTAAATATAAATGGATTAAATGACCCAATCAAAAGATATAGGGTAGCTGCATGGATAAGAAAACAGGACCCATACATATGCTGTCTATAAGAGACACAACTTAAAACAAAAGATGCACATAGACTGAAGGTAAAAGGATGGAGAAAAATATTTCATGCAAATGGAAATGAAAAGAAAGCCGGGGTAGCAATACTTATATCTGACAAAATGGACTTTAATACAAAGGCTGTAGTAAGAGATAAAGAAGGATACTACATAATGATAAAGAGAGCCATTCAACAGGAAGATATAACCATTATAAATGTCTACGCACCAAAGAAAGGAGCACTGAAATACGTAAAGCAGACTATGATGGATATAAAGGGCGAGATTAACAGCAATACTATAATAGTAGGGGATTTCAATACCCCACTAACTTCAATGGATAGATCCTCAAGATAGAAAATTAACAAAGAAACAGCTGACTTAAAGGACACACTAGATCAACTCGATTTAATAGATATCTTTGAACCTTTCACCCTAAAGCAGCAGAATATACATTCTATTCAAGTGCTCATGGTTCATTCTCTAGGGTAGACCACATGTTAGGACACAAAAATGGTCTCAACAAACTTAAGAAGATTGAAATCATATCAGGTATTTTCTCTGATCACAATGGCATGAAACTAGAAATTAACCACAAAAGAAAAACTGAAAAATACTTAAACACTTGGAAACTAAATAGCATGTTATTAAATAATGAGTGGATTAACAATGAGATCAAAGAAGAAATAAAAAAATTCCTAGAAACAAATGATAATGAGCATACATCAACTCAAAATTTATGGGACACAGCAAAAGCAGTTCTGAGAGGGAAGTTCCTAGCACTACAGGCATACCATAAGAAGCTAGAGAAAGCTTAAATAAGCAACTTGACCCTGCATCTAAAGAATTAGAAAAGCAACAGCAAGTAAAAACCAGGGGTAGTAGAAGGAAGGAAATAATAAAGATCAGAGTGGAAATAAATGACATAGAGACTAAAGAAACAATACACAGGATCAATGAAACCAGGAGCTGGTTCTTTGAAAAGGTAAACAAGATCAATGAACCTTTAACTAGACTCACCAAGAAAAAAAGAAAGAGGACTCAAATAAATAAAATTAGAAATGAGAGTGGAGAAATAACAACTGACACAAATATTGTAAGAAAATACTATGAAGAACTGTTTGCCAAAAAACTAGACAACCTATATGAAATGGAAACATACAATCTTCCAAAAATCAATGTGGAAGAATCAGAAACCATAAACAGACCAGTTACAACAAATGAGACCTAAACAGTTATCAAAAAACTCCCAACAAAGTCTTGGGCCTGATGGCTTCACAAGTGAATTCTGCCAAAAATTCAAAGAACTAACTCCTATCCTTCTCAAGCTATTTCAAAAAATTCAAGAGGAAGAAAGACTTCCAAGGTCCTTTTATGAGGCGAGCATAATTCTGATTCCGAAACCAGGCAAAGTCAACACAAAGAAAGAATATTATAGACCAATATCTCTGATGAATTTAGATGCTAAAATTCTCAACAAAATATTAGCCAACCGGATCTAGCAATATATAAAAAAAATCATACACCATGATCAAGTGGGATTTGTTCTGGGGTGCAAGGCTGGTTCAATATTCGCAAATAAGTCTATGTGATTCATCACATAAAAAAAAGGAAGAACAAAAACCACATGATAATTTCAATAGATGAAGAAAAAGCATTTGATAAAATTCAGCATCCATTCATGATCAAAACTCTCAGCAAAGTGGGAGTACAGGGAACATACCTTAACATGATAAAGGCCATCTATGACAAACCCACAGCAAACATCATACTCAATGGGCAAAAGTTAAAAGCAATCCCCTTAAAATCAGGAACAAGGCAGGGGTGCCCCATTTCACCACTCTTATTCAACATAGTTCTGGAAGTCCTAGCCACAGAAATCAGATAAGAAGAAGAAATAAAAGGCATCCAAATTGGAAAAGAAGGAGTAAAACTATCATTATTTGCAGATGATAGGATATTATGTATAGAAAACCCTAAAGTCTCAGTCAAAAAACTACTGGACCTTATAAATGAATTCAGCAAGGTAGCAGGATATAAAATTAATACTCAGAAATCAAAGGCATTTTTATACACCAACAATGAACTATCAGAAAGAGAAATTAAGGAAACAATCTCCTTCACTATTGCAACCAAAATAATAAAGTACCTAGGAGTGAATTTAACCAAGGAGATTAAAGACATGTACTGGAAAAATTATATAACATTGATAAAAGAAATCAAGGAAGATACAAACATGTGGAAGTATATACCGTGCTCATGGTTAAGAAGAATAAACATCATTAAAATGTCTATATTACCCAAAGCAATTTATAAATTCAATGCAATACCAATTAAAATACCAATGACATACTTAAAGATATAGAACACATATTCCAAAAGTTTATATGGAACCAAAAAAGAACACAAATAGCCTCAGCAATCTTGAAAAAGAAGAATAAAGTGGGAGGTATCACTCTTCCTGATATCAAGTTATATCCTACAAGGCCGTTATACTCAAGACAGCCTGGTACTGGCATAAGAACAGGCATATAGATCAATGGAACAGAACAGAGAACCCAGAAATAAACCCACACCTTTATGGACAACTGGTATTTGACAAAGGAGGAAAGAGCATACAATGGAGTAAAGACAGCCTCTTTATCAAATGGTGTTGGGAAAACTGGACATCTACTGGCAAAAAAATGAAACTAGACCATCAACTTACACCATTCACAAAAACTAACTCAAAATGGATAAAAGACTTAAATGTAAGCCGTGAAACCATAAGCATCTTAGAAGAAAACATAGGCAGTAAGCTTTCCGACATCTCTCACAGCAATGTATTTGCCGATTTATCTCCATGGGCAAGTGAAATAAAAGACACGATAAACAAATGGGACTATATCAAACTATAAAGCTTTTGCACAGGTAAAGACAATAAGAACAGAATAAAAAGACAAACTACACAATGGGAGAACATATTCGAAAATACATTTGATAAGGGGTTAATAACCAAAATTTATAAAGAACTTGTAAAACTCAACACCAGGAAGACAAATAATCCAATCAAAAAATGGGCAAAATAAATGAATACACACTCTCCAAAGAGGACATACAGATGGCCAATAGGCATATGAAAAAATGCTCAACATCACTAATCATTAGAGAAATGCAAATTAAAACCTCAATGAGTTATCACTTCACACCAGTTAGAATGGCACTCATCAGCAAAACAACACAGAATAAGTGCTGGCGAGGATGTGGAGGTAAGTGAACCCTCCTGCACTGCTGGTGGGAATGCAGACTGGTGCAGTCACGGTGGAAAACAGTATGGAGATTTCTCAAAAAATTAAAAATTGAACTGCCTTTTGACCCAGCTATCCCACATATAGGAATATACCCTAAGAACACCATAGCACTTTTCGAAAAGAAGAAATGCACCCCTATGTTTGTGGCAGCATTGTTCACAATAGCGAAGATCTGGAAACAGCCCAAGTGTCCGTACGTGGACCAGTGGGTTAAAAAGTTTTGGTACATATATACTATGGAATACTACTCAGCCATAAGAAATGATGACATTGGAGCATTTACAACAATGGATGGACCTTGATAACATTATATTGAGTGAAATAAGTAAATCAGAAAAAACTAAGGATATATGATTTCATACATAGATGGGACATAAAAATGAGACTCAGAGACATGGACAAGAGTGTGCTGGCTATGGGCGGGGGGAGGCAAAGAAGGGGGAGGGAAAGGGAAGGGACACAAATAAAACCAGATAGAAGGTGGCAGAGGAAAATTTGACTTTGGTTGATGGGTATGCATTATAATGAAATGTCAAAATAACCTGGAGATGTTTTCTCTGAACATATGTACCCTGATTTATCAATGTCACCCCATGAAAATTAAAATTAATAAAAAAAGAACAAAAAAAAATAACTCGATTCTGATAGTTATGGCCTATTGTTGAATTTACATGTTCTTTTGGTTACTATTAAATAAAATCTTTAAAAAAAGAAAAATAAATAATTTACAGAGTAAAGGAAACTATCAACAATATGCAAAGCCGATCTACTGAGTAGAAGAAGTTATTTAACAGTGATACATTCAGTAAGGGGTTAATATCCAAAATTTATAAAGAACTCATACAACTCAACATCAAAAAAACCCAAACAATCTAATTAAAAAATGGATGGAGTGAATAGACATTTCTCCAAATATGGCATAGAAATGGCCAATAGACATATGAAAAGATGCTAAATATCACTAATCATCAGAGAAATGCAAATTAAAACCACAATTAATTATGATCACCTCACACCTGTCAGAACGGCTCTCATCAATGAATCAACAAATAACAAATGCTGGTGAGGATGTGGAGAAAGGGAACCCTTGTGCATTTTTGGTGGGAGTGCAGATTGGTGCAGCAATACAGAAAACAGCATGGAGTTTCCTCAGAAATTTTAAAATGGAACTGCTTTATGACCTAGCAATTTCACTTCTGGGTATATATCTGAGGAAACTCAAAACACTAATTAAAAAAGATATATGCACCCTTATGTTCATTGCAGCATTATTTACAATAGCCAAGATAGGGAAGCAAACTAGGTGTCCATCAGTAGGTAAATGTATAAAAAACAGTGGTTTATATACAGCAGTTAGCAAAAGTAGGTCTACAGTTGTAATACAAATCAATAATACAATAATAGGCTCTGTTTTTCAGGTACTCACAACTGTAAACCTACTTTTGCCCACTGTGTATACAATAGAATTATTACTCAGCCATAAAAAAGAAAGAAATTGTACCATTTGTGACCTAGAGAGTATTATGCTAAGTGAAATGAGTCAGAGAAAGACAAATACCATATGATTTTACTTGTATATGGAATCTAAATAACAAAATACACAAACAGAACAGAAAGAAACTCAGATGCACAAAGTGATGGTTGCCAGAGGGGAGGGGCCTGGGTGGAAAAGGTGAGGGTATTAAGAATACTGGTTGGTAATTATAGAATGGTCATGGGGATATAAAGTACAGCGTAGGGAGTACAGTCAATAATATTGTAATAACTATGTGGGGTGTGAGGTGAGTACTTGAAATATCAGGAGATCGCTTTGTAGATTATGTGGTTGTCTGAGACTATGATGTATACTCCTGAAACTAATATAAGTTAAAATTTAATGTCAAAAACTGATATAATAAAATTGTGTTTTTATCAGTTGAACAACACATAAAACGTGCATGTATTCAGGAAATGCAGCAAGATGAATTAATGGGTTTTAAAACCATAATGTTCAACTTATTAGTAATTTCCATCCAGCTTGTTGCCCGACTCATAATGCGCACTCTCCAGTCTAAGTACAGATGTCCTAAGGAATTTAATTTAGCTTCTCTTTTACAGTTTACGAAAAGGTCCTTATAGCATTTTTGAAAGAGTGACTACTGTACATTTTTAACCTTTCTTAATTATTACCATTTTTAAAAATTTATTATTTTTCAATTGAATTGAATTGGAATTTTTCAATTCAATTATTACAAATGACATTGTAATAAAATTGGATAGGTTTCAGGTACACAATTCTATAACACATCATCTGTACATTGTATTGTGTGTTCACCACCCCAAGTCAAGTCTCATTTTGTCACCATTTATGCCTCCTTTACCCTCCTCTACCTCCCCCACCTCCCCTTTTACTCTTGTAATCACCATACTGTTGTCTGTCTATGAGTATTTCTTTTCTTTGCTTAATCTCTTCACCTTTTTTACCCAACCCCCACCCCTCTTTCCTCTGACAGCTGTCAGAGTTTTCTCTGTATCTATGAGTTTGTTTTTATTTTGTTTGTTAGTTTGTTTTTTTTCATTAGTTTCCACACATGTTGAGAAAACAGCGGTGTTAGTCTTGCTCGCTTGTACTTTGCATGATGAGTGCGTAAGCATGTGGCAGAGCCATGTGTGTATAGTCTATGTAAGGCTACATACTTCCATCCAGGCAGTTTTTGCGGATCACTGATCTGCCACTGTGAGGGGCCATTTGGTGGATTGCTTGCCTGCCTGTGTAAGAAGAGGTTTCCCCTGCCTATTCGCTTGCCTGCCATTGAGAGAATCTAATAAAAGGGAATGGCCCAATGCTTTCTGGCTCCACTGTTCTTCTACCATCTGCCCAAATCCATTGTGAACCCACAGCCACCAGCATTACAACACATAAGTGAGGTTATATGGAACTTGTCTTTGAGTGGCTTATTTTACTTAGCATAATTCCCTCTAGGTTCATCCATCCTGTCTTATTTTTTCTTCTTCTTCTTCTTTTTTAATCAACTGAGAGGCAGGGAGGCAGATAGACAGACTCCTACATGTACCCTGACTGGGATTTACCAGGCAACCCCATCTGGGGCTGATGTTCTGCCCATCTGGGGCCACTGCTCTATTGCTCAGCAACTGCACTATTTTAGCACCTGAGGTAGAGGCCATGGAGCCATCCTCAGCGCCTGGGGCCAACTTGCTTATTTGAGCCATAGCTATGGGAGGAGAAGAGAGATAGGACAGTGAGAGAGCAAGAATGAGAGAGACAGAGGTAGAGGGAGGGGTGGAGAAGCTGATTGTCACTCCTCCTGTGTACCCCAACTGGGACTCAAACCCAGGACTTCCACATACCAGCTTGATGCTCTAGCACTGAGCCAACTGGCCAGAGCGCATCCTGTCCATTTTTCAAAAAAGATTCACTAAGATCCAAATAAGGTGCAAGTGGCTTTCATGTCATAATATCATTTGGGAAGCCTTAATTTTCTTGTATCACAATGGGAAGAAGCCCAGGTGAGAATGATATTGAATGAATTCTTCAGACCACACACCTTCCCCAGCTGTGGAAAACCTCCACCATCCCCCTTTTCACTCTAAACACTTCTCAATATTATTGTATTGGAAGGAGCCAGGTTTTCATTCTGACAATAAAAGACATCACCAGTTTCTTATTTCCTGTCCATCCCCATCTACAGTTCCCATCTACAATCTTCCTGATTCGCAGGTAATTCTGGTTTCCCACTTAGAAGCACATATCAGATATAGACACTTCCAAGGCTCTGAAATTTGGAAATGTTAGGAATAACTTGAAACTCTTTGTTAATGGAGGATTTTGATTGTTTAAAAAAATATTCAGGTAACCTCCTTAAGAGTCACGGTGTAGCCTGACCAGGCGGTGGCACAGTGGATAGAATGTTAGACTGGGATGTAGAGGACCCAGGTTTGAAACTCTGAGGTCGCCAACTTGAGTGCGGGCTCATCTGGTTTGAGCAAGTCTCACCAGCTTGAGCCCAAGGTCACTGGCTTGAGCAAGGGGTCGCTCGATCTGCTGTAGCCCATATTAGAAAGCAATCAATGAGAAACTAAGGTGCCACAATGAAGAATTGATGCTTCTCATCTCTCTCCTGTCCTGTCTGTCCCTATCTGCTACTCTCTCTGTCTCTGCCTCCCCCAAGAAAAAAAAAGTTGTGTATAAGATCTTAGTGTTGCACTGGCCCCAATAAAACACAGAAATAGCTTCTCTCTGTTTTTTTTTTTTCCCTTGGCACATTTGAGGAGCTGTTCTCGGACTCCATTTTCCAGGGCTTTTCCTTTCTGTGAGGTGATGTAGTGATGGAGGTGAGGTCAGAGTACAGAAGGGTGTATGTGTCTCTCTCTCTTTATCTCTTCCTATCTATCTCTCTCTGCAGGTCTCAGATGTTCTGTCATGTTGTTCAAACATAATATTGTCCTTATAATGCCTTTGGTGGGGGAAGGGACCTTGCCTTGGCATCATGCTTTCTTGCCCTCTATAGGAGGGAAGCACTGTTCCCAACACTTTGGGGACAGGGATAAGATCGATGAAAGTTTGATTGTGCCTTGTAGGTGATCTTTCCTGATCCAATGTCAAATTTGACATTTAGTTGCTGACTCCCAGAGTAAAAGTCTCATTTTTTTAACTGAATAAGGCTGATGTCAGAGGCCTCATCCAGTAAAAGAAAATATTTAAAGAAGCCTTGAGCATTTCTGTGTATGTTTCTGTAAGAAAGTGTGCTTCTACATGAGTGCATATTGTTGACAATACCCATCGCCTATCGGGACATCTAGGAACAAGTTATGAGATGGGTATTAGCACTATGGTGCCCATATTTGTGAGCTCATAAAAAATAAAAGTCATTCAAAATCATTATCAGTGGTGTAGGTATTTAGAATTTTTGCTTTTTTAGGGGAAGAAACCATTGGCAATCTACTGCATTTCCAAATATTACAAGTGTTAAGATAGCTTGAAGTGGGCTTCAAGCCCTACCTGCCACCCCCCTTTTTCACCCATTCTCACTGACAGGATGAAATGGGGATCACCCTCAATGGTCCCAGATTTCCATCCATCCGCAGAGGTGGTTGCAGGGGGAAGGGCCTCTGTGTGACCTAGGGCATGTGAGAGGGTTGCAGGAGGTCAGTGCTGCCCCTGCCATTGTGAGGGAAAGGCTGGGGAGGGAGTGGAGCAGGAGGCTCCCTCTTTTCCGCCCATGTTTGCTGAAAACCCCTTACTTTCCCGTTTTCATTCTTAAACAGGTATGATGGCTAACTATTAATATTAATGAGCATGATAACAATAATAAAACTGGCAGCAGCATCAAATGAATGTGGTCTCCTGCAGTGGAAATATTTACCCGATGTGTCCTGCCAGTTAGAGAGATTTTGGCAATAAACCTAGACATTACCTCATCCTCCTGGGCAGACAGCCGATTTTGATGCTAAACCAGTCCACAGAGTGAAGAGCTGAATACCTGCCTGATTAGCTGCATAGCTCAGACCTGGTTGGAAGCAAGGTCGTTGCGTGTGTCTCTCTGTGTCTGTCTGGGTCTTGACCTTAGTTCCTTTCTCTCTCTAGCCCTCATGGGGTTGTCATTGTCTGTTTTCAAACTGTGTTTATTTTTTTTTTAATGTTAAAGGGCACATTGTGAAAAGGTATACCAGCCAGGTGGGAAGGTATTTATATACATAGAGACCTGAAAGGTTAGAATTTAGAGTAGGAAAAGTAAGTCCCCGTGTGTGTGTGTGTGTGTGTGTGTGTGTGTGTGTGTGAGAGAGAGAGAGAGAGAGAGAAGAAAGAGAGTGCACATGTTTGCACACTCGCACAAATATCCTCACATTCTCATGCACACGTGCCTCTCTCTTTTTGTAAGAATCAAGGACAAATGAATGGAACAGGTTTTTGTTTCTGTTTGACTTTAAGCCACGATAAAAACAAGGAGCAATCCATAGTGAAGGAAGTTTTGTTTCAAGATTTTTAGCAACTCAAGTAATATCTTAAAACATTTGAAATTGTACTAAAAATGTGCTTTTGATACTTCTAACCTAAAAAAAAATGTAATACTTAAAATCCTTTTGTTCTACTGAGCTCAAACCTCTTTGAAATTAGTACTGTACACAGATTAGAAGTTTGGATGAGTACAACAGATAAATCTAGGTTAAAAAGGAAAATCTTTGGGTACTACTAAAAATATTGAGAAAGCTTTGAATTATCACTAAAGTATCATCTATTCCTTCCATAAGTTTTTCAGATAAGGTATGTAAAACCACTCCATCTGCTCCTGAGACCAGCTTGCCTTATGTTTTCTTTAGCTCTTGATTCAAAGTTTCAATCATATATGTTTTGTGCTGTTCCTACTAAAGCAAGGTATTTTTATCATTTGATGTCACATCTTCTAAAATTCCTTCCTAGAGCTGAACAGCCTTTGTGTTGACCCTGATTGTTAACAAACTCTTAGGACTGTCTCGTGGTGCATTTTGTACACAAGTACACAAAATGGCTGTCCAATGAATTCTTAATTATTTGTGGACACAGGAAAAAACTATATAGGGGAAAAGATAACATAGCTTCCTGCTGGTGGCAGAATGAGCCAAGCCCTGTTGCTCTGCCTCTTACATGCTCTCTGCCAGCTTGGACCATGATTACCCAGAATCCTTAGGTATGACACTAAATAGGGACTTGCACTGGAAAGATGGATTGGGCCAAGCCTTTGAAGGTGATCTGCCTATGAAGCAGATCTTCTTGGTGATTGGGGGTGGTTTTGACTTTTTCACAGTTCTCTGGGAATTAGCACAGTACTGTGCTCATCCGTGGAGCAGCCCCATGTTGATAGGCTGAGATCTATCCTCATCAATAGCTCACCATTTCTGGGATGGATTTCTTTCTACCTTTCAGGAACTTTATGTCCAGATGGTTGTTTTAAGTTAATGGATGCAGCAAAGATCTACTGTAACAGAAAGAATTGGGGGAAGGAAATGCTTGAGAATGAAGGGTGACAGCAGAGATTGTTATGGAAGTCAGGATTATTTGCTTGTATTAATGTGAACTTGAAGTGCTGATGGTATTACATGGAATTTTAGGTTTTAACTGTGCATTTAATTCTGTCCGTTATGGTTTCTGTATGGCTACTATCAACTGATGACATGTGATAAAATGTTTGTTAATTTATATATCTGAAAGTGTAGATTGATATATATATATATATATTTTTACAGGGACAGAGAGAAAGTCAGAGAGAGGGATAGATAGGGACAGACAGACAGGAATGGAGAGAGGTGAGAAGCATCAATCATTAGTTTTTCGTTGCCATTGCGACACCTTAGTTGTTCATTGATTGCTTTCTCACATGTGCCTTTGACCACGGGCCTTCAGCAGACCGAGCAACCCCTTGCTGAGGCCAGCGACCTTGGGTCCAAGCTGACGAGCTTTTGCTCAAGCCAGATGGGCCCGTGCTCAAGCTGGCGAGCTCGGGGTCTCAAACCTGGGTCTTCCGCATCCCAGTCCGACGCTCTATCCACTGCGCCACCGCCTGGTCAGGTGGAGATTGATATTGAGGGTTTTATTTTGTTTTGTCTTTTACTTATTTTACTCCATGATATTTTTCCTCTCGGTTACATGGAAAAAGTTCCTAAATACTATTATAAATGATATCATTGAAAAATGCATCACTTTGTGCCCCAGCAATATTTTTATCTGTGCAGCCTTTGAAAATCCTTTTCTGCAGATAGTTGGCAGCCTGCCACTGTTTCCAACAGGCCACATTTTTCTATCCCCAGGTACTGGAACAGATGGTAATTGTGATCTCCCTCTCCTAAGTAAATAGTTGCAAGACTCTAAATGGGAGCTGAGACTTTTTCAAATCTTCTGGATTTTTCTTTTTTAAATATCAGAGAAATAGATATAAAAAGGAAATAAGATAAAGGACAGGAAAGAGGCTTCCTTGCTGTGAAAGAAACCTATGGATTCAATTTACAACAGCTTAGTATGCAACGAAAGGATTGCATGTATGGGAGATGTGAGTTTTGGGGTGCTAGAGAGGATGCAGGCAAACAAAACGTGTGCATTTTGAATGAGGCCCGTTCTGAAGTGAATTTTGTTTTATTCTGAGAGGGCATCACAGGCTATACATTGGTAGCAGATGAGAAAGGAAAGACCGTGGCCTTAAAGAAGAATATCAATTGTCTTTAAATGTTGCATACTCAAAAATAAATAAGTAAAATAGAATACACATTTTGTTGTTCTGTAAGAGGCAGGAGTTTGAATTATGATTGGTCTGGCCATTGGTTAATAATCCCATGCCAGCATTGCTAAAAACATGCCCCTGGTACTTTCCATTGCTGTTTATTATGGATTCTGACATAGGAATATCAATTCTTCATAAGAGTTGCCATTCTTCCCACCAGAGGACCCGGACAGGCTGTGAAAGGGTGGACAGAGAGGGTGACTTGGAGTCTGGAGAACCAGCTTTGGGTTCCAGCTCTGCCAGGTGTCTTGGACAAGTCACTTAATCTCTACCTGATGGTGTTGTGATGATGATCTATAGCAGGGGTCCCCATGCTTCGGCCTGTGGGCTGCATGCGGCCCCCTGAGGCCATTTATCTGGCCCCCACCGCACTTCCAGAAGGGGCACCTCTTTCATTGGTGGTCAGTGAGAAGAGCACAGGATGCATCCACACCCATAGTTCCCATTGAAATACTGGTCAGTTTGTTGATTTAAATTTACTTGTTCTTTATTTTAAATATTGTATTTGTTCCCGTTTTGTTTTGTTACTTTAAAATATGTGCAGTGTGTGTAGTTTTTTTTATAGTCCGGCCCTCCAACGGTCTGAGGGACAGTGAACCAGCCCCCTGTGTAAAACGTTTGGGGACCCCTGGTCTGTAGCATAATCCCTGGGACACTGTGGGTAATCCAGGATATGGTGGTTGCTTCTAATTAAGGAAATGTAATTATGTCTCTTAATTCTATTAGGTGGTAAGAACTGAGCACCCACAACCTAAGTTTTAGTTAGCTTCTCCCAACAGTAAAAAGGAGATTATTTTAGGTTAGCCCCACTAATAATGGCAAAAATTACAATTGTTCCCTGACCTTTAAACATTTATTTGCCAAAACATTAAAAACTCTCATATAATCAGTTATAAATATTTAGGCAAATAACAAAAATAGTAAAACTAATATTTATTTAACATACTGTAATAAAAAACATGAGAGACATTGAGAATTGAAGTGTTTTATTTCTTAGTAAAATTTACAGACAGAGCAGTTTCAGCATGCTTGCTGTCTTCTTGCCCTGTGACCCCTGACACATAGCAAGCATTTCTTCCAGGCCGTAAGGAATTGTCACACTCCTTTCTTAGTTTGGATCAGCTTCCTACATTTTGTCCTTCATGCTTTCAATGTTGTGAAATGTATCTGAGAGTTTTTTTCATGTAAATTTCTTTACTGGCACCATTTCCTCTGGGACAGCTTCATCCTTGTCACAGCCACTTTCCTCCTGTATGTCGACAAGCTCACCTTCTGTGTTTCTCTGGCTGCGCAGCAGGAGTATTGACCAGCAGCAGGCCTCCGTTCCCACCATCAGCTATTTCTTTTCTACCTCCATTTAGGGTCAATTCAAATCTCACTTCCAGCAATATTACTCTTCCTTGTATTTTATCTTTGCTGATGGCTGGTTCCCTCTTCTTGTATGTGTACCTCTCGGAGACAGGGCACCACACAACCTCACGGTGTGCTGTCGGTGTGATAACAGCAGGTGACCAATCACCAGCAGATTTTGAAAGAAGTGATGTAATTGGGCACTGATCATGGTGCTCCTCTGTTCTTTACATAGTTATTTGTGGACCAAAGAGCTAGCTGTAGAGCTTTGACTTTATGCAATTACAGTTAATATAATCTGATAACTGAAATCCAAACCATGCTGTGTTGAGGATGGTATTATTTAACTAAACTATGAGAAACAATGTTTTTTTCACATTTGAACTGTATACAAGGACAACCTGTATATATCTAATCCTTTTTATTTATTTTTTTGTAAATTAAATTTAATGGGGTGACATTGATCAATAAAAGTGCACAGGTAAACATCTCTCTAGCGTTTGAACTGTTGATTGTGTTGTGTGCCCATCATGCCAAGTCAAATCATTTTTCATCACCGTATATTTGTTCCTCTTTACTCCCCTCCCCCTCTCCTCCCTCCCTAAGTAACCACTTCACTTTTATCAATGTCCATGAGTCTCAGTGTTATATCCCACCTATATGGGAAGTCATATAGTTCTTAGTTTTTCCTGATTTACTTACCATATATTTTGCTCCATAAGACGCACCTGACACACCTAGAGTTTTAAAGAGGAAAATAAGAAAAAAAATATTCTGAACCATATGGTGTGTTAAAATATTTAATAAAATACCGTATTTTTTGCTCCATAAGGCACACGGGCATTTTCCCCTCCACTTTTGGAAGGAAAAAAGTGTATCTTAGTATAATGCTCTCAAGGTCCATTCATGCTGTTGTAAATGGCACTATGTCATCCTTTCTTATGGCTGAGTAGTATTCCATAGTATATATGTATCACTTCTTCTTTATCCAGTCCTCTATCAAGGGGCACTTTGGTTGTTTTCATGTCTTGGCCACTGTGAACAATGCTGCAATGAACATGGGGGTGCAGGTGTCTTTACATACCAATGTTTTTGTTTTGGGGGTATATATCCAGTAAAGGGATTGCTGGGTCATACAGTAGCTCTATTCTTAATTTTTTGATGAATCACCATACTGTCTTCCATAATAGCTGTACCAGTTTACATTCCTACCAGTAGTGAATGAGCATCCTTTTATCTCCACAGCCTTTCCAACACTTGTTACTACCTGTCTTTTTGATAATAGCCAATCTAACAGGTATGAGGTGGTTATCACATTGTAGTTTGATTTTCATTTCTCGAATAGCTAGTGAAGATGAGCATCTTTTCATATATTTACTGGCCATTTGTATGTCTTCCTGGGAGAAGTGTCTGTTCATGTCCTCTTCTCATTTTTTTATTGGATTGTTTGCTTCCTTGTTGCTGAGCTTTGTGAGTTCTTCATATATTTTGAATATTAATCACTTATCAAAGCTGTTTTTGTGAATATCATCTGCCATTTAGTTGGTTACCTATTTGTTTTGTTGTCAGTTCCTTTTGCTGAGTAGAAGCTTTTGAATTTAATATACTCCCCTTCATTTATTTTTGCCTTTTCTTCCCTTGCCTTTGGGATCAAATTCATAAAATGTTCTCTACAGCCAAGGTCCTTGAGTTTAGTACTTATGTTTTCTTCTGTGTAATTTATTGTTTCAAATCTTATATTTATGTCTTTGGTTCATTTTAAATTAATTTTTGTGCATGGGGACAAACTGTAAACAAATTTTATTCTTTTGCATGTTGCTTTCCAGTTTTCCCAGCACAATTTATTGAAGAGGATTTCTTTTCTCCATTTTGTGTTTTTGGCTCCTTTGTCAAAGATTACTTGTTCATATATATTGAAGTTTTATTTTGGCCTCTTGATTCTGTTCCATTGGTCTATATGTCTGTTTTTCTGCTGATACCATGCTGTTTTG
Organism: Rhynchonycteris naso; assembly: GCA_037038555.1. Classification (NCBI taxonomy): domain Eukaryota; kingdom Metazoa; phylum Chordata; class Mammalia; order Chiroptera; family Emballonuridae; genus Rhynchonycteris; species Rhynchonycteris naso. The sequence continues at coordinate 194,569,487 of CM072999.1, read as the reverse complement.
ATTATCATGGCTCTATGGTATGTATTAAAGTCAGGTAGTGTGATACCTCTAAGCTTCATTCTTTTTTCTCAGCACTGCTTTGGCTATTCGAGTTTTTTTGTTTGTTTTTATGGTTTCATACAAATCCGGTGATTATTTTGTTCTATTTCTTTAAAAATATTACTGAGATATTTTTATTTGAAATTAAGTTTAATTGGGTGACATTGATCAGTAAGAACACATAAGTTTCAGGTACACATCTTTATAGCATTTGAACTATTGACTGCGTTATATGCTTGTCACCCAAAGTCAAATCATTTTCTGTCATCTTTTATTTGGCCCTCTTTACTCCCCTTACCCCCATCCCATCCTTCTGGTAAACACTTCTCTTTTGTCTATGTCCAGTAGTCTCATTTTTATATATGACCTAAATGTGAAATCATATAGTTAATTGGAATTTTAATGGGGATTGAATTAAATTTGGGTAATATGGCTTTGGGTAATTTTAACCATGTTGAGTGTTCCCATCCATGAACATGGCATATATTTTCATTTTATTGTATCTTTTTCAATTTCTTTTAATAATGCTTTGTAGTTTTCAGTATATAGATCCTTCACATCCTTTGTTAAGTTTATTCCTAGGTACTTTATTCTTTTTGTTGCAATTATAAAAAACAAAAATTCAATTCATTTTTTTTAAGTTTCATTGTTGGCATATAGGAAAATAACTTTTGTACTGATTTTGTATCCTGTGACTTTACTGTATTGGTTTTTTATTCCTAATAGTTTTTCTGTGGAATCTTTGGGGTTTTTTATATACAGGATCATGTCATATGAAAAAAGAGATACCTTTACTTCTTCTTTCCCAATGTGGATGCCTTTTATTTATTTCTCTTGCCTGATTGCTCTGGCTAAGACTTCTAGAACTATGTTGAGTAAGAGTGGAGAGAGTGGGCATCCTTGTCTTGTTCCTGATTTAAAAGGAAAAGCCTTTAGTTTTTCTCCATTGAGTATGATATTGGCTGAGGGTTGGTCATATTTATTATGTTGAGGTACTTTCCTTCTTATCCATTTATTGAATGTTTTAAATATAAATGAATGTTGTATCTTTTCGAATGCCTTTTCTGCATCTGTTGATAGGGTCATATGATTTTTGTCCTTTGTTTTTGTTGATACATTTAATCTTGAACAGAACAGGTAATATGTGATAGGTATTGGAACGTATTATTTCTAGATAAAACTAGAAAGTCAATAAAAAGAACAATTGATGGTTGCCAGATGGGAGGAGGTTGGGGAACTGGGTGAAAAAGGTGAAGAGATTAAGAAGTACAAATTGTTAGTTACAGAATAGTTATGCGGTTATAAAGTACATCATTGGGAATGTAGTCAGTAATATCATTATAATTATTTATGGTGTCAAAAGGGTATTAGAGTTATTAGGGTGATTACTTCATAAGGTATATAAGCATCTAATCACTAGTTGTACACCTGAAACTAATATAATATTGTACATCAACTATAATTGGAAAATAACCTTTTTTCTTTTCTTTTTTTTTACAAAGGAAAGGAATTCTGACCCATGCTACAACATAGATTAACCTTGAGGACATTATGCTCAGGGAATTAAGCTAAATATTCCACTTATATGAGGTACCTAGAGTAGTCAAATTCATAGAGATAGAAAGTAGAATGGTGGTTGCCAGATATTGGAGGTGGGGGGAGAATGAGGAGTTTAATGGATGTAGAGCCTCTGTTTTGCAAGATGAAAGGAGTTCTGGAGATGGATGGTGATGATGGTTGCACAATAATGTGAATGTATATACCTAATACCACTTAACTGTGTGCTTAAAAAGTGGTTAAGATGTTTAATTTTATGTTATGTGCATATTGCCATAATAATGTTTTTTTTAAAAAAAGAAAACTGCAACAGTAATCATCTGGGAGAATTTATGCCTCTTTGGAGCTCAATTTTTTCTTCCATAAAAGGCCAGATGACCTTAATCATGTCTCTTCCAGCTCTGAAACCATTTGATTCTATGATCTGGGGACACTTTGGAGAGAGTTCCAAAGAAAGACACAGAGATGATTAAAGGGTGGAAAAAGACATATGAGGAAAGTCTGAGAGCATCTGGTTAGCTTTCTTGACATATAATGACTAGTTTCAGCAACTTGTGAGGGTCACATCCAGTGCCTGGAGAGATTCTCTCCATCTCCACAGTTAGAGGGATCAAAGGGGCTGAACCCAGAGGGTGAGGGAAAGATGTTCCAGGTTCAGCCAAGATGTGAAACATCAGTGTACATTACTCTGACTGCTTATGCATTTAATTAAAAACATCTCTGCATAGAAATTAAGTTTATAACAATATTGCTTATCACTAAAGTTCTTTGAACTTTCTTCTAACAGTTATTGTGTTTACCCAAGATGGGTTGGAAGGCAAGCCATAGTGATTTGTTTTTAATGTAATGTCCCTTGTTCCTTTTGATGGTTGTCTCTAACATTGAGCTTCCAGGATAGCTACAGGCTTAATGAGGAAATGTGGCTATATTTTAGTTATACCACTTTTTAACCCCATCAACTGCACATCTTTTGTGGCATGAAGTAACTGACTAAAAGAAGAAATGTTCTCCAATGTCACAATATATGACTGTTCTTTTTATATTCCTATGAAATTAATAGTCACTTAATCATCAATGACCTTGCTTCCTATGGGCAGCTCTGTAAGAAAATATTCTAAAACAGGAACATCCTACATATCCTACACAGGTTTTGTAAGACCCTTACTGTGAGTCTCTAGAGGGGTTGGGTGCTTACCATTTTTGGTGCTGGGCTCCTTTCAAATGTTGATGTCTTTAAAAGTGTATTATGATAGATTTTCTGCTTCTGTTATTCACATGGTGATTTCATTAGGTTCATTGACTAATTTCATGTGGTCTGTAGTTCCTACGTCAAATCACCTGGATCAATTCTTCCTTGAATAGCTTTGACTACGACATTTAACTTGAGAAAATTGGAGATTGATTTTTCCTAGTATTCTGCCTCTTCCCACTTCCAGTTTCTGGAATCTCTCTTGCCTCATGCTTCAGCAAGCATTTAGCCAGCAGGATAGTCACATTTCCACATTACTATGCTGAGATAAACACAAGATGGTTTTATAGGTGAGCAAATGTTTTTCTTCATGAACATTTTTTTGCTATACTTAAATAGTTAAAAGTAATTAAATTACATACTTCTTTCCCTTCTTTCATTAGGGAAAGCTCAAACTTCAAGAGCTTCAGATGTTCCTTGGGAGGAGGGGGAAGGTACTGAGCGTACTTCAGCTGGTGGGTAGCTCATGGGGGGTTCGTCACAGACTTTCACCTCTCATCCTTCTTGCTCATCAGTTCATGACATCTAAGTTTTCTGTGAACTTCAAGAGCTTTTGCTGAGTTCTCTTGTCATGTAGAAAATACCAGGGCTCTAAGCCTTGAAGATAAGTTGGACTTTGATTTCACTGTAAAATCAAAGTGTAAAAGGTGGATTCTAACCAGGCACACATTAGCCTATCCTTTTAAGTTTGCAATATATAAGAAACTTTAGGAGTCCAGTTGGTGAAGATTCTGGGTTAAGTCAGAACTTGGAGAAATTGCAGACAGACAAATGGGGAATTCTCGGCAGAAGGTAATAAAGGCTTTTTCAGGTATAAGGCTCATAGCATGTCATTTTGAATAACTGCAGGCAACTAGGACAATGAAAAAAGCATAATTCAAACACAAGCAGAGTTGTCTCTTTCCTGGCCTCTGTTTAAGCTTTTACCACTTTATAATGGGAAGGTGGGGAGATAGGAAATTACTATTGTACTTTATTTGTGGTGTGTTGCATACATTAACTTTTACATTTACTGCTAGTAAATTGTATATAGTTCTCATTCCATAATATAGACCTACCTGTTTTCAAAGAATCCATAGTACCTTTGGAGTGCTGAAGTCCTGGGTTAAATCCTGACTCCTTTGACCTTGAAAGAGTTAACTTTTAACCTCAGTTTCCTTATCTGTACAATGAGATAATAAACTGATTTCATGGAATTATTGGAGGAATTAAATGAGAGCAAATAAATCACCTAGCACAGTATATAATAGATAATAGATATTGAATTAATATTGATTTCATTTTCTTCCTCCCTTCATAATTAAATACCCCATTCTTGTCTAATTAAACATAAATATTTGAGTCAAGACATAGATATTTGAGTTAGGTGGACCTAGCCAACAGATGAACCAATATTCTTGGCCCAAAATAGAGACCCAACAGCTAATTGTATGCTTATGGTATCCCTAACTAGAATACTACTTGTTACATAGAGTCTTACAACGCTGTCCAGGCTCAGTATTTGTGTTTATGTACATGTTCATTAAAAGAAGCTGTCAGCCCACTAGTACTTTAAATTCTGCCTTGAGCAGCTGTGTCTCAGTGCTCATCGCAGAATCAGATTTAACTAGTGCAGACTGATGATCTTCTAAGTACATGAATAAGTCCCAAGATGCAAACCAGCCCTGTGTTCCTGCCATAGCCTCTTCTCATGTCCCAGTGGGCAGGTGAGCGTTCCAGGTCAATGTCTCTGCTCAGTCGGTGTCATCTCACTGCTTATAAATGAGCAGAATGAAAAGGCTCTTCTAAGCAGCAGAATTTAGCTTTGCTCTGTGCTGTACCTGAACGGTGGTTTAGCCAGTACACCACCAATCCTGCACCACTTTGGGCTAAACACTGAAGATGTTTTAGTGAGTGGACACAAAATTCATGAACTTTTTTGCTATTTTAAAATATTTAGCAATTAAATTACACAAAAGTTAAGGGGGTCAGGTGTTGCTAGAGAAAGAACATAAGTGATGGGACACAGTGTAAATAATTCTGCATGGTGGAGATGGCCCAGTGTCCTGCCTTTGCAGAACCCTGGCATGCACTCTCCCATTTCACGAGAGCTTGCCTCTGTCATTTATACCTGTCTAAATAAACCAGACTCCTTGCGCAGCTGCCTGTGAACATGAGAGCAGGAGATGTGAGTAGTTCTGACTTTGATTTCGTAAAGCATGTAGCTGTGTAGCACAGCACAGGAAACAAACAGGGTTCTGGTCCTAGAAGCGGTGGCTGTTTGACACGCACTCCCGAATGGTGTGTTTCAGTTTGAATGTAGCTGTGAAAGCTGACATAGTCCTAGAAGCCTTGTGGTTATAGGACAATTGTCCTTTAAAAAAACTGAAAGCAGATAGAATCCAAGATAATAAATTTGAAATTGTTAGTTAAATCAAGCCATTGAACAGACATAGAGGCAAATTTTCAGAAAAGTACGATTCCCGTTGTGCTAACGCACAACATTAATGGGAGGTCCCTCTGGCTTTACCAACCTCTTGAAGCAATCTCAGTAGACTTACTAATTAAGATTTTAATTCCCATCATTTAAGAGGTTTCACTTTATTTTCTCTTTTTTAGGACCTAAAAAACATCGGCATTGATACAAGATGTCTAGGGCTAAAATCAGTTCTAAATGATATGTATCTCTCACTACTGCTTGACATATTTGTTTGCACTTTATGGAGAATGTTTCCTGAGCAAGTTGAAATGTTGTGATTCCTTGAAGTGTCTATATGTAAGGAAAATAAAAAGAGAATTATGGGTCTAGGGCCCTATATCAAGATTTATTTACATCTCTTCCTTCTTCCCTGTCCCCAAAACTGAAAGGAGAAAAATTGAGGATGTTGCAAGTACACGTTACCGTAACGAAGCTCTAAAAAGATTCCCTACAGCAATGAAATCGTGAATGTCTTAAAATGACATTCTGAAGACGATCTCGTTTCTTACAGAAAGTTCTAGACCTCTGTGCTGCGGAGGGCATGCCCATCCCTGCGCACTTGTCACCTCAGTGTCATATGCTGAAGAGGCACAAGCTGACCCAGTGAGCACCTCTTCTTCCCGTGAGGCTGAGGCACAGACAAGATTGTGTAGAACTCTGAGGATGCAAACGGACCCTCTCTCTGTGACAGGAGGCTTGGCACAGACCTCGGCTACACAGTCAGGCTCGTCATTGTTCGGGTGGCATTGTACATGCCAGTCGTTCCTGGAAACCAACAGAGCAGCCCTTTACATTGACACTAGTTTCGATTCAGAGATCAGTGTCTCAGAACATCAGTGTACTTTATCTGAAAACGTTTTACCCGTTTTGGATGAGGTTATATAAAATGAGTTTGAATTTGTCACTTGGGAATGTGGCAGCTCACTGGGTGGAAAGCCCTCAGCAACACTCCCGAATGCCACCTGCTTTGAAGGAAGGTGGCCTGGTGTCATGTCAGCCTGTGTTCCTCAGGCAGCAGGCCTACCTTTAAAAAATGGTTTCTTACAGCGAATATTCATAGCATATGCATGTGTGAGGTGTTAAGAAACATTACAGTTCAGTGGACATTCATGTTCCTGTCACTGAGCACAAGCAGAAGAGTGTTACATTTCTGAGCTTGCCTGTTTTGCTCTCCTCAGTGGTGACCACTACCTAGAATTTGTGACTAATGTTTCTTTTCTTTTTCTTTAAATTTATTTTTCAGTTATATTGACAAACTATATTATATTGGTTTCATGTGTATAACATAGTGATTAGACATTTATATACCTTATGAATTGATCACCCTGATAAGTCTAGTAGTGTCCATGTGACACCATATATACTTATTACAATATTATTGACTGTTTCCTATGCTGTTCTGGTAGCTTGTACTTCTTAAGCACTTTCACTTTTTTCACCCCTGCCCCTACCCCCACTCATCTGGCAGCCATCAGTTTGTTCTTTATATTTGTTTCTGTTTTAGTCATTGGTTTATTTTGTTTTTTAGATTACAAATATACATAAACTCATATGGTATTTCTCTTTCTCTGTCTCATTTCACTTAAACATAATACCCTCTAGTTTTGTCCATATTGTCAAAAATGGCAAGATTTAATTCTTTTTTATTGCTGAGTAATATTCCCTTATATTCCCTTGTACATATGTACCACATCTTTATCCTTTCATCTGTCAGTGGACACTTAGACTGTTTCCATATCTTGGCTGGTGTAAATAATGCTGCATGAACATAAGGGTGTGTATACCTTTCCAAATTAGTGTTTTGGATTTCTTTAAGTACTCAGAAGAAGAATTACTAGGTCATATGGTGGGTGTTCTATGTTTAATATTTTTGAGGAACCTCCATACTCTTGTATGACGGCCATTCTGACAGGTATGAAGTGATATCTTATCGTGGGATTGATTTGCATTCTCCTTATGATTAGTGATGTTGAACATCTTTTTCTATATCTATTGGCCACCTGCATGTAGTCTTTGGAGAAGTGTCTAGTTTCAGGTTCTCTGCCCATTTTTTAGACATATTGCTTGCATCTTTGATGTTGAGCTGCATGAGTTCTTCATATATTTTGGATATTAGCCCACTATTGGATATATCTTTTAGAGAAATCTTATCCCAATCAATAGATTGTCTTTTCATTTTGTTTATGGTTTCTTTTGCTGAGCAAACCTTTTTAGTTTTATGTAGTCCCATTTGTTTATTTTTTCCTTTATTGTGTTTGCCCAAGGAGACATATCCAAAAAAATACTGCGAGGACCTATGTCAAACAGTTTACAGCCTATGTTTTCTTCTAGGAGTTTTATGGTTTCAGGTCTTACATTCAAGTCTTTCATCCATTTTGAGTTTATTCTTGTATATGGTGTAAGAAAATTACCTAATTTTATTTTTTGCATGTATCTGTCCAGTTTTCTCAACACAGTGTATTGAATAGACTGTCTTTACCCCCATTGTATGTTCTTTCCTCCTTTGTCAAATATTAATTGACTATAAAGGCGTGGGTTTATTTTTGGACTTTCTATTCTGTTCCATTGACCTATGAGTCTGCTTTTAGGGCAGTACCAAGCTGTTATAATGACTATAACCTTAGAGCTTGGTATCAGGTAGTATAATACCACCAGATTTGTTTTTTCTCAAGATTGCTATGGATATTCATGGTCTTTTGTGGTTCCTTATAAAATTTCAAATTATTTGTTCTAGTCCTGTGCATAATGCCATTGGTATTTTAATAAGCATTGCATTGAATCTGCAGAATGCTTTGTGTAGTAAGGACATTTTAATGATGTTAATGGTTCTAATCAATAAGCATAGTATGTATTTCCATTTATTTGTAGTTTTAGTTTCTTACAGCAGTGCCTTATGGTTTCCCAAATACAGGTCTTTTACTTCCTTGGTTAAATTTCGTTCCTAGGTATTTTATTCTTTTTGATGCAATTATAAATGGGACTGTTTTCTTAATTTCTTTTTCTGACAGTTTATTATTGATTTATATTTCTTTGCTTTTCTGTATAGATATCCTCACATGTGTGTACTCTTAAAGAATGAGTTTTGTTTTAAACTTTATATGATGAATCATATCTGCTTTCCTTTGTAGTTTGCTAAATTTTTAAAAATATTTATGATAACTATTTGTATTTCTGTGTGTGTAGTATTCTACTATGTAAATATATCACAAAGTAAATATGTATACTCTAGTATGGACAATTGAGTTGCTTTAATATTTAGTTATTGCAAACTGTACTGACAAAATTTTTTATTCGGGTCTTTTGATGCATGTGTGCAAGGGATTTCACTAGTCTATCTACTAATGAATGATATTTCGGGTTCGTGGTATAGGTACATCTTCAATTGTATTAGAAGGCCAATTGTTTTCTAAATGATGGTGCCAACTTCTACTCTCATTACGATTGTTAAGTTTCTTACTGTCCTCAACAGTATTTGATATATTCAGTTGCTATCAGACTGTTGAGCGTGAAATAACATTTTATGAGAGTTTTAATCTGTATCTACTTGATTTGTTTAGAGATTATTCTGATGTTTCTTTTGTGAATTGCCTCTTAAGGTGTTCTTGCCCAGTTTTCTTTTGGCTTGAGTCAAGATCTATGAAGGGTTTGAAGTTCTACATACTCTCAAGCTAACAGTTTAGCCTGCCAAGTTGTGAATGCCAACAGAAGACGTGAAATTCCCAGATTAGAGACAAAGGACATTATTACCCACAGAGAATAACAAGCAGCATGAGCATCAGCATATTTTTTTATTAAATTTCTTTTCCACAACAGCACTGGGGTACAGATGGTTCCCAGGTGAATGCCTGCACACACAATAGGACTGTTTTCTTAATTTCTTAATTAGATTAACCTTGAATTTAAAGAATCCAAATCTTTTATAATAAGCAGTAGGCAATATCTGTTCTTTGGTCTGGAGTAAACTATTAAACAAACTTGCTCATTGTTCTGGAAAGAAATGTCTTTATTTTCCAAGGCTGTTTACTGTACACCCATCTGAAATGACAGTCTAGAACAAAGACAAGTCACTGCTCTGTTCACAAGATGTACGGAACCACAGCAGACCCATGAAGAATCTTCTTCCAGTAATATCCACTTCTTGTTTCTACATCAATATGGTTCCTGGCATATTTTCCCACAAATATGCCATTCTATTGATTATGACAAAAACTGGGACCAAATTTATTCAATTTGTCTCATACAACATTTAACTAAAATGGTTTTAAAAAGAAAAAAGAACTCATAGACACAGGAGAAAACATATTGGTTTTAGGTGTACAACATAATGATTCAATATTTGTATTTATTGCAAAATTATCATTATAATAAATCTAGTTAGTATTTGTCTAGACATAGAAAGACTGTTATTAGCAGAACTCCAAGAGAATGAGACCAGTGGTACTGACCTCAATCTTGCTCCTTACTGTCCCAGACCAGCCAGCTGAACAAATTTCATAAATCATCAAAGTCTACCTGAGAAAGTCAGATGGCTTTTCATTACATTTCTCTGTTCACCTTCCCAATTGGTCCAGGCCTTCATCCGGGCATAGCAGGGTGCATCAGTGATTGCTCAGACCACCATGGTCCATGGGAGTCCAAGGTAAAGTCTCTTACCCACACCAAACTTTGTTCAGTGAGTTGAAGCTGACCTGAATGCCTTCCAGAGCCAAGGAACCATTAATCTCTAAGTTCAGGGACAATTTTTTCCCCACTTTTTCTAATTGGGTGACTCTACTTGTTGGATGTCAACTGTCTGCAAAATACACTTAAATAACATGTCAATCATTACTCCAAGAAGCCCCCTGAATAGCCAACAGTAGCTTCATTTTGGAGAGTATGCCACAGTTGCTTGAGAGTTACATAGTCCACTGGTGGTGTTTTCTTTAACATTCTAATAATGTCTCTAATGACTATAACTAAGGTGCAAGTCACCATGTTTTTGGGAGGTGGCAGGTGAATATCTGTCTTCTACATAAGAAGTACAGACCTGGAGGCATGCATAGGGCTCCTGGAAAGAAAGTTTTGTTTACAGTTCTTGGGGCCCCAAAGGTGGTACAATTTTTCTCTCTGGCTACTTTTAAGGTCTTTGTATATGACATTCTCTTCTCCCTGTAGTATGTTTAGACATGGATTTCTTTGTCTCTTTTTGTCTTTCTCTATCTCCTCTTTCTTCTCTCATTTCCTTCTAACCCCTTTCACTGTTTTCTCCATATTTTGTGAAGTATCCAGATCTGTGAATTGATGTCTTTCAATAGTTCTGGAAAATTCTCAGCCATTACCTCTTCAAATATTATCTCTGCCTTGTTCTCTTTCTCCTTTCCTTAGGATTAGTTGTGTGTTAATCTTTCTGACTCTTATCTTTAGTGTCTCTTATCTCTTTTTTGTATTTCCCATCTCTTTGTTTTTCTGTGCTACATTCTGGATAATTCTTTCTAGTTATTAATTCACTCGTTATCTGTGTCTAATATATTATTAAACCTATCTAATAATTTAGATTATTATATTTTTCATATTAGGAGTTTTATTAGTTCTAACTCAGATTAGATTGGTCATTATTTAAAATTGTATCTTGCTCCTTATACAGAATTTCCCATCCCTTCTTTTTTTAAGCATAGTAAACATATTCAATTTTATTTTCTGTACTGATATTTTCCATATCTAAAGTCTTTGCAAATCTTACTCAACTTTTTGTGCTTCTGCTGGCTCTCACTCATGGTACTTTTCTTGTTTGTTTTTTTACTTTTTTATCTATGAGCTTTTCTTATAACTATATGTATGGGAATTCCAGAGGCCTGGGATAAAGGTCGGTTCCTTTAGGAACTTCATGCATTTATACCCACTAGTTAGTTGTTGCACACTCAGCTTTATTGATTTGATAATTGGCCTCACCCAGAGCGTATGATTTTAGGTTATAAAGCTGCCTAAGGACAAGCTTATAAATTCTCATAGGAGATTGCTTTCTCATATACTTAAGGCTAGAAATTCCTTGCTAGCCACTGGGTTAAGATGGGCGTGAGGTGGATTCATTTCTGTATAAGTACCGTGCACTAACCAATTGTGCCACTGGAGCTCCGTGGGTTCATTTCTAGTTCACCATTATACTGAGGTTGTAATTCTCCAGAGACCCAGCATTATCCAGCAGCAGTGTTCCTTATTAGACCCCACAGTGGAATTGCCCTGGGTTTTGTCTCCTGTCTACTATGCTGCAGAAGCATTACAATGGAAACTTAAATTCACCATTGCTCATTGACTCTCTAAGTGCCCACTTTCACTTAGCTTTTGGCTTTTGAGTGGTGCTTGCTTTCTTCTATTTTAAAGATTATTCATTTAATTTTATCCAGGACTTTGTTTCCAGCAAAAGGCGAGTCTGGGGAACTCACTCACTGCACTGGCAAAAGTTGAACTCCTCATCACCTTCTAGGTCCCGAAATATGTGGAGTCAATGTGCGGTATTCTCCTTGCTATGCCAGAGGGAGTCCTGGTCATAGCTTCCCTTGCGCCTTTGGTATTTCCTTTTTTTTTTTATTAACTTCCTCAAAGGGGTCATGACCTCTTCTAAAAAGGACTTAATGTCTTCCAAAAGTTAGTAGACATAAAAATGCCTACCTCATTTCATATTATCTCTGGTAAAAATTCTATGGTTTCACCAATTCATATTAATTCTTTTTTCATTTTCACTCCAAGTTGTTCTAAGGATATTTAATAACCAAGTACTTTGTGCAAAATAGATACTGGTGCCTACAAAACCTTGAAGGTTAAAACACACCTGGAATTTGCTAGGTGAAATGGAATGTGCACCTAGCTACAGATGCACTTAAGTAATGATATACAAGAAAAAAGATTATAGAAATTATGTGTGCATTTGAAAACAAATAGTAGTTCTTAACCAAAGGTTTACTCTGAAGGCCCTATAATTTACCAGTTCTTTAGAATAACATACTTATAAGGAGCTTGGGCAATGAAGTAAGGCATTAGTAACCCCTTAAAGGACTTTATGTAGATGAGTCTAATTTTCTTAACTGTTTAGTTGGAGGCAACTTACCAAATTGGCTATGCACTATCTTCTATGCCCTGGCCAGACAGCTCAATTGGTTGGAGTATTGTCCCCATGCATCCAAGTCAGGGTTTGACGCCCAGTCAGGGCACGTAATAGAGTCAATCATTGAATGCATGAATAAGTAAAACCACAAATTGTTACTACTCTCTCTTCCTCTCTCTAAAATCAATAAATAAACTTTAAAAAATGTAAATACAATCTTCTAGTATCACCAGAAACAGGCCCAGTTGGCATTTTCTGATGAAAAGAAACATGACCCTAGAATAGTAGTGGGACATAGAAGAATAACTATCACCTTAATAATTCTGGTCTGAGTTTTCCTAAACTAAATTTCACGTATCTTTAGTGTTTTTTTGTTTCTTTGTTTTGTTTTTGCTGACATATTAACAAATGTCTCTTGACAAAGGAACCTCCTTATCCAAACAATGTGGGGGCATTGTATACACCCAGCTGCCCAGAATGTCACACAGGAAGTGCTTAGGCACAGCTGTTCTTCATGACAGGGACTCGGAGCAGGCAACTCAAAAATGCATTCACATAGAACTTTACCTGCTAGTAAGAAGACCACACTTTGCCCCCAAACGGAGCTTTTACTGCTGATGGAGCTGTGCTTCTCCCCTCGGCTGCCTCCAGGCCCTGCCACTAGTACTCCACTGCTGGAAGACCTGTCATTCACACCAGCCTGCTGAACGTCCTGAGAAGTCAGAAAGTCTTCGTTCAACTTGTTTAATGCGGCAGTCTCCATACCTGTTAACCGTGGGATCCATTTGGTTTTTAGAAAAAGATCCGTTAGCAACTTGCAGATCACACATGTTTCATGCAGCTCAGTTTGGGAGAAGACATTGTTTTAACCGATGATCTTATTTTTAATTTCTCATGCTGCCTGGCATTACAAATTAAGAGGACATTCAAACTTTAAATTTCCTAGGATATGAATATTACAGATGAATTCTAGTGTGAGAAGAAAACTAATCAGTGTCTACTATGCCCCGCCTGAGAGTTTTTGCAGGTGCCCTCACTTAAGCGAAACTTGGAATAACCATCCTGTGTTCCCCTCTGTTTTCTTCTCCACGTATCCTTCTCTTACCCCCTTCATCTGCCTCTAACGGGCTAGTGCTCGCCATACAGAACCCAGACCCTTGCCCTCCCGCCGTGTCTGCTTTAGTTAAACAGCAAGAGTGTGTGGCCTCCGAACCTCCTAATTGGAATGGTTCTGTCTTAACTAGGAATGTCTGTTTGGAAAATTTGGTTCACAAGGTTAATTGTCTTCTTGTTAATATTTACATGATTAGACTATTATGTAATTCAGTACAGGTATGAAATGGGCCTGTTGTGGAAGATCTAGTCATTAAGCACTTTTGTCTCCTGCTCTCATTAGCTATGGGATACAGTCAACAAACCAGGAGATATCAGGTTATGGCAGAGCACCCTTATTAATATTCTCTGTGAATACATGTGCTAGATTTACTGCCTGTGGGAGGAATTGGGAGGTAGTACCAAAGTCACAAGATCATAGGCGTCCTTCATCACTGCTCTGTGTTATGGTGAGTGGTGTGAAAAGGAGCCTCAATTTGGAATCCATCCTTGTCCCAGGGTCCATTGCAATGATTCTACCACTAGGAGTCCTCTGAGTGTAACTCAGCCCTGTTGCTTACTTGCTCTGTTTTTGAATTTAAAATATATATATTTTAAGTGTAAGAAATACATTAGGGCAAGAATGAGAAATATGAAAAAAATTAATTATAAAATAGTAATAGTCATTACTGGGAAAATAATTAGAAATATAGTAGCCACTCATGTTTTCCCTAAAGCTGGTGAATAATCAGCTCTGATACTTGGTTTTCTTTCTGTGAGCAAGTTATTGAACGTGCAATGCCCAGGTCACCTGAAGCTCTTAGTTAATCCTTCTCTTACAGTGTACCTAATAAACGTTACTTGTTGATATTGTTTGCTTATATCATTTTCATCCCAAAGTGGCATATTGAAACAGACAAATATTTCTGATCTGGTTCTTTTGTTTAAAGTAATACATGCTTCAATATTCCTGTCTAATCCGCATTAGCATTGGCTGTGCCAGGCTGAGTACTTGCTCCACGCTGCGGAATTCTCTGACCAGCTTGTTCAGCAGCCATAGTGTTGTGTAGAACAAAAGGGCCTCTGGTCCCACTGCTTAGCCCATACCTTGACATGGAACATTATCCACAAATCAGTCTAGAAAATCTTCTACAACAGACCTATCTTTTACTTTCTGTAGAATTCTATTGTAACCTGATCATGTAAATATGCTTAATCCAAGAACATGCCTTTTACACGTCTTATTTTTCTAGACACTTGGAGAAAGAGTCCAGTCTTCATATTCTGCGGACTTAATTCTATTTTTAAAATTATTGTGCAAAGGAGATATGTCATTTACCTGAACTACTCACCAGTTCTTGTCTATGTCATTCAAGTAGAAGATAGCACACTACAAAAAGGTACCAGAGTGATGTGACATCAGCCACAAAAGCCTTAATAGTTTAGACTTGTCTTCTTTATCTGGGCCAATGGGATTTTTACTTTCTTTTGGTTTTTTTTGTTTTTGAAAAAGAGGGAGGGAAGAATGGAGGGGGGAGGAGAAAGGAGAGAGATGACAAGCATCAACTTTTAGTTGCAACCCTTTTAGTTATTCACTGATTGCTTCTCATATGTGCCTTGACTGGAGGGGGGTACTAAAGCCAAGCCAGTGACCCCTTGCTCAAGCTAGAGATCTTTGGGCTCAAGCCAGTGACCGTGGGAGCCATGTCTATGATTCCATGCTCAAGCTGGTGACCCCATGCTCAAGCTTTTGAGCCTGCACTCAAGCTGGTGACCTCAGGGTTTTGAATCTGGGACCTCAGCATCCCAGGTTCAAAACCCTGAGGTCACCAGCTTGAGTATTCTATCCACTGTGTTATCACCAGTCAGACTGGACTTTTACTCTTTTAAGTGAACCCAAGCTCTTAACAACCTAGTCATAAATCCAAGAGTGACATTTTGTTTGTTTTGGGAATTTTAGTAGGATACTCATGATATTACCAATTTTTTATAAATAATATTTTATAGTGCTCTCCTAAACATATAAAATATATAAATATGTATTCAATACATTTGTTAGGTGTTTAAAGTTCAGAAAGCATAAAAAAGAAAACCAAATGGCCTTTAATCCCACCGTTCAGATAAAGTCCGTGTAGTTGACTGAGTGTGACACGAGGTTTAGTTAGAAAACATGCTCTTTTGTCTTACACAGAGGTTTTCACTCTTCCTGCTAAAACTTAGGCGTGCCCCTGAATCTTCACTTTTAGGCAATAAAAAGTACCTTGGTCATAGTCAAAATTGAGTAGGTGAAATTTCTAATCCTCCCCAAACCCTACATACACGCATGAACGCACACACGTGCGTGCACACACACACACACCCCTGGCATCTGTGCAGGGGGTCAAGGCAGCAGGGTGGCCACCTATCCTTGCACCTTGTACTCCCACCCTTCCTCCTCCAGCGTTCTAATCAAGATCAAATCATACAGGGAGCAGGGGAACGGAAGTGGGGAACTGGGCCTGCCAGGCAAAGCTGTAGGATGATTTACATTCTTTGGGTCTTCATGTGTTTATAGCTGACTCAGTTTGCTGCTTTCCTGGTATGTGAGGCGGAATTGTGAGACTGTCTCCAACATTCCTGCTCCCCCCCACCCCCCCGGGTTACACACTCTCCCCAGAATCACTCCTGTGATTGGGTCACATTATATGGCAAAGTGGATGGGATTTGGCAGATGTGATTAAGGTCCCCAATCAGTTGATCAAAAGGGAGATTATCCTGAAGGTGCCTGATCTAATCAGATGAGGCCTTGAAAAAGATCAGAAGCAGCAGAAGATGCCCTTTTGCAGACCTTGAAGAACTGAGTTGTCATGTTATGAGACACACAGTCCTATAACAGCAAGGAACCGAATTCTCTCACCATCACTGATGAATGTGGAAAAGGATCCCAAGCTCCAGATATTGGAGCACAGCCTTGTGAGACCCTGAGCAGAGAATGCAGCTCTGTAGAGCTGGGCTTCTGGCCTACAGAACTGTGAGCTAATCGGTGGTGTTTTAAGCCATCAAGTTTGTGGCGATCAGTCATGCAGCAGTGAAACTGTTCCACATGGATTCCTCAGAGTCACCCACTCAGAACCTGTGTGGGTGATGCATTTTCCTTCACTGGCCTCTGCCCCTGCACACATACCCTTTCTATTGGGACCCCTTTGCTCTTCCAGCTGAACAGTTTGGGGAGGATTTGAACTGACTTCTGAGAGCTCTCCCTCCGATCCACATCCTTTGCTTTGACACACTCGGGGACCCCTTAGTCCCCATCCCATGCAGTAGAAACAGCTGCTTTCCTTCACTGCTTCCAAAGTAGCTAGTCAGCCTGTGCCTTTGTTGTCTAAATTTCTCAGGTGAGACTCAGGCAGTGGTCCACTGAGCCTTCCTGAGTTGTATGAAACTTTTTGGGTGATCCTGTGCACCTCTTTCTGCCTTGGCCTGAGACAAATGGAAGCACAATTCACCCTGATACCTGGCAAGGGGTTCCCCTGGGAAGCACAGTTTTGCTTTACAGGTCTCTCCAACTCAGGGCCTCTAGATCACTCTCTGTCAGGCATTCCCTCCTCTTCAGGGGGACTGGACGTGATCCTCAGGGAACCAGAAAAAGCCCCTTCTCAGTGATTTCCTTGACCCTCCTGTACCTCAGTTCAGGTAAGAATTGCAGGGTCTCGTAACTATCTGGTGCTGATTGTTTATTTTTATTTTGTGCTTTCCTTTGAAAATACACACTTGATTTGTACCATTGCTTTTGACATATTTATTGCATCTTGAGGCTTCATTCGAAACCACCAATTTCACATTGTCATACCTGTTAAATTTTTTTTTCTAAAGAAAACTAATATGTAGTTTACATTTAAAAATGAAGTTAGTTAAATAAAAGCATATCTTTTAATCTGGGATTTTTAGGGAAATAAAATTAAGCAGTGTGGTTACTCCATTATTTGGTACCAGAGTTTGAGAAAGATCAGCCCTAACTTTTCCTATCATCTTATTACTAGAAAGGAGAGTTACTATCTGTATCAGTTAGCTGGTAACTCAGTAGTAATACTGGGTAACAAGCTACTCCAAAAACTCAATGGCTTAAAACAATAACCTTTTATTATTGCTCATTACTGCCCGCCAAACCTGTCTTTTCTCCCAAACCTGCTCATTCCAGCAAGAGCCATGACTATCAGATCACGGGGAATGCACTGTATATATCACACTGCCACCAAAGTCAATGTTGCTTAATGCATGCTCTCTGTGGATGAAGCCCTGCGTTCTTCTCTGGGTCTGATATAAGCCCATGCTTTTGTTCTCAGCTTCTGAAGCTTTAACTGTGACCTGATCTTAAAATGCCAATTAATTTGGCTTGTTTCACCATCCATCTTGCCCCAGTTCTAAATTAAGGCTGCCCTAGTTAAAGCTACTTACCCTCACCAAGCCTGACTATTAGAAGATCTTAATTATAGCCCCTGTGCTTGGTTTGTATGTGTGTGCCTTTGCACTGTGCATGCTCACAGCAAACGTAGAAATGTGGATACTCAGAGGCTCAGGTGCACTGAACTAGAGTGATCTGGAAAATAGTATATGATGATGGAGCGAGAGAGTGGTTTGGGAATTGGCAGACCTGTATTTTGAGTTCTGGCTTTTTGTGACTTTCAGCAAATAACATAACATCCAAGAGTTTTAGCGTCCCTTTTTGTAAAGTAGAGATACAAACTTCAACTTTTTGTTTTGCTGGAAAAATAAAGGGCATAGCGTGGCCCCTGGCATCCAGCCAGTGTTCAGTAAATATTAGTTCCCATGCCCTTTGAATCTCTCATTCAAATCTTACATTTAAACATTCTAAAGTTTGCCTTTCAGACCATAGAGCTACCTATAGAGCCAGGTAACCTGGATAGCTGGAGTTGTAACTAGTCGGGATCTGCAGGAAAACACGGGTATTCCCATTAACTTGACAGGTTGTGCAGAGATTTTACAACACCAGTGAAAGTTAATGACATGCTTCCGGTGACGGGGATCTCAAGTCCATTCTGTGTTTAGGAGGGTCTTGAAGTTTGGTGAGATGGCCTACCAGCAAGGGACCCAATCCTCATTTGACTTGAGAAATCTCTGGAAGAGGCACTCAAGTAGGGGCTACTCCAGGTTCACAGGTCACCTCAGAAAAAGACACCAGACATGTTAACCCGAGCCAGCTGTGGCACCTGAGCAATTTGTGGAGAACTCTGGCTATACTGGGACCAGGTTCTGGGGAGAATGGTGCCCTGAATAAAAAAATGTAAAAGGTTGTTGTGACAACTGTAAAGGAGTGTGACAGAGAGAGGCAAGTGCCTCTCTCCCTCCCTACACTCTGGGCCCTCAGTAGTTTGTGCACCAGGAGGGATCAGGGCACTGGTGACAGGATTGCAGAGCCCAGATAGCCACCAGGACTTGGCAGACATTCTCAAGCAGAAAGAGACTTTGGAGAGACAGAAGGTTCTGAATCAGCAGGAGGGGACAGAGATCCCTGGAAATTTCTGTTAATGTGACTTCTTTTGAATCGACTTGGTGCTCTGAAATATTTTGGGTGCTTCCTGAGGATATTTTTCATGTGCCCACAAGAAAGTTTATTCTGTGTTGCCACTGCCCCTATCTGGGACGCTCTGGGTCCTGACCTATAACCTCTGCAGCATCCCAGCAACAACACCCTTCCATCTCTTGACCCGGAGCCCCATCTGGGGAACTTCTCTACCCAGGCTTTGGCCATGTTAATTTGGCCCAGGGAGGGAAGACCAAGACACTGAGTGCAAGATTATAACGACAGTGGTATTTACTGCAGAGTCACGTATTAGTCAGTGGCTGCCAACCTCACCCCTGCTTCCCCCTGCAGCACTGTTTCTGCAGTGAACAACTCGCCCCTCCTGTGTGCCTGTGTGTTTTCTCTGTACCTGTAAGTTTTAAGCAGCTTTTCCCATTTTAGTACATTTAAAAAGTATAAACATGCTTGAATTCTCGTGGACTCTTTAAATTTTGAAATATTTTTTTATTGCGGGGGCTGATTCCTGTGGGACTTTTATGATTCTCTTGTAAGCAAACACTCCCATCAGAACATCAAAAATGTATAAACTATGTTCTCCGTTCGTGTCCATTTCCCTTCTGAATTTAAATGAACATTGCTGCCGGAGCCCTTAGAATTTCTGTAGGCGTCTAATCAGGCTCTGTCCTATCAACAAGCCTGCAGTGTCTCCTTGATGTGGACGAAACAGGAAAACACCATCACCACCCAGAGAACCTGGGTCTGATCATAAAGTGTGTGGAAGGGATTTTCATGATGTTGAAAAACATCATGCACTCTGAACAGGTTTATATGCATGAAAATAGAAAAAGAGATATCTGTGAAAGGGGTAGTGAAGTTAGCTGCCACAATAAAGCCAAAAGTATGGAAGCAAAAGAATTCACGCATTTTCTATATCCTGAGATTGCTTGCAGTTGAGCCATACTTCTAAAATAATAGACAGAATTTTCTCCATTGGCTTGAGCATTAACCATTGTTTCTCTCTTATGCTCTCTTTCAGTGTTATTTCTTTCTAGTCAGAGCAAAAATAAAATATAAATTCTACAATGACATATATGTGGGGCAGTTGTGGGCTTGCTCATTGGTATACCAGCTGCAAGCATTTTGCTTGATTAGTACGTGAGCACATGGCAGTGCCACGTGTGCATAGCCTATACAAAGCTATAGGTGCTTGCACTCGGGGTTGCAGATGTGCAGATTCCCTGCCCGCCACTGTGAGGGGCCATTCTTGCTGTTTGTTTGCCGAGAGGCGGTTTCCCTGTCTGTGTGCTTGTTCTCCTTGTGAGACTTTATTAAATGGAATGGTCCAATCCTTTCCGGCTCTGCAGTTTCTCTACCGTCTGCTGGAATCCAATGGGAACCTGCCTGGCCTCGACCATGAACATTACAATATAATATACGAAGCACTTTCCATGTATCATCATTTTATCCAGGGGTCCCCAAACCTTTTACACAGAGGGCTGGTTCACTGTCCCTCAGACCGTTGGAGGGCCAAACTATAAAAAAAAACTATGAACAAATCCCTGTGCACACTGCACATATCTTATTTTAAAGTAAAAAAACAAAACGGGAACAGATACAATATTTAAAATAAAGAACAAGTAAATTTAAATCAACAAACTGACCAGTATTTCAATGGGAACTATGGGTGCGGATGCATCCTGTGCTCCTCTCACTGACCACCAATGAAAGAGGTGCCCCTTCTGGAAGTGCAACAGGGTGGGTAAATGGCCTCAGAGGGCCGCATGCGGCCCCCTGCTGGCCATAGCCCCTGATTTTATCTTTACCAAATGCCTGAAGGGGTTTTCTCCATTTGCATCTGAAAGGACTGAGACTCCCAGATAAATGGCAGACCTGGTTGGAACTAAGACCTCTGAGTCCTAGTCCAAGGTTCTGTTACCCTCCTACCTACCACACTTCCTTCCCTGAGTGTTCTCATAGTGTTTTTCTTTCTAATACCACCATCCCTCTGGCAAATAGAAAAGACAATTTGGATGAATGTATACAGTGCACATTACTGTTATGTTTGTGTTGCATAATGGAGGCATCTTTGTCATTTGTGGCAGCCCTTGATAAAGAGAGGCAAGTCTGAATGTATGATCACTGTGGTTGGACCTTTCAGAATATGAAAAACAGGTCCTCATGACCGGATGCCGATTCCCTTAGTTAGACACCATTAAGTTTGACGATGATGGAGGATACTGTGATGGTGCTCAAAAAGGTCATTTCTGCAGACACTTCATGATAACCTGTACTGATAGGCTTTAGAATGCAGTACATGGGAGATGTCTTAATATTGCTGACAGGGCTGTCATTTGGCATATGAAGTTGTCCTTGATGGAGGCATATGCTGTGACCTTTATATGCAGGCAGGCCTCCAGGCTGATGCCTAGGTTCATGTGGCCTTCTGAAAGCTGACCTTTGGGAGCCTGGGTTGCTCGCCAACCTGGGCCCCATGCTGAGGGAGCCTGCCGCCTCAGGAAGACCCCATTCTTCTTCCTACCTGTTGGGCAGATAAAATGTATTATGCTCACTTTGTTAAAGATGGCACTGCCCACATGGAAACCCGTCACCCAGATGATATTATTTGCCCTTATGCTTGGGATGGGTGTGGGGGGCAGGCTGTAAGCAGGCTGGGTTGTTATAGCCTAAGGCTTAGTTTTAAGAGTAAGCTTTTCCCCATACCCTTGACTGATTGGATGATGTGGGGTGGTGCGCTCTCCTGAGGAATCCTCCCATTATGTCTCAGATAAGTGACTTTCTTGTTTGTAGATTGGATTAAGGGTTTGGATTTCTACACTATAAAGTGGGACAGACCAGTAGCATGCTCTCTCTAGGTTCCTGAGGTCCTGAGGTTAGTATTAGAGAAGAGAGCAGATTAAGGCCACGTGGAGGCCAGGAGAAGCAGCCAAGATGGCAGAGTGCTGAGGTAGAAGCCAGTTTGTGCAGAGTTTGTGCTGGAGAAGGAGATGGGGAACAGAGATGAATAAGTCTGGTGAGCTAGAAACCTTTGATTCTAGGAAACTCGGATAAGTCAGTAGCTTTGTGAGCACTGAATGAGTGGGTTTTGAAGCCCAGTGTGTGTTTTTGCTTGCCCGCTGGGTGCAAGCTAGAATCAAAGCTGATGGCTCACCAGTTCTTGACTCCGTTGTTTCATTACCGTCTGTTCGAATCTAATGCGAACCTGCATTGGCCAGATGGCTGTGATGGTGGCCTTGAGCACTGGCCTTACACCACCTTTCCAAGACCCGTCCAAAGACCTTCTTCCAGGTTGACCACATGTATCTCTCTCCCAATGGTCTTTCCAACTTCTGACCTTATTCTAGCCACCACCTCTCCTAGAGAACCCGCATGGATATGGCTGTATGCATGACTGCAGTGGACGAAGCAGAAGAGAAGGCACAGGTGAAGGGAGAAAGGGAGGCAGGGTCACTAGTATGAAGGATGAAAGTAGACTATGTGAGCTGCCCTGCCTGGTTCAGACTGGTGGTTCAGTTGATCAGGGCAGACCCTCACGAGACCTGACTGAGGTCAGGACAGCACATGCAACCTTTGCTGAGGCAGAGATAGGCCTGGGACCAGAGCATCCAGCTCTCAATGCTCTGCCACACAGCCTGTCTCTCCTCTGGGGGCCTGGTGCCTGTAATCTGCCTTCTCCTTCATTTTGATCTGATGGCCTCCATCAGTGGCCTTCCCCTTCCCCTTTCTCACGTGGTGCTGTAACTGGTCTCCACTCTCACAGCTTCTCCATGTCTATCTGTCTCCCTTTCTACCCAAAGGTGCAACTTCACACCTGGCCTTCCCACTTCATTGTCTGATGCACTGTCCTGGACAACTTGCCTGGGCTTTCCTGCAATAACCTGGTAGCAGAGGCCTAGGAGTAGGTGCTCTTACCCACCCCATGTCTAAAAGTACATCTGTGAAAACACAACAATAATAGCCAACATCTGCCCTGGCCAGCTGGCTCAGTGGATAGAGCATCAGCCCAGCGTATGGACATCCTGGCTTCTATCCCCTGTCAGGGCATACATGAGAAGCCACCATCTGCTTCTCTCACCTCCCTCTTCCTTTTTCCTCCCCCTTCCCCTCTCACAGCCAGTGACTCAGCTGCTTCGAGCGTCAGCCCCTGGTGCTGAGGAGAGTTCAGTTGATTCAAGCATCAGCCCCAGATAGGGGTTGCCGGGTGGATCCCAGTCAGGGCGCATGCAGGAGTCTGTCTTACTATCTCCCCTCCTCTCATTTAAAATATGTAAGTAAGTAAGTAAACAAATAAATAAATGCCAACATCTGTTGAGTTCTTTCCATGTGCCGGGCATGGAGCTAAATACTCTTCACCTATGTTGCCAAACTTAATCCTCACAGCAGCAAATCTGCTCAGAAAGGACTTTAGTCATTGAATCAGATTCTTCATTGAAGCACAAAACTCTCCTTGAGCACCCAGCCAGCCCTGTGTAACAGTGCTTCCCACCTTTAATACACCCATGTCCCAAAGGGGTTTTGTGAAGATGCAGGTTCTGATTTTGAGGTCAGAATAAAGCCTGAGATTCTGCCTTTGTAAACAAGCTTCCAGGTGATGCATCCATGGCTGGTGTGTGGACCATACTTTATGTAGTGAAGGTTTAGATTTTTGGCCATATGTTGGGAAAACAGCTGTGTTAGGCTTGCTCGCTGGTTTACATGCTGCAGGCTCTTTGCTTGATTAATGTGTGAGCACATGGCAGCACCACATGTGTATAGTCTATGTAAGACTACTGGTACTTGTGCTCAGTGTGGCGGATTGTGGATTATCTGCCCACCACTCTGAGGGGTTGTTTTGACATTCATTTGCTTGCTGCCATGGAAAGAAGTTTTCCCCTGCTTGTTTGCTCGTCTGTAGTTGGGAGACTTTATTTAATGAGAATGGCCCGATGCTTTCTGGCTCTGCAGTTTCTCTACCGTCTGCCCCAATCCAATGTGCACCTGCCTGGCCTTGGTCACCGGCATTACACCATGAGCTCCCCAGCCTCTTCCCAATGTGTTCTGTAAGGCCAGCGGCTGAGGCCAGGCAGGTGCACGTTGGATTGGCGCAGACGGTAGAGAAACCGCGGAGCCGGAAAGCATCCGACCATTCCCATTTATTGGAGGCGAGCAAAGGCAGGTGAGCAAATAACAAAAGGGAAAGAGCCAATAAACAAAGGAAAATCTGCTACTCGCAGTAAGGGAAAGGGAGCAAGAACACCGCACCTCACGGTGGCAGGAAAGTGATCTGGGAGAGTCGCTGCCCAGGGGAAGCACCCATAGCCCCATATAGGCTATGCACACGTGCCTCTGCCATGCCCTCACGCACTAATCAAGCAGAGTGCTTGCAGCTGGTAAACCCGCGCGCAAGCCCAACATGGCTGCCCCACATCTGGCTTTACAGTGCTTTGATTACAGGAGGGCAAGACAGACACCAGAGCAAAGGTCAGACTGATGGCAAATCAACATAGCAACACCTACTTGAAACTCTTGCTTTGAAAATATGGAAATTAAAGATGTGTAGGGAGAGTTGGGTCAAAGACTACACTGTCTGATTTGGGATCTGAGTAGACCAGCGCTCACTGGGCAGCACTGGCCCTCCAGGTGCTTGTTCCGGGCCAAGTACCCACTGTGCAGCTCTGATTTGTTTCCCCCATGTTCCAAATAGAATGGCACCCCAGAAATGCGTTCTGATGATGGCTTTGAAAATACAGATAGGTGGTGATTATTGCAAGCTTCCTGGTATGCTGGCTGCTTTTAAAAGGAGGCCAACCACACGTGGCAGATGATAAGTGCATATGGAGACTCTGGCTGCCGTGAAGGCGGGCTGTAGCTCTCGGGACTTTTGGAAGCCCTGCAGGGAGCTGGGCTCTAGAGCTCAGAGCATGAAGCACAAGCAAATAATCTATGCTTTTATGATGGACTCTATCAAGTTGCTTTGTAAAGGGTGTTTTTATATCCAGCATAGATGTGCCAAGAAAAACAGGAATTGATCTGCCATCCACTCTGCTGAGAAAAAAATAAGTTGAGAAAGAAAAACTGTAATGCCGGTGGCCAAGGCCAGACAGGTCCACATTCCACATTGGATTCGGGCACACGGTAAAACCGTGGAGCCAAAAAGCATTGGGCCATTTCGTTTAATAGAGCCTCCCAACAGCAGACAAGCACACAGGCAGGGGCAAACCACTTCTCAGGCAAACAAACAGCAAGAATGACCCCTCACAGTAGCAGGCAGACAACCCACGCATCCATAATCCCCAGTCTCTCCTGAGCACAAGCACGCATAGCCTTATATAGGCTATGCACACACACCTCTGACAGGTGCTCATGCACTAATCAAGCAAAGGGCTTGCAGCTGGTACACCAGAGAGCAAGCCCTAACACAGTTGCCCCACAAAAACTAATCTTCAGATTATTAGAGAGCCTTTATCTGAATATTGGCACAACATCTGACCATACGTGTGCCCAGCAGATACCTTGTTGATGTAATTAACTTGTGCTTTGTCCACACACATTGCATTCGATTGTGTTACATTGTCAATATTCTTCAGAGACATAGCACTGAGATGAAAGGGATTCCGATCTGAAGCACTGTCATCCTTGGATAATGTTTTCTTTTTAAAAGTGATACGCTTATCACTTTAATGAGAAACTCTCTATTTCAAAATATCTAGATAACTTAAGGTGATTTATTTCAGGGTGAGTCTTTTCCTAGACTATGTGCACTTAAGGTGTAAAGATATAGAGAAAATAATTGATCATAAAGAAAGTTCACTTTTACGTCAAGAGGATGAAAGTTGCCCCTACTTTGATTCTAGCCATGTGTGTTCAGATTCCTTGAAGGGTAATTTGTGGATTCACCAAGTTACTGCAACAGAAAAATAAATAAAACTCTGTAAAGCCGGTGGCTGAGGCCAGACAGGTTCCCATTGAATTCAGGCAGATGGTAGAGACACTGCAGAGCCAGAAAGTGTTGGGCCATTCCGTTTAATAAAGTCTCACAACAGCGGATATGCACACAGGCAGGGAACCCGCCTGTCAGGCAAACAAACAGCAAGAATGGCCCCTCACAGTGGCGGGCAGGTAATCTGCCACCTGCAATCCCCTATGCGCAAGCACCCATAGCCTTATATGGGCCATCCACACATGATGCTGCCACGTGCTTGCACACTAATAAAGCAAAATGCTTGCAGCTGATACACCAATGAGCAAGCCTAACACAGCTGCCCCACAAAATCAATATAAGTATTGAAATGTAGTGTGTAGGTACAGACTTTAAAAGGAGCTAGAGGAGGGAATACACCTCCCTGTTTTTCTCCCGGAAGAAAAACAATCTTTGGATCTAAAAGCTATCACTCTTTAAAAAGAATTGTAACCGAAGCCTTTAGCCATTTAATGAACAGTCTTAGAGTAGACTGTGAAATAGCCAATATGTTCTTAGATAGGGAAGAACAGGATTCTAGTCTGTCTCACATTCTTAGGCAAAGCGTCCTTCCAACACAATTCCAAGAATATCCTGGCTAAAATAAATAACATTTTTAGTAACATCTACGGTATGAGCAATCTGACCCAAGAACAATCTTCAGAGGAGATAAGCAGCTAAGCTGAGTCTGCTGGCTTGCATGGGGTGGAACACCATCAGGTGCGGTGGCTTGAATCAGAGTTCTCATTGCCCTAATACAGTGGTTCTTAACCTTTTTTGAGATACCGAACCCACCAGTTTCATATATGCATTCACTGAACCCTTCTTTAGTGATAAATAAAATATGATTTTTTTTTCCAAATTCAAGCATAGGTATATTTTTTTTACTGGTGCACAAAATGAGCTGTGCATGAACATCACCTTGCTCAAAGAACAAAACCAACAAAGTGCATGAACTCACAACAAATTACGGTATTATTTTATTCTGGCCTCCGCGGCAGAGGCTTCTCCGAACCCCTGAGACTGACTCATTGAACCCCTAGGGTTCGATAGAACCCAGGTTAAGAACCATTGCCCTAATAGAAAAAAAACAGGCTCTTACAGTGTGGCAACATGTGTTATGTGCAGGGACTCTGCAAAGCTACAAGTGCACCTCAGGAAAAGCTCTAAGTCCTGCCCTCTGGAAGCTCACAGTCAGGTAGGGAGAAAGAAGTAGGTATATATATATATAAGAAACGTTTGTTGGGGCAAAGTATTTGGTGAGTGACACAGACAGCAGTCCCAGATATAATCGTGTGGGTAGGGGTGGTTCCAGGCAGTAAGTCTGTGTCCTGAAGTTGCTTCATTGAAAACTCTTCCATTCAAAAAGGTTGGATTTGGAATACAGTTAACACAGTAGTGCTCATTAATTTTACCTGCTTTCAGGCACAGTGCACGTAGCCACTGCCCCTGCACTGTACAGACCCACAAGATGCTATTTCTTATCTCCAGGTCCTGCTTTAGGCTCAGGACCAAGCCAGTCTTGGAGGCAGCCAAGGGTTAGGAAGGGATGGCACCAGCTGCTTTGTTAAGGGTGTTTTTATATCCAGAATGGATGTGCCAAGAAAAACAGGAATTGATCTGCCATCCAGATTAATTCCTTTATTGGTTTTGTGTTTGATGTTCCTTCAACAAGGACTAGAAGTACTGAGACAGATATGTATCCTACTGTGCAATCAGTCCTATGGCTTAATAATCGTACTTTATGATAAAAATACAGTGGAGAAAAGTTGTGTAGTATGAAGAAAAAAAGTTATCTGGTTGGCTATCTTGTGAATTAGGAGGAAGCAGAACTCCTGGAACTCAAAGATCTCTTCAGGGTAGAACCGTGATGGGCCTCCTTCAGCATGAAAGGTGAAGGTTTTACTCTCTGACCCCTTGTCATAATCTGAAAACAGAGAAAGAGCTTGATCTCTCTCCTTAGAGAAATTTGGAGTTGTTCTGACAATCGAACTGTGTGAGGGGTTCAGGATAGATGGAGAAAGTGGAGGAAGGGTCCTCGGGGAGAGAGGGCAAGAATATGCAGGAGGCTGGCTCATCAGAATCTCTGCTGGTGGAATTGCTTGGATCTGCTGTTCCATGTTCGCACCCACCCCCTCCATTGCCCCAGACTTAGGCATAGTGCAGCCTGGGTTTTTGCGCTGTGACTTTGGAGAGTGAAGAGCAGGGACACGTGCAGTGCTGGGTGATGGTGCTGAGAGCAGGGCAGGGGGTGGAGAGCTCAATGGAAGCAATAAATCAGATCCCAAGAACATAAATGCCTGGGATTGTTAAAATCATGGGGAGGGCAGCATGGGAGGGTTCACACAATTTAATTCAAATACTGAAGAGTGATGGGAAGGCACCAACACAGCAGACTTTTGGATTATACATTCCTTTTCCCTCTCTGAAATGTAGGACTATAAATTCAAATTTGAGGCTGACACTTCTGTTGTAGTATTGTGCCAGGACTAAATGTACATTAAATTGCTGATTATAAAATAATTCTGTCAATTACTATGATTTGGATGATCTGAGTTTATTTTCAAACAGGCCAGGCCAAATGACTACTTCTTGGACTGTGTAGTTGAGGAAAAAGGAAATATTGACACGAAATTGCTGTTTTCTGTATCACCTGAAGAAGTGCAAAGAGAGGTGGGTGCATGGCATCGGATAAGATACCTGTCTAAGGAATGAAACAATTCGGGCAACTAGGCGACCTTGGTAACTAGTCTAATCTCACCTCCCAATCTTTTGATGTTTATCATTTCCCTGTGGTTTGATATACATGAAGAAGAACCAGCCATCATCAGACTTGGCAAAGCGAGGCAAATTCATCTTTAGAATTTTAACATTGGTAGTGCTTGTCAAATATTTTGGATACCTAGTCCCTAGAACACAAGCCCTCTTTTCACCTTGTGTTTCCTATTGTGTATGACATACTTAGCTCTGGGCCCTCGGTCCTCCAGGCTCCAAAGCCAGGGTTAGTGCCCCTCCTGGGCAGGGGTAGTGGAAAGACCCTCAGCTAGGAGCCCAGAAACACGGTGTATAGTTTGCCGGCTGGAAAGCAAAACAACTAAGTGGAAATAAGCCTCCTTGACAATGAATAGTGCTGTATTTTTCTTGGTTTGGTTAATAACAGTTATTTATTCCTCTATTTGAATATTTTCCATTAATTCATCCATCATGTTTTTTGATCACCTGTCATGTGTCAAGATAGAATCCTTGCTCCTCATAACAATTTTTGTTGTAGGCATAGATTTCAGTTTACTCTCAGCCAGAGGGGCCCCTGCCTGAATACAGTGTACGCATTAATCTGCACAGAGAGATTTTTCTTGCTATAATTGATTTTTCAGACTAATAATCCATTCACTTTGATATATTTCTATTCCCCAACTGTTGTCAAACATTTGACTGTTGAATTTTCCATTACTTACTTTGAAAAATTAAGAAAGGAAAAATAAAGGAAATAACATTGCAATTAGGAGATCTTGTGATTTTAGAGCATCTTATGGAGGAAAGGCATACTGTGAAGAGAGTAGACACAGAGCTAAGGATTTATATTGAGCTCATGATCTCAATTTTTTATATTCTTTGCACGAACTAGAGCATTTTCCACTATGCTTATTAAGAATTTTGTTTTAAATATCTGGGGTTGATTTACATATTATTATTTATTTAATGACTAGTCTCCCAGTTGCTCATTACCATTGATATTTTAGAAATGATTGTGATTCTTACCATAAAGTAGTATTTCATGTATCTTAATATATGTATATGACAAAGATTATTTTTAAAAAATCTATGTCTATAGCTAGAAGGATGGGTGGATGGATGGGCTTTTTTTGAATTGATTTTAATGACTCATCTCAACAGGTGAATAATCCTCTACTTGGGGAATTAAAGAGACTTTTAAGTTTCTCTCTTGAACAGAATGTGCCTTTCACTGAACTGTAAAAGTCTGGGAAAACTTGCATGACTCTCTTACTTGACAAAAGGCAAAAATAGAACGACGCTGTGAAACCTGTATGAAATGCACTAATGTAAAAAGCAATTTTAAAGTGCATTTCATTTGAATGGGCTGTGGAGCTGTTTGCCTTCTTGTCTGTATTTCTGTTAAATTCTGTGGAATAACATCGGGTGTGTCCCTTGGCTCTCCAAGCTGCTTTCCTGCGTGTTTCCTGTGGATTGTTAGAACTAGCTACATCCTTCTCATTTCTGCCCCGGAGACTCTTTTATGTTTTTCTGCCCTCTTTAGATTTTACAGATTATTATTTCAAGGCATTTCTTATCTGTACTTTCATAACTCTCTCTTCCTTTACTGTAGCATCCAGATGAACATATCAGAACTTTTTGAAATTAGCGGGTAATTGGCTCACTGCACAGTCTGGGTGTGTGTGGTGTTTGGGTTCCTTGGTGATACTCTACATGTGTCATATTTTATTTTCAGAAAGCTGTTTAAATTTTTAATGGGGTGAGTGGTTAAATCTTCGTGTAGTCAGAAACTTATTTTTGTAAAGAGGAATGCCATTTATAATTTTCAACTAGATTAATGAGAAGGTTTGCTTATATTCTTTTACAATTTGAGAAAACATATCTTGGAACAGAGAATACTTTAAGATAGAGGTCTAGAAAGTTTTATAATTTCTCTTGAGCAAATAGCAAAAATGCTCTAGCAGAATTTTCAAATGGTTAGGCTGGAATCTGATCCTTAGTTCTGACCAGGCACTTTATGCGGGTAAAAAACCAACAACACACACAACATCCTTCATCCATGTGGTGATGTGTATTATTTTCTTCCTTTTTATTGCTGAGTAATGTTCCATGGTACAGCTACACTGTCATGTGTTTATTCTTTTGTCAGTTGATAGATATTTAAATTGTTTCTAATTTGAAGGCTTTATGAAGAATGCTCCTATAAATATCCTCATACAAGTTTTGTGTGGACATATATTTTTATTTCTTTTTGATAAATAGACAAGAGTTGACTTGCCAGGTTGTATGGTAAGTATGTGTTTAATTTAAAAATTAATGCCACACTGTGTTATTGGTTTTTAAGTATTGTATTATTCATTTGTATTACAACTCTAAATCCACTTTTGCCCACCCCTGTATATAAACTTCTCTCAGATAGGAAATTTGCAAATATTTTCTCTTAGTCTGTGGCTTGCGTTTTGTTTTCTTCGCTCTGTTTTGAAGAGCAAAGTTTAATTTTTATTAAGTCCATTTTATGATTTGTTTATATAGATTGCGGTTTTTGTGCCCCATTTAAGAAATGTTTGCCTAAGTAATGTCACAAAGATTTTCACCTATGTTTTCTTTTATAATTTAATAGTTTGGGCTCTTATGTTTAGTCCCATGATTCCTATCAAGATAATTTTTGTGTATGGTATAAGATAAGTCAAATTCACTTTTTTTTTTTTGCTATAGAAATACAGTTGTTCCAGTACCATTTGGTGAAAAGGCCATCTTTTCCCAGTTGAAATTCCACGATTCCTTTGTTGAAACTCAGTGGGCCATATAAGGATGGGTCTATTTTTTGGACACTTAGTTCTGTTGAATTAATATGTCATTCCTTATACCCGTGATGGCGAACCTATGGCACGCGTGTCAGAACTGACACGCGTAGCCATTTTCAAAGACACGCGGCCGCATGCGGCCGCATACCAGAGAAGTATGGGGCCACATGCCGAGAAGGACGTTTCATCCTCGGCTCCTGCACGGCCAGGTGCAGTAGCCGAGGATAAAACATTTGCTGTAGTGTAGACACTCCGTACTGGAGGTCTGTTGGCCTAAACAACAGAACTCCGGCACAGAGTGTCTAGTCCTGGGACTTCTAGTTAGGCTGTTTTTCTTGAAGTGACACACCACCCAAGTTATGCTCGGTTTTTTGGCGAATTTTGATACACCAAGCTCAAAAGATTGCCCATCACTGCATTACTAATATAGTAATCTCTTGATTACTGTAGTTTTATAAGAACTCTTGAAATTAGGTAGTATAAGCCCTCCAACTTATCCTTTACAATATTCTTTTGAGTTTAGGTCCTTTTCTTTTCCATATAAATTTTCAATTTAGTTTGTTAATCTGTTCAAAAAGCATGTTAGGATCTTAACTAATTGACTGCATTCAAGATTAATTTGGGAACAAAGTACCATTGTTGTTCCACTTAGCTGTGCTACTGGTTGCTTCTCATATGTGTACTGACTGGGGCTCCAACCTGCGACCTCAGGGGTCAAGCTGGCAACCTCGGGGATCGAGCTGATGCCCTCAGGATCAAGCCAGCAACTCCAAACTCGAACCAGGAACCTCAGCACTCTGGGCTGATGCTCTATTTACTGTGCCACCAGCCAGGGCACAGGAAGCCTTTTTATATTGACCTCATGTACTGTGTCCTGGCTAAGTTCATTAATTTGTTTTGGCAGCTCTTTTGTGGATTCTCTAAGGTTTTCTCTGGACAAAGTCATATCATCAGCACAGAGAGACTGTTTTACTCCTTTTTTCTAACCCATATGCTTTTCCGTTCTTTTATTCGCCTTATTGCACTGGCCATACCTTCAGTGCAGTGGTGAACAAAAGCGGTAAAAAAGCATCTTTGCTCTGTTCCTAATCTTAGATAGAAAGCACTGAGCCTTTCACGACTGAGTATAATATTAGCTGTATGTTTTATTTGGGGTTTTTTTTGACAGAGTCAGAGAGAGGGACAGATAGGGACAGACAGAAAGAGAGATGGGAAGCATCAGTTCTTCTTCCCGCACCTTAGTTATTCACTGATTGCTTTCTCATATGTGCCTTGACCGTGGGAGCTACAGCAGAGTGAGTGACCCCTTGCTCAAGCCAGCAACCTTGGGCTCAAGCTAGCGACCATGCTATGATCCCACGCTCAAGTTGGGGACCCCGTGCTCAAGTTGGGGACCCCGCGCTCAAGCTAGCAAGCCCACACTCAAGCTGCATGAGCCCGCACTCAACTCAGGAACCTCAGGTTTCAAACCTGGGTCCTCCGCATCCCAGTCCGATGCTCTATCCACTGCGCCACCGCCTGGTCAGGCTGGCTGTATGTTTTTTTCTAGATGCTTTTAATCAGGTTGAGGAAGTTCTCTTTTATTCCTGCTTTGCTGGAAGTTTTTATCATGAGTGGCTGTTGAAATTTACCAAATACTTTTTCTATATCTATTGAAATTCTCATTAAGTTTTTAATAAATTACTCTATAAATATGATTAATTACATTGATTCTTCAGATGTTACACCAGCCTTCTATTCTTGGGATAAATCTTGGTTAGCCATGTTGGATTCTGTTTCTTAAAATTCTGTCAAGTGTTTTTGCATCTGTGTTTATGAGAGGCAGTGGCCTGTCATTTTCCGTGTTTGTGTTGTCTTTGGTTTTGTTGCATCGGCTTCATTAAATGAGATGAGAAGTGATCCCTCCTCATCTATTTTCTGGAATAATATGTCTGTGGTTAGTATTATTTCTTCTTAAAATATTTGATAGAATTCATCAGAGAAGCCATCTGGGGCCTAGAAAGAGAGAGATATGGGAGGGGGGGAGAGAGAAAGAAAGAAATTGCTTTAATTATATATTCAAATTATTTAATTGATGTAGGGCTCTTAATTTTTCTGTTATTTCTTGCTTCATTTTTGAATTCATATGTCTTTTAAGAAATTTGCTTATTTCATCTAAGTTGTCAAATTTATTGGCACAAATTTGTGCATAACATTTTTATTATCCTTTTAATATTTGTAGGACCTATAAGGTATTCCTGTTTTATTCCTGTTATTGGTGATTTGTGTCTTCTCTTCTTTTTGACCAGTCTAGCTTAAGACATAGGTTTTATTGATCTTGTCAAATAACCAACTTTTAAAAAATTATTTTCTCTATTATTTTTCTATTTTTTATTTCATTGACTTGTATTCTTTATATCCTTCTGTTTACTTTCTTTTGGTTTAGCTTGACCCTCTTTATATAATTTCTTAAAATGAGAGTTTATTGTTGACTTTGTATCTTTTTTCCTAATAAAAGCATTTAAATCTATAGACATACCTTTATGTACTGCTTTAGCTATATCCTACAAATTTTAAAATATTTTATTTTTATTATTACTCTTTTCAAAATATCTTCTAATTTCTTTCATGATCTCTTTTTTGACCCATGGATTTGTTAAGAATGGATATTTTAATTGTGAAATATTACCCTAATATTGTTAATTTCTAATTTAAATCCATTGTGGTCAGATAGTATACTTTAAATTGCTACTTGTTTTAAGGCCTAGCTTATGTTCTTGCCATATATATTTGAAAAGAATATTTATTATGCTATTATTAGGTATAATGTCTTATAAACCCTGATAGTTAATAATGTTTTTCAGATCTTTTATATTTTGGCATTTTTTATATAATTATTATTAGTTTAGGGTTTGGCAAAATATAGTTTGTGGACTAAATCTATCCCACTGCCTAGTTTTATAAATAAAGTATTATTGTAACACAGCTACAGCCATTTTTGTTTACATATCGTTGTTAGCTTCTTTTGTGCTACCAAAGGAAAATTGAATAGTTCTGACTCTATGTTTCAGAAAACCTGCAATATTTGCTGTCTTGTTCTTTATAGAAAAAGTTTGTTGATAGGTCAAGTTGTTTTAGCAACTGCTGGGAGGGAGAGGGTTAAAATCTTTAATAGTGATAGTTGAAATTGTCTATTTTTCCCTTTGATTCTGTCCACTTTTGCTTTAGGTATTTTGGTGCTCTGTTTTCAGGTACATAGACATTTATGATCATTATGTCCTGATAAATTGACCCTTTTGGCATAGTAAGATGTTCTTTTTTATCTTTGGTGATACTTTTTGTCATGAAGTCCATAATATAAATATTATATAATATATCCATTTTGTCCTTCTTATGCTTACTATTTGTATTGTATTCCTTTTCAATCAATTTATTTGAAGTTTTTATTTAGGAAAGGTGGTTAAAGGATTAGGTAGAGTATAGAGAAAAATGAAAAGTGTTTTATTAAAAATGGAGAGTAAGAAATTTCCTGGAAACTGATCATTATTTGGTCATAGTGTGATACACACGAAGTTCATCAGCGACCAAGTCACAGCCAAAATTCAGGTCTCCTGGTTGTTGCAATTCAGGTATAGAACAATATAATGTGTACAACCTTGATTATTTTATTAATCCTGATTTCCACACCTGTGGAACAGGGATAAGAAAACTATCTTATTTATCTCAAAGCAAATTAATATATATGGGTCATTCTGCATATGACAAAGCACCATTAAAGAATCATTTTGAAGAGTGGGACAGTACAGTATAAATGGCAGCAAAAAGCAGCTTTCCATCATAGGTTTTTTGAGGTTTGAAGGGTATCATTTAAATTTGTGATTTCTTTCTATGACTTTTTTAAATGTTTATTTTATTGATTTTAGAAAGAGGAAGGGAGAGAGAGAGAGACAGGAACATCAATCTGTTCCTGTATGTTCCCTGACTGGGGATCAAACCAGCAACCTTGGTGCTTTGGGACAACACTCTAACCAACGGAGCAATCCAGTTAGGGCTTTCTATGATTCTTTTACTGTCACTGTGAAAAACCTTTTGGGGGAATGCTTGACTCTGGTTAGTATCCAAGGCCCTAGGGTGTATCTACTTAATGAATCCTTTGAAGGAATGATGACTAAACTATTTCTTAACTGTCCGTAGGAGAGTTTGAAGCATTTTTGTACCTCTTTGGTTCTTAATGAGAAATGCAGTTTCCTTTGGTGTAACTTAAAATAAATGTTTTTATTGATTGATTTTAAGGAGACAGAGGAAGGAAGAAAGAGAGAGGGGAACATTCATTTGTTGCTCCACTTAGTTGTGTGTTCTTTGGTCACTTTCAGTAGTGCCCTGACTGGGGATCAGACCTGCAGCCTTGGTGTTTTGGGAGCTCCAACAGACTGAGATAACTGGCCATGGCTGCTGTAACTTTTGATTTTGACTTTAACTGTCCTCCCTTCATTACAAAGAAAATAAACAAAATAGAACACAAGTGTTTTCAGCCAAGTTCTCTTTTTCTCAAAGTGGAGTGATTGCTCTTATTGGTTTGGTGGAGGAGTGAGAGCTGGGAAATGGTCTGATACCTTCCCAGCAGCACGTGCTCTGAGGCCTCCCCAGAGCTTGGGTGTAGTGAGGCAGTGGGGGAGGGGGGTGCAGCATCTGACTGATGAGCCCTGTGTCCCCACACTGCGGGGCAGTGGGCACTTGTGGGAACACTAACTAGCTGAAGAAGAAATTTAGAAGAGCAATTTTTCAGGCACTAGATCTAGTTCAATTTCATTTTGTTTTATTGGCATAGAAATAGAGCTGCTCAAGAGAGAAACCAGAACTTGAGGTCAAGCTCAAGTTTTGCCAACAAGAAAAACAGATGGAAGCTCTTTTTGACTTTGTGTTCTTCGCTATAGAAATCTCCTGTGTTTGTGTGCTGCAGATAAGCAAATATAGATTATTTTGTACATTCTTCTCACCTCTTGAGGACAATCTATACTTCCCTTCCTTACCACTTCTTATTTTGGTTTTTATCGTTATTGTGATGTTTCCTTTTTCTTCTTTGTACAAATTGGAATAACAAATGAATTAGATATCATGATTGCTGTGTCTTTTTGGAGGAAAGAATGTACATCAGAAATTTATGGGCCTAAAATAAGGATTGATATTTGCATATTTGCGTAATTGCATCCTGATGTAAGTACATGCAACAGATGAAGAGCTATAGATATAAATCTTGTTTCAGATAGGAAACCTCCAGTGCATGAAGAGGAAGTATAACCAGTGTCATGCCAGAGGGGAGTAATATGCGTAGGTGGCAACAAATGACTTGATAAGGGGCCAGGAGGCTATGCCCTGGGCTAGCTATGCGTTACTGGACCCCTGTAAAACATGGCTAGGCCCACCGGGTCAGCTCTAGAGGCCCTGGCATTCCTGAGGGGTGTGGGCAGACTGTTAGGCAGCAACATACTTCTGGTCCAAGAACAAGGAAATAAGTAAGAAACAGAGTTGGAAATTAAATGACCAGTTAGTTGTTCATGGAGGTTAGATAAAACAGGTTTGGTTTTGCTTTGTTTTGTTTTTTACTTTTTGTACTTTCTGGTTTATTTGTATTTGTCTTCTGTTAAAAATACAAATTAAAAAGAAATTGATAAGAGACATTGACCAAGAAATTGAGAACTTCGTAATTCTTTGTTTTGTCTCTAAAGCAAAGTAGATTTGTATTTAAAATAAATGGACATTAAAGTCAATTTGTATAACAACCCTAATGTTTGCAACTGTCTGCATTTGTTAAGGGCCAAAGTAAGGGAACCAGGAAGTGCAAACCTTTTCTGGAAGAAATAGGCTTTTCAAATGTGTCCTATAAAACCTTTTTGTTGTTATTTAGATATATTAATAACAAATATTTCTGAAAGGCATTTTTTCCTAGTTGGGAGCTAGAGATGTGTTTATGCTGGGGGTTGCTAGATATATTTACAGCCTTTTTAGAGGGCTCAGTAGGGTTCCTCAGTGGCTATTTATTAGTCTGCATCAATAGCTACTTGTAGGAATTAAAGAAAATAGTCTATCCAGGATGATTCGTAGAAACATTGTAAATCACTTCAGATTATAATGAGCAGTAGGAAAGGTAATTGGAAGGACACTTCCCACATGTTCTTAGTTATGGTATGTCAGGAGGAAGGTCTGGTGTGAAATACATAGATAATCAGTGTCTGCTTATAGCAGTTTTTAAGATGAAAGACTCCTCTTGGTGTCTAAACAGCATTGTTTGTACTACTCTTAGTCCTGGGGTTGCCAGGAGGTGTGCCCACTCTGGTCTCGTCAGGTCTGCTGACACCTCCATGTGGGACTCAGGGCCAGTGCAGGGCCCCTCGGGCACAAGGCTGTCCGGGAGTACAGTCAGAAACTTGAGTGTTCAGGTGCCTGGAGTCCTCCAGGGAAAAAATGCAGTGAGACCCTTTGATCGCTTCTGTAAAAGTGACGTGCACACTGTATGTCTGTGGGTCCAGAGGTGTAAGGAAGAATAGCCACCAAAACATGAATGGTAGTTTTTCATGTGGTGGGATTCCCAGGTTCCCTTTTGAGACTTGAGCTTGTTGAGATTGAAACTGGTCTTTCTTAACAAAAAAATCGTAGTGTTCAGCAGTATGCGTATTTCGGGTTAATACTGAATATCACTAGCTATTGAGATGCCTTGCGACTCGACGCCACGGTTACAGTGCTTGGAAATACTCTCTCCGCCTCTCAAGTGTGGATTCCTTCAGACTCTCTCTGTTATGTTTAATACAATGAATATAATATATGAAAATAATTTTGAACTCATATTGTATTTGTAAGAGTAATAAAGTTCTATTCATGGAGTTGATGTTGTGTAGTTTGCGTTGGAGACTCAGTAGGTGGTTTAAAGAGTGTATCAGTTCAGTATGTTTTGTAAAATTATTTCCATCCACTCTTGGACGAGGCCTGCCGCTCAGTAAGTATTTGGCTGTTATGTAACCCTGAAGCACAGGATCACCATCTCCCATCATCTCCCTCCTTCCTCCACGTTTGATCACTTCCTGCACAGCATTTTCCAGGACCACTGGCCCTCTCGCATCTCCATGCCTGTGCTCACAATCCTTCCTCTTCCCCAATGAACCTTTTCTACCCAGATTGGATCCATGTGCCCTCCTTGATGAAGCCTTACCCTCTGGAGGAACCTACTGCCTTCTTCACATCTCTTGGAGGTTCCTGTGGCGGTGCTGTGCACACTGTCACCTTCTCGTTCAGGTTTCCGTATCCTTCCCTTCTTGTCAGCTCCTCGCAGGAGATCAGGCATGAAGCCCTCTTCGTGGCAGTCCTCAGGAATGGCAGGAGCAGAGATGCTGTTCCAGAAACACAGGACTCCCCTCTGCTCTCCTTTTTAGGTTACCTTTTCTTGAGTCTTTGGTGTTTTTAAACAAATCCTCCCCATTGGGTTTGTTTCCCTGCCACCAAGGCTATTTCAAGCACAGGTTTGCTGGAGTTGCCGGTTCTCCTGTTTACAAAGAGAAAGGACCCCTTGTGTGTCCAAGTTCCAAGGGACAGAGGGGTCCTCCTTTTGCCTGTCTCCCTTCTGAGTCCTTCTTGATGTTTTCCTTTTCTATCACTTCGTTACCTGGTTGTCCAGGTATTGAGGGAGAATCACCTCTCCTAACAAATGAGGTAGACTTAGTCTGCATTCCCTGCCTTTTGCAGGTGATTACCTGGTGTGATGGGCACAGAGGCTCCCCGCCATACCAGGAGCATCTCTGTTGCATTAGCAGGGGTGCCATGGAAAGGCAGCTTAGGAATCACCTGTTTATGTCTCTGAAGGATTTATTGAATGTGGTTCTTCAGACTCAGTCCTGCCAATGAAATCCCAGTCCCCCTTGTCAGGTGTGGGTAACAAGTGCATAGATGAGAGTGAAGTTGTGCCTCCCTAGGACAAGCACAGTGTCTAAGTCCTGCTGGAGCTGAAGGTCTTAAGCACCTGTTCCTAAAATCACTTCGCCCACCTCTGCCTTCTTCTGCGAGGACACTCCCAGCAGCTGTGGACTCCCTAGGTGTGGAGCCATTTGGATTCTGAGACCATCAGTCTCTTTTCTTTACAGTTTTGTTCACTGTGCTCCCAAGCTCATGGAGCATATGCAGCAGTGCTCTGTTTACTGAACAGTGTGCTGGTGGAAGACAAAGGACATGGGCATGTATACAGGGGTCCTCAGGTTACAACAGTCTCAACATACGACGTTTTGAGTTTATAATGCTCACTCCCATAAAAACTAAAAATATTTGAGACATGAGTATTTGGGCTTATGCCATTAGCATTGTACTTACAGAGGACATGGGCGAACTAGTTTGGTTGTGTGCAGCGTAAGAATATGCAGTACAGTGTACAGTATGGTATATGATGTCCTTGTCCTTGTTCTGTGACTTAGTTGTGTATTTGTGTTCTAGATTATGATTTTACAACTGTGTTAGGATAGGTAAGTGATTAAGGCTAGGGTATGTTTCGACTTATACCCAAATTCAGATTACGTCACTGTCATAAGAACTGAACTGTGTTGTAACTCAAGGACCCCCTGTAATTTTAGGGTCTGAAAGGTCTGACCTTCTAAGAGGCCAGAACAAGATGTTTTTCTTTTTCTTTTTTTTTTAATTCAGTGAGAGGAGGGGAGGCAGGGACAGACTCCCGTATGTGCCCCAACTGGGATCCACCCAGCAAGTCCACAAGGGGGTGATGTTCTGTCTATCTGGGGTGTTGCTTTGTTGATCATCAACCGAGCTCTTCTTAGCGCTGGAG
Source organism: Rhynchonycteris naso (assembly GCA_037038555.1). NCBI lineage: Eukaryota > Metazoa > Chordata > Mammalia > Chiroptera > Emballonuridae > Rhynchonycteris > Rhynchonycteris naso. The sequence continues at coordinate 194,529,204 of CM072999.1, read as the reverse complement.
ATGGAGGCCATGGAGGCATTTTCAGCACCCAGGGCCAACTCGATCCAGTCAAGCCATGGATATAGGAGAGGAAGAGAGAGAGAGAAGTGAGAGGGGGAGAGGTGGAGAAGCAGATGTGCTTCTCCTGTGTGCCCTGACCAGGAATCAAACACAGGACATCCACATGCTAGGCCAACACTCACCACTGAGCCAACCAGTCAGGGCTAAGATGTTTATTAGTTGAAGAGAATTTGCACTGTGGCATTATTGTTAAAATTAGCATTCCATCTCTTGATAAGCATTTATAAATTATCTTTGTGCATTGATCCTTTTGGTCTATCTTATATTAGGTCTTAGAGCTAGATTGTTGGAATCACTTGAAGGTTGTTGGTGAATGAGAGGCAACCTGTTGCATCAGCCAGACTCTAGTTCAAATACAAATTCTGCCCTTACTGGCTTTGTGTCCTTGGGGAAGTCAGTTAACCTTTCTAAGCCACAGTTTCTTTAATAAGGACCTAACAACTGCCTAAAGTAGGGTTACTGGGAGGGTTAATTAAGGAAATCTAAGCAGGCTCTGATGTGAAGTAGGTGCTCAAGAGCACCAGGACAAAGCCCACTCCATATGCACACCACACATGTGTACACACACATACACACACATAGTGTTAGTCACCCATGGAACTGGGCCTACCAGTCACAAACACTTAGTCCTGACACTGAATGTCTAAATTCCTGGGCCTGCTATGGAACCAAACTGCTTTTCAAAAGTAACATTCAGAGAGACAATGGGAAACCAGTGAAAATGTTATTGTTGCCCTAGGCACGGCTCTGCCTGGGGGTTGTCTTCTTGGATTGTCCTTTCCCAACCAGATGCTGCAGTGGGCCAGGGCCTTTTTAAGAGTGCTATGCAGTAACAACTGTTGAAAGTGTTAATAGAGTAAACAAGCATCCTTGGACACCATAAATTGCAGAAAGCACTTGCAGAAGTGCTTTCCTTCCCACCTCCTAAGCAGGGAAGGTATTTGAAGCTGGAAGGAATTGAGCCTTGAGCTTAATACAGTTACAGACCCCAAAAGAAAATTATGTGCAGAAATGTGTTTTCAGGAGACAGAAAACTGTAAAAGCAGCCCAGCTGGAGGCCCAGAGATCGATTTACCTTGAGTGGCTTTTGGAAATACAGATGGCACTCTGTATCCACAGGTTCCACATCACATGTACAGACTTTTTTCTTGTCATTATTTCATCAACAGTACAGTATAAAACCATTTACATATCACTTACACTATAAGTAAGTGAATCCTTTTGGAACCAAAATTCAGGTTGAATTCTTAGTTGACATTTAGGAAAATATGAACTTGATTAAATGTTAACTTTCATGGATTAGGATTTACTCATCTGCTCTACATATCCCAGTGCCCAAAGGGAATTGTTCTATATAATATTGTCTTATTCTTGTTTGGGACTCATTCATGGCTTTTTCTTTTATGAAGTGCTATGGTTAGTACCAGAAGTAACTTTGGTTGCTCTTTTATGTGACTTCCGTGAGTAGTGGTGTTTCTTGGTGCCAATGAGTAGTAGTAGTATTTGTTGGTACAAATGAGTCACGGGGCAGGGTGGGACAGGAAAACTAGAAGGTCAGGAAAGAGATAGGAGACGTAAAGGAGTGAAGAATGCTAATTTACTCCACCAAGACCGTGTGTGCCTATTTGGTTCAGGTCTGAGTGGGGTTGAGTCATTAAGAGGTAATACCTCTAAAGCATTTCTTGAGAGACAGAAAAAGCCAATTGAGCAAGATTGGGGTTATGAAAAACCCAAAAGGTGAGTCATAGTACTGGAGTTAACTTAGACCCAAGGCTTAGATGGAATTATTTAGTAGCACTATGGGAGGACAGGATGGTAGTGTAGTTTCTGTAACTGTCAGATCACAATCCCATGGCTTCCCTTCCGTGCCCCCACCTGTGAATTGAGAGTGTGGGCTTTGGTGGTGGGAGTCCTTTCATGATTAAGAACTCATGGGTCAGCCTCTGCCATTCTCTTGGGGGCTCACACAGCGTTGTGCCTGTGAAAGCGGACAGCAGCTGAGGCAGGGAAATAGGTGTCCATGCACAGATGGAGAGGTGGGTACAATGTACCTTTGTCTGGTGTTCGTAACACCTCAGGTGGAAAACCATAGGGTGTGGGAAAGGAAGTCAGTGAGAAAACCTCTGCAGAGGAACATTCCACTCTTACTCTTCTGCCTCTAATTACCGGGTGTTGCTCTGAGAGCGATTTGTTTAACAGTGGAACAAACAGCCATATTCAATGACTGAAGAGGACGATTATTTTAAACACCACAAACCCCACTGCAGTTTGTTGTAACAGAATGAATGACGTTGGTGGATTTGCTTGGCAAAAGTGATAAACTTTAAAAAAAAAATTTGATAAACTTTTGCCATTTGCTCGCTATGGTTTGTAAGTCAGTGTGGTAGGCACTTAATTGATGGTGTCGAGGGGTGCCCATCCCCACCACATTGCTCACCTGGCTTCATGAAGTAATAGACAGGGAGCGTGGCTCCTACTTGCTGGTGGCTTCAACTGGGGAGGTGAGGCAGCGGGACAGTGGCTCTGTCCAGGTTGCGAAATCGCTATAGGGAGAGTGAGTGAACTTACTAAATTCTCCTTGATGGTGACCTCCCCTTCTCTTGAATTTATGCCACTTCAAAACTAACATTTGAAATTCTGGTTGGTGCCTGACCTGTAGTGGTGCAGTGGATAAAGTGTTGACCTGGAATGCTGAGGTCGCTGGTTCAAAACCCTGGGCTTGTCTGGTTAAGGCACATATGGGAGTTGATGTATCCTGCTTCTGTCTCTCTCACTTCTCTCTAAAATGAGTAAATAAAATCTTTTTTTAAAAAAAGAAAGAAATTCTGATTGGTGAGGTAAAGCTGTTCAGCTGTTGCAATTTTTTTGCCACCTTGAAGTTTATTGATGCGAGATAAGATTACAAGAGCCCAGGTGCTAGCATTTACACTTCTGTCTATAAGAATTATACATTTCCCTTTGCTCTGCTGCTGACTTTATTTCAGCTGTGTCATTGTTTTGCGATGGATAAGAAGGAAATAGGTAGCATTGCATCATTTACTTGAGTAACAGTCATTCAAAGCACATGGTTCCTTATACCTTACACTTGGGTTGGTAGATTCTGGGTTTCTTTGAAAGCTAGAACTATCTGAAAAATTAACTTCCTGCACGAGCTACTTGAGAGTAAGAACAATACTTTAAGCTTGTGAGAAAACCAATCAATGTCTAACAATGTGGGTCCACTTTACTAGGCACTTAAATACTAGATGGCATATTGTAATGAATACTGATTGCTTCTACTTTACCACCTCAGGGTGAGGCTCTCTTAATTATTTTGTTAGTTTTAAAGCAACTTTAAAAATTTTCAGCATTCCAAAGCAAGCAGCTACTTAGTTGAGTTTCACGTTTGTCAGAAATAGATCCTGGTATGCACCTATCAAATTAAGGGAGGGGGAGGTGCCTGATTGGGATATTACTGTGATGTTTCAGAAAAGCTATATAAAGATGGGAAATATTTGCATCCAGGCACCAAGGGAGGCATCATATAAGCATCTAATTTGCTCAGCTCCCTGCTGGCAGTTTTTAATGCCCTGTTGATTTCATTAAACATTTGTAATACGAAAATGGAGTTTTGCCTGACCAGGCGGTGGCACAGTGGATGGAGGGTTGGACTGGGATATGGAGGGCTCAGGTTCGAGACCCTGAGGTCGCTAGCTGGAGCACGGACCCATCTGGCTTGAGCAAAAGCTCGCCAGCTTGGACCCAAGGTCGCTGGCTCCAGGAAGGGGTTGCTCAGTCTGCTGAAGGCCCATGGTCAAGGCACATATGAAAAAGCAATCAATGAACAACTAAGGTGTTGCAGCGAAAAACTGATGATTGATGCTTCTCATCTCTCTCCATTCCTGTCTGTCTGTACCTGACTATCCCTCTCTCTGACTCTCTCTCTGTCCCTGTAAAGAAAAAGAAGAAGAATAAAAAGAAATTGGAGTTTTGTTTAGGCTAGAACCATAACGAGGATAGCTGTCTTCATTCCGCAAAACCAGTGAAAGTTACATGGTAAAGGAAGCAACACTGAGCAGGACAGCCCCTGGGTCACAGGCTGAGTTGCGCTCTGGAAGATGCTGGGGACACTTCTCGTCAGGAAGCTGAAGAGCAAGGGCTTCTGTAGTAGGATTCAGAAAATCACATGGTTTTGTTGAAAATGTATTTACTTACAGAGGCATTTAAACTGGAGAAGAAATAAGGAATTGTGTTTTTACATACGGGGTGAGAAAAGTAGGTTTACAGTTGAAATACAAATAAATAATACAATAATTAATAAATAATAATACAAGGATAAACTCTGCATTTTACATACTCATGACTGTAAACCTTCTTTTGCCCACCCCTGTATTCAAAGAAAGGAAACTTGGGTACATATGCTGTGAAGGTGAAACATAAAAAGTCTAGGGCCACTTAAAGAAGAGGACTTGAAATTTCTGTAGGAGACAAGAGGGAGGAAACTTAGTAGGAATAGTGGAAAAGTTAGAATTAGCCCTGGACCATGCTGTGCTGCAGACACACAGTGCCAGCTGGATAGGGTCATTTGATTTTTGGCTGTGGAATTTTACACCTCCCAACGGTAAATTCTTGCTCTCTTGGTTTCTGATGAAGCCAGCAGCAGAGTAATCAAGAACTAGGTTCATACTTAGACACTGCCACTTTAAAAGCCACTGGGAGGGCCTGACCTGTGGTGGCGCAGTGGATAAAGCGTCGACCTGGGAACACTGAGGTCGCCGGTTCAAAACCCTGCACTGGTCTGGTCAAGGCACATATGGGAGTTGATGCTTCCAGCTCCTCCCCCCTTTCTCTCTCTCTCTCTCTCTCTCTCTCTCTCTCTCTCTCTCTCTCTCTCTCGTCTCCTCTCTAAAAATGAATAAAATAAAAAAAAAATATTAAAAGCCACTGGGACTTGGGCAGTTTCTTAATCATTGTGAGCTGCATTTATTCTGTAAGATGAAGAAGATTTTGCCCACTCCATGGATTATTCTGAACTATGACCATAATCCAGCTACCATGTTTTCATTCAGCAAACCTGTGGGTTTCTTTTTTATTTTTATTTTTTTGAGGTGTTGACCATATACACAAAGAGAAATCCAGTCCATTTACTGTCTTCAATGGGCTTATTATCTACTGAACATAAGACTTGAAAACAGTTTACTGTGTAGATTAAGAATGAGGAGTACCAGAAATAAGCTTCCAACAAAGTGGTCTAGTAGTTCTGAAGAGTACAAAAAATACAGAGACGTGAGCAGAAACTCACTTCAAAAATAATAGGAAAATGGTCTCATCCACAGAATTTGTTGCTATAATAAAGGGAATACTAGCATGAGGAAGAATCTTCACCTGATTGGTGTTTGCAAATTGTGATGGATGAAAACAAAATTCTGGAACCCATAATGGGTCTGTGGAGATATTTAATATTGGGAACAACAAAGGATTTGGAATAAATTAAAGGTCACAGGTGTAGAAAGGGCCTGGGGTCCAGTATGAAAAGTGTACTATGAAAGCAAGAAAGGAAAGTGTCGCTGATAACAGTGAGAGGAAGGAGCTAGGCATGATGGCTCAGACCAGCTGTACTGAGGTGCCTGTGAAGACCGAGTGTGCCGAGCAATGTCTGTAATGTGCTCAAATAGTAGTGACTGTACAGGAATTTACGTCACCATTAGGTTATTAGACATTGGACAACCAGGAGCTGACTACAGTCAAGATGCGAGCCAAAAAATATCAATGGGGTCCTGCTGACAGGTGGCTGCCCAAATCTAGGAGTGTTCTGGAGGATTCTATAAGGGCAAGTACCTGAATTCCATAAAAAATGGTATCAAGAGCCTAGCTCTTGACCCCTGTGTCAGCCTGAGTCTCTTCCTCAGTATCCTGCCATTGCAGATTTCTGGTCTGCAATGTTCCATTCTTTGCCTCCATCAGTCTCCCTCTGATGTGCACAGATGCTGCCACGCTGGACCAGGACCCTCTGGCCATGCGGCCCTCTTCCCCCACCACAGCCTTCCTGCGGCAGTGTGCAATGCAGATGTGTGCTCTTCTCCATTCACGCCCAGAGACCTGACCTCTAGGTTATGAGATGGAGGGGTTCAGCACCTCTAATCTTCCAGTGGCCTTGCCGGCAGGATTCCATGTGTCTTCGAATGCCACCACCAACACTTCCTAAAATTCTTAGCAGGACCCAATTTTTTTACTTTCCCTCCAGTGATTTCAAACCACACAGGGTCTTTCATCCCCTGTAAGCAGTGTTGGGACCTGTCTGATGGAGGAACATTGGGTGTATTGCCCAGTCTAGGGCCATCTTGTAAAGATGCATTGATTTAGTGCTTCTGTTGGGTTTTCTTCTACAAAGAGTCATTTCATGCTCTGTCTATATACACACATGTTTGGATACTCCTGTACCAGAATCACATATAGACACAGTGGGAAGGGTGAATCCTGCAAGGTGGCTGAAGCCTGAGCCATCAGAGAGCATATGTGATAGAGCTGAGAGCAAGGTGGCCCAAACTCTCTGGCTTGCCGGGAGAGGGAGAGAGACAGAAGAAACACGGAGGTAGATTAGAAGTAGCTGAAACTCTGTGAAAATGGAGAAAAGGTGCTCAGTGAGTGAGCAGGACACCATCACAGAGCACCTGGCTGGGCAACAGTAGAAGGCACCGGCTGAGGGGGAGAATGGGGAGAACAAGGAAGAAACCACTTACAGAGCAGACTGAGAGGACCCAGACTTGTGGTGGACTTGGACTTGGGAAGTGGAGGGATATGCAGGGTGAGGCAGAGAGGCATTGTGAGCGTCCCAGCCCTGCAGCGCCACTGGCTAGTCAGGCTGAGAACCCAGGTCTCTGATGATCCACCAGCCCTTTGCTCTCTTGAAGGCATGTTGGACGTTGATTCCCTTTTTCACTGTGCTTATTACATCTTATGTGTCCTTGCCTTCCCTCCTCACATGAATTTGGAGGTATTCTGCACTATCTCTAAATCTTAGTTTTCTCACCTTTGAAATATTTTCAAGATTCCTAAAGCCCCCTGTTGAGTCGTGATGCTGCCCTAGCTCTGCCCCGCTTCCTTCCCTGCCTCTCGCCCTGATTCTGTGCAGTTTGGTTTGGGCCTTTGGTTTGTGACAGCTGCTCATCTTTCTCCCATTTCACTCTAATGATTAGGGGCTGATTGTCACTGTGACTTGTAGGGGACTTTTGCTTTCTACTTTCCCTTCCCTGCTGTGTCCCAATTTTAGAAGCTACCGCTCTTGTAGAAGGCACAGGGAAGGTGACTGAATCTGCAATAAGCAGTCTCACTCTTTCCTGGCTGAGTCAGGAGGAATGTGTGTGCACTGTTCACCCAGCTGCGGTCTGCGGTGCCTTGTATTGTCTTTGTCTGCTGTTCTGTCTGTCAGGAAAAGTGGAAATTTTTCTCTGCTAAAGAAGGATTTAGAGTTAGGCTAAAACTAACCATAATTATTTTATTTGGTTCATTTGCTGTATTGTGTTTGACTGCTTAAGACTTCACCCATCCTTGATATAGTCATAAGGAAGGATTTGAAAAATGATAATAGCTTAGTATTTTGTTACATTTTTAGTATTCATGATGTTATGGTTGAGTCTAAATATATGTAGACCTGGAAAAGTATTAAAATTGTTTATAAATTTAAAAATGTTTATAAGTGGGAAATAGAGGGAAATAAATTATAAAGACTTATAGTTAGTGATTTGTTCAGTATCACTTAGCAACATCAATATTTTTGTCCACAAATAAAGGTCTCCTGTTTGGTGCATGTTGAAAATATCTGTACACTTACGTGTTTGTGACCTTGTGTGCACATTATCTAAGGCACAAGGATCATTTTGGTTGCTGCTGGGTTTATAGTACTTAATTTGGGTGTCTAGACACTGGTTATAGTGACAGAAAAGTGTCTGAACATGTGAGATGAGATTTTAAAGAATGGTACTCTTAAAATATGTCTGCAAAGTACCTCTTAAATTAAATTACAGAGTTATAAAACCCTAAATTAGAAGGATTTTTTTTCTAAAATAATTATTTGCATTACTTAAACATCTTTTCTCAGAGAAAATATGTTTTCTCTTCAGAAGTTGAAACATCTTCCCTGAGCCATGCCAAGAACAGGAGGTGTTTTCTATTAACAGCCATGGAAGTTAATTAATCTTTAGTTTTCTGATACTTTTATTATCTAGATCTTGACTAGTTCAGATGCAATAGCTCATCTCTATTTCTATTGCTGATAGTAATGTCTGTCCTTCACATAAACACCGTGGCCTAGGCCCTGACCAGCGTGCCATGGTGTGTGTGTTGAGAATGTTACCTCCTTTGGTGTTCATACAGGAGGCATTCCTGGCTGGCTTCATGAGTGCAGTCTAATACTTGGGAACAAGTTACATTAGCTGATCTGTTCCCTTCTGTGACTGTAACTGATATTTCTTCACTGAGGTTGTCATTGGTACTGTGAATTACTGAATAAGGCTCACTGTCCAAGGTTCTCTCTGTCTAGGTGTCTCTGCCCATTATTAAATTGGATTGTCTGATCTTTTGTTGTTGAGGTCTATGTGTTCTTTATATATTTTGGACACCTTATCAGAGGTGTTGTTTATAAATACCTTTGTCCATTTGACTGGTTGCCTTTTTGTTTTGTTGACAACTTCTTTTGCTGTTCAGAAGCTTTTTAGTTTGATATAGTCTCATTCTCTTTTATTTTATTATTTTTCTTTTTTTCCTTCCCTTGCCTTTGAGGTCAAATTCATAAAATCCTCTCTTGAACCAAGGCCATAAGTTCAGTACTTATGTTTTCTTCTATGTAATTTATTGTTTCATGTCTTTTATTTAGATCATTGATCTATTTTGAATTAATATTTTGTATGGTGACAAATAACAGTCTACTTTCATTCTTTACATGTGTCTTTCCAATTTTTCTAGCACCATTTATTAAAGAAGCTTTCTTTTTTTTATTGTATGTTTTTGGCTCTATATATGTGGGTTTATTTCTGGGTTCTCAATTCTGTTCTATTTGTTTGTGTGTCTGTTTTGATTATTGTTGCTTTGTAATATAATTTGAAGTCAGGGAGTGTGATATCTTTGAGTTTGTTCTTTCTTTTTCTAGGATTGCTTTGGCTTTTAGAGGTCTTTTGTGGTTCCATGCAAATCTGATTATTTTTTGTTCTATTTCTTTAAAGAAATGCCATTGGGAATGTGATGGAGACTTTATTACATCTGTATATTGCCTTAGGTAACATGGCCATTTTAACTTATGTTGATTCTTCCAATCCAGGAACACAAAATGTCTTCCTATTATTTTGTGTTTTCTTCAATTAAAAAAAAAGTCTTATAGTTTTAAATGTATAGGTTCTTCACATCCTTTATTTTTCGATATTTTATTATTTTTGTTGCATTTGCAGAAGGAATTGTATTTTACTTCTGAAATTTTATTATAATTATATAGGAACACAACGAATTTTTGTACATTGATTGTGTATCCTGCAACTATGTTTTTTATTGTTTCTAAGAGTTTTTTAGTGGAATCTTTAGGTCTTTCTATATAAAGAATCATGTTGTTTGCAAAAAGTGACATTTTTACTTTTTCATTCCCAGTTTGGATTCTTTTTATTTTTTCTCTTTACCTAGTTGCTCTGGGTGGGATTTCTAGTGCTATGTTGAATAATAGTGATGAGAATGGGCAATCTTGTCTTGTTCCAGACCATTTTTTACCTCTTAGTATGTTTTATATCTTCTAATTATTATAGTCTTATAATTGGAGTTTAATCTCATTATCCCATTTGTTATCTCCCTTGTGCTTGAATACATAATATAATTACCTTATTTTTCTCTACTTCCCTGACACCTGCCACACAGTAGGCACTCCATAAGTAAATGGTTATTGAATCAATGGGTTGATGAATGGTTCATAGGCAGTAAAAGCATTATAAGTGTTTTGTATTCTAGCTGTTTGCTCAATGTCAGTTGGGTGAACTAAACATAATTTCGATATAAAAGTATTACAAATTATGGCCCAAATCCATAATTAACCCATAGTAATAAATAGAACTGAGAATGTAAAGACATATTAGTTGTTTTTGTGTTAGTTTCTAAGTCATAAAGTCTATATTTGGAGTTGTATATTTTGGTAATTCTATTTTATGCATTTAATTAAAATATGGCTTTAGATAGGACCTTTTTTGTTAATATTTCACCTTTATATGGTCAGGTCTATCTGGAAAGGGTAATTTGTGGAATTTGTAGATGGAAATCTACACATAAATGTCTAGACACCAAATACTCAAGAGTACAAAGATACTTTCAAATAAATCTACTTAATTTTTTGCTACAGTAGCTATTGCCCTTTACAGTAACTATTTCCTTTAGGGAAAACTAAAATTCAGGAACACTATAACAGAATTTAAATTTTAATAATTTATACTTGTGCATATTTTCAAAAGGTAATCAGTAATTTATATAAATATCTAAGAAGGAGGGGGAGCATATCTCCTCACTTCTTAGGTGTGGGTTCTGCATAATGACTGCCTTCCAACCGTATAGTATCGAGGGGCAGGGGAGTAATTATACAGTAGAGAAACATGGCAGACACTTCTACAGCCAGTTCATCAAGGCTAACATCAACAGCGAGGAGTCACATTGATAGTATGTACTTTTGCTATGATATGACAAAAACGGCATTATGCCTTTGTGGTCTTCCTCCACAAAACATATTGCCTTAATTATGGGGGCAGGGGGGAATCAGACAAATCACAATCAAGAGGAATTCTGAAAAATGCTTTAACAGTTTTCCTCAAAACTGTCAAGGTCATTAAAAACAAGGAATATCTGAGAAACTATCATAGCCAAGAGGAGTTTAAGGAGGAACGATGACTAAATGTACTGTGGTATCATGGGTAGGATCCTGGAACATAAAAATAACATCATGTAAAAAAATTAAGGAAATATAAATACACTCTGGACTTCAGTTAATTTTTTTAAATTGTAATTTGTAAAATGAGTTACATACAGTAGTCATTTTATTTGAACAGTACCTTTCTGAATTAGTTTGGGATACAAAATTTTAAGTACAATGCAATTAGTCAGTTTGCTTTCTCCCTCTTTCTCATCTCATTTTCTATTTTTAGAAATTATTCAGCTAGATTACCTTTGATGAAACACCTTGATTTCTCTTTGTTTTGGGATGGAATATTAGATAAATTGTTGATTTTCAAAGTATAATATTCATTTGCAATGGGCTAGAAGACAGAAAACTATAAGGATCTAAATTCTATTTAGTCAGTATAGCAGTCATTACCTCAGCAGTCATTACCTCAGGGTACAAAAAAATGTAGATCAGTTGGTTCCTGAGTCGAAGAATTACATGGTTTGTCCTAGTAAGTAAGTCAAGTATGCCTCAAAGACACTCAACTATAATTAGACAAAGACAAAATTACGAATTGAAAGAAGTTCATAGAATAGATAATTAAATTATCTTATTTAATAGAGTAAAATTGGGGCTTATATTATTACGTAGAGCTTGTTTGGGAGTTGTATAATTTTCTAAGTAGTCTTTTGTGTGTGACTTAATCTCTTCGTCAGTGTTTTCCTTGTGGCTTCTTTATTATAGAGAGGATGCAAGTTTATATTAAGCTTTAGATTATTATCCATCTAGCATGGGGCAAATGATCATTTTGGAATGCATTCCTGCCTTTCTAGTTAGTCACTGAGACATAATTTGCATACTCATAAATTGGGTAAATAAAACCCATGATTCTTAGCATTAGTGTATGTTGTTTTCCAGAATTCATATCTAGAAACAATTTATGTGAGAGGAGGGGAGATTGTGAGGCAGACTCCGGCATGTGCCCCAACCAAAATCCACCTGGCAACCCCTGTCTGGGGCCAATGCTCGAGTACCAGACTATTTTTAGCACCTGAGGCTGATGTGCTTGGACTAGCTGAGCTATCCTCAGCACCCTGGGCCATGTTTGAACCAATTGAGCAACTGGCTATAGGAGAGGAAGAGGTAGAGAAGGGGAAAAGGGATAAGGGAGAAGCAGATGATCGCTTCTTCTGTGTGCCCTGACTAGGGTTTGAACCTGGGATATCCATATGCTGGGCCAATACTCTGTCCACTGATCCACCAGCCAGGGCCTGAAAACAATTTAAATATAAGTTATTTATGGTCACTTTGAGTATCTGAGACTATTGATTTTCATTTTCAGGTATCAGGGAACATTTTTAAACAATCTATTCTTTTAATGGGTCATCATTATTTCTACATGTCATTAGGAGGCTACAGGCCTCACTGGAAAGAGAAAGTTTGGGTTGAAAAAAGTTAGGTAGGTGTAAACTGTGCTTTCAAGCTGCTTACAATCCAGTGAAAGCACATGATTATCTGCAATATATATGTCTTGTTAATCATGTGAGGGTTAAAGTGAATACATTAGGAGAGTACGGCATGGTGCTTTGGCTATGCCTGAGTCCAGATGAACTTTTTATAATAAGAGGAATTATAAGCCTATATCAGATAGCCATATAGACGATGGAGAGAAAAATAACTTCTGACTTAGAGAGCATGGACAGCTTTGTGGAGAGGCAGCATGTAACCCTGGTCTTTAAAGTATGAGTAAATTTTTAGAGGTGGGGGATCTATTGGAGGAAAAGTGAATTTCAGCTGGTAAAGAAAGACATGCCAATAGGGAAAGTTGGAATATATTTGGAAAACTCCAAGATGGAGGATCAGTTGTTACTGATTTGCTCCTAGTATTTGTACATCAGGTCAAGGGTACATACAGTCACCATGACTTATGGCCATTGATGTTGGTCTTTATCACCAGTCAGAAGTCATGTTTGTCAGGTTTCTCCACTGTTAATCACTCTCTCCCCCCTTGTTTAAAGGGAATCACCCTCTAAAATAATATAATTATTATCAGTGCATTGCGATTAAAATCATGGGTGTTTCAGATCCTTCATCAGACTTAAGAAAATAATAAGCAAATACTAGACTTTGCCTAAACTTTGAGAAAGGTCTTAATCTAGACTTGACCTTATCAAACACTAGTACCTAAAGGTGGTTTCCTTTAGACAAAAATTTTTATGGGGAGACCAGAGTTGTTAAGAAACAAGTCAAGAAATGACACTTATCTTAGCATCTTACATGTGGTATTGACTATGTGAGTGTTAGCCATCATTTTTGACAACATCACTATCAAGGTCATCATTGTCATGATCATCATTACTTTCACTGAATAGCTGAAGCATTCAGACAACAGACACCATTATACCCTAATTCTTGATAATCAGTTTTATTATTTCTACTTTGAATCTGAATTATAAAAATGTTATTAGGCCTGACCTGTGGTGGTGCATTGGATAAAGCATCTACCTGGAACACAGAGGCTGCTAGTTCGAAACCTCAGGCTTGTCTGATCAGGGCACATATGGGAGTCTATTCTTCCTGCTCCTCCTCCCCTTCTGTCTTTCTCTCTCTCTCTCTCTCCTCACTAAAACAAACAAACAAACAAACAAATGTTATTAAACTACAACAAAATGTAATCCTTTTTTCAAGGTATAAGCAAAGTTCACACGTTTTTCAAACTGATTGGCACTTTAAAAGGTGTTAGAGTAGAGTGCTCTGGGAAACTGGATATTGATTGCACTGTTTTCAGTTCCTAGGCAACCATTGCCAAATTTATCTTCACATCACCCAACTTGTACATTTATCCAAGCTGGTTGACATTCTTATCCTTGTATAAAAATAGACTAGGGAGAATGTTGAGTAGGACTCTGCCACAGGAATGGGCTGCATTCATGCATGCTTTCCAGTAGGTGTCACTCTGACAGAAGAAAATAAGCAAATACATTCTGAAAAAACAGAAAGACAAACATGGGAGACCAGCCTTAGGGTCGAGCACACAGAGGTCCCTCCCTGTTCAGGACTTAATTGTTCGATTCTCTCCCAGGCTTTTCTGACCACCAAGCCAGGTTGTCAAGGCAATCTGTACATTCATGGAAGATATTGTTCTGCACCCAATACTTTGGCCATAGGCAACTCGACTTACTCATAAAGCATTAAAATAGCAATAAAAAGAAAGGCTATTATCTATGTAGGCAAAACATGAATAATGGGCGGCACTGGTATATGGGTAGCACATTTTTATTTCTAATAGGATAGGTGCATGTAGGGCTTCAGTAATAAATTTTCATTGGCTAGCTGAAGGATTCCCACAGGGACTTTATATGTTTCTGGATAATCTTTCATATCAGTTAGTGTTTGCTGAGAAATGCAAAGTAATTTTGATATTAGTTAAATACATTTTAACTAAGAAAATTATGTCAGTATAATACATTCATTCCCAAAGAATATTTATACCAATGTTATTTTCTATTAATAGGTATAATTAAGAATAAACATGGCCCTGGCTACATAACATAGTTGGTTAGAATGTCTTCCCCATACACCAAGGTTGCAGGTTCAAGCCCTGGTCGGGGCACATACAAGAGATAACTAGTGAATGCATAAATAAGTGGAACAAAATGATGTCTGTCTGTCTGTCTCTCTCTCTCTCTCTCTCTCTCTCTCTCTCTCTTTTACCTTTCCTCTCTCCATAAAAAAATCAGTTAAAATTTTTTTTAAAAGAATAAACATCATAGTGTGATTTAACTTATGTAATAAGTATATACGTCTGATTTTCCCAAAAGTGATTACCCCTTTCCCCAACACGGTAAAGAGAAAGTCATCCACTGGCCATCCTATGAGCTTGGAGAATCATAAGATTGTGAAGTACATGAACTACCTGGTTGATATCTTTCTTCTTAGCGATGTCTTACTAATTTTCAGGAACTTCAGTGTTATATCACTGCTATTACTCCAGAATGCAGTAGCATCTACTATCTGCAAGACCAATGTAAAATTAATAAAAGTAATTGATGAGTCTAGTTTGTGAATCACCAGGCTGTAAAAGTCTCTGTAAGGAAAGAATTTCTACTTTTATTTTCTTCAAATTGTTGACTAACTAATAACAAAGGGAAATTTCAGTGCCTCGTAGGTGATTAGAACAACATCTGCATAGCTATTTCATCACAGTGGTCTCTGAAGTGTTACTAGGTACATTTTTTATTCATCCTCCCAGACACAAATGAATGAATGGATGAGTTAATGAATGAATGGCAGAGACCTGGAAAGTGGTACCTACCTACCTTGAAATAGCATCCAGGAAAATATCTATATACTTAAGCCAAGTTATTTTCATAATTGTTAATTATATATAAAACCCAATTCACACACACACAAAAATGCAACAGGATTATTAGCCTCTATTTGTCTTTGGAATTTCAAATATACGTGTGTGCATATATGTGTGTGTGTGTGTGTATAGATATACATATAACCTATTTTTTATTTGCTCAAATCTAGAGACCATAATCTGTTAATATATCTTATTGTCTTTTACCCTTTTCTTAGACTATCACCCAGTTATTTTCCTCGGGTCATAGAATTCAGAATTTTGAAACATTTCTCAATGAGAAATAGATGCACACTTTACTACTTCTTAAGATTTTGCACTTGGCCCTGGAAGGTTGGCTCAGTAGTAGAGTGTCTGCCTGGCATGTGGACATCCTGGGTTCCATTCCCAGTCAGGGTACACAGGAGAAGTGCCCATCTACTTCTCCATCCCTCCTCCTACCCCTCTTGTGTGTGTGTGTGTGTGTGTCTCTCTCTTTCTCTCTTTTTGTATTCCCTTTCTGCAGCCATGGCTCGATTGGAGGGAGTTTGCCCAGGCACTGAGGATGGCTCCATGGCCTCCACCTCAGGCACTAAGAAGAGCTCGGTTGCTGAGCAACAGAGCAAAGCACCAGATGGGCAGAGTATCACTCCCTAGTGTGTTTTCTGGGTAGATCATAGTTGGGGCACATGCGGGAGTCTGTCTCTGCCTCCCATCCTCTCACCGAATAAAAAAAAAAAGATTTTGCACTTGTAACTAAACTTTTGAGCACCATTTTTATTTTGGAGTAAATTAGATAATTAAAAGATTTTTTTAAGATGGAGAAGAGTATGAGAAAATAAGTGGTTTCTGCCAAGTGATTAAACACAACAGCTGAGATACTTGATGAGCAGAGGAGTCATTTGCTGGAAGTGTACTTGATCATCATGAGTGGTATCTTGATTACAGTTCAAGAAACATGATCAGAGAATTCAAGTGTGATGACATTCATTCACAAACACACAGACTGAGACCGACTCTTGTTTGATGTGGAATCTTGAGTTTCTCGGACCTGGTGAGAGAGCAGGCACTAGAACACGCATTTGTTTGTGACAGTGCCACGGCATGTGGAGGACGCACTGTGAATCTGACATTAATTTTGGAAAAGTTGAACCTAAAAGTTTTCCTGGTTGTCGGATCCTCCAGCAATTGTAAAATTATTGTTTTATTTATACTAGAGAAAATTTAAAAACCAAAGATATACAATGAGTAACAGGAAGGAAGAAAAATGTAGAAAGTGTAAAATATCCAATAAGGGTTATATAGCTCCTTAATTTTACTCAATCATCTGCGCTCAGAAACCTCCCTCACCTCTGCAATGCAAAGGGATTAAGAACTGCGTGTTTAAGGAGACTCAGAATACAAAATCGTGGCTTTGTCACTTTTTAAGATGTGCGCCCTTAGGCAAGTTGGTTAAGGTCTCTAAGCTTCCATGTCCTCATTTGTAAAAAAGGTGATAATTATACTTACTTACTTTTTGGTAGATGTAGATTGTTGTGAGAGTAAATGTCAATGTACACTGTGTTAGAGGGACATCATGAATATCATCATCCTTGATCCCGAGGACCCAGATTGACCATCTGGAGACTTAAATTTCAACTCCCTCTGCTGACCTGAATCAGTTAAATCTGAGTCTTTCCCATTTCTCCATCCTCTTAATAGGTCCTTTCCTTTTCAAATTAACTTTCAATAAATTTTAATAAAAATTCAGTAAAGGCTCTTTGATAGGACATTGATGAACTTATAAGGCATGCAAACTCTGAGCTGGCGCTTGCTTCCTGAGTCTCCATACTCCCAGGCTGTGCCCTCCTGTGTGACTGAACACTCAGCTGCCAAGTTTCCTCTGCACAGACTGAAAATAGACCAGACTGAGAAAGAAAAGTGGAACGTAGACAAACTGTTACCTCTATATTGAGACTGGTTTTACTTGAGCAAGTGTAATTAGTACAGTTCTCTGTTAGGAAACAAAGAAACTTAACCCCCCATTTCCCATTTCTGACTATTTGGGACATACCTGATGGTTTTACATGGGTATACCTGAAGGTTTACTGTTTCCTGTCACTCTATCTTTTTCAATTCAATAAAACATTTTTATCACTGAAGATGACAGATATCTTTGTTTTAGGGATAACTAATGATTCTGTCTAGTAACATGAGCATGTTTACAACACCTGATTAATCCTAATAATATCAGTAGGAGGAGAGGGTGAATTCTGTATGTTTGGACCATAGGCCAACTTAAAGAATTGTTGATGAGTGACTAGTGTCCTGACTCTCAAAGTCTGTTCACACAAAAATGGCTTTCTAGATACTGTGGCATAAGGAAGGAAGTGAAAGGGAGCTATTTCGCATTTAGGGATAGTTAAGTCTATAAAAAAGAATGAACACTGTAGCTTTTCCACATTACTTCTTTTAACTCAACAAAGGAAATATAGGCTACAGAGCTTACTTATAGAATGCCCTTAGGGTCATACTCTTAGCAAGTCAATAGAGATTGATGGTACTAGCTATTAGTGCTGTTGAACAGAAGGATCTGTAGTTCCCATACATCAATAAATACTTAAATACTTGTCAAATACCTGACCCCATGGGAGATAGAAAAGCCACAAGACCGATCCTAGTTCTCATAGATCTTCAGACAGATGGCCTTTAAAGACCCTTTAATGATTTTTCTGACCTCTGGTTTAACCACTGATAGCCAGGTCATAGCTGGACCATTTGCAAACTGCCGGATTCCTCCCCTTTTTATGATTTTTGTTGGTAGTTACAGAGATTTTGTCCCACCCCACCAAATGTAGTTGTATTCTGGATTTAAGAATGGTTATTTTTCAAGTAGTCCTTGTCAGAAGCAAGAATAAGTTACGTCTGAAGGCAAATTGCACATCTCTGGCAATTTTTACTCCCCAGTTGTAAACTGAGGCCAGCAGCCACACTGGCCATCTCTACTGACTAGGCCAGCCCCTGAGGGTTGGAGTTGCTTTATCTTTTCCTGTCTGATAAGACCTGTATAATCAGTGTACTGAGGACCTTATCCCCACCCTACTCTCCCTGATGTTTGTGGTTTTGAGAATGTAAACAGTTCATCTAGATTATTCCATTTTCTAAAAAACAAAAAAAGAAAGAAAAGAAAAAGAAAATCCCCAAACCCAAAACTTCTGTGGGGACTAACTCAGTGAGTGTTTAGCCACAGCAGGCAAGGCACACCAAGGGGCCCAGTGACCTTCCTCTGCTCCTGCTGTCTCTTCCCTCTCCTCACCACATCCCCTTCTCCTGACTTGGGAGTTAGCCTGGAAACCATTCTTCCTTCATGACAGTAGTGTCCTTCCAGTGCCCCCTTGCGAATTTCCCTGTAGCTCGTGGGGTCCTTCAGTGTTCAGGTGCATGTTGCTCTTTGGGCTTGACTCACCTAACTCTTCTGAAGAACTCTTACTTTCTGTGTTTTGCCCGTACTGCCCTTCACTTCTCCAAAAAAGAAAAGAAAAAAGGCACATTAAAAGAGAGACTCAGCCACTGGCAACATACTGTGAAAGTCATTCCCTGCATGTCATGCTAACATTGCTGTTTTAGAACATAGAGTATAATCTTTTCTGAAAAATAAAGGTAATTAAATCTCATGTCATCATGAATTGAACTCAAAGCAGCAATGTAAAAGAAGCCCTTCAACCAAAGACATAGGCTTTTTAGGTCTGTAACTCCTATAAAAGGGTAAAACATAAAGTATTCCTAGCTAGTTATATCTCAGGGTTTTTGTAAAATAATAATGCATTGCATTTTAAGTCTATGGTTGTCTATAATAGAGGGGTGGCAAAGGATATGCAGAGGTGGAACCAAAGCCTTTATTGATGAGTCTTCCATGATCTTAGATGCCCCCTCTGGCAGGCATTTGTATGGCAAGAGGCCCAGGCAGCAGATAGGAACAGAGCCGTCCCCAACACGAAGCTGAATCAGGGCCCGCCAGTGCTGTTCTGAGAACAACCTGGCAGCCCTCCAGGGTGCTGGACAGAGGGGGACTGCAGATCCCAGACACGCCAGCAGTGGGAAGTAACAGCCTCTTGTAGTAATGGGGTCGTGACATTGGCATGAGCTGCCCCTCGCAGCTGGGCCATCCTGGCACTGGGTCTCGGGCCCTTGAGGTAGCTAGCCCAGCTGTACTGAAACACTCATTCTTTTCTCCCCTCTCATTCTCCCTTGTCAACAAACAAAAGGGATGATACTGTGGTTCATTCAGTGAACAGAACATTACTCAGCCGAGGGAGAGAAATAGTTGTACTCATTTATAGCAGAATTCTGTACCTAAACCTTATTTATGTGTGAAGTGGAGAAATTTTAGTCTTTTGTATTTTTATAACTCCTAGGACAGAGCTCCTCTTTACTTGTGGTCACACATTTTGGATGGAGCCTTCAATGGTCTGTCTTTGTCTCTGAGGGAAGGATTCACCTTTTGAGCAGATGCAGGCTCCAGTGATGTTCTATGAGGCATTAGAGCAAAACTCAGGTGCTGCCCTGCAGGTGCCAGCCATCAGTTCAGACACACAGCACACCTGGCTTGCAGACTTCCCAGGTACAGGCACTGTCTCCTCATGGGAACATTGAACTACACCTATACCACCCTGCTCCCAGGAGTGTGACATCTAGTAGAAATGGACAGGTGTCTATTTGGAGTGGCGGGGGTTTTACCAGTCACATCTGTTTGGTGGGAATTCATGATAAGACGAAAGGCCTCAGGCAGCGACCTCCAGTCAGTGAAGAGGAAATCATAGGGAAGGTCACTGAGCAAGGTAAACAAGGTGTCCCCTGCTTCTTCCTTGTCTCTTGAACATTGGTATAACACTGGAGTGGAACCCGACTGCTTTAGTCCACCTATCCCAGGAATGACTTCTGCTTGGCTTTCTTCTTCTGTGTTTAATAGAACAGTGTGCCTGGCACACTTACTGTATAAATGACAACAGGTGTGTCTTGACCCAATGAAAATACTGAATGTGGTGTTATACTATGGTGTTATGACTTTAAACTGACCTTGACACATGAGGCTTCCCCTCAAAAAAGGAGTTAAAATATATATTTATTTGTTTGTTTTGTTTATTTATAAACATCTGCCCTACAGCATATGGAAGTGTCATGGAAGGTGGAAAATAACAGACTTATTGACACCTGCTGTTTGATGGGTACTATGCGGGGTTTGGTCTGTATCCCTCCACAGAGAACGCGGCTGCACTCACTGCCCTGACCAGAGCTCAGAAGCCCAGCAGGCTTACGTGCCTTGCCCAGTGTCACAGCTCGTGTGGACGGGCCAGGCTGGCTACGCTCTGGAGGGGAGGAAAGCTACTGAGGCTGCTCAGAACTGCTCCTGTTTCCGACTCACTGACCTTCTCTTAAGTTACTGTGTTGGATATTAATATTTCCTCTAGCCTCACTGTCTTAAGCTGTGATGTGAACTCCCATGGGTACAACAAGCCTTTATGGAAGTGGCTGAGATGAATGAATACTCTTAAGAAAGAAAAGTATGTATCTCATATATTCCTGATTCAAAGGTATCTGGATTGCTTGAGATTCCTGCAGAGGTGGACAGATAGCAGACCCGAGGCATTTTCACCTGTGTCAGATTATTAGCCCAGGAGCTCTTATAGTTCATGTTTCTCTTCTTCTCAGTTACTGGGGTGGAGCTTGTGCCTAGCGGTCCCCTTGGTGCGGAGCTGTGTGCCTGGCTGTCCCCTTGGGCTCACAGAAACATGGCCTTCCTCTGTCACTGCAGAGGAATTCACTCTTCTGCAGAAGACCTAACTGCCTGAAGAAAAATAAAAACTCTCCAACTGTTTACAGCTTTAAAAAATCATTTTTCTCAGCATTGAAATTCTCTGAAGATTTGAGACTATTAGCACCAAACCAAGAGTTTTCTCTTGGCTCCCTTTTCTCTTTCTCCTGAATGCAAATGAACTTGCTCTGCTGGTTTCTGTTCATTTTACTGTTCCTAATTGTTATGTTCATTTAATAGAGAAAGTTCTCTCTTTAAAAAATGGAACTATGAGCCTGACCTGTGGTGGCGCAGTGGATAAAGCGTCGACCTGGGAACACTGAGGTCGCCAGTTCAAAACCCTGCACTGGTCTGGTCAAGGCACATATGGGAGTTGATGCTTCCAGCTCCTCCCCCCTTTCTCTCTCTCTCTTTCTCTCTCACTCTGTGTTTCCTCTCTAAAATGAATAAATAAATAAATAATTTAAAAAAAAAAAATGGAACTATGAAACTTTTTGCCAAAGACATTAAAGTATTTGTTTATTTTAAAGGAAAATAACACAATGATAATTGCTGCTTTTAAACTCTAGCTTGAAAATATTTTGGCTTATTGAAAAGAATGTATGCACCCCAATATTCACTAACTACAGTGTTCTTTACAATAGCCAAGATCTGGAAACAGCCCAAGTGTCCATCAATAAATAAGTGGATAAAAAAGCTGTGGTACATTTACACAATGGAATACTACTCAACCATAAAAAAGAAGGAAATCTTACCTTTTGTGACAGCATGGATGGACCTAGAGAACACTATGCTAAGTGAAATAAGCCAGTCAGAGAAAGACAAAGTACCATATGATTTCACTTTTATGTGGAATCTAATGAACAAAATAAACTAACAAAATAGAAACAGCCTCCTAAATAGAGAACAGACTGACAGCTGTCAGAGGGGAGGGGAGTTGGTGGGCTTGGTGAAATAGTTAAAGGAATTAAGCAAAAAAGAAAAACCTCTGGACACAGACAACAGTGTTGGGATTACCAGAGGGAAAGCAGGGTGGGGAGATAGAAGACTGTAAAGAGGGAATAAATGGCAACAGAAGGAGATTTGACTTTGGGTGGAGAATACACAATACAATATACAGGTGATGTAGTATAGAACTGGACTCTTAAAATGTGTACAATTTTACTAACCTGTGAAACCCAATAAATTCAATACAAATATTTTTTTAAAAAAGAAAATGGACTGATCAGGTGGTGGCGCAGTGAATAGAGCTTCCACCTAGGACACTGAAAACCCAGGTTCAAAACTCCAAAGTCGCTGCTTGAGCTCAGGCTCATCTGTCTTGAGTGTGAGCTCACCAGCTTGAATGCAGGGTCGCTGGCTTGAGTGTGGGTTCATAGACATGACCCCATGGTCGTTGGCTTGAGCCCAAGGCTGCTGGTCGAGCAAGGGGTCACGGCTCAGCTGGCACATATGAGAAAGCAATGAACAACGAGGTGCCACAACAAGTTGATGTTTTTCATCTCTCCCTTCCTGTCTGTCTGTCCGTGTCTGCCTATTTGTCTCTCTCTTTCTCTCTCTCTCTAGCACACAAGTGCACATGTGTGTGCACATAAAAAAAGAAAGAAAAAATAATGTAGTTGTTTAATACAGTTATACACTGTGTGTTTGCTATTATATTAGTTGTAACCATTAGGAATTGTGAGCTACAGACATCTGACTATGATGCCTTAAAAGCACAAGCATTTTTTCCCTTACATTAAAAACAATTCTGGAAAAAGGTAGTATGAGGCTTGTAATGGTTCTGTTATATCCTTGGGAACCCATAGTCTTTTTCACTTTTGGCTTTACCCTCACAGCATATAGCTTCTACTTTGAGGTTTATTTGTGGTCTAGGAACTCCACCCATGATATCCACATTGATGGCTGGACTATGGAGGAAGAACAGAGATTCAAAATGATACACACCTCCTTTCTTTAAAGACCCTTCATAGAAATCATACATAACACATCTATAAATATCATATGGCCAGAAGGTCATCATTTGGCCACCCCTAGCTGCAAGAGAGGCTAGGCGAAGCCTCATCTTGCTAAAGAGGAGGAACTAAAGCCAGAGAAGTTCCTGCCACATTAGGATATGTGACCTTAATTATGATTAAGGGTTCAGTTTGTAGTAGACAAACAGACAAAGCATTTGTTTGGAGGCCAGTTGGGTCTAGTTTTTAGATCTAACTTTCTTTTACCTTAGTCAAGCTATTTAAATTTACAGCTTTGTTAAGCTCATCTATCTAGTCAACATAAGTATGCCTAGTCTGCGTGGTTGTCCTGAAAGGGCACGTGAAAAGGCCGTGATAAGTACCTAGGTTAGTTCCACTCACTGCATCCTCTACTCAATCTAATTTTCTTCATGGGAACTCAGTACATACATGTTTTATGAATGAATTTATTTCAGTGGATTAAAGGAAACAAATGCATAATCTGAGAAAACATTATAAGAAGGTATGGGAAGCTATCATAATAATCTGATGTTAGGAGCTATATTGTTTTGAGGTGCTCTTCTTAGATGATGTCTTATGTTTAAGAAGTCTGGCACAGAGTAGAAACTGGAGAAGTGTCCTCTTCCCTCTTCATTGCCACTGAAGTCTTCACCTCATTCTGCTCAGCCCAGAAGCTCTTTCCCAACTCTCCGCCCTCCCCAGCCATCCATCCTCCTGCAGGCTTAGAGGCTCAGGCTCAGTACTGAAATCTTAGCTCAGTAACAGAGCTAGCTGAGTTATCAAGGGCACAAATCATTGCATTCTTGTTTTCATAGGATAAAATGATTGTCTAATTGTAGGATAAGTCAATTATAATTGAATTTTGGAAATCAATCTATTTCCTAAGTTGGACTCTGTTTATTTATTTTTTATTAATTTTAATGTGGTGACATTAATAAATCAGGGTACATATGTTCAAAGGAAACATCTCCAGGTTATCTTATCATTCAATTATGTTGCATACCCATCACCCAAAGTCAAATTGTACTCTGTCACCTTTTATCTAGTTTTCTTTGTGCCCCTCCCCTCTCCCCTCTCCCTCTCCTCCTCCCTTCCCCCACCCCATAACCTCCACACTCTTGTCCATGTCTCATAGTTTCACTTTTATAACCCACTTATGTATGAAATCATGCTGTTCTCAGTTTTTTTCTGTTTTACTTATTTCACTCCGTATAATGTTATCAAGGTCCATCCATTTTGTTGTAAATGATCCGATGTCATCATTTCTTATGGCTGAGTAGTATTCCTGGACTCTGTTTATATTTGCCTTATTTTAAAAGGAATTTCTTTTATATTTTTCAAGGAAGAACTATTCTTTAAAAAAATTATTGTGCTAATGATTGGCGTTATTTTAAATTAATTTCCCTTTTGATATTAACTGATGATTATACCAGCAATTTGATTGAATTGTATTAAATTTCCCATGGAAGAATAAGGTATTATTTATTTTTAATTTGTTTTCTTTGTTGTGCATGAGTGAAGCAAAACAGCTGATCTTTACCAGAATCAAGATGGTGGACTTGAGAAGCAGTTTTTGGGGGGTGATTGTATTTTATTTTGCTGGTGGTTTTACTTTAAAAAAAAATCATTAGGCCCATAAAGGGCCTACTCAACCTAATTGAAGCAAAGCTAAAAGGCAGTGAAAAAATATGACATTTTAGTTTACTCAGCAAATTGACCCTCATAATATTTTGCATCTTAAAACAAAAGAATTACAGACTCATGACCATCAAAAAAGGTCTGAAAAATAGGAAGTGGGAAGTCTGACATCTGATTCGGTGTTTTCAGCCCTGCAGCAGGCAGTGGGTCTTCTCAAAGTGCCACTACAAGGCTCAAGACATAGTGACCTGTTCTGCAACCTGTTGCCTCGATTTCTGCCAAATGGCAGCCCAGATGTGCTGTGTCAGAGAGAGGTCAGCCAGGTGTCTTCCTGCCTACTGGCAGTGAAGAAAGGCAGCCATTTGGCAGGAGAAAAGCAACATGGCCTTGGCCAAGCAACTTCTTAACTGGGTATTTAAAAAGGGGAGAAATGCCGCTGATCATCACAGCTCTGGATACAGATGAAAGGCAAGCTCCTAATTTTGCACTTGCAGGAGGTATACATGAAGGTCCCTGATTGACTCCATGGCTGAGGTCACTAGCAGACCTCCCATAGTGAGATTTAGCAACACCTCATCGGGGTCGTGTAGGTCTTCTGTGCCCAGACCTGCTTAGCAGTGAGCACCACCCTGGTGACCATGAGGTACAGTCACACACTGCCTTTTCGAAGTGTGGAGTTAGTAAGTATATCTTCTCTTTCCTCCAGAAATCAGTCAAAAGCTGAGAACCACTAAATTCAAATGGATCTCCCTTTCCCTCTGCCTCCCAGTGCCTCCAGAGACCCTGTGTAAACCATTGAAAGCTGAACAAGGCTCCTTAAAGCAGAACTTTTCCTGCCATCTCCATTGTCCCCTGCATGCAGAGATTACCAAGAAGCCACACCTCTTCCATGCCCACTGCTGTTGCTGGTAACCAATGATGTGAAGACCTGGGCATAATCTCTATCAGGGTCAGAGAAAATGTGTCCTTCTAAAATTGTAGAGGATTGTTTCTGGTAGTTCAAGGTTGCTTGGTACCATTTACATGTCAGTATTGCTCAGAATTCTGAACAAAAAGGTAAAGCGATTATTCATAAACTACTTCATTAATCATTACTAATGTGGGTGAAGCATATACAGGATTCATTTTTTAGAACAGCCCTCATATTGTTTGGGAAGGGGGGGATCGTAGAGTAGGTTTAAAGGTATAGGTTTCTTGATGGATGATTTTAAATAACTTAAGGAACCATCCCCATCACAGGTCCTCGCCTTGGCTACCCTCTCAACCACTGTCATTCTGAAATTGCTGAAGATTACTGTGAATTCCTTCAGCTCCCCAACTCCATGTGAATCTAGATGACAGTGCTTGTAGACCTGGGCTTGGAATAGAAGGAGATTCCAAGAGCCCTTCAGCCTTTTTACTCATTTTTGTGTTTGCCTTAGAAGGTTCAAGGATCCTTCAGTACTTCTCAAGAGGCTCCCTGTATCTTTTGGTGTGCTTTAATGCACATAAAGCAAGACACCCCAGGCAGAAAGCAGAAAAGGAACAATCAGTGGGAAAACATAGATGTGCTCAGAGTGGTCTTAGATTTTCTAACTCATATCTCTTGATAATATTTCCCAGTGCCCAGAGATCACCATTTTTAGTTAAATTGCAGCTACCAAATGCTGGTAACTGTCAGGTGGTGTTTTAGAATAGCTCATCTGAACCATTCACTGTTCGTCCTGAAGTGATCTTTTTTACATAGACCCTCATAGAATGGGGAATTTTTCACCAGTTCCAGTGGGGAGAATTCTAGCTGAATGACTTGCAGTTTTCTCTACTAATAGTAGTATCACAAAGGGTACAAAACAAATTAAACTTACAAATCCCCAGTGAAGTCTGGGACACAGGTGTGCCTGCTTTGTGTGGGTAGACCTGCTCCTTTCTGCACGGGACACTTGCCATGGGACACCTTGAAGAGCAGTGTTCATTTGGGAAGGAACTGTTGCTTCGTAAGGTTTGTTTCACAGTGATTCTCCTGTAAGGTTTTTCTATTTATTTATTTATTTTAGAAATCGTAGTAATGTGCTGGGCTAACGTGAGATGTTGACATAGAAATAGGCTTACATCCTGACCAGGCAGTGGCATAATCAATAGAGCATCAGACTGGGACACTGAAGACCCAGGCTCAAAACCCCACGGTTGCTGCTTGAACGTGGACTCATCTGGCTTGAGCGTGGGGTCCCTGGCTTGAACGTGGGATCATAGACATGACCCCAAGGTCGCTGGCTTGAGCTCAAAGGTCTCTGGCTTGAAGCCAAGGTCACTGGCTTGAGCAAGGGATCACTTGCTCTGCTGCAGCCCCCGGTCAAGGCACATGTGAGAAAGCAATCAATGAACAAGCAATCAACAAGCAACTAAGATGCCACAACAAAGAATTGATGCTTATGTCTCTCCCTTTCTGTCTGTCCCTATCTGTCCCTCTCTCTAAGTCTCTCTCTGTCTCTGTCAAAAAAATGACTAAATAAGCTGACAAAACAATATGTTATAAGCAAACAAGCTTTGGATTGGAATGCATTTTCTGTTAGATTGGGGAGCAGGGTAGCAATTGTAGTAGAAGGAATAGAGTCATAGAAGCCAACCATGAAGAGACTGGCATCAAGTTTAGAACATCCTTGTTTGAGGAAAGGCCACAGCTTTAGATTTCTGAAAGAAAGAGAAGCCAAATATTTAATGGTTGAGATGTTCCATCTCATCTCCCAATTTCAATATTTTCTGGTCAGTAACTTCTTAAAAGTGAGGCTGCATTTTTTTTCCAGTCTGGTATCCATAACCAGTTTGAGCTCTAGAGGCTTCATGCATAGCCTCAGATGGATATTGTCAATGAAGACATTGAAGTAAGCTAATTTTTGACCACCTTGTAGAAGTCTATAACTTTCAGTCACTCCAAATGCTCTCTTATCTTCTTTGATAATTGAGAAATAAGGCTTTAAAATGACCAGATTTGCAGAAGCACATCTGTTATCAAATTCAATCATGGCTGTTCTATCACTCATGTTTACCTGTTACTTGATTATTACTGTATTATTAGAAAGTCTAATAGGAGAGAAAGCAGAATGTGGCTGGGTTATAGCTCTTGGGTGAAGCCAGCCACAACAGCACTTCTCTGGCTCTGTCCCCAGCCCAGCAGAGGAACCACCCCCTTCACCATCTACAGTGTGCTATCTAAACAGCAGTCACATTGGGATTTGCACACCTGGACATCTTCACCACACATTAGCTCCTTTGGGGCAGAAACTATGTCATGTTCATCTTTGTACCCTCAGCACCTGGTATCTAAGCCCTCCAAAAATATATACCATACAATGCATTGCAGAATTGCAAGGGATCTTCCTGACACCTTGCTGCTTAAGAGTCCTGAGCTTTGACACTGGTAGAACTCTGGCAGTGGCTGTGATCACTGCCCAGACCACCACTCTCTCTTGGCTCTCTGAAATTTCACAACTTAAAAAGGAGTTCTCACTGTGGCAAGTATTCTCAGAATTTCCTTACAAATGAATGTGAAGTCTTAGAAACAAAGATCTGCCTGCTTCTCCTGAATCAGGTTCTACCAGAGTCCAGGCAGTAGCCAAAAGGCAAGAATTCGGAATTTGAAATTTGAGTTTCTGATGCCAGTATTTGTATGGGAGACCCCTCCCTTTTTGTCTCTTGCATACTTAGAGCACAAAGCTCTTTTTGAAGGAAGAGGTGATATATCATCCCAAGCTTTCCTTCTCCAGGTGAGTCACCATTTACACTAAAGAACAACAACAGCAATGAAACAAACAAAACAAATGCAAAGGAAAAGTTTGAAGGGAGGGTTATTATGAAGAAAGTCTTTGAGAAAATATACTGTTTCCTAAAAGTTATTGCAAGTGTTAAGAGAATAGGTTCCTCACTCAATTTCTTGCCTACTTCATAGCCTCTCATTTAATGTTCACCAAATCATGTTCTGATAGCTCTGATTTTATACCCTTCTCATTGGAATTGAAAATTGTTTTAACTAAGCTTATGAGCTAGATCGTAAATGCTGTTCTGGGTTATTTAATCATATTTTCATCCTCTCTTCACTTAGCAGATTGGGTAATCTGCTATGTTCATGGCACCCTAATAGGCCCTTTGAGCTCAGAACTTTTAGATTTGTTGGGTGAGAGAACAAAGACACATAATGAGTTAAATCATTATTCAAGGCCATACTAGGAGGATGTCCGGTGACAGTGGAAGGTTGAGTGTTAAGTGAGGTATGTTGACAGTGGAGTATTGGGAGAGAGACCCTGAGGGTGGCCATGAGCACTGCTTAGGGAAACCTGCTGATTTGGTTGCTTTGAAGAAAAATTTGACAGCATTAAGAAAAATGATACATAGCTTTCTGTGGAAAGGAATCCTTAGCATAAGTTTTTAAAAGATTGCATATATTGACTTGACACTTATTAAGTTCTGTGTTTAATTTTCTGGTAGAATATTTTTTCTTTGCTTTATGGCTTAGCTTTTTTATAAGTATCTGAATTTTCATGAGATTTGTTTTCATGTTTCTTCACATTCTAACCCGTGTGATTTGAGGCAGATGTGATGGTAAACACAAACAGGATTCATAATGGGGAAGTGAACTCTTGGGCATGCGGTTACATGCTTGCATTGACTGGGAAGAAATTTAATTAGTTTGGGAAATTAGTCCAATATTTCATTGGTTGTATAATGGGCAAAAAAGTCATGTTGACCAGCCTTTCAGAACTGAGATTATAGTACTGAGAGTCTCAGAGAGTGGCTTGTATTAACATTGGTTTGCAGGTGGCTGGGGAATGTCTAGAGCTGCCAGTGACAAACCTTTGCTCACCTGAGGCCAGTGTGGTGATATTAGAAATGTGGGCAGAGTGAGTTGTATCAACCGATGGTCCTTAGCACCAATTCAACACCAACAGTGCAGAGAAGAAGGAAACTTTCAATGCAAAAACAGCTCAAACTGTGATATGGCACTGCTGCAGAACAACTGTGGGCCAGCGGCCCTGGGGCTGAGCCCCTCGAGGGCTACACAGCTCTGCTCTGCTCTACCCACTCCTCTCTGGTCCACTCTGCTCTGCTCTGACAAGACATCTTCAGTGTTTCAGCTCAGCCAAGGAGACACAGGGTTCTGTTTTCCTGTGTGGAAACAGAAAATGGAAAGGGAAAGTACGCTCTCCAAGCCAGAGGGGAGCTGGCTTATACTGACAGGAGTCCCTGTTCCCATCCCTGAGTGATCTCTCCTCATGCAAATGAGAATTCCAAATCCTTGCAGTTTGATTGGTTCAAAAGGCATTGTCAGAATAGAGCTGCTCTGATTGGATGAGGAAAGCCTCAGTCCTATTGGTTGAAATAGTATTACAGGAACTCCTTCATAAAGGCTGACTCAGATGACACAAACCGTTCAGGCAGGTACAGGCTTCTCAGTGCAGTGCAGTTTGTGTGAGAAGCCCCTGTACAAAATGGTTGCTAGGCTAGGTTGTGTTTTTAATTTGAGCCCGGTTATCCATCAGGAGACTTTCTTAGTAGGTCTTTTTACCCCTCTCAGATTTCACAGTTAGGGATTCTGTTGATTATAATTAGAAAAAAGAACAACTTTTGAGAAGAATCCTAAGGGAAAACATAAGAAACGGAGATGTTATTGTTCTCAAAAAACTAAAATAGAATTCATCCTTGGTGATAGTGAGGGAAAGAAAAAAAGTGAGAGAAGAGGGAAGCTTCTGTGTATAATATCCTTAACATTACAGAAATATTCTTTAATGAATAAATGGAACCTTAATAAGGAAAACTACCAGCTGCATTATCAGTCTCAAATTGATTTGCTGTAGGCTAATTCTAATATAAATTGGCTGTGTGAGGTGTACTTCTTAAGAAAACAAAATCAGGTTACCTGAAAATACTTATTTTCAAGGTGAAAAAGCACTAATGACATAGCAGTGTTATCCTGAATTTTTTACTTGCTCTTCAATCTTGGATGGCTTTTCTATTATCTCTAAACTGAGCTACATATTGTGTCTTTAAATAGAGACTACACATGCCTTCCACACCCAAATGAGGCTGGACTGGGAGAAAGGAGAGGGAGGTCAGTGCCTTTCTACTTCTTTTTTGTGGAGTGAGAGAAAAGTGGAGCAGAGATTCAGTCTCTAATAACCAGTGGTTCTTAACTTTTGACAATGTGATGCAGGCCAACAACCCTCATTTTAGAAGAATGCAAATATACCAAGTTCCATGTATAATTATGGGGTTTATACACCCCTGAAGGCCATCCATGGATTTTCAGTTAAAAGCACTTGCTGCAAACTCAATAGGTACCTCTTTTTTGAAAATAAAGTAATTGGTTACATCATCTTTCTAATCAATGATCACTTTACTATTACGTTTTCTAATTTTAATAACTATTTATATTTCTGTGGAACACCTTGAGATTTTCCCGTAAATTAGATTGATTAATCTGGGACTCTACTTGTCCTAGTATATGAAAATGACTCTCTAGTCTCTCACCTTGTGACCTGTCAGACCAACATTTCTATATTTTTTTTCTCCTGGTCCTCCTTCTCCCCCTCCTCCTTTTCCCCCTCCTCTTCCCCCTCCTCTTCCCTCTCCTCTTCCTCCTCCTCCTCCTCCTCCTCCCCCCACTCCTCCTCCTCTCCCTCCTCCTCCTCCTCCTCTCCCTCCCCCATCTTCTCCTTCTCCTTCTCCTTCTCCTCCTCCTCCTCCTCCTCCTTTTCCTCCTCCCCCTCCTTCTTTTCCTCCTCCCCCCACTCCTCCTCCTCCTTCTCCTCTTCCTGCCTACATCACACCTCCCTCTTCTTCTTCCCTCACTGACCACCAGTCACCTCCTCTCCTGGTTTACTAGGTCATGGCCTTGCCCAGAGGCAGGTTTCTGGACCTATTAATGGTCACTAAGGATTTTGTATTTTTCTGGTTTATAAAATCATAAAAATGTCTTTGAACTCTAGCTGTCTTTTTTTTTTTTTTTTTTTTTTACAGGGTCAGAGAGAGAGAATCAGAGGGACAGATAGGGACAGACAGACAGGAAGGGAGAAAGATCAGAAGATTCAATTCTTTGTTGCACTATCTTAGTTGTTCAATGATTGTTTGTTCATTGATTGATTTCTCATATGTGCCTTGACCAGGGGGCTGCAGCAGAATGAGTGACCCCTTGCTCAAGCCAGCAACCTTCAGCTTGACCTATTGGGCCTGCACTGAAGCCAGATGAGCCCACACTCAAGCCAGCAACTTTGGGGTTTCGAACCTGGATCCTCTGTGTCTCAGTCTGACGCTCTATCCACCGTGCCACTGCCTGGTCAGGCTATAGCTGTCTTTTAAGGAAGCCCTTAACAAAGAGAAGAGCAGCATCACTTAATTGTAACAAGCTCACATTTTAAAATAATATAACTTTTAGGTATGAAATTGGATAATTATAGGGTTTTCAATTGGTTGATACCTGAATCTGTGCTCTGTGTAATTCATTTCTTCTGGTTTGTTTACCTTGTAATGCAGTTTTTACAGAGGCTTGTCTCTCTTTTTCTGTCTCCCTAGTAAACTGTCTGGAATAGTCTAGCATATTTCAAACAGCTGAGCTACTTTCATTCTGTCTTCTCTGGGTAGACTTTTCTAAATTCTTTGGAGCCTTCTCTTAGGGAACACGGAAGAGGAGCTTAGGCAGTTATAAAAAGAAACCAGAGATCATCCAGCTATAAAAATTGCATCTTAGTATCAGCCTTTGTTTTGTCTACCACTCATTTTCTATTCATCCTTTTCTAAAGTTTTCCCAGTAGTTTGAACCTGGTAATTTTAGTCCTGTGGTTTCTATTGGCTCCTAAACCCTTATCCAGTGGTTAAAAATATAAATTGCAAGCCCGTCTTGGTGGGTGTGTGAGTAGGTAGGAGCTGAGGACTCACTGTTCTACCGGTACCTGAGCACTGAGCTCGGCTGTGTGCTTCCCAAGCGTGTATGCATGCATGAGTATTGCATGCATGTGTGCTATGTGTACATGCATGCATGCATATGTGAACGTGTGTATGTGTAGTGGGTATAGGGGGCAGGCCATAGCATTTTAGAACTTTTTGAAAAATGCATATATCTTTCCATGATTTATTTCACCCTGAAATGATCATAGCCTTTGAGTGTTGAAGTCACTATCATTTGCTAGCCATTCACCTTTAGTCAAGTGACATTTTGCTCAGCCTCAATCGATATCTCCCTCTATAAAAAATGGACATGGTGATTTCTGATGAAAGCAAAGGGGAAAAACGGAAAGCAGTTGGCACAGTATGTGGCACAAAAGCACCCAGCACATGTCAGTTCCATTCGCTTGTGAGCTGCTAAAGGGCAGCCGCTGTTGGCAAGAGAGGGGCAGGAATAAATACGTGCCTGTATCAGTTCTGTGCTGGGCTGGGCACAGTGCTGAGCCCTGAGTGAGCAGGCTGGGTAATGCAATGGTACTTGCACAATCAAAGAATTACATTTAGCCCACTCTTCGAATGTGAATTGACCGGAGAGGAGCTTCCATTTCAGAGCCAGTGTTATTCTCTCCCCAGTACTCATCCCAAGACCAGCACTTAGCACTTAGTACTTAGCCTAGCTAAGCTGGGGAAGAGTAGCTCAGGCTCTCAGGCTAATGTATGCAACTCTTCCACTTTGCCCTCTTTGGCTCCTGTGAATGGGTGTGATGAGGCATTTGGCAGTTTGTTGGTTTCAATGCCCTGTACCCACTAGACCAAACGCTTGCATGGTTGGCAACAGGCACAAACCTGGGTCCGTGTCCTCACCAGCCTCACCTCTGGGCTTTGTACCCTTATGGCCTCACTTCATCTCAAAACTCATAAAATCAAACCTTAATACATTTCGCTACCCAGGAATGCTTTTGTTTTTGGATTTTTTTTTTTAGTTTAGTTTATCAGTACTGTAAGACTGTGAGTTCTAGCTCTTATTTTAAGGTTTGCTAACTAACCAGAGCAAGCTAGTTGCTATCCAAAAACTACTTGCTTTTGTGATATTGAATCATATAAATAAAAGTAATTTAAGAATTCTATGCCTGACCAGGCGGTGGCGCAGTGGATAGAGCGTCGGACTGGGATGCGGAAGACCCAAGTTTGAGACCCCGAGCTCGTCAGCTTGAGCGTGGGCCCATCTGAGCAAAAGCTTGTCAGCTTGGACCCAAGGTCGCTGGCTCCAGTGAGGGGTTGCTAGGTCTGCTGAAGGCCCGCGGTCAAGGCACATATGAGAAAGCAATCAATGAACAACTAAGGTGTCGCAATGGCAATGAAAAACTAATGATTGATGCTTCTCATCTCTCTCCGTTCCTGTCTGTCTGTCCCTACCTATCCCTCTCTCTGACTCTTTGTCCCTGGAGGAAAAAAAATAATTCTAAGTGTTTCTTTTGTATGATTTTACTTTTTAAACAACTTTATGAAATAGGTAGAGGAAATATAGTTTGCGTACCCTTGCTATGTAAGGTGCAGAAATTATGGCCAACTGACTTAAGGATACCCAGATCCTATTGCAGGACTGGGACTGACCTCCTGATCTCCGGGTATTTGGTGAGTGCCTTTTTTGGCTGAGCCTCTGGGAAGGACGTAGCCCACGCATTGTTTTTCAGATGCCTAGAATCTAATTAGTAGTTCTAGTTGCAAAAATAATGTTTTATTTGAGTTACAAAAACAAAGAAAGTAGTTTGGCTCCCAAAATATTTAGGGGACATATTATTATTGTCACTTTTAATTGTGAAATGAGATTTTGAGAAACACTGCCATTTGCCCAAAGAGACACAGAGTAAAAAGCTAGATGGTTTGCTCACTGGTGTGGTTTTAATTTATTCATTCACTTAGTGGGTAGTGTTTGGATACCCGTCATCTGCCAAGGCCTGCTTGAATTGTTGAGGGTATAGTCTCAGCTGTCACAGAAGTCCTTAAACAGGTCACACCTGAGGCTAGGTACTGCTACCCCTTGGCCTTGCTGTAATACTTTTTTCAAGGTTTTCTAGCTTTGCTTTTGGCTTTCTTTGGGACCTCCTCTCAGTTCTACGATTCTGGTGTGTTGTTGAGCTTAGTAAATGTTATGCTTAGAGAAATTATACTTGTAACCATTCTATGCCATTGTCTGACAAGCGGGCATCCTTTTTGCTACCTGCTTCTTCCTGTCTGAATTCTGTCGTTGCACTTCCTGTTGTCCTTTAATCCATTTCCTCCAAAGCCCATTTTCCACAGACCTCAGTTGATCTGATGCCCAAGCTGAATCACATAACCCACAGGTTCTGGAGCCCACATCCACCTTCTTTAGCCTTTTTGTCAGAATGCCCTGGCCGCATCACACTGCTTACAGTTGCCCCCGACATGCCGTGCTTTTTGTCATCTCTAAGTCCTTGTTTCATAGTAGTCTCTCCCTTTGGATCCTGTATCCTTCTCCCCTCCCTGTTTCATCTGGCTAAATGTTATTTATACCTTAGCATCAAATGAATGGTCACCTCCTCTAGGAAGCCTTCTCAGCTCTTCTTCCCACTAGCTAGGTACTTTCTATCTTTTCCCACTGTGGGCTGTAATATCTGTATTACAGTCCTTGCCAGTTGGTTTTAACTATCAGTTTCTGCCCTCCTCGTTCCCAGACCACTCCGGGTTCTCTGAGAACAGGAACTGCCCTGTTCTGATCCATGGCTGTCACAGTGCCGCTAACTCACGGAGTGCCAATGAGTGGATGGGACACTGGGCAGCCAAGCAGAGGGATGGCTGCAAAGTGATCTCTTCTCATACCCATGCGTCATTAACTCTGGACCAACAGGCCACATATATCCCCTTCTTTCAATTCTGTCTAATTTAGATTAAACTTAAGTTACTAATGTGTTGTGGGGAAGAAAGTAAAGGGCATGTCTGGGATAATATTGCAGCACACGTCTTAGGGTCTGTCTCCTGATTCACTATATAACCAGGATAAATCATAATTGTTTGCCTAAATCCCTCAGAGCTCTCCTTCCAAATGAAGTGATTAACTGCTGCTGTAAACCTTCTCTTGTTCAGGTTTAGGCTTTGTGCTGGGCCTGATGGCACTCAAGCTTTTCTGACCATGTGGGCATTTAGATTGTCCTTATCCTTTGGTTCTGCTGCCTGGTGAAATATTAGATAACGAAGACAGAGCTTATCTTACACGTCTGAGCTGATAAATATGGCAGCCTTTCAGCGAGAAGGCAAATGCAGACGGGGCCGCATCCCTGGCTAGAATAAGAATGAGCCTCAAGCTTTTCTGGCTCTGTTGCCAATGGTCACATGCATATGATGTGATTTCCATAGCACCCAGACAGCCTGAGCACCTAATACCTACCTGTCTAGTCAGTACTTGAGCTCTGTTGCAGAGAGAGCAGGAGTTTGTGATGTGGTTCGTTTGTAATGCATCAGGAACAAATTTGTTACCAGCTCCCTTTATTATGGCCTAAATGCTGTAAACTGCATCAATTTATATCATTGGTGGTAAGTAACAGTGAGTGCCTTCTGGATTTTGTTTTTAAGGGGAAGGGGGGGCGTCTTTCTAAGCCTTTCCTGTCAGTTTGAAGAGAGGGGAGAAGCAGTGGATTATGCCTGACCGCAGGGATTAGCAGCTCTCTCCTGCAGAAGGAGGACCGTATTTAGTAATGCACAAAAGAGAAAGAAGGGTCATTTGGATGATTAGTCATTTTGGCAACATAACTTCTGTCCCAGATTTGATTAAGCCTCTGTACAGACTTCCTCTGCCAGGAGATTATCATTCAAAAGCACATGTGGTTTCCCTGCCCCTTGGACGCCCATTAGGAAAATTAAAACATTTAATTTTAGTGATGAATTTTACTGACGCAGACAACTGCTCTCCCAGATTCTCTCCAAATGTAAGCACAACTGCTCCACCAATCAAAATATCTGTTACTTAGCACAGGCTGGAGTTAGGTTATGTGGAGATTGCAGATTCCTGGTAGTACATTACAAAATAATAAATTCTGTGCTAGATGAAAAAGATCTCAGCTTTGGTTGTTTTCAGGTCTTGGCCACCGTGAACAATGCTGCGATGAACATGGGGTACATGTGTCTTTACGTACCCATGTTTTCAAGTTTGGGGAGTAAAGGGATATAAAACTGAGTCTCATGGACATAGATAAAAGCGAAGTGAGTACTAGGGGGAGGGGGAAGGGTGTAAAGAAGAACAAATATAAGGTGACGGAAAATGATTTGACTTTGGGTGATGGGTATACAACATAATCAACAATTCAAATGCTATAGGAATGTTTACCTGAAACCTATGTACTCTTATTGATCAATGTCACCCTGTTGAAGTTAATTTTCTAAATAAAATTTAATAAAGAAAAATTTCTTAGCATTGAAACAAGCCAGGGAAACCAATCAAACAGGGAAACTGAAAGGTAGCTAATGTCTACAAAATTACTTCTTCATGAATGAACTTGTGCATCAGACCCTCACATTTCCACTGCTTCTTCCCTTAAAGAAGCAGATCAAATACATTTTGTAATGCACAAACTAGCTAATACCCAAAGAGCTGATGAGTTAAAGTGAATGAAAGTTGAAAGTGTGGCAAAATCCTTGAGGCTGAAATTAGTGTCATCTAAGAGTTTTTTTTTAAAAAGGAAGGGGTACTCAGTAAAGAAAAGAAGCTGAGAAGGGTTCTGAGTCACAGTTAGTATTTTGTCTTTCTTCTCCAGGGCAAATGAAGTCAGATTATGAGAGCAGCTGCCCACTGTTAAGAGAAGCCCTAGAACCCTGAAACACGTGCGTGCACACACATAGTCTCCCCCTTCTCTCACTCGCTACCTAGATATTAAGTAGTTTCTCATTTCTTATGGACTTGTTTGACCTCTATAAGTATATAGCATAAAGACCACCGTTTGAGCTCAGGCAAAACAGACAATGCAAAGTAAAATGAGAGGAAATAAGGACATCAGCTAGGAATTACTTTTTCAAACCTAGACTGTAGAAAAATGCTTATATATTTCATTTCAGTGTTCTAAAACCTAACGATTTTAAGTAGAAAGTTTACAGTATGACTTCAGATGAGAAAGAGGTTACTTTCTTAAAAAGTTCTCTGTCACCCATTAGAAGTTTGACTGCATGAGGTGGAAGCCTGGGACTTTAGAGCTTCACTTTCTAGGGTGTAAACAAATGGTTGCTTTTTATATCCTTCAGATGTGACAGAATGAAAAACTATGTAACAGTCACAGTCTAATGACAATATTGTGACATGTATTAGAGTAATTACTAAAGAAGAACTGGCCAATTGCTTTCACTAAGATAAAAGCAGAACTGAAAGTAGAAAGCTCTTTTTCCCCCCCATGCATTATTTATCATTACCTCCTCTAGCACCTAACTACCCTCCTGACTTCAGTTTCTCTGTGACATTCATGCTGGTTTTGAAATGATGTAATGAGGAACTTAAGTCCCTCAGCCAAAATAATATGCAAGGGGGAAAGCAGAGGAAGGGTTCAGTGTGATCAGAAGTAGAGTTTTCTTTCAATCATTAAGATATTGGACCTTGAGAACATTATATTGATTGAAATAAATAAATCAGGAAAAACTAAGAACTATATGATTTCACATATAGGTGGGATATAAAACTGCAACTTGAACATAGACAAAAGTGAAATGGTTCCCAGGAGAAGGGGAATAAAGAGGGACAAATATATGGTGACAGAAAATGATTTGACTTTGGGTGATGAGCACACAACACAGTCAACAGTTCAAATGCTATAGAGATGTTTACTTGAAACCTATGTTCTCTTATTGATCAATGTCACCCCATTAAATTTAATTTTCTAAATAAAAGAAGATATTTTGACTCAATAGTATTTTTTTCATTAATATAGCTATAAGTTCTGCATTATCCATTGCAGATGAAAATGAATGCTGAATCAAAATGGAATTTAAGGAGGAACTCAAAATACAGAATGACCTACCCGTTTAATATGGTCAGTGGAATTCTTGAAAAAATTAGACCTTCATTTGAAATGAGCAGAAATAAGAGATGTTAAAGGGAGAAGAAATTGATTCAGTCACATTATTAATTTTAAATAATAGACTGCTAAAAAAATAACTGAAATAAAGAAGCCCTAGTTAGGAAAATAGGCTGTCTTATGTTGGTGAGGGCTTCCCCAAGCCTCTGTTCCCAGAGAGTCTCATTGGAAATTGAAGTTCATGTGACAAGTCTGTGATTGTACAAGAGTTCTTTTCAAAAAATTGTTATCATAGAGTTTTTGTTTTTAGAATGGGTCAGTTGAAGATAGTTTATACTTTATAATTCTATACATATTTACAACACACCCATACACTCATATACACATACGTGTGTACTTGCAAACACACTCTAAAATACTCAAGGATCTAACTTCCAGACAAGTCAACCTTGAAACAGTCTGGATGCCTAAAAACATTAGGGTGGACCTTTATGTGCATGTGCCCTGTAGTGTTGCATCTTCTCCAAAAGACAAAAGAGATTGCAGGTCCGGGGTCGTGAGAATGAGGGACCTAGAGAAGTCAAAGTGCCTGGGAAGCTGGTAATGTCAAAATAGTCAGTGTATTCATTTTCTTCTTGGAGATTTTCCCTCTTGAAATGCCACAACTTCCCTATGTCAGCAGTTCTCAAATTCTGGCGTGGGTTAGTCTCCTAGAGGACTCCATAAAACCCAGACTGTTGGTCCCACGCCTGGAGTTTCTAATTCAGTGGGTCTGAGGTGGGCCTAAAAATGTGTGTTTCTCACAAGTTCCCAGGTGAGGCTGGTAAAGATGCCTCTAAGAGGCCCAAGAACCACACTTTGAGGAGAACCGCCCTGGGCATCATACTCAAGAATTCTATTCATGCTAGATGGTCTTATGCTCATAACATGTTGCAAGTATTTATTGAGTACTTACCAGATACCAAGCACTATGCTAGCTGCAGGAAATAGGAGAAACACACAGTCCAGGCCAGTATTGAGGGCAGCCACTATTCATCATCCATTAGCTACGTTCGCCTTCAATCTGCCTGTGGGGATAAGCTGAAGACCTGCTAACTCACCAGTCTGTACTTAGTTTAATGGGCTAGCATGGTTCAAGCCACAGGGAGCTAAACACTTCCAGTCACTTTTGCCTTTCTTTACCAGACCTCTTCCCATCTCCTGGAGATGGGGAGGTTGTGCAGAGTAAGCTGTCTCTGGAATAGCTAGATCTTTGTACAGATTCCCAGGTCCTTGGATCCCTTCTAGGGCCAGTGCCCAGGCTGGATACATAGTGTGGTTATTTTTCGCCAACATTTAAGAACTGTTATTTATGATTGAGCTGAATCTCATTCATAATTCTGTTTCCTCATATTAAATCCATTGTACATTTCTTTAGCTTTACAGTGTCTACAAAATGGGGTCTCTTTCGACCTTAAAAATTTAGTACCCAAATACATTTAAATAATCATAGCTGATCTTGGCTGTCTTTTATGTACATTAGATGGCTGGTCGTTAACTTATTAATAATTTATTTATTTTAGACTCAGGGAGCATCTTACATCTGGAATCCAGAAAGTCGTTTTATAGAGATTGCATTTTCTAGGTTCCTGAGGAGGATATGATCCAACATCATTCATCTGTGAAATAATATTGTTGCAAGAATAATTTCATCAACTTCCCATCCCATTGAAACTGAGAAGCTTCATGAACATACTGTGAGAAGACAGACTCACTCCTGCCCGAGGTTAAACCACTAGTGACAGTTACTATAGAGGTAACATCACTGTGTTTGGGGGTGCCCCTGTGCCTTCTCTTCCCCCCCCTCATGTGCTTCTTTAGTCTTCCCCCTTTGAATATCCTTTTGAGCTTCTCTGCTCTGAATTAACCACTTGGAGCCGTATATTTTAAACAGGGCTTTTATAGTTATAAAATTAATTTTGGAAGTTGGACAATTAACTTACATATTGTTTTCTCCATTTTCTAGAAATGTTTAGATTACTATCCTTTAATTTTTCAATAGAATGTCAAAAGAAATTCACAAATGGAACTTCAATAAAGAATATATTTTCAAATATATTATCAAAATAATGTATTATTTTTTAAGTTTTAGTTTCCTCCTTTTCCCTGGAATTTTTTTAGAAAAGTGTAACGTGGTTATTACCTCACTGAGCGAGGAACAAAAGGCACGTGTTCTCCCCATGGTTCGTTCTGCAGCAGACTGACCTGTTGTTTTCCGTAAGCAGCTTCAGTTTTGGAAAATATTTCTTAGACCTACTGCCTCTGTATTCTAGGACTGAATTGTTCTGTGCTGTCAACAGTCTCTGCACAAGGAATATGTGATCACCACTGGTTCCTTGGACTATCTTGGCCCAATTTTAGAAGATATGTTTCCCTAACCCCAGAGTCCAGCAACATTGATTTTATGTTGTTGTGTCCACATTCAGCTATTTTTGCACTCTGGAGGCCCAGCTCAATCACTCATCACCCTGTCATCTTTTTCTCTTATTGTTAGTTCCTGTCTCCAGAATCTCTTAAGTTGTTTAGAAGAATCTGTGGTGGGAGAGAGGCAGTGAAACAGGAGTGTGATGCCATGCCAGGCTGCCCTCCTCTGCTCGCGCCTTTGTCCTGTGTGTAGTAGAGCTTAGACCCCCATGACATGCCTGGCATCATCCAGCAAGACTTAGGGTGTTCACTCTTGTTTGTCAATCCTTTGTAGACGTTTGTTTGTTTGTTTGAGGAAGGTTTGTGGCACTACTGCTGTGCCCTCACACATACTGCAGAGGTCAAGGTCGAGTCAGCGTAGTGGGCAGGGGGCAGACGGTAGTCTGGTCCTCTAGCAGAATCTACAGCTGCTTCCAGCCTCGCCAGTTTGTCTTTCCCCACATGGCATCACCACATCCAGGGTTGCCACAGGTATAACCAGCCTGAGACTGATTGTATTGATCAGACTTTCTGTAGTGAAGCTAGAGAGAGAGGAAAAGTCAAAGGAGAGAAGACACTCAGAGAAGGGAGAAGAGGAATTCAGAGGAGTTTAGCAAAAGGTGCCTTGAGAAGTAAGGCAAATCCAGGGGAGGTCATTGGTGTGACATGGTGGTGGGCAGGAGGAAGTGGGCAGAAGGAGTGGAAGGTAGCTAACTGCGTGGGACACTGGCCCCAGCCTGCAGGGTCAAGTGTGAAGTAAATGAAGAAAGACATCAGTCAGGTACTGAGAGAGAGGGTGAGAGAGAGAGAGAGTTGAGGGTCCACTTGTGTGTAGCATAAGGTGACCAGACGTCCCACTTTTGGCAGACAGTCCCGATTTTTAACAATTTATCCCGGTCCTGCGGCGTTTTAAAATGTCCTGATTTAAAAAAAATATATTACAATACTATTTTTGCATTCTATGAAAATTTTTTTTGCTCCATATAGACCAAATTTTTAATCAAGAACCCCCCCCCCATCAATTTTAAAATCTGGTCACCTTAGCTGTAACAGGAAATCAAAATGACCCCAACTCTAAAACATCACACATGCAGACATACCACCTCCTATACGTTCTGAATTTGTGTTCAGAATTTACATGTTCTGGAGCATCCACCCTTCCAGCCAGCACAGTCCTCACTGACTTCTTTTCATCTTGAAATCTACATCATTTGTAATTTCTACGAACGATTGAACCCATCATGGGTCTGTCTTGTTTGATCCTGGTTTAGGACTAGCCCTCTCTGTAGCCACCAAACCTGCAAACATATTGAAAGCTCAGGAAGTACTATGATCACCTGCTCTGGAGGTTGAGTCTAACTGTGGGTTTTTAAATGTATATAAAACTCATTTGAAAGGCTAACTTATTATTTTTATCCAGAGGTCTCATTGTCATCAAATGTAAGAGAAGAAA
The DNA here is from genome assembly GCA_037038555.1 of Rhynchonycteris naso. Lineage (NCBI taxonomy): Eukaryota > Metazoa > Chordata > Mammalia > Chiroptera > Emballonuridae > Rhynchonycteris > Rhynchonycteris naso. The sequence goes on along the minus strand of CM072999.1, from coordinate 194,486,698 downwards.
GAGAGAGAGAGTTGGTGGCCTGGAGGCTGGTGTTTGTCTTCTCAATGGAAACCTTGGAGCTTTTCTTTCTAGATGTTTCTTTAAGTGTGAACGAAAAGGAGCAGAAGGCCTAGCTGGTAACCATGTGTGGGTTAAGGTGCTTTTGTAAAGGGAGTTGTGGGACTGCCTTTTTGTCTTTGAACAATTAAAACATCCAGAAGAAAAAAGGCAATTCAAATTCTGTGCTTGTTTGCTCACTGTAGAATTCTACTTCTCTCTCAACAATTTAAAAATAATTCCATATAAATAAAAACTCTTAAGGAATTTTCTTGAGAATATTCAAAGTGATCATTTGTTTAAATTAAGGTGACTAACTTTTTTACAATGAAAAGGAGGACAAAAATAAATTGAAGAAAACAATATCGTAAATAAAAGAAACATTTTATTCATTACAACAATAATACACTATAATATGAAAAATGCATAATAAAAACATTTGTAATATTTTATATTATAATATGCTTACATGCCTATTAATTTTTAATAATAGTAAGAAAAAAGTACTCATTTAGATAATATTATTTAAATGAGCACTTTTCCATTGAATGAATATTTTTTGTCAATATATCATCTTGTAACAATATTTTGGAAATATCTAAACAAGAAATATTCTTCATATTGAATTTTACAGCAAGTGCTGCAGCTAGAGTATCAACATTCAATCTCAATTTCTCACTTGTCCAAAAATCATTAGCAATTGAGAAAACTCTTTCAACTGCTGCATTAGTTCCAGGGCAGCACAATGTAAATTTAACAAGAATAAATAAATTTTCACATGGAATATGCTCATTTTTGAAATGGCTGAATATTTCCACCCATCTTTTATCCACATAAAAGGCATTCTCAGGTTTTTGAGCAGTGGGTGCCTGCTCTCCTAACCATTTTGGTTTCTGCCTGTTTCATGGTGGCAAGATGTCCTCATAAAGGCCAGTTTTTCTTCATTATCTCTGGTAAATCAGGGGCCTCATACGTGCACCAAATTCTTTGTGTTTCTATGTGCTGATTTCATTGCCTATGTAGGATGATTCCTCATTTAAACAAAGAAATCTGACATCATAGTGTATTTAAAAATTACCTTTTTGTTTCAATACTCTTTCAGTTCAAAGATGAACAAGATATTAAACTGAAATTTTTCCTCAGGCACATTATAATGTTCAGTATTAGAATAGGTTCCAATGAACCCCTCAATGACGAGTTACATTTTGAGTCTTAAAGAAAAGAAAGTGTTATGGAAACAATAAATTAGAAATAAAAAACAGAAAGGGAAGGGTGCTTTTATTTTTGAAGTCAGGCTTTTTAAAATAAATATATACTTTTATTTTTATTTACCCTTTTATAGTATCAGTATAGAGCCAGCTGCTTCATTTATTCAGAGCCAAAGAAAAAGAAAATTATTAAAGGCAATAGTCTTAATTTTCCAGAGAACAGATTCAGTTTAACATAAACTTCCAACAGTGTCTTCCCTGAGACGGAAGGCTTGATTCTCAGGCGGTAGAGGTAAAATGGTCTCTGTGCAAGCCTTTCCAAGAGCCTTGGTCTCAGAGAAGTAATTCATTTTTTGAATCTTTTAAGTGGGGCTTTTACAGGGTGGGGCAAAAGTAGGTTTACAGTTGTGAGTATGCAAAGCATAGTTTATTCTTGAGTTATTTATTAATTATTGTATTATTTTCCATACAAATAACTATAAACTTACATTTGCCCCATCCTATAGGTCAAAGTTCTTCTAAAAATTGGATTTGGCTCAGGGTCATCCTTGAACCTCATTTACAATTAGCCTGATTAGTGGTTAGTAGATTCTGGAATGAGATTACCTGGTTCAAGTTCTGGCATTGCCACTAACTAGCTGTGTGACATTGGACAAGTCACATAAACTCTCTGTGCCTCAGTTTCCTCATCTGTAAGATTGGGATAATAACTGGTACTCATCTCCTATGACACTTGTAAGGCTTAATTAAATGAGTAATATGCTCTGGAATACCACCTGGCATGTAGTAAGTACTATAAAGTGTTAGCTATTATGATATTATTATTTGGGTTAAGTGTCCCCTCTGTTTGCTCTGACAGGACCCTCATTCATTACTCATTTGTTCATTCCCACTCTGTGTTGTGCAGCTGGGTCCATTTCACTAGCTCTTGCTCAGGGAATGAACTAGAGACATAATAGACAAGGACGGCGTCTGGGTTTTTTTGTATCTCTTGTCCCCTCACAGTAGGAGGCACATAGTAAGTGCTCAGCTCTAGAAACTGACATAAATCGGAATTCACCTCACATTTTCGAAGGTGATCCAGAATTAGAGAGCTGTGATTCTTGTGTTTAAAGCATATATGTACTAGACTAGTCTTAAAGTGCCAAAGATGAAGAGAGAGTATGGTTATATAGATTTTTGGATTAATTTAGATTTTTGGATTAATTTAGATTTTTGGATTAATTTAGATTTTTGGATTAATTTAGATTTTTGGATTAATTTAGATTTTTGGATTAATTTAGATTTTTGACCTTTAGTTTTTCTAGTGCTTGCCTAAGCATATGCTCTAATGCACTGATAATACCTTGGGATGTGCTGTTACTCTATCTCAACTTACGAAGAAATTAATGCTTTTGGGAAAGGCAGGAATCTAAAGGTATCAGAACTAGCCGGACATACCCTGGAATTTGTAGGCAAGACAAAGAGGCACTCAGAGATGATAGTGTGACCCTTATCCCACAGTCAGATCATCCAGGAAATGCATGTGACTGCAAAGGGACCACTGTCTTAGAATCCTCAAGAGTAATGATCACAGTGATGTTTAGTTTTAGCAAGAACACACACCAAACATGGATGGCACATGTGTGCCATACACTGTCTGTGTACAAAAGTGCACAATGTCACCTGAAGTATAGTGCTAGTGTAAGTGGAGTTTACATCCCTCAGAGGGCATTTAAAGTGTTTAAGGGCTTAAAAACTGGGAACTAGAATAGTACAATAGTATCTAGGATCTGAGTTAGAAACATCTGAGCCTCATTTTTTGTGGTCTACCCAGAAATAGGGTGACCTGTGATGGTTATTCAGACTTCCAGATTTTTGATGAAATCAAGAAGTGTAATATATTTGAAAAGCAAAATAAAATAATTTTCTGAATAACCACATTGAATATATTAAATATTAAAATATTTAGCATGAGCCCTGGCCAGTTGGCTCAGTGGATAGAGTGTCAGCCTGGTGTATGGACGTCCTGGGTTTGATTCCTGGTCAGGGCACAAAATAAAAGTGCCCATCTGCTTCTCTCCCCCTCTCTTTCCCCTTTTTCTCCCTCTTCCCCTCCACAGCCAGTGGCTTGATTGGTTCAAGTGTTGACCTCGAGCACTGAGGGACAGCTTGGTTGGTTTGAGCATAGCTCAGTTGGTCCAAGTGCATCAGCCTCAGGTACTAAATCATATCTTGGTTGATTGAGCATTGGCCTCAGACATGCATTGGGAGTCTGTGGATCCATTCAGCATGCATGTGGGAGTCTGTCTTACTATCTCCCCTCTTCTAACTTAAAAAATAAAGATTTAGTGTGATTTACATAGAGTATGTGTGTATATTTCACCTTAATACAAAGTGCCCACAGTAGATCATTTCTACCACCCCTTGGTGGTGATATGTCAGTTTTATGAAGGCACCGTGAAATAACCTTGTTGACAGGGAGAACAGTTTGGAGTGCCAACAGCTGACCACTGGCAGAACACATACAACAGAAGGGAAAGCTGTTCCCAAAACTCTCCAGGACTTACTTTCCTGTCATCTGGTCTCAGGGAGCAGGGAGGTCAGAGAGGACAGGAGAGAACCGGGCGAGGTTCAGTGCTGGGACTAAAGGCAGCTTCATAATTCTGTCATTAGGAAGAGTCTACTCATGGCACTAAAGCTTTTCCCCAAAGGTAAAATTAGAATTCTTTCTCAGCGTGTGGTATCCAGAATTCCTGAAGGACTTCTGGAGGTTATATAAAGAATGCCAAATATCCTAGAAATTGATTCTGACAACATAGCCTCTGTTAACATAAGTTGGTTGGTTTTGCCATTCTGGTGAGCCCTGACAACACTGTCAACCCCTACTGCTTCTCCTGAAGGGTGTGGTGGATCAATTATAGCCCATTGGTACAGGTCAGAAGACATCACGGAACACCTGTCCTGTACGGTACTGCGCCCTGCCCTTAGCCCAGAGGGCAGCATTATGACTTCACACACATGTGCTCACAAACACTTCTATGTCAAGTACCATTTGTTAAGGTCATTGTTGAGGAGCAATTACTTTGGCTGAAAACTGGAGACCTGGGTTTCAGTCTCATTTCCTCTGTGTGGTATGCAAAAGACACAAATTCACTGAACCCCAGGTTTGCTCATTTAATCCAAATGAGGAGTTTGGATTAAATCAAAGGTTCAGAAGAAGCTTTGATGTGCAGCTAAATCACCTGGGACTCTGTTCAAAGGCCACCTCTGGTTTATCAGGGCTGGGGCTGGGCGCAGGATCCAGGTCCTGCATTCCTAACTACTCCCGGGTGGCACTGCCGCTGGTCCTTAGACCACACTTGGAGGAGCAAGTGTTACGTGTTATTTTAATGTACCCTCTCAATAACGCTGTGATACAGGTATTCTTAGCCTCATTTTAAAGATGAGGAAGCAGGGGTTTAGCTGAAGCTGATACAGACAGACAGATAGCAGGACTGGAACCCTAACTGAGATCTAACTGGCTCCTGAATTTAGTGACTATAAGAACTTTATACTGCCCTTCATTTTCTTCTGGGGCTTATATTAGGGAAAACAGCTGTGTTAGGCTTGCTCGCTTGCACTTTACATGATTAGTGCATGAGCACGTGGCAGAGCTACTGGAAGGAGCCGTTTTCCTGATCGCTCACCTGCTGCCAGGTGAAGAGGTTTTTTGCTGGCTGTTTGCTCACTGCTGTTGTGAGAATCTAATAACTGGGAATGGCCCAACACTTTCTGGCTCCTCAGTTCCTCTACCGTCTGCCCAAATCCAATGCGAACCTGCCTGGCCTCAGCCACCAGTGTTACAGCTTAAAAGATTAGCTGCACTTTTAAGAGGTATATAACCCACTTATTACTTAGCCATAATGAAAATCAATATTGCCATAAATGCAGAATAATACATAATTATTTTTTTTATTAAAGGAAAAAATACTGTAGTGGCATAGAAAATGTGTAAGGTAAACTTTAGTTCTGTTGATAACAGGGATTATTGTTGCATATTAGGAACCTATTTTAAGGCTATTTAAACTAATAGACTTTTAATTTACCTTATCCTGCTAGCTCCATTAGGTCTCCCATTTTGTATCTGCTGACATTTCTACAAAATGATGGGGTGCCGAGCACTGTGGTTGGACCACTTGCAGAGCATTTGCGTTTCTACAGAAAATCTTTAAGTGCCAAGAATACATTAGTGAATTGTTCTATGCTATAGGCTAATATCCACAAATATCAACAAGCTATTACTGTGTTTTAAGTATGCTTAACACAAAGTTTGTGTTCTTTTAAAATCCTCATTCATGACTTTAAGCATAGCAACCTTACTTAAAATATACTGCTGTGTTTTCTAAAGGCCAAATTCCAGAGCTTATTATTTATATGGAAAGTTCTGTAGAGCAGAATTTTACACATCATAGTCATAAACCTCAAAGAATAAGAATTTGTAATGAACAGGGCTATCGATTCTTAAGAGGGATCACATTAACAGGCAGAGGAGAGAGATAAAAGGGCTCTAAGAGCCTCTGGCAACATGTGAAGATACAGAATCTTTAACATGCGTTTGCAAGTTACTGCCCAAAAGGAATCCGGCAATCTGGCTAAATTATCCGGATAAATCCATATGAATTGACTGACATCCTTTGGTTAGTTTCCAGAGACTTTAGTTTGTTGATTGTCAGGTAATTCTGAGTTCAATGCTCACTGAGCAGAATGGGGGGTGGGGGGGGGAGGGTAAGTCAGACTGCCCAGGGCTCAGACTCCCCAGCCTGCCTCTTAACAGCCATTTTACCTTGGACAAAATACCCTCTCTTAGACTCCAGCTCCCTTCTCCATAAAGTGGGAATAAGAAAAAGTATCTCACAGGGTGGTATGAAGATAAAAGATACACTACAGTGCTTGCAAGTATCTAGAACTTAACAGTATATAAATGTTTTTACATGCTAGGTTTATACTGTGTAACCGTTGTGAAGTTATTCCCAGCTCTCCAAATGATCTGTATCTGTGAACATTTATATTGTGAATGGGATACCCATGGAAGGTAGGAGAATGGGGGTGGAGTGGACAGCAGGGCATGACTGAGAATCCCATGTGCTTGTCAGAGGATTGGACCTGGCTAGACGCTAACCCAGGTTATATGTGACAGAGAAAGATTCTGGTATAGCAGGGCACCCCTTTACCACCCAGAGATTTTTTCCCAAAGCTATTGAGCTCTGAGTAGCCTCTGAGCTAAACTCCCTGCCCTTGGCTGCAGGCGGTTCAGGTACCAGTGTTTCCAGCCACCTCAGCTTGTCATATTCAGGTCTTGGCTGGGAGCCCATTCTCAGAGCTTGTTCAGTTCCCTAAATAAGCAACTACCTACAGACCGAAGATGAGACAAGTTCAGCTCGACAGTAAATGCTTGTCTGTCAGATCACATTGAAGGTCTAACACGGGTCCCCAAACTACGGCCCGTGGGCAGCATGCGGCCCCGTGAGGCCATTTATCCGGCTACTGCATCACTTCTGGAAGAGGCACCTCTTTCATTGGTGGTCAGTGAGAGGAGCACAGGATGCATCCGCACCCATAGTTCCCATTGAAATACTGGTCAGTTTGTTGACTTAAATTTACGTGTTCTTTATTTTAAATATTGTATTTATTCCCGTTTTGTTTTGTTTTTTTTCTTTAAAATAAGATATGTGCAGTGTGTGTAAGGATTTATTCATAGTTTTTTTTTTATAGTCCAGCCCTTCAACGGTCGGAGGGACAGTGAACTGGCCCCCTGTGTAAGAAGTTTGGGGACCCCTGGTCTAACATGTGTATTTCCTCCTAAAGATTGTAACCACTTAGTAAATATTGTATCAGCTAAATTCATGAACTGAGACCTTGGGAAACCTTGAAGATGCTGTCAGAGTGAGCTTGTTAAGGCAGAGGCCCTTCAGGTCCTTGGTGCTGTCAACAGACCCTTGTGAAAATGTCTGTCTTGGGATTCCTGTACCATCTCCAAGGCCTGTGCCATACACGGGGAAGCCTCACACAGCTTGGGACCTGTTATTAGCTACACAAAATTTACATTTGTAAACTCACCCATCAGAATGCTCACTTGAAAGATGTGTATTTAAAGAGAAGGAGGGAGGAAAGAGTTCTTGAGTGCAAACGTTTTTCCCATTTTCCTCCTCCTGTGTTTGTTTCAGCAGACTTGTCTCTTCCCGAACCTTTCCGCCGCGGGGCTGCCATTTCCTCTTAACTCAGGGAAGAGAGATATTGGAACCCATCATTTAAAAAGCCCAGTGACTCAACATATCATTGGGGCCAGCTGGAATAAGATGTTTAGGGGGAGGTAGAGGAGGTTCCTGGGGGATAAATCATGATGGAAGGAGACTTGACTTGGGGAGGGGGCTGAACACACAATACAGTGTACAGATGATGTGTTTGTAGAATTGGTCACCTGAAACCTGTAGAATTTTGTTAACGAGTATCACCCCAATAAGTTCAATAAAAAGGAAAAAAAAAATGTTTATCGTATGTTTTCCTCTGGAAGCATCCGCTTCAGGATGGTGCTTAAAAGGGAATAGGAACAAAATAAAACTGCCACTGGGAGACTTGGCCCCACAGCCCTTCAGTGAATGCAGAAAAATGGGCAGAGCTCAGTTAACAATAAGCAGCCTGGCAATCACATGTCACACACAGCCCAGGACACTCTGGCGGATGGAGTCAGCTCACATCTGCAGGAACATATGCCCACCCAGCATGAGGGGTGGGCAGTGTTTTGAAAATAGTCATTCATAAAGTCAAAGGCTTTTAAAGTGATTCTTAAAAACAGATTAAACACTGAGAATGATTAAACAGAATGAACAAGGAGCTTAATTAAGATTGATTTTTCATAACCCAAATGCCCAGTTGATAAGGAAGCTAGGCAAACAAAATAAGTGTGTTCAGGCAGAGTAGAATACTCTGCAGCCATTTCAAATGAAAAACATGTTGATTTTTTTCTATACATGAAATATATATTTTAAATAATAGTCCCCAATGAGGACTATTTGCCACATGTCAAAACACTAATGTGTCTATTAGGTGAACAACAGAATAGATTTTTAAGTCCTATATGTTGCCTAAATCTCGAACTTTCAAAAATAGATCTGCGTGACCATAATGCCGGTGGCTGAGGCCAGGCAGGTTCACATTGGATTCAGGCAGATGGTAGAGGAACTTTGGAGGTGGAAAGCATAGGGTCCTTCCTGTTTATTAGAGTTGCAACGGTGGACAAGCAAATAGGCAGGGGAAAACCTCTTCTCACCACAGCAGGCTAACGAACAGAAAAACAGCCCCTCACAGTGGCGGGCAAGCAATCTGCACCTCGTAGAGGGAAATCACCATTGACCTTACATAGACTATATACACACAATACCACCACGTGCTCACGCACTAATCAGGCAAAGTACAAGTGAGCAAGCCTAACACAGATGTTTTCTTATAATGACAGTCATATGCAATCTTGTGAATGTTCCTCTTGAAGAACCTGATTTCACAGTGCTCCTATCACTGTAACTAAACTGACCAGACACTGGCATCCTGGAAGACAAGGGCCCTAGGGCTGCAGGGACCAAGGAAAACCCAGGAGGTCCAGCTAGAAGAGGAGCAGTCTCAACACTTTCTGCAGCTAGCTGTTCTCTGAAGGGGATTCCCTGGGTTGAGCGACCACGTGCCAGCAAGTTGCTGGAGCCTTGCCCTCTTCATTCACCTAGCTGTGTGACTTGGAAGAAATCTGAGGGAAACGTAACATAAGAGAAGGAAGTTACATTTTAAATGTGGAAATTGCTCAAGAATAATTTGTCTTGATTGGCGCATGCAAATGTATACAACTGTTCATTTTCCTGCTGAAATTCCCATCTCTTTATTCACATGAAATCTCTGAAAAATCTGCTTGATGATTCTTTTGTTCTTTCCAACCCCGTCCCCGCCAATCCCCTAGTAACTAGAACAGTTTCTGGCCTACCTGAGGACCCAGAGGTGACATCAAGCCCAGACGCTCTTCTGGATCCCCGGTGACGTGCTAGTGCAGACAGCAGGGACCGGCTGCTGATGGAACTGTTCCTGTTTCTAATGCTGGTAGTAACCAACAGTTTAGTTTTGCTTTGACAACTCCTCCTGCAGCCAAAACTATTGTTATGAACCACATCATTGCTATTCGCCCTAAATAAGGAAAACAAAAGCTATTCTGAGCACAGAGCGGTGCTGGTGTCTGGGGTTATTTGCAATATTACCATGGCGTACTGCCCTTTTCACTGAGGCCATGCAGTGACTTTTTCTGTATAGTGCATGAAGATGCTCTGCTTTCTCTTAAGTCTCTCTACACAGCCCCAGGGTATCAGAATGCACCGGAGATGTTTTATATACGTATGAAACAAACTGTGCAGACCTGGGGGGGGGGGGGACTGTGCTTGCACAAAATGAACCAGGAAAAAGCGCCCTCCTGAGACATGTCTCTGCTTTAGTATTTGAATTGCCTTTTCTCATTACCTGAGATTGTTTTCTTTAATTTCTGAACCTTGTAAACTAAAACTTCAGAGTAAGATTGAGAGTCCTGATTTTATAGGATTCTCTGGGGTACATTGCGCTACCATGCATTGAGAAATAATGATGACAAGGGAGAGCGAGTGGGGGAGGGATAGAGGGAGGGAGGGAGAGAGAGAGAGAGAGAGAGAGAGAGAGAGAGAGAGAGAGAGAGGAAGGAAGGAGAGAAGACAGGCAAGGGGAAGAGCTGGCAGGGAAGAGGGGGAAAGAAGCTGTGTTTCTTGCTGTGGCTATGAATGTGCCAGTTGCCAGAGCAGAGCTTAGCTCTGCTTAACTGCTCCCATCAGTTAGACTTTGGAGAAAGAGGGACCCAGAGGACAGCCCACAGCTTGGCTGCTGGTGTGAGGAAAACTGTCTGAGCCTGGATGTGCTCTTGCAGCTGGATCCACGGCAGAGAAGCCAGAGTGGCTGAGCGTCCTGCCATGCACATGTACCGTGTGCTGCCTCGGTGAGCTCTGCCTTTCTACTCCTTCAACTCTGGCAGCTTCTAGCAGGAAATGTGGGAGGAAATACTGTGTGGAGTGTTACAGATGTCCTCTTTCTCCCTTGTCTGGTTTGGTATTTGCCTGTTACAGCGATTATTGAATGTAATAGAACAAGATCTGTCTCGCAGCATTCCACTCATCTGTGTGTGTGACGTGACCCATGTGAGGCCAAATGCAAGAAACACAGACTGGTTGTGCTGCTGCATAAAACACTAGGTGTTCAGACGCTCTCGGGATTTCAGACCTTGGCCTTATTATCTGTTCTCTGACACCACTGGCTTCCTGCCGCAGAGCTCCTGGTTTCTGTGGATGGCAGTTGATAATTGGCCACAGTCTGTGGTCGCAACCACAGCGTTCAAGTCTAGCACATGGGCTGGGCCCGCTGATACAGTAGAAAGAGACAGACAGGAACACACACACACACACACACACACACACACACACACACACACACACCATGCTAGCTATAACTGCACCTCTGAGCTGCCTGGAGAGGAGATTGCTTGAGGCTGAAGGGATACTTTAAACTTGGGGGGGAGGGTCAGCATCAAAGTTGGACTCCCCCTTGCAAAAGACTCGATAATGTCCAGTGACCACCTGAACAACAACACATTGAAGGAGGCCCCATTTAAAGATCTGCTCTTGAAAACAGGTACACTTCCAAAGGCCAGCTGTGGGCCATACCTGCTCTCTGGGGGTTGTTGTGATTGTTCTTGGAGTTTAGTCTAAGGATAGAGTTGAGAAAAATAAGAAGTCTGTGTTTCCCGAGAGGGGCCTGTCAGCTCCGAGAACGCTCAGGACCAGCCTCTCTTTAGGAAGATATATTCTAGGCTTTTCATTTTTTTTTCTTGTCTGTAATAATTTTGTTTGTGTTGGAGATGTTATACATAAATACATAGGTTTGTGGCTTTTGAAATTGGGGTTCTCAAACACTCTGTAAGTGAGGCTAACACCATCCCCTGGATATTCTATGACTTATGGATAATTTTTTTCACCCTGAGTCATTGAAAATAGCATTTTAAAGAACAGCTGTGTTTCTCAGAATGTGGGTAGTTCACTGGGCAGTTTCTCAGGCCACCAGTGCAGTAACAGTAGATGTCAGAAAGAGAACTGGGACTCTGAGCAGGAGACAGAGAGAACCTAGCAAAGTTGCTAGCCAGGGAGCACTCACAGACCACTGTCCTTGACTGTGAACAAGACAGTTACTTGTGCATCTGTATTTTTTCTGATACCTTTTTCTATTTTAATAATGTGGAGTGGGGTGAGGGTGGATTTTAAATGACTCAGATAGAGGGAGTTATGGTCTGATGTGTGTCTCTTTCTATTTATAGCATGCAGAGGGATAGACTTTTAAAAGGCTCATAGCTACTCTTACTACTCTGCTGTTTTCAGAAAACTCTGCCACTTATCTTTGATTAGAACGTATTTAGCTATATTTCTTTCTGAAGAGATCATAAAGCTCTAGACTCTAAAATGTATGGTGAGAAGTTGTATTGGCTGTGTGCTTAGGCCTTAGTAAATTGAAAAGATGTTATTCTGTCTGTCAGATCGCACGGTATCTGCGTTCTAGGGACTACATAATCAGTCTAATTGTCTCTGATTACTTGCCAGAGCCATCCAAGGCACCTGCCTCAGCCTGGGAGTGGCAGGTGTGTCTTGACCGCATGCCCCAGAGGGCCCGTGACATTTGACCGTGGTCTGCTTTCAACTCAGCTCCTACAAATTACGGGTATCACCCTCCACATTTATTAACATGCTAAAGATTTTATATAAATATATTATTACAAATAGGATTCTATAAAGAGGTAACCTGTAGTAGCCATGAGGCTCTTTCCAGTGACAGCTCACACTGCTGACAATAAGTAGAAATAGTTGAATAACTATTACAGAATATGAAAACCTTCTGCAAAACTGAAGTTACTAAATGTTTGGTGGAATATGGTTTTATAGTGGACACTGTTCAAAGCAGGATAGGTGGTTGGGCCCCTTGCCTCCAGGGATTTCCTCATCAGTGTCTGTAATGGACACGGGCTTTATGTCAGGCTCATGCTGCCTCTGAGGATACTGCATACTTCCAAGGGCTCACTCCATGGGGAGGAAGACCAGGAAACGGGTACTAACAAGATAGTGACAAGTGCTGTGACAAAGTTCAGAGGCACTCATGGTAGTGAGCCCATCAAGGAGTTAGGAAAAGAGCTTCTAAGGGAAAATAAAGCTGGGAGTGGTGCCAAGTCTTGGGGGGGGGGAGGGCTCATTTCCCCTAATGTTGTTCTACTTGTTGTAGGACAGGTTAGAGTAGCCACCCCCCACCCCAAGGGAAAGAAAGCTCAAAATATAGGGTGGGGCAAATGTAGGTATACAGTTGTACATATGGAAAATAATACAAGAATTAATAACTACTGATACTAGGAGGAACCCTTTTGTGTACTCACAACTGTACACCTAGTTTTGCGCCACCCTGTATATAATAAAATCTTTTATAGCTCTTCCTGTTTTGCCTTCTGAACTTCACTCAGGCTGTGAAGTTATTCTTATAACACAAACTGAATCTCCCCACACTCACACACACCCTATCAACCATGGTGTTTCATGGGTGTGAATTCTCACTTAACCATTAAAGTCTCCAAGAGTATTTTTGTACCAAGAGTTCACAAACTTGAGGCAATTGTAGTCAATGTAGATTCTAGCTCTGCTCTCACCGCCCATCTCTGCTCTCTGCCCCACCGCCCAGTCTCTCTAGGATTTGGGGAGACTGTACCAGCCTTTAGAAACATTCAGCACTTTAATAAGAGTGTCACGGAGCCATAAATAAATGATAAGACACCCCAAGGCTGTCACTTTCTCAACACACCCCCCTCTGTTCAGAAGACAGAAAGGAAGGAAATGCAGACTCCCGTTCGCTGTGCCTGAGCCATGGTGTGGAGGAAGAGGAGAGTGCTCCAGGGGAGGGACTTTCTGGAGCTCAGCCCACCCTGGCAGCGAACAGTGGTCTCCGTGTTCCCAGTAGGTTCTAGCACTGGGGCACTGAGGAGGAGGTACTGCTGCCCGTGGTTCGGGTGGGGGAGGAGCCATTCAGGGTGGTGAGCAGGGATTTGTGGAAAGCATTCAGCCCTTTCAGTGGTGGTTTTGTGTTCTGCATCACACCCTTCCTGAAGGCTGCCAGGTGCTTACTTGCTCTGATGGAGGGATGGGGCCAGTGAGAGGCCCAGAACCTCCCCCATTCCAGGGTCAGAAAGGGCATCAATTGTATAGCTGGAGCTTTAAAATAATTAAACATTTAGAAACTAGGACTTCTGTGAAGGATGCTCTATTAATGGAGGGAAGACTAAATGGAAGATGGTGTTCACCAGACCACAAATATAAATTAGTGTTATATTAGGAAATGAAGGTAGAACCACACTTCCCCAGAGTTCTTTAAAAATAGCAGATACTCATGCCTCTAGTGTGAGTCAGCTCAGCTCTTCATTGGACCAGGGAGTAGACCAGCAGGCCTCACAGCCTCTTCTGTCTCTGCAGTTCTCCACTGTGCATCTTGGAATTTCTTAGAGATGTTGCTATAAAAACGCAGCAATGCCATCATCAAGGTCATCACTGTCCCTGTTTCACAGTAATAAAATAAAGAGCTGGGATGCCTTCCTGTAAATTTCAGACTGGATTTATTATAAAATTTCCCATGTTTGGATTGCACTGACTCACCCACTACAATGTCATGAACTGTGTAGCCCCATGAGAAGAGGGGGCATGTGAAAATTTGACTTTGGCCTAAAAGTCTCTGCTTGCAAGGCCTGCTTTTTGGCATTCTCCTGTCAACATCTGTAACTGTTGAAATCAAGGAAAACTGACTAGTGGGCAGTATTCAAAAATCCTTATGTCCTCTCTAACATGAAATAGACAACATCTTGTAGGGCCAGACGTGGGCAGACCAGGAGAGAGAGGGGCAGCAAGGCCATGTGTTGGCCAGGTGTCAGCTGGCATCTGCCTCACTTCTGAGTACAGACGGCAGCTGCTCCACAGCGTTGGGTGCATGGCTTCTCGGGAGCAGCAGTGTGCATGCATCTGTCTGATAAATTTACCTTTTCAGTCCCTGTCCAAAGAGTTCCTGTATGGGGTAACAGGCCTTGCTGCACCTTCTGCTGCCCTTTGCACAGCCGTTGTATCCTGGGTCTCCCAAGCTTGGAGCACATGGAAGAGAAATGAATGAGATACAGGGAGGGAGGTACGAATGTGTGTGAACCTTGGGAAAACTTGGCCAGGAACGGCCACCATAAAGGGAAGGTATTTTCAGCAGGATGTGGAGGGGGCTTAGCCTGCCAGAGTCCTGAGGGACCAGGACAGGGAATTGCTGGGGGAGGTCCCCAGGAGCCCTAAAAGTGTCTGTGGGTGAGATCAAGAGCACAGAAATCTTGAAAAGGGACACTTTGAAGAAAGGTATGCTGAAATTCATCTGCTACTCACAATTAAAAGTGGGAATGTAGGGTTTTGGGGGTTTTTTTAAATAAAAATTTCTTTTACTAATTCTATGAAAGTTATTTTCTTGAGAAGATGTGAAATCGGGCCTTTGGCAACAGAGTCATGTTGGGCGCTGGCTGCTTCCGAGCAGTCCCAAAGCATGGGTGGGGGGACTCCAGGAATGACAAAAGAGGAGACAGGGATCCCCCATCACAGTTACTACAAAATGTGTGGAGAGAGTGGGGGAGGGCTGGACACCTGGGTCTGTGAGCCCATAGCCCCGCCCCACCCATCCTTCTCATCTGCCATCCAGGCTGTGAATCTTACCACGGTGTGGCAGTAACTTGATTTGCTCTTTACAGTGGTGTTTAGTAAATGTTCCTGTTTGAAGTGGAAGGGGGTGACAGGTATGGGAACTGCGTACATACCGGCTCGTGAGCTTGAATGGGGGTCTTGAAGGCAGAGCTTACTGGTCGCATAGGACTCTGGGATCCAGGAATCAACAAGCTTCTTTCCTGGAGTCCTCTCTCTGTTCACTTGAATTTTCACTCTGAGAACCCGCTGGACCCCTCTTGGGAGAGTATTTGTAGCCCCAAAGAGAATAAAAGCTTCATATTTTCTAGTCGTCAGTGTTAAAGAAAAGTGTCTATTTTCGTTGAGTGGCAAAAGCCTGCTGCACATTTGACAGGGACTGCACGGCTCTGCTGGGGCTCCACACGCAGTGCCTTTACAGTGTCTCATGGGTCCCTGATGTTGGGGGCTTCAGGGAGCACCACAGGTGACCTTGGCATGCTTCCAGGGGCCAAGTTGCTGCTGCTGCTGCTACACTTGCTGTTGCTCCTGCACCTGATTAGGACTGGGTTGTTAGGACAGAGGCCTTTGGGACCCTGGCATTTCCTATAGGAAGAACTGCCTGTCACCCTAGCCCAAAGGCTATAATAGTAGCTCAACCTATGACTAGGTTTCTGTGACCCAGGGTGGCCAGCGGGGCTTCACTGCTTGCCTCCGTGAGTGATCCCCTGGAGACCCTGTTTCTGCCATCCTGTGCCCTCACCCTGCCTCAGGCAAGTTTCACACTTCAAATGCCCATGAATCCCTAGGGCTGTGATGGCAAACCTATGATACGCGTGTCGGCATTGACACGCGTAGCCATTTTCGATGACACATGGCCGCATACCAGAGAAGTATGGGACCGCATGCTGAGAAGAACATTTCATCCTCAGCTCCTGCATGGTCAGGTGCAGTAGCTGAGGATAAAACATTTGCTGTAGTGTAGATACTCTGTGCCAGAGGTCTGTAGGCCAAAACAACAGAACTCCAGCACAGAGCGTCTAGTTCTGGGGCTGCCGGTTAGACTGTTTTTCTCCAAGTGACACACCACCCGAGTTATGCTCGTTTTTTTGGCGAATTTTGACACACCAAGCTCAAAAGATTGCCCATCACTGCCCTAGGGTCACCATGTATCCTCTGTGTTGCAGGCACACCTGCTGTGACTGTACTCATGCATGAAAACTCAGGACAATGACCCTGGAGCTACTCTGACCACATCTCAAATCCTGGCATCTGGAACATCCCCAAGAAGTCCAGGCTGCTAGTGTTGTATTAGAATGCCTGTTGTCAGTTCTCCAAGTATGGCCAAAGGTTCTAGGAGGTCCCCAAGACCCTCCCAGGTGGCTAGTGAGGCCAGATCTTTTTCATATACCCCAACCAAAGCAATGTGCCACAACGGTTTGAAAGTGAGGCAGAGAGGCGAGTGCGGCTGCCTTCTGGCAAGACAGACAGTGAAGCAGTGTGAAGTGTAAAGAGCACCACTCTTGCCACTATTTTTGCTTTGAAAAATATATTTTTATTAAGTGTTATATATGTTGATATGTAATAGTTTCTTTTTAGTGAATAAGTATTGAAAATGTTCAGTTTTAACTTTAAGTACTGGTAGTGATAGATAGCATCACACAAACAAAGCTCCCTGAGAGTAGTCAGTAACTTCTAAGAGTATAGAGGGGCCCTGAGTCAAAGCACCTGAGAGCTGTAGACCTGAGCAGATCAGGAGGGCAGAGCCCAGGAAGGAAGTACAGCAGGTTTGGGCAAAGTGGGGGTGGGTTGGGCCTCCAGGGAGAGGGCAGGACAGGGCCCGGTAGGCATGGCATGTTGACAAGAAAGCTGGCGAAGCACAGCCTTAAGAGCAAGTCATCCCCAGTAGCAGAAAGATGGTGGGGATGCTATACACTGTTCCCATAGCTGAGATCATTCCTATCCTTGCTTTCAGAAGACTTTTTAGTATGATAGTAGGTAAGAAGATGCATGCCTTTTAGACAATATGAAATGTTCTGTCTGCTGACTTAGACCAAAACAAATCAAATCCAGACTGACTAAAGATCTAAACATAAAAATACACACTACAAAAATCTTAGAAGAAAAATATTTTTAGAACAGTGGAGAAGACTTTTCTAATCAAATGAGAAGCTTAGAATCTTTAAAGGAAAAAAGACAGTATTTGATGATAAAAGAAATTATATTTTTTATGGAGAAACTCATAGCAAAGTTTAAAGAAGTAAAGACTAGGGAAAATATATTTGCACCATTTGTAACAAAGATTTATAGCCCTATTATGTAAAGATGGCTTACAAATTAATGAGAAAGAAATAAATGAGAAAACTACAAATAAACTAATATTATGAAAAAGACAAATATAAATTACCAGGATGTAAAATGACTAGTAAGTAGATAAATAGAAATTAAAACCAGATACATATTTTTGCCCATCAGATTAGCACAAATGAAGAGTGAGTGCTCATTGTCGATGAAGTTGTGGAAGAGGGTGCCCCTCCTTGACAGGAGCCTTTTCACAAGGCTCAGTCGCGGTAGCCATCAGTTTTAAAAGGATATATTCTTGACCCAGAAATTTCAGTCAGTCTTAGGAATCTTTTCTGTAGGGATACTTACAACTGTGGGTCAACACACACATTGATGGTAATACACACACACACACACACACACACACACACACACACACACACACACATATATATATATATATATATATATATATATATATATATATATATATATATATATATGTCATAATAGAAAAAAAGAAGAAAAACACCTAAACATTCATTACTTGGAAAATATAAGTTCTAGTATATTCATATTCTGAAATAGATAACCACCATAAAAAGTGAGGTTGGTTTATACATATATATTCTTGTTTTAAGATGTCTATGATATATTAAGTGAAAAAGACTAAAACAATATGTTTGTACAATGATTCCATTCATTAATAAGAAGAAAGCCCTTATTCAATAGGCAAATGCACAGATATACACAATGGGTGGATTGTGCCCCCACCCCCAGAACAGCATGGGTTTGGATGAGGGTCAGGGAGTGCTGCAGGCCCATCAAGGGGATCTTTTACATTGCACACTATTTCCTTCTATACTGTTTAAATTTTAAAGGTCATTTTTATAATAGAAATCCTTTTCAAAAGAAACACAAGTATACCCAAATATGTCCATAAAATTATGAAAATATAATTGGATTACTCTAGTATAAATCACTATCTGCACAGCTTCTCATATTCAGGAGAAGGTGACCTAGAAAGACATTCTCCAAGTGAAGAATTAACCCATGAAGACTTTGTGTGGGATCCCCCACTGTAGTTATCACTTTCCTCTCTTTTTATTTATATATATATTTTTTATTAATCTTAATGAGGCAACATTAATAAATCAGGGTACATATGTTCAAAGAAAACATCTCCAGGTTATCTTGTCATTCAATTATGTTGCATACCCATCACCCAAAGTCAAATTGTCCTCTGTCACCTTCTATCTGGTTTTCTTTGTGCCCCTTCCCTCCCCCCATCCCTCCTCCTACTTTCCCCCCTACCCTATAACCACCACACTCTTGTCCATGTCTCATAGTCTTGTTTTTTATGTCCCATCTATGTATGGAATTATGCAGTTCTTAGTTCTTTCTGATTTACTTTTTTCACTCAGTATAATGTTATCAAGTTTCATCCATTTTGTTGTAAATGATCCGATGTCATCATTTCTTATGGCTGAGTAGTATTCCATAGTATGTATGTACCACATCTTCTTTATCCAGTCATCTATTGAAGGGCTCTTTGGTTGTTTCCATGTCTTGGCCACTATGAACAATGCTGCAATGAACATGGGGCTGCATGTGTCTTTACGTACCAATGTTTTTGAGTTTTGGGGGTATATAGCCAGTAGAGGGATTGCTGGGTCATATGGTAGTTCTATTTTTAGTTTTTTGAGGAACCACCATAGTTTCTTCCATAATGGTTATACTACTTTACATTCCCACCAACAGTGGATGAGGGTTCCTTTTTCTCCACAGCCTCTCCAACACTTGTTATTATCTGTCTTGTTGTTAATAGCTAATCTAATAGGCGTGAGGTGGTATCTCATTGTAGTTTTGATTTGCATTTCTCTAATAGCTAGTGAAGATGAACATCTTTTCATATATCTGTTGGCCATTTGTATTTCTTCCTGGGAGAAGTGTCTGTTCATGTCCTCTTCCCATTTTTTATTGGATTGTTTGTTTGTTGTTGAGTTTTATGAGTTCTTTGTATATTTTGGATATTAGCCCCTTATCTGAGCTGTTGTTTGAAAATATCATCTCCCATTTAGTTGGCTGTCTGTTTATTTTGTTGTCAGTTTCTCTTGCTGTGCTAAAACTTCTTAGTCTGATGTGGTCCCATTCATTTATCTTTGCCTTCACTTCCCTTGCCTTTGGAGTCAAATTCATAAAGTGCTCTTTGTAACCAAGGTCCATGAGTTTAGTACCTATGTTTTCTTCTATGTACTTTATTGTTTCAGGTTTTATATTTAGGTCTTTGATCCATTTTGAATTAATTTTAGTACAAGGGGACAAACTTTAGTCAAGTTTTATTCTTTTGCATGTGGCTTTCCAGCTTTTGCAGCAACATTTGTTGAAGAGACTTTCTTTTCTCCATTGTGTGTTGTTGGCCCCTTTGTCAAAAATTATTTGACCATATATATGTGGTTTTATTTCTGGACTTTCTATTATGTTTCATTGGTCTGAGTGTCTATTTTTCTGCCTATACCATGCTGTTTTGATTGTCATGGCTCTATAATATAATTTGAAATCAGGTATTGTAATGCCCCCAGCTTCGTTCTTTTTCCTTAGGATTGCTTTGGCTATTTGGGATTTTTTATAGTTCCATATAAATCTGATGATTTTTTGTTCCATTTCTTTAAAAAATGTCATTGGTATATTGATGAGAATTGCATTAAACTTGTATATTGCTTTGGGTAATATGGTCATTTTGATTATATTTATTCTTCCTATCTAAGAACAAGGAATATTTTTCCATTTCATTGTATCTTTTTCAATTTCCCTTAACAATGCTTTGTAGTTTTTGTTATATAGGTCCTTTACATTCTTTGTTATGTTTATTCCTAGGTATTATATTTTTTTTGTTGCAACCATGAAGGGGATTATATTTTTGAGTTTGTTTTCTAATGTTTTGTTGTTAACATATAGAAAGGCTATGGACTTTTGTATATTAATTTTGTATCCTGTGACCTTACTGTATTGGTATATTGTTTCTAGTAATTTTTTTGTGGAGTCTTTGGGGTTTTCGATGTATAGGATCATATCATCTGCAAAAAGTGAAACCTTTATTTCTTTTCTGATATAAATGCCTTTTATTTTTTTATTTTGTCTGATTGCTCTGGCTAGAACTTCTAGCACTACGTTAAATAAGAGTGGAGAGAGTGGACAACCCTGTCTTGTTCCTGATTTAAGGGGGAAAGTCCTCAGTTTTATGCCATTTAATATGATGTTAGCTAATGACCTTTATCATGTTGAGATATTTTCCTTCTATACCCATTTTGTTGAGTGTTTTAAACATACGGTTGTGTTGTGTTTTATCGAAGGCCTTTTCTGCATCTATTGATAAGATCTTGTGGTTTTTGCTCTTTGTTTTGTTGATATGGTGTATTACGTTAACCGCTTTACGTATGTTGAACCATCCTTGGAGATTCTGGGATGAATCCCACTTGATCATGATGTATTATTTTTTTAATGTGTTGGTGTATTCGATTTGCTAGTATTTTGTTTAATATTTTAGCATCTGTATTTATTAGAGATATTGGTCTGTAGTTTTCTTTCTTTGTGCTGTCCTTGCCAGGTTTCGGTATGAGGGTTATGTTGGCCTCATAAAATGTGTTTGGAAGTATTGCTTCTTCTTCAGTTTTTTTGGAAGACTTTGAGTAGAATAGGAACCAAATCTTCTTTGAATGTTTTATAGAATTCACTAGTATAGCCGTCTGGGCCTGGACTTTTGTTTTTGTGGAGGTTTTTAATAGTTTTTTCTATTTCCTCCCTGCTTATTGGTCTGTTTAGGTTTTCTGCTTCTTCATGACTCAGTCTAGGAAGGTTGCATTGTTCTAGGAATTTATCCATTTCTTCTAGATTGTTGAATTTGGTGGCATATAGTTTTTCATAGTATTCTACAATAATTCTTTGTATATCTATGATATCTGTGCTGATTTCTCCTCTTTCATTTTAGATTTTGTTTATATGAGTCCTTTCTCTTTTTTCCTTGGTGAGTCTTACCAAGGTTTCTCAATTTTGTTGATCTTTCAAAGAACCAGCTCCTTGTTTTATTAATTTTTTCTATAGTTTTTCTGTTCTCTATTTCATTTATTTCTGCTCTGACTTTTATTATTTCCTTTTTTTGGCTGTTTTGGGGTTGTCTTTGTTCTTTTTCTAGTTCCTTAAGGTGTGAAGTTAAGTGGTTTACTTGGGCTCTCTCTTGTTTGTTCATATAGGCCTGAAGTATTATGAACTTCCCTCTTATTACTGCTTTTGCTGCATCTCAGAGATTCTGATATGTCGTATTGTCATTTTCATTTGTCTGTATGTATCTTTTGATCTCTGCGCTTATTTCTTCTTTGACCCACTCATTTTTTAAAAGTATGTTGTTTAGTATCCACATTTTTGTGGGTATTTTTACCTCCTTTTTGCAATTAAATTCTAGTCAAGGTTTTATGATCAGAAAATATGCTTGGTACAATTTCAATTTTTCTGAATTTGCTGATGTTATTTTTGTGGCCCAACATATGGTCAATTCTTGCGAATGTTCCATGTACACTAGAGAAAAATGTGTACTCTGTCACTTTGGGATGAAATGTCCTGTAGATGTCTATCATATCCAATTACTCTAGTGTTTCCTTTAAGGCCAATATTTCTTTATTGATTTTCTGCTTGGATGAACGATCTAGAGCCGTCTGCGGTGTATTGAGGTCTCAAAGTATGATTGTATTTTCGTCAGTTTTTGTTTTTAGGTCAGTCAGTAGCTGTCTTATATATTCTGGTGCTCCTTGGTTTTGTGCATATATATTAAGAAGTGTTATGTCTTCTTGATTCAGTGTCCCCTTAATCATTATGAAATGACCATTTTTGTCTCTGATTACTTTTGCTGTCTTATAGTCAGCCTTGTTAGATATGAGTATTGCTACACCTGCTTTCTTCAGGATGTTATTTGCTTGGAGTATTGTTTTCCAGCCTTTCACTTTGAATTTGTTTTTATCCTTGTAGCTTAGATGTGTTTCTTGTAGGCAGCATACAGTTGGATTTTCTTTTTTAATCCATTCTGCTACTCTGTGTCTTTTTATTGGTGAGTTCAATCCATTTACATTTAGTGTAATTATTGACACTTGAGAGTTTCCTATTGCCATTTTATATATTGCTTTCTGTTAGTTTTGTATATTGTTTGAATCTTCTCTTTTGTTTTTCTACCTTTTGTTTTTGTTTAGTTGTAATCCATACTTCTTTCCTCTGTTACTTTCTTTTTCAAGTCATGTGCTTCTTTGGTGGTTTTTTCAGGGGTGGTTACCATTAAGTAATGAAAAGGGTATCTACCATGTTCATTGTAGTACACTATCCTATGAGTGCTTCTGCACTCCATCATCCTTTGCTACTATTAATCTTCGTCCTCTCTCCTTTATTGTTTTTGTTATCACAGTTTAAATTTGGTTTTATTGTGTTCCTGGTGGAGCTTTTACTTATTGTTTTGTTTTGTTTTGTTCTTTGTATCTGGTTGGAAAACCCCCTTTAGTATATCCTGAAGTGGGGGTTTTCTGATGATAAATTTCCTCATCTTTTCTATATCTGTGAATGTTTTTATTTCTTCTTTGTATTTGAAGGATAGCTTTGATGGGTATAGTATCCTTGGTTGGAAGTTCTTCTCTTTCAGAACTTTAAATATTGGGGTCCACTCTCTTCTAGCTTATAGTTTCTGCTGAGAAATCCGATGATAATCTAATAGGCCTTCCTTTATATGTTGTATTCTTCTTTTCCTTGGCTGCCTTGAGAATTTTTTCTTTGTTGGTTTGTGCCAATTTCATTATGATGTGCCTTAGAATAGGTTTTTGGGGGTTAAGATAACTTGGTGTTCTGTTTGCTTCTTGAATTCGAGGCTTTAGTTCTTTCCACAGGCTTGGGAAGTTCTCATCTATTATTTGTTTGAATATGTTCTTCATTCCATTTTCTCTCAGTTCTCCTTCTGATATACCTATTATTCTTATGTTACTCTTTTTGATGGAATCAGACAATTCCTATAGGGCTTTCTCTTGAATCTCTCTATTCTTCTTTCTGTTGTGCCTCAAGTTGCCTGTCTTCTATGTCACTAATCCTCTCTTCTATCTGGCCTGTTCTATTAGCTAAGCTTGTTGCCTCGTTTTTCAGTTCATGAATTGAGTTTTTCATCTCTGTTTGATTTGTTTTCATAGTTTCAATTTTCTTGGTAATATATTCTTTGTGTTCATTGAGTTGTTTCTTGAGTGCCCTAAATTGCCTTTCTGTGTTTTCTTGTATATCTCTGAGTAATTTTAGGATTTCTATTTTAAATTCTCTGCCATTTAACTCCAAGGTTTCCAATCTATTAAAAATTTTTTCTATAGATTTTTCCTCATCTATCTGTGCTACGTCTTTGTCTTTTGCATCCATGATATTCAATTTCCTTTTCCTTAATGGCATCTGAGGGTGTTTTTGTTAATAAAAATAATGAGAATTAATAAAGAATAAAAAGTAAAAAAATAATAGACAATAAAGGAAAAGAATTAAACAAAAATTATTATTTTCTTCCTTCTTTGAGAAAATACCATGAAAAACTGAGAATTATATTGTGCTAAATGGAACAAAAACTACCTATAACAGAGGGCCTGAGTTGGGGAGAAGTGATAAAGGGGCAAAAAAAGAGGTAGGGACCCACAAAATGCAAAAAAGTAAGAAATTTGGATCAAGAATAAAATAATTTGCTTATAAATGATGGTCAAATGAGAGATATAGTGAAAGGGATAAGAAGGAAACAAGAAAAAGAAAAAAAATACTATTGTATTAAGTGGAATAATAACTACATAGAATGGAGAGCCGGGGTTGGGGGGAATGCTGATGAGTTAAAAAGCGAAGTAAAAAGCACACAAAATGCCACAAAGAAAAAAATTGAATTCAAAATAAAATAATTTGTTTGTGAGTGAGGATCGAATGAGAGGAAAAGTAAAAGAGAAAAGAAGAAGCTAAGAGAGAGGGAGAAAAAAGAAAAAGAAAATAAATAAATAAAAAGAGAGAGTTAAGGGTTTTGGAGTGTAACCCTCATAGAGAGAAAGAAAAAAGAATAAAATGGGAAATGTAACACTTATGGGTAATGTAGTTCAAGATGAAGAGAAAAGAATAAGACAAGCAGAGGATAAAAGGACCAAGGTGGGAGAAAAAAATAAATAAATAAAGATAAGAAGATGAAGAAACAAAAAAAAGTGGAAAAAGTTATAAAGACTGTGGATTTTTCTTGATTTTGAGAGATAATAATCTTCCATTTTCCTTCCTCTCCTCTCTTCCTGGTCGGTGGCACTGTACCCCAGGCTCTGCCCCTGTGGCATGCTTAGGTAGAGATTTGCAGTTGATGTGTTGCTATGGTGATGTCATATACTAGGCCTCAGTCTCTTGGTAGTCGGGTCTTGTTAGGATTTGCAAGCTCCAACAATGGGAGAGTCCGTTTTCCTGGAGCCTCTCTCCTAGTCTCTCCTTCCTGAACCAGCAGCCAGATGATCCAGATATGAGGTTGCCGCTGCCACTGCCTGGAGAGTAAGAGGCTCAAAGAACTGGCAAATCCCCACTCTATCCCCACTCAGTGCAGGGCTCTGTCAGTCAGAGCTGCCAGGTAGGGGTGGGGGCGTGTTGATTTTTGTTCAGGTTCCTTTCTACGGTTCCCCAGGTATATCTAGTTAAATTTGCCTTAGCGTTCTGTGGGATTGCACTCTGCAGGCTTCTTCCTTGTTAAAAAGCCTACAACCTAGCCTGTCTAACTTCTTCAGTGTTCTCTGAGGTTTGTTCTGTAGGAATGTGTTTTTCACCCTGTATCAGCTGACAGGAAGTTGCCCCCGCCCCTACGTGCAGAGCAAGAGGCACTAAAAAATATCATGTCTCTTGTCTTAGATCTCTGAGCTGAGAGAGAACTTGTCAGCCAGAGCCGCGTAAGCCAGTTTGGTGGTGAGCAGACTGTGGGTTACGCTAATTTCAGCAATTGGATCTTTAGATCTGCTCTAGAGACTGTCTGCAAGCTGCCTGCGCACCCTTTCCCCCAGTACTTCCTTATTTTTCTTCCTCCCCGGGATGCTAGCCTGAATGGCTGGAGGTGCCCCACCGGCCTGGAGGAGTCCCGGTGTAGGGAAGTTTGCTTTCTCACACTTCCTGCGCGCTGTTGTTGGGGGAGCAGGGGTTACACCCTGACTTTGGTTGCAGCCCACGCAGAGGTCTCTGACCCTGCCCCTGTGTCCAGGAACACAGGCGCACATGCTCGGGATCCTAGGAGGAACCTCTTGCACACTGTCCGCGCTCGCCGACCAGGATATCGGGGGTGATGGAAGCCACCACTCACCAGCCTTTGCCAGGGTCCCGCGCCAGCATTAGCTCGTGCAAGCTGAGTCGCCACGGGCACACTCTTTCCTCGTCTGTGCCCCAGCCCAGCTCCTTCCACACCCCCAGCTCTCACTCTGTCTCAGTTCCAAGTGAAAGCAGCCCTTGCTCAGGTTAGTGAGGAAGGTGGAGTGTTCTGTTCTTCGTCTTATTTCCTTCAGGGCTGCTTATATCTTTAGCCACTTCTTCGCCCAATCATACCTTTCTGTCCAGTGTGTGGGACTTACAGATGCTCCAGGGATTGATTTTTCTGTCTCTGTTGTAGAACTTGTTGAAATTTTGGGGAGAGGTATCGGGAGCACTCCTCACAGTGCCATTTCTCTGACGTCACTTACTTTCCTATCTTTTTATGGATATAAAGCAAGGAAGTTTTCTTGAGAAACAACAGCATTTGTCAATTTCAGAGCATGGTTTAACCTGAATGGCAATTTGCTGTTCATTCACAAAATGAAATAAAGGTTGGTAAAACAAGGCATTATTTTGGGTTCAGTATTAATTGGCCACCTTGACCTCAGCAGAATTAACGCCCTGTGCAGGTCAGTAGTTGCTCTTCACTGGGTGACAGTCCTTGGGTTGGTAGCACACCCTGTGCACAGATCCTCACTGCTCTGCTGAGCTGCACTCCTTGTGCTCTTAGGCCAGTGCAGGTCTCTGTCCTGTCAGCAGCAGCTGTACTCAAAGAGGGCACACCTGTGCAGGTGGAGCCATTGATGAAGGTGGAGCAGGTGGAGCTCTTAGTGATGAAGTCACTTAGCTACCTGCCAGACACCATCCCATGTCTGACGCCAAAAATACAAAAGAAAGAAAAGTCGGTTTCTGATAGTAATTTCTAGTAAGAGATGGCCTGAAGAAGTTCTGTCAGCATCTCGTGTCAGCGTGATGAAGACAGGGATCCAACCGCATGTCCAGGAAAGCTTCACACAAGCACCATGTAACATGGCACTGGAAGACACAGGGTGTTCTGGACATAAAAATGTTATGTGCAGAGGCAGAGTCATGAGGACAGTGTTTCTGAGTTAACAAGCCTGTCCACCCCCACAGCCTGTGAGGATAAATGAGGTCACATTTATATCTGTACCCCAAAGGCAAAGTTCCTAGCCTATTCCCTCTGGTTGGGAGAAATTTCAGCCTTTTCCAGAAGATTGCCATTACAAAGATTCCCGATAGTCCCTGGGAGAGGTCTGGATATACATAAATGTGGTGGCTCCCTGGGGGCTTCCTCCTCACAGGAAGTCGATGCTTAAGCCCTTGGGGATGAGCTGAGCACCCAGGCCCTCTGGAGACCTTGCCAATCAGCCATTAGACATCAGAAGGATCCAGAACTCTAACACTGAAGAGGGCATGGGAGCCCCCTGGGTCTTGGAGCACCTGGGTCTCGCTGACTACCTCTCAGTCAGCAGTGCCTGCTGGCATCTGCCCCTTTACTGCCAGCTGGGGTGCACCCAGCAAACCTGCCTGGCCTCCAGTGCTCACTGCATGGGGCTCACAGTCAGCTTTCCGTTCTCCGGGGCGCTCCTATAGATCAGTCCCTGCAGACCCCGTGCCGAGTGCAGCCCAGTCCCTCACCAGAGCACTATGCAAGTCTTGGCCCCTTGGCTATGTGGGGCTGAGGACAGGAGTGGAAGACAGTGCTACAAGACAAGGCGTGGTGGGATTCAGGAAGACCCTTCCTCTGTCCCCATCCTAGGCCCTGCCCCTCTGCTCCCAGGGCGTGATGGTGGAGGCACACAGCTGAAGATATGGGCGAAGGTGCCACCCACTCCCCTTGTGCGTCATCCCAAGTGTGAGCCCATGTGCTAAGAGATAATGCTTCCCCACTAGCATGTGCATTGTGTGTAGATGTGTAAGTGTGCATGTGTTTGTATGCATGTGTGTATATGTCTACATGAATGCATCATGCCCATATGTATACTTGTATATCCACACATGTTTTGTGTGCATGTGCATGCATGCAATTGTGTATGTTTCTGTGTGTTCATGTCTATGTGAGTGTGCATGTGTGTATGTGTTGCACGTTTGAGACAATAGCACAATTTGAGAGCACTCTCCCTCTTTCTCTTGCCCTTAATTATACCCCACACCTCCCCACCTCACAACAAAAGTTGTGCACTATTCTCACCATCTTCCTGTGCCTCTCACTCTTTAAAATGATGCCCCTGCGCAGTCACTTCCTTTTAGTGTGTGGGGAGACTCAGAGGAAAACAGGCAGCCAGCACTCAGCAGAACCATGAGCTGGAAGCCAGAGAGCAGAACATCTGGGTTTTGGACCTGACATTGAGCACTGAGTTCTGCTTCCTCCTGCAGAACTAAAGGGCTTGAATCACCTGCCCCTTATTGCCAGCTCCATGTCTGTTTATTCTAGAAGTAACTCCATGATGCTGTACCGTGTGAGTGTATGGTACTGGGATTTAGGAAATCTTTTGTAATGACTGTGTGAGAAACCCCGCGGTGCCCCTACTGCGCATAAAGTATGGTGCGGGTTTGGAGACAATGGAGATGTATTTTCTAAATTACATCCGAAGGCAGTGGCTTTGAGGAAAGGAGGTTGGAGCTTTTTATCAACATGCGTTTTGTCTTCAGTGTACTATGTGGCTTCTTTGTGGATGTGCTTTGGGAAACTTGACTATAAACTTGGATCTAATTTTCCTAGAGAGGTTACACTGGGAGAAATGCTTCTGTTCTGAGAGACTGTCTTAACTCCGCTAAGGGGGCGGGGAGGATGTCATCTGGCAGAACAGAGTTTAGGTGATGGAAAGCTTTTCCTAACCCCAGAGGTGGCCCTTAACGCTTGCCTGCCTGTAGGAAGGGGCAGGTGTGCGGCAAGCAGCTTATGGCAGGCAGCCTGGGCTTGTCCTTGAGTTTCTTTCATGTGTGAAATAGTGTCAGTTACAGCACAGCAGCTCTGGAGGTCTTGTAGGGCCCATGAAATACATGTTCTTAAAGCTCTTCTCATTATAAAACTGCAAAGACAAGATTTGTCTGAGCACCAAGCTCAAGCTGAGTGCCAGAGGTCTGCCAGAACGTGAGCCCATGCCTGGGTCTCTCTCTATTTGAATGTTATCAGAATGTCAAAGTCTGGCAATGGCCTTGGGTAGCAGACCTAGGGAAAAATAGCCTCTTTCTCCTAAGGTTCTTGTGAGGACCAGATTCGTGCCCAAGGCCTTCGTGCCATGCCTGGTGGTTGTCATGATCAGAGGGCCCTGAGGAGCTGGGGTGTGAAGATCTAAGAGGGCGGCAGTGCAGAGGGGCACATGGTGGCCGAGGAGACGGCAGTGCAGAGGGGTGGTAACATGGTCTCCTCTTACATCGCAGCCGAGCTGGAGTTCGCCCAGATCATCATCATCGTTGTGGTGGTAACAGTGATGGTTGTGGTCATTGTCTGCCTGCTGAATCACTACAAAGTATCCACGCGGTCATTCATCAACCGCCCGAGTCAGAGCAGGAGTCGAGAGGACAGGCTGCAGCAGGTAAGTGTGCTGCCCAGGCCTCTGGACAGCTGCAGGGGTGCAGCGGGGGCCACGAGTACCACAAAGCAGGATGACCTCTCCTGTCAACCCACCACAGTCCAGAAATCCTGCAAACTCTCTATTGGAGGTTAATACACTTTCAGAAAAGCATGTGCATCAGTGAATTCTCACAAATTGAGCACACCTGTGTAGCCAGCACCCAGTCAGCAAAGTGACAGGTGCAGCCGCCAGAAACATGCTGGGCCCCCTTCCAGGCACGCTGGGCTGAAGACAACAATGGCCTGGATGACTATGAGCACAGAGAGCCTGCTTTTCCTCACTTTCTTGTGAACTTTATAACAGTTGTCACACAGTAGGTGTCTGCCTTCTTTACTCACATCACACTTGTGAGGTCCATCCATACTGTTATGGAGAGGGCTGCTCCTAAATGCACTCGGGCTTGCAATCTGCATTAGTAAGACTGAGGAGCGGTGGTCGAAACAAGGGCTCGGCCTCCTCCGTGAGTCAGGGCAGGTTGTGCACGCGGGGTGGTGGGGTGGGCTTACAGAACAGCCCTTCGTAAGGCTCTACAGGTTGGCATCTCAAGGACTCTAGCTACTTCTGAGTCACCCTCTTCCTCTGGAAAGTAAAACAGTGATATTCAGTTAAGCTGCTCTATGATATATCTGTACCTGGTAGCCCAAGGGTCACTAGAACTTTCTATTCTGAGCTAGTTTTATAATCTATGATTCTGGTGGCTTTTAGTGAAAGGCTTGGGAATGGTGAATTTAGGCACCTATAAATTCTTGGGTTTGGTGGTGGGCAAAGGAGGCAGCATTCCCCCATAGTACTCAGCCTCTGAGTGTGTGTGTCAGGGCCAAGGTGACTGGTGACTCCCTTAGGGAGACCGTCATGAGTGTGGGGGTGCAGCTGCCCTGCTGGGTATGGTGTCTCCCAGCCCAGGGCCCCTTAGGAGGTCAGAGCCCTGCCTTATTAGGGCTACAGAGTTGTTCACTTAACCATCAGTTCTGCTATCCCTGTGGGTGGGACTCACACTTGCCAAGCGTTCTGTGTCTGTAGCATGGCAAGGGAGAGAAAGGGACAGGGCTTTTGTGTGCCACCATCAGATGCACAGAGATGAGAAAGCATGCCATGATAGCTACTGGGGTCAGTTCTGACAAAGACCCCTGTCTCCCACTTGCTTTCTCTTCTTGTCTTCTGCTGTCCCCTTCCTCCATTTCCCTGGATCCCCAGTTCATCCACAAGTCCCCTGCAGCCTTGTTCACATGGCTTTCATCGCACCAGGATGGTTTCCCCTCTGTTGTCCTGGCAGTCTGCTGCCTGCCGGTCCAGACTCACTGAACACTGGTGTCCTCAAGCCCGCTTATATAAGGGCAGCTCTGTGCCCTGAAAGAGGAAACTGATTCTTCTGAAGTTCTGAACACAAAATTCATGTAATTCTTCTGAGTTTAAAGAGAATGGACACAGCAGCAGTTTCAGAACTACAAAAGAATCAGCTATCATCACTTTGCCTAAGCCTTCATGCAAGGACCATAAATGCCGACCCCTCCCCTCCAGGAGAAATAGGTAAAACTATCCCACTCATCATCATCAAGTTTCCATGGAGTACCTGCCACAGATTTGTCCAAGTTCCGCATCTTATACTTTCAGCTCCAAGCCCCAGAGTGCTTGGAGTCACTGCTCAGGCTGCTTTTCCAGTGTCTGGCCTAATCCCCTCACCACCCACCTGCCAGCCTCCCCTCAGATTTGCTTCTGGGATCTTTCTTCCACCTGATTTGCCCCGTTGTGGATGGTGAGGTGGCTCCTTCCTCTATTCCTTGATGCATACCTATGCGTACCTCCTCTCACTGTTCCCATTCATTGTTGCCTTAGCGTCTACTCACCGGCCTCTGTCTCTAGAGTGGCAGCTCCCTGCCCAGTCAGGTGATGGGACAGGCACACAGCTAGTCATACTGTATAATATAAGGACCAACAAAGAGGGGAAACTGGAAGACAGCTTCACAAAGAGAAAAAAAAATTCAAGTGTTTTCCCTTGGGATGTGTGTTCTATTTCATTGGGAAGTGGGTCCCCATGGAGCCCTCCACAGAGATAGCACTTTGCCTGTGTCTACCCTGCTCCAGGGCTGATGGGTAGCAGGGCCTCCTATTCTCAAAACCAAGAAAGTAATTAAGTGACTTGCAGAGGTTCCTTCAGGGCTATACACTTATGGCAAGGGAAGAGAGTCAATGCTGAGATTGTGTCTATAGACATCTTCATCACTGTCCATGTCTAATTTGTTAACTAATGCTTGAAGGTTTTGCCCCTGAGAGCTCATTACGGGTGTTGTTGCTTCTCGGGGCTGGGATTGTCCTTTTCAATAAAATGGGAATGTAGATCTTACACTGCTTCGCAGTGGGCTGTGTTCTACGTTTCATAAACTCAATTTGTATTTCTACACAGTGACAGAAACAGGCTAGTCCTGGCTGTAGCTTCACCTCATGACTGGGACCATTAGCCTAGTCTCTAGTCCAAGGATGGAAGACAGAGGGTAAGGAGAAAACTGGACTTCTCTCCTGGGCACAGAGGTCTAGTAACGTTGTGGTGCACCATCATTCGTGTGCAGACCACCTGCCTAGGAACGTAATATCTCACCAGGCTTCTTGCCTCCCAGTCACTTACTTACATATCCTGCCTAAAATGTCTTTAAGAAATGCCAGTTTCCATAATACAGTACAGGGGGTCCTCGGGTTATGACACAGTTCCATTCCCATAGCAGTGACGTAATTCAAATTTTGATGGAAGTCACTTACCTGTCCTAACACAATGGTAAAATCATAATCTAGAGCATGAAAACACAACTAAGCCACAGACGAAGGAAAAGGACATAATATACTGTACTGTACGTGTTACTGCGTATCCTTCCGACACGCGCAGCACCATACTTGTTCTCCCCTGTAGCCCATAAGTGTGATGCTCACGGTGCAAGCCGAAACACTCATGTCTCAATTTTTTAAAGTTTTTATGGGAATGAGCATTGTAAACTCAAAATGTTGTATGTTGAGACTCTTGTGACCTGAGGACCCCCCTGGGAAAGCTATCTGATTCATTTACACTCATGATTTGCAACCAGGGGTGGTTTTCACCTCTAGAGGACATTTGTCAATGTCAGAAGACTCTTTTGGTCATCTCAACTGAGAGTTGCTACAGGGATCCTCTAAAAACCCCGCACAGGTCAGCCCCCACAACAAAGAGTGATCCGACCCCCAGAGCCACTTGTGCTGTCGTGGGGAATCCCTGGTCTTTCCAGGGGCAGAATGCCACACTTCCCAGCAGTTCAACAGAAAATATTGGGGCCCTCAGAGAAACTGCATGTTCAGAGGGTCCTAGTTGGGGATTCTGCCTTGGGGACAGTTTCCCTTCAGCTATTTCTGCCTCCTTTTTCACTCAGTCATTTACTAGACATGAGCCAGGCACTGAGCAAGATCATGAAGAAACAATGCAATGTGTCCCTGCCATGCTCTGTCCCTGACCCTCACCCCAGTGTCAGCAATGCCCACTAGTCTAATGCTAATTGGCATCCTCTCAGTCCTTCTGAGTTTAAGTTGCCCTTCAGGGAGGTGGCTCTTCCTCAGCATCCCATTGTGATGCCCTGTGCCAAGCAGCCTCCTGTCCTAAAGGGCTCAGAAGGAGCTAGGCAGGGGCATGGCTGGACAGTGACAGTGTAGGGGGAAGGCCCTGCTCTTACTTACAAAGTGCTCCAGTGGTGGCCTCTGGACTGGCCATGACACAGTGCAGATTTGCACTCCTTGCAGCAAAAGTGACTGCTAAAGAAGGTTTGCGGTTGTTGCTGTCCGTGTGGTTTCATGTCTGTTGTCCAAGTACCTCAGTGCTCCTGAAGTGCCTTTCACTTTGTCAGTATATAAATCCTGCCTTCCCAAGAGCCTCCGCGGTGGGGCCCAGCTGGTTGGCAGCTTGTGAGTGTGGGCACCACCACCGGGCTCCCTGTGGGTGAGCCTGTACATTGCTGGGACCTACTTACTTCTGGGGCCTTTTGGCCCATTTGTTCTAGAACTATTTGCGGTCTCCCTAAGCATGTTAGTAGAAGGTATATATTTATTTTAGACTGGTATGAGAAGGGTTGGGCATCTTAATTTATCAACTTCTAGGTAATTTGGTTTAACACCGTTGGTTAAATTTTATTTTAATATATTTCTGCTGGAAGACTTGATAGCCAAGATGGAGATATAAAGGACAAGATTTGGGTTTGTTCTTGAGAAGGAGGCTTGCTGAACATGTGGGTGTTAGGATTTGGTTGAGTGAACTTCACCACCCTGGCTCAGCTGCCCTATTCTCACTAGTGGGTTTTCCACAAACCCAAACGAAAAAGCCAGGCTGAGGTCAAGAAGACCTTAGTAACTCTGAATAACCCCAGTTTTTGGAGAAAGTCTCCTTCTGGGAAATGATGGCGTGGACCAGTTGCCCCTTTGGGCCAAGTGCCAGACTCGTCCTGATTCAGGAAGGTTTTCTTTGTACAGTCAAAGGCACCTTCCTCAGTGAGGGCAGAGCCCTCACCCTGACTTTCCCACGCCCCGTCTTCCTCACGCCCCACCATTTCCCCAGTTTCCTCTCTAGCTGACTCCAACAGTGCCTGTTAGAAGAACACACTTCCTGTGCCAGGTCCCCTCTGGCCAAGACAGGAGTAGATGGAGTTGCATTGGCTGAGGCCAGTCAGCCTTCACCACCAGTGTCTCTGAGAAACTGTTCCAGGGGAGTTCAGGGGATGGGGCAGACTAGCTCTGAATTTAGTGGAAGCAGCCATTTCTGAATGAAAATGAAAGTCCAATTACAGAAAAAGTAAATCCTTTCAATTACAGCAAACAGCAGTGAGTGGGTTTGTGATATAAACTTGATGTGTTCTTTCTGAGTTAACCTTGGCTTATTTTTTTTTAGAGTCTGGTTTATGTGATTTCAGAGTTTCGAGACTGTCTAGATTTCTTTTCACTACCTTAGACTGCCAAGTAATAGGAAAACAATAAAGGGGCATAAATATTCGAGACACAGCCCGGGAGATGTTTACACGCGTCGCTGGCGCCTTTCTTGCCAGAGTTGGCAAAGACCTGAGCAGCCTTCTCGAATGCTCTGCAGCCCGGCCTGGTGGGGCCAGCCAGCCTGCCTGGATAGCCCAGGGCTTGGTGGGTACTGGGCAAGTCCCATGTGGCCATTTACCAAGGAACGGCAGAGAAATGGGAACATTTTACATCGTTTGGACCATATAAAATAGTGGTTATTCAACCATTTTGACCTATAAAAACAGCAATTTCAATTAAAAATTAACAAAAGGAGTAACATCAGATATTGCTTCATGACTAACTGCTGCAAGGTTTAAATCATTGTGAAAATGTGGATGCCTGAGCCTTTCTCTGGAGAAATCATCAGGCTGGCTCTCGGTACAACCAGAGCTACCCCAGTCCGGGGCGGGGGCAGGGGGTACAGGGAAGCAGCCATGGGTTTCCCCCAGCTGTTGGGAAGAAGGATGAAGACTAAGATGGCAGCTGTGTTGGTACAGAAACTTGAGTTCCTTAGATCCGAAGTGCCCTGAGACTCTCTCTACAGAAGCTGTAGTCTCAACCTGGGGTGTGGCCAGTGTGTGTGGTTTTCCGCACAGGGTGTTCTGACGAAACTCGGATGAACTTGTAAAAATGAGATTTCACATAAGTATTGGAATGAACATCTTTTCTTGAACAGTCAGCAAATCGCATACTGGTCTCTATTCCTTCCTGCACCCCCAGCCTGGGGCTACAGAGGACCTACCACTCAGGATGGGCTGGTGCCCACCTTCTGGCTGCGGTTCTATCTTTCTTTGAGGATTGTTTGTAGAGAAAATATTATTCTGTACTCATGCTTTTACCAAAAGGGTGAAAACAAAAGATTGAGGGCCACTGATTTCCATAAAAATGGAGAGAATTTCCTTGTAGCTATAAAGATCATTTCCATGAGGTTAAGAGCTTAACCCACTGTGCCTGGGCCAACAGAGTATATAGCATTTCCTGTGCCCTGCCCAATGTGTTCCTCCGGGCCCTTGCTGTCCAGTAATCACCCCAGGGTAGGGCCCTCCTCTCTGTGGCCAAGAGGGCAGAGTTGACTGAGGGCTCCTTTCTATTGGCCTTGGGACCATGGTTGGCCTAAGGACGGGCAGTTCTGGTCACATCTAAGAAGCAGGTCAGGAATCCATCACACTGAGCTCAGAGCTCACAGAGCTTGAGGAGCCTACAGGCTGTATCCTGAGGTCCAGTGAAGGGCACAGGGTGGGGGAGTCACCACACATGCAGTTCATTGCCACTGTTTCTGAAGAGCTAGACCACTGTGCACCTGCCTTTTCATATTTCTACCTACTTCATCTGAATTTATAAAAGCATTTCTAAGGTGATAGAAATGAGCTATTTTCATCCAGTAAGGTACAACACAGTGAAATAAAGGGCTTGAAGATGCATTGATCATAGATATGTCTCTGACATTCCAGACTGAAGAGTGCCACAGTCTTCATTTAGTGTCCAGTGAGATGAAAGACAGCAGGGGACAGTTTACCTGTGAGTGAGGCAGATTCTTGCTGCAACATAAGACCCGAACATTTGTTGTCAGCTGTGTGCAGTCACAATTCTCCATTATTTCATGAGCCACCAAAATGCATTTCCAAAGGTTGAAGGGACTCCAAGGGACAGGTCAGCTACTACTGTCAACTCCAAGCACAGGGTTCCTACCATCAGCCACGCTGTTTCTCGCACTAAGAGTATATTCACACAGTCAAGCTGCCAGACTGGTCATTTAAAAAGTTTTACTCTTTAGTGTTTCCAATTGAAAATTAGAAGGTTGATCATTTTAACCGCTTCAAAATGAGAATGTCCAGTATGAGAAGGAGGAGGCGATGTTGCTGGCAAAAACTGGATAAGGGTGCTGGGCATCTCTGTTACATGGCAGATTCTCATCTGAACAGAAGTGACAGAGTTTTCCAATAGTCAAGAGTCATCTTTAAAACACTTTGAGTAGGTCAGACAGTCCCACTTACATTGGCATTGCTCACAACAGTTTTGAAATTACCTCCAAAGCTTGCAGTTCATGCTCTGGAAAATTTTCAGGGATTTTTTTTTTATTCTATCTGATAATGGCAGGTGTTCCTTTCTCTTATTTGTTCTTTGAGGGTTGATTTGAGTTTTGGTACCATCCAAAATCTATTTAGAGTTAAATTTTATGAATGATGTGACTGATCAAGTTAAATGATACAGTGTTGGTGCATAGCCAAGTATGACTCAATTAGTAAAAATGATGTTGTTCAAGTTACAAACTGATATTGTAGAGAAAGGTCAGGAAGGACTCACAGAGAAACTGACGGCTTCCTCTGGGGAGGAGCCGGGATGGGAAGAGGTAGCCAAAGGGAGTCTGGTCTATGTTGTTAAATTTTTATGGTAAGAATGAATTAAGGTATCGTTTTTACAACTAAAACTATCCTCAACTCACATAAACTAATGCTGAAGGCAATTTCAATGATGTTCTGAGCATCTATAGATTCCCAAGGTAACTCATTTGAACATGGTTTTATATTGTGACCAAAATATGCTAAAATTAGATTTTTAAATAAAAATAATGAGAAATTTTATAAACCAAAGAACTTTAATAATCTTTTTAAATAGGTATTAGCATTAATAATCTAATGATATAGTTGGTTTCTTTCGTTTGATTTTACTTAACCCTTGAAAGTTGGTATGGTTATTTTGAGGGGGGAAATATGTTCTAAATTACCCTAATTCTGAGCGGCACTTGTTAGGGGACTCCCCAGAGCTATCAAAGATGCCAAGAAAGGAAGCCAGGTTCTGGCCCTGTGTTAATTCCCTACCAGCTTCTTGACCTTGGGGAAAGCATTTGCCCTGTATCTGAGCTTCCTCTTGCACCCTAAGGAGGTGACTGTGCCAACTTAGGCCCTTGGTCGGCAAACCGCGGCTTGCAAGCCACATGCAGCTCTTTGGCCCCTTGAGTGTTTAGCAAATGCCAGCTTAGGAGTACCCTAATTAAGTTAATAACAATGTACCTACCTATATAGTTTAAGTTTAAAAAATTTGGTTTTCAAAAGAAATTCAATCGTTGTACTATTGATATTTGGCTCTGTTGACTAATGAGTTTGCCGACCACTGAGGGTGGACAGAGTGTGGTTTCACATTTCCTTGTTGCCCTGGGCTCTCTGGTTCCCAGGCTGGTTTCTCATGCAGTCTAATTGCTCACTCTCCTTTAGCACCAAGCCCTAACTCCTTTTCTGCTTGCTCCTCAAGGCTTATAGACCTCCCTGATCTATTATACTATTCTGGAAATAGAAAGGATTTCCTTTCTTTTCTTTCCAACATGCCTTCCTGGATGATTTATCTTTCTCTTAAGGGACATGCCCTAAATTGAGTAGAGTTGGAAGGGAAATATTAGTCTTGAGAAGTCTGATGATCGATTCCCAAGGAGGAATAAAAGGGAAAATACTGGAGAGAACATGGTGATTGGTATCTAGAGGTATTGCCTTTACATGTAAGCTGTTACTGCCATCTAGGGTGGAAAAGATAGTAATGCTAAAGCATTTGGATGGTAGAGAGGTTACATGAGAAAAGGGAAGAAAGAAAATTTATTTTTATAAGAAGGTAAAGTTGTTGCTAAATATCCAAAGTTCAGTCTTATCTATGCTTTGAAATTCTTACTCTTGGGCAGGAAGAAATATATATTTTCAAATATTTGAAGCCATACAATACATTCATTCATTGAGAGGAACCCTTGAGTAGAAGCCAAATTATCTACCAATTGCCTTGCTTTACCACAAATGGACTATTTTACCTCTAGTGAGTAATGTACCCAAGGGGGCCTCAGTGTCATCCTATCTAAAATGAAGGATTATTGGCTTAAATCAGAGACTTTCAGATTGTTTTTTACTATGTAGAACAGTAAGAAATGCATTTTATACCATGATCCACAATACTTACATTAAGGCAAAGGTTTCACCAAACAATATTTACAGACAATGATATTTTCTATTCTGTTTCATTTTTTCAAATGCTGGCTGTGACCCACTTAAATGGATTTTCTAGCTTTCTGTGAGGTTGCAACTCACAGTTTGGAAAATGTTGTATTAGATGTTTTCAGTCCTCAAACCTGATGATCCTGTGATCCCTGGCATGTGGTAAGGAGAATTTAGTGCAGTACATAAAGCCAAGAAGGTTCAGGGTATGGGAGTGACCTTGCACATGGTCACAGTGCACATGAACCAAGGCAGCAGGCTTCAACCACAGCTCAAGCGGGAGTGCCAGTAAATCATGGTCATAACCATGACATTTACCCTCTTTTAATAATATAAACCTATCTTGGCCTGACCTGTGGTGGCACAGTGGATAAAGCATTGACCTAGAATGCTGAAGTTGCTGGTTCGAAACCCTGGGCTTGCTTGGTCAAGGCATATATGGGAATTGATGCTTCCTGCTCCACCCCCTAGTCTGTCTGTCTGTCTCTCTGTCTCTCTCTCTCCAAAAATGAATAAATAAAAATAAATCTAAAAAAAACAAAACAAAACAATATCAACCTATCTTTTGGGTGAAAAAAGATTCAAAAGATATAAAAATAAAAGATTATAAAAGAGTATTATGAACAGTTATGTATCAACAAATATAATAACATAGATGAAATGGACAGATTCCTAGAAACACACTCTACTGAGACTGAATCTTGAAGAAACTGAAAATCTGAATAGATCCTGTAACTAGTAAGTTGAATGACTCAATATTTGAAAATCTCCCAACAAGGAAAATCCCTAAACCAGATGGCTTCACTACCAAACATTTAACAAAGAATTGACACCAATACTTTTCAAACTCATTCCAAAAAATGAAGAGAAAGGAACACTTTCTCATTCATTCTGTGAAGCCAGTATTTTTACTCTAATACCAAAGCCAGACAAAAACACAACAGGAAAAAACAACAACAACAAAAAACCATTATCCCTTATGAGTATTATGCAGAAATCCTCAACAAAATACTAGCAAACTGAATTTGGTAACATACTAAAAGGATTACATACCATGACCAAGTGGAGTTTATTTTTGTAATGCAAAGATGGTTTTACATATGAAAATCAGTGTAATACACCAATTAACAAAACAAAGGGGAAAAATATAAGTGATCCTCTCATCATACAGAAAATATATTTAACATAATTCAGTACTTTTTCATGATAAAAAACATCCATCAAACTAGGATACATGGAAATTATCACAACATAAGAAAGGCATCTATGGAAAGCCCACAGTTAACATTGTACTCAATGGTAAAGGACTGAAAGCTATTCCTCTAAGATCAGGAACAGGACAAGGAGACATGCTTTAACCACTTCTTTTCAACATAGTATTTATTGGAAGTTTTAGCCAGAGCAATTAAGGGGGGAAAAAAGGCATTCCAACTCTAAAGGAAAAGTTATCTCTGTTCACAGATGACATGATCTTACATGAAGGAAACCTAAAGATTCCAACAAAGAACACAGATTTAGTGCAATCCCTATCAAAATCTCAATGTTTCTTGCAGAAATAGAAAAGTCCAACCTAAAGTTCATGTGCTATCTCAAGGAACCCCCATTCCCAAATTGCCAAAATAATATTGGAAAAGAATAACAAAGTTGGACATCTCACACTTTCTGATTTCAAAACTTACTGCTAAGCTACAATAACAAACAGTACAGTATTAACATAAAGAGACATGTAAACCAATGGAATGGAATAGAGCCCAGCAACAAACTTTTCCATATATGATCAAATGACTTTTGACAGTGGTGCCAAGACCATTCAAAGAGAAAGGACAGTATTTTCAAAACTGTTAAAACTGGATATCCACATGCAAAATATTTTATACCATATATATAAAAAAATAACTCTATATGGATCAAAAACCTAAATGTAAAAACTAAAACTATAAAACTCTTAAAAAAAACTATGGTGAGAAAACTTTATGACATTGGTTTTGGGAAGGATTTCTTGGATATGACATCAGAAGTATAGCAAAAAAAGAAAAATATAAAACTGGCCTTTAGAAATTAAAAATGTTGGTTTGTCAAAAGACACTATCAAGAATGTGAAAGAGAACTCATAATGGGAGAAAATATTTGTAAATCATCTATCTGATAAGTGTTAATATTCAGAATATATAAAGAAC
This sequence comes from Rhynchonycteris naso, assembly GCA_037038555.1. Taxonomy (NCBI): domain Eukaryota; kingdom Metazoa; phylum Chordata; class Mammalia; order Chiroptera; family Emballonuridae; genus Rhynchonycteris; species Rhynchonycteris naso. The sequence goes on along the minus strand of CM072999.1, from coordinate 194,446,323 downwards.
TCCTGGCTCTGGCCAGTTGTCTCAGTGGTAAAACATCAGCTTGGCGTGTGGATATCCTGGGTCCTAGTCCTGGTCAGGACACATAGGAGTAGAGCCCATCTGCCTCTCTACCCCTCCCCCTCTTGCTTCTCTCACTCTCTCTCTTCTCCTCCTGCAGTCATGGCTCAATTGGAGTGAGCCCTAGGCACTGAGGATAGCTCCATGGCCTCAGGCACTAGAAGAGCTCTTGTCGCTCAGCAGCAGATGGGCAGAGCATCGCCCTCTAGTGGGCTTACCTGATGGATCCCAGTCGGGGCACATGTGGGAGTCTGTCTCTCTGCCTCCCCTCCTCTCACTGAATTAAAAAAAAAAAAAGAACTCCTATAACTCAACAATAAGATAATGGACAGCCCAATTTAAAAATAGGGAAAGGACTTAAATAAACATTTTTCCAAAGAAGATACACAAATGGCCAATATGAATATGGGAAGAGCTCAGTATCATAATTGTGATGGCTAATCTTATATGTCAGTATGACTGTGCTAAGCAATGCCCAGATGGCTGATTAAACATTATTTCTGGATGTTCCTGTGAGAGTAATTCCAGAAGAGATTAATATTTGACTTAATAGAATGAATAAAGAAATTCTGCCCTCACCAATGTAGATGTGCATCTTCCCATTCCTCACAGACCTAAATAGAACAAAAAGTTGAGGAAGGCAAATCATTTTCTTCTTGAAGTGGGACATTCTATACTCTTGCCCTCTGACATTGGAGCTCCTGGATGTTGGGCATTTGGAGTTTAAAACTTACACCAGGATAAGAGGCATTTATGGTAGGGCTCCAGAGAGAAGATAAACCCGGTTTGTTTGGGTTTTTGTCTGCCAGGGCTCGGGAAGGGGAGAAAGAAACTCAGAGTTACTGGGTCTTCTTCAGCTAGGAGGAGTGGAGATTGGGAAGCATTTGGAGAGACACTGAACCAAAGTGGCAGCAGAGCAAGGGGTCATTGCCGGTGTTTCAACGAGCTTCTGGCAACCTGCTCTCCAGACAAAAAGAGAGATATAATGTGTGTCCCCCAGACTGCCAGTTTCCATCTCTCTCCCCTCATGCTTATGGAGAATGGCAGGGACATACCCCACAACAAGTTCTATAGGGCCGCTATTTCCCCTGAAGATCAGAAGTGCTCTGTCTTGTTCACTGGTCTGTTGAGACACAGGGAGGAGGAGCATACGGAGGCCTGAGATTGCCATTGCTAAAGCCGTAAACCTCACAACACACCCCACCACCCATTATTGCGAATGCAGCCCCACCTCCATCATTACGACAGTAGCTTCTCAGTGGAGGTCAGCCTGGAAATTTCACAGAGCTAACTAATACTTGTAATCCAGCACCATCTACTATAAAATAATAGAAAAACCTCTCCTCTTGCTATTTGTTTGGGTTCTTTCTTTCTGTTGTTGTTCTGTTTATTTGTGATTACTGTTTTTAGTTTTCATTCTTTTTCTCTTTTGTCTTTCATTTTTTAAATTAATTTATTTGAATTTTTATTTTTTAATTTATTTTTATTTTATGTTATTGTTTTATGTTTGATATCTTAATAATACCACTCTTAAATGCCATCAAGGCAGAAAAGAATAAATATCAAGACTATACAAAATAGAGATGCAGTTCAGAAAGAAAATTTTAAATATCCAGAAAACTACTTTAATCTCATGGATACCTTGGAGTTAATTGATAGATAATTCAGTATTGAAGTTCTGAAAAAATCGGAATTATAAGAAAACAATGATAAGCAATTTCAGGAGCTGAGAAAAGAAAACAAATACTTCACCAAGGAGATTGAAACTTTATAAATAGAGATGAAGAACTCAATACATGAATTGAAAACTGAGGTAGCAAGTTTAACTACCTGCTCACAAAAATTAGGGGATCAGGGAATTGAAGATACTCCAGTACTTTCAGCCTTTTGTATAGTGCATTTTCACCAATGAAAGTTGGTTTTGCATCTCATTTGCATCATTGGACAACTTTCTTTGACTTGTCGTTTGCTTTTCTGATGTTCTTATTTAATTTAAAAAAATCAAATGCTTTTTTTTTTATCACTTTATATTCATTTTGAAATATCCTCAATTGATAGTGGAGAGAATCAGTGAAATCAAAGACAGGGTACTAAAGATGATACAGAGGGAAAAGAAGAGGGGGGCTCAAGAATTTTTTTTGAAGTAAGAGGCAGGGAGGCATAGAGACAGACTCCTGCAGGTGCTCCAATCAGGATCCACCCAGCAAGCCCCCTAATGGGCTATGCTCTGTCCATCTGGGGCTACTACTCCATTGCTTAGCAACCGAGCTATTTCAGCATCTGAGGCGAGGCCATGAAGCCATTCTCAGCTTCCAGGGCCAACTTGCTCGACTGTTCGAGCCATGCTGCAGGAGAGGAAAAAAGAGAAAAGGAGGAGGGGGTGGGGTGGAGAAGCAGATGGTCAATTCTCCTGTGTGTCTAGACTAGGAATCAAGTCGATATTGTACCACTGAGCCAACTAATGTGGGCTGAGGCTCAAGAATTTTTTAACAATTAGAGAGCTCTATTAGAATTTCTGACTCCATCTGAAAGAGCACTATAAGAATAATGGGCCTGACCAGGCGGTGGCTCAGTGGATAGAGTGTCGGACTGGGATGCAGAAGACCCAGGTTTGAGACCCCGAGGTCACCAGCTTGAGCACGGGCCCATCTGGCTTGAGCAAAAGATCACCAGCTTGGACCCAAGGTCGCTGGCTCTAGCAAGGGGTTGCTCAGTCTGCTGAAGGCCTGAGGTCAAGGCACATGTGAGAAAGCAATCAATGAACAACTAAGATATCGCAATGGCAATGAAAAACTAATGATTGATGCTTCACTTCTCTCTCCATTCCTGTCTGTCCCTATCTATCCCTCTCTCTGACTCTCTCTCTGTCCCTATGAATATATATATTTTTTAAAAAAAGAATAATGGGCATATTAAAAGAAGAGAGGGTGAAGGGAATGGAGAGCCTATTGAAACAAATAATGAGACTTTCCCAAGCCCGTGTACAGAGTTAGATTCATGAATCCAAGGAGAAAACAGAATGTTGAGTTATCTTAACCCAAACAGGCCTTCTCCAAGGCACATTGTAATAAAATAATAAAAAATCAATGACAAAGAATCCTCAAGGCAGCTAGGGAAAAGAAGAACATAACATAAAGGAAGGCCCATTAGGTTATCATCAGACTTCTCAGCAGAAACTCTACAAGCCAGAAGACAGCTGACCCAAACATTCAAAGTACTGAAAGAGAGGAATTAACAGCCAAGAATACTAGATCCGTCAAAGTTATCTTTCAAATATGAAGGAGAAGTAAAAACTTTTCCAGACATACAGAAACTGAGGAAATTTATCACCAGAAAACCTCCACTACAGGAAATGCTCTAAGAGGTTATTGGATCAGACAAAAAACAAAAAACAAATTAAACTACAAGTAAAAGCTCCAACAGGTCACAATAAAAATAAGGATAATCTGTGACAATAACATAAAAGGTGAGAGGACAAAGATCTGCAGTAGCAAAGGACAATGGAGTGCAGAAGAACTCATGTATATATGAAAATGTTTTTCTTAATAACCTAATGGTAACAATGCATGGGGTGGGGGAAAAGAAATGCATAGCATAAAAAGGAAGCTGAAAAGAAGTATGGAATACCATCAAACAAAAACAATTGACAGAACCAAAGGAGACACAGAGCTACCAGAAAACAAAATATAAAATAGCTATAGGAAATCCTTATGCATCAATAATTACCCTAAATGAAATGGACTAAACTCAACAATGAAGAGTCACAGAGTAGCATATTGCATCTAAAAGCAAAACCCAACCATATACTGCCTTCTGGAAACACATCTAAACTGTACAGACAGAAGTAGATTTAAAGCAAAAGGTTGAAAAATGATTCTCCAAGCAAATGATACCCAAAAAAAAGCATTGTAGCCACACTTATAGCTGACAATGTTGACTTCAAGACAACAAAGGTAACAAGAGACAAAGGTGGACATTTCAATAATGATCAAGGGGACATTATATCAGAATACATAACACTTCTTACTATATATACACCAAATCAGGGAGCACCAAAATATATAAGACATCTACTAACTAATTTAAAAATAGAAGCAGACAAAAACACAATCATACTTAGAGATACCAACACACCATTGATAGCTTTAGATAGATCATCCAAACAGAAAATCAATGAAGAAGTATCAGTTAAATGACACACTAGCTCAAAAGGATATACTAGACCAGTGGTTCTTAACCTTTCTTGAGGTACTGAACCCACCAGTTTCATATGCGCATTCACCGAACCCTTCTTTAGTGATAAATAAAATATGATTTTTTTCCCCAAATTCAAGACATAGGTATATGTTTTTTTCCTGGTGCACAAAATGAGCTGTGCCTGAACATCACCTTGCTCAAAGAATAAAACCAACAAAGTGCATGAACTCACAACAAATTACGGTATTACTTTATTCTGGCCTCCGCGGCAGAGGCTTCTCTGAACCCCTGAGACCGACTCATCGAACCCCTAGGGTTCGAGAGAACCCAGGTTAAGAACCACTGTACTAGACATTCACAAATCATTTCATCCCAGAACATCAGATTATACATTCTTTTCTAGTGTGGATGGAACATTCTCAAATATAAACCATGTGTTGGGGCACACAACTAGCTTCAACAAATACAATTGAAATTATATCAAGAATATTCTCATATCATCATGCTCTGAGATTAGAATTCAAAGACAAAAAAAAGGAAAGAAACTGCCTGACTAGGTGGTGGTGCAGTGGATAAACCATCAGCCTGGGATGCTGAGGACCCAGGTTTGAAGCCCCAAGATTGCCGACTTGAGCACTGGCTCATCTGGGTTGAATACAGGATCACCAGCTTGAGCATGGGTTCATAGACATGACCCCATGGTCACTGGCTTGTGCCCAAAGGTCACTGGTTTAAGTCCAAGGTCGCTGGCTTGGCTGGAGCCCACCAGTCAAGGCACATATGAGAAAGTGATCAATGAACAACTAAGGTGCTGCAATGAAGTATTGATGCTTCTCATCTCTCTCCCTTCCTGTATGTCTATCCCTCCCTCATTATCTCTCACACTGAAAAAAAAATAAGTGAAGAAACTCACAAAAATGTGAAATTAACATGCTTGTAAGAAGTGTTTGGGTCAAAAAATAAATAAAAGCAGAAATTATAAGATACATATAGACAAATGAGGATGACAGCATGACACATGAAAACTTCTGGGATACATCAAAAGCAATAATAAAAAGAAAATTTATATTACTACAGGTCTATCTCAAGAAACAAGAAAGATCCCAAGTAAACAGCCTAACATCACATCTTAAACTACTAGAAAATGAAGAACAAAGGCAACCCAAAGTCAGCAGAGGGAAGAAAATAGTAAAAGCTAGAGTGGAACTAAATGAAATAGAGAACAAAAAATAAATTAATAGAACAAAAAAGCCAGTTCTTTGAAACGATTAATAAAATTGACAACCCCCTGGCTGGACTCACTAAGGAAAAAAGAGGAAGAACTTATATAAACAAAATCCTAAACGAAAGAGGAGAACTTACCACAAACCTCATAGATATACAAAGGATTATTGTAGAATACTATGAAAGATTATATGCCACCAAATTCAACAATCTAGAAGAAAAGGATAAGTTCCTAGAACTATACAATCTCCTAGACTGAGTCACAAAGAAGTGGAAAACCTAAATAGACCAATAAGGGAGGTAATAGAAACAACTATCAAAAACCTCCCCCAAAATAAAAGGACAGGACCAGTTGGCTACATTAGTGAATTCTACCAAACATTCAAAGAAGATCCGGCACCTATCCTTCTCAAAGTCTTCCAAAAATAGAAGAAGAAGCAATACTCCTTAACACATTTTATGAGGTCAACATAACCCTGACAGCAAAAACTGGCAAGGACAACACAGAAAAAGAAAACTATAGGCCAATGTCTAATGAATATAGATGCAAAACTCCTAGACAAAATACTAGCAAATTAAATACAACAACACATTAAAAAAAAATAATACATCACAATCAAGTGGGATTCATTCCAGGAGTACAAGGAAGTTCAACATAAGTAAATCAATCAAAATAATATTTTATATCAACAAAACAAAGAACAAAAACTATATGATTCTATCAATAGATGCAGAAAAGGCATTCAATAAAATACAAAAACCCTTTATGTTTAAAACACTCAATGAAATGGATCTAGAAGGAAAGTACCTCAACATAATAAAGGACTTTATGACAAACCATTAGCCAATATCATACTAAATGGTAAAAAACTGAAGACTTTCCCTCTAAAATCAGGAATAAGTCAAGGTTGCCCACTCTCTCCACTCTTATTCAATATAGTGCTGGAAGTTTTAGCTAGAGCAACTAGGCAAGACAAGGAAATAAAAGGCATCCATTTCCAGAAAGATGAAGTAAAGGCATCACTATACATAGATGACATGATCCTACATATAGAAAAACCCCAAGGATTCCACTGAAAAACTGTTAGAAACAATAAACAAATACAGTAAAGTTTCAGGATACAAAACCAGTATACAAAAGTCTATTGCTTTCCTATATGCCAACAATGAAACTTCAGTAAATGAATTTAAAAAAACCAATATTCTGTGTTCATGAATTGGAAAAATCAACATAGTTAAAATGGCCTATATTCTCCAAAGCAAGACACAAATTTAATACAATACCCATTAAACTCCCAATGTCATTCTTTAAAGAAATAAAACAAAAAAATCACCATATTTGTGGTGAAATAAAACAAAAAAATCACCAGAACCATAAAAATACTTCAAATAGAAAAGCATTCTTGAGAAAAGAGAATGAAGCCAGAAGTATCCTACTATCTGACTTCAAATTATACTATAGAGCCATGATAATCAAAATAGCATGGTATTGGTAGAAAAACAGACACATAGACCAATGGAACAGAATTGAGAGCCCAGAAATAAAAACCACATATGTATGGACAGATAATCTTTGACAAAGGAGACAAAAAGTCACAATGGAAAAAAGAAAGCCCCTTCAATAAATGGTGCTGGGAAAATTGGAAAGCCACATGAAAAAGAATGAAACTTGACTATAGTTAGTCCCCATGCACAAAAGTTAATTCAAAATGGATTCAAGATCTAAATATAAGATCTGAAACAATAAATTGCTTAGAAGAAAGCATATGCACTAAACTTATGGACCTTGGCCATAGAGAACAATTTATGAATTTGACCCCAATATCAAGTGAAGTAAAGGCAATGATAAATGAATGGGACTTTATCAAACTAAAAAGCTCCTGCACAGCAAAAGAACCCGACAACAAAACAAATAGACAGCCAACCAGTGGGAGTTGATATTCACAAACACCAGCTCTGACAGGGTTTAATATCCAAAAAATATAAAGAACTCATTAAAGCTCAGCAACAAATAAGCAAGCAATTCAATTAAAAAATGGGGAAAGGACCTAAACAGACATTTCTCTTTTGAAACATACAAACAATAAATAGATATATGAAAAGATGCTCATTTTCATTATCTATTAGAGAAATGCAAATCAAAACTACAATGAGATGCCATCTCACACCTGTTAGATTGACTGTTATCAACAAGACAGGTAATAACAAGTGGTGAAGAGACTGGAGAAAAATGAACCCTCATTCACTGCTGGTGGGAATGTAAACTAATACAGCCATTTTGGAAGACAGTATGGCTGTTCCTCAGAAAATTAAGAATAGAATTACTGTATGACCCACTAATCCCCCTACTAGGTATCTACCCAAAAAAACTCAAAAACATTGCAACACAAAGACACACACACCACCATGTTCATCGCAGCATTATTCACAGTGACCAAGACATGGAAACAACCAAAGTGTCCCTTAATAGAAGATTGGATAAAGAAAATGTGGTACATATATACAATGGATTACTACTCAGTCATAAGAAACTAGGACATACTGCCATTTACGGCAACATGTATGGATCTTGAGAACATTATACTAAGTGAAATAAGTAAACCAGAAAAAGCTAAGAACTATATGATTTTACACATACATGGATATAAAACTGAGACTCATGGACATAGATAAAATTGAAGCAGTAACCAGGGATAGAAGGTGTCAGGGAAACGGAAGTAAAGAGGGAGAAATATACAGTGATAAAAGATTATTTAACTTTGGGTGATGGGCACACAATGCAATCAACAGTTCAAAGGCTATGGAAATGTTTATCTGAAAGCTGTGTACTCTTTCTGATAATGTCACCTCATTAAATTAAATTTCTAAATAAAAATATTAAACATAAATTACCATATGATCCAGCAATTTCACTTCTAAGTATATGCCCCAAAGAATTAAAAGTAGAGATTCAAAGAGATATTTGTATATTCCTCTTCATAGCAGCATTAAGCACGATAACCCAAATGTGAAAACAAACTATTCATCAATAAATGAATGAATTTTTAAAATGGTATATTCCTACAATGGAATATTATTTAACCTTAAAAGGGGATGCTACAACATGGATCCTTTTATTTTAATTAAATGCATGAACCTTAAAGACATAATGCTAAATGAAATGAGGACATAATATTAAATGTGTACACACACACACACACAAAATATATATATAAATAGTTCCACTTACATAAGGTACCTAGAATAGTCAAATTCATGGAGACAGAGAGGATAAGGGTGTGGTTACCAGGGGCTGAGGGGAGAAAGGAACGGGAAGTTAGTGTTTAATGGGTATAGCATTTCAGTTTGGGAAAATGGAAAAGTTCTGGAGATCAATGGTGGTAATAGTTGCACGACAATGTGAATGTACTTAATGGCACAGAACTGTATACTTTTAAATGATTGAAATTACATTTTTTTAAAGTGTTTTATTTATTTGTTTAAAAAAAACTTAAGCATGTTTGAATAGTACTTGCTTCCTTTACATTTAATGTAGAAGCTAACATCTTTCATAAGCCATGGTGAATTGTCATACGCCTCTCCAAGTTTGGATCAATTTTTAACATACTATTATTTGCACTTTCACTATCATGAAGTATCTCTGTCCCTTTAATAATTTTTTTGCCAGCATCACTTCCTCTGGGATAACTTCATCTTTTTTATCACAAACACATTCTCCATTCATGTGGAAAAGTTCACCTTCACTGATTTCCTGATGCTGCTATTGAAACTCTCTCAGAGGGCGAGGTGTCACATTGTCATAGTCAGTTATGTCTGCTATAATTCTAGTACATTCTATTCAAACTTCACTTCCAGATTGTCACTTTTTCTTTCTTTGCTTCATTTTGGCTAATTCCCTCTTTCGATTATCTAATGTTACAAAATGTTCGTTGGGCTTATCATCACTGAGGAAGTCACAGAGCCAAATGCATGGCGGTCTTTATGTAATCCCATCCACAGAGCTGCTTGTGATCTCTTTTCTCAATTTCATTGACTACTTGACTTTTGTGCTTTGAAACATAAGCTTCTTTCACATGAGATAAAATGAGCTTCAACTGCATCCTTAGATGGACAATGCAGCCAGCCCTTTCCTGGAAAACCCTTAAAATGTACTGTGATGTTCCAAGGAAAAGCTGAACTTGATGCAAAAAGATCAAACAGCAAATCGAGTGGGTATGCCATTTTAGTGGTGTGCCCTTATAGTCAAACTGTATAGCTCACAGTTTGTCATGTCTCATAGTCTTGTCAAGCTCATGGTCTTGTCTCATAAACTTCTAAAAGTGCCTTTTCATTTCATCAGTTACCAATGTCAAAGAACTTACTCTTGGCAAAAGCAAATAGTATGGTTCTGCCTGCTGATCATTTGTCTCCTGTCTCATCCTGATAAAACGTGAAGCAAGTCGTCGGAATTCCTCCAAACCACATATCTTGAAGCACATCTTTGTCATCTGCTATTCTTCCAGTGTTTAAAGCAGTACATATGGGCTAAATTCTTTTTTCAACCAAACTCAGACAGAAGCACCGGCTCATTCATCCACTAGCTTCCTGCTGGGAAGGTGTGGCACAGTATCTGTTAGGTAATGTGTGCACATTATCTCACATGTTGCAATGGAAGAGGACTGAGCCCGCTGCCAGAAAGTACTCAGTAGAAGTATAGTAAAGTAACGAATGAGTGGATGATGGATGCTTCCCTTCCTTGTGCTTAGTATTCTCATAAGAAAACAGCTTTAAGAGAGGGAATGAATTTAAGCCTGTGTAAAAATCTTAGCAAAATGTTGTTCCTATTGCTCAAAATATTGTGAACTTCTTCAATTATTATCTTGTTTCACAGCTTATTCTGAGTAAGATGCAATGCAATAATACCAGCATTAGCCAAGAACATTAGAATCTTCACTGTTGAGATAAAAATTGATTCCATAATGAGGATCCAGAAATGTAGCCATTTGAGTAGATGTCAGCAGTATGATGAACCCTTGTCCCTGAAAATGTCATCACTAGCATTTGGAGATGAAGAAACTGACAGGTCTAGACAAGAGGACCCACATCTTTGAATTCAGCTCACAGGCTCTCAGACATTACAGGGCTGCCTCCTTGCAGGAGACCGTAGTCAAAGGACTCCATCTCATTTAGACAAGCAAGAATCAGTGGGATCCTGCAGCAGTGTGCTAATGAGGGCCATCTGGCAATAGGCAGTGTGGGACAGCCCAGAGCAGGCTGTGACATGGGTGCCAGTGCAAAACAATTCTGTTTCCAGCTAGATGACCCGGAACCAGCCTTTCTAGAATTCTGGTCATATTCTGTGTCTGGATTCTTTACATATCAGCGCTGGGCAAAGAACTGGAATGGCAGCTTTCTGGGCTGTTGGCACTAAGCAGTTCTGTAAGTTAACATCTTACATAGTTTTGATGACTCCTGTGAATCACATGGTGAAAGACCTGAAAATCAGTGTCCTATAAAGGTGAATAAATTGCAGGGATGAGGGGGGAGCAACTGTCAATGAATAAATACATCATTATTAAAGTCTGATGGCAACAGAGGGAAATGGAATAGGGGAAGGAAGGTGGTGAGTTGATGAGACCACAGCCGTTCAAAGGAATGAGAGGTTTGGGGGAGAAGCCAGTGAGTTCCACTTTAGACACATCCAGTTTTAGGAGTCTGTTGGAATCCAGGAGGCTCCCACCGTCAGACGTGTCTGGGGCTCATGCAAGAAGGTGGGGTCAGAGATAGATACATGACTGTGAGGATGGCCCTGTAAGCTGTGGAGAAATGAGGTGCCCCAGGAGGCAGCCGTGAGAGGAGAGGGGCCCCATCAGGGCTCTAAGGAACACCCAACTTCTAACCAAAATTCAGAGTTAGAGTCCTCCTGCCCCCAAAGAGCAGGCAGTGTGGACACAGTCATCAGGGTGTGAACCAGATGGGTAGTATCCCTGAGGTCCCCAAGAGAGGAAGCGGGACTGCTGGGATGCTGGGTGGGAGGAGGGCCAGAAAGTGCCGAATAAGCTTAGCAAGAAGGAGGGGGATGTGAATTTGGTGAAAGGTAAGATTGAGTGTGCACAAGGCTTCATCTCTTTAGGCTTTTTTTCAGCTTTGCTCCTTTCTAGGAGAATAAGGTCATTGAGGATGGTTATTGCCATTTTCAGAAAATGTGCAACCCCCTACTGCTGGGTCACATGCTTTAATCTGCTGTTTTCGCTGTTATCTGGTACGGTACCAGGCACCATCTGAAGGAAGGACGAGGAGCTAAGGCAGAACTATGAGTCTTAGAAACATCTAAGGATGAGTTTTTATGCCGTTTTCAATGTGAGAAAACCCAGGACGCCAGTTTGGTTTGTAGGAACACACAAGCTGTGTGCATGCTGCTTCCACCCAGGCAGGACTGTCTGTGGGTGTGGACTGGCACCTTCATTAGATTCAATTAGATTAGTCCCCTGTCACTAGGCCAAAGCCATAATGGTCCATTGCATATTTTAATAGTCAAACCTTAAACCCAAACTTAGCCTCCACTCTGCCAAGTCTGTTGATATTTTTGCTGCTGAGTCCACGATGTCTTCCAGGTATCTTTGGATCAAGTGCACTGGACATACGTTCTGATGTCTTAATGAGGTATTATTTACTAGATTGCTGCCTACAAAGGAAAGCAAGAGAGATTTGGGGTGTTTTACTTCACAGACCTGTTTTTGGGCACTTACAGGTTCTTAGGAGACTAAATGATTGCACAAGGTGATTTGTGAATATTCCTGAGAATCCAAAAATACAGACATCTGGCCACTCCCACGTAGTTCCTCTCTTTATTACAAGAATAGGCCTTCAGCTAATAGCCCAACAAAACTTTGCTAGTAGCCAACAATTTAGGTTCAAAAGGGAGAAATAATTAAGTGTTTGGCAAGCAATTTTATGATGTTAGAAATGACCCTAATAATGCCTACTGTTTGCTTGTAACCTTGCCAGCCTGACTAAACCTTTATGACAATAGATGGTAAACGACTAGATGTCTAGTTATATCTACCTTGGGAATAAAAGACTGAAGAATAAATTGACTAGAAGACTCTCGAAGGACAGTCAGGCTTTGGAAACTGTTTTCAGTTTGAAAGCCAACCATTGTGGCTTGGCATGCTTTCCTTCCCCTGTGGAATCAGAGCCGCGCCACAGCTGAGGAGGGCCTCAGATGGCCTTGGGCCACCGGTGGTGGTGATGCTGCACATTTGCATAAGCGCTTTCACCCAGACTCCACCCCCATCTAGGTAGTGACAACATGGTTGGATAGCATTTGGAATATATTTCAAACACACACATGTCTAGTGTGAAAGATGGTTAACTTCAAATCTATTCTATTTCAAATCTGACTGAAACCTAACATTTCTAACTTTTCCTGATGCTCACAATTTACAATTCTTCTTTTAGATATTTGGTATTAAAAAAAAAAAAAAAAGATCAGTTCTTTGTTGCTCTGTGACTTAAATAGGTCTGCTACTGTTAAAGAGAAATGTGGTTCCTTGATTTTAGGTGCTGCCACATGAAACTAATGATATTTTTGTGATGTTCCCCCCTCCCACGCCTTTCCAGGAAGGACGTTTGTGGCCTTCGGACAGCTCCGGTCCTCGGCCCGGTGCCTCAGAGGTAAGGAAGGGGCTGGACAAGGGAAGGGTATGGGTGGCTTCAGGTTTCTGCTGAACCCGACGTGTGTAGGGAGGAGAGGAGGGAAATGAACCATTACAACAAAATGGTGGAAAAGTTCAGTGTATGGCAACATAGATTAAGAAATAACATTTAGATTAAGGCATATGCCTATAACTTTTATAACTTTGTTTTTAAAAGTGGGGGAGGGGCTTTTTATACTCTCCTAGAGATTATCTGTGCTAGTCTGCAGCTCCCACAGAAAACAGGCTAAGGTCACTGATCTTTATGTGATGATCCCAGAAGCTGCTAATATGAGGCTTAGCAAGAAGTGGGCACAGTTTATAAATATAGCATGATTCATTTCCACACCCCCAAATTTAATATTATGACTTAAAAATAACATGAATTTTTGCCTTTAAGTTAAAAATATGGTATGGAAAAGTCAATAGATGGACACACATACATCTTTCCTCTAGAAGAATGGACAGCGGAATAAATGAGAGGATTATGTAAGAATTCACTTTTTAAAAAAATCTATAATCATGTTTACTTTGAAATATAAAACATTTTTCATGTCAGTTACTAAAAATAACAACAGGAAACTTTTTTCTAGAAAGAAGTAGCAGGAAAGGTTTAGAAACCAGAAAGAAAAAGAAGTCACTTGTTCCGTATTTTTTTCTTAAGTATTTGATAGGGCAACAAGCTCCTATAAATAATTCATAAACTGAGCCAGTGCAGCTGTTCTAAGTGCCATCGTGTGAAGTTACAACTTATATTTACCATGAAAACTGAGCCTCTCCGCAGTCTTCTGAATCATAGGTGGGAGGGCGGGAAGAGAGCTGAGAAAGCAGGCAGGTCAGTCCTCTCACTTTATCTGGAAAGGAGTGGCAGCCAGGCCAGGTCATGCATGTGTGAGCAGGACCAGCCAGCCTCATCTACAGGGCACTCTTCCACTAGGTGACTATTTACTGTTCTCGGGAAGTTAACTATGGTATCCACTTGACTCAGTGGCAAACTTGTACATAACATACACTATAACTCCCATTAAATCCAAATTTTCAGTTAAACACAGTTCTCCACTGTTAAACCAACTTGGATCAACTACAGTTTGACAAGGTGAGTGGTCAAACTCATGAGAGTAAGAACATTGTATTTTTTTCTGGGACAGCCTTTTTCTGTTTTGTTGGGCGGGGCAGGTTTCAGGCAGGTGAGAACACAGGCCCAATGTGATTTCTTGATACCATCACGGTTGTGGTCGTTGTTATGGCAAGAATGCCTGCAAGCTTTTCCTGTTTTGTCTTGCAGATCATGTATGCCCCTCGCTCTAGGGACAGGTTCACTGCCCCGTCCTTTATCCAGAGGGACCGGTTCAGCCGCTTCCAGCCGACCTACCCTTACGTGCAGCACGAGATCGATCTTCCCCCCACCATCTCCCTGTCTGATGGGGAGGAGCCGCCTCCGTACCAGGGGCCCTGCACCCTGCAGCTCAGGGACCCCGAACAGCAGATGGAACTCAACCGAGAATCTGTCAGGGCCCCACCCAACCGGACCATATTTGACAGCGATTTGATAGACATTTCTGTGAACAGTGGGGGCCCGTGCCCACCCAGCAGCAATTCGGGTATAAGTGCCAGCACCTGCAGCAGCAACGGGAGGATGGAGGGGCCACCCCCGACGTACAGCGAGGTGATGGGCCACTACCCAGGAGCCTCGTTCTTTCATCACCAGCACAGCAGCGCACAAAGAGGGAGCAGGCCCCCGCCGTTCCAGCAGGACGGCCCGGGCAGCACCGCGGTGCCAGTCCAGAGCAAGGACAGGAAGCCGAGCCATCTCGTCTGATCCCCAGCATGCACTTGGGCTGAGAGAAAGAAACGAAGGAGGGAGGAGGATGGCATGATCCTCCATGCCGGCACAGTGCTGTTCAGTTTTACCTGCTACAACGAAGTAAAACCAAACGGGCACATGTCTTTGTTTCTGATTTCTTTCAGGGGAATTGCATGGACACTAGACTGAAATAATACAAACTTCCATCCGGGCTGACCATAAACAGTGTTTATTTGAGGGGGGGGGGGTTGGGAGAGGGGATGGTTTTGGCAAAGGGTGGGCATGGGAACGCAGAGAAAGGGATGCTTTGAAGATATGAAATAAAACCCAGAGGTATTTGATTTATTTAATTATGAAAAGAGACTGCTGAGAAAGAGGCCAGAATGGCCCATTTTATAATTAACTGAATAAAGAAGGAAGCATTATTATATATTATCATGGGGAAGAATTGTCCAGTTTGCTTTTTCTCCCAAGGTGTAGAACTTTTATTTTGTTTTAAAAATATGATTCAAACTTCCTGTTTTTTGTGCCAAGGTATAAAGTGGAGGTCAGATGAATGCAAGGAGTTAATATGTGTTGCTATGATGATGTGTTCTTAAAAGTTGCACTATCTTAATGTTTAAAATATATATGAGGGAACTGTTTTATGTGACGTTCTGTATGTTTTTTCACCTGTGAATGATTATTAGGCCCAAGGAATACCCTGGAGTGCTCCCTGTAATCATGCAAGAAAAGAGGTTTGGGGATGTAGTCTAACATGCCAACTTAGATAACCAGAAAGTCGTTATTACTGTAAGACTTCGCGTCAGATAGCAGTGCATTACTGAAGCATTTGGAGACCTTTGGATGGAAGGTAGGAAATACTAAGTTTTGGCACTTCTGACTTGCTGAGTTATTCTGCTAGTCTGAGGCTGCCTGTTTCATGAAAACTGAAGCCGATGTGCACTCACACATCCAGGGTCATGCTGCTGCCCTCAGCCTCCAGCAGTGAGTTCTTTCAGTCAGTTAGATTCTTTTCACTGTAGTATAAAGTATACTCAGATACATACATTATTTTATGCAATAAATTGTTTAAATGCAAGTTGGTTATCTTTAATACTGTTGGAATATGTGAATTCTCAGTGTATTCTGTTGTCTCTCTCCTTTCCTAGACAGTTCAGTTTAGTCATGGACAGCTGGTCAGTGCTCAGGAGGCTCACCGGTCACTCCCAAGGAGCCTGCCCAGCCTTGGTATGTGAGTGATGCTGCCAGTGGCCTCTTTATGCATAGGGAACCCTAGGGACTGGCCAAAGAATACCACATTGCTGAACATAATTAGCCATTGCACTTCACTAATATTGGCATAGCATTCTGGGGGGAATGCAGTGCTCAAAACCCAAAGTTTTCTGGGAGTTCACTCAGCCTTTGCTGTGGTGGCCAGAGCTAGACAAAGCAATGCAGGGCTGGGAACGACTTTAAAAGCACAGGATAAAAAGCACAACATGCAGTTAAAGGGCAACGAGAAACTAATTTTTAATGTTGTTCATTTTAATATTCCTGATATTTACAAACATTTATTGTTATATAAAATAACTTTCTTGGAAATAAGCATCTGGCTTTTACAATAGCACCAGCCAATAAGTTCAGCCTATGCCATGCCAGGGGAGGGCTTGTCTGTAGCAACTGGCCTGCTTTGCGCAGGTTCGTCCCCTCTGGCCTCTGCGTGTAACAATGGGTTTGAATGATGACTCAGTGACTCTGATCTCCGCAGTTTTAAAGCCGAATAACACGTGTGCTCGAGTCTGACTATGGGTCTCTGTGACAGTGTATCCGTGAAGTGACCTTGTACTGCTGGCTGAGAACAGGAAAGACTGTTCTGACCAAGAATCCTGTCTGCTGCCCTCTGCTCCTTTCTGCTTCTTTTCATGGTCAGTTGGTAGTTTGCTGGGTTTTGTTCTGTTTTAAGGATTGGACTCTTCCTTAGATTTATTCATTTCACTAAGTGAAATGAATAACAGCCACAGAACTATTCAAACTCTTAGAAAGAGAGGGACAAAAGGCGGCAACAGTTGTCACTCCTACCCCAGACTCTGTGTGGAAGTGTGTATGCTGAGAGCTGCCCTGGCAGTTTCAACACTGGGCAGAGGTCCAGGAGCCCTGTCCCGGGACCAGCCTCTGGACCAGTCGGCTCATTGCCTGGATCACAGCCTGGGCTTGAAGGAAGCTGGCAACCTTTGTGGCATGAAGCCTTGTCTCACCCTGTCACATGAACATTGGGGATCAGTGGCCCAGACAGGACCCCACTGGTGGAGGTTTGAGGGCAGATTATTGGTCAGATTTCCCCTCAGATGAAAAATGACAGGGTTAGATCTAAACCCTGCCTGCCGTTTTGTAGTGAGTGAACCCACCCTGTAACTCTAGCTCAGAATGGTTTTACAATCCTTAACTTTCCTACCTGCTGCAAGAACGAACAAAGGTCAGAAACTTGTCAATTCTCAATCACTTTGCAAGTATTATGGATGTTTTGCAGATCTCCACAGTATTGGCAAAACAATGATTTAGTTCAAGTAACTTTAATTATTCTTGAGAAGAGAGGCTCCTCCCATTCAGCCACTCTAGAGAATTACCCATTGAGGTAAATAGTTATTAAAAGACAAAGACATATGAAATCATGGCTTGAATGGTCTGGAGGGTAGGCCCCTGTTTAAAAGCCTAGGTCATAAATGGAATTAATAGTCAATTTCCCTTTGACACAGGGAAAAGGTGATTTAAATCACTTGCTCTTTTGAAGGTTGTGCCTGACCTGTCCATACCGCATTGCCTCCTGGCTGGCCTGGTATGGAAAGAGGAGTGACAGTAAGAGGCGACTTGTGCAGTGTGGGGTGTGATGTTTGAGAAGCAGAAAACTCAACACATGTTGAGTCCCATTTATAGGAACACGGTCTTTAGGCATATATCTGCTTTTTCATAAAGTCTAGTGTTCTTCAGATACTGAAGCAGTCTTTAGTACAAAAAAGATTTTGCTAAACAAATTATGCATTTAAAAACTTAAACTATTCTTTGTCTTTCTGACCAAAATTCAGTGTTAAAAGAAGCTTGACAGGCATACCCTCTGTCCTCCCCTTAATGTGTACACACAGACACAATCCACAAGACTTTCAAGATAGCAGAGAATAAGATGTAAAACTTGCACGGATTTGTCATGAGGATACACATATACCTACTAAACATATGGGAGAAGAAATATAGGCCAACAGTAAACTGGTGGCTTTCTAACATGGACATCAGGGTGTGGTACACAGATGAGTGCGTCTGGGACTTCTAAATATCTCCTTCTGTTCTTCACTTTTATCTTCATAAGAATGAGGAGGTGTCAACAAACAACTACTTTTAGAAAGCTTCTCATATCCAGAAGCATGCACTCAAATTCCTGCCTTCTGCTCAGAACTAGCAGTTACATCCTAATGGGTAATCCTGTCTTCCATCCACTGCTCTTCTCTCACGGAAGTCCTTTTTAGGAAGAGTGTTGGTCTAATGGCCTTTAGATACTGGTCCATAGCACAGAGGTACACCCATCCACACCCAGCCCTCAAAAGAATATCCGTCCATGCCGTGGCCACACGAGGCTTCTGCATGTTCCGAGCCACCCCGCCATGTTTGCTGCGCTAGTGCCCACTTTGTTGAGGTTTGCTACTTAGGATAGCAACATGCATGTTAATTGGCATGCCATTCATTCTTCTTAAAGCTTCGAAAGCTCAGCAGTGTAAAGAAGGAAAAAAACCTGGGAAAGATACTTGGTTTTTGTGAACATTTTAACTTTGTCTAAGTCACTAAAAACAGACGTGCCAGTGCTTGGCGCCGAGCTTTAGTGCAGTGGCCGCTGTCCCTCAGTGTCCCCAACCTTAGCTGAAGAGCAGGGACGCAGGCTCGAGTTCTGCCTACCTTCCTCGGGATACCACGGCCTTGGCGGATTTAGATAAAAACATGATCAGGTAAGGAGTTGGCAGGTCTCCCCCATCAGCGTGAGGAACACTGAATGTCCAGTGGCACACCAGAGTCACAGATTGAGAGCCTGCTTTCACCGCGGGCCACAAGTATTTGTCTCGGCAGCCTTGGGGCTCACTAACTTGTATGGATTTCAACGAGGCTACGCAACCAGCTGCCAGAGATCAGAGAGGTGGATGGGAATGGAAAGTACTCCTGCCTTGAGATCACGTACATTTCAGTGAGGTTATGTTACTACCAAAAGCGCTGCGTTTTTTCCATAGTTCAAGTTTATCATTTCTGCCAGGGTTAGACAGTCATTTGCTGCTGCTTTTGCTTTTTGAATTGACTGCGTTTGGAAGCTGGGGTGTGAGTGGGATGCCTTGCTGAGAAAGCAGTCTTCCTTTCATCCCTTTCCTTCCTTCCTCAGTGTGTGCTTAGGTGAGTGTGCTGGGGTGGGGCTCAGAGATTTTCGTTACTCGATATGTGCATTTTGTAAGCTCCACAGCACCACAGAGAGCTCTGCATGTCAGTAGCTTTTAAGTGGCCCTGTTGTCTCATCTTCTGGTTTCAGCAGACATGAGAACTGAGCCCCCTCCCCCACACTCTGTGCTCCCATCTTCGTTGTGCCTCACTCAAAATGGTGCTTCTTCAGTTGTCTGTCTTTTCTTATGTTTTTATTTGTAAGGTGCTGTATATAACTTGAATATATTATGCACATATCCTACCCAATGGGTAGAACCAACAATGTTAATACTGTAATATAATGTATAGATACCAATTTTAACAGAAATGGCATAGAATTTGTGAATGCCTATGTGCTTTGTCCTCTTTTGTAAGGAAATTTGCAAATGGATGCACATAGATAAAAATCTATGTAGTTTATTTTCCTATTAAATATCAATATTATAACACAAGGGAAAGAAGTCTGAACAAGCAAGCCACAGTTTATGACCAGCATGTGTGTAGCAATTGAGAGCTGCATCTCTGCTGTGAAAACACTTTAAAAAGAATAATTTTTAAAAATCCCATAGCTTTTTGGTTGCCTCTAGATGTTTCTTCTTTTAATCTCTTTTAGTGCTCTGTTGAACCAGTATTAGTTATAGTCAGAAAAGAAATGTTGATTTTTCACTTGTTTTCTAGAAAGTCATTATGTCATGTAGAATAAGGAAGATGTTAGAACCCAGAGATAGTGCACATTTTGTTAACATTGCAAAACTTACATCCAGAGTAAATAGGCCTGCAGCAGAGGGCTTTGTCCAGTGCAGAGACAGTTATGACCCTCTGTGTCCCAAGTCCCTCTCTGGCTTTTGCTTTGACAAATTGAAGCGGTGGAGCCAATAAAATTAGAGTAGAGTTTGTGGGGGAAAGAATACCTCAGGAAAAATGAATCCACTTGAGAAGACCCCATTCTTCAAAAAAATGTCTTGCTATGGGTTATGGGTTCTCATTAGCAGAGAATTAGCTATCGGCAGCCAAAGGAAGACACTTTCATCTCTTCCTTTTGGTGTCTTATGCTAATCTTGACCCAAAAATCAAACTCTCTTTGTCACCGGTTAAGGATGACCTTTGCAGTTGCAGCTGTCACACCTCTCTTACAGTGTCTACATCCAGCTCAGTGTTTAGTGTCTGACTGTGACCTCTGCATTTATCTTCAAATATTCTACTATTAAGAAAGAAAAGCCTAGAACATGTTCATTCAACCTCTGTTGAATCGTGGGTGCGAGCGTCCTTTCCAGCATTGTCCACAAAGACCGTCAATGAAATTTTACCCATCTGATCTGTATTTCCAGTGCTTTCTGTCACAAGAGTATGTGAATTCTGATAAAATATGGCTTTTATTTGCTCTGTGGCATGTGTTCTGATCTTGAAAATTACAATAGGATCATACCCTTATCCTTCAAAAAACAAAATATTACCAGTTATCCTTAAATTGAAAACACTTCTACAATGCAATTCTTAATGCAGAATGAACTAAACGTTGGCCCTTCTTGTATTATCTGTTTGAAAGGGCCATGACAAGATAATTATTCTGTGTGTTCTCTATCCTGTCCAGCCTCCACTGTCTGCCCCATTATATACTACAGGGCTCCCCCATGACTCAGCATTAAGATCAGAGGCTCATTACCATCAGGAACAACACTCTCAGCCTCCAGGTTCAATCTCTCCAGAGAACTGTTGAGTGTGGGTGTCATCAGAGAATGTTCGGGACTCGGAGGTACTGAAGTCTGTCACCACCATTACTTTCTTTTCCTAGAACTAACCAAGGCTTAAACTCTATTGTTGATGTTACTGGTTCATTTTAATGTGCTTATTGGTATATTCCTATTTTGCATTTTATGGCTTTCAAACTCGCATATTCTAATTGTATAATTGTCTAGTTTAAAGTTGTTTTAAAATATGTAATACTATTCACAGCATTTAGTTCATTTATTATAAAACAGCCTACTAAAAAGTACAGCTGTACTTGAACTTTTCAGTACTTGATCATGTAAGCTATGATAATCAGATGTCATTAAAGTCTTTTTTAACAGCCATTTGTGCTTACTTTTCAACATAATTCCCAGTTATATACAAAAAAGATTCCCAACTGTTGTGTATCTGCCTCTTTTTAACTGAGCATTGGTGATGTAGTTCTTAGACCTAAGGTCTGTAATTGCATTACTTTTAAAGAAAGATGTTGCTCTGAGTGCTGTTAAAGTTATAAAATCAGCTTTTTCTGCTTGTTCTTAATGCTGTGGTCAAACCATAGCACAAAATTATTAAAAATAATCAGTGATATACATGTCTCCTGGATTGTTTTTTAATCTTTCAAAAGCAAAGCACATGTGTGTGGGGAGAAAACTACAGGTGTTTTAAAACCCATCTCAAAAACACTTCTATGGTCCCCTAGTTAACCTTCTCATTCAGTTTTTATTTATTCTTTTTTATTTTTTAATTATTATATTCTGCTATAAACAACTCTGGTCAAGATAGCGATGGATTAGGTGGACATTTCAACAGCCACCTCCCAGGACCAAATTGGATTACAATTTAATTTAAGAACAATCATCTTGAAAAACCAACTTTGGACTAAATGAAGAGGAGTCTATAACCAAGGATCACAGAAGAAGCCACACCCAGATTGGTAGGAAAGGTAGAGTCCCAGAAAGAGCTGGCTTGCTCCCAGGATCAAGCAGTGCCAAGGGTCTGGAGGGACTCTCACTGCAGGGAGGTTCACCCTGAGAGGTGTGGGTCCTAAGCCCCAGGCATGACACCCCATCCTAGAGCTCCAGAACCTAGAAAAGGTGTCCACACAGCATTGGTGATGAAAAGAGCCAGGGTTTCTGTCTGCAAGAAAGAGATGGAGCTCTTGGAGACGCAGGCTCTAAAGGTCCAGTGCAGAAAATCTCATCCACAGCCATTTCCCAGGACTCCTAATGAGGGAGGACTGAGAGTAATAGAGTTGCATGAAGACAGTGTGAACTTTGTGGCCCAGGAAGAGAAACAGTGGGGTCGGCCACCAGAGCCTCTGTTGGGCAGATAAAATATAATATGCTCACTTTGTTAAAGATGGCACTGCCTACATGGAAGCCCGTCACCCAGGTGATATTATTTGCCCTTGTGCTTGGGATGGGTGTGGGGGAAAGGCTGTAATGTAAGCAGGCCGAGTTGTTATAGCCTAAGGCTTGGTTTTAAGAGTAAGCTTTTCCCCACACCCTTGACTGATTGGATGATGTAGGGAGGTGAGCTCTCCTGAGGAATCCCATTATGCCTCAGATGGGTGACTTTGTATCAGAGACTTCCTTGTCTGTAGATTGGATTAAGGATTTGGATTTCTACATTATAAAGTGGGGCAGGCCAGGAACTTGTTCTCTCTTGCTTCCTGAGGTATTAGAGAGGAGAGCAGATTAAGGCCACATGGAGGCCAGGAAAAGCAGCTAAGATGGCGGAGTGCTGAGGGAGAAGCCAGTTTGTGCAGAGAGAAGGAGATGGGAAACAGAGGTGAATAAGTCTGGTGAGCTAGAAACCTTTGATTCTAGGAACTCGGATAAGTCAGTAGCTTTGTGAACACTGAATGTGTGGGTTTTAGAGCCCAGTGTGTGTTTTTGCTTGCCCGCCGGGTGCAAGCTAGAATTAAAGCTGATGGCTCACCAGTTCTTGGCTCCACTGTTTCATTACCGACTGTTCGAATCTAATGTGAACCTGCGTGGGTCAGGCGGCTGTGATTGTGGCCGCAACTACTGGCTTTACAGCCTCTATGCCAGGGGTGCCCACACTTTTTCAGCTTGCAAGCTACTTATAAGATGACCAAGTCAAAATGATCTACCTACAATAAAAATGCAAAACATAAATTTATTTCTTCCATGTTATCATTATTTAAGTTACTATTATTTCTATTTAATATTGTGTATTCTTCTTTCACCTTTCTCCTTCTCAGCTCTCTTTTCAGAGTAAAGTCAATGTCATAGTTTTTATGACAAGTCCGAAAAAGCCGCTCCACATTTCCCTTCTTTGGAATAGCAATGGCACACAGACAGACGAGGCAAATGCACTTAGAATATGACATAGTGAAAAAAATCCCCTCCCATTCTGTATGAAAGTGGTAGGTTTTAGGCTTCTTACTCGGACCAGCTACGGCACTCATTTTTATACCCTTTGTTGTATTTAGTTTAAATAAATTGAAGGCTAACTACACAGCAATGTAACTGAACAAGTTAGCGCGGTTTAACGTGCATGCGTAGGGTGTCAAAAGTTCAGATGTCAGATTGGCTACCCTGTATGCCAATCAAAAGACAAATGTCTTTTTAATGTCATGAGATCTACCCACACTTCCTTTGCGATCGACCAGTAGATCACGATCAACGTACTGAGCACCCCTGCTCTATGCTGAGTCACTCTCCAACACTACAGTCACCATCTTTCTTGGGTGGAGCAGTCCCCTCTGAAGGCATCAGCTTGGGGAAAAGCAACAGCTCCACCCTCGGGAGTCCCTCCTGCCCCAGCCAATGGAAACTGAGCCATTCTGAGAAGTCAGCCAGGAAGCAGGGGGCACATTAGTGACTCAAGTTTTCTGATGATAAGGCCAGAGCTTCCCCCCTGCCACTGACATCCCCCTTCCCCAACACTCTCTCCAGTCTATGACTGGTGCTTCTGCCTTATGGGAGATTCAGTAGAACCTGTTTCAACTGCAGACAGACCACATCTCTGGGTCTCAGAGGCCACACCCAACAAACTCCTGGGGCCACACCCTACTGAGGGCTGTGAAAAAAGTCTGGACAAACTGGTACTTGGGGCTGACAGGCTGAGTCACATCCACCACCCTTCCTAATCCCTGAATAGCCCCAGGCTCTAGACTCTACCAGAGGTGTTTTCAGTGGCCAAGCTCAAAAAGCAGCCAACAGACAGGCTACAGAAGGTGAGACTCAGAGAACCTTGGCCTTTTAAGCAGACCTTCCCCCAGACCCAGTGTGGGTAAAGCCAGCCTAGGTGTGTGGCTTGGTATTTCCATGAACACCTGGGCCCAGCAGAAGTAGCCAAAAACTCTCCACAAACTCTGGATTGCATGTAGCTCCAAGAAGGTTGCTGAGGGCCAGTCACAAGCAGTGTCCTCCACTGGTCTGTGCTGGGTTCCCTCCAGGGAGGCTTAGGGCCAGCACATGGGGAGAGCAGCATTGGTTCAGGATCTAACAACCCTTGCTGCTGGTGTGTCCTAAGGAAAGGTTCCTCACACCTGGCCTGGCTGAGGTGAGTTCCACTTCCTGTGATCAGCACCAGCACAGCAGCTCATGTGCATTGGACATGGTAGAACTTCACAGTCAGCCAGCCTAGGTGCTGGATATCCTGCCCTGCTGGGCAAGGTTCCCAAGTGTAAAGCCAGTAGCCGAGGCCACCATCACAGCAGCCCGACCCACGCAGGTTCACATTAGATTCGGACAGATGGCAATGAAACACAGGAGCCAAAAACTGGTGAGCCATTAGCTTTAATTCTAGCTTGCACCCGGCGGGCAAGCAAAAACACACACTGGGCTCCAAAACCCACACATTCAGTGCTCACAAAGCTACTGACTTATCCGAGTTTCCTAGAATCAAAGGTTTCTAGCTCACCAGACTTATTCACCTCTGTTTCCCATCTCCTCCTGCACAGACTCTTAACAAACTGACTTCTTTCTCAGCACTCTGCCATCTTGGCTACTTCTCCTCCACATGGCCTTAATCTGCTCTCCTCTCTAATACCAACCTCAGGAACTCAGGAACCAAGAGAGAGAGATCAAGCTACTGCTCTCTCCCATTTTATAGCATAGACTCAAAACCTTTAATCCAATTATACAAACAAGGAAATCTCTGTATAATGGGATTCTTCAGGAGAGTGCACCACCCTACATCATCCAATCAGTCAAGGGTGTGGAGAAGAGCTTACTCTTAAAGCAAAGCCTTAAGCTATAACGACCCGGCCTGCTTACATTACAACTTTTCCTCCACAGCCATCACAAGCATAAGGGCAAATAATATCACCTGGGTGGCGGGCTTCCATGTGGGCAGCACCATCTTTAACAAAGTGAGCATATTTTATCTGCCGAACACCAGGGGAAGAGAGAAAGCATGGACATTTAAAGTGTGGGTCCCTGCAAGCCTATTGTTGGGTCTGGTCAAGAGGATTAGCTACTTTCTGGCGGGGAGGATACAGTCAACCCCAGGGGAGGAGTCTCTCAGTCTTCCTCCCTGAGACCAGGGTCTCACCAGTTCTAAGAACTTCTGCATAGCCCCACTCAATCTGAACCTGTTGCTCGCCTTGCTGGGGAGAAATAAAATTTGAGTATTCAGCAGTGGCTAATGGATTATTAGGCTCTGGAGTAGGGGCCACCTTCCCCATACCAAGCTC
The DNA here is from genome assembly GCA_037038555.1 of Rhynchonycteris naso. Lineage (NCBI taxonomy): Eukaryota > Metazoa > Chordata > Mammalia > Chiroptera > Emballonuridae > Rhynchonycteris > Rhynchonycteris naso. The sequence goes on along the minus strand of CM072999.1, from coordinate 194,420,540 downwards.
CTGACCAAGAAACCCCTGAAGTAAGGAGTCCCACTAATGTTGTATTCCCAACTTCAGATTTCCTAACACACCAAGCTTGCAACCTGTAGAGAGGTTGTGTAAAGCCAGTAGCCACAACCACCATTACAGCCACCTGGCCTGTGCAGGTTCGCATTTGATCCGGACAGACAGTAATGAAACAACAGAGCCAAGAACTGGGCCATTAGCTTTAATCCTAGCTTGCACCCAGCGGGCAAGAAATACACACAGTGGGAAAAAACTTCCCTTTCCATCCAGGGCCCCCAAAGCAACTGACTTATCTGAGTTTCCTAGAATCAAAGGTTTGTACCTCAACAGTCTCATTCACCTCTGTTCCCCATCTCCCTCTCTCTGCACAAACAGCACAAACTGGCTTCTCCTTCAGCACTCTGCCATTTTGGCTCCTTCTCCTCTCCTCCATGTGGCCTTTCTTTGCTCTCCTCTCTAATGCTAATCTCTCTTACCCGGAACAACGTGATCTCTCTTCCTTTTAAAACCTTTTGGTGCAAAAGCCTTCCCCCAACACACATTAATATAATCATGCCCATCTCAAGCAAGAATGGCAACTAATATTATCACCTGGGTGACAGGCTTCCACATGAGCAGTGCCATCTTTAACAAAGTGAGCATAATATATTCTATCTGTCCAACATGTTGGTTTGGTGAGGCCAGTCTGAGCCTACACTAGTCTTTCTACAGAAGACTCCGTGGGAAGAACAAGCAGCTTTAAGATGAGGTGGAACAGCTGAAAAGTAGAGGCAAATTTTATGGATCTTGGGGCTTTTACAGAGCTGCTCTTATCTTAAGCAGGAAGAAGCTGATCCTTATACACAGGTTGTCCCCTCCCACACTACCGAGACACAGAAAACGCAGACACAAACAGCGAACAGAGCAGTAGCTTCAGACAGGTAGCCCATGGCAGGTTATAAACAACACCTGAAGCCAACCCAAGAAGATTTAGAACCAATACAACCAAGTAGTCGGTTGCAGGCAGCACCAATGCTAGACTCAGATAGCTACACAATCAGCATGCCCAAAAGAGAAGTCCAGCAGGCACCAGGCCCTGTGGAGAATAAATATACCTGACAGGACAGACACTGCACAGTGTCTAATACACATTATCAAGACTGACCCTTAGAGCCAGCCTACCTGAAGGGATAATCTCACCCAAGAAAGGACCAACTGCATTCAATACTCACATACAACAGGAGGGTAAATACTACCCTCAAGAAGAATTCCTAGAGCAAGGAAATTAGGTGGCCTGGAGGTCAGAACCACTGAACCCATCTTCTTCATAAAGACACCAGAAAAATGTCAAAGTCAGCACTATCTAATACATAAACAAAATGATCAGACAAAGAAATATGAGCCAAATAAATCAACAAGGGACATCCTCAGAAAGAGAACTAACTGAAATGGAAGTAACCAAACTACCAGACGCAATTTAAATTAATGATTTTTGGGATGCTCAAGGATATTAGAGCAACAATGATCACAATAAGAGCTTAAACAAAGAGATATCACGCATCAAAAAGGACACTGAAATAATAAAAAGAAAACACTCAGAAATGACAAATACAATATCAAAAATGAAGACTACACAAGCAGAATCAGCAGTGGCCTGGATGAAGCAGAGGATTGAATCTGTAATTGAGAGGACAAGATAAATGAAAGCACAAAAGCAGAGCATCACAAAGAAAAGAGGCTCAAAAAAAAACCTGAGGAAACTCTAAGAGAGTTCTGTGACAACATGAAGGGAAACATCATCCACATCATAGGGGTTCCTGAAGGAGAAGAGAATGAACAAGGGATAGAGAACCTGTTTGAAGAAATCATGACTAAAAATTTCCCTAAATTGATGAAGGAAAAAGTCATACAAGTTCAAGAAGCACAGAGAGTTCCACTAAAAAGAAACCCAAAGAGGCCTACACCAAGACACATCATTTTTAAAATGCCAAAGTTAAGAGACAAAGAAAAAATACTAAAAGCTGCAAGAGAAAAACAGTTAATCACCTACAGAGGAGCCCCAATGAGGATGACATAAGACTTCTCAAAAGAAACACTTGAAGCCAGAAGGGATTGGCAAGAAATATTCAAAGTGATGCAAAACAAGAACATACAACCAAGACTACTTTATCCAATGAGGCTATCATTTAAAATTGAAAGGGGAATAAAAAGCTTCCTGGACAAAACAAAAACTCAAGGAATTCATTACAACCAAAGCAACACTGCAAGGAGTGCTAAGGTGCCTGCTGTAAAAAGAGCAAAGGAAAAAAGAAATCAAGAGAAAGAGGATTGTAGGTTTAAAGAATAAAGTGGCAATAAATAAATACATATCAATAACATTAAATGTAAATGCATTCAATGCTTTAATCAAAAGACATAGCATAGCTGCTTTGATAAGAAAAAGAACCCATACATATGCTATCTACAAGAGACCCACTTCAAAACAAAAATACATATAGACTGAAAGTGAAGGAATGTAAAAAAGTATTTCATGCAAATGGAAATGGAAAAAAAAATCTGAGGTAGCAATACATATATCTGACAAAATAGCCTTTAAAACAAAGACTATAGTAAGAGATAAAGAAGGTCACTAAATTATGATAAAGGGAGCAATCCATCGGGAGGATATAATCATTGTATACATTTATGTGCCTAATATAGGAGCACCTAAATATATAAAGCAGATTTTGATGAACATAAAGGGCAAGATCAACAGCAATACTATATAATACTAAGGGATTTTAATAGCCCACTAAAATCAAAGGATAGATCATCCAGACCGAAAATTAACAAAAAATTGGAGCCTTAAATGACACACTAGATCACTGGTAGCCAACCTGGTCCCTACCGCCTACTAGTGAGCATTCCAGCTTTCATGGTGGGTGGTAGTGGAGCAACCAAAGTATAAGTAAAAAGATAGACTTAACTATAGTAAATTGTTTTATAAAGATTTATTCTGCCAAACTTAGCGAAAATCCGACATAAAGTACTTGGTAAGTAATTATTATTATGTGCTTTAACTTGCTGTAACTCTGCTTTATAAATTTTATAAAGTAAAGTTACTTCCCTACTTTATAAATCACCATTACTGTGGAACTGGTGGGTGGTTAAAAAATTTTACTACTAGCAGAGATACAAAAGTGGGCAGTAGGTATAAAAAGGTTGACTACCCCTATACTAGATCAACTGGATTTAATAGATATCTTCAGAACATTTCACCCCAAAACAGCAGAATATACATTCTTTTCAAGTGCTCATGGTACAATCTCTAGTATAGACCACATGTTCAAACACAAAACAAGTCTCGATAAATTTAAGAAGATTGAAATCATACCATGCATCTTCTGCATCAATGGCATGAAACTAGAAATCAACTACTATAGAAAAACTAAAAAATAAACACTTGAAGGCTAAATAGCATATTATTAAATAATGAATGGGTTAACAATGAGATCAAGGAAGAAATAAAAAATTTCCTTGAAACAAATGAAAATGAACATACAACAACTCAAAATTTATGGAACACACCAAAAGCAGTCTTGAAAGGGAACTTCATAGCATTACAGGCATACCTTAAGAAGCAAGAGAAAGCTCAAATAAACAACGCCACATCTAAAAGAACTAGAAAAAGAACAACAAATAAAGCCCAAAGGAAGTAGAAGGAAGGAAATAATAGAGATCAGAGTGGAAATAAATGACATAGAGGCTAAAAAACAATACAAAATATCAATGAAACCAAGAGCTGGTTCTTTGAAAATATAAACAAGATTGACAAACCTTTAACCAGACCAATCAAGAAAAAAAGAGAGGACCCAAACAAATAAAATTAGAAATGAAAGTAGAGAAGTAACAACTGACACCAAAGAAATACAAAGGATTGTATGAAAATACAACTGTTTCCCCAAAAATAAGACATCCTCAGATAAAAAGACCTAGTGCAATTTTTTTCAAGCTTAGAAATAAATATAAGCTCTCCCCTGAAATAAGACCTACCAGATCTTTAGGAGCAAAAATTAATACAAGACACTGTCTTATTTTCAGGGAAACAGGGTAGATTGTTGTATATGGAAATAGCGTCATAAGAAATGCATGATGGAATTCAGAGTTTGGCTATTTATGCTGATGTTTGTGATGACATGACTACAGTATATTGATAACTGTTGATTTTTTGTTCAACAATAAATGTGAATTCTTGTTCAGGGAAAAATAAGACATCCCCTGAAAATAAGACCTCCCCAGTCTTTAGGAGCAAAAATTAATATAAGACACTGTCTTATTTTCGGGGAAACACGGTATGAAGATCTATATGCCAAAAATTGGACAACCTAGGTGAAATGGACAAATTCCTAGAAACATACAATCTTCCTAAACTGAATATGGAAGAATCAGAAAACCTAAACTGACTGATTACAACAAATGACATGGTAACAGTTATCAATAAAACTGCCAGCAAACAAATGTTCTGGACCAGAAGTCTTCACAGGCAAATTTTACCAAACATTCAAAGAACTAACACCTGTCTTTCTTAAGCTATTCCAAAAACTTTAAGAGGGAAGATTTCCAAGTTCATTTTATGAGGCAAGTATTATCCTTGTTCCAAAAGCCGGTAAAGACACTACAAAGAAAGAAAACAGTAGGCCAATATCTCTGATGAACATAGATGTGAAAATCGTCACCAAAACATGAGCAAACCAGATCCAGTAACACATTAAAAAAGTCATACATATCCTGACCAGGTGGTGACTCAGTGGATAGAGTGTCGGACTGGGATTCTGAGGACCCAGGTTCGAGACCCTGAGGTTGCCAGCTTGAGTGCAGTCCCATCTGGCTTGAGCAAAAGCTCACCAGCTTGGACCCAAGGTTGCTGGCTTGAGCAAAGGGTTGCTTGGTCTGCTGAAGGCCCATGGTCAAGGCACATATGAGAAAGCAATCAATGAACAACTAAGGTGTTGCAATGAAAAACTGATGATTGATGCTTCTCATCTCTCTTCGTTCCTGTCTCGCCATCCATATCTATCCCTCTCTCTGACTCTCTCTATCTGTCCCTGTAAAAAAAAAGTCATACATCATGATCAAGTGTGATTTATTCTAGGAAGGCAATACTGGTACAGCATTTACAATCAGTAAATGTGATTCATCACATAAACAAAATGTAGGATAAAAATCACAGGATTATATTAATAGATGTAGAAAAAGCTCTTGATAAAATCCAGCGTCAATTTATCATCAAAACTCTCAGCAAAGTGTAAATATGGGGAACATACCTCAACATAATAAAGACCATGTATGATAAATTGACAGCCAATCATACTCAATGGGCAAAAATTAAAAGCAATCCTCTTAAGATCAGGAAGAAGACAGATGTGCCCCCTTTTACCACTCTTATTCAACATAGTTCTGAAAGTCCTCATCACAGTAATCAGACAAGAAGAAATAAAAGGCATTCAAATTGAAAAGAAGTAAAACGATCATTATTTGCAGATGACATGATACTACACATAGAAAATCTCAAAGTCTCAGTCAGAAAACTACTAGACCTGATAAATGAATTCAGCAAGGTGGCAGGATATAAAAGTAATATTAAGAAATCAGTGGCATTTTTATACACCAACAATAAACTGTCAGAAAGAGAAATTAAGGTAACAATCCCCATCACTGTTGCAACAACAAAAAATAAAATATCTAGGAATAAATTTAACCAAAGAGGTAAAATACTTGTACTCAGAAAATTATAAGACATTCAGAAAAGAAATCAAGGAAGATACAAACAAGTGGAAACATATACCATGTTCATAGATATGAGGAATAAACATTAAAATGTTTATACTACCCAAAGCAATCTATTGATTCAATGCAATTCCTATTAAAATACCAATGCCATACTTCAAAGATATAGAACAAATATTCTAATAATTTCTATGGAACCAATCCCCACCCCTCCCCAAATGCCTCAGCAATCTTTGAAATGAAGAATAAAGTGGGAGGTATCACACTTCTTGATATCAAGTTATACTACAAGGCTATTGTACTCAAAACAGCCTGGTACTAGCATAAGAACAGGCATACAGATCAATGAAACAGAACAGAGAACACAGAAATAAACCTATGCCTTTATGGTTGATTGTTATTTGATAAAAGAGGCAAGAGTATACAATGAAGTAAAGATAGTCTCTTTAATAAATGGTGCTGGGAAAATTGGGCAAATACTTGCAAAAAAGTGAAACTAGACCCCATCTTATACCATTCACAAAAATAAACTTAAAATGAATAAAACACTTAAATATAAGTTGCAAACCATAAACATTTTGGAAGAAAACATAGGTAGTAAAACTCTCCAATATTTCTCGTAGCAATATTTTTGCTGATTTACCTCCACAGGTAAGTGAAATAAAGGAAAAAATAAACAAATGGAACTATATCAAACCAAAAAGCTTTTGCATAGCAAAAGACACCATGAACAAAATAAAAATACAACCCACACAATGGAAGAACATATTTACCAATATGTGATAAGGGGTTAACAAGTGTATTTAGGTTTGCTTACATGTATTTTGTATTGGTATGGGGCACTGCTGTGTGTGTGTGTGTGTGTGTGTGTGTGTGTGTGTGTGTGTGTGTGTGTGTGTGTGTGTCTGTGTGTGTGGAAAGGCTGCAGGTGCTTGCCTTCAGGGCTGCAGATTGCAAATTGTGGATTGCCTGGCTCCATGGGGAGGGGCAATTGTTTGCTATTGTTTGGCAGAGAAGGGATATTTCCTCCATTTTCTCCCAGCCTGTTTTGCTAGAGAGTGCTGAGGCTGGTGGGGGCCTGTGAGTCTGGGTAAGTCCAGAGAATGAGTCCAGTAAATCCAGAGAGGTGAGTCAGGCTTGGGAGCCCTAAGAGAAAGAGAAGCAGTCTTCCCTGCCTGTTTGCTTATCCACCATTATAAGACTAATAAACAAAATGGCCCACCATTTTCTGGCTCCACAGTTCCTTTACCGTCTTCCTGAATCTCTAATATGAACCTGCTTCTGTATGGCCATACCAGTGGCCACTGGCCTTACATTTAGCCAGCAGGATTTATATCAGATTGGTATGGAGCCACAGACAACCTTGAGGAGTGGGGTAGAGGAGTGGTTGTTGCTCCCCAGTGTATGCTTCCCCATGGCACTTCTTTTGTGGACTGTAGGCTGGCTGTTTTCTACAGCCCTGCAAGAGGAAACCAAGAGCTCTATGCAAGAAGTTGCCCGAGATCTGCAAACTGAGCAGCAGGAACAACATGAGCTAGAATGGTCACAAGAGAAAGAGCTGCAGTTCTTGAGAACTCCAGGTACGGTACCTGGAACTGGAATGGTCTCTGGAAAAAGAGGCTGAACAAGTTTGTGTGTCACAGTTTGCCCTGGAAGTTGAACACTGGTAGTGGCAGTTGGAGGAACCGCTGTGGGTTCAGTTTCAGGGCAAGAGCTGGCAGCCACAGGAGCCTAAGATGGAGCTGTTCCAGTGGAGTGGCTCTGAGTCAGTGGGAGCAGGCATTTCCAGCTCCTCTTCTGAGGATGAGGAGGCTCAGGCGGAAGCTGCCATCCACATGCACCAGAAGATAAAAACCCAGCAACAAAGAGTACCTACTGAGCCCCTGGTAGGGTTACTCCAACTGTGAGATATAGGGGTGAATGGCATCGTCCTCTCTGGAGCAGAGATAGAGAAGTTGGCCACTGTTGTCACACACTCCTCCTTGGGACAGCATCTTCAGAGCTGCTGTTATGGAAGAGATGAGGGGAAGCCTGAGGCCCCATGTGAATCTAGTTGCCTGTAATGGACCTTTAGCTTGTAATTTCCACAGACAACTGGGCTGTCTATTGTGGAGTGATCATTGAGCAGTGTAATGAACTCTTGGACTATGACCAGAAGGGGCACTGGCTCCCTTGTTGAATGAACATGCTGCTTTTGGACAGTATGAGAGACCCTGAAGGGGCGGGGGGCAGCTCTGGTGGAGGCTCTCCTGCACCAGGAAGCTTTTCATCCAGTTGGAGAGATACACCAAGGACACATTAAGGTTTCCATGAACACAACCCTGAAGCCCTCCCACCTACCATGGAGTAGGAGGCTAGAGATAGGCCTTCAGTTTACACCTTGAGCAGAGTGCTCAGGGAGACATTGTGAAGGGTACCTTCGTAATTGTTGGAACTGTATAACTTGTGCTGTTGCTGTAATCTGTTTATGTAACCTCATTTCTCAGACAGAGATATCTGTGGTGTAGATTTTGAAGCGAGCAATTCTAAAAGGGTGGAATGTTGGGTGAACAAGTGTGTTTAGATTTGCTCGCTTGTATTTTGCATTGGTGTGAGGCAGTGGTGTGTGTGTGTGTGTGTGTGTGTGTGTGTGTGTGTGTGTGTGTGTGTGTGTGTGTGTGTGTGTGTGTGTGTTTTAAAGGCTGCAGGTGCTCGCCCTCAGGGCTGCAGATTGCAAATTGTTGATTTGTTGATTGCCTGGCTCCATGGGGAGGGGCGATTGTTTGCTATTGTTTGGCAGAGAAGGGATATTTCCTCCCAACCTGGTTTGCTAGAGAGTGCTGAGGCTGGTGAGGGCCTGTGAGTCTGGGTAAGTCCAGGGAATGAGTCCAGTAAATCCAGAGAGGTGAGTCCGGCTTGGGAGCCTGTTTGGCAGATAAAATATAATATGCTCACTTTGTTAAAGATGGCACTGCCCACATGGAAGCCCGTCATCCAGGTGATATTATTTGCCCTTATGCTTGAGATGGCTGTGGGGGAAAAGCTGTAATGTAGGCAGGCCAGGTCTTATAGCCTAAGGCTTAGTTTAAGAGTAAGCTCTTCCCCACACCCTTGACTGATTGGATGATGTAGGGTGGTGCACTCTCCTGAGGAATCCCATTATGCCTCAGATGGGTGGCTTTGTATCAGAGACTTTCTTTATGTATAATTGGATTAAAGGTTTGGATTTTCTATGCTATAAACTGGGGCAGTCCGGGAACTTGATCTCTCTCTCTCGGTTCCTGAGGTATTAGAGAGGAGAGCAGACTAAGGCCATGTGAAGACCAGGAGAAGCAGCTGAGATGGCAGAGTGCTGAGGAAGAAGCCAGTTTGTTAAGAGTTTGTGCTGGAGGAGATGGGAAACAGAGGTGATTAAGTCTGGTGAGCTGGAAAGCTTTGATTCTAGGAAACTCGGATAAGTCAGTAGCTTTGTGAGCACTGAATGTGTGGGTGTTGGAGCCCAGTGTGTGTTTTTGCTTGCCCGCCGGGTGCAAGCTAGAATTAAAGCTGATGGCTCACCAGTTTTTGGCTCCATTGTTTCATTACCGACTGTTCGAATCCAATGTGAACCTGCATGGGCCAGGCGGCTGTGATGGTGGCCCCAGCTATTGGCTTTACAGAGCCCTAAGAGAAAGAGAAGCAGTCTTCCCTGCCTGTTTGCTCATCCGCTGTTATGAGACTTTAATAAACAGAATGGCCCACCATTTTCTGGCTCCATAGTTCCTTTACTATCTGCCCAAATCCAATGTGTGCCTGCATCTGCATGGCCACGGCTATGGCCACTGGCCTTACAATAATCAAAATTTATAAAAACCTTCAAAACTCAACACCAGAAAGGTACACTGTATGGCCAGGGGCCGCCATTGTGGCCATTCACATGCAGGTTTTCACTAAATTTGGGCAGACCGTAAAGAAACAGTGGAGTTGGAGAATGGTGGGCCATTCTGTTTATTGGTGTCTCACAAAGACAGGCAAGCCACAAGAGAAGCTGTTCGGCAGATAAAATATAATATGCTCACTTTGTTAAAGATGGCGCTGCCCACATAGAAGCCCGTCACCCAGGTGATATTATTTGCCCTTGTGCTTGGGATGGGTGTGGGGGAAAGGCTGTAATGTAAGCAGGCCAGGTTGTTATGACCTAAGGCTTGGCTTTAAGAGTAAGCTTTTCCCCACACCCTTGACTGATTGGATAATGTAGGGTGGTGCACTCTCCTGAAGAATCCCATTATATAGAGATTTCCTTGTTTGTATAATTGGATTAAAGGTTTGGATTATCTATGCTATAAAATGGGAGAGACCAGTAGCTTGAGCTCTCTTGGTTCCTGAGTTCCTGAGGTTAGTATCAGAGAGGAGAGCAGATTAAGGCCACGTGAAGGCCAGGAGAAGCAGCCGAGATGGCAGAGTGCTGAGGAAGAAGCCAGTTTGTTAAGAGTTTGTGCAGGAGGAGATAGGAAACAGAGGTGAATAAGTCTGGTGAGCTAGAAACCTTTGATTCTAGGAAACTCGGATAAGTCAGTAGCTTTGTGAGCACTGAATGTGTGGGTTTTGTTTGGAGCCCAGTGTGTGTTTTTGCTTGCCCACCGGGTGCAAGCTAGAATTAAAGCTGATGGCTCACCAGTTTGTGGCTCCTGTGTTTCATTACCGACTGTTCGAATCCAACGCAAACCTGCGTGGGTCAGGCGGCTGTGATAGTGGCCTCGGCTACTGGCTTTACAGAAACCCATAGAGGGCAAGGGATCAGGGAGGCCTCTGCAATGCTGATAGCAGGAACTGAGAGAGGAAGCCCCTAGTCCTCTGGTCAGCAAACTGCGGCTCGTGAGCCACATGTGGCTCTTTGGCCCCTTGAGTGTGGCTCTTCCACAAAATACCACGTGCAGGTGCTACCTCTACAAGGAATGTACCTACCTATATAGTTTGTTTAAAAAATTTGGCTCTCAAAAGAAATTTCAATTGTTGTACTGTTGATATTTGGCTCTGTTGACTAATGAGTTTGCCAACCTCTGCCCTAGTCTGTCTCATTTTATAGTGTAGAAAATTAAAGCCTCTAAGCCAGTGGTTCTTAACCTTTTTTGAGGTACCGAACCCACCAGTTTCATATGCGCATTCACTGAACCCTTCTTTAGTGATAATTTTTTTTTTCCAAATTCAAGACATAGGTATATGTTTTTTTACTTGTGCACAAAATGAGCCGTGCATGAACATCACCTTGCTCAAAGAACAAAACCAACAAAGTACATGAACTCACAACAAATTACGGTATTACTTTATTCTGGCCTCTGTAGCAGAGGCTTCTCCGAACCCCTGAGACCGACTCATCGAACCCCTAGGGTTCGATAGAACCCAGGTTAAGAACCACTGCTCTAAGCCAATATACAAATAAGGAAGTCTCTGACACAAAGTCACTTATCTGAGGCATAAATGGGATTTTTCATAAGAGTGCACCACCCCCTATCATGCAACAGTCAAGGGTGTCGGGAAAAGCTTAGTTTTGAGAAAACCTTAGTATAGAAGGGAGGGAAAGGCTTAGTCTTAATATTAAGCCTTAGGCTATGATGACTTTGCCAGCTTACAGCCTGTCTCCCACACCCAAAGCAAGCAAACATATATGTCATATTTACAAACTTATTTGACCAACATACACAATCCAATTAAAAAATGGGCAAAGGAACTGAATAGACACTTCTCCAAAGAGGACAAACAGATGGCCAATAAGCATATGAAAAAATGGTCATCAATAATCATTAGAGAAATGCAAATTAAAACCAAAAGGAGATACCACCTCACGCCTGTCAGAATGGTGCCCATTAACAAATCAGCACACAACAAGGGCTGGAGAGGATGTAGAGAAAAGGGAACCCTCCTGCACTGCTGATGGGAATGCAGACTTGTGCAGCCACTGTGGAAAACAGTATGGAGTTTCTTCAAAAAATTAAAAATGGAACTGCCTTTTGACCCAGCTATCCCACTTTTAGGAATCTATCCTAAGAATCCCAAAACACTGATTCAAAAAAAGATATGCACCTCCATGTTTATTGTAGCATTGTTTACAAAAGCCAAGATCTGGAAACAGCCTAAGTGTCTGTCAGTGGATCAGTGGATCAAAAAGCTGCGGTATATATGAAGCAAGGAGGCTCTTAGCATAAGTAACTTTATGTAGCTTCTGACCACCATCTGGAACTCTAAGTAACTCCAGGACTTGCTTTTTCTAAAAGACCTCTACCCCTGGCCTCAGAGCTTGGTTTGCAAAATTGCAGATATGTATAGGGTCATGACACCCCAAATGTTTCTTTCTAAATTGTTTCTATAGATAAACATTGTAAAAAGTCAGTAAGATTTTTTTTGTTTTACAGGGACAAAGAGAGAATCAGAGAGAGGGATAGATAGGGACAGACAGACAGGAACGGAGAGAGATGAGAAGCATCATTCATTAGTTTTTCGTTGCCATTGCAACACCACAGTTGTTCATTGATTGCTTTCTCATACGTGCCTTGACCGCGGGCCTTCAGCAGACCGAGCAATCCCTTGCTGGAGCCAGCGACCTTGGGTCCAAGCTGGCGAGCTTTTGCTCAAGCCAGATGGTCCCGTGCTCCAGCTGGCAAGCTCGGGGTCTTGAACCTGGGTCTTGCACATCCCAGTCCGATGCTCTATCCACTGCGCCACCGCCTGGTCAGGCAAAAGTCAGTAAGATTTAATGATCTTGTTAGCAAGATTAATAAGCTTGTTTTACTGCTTTTGTACCATGCTTCACAAGGGTTCCCCTTCTCCCCATATCTCAACCAGCATGTAATTTTGTCTTTAAAAGTTGGCCCCAGACTGCAAGTTTCTTTAGGACATAGTTCACTCATTCACCACCGGCTTTTTGTAATAAAGACTCCTTAATCTGACTACTTTATTGTGTGGCAAATGTCTGTTTCTTGCTGTTCTGATATAACATTTGGAGGCCCCAGTGATATCATGTCCTCTGGACACATTTGATTCTGTCACAGGTGGACTGCCTCCCCAGTGGACTGCCAGAGAACAGAAAACCAGTAGGGGATGTGACCCCTTAGACGTTCCAGGGCCCCACTGGTGTTTCTGCAGGACCAACAGTTGGCACAGGGACAACCAGCATGCCTATCTACCCATTTGGAGCCATTAGGAGATCCTCTGTAGGTGAGTAGAGCAATTTGTTTGTGATTGGTCAATTTGAAACTATTGTGGCTGGCGATTGGATGTGATCAGATCTGCCCAGTAGGCTCCTCAAGGCTAAGACGTTAATGGGGAGTTTGTCGTGCTCTCAGGAAGACATTGGCGGGGACTGAATTAAGTCTCACCTCGGACTTCCCGGGACCTGTTTTGTTTCGCTCTCTCATATGTTTACCCTCTACTTGTTTTGTTGCTTTTGTTTATTTTTACAAACTATCCTAAAGGACATCTCCTGGTTTGGTCCCTCTTCGGGATCTCCCTTCTGCATTCTTCACTGGATTGAGGAACCTATATTTTCAAGGATCCCTCTCCAACTTAGCTCCTGCTGAGATCTCATTCTTCTTTTTTACTTTGTTATTCTGTCTCTACACCGAAAACCCCTGAGTGAATGGTGTGTGTATGAGGATCTCAAGGTGCCTGCGCCTGAGTTTCCAGTTTGTGGCTCCACAGCATAAGCTATGGAGTCTGAGTCAGCCCTATCCTGCAGTTCCATGGCAACCTCATATGGCTCAGGGCAGTGTTAGACATTGCCTAATCCAAGTTGGGGTTTTATACCGACTTGCCAACGCTAAGAGGCGCCTAAGTTTTCACGAGGGATGCGGCCAGGCGGGCATCTTTGTAATCCCTTTCTAAGAGGAGCCCAACCCTTGTTTGTCCTTGCTCTGTTTTCCCTATAGGACAGAGTCCAGCGAGGGACTCCTTCATTGGTCACTGAACATCGCCACGGATTTTGATGCCACTCCTCCTGCTATCCATAGCTATTGTGACCTGTTTTACAATGGATGGAGGTTCTAGTACTTCACATACACCCCTTCAGTGCATGCTTAAGAATTTTAAGTTGGGATTTTTCTGATGATTATGGTGTAAAATTGTCTAAAGGTACACTGTATACTCTCTGTGAATTACAGTGATCAACTTTCGGGGTAGACTGGCCCATTCAAGGATCTCTAGACCTGGGGAAAGTGCGGGCAGTTTGGAATATTATCACCAGGCAGCCTGGGCACCTAGGCCATTGTCCCTACAGACCGTGCACACTTACCCGTGGAGGGGGTCCGGGCTACAGCAGAGCTTGAGCAGCGGCAGGGGTAGCAGTGGCGGTCAGGGCGGTGCCACCTCCATGTTTTCCTGGTTTGGCTGGACCCACGCGGTGCTCACTTGGGCACCATGTCGTGGAGCGGGCCTCCTCACATGGCTCCCAGTGCCTGCCACCTCACCCTCGAACACTGGGAATCTCGGGTACACTGACTAGTTTCCCTATATTGACTAGTGGAATGCTCCAGTAAAGAACCCTCCTTCTTGGCTCAAGGGCCGAGCCATGGGATCAGGACAAAAAGTTTTAGTAGCATGGTCAGCCACAGACGTTTGCATTTCCAAATAGCCTCTTGTTTTGCAAACCACCCTGGAGGAATCCAGGCTACCACCCCTTACCACCCCCAGCCATGGCCCCTCCTACCTTCTTTGCATTGGCGCTGGGGAATAAACAAGAGGCCGCTTTTTCACCGCCTCATAACCAGAGCCAAACCCAAAAGGAGAACTTGGGGAACACTGCCTCTTCTGAACCCATTTTACCCCTAAGGAAGCCCTGCCTGCTGATGGGTTGCCGTAGGGTGGGGGGAGGGCAACCCTTTACGGTGTATGTCTCCTTTTCCTCAAGTGACCAATATAATTGGAAAACTCAAAACCCCCCATTTTCTGAGAAGTCACACGCCCTTACTGGGCTCCTAGAGTCTGTTTTCTATACTCGTTGTCCCACTCTGGATGATTGTCAGCAACTCCTAGTCACCTTGTGTTGGGCAGATAAAATATATTATGCTCACTTTGTTAAAGATGGTGCTGCCCACATGGAAGTTCGTTTATATTAATGTGTGTTCTGGAACAGGCTGTGGGCACGCCGGGTCGTTATAGCCTAAGGCTTAGCTTTAAGAGTAAGCTCTTCCCCACACCCTTGACTGATTGGATGATGTGGGGTTGTGCACTCTCCTGAGGAATCCCATTATACAGAGACTTCCTTGTTTGTATAATTGGATTAAAGGTTTTGAGTCTATGCTATAAAGTGGGAGAGACCAGTAACTTGATCTCTCTCTTGGTTCCTGGGTTCCTGAGGTATTAGAGAGGAGAGCAGATTAAGGCCACGTGAAGGCCAGGAGAAGCAGCCAAGATGGAGGAATGCTGAGGAAGAAGAGTTTGTGTAGAGAGAAGAAGATGGGAAACAGGTGGTTAAGTCTGGTGAGCTAGAAACCTTTGATTCTAGGAAACTCGGATAAGTCAGTAGCTTTGTGAGCACTGAATGTGTGGGTTTTGGAGCCCAGTGTGTGTTTTTGCTTGCCTGCCAGGTGCAAGCGGGGATTAAAGCTGATGGCTCACCAGTTCTTGGCTCCATTGTTTCATTACCGACTGTTCGAATCCAATGCGAACCTGCGTGGGCCAGGCGGCTGTGATAGTGGCCGCGACTACTGGCTTTACATTTGGCGTAGTCTGTGGCAGGATTCGATACAGATCGGCATGGAGCCGTCACCACCTCTGAGCAGTGGAGTAGAGAACTGGCTGCTGTTATGGTTTCCCATAGCTGTTTTTTGGGGGACTGTAGGCTGGCTGACTTTTACAGTCATGTGTGAGGAAACCGAGAGCTCTATGGAGGAGACTGCCCAGGACCTGCAGGCTGAGCAGCCGAAGGAGCTGGAGGAAACGTGGGAGAAACAGATGCTGACCCTGGAGCTGAAGGAAGTGCTGGAGGAGGAGGCTGACCAGGTTTGCGAGATTCACCTGGAAATGGAGCAGACGCTGGAGAAGGAATCACAAGTTCGTGAGTTGGAGATTGCCCTGGATGTTGTAGAGAGCCAGCAGCAGCATGAGGCCGGGGCCGGAGCTGAGGCCAGGACCGGGGCTGAGGCCAGGGTTGGAGCTGCATGGCCTGCTGAGCAGAAGGCAGCAGTGGCCCGGAGATCAAGCCCAGCAGCAGGAGCTGGTGTTTTCAGTTCCTCTTTGGAGGATGAGGAGAATCAAGCTGGAGTTGCAATACGCAGCCTCCAGAAGGTGAGAGCCCAGGAGCAAGGAGTAGCTATGCTCCTGATAGGTCTGTGATTTAGGGACATAGGGGTGGATGCCATCATGCTCCCCAGAGCAGAGATGGAAATGCTGACTGCCATTGCCACGTGCTTCTCTTTAGGACAGTGTGAGACATGCCATGATGGCAGGAATGAGGGGGGAGGCTAAAGCCCTATGTGTGTGGACTGATTTCCTGGACTATGACTGGATGGGCACAAGCTCCTTTGTTGAATGGATTTATGGATTTTGGACAATGTGAAATACCCTGATCGGGGTCGGGTGGCTTTGATGTAGGCCGTCCCCCTGCCCCAGGAAGCCTTTCAAATGGCAAGAGAGAAGGCTGAGGACATTTTGCACTTTTGGCAAAGTGCTCAGAGACTGGTGAAGTGTACCTTTGTAATTGTTGAAATTTTATGATTTGTCATGTTGTTGTAATTTGTGTAATGTGCCTAATTTCCTTGTACAGAGATACCGGTGGTATAGATTGTGGGTAGTAAAGTGAGCATAAGGGTGGATTGTTGGGCAGATAAAATATATTATGCTCACTTTGTTAAAGATGGTGCTGCCCACATGGAAGTTCGTTGATATTAATGTGTGTTCTGGAACAGGCTGTGGGCAGGCTGGGTCGTTGTAGCCTAAGGCTTAGTTTAAGAGTAAGCTCTTCCCCACACCCTTGACTGATTGGATGATGTGTGGTGGTGCACTCTCCTGAGGAATCCCATTATACAGAGACTTCCTTGTTTGTATAATTGGATTAAAGGTTTTGAGTCTATGCTATAAAGTGGGAGAGACCAGTAGCTTGATCTCTCTCTTGGTTCCTGGGTTCCTGAGGTATTAGAGAGGAGAGCAGATTAAGGCCACGTGAAGGCCAGGAGAAGCAGCCAAGATGGAGGAATGCTGAGGAAGAAGCCAATTTGTGCAGAGTTTGTGTAGAGAGAAGGAGATGGGAAACAGAGGTGGTTAAGTCTGGTGAGCTAGAAACCTTTAATTCTAGGAAACTCGGATAAGTCAGTAGCTTTGTGAGCACTGAATGTGTGGGTTTTGGAGCCCAGTGTGTGTTTTTGCTTGCCCGCCAGGTGCAAGCTGGAATTAAAGCTGATGGCTCACCAGTTCTTGGCTCCATTGTTTCATTACCGACTGTTCGAATCCAATGCGAACCTGCGTGGGCCAGGCGGCTGTGATAGTGGCCGCGACTACTGGCTTTACACCTTGTTCACCTCGGAGGAAAGAGAAAGAATTAGGGCTGAGGCAAAAAAAGTCATGGTTGGAATCAGGGGGGCTCGCTGGAGTAAAACCGAGAGCATATTGAAGAAATTTTTCCTTCCACTAGACCCTGATGGGCCCCTAATACGACTGGGGAAATAGCCTTTGTTCGGCAGATAAAATATTATATGCTCACTTTGTTAAAGATGGGGCTGCTCACATGGAAGCCCGTCACCCAGGTGATATTATTTGGCCTTATGCTTGGAATGTGTGTTCTGGAACAGGCTGTGGGCAGGCTGGGTCGTTATAGCCTAAGGCTTAGTTTAAGACTAAGCTCTTCTCCACACCCTTGACTGATTAGATGATGTAGGGTGGTGATGTAGGGAGGAATCCCATTATGCCTCAGATGGGTGACTTTGTATCAGAGACTTTCTTGTATGTATAATTGGATTAAGGGTTTGGATTATCTATGCTATAAACGGGGGCAGACCAGGAGCTTGATCTTGCTCTCTCTCGGTTCCTGGATTCCTGAGATTAGTGTTAGAGAGCAGAGCAGAGTAAGGCCACGTGAAGGCCAGGAGAAGCAGCCGAGATGGCAGAGTGCTGAGGAAGAAGCCAGTTTGTTAAGAGTTTGTGCAGGAGGAGATGGGAAACAGAGATGAATAAGTCTGGTGAGCTAGAAACCTTTGATTCTAGGAAACTCGGATAAGTCAGTAGCTTTGTGAGCACTGAATGTATGGGTTTTGGAGCCCAGTGTTTGTTTTTGCTTGCCCGCCGGGTGCAAGCTAGAATTAAAGCTGATGGCTCACCAGTTTGTGGCTCTTGTGTTTCATTGCCATCTGTTCGAATCTAATGCGAACCAGCGTGGGTCAGGCAGCTGTGATCCTGACCGCGACTACTGGCTTTACAGCCTTCCTGGACACTTTTTATCATTTTCTGCTAGCAGGCATAAGAGGGGCAGCGAGAAAGCCAATAAATTTATGTTGGGCAGATAAAATATAATATGCTCACTTTGTTAAAGATGGCGCTGCCCACATGGAAGCCTGTCACCCAGGTGATATTATTTGCCCTTATGCTTGGGATGGGTGTGGCGGAAAGGCTGTAATGTAAGCAGGCCAGGTCGTTATGGCCTAAAGCTTGGTTTTAAGAGTAAGCTTTTCCCCACACCCTTGACTGATTGGATGATGTGGGATGGTGCACTCTCCTGAGGAATCCCATTATGCCTCAGATGGGTGAATTTGTATCAGAGACTTCCTTGTCTGTAGATTGGATTAAGGATTTGGATTTCTACATTATAAAGTGGGACAGACTAGTAGCTTGCTCTCTCGGTTCCTGGGTTCCTGAGGTTAGTATTAGAAAGGAGAGCAGATTAAGGCCACATGGAGGCCAGGAGAAGTAGCCAAGATGGCAGATTGCTGAGGGAGAAGCGAGTTTGTTAAGAGTTTGTGCAGGAGGAGATGGGGGACAGTGGTGAATAAGTCTGGTGAGCTAGAAACCTTTGATTCTAGGAAACTCGAATAAGTCAGTAGCTTTGTGAGCACTAAATGAGTGGAGCCCAGTGTGTGTTTTTACTTGTCTGCCGGGTGCAAGCTAGAATTAAAGCTGATGGCTCACCAGCTTTTGGCTCCATTGTCTCATTACCGACTGTTCGAATCCAATGCGAACCTGCATGGGCCAGGCTGCTGTGACGGTGGCCCTGGCTACTGGTTTTACAATTTATCTAAGCTCTCAGAGACAATACAGGAACCACAGGAGTCACGTGCAGCCTACTTAGAGAGACTACAAGAGACCTACAGTGTATATACCCCTATAAACCCTGATGCTACTGAAATTGCCAGGGCAATCAACTTAGCTTTTGTGTCTCAGTCAGCCCCAGACATTAGGAAGAAACTACAAGAATTAGAAGGTGTTGGTCAGATGAAATATATTATGCTCACTTTGTTAAAGATGGTGCTGCCCACGTGCAAGTTTTAAGAGTAAGCTTTTCCCCACACCCTTGACTAATTGGATGATGTAGGGTGGTGCTCTCTTATGAGGAATCCTTCCATTATGCCTCAGATAAGTGATTTTGTATCAGAGACTTCCTTGTTTGTAGATTGGATTAAAGGTTTGGATTTCTACACTATAAAGTGGGGCAGGCCGGGAGCTTGCTCTCTCTCAGTTCCTGAGGTTAGTATTAGAAAGGAGAGCAGATTAAGGCCACATGGAGGAGAGGAAGCAGCCAAGATGGCAGAGTGCTGAGGAAGAAGCCAGTTTGTGCAGAGTTTGTGTAGAGAGAAGGAGATGGGAAACAGAGGTGAATAAGTCTGGTGAGCTAGAAACCTTTTGATTCTAGGAAACTCGGATAAGTCAGTAGCTTTGTGAGCACTGAAAGAGTGGGTTTTGGAACCCCATGTGTGTTTTTGCTTACTCACCAGGTGCAAGCTAGAATTAAACCTGATAGCTCACCAGTTCTGGGCTCCGTTGTTTCATTTCCGACTGTCTGAATCTAATGTGAACCTGCACTGGCCAGGAGACTGTGATGGTAGCCTTGGCTCTGACTACTGGCTTTACAGAAGGCTTCCTTGGAATAAACCTATCACAATTAGTCGAAATAGCACAAAAAGTTTTCAATAATAGAGATACCCCCCACTGAGAAGCAAAAACAAACAAACAAAAAACGGTTAGCAAAAGTATTAGAGAGTAATAAAATAAAGGAGAAAGACCAAAATTAGGTAAAAATCAATGTGCATATTGCAGAGAGGAAGGACCCTGAAGGAATGAGTGCTTAAAAAGGGAAGATAAGGAACCAAAGGGACAATCTTACTGAAAAGTTCTAAACTTACAGGACTGATGGTGCCGGAGTTCCACTCCCATTATCCCCTAGGAGCCACAAGGGGAACTCAGGCCCTAAACTAGACAGATTAAGAGCTGCAAACTTTTGAGCAATTGAAACAAGCCCATGTCTCTGCCCTGCATTAGCCCTGCCAGATATCACAACCATTCTATTTGTTTGTGTATCAAGCAGAAGGAATTGCAGAACGGGTTATAAATCAGACCCTGGGACCTTGACATAGGCCAATAGCTTGTATCTCTAAAAGGCTTGACCTGTTGCATCAGGTTGGCCCTTGTACTTATGGGCAATAGCAGCCACTGCAATGTTGGTTGGAGAAGCTGATAAGCTCACCCTTAGGCAGGAACTCTTTCTCACCTAGTCAGCCTGACATGGCCTAACTGATGTTCCTCTGTCCAAGCTGGATCAGCAGCTCTTTACAGATGGCAGTAGCTTCATGCAGGATGGAGTTTGGCATGTGGGGGCAGCGGGAGTCACCCTCAAGCTGACTATTTGGGCTCAAGCTTTACCCCATGGAATACTTATACAGACCATAAGGTGGGCAAAAGGGAAGGCTGTGAACATTTATATAGACAGCTGTTGCAACCCGCGCGAGAAGTCCGAGCGAGAAGTCTATTCCAGGGTCCCGAGTGAGAACGGTATGAATTAATGAAAAATAGACAAAGATTTAAAGACACATATAAGATGGGTTTCAGGAAGATTTTCACAGCCTCAGTCAGCAGTAACTTTTCCGCCTTAGCTGAGTTGCAAAACATGGCTACCCCCAGAAAGACGTCCTTTATTTACTGGGCCATTAGCAAATCAATCACGTTTCCAAGGCAACACAAGAAAACCACCAGGTGCGGAAAAAAACACACCATCTTAACTTTACACAAAGAAGTAACTAACTTCCAGTCCTTCCGAGGAACATGGGCGGGCAGGACAAGTACTGAAGCACAGCCACTTGCAAGTCAATCAGGCAGGTGAGGTGGGGGGTTGGGCAGACTGTCAGCTTAAGTCAGCTCTGACCCCAAAATCCAAACTGCAAAATACCCTGTTGATTTTTCGGTCCCCAACAGACAGCAGGTGTGCTTTTGCCACCGCACACATCCATGTGGCCATACACAATGAGAGGGACCTACTCACATCTGCAGGTAAAGAAAAAATATCTTAGCTCTACTAGAGGCCATTTGGCTACTGAAAGCAGTGGTCCTCATTCACTGTCCAAGGCACCAGACGGAAACTCCCTAGAAGCTCAAGAAAATCGAGCAGCTGATGCTGCTGCCAAAGAGGGAGCCCTAAAATCAGCAGGGGCCCTGGACATTCGATTGACTGTTCCAGACCCCCAGCTACCTACTACACCAGAGTACACTGAGGAGGACCAAGGCCTCGCAGCAGAAAAAGGAGCACGTTTAAACTCGGAAGGATGGCGAATCCTCCCAGACAGGAGACCATTCCTACCTGAGGCCCTCGGAAGAATAATAAGGAATCAACTCCACCAGGCCACGCACCTTGGGTATACTAAGTTAGTTGAACTTTTGAGGAAAAATTACTGTTTACCCAAATTAGACTCTATAGTAGACAGTATAGTATCTAAATGTTTAACTTATGCTCAGGTAAATGCTAGACAAGGTAAAAAACAAACCCTCCTATACAGGTATAAGGGCTAGAGGAGCATTGTCAGGAGAGCACCAGGAAGTAGATTTCACTGAGGTTAAGCTCCCAGCAGCAGGGTATCGTTATCTTTTAGCTTTTGTAGATGCCTTCTCCCGCTGGATAGGGGCCTTTCCTACTAGAAAAGAGACTGCCGTCACAGGTTATTAAGAAGTCTTACATGAAATTATACCCCGGTTTGGGTTGCCTTTAGCCATAGGTTCTGATAATAGACCTGCTTTTGTTTCTGAAATTTCTCAACTAATAGGTAAGGTTTTAAATATCAATTAGAAAGTACACTGTGCCTATCAACCTGAAAGCTCAGGGCAAGTAGAAAGAATGAACCGAACCTTAAAAGAAATTTTAACTAAATTCATTCTAGAAACCAGTGAAAACTGGGCCAACCTACTCCCTCTGGCTCTGCCAAAAGCTAGATGCTCCCTCTACTGAGCAGGATTTACCCCATATGAAATTGTATTCGGCAGGGCAACCCCCCTTCTCCTTAAGCTCCATGACGAGTTTCTTACTGAAATCCACAACGCTTCGCTACTTAAGTCCTTACAGGTTCTACATACAGTCCACCCAGGTGCTCGTTCATAAACAAGTCTGGGAGACTCTGCTTTCACCCAGCTCTGACCCATTCATTCTTTCCAACCTGGGGATTCTGTGTTCATCAGGAAGTTTATCAAGGAGGGACTGACTCCTGCCTGGAATGGACCCTACACTGTCATCCTGACCACTCCAACCTCTGTGAAGGTAGACGGAATACCTGCATGGATCCACCACTCCCGGCTCAAGCCAGCTGATCCAGAGTGGAAAGTTGAAACAACGCCAAACCTGTTAAAGCTAAGACTTTCATGCCTCCCTTTTCCCTTGCACTCATAGTAGTCATTTTTGTAACTTGCCAAGAGTCCCCCATAGACCCCCTCCAAAAAGCACATATGAACTCCGAATGGAATGAGAGGGGAGGTCTTTCTCAACTCTACTCACTTGAGTTGGGGAGATGTCACTATAAATACTGATCTGTGTAGCCTGTTAAAGAAACTATTCCACGTGGGGACTCATAGGTACTCAGCCACTACGTAGGAGATAGAAACTGGGGTTGATGATCTATACCAACAGAAAAAGCCTTATGGAGATTAGGATTCTAATCTGCCCAGGTCAAGAAAACTTAATCGCAATGGCATAAATGCAGGATAATTTTTTTGCCCCCACTAGGGTTGCAAAACTATTTCAACTATTGATAATTACAAAAGGGCCTCAATTTTGGTCCCTGTATTAGTAGGGTTAGGGCTGGCAGGGTCTGCAGTCATAGGAACAGCTGCTTTAATCAAAGGGGAAATACATATAGAAGCGCTTACTAGCCAAGTGAATGCAGACCATGCGTGGTCACCTTGAAAGTTCAATTTCCCAACTAAACAAACAAGTAGATTCTTTAGCTGAAATGGTTCTCCAGAATAGATGAGGTTTTAGATCCTTTTTTTTTCAACAGGGAGGACTTTGTGCAGCCTTAGGGGAAAATGGTTTTTATGCTAATAATACTGGATTAATCCAAGAAAATCTCTCCCTAGTTAGAAATAATATAGGAAGCAGATAAAGAAACTTAGAACAATCCCAAAATTGGTTCCAGCATATGTTCAACTGGTCCCCATGGCTCACCACCCTCCTGTCAGCAGCCATAGGTCCAGTTACTTTAATTCTGTAGGTTTAATTGTAGGACCCTGTCTCATAAACTTCATAACTAACATTATTCAGAATCATAAAAACTCTGTCAAGCTTATGATTATCAGAAGACAGTATAACCCACTAGCTACTCAGGACCCAGACCCAGATTTAGAAGAATCAACAATTAGATTCTATGTATACAAAACCAGTAGAGAATGAAGCAAGGGGGCTCTTAGCATAAGTAACTTTATGTAGCTTCTGACCACCATCTTGAACTCTAAGTAACCCAAGAACTTGCTTTGTCTAAAAGACCTCTACTCCTGGCCTCAGTCTGAGCTTGGTTTGCAAGATTGCGGGTGTGTGTAGAGTCATAAAACCCCAGAATATTTCTCCCTAAATTGCTCCTATAGATAAACATTGTAAAAAGTCAGTAAGATTTAATGAGCTTGTTAGCAAGATTAATAAGCTTGTTTTACTGCTTTTGTACCATGCTTCGCTAGGCTCCTTCTCCTCCCCCTATCCCAACCAGCATGTAATTTTGTCTTTAAAAGCTGGCCCCCAATTGTACTCGGGACCACAAGTTTCTTTAGGACATTAGTCTACTCGTTGGTCACTGGCTTTTTGTAATAAAGATGCCTTTATTTGACTACTTAATTTGGCAAATGTCTGTTTCTTGCTGTTCCAATATAACACATATACACAATGGAATACTACAAGGTTGTGATAAAGAAGGAAATCTCACCTTTACTGATGGCATGTATAGACCTGGAGATTATTATGCTAGGTGAAATAAGCCAGGCAGAGACAGAAAATTTTCATATGATCTCATTTCTATGTGGAGTCTCTAATGAACATGGTGAACTGAGGAACAGAATAGAGGCAGAGGCTGGGTCACGAGTAGCAGAGGGACAGCTGTCAGAGGGAAGGGGTGAGGAGACAGTACTAGAGAAGGTAAAGGGATTAGTGAAATTATATATATTTAAACATGGATACAGGTCTTCCCCTAGTACTGCAAACCTCACTCACCCTACTTCCCATCTCACTTTTAAAAAAAACAATCGATTAATAGTGCAAAAGCTAAAGTTTTTTTTTTAAAGTTTATGTTCTCTTTAAAGTTTTTTTTCTTTTTATTTTATTCATTTTAGAGAGGAGACACAGAGTGAGAGAGAGAAGGAGAGAGAGAGAGAAAGGGGGGAGGAGCTGGAAGCATCAACTCCCATATGTGCCTTGACCAAACCAGTGCAGGGTTTTGAACTGGCGACCTCAGTATTCCCAGGTCGACGCTTTATCCACTGCGCCACCACAGGTCAGGCACAAAAGCTAAAGTTTTAATTAATTCTTTGACCACAGCACAGTGGTGACTGAAATACAGAACTTGGAAGGCCTTACCAGGAAGCATTCATATATATTGACCGTTGTGTACAGTAGCTCTTGTATAACTTAACCTCTTTACAAAGCCATTTGCATTTATACAGTTGTACTGTCGCTATTGTTATCAGGCATCTGTAAGCACCAAATGCCCTGGCAAACAGAGTAAGCATGCTTTGAAACCAAAGGGCAAACACTGGGTCTCTCCATTGTACTGGGGAGGGTCTCCCCCTCTGCTAGCGGGTTCTCCACTCTGCGCTGCTGCCTGAACAAGAGCCCCATTTGTCATGCTGACTTTGGCATGGCACTCAGAGGTGATTTAGCATTTGTCCCACTTCTGTTAGAATCACCACAAACCTGGGTGGTTCAAAATATTAGCGTTGCCCAGTGGTGGGATTCAAATAATTTTACAACCAGTTCTTTGCCCTAATGACCATTTTAAGTATAAAAAAGCAATATACATAAAGGTAGTTTATTATTTCATACATTTAATATTTAAATAAGAACAATAAAAGAGGTACAGAAACTAGGTTAATAGTTTTAAAATATTAATGAAAAATATTAAATAATACCTGATAAAAAATAATAACGCTGTTATTTAAGATATTTTCATATTGCTTCTTGATTGGTGCCCTCACTTCCAGTTTTTTTCACCTATGGGATAGAATGAACATTATTATGGAAGCTTAGAACATGCTGTTGGGCAGATGAACATTAAAAAAGAGTAAGGAATGTAAACTTGTGATTTCCACATTGAGCGGCTGTCCAGGTGCCCACCTTTGAGAGAACCCTGGTTACAAGTGCCATTTTAACAACCAGTTCACCAAACTCAACAAAAAATTAGAAATTGGTTCTGCCGAACTGGTGCAAACCAGCTGAATCCCACTACTGGCGTTACCTCAAGTTAAGATCCCTGACGGGTGGTTGTCTTTAAATGTCCCCTGCACAACAGGAATGCCAATAAGGAAGTCTGGAGAAGGGTGTGTTTGCCACACAGGGCCCTCCATAAAGAATGGAGCTGCTATTTGTTTGCTGGACCTTTCATATTCTAGCCTTAATTTAAAAAACATTTTTGCCCAATTACTGCAGACTTATAAACAGCACTTTGCCACTAACTATGGCAGTTTCCAATGTCAGTGAAAGAAACAGGCACCAATTTAATGCTCTAGCATAGTACCATGTAGGTTTGGAGTACCTGACGTCAAGATGAAGACTAAATCACCAGGCCTGAAACTTCCTTCCCATAGGTTTTAAGTAAAGCACATCTGTTTATTTTCCCATTTATTCTAGACATACACATAATTTTTAGTTAATTGAACCACATTGTGGGGAAAGGGGTGTGTGTTAGTGTTTCTTACAGCCTTAGTAAAATAATGCAAAATTTCAAAGGGAGAAGAAATAGTTTTAAATGTTTATTTGTGCGTTGTTACTTAGTGTTCTCTTCACTTCCCCAGTTTAGGCCTGAAGTAGACCCTGGGTGAGCCTCAGGCTCCAAGTGCTGGGACTTTGCATTTCAGGGCACCTGTGCCTTTTCACATCGAGAACCCATGCCACTTTCCTCATGTCTTATTGGTAATATTAGCACAATCACTCTCTTCTGGAATACTAGCCACAAGCACTCAGGCTCTTGCCTTACAATCGACCTGATCTAAACATAAACATTCTTTTCTCAATGAGGACATTTCTCTCACTTCCTGCTCCTTCTTCTGCAAGGGTGTCAGCTGACACAGCTAAAGGAAAGGAGAGGTAAGATGTTGTAGCTACCCAGGCCTCTGCATTCAGATGGAGGGGCTGCTGCCCACGATAGAAGCATATTGAGTTCTTCACCCTCGCTGTGTAATTGTGAAGTGTGTATGCATGATACCCACATGCGAGTGACAGAGGGACAGACACAAAGCAAATGCAGCACAGCAAACTTTAGCCTATCAGGTCTATTAGACACTGTCCCCTGCACAGAGCCCATGTAGCAACAAGACTCTGAAGAACACAGCTTTCCTTACCACTTCATGGTACTGTGGAGATGGTCACATGGAGTGTGAAGTGTCAGTGTTTAAAGTTGTCATTTTCATGGGATTAAGAGAAGCCAACCTCTGTCCTTTAAAGAAAACTAAAATTCTTAGGCAAATACTACTTAACTTCTCAACGCTAAAATTTCCCACCAATGCCAGCTTATAACCACTTCAGATGTTTGAGGGATTGGCCCCAAATAAATGGAAAATTCTAACCTGAGCTGTCTCCAAGTATGCCACAAATATAGACTCACACCTCATGACCCTCCACTTAGGGACAATAGAAAAAAGCCAACCACATTTTTTTTTTTTTTTTAGCCAACCACTTTTAACAAGAGGGCAACATGGTATTTTCTGAGGTCAAGTCCTCTTGTAGGAATATATAAAATATTAAACACGTACAGATATACAAAGACTAGATCTAATTACTGAAGTTCAGATTACTTGCTCTCAAACATAGATTTAGGTGTTTGAAAATACAGGGGGTCCTTGGGTTACAACACAGTCTGTGCCTACGACAACTATATAACCTGAATTTTGGTGTAAGTCGAAACACACCCTTAGCCTAAGTCATTTACCTATCTTAACACAGTTGTAAAACCATAATCTAGAACATAAAAACACAACTAAGCCACAGAAAAAAGAAAAAGACATACCATATTTCCCCATGTATAAGACGCTCCCATGTATAAGACACGCCTTAATTTGGGGGCTCGAAATTTGAAAAAAAAAATTACGTAAAGTTATTGAACTCAAGTTTTATTCACCGTAAAATTCATACAACTCCTCATCACTGTCAAAACTCCCATCCATTAGCTTGTCATCATCTGTGTCTGATGACAAATCACTGTCTTCAACAATGAGCGCAAAAAGAAGTGCGAAAAAGTGGGAAATGCAAGTAAAAAAATCTACAGCCACTGTACAAGAAGCACCCAGTTTTAGACCTGAAATTTTTTGAAAAAATGTGTGTCTTATACATGGGAAAATATGGTAAATATACTGTACTGTGTATTCTTCTGCTGTGTGCATCCAAACTAGTTCTCTTATGTAGTTCATAAGTATAACACGGATGGGGTAAGCTGAAACACTCACATCTCAATTTTTTTTTTATGGGAGTGAGCGTCGTAAACTCAAAATGTATGTCGAGACTGTCATAATCCGAGGACCCTCTGCAGCTACTAACTGCTTCGCCAAGGTCAAATTAGACAGTAACAAGATGCTGGCACAGAACTGGCCACAGTGAGCCTTCCCCATCTTGCAGTCTGAGAGGAAAATGAGGTGGGAGCATGAAGGAAATGAATGAATGCCTCTTTCCTGTGATCATAAATGAGGGAAAAGAATATTCTCACTTCCTTCTGTCATTCTAAAGAAAAAATTGATGAGAATAAAATCTGAAAGAATTAAAGAAAAATTAAGTCAAAAGCCTAAAGATGAAAGGCACCAGTAGGAAAGAGGTCAAGGAATATTAATAAATTGGCTTTAACTCCAAAAAATACAAAGAATTTCAAAAATCCTGAAGCGTGGACTTGCTTTCACCTTAGTGCCTGGACTAGAGGAAAAGCATTCACTGGCAGTGAGAGTCAGACTTTAGATTCAGCTCTCCTGTGCCTCCTTTTCCAGGGAGAATAGCAGCTTCGGGATCCTAAAGTGACGCAGTAAAGACAAAATTCTATATAAAATCGCTATTCGCCTGTGCTTTCACTCAAAACTCCTATTAATCTAAAATGCTTCCAAAATAACGCAGTTACTAAATGGCCTCGATTTCTCAACAAAAGGGGCATTATTAGGTTTTAGGAACTTTAAAGTGTTAGACTAAGGTGACCAGACGTCCCGCTTTTGGCGGGACAGTCCAAATTTTTAGCAATTTGTCCTGCATTCCACGGCGTTTTAAAAACGTCCCTATTTTTGGAAAGAATGCACGAAAGCTAGGGAACGGTGGGAGAACGGGAAGGAATATACGCTTTTCGGCAGGGAGACCCCGCCTCCACCTGGAAGCACCAGCACTGCCGCAAGAGCTGGCTGCCCCGTGTGGGGCTCCGAAACAAAGAACTTCGGATGAGATGCACCTGCTGGGGTGGCGACTGTCAAGTCCCCTAACTACCCACAGGCGGGAGTCCTGGACGCCCAGCTCTGCGAGGTGCAAGCCGCTCAGTTGGTGTGGCTGGATGTGGGGAGCACAGCTGCCCTGCCTGCTCCCGCCCGCTTGTGCAGCTCCGGCAACGGTTTCAGAACTGTGTAACCCGATCCCTCTGACTCACTCAAAATTTCCCATATAGTAATATTTCCGAAAATGATCTTTTTAATGAGGTATCGTTATTAAAAAAGTAGATTGATAAGGAAAAACTTAAATCTTGGGCATCAGCAAAAATCACAATAGAGAACAAATGCTTAGAAATATTTCATCATTTTGAAACAAACCATGTTCCATACAATAATGCACTAAAAATTGTGGAATACGTGCTGTTTTTACTAGGAACTAATGCTGTGACTGAACGTGTTTTTTCTATGGTAAATAAAGTGTGGACATCAGAAAATCACAATTAAGTGTTGAGACTTTGAAAGCCATTTTATGTGTGAAATATAATTTAACAAATTCTTGTGAAACATTTTATGGCCTTTTAAACAATGACAGCAATCTACTAAAAGAAAATTCACTCAAATGAGAAATATGCCAAAGAATAAAATAATACTATACATAATTTTAATGTATTATATTTGTAAATTGCACTTATGTTGAAATTAAAAAAATATTACAATACTATTTTTGTATTCTATGAAATTTTTTTTGCTCCATACAGACCAAATTTTTAATCAAGAACCCCCCCGCCCCGGTTCAATGGTGTTCCGCTTTGCCAATTTTAAAATCTGGTCACCTTATGTTAGACAGTATTTTTAGCTTTTTTGAGAAAGTAAGACTTGTCCTTTATTTATTACCTTATTTCTGTGAGGAATGCAAATTCCACCCACCATATTCTGCATCTTCTTCAACAGGGAAATAAAAAGTGCATGTTGATGAAGCGCCATGGCAACCAAGCCCTGTAATTTTATCTGCAGACAGAGCTGAAGGGCACCAGAGTTGCTGCTGGCATGTAAGGACTTACAGACCTCACTTTTGGCACTCCAAGCATAAGAGAGAACCAAAGTAGCTGCTATTCTTAGTAAAGTAAAACAACTGTGACAATTAAGTCACCATATTGTGTCCAAAGAAAATACTGACTTAAATTCAATAATTCATAGTCAAAATATATATAGTTCAATCATTACAGAATCTCAAATCTAGCGCTTAGAAGTGCATACAAAGTAATAACAGGTATCTGTGTGTATAAAGAAAATACTGTTGTTCTTTTAATTCCAGGAGTCTAACTGGTATAAGGGAAGATAAAGAGTTGCCACTATTTCATGTCATATGCTTAAAGTAAATTTGTTATTATCACAACAGAATAAAATGTTGATTTTCAACATGTACTTGACTAAAGAGCCAGGGAACAACTGCAAGTTTACTGTCCCACTCTCATGAAGAATGGGACATGTGGCGCCTTCCCGAGAGACAGAGAGGGAGAACTGAAGTGTCACCACACAGAAAGTCAGGCCTGCTCATTTGCAAACTTGCTTTTATCTGTCTCACTTCAGAGTTTGCTAACATTTAAACTGGTCAAAATTTAAAACAGAAAAATGCTGAACAGAGGGAGGGAGAAGGAAAGAAAATGGTTCTTTGCAATCCTCATTTTGGGGCAGAACGAGAATATACTTTCACTTTGGCAGCATGCAGAACACCTTTCAGCCAGGCTAGGACTTCTGCTCTCGTGGACCACGCTGTCCCAAAAGAAAATACAATGTGCAAATGTCTTCTACCTCATCCTATTCTCCGCAAGCACTCTTATCCGTAAACAGGAGCTACTCAGCCTGAGACTGACTTGGTTGGCCTGTGTACCTTCCCATGATGCTGTCCAATCAAGTGATCAGAATAGAGAGGCTTTATACTCTGCCCTGAAGGTTGCTGAAATCAAAATGCATTCTTTCTACTAAGAAGATAATTTTTATCAACATAGGCAAATAATTGCCACTAGATAATCATGACCTGTAATTATTATTGTTGGTTATTGTCAGTGATGCATAGGGAAGAATACAGCTTGATTTTCAAAGCCTAACCCTGAAGAAGCAAGATGATCAAAAACTGTTTTGTCTATTTAAAATAAACCAACTTGACACTAAAGTCTCATAGGAAAATCTCACAGAGGGAAAAAATACATCCAATTGGCCTGATTTAGCACTTCTCAACTGAGTTATAAGCTCAAAGTTCAGAAGAAAGATCTTTCAACCATCAGAAGGCCAGGACAAAATACTTGGCTGACAAATTCTAGGAAAGAGTGGGTCCTCTAGACTGGTGCTTTTCAACCACTGGTGCACAGACTGGTCTGCCAGAAATTCCAGGACAGTCCACAAAAGAGTTAACCACCCTAATGTTGTATGAATATTATAGACCTAATGATCTTAGTTGAATTCACTTATGCTCAGGGTGATATCTGTCTTAGCGGTCCCTGAAATAATTCTATTTTTGCCAGTCTCCATGGGTAAAAATGTCAAAAACCAATCCTCTAGATCATTCAAGTGTCTAAGAAAAGGTGAATGAAGTCTTGAGTCTATTGTACCTTCAGGTACATGATGCAGAATCTTTTGGAATTCCATTTAATACTAACTTGGTACTACATAACATGGACTAATAGAAAATGAGTATTTGCAGAATGAATAATTAAAAATACTTCCCTCTGGTTCTATAGATTCTGGTGCAGGTGGTTAAATTCAAGGGTGGTAGAGGTCCACACTTTTCTACATGAATCTTCCTATGCTACTTGGGCATTTAGGCCAATGTAATCTGATGCATTGTTGACCATGTTACAGAAAAAGTCAAATTAAATAGTAAGATTTTAATACTGAAAGATACTTCCAATCAACTTTGGTAACAATCTGCTTTAGTTTAGGCCTTATGAAGACTCAGTTTTGAAAATCTGAAGTAAATGAAGGTTCCCATTTAACAAAAATAAAAGGTAGCCTGCAGAAATAATGTCTAACATTACTATGTAAACAAATATTTTCACAAAGAATTCTTTAATAATTCATAAATGTATCTCACACATATATTTTGTAAAAATATCATTTCAAAAATGCCAGTAAAGGGGCACTCACATTTTCTGCCTTATTTGCTAAAATAACCTTCTTTCCATTTCATTATCATCACCATTTCTACAGCAACCCTGTTTACAATGTCTGAATTGGTTAAGAAACCCTGGAAAGAACACAGGAAAAAGCTACATGGGTCTAATATACAACCTGTTTCTTTTCTTCAAATACCTCTTCTGCACAAACTATTAAGATCCTTTATTTTTAAATTTTTAATTGAAAATTAAATTTAACAGGATGACATTATCAGTAAGAGTACATGGGTTTCAGGTAAACATTTCTAAAACATTTGAACTATTGATTATGTTGTGTACCCATCACCCAAAGTCACATTTTGCATCACTGTGTATTTGCCCTTCTTTACTCCCTTCCCCCCTCCTCCCCCACCTTATATTGGTAACCACTTCACTTTTATCTGTGTCCATAGAAGTCTCAGTTTTATATCTCACCTATGTATGAAATCATATAGTTCCTAGCACTTTCTGATTTATTTATTTCACACAGTATATTTTTTCAAGGTCCATTCATGTTGTTGTAAATGTCACTATGTCATCATTTCTTATGACTGAGTAGTATTCCATTGTGTGTGTGTGTGTGTGTGTGTGTGTGTGTGTGTGTGTGTGTATATATATATATATATATATATATATATATATATATATATATAGCACTTCTCTTTATCTAGTCCTCTATTGAAGGACACTTCGTCATTCCCATGTCTTGGCCACTGTGAATAATGCTGCGATGAACATGGGGACACATGAGTCTTTATGTACCTATGTTTTTGAGTTTTTAGGGTAGATACCCGGTAGAGGGATTGGTGGGTCATATGCAGTGGGGGGATTCAGCCAATTCACACCAGTTCAGCAGAGCCAATACCTAATCTTTTGTTAAGTTTGGCAAATGGGTTGTTAAAATGGCACTTGTAATCAGGGTTCTAAGGTGGGTGTCTGGGCAGCCACCCAATATGAAAATCACATATTTACATCCCTTACTCTTTTTTAAAATGTTCCTCTGTGCAACAGCTTATTCTAAGCACTCATACTAATGTTCATTCTGTACACAGGTGAAAGAAAAATGTGAAAGAACTATGCTTATAATATTTGTTCATATCATAAAACTCATTATACCTTTGATGAAATACTACATTTTAATTCCCTCACGTTTACTTTAGTAAACTAACATATAACATAAAAAGTGTCAAACAACCAGGGGTGACAACTTTATTGTTTTTTGTCTGGTATTTTTATTTTTTTACAGGGACAGAGAGAGAGTCAGAGAGAGGGATAGATAGGGACAGACAGACAGGAACGGAGAGAGGCGAGAAGCATCAATCATTAGTTTTTCGTTGCTGTTGCGACACCATAGTTGTTGATTGCTTTCTCACATGTGCCTGGACCGCGGGCCTTCAGCAGACAGAGCCACCCAGCGACCTTGGGTCCAAGCTGGCAAGCTTTTGCTCAAGCCAGATGGGCCCGCGCTCAAGCTGGTGAGCTCGAGGTATCTAACCTGGGTCTTCTGCATCCCAGTCCGATGCTCTATCCACTGCGCCACCGCTTGGTTAGGCATCAGGTATTATTTAATATTTTTTCATTAATATTTTAAAATTCTTTCTTATAACAATCTAGTTTAAGTTCCTCTTTTAGTGTTCTTATTTAAGTATTAAATACATGAAATAATAAAATACCCTTTGTATATCTTTTTTAAATTTTTAAAAGAATTTTAACAGTTTTTGGCAATCTTAATAAAGTACAATATATTACAACCAATGTATACCTTTTTTACACTTAAAACAGTCATTAGGGCAGAGAACTGATTGTTAAATTATTTGAATTCCAACACTGGTCATATGGTAGTTCTGGTCTTAATTCTTTGAGTAACTACCATACTTTCTTCTATAATGGTTGTACTAATTTGCATTCCCACAAGCAGTGAATGAAAGAGTTCCTTTTTCTCCACAGCCACTCCAACTCTTTTTATTACCTGTCCAGTTGATGACAGTTAATCTAACAGGTGAAAGGTGGTATCTTATTATAGTTTTGATTTGCATTCCCCTAATAGCTAGTAAAGATGAGCATTTTTTCATATACCTGTTGGCCATTTGTATGTCTTCTTGGGAGAAGTGTTTGTTCAGGTCCTCTCCCCATTTTTAAATTGGATTGTTTGTTTGCTGGTTGCTGAGCTTTGAGTTTACATATTTTGGATATTAACCCCTTATTGAAGCTGTTCTTTGTGAATTTACTGCTCACAAAAATTAGGAGAATATTTCAAAATGAATATGAAGCAATAAAAAAACAGAAGCATTTGATTTTTTTTATTAAACAAGAACATCAGAAAAGCAAACAAAAAATCAAAGAAAGTTGTCGAATGATGCAAATAAGATGTAAAACCAACTTTTATTTCATTGGTAAAAATGCACTATACAAGAGGCTGAAAGTACTGGAGTATCTGCATGTTCCCTGATCCCCTAATTTTTGTGAGCAGTGTATTTTGTTTAGGATTTTTGCATATGTATTCAGTAGAGATATTGATCTGTGTTTTTATGTGTGTTGTCCTTGCCAGGTTTTGGAATCAGGGTTATATTGGCCTTATAAAATGTGTTAGGGAGTACTGCTTCTTCTTCTGTTTTTTTTAGAAGGATAGCTATTAAATCTTTCAAAGTTTGGTCAAATTCACTATTGTTGCCATCTGGTTCTAAAATTTTTTGGGGGGGAATGTTTTTGATGTTTCTATTTCTTCCCTGCTTATGGGTCTATCTAGGCTTTCCACTTCTTTATGGGTCATTTGGAAGATTGTATAGTTTTAGAAACTTGTCCATCTCTTCTAGATTTTTAAATTTGGTGGCATATAATCTTTTATAATGTTCTAGCATGATCTTGTGTGTGTGTGTGTGTGTGTGTGTGTATATAATATCTGTGGTAATTTCTTGTTACAATTCGAATTTTATTTATGTGAGTCTTTTCTTTAGTGAGTCTAGCCAGGGTTTTGTCAATTTTACTCATCTTTTCAAAGAAACATCTCTTTGTTGTGTAAATTTTATTAGTTTCTTGTTCTCTTTTTCATTTAGTTCTGTTCTAATTTTTACCATTTTCTTTCTTCTGCTGAATTTGGGTTGCCTTTGTTCTTCTTTACCTAGTTCTTTAAGATGTGATGTTAGGTTGTTTACTTGGGATCTCTCTTGTTTCTTGATATAAGCCTGTAATGATATAAACTTCACCTTTATTACTGCTTTCGCTGCATTCTAGAAATTGATATGTAGTGCTGTCATTCTCATTTGTATCTTTTGATCTCTTTTATTTTTTCTTGACCCAATAATTTTTTAGAAATATGTTTATTTCCAAAATTTTTTGGGTTTCTTTACTCCCTTTTTACAGTTGAATTTTAATTTCAAAGCCTTATGGTCAGAAAATGTGTTTGGTGTAATTTCAACCTTCCTGAATTTTTTATGTTAGTCCTGTGGCCCAACATATGGTCTATCCTTAAGACTGTTCCATGCACACTGGAGGAGAATGTATTATCTGATGTTTGGGGATAAAATGTCCTGTAAATGTCTATTAGATCCATTTTGTGCCATGTGTCATTTAAGGTCAATATTTCTTTATTGATTTTCTGTTTGGATGATCTATGTAAAGCCATCAATGGTATGTTGACTTCTCCCAGTATGATTGTTTTTGTCTGCTTCTATTTTTAGATCAGTTAGTAGATATTTTATATATTTTGGTGATCTCTGATTCAATGCATATATATTAAGAAGTGTGCAGGAGACAACTCTACACCAGTATAAATGGTAGTTAACTGCAGATCAAGGGTTAATTGAAGACAGGAGATCTTGGAGTGTGTTGGCCATGGAGAGACACTGGCCTGGGTTACTCAAGTGCATGTATGAAGGATTCTTGGGGGAATGCCTACAAGAACCAGACGTACTTTGTGATTGATAAGCTCTTTGACTCTGACTCTTCTTGTGTCTTTGTTCATGAAAAGAAACAGTAGATGTGCAGGGTTGTGGATGAAACTGATGGGAAAAAAGGCTCGTGTAACTGTCTTAATTGCTGAGCTACAACTTTTGGTACTCAATAAATATGCAGAGGTGCTGTTTCTCAGGGCTGAATCTATGTAAGAGTTTCAGCCCTCTGCCCGGTGTACATAGAATCTGGTGTGTCTTTTGCCTTGCAAGTCCAAACCATGAAGAAATTCATAATATCTGGCGCCCAACGTGGGGCTGGATCCCATGACACAGGGGCTTGAAGAGGTCAGAGGTTGCAGTCTCTGGACCATTAGACTGAAGGGGAATAAGACCACTCTGTAGGTAAGCAAATCCTTCAGGAGGCAGAGTGATGGGTAATTCTCATCTCAATTCCTCAATAGAGACCCTAAAATATGTAAAAATACTGTAAACATTATTAGAGGGTGATGGTATAACTGTAAATAATAAAAAATATTAAGTTATTAATTAAAAATATAAAGAATTGTTACTGGTTTCAGCCACAAGGAAAGGCTGCTTTAAGTTTAAAAACCTGGAACGAAGTAATGAGAGCTTTATGGTGTGATTTCAACAATGAGACACTATTCTTTCTGTTTGGTCTCTTTGTAATTTAATTTCTTTAGTTTTGCAGCCATTAGAGTCTGATTCTGAATCCTATGGCCTCCAGCTCGTCAGATAAAGTCTGATGTTGAAATAGGTTGAGCAGTAACTGTTAAAAGAAGAGAAGCTTGAAGCATTACATCAATTGATACAAACTCAATTAGAATTAGGACATATAGAGAAATCACAAAGTCCTTAGAATTCTCCAGTCTCTGTAATAATAAAAAAAAGACTAATTTTCTTTGATGTTTTAGCTACAATCCTCTGAGCTATCATTTTCTTTCTTGTTCTTTGCCTGGAAATTTAGACGAGTGACTCCTGATGGATCCGATTACAAAATCTCTTAGTGGCCACCGAGTTTTATTTTCTTCTTGGGAGATTTTGATTAGTCTCATCCATCCTTAGTCTCTGTCAGAAAATGCCCTGATTAAAATCAGGTAGGCATCTTTCTAGTCTGACTGTGCTCTGAAATCCCCGGTTTCTCTCTAGTTTGTCTGGTCTAGTTTGTCTGATTCTAATTTGTTTAGTTTTTGTTTTATGTTTTCTAAATTGTGATTTTTTTAAGGCCTGAATTAAGTTCTTGCATGCAAAAATTAAAAATGCTGGGCTTTTATATTGAAAAAATAGTTTCACCCCTATAATTTTTGTTTTAAAATTAGAAATTGTAAGGAGCACTCATTTAAATTTAAATTGAATAGAATATAAATCCTTAAGACTTGCTAATTTGGTTAATACATTGAAAGGTGTATTCAAAGTTTGAAATCAAATAAGAATTCAAGTATTAGAATTAAAGTTATATGTTATACTTGTGTTTCTGTGCTGAAAATTGTCTTGTTTGTGTGTAAAGATATGTTCAGATCTGTAAAACTAGAATTAAGTAAAATTAAGTCATTTTAAGAATTTATCTTAAGCTGCTTCAGGCAGTTGACTGCTTGTAAGGCCACATCCTAAAAAAGGGAGGCCCAGTGGAAAGTGGGAATTTGGCTCCTCTGATGACCTAATGTAGACTTAACAATAAAAAAGACTTTTAGATATAGAAGCTAATGCATCTGTTATTACTAAGCAACATTAGTTTTCCTTCTAGCTCACTTATGCAGTCGTCACTAAGCTGCAAGGTTTGGGGCAAAGTCCCTAACAAAGCTCTAAGATTTTTTTTTTTTTTTACAATAGGAAGATAACAAGGGTCATTTGACCTCTGATGAAAACATTTATCTGCTAAACAATTAAAGGAGCGATATTTTAAATTACAGTATAAACTTTCTGACAAGGTGTTTTTTATACTCACCATGACCAAATTTCTGTCAAAACTCTTAGAGAGTTAAAAATGGCTTGCTTCTAGTATAGAACTAACTGTCCTTATACACAGGAACTGCTATCCTCCTTCATGAACTCTGAATGTTTTATCTCAAAAAATTTAGAAATGTTAGCTCAGACTGTTCTTTCAAAAGTGAAATAGTCACAATTTATGACTTAGTAGGAGTATCAGGCTCGTATTCAAGCTAATAGGAATGCTAACACTAACCTTTTGTTAATGTTACACAAGATGAACTTTTTAGATAGGGACAGTTTGCTAATTTACAACAGCAATGTAGGCAAAATATAGGGGTGAGAATTTGCTCTTATCTCCACAGATACGGGAGACCAGTAGATACCTTCCAGAAGACTGAAGCCTCGGCATGAGTTAGAAATAGAAGAAAGGGAGATTTGACATCTTTAAGCCGTCAAAAGAAGAAATGAAGAGACTAAGCCTAGAGCCAAAGGTTATTAGAGAAATAAAGCTACAGGCAACTACAGCACAAAAAGCTGAACTGCCTACTTAAGGGCAACTAAACAAACTTACCCAGGAGGCAAAAAAATATTTTAATTAGAACTAAGACTTCAAAACACCCTTAACTTTGTTTCTAG
Organism: Rhynchonycteris naso; assembly: GCA_037038555.1. NCBI lineage: Eukaryota > Metazoa > Chordata > Mammalia > Chiroptera > Emballonuridae > Rhynchonycteris > Rhynchonycteris naso. Next base: position 194,382,166 of record CM072999.1, on the reverse strand, counting down.
AAATGTTAGCTGTTGTGTCTATAACAATAAACAGAACTATTCTTACTAAGTTTACATTACTTACACAAGGACAAGTGATTAATGAGTGCAATAATCACACTTTAAAAATATATTACTTAAACAAAAGGGGGGAGAAGGAAATTATCTCTTAGAATTATGCTACATAAAACTTAATTGCTTTAAATTTTTTAAATACAGAAGAGGAAAAAATAAAACGTTTTTATTACAAGGATACAGATTTAAACGTAATACATCTGTACGTGATCTGGAACCTTCACCTGATTTACCACCCTGTCACACTGCAATTGTTAATCAGCTAAGTGAATGGGTACATTGGAAAAATTGAAGAGGAGAAACTGCTCGGGTTTTACTTAATATTTCCTATGGAAACGTCATAGATTGGAGCCCTAATGGTTCCAACTGAGTAAAAGGTCAGGGTGCTGATTTAAGGTGGCATAAGAACAATGGTTCAATTACAGCTGATGGTCAAGGTAATTATACTATCATATGGCATAGAGGAGGGATGTCACCTCAAGCTCCACATATAAAATTTGGCTCTATACAATATGACTTGTGGAAAGTAGCCATGGCACTTAAACATATGTCAGCATGGAAAGGAGAAATCTAGAGATCATCCTTCTAATCATACTATGTTAACCTTTAAAAAGAATGAGACACATTTTATATCTGCTTGTGTTAGATTGCCCTATATGTTTATTATTGGTGAAACCAAATGGACAGCTGAAAATTATTCTATAACTTGCAATAACTGCACTTTTTATACATGTATTAACTCTTCTATTCTTTTTAATAAAAATAGTCAAGTTCTATACATTTTAACAGCCCAAACGGAGTCTGGGTCCCAGTACAGAGGCATCAGATGTGGCAGGGTTTCCCTTCTACGATACTGTTACAACATCTTATTGAGTCTTTGAAGCAAACCAAGAGGCTGGTTGGACTGATCATCACCATCATTATAGGACTAATAGCTGTAACCACCATGGCTGCTGTATCTGGAGTTGCATTGCATCAAAGTATACAGACTGTGGACTTTGTGCAAAGATGGCATGAAGATTCTCTGAACAACTGTGGACTTCTCAAATGATGTATAGATAGTAACATTAATGCTAAAGTTAATGATTTAGAACAGACTATGATTATGTTAGGAGATCAAATAGTTAACCTGCAAAAACAAATTAAGCTAAAATGCGATTGGCGATTGGAATGTAACTACTTTTTGTGTTATTCCTATTCCTTGGAATCATACTTATTTCCCTTGGGAAAATGCTAAAAAGCATTTGTTAAATCATGGAAACTTAACTATGGAAATTTTAGATTTACAAAAGCATATTGATACTACTTTTAAGGATAAGTTGAAATTGATTGATGGAGAAAATTTACTGCTATTTCTGATGGAATCAGTAATTTGTTTCGTCTAAAACAATTTAAGATTTTTGGAGGAACAGTAGGAGGCATTGTACTAATCATTTGATTTATATTTCTTTTAATATATATAGTTAGAAGAGACAATCGGCGACAAAGCAAAATAGGGCAACTATCTGCCACGGTATCTCTTATGCTGCATAAGATGCAAGCTAAATGAAAAGTGATGTAGTCTTTATCTAGTATTAAGCTCTAGAATTTAGAAGGGAAATGTATTATAAGTTTTTTAATAGGTAGAAACATCAGCTGCCAAAACTAAGTATTTTGGAAAGGATGTTGCTCTTCCCTCACTCTCATGGCTATAAATAACTCTGCTTGGCCCCTAAGATGGCTGGTTAGTCAATGATGGGTAAGATTCCTGATGGCAGGAACAACCTAAGACAGGCACAAAGAGGGGCCAGCAGGAGAAGACTTAAAAACTAACAAAGGTGAGGCTCAAACCCTCACTCTGGAGAATGCTGGAGACTGTTCTCCTGAAGTAGTGGTCATCATCCACTGTCCAGGCCACCTAGAGAGGAGGATTCTGTAGAAACTTTAGAAAAACTAAGCAGCTGATGATACTACCAATAAGGTAGCCCTAAAACCAGTAGGGTTTTGGGGAGATTTTAGTAACTTTAATAAAACTGCTGTTGCCAAAGGTTTTCTTGCAACCAATTAGAAAAGGATTTTGCTAGCAAGAAAGGGATGACTAGGTATAAGTAGAATTAACCAGAATAGTCAGTGTAGGCTAAATAAAAAAAGAAAAAATGGGGATATGTAGGAAACAACTCTGCATCAGTATAAATGGCAGTTAACTGCAGAGCAAGGGTTAATTGGAGACAGATCTTGGAATGTGTTGGCCATGGAGAGACACTGGCCTGGGTTACTCAAGTGCATGTATGAAGGATTCTTGGGGGAATGCCTACAAGAACCAGATGTACTTTGTGATTGATAAGCTCTTTGACTCTGACTCTTCTTGTGTCTTTGTTCATGAAAAGAAACAGTAGATGTGCAGGGTTGTGGATGAAACTGATGGGAAAAAAGACTTGTGTAACTGTCTTGTTTTAACTGCTGAGCTATGACTTTTGGAACTCAATAAATATGCAGAGGTGCTGTTTCTCGGGGCTGAATCTATGTAAGGGTTTCAGCCCTCTGCCCGGTGTACATAGAATCTGGTGTGTCTTTTGCCTTGCGAGTCCAAACCATGAAAATTCGGAACAGAAGTGTTATGTCTTCTTGATACAATGTCCCCTTTATCATTATGAAGTATCCATCTTTGTTGCTGGTAACCTTTGTTGTCTTGAAGTCAGCATTGTCAGATATGAGTATGGCTATAACCTGCTTTTCTCTGAATATTATTTGCTTGGAGAATCATTTTTCAACCTCTCACTCTATGAGTCTACTTTTGTCCTGGCAACTTAGATGTGTCTCTTGAAAGCAGCATAATGTTTTTTGCTTTTTGATCCAATCTGCTACTCTGTGAATCTTTATTGATGAATTCAGTCCATTTACATTTAGGGTAATTATTGACGCTTGAGGATTTCTTACAGCTATTTTGTTTTATTTTCTGGTAGCTCTATGTCTCCTTTGGTCCTTTTCTTGTGTTTCTGTTGGTTGTTTGGTGGTATTCCATACTTCTTTCCCATTTCTTCTTTTCTTAAGCTATAGGTTCAAGTAGTGGATTTTTCATGGGTGTTTACCATTAGATTATTAAATGAAACACTGTTGCATGTACAAGATTCCTTTGTCTTATGAGTGTGTCTGCACTCTATCCTCCTTTGCTACTGCAGATTTTTGTTCTCTATTTATGGTATTGTCACAGAATATCCTTGTTTTTATTGACTTTGTTGGAGCTTTTATTTGTAGTTTTGATTTGTTTTGTTCTTTGTATCTGGCGAAAAAACCTCCTTATTTTCTGCAGTGGGGGTTTTCTGGTGATCAATTCCTTCAGTTTCTGCATTTCTGAAAAAATTTTCCTTTCTCTTTCATATTTAAAGGATAACTTTAATGAATAGAGTATTCTTGGCTGGTAATTCTTTCAGTATTTGAATGTCTGGGCCCACTCTCTTCTAGCTTGTAGAGTTTCTGCTGAGAAGTCTGACAATAACCTAATGAGCCTTCCTTTATAGGTTATGTTCTTTTCCCTAGCTGCCTTGAGGATTCCTTCTTTGTCATTGATTTTTGACAATTTTATTACAATGTGCCTTGGAGAAGGTCTGTTTGGGTTGAGGTAACTTGGTGTTGTTTGCTTCTTGGATTCAAGGCTCTCTTTCACAGGCGTGGGAAGTTCTCATTATTTGTTTGAATAGGTTTTCCATCCCCTCCTCCTCCTTTTTTTTTGATATACCCATTCTTATATTGCTTTTTAAGATGGAGTAAGCCAATTCTTATAGAGCTCTCATTTTTTAAAAAAATTGTCTTTTTCTTCTTTCTGTAACATCTCTAGATGCCTGTCTTTGATGTTAATTATTCTCTCCTCTTTCTGGCCTGTTCTATTAGCTAAACTTCCTACCTCAGTTTTCAATTCATGTATTGAGTTCTTCATGTGTTTTTAAAGTTTCAATCTCCTTGTTGAAGTATGCCTTTTGTTCATTAATTTGCTTTTTGAATGCATTAAATTGCCTATCAGTGTTTCCTCGCATCTCACTGTATATCTTCAGAACTTCAATTTTGAATACTCTTATCATTTAACTCCAAGGTTTCCATGTGATTGAGTTTACTTCCTGGAGATTTTTCATTTTCGTTTTGAACAATATCTCTTTCTTCTGTAGTTATCATATTAGAGTTCTTCCTTGATGTTATTTAAGTGGTACTGTTTTAAGAACTCTAACAAAAAATAACTATAAGAACTCTAACAAAGAATGAAAAATACAATAAAAATTTAAAATAAAAACCACAATACAAAAACAAAAAACAAAACACCTACATAAATGTAAGAATAAAAAATTTTACAATAAAATGAAATTCAAAAGAAAAAAATTGAGAAATTTTTTCTCCCCCAGTAGTTGGCAGTGTTATACGTTTTAGCTCTGTGAAATTCATGGGCTGACTTCCACTGAGATGTTGCTGTTGCAATGACATAGTCATTTTGGTAGGTGAGACATGTGAGGGCTTATGGCCTTAGTAATGGTGATCTCAGGCCTCTGGGTGCTCCTCCCATGTCTTAACAGACCAGGGAACCAGACACGGAGCACCTATGTTCTTCAGGGGAGAGAGTGGCTTTAGAGTTAGCTGTGGAAAGTGAAATCTGGGAGGCTGGGCAACAAGGATGCACTTTGGTTTTCTCTCTGTGCCATGTGGGCTGGCTGTGGCCAGAGCACGGGAACACTGGCCATGATGCTTTTCTGCTGCTGCTTTATTATCTCCCTCTTTGTCCCTCAATCTCACTGCTTCTTCTAAGAGGAGACCCTGTCACCCTGGGCTTCTCCCCTCGCCAGAGCCCTGGAAGAGAAAAGAACAGACAGTCCAGGCTTCTCCCTTCTCCAAAGCCCCTGCAAACAAAACAGTCCAAGCTTCCCTCTTATCCAGAGCCCTGGAAGGAAAAAACAAACAAATCCGGTCACTCCAGGTCTTCCTCCTCTCCGGAGCCCCAGCAGATGAAAACTTGGACAGTCCAGGCCTCCCTCCTCTCCAGAGCTGACTGCAAGTGTGGCTTATCGCCCCCCTTTCAACTTTTCCCACCTCTAGTCCATTTCGTGCATGGATCTTTCAGGTGTACCTGTGAGCCCACCTGGGGTTGCTTTGCTCTGTTATAGCTGTTCAGTTTCTTGAAATTTCAAGGGGAGAAATCGGGTATCTCTCATGCAGCCATTACTCTGACATCATTTGTATTAAGATCTTTTAAATTCCTGGAATTTTCTTCTAAAATCACCTAAATAAAACAGTCAATAACTCATTTCATCCGGGAGCACACAGGACTACAGTAGATAAATGGGGGTGGGTGGGAGATTCTGTAAAAATAAACAAGATTATATTTGAAGGCATAATTTTACTATTTTCAAAGTCCAGAGTGCTACTAACCATTACACAATGGGGCCTGTAATTTTACTATTTTCACTACTGGGAGGGAGGTAATCTCAAGATATACATTCTTTATCTCCATTATTAAAATCTGTAAATAGTACTTCTTATATATAAAAGGTTTCAGTAGAGGACATGTTTTTGGTACTTTTAAGGTTGGCTTTGTTATTATTCTTGAATAAACATCTCTTACCTAATCTTTTCATTTCAATTGTTAATTTGATGAGCAAACCCTTTTCATCCAGTTTACATAAGTTAAATCTCAGTCTTAGCCTCTTTCCCTTGTCAACACACCCTACCATATTTCCCCATGTATAAGACACTCCTATGTATAAGACACACCTTAATTTCAGGGCTTAAAATTGAAGAAAAAATGTATTACATAAAGTTATTAAAGTCAAGTTTTATTCAACTATAAGAACTTATATATAAAGTCCCAATCATTAGCTTGTCCTCATCTGTGTCTGAGGACAATTTGCTGTCAACAATGAGCACAAAAACAAGCGCAAAAAAGCAGAAAATGTAAGTAAAAGAAACTACAACCACTATATAAGACACATGGTTTTTAGACCCCAAATTTTTTGAGAAAAAGGCATGTCTTATACATGTGGAAATATGTACTTAAATAGACATGCAGGGGGAGCCACTGTGCCTTGCTCACAGAAGTTATGGGCCAATTTTCCAAAACATAAGCTTTACTGTAAATGAAGTGGGCTTTATTATATATATTGCAAACTATATTTATGTACTCTGTATATAGCCTAACAATTTAATTTCATACAACATATCACAGGTGTCCCCTCTTAAGCTATTAGTAGCTTTCCTTAACACATTACGGATAAATCACAAGAATCTTGGCCTTTCATTGTTGTAATTTAGAGAGAAACAGTGTAACAGAAAACACATTTGCTGAAGTTAAAAACTACAAAAGGAATTAAAAGTGATTAGTCTCGTTAGTAATAAAACTTTTTAAAATCAATTTGATATTTTTAAAGTGCTCAGTAACCATGGATAGTGATGAAGAACATGATAAAATTCTGGATATGTCTGCTGATAATTTATCAGATATTCCAAATTCCAAGTGAACCTGATGAAAGCTTTGACAGTGGTAGTGATATAGTTATTCCTTCAAAAAGGTGAAAAATACTGTAATTTCAGGTGATTCTGAACCTGAAAATTTGAATAATCCCACACATGATTTTGAGTGTAATTTGCTTCTTGGTTGCCGAGATAATGATTGGTCAAAAGAGGACTTTCAACCTAATAGAAAAATGTGAGGGTAATTCTGGGGTTACAGTTATCCCATCTAAGAACATCACTGAAGTCACCAAATTGATTTCTGACAACAATCTGTTTGAACAATTTTATCATCAATCGAACATATATTATAACCAAAATTTGGGAAAGAACAAAACTTCAAAAGCAATAAAATGGTCTCCTGTTACTACAACAGATATGAAATTTTTTTTAGGACTTACAGTGCTAATGGGGCGTACACGAAAGGATACTTGGAAAGAATATTGGTCTACAAATCCAGTTCTAGCTGTTCCAATATTTCCTCCGAAAATGAGTCGAAATTGTTTTGAACAAATCTGGAATTATTGGCATTTCAATGACAATGCAAACATGACTAAATCTTCATCCAGGCTATTTAAAATTCAATCGGTACTCAACCACTTTATTAGTAAATTTCAAACAATATATAAAACTACGTGAAAATTATCATTAGATGAAGGTATGATTTCCTGGAGGGAATGTCTTCTATTTCAACCTTACAACCCAGCTAAAATTATTAAATATGGTTCACTCGTAAAAATGGCATGTGAGAGCAAGACTGGGTATATCTGCAAAATGGAAATTTACACAGGTGAAGGAAAAAACTGAATGACTCTATTTGTCACTGCTTCTGCCATATCTGAAATTGGAGCATCACATATACCAACATAACTATTACAATAACATTTCAATTGCAGAAACTCTATTACTATATAAAACAAAGAGTTTGTGGAACAACTCGAACAAATGGAGGCTTGCCAAAATGTTTGAAAGATGAAGTATCTACACTTAAGAGTGGTGAAATAGCTTTCTGAAGAAAAGGTAACATTTTATTATTGATTTGGAAGGATAGAAGAGAAGTTCAGATTATTTCAACTATCCATGATGCTTCCTCTTATGAAATAGAAAAGACAAATTGGCATACTAGACAGGAAATAAGCCAGTTTCCATTGTGCAGTATAATAATTATATATATGCAAGGTGTTGATCCTGCCGACCAATATCTTTCAACATGTATATAGACAAAGAAAGTAGTGCTTTACCTGATTAACTGTGGACTATTTAATTCATTCAAAATTTATCAAGCACTCAATCCAGAAAGCAGAGTAAGATACAAAGACTTTCTTTTTGCCAGCTTTGTTTAGTTCCACTTCATATGACAGTGTTTTACAAAGTATCATACTTTAAAAAGGTATTAGCTTATAAGAAGATGTAATAAATAACTTCAAAATGCAATGGGTATTTAATTTTAAAGTATGCTTTTAACATTTATGTAAAATGTTTTTTATATTCGTTCAATGGAAACTTATCTGGCCAGTGGGTAAAGCTAGCAATAAAACTACTGGTCTGCAATGTGTAAAGGACTAGGTTAGCAATATGCTGGTAATTGCATTTGACGCGACAAATATTTCTGATGCCAAATAATGTCAAAATAACTTCATATCTTCAGAGAATACTTTACTAGAGAATTTCAAAGCACTCATCAGCATTTCACTCTCTATAACTGAATAAATGCAACATGATTATAAAAATCGATGGCAACAAAATTCAAATGAACTGAACAACACAAAAGATGGATACTCAGGAAAATCAAACTTTAGTCTCAAGATTATTAGTAAATTTTAAGAACCCACAATTTATTCCCATTGGAAAATATGTCCTGTGCAGTGTACACAGTGAAAGAAAATTCTGACCATGGCAGAGCTCTGACTTATAAGACATTAACCCCTGCTTAATGCTGCTATTGATATGAAATTCTTATACTGGGTTCATTTTTTTCTTTTCATATAATACAAGATTTTAAAACACAGGCATAGACTCAGTGGTTAAAAAAATGAGAATAAACAATTCTTTAATATCTTAGCATATAATATCTGAAAAAATATGAATTATTTCCCTCACTACTCTGCCCAATCCACACAAAAGATTCCAACCACAGCATATTCATTTAAGAAATGTTCCAATATAATAATTATACATATCAAATGTAAACACTTTTTCCATTTAAATTCTCTAAATTTGGCCAAACTAAATATTAGATACAAAAATCCCGACAAACAGCAGTGATTCCTGCAGAATTGTTTCTGGCGGTCCCTCTGAGAATCCAAAAAGACAAACTAGGAAGAAGCCATTCCCTCTTCCAATATCACTTCAAGGGTTAGAACTGAAGTAAACAGCAGTTAAAACCAAAGGGAACACACAGACAGCCTTGAACACATCCACACAAACATGGCAACTTTCATATCTGACAATGGCTGAATTTCATTCCAAGCAGATAATTTAATGATAGCTTTACTATAAAAAAATTCAAGTAAAAGGCTCAAGGATTCAATACCAGGTAAAAACCAGCAGCTAAAACTTTAAAATTTATTTTATGAGATCAACATGAATTCTGGAACGAAGACAACAGGAAAGACCTGGCTTGCGGAGATGCAGAACTGCCACAGGGCAGGGAGACTGAGTCAGCTCCACGACAGCCTGGTGCCATTTTCCATCCTTCTAAATTTATATTTTCTTGAGAACCACAAGCTTGAGTCGCTGCTTTAAAAAGTCTGATTTCAACAATATATAATTATTTTCACTTTTCCTCTGAAAAATTAGTTTAAGAGGACATAACAATTCACAGTAGTTTTATGTTCTAAGTAAAAAGGTACTATGGACAGATATATATATATATATTTGCTTTAAAAAATTTGATTGTGACAAGCTTCAGGTAAAAATTATTTTTAAATGGTCAATTTTTTCATTTACATATAACCAATACATCTTATTTACATTTATGCTCAATTTTTATTCAGCTTTCTTCATATATAGTCTGTATTTAACTGGTATGTAACTGTTATACTTTTTATAGGGACACCAAATATTCTCTTATTCACAGGCAGTTTTGATGATAATAGTTTATGTCTCCACACTGGGAACTGAATATAGTTAAAACATCAATGTATAACATCAAAATGAAGACCCAGTATTAACTTCCTATCTAGGGTCACATCAGGGATTCAAGAAGTCGGCTGCCTCAGCTGCCTAAATTAGAGCCGCAACAAGACATAAAGCAAGTATGATTCTGAAGACAACGGCAGAGCTCTGACTTATAAGACATTAACCCCTGCTTAATGCTGCTACCGATCTGAAATTTTTATACTGGGTTCATTTTCTTCTTTTCAAAAAACACTGATTTTTCTAGTGACATTTAACATTAAAAAGGTTATCTTGGTTCTTTAACCCTCAGAGAACTTGCACATTCAGGTGACCAAAAATATAGTCAGGAGCACGTATGTGTGTCTCTAGTCTCTAACAGGTCAAAGTGCAGAAATGGTTTATAACCTGTTATTGAAGGCACCCTATTCCACTTTTTTTTTGAAAGAAACTTTTTCTTTGGTTTCTTGTAATTTTTCAGTGAGTCTATCTTTCGTTTCTTCCATTTTCTCTGTGAGCAGCTCTTTTGTTTCTTCCATCCTGTCCTGCAGATACTCCTTAACAGGAGGTGGTGTTGACATGTAGCCATGACTACGCAAATACTTCACAGTGAACGAGGTTCCCCCCAAAGTCACAGTGTATCGGGCAGGTGTTGCAATCTGAAGGGAAAAAGCAAACAGGCAGATGCCACCTGATTACCAGTATCTTCATAGGCAAAAACAATCAGAAATTACTTTATTGCTTCACAAGGCTAATAAAGTTTCATTCTATATGATTCTCCCTCATGACAAGGCATGCTTCTTCTGTAAAGTCATTTTATATATATTTGTTACTCAGATGCTGACCCAGGATTACAGAATATTCTTAGTGGCAGCACTAAAGTCTATGACCACGTGCTAGTGAACCTGGGGGTGGCAGGGACTCACTGGGAAATCAGAGGACTCGGGACAACTTCTAATAACAAAGGTGCACAGCTTTCTATTTTGCTTGAAACCCTGTCTACCCACAGACACTGTCTAGAACTAAACTAGAACAGAACAATACCTTAGACAGTGAGAGGCAAGCATGGACCAAATGTTTCTTTACTGAACTTAGTTTCACTTCCAAATCTCTCTCCTTAGACATTTCCAGGACTTACGCTCCTTCCTCATTACAATCTGCCCTGTGCCTGGAATCCCAAACAGAACCTCTGTGAGGCAAAGTATGTTGCAGACATGCACAGGTTTAACTCTAATGAGATTTAAGAGCCAGAACTAAATAGCAGACAAACAAGTCAAAGAATTGTAAAAGCAAAGTCTGCATCACATTCTGAGGATTTTGTATTAAAATTCAGAGTCTTAACTGTAGCTGTATTGGTACAAGTTTTTGAAAGAGCTACCCAATTTTCCTCTTCATTTTCTCTTGAAGTAAGTCGCTCTAAGTTTTTACACCCTCCACCTCCACAAAACTGCTCTGCTCACCAAGCAGAGTTCTGGGAACACTGAGAGCCACTTGAGACAGCTCTTCAGTGCAAGTTCTCTGCTCGGGTGCCAGGCCCCTACCTCCTGGCTTCCTTCTATCTCAGCGGCTGCCCCCTTCCAGTCCTCCTTCCGATTCTTCCACATGTCACCTACCTCTGAATAGAGTGGGACAGCAATCAGTGCCTAGACCCTTTCTTTTCTCCACCTACCTCATTCCTTTAGCGGTTTTGTACAGTTTTAAATCTGTAGTGCCATCTATATATTGATGATTCTTAAATTTAGATTTCTAGACTTAGCCTTTTCCCTAAATTCTGGTATATACAACCACCTACTCATTTCCACCTGTATGTCTAACAGGATCCCAAAATCTCATCTGTTCAAAACTGACCTCTTGATACTCAATGGTCCTACCCCAAACCTGTTCCTCTCAAAATTGTCTGCAACCCAGGAAGTAGCAACTGTATTCTTTAGTTGCTCAGGCCCCAAAACTGTTAGATACTTCCAAAATATATCCAGAATCCACCTACTTCTTTCTGCCTCTCCTCCTACCACCTGGTCCTACCCACTACCAGCTCTCAGACCACTGCAATAGCCTCCTGGTAGGCCTATGGGATTCTACCCTTGCCCTGTAAGACTGTGTTCAATGTAGCAGCTTAAGATCTTGTTAAGTGGGATGCTCAAAATTTCTCAGACTTTCCATCTGATCCTCAGAGGAAAAGCCAAAGTGCTCACAATAGCCTGTCTGGCTGCCCTGATGTGGCCACTATTTTGCCTGTGGCCCTGCGAACTTGTTCCAGCTATGCTGGTTCCTTCTGTTCCCTCACATACTCCAGGTGTCCTGTAGCTTAGGACTCTGTACTTGGGTTTCCCCTGCTTGGAACATGATTCTCCCACACAGCTGCCTGATTAAATCTCACCTTTTTGCAACCTTCCCCCCTAAAAAACAAACAGCAAGCAACAACACAAACACATCCCCATCACTGGTTTGTTCTTTCTTCTTAGAACTTACCATCATTGAAATACACTGTGTGTGTGTGTGTGTGTTTTAATTTTCCCTTCTTTGTCTTTCCAACTGTCTCCCACTATTAGAACATAAATTCTACAAGGGCAGGTATTTTGCACCATTTTAATAAAATTACAGTATTCCCAGTACCTAAAATTGGCATTTGGCACACAGTAGGGGCTCAATAAATTTTTATAAACTCCAAAAATGGTGCATTTCAAGGATAGTGCAAGGGCGTTATGAGTGTGTCCTAGCCAAGGAACCAAGGTCATGCGCACAGGTTTATTCATCTTTGCCACAATTCTGTAGAACTTGCCTTATCAAAGCAGTAAGTGCAATGTTTGTTGCTCTACTTGAGAAACTGGGGGTTACAGCAAATCCCCAGGAGAACCCACCTCCATCCTTCTCACCTTACACAGGAATGACAAATGAGAAGACACACTGCTAACACGAATCTACCTACATAGAATTTCACGTAATTCCAACCCAACAAATATACACTGAGCACTGAATTGCCTACAAAGCATAATGCCAGGCATACTGAAAACACAGAGAGAAAAAAACATGACTCTGAATTCCCAGGTACTCATAATCAAATTAAAAAACCAAACATTAGAAAGTAAAAGCAGCCCCAAGGCTGTGATATGCACTATGTAAGTGTCACACACATACGGGAGCGTGGCATAGGGCGCAGTTACAGTGAAGAATATGGTTCAAATCATCATCCAACAGTTTGATTTATTAAGGTTAAACTATACGCACTATAATTATAAACTTGATAATTTATAAATTTAATGTTTTAATGTTGAAAAACTCAGCAATTAAGCTTAGCCTGCTAGTCAAAATTACAATACAAGTAGAACTTTCCCAAGCTCTCAGAGGATTCTAAGGAGGATGACAGCAGAAAGCAACTTCAGTTTTGAGTATTATTATAAAACTTTAATTCTAAGTATTTTTATACAATAAAAGTAAAATAACATTTAGTTTCTAAGTGCTTTCTACCTATTTTCTTTCTTAAGATGAAAGAACCTAAGAACCTTATAATTATTTGTCAATCGAGAAAAGTGAGATTAATAAGGCTAAATTCTACAATTTACAGTGAGTCTCTCTTGAAACAAAGTCCTACAGGTGCAGACACTATTTATAAAGACATTACTGTTAAAATCCAGAAAAGTTATAAACATACATAACATCTAACAACTAAGTCTAAGGGTTATTATCACTTTAAAAAACTTGAATTAAGCTACTATTTTACTTATTAAAAAGATGAACTATTATTTACACTTAAATATTTTAAACTTTAATTATTAGACATGTAAGAGACGAGGTACAATATTTTAAGTAACAAGAGAACTATTGGGTGCTAACACTGAGTTTTCTGGGGAACTGAGCAGGTCATTGATTAAGTTATGAGGAATAATCTATAATAGTACTTACCTTAAACAAGGCATATGCTGTTAGTGCATTTCCACTCTGGGAATTTTTCAGAATGTCTACTATGCTGTCAGGTAAGCCAATAAGTTCTAGAAAAGGAACGACATTCACTCCTCTAAGAAAGAAACAAAAAGTAATTTATATATATATATATAAATATATATCTATCTATATATTTATATATATGTACATATATACACACACAAATTTCTAGAGATAGTTTCAAAAGATTATCTGAAAACATCAAAACCAAATTTTGTTTAAGTCAGTTCTACTTTATCGATTACTTAACCTCAGTCTACAGAGCAACATGTACACAAACACCAATGCCATGTTATAGCTTACTGAGTACAACTCTGCATCTATATGTAGATATCCCTAATTAGCATATTCAGAAAAACAGAAGCATTTTTTATTAGGGCAAAATTAATACCTTAAGTAATCTAAGAGAAAAGGATCTGAATCATTTACCTGAAATTAGTTTCCTCTACTAAACACCACTTCCTCAGGCTGTTCCAACTCAAACTTCAAGACTTAAGATTTTTATCTCTAGTATTACATGTCAAACTATACTATTACTGAGAAAGCAAGGGACATAAAATCACTTTTTGCATTACTATGCAAAGAATAAATGATTCTATGGGTTTGATGAAAATTTCAAGTATTCTAAAAGGATGCTTCTATACTATTAACAGACTTTATAGGCAGGTGAAAGAAATTACCATAAATTGTAACAAATATTTGGAGGGAGGGAGAGAAGGCACAGAATGTGCCATTAAGCCCTAATTTATTTGTAGTTTTCCTGATTATCAACATTTATTACATTGGCACAGCCCAGATGCACTCACGCAGTCACACTCGTGTGTTCTCACCATGTACTTTTGCAGATACTGTGAACCTTCCCCTCTAAATCAGAACAAGGCTCTTGTTCTGTGATTCTTACATATAGATGATTTTCATACTCAGAAAATTTAACATATGCAATAGTATATAGCTAGTAAAATATTATTTAATATTAAAATTTCCTGAAATGGCCTAATAACGCTATCCTGTCCTATCTCTCCAGTTTCCTTTTCTCTAGAAATGCTCCCCGGAACATTTTTGTTGAGAAAAGGAAGGTAGCATGTCTTATTGACACTGAGATCTTTAAGCTTTCAGGCCAACTGCACAGTAGACTATCCCTCAATTTGGATTTGTCTGATTGATTTTCATGATTAGATTCTGATTAAATGCTTTTCAACAGGAAAACTGTACAGTTGATTCTGCATAGTTCATTTTGGTGCATGAACAGAAGCCATATAATGTCAGTCTTTTCCCTCACCGATGTAAGTTTGATTCTTATTGAAGGTAGGGTCCACAGATAGCTCCACTGTACACATATTCTTTCTCTTTCTAATTCAGAAAAGAAGCTGTCTGGATCCATTATTGTTATGGTAGTGGCTAACTCCCAACTTATTTTTAATATTAAAAAATAATTTGGCTAACTAGGGAAAGCTGTCCCTCTCTGTGATTTCACCAAGAACTAAGAAACCAGTGATTACTCAATAGATATAGCTGAACATCATCAAAGCAAATCATCTATCATGTGCAAGAGGAAACCAGAGAAGTGAAGTAATCTTTAAAGACTTTAAGGAAAACAGCAATTACAAATCCAATCTGGTTTCTTCTATCTCCACTATCAGTTCCTTTAAAAACCTCTTTTTTTTTTAGAAAGAATTCTATTAAAGCAAGACAGTAACCTTGTACCACAACATACTAATTATCTTTCAGTACCAATACAATTATAAAATTATTTCAAAAAAAATTATTTCACTAATCATTTCCTAGTTGACTAAGCTCAGTATGTAAAACCTACATATTTAACAGCAATCAAGAAGGGGAAAGAAAGACAAACATTTGGCCAAATATAAGAAAAAACTGGGTGACTAAAAAAAAACTATCATAAAGAGCAAACACAATAAACTCAGACACCTTGCATAAGTATCCTTTATAAAATAAAGAAAGCACCTGGTTCCACTTATTTCTAACATACTAATTTGTTCACTTGACTTTTTAAAAAATAAAAATAATTTTTATTTATTTTGGAATTGCTAAATATGAAGTATTAATGAGGATTTGATTCAAGTAATAACATCCATTTTTGCCACATTTTACTCTGAATTTCCCACAGCCTGACAAAAATGTTTCACAAACTGCCAGCTTTATGCATGTTTCTGTTGATGCAGAAACACACAAGGGCAAAGGCATATTCACAGTCTGGATAAAGTACAGTAAAGATAAGTCAGGATTTTGCCTGAGAGCAGATCTATAGTTTTTGGAACTTGAGACCCAAAACATGAGGCATCTAAACAAAGGGACAAAACCTTCATCACAGAGCTACATCTGACCAGATAGAGGATTTCTGGTTAGAAGACAAAATATATCCGCAAGCTTTTGCCAGACAGAAGTGACAACAAAACTTAGTTTAAAATAAAATCTATTAGCATGCGCAATTTAGATGTCCCTGAAATAAAATGTTTCAAAAGCCGGAGATCTTGCTCACTGAGTTAACTAAATTAAGAATGGCACATTGCTTTATGGTGACTAGCAAGGGAATAGGCTAGTTGTCAGTGACTAAAACAAACACTGGTCAGAAATGCAGTGTGACTTTTAATGTCTATCCTTCAAGTTACAAACTATTTTATTTTAATAGTAAGTAGGCAACAAGGAAATAACTTTTGCTAGAGAACTTTTTCTAGCTAAAACTAAATAAAATAAAGTCAGCCTCTTGTCAGTTAAATAAAAAAGCCATATTTAATACAATCAACTCCAATTTTACAATAAAATCATCTCACAATGAAAGATACACTGCCATTCAAACATATTCTAAATTCTTATTAAGTATTACTTGCGATAAGATCTTCACTTCTATTAGAACAAATCAACTTTCAACCTCTGAAGTAGGAAGAATTCAATAAAAGTATTAAGGTCTGTTCTGGGAGGCAATACATCATATAAAAGACAAATTTTTAGCTGAGATGCTAAAACAGAACTGGACCAGTAGTATACCTGGGCAGTACTCGGGGGTCTGGCAACTCAATACGCATACTGGCAAACAGCCAAAAGACAAGTTCCGAAGGGGAAGGGATGTGATTTTAAAATGGGTGGTCTTATCACCACACTTAAAAACATTCTGCAGAAAAGAGGGGAGAAGGAAAAACTAAGAAAGGTGTATTCCACAGGGAATGGCAGAATGTCACAACTGCCCAGGTACCAGACAACACTGAAAAAAATCTTAAGAATAAATTAGTATCACCAGGTTATTTGGGGTCTGATTTTTTAGTTATAGAAATCTTTAACTAAAGATGGAAAAGGGAACAAAAGTACTCTTTATAATAGTCCAAATGAGACTCTCATATTCAATTAATTAAAAACTTAGATTTCTCCCTCTTAAGCCAGAAGACTGAATGCTTATTAACGAGAACCTAAGGAAGGCAGAAGAAACAAATATGACTCATATCATTTTCCAAAATACTGAATAAAAAAAATCCTTAATGACTCTAAAAAGGAAATTTAATATGTTGAAAACCATTATGTATAAAAAATTGTCTATAATAACTTATGCAAAATGGTATATCATTTTATGCTCTGCTAATGAACTAAGGGCAGTTTTTAAGACTTCTATAAAAATGACACATGTCCAGAAAATGTCATTAATAAACCAAAAGAGAATTCCATGAAGTGTACATACAAGGACCTTCTGTGAAGAAAAAACAATTCTTAAAGAAAATAATACATAATAAAGATATAAATAGCAAAAACAACAGAGAGAAAGATATAAAGAGAAACGAAACAGCATCAATTACACATAAGGTAAAAAAAATTCTTTTAGAAATTTTGTAAAGAAACATCTCTAGTCCTGGCCTGACAGCTAGGTTGTTTGGTCCCGATATACAAAGGTTGTGGATTTGATGCCAGGCAGGGCACATACAGGGACAGACTGATGTTTCTGTCTCTCTCTCCCTCTTTTTGTCTCTCTAAAAGAAAACAAAACAAAAAAAAACAATTAATAAAAAATATATATATATATATATGAAGTTGTTTAAGGCCCTGGTCAGTTGCTCAGTGGATAGACTGTCAGCCTGACATGTGGATGTCCCAGGTTTGATCCCTGGTCAGGACACACAGGAGAAGCGTCCATCTGTTTCTCTACCCTCCCTCCCCCCCTTCTCTCTCTCCTCCTCTCCTGCAGCCAGTAGCTCAGTTGGTTCAAGCGTCAGCCCTGGGTGAGGACAGTTTGGTAGATTTGAGCACTGGCCCTGGATGGGGCTGCCGGGTGGATCCCAGGTGGGGCACATGCAGGGGTCTGTTTCTGTCTCCCCTCCTCTCACTAAAAAAAAAAAAAAAAAGTTATTTAAAAAAAGAAACATCTATAATCCCAGATTTCCAAGAATACGTACAACAATCTTAACTTCATCATCTTTTAATTTAGTAAATAATAAGTTTTTAAGGAGTCAGATTCATATATAAAATTACCACATTTTATTAATACTTTACTGTCAAGCTAATAAATACAACCAAAAAGTGAAAATCAGTGGACTTTTAGAAAGTCTAAAATAATTCTAATCCCATTAGGAGAGTTTACTAAAATGTCATCTACACTGTGCTGTCTGATCGTCCTCAGGACAATGAGCTCACTGGGCTTGGTCACAACCAGACCAGTACAAGAAAAGCCCACATAGCAGATTCAAAGGAACAGGAACAGGTTGGTACCCACTGGATTCTGCTAGAGGCAGAAACAAACTGAAATCATTGGGTCTATGTGTACTCCTGCTCCTAAAACAGTGTGAATAATATAAGTTACCTTAAAAGAAAGGAACAGTATTAACAAGAAAGGAACATTAAGAAATTCTATGTTTTACAGTATCAGCAGGCTAGGCTTACAAAATTCACTTTTTTTTTTTTTTTTTTATTCTTGTGACAGAGACAGAGAGACACACAGATAGGGACAGACAGACAGGAAGGGAGAGAGATGAGAAGCATCAATTCTTCTTTGAGGCTCCTTATTCTCCTTAGTTGTTCATTGAACGCTCAAACTGGCAACCTTGAGATATTGAACCTGGGTCCTTCGCATCCCAGTCCGACGCTCTATCTACTGCACCACTGCCTGGTCAGGACAAAATTCACTTTTTTGAAAAAAGTTTATTTTATTGTGGTAAGATCACCTTACATGAGATGTCTCTTAACGAGACTTCAAGTGTACAACAAATTAACTTCTGATCAGAATAAAAGATATTATATTGACAATTATCAAATGTCATAAAAAGTAATATTAAAACATAAGTCTGCAATTTGGTCAATTTTGTGTCTATAACAGATATTAACCAGGCTTTGGCAAAAGTGTATAATTTCCCAATAAAATCATACACAAGGAAAAATAATAGATATCTTCTTACACTTAAGAACAGTTTAAGAAACATGAGTGCAGAACTCATGGTGCTGCCAAATTTCTGCTGTATGATTTTATGTCTGTACTATCCTAAATGTTGATAGATGAGCACAGGAATGAAAAGCATGAGCTTTGTTCAACTTCTCAGTCTGAAAAAAGCTAAGTTATTTTGACTTATTCTTCATCTGTTTTCTCATTAATAAAATGGAAATAATTGCACTATTTGTTTCATATGATTATTATAAGGATTAAATGAGATAATGCAGTTACAAAATTTAGCAATGCTTGCTGTACAAAGTAAGCAAATGTTAGCTATGTGAAAGTTATGGAAAGTAGTCATTCTCTATTAATTAGATATTAAAGCATTTAAAAAACTATTTAAGTATTTCACTAGTATAATTTAAGAAGATTAACATGAAGATTAACATTCTGATAAAACAAGAAAAGGTGCTCAACCAAGCAAAAACTTACTTTATGGCTGCATAATAAAATGTTCCAAACCAAACACCAGAAGTTATTAGATGCACTGGAATCAAAACTTTTCCATATTGTCGAAATGTTTTCTTAAATCGTTGATAAAGACTAATAGATTTGTCTTGTAAAGGATCAGGTTCTTCCTTTTTTTCTGAAGGTGTTCCTGGAGATGTGGCATTGGAGGACATAAGCCTGCTGGAGAACGTGGCTCGCTCCCACTGTTTCTGATGAAGAAGCCCCAGCTGGAGTGAGTAAGCTCTGCACGGCTTCCTTTCCCTTGCAGTACACTGGGCAGCAGGTAAGTGCAGCCACTGGTTTTGAGGGCCCTGTACCAAAACCACTCTGGATACAGCTTTATACAAAAGTACTGGTCCCTTTACATATTGACAGCGTCCAAGAAGAGCAGCTTTACGTGGCTCCACATATGTCCTATGTGCCAGCTGGAACACAGTCCTTGATACTTTCCATTGCATTTTGAAGAATGGTGATAAATGGATTTCAGTTTCTACAGAGAACAGATTAGAAAATTAGATCATATAAATTTACATAAACTAATCCACTTAAAAATAAATAATTAATGATTAGGAAGTATGTAAAAGGATAGATATTGCTATGAAATCCACGAAATCAATAAGCTTATACAGTTGTAACAACGCAATTTTAAAATCTTGTAAGAACATATCATTTAAATACAAAGAGTAAATGAGTCTAGCTGACAGAGGATAATGTTTCAGGCTATTTTATTACTACAAAATGAATATTTTTAGGGCTCTGTTACTCTACAAGGAAGTGATATAATTAATATAATGGAAAAAAGTCTTAAATTCTGGAAGCAAAAGACCTAAGCCTTAATGTCTTGGGGACATAATTTCATGTGGTTTCCTCTTAGATTCCAAGCCCAAGTCCACTAGCAAAATGATTATTTCACAGATTGCTACACAAATTATGAAACTTCTGATGTAAAAGTGCTTTGGTAAATCAACAAGCATCATATAAGTGTTAGTTATCGCAAATGTTAAGGTCTAATAAACAGTTAATATCAGTACCATTTTTTATAATGCCTTTAGACTAAATTATATAAAACTGTAAATCACATGTCATTGGCTGGTGAGAAGAGAGATGAACTTTTCCAGATATCTATAATTTTTTGTCAGAAAAAGTTACAATGTAATTTTAAAACAACATGAACTCTGGAGTAAGATGGACCCAGCTGAGTTAAGAGTGGTATTATTTTGAGCAAATTACTTGGCTTTTCCAGATATAGGTGTCCCCATTGGTAAAACAGAATTATAGTATGTATTACTTTATAGCAAGTCAGTTCCCTTCACTCAGCATCAGGCAGTATCACCTGACCCACAATCTCTATCCCCATCCCACACCTGCTAATTTACTACTTCTAATACACTGAGAATAGATGATCTTACTTTTAAATTGTAAACTAATTAAAAGTCTGCAAGACTTAAGTTAGCAACTCAGCAAATCAGCACTCCAATATACATAGCTACTCTACTCCATTTTACATGAATATTTGTTATCTGGGTGCATGCAAAGTTGACTGTTATCATATAAAACCACCCACAAATGTATTGCCCCCTATATAAAATCAATTCCCTGACTCATCCCTCCCTAATTAATAGTTAACATCAACTCCTATCAGGCTCTCACAGATAATCCAACTACACATTGCAAAAAAGTTACGAAATGAAACTGCAAATCTCTAAAAACAGGCTCCCAGGAAGCCTTTAAAGGTGATACTGGGAATCCCTATAATCAAAAGCAGTCAATGTCAAATCATAATCTGAACCAGAGAGAAAGGCTAAAGGGGATATAGATAGGTGCTTCAAATAAAGAATGATTTATATATTAAATGATTAAAAAGGCCATAGGAAAAGAATGTTTAAATCCTTAATTATTTCTACAAAACAATTGTTTGTTCTGAAAGTCAAACATTGAGTAAAGAATGTATTATTGTATTCTTCCACAAACTTTATTATGTCCTTATTTTTATATATAAATTTATGCTTTGGCTATGCCAAGGGGGGAAACACCAACTGGTTTTATATTCTAAAAATTAGCTCAGTTGGAATTATTACCTAAAACTTTCAAATATAAGATTTAGCTACTTAACGCAAAAAAAGAAATCTTTTTTTTATCATGAGTTTTTGGTTTCTAATTTAGTTGAATTTATCTTGAAACTTTTCTCTAGCACTATTATTTTTTAATGATTCCTATCTATGGCTTTAGTGGAGGTGTTTTCTGAATGCAAAAGATTTGTTTTTTCTTTTAAACGTATTTCCTTTACAGGGCAGCCTTCCAGGAATGGAAGTCTAACTTTCAGACAACTAGATTTTTATGTATTTGTGAGTATATAAAATAATTTTTAAAAAAGGATCAAAGCAAACAAAACATAAGGCCTCTTTCCAAGCTTCCAGTTCGCACCCTTTCTCCTGGATTCCCCAGCTACCTCCTCCCATTTGCAAACTTTATTTTTGTACTCTCTACTTATTGCCTATTTTTAAGAACATATTTACACTATACTATACTATACTACACTATTCATACCTTTAAGGTGTACCATTTAATGATTTTTAGTATATTGACAGTTTTGCAAGTATTATCATAATCTGTTTAGAAACTTCATCACCCCCAAATTAAACCCCTCATCAGCTAGTAGTTATTCACCATTCCATTACCCTCCCAGCTCCAGGCAAACACTAATCTGCTTTCTGTCTTTTTATATTTGTCTATTCTGTACATTTTATATAAATGGAATCACAGTATGTGACCTTTTGTGGCTTCTTTCACTTAGTATAGTGTCTTCAGGGTCATCCCTGTATCATCACTTGGGCTAGTATTTACCTTTGTTTCCAGAGAAACCTTTGGGCTGTGGCTTCAAAAACAGGGTATTATTCAAAAATCATAGGGTCAGGGATGCTTCAGGGGAGTGGAGATGGTTTGAAAAATGCACATTCCTGGTCTCCATCTAGACCTAATAAATCAGAAACTGTAGCCAGATCAAACTGACAAAACATATCATTTCTCCAGGCACAGCAAATTGCTCCAGTACCAGAGGCAGCATGGTGGTGGCAAGGTATCATCCATCATCACCATAATGATAACATGTGACAGGTGCTTTGTGAATGCTTTAGCTATTCTAATTCATACTACTCTCATAACAACCCCAAGCAGGAGAAACTACCGTCAACATTTTATTTACTAATTTTGTATTGAATTTACTGTGGTGACATTGGTTAATAAAATTATACTGATTCCAGAAGTACAATTCTATTAACACATCATCTGTATATTGTATGTGTGTTTACCACTCTGTCAAGTTTCTTGACATCACCAATTTACCCTCTCCTGCCTGCTCCCCAACTACCTTCCCTCTGGCAGTCACCATACTGTTGCTTGTCCATGAGGTTTTATTTTTGCTTACTCCCTTCACCATTTGCATCCACTTTACAACCTTCTCCGCTTAAACAGCTGCCAGATACAGCTGTTCTCGGTATCTATGAATTTGTTTCTACTTTGATTTTTAGTTTATTTTCTTCATTAGATTCCACATATAAGTGAAATCACATGGTATTTGCCCTTCTGTCTTTCTCTGGCCGGCTTATTTTACTTAATACTATCCAGGTCTATACATGAAGCAAAAGGTAAGTTGTTTTTTGTTTTTTTTTTTACAGCCACATCATATCCTGTTGTGTAAATGCAGCACAGCTTTTTTATCAACTCATCTAATGACAGACATTTGGGCTGCTTCCAAATCTTGGCTATTATAAATAACACTACAATAATATAGGAATGCATATATTTTTTGAAATTAGTTTCATGTTTCTGCAGATATATTTCCCAGAAGTGGAACTGCTGAGTCATAAGGCAGTTCCATTTTTAATTATTTGAAATAACTCCATACAGCTCTCCACAGTGGCTGCACCAGTCTGCATTCCCACCAGCAGTGCACGGGGGTTCCCTTTTCTCCACATCCTCACCACCCTCACCACCGCTTGTTTGTTCATTTACTGATGATAGCCACTCTAACAAGTGTGAAGTGGTATCTCATTGTGGTTTTAATTTGCACTTCTTTGATGAATAGTGATGTTGAGCACCTTTGCATATGTCTATTGGCCTGTGTTCTTTTGGAAACAACTATTCAGGTCCTTTACCCAGTTTTAATTGGATTAATATTTTGGTGTTGAGTTTTCTAAGTTCTTTATAAATTTTGGATATTAACTCCAAATGAGATGTATCATTGGCAAATATGTTCTCCTATTCAGTGGGCTATTTTTTCATTTTATTGATGGCTTCCTTTCCTATGTAAAAACTTTTAGTTTGATGTAGTCCCTTTCTTTGTCTATATTTTTTGTTTCCCTTGCCCAAGGAGCTAGATCAGAAAAAAAATTTTTTTAAGATATTTTAAATTTATTCATTTTAGAGAGGGCAGAGACAGAGAAGGGGAGGAGGAGCAGGAAGAAGCATTAACACCCATATGTGTGTGTGTGTGGGGGGGGGGGGGGACAGGAAGCATCAACTCCCATATGTGCCTTGACCAGGCAAGTCCAGGGTTTCAAACCAGCGAACTCAGCATTCCAGGTTGATGCTTTATCCACTGTGCCACCACAGGTCAGGCACAATTTTCTAATAACAGTTTTTTACATTCTTGGTTCAATTTTTTCTAGGTATTTTATTTTATTTGATGCAACTTTAAATGGAATTGATTTCTTAGTTTCCCTTTCTGACAGTTCATTATTGCTGCAAAAATGCAACTGATTTCTTTTCTGTTTTTTTACAGGGACAGAGAGAAAGTCAGAGAGAGGGATAGATAGGGACAGACAGATAGGAACAGAGAGAGGTGAGAAGCATCAATCATTAGTTTTTCATTGCCGTTGCGACACCTTAGTTGTTCATTGATTGCTTTCTCATATGTGCCTTGACCGCGGGCCTTCAGCAGACAGAGCCACCCCTTGCTGGAGCCAGAGACCTTGGTTGGGTCCAAGCTGGCGAGCTTTTGCTCAAGCCAGATGGGCCCGCGCTCAAGCTGGCGACCTCGGGGTCTTGAACCTGGGTCTTCCGCATCCCAGTCCAATGCTCTGTCCACTGTGCCACCACCTGGTCAGGCAGATTTCTACATATTTATTTTATGTCCTGCTAATTTCCTAAATTCATTTGTCAGTTCTACTAATTTTTTGGTGGAATCTTAAAGGTTCTCTGTATATAGTCCCATGTCATCTGCAAATAATGACAGTTTTACTTTCCAATTTGAATATTTGAATGCCTTTTTATTTCTTCGTCTTGTCTGATTGACTGTGGCTAAGACTTCCAGTACAATGTTGAATAAAAGTTGTAAAGGTGGGCATCCCTGTCTTGTTCCCGATCTTAAGAAAAAGGCTTCTAGGTTTTGCCTGTTGAGTATGATGCTGGCTAAGGGTCTGTGATATATTGCCTTATTTTGTGTTGAGATATACTCCCTCTATTCCCACTTTGTTGAGAGTTTTTATTATATATTGGTGTTGGATTTTATAAAATGTATTTCCTGTGCCTATTTATATGATCGTGTGATTTTTATCCTTTCTTTTGTTTTTGTGGTTTATCACATTTATTGACTTAGAGATATCATACCATCCTTGCATCCCAGAATAAATCCCACTTGATCATGGTGTATGATCTTTTTAATGTATTGCTGGGTCCAGTTTGCTAATATTTTATTGAGAATTTTTGCATCTATGCTCATTAGGGATATTGGCCTATAGTTTTCTTTCTTTGTAATATCTTTACCTAGTTTTGAAATTAGGATAATGCTGGCCTCGTAAAATGAGCTTGGGAGCCTTCCTTCCTCTTAAATCTTTTTGGAATAGTTTGAGTAGAGGTGTTAGCTCATCTTTGAAAGTTTGGTAAATTCAACTGTGAAAGGATCTGATCTGGGACTTTTGTTTAGTGAAAGTTTTTTGATTACCACTTCAATTTCACTAGATGTAATCTGTCTATTAAGAGTCTTTAATTCTTGCTGATTCAGTTTTAGAGAGTACATGTTTATAGGAATTTATCCATTTTGTCCAAATTGTCCAATTGTTGGCATATAGTTGTTCATCATATTTTCTTAGAATCCTTTGTATTTCTTTGGTGTCAATTGTAACTTCTCCTCTTTCATTTCTGATTTTATTTATTTGGGTCTTTTATATTCTTTTCTAGTTCTTCTACTCACACTGGACTTTGTTTATTGCACTTTTTAAAGTTCTTTAAGTAAATAGATTGTTTGAGATTTTTCTTGTTTCTTGGGATAGACCTATAATGCTATACATTTCCCTCTTAGGATTGCTTTCACTGTGTCCTATAGATTTTGTGCTGTTGTGTTCTCATTTTCATTTGTTTCCAGATATCTTTTGATTTCTTCCTTGACCTCATTGTTAACTTACCCATTGTTTAGTTATAGGTGATGTTATCTTCATGTCTTTTGTGTGTTTTTCATTTTTTTCTCCTGTAACTGATT
Source organism: Rhynchonycteris naso (assembly GCA_037038555.1). Taxonomy (NCBI): domain Eukaryota; kingdom Metazoa; phylum Chordata; class Mammalia; order Chiroptera; family Emballonuridae; genus Rhynchonycteris; species Rhynchonycteris naso. Next base: position 194,356,241 of record CM072999.1, on the reverse strand, counting down.
TCTTGTTTCATACCATTATGGTCAGAGAAGATGCTTGATATAATTTCAATCTTCCTAAATTTATTGAGACTTTTTTTGTGTCCTAACATGTGGTCTATCCTAGAAATTGTTCCATGAACACTTGAAAAGAATGTATATTTTGCTGCCTGGGGGTGAAATGCTCTGAAGCTATCAATTAAATCTATCTGATCTAGTGTGTTAAGGTCAGTTTTCTTGTTGATTTTCTGTCTGGAAGATCTATTGATGTCAATAGGGTGTTATAGTTCCCTACCATGACTGTATTACTATCAAACTCTCTCCATTGACCATCAAGATTTACTTTATATATTTAGCTGTTCCTACGTTGAGTGCATAAATGTTTACAAGGGTTATATTTTCTTGTTGGACTATTCTCTTTATCATTATGTAGTGACCTTCTTTATCTTTTACTATATAGTCTTTGTTTTAAAGTCTACTTTGTCAGATATAAGTATGGTTACTCCAGCATTTTTTTTATTTCTATTTGGACAAAATAACTTTTTCTACCCTTTTACTTTTATTCTGTGTGCATTTTTCATTCTGAGGTGGGTCTCTTATGAACAACATATATAAGGGTCATGTTTTCTTATCCATTCATCTACCCTACGTCTTTAATTGGGGCAGTTAAGCCTTTTACATTTAAAGTGATTACTGATAGGTATATATTTATTGCTGCTTTATTCTTTATAATTATTACTTCTCTTCTTCTTCCTACTTTCCCTTCTTCCCTTTTCTTCTCCCTCTTTTTCTAAGAGCAGGCCCCTTAAATTTTCTTGTAATACTTCTTTGGTGGTAGCAAAATCCTTTAGCTTTTTCTTGTCTTTGAAGCTCTTTGTCTCCTTCAATTTTAAATGATAGCCTTCTGGATCAAGTAGTCTTGGTTGTAGTTCCTTGCTTTTATCTCATTGAATATTTCATGTCAATCTCTTCTGGCCTGAAATATTTCTGTTAAGAAATCTGACCGTCTTATGGGAGTTCCCCTGGAGGTAACTTTCTCTTGCTGCTTTTAAGATTCTTTGTCTTGAACCTTTGCCACTTTAATTATGTTTTGGTGTTGGCCTCTTTGGGTTCATTGAGTTTGGGACTCTACACTTCCTGGGTTTATGAGTCATTTTCCTTCACCAGGTTAGGGGAGTTTTCTGTCATTATTAATTTAAATAGGTTCTTGACCCTTTGCTTACTCGTTTCTCCTTCTGATACCACTAATGATGCAGATGTTGGTTTGTTTAATGTTGTCCCCCAAATCCCTTAAACTGTCCTCATTCTTTTTAATTCTTTATTCTTTTTGCTGCTGATTGGTTTTTTCTTGTCTTCATAATAGAATATTTGATCCTCTGCTTCATTCAACCTACTGTTTATTTCTTCTAGTGTAATCTTTTCAGATACTGTATTCTTCATATCTAACTGGTTCTTTTTATAACTTCTATGTCCTTTTTCATGTTCTCACTAACTTCCTTGTACTTCTAAGTTTCTTGAGTATCCTTAAAAGCATTTTTTCTGAATTCTATATCTTGTAAATTGCTTGCCTCCATTTCATTTAGCTCTTTTTCTAGAGATTTCTCTTCTTTCATTCAGGGACCATTTCTTTGTCTCACCATTTCAGCTGCCTCTTTGTGTTCTTTTTTATGTATTAAGTAGGTCTGCTCTGACTCCCAGTCTTTGCAGAGTAGCCTTATAGAGTATGTATCTTATGGGAATCCATGGTGCAGTCTCTTCGACGATCTGTGCTGGGTGCTCCAGGAATGACCATTGTGTAGGTTATTTGGGCCTTCCTATTGTAACTGAGTCTTGATTGATATTGGCCTATTTGTGCATGCGATCAACCCTTGAGCTGGCTGACTGTGAGAATCAACCCTGACCACACTGTATGAGCTGCTGTGCATGTATTGCACAGAAAATGAAATTTACCAGAATAGGGTTTAGTGACTGCTCTAATCTCCCTTTGGAAATGCCACTTGTGAAGTTAACTGGGTCCTGCTGTGATGTTGTCTGAGGCTGGTCACTGGGTGTATTGGTTTGGGGGACTCTTGGAGGAAACTCTGGCCCTGGGCAACTCGTTTATAGCAACAAAGCAAGCCACAATCTGTGGCTCCCTCTGTTGGGCCTGGGTGTGTACTGGAAGAATCAAGCTGTGCACCAAGGCTGGCTTCTACCAGCACCAGGCCTGGGGGCTAGTCAACAAAAGTCCCAAGGAACTCTGATACGCCTCTTCCTACCTCAGTCTTCCAAAGTCTATAACTGAGCCTGTTAGCCTCAGTTACTCAAAGAACCTTCAGTAGCAGACGAGTTGCATGAGATAGGTTCTCAGTGATTCACCAGGTAAGGGTGAGTGTGTTCATTAGATTAATACAAGTTCAAACTCGGTGCCAGTGCTGGGTCTGAAAGCACTTAGTTAAAGTCCTCAAGTATACCAGATCTAGCTGCCACCTGCTGATGTTTGCATACCATTGTGGTGGGGTGGGGTCTCAGAGAACTATTATGGTATGGCCAGTAGGATTTATAAGGCCCTAAAAGACTAAACTTGGCTGTGTGAAAAGAAGGCTTTGCATTGGTTGAATGTGCAAGGGGTAAATTTCTCCCGTCCTAGAGCCACACAACTCAGTCTGTCCCAAAATCTGACAGGAGCTGGATCTCAACATGACAGGTTGCTGAGAGTCAATATCGAGGTGCCAGTCTCGTTCATGGGAAAGTAGGCAGAACGGGCCCCATCCTAAAGCCATACAGGTTAGTCACCTCACTGACACCCCCTGAGTCTTCCCAGACCTCTATACCCAATCCAGGTGGCTGACTCCTCAGCAGGGTGTGAGCTCTGCAGGGTGGAATGACAGGAAGCCTAGAAGATGAGGCTACTGCATTCCCCCAGGCTGATGTCCAAGAAGGGGTGACCCTCAACCAAGAAAAATGGTGTCAGCAGTGCAGTAGAGTGCATCAGAACAGGGGGTCCCTGCAGCTGTCCCCTCAGGTCTCTCTCCAGAGTCAGTGTTTGGTTATTTGTCATAAGACTCTAGGCTGCTCCACCCTCACTCCACTGGAGCCCTGGGTGAATGGATGTGAACAAGATTTTGTGTTGGCACTTTAAAATCTCCCTGGCAGACAGAATACCAGCTGATCTTCACAACCAGGTGTTATGTGAGTGTCTCTTCCTGGCTCTCATGCTCTGTCCTGTGGAGCCTGGTATAGGGCTGAGACCCCATGTTCCTCAGAGGGAACCCGTGCAGCTGAGATATACCTCTGGAATCTCAGATACCACCTGTGGGAGCGAGGCCAGCCCTTTTTGTGTATCCACACTTCTTACCAGTCTTGATGTGTAAATTCTTGGTAATAAGACTTCTCTTCAGCTAGTCTTCAGTTAGTTATTCAGGTTGACTGCTTTGTGTTTAAGTTGTAATTCCAGTTTGGTCCTGGAAGGAGGTGAATGTAGCTTCCACTTACTCTGCTGCAGTCTCAGATCCTCCTAGATTGTCAACATTTTATATTTGAGAACACTGAAGCACAGACAGAGAACATAATTTGCCCAATGTCCAAATGGTGAATGCAGGAGCTGGGGTTCAAACCGAGTTTGTTCCCAGGCCCATGCTGAGTCACAAAGCTATACATCCACTTTTAGAAGAAAAAGTGCTAATTTTGAGTAGATCAAGAAACATGGTAAAAATTTCCTAAAGAAACATAAGGCCCAAGAAATGAGTCTTAAATTTTAAATTAAAATTAAATCACAATTGAATTATTTAAATTAAAATAGCAATATATGGGTAATTACTACCATATTTGACGATGCAACTCTAGACTTCCAAAGGTAAAAATCACAATACTGATGACATATGAAATAAGACTAAATAGATTCCAAGAAATAAATTTATTTCAGTGGAGTACAAGTAAAAGAGGGCAGGTACAAACTGAGTAGTAGCATAAATATTCTAGAATGACTAGATTTCAGGTATAACAAAAACCAAAGCAAGGTAAGAATTATCTTGCTTCACAGATAGCATTTGTGCACAATGGCCTTAGCTAACAGGCAGCTTCCACTTCCGGATTTCACTACTCTGCTCACCTTTACAATCAAAGATAAAAGTGTTTGGTTATTTGTCAATGATAGAGGTGCCATTCCCCATAAGCCTTACCCAGATCAAGCCAGGAACATCTGGACAGATGGATGAGCAGACCTAACGAAATTGTGAACAGGTCCCTACAATTTTTCTGAAACAACTGGAGAACCTAGAGTGATGAACAATTTAATCTTAAATTTCTTCCAATGAAACTCAATCATTTCAGTAATAAATTTCATAATCATGAGACCTAGGTTATTTCTTACACAAAAGTTACCTGTTATTTTCCTGCCCTAGCAGCAAGAAATTTTCATACCTATACATGGGGGGCAGTGTTCTAAATTGCTTATTGATTCAAGTTATGGAAATAGATGATGAAATATATCATTGGACCCAAGTGAAGTAAGGATTACACTGCTGTTGTGGCTACCTGTTTGAATTTTAGAATTATGTCATTAAAGCCTTTGACACTATAAGTGACTGAAATATGATTAATGGTACCTAATTCTAAGTACAGCTACAGGGTAGAGCAAAAGTAGGCTTATAGTTATTAGTATGTGAAACACAGAGTTTATTCTTATATTATTATGTATTAATTATTATATTATTTTCCATACTAACAACCTACTTTGCCCCATGTATGTTAAAAGCTCAAACAGAAAAAGTAAACAACATACAAAGTAAACAGAATGGAAATTCTAAGAAAGAATCAAAAAGAAATGCTACAAAGCAAAAACACTGTAACAGAAATGAAGAATGTCTTTAAAAGACTCAAGGCAGACTCAGACTTGACAGAGCCAAGGAAAGAATCAGTGAGCTGAAAGGAGTTGTCAACAGAACATCCCAAATTGGAATGCAAAGAGGAAAAAAGATCCCCAGCTCTCCGCCAAACAGAAAATATCCAAGCACTATGGGGCAATTTCAAAGTAAAACATACACACAATGGAAATGCCAGAAGGAGAAGAAGTAGAAGAAATATTTGAAGCAATATGAAGTTTGAGAATTTTCCAAAACTACTAACAAATAACAAAACCCGGGTCCTGGAAGGTCAGAGAACACCAAACAGGATAAATATCTAAAATCCATATCTAGGCATATCACATTCAAGCTTCATAAAACAAAAACCAAGGACAAAGAAAATCTTGAAAAAAACTAGAGGGAGAATAAACTATCTTACCTAGAGGGGGTCAAGGATAAGTGAAACATCTTATCAGAAACCAGGAAAGAGAATGATGTGAATAATTAAAGTATAAATAAAATTGATCAAATTAGAAGTCTATATGCAGCAAAATTCTACATCAAAAGTGGAAGAGAAATAAAGACTTTATCAAACAAACAAAATATTGAGGGAATTCATTGCCAATAGACTACTTCTTCAAGAAGGAAATGATACAGGAACTCGGATCTACATAAAAAAAGAAGTCAATAAAGGCAAATTAAAAAATCTTTTGTATTCTTAATTGATCTAAAAGATAACTATTTAAAGTAATAGTAACAATGAATTAAGTGATTCATAGCATGTGAATAAGTAAAATAAAAGACAGTGTTGTCACAAGTAACAGGAGGGAGGAATTGAGAAAAAGAGGACAAGGTACTTGCAACTACACAGGAAGTAGAACAGTGTTATTTGAAAGTAGACTTAGATTGAATAAAAATGTATATTATAAACTCTAGGAAAACTACTGAAATATTTATTTTAAAAGGACAATTGATAAACAGAAAGAGAAAATAAAATAGAATCATAAAATTCTCAATTAAAACCAGAGACAGCCAAAAAAGGGGGAAGACAAAGGACAAATAGAAATAAAGGTGTTGGGGACCGAATAAATAAACAGGGTACTTTTGCAATCTGGTCAGAGGTGCTAGGCTCAACCCCCACCTCTTTTACCTAGTTAACAAAGAGCTACACCTGATTCTCATTTGTCTCACCCATGTTCTCTGGAGGAGGCTGGAAGCTAGTTTCTTATTAGTGTAAAGTAGATTTGGATGGTATGGTGGGGCTGTCTTTGAGTTGCCTTGAAAACTTAACTGAATTGCTGATAGACCACATTTTTTCTATGAATAAAAGTGGATGTGCTTGGGGAAGCAGAGAGGTTATGGCTAAGGAACAGTGAAGACTGTCTGCCATGGCGTCATCCCGAACCCATCTACATCTCCCTCCCTCTCTCTATATAGATATCTTTAAGTCTCTGTCCATCATTTATTTAATTCCATACCTTTTCCCGTTTGAGGACCCCATAATAGACTCGTTGTGGGTGGCCTACGACATAGAGGCATTTACAAACATAGCGATATTAATCCAAAAATCTACTAGTAACCTTAAAAGTAAATGATCAAAATATGCCAATTAAAACAAACTATCAGAGTGAATTAAAAAAAAGTAGGGCCACATATATTTGTCCTCTAAAAAACACCCATGTTAAATACACTCAGATATAAGTTACAAGTCAAGAAATGGAGAAAGATATATCACATTAACATGAATCAGAAAAAAAAGAAAAAGCTGGAGTAGCTATATTAACTTCAGACAAAGTAGATCTCAGAAATTCCTTGATTACCAGTAAAAAAGAGGAGTATTTCATAATAAGAATGTGATGATAATGTAAAGAAAACATAATCTTAAACATATATACATCTAACAAGATAGGGTCAAAATACCTGAAGCAAAAATTGAGAGAAATGAAAGGAGAGAGAGGAGATTTCAATACTCCTCTGTCAGTACTTCATAGATTAAGCAAACATAAAATCAATTATATATTTGAATTAAACAACACTCTTAATCAACTTGACCTGACATTTATAGAATACTCCATCGAGCAACAACAAAATATACATTCTATCCAAGATTATACAGCATTCAACAAAACAGACCACATGCTGGGCCATAAAATATACCCTAACATTTAAAAGAATAGAAATCATGCAATGTTATGTTCTCAGACTATACTGGAATTAAACTAGAAATCATTAACAAAAAGATAGCTGAGCCTGACCAGGTGGTGGCACAGTGGATGGAGCGTCGGACTGGGATGTGGAAGGACCCAGGTTCGAGACCCCGAGGTCGCCAACTTGAGAGCGGGCTTATCTGGTTTGAGCAAAAGCTCACCAGCTTGGACCCGAGGTCGCTGGCTCTAGCAAGGGGTTACTCAGTCTGTTGAAGGTCCACGGTCGGGGCACATATGAGAAAGCAATCAATGAACAACTAAGGTGTCGCAGCGGCAACAAAAAACTGATGATTGATGCTTCTCATATCTCTCCGGTTCCTGTCTGTCTGTCCCTATCTATCCCTCTTTCTGACTCTCTCTCTGTCTCTGTAAAAAATAAAAAAATAAAAAAAAATGATAGCTTAAGACCCCCTAAATATCTTGAAATTAAACAACATAATTCTAAATAATCCACAGGTCAAAGAAGTCTAAAAAGAAATTTTAAAATATTTTGAAGTAAATCAAAATGGCAATACACTTGATCAACTAAGCAATGTTTACAGGAAAATTTTTAACACTGAATGCACATACTAGAAAAGAAAAATGCTCTAAACTCAATAAGTAAAGCTTCCACCTTAGAAAACTAGAAAAGAACTAAAAAGCAATATAAACCTAAAGGAAGCAGAAAAGAAAATCGGAGCACAATTCAATGAAATGAAACTGGAAAACAGGAAATACAACAAAAACAAAATCTGGTTCTTTGAAACCTAACAACTAAATTGATAAATATCTAGCCAGGCTAACCAAGAGAGAAAACACACATTACTAATATCAGAAATGAAACAGGAGCCATGACAATTGAACCCATATACATTTAAAAAGTAATAAAAGTATAAATAAAGATATACTATGAACAACTCTATGCTAACATATATGGTAACTTAGATGAAATATACCAAATTATTTAAAAAAACAGAAACTACCAAATACAAGAAGAAACAGATGACCTGAATAGCCCTTATCTATTAAAGAAATTTAATCAATAATTAATAATCATTTAAAAAAAGAAAAAGCAAGCAAACATACATCAGGCCCACATATTCACTGATGAATTCTACCAAAGGGATAATAAATACTATCAATTCTCCACAATGTCTTCCAGAAAACAGAAGAAGGAAGACTTCATAACTTATTCTATGATGTCAGCATTACCTTAATATTAAAACCAGATTAAAAATATTCAAGAAACAAATATACAAACCAATACATCACATGAACATAGATGTAAAAATCCTCAATAAAATATTAGCAAACCCAATCCAACTATGTTTAAAAATAATTATATACCCCAACCAAGAAGGAAGAGTGGTTTATGCAATATTTGAAAATCAATTATAAAAAGCTAAAGAAAAATCATATGATCATCTGAATTAATGCAGCCAAAGTATTTGACAAAATCCAATTCCTATTCATGATTTTAAAAACTCTCAGAAAACTAAGAGTGCAGGGGAATTTCTTCAACCTGATGCAGAACATCTACAACAAATTTATAGCTAATCTGACACTTAATGGTACACTTTCCTCTTAAGACTAGGCAGGTACAAGGCAAAGATGTACTCTCTCACCACTCCTATTCAACATTATACTGCAACTCCTAGCCAGTGCAATACAAATAAAAATATCATATAGCGTGCAAAGAAAGAATAAAACTGTCTTTATTTGCAGATGTCATGACCGTCTATGTAGAATATTCCAAAGAATCTACAAAAAAAAGAGTCCAGAAGCTAATAAGCAAATATAGCAAAGTTACAGGATACAAAGTCAATATATAAAAATCAATTACTAACAATAAAATATAGGAATTTAAAGTGAAAACAATACCACTTATAAAAGTACTCCCCCCAAAAGACCTAAGGTATAAATCTAGTAAGTATGTATAAGACCTATATGAGGAAAACTATAAAACTCTAATGAAAGAAATCATATCTAAATAAATGGAAAGACAGGAAAAGACATATCGATTAGTGGAACAGAACACAGTCCAGAAAAAGATATACACATATAAATCAAGTCAACTACTTGTTGACAAAGAAGCTAAAGCAATTCAATGGAGAAAGGATAGTCTTTCCAACACGTCGGCTGGAACAGCCAGATGTGCACATGCAAAAAGAAAAAAGAAAAAGAGAACATAGATACAGATCTTACACCTTTCACAAAACTTGACTCAAAATGGATCATAGGCCTGAATGTAAAATGCAAAACTATACAATTTCTAAAAGGAAACATGGAAAAAACTGTAAGTGACCTTGGATTTGGCAAGGACTTTTCACATACATCACCAAAATCATAACTCATGAAAGAAAAATAAAATGGTAAGTTGTACTTCATTAATATTAAAAACTTTTGCTCTAGCCTGACCTGTGGTGGCGCAGTGGATAAACCGTCGACTTGGGAACACTGAGGTCGCCAGTTCAAAACCCTGCACTGGTCTGGTCAAGGCACATATGGGAGTTGATGCTTCCAGCTCCTCCCCACTTTCTCTCTCTCTCTCTCTCTCTCTGTGTGTGTGTCTCCTCTCTAAAAATGAATAAAATTAAAAAAAATAAATAAATAAAAAAAACAAATAAAACTTTTGCTCTAGGAAAGACACTGTTAAGAGAATTAAAAGACAAATCACATACTGGGAGGAAATATGTACAAAACACATTTTAGATAAAACACTTGTATCTAAAATATACAAAGAACTCCTTAAACTCAACAATAAGAAAACAACCTAATTACAAAATGGGCTAAAGATCTGGACACTTCACTAAAGAAGATATAGAGGTGGCAAATAATTATCTTAAATGCTCAAATCACCCTACACCTGTTAGAATGGCTATTATCCAAATAGAAAAATAACTAGTATTGGCATGGACATGGAGAAAAGGAAACTCTTGTGCACTACTGGCAGAATTGCAAACTGGTGTACCAGTATGGGAAATAGTATGGAGGTTCCTCAAAAAATTAAATATATATGGGTGTTCGTGTGTCTGTGTGTTGTGTATATATACATACAAACAATAATCGCAATAAACATACAAAAATCTTGCTACTTGCAACAACATGGATGGACCTGAACAGCATTATGCTAAGTGGAATAGGTCAGACAGAGAAAAGACAAACACTATATGATTTCACTGTTATGTGGAATGTTAAACAACCCCCCCCCCACAACATCCCAGTTTCATTAATAGAGAGAACAGACTGGTGGTTGCCAGAGGTGAGGTGGGGGGCAAAACGGGTATAAAAGGTAAAAACTTCCAGTTATAAAGTAAATAAGTCACAGGGTTGTAATGTATAGCATGTGGACTATAGTTAATATTACTATATTGTATATTTGAAAGTTAAGAGAAGAAGCCTTAGAAGTTCTCATCCAAGAAAAAAATTGTAACTACATGTGGTTAGACTTATTGGGCTGAACATTCCACATATATACAAATATAAAATTGTTATGTTATATAACTGGAACTTACATAATATGTTAATTGTATCTCAATTAAAAAAAGATGTTCAAACATCATATTGCAATAGAGAGTGGCAAACTGAAATAAAGAGATATCATTACACACCACTTCGAATAACTAATATCCAAAACACTGACAACACCAAATGCTGGGGAGGATGTGGAACAACAGAAGCTCTCTCAGTCGTTGCTAGTGGGAATGCGAAATGGTATAGTCACTCTGGAAGACAGTCTAGCAGTTTCTTACAAAGCTAAACATAGGCTTACCATCCTATCCATCAATAGCACTCCTAGTTGCTTACTCAAATGAGTTGAAAAGTTATGTCCACAGAAAAATGTGCACACAATTGTTTACAGTAGCTTTATTCAAAATTGCCAAAAACTGGAAGCAATCAAGAAGTACCTATTAATATGTGAATGGATAAGCAAACTGAGGTACCTCCATACAACAGAATTATTATTTAATAATAAAAAGAAATGAGCTATCAAGCCATGAGAAGACAGGGAATTTCAAATGCATGATGCTAAGTGAAAGAAATCAGTCTGAAAAGGCTGTACAATTCCAACTATAAGACATTCTGAAAAGGGAAAAACTATACACACAGTAGAAAGATCAGTGGTGGCTCAGGCACACTGGCTCAGTGGTAGAGCATTGGCCAAGTGTGTGGAAGTCTCAGGTTTGACTCCTGGTCAGGGCACACAGATAAGTGACCATCTGCTTCTCCACCCCTCCACCTTCCCCTCATCCCCTCTAGTAGCAATGGCTTCAATGGTTTGAGCAAAGTTGGCCCCAGGCATTGAGGATGGCTCCGAGGCCTTGCCTCAAGCTCTAAAATAACTTGGTTGCTGAGCAATGGAGCAGCGGCCCAGATGGGCAGAGCATCGCCTGGTACGGGGTTTGCCGGGTAGATCCCAGTTGGGGTGCATGGAGGATTCTGTCTCTGCCTCCCCACCTCTCACTTAATAATAAAAATATTTTATAAAACAAAAAGTTAATATTAATGTATCAACATTGGTTGGTCAATTCTAACAATGTACCATACTAATACAAGAAACTGTAATAATATGGGAAACAGAGTGGGTATAATATGGGAATACTATGTACTATATCTCTAATTTTTTAAAAAGTATACTGGGGCCTTGCCAAATACAACTGATACTTAGGATAACCTTAACTTGAAGTACAGATATGAGTAAGGGATAAAGGTTGAACTCATCTGGTAGAAACTTAATAAAAGGGATAAGTGAAGAAAAGAATTGCCTCTAATTATACAAACTTTCAATTATCATAAATAGAAGGAAGTTTTCCTCCTTTCAACAGATTAATATTCTAATTTATTCATTTCAATCTTTTCTATTACACCTTGACTGCTATTTTAAATCAAATTTAATTTGCTGCTTAGAAAAAGTAAAAGCATCATATAAGTACAGTATAGCATTTTCTGGGCTGTTACTTTACTGATCTCTAATGTACTTGATAGATTCAATTTAATCTCTATTATATAAGCCATCTTCTTCAAGCTATTCTGCTTTTGAGCTTTCTTATAACATAACCAAGGCACATAAACAAGTTGTGGTAATGATGAAGCCATAGTTATATTCTTACTCTTCATAAAAAGACCAATTTTGCCCTCTAGTGAATCCACAAGGAATTTCAGTCACTGATTTCCAGAGCAGCCTTAAATGTGAAATGTATTACTTGTAAAGAAAATCAATGATTTCTCCAAAATTACTTTATAAATATATCAACTTACACAAAATGTTTACATCTTTAGCTCTTTTCAGAGAGTCTAAGTCAGGAGTCCCCAAACTTTTTACACAGGGGGCCAGTTCACTGTCCCTCAACCGTTGGAGGGCCAGACTATGAACAAATCCCTATGCACACTGCACATATCTTATTTTAAAGTAAAAAAACAAAACATGAACAAATACAATATTTAAAATAAAGAACCAGTAAATTTAAATGAACAAACTGACCAGTATTTCAATGGGAAGGAACTATGGGTGCGGATGCATCCTGTGCTCCTCTCACTGACCACCAATGAAAAAGGGGCCCCCTTCCAGAAGTGCGGTGGGGGCCAGATAAATGGCCTCAGGGGGCCGCATGCGGCCACAGGGCTGTAGTTTGGGGACCCCTGGTCTAAGCTCTATAAGGCAAGCCTTTGATCTGTACAGGCTTCTGTACAGTGATCTGTAATAGTAACACTGACCCAGAATCCACATGGTTCCACTTCCACCTTTTCAGCTCTGGCAGGTGGTATTCCATTGCAACTGGAAGAATACAGCCTTTGCTATCAGAAAGATCTGATTTCCAATCCCTTCTGGCATTACTTTACTTAGTTTTTTCCCTCATCCCTAGTGGGGTTAAGTAATTATACTTTCATACTATGATATTCATGATGAGTAAATGAAATAAAGTATTGTAAGCGTCTAGCACTCAGGATTTAGTATCAATAGTTCTAATTTCCCTTCTTCATCTTCTCATCTACTGAGCTGGTCAAACCAAGCTCATATTCTTGTTTCATCTACACTTTTGCTATTATTCCATTTGGATGAGCCATAAAAATCCTCTCTTCTTTAGCAAGTCATTGCACTGGTCATGTCTTTGACCTTGAAACCATTGGATATATAGTTCCACAATTGAAATCCTGAAACTACTTTATCTCACTCTCTATCTACCCTTTCCTACTTCCAGCCACCAACCACTCCTTACTCTAGTTCCAGGAACCTGCTCTCCCTCACCCCACCCCTTTTTCTTCAAATCTAATAACTCCCGATTTCACTCCGAAGCTTTTATCCAGTCCAGATTCTACAGGGTATAATTTGAATTACTATTTTGTCTTTCTGCAATATCAACCCACAAAATCTAATCCTGAGCCACTCCAACTATTTTTCCCCACAACTACATCACCACAGCTAACCAAAACCATGTGAGTAAATTTAGTATCAGCATAGACTGACAGTGTATCACCCTTATCTTGCAAAGGCTCTGAATGCTACATGACATCCATGATGGTTCCTGATCAGCTTCCTCTCCTACTCCTCTGAATGACCATTCCACACCTTTCCCAATCTCAAGCCTCTTATATTATACCTTCATCTTGTGATAAAATATATGATATATAATATATATACATATATATGTATAATATAGATATGTATCTTACACCAGATCGGGTCTTTCTGTAGAGGCCCTGAATAGAAATACAGAACAGAAACACAGTTCAGTGTCCTGAGGCAAAAGCCACAGTTCTGTCACTGAGAAGAAAAGTCCTGAACACAGTACTGTGCTGAACACAGCACAAAATAGGGATAGGATTAGCAATACTTCTCAAAACCATGGTTGTTGGGGGCCAACAGGATTTTTGTAGATTTTGGGGGGACAGAGGTGCAGGGAACTGACTGTAAGCTGACAGTCTGCCCATCCCCCCCCCACCTCACTTGCCTGATTAGGTTGCAAAAGGCTGTTAAGCTGTGGTGCTGGATTGTTTATACTCACCCTACCCCCCATGTCCCCTGCAGAGACTGGAGGCAAGTTTCTTCTATCCTTTGTTTTGTGTGAAGTTAGGATGTTATGTATGGTGGGGTTTTCTGCACTTGGTAAAATTCTTGGGTTGCCTTGGAAATATGATCAGAGATCTCCGATTTGCTAATGGCCTCACTTTGCCCTATAAATAAAGCAGGAAGTGACCGTGGAGTGTGTTCTCTTCTTGCCAGCAACAATTGCAGAGCCCTTCCAACTCCATCCTTTATTTCTTTAAGCCTATCTTCTTAATTCCATGCCGTTCCCACCTAGGACCTGGAATTACTAGCTGCACTGGTTGGCGGCAAGTGGTGCCCAAACAGACACCTGAGCAAGGGAAAACTAAACTATAAAGGCAGGTGACGGAATTCCCCAAGTGTGTGCAGGAAGTAAAATTTTTGAGTAGAGTTTGGGGGAAGAGTATGATCAGGAGTAATAAACTATGGGACAGTTAGGATCAAAAGTGAGGGACCTTTTTCTTTTTGTACAAATGTTTTTATTTGAGGAGATATTGTTTGATCAGAGTGAGCTAGAAACAGAGGGATGTAAATATGAGAAGACCTTAGAGTCTGAGGATGACTCGGGAGATTCTGAGGATGTAGCTAGCTACTATGGCCGTTTTACCATTTGTGCCTCCACAGCCCTCTGCTCTTTCTTATGTTTATCGGGTTGCTCCCAGGGTCTTTGTCTCAGACCTTTGGAGATTCCTGCTCCAACAAGCTTTAGATCAGGCTTGAGATATAGGGGATTACATCAGAATATGTGCTGATATTGGGCCTTCGTATATACAAGGCTGACTATTGCCTCAGTGTTTCAGGGGAGACCTCCAGGACAGTATTTTGATAAAAGACAGAACAAACAAAAGAAGGAAGGTCAGGGAAGTACTTCTGCCCATAGATCTTGTTTCCAATGTGGGGGTTTGGGACATTTTGCTAGAAATTGCCCTGCTCCCCCGATGTCAGTCTCACCCTCTTCTTCAAGGGCAGCCAGCTCCTAAAGCTCCGGACCTCTGCCCATGCTGTAGGAGAGGGAAACATTGGGCAAATGATTGTAAATCTAAGTATACTGCCAAAGGGCAGGTGATTCAGGGAAATGGACAATGGAGCCTTCCCCGCCCCCGTCAACTAAATTTGCAGCTCAGATAAAATTGAGGCAGAGAAATCTCAGCATAATCAATCTGAATTGCCAGTTGCAGCAGCTATTGGAATATGAGAATAAATAGAAGACTCAGGCATTAGGAAAGTTATAGCTTTTCCTGTTATTGTCTAATTTTCTTTAATGTTTTAACTATAATCCTCTGAACTATCATTTTGCTTCTTTCTTATTCTTTGCCTGGAAATTAGAGCAGGGTACGCTTATAGGATCTGACTATACAAAATTTTCATGCGGCTGCCCGAGATTTTTCTCGAGAAAGTTTTCATTAGTCTGATCTATCGTTTAGCCCTCTGTCAAAACATGCCCTGACTAAAATCAGGCAGGCATCTTTCTAATTTGGTTGTGCTCTGAAATCCCGGGCTTCTCTCTAATTTGTCTAATTCTTAAGGCCTGAATTAAGTTCTTGCATGCAAAAATTAGAAATGTCAGCTCTAATATTGGAAAAATAAAATGACTTCATCCCTACATTTTTTTAAATTGGTACTTGTAAGGCACACTCATTTAAATTTTAATACAATGGAATGTGAATCCTAAAGACTTACTAATTTGGTTGAGCTGATGCATCTGTTATTGCTAAGCAACACTGGTTACTCTCTCAAAAAGCAGTTGCTGAGCTGCAAGCTGCGAGGCTTGGGGCAGGGTGGATTTGCCTAACAAAGCTGTAAGGTTTTTTTTTGTTTTACAATGGGAAGATAACGAAAGTCATACTGGACTTTTTCAGCCTTAATGTGCTCTCTAGATTGCCTGTTATTAATGGGGTAGAATTGTTTTGAAAAATGTTAGAATGTTACTTAGAAAAAGCACTTACTATATTTTGTCAGACTTTTAAAATTAACCTTTCCTTATAATCCTCAGGGTCAAGGCATTATAAAGTGTGCCCAGCAAATGCTTAAAGGTCAGTTATAAAAAATAAGAAAGGGGGAGTCATATCCTGGAACTCCTGCAAACCTTCCTTATCACAGTTTTTACTTAAAAAATTTTTTGAATGCTGATGTACAGGGCCATTCAGTAGCTGAGAAACTCTGGAATCCTACAAGGAAAGCCTTCCCTGAAGTGTGATGGAGGGACCCACTCACAGGAATCTGGCAAGGGCCAGACCCTGTTCTCTTATGGGGCTGAGGAGATGTGTGTGTGTTTTTCCTAGGTCTCCTGAGGCTCCTTGGTGGGCTCCTGAACATTTGTAAGACCCCATGAGCTGGGATGAGAGAATCACTTCACAAAAACAATTGTATAAGGCTTATTTTACTATGCTCTCATCCCTTACTCTGTCAAACCTGTTCCATCTATCAGATCCTCTTAGCACACTCTAAACCTTTTTCTCCTGCAAATTCCTATCCTCCTTCATTTGATCCAGCTGATAATGCTGTCCTGTCTTCTTCTAATCAGCTCCAGATATATGGAAAAAAGTTTACATAGGTAAGGGAAGATCCTCAAACCCATCAACGAGATCTTCTGAGCATGGCTTTTAAGGTCTATAATGACCGAGAGGAACAGGAAAATGCAGACTGAGCCCAAAGAGATCAGGCAAAATACTAGCTCTTGGCATACGCCCTTAAAGGTTCCAACGTCCTTAAGGGGCCTCAAAAGACTCCATCAGGGCCCTGCTTCAAGACTGGAAAGGAAGGTCATTGGGTTAGTCTGCCTGGCTTCTAAGCCCCTGTCAGGGTCATGCCCTTGCTGTGGGAAAAAGGGACACTGGAAGGTAGGCTGCCCTCTCGCTCCTCCAAGGGAGGGTTCAGTCTCTTCCAGCCCTACTCTAGCCACCTCTGACCTCACCTTGCCCAGCCTGCTGGGACTTGCCACTGGAGACTGAAGGTGCCCAGGGCCATCGGCCCCATCTCAAATAACCGTAGACGAGCCTAGGGATTAATCATCTAAGTAGTGGGTAAGCCAATTCCATTTCTTATAGACACGTGGGCCACTTACTCTGCCTTGCCTGAATATTTGGGTTCTGCTCATCCCTCGAAGATCTCTGTTGTGGGTGTTGATGGTCTTATTTTCCTGTTTGTCATGGATCCACTGCCTTGTTTAATACATAGTGTCTTCTTTACACCCACTTTTCTTCTCCCACCTTAATGCCCCATTGCCTATTTTAGGCCGGGACCTACTCTCCAAATTTAGAGCCTCTCTCTCTCCTTTTCGCCCACTTCTGTTACGAATTTACCTCTACCACCCAGCATAGTGAATCCCAGGGAAAGGACCCCTGGTTTCATCTCTCCAGGTTAAAGAAAACAGAAGCTCCACCTCCCTACATGCTGCAGATGGCCCTTCTAGTCTACCTGAATCATTGCCAGAAATCCAGTATTGACATTAAGTTTGAAACAAAAGCTTAATGTGCTAAAAGCAGAGGTCACTGGGACTTGGATACTAGCTGCAGAGTGTGAAAATGTGACAATAATTCCAGTGCCTTGCAGACTTTTCCTGAATGTGTGTGACTCCTGCTCCCTGGGACAGTTCTCAGACTGAAGTGGGGCTGGGTTGCATTTACAGAGAATGTGGAACGGTGATGGTGTCAACATGGACATGGTGAAATTACATTAACATGTTAAGGACACTTAAAACTGCAAAGATTTTATTTTAGATCCTGCCATGTTAGCTAAGAATTTGCTTGATAATCTAAAAGGCATTAATACCTTTATTGTATTAAGACACTTGTTTTGGTAGCTGTTAGAATTGGTTATTTTAATTTTGTTTTTATTTTATACTTTTCCAGTCTGCCTCCATATCGGAACATGGGAAATCAGATACGTATGATTTGAATCACAGCGCACGAATTGAAGTTAGAAATAGAAAAGGGGGACCTGACCAGGCGGTGGCACAGTGGATAAAGCGTCGGACTGGGATATGGAAGACCCGGGTTTGAGACCCCAAGGTTGCCAGCTTGATCGCTGGCTCCAGCAAGGGGTTGCTCGGTGTGCTGAAGGGCCGCAGTCAAGGCACATGTGAGAAAGCAATCAATGAACAACTAAGGTGTTGCGATGGCAATGAAAAACTAATGATTGATGCTTCTCACCTTTCTCCGTTCCTGTCTGTCTGTCCCTATCTATCCCTCTCTCTGACTCTTTCTCTGTCCCTGTAAAAAAAAAAGAAAAGAAAAGGGGGATATGTTGGGGACCAAAAAGCCAACAGGGTTTTTGTAGTTTAGATTTTTGGGGGACAGAGGTATGGGGAACTGGCTGTAAGCTGACAGTCTGCCCATCTCCTCACCTCACTTGCCTGATTAGGTTGCAAAAGGCTGTTAAGCTGTGGTGCTAATGGCCTCACTTTGCCCTATAAAGAAAGCAGGAAGTGATCGTGGAGTGCGTTCTCTTCTTGCCAGCAGCAATTGCAGAGCCCTTCCAACCCATCCTTCATTTCATTAAGCCTATTTTCTTAATTCCGTGCCGTTCCCACTCAGGACCTGGAATTCCTAGCTGTGCTGGCTGTGGCACATGGTGGAGGGCATCTCCTCTGGATTCCCCAAAGGTGAGGGAGCAGGTCATATATGATAAATCCACTCTACCATTCCACTCCCTAAAGCTTTAGAGCAGTGGTAGTCAACCTGGTCCCTACCACCCACTAGTGGGCGTTTCAGCTTTCATGGTGCGTGGTAGCAGAGCAACCAAATGCTATAGTAAGTTGTTTTATAAAGACTTATTCTGCCAGACTTAGCAAAAATCTGACATAAAGTACTTGGTAAGTAATTATTATTATATGCTTTAACTTGCTATAACTCTGCTTTATAAATTTTATTAAGTAAAGTTACTTCCCTACTTTATAAATCACCATTACTGTGGAACTGGTGGGCGGCTAGAAAATTTTACTACTAACAGAGATACAAAAGTGGGCGGTAGGTATAAAATGGTTGACTACCCCTGCTTTAGATCCTTTCCTCTACAGCATACCAAGGGAGGCCTGGCACCTTAATTAATTTCATTTAGCATAGGTCATCTTTTGGTCCATGTTTCAGCCAAAGAAGCAAACTATTAGAGCCCTTTCTAAGCCCTCAAGCTATAACAGTAAAGCTAGAGTCTCTGCTTGGTGGTTCTGTATCAATAAATTTGACGGGATCTATATACCACACTCTTAATACCTATTCCCACATATATTCCCCAGATTTCTGTGTAAATTTTTTAAAAAGTCAGTTTTTTAAGAGTGCAGCACACCTGTTCATGGGGCACAATTTGTAGCTTATCCTTGGCGGCCTGCTGAGACTTGATTCTAGTTACAGGTCTAAAAGCAAGGGTTGTTCTTGAGGAGAATCAGCAATATTTGCAAGGCAAATTACCTCTGAAAAGGCCATTACAGGTTCTTCAGGCAAAGCAGATTACCTTCCTTAAACAGGTTGCAAAACGACTAATAAAAATTTAGGGGCTTAGTACCCCTATATATTTTTTGAGGTTCTCATTCCTTCCTAATCAATGCCCTCATTTTAACAGCAGACACCCTTTGTGATTGGGAATTCATTTTGCATTGTAATTTCACTCTTTGGTTTTTAGCAATCTCAACTCCGCAGCTACAGGAGAGAAGAATTTCTTTAAAGCAGACACAGATGCTGTAAGGTTAATTATGTAGAGGTTTGAAGACCTGAGCCTGTCCTTTTCTTTCCTTACTTTTTCCAGCACAGTTAGGAGCAACCAGTCAGCCTCATTAGATTTGTTAATTTGACAAAACTGTTTTAAGTTATCAAATACATGATCATTTAGAACCCTGTCTTTATTAAATTTTTAAGTAGGAGTATCCAATGGTGATATTCTGTGTATCTCTATTGCCAGATCACACCCTGAACTATCAGTGCCCTCTTTACCATTAGTGCCCTTAAATCTAATCAGATTCAGGAACCAATTACATGAACACCATAACTAATTCAGACAATTCATTCTTAAGATTCTGTTCCCCTAGAACAGGGGTCGGAAACCTATGGCTCGTGAACCAGATGTGGCTCTTTTGATGGCTGCATCTGGCTCGCAGACAAATCTTTAGTAATAAAATAATAACATTAAAAATATAAAACATTCTCATGTATTACAATCCATTCATTTCCTACCGCTCATGTTCATGGTTGCGGGTGGCTGCAGCCAATCACAACTGTCCTTCGGAACACCACCAAATTTTTATTGGATAATGCATAACGTACCCGGGTCATTGTGAGGTCAGAAAGTAAACATCCCTCCTTTTAATCAAGTAGTCAGCTAGCTAATTGTAGAAATCCTTTTGACGAAGAAGTTGGCTAAAAGAAAAAAAGATGAGTATCGTACTTTTCAGCAGGAATGGTCAGAGGAATTCGCCTTTGCGGAGAGAGCAGGTTCTGCAGTGTGTCTAATATGCAATGATAAAATTGCATCGATGAAATGGTCAAATATAAAGCAGCATTTGGACACACGCCATATTACATTTGCATCGAAATATCCAGCGGGGGACAGCAGGAAAAAAGCATGTCAAGAGCTACTGTGCAGAGTGCAAGCTAGTTAGAGCTTGGATCCAACAAGGTGACTGGAATTCAGCTAGCTTTGCCTGTGCTTTAGCAATTGTGAGAAACAGAAAGCCATTCACAGATGGGGAGTATGCCAAAACATTCATGCTTGATGTTGCCAATGAACTTTTTGATGACTTTTTGGATAAAGACAAGATAATCAAACGAATAAAAGACATGCCTCTGTCGGCAAGAACTGTTCACGATCGTACCATCATGATGGCAAATCAAATTGAGGCAACACAAGTGAAGGACATAAATGCAGCACCATTCTTTTCTCTCGCTTTGGATGAGTCAACAGACATAAGCCATTTATCCCAGTTCAGCGTGATTGCAAGGTATGCTGTCGGTGACACACTATGTGAGGAAAGTCTTGCTGTTTTGCCTATGAAAGATACAACAAGAGGGGAGGATTTATTCCAGTCTTTCACTGAGTTCACTAAAGAAAAAAAATCTACCAATGGATAAACTTATTTCGGTGTGTAGTGATGGTGCTCCGTGCATGGTGGGGAAAAAGAGGATTCGTAGTGCTTCTTTGTGAACATGAAAAGAGACCCATCCTAAGTTTTCACTGCATCCTACATCAGGAGGCGCTTTGTGCTCAGTTGTGTGGCGAGCAGCTTGGTGAGGTGATGTCGCTGGTCATTCGGGTGGTCACCTTTATTGTTGTCCGAGCTTTAAATGATCGCCAGTTTAAAACACTGCTGGATAAAGTTGGGAATAATTATCCTGGTCTGCTTCTGCACAGCAATGTGTGTTGGTTGTCAAGAGGGAAGGTGCTCAGCCATTTCGCGGCTTGTCTGAGCGAAATCTGGACTTTGAAAAACATCAAGCATCCTGAGTTAGGTAACACTGAGTGTCTCCTGCAGTTCTACTATCTCAGGGACATGACTGAACATCTGAACCAGCTCAATGTGAAAATGTAAGGCGTTGGAAATACAGTCTTATGAAAAACTAATGATTGATGCTTCTCACCTTTCTCTGTTCCTGTCTGTTTGCATTTGAAAACAAGCTGGAACTCTTCATCGCCGAGGTCGTTGACTACACTTTGAAAAACTGGAAGTGTTTAAAGATGCATGCACAACAAGTGACCATGCTCAACATCTTGATCTCCAGCAGCTAGTGTACTTCGCATCTAATCTCCTGCAGTCATTCAAAGCACGCTTCGGAGAATTTCATGAGCACACTAGTCTTTTTAAGTTCATCACCCATCCACACGAGTGTGCAGTGGACAGCGCCAATATGAGTTACATTCCTGGTGTCTCCGTCAGAGATTTTGAGCTACAAGCTGCTGACCTGAAGGCCTCAGACATGTGGGTGAAGAAGTTCAAGTCACTGAATGAAGATTTGGAAAGACTTGCACGACAGCAAGCAGAGTTGGCGAGCAAACACAAGTGGGGAGAAACGAAAATACTTCAACCCGCGGGCCAGCTGATTGTCAAAACTTGGAACGCACTTCCCGTCACATACCACACACTGCAGCACATGAGTACTGCTGTACTGACGATGTTTGGTTCTACGTATGCATGTGAGCAGTCTTTCTCACATCTAAAGAACGTTAAGACCAACCTACAATCACGTTTAACGGGTGGAAGTCTCAATGCCTGCATGAAGCTTAACCTCACCACATATCAACCAGACTACAAAGCCATCAGCAAAACCGTGCAGCACCAGAAGTCGCATTAATGGTAAGAAGTACTTTATTCATCATTGGTTAGCAACAGCATAACAATGTTATTAAAAAGAATTCAGAGACTTATTGTACTTTAAAAGTGTTGGTCTTACATAAAATGAACAAATTTACTTATATTTAGTGTTAAACATATTGTATGGCTCTCAAGGAATTACATTTTCAAATATGTGGCATTCATGGCTCTCTCAGCCAAAAAGGTTCCCGACCCCTGCCCTAAACCACTCTTGGTATAAAATTTGAATCAGAAAGAGTTCTCCAGGTATACAGAGCCAAAGGAGAAAATATAAACACATATCTAGCTATCTGTCTTTAGATAAATAGATATTTCTACCTATTAGAAATCTATTGTTATTAAATATACTGCTCACAAAAATTAGGGGATATGAAACTATAAAATATAGATATTACAGTTGTTTTCATGCTCACTAACCCCCGGGAGTGAGTTTTTTTTTCAAAAAATGAAATTAGTTCCAGTTTTATTAACTTAAAATCATGTTTGTTTCATAACCAATTTATGGAAACAAGATGAACATACATTTGCCTTTTTTAATGTTGCCTTACACATTTTTAATATAAAATTTTTTGTTACGATCTTACTCTGGATGGTCAGGGGGCACGAGGACGTACATGAACGTTCATACTACTCAAAGGGTTAAGGAACTGGCGCTCACACACTTTTGGGGCTAGCAACTCTGAAATGTGTAGGGCAGATACGAAGGCTAGAAACATAGGCAGAAATAGATGCTTCATTTTTTTGTGTTCTTTTTTAAAGAATGGTCAATTTTTAAAGAAATCATTATTTATTCATTTTAGAAAAGACAGAGAGAGAGAGAAAGAAAGAGAAAGAGAGAGAGAAGGGGGGAGGAATAGGAAGCATTAACTCTCATATGTGCCCTGATCAGGCAAGCCCAGGGTTTTGAACCGGTGACCTCAGCATTCCAGGTTAACACTTGATCCACTGTGCCACCACAGGTCAGGCTGATGCTGCAGTTTTGAGGAAGAATTTTTCTTTTCAAGACATTTCAAATTGAAATTTAGGCCTTTAATTGATTTGATAATATCCACTCACATTATTGGGGGTAATCTCCTTTATTAAAGTCAATTAATTGTAGGTGTTAACTTCATTTTCAAAACACCACCATAGTAACACTTAGAGCTTGATTTAAAAACTAGGTAGTGCCTGACCAGGCGGTGGCGCAGTGAATAGAGCGTAGGACTGGGATGAGGAAGACCCAGGTTCAAGACCCCGAGGTTGCCAGCTTGAGCGCGGGCTCATCTGGCTTGAGCAAAAAGTTCACCAGCTTAGACCTAAGGTCACTGGCTCGAGCAAGGGGCCGCTGGGTCTGCTGAAGGCCTGCGGTCAAGGCACATATGAGAAAGCAATCAATGAACAACTAAGGTGTTGCAACGAAAAACTGATAATTGATGCCTCTCATCTCTCTCCCTTCCTGTCTATCTGTCCCTCTCTCTGACTCTCTGTCACTGTAAAAAAAAAAAAAAAAAAAGGTAGTATAGCTTTGTTGATACATAAAACAAGTTACTACACACAATAAACTTATTTATCAACCAAATATTACTTTCAACCTTTTAAATAAAAATATTTTATGTGCTCTAAATAGTAAAATTTTAGTCAAGGCACTTTGTGAATGGACCACTGAGAGGACAGTCCATCCTCCAAAAGAATGGAGAAACCAACCTTCCATAAGCCATTCTCTTTTCTACCTCCAAGAACATCATTCTTAGGAAACCGTAACATTGTATCTTAATTTTTAAAACTGTTTATGTTTTAAAAATGTGATATTCAATTCTATACCAGAAATCTCACTAAAATTGCAAGTCAGCCTGACCAGGTGGTGGGACAGAGGATAGAGTGTCAGACTGGGATGCAGAGGACTCAGGTTCAAAACCCCAAGGAACATTGTACGTCTTGAGCGTGGGACCATAGACATGACCCCATGGTAGCTAGCTTGAGCCCAAAGGTCACACTGGTTGAGCCCAGGCTCATTTGCTCTGCTGTCCCCAACCTCCTGCCCCAAAGATACACGAGAAAATAATCAATGAACTAAAGTATTTCAACAAAGAATTCATGCTTCTCATCTCCCTTTCTGTCGGTCTGTACCTATCTGTCCCTCTCTCTGTCTCTTTCAAAAAAATTTGCAAGTCAGAGTGTCACTTTGAGACCTAATGACTTAGAGAGATGATATCTATTGAATCTGTTGCTTGCCCTTACTCTGACCAGAAAATTTACAAGTCGCTTTTTCATCTTCTCTCACAAAATTTAATCTGAACCAGGAGAAATCCAAACCAGGTGGTGTAAGGGGGTAAATAATAGGCCAAATAATCAAAAAAGCACATAAACAAATCTTATAATTGGGTTGACATAATTCATCTGACCTTTTTTAAAACACTGATTTTTAAAAACCTTTCTTGTCAATTCATTCGCTCAATAAGCACCTGGTTTAAATCTATGAACAAAATTATCTTTTGGTAGATCTCACATTCTAGCATATCCTTATCCAACTTTTTTCCCCTGAACACAATAACCCAAGCATTAAGAAGTATGAACACATTTTCTGAAAATCTACTATGTGTCAGCCAACCTCCAGTTCTGAGCTTGGCTTTCTAGCAGGCACTGTTTCATTATTAGCATAGAGGTCTCCATAGCTAGACTGCCTGGATCCAATCCTAGTTCCACTAATTCCCAGATACATGACCATGGCCAAATTCTTTAACCTTCATCTACAACACTCAAAAAAATCATAACAACTATCCCATGGGATTATGTAAGAATTAAGAGTTCAAATGTGTCAAGCACTTAATCTAGCACATAGAAGGTACTAAAATGTATTAGCTAAGCTAATTTTAACTCAATTTTCAGAAAACCTGATACTACACATGTAATTATAGAAAAAATAACTCCAGTACTAAATTCTAAAACATTTTTATCTGGTTCATTTACTCCCTCCATTATTACTACTTTCAAGAGTTTTTCTATTCTATACTGAATTTACAGGGTTTCCAGTTAAGTTTGATAAAAACTACAAACATGACTTCTATATATTTCATATATCATCAATCCATGGTGCAGTCTGCATAAAAACATAGTAGGAGGCTTTCAATGTAATGAGAAAATTTCTTTAAAAAAAATTAGACTCATTTTCTTTAAAATTACAACTGCAATTATCTCCAGAAACTTTAGGATCAGAACCAGCAAATAGGGACTATGTGATTTCCTATTTCTAACGCCTGAATGTGTACATAGTATGTTCATCTCTAAAACGTATATATTTGCAGCTGTCAATACACATAAACTCAAGTTAATTCTCAATCTAGCTCACTGAATAAAGATACAAGCGCAGTCATCTGAAATTGATGGCTCATCCTCGCTTGTTAAAAATAGGCCTCATTCATTCTTGGTCCAAAGTTTATAAGGGGTCAACAACCTCAGCAAGTTAATGCCCACAATTTAGAAGTGACTGGACTGGAAGAAAGTGTACTCTGCGAACAAGTCGGCGTCCTTACTATAACAGCCCTACTGACAAGCAGACAGGCTGATCAAACACATTTCCAAAGTTGCTTTTAAAGGGATCGATTTTGGTAGAGAATAATTCAAGATGGATTGTAAACCTGATCACCCTTAAGGTGGGAAGATGCTAAGGCACAACAAAGTTAATACGTACACACATCAATTAGTGCACAGGTACAGTTCTGATCCCAGTCTCAAACTGAAAGCCCTCAACTATGGAGCTTTCCAGTTTCAGTACAGGAGATGCCTCCGACTCTCCGGTGAAAATCAGGGGGACGGACAAAGAAAGTGTTCCCCCCGCTATCCCATTCCAAAGTTCAGATCCACAGGACACTAACCCAGGAGGCTTTACTCAAGGATGGGTCCGGGCTGCCCCTTTTCCACAATGTTAACAGCCGAGAAAGCGTCCCGGGACGGGGGCACCGCCCGGCTTCCCGCTCGGCGGAGGGGGTGCTACGCAAAGCCCTGATGGGGGGGAGACGCGGATCTCCCGCCACTACGCCAAGCAAGGGGCCCCCAGGCTCCTCAGCGAGCTTCCGAGAAAGGGAGAGCAGAAGGCGAGGATAAAGCAGAAAGCTAAAACACACAACCTTCAAGGCAGGACTGGCCAGCACACTGCCCGACAGAGAAGGGCGGGAGTGACCTCTCCCCGCCGCCGGGGGCGGTGGGCGGGCAGGGTGAAGACTCCCACCCGCAGGCGGATCGCTGCCACAGCCAGAGGAGCCGTGCACGCAGGGCAGGGTCGGGTTCGCGCCCCCGGTCTGCTCCCCACCGCTCCACGGCTGAAGGTGCCCTCTCCACCTCTCCCGCTGCCCTTAAAGGTTTGGGGCCCAGGCTACCTTTTAGGACGTGGAGGCCGCCACCGTTTCCGGCCGCACAGGCCGGACAACTGCTCAGATGCCACGGCGGTGTCACTCTACAGAGTGACCAGTGCGAGCGTGGAGCAGAGTGCTGGAACCTGCAGGGCGCAGACGGACACTCGCCGCCCAACACCCTTAGCCCAGCCGGCCGCGCCCACTAACAACGTGCACGCGACTGCCCGAGCGCACTGGGCAAGTCCCTCAGCACGTCGCTGCGCGCAGCACGACGGGACTCGTAGTTTCGGAGCGCACTTCACGCGACACTCCGCTACCCGCCGAGAGCGGCATCACGTGACCCGCGTACCCCTCTCCCCGGAAATGGCGTAACTACACCACCTCCGCAAACAGAACCGTGGGTTTCTGTGTCGGTGAGTGTGGGCGCTGGAACTCCGGCCCTTCCTGTCTTTGTCTTTGGGTCCTCCGCTGCCTTGGCGGAGGAGGGGGCACCCCGACCCCTTCGTGGGCTCGCTCTGTATTGCCTTGCACCTTCCGTGCGCTTCTCGAGGGTTGTATTGTGACCTCAGCGCGGAACAAAATGGGCAGTATTTGTGGAGTTGGCGGGCGCTATTGCTCCTGCTGAACCAGCGCGTCCGGGTCGTGGGAAGCCCGAAGCTGCGCTTCAGGGCAGCGCGCGGGTCGGGCCGGGCATGGGGTGTCAGACGGGAAGAAGCGTCTGAATGTTTTGAGCTGCGAACGGGAAACCTGAGCCGGTTCGGTTAAGGGCTAGGCCGCGTCAATGACGGAAGAGGTTGAACTTGGCTGAAAATTTTCCTTCTCGCCTTGTCTCGTCTTCTCGGGCCCTCGAATTGACCCGGTCTAACTAGCGGGTGGGGACGGAGGGCTTTTGCTAGCGCTCTGCTGGGTCGCTTCGGGAGGAGCTGAGATGCCAGAGACAGTCGGCCTCCGAGGGCACTGGGAAGCCAGGTGGACATGTCTGTCCGGTCGTTGATTGCATATCCAACTCGACGTCAGTTGCCTCTTTTCCTGCAGCTCTCTTTTACAGGCAGCTTTCGGGATTGGAACTTTTTCATTATTCCACTCTGACACTCGGTTTCAAACGTTCTTACCTATTTGGTGCCATCGTTTGGAATTGTCATTTATTCTGACTGAATTGCTTTTATGCCATCTCATCCGTGGAAGTAGAGTTGCGTATATAAATAAAATTTACACGTATTTCCAGTACTAAATTCAGGGATTAATTACCGCTGAAGTTGGTAATCACATTGTTTTGTTTCTATTTAAAACATTTCCTTTTGAGGAAATAAATGGCAGAGAGAAGATAAAGATTTGATAATTTGGAAGCTAGTTTTACTAGATAATTATTTTAAGTAGTCATTCTGAAAATTACTTTTCGGGTGATTTTTTTCCTCCCTCTGATTTGGCTCCTTATATTTTGAAACGTCTTAGTATTTTGTTACTTGGGCAGTGTAAGTTCATGTCCCTTAAAACCACTCCCAGTTTATAGTGACTTGTTTTTACACATTCCCTTAAGCAACTTTACTTCTTTATTTTTGTTAATACTCCCACATTAGCATATTCAGAAATTTCTTTATTCAAAACACTCCCACTTCCCCTTCATAACTTTCAGGCTTTGAATTTACTGAGTATCGCTGAGTTTTGGGTTTCTTCTCCCTTCGCCATTTGTTTTGAATAATACAGCTTCTCATTTTAAGAGTGGAATATAAGCTGTGAGTACTTGAATACTCATTCACACAGTACCTCCTTGAGCTCCTCAGTAGTAGGAGCTCAGTAAATTTGTTTAGTGACAATAAATGGATCATCATAACAATTCTTGTTGATGGATAGTCCACCTATTTCCCTCCCAATCCAATTAGGCATAAGAACATCTGAAAGACTTAATGGTTAATTAAGTTGCAAGTTGGGTCTTGAAACTTCTTGTCCAAAGCCACTCTCCACTTTTTCTACCTAGAGCTATTTATGATATCTATTACAAAATAACGATATCAGAAGTCAACTGTTGGTTCCCAGACATTTCTTGTTCCTGGTGCCTTAAGTATGTGTTTTTCCCCCCAGTGTCTCTAAACCAAAAGAAATATAGTACCACTCATAAGTAGTTTAGTCTAAATAATTTAAGTATTTATATCCTAACAACTTTGTTTTAAAAAGTAATACAGAAACTGAAAAGTATTTGTTTAACTCTTAGTTAACCACAAGTCCTTACTAATGGAATCTGTACACCTTTTGGATACTGCACAACTTCTCAAGCCTTATTGAAATAACATTGGACATCACCAACTTCATTTCCTGTTTAACTGATTTTCTTCAGTGCCACAAAAATTTCAGCTTCACAAAGTTATGATGTCATTGAAAGGGATATGGTGCTATGTATTTAGCTGAAACTGTGCTCTACTTGAAGCTATATCTGTTTAATCATCTAGGCATCCTATCCTATGCGTCCCTTAAAATTTAGGCTGTCCTGCTGTGCCTGTATGAGTTTGTTACAGTGCAGCACACAATTTGGGAACCAAGGCAATAGGGTAAGGATCTGAATAGAAAAGGAACTTGTATGCCTCCACTTCATTTGTCAGTTTTAATGCCAATAGTGACTTTTATGGGTAAGATTGTAGAAGTGTTTGGGGATTATAATTAGTACTCGCAGTTAGAATATTCAGAAATTTATAATAACATATATTAATTAGCATTGTTTTCATGAGGTTCTCTTTATTTTGTGACAGAGAGAGAGAGGGACAGATAGGGACAGACAGACTGGAAGGGAGAGAGATGAGAAGCATCAATCCTTTGTTGTGGCACCTTAGTTGTTCACTGGTTGCTTTCTCATATGTGCCTTGACCAGGGTGCTACAGCAGACCTAGTAACCCCTTGTTCAAGCCAGCGACCTTGGGCTCAAGCTGGGGAGCCTTGCTCAAACCAAATGAACCCACGTTCAAGCTGGTAATCTCGGGGTTTCAAACCTGGCTCCCCTGCATTTCAGTCCGATGCTCAATCCACTGCGCCACAGCCTGGTCAGACTCATAAGATTCTCTTAAATCTCCTAGTTCATAACTGAAATTAAATTGTTAGTTTCTGGTTAAGTTTGTTTAAAGTGTTTATAAGTAATAATCATATTTTTGCCTTTCAGTGTTAGTACATGAAGTTTTACCATCTATTTAAGTAATCAAAAATGGAAAGTTTTGCAAAAGCAGAGGAATGTGAAAAGATCTCTCTTGAAGCAGTAAAAGCATTAATAGATTCAGAGACAGAATCTTCATTCAGTGTTAATGAGAACACAACCACTCCTGGAACTGGTCTTTTTGAAAAGGCTCCTACCTGTGGGCAAGTAGACACACCAAAAAAGAGGAAAATGGATAATCTTGTAAAAGAGAGGTCCATTTGTGAGGAAGACACTCCATCCAAGAAAAGAAAACTTGATGTTGAACTTGTCCCAGAAGAAAAAGGATCTGGTGATGATGAAGGCATTTCAAGGAAAAGAAAAATAGAAACTGATGATTTTCCAAAAGATGAACCTTCTCCTGGAGATGGTGCTCAGAAAAAGAGGAAAATAGAACTTGAGGATGTTCCTGAAAAGCAAAAAGTAAGTTGAATGTGTATTTTCTTTCATCATAATGAATATGCCAAATTGAAGTGGAGAGCAGTTTTGAAATAATACTGGTTTTTAGATAATCTTAACTTCAGAATGTTCTTTTGTATTGTGTTAAGATTTGTAAGCTTTTTCTGACCAGGCGGTGGTGCAGTGCATAGAGTATTGGACTGGGATGCAGAGGACCCAGGTTTGAGACCCCGAGGTCACCAGCTTGAGTGCGGGCTCATCTGGTTTCAACAAAGCTCACCAGCTCGGACCCCAGGTCGGTGGCTCGAGCTAGGGGTTACTCAGTCTGCTCTAGCCCCCAGTCGGGGCACATATGAGAAAGCAATCAATGAACGACTAAGGTGTCGCAACTAAAAACTAATGATTGATGCTTCTCATCTCTCTCCATTCCTGTCTGTCTGTCTGTCCCTATCTATCCCTCTCTCTGACTCTGTCTCTTAAAAAAAAAAAAAGACATGTAAGCTTTTAACTTTTGTATTTTAATTGTTTTTATTTAGATAAAACTGCTGTTGAGATTATCACTTAAAAACGATAAATTTCAAAATCATACCCAGCTTCACATTCCTTTCTTAATATAATTCCTTTAACTGTATTGTTTCAGCTTCTTAATTCTTTAACTGTATTGTTTCAATTCTTATGTAAATTGATATTTACATAAAATTTTAGCTAAGTGGATTAAAAAACCTGGTAGTCAGCAGGGATACTACAGAGGGTCCTCCAGTTATGACATCATGTCTCTACATAGGACATTTATTTATTTTTTATTAATTTAAATGGGGTGACATTGATAAATCAGGGTACATATGTTCAGAGAAAACATCTCCAAGTTATTTTGACATTTGATTATGTTGCATGCCCATCACCCAGAGTCAAATTGTTTTCTGTCACCTTCTAACTAGTTTTCTTTGTGCTCTTACCCTTCCCCACCCCTCCCTTTCCTTCTTCCCCCCTACCCCCAGTAGCCATCACACTCTTATCCGTGTCTCTGAGTCTCATTTTTATGTCCCACCTATGTATGGAATAATATAGTTCTTAGTTTTTTCTGATTTACTTATTTCACTCCATATAATGTTATCAAGGTCCATCCATGTTTCAACATAGGACATTTTGAGTTTACAATGC
This sequence comes from Rhynchonycteris naso, assembly GCA_037038555.1. Classification (NCBI taxonomy): domain Eukaryota; kingdom Metazoa; phylum Chordata; class Mammalia; order Chiroptera; family Emballonuridae; genus Rhynchonycteris; species Rhynchonycteris naso. Next base: position 194,324,852 of record CM072999.1, on the reverse strand, counting down.
TCATTCCCATAAAAAGTTTAAAAAACTGAGACATGAGTGTTTTAGCTTATGCTGTTAGCGTAGTTTTTTTTTTTTTTTTTTACAGGGACAGAGAGAGAGTCAGAGAGAAGGATAGACAGACAGGAACGTAGAGAGGTGAGAAGCATCAATCATTAGTTTTTCGTTGCCGTTGCAACACCTTAGTTGTTCATTGATTACTTTCTCACATGTGCCTTGATCGCAGGCCTTCAGCAGGCCGACCAACCTCTTGCTGGAGCCAGCGACCTTGGGTCCAAGCTGAGGAGTTTTTGCTCAAGCCAGATGGGCCTGCGCTCAAGCTGGCGACCTCGGGGTCTCGAACCTGGGTCTTCTGCATCCCAGTCCGACGCTCTATCCACTGCGCCACCACCTGATCAGGCTGTTAGCATTGTATTTACAGACAACATGGGCGAACCATTTTGGTTGCACATGGCGGAAGGATACACAGTAACATGGCATGTCTGTTTTTATATTCTAGATTATTATTTTACAACTGTGTTAGGATAGGTAAGTGACTTAGGCTAGGGTATGTTTCCACTTACACCACAATTCGGTTTACGTCACTGTTGTAGGAATGGAACTGTGTTAGAACCTCAAGACCCTCTGTGTAGATGAAGAGTAGCAGGTCATTTCTATCTGGGAATACATTAATCGTGAAGGAATCTGAGGCAGAATCTGAATTTGGAAGGAAAGAGAGCTTCAATGAATGAGTAAAATTCTGCCATCAGCGGTAAAGAGGAAAGTGCAGATAGGCCAAGCGTTTGTCATTAGTGGAATGTGAATTCTTGCAACAGAGGGAGCTTGTATTATAAATGTAGTTTTCAAACTTTTACTGGCAAAAGACCCAACCCTTTTCTCAAGTGAAAATCTTAAACTTAAATCTGATATGTAAAATAGATATAAAAGGTAAACCTCGCTGGTTGAACATAATGTGTTCTGAAGCCCCTTGCCTACCATGGGAATTTTTCAGAATGCTTAGGACCTTAAGTAGGGAGCACAAATTGAAAAAGTTGAATTACATTAACAGAAAATAGTAGGAATCACTGACGCTGAACATAATCTGTTGAGTTCTAATCCCTTTGTGTGTATGATTTAATTTAATAGTTATAAGTATTTTATAGTTATATAATAAATACAACTTATTTCTATTTTCTTTTCTTGTAGGAACCACATTCACTGACTGGCATTTATTGTAAATCAGGACTCTGGAAGAGTACTTGTTTTATTATTAACATTGATACCAAAATTATACAGAAGAAAGAGCAAAATGAAATTTTTAAGCCAAGAGTTGTTTTTAAAAATAGGGAACAGGGAAACAAGTCTTATACCTGATATAATTATTGGGATTTCTGTGGTTAATGCCACTGTTTATAAAATTTACCAATTTTGGTAGTATTTTATCCTTATATAGGTCAGATGCTCTTGTAGGTTTTTTTTTTTTTTTTTTGCCATATTCTAATCCTTAATTTTGTTCTATTTTATTTTCAGAACTTAGAAAAAGGACATAGCTCAACAGTGGCAGCCCACTACAATGAACTTCAGGAAGTTGGTTTGGAGAAGCGTAGCCAAAGTCGTATTTTTTACTTACGAAACTTTAATAATTGGATGAAAAGCGTCCTCATTGGTATGATTGTTTTTTGATTTCTAGTTTGGAATTTTATATTGCAGTTTATGTCTCATTTTTCTCCCTAGAGGGTAAATCATACATCAAGTTGTTAAATCTTTAATTCCTGTTCATTTAATTATCAAATGTTGGCTTTGTAAAACTGGAGCTAAAACTAATAATAGACCTTTGAGATAAATTCTTTCTTATGTTTAATTTTGGTTGACTACGTAAGATATTAATGAGTGTTTAATGGGTAGTAAGTTGAAAAGTTAACCAGGTTTTCAAAAGGTAGTATGTTCCTTTTATACTTAGAGGTGATGCTATTAAGTAATTCTATTTTACTCTAATAGCTTTGGCGCAAATCCAACCTGAATGTTGGATTAAACATTCAGGTTCCATTAAGTTAAGGAAATGGGCAATATCACGATTTTTTATTTCAAGGCCTTTAATGAGTTGGTAAAGATCATATGTTTGTTGCTTGTTCATTGAACTTATTTTTTGTGTGTGGTCTTTTAGGAGAAAATAAAATTTATGTTTAGGATTAATGAAGGCATTCAACTTTTTGGATCCAGCCAGCCATGTTATCTATGGAAACTCATCTTTGCAATTAAAATGGAAGTCCGTGGAGGAAACATGATTCAGGATATAGTTATTGCTTTGTATATCTAGTACATCAAGTAGATTATTACATAAGTGTAGAATTTTTAAAAGCCAGTGTATCAGCAAGGTTTTTTGTATTTGTTTTTTTAAAGCCAGTTTTAGGAAAATACATTTCTCATTACACTGGGAAGAAAGTGCCTAGTTATGGATACTTCCTACTAGGTTTGATGATAATTTACTAACTTTTAAAGTAAATTAGACATTCTGAGAAGTATTAGGAGTGGAAACTAGGCTCATTTTTTTCAAATACATTCAATATTTTCTGTCATTTTTGTTTTTAATATTCATGTTTTATTATTTATAGATATTTGATTCTGCCAGTTGTCAGCTAGGGTAATTTAGTCTCAGCTTTCTTTTGTCTTTTTTTTTTTTTAAATGTTACTTGTAGCTTCTACTTTGTGTGTGTGTGTGATGGAGACAGAGAGGGACAGATCGGGACAAACAGGAAGGGAGAGAGATGAAAAGTATCACTTCTTCCTGGCAGCTCCTTAGTCTCCTTAGTTGTTCTTTGATTGCTTTCTCATATGTGCCTTGACACAAAGGAGGGTGGGGGGTGGGGGATTGGGGACAGGACACTACAACTCCAGAAGAGTGAGTGACTTCTTGCTCAAGCCAGCAACCTTGGGCTCAAGCCAGCGACCTTGGGCTTCAAGCCAGTGACCTTTGGGCTCAAGCCAGGGCCCACGGGGTCATGTCTATGATCCCATGCTCTGATGAGCCTGCGCTCAAGCCAGAGACCTCACTCAGGGTTTTGAACCTGGGTCCTCTGCTTCTCATTCTGACACTCTATCCACTGTACCACCACCTGGTCACCCACAACCTATACTTTGCCATCTGAACCTGTCTTTCTGGTCCTAGTGCAGTCTTGTGGTGTATGCCAAACAACCTCTGGCTTTTTCTTTTCTCAACATCTTTTTTATCTTTTTTTTTAAGAAACAGACAGATAAGGACAGACAGAGAGGAAGGCAGAGAGATGAGAAGCACCAACTCACAGTTGCAACACCTTAGTTCACTGATTTCTTTCTCATATGTGCCTTGACTGGGGGGGAGGGCACCAGCTGAGCCAGTGACCTCGGGGTTTTGAACCTGGCTTATTAGTGTCCCAGGCTGATGCTCTATTCACTGCATCACCAGCCTGGTTAGGCAAACATCCATTTTTTTGTCACTCATTTCTTTTTCTTGTAAATAATTGGGTACTGTGTATGAATGTGATGAGGATATCTTTGAATAATGTTTCATGATCATTTTTCCTCTCATTAGTCTTACTGGATGGAAATAAAGAGTTTTTATAATTGTTTTTCACTCTTTCAGTATTACTTTTTATGCTGTTTTTTTAGATTGATAGCGCAAAGTTAAATATGGCACACTTGCACTTCTGACATCTCTCTAAGATCATATGGACAGTGCAAGGCAGAACCATTTGTACAGAATATGCTAGCAATCAAAAATAATAAACACATGAAATAGAAAGTGTTAAATTCAGAATGATAAAGACAGGAAGAATGGATCTAGGATGCAGTAGTGTGTCAAGTTTTAGAATTGCCAAATATGCCAATTATATAAGAATATTAAAATGCCTGTAACTGATATTTGAAGCATCTGGCTATTGATATATGAGGACCTACTGATACTATTTGTTGGTTATTAATGTGATTTGGTAGATTGAGATGGAAGATTTTGTTTTTACCTCAGTGTTTAAGAATTCTGATGATAGTAAAATGAAGAGGTATGTATAGTTTTTTTACTAGTTCTTGTATATATACTGCTCACAAAAATTAGGGGATGTTTTATCACTTCATAATCATTTTTGAAATATCCCCTAATTTTTGTGAGCAGTATAAATATATTTTTTGGTGGTAAGCCTGACATCTTATATGACTAGCACTCTTATATCATAATTTTTAAATTAACTTGGATGTATATAAGCTAAACACTTAATTTTGGCAAGGGAAAACTAAAAAAATTTGAATGATTAGTTTTTCTCTTATGAACAATTATTGAGTCTTATATTAATTAGAATTTAAGAATTTAAAATGTCTGCTATTCAATGTTGAATCAGATTCTGAAAGTAACATTTAAAACCTTTTCTTAATTTCTTAGATACTGGATACATGTTTTTATTTTTACTCATATAGGATCAAGTTAATTAACTCTTAGTTATATTTCGAAATGTTTGCCAAGTTATAAGTTACATAAATATAAATAAAATATAATTGTTCCTATTATACATCAGGAAGAAGTTAATAGGTTATTTGGAGATACTGTTTATATTTTAGTGAAAATGGAGTTATTATGACATTTCTTTGTTTTAGGGGAATTTTTAGAAAAATTACGACAGAAAAAAAAACATGCCATTACTGTTTTGGACCTGGGATGTGGTAAAGGTGGAGATTTGCTCAAGTGGAAAAAGGGAAGAATTAACAAGCTAGTTTGTACTGGTAAGAAAAATAATGGTGTAGAAAAAAGTAACTTGTGTTCAGTCAGGAAATTGAAAAAGAAGATGGATCCCATCAAAATAACACTAAAGCCTGACCAGGCGGTGGCGCAGTGGATAGATCGTCGGACTGGGATGCGGAAGACCCAGGTTCAAGACCCTGAGCTCGCCGGCTTGATCACGGGCCCAGGCTTGAGCAAAAGCTCGTCAGCTTGGACCCAAGGTCCTGGCTCCAGCCAGGGGTTGCTCCGTCTGCTGAAGGCCCACAGTCAAGGCCCATGTGAGAAAGCCATCATTGAACAACTAAGGTGTTGCGAGGGCAATGAAAAACTAATGATTGATGCTTCTCACCTCTCTCCGTTTCTGTCTGTCTGTCCCTGTCTATTCCTCTCTCTGACTTTCTCTCTGTCACTGTAAAAAAAAAGATAAAATAAAAAAGAACAAAATGACACTAAAATATTTTCAAGATATCTGGGCCTATGCATGCGATGGGTGTTTTTAAACTGAGACATGAGACGTTTTACTGATGGTGTTTTGGTGGTTAATCAGTCTAGAGCAGTGGTTTTCAACCTTTTTACACTGGGGGACTGGTAAAAATAGGATTATTTCAGGGACCATTAAGGCAGAAATCACCCTGAATGTAAACGAATTCAGCTAAGATTATTGGGTCTGTAATCTTCATACACCCATCAGGGTAGTTAACTCTTTCGTGGACCCCAAATTCCTAGCAAACTCGTCCATGGACTGGGGATTGAAAAACACCTAAAAGAAAGGAAGCAGTCTGTTATGAGTAGACTCATGTCTAAAGTACAAACTGGAAAAGATGGGACAGTTTCATATAGAATAGAGTAGTGATTACAGTGGATTGAAATTCATCAACTAAAGGAAAAATGTTTTATTGTTCACCCTTAAAAGGTTGTAGTGAAACTCATTATTCTGAAATTCTTAAATAGGTAGGCATAGATTATTTATGTTCCCTAATCAATATATGAACCATATTTAAATGTACCATAACCAAATGGTTGAAAAGGGAAATTCCTCTTTTTTGAAAAATCATAATGAATCAGTGCAGGAGGAATAATGAAAATCACAATTTTTCCACCTTGACGAAATAATAAACCTAAGCAATAATCATAGAAAAATGTTAAAGCTATTAGGTGAAGTTGAGAGAAACTTAATTGAATGAATCAATCACCTGAACCCACTGGTCAGTCTTAACACTGAAGCGGAACAAACAGGCATCTGTTCTTCCCAGAGTGATTAAAGTAGGAAGTGCACAGCACCACCTGTGACGTATTGCTTAAATTGGTAGTTCTCAAATTTTTTGCTTTTATGACCACTGTACACTCTTAAAAATTCTTGACCCCAGAAAGCTTTTGTGTATGCTATTATTAGAAATTAAAATGAATTTTAAAAATATTTTTAATCTATTAAAAAATAAAATTTAGTGAGAAAACTGGCATTTTAAAACTATTTTTGGAAATCCTTTTAGAGTCTGGAATAATAGGAGACAACTGGATTATCACACGCATTTCTACATTCAGTATGTTGTGATTATTTTTATTTGATAAGTAGTTGTGAAATGGAGTATTTTAATAGCTCTTGCAGATAAATGAGGATATTCATCCTTTTTTTTTCTTTTACAGGGACAGAGAGAGAGAGAGAGAGAGGGATAGACAGAGACAGACAGACAGACAGGAACTGAGAGAGATGAGAAGCATCAATCATTAGTTTTTCGTTGCCGTCGCGACACCTTAGTTGTTCATTGATTGCTTTCTCACATGTGCCTTGACCGCGGGCCTTCAGCAGACCGAGTGACCCCTTGCTGGAGCCAGCGACCTTGGGTCCAAGCTGGCGAGCTTTTGGCTCAAGCCAGATGGGCCTGCGCTCAAGCTGGTGACCTCGGGGTCTCGAACCTGGGTCCTCTGTATCCCAGTCCAACACTATCCACTGCGCCACCACCTGGTCAGGCGATATTCATCTTTGATACTATGTCAGAACTTGACAAGTAATAAAGTCTGCAGTGTGGAATCTGAGACCATATTGATGGACTTTTCATAATGTTACTTTAATTCCATTGGTCTGTCTTTCCATTTGAATGGTTCTTTTGTCCCATGAGATTTTGTAATATTTGGAAAATAAATTCACTAAAGTTATGCAGATTTTTTTGTGTTAACATAAAAAAAACTGCATTTGTTTAATATCACCACTAATCAGAAAAGTAATGGCAAGTTGCCCAGCTCATGGTGGTAGTTCTAAGTTTATCAGAATTGTAATTTTCACTTGAAATATCAAATTTTATCATTCGTAAGAAATAAAATACTCTCATTGTTTTTCTTTAAGTGACAGACTCACTCTGTGTATTTACAAGAAAATATCTGCCATGTTACTATGTCTGAATAACCAGTTTGTCTGTCAGTGGTTCTTTCAACTGAAAACAATTTTCTGTGAAAAAAGTGACCAGAATGGCTCACAATGCAGTTTTACCAGTCCTGTTCAAACGTTATAAGGCATAGAAATTTTGTTACTTTCCATTTCATCACATAGAATATTAAAAAGATGTATTTAAGATCCAAGATTTAATAAAATTAATTTTTAATGCTGTATCAAGGATATTCTTAAATGAAACTTGTTTTCTTTTTCTCCCATGCTAGTTTTGTAGTGGTGAAGAATGTTAGTGTTACCAGTACCATTTGGTGCCATTAGCTTGTAGTCATGATAAGGTACCATCATTTTACCCAGTATTGCTTTTGCCCTATCATTGCAAATCTCAACATAGGGGTAAGGGCAAATAACATTTTATTAAGGAAATATAAATTTGATATTCCCAAAACTGGGAATATAATGTTAGGTTTTATCATTCAAATTGGAATCTAAACTTTGTTTTTTAGTTTGAATAAGCATTTAAAAATCATGATAGAATTTTTCTGTTATAGATACCTATTTAGAAAGCTTCTAATGTCTTTGAAAAAGAATAGGATATTTACATTGAAACAAAGACTTCTCTTTTGTTTTGAAGAAAATAGAACCTTTTTGCTTATAGTAAGCTAGATTGCGTGCAAAAGTTTGTCCATAGTGATTATTGTCTATCAGATTTGTGCCATCTTTGCTTTACATTTTGTTATCTCTGTGGGTCTTCGTTGACAGTTTCTAGCACCTCTTCCCCTTCCAGATATTGCTGATGTTTCTGTGAAACAGTGTCAGCAGAGGTATGAGGATATGAAAAATCGTCGAGATAATGAATATCTTTTCAATGCAGAATTTATAACTGCTGATTGTTCAAAGGTACAGGATTTCTTAAAATTTGGCAATTTATTTTTATATATTTAGTTTGGGTCAATGGCTTGTTTTAAAAATCACCTCTTTTAAAATGTGCTTTGAAACATTAAAAATTTTACTATGCTCTTTCAGTTTCAGTTAGAAACTTATCATGATAAAATCACGAGTACTGAGAATTTTTTGCTTTTAATAATTTGAACTTTTGAAATCACTTGTTGCTTTAACATTTGGACAAGATTTACTTTCCAGCGTTTTGACATAGAACTGAATTTATATTTTGTTCGCCTTGTACTGCTGTATGAAGATAGTTTCCCAACATTATAGTTTGGGGTTTTTCTTTTTCACCTTTTATCTATTTCTGAATTACTTAGCAACTGTGAAATTTAAGAACTACAGAGACACTTGAATGGTGAAAGTCTGACCTTGAACTTCATGTTCTTTGACTTGTTAGCTCATTAAGCTGTCAGAAATACCTTTAGTCCTACATGTGTTAGCAGTTTTGAAAGTGAGAGAAAAAGTGGTGGTATACTGCTAGGATGTTGAAACCTTTAAAATGATTGGTGTATTTTCTTTTTAATGGCCCTAAGGCCAGCTTTGTGGGTTTTTTTTTTAACCCAAGTTATTGTTCAGTGTCATTTTACTTGAGCTTTTAAGTAAAGCCAGGAAAAAGGATCAACTCCTTTATAAGTCATATTTGATTGATACATTATAACAGATTTCATAATTTTTAGTTTTTTAATATTACTATGAAAATGGGAATCAAATTCTGTTGAAAAAAATTAAAGAATGATTTCATTTATGACCCGTGTTATATAACATAAGGAAAGGGTAGGTTAGTTGAAGGGCATGTCTACTATTTACTTATTTATTTATTCCCCTCGTTAAACAGTGATTTATTTCTTGAATACATAGACATTTTATGCAACCAGGGCAGAGGCTATGGACAACTTGATTTCCAGTAGGTCTCATTTGGTCTTATACTGTAATAGCAAGCCAACAGGTGAATATGGCTCTCAATCAGAATCAGACAGAACTTACTGTCCTTATCAACTTACTTTTTTTTTTTGTATTTTTCTGAAGTGAGAAATGAGGAGGCAGACAGACAGACTCCCACATGCGCCCAACCGGGATCCACCCGAGATGCCCACCACTGGGCTATGCTCTCTGCCCATCTGGGCTGTTGCTCCATTGCAGCTGGAGCCATTCTAGTGCCTGAGGCGGAGGCCATGGAGCCATCCACAAGGTCTGGGCCAGCTTTTCTCCAGTGGAGCTTTGGCTGCGCAAGGGGAAGAGAGAGACAGAGAAAAGGGAGAGAGGGAAGGGTGGAGAAGCAGATGGGCGCTTATCTTGTGTGCCCTGGCTGGGAATTGAACCCAGGACTTCCACACGTGGGGCTGATGCTCTACCACTGAGCCAACCAGCCAGGGCTCCTTATCAATTTACTAAAAAGTTTTTATGTTGTACTTTAAAATACTTATTCATTTTAATTTGTTTTAGGAACTTTTGATTGACAAATTTTGTGACCCCGAAATGCACTTTGACATCTGCAGTTGTCAGTTTGTCTGTCATTACTCATTTGAGTCCTATGAGCAGGCTGACATGATGCTCAGAAATGCTTGCGAGAGACTTAGCCCTGGAGGCTATTTTATTGGTACCACTCCCAATAGCTTTGAACTGATGTAAGTACTTTCAGATACATTGTGGTTTACAACAAACTCAGTATTAAGCTATTTTAAAATAGCAATGTTTATCAGAGGGTTTTTATTATAGATGAACTTTTAAGACATTTGAAGACATATAAAGTCACAAGTCATCACTTTAATCTATAAATTTTAGTGTTTAACATTTTAAATGTCACTGTGTAAGTTGGAGGCTAATGTTAGACTGAGCCAGAGATTGTAGTGCTAGACAAGCTATAGATCAGATTCTGAGACACAGAGAATTAGCCAATCAAGATAGTGAACCCTACTCTCCAGCCTAATTTTATTATTAGTGTGATTGTTAATGATCCTTTAGTATATTGTTTCTTAAAAGTAGTTTACATTCTATTAAAAAGCTAATCAGTCATCTTTTTAAAGTTGCATTATGTTTTTCTTTTCGCATGCATAATCTGAGCTAATGACAGTTTTAATCTTTTTTATTTTGGTTTGGGGAAAACCATTATAGAAGACGCCTTGAAGCTTCAGAAACTGAATCATTTGGAAATGAAATATATACTGTGAAGTTTCAGAAGAAGGGAGATTACCCATTATTTGGCTGCAAATATGACTTCAACTTGGAAGGTGTTGTGGATGTTCCTGAATTCCTGGTCTATTTTCCATTGCTAAATGAGTAAGAATGTCGTTAATCTGTTACTACTACATATTTTTTGCCTTTAGAGAGGAAAAAAGGCAGGGAAATCTGTATTTCTAGTCATTTCTTACTTTAGAGGGGACCCAAAGAAAAAATACAGCCTTGTTAAAAAAATAAATCTCAAATCTAGGGTTAATACTGTAGGTCTCTCACAGCTTTACTTCGGTTGTTTGTTTTATTCCTGGAATTATTTTATTACACTGTAGGTAAGAAAGGAAGCAAAAAAAGCTTGTGGCAAAAAATACCTGACATTACAAATAGCAAAACATTTTTTAGTAACTGCTACTTGGAAATATCCAATGATTCCTTTTTTGACAGGGATGGATAGTAAAAGTTGTTTTTGTTTTACATTTCAGTGTAGCTCTGAAATCACCTGTGTCTTTTAGTCAGTATTGATAATAACATCATGATACAGGAATGTGTTCATTCATGCACCTGAATTCCTAAGAGTCCTGGGGACTCCATAGACAAGGGGAAAGTTGAGGTACCAGACTTCATCAGGTAAGGTTCAAGGCCTTATGAGTACCTTGATCTTGGCACTTTCCTTGATAGGGAGAGTAGAAGAATCAACTTAAATGTAGGCCATGTCACAGTTGACTGATCTTTATTTCCTACTTGTTAAAACAAGAGTCTTCTTTTTAACTGAAGGGGAAAAAAAGAGCTTTACTGTTTGCTTACTTTTAGTTGGTGATTGTGTGAATTGTGTCTCAGTCAGCTGGTAAATTATGGATATAGGATTTTCAGGAGTTCTACAATATGTATAATTTTTATATAACAAGAAAGTAAAGGAGAATGTGACTAAACATAAAATAGTATGTACAATTTGTAAACATAAACTGACATTAAAAATTTAAGTCACATTTTTCAAAGTAGTAAACTTTTAGGAAATGTTACTGCTCTTAAGCTTTATAATATAAGACATTAAACATTTTTAGTGTATTTCATATGTTTAATATGTTAACTTGATGTTTTTGGTTAACAAAGTTGGTGATTTATTTAATTTATTTTTAGTGCTAAGCAAGTACTAGTAATCTTTTCAGCTTTCTAATGAGGATAGACCTATAAAGTCACAAGTCATCACTTTAATTTCAGTGTTTATTTAATGATTTATTGAAACAGCTGTTTATTTGGTGAGACAGATTCCAGTGCATAGGGATTTTTGAGATGCCCTCTTGCCATTTTATGATGAAACAGAACAAAATATAACTAGTTTTTATGTGGCAAAACTATTAAATTGGTCAAATTGAGTTTCAGTTGTTTGTAATTATATTTCTTTCTTTCTTTTCTTTTCTTTTTTTGTGACAGACAGAGAGAGGGACAGATAGGGACAGACAGACCGGAAGGGAGAGAGATGAGAAGCATCAATTCTTTGTTGTGGTACCTTAGTTTCTCATTGATTGCTTTCTCATATGTGTCTTGACCAGGGGCTACAGCAGACTGAGTGACCCCTTGCTCAAGCCAGCGACCTTGGGTTCAAGCTGATGAACCTTGCTCAAACCAGATGAACCCGTGCTCAAGCTGGCGACCTCAGTGTTTCGAACCTGGGTCTTCCTCATCTCAGTCCAACGCTCTATTTACTGTGCCACCGCCTGGTCAGGCTGTAATTATATTTCATAGTTATAAAACTCGGTTTCATTTCTAAAGGCTTATTTTGGAGAATTTATGATAGAAAAGGAACTGACTGGAGTAGAATAAATTTTTATCTTTACTTATGTTTTTCTAAGGAGGGCTAATTTAAATTACAATCCCTTACATATGTCTTTAACACATGAAAGCCAGTGCCCCTCATATGTTTCCCTTTATCCTGTCCCCTGATAAGCCCTCAGGTTTTTTTCAGGGGTTTCTTTTTTCCTTTTTTACCTGCTGCCTAGAATCATCCCTAGGCTCCCTTTTGTTGTCTACAGATACATAATTACAAACTTTGGTAAATGCAGTGAAAAAAAGGTATAATAGGTAGACCTAATGTAATTGAGGATTTAAGGAAGCCATCTGTGAAGAAGTGATGTTTAATTCAAAATCTAAAGGATAAGTATGAGCTGGCCAGTTAAAGACTGGAAACAAGGAATGTTCCAGTTCCAGGCACAAGGGACGTTAGATACGAAGGACTCGAAGTGGGAAAGAGCTTCGCTAGTTTAAGATACTGAATGAAAGCCACTAAAATACATTGTAAGTTTAATTGAGAAGATGCAGTGGCATGTTGAATGCAGTGGGCAATGGACAGAGGGTGATGGCAGGGAGGCCTCCCAGGATTTCTAGCATGAATCATTAAAGAAATTGACTGAAATAGCAAAGGTTGGCAGAGAAACAGTCTAGTGAGGTTCAGCTTTGGATATGGGGATTTGGAGAAAGCCTATGCCACAGGATCCCTGGTGGATATTTCTAATAATCAATGGAATAAATAAGTAGGACAGGAGAGAGCTCAGCACAGACAGCTCTTGGCATGCTGGGTAAAATTAGGGGAGTAAAGGCTCTGAGTCAATCTTTATAGAACCTTAAATTTTAGAAGTTGGGTAAAGGAAACCTGTGAAACAAACTGAAGAAGCAGCCAGCCCAAGCTGTAGGATTAATAGTGTATCTTGTCACAGGACTTTTTTTTTTTTTTAAGATTTCATGTATAGACTTTAGTGACAGGAGGGCGACAGAAAGATGGGGGTTGGGGAGGAGTAGGAAACATTTTAGTAGTTGCTTCTCTTGTGTGCCTTGACCTGGCAAGCCTAGGGTTTTGAGCCAGTGACCTCAGCATTCGAAGTTGATGATGCTCTGTCCACTGCATCACCACAGGTCAGGTGAAAGGAAGAATAGTATAAGGAAGTTGGCAGCTGTTTTTAATACTGCTGGGAGGGATAAAGTTAAATAATAAAATAGATTCTATAGAAAAGTGTTTCTTATAGCTCTTTATTCCCATCTCACAGCTTCCTGACCCAGTTGTTACATTAATAGAGCCCTCTCTGACCCATTGAGATTTAGAAGGTATATTTTCTTATAGGGAGTGTTAGTGGTATGTTGCTCATCCTTCATTTTGCATCATTTTATTGTGATATTTGAAGTACATGTGGTAGTTTTTTTAGTTAAGGTCTGGAAGATGTCACTGTTGTATAACAGTGAGATATTGAGGAATTACAAATATTTTAGAAGGCTTTTCATTAAGGAATTTTTTTTTTATCAGGATGGTGAAGAAGTATAATATGAAACTAATCTACAGAAAAACGTTTCTGGAATTCTATGAAGAAAAGATTAAGAACAATGAGAATAGAATGCTGTTAAAACGAATGCAAGCTTTGGAGGTAAGTATTTAGAAAAGGCATAAAAATTCCAGATTATAACAAACTTGTTTGGCTGCTTCTAAGATTCTGTTCAAGGACATGTTAACGCTTAATACTGATGTAAATTGTTGTGGATTATTTATAACTACTCTAGGCTCTTCAGCACCTAGGACTGAGCTTGGTACAGAGTCTTCCCAGGGTGGATGTTTAGTAAATACTTGAATAAATGAAGGAATGATGCTGTCACTAAATTTTACTTTCTATATAGTACTTCGAAAATAAGATTTCTCAACCTCAGGACTGTTGGCATTTTGGACTGGAGAAGTCTTTGTTATGGAGGCTCTGTAGGATGTTCAACAGTGTCCCTGTCCGGTGGTCACTAGATTCCAGTGGCACCTCTTTCCCCAGTTGTCACAGGCAAAAATGTCTCTAGACACTGCCAAATGCCTCCTGGGATTCTGAATCAACCCTGTTGAGAATTTCTTTACAGTAATGCCCTTTGGTTACATCAGTAATTTAAAATCTACCTGTCCAGGGTCCAAGACAAGCTCATATCATGTATAATTTTGTTCTTTGTAACTGTCTAGCAAAATTCCAATCTTTTAAACTATATTGATCTTTTAACTCCCAGACTCTTCTCTGCTTCCCCTAATGCAGTTAGTTGTCAAGGTAGTCTACACTAGTTTTCAACAGTGTCCAACCATTAATTAATTAGTTTTCTTTATATATTTTATCAGTATTTAATTGATTGGATAGATCTAAAATTGTCAGGGAGCATTTTTGTAATTGATCAGCAGTCATATTAAAAAAATAGTCATGAAGCTTATTTAGAGTGTTCTTTCAGTTTAGAGTATTTTTAAAAAATATTTTAAGGATAGGATACTCTTTTTTTTTTTTTTGTATTTTTCTGAAGTTAGAAGAGAGAAGGCAGAGAGATAGACTCACACATGCACCCGACCGGGATCCACCCAGCATGCCCACTAGGGGGTATGCTCTGCCCATCTGGGCTGTTGCTCTGTTGCAACTGGAGCCACTCCAGCGCTTGAGGCAGAGGCCATGGAGCCATCCTCAGTGCCCAGGCCAGCTTTGCTCCTGTGCAGTGGTTCTTAACCTTTTTTGAGGTACCGAACCCACCAGTTTTATATGCGCATTCACCGAACCCTTCTTTAGTGATAAATAAAATAGATTTGCTTTTTCCAAATTCAAGACATAGGTATATGTTTTTTTACTGGTGCACAAAATGAGCCGTGCTTGAACATCACCTTGCTCAAAGAACAAAACCAACAAAGTGCATGAACTCACAACAGATTACGGTATTACTTTATTCTGGCCTCTGCAGTAGAGGCTTCTTCGAACCCCTGAGACCGACTCATCAAACCCCTAGGGTTCTATAGAACCCAGGTTAAGAACCACTGCTCCAGTGGAGCCTTGGCTGCGGGAGGGGAAGAGAGAGATAGAAAGGAGATGGGGAAAGGTGGAGAAGCAGGTAGGCTCTTCTCTTGTGTGCCCTGGCTGGGAATCAAACCTGGGACTTCTATACTCTGGGCCAACACTCTACCGCTGAACCAACAGGCCAGGGCCTAAGCATACTCTTATTTAACCTCATAATTGCCCCAGAAGTAGGCAAAACAGCCACTTTTTCTATTTTTAAATGGGCAGCCTGAGGCTCAGAAATGATAAATGGCTTATTTGAGGTCACATGGCTACATGGCCGTTAACATTTAGATTTTCTTCAGTTTTTATAGATACTTCATCAAAAGTCTCCTGTTGTAGTTACATTCCTTTCTGTCCTCTCTGATTTTGAGTTGGAGGGTCACCTTTTTAAATCCTAAATTATGACCTGTGGTGGTGCAGTGCATAAAATGTCAACCTGCCTGGAATGCTGAGGTCGCCGGTTCAAAACTCTAAATTGGTCGGTCAAGGCACATATGGGAATTGATGCTTCCTGCTCTTCCCCCCTTTCTCTCTCCTCCTCCCCCTCCCCCTCCCTCACCTTCTCTCCACCCTCTCCCCTTTCTTCTTTTTTTTTTTTTAAAGTTTTTTTTTAAAATTTTATTTTATTTATTTTAGAGAGGAGACACAGAGTGAGAGAGAGAGAGAGAGAGAAGGAGAGAAAGGGGGGAGGAGCTGGAAGCATCAACTCCCATATGTGCCTTGACCAGACCAGTGCAGGGTTTTGAACTGGCGACCTCAGTGTTCCCAGGTCAACGCTTTATCCACTGCGCCACCACAGGTCAGGCCACCCGCTCCCCTTTGTAAAATGGATAAATAAAATCTAAAAAAATAATAAAAAGAAAGTTTTTTAAGAAATAATCCTAAATTATCTTTTAAAACCAGTAATCACGAAATGTTCTTTGGTTATATTTCTTATATTTTAGAATTAGGAATGTTTGAATTTGTCTTATATTAGGAGGAGAAGCTTGTTTTATTTGTTTTGAGGGAGAGGAGAAAACTAGGAAAAGTGTATGCATAGATCACCACATATATACATGTATGCATTTAGTATGTCATCTTTACTTGATGGTGCTTTGCACGGACAGTGATGAATATTTATACTTTCTCTTTACATGTGGGAAATGAATTGATTTTATTCAAAAATATATGGAGACAGTGCGATATGGGATAATGGTCCCCTTTAAGGATCTTATGGTATATTATGGAGATAAACCTATAAGCAGATAATTCAGTATAATGTGAGAATTAGAGTAATGAAGAAATAATCAAGTGCGGTTAATATATAATAGCGCCTTTTGAGAAAAAAGACTGTAAGAGTTAAGGCAGAGAAACATGAGAAAGCAGGAAGTACTAATAACTCAGTATTTCTTAGCACAGTCCAGGCTTTCTTCTCTTCCGTTACAGTGCTTGAGGATGTGACCTATGAACAGTAATAGTGTGCAGTTTGAAAAAGTCCTTTAGTTTCTTTCTTTTATACCAAGTTACTTATGCAGGCTTGTAAAGGACTTGGAGTAGGAGAGGACATGACCAGACAAGAGTGAGGACATGAATCAGGCAGTAGTATGAAGGGTGATTTGGAGGGATGTTGAGGCAGAAAGAGCAGTCAGGATGCTATTGCTTTAGTCCAGATCAGATTTTAAATGGATCTGTTTTCTAATGTTTGCTATAAAAAGTCCTTTCGTAAAGCTGCCAGCTTTCAGCTGGCCCAGAGTTCCGACAGTGGAACCAGCAAAACTGCTTTGTTCTCCCGGAGCAGTGTAGCAGGTGGGAAGAATGAAGACATAAGCGAAGGAACTAGAGCTGGAAAGTCTTGACACCGGTTTTCTTTTTTCTGTGCTGGCAGCAGTTCTGGAAAGGTAACTGCTTTGAGAGAGATACTTAATGGGACAAAATACATTTTAGCAAGTTTAGAAAAAAAACAACCATTTTTTGCAGCTTTCTAATCATGTTTGATCTTTCAAAATAATGGGAGTTTGTTGATAGGCAAGTAATCACATGGAAGAGTTCTTTTATGCTGATCAGTTGAAGAAAAAATTTTCAACAGACTAGTTTGGCACATATTCAAATTAAAGTTTTGAAGTTTGTGATGTGATAAAACCACACGATGCAGGACTGAAGGTTCAAAAGTTAGTAAGCACAAGCGATGTTTATTTTATCTTGTGTTAAGACGCGATAAAGGGTATAATTGCTAATGGTAATAACATGGAAGTACAAAAGGCTAAATATTTTTTGTACAGCAGATAGCTAACTTTCTAATGCTCACTAGGATATTTATAGAGAAAAAGAAAATAAAAACGATAGCAAAGGAGACATTCCTGGGTCATTTTCTTAAAAAATGTGTCAGGGAGATCTAGGTGTAAAGTAGCTCCTTGCCAGCTGGTTTGTTGTAAAAGACAGAAATTATAAAGAGTGTATAGCTTTTATACAGTAGGTGCTGCTTATGTTAAATATTCTATGTAATTTATGTATTGATTTACATGTATTTACAAAGCACTATTTTCATAGTATAAAGAGAAGTTAGTTAAAATGGATTATAAATAGTGCTTGAGGTGATTTGAATAAACATTTAGTCAGCAAACCCTTAAAAGCACAGCCGTGGGTATGTGTACACGCATACATGAATATTCTTATGGAAATGTGATGAGTGCCTATATGCTGAGGACCAGCATGGCTCGTAATTCTGGGTTTTGAGTGAGAATGGTGAGGAATTAAGAAAACAGACTCATTAAGAAAAACATATGGGATGGGAGGCCTCTTCAATGCTGATGGCAATATCCGGGTGCCCTATAGCCCCAGTTTGCTTTATTATATAGCCATGTGCAAATCAAGGAAGTCATTGATACAAAGTTACACATCTGAGGCAAAAACAAAAATTCTTCCAAGGCATAAACAGGAATCCCCCACCATGCATAAGCGAAATCAATCAACATCTGAACAGAATAAGAGGAAGGGCATGTAAATTGCTCCCAGCAACTTAAGCAAGCAAGTGAAGTGGGTGCAAATACTCAGCATCATAGCCAATATGGAGGTAGAGGGGAGAGAACTCAGCCCCTTGCTAAGCCTTGAACCTACAAAAGGTTCCTTGCCACTCGCAGTCTACAACATATCCCCCTTTACATTTTTATTTTTAATTTGTGTTTAGATTTACACTCATTTAATTTTCTAGTTTCCCAGATTTTAATTTGGAGGCAGACTGAGAAAATACAGAATAATCACAAAATTAGGACAGCCAATGCTAACAGATACCTGAACAAGTATTCTAATACATACAGAGATTAAGACCTTTAAACAAATGTTTAGCCAATATAACAGGATTTATGAAAGTCTTTGCTGTTTTGAATGTCCTTAACATGTTCACCAAGCCCCAGTTGGCACCACCACCATACCACGTTTCTACAAATGCAACCCAACCCCAGGTTAGTCTATTAAAAGCTGTCACAAGGAGCAGGAGTCCAGGAAACACATCCAGGAAAAGTCCGCATGGCACTGGAAATGTTGTCTCATTTCTACACTTTGCAGCTAGCGTCCAAGTCCCAATGACCTCTGCTTTTGGCTGGTAATGATTCAGGTAGACTGGAAATGCCATTTGCAGCGTGTGTGGAGATGGAGCTTCCGTTTTCTTCAAAACTGGAGAGCTGAACCCAGGGGGCCTTTCCCTGGAGCTTTACAGCCGTGGAATGGTGAAAAGAACCTTGGGAAACACTGCTGGGTGGCAAAGTAAGTTCATAGCAGAAGTTGTCAAAAAGGAGAGAGAGCTCTAAATTAGGAGCAGGTCCCAGCCTAAAAGTATGCATGGGGCATTGAAGCCAGAGGAATAAAGGAGACACTATATATTAAAGCAGCAGAAAACAGGACTATCAACACCCACAACAGAGATCTTCGAGGGATAAATAAATCCCAAATATTCAGGCAAGACATAGTAAGTGGCCCTTGTGTCCGTAAGAAATGAGATTAGTTTACCTGCTACTTGGAAGAAATACCCTAGGTTTGTCCATGGTCGTTGGAGCGTTTAAGGATGTATGCCAAGAGCTGGTATTTAACCTGATTTCTTTTGAGCTTTGTCTACCTCTTGGTTATTATAGACCTTAAAAGCCATGCTCAGAAGATCTCGTTGAGGGGTCTGAGGGTCCTCATTCGCCTATATAAACTTTTTCCGAATATCCGGAGCTATTTGGAAAAAGACAAAATAGCGTTATTATCTGGATTAAATAAAAGAGGGTAGAAGTTTGCATGAGAAAGAGGTTTGGCATCTTCTGTACATTAGCATTCAAAAGAAACTTTTTAAAGTAAAAAGCATGATTCCAGGATATGAATCCCCCATATATATATATATATATATATATATATATATATATATTTAAATTTGACTTTAGTAATTACTGAAAATTAAACTATTTTATTAGCTGGGTAGTGAGAATCAGTTTGGCCTGTAACATTTGCAAAAGCAATTTGCCATTTAAATGGAAGTTTCCTAGACCCATTGTTGTCGAACCTTTGAAAAAAGAACAACAATAATTTGAGACTCAAAACCTATAAGCTGTACTTAGGAGTAACAGCTAAATGAGTTTATTCAATAGTACCTGAAGCTTGTCACAATAGTCCCGTTGGAGTGTAACTCGAGGGACAAATTAGTAAGGCAATTGGCTTTTCAGAATTTATGCGTTTTAGTTGTGTTTGTTTCAAGGCTTTTTCTACAAGCTTTAAAGCTTGCTGTCCCACAGCTGTAAGTAGCTAGGGAGAAGCTGGTTTAGCCGAGCCTTTAAGAATATCAAAAAGTGGCTTCAGTTCCCTGGTAGTTAATTTCAAGGAAGGTCTAAGCCAATTAATATTTCCTAATAATTTTTTGAAATTGTTTAAAGTTTGCAAATGATTTGTCCCGATTTCTAATTTTTGTGGGCAAATTTGTTGTCCCTCAATAATTTGTCTTAAATAAGAGAAAGGTAAATAATTGCTGTATATAAAGTCCTGATTCTTTAGAAGAATATTCTAGTTGTTGCAAAATGGTCAACACAGTGTATTTGGATGAGAAATATATTTTTGGCACAAGGTAGGACTGTTTGCCATACCTTGAGGCAAAACTTTCCACTGGTATTGCTCCACTGGAGTCTGGAAATTAAGTGAAGGAACACTGAATGCAAAATGCTTGCAATCATGAGGGCTTAAAGGAATAGTAAAAAAGCAATCCTTCAAGTCAATAATTACAAGGTGAAAATTCCGTGGAATGGCGATAGGAGAAGAGAGTTCTAGTTGGAGGGGGCCCATAATTTTGATAGTCTTATTATTGCTTTCAAATCTTGTAATAGCCTCCAGTTTTTCTGACTTCTTTATAATAGCAAATATAGGCATATTCCATGGGCTATTAAAAGGTTTAATGTGCCCAAGCTATACCTGCTCTTGTACCAATCAAGCAGCTGCCTTAAGTTTCTCCTGAGAAAGGGGCCATTGGTCTACCCATACAGGATTATCTGAAATCCAAGTAATTGGGTCTGCACAATCCGTTATTGGGGTAGCAGGAGCTACCAAGGCCCCTATGCTAAAATTTGATATCCTAATCCCCACCTTCTGGTATTGGGTGTCACTTCTGTGGAGGTAAGAATTCCCCGCTGTTCTTTTCCTAGTCCCTTAGTGCACAAAAATTCCTGATTAAGCATTTGAGTACTGACTAAACTATTAGGACTGACAAGCAATGCTCCTATGTTTTTCAAAAGATGATGTGGTACATATATACTATGGAATACTGCTCAGCCATAAGAAAGGATGACATCGGATCATTTACAACAACATGGATGGGCCTTGATAATATTATACGGAGTGAAATATGTAAATCAGAGAAAACTAAGAACTATATGATTCCATACATATATGGGACATAAAAGTGAGACTCAAACATGGACAAGAGTGTGCTGGTTACGGGAGGGGGGGGCGGTACAAAGAAAACCAGATAGAAGGTTACGGAAGACAATTTGACTTTGGGTGATGGGTATGCAACATAATCAGATGTCAAAATAACCTGGAGATGTTTTCTCTGAACATATGTACCCCATTAAAATTAATTTTAAAAAATCTTTACCCCACAAATTAAGTGGCAATCCAGGGAGCACATAAGGCTGAAAAAGTCTAGAATGACCTTTATCTTCCCATTGTAAAAAACGAGCTTTGTTGAGGGATTTACTCTGCCCTATTACCTTGTAACTCTGTGGCTGCTGCATAAGTGGGCCAGGAAGGAGGCCAGTGTAGCTTAGCAATAAAAGATACATCAGCTCCAGTATCTAAAAGTCCTTTAAGTTTACGCTCTTGTATTGTTAGTTCCATTTCAGGGCATTCCTGGCCTATTTTTTGAATCCAATAGGCAAAATTAGAGGAGCCAAATCCTCGATTCTCTTGGGGTCCCTTTTGCAGGGTTTGGCCTGAGAAGCAGAATTAGTATTCTTAAGACTATTCTTCTAACTTCCTGAAGCAGTTTGAGACAAATTCTTGAAATGACTTATTAGGGCCCTGCTTAATTTTGCTTAGTTCCTTTGTTTTACCTACCTGAGTATATAGCCTTACACATAAGACAATTTATGCACAAAAAAACGTAAGTGTAACATATAACTTTGATTAATCCTAATATTTGAATTGCTATTTGGTTCCTAACTCTGAACACATGTCACAATGCACTAACCAAATTAGTAAGTTTTTAAGATCTACATTCTATTCTATTTAAATTTAAATGAGCGCTCCTTACAACTTCTAAAATCATTTTATTTTTTCAATATTAGAACCGGCATTTCCAGTCTTTGCACACATGCAAAAACTCAATTCAGGCCTCAAAAACAGACAGACATTAAACAAAGACCTCACATACAATTACACAAATCAAGAGTGAAATCCAGGATTTTAGAGATTAGAATTTGGCTTGCTTGATCTTACGTAGAGCTATTTTAATAAGGATACATACTAAACAGAAATCTCTGTAGAAAAATTTCAAGACAGCTGTATGAGATTTGTTTAGCAACATCCAAACAGGCGCCCCCTTCACCCTCTTTCCAGGCAAAGAATAAGAAACAAAATGATAGTTCAGAAGATTGTAGTTAAAACATTGAAGAAAATCAGACCATAACAGGAAAAGCTGAAACTTTCCTAATACCTGAGGCTTCTGTCCATTCTCAAATTCTATAGTTGCTGTAACTGGTGGCTCAGATTGACTATGCTGAGATTTCTCCCGTACCTCAACTTCAGCTAAGCGGCAGACTAAGCAGCCGGAGAGATCCAGAGGCAGCCACACTGTCCTACGTTCCTTGGCCCCCAAGCCGCAAAGTACAGCAACAACTGCCAGAGAGACTGCCATTTTATTCCTCCTACCATAGTCTCCTCACACCACTGCCTTCTCAGAACTTGACCTACTTGCTCCCCTGTATCAGGAATAACCATTCCCTCCTCGGGGAACCAGGGGTACACATCTTGAACATATCGCAAAAAGCATTCTAGCTACATACCTATTCTTAGGAAAAGGTCCTCTACTTTTGACCCTAATTGTTTCGTAGCTTTTTACTCCTGATTATACTGTCCCCCAAAACTTTCTTTACTCACTGTGCACACTTGGGGAGTTAGGTCACCTGCCTTTAGTTTAGTTTTCTCGTACTCAAGTCCCTGTTTAGGTGCCACTTGCTGCGGAGCAGCACAGCTTGTAATTCTGGGTCTTGAGTGAAAATGGTGTGGAATTAAGAAAACAGACTCATTAAGAAAAAAGGATGGGATGGGGAGGTCTCTTCAATGCTGATGGCAATATCCGAGTGCCCCATAGCCCCAGTTTGCTTTATTATATAGCCATATGCAAATCAAGGAAGTCCTTGATACAAAGTTACATATCTGAGGCAAAAACGGACTCTCCCAAGGCATAAACAGAAATCCCCCTATCATGCATAAGTGAAATAAACCAATATCTGAACAAACAGAGTAAGAGGAAGGGCATGTTAATTTCTTCCAGCAATTTAAAAGCAAGCAAGTGAAGTGGGTGCAAATACTCAGCATCATAGCCAATATGGGGGTGGTGGGGGGAGAACTCAGCCCCTTGCTAAGCCTCAAATTTACAAAGGCTTTTTGCCACTCGCAGTCTACAACACCTATATTTCGGAGGCTGGCTTATTTTCCTCATTTTCTTAAACTCACAGGGTTCTCTTTGACTTGAGTTTTTCATTTGTATTATTTATAGTTGCTGTTCATTTCTTCCATGGCTATTAAAGAGAGACAATGCTCAAATTACTATTTAGCTCTTTTGATAATGCCTTCAGCCTTGTGTTTTTCTGTTAGAAAAAGTCTTTGAGAGTCAGGTTGATGCAAATGCTTGTTGCTACATGGTCCTTGGTAGTGATTAAATGATGCAGTTTAGTCCAGCTTTAAATATTCTAAGATTATAATCAAAATTCACCATAACAGCTGTTGTGTTAGAAGAAGATGCCATCCATTTTTGTTTTGTTTTTCTTATTTCACAAGTATATGTAGTTTGTCTTTCTGAAGTAATACTTAGGGATTATTGTATTAATTATTTCAGTGATTTAGTATTTTTAATTCTGAATTGTAAATTTTAGTGTGATATCTTCACCAGGGGTTTCACTTGCTTCCCTAGCCATATCCTGCAAATGAGAATTCCAGACTCGCCTCGGAAAGGGTGGATGACTACGAACATGCAAAACAATACATGAAGAACAGTCAAGTACGGTTACCTTTGGTAAGTTTAAATTTTTCAACATTATATTAAAAAATGAAAAGTTAGGAAATTATTTTACTTTACAGAATTAGGGTCCACTGGTTACAAATCAGATACATGTTAGTTGGTTTCTCCTAAGCTATGATGACATTTTATAACCGTAGAATATAGAATAAAATAATGAACTGAGAATAGAGTGCTATCTATATATGAAGCAGTAAAGATGAAAATTTATAGGCTGGTTTGAGTGTCCTTGCTATATCAGTATATCTTAATCTAATAACCTGTGGTATTCCATAGATAAAACTGGTCAGCTCATAAACTTAGATGGTGAAAAATTACATTTTCATTTTTACTGACTTTTACATGGAAGTTTACATTTTCTTATTTTGAATCCACCAAGTACCACAGTGGTATTATCTGTAGCCATGACTTTGTTATTAATAGAAATTACACTAATTTGCATAGCACATTTCTGCTGACATTTTTGAATTTGTTTATATTCATCATTTCTTTAAAATTCATTAGTTACTAGAATTGCCACTATATCTTACTAGTATTGTGTTACTATATCAAAATGTTTTTAATATTTTGATGACTATTTTAAATGTAATTTACTTCCTTTGCATAATATGTACTTTATTTTGTAGTTCCTTTGTGAAAACACAAAAAGTTTTTATTCCTTCCTACATGGCTATTTGATGTGTTGAGATAAGCATTTTTGTTTTTTTTATTTTTCAAGTAAATGTATAAGATAGATACTTTTTAAATTTTTTTTTTGTTGTTGACAGAGACAAAGAGTTAGAGGGACAGATGGGTACAGACAAACCGGAAGGGAGAGAGATGAGAAGCATCAATTATTTGTTGCAGTACCTTAGTTGTTCAATGATTGCTTTCTCATATGTGTCTTGACCAGGGGCTACAGCAGAGCAAGTGACCCCTTGCTCAAGCCAGTGACCTTTTGGGCTCAAGCCAGCTACCCATGGGGTCATGACCCCACACTCAAGCCAGCAACCTTGGGGTTTCGAACTAGGGTCCTCTGCATCCCAGTCTGATGTTGTACCCACTGCGCCACCTCCTGGTCAGGCAGATAGATGCACACTCACACACAAATACCCTCTTTACACACACAAACTTACCTTTAGTTGAGAATCAGTGGTTTAGAGAATTTAGTAGGAGGGCAAAAATGTTGAGAAGATGGTGTTATGGGTTAATCTTATTGATTTATATGTTTAGATCACAATATTTACAGTAATTTGTATATTTATAGCAAAGATAGAGTTGTTTGGATACATCAGCCCATTATTGAAAAATAAATCCATATATCTATATATGTAGATATAGATATATGTAGATATATATAGATATAGATATATACATACATACAGTTGACCCTTGAACATCATGGGGGTCAGGGGTACCAACCCCCTGCACAGTCCAATCTATGTATAACTTTTAATTCCCCTCAGATTTAACTACCAATAGCCTACTTTTGTTCAAAGCCTTACTGATAACATAAACAGTTAATTAATGCATATTTTGCATGTTATATATATTATATAAAATAGGCCAGAAGAAAGGAAATGTTATTAAAATCATAAGGAAAATAAACTTAATAGTATTTATTGAAAAGATCCATATATAAATAACTGGACCTATGCAGTCGAACCTGTGGTGTTCAAGAGTCAACTGTACTTCCATATTCAATCTGAAATTTTTTTTCTTTTTTTTTGTAATTTTAGGGAACCTTAAGTAAATCAGAATGGGAAGCTACAAGTGAGTATTCATCAGTGTAGATGTACTGACATTTTCAAAGATTGTTTTAAAGTGATCATTAAAATTGGAAAATTGTAGACTTTTTCTCAAACATATTAGGGTGTGTGTATGTATGTATTATATTTCTACACAATTCCTATATATGGCTTATTTCCCCTTTTTTGCATAGCTGTTTAGTGCCAAGAGAATAATATCTGCAGAATGTTGCTTAACTTAAACTTCTAGTAACATTCTTAAACATTCTCATTGCCTACTCATTAACTACATAGCCATCTGTATTTGATGTTTTTACCTCAGATTTCTATCGGAAGATTTGGCTTATAGAACACTTCTATCTATTTTATTTGATTCTGGCATTCAGATGTTGACAGGGAAGGCATAATAAATATTAGAACAGTTAGTGAAGGAGCATTGAGCAGACATTTTAGAGGAGTGGGCACAGCAGCCTGATAGGGAGAGAGTGAGATACCGTCTGTGGAAGAGAAATCTGAGGCCTGGCAAATCTGAGAGTCCTGTGGTTTTTCAGCAAATGGATGTTGAGGAAGTCAGGTCCCAGCGCCTCACTGTTAAGATAATGACAACATACTTGTGTGGTTGCCCTAAAGACTTAGAAGGTACTTCTCACTGTTCATTTACATACTTGCTGATAATGTTGACGATACAAGTAGTAATCAGAGACAATCCATTTGATAGACATTGAGTATTGACTTATATAAAGTTTTATGAAAGGCCTTTAAGGAATAAAAAAGTAAACAAGTTATATACTCTCCCTTCCATAAATACACTATCTAGTGGAAGAAACAGACAGGAGTAAACACACTAGCTCGGCAACCAGTTCTAAAGCTAAATTTACTCTACTGGGAAAAATAGGTGAAAGAGAGGTTAATGAAAACTTGTGGAACCTGAGGAATAATAATACGTGATATTATCAAGTGTTTATAACATGTGCCCAGGCATTATTTTAAGCTTTTCATGTGTTTAACTCACTTAATTCTCACAATTTTATGAGAAGGCTACTGTTTATATATCTACTTTTTCACAGGTGAGAAAGCAGGGAAGTAACTTGGCTAAGGTTACAGAGCTAATGCAGGCCTGTGGAAGCCTACATGAAAGGGAAATTGCTCAGGACTAGCTTAGTTGGATCGAGAGGAGAAGGAAAGAGGACAGATGGGTCAGTGTTTTGAGCTTGTCTCAGAACATTGGTATCCTTAGTAGACATGGGATTGGAAGCTGCGTTCAAGAGTTATGTGATCTTTGGCACCTGAGACGTGTGCATAAACTCACACATTTTATTACTTTCCCCAAACTGGAGATGGGATAGCTATCTAACGTATGCCACCAGTCCCAGAGTACAGTGTGAGGGCAAACAGCTTTGGTCGAAGGCCATGATGATGTGATGGCTATAGCTTATAGTTGTATTTTTATATAATTGTTGACTTTAGTGATACCATACCAATGAATTAGATCGCCTCAGTCAGTTGAGGAGGAGATGGATTAGAGGTGTGAAAAACAGTATGAAAGGAGCAATGGCCTAATTGCAGCCAGGATCACTCACTCAGCTTTTTGATAAGGTACACTTTTCTAAACTGGGGGGTGGGGGGGCTTTGTGGGCTGGAAAGCCTCTTGCCTGGTGTCACAGTCTAACAAATGGACGAAGTTATATTTTGAACTCTTGCTGGTTTAATCATTGAGCTTGCATTACCTCTCACTGCTGCTCCTCTAGAAGGTGCTTTAATTGTTAAAAGAGAGAGTTATTGCTTTTAGAAGTGGTTTAATATTTGTTTTCTTTAAATCCCAATGGAATGCCTGTGAAAAGAGGTATTTTTAAAAAATATTTATTCATTTTAGATAAGAGAAAGAGAGAAGGGGGGAGGAGCAGGAAGCATCAACTCCCATATGTACCTTGACCAGGCAGGCGCAGGGTTTCGAACCAGTGACCTCAATGTTTCAGGTTGACGCTTTATCCACTGCGCCACCACAGGCCAGGCAAGAGGCATTTTTATATGAGTGAGACTTTCAGAATGTTTTGAGTTGGAAAGGACAGCTACTAATTGCTTCTCTGAAATTCAACATGGCATCTTAGTGATTTTAAATGACCCTTGATGAGGGCAGGACAGGACTTCTAGGTTATTTGCAGTGGTTATTGATGTTTTGGGGTGGGTTGGGCAGTGTGCACTTTACCCTTGGAGTGCAGGGTAAGGTTAAGTATTGCTGATCTGTTCTAAATCTCTTATGAAGATTTAGACTACTTTGCTTCTTTATCTGCTAGAAGAATCTACAATGTTGATGGTTATCTTGCCAGTTTTCTTCTGTTCACCTGTTTATACTGCCAGCCATGTATCAGTGCTCCTAAAAAAAATATCAGGGAACTAGCAGATAAGGAGTAGAGAATTACATGGACAGGGTAGTGTTTTGGAAAAACTGGTGTGATGGTACTCCTGTACAGCTGGGTCGAAAGGACAAAAAGCTGAAGGATCACTAGGATGTTAAATAGTCTACCATCCTTCATCTGTTCCCTGTTCAAAAGTTAACTCAAGGAGCAAGGACTCCAAGGTTCACGGCCTGTTACAACTAGTTGAATGAATGTCCTGGTACACACCCTGAACATTTTCTTGTGATGTTTTGAGGATGTCATCTTTTCAATTATTTTCTTACCATAAAATCTATTGGTCTTTTATTAGAAGATGTTGTAGGTAGGTTTGAATTTCAGTATGATTCAGAATAGAGAACCTTAGCTGCATCTAGATGTCTTTGAGTGAAAACATGAAAGCAGAAGAGTGTTCCTTTGGGTCTCGATTCAAGGAGGAGTATCACTGTTGGGGTCAGATTAACATCTCCAAGCATTACTTAAGATAGTAGCTTTTGGCTCACTTTCCTTACCAGGCCTTACAACACAACAATTCGATCATTGGAATTTTAACATGTCTGTTATATATATTCCTTATAATTCTTACAATTATTTTTTCTGAATAGAGTACTTATTCTACCTATCTTGCTCTGAGTAAAAAAAAAAGAGAGGTTATAAGATTATTATACTCTTAAATTTTTTTATCTTAAATTGTTCTTAGAGACATTTTTCACCAAATTATAAATAGGATTGATATTGTTTTGTTTACCCTGAGGATATGAGAAACCAAACTCTTAACTTTTATTTATTTTCTTTTTAGGTATTTACTTGGTTTTTGCATTTGAGAAGCAGCAGTGAGAACCAGAATGGCTGTGTTCCATCTTACACAGATTTATATGATCCACCTTAAATTTGACAACTTTGTTTGTTTAATTATTCTAAGTGTACAGGATGCTGCTGTAATCTTCAGTGTATACATTCAGTATTTGCTGTCTGTGACAGATGAACTTGTGTGTGTATATGTGTATAAGAATGAGTTGGGACCTTTGTCTTTAAAAATATATTTTTAATGTTCTAAGAATTTCATTTGTCTCTCTTAGCTCATAAAAATTATAATATGACTTGTTAAAGCTGCTGAACTCTTTCCACAGTTCTCTGATTTGTTCATTCTGTTTACAGTATTGAATTTATTACAGTTGCAGGATTGATGAGGGAGTGTGCTGGTTTGCAGGCGTGTGCTCTCATTTCCATAGTTTAATTATATGGTGTTTTTCAAGATTAAATGGATTGTATTTCTGTACAATTGAATGTAAGTGTTCAATATCTATTGCTAAAGTTATAAGTTTGAAACTAAATTTTAGATGACCATAATAGTTATTTACCTAGAATTTTAGCCAGTTGTTTCATTTTGTTATAGATAGTACCTACTTTATTTGCTTAACATGATGCAGTTCTAGAACTGAAGAGACTATTTTGGATGCCAGCCTAGAATTGCTTTTTATTTTGGGGATTTCTCAAGAATTTCCTACCATACCAATTAATGTTTTTAGGTATCAAGAGTGCAATTAGATTTACCTTTCTCCATTGAACAGAAATGCCATAGTTGCTTTTTCTCAAGATATAATGAGAACCTCTCCCATGTAAACCTGTTACACATTATCCTCAGATTTAGATATGGAACTGCAGTCATAGGATGTGATTGTGGAAACTAGCCGAAAGATTTACGATTAAGTCTCCTCATGTTAGATCTAGGTTACTGGTACTGTACATCCATTACTCCCTTCAACCCAGCTTTCTTTTTCTCAGTTGCAATGTTGTTCTTTGCATAGTAGGATCCAGCGTCTCATCACCAGTCAGAACTTGTGTTTGCCATTTCAAAACTGTTATTGTCATCCCTGGCTTCTTGTTTGACTCCTCTTGCAAAGCTGACTGCTAGGTGAACTGTTGTCCTTACAATCACTGTTTAGAAAAATGACCAAGTTTTAGATGTAGTAAAAACTTAAAGTCAAAACAGAGTAATTATTGCATATTCTTCTAAAAATAAGTTCCATAAAGCATGTTTACAAAGACAATTTCTTTAATTATCTGAGTACTTGTTTAAAAGATATAGTTCTCAATTTTTTCATATACTGTATGTTTGTATGTTGTTCATGGCGTTGCAGTAGCAAATCTTCTAGCAAGAAACATGCGTTACCTAATTTCTGTTTCTTCTGCAATCTGTCAACTTCCAAACTGTTACCAGCATATAAAATTGATTCTTTTTGCCTTGGTGGTGGTAGTCATAAGTCATTTGGGGAAATAAATAACAGTACTTTTTTTTTTTTTTTGGTGGGTGCTGTTAGCTAGTTAAGGTTTTGCAATGGTGCCGAGGGTACAAAGATGGTGAGCTGTTAGTACACTGCTCACAAAAATTAGGGGGTGTTTTAGTGCTTCATATTTATTCTGAAACATTCCCTAATTTTTGTGAGCAGTATATTATAAATCCAAGTTCATTTTATTTCTGGAGGAAGTACCAGAAAGTATTGTGGAAGTTCAGTAAAACATGAAAAGCTTCCTTTTTATTTCTATCACTATTCTCATTTAATGGTCTTGATTAATTCTAACTAAATAAAACATTTTTAGCCTCTTTCTGCTCTTTCTACTTCATGGGTAATTTGGGGAAAAGATGAATTCCCCAAAGAATGGAGTAGTTGTTGGTAATACAAAGCAGAGAGAAAAGGAAGGTCCAGGGTGTGGGTAGAAAAGAGCATCCTGAATGGATGGAGCCCATCTCCAGGGTCTGAGCAAGCTGTCATATAAGCAGGAGAGGTGCAGAGTCACCTGAGAGTGTGGATTCCAGAAGTTACCCTTGCCCTTGAGCTTAGTTAAAGCCTCATTGCCTTCTCTGTGCTTCCCTCCACTCCCCAGTGTCTCTTGCTGCAATTAAGTGTCTGGCCAGTGACTCAAGAATAACTGTTAGGAAAGGTGGCCCCGGACTGCCATCAACAAGGCAGAAGCTGGTAGACCTCCCCGCCCCCCGTCCCCCCTGCACACACACATGTACACACTGCTGTAATCTGAACATTTGGTGATTTTCGTTCAAAACTTGTAACTGTTAGAAAGGGAAGGGTATGCTTTTCCCTGTCAAGTCAGAGATGTAAGTGGTTCATGGGAATGACTGCGTAGCACTCCCAGACCTGCTATTCAGTTGGTCCTCTGAGGATGAAAGTAAAAATGAGTATCAAATCAGCCATTTGTGGAAAGAACACAGAGATCAGAAGGATTGATCTAGGGACATGACTGTATTGTGGTATAACTGAGAATGCTCAAATTGCATTCTTTAGACCTAGAATATGCTAAAGGGAAGGTGATAGTTGAATATTGAATATTTCTGGGAGATAACCTGACCAATTCCAGCTGCATTCAAAGTGGTGGTATCCTAACCTATGGACAGTAGGTAGCCTGTAGGTAATCACTCTGCAGATTCTAGTGACTCCCCAAAGAAATTTGCTTTCAGGGAGAGAAGGCATTGATTAGAGACTTCTATTAGCTAATCCTTGTAATTATCAGTACAGTTTCCTAGCACTCCCTCCCCCCAAAGTTGGAAATTGAGGAAATATGATTGTCTAAATTTATGTTAATAGCTTTAAGGGCATTAGAGCAGAGGTGTACAAAGTGAGATAGTCTTTGAGGCAAGGTGCAGTGTTGATCATCATTAGGCAGAAAAGGCGTCAGCTATCAGATCTCCAGTTCTCTGGTTCTATTAGCTCTTCTGGAAATTCATTCTTTAGCCTTTATTAGCATATTGCCATTTTGTTTAATATGTCTTCAGGTGTCCTTCTAATGAACATTTGGCTCTGTCTGCCTTTTGGGATAAAATGCCAGTGTGAATATTCTAGTGAATATTCAATAGAACATTTTTCACTGTTCATAAAATGACTTTGCTGTTTACCTCAGGCTTTGTATGTATCACAAGCCAATCACTGACAACGTCTCTGGGTTTTCAAAATCAAGATCAGATCCAAGAACCAGGCTGTATAAAAGAACACCCAAATGCCTGTGACATCTACTGGCTCTTTGGTCAACTAGGAAGCATAGGTATATAATGTCATCACCTCCCTAATTGCTATTATAACAAATGCCACACACCTCATAAGAAGTTTCTTTATTTTCTGCTTTCTAACTGAGCATCATTCCTGGTTTTTTAAGGTAATACATGGTAGTGGGTGCTATACTTATTTATTTAGTGATAGACTTCTTTAGCAAGTATAAATGGGGCTGGGACAGCCAACTCCTCTACCTTGTGTCCTCAGTTCCTCCTCTACTTCCATAGCCTGAAGCACGCGTGCCTGCTCCTGTCTGCAGTGCCGAGCAAGTATGGGACACCTAGGAGTCCTCGCCTCGGCCTGCCTGGGAGACTTAGGGTCAGTCCCACAGCCGTCTGCTCCCTGAATTCCTGGGCCCTGTTTCCTTGGGGACAGCATAACTTGGATATAATCAAGTTGACAGCTCACATTAAGCTGCTGTCAATCATTTTTTCCAACTTTTGTATGTAATTCATTTTGATTCTTGTAACAACTGTATGAGGTAAAGATAGTGATAATTATTTTAATGAGGAAACTGAGGCACAGAGTATACAAACTTGCCCAAGGCAGAGCCAAGATTTGAATATTCCACATCCCTCAAGTCAGGCTTGTGTTTCAGTTACATGTTTTTTCTATATTCCTCCAGCAGTGTTAAAAAGGCTCAGATGACTCCTTGCCCATCCACTACCTAAAAGTTGAAATGGTAACTATTGGAACACTCCATCCTTTTTATTCAAAACTTAGATACTTATTTAAATGTTCCCTGAGAGGAGCATTTACTCTTGAGTAAAGCTTTGGGACAGAGAAAGCAGGACATCTAGGTACTAGAGGAAGAAGGGAAGGAGTATAATCAGGCAAAAAGACAGACTTGATTTCATATTTTGGTAGACCTCCTTTAGCAACCAGACCTGTAGCAAATCTAGAGTAGAGTGTATGTTAAGGGGGTGAAGGGGTGCTTCTCTTCCTACCCTCACTGAAAGTATCGGGAGTTGAGAGTGCAAATGTGAGCGAGTGTAGCCAAGGGAAGAGTCCAAAAGAAATAATCATTTCTGCAGTTCATTATACAAGCTGAGGCAAATAATTTTAACTTTTTATTGAAGTGTAATTGGCTTTTCACAAATGAAATATGAAATACCACCTGAGCCCAGATCATCAATGTTACCAGCACCCTGGAAGCCACTCTCACGCTCCCTTTCAGTTACTATCTCCCCAAGGATAACTGCTATCCTATTTTTTTTTTTTTTAATGACAGAGAGAGAGGGACAGACAGGAGGGGAGAGAGATGAGAAGCATCAATTCTTTGTTGCAGCACCATAGTTTATTGATTGCTTTCTCATATATGCCTTGACTGGGAGGAGGGGGCTCCAGCAGACCGAGTGACCCCTTGCTCAAGCCAGCGATCTTGGGCTCAAGCTGGTGAGCCTTGCTCAAACCAGATGAGCCCGTTCTCAAGCTGGTGACCTTGGGGTTTCCAACCAGGGTTATCTGCATCCCAGTCCGATTCTCTATCCACTGAGCCACTGCCTAGTTAGGCACTACCCTAATTTCTAAGAGTAGATTATTTTTGTCTGGCTTGGGACGTTATGCAAATAGAATAAAACAGTTTGTATTCTTTTGTATTTATTTGCTCAACATTTTGTGGGGTTTTTGCATATAATTGTTCATGGTTTGATTCATGGCTCTTTAGTATTCCACTGCATGAATAAACCACATATTATTTATTTGATGGATGTTTGCTTCATTCTCAGTTTGGGAACAATTATTAATAGTACTGCTTTGAATATTCTTGTACATGAATTTTGGTACACAGTTCTGCCTAAGAGTGGAATTGCAGGGTTGCAGTACATACAATATTTTCAGCTTTACTGCTGAACCGTTTTCTCAAGTTCCAGTTGTCCTACAGTTTTGCTAACACTTGATGGTGTCATTCTTTTCCATTTTATTTTAGCAGGTATTATTTCAGTGTGACTTTATGTTCATTATTAGCAAGATTGAGTACATTTTATATATGCTTAGTGGTGTTTTTTATTCTATTTTGATTTGAATTTGTTGGGGTGACACTGGATGACATACAGGTTTCAGATGCTCAATTCTACAACACATCTCTATACTGTACTGTGTGTTCACCCCTCCAATTCAAGTCTTTATCCATCACCATTTATGCCCCCTATAACTTCTTTCACCTCCCCCACTTCCCCTGGCACTCACCACACTGTTGTTCATGTCCATGAGTTTTTCCTTTTTTGTCTTTTCTTGCTCAGTCCCAACAACCCCTCACCCAAACGCCACCCCCAACCCCCAACAGCTGTCAGTTTGCTCTCTCTCTCTATGGGTCTGTCTCTATTTTGCTTGTTAGTTCCTTTTGTTCATTAGATTCCACATGTGTGAAATCATATGGTACTTGTCTTCCTCTGACTGGCTTATTTGGCTGAGCATAATGATCTTCAGGTACATCAACGCTGTGTAGAAGGTAAGATTTTCTTCATTTTTATGGATGTGTAATATTCCGTTATATGAATGTACCACAGCTTTTTTATCCACTCATTTACTGACGGGCACCTGGCAGTTTCCAGATCTTGACTATTGTAAATAATGCTGCAGCCTGACTAGTGGAGGCACAGTGGATAGAGCATTAACCTGGGATGTGGAGGACCCAGGTTCAAAACCCTGAGGTCCCCACTTGAGGCAGGCTTTTTGGGCTTTCATGCAGGCTCCCCAGCTTGAGCATTGGGTCACCAACTTGAACATGGGATCATCAACGTGAGCCCAACATTAGTGGCTTGAATAAGGGGTCACTAGTTCAGCTGGAGAACCTCAGTCAAGGCACATATGAGAAACCAATGAACAAGTAAGTAAAGCAACGCAACTTCAAGTTGATGCTTCTCACCTCTCCCATCCCATCTCTCTTGCAAAAAAATAAAAATAGTGCTACAATGAGCATAAGGATACATATGTTCTTTTCAATTAGTGTTTGGGGATTCTTAGAATATGTTCCTAAATGTGGGGTCGCTGTGGCAAAAGGCATTTGCATTGTAATTTTTGTAGAAGTAATTCCATACTCTTACTTTATTTTCCACAGTGGCTGTACCAGTCTGCATTTCCATCAGCAGTGCACAAGGGTTCCCTTTACTCCATGCCCTCACAAACCCTAGTGGTTTGTTCATTTATTGATGATAACAGTTCTGACCAGTGTGAGGTGATGTCTCATTGTGGTTTTAATTTGCGTATTTTGATGATCATGACATTGAGCATCTTTTCATATCTATTGGCCATCTGTATGTTCTCTTTAGAAAAGTGTCTATTCAGGTCCTTTGTCTACTTTTTAATTGGATTGTTTCTTTTTCTGGTGTTGAGTTTTATAAGTTCTTTATAAATTTTGGTTATTAATCCCTTATCAGATGTATCGGTGAATATGTTCTCCCATTCAGTGGGTTGTCTTTTCATTTTGTTGATGGTTTCCTTTGCTGTGCAAAACCTTTTTAGTTTGATATAGTCCCATATGTTTATTTTTTCTTTTGTTTCCCTATCCTTAGGAGCTATATCAGAAAAAAATTGTTGCTACTAGAAGTGTCCAAGATTCTACTGCCTGTGTTTTCCACAATTTTTATGGTTTTGAGTCCAATATTTAAGTCTTTAATTTATTTTGAGTTTATTCTTGCATATGGTGTAAAAAGGCAGTCTAGTTTCAATGGTGGGTTTCAAATAATTTAACAACCAGTTCTCTGCCCTGATGACCATTTTAAGTATGAAAAAAAATACCAAAACTTAGTTTATTATTTCATGCATTTAATACTTAAATAATAACAATAAAAGAGGTACACAAAACCAGATTGTTATAAAAAAGAGTTTTAAAATTTGATGAAAAAACATTAAATAGTACCTGACAAACAATAAAACTATTATTTAAGATATTTCCATATTACTTCTTTTTTAAAAATTTTTATTTATTCATTTTAGAGAGGAGAGAGAGAGAAGGGGGGAGGAACAGGAAACATCAATTCCCGTATATGCCTTGACCAGACAAGGCCAGGTTTCGAACCAGCAGCCTCAGCATTTCAAGTTTGATGCTTAATCCACTGCACCACCACAGGTCAGCCTCCATATTGCTTCTTGATTGGCATCCTCATTGGCAATTTTTTTCACCTATGGATGTAATGACTACAGGTGCTTAGAATAATACACTGTTGTGCAGGTGAACGTTAAAGAAAAGTAAGGAATGTAAATTTGTAATTTCCACATTGAGTGGCTGCCCAGGTGCCCACCTTAGTGAAAACCCTGGTTACAAGTGCCATTTTAACAACCAGTTTGCCAAACTCAACAAAAAATTAGGTATTGGTTCTGACAAACTGGTGTGAACCAGCTTTGCCTCAAGTTAACATCCCTGAAGGACAGTTGTCTTTAAATGTCCCCTGCACAACAGGAATGCCAATAGGAAAGTCTGGAGAAGGGTGTGTTTGCCACACAGGGCCCTCCATAAAGAATAGAGCTGCCATTTGTTTGCTCTACCTTTCATATTTGAAAAATGTTTTGCCCAATTACTGCACTTATAAACAGCACTTTTCTGTGTCCATGACAAGATATAATACTGTGTCAGTGTTATATCTCACCTATGTGTGAAGTCATATAGTTATTTGCTTTTTCTATCTTACTTATGTCACTTAGCATAATCTCAAAACCCATCCATATTGTAAATGACCATGTATCATTTTTAATGGCTTGTAATATTTCATTGTATATATCTACAGTACACATCTTCTTTATTCGATCTTCTATCAAGGGGCACTTTGGTTGTTTCCATGTCTTGGCCACTGTGAATAATGCTGCGGTGAACATGGTGGTGCGTGTGTCTTTGTGTACCAATGTTTTTGAGTTTTTTAGGTAGATTCCCAGTACTGTATAGGGATTGCTGGGTCATATAGTATCTCTGTTCTTAATTTTTTGAGGCATCACCATACTGTCTTTTTGTTTACATTTCAACCAGCTGTGAATGAGGATTACTTTTCTCCACAGCCTCTCTAACACTGGTTATTACCTGTCTTGTTGATAGCTGCCAATCTAGCAGGTGTGAGGTGGTATCTCATTGTAGTTTTGATTTGCGTTTCTTGAATAGTTAGTGAAGATGAGCATCTTTTCATATATCTATTTCTTTTTACGTCTTCATGAGAGAAGTGTCTGTTTAGGTCCTCTCCCCATTTTTTTATTTTGATTGTTTGCTTATTTTTTGTTGAACTTTGTGAGTCCTTTATATAGTTTGTGTATTAATCCATTGTCAGAGCTGTTGTTTGTGAATATCAACTCCCATTTGGTGGGCTGCCATTTTACATTATTTTTTTCTGTTTAGAAGCTTTTTGAATTACTTTCTGTGCATGGTATCAAACTGTAGTCAAGTTTCATTCTTTTGCATATGGCTTTTCAATATTCTCAGCACCATTTATTGAAGAGGCTTTTTTCCTCCATTCTGTGTTTTTGGCTCCTTTGCTGAGGATTATTTGCCCATATATATGTGATTTTATTTCTGGGCTCTTGATTCTGTTCCATTGGGCTGTATGTCTGTTTTTCTGCCAATACCATGCTATTTTGATTATCATGGATGTATAGTATAATTTGAAGTCAGGTAGTATGATAATTCTACCTTCATTCTTTTTTCTCAGGATTGCTTTGGCTATTCAGGGTCTTTTATAGTTCTATATAAATATAATTTTATTGTTCTATAACTTTAAAAAATGACTTTGGGATTTTAATGGGTTTTGCATTAAATCTGTACATTGCTTTGGGTAATATGGCCATTTTAACTGCGTTGATTGATCTTCCAATCCACATAGGATATCTTTCCATTTCATTGTCTTTAAAATTTTTTTTTAAATAGTGCTTTGTGGTTTTCAGTATATAGGTCCTTCACATTCTTTGTTAAATTTACTCCTAGGTTTTTGTGTGTTTTTTTGTAAAGGAATTTTTCAGTTCATTTTTTCAGATTTTATTGTTGGCATATAGCAAAGTAGTAGACTTTTTTATATTCATTTTTGTATTCTGCAAGTTTACTGTATTTGTGTTTCTAATAGTTCTCTTTGGTGGAATTTTAAGGGGTTTCTATACACAGAATTATGTCATCAGCACAAAATGATACATTTACTTCTTTCCCAATATGCCTTTTACTTCTTTTTCTTGCCTGATTACTGTGGCTAAGACTTCCAAAACTATGTTGAATAAGAGCAGTAAGAGTGGGCATTTGTATCTTGTTTCTTATTTTAGTATTTCATCATTGAGTATGATATTGGCTGAGAGTTTGTCATACATGGCCTTTTTTTATGTTGAGATACTTTCCTTTTATACTCATTTTATTGAGTGTTCTAAACATAAGTGGATGTTGTATCTTACCGAATGCCTTTTCTTCATCTGTTGATAAGATCATTTGATTTTTGTTCTTTGTTTCATTGATATGGTATATTACATTGATCAATTTGCATATGTTGAACCCTCCTTGTGCTCCTGGAATAAATTCCACTTGTTTGTGATGTGTTATTATTTTATGTATTATTGTATTTGACTTGCTAGTATTTTGTTTAGGATTTTTGCATCTGTATTTATTAGAGGTATTGGTCTGTAGTTTTCTTTTTCTGTGTTGTTCTTGCCAGATGTTGGTATCAGAGTTATGTTGGCCTTATAAAATGTGTTAGGAAATATTGCCTTTTCTTCAATATTTTGGAAGACTTTGAGAATGATAGGTACCAAATCTTCTTTAAATGTTTGGTAGAATTCACTAGTGAAGTCATCTGATCCTGGACTTTTATTTTCAGGGAGGTTTTTGGTAGTTGTTTCTATTTCCTCATTGTTTAGATTTTCTACGTTTTTATGACTCAGTCTAAGTAGATTCTGTAGTTCTAGGAACTTACCGATTTCTTCTAGATTGTTTAATTTAGTGGCATGTAGTCTTTCGTAGTATTCTGATATGATTCTATATCTGTGATGTCTGTAGTACAATCTCCTTTCATTTCCAATTTAGTTTATATGAGTCATTTCTTTTTTTCCTTAGTGGTCTGGCCAAAGGTTTGTCAATTTTAATGATCATTTCAAAGAACCAGCTCTTTGTTATAGTAATTTTTTTTAATCTGTGGTATTGATTGATTTTATTTAGAGAGGAAGAAGAAGAGAGAGACAGGAACGATCATCCTGTATGTGCTCTGACCATGGATCAAATTGGCAACTTCCACGCTTTCAGACAATGCCCCAACCAACTGAGCTCTCTGCCAGGCCATATTTCTTTAATAGTTTTTATTCTTTATTTTATTTAGTTCTCTAATTTTTATTTCCCTTTTTTTCCTGACTCTGAGTTGCTTTTGTTCTTCTTTTTCTAGTTCTTTACAATGTAATGTTAGGTTGTCTACTTGGGATCTCTTTTGTTTCTTAAGACAGACCTATAATGATATAATTTTTTTATTGCTTTCTCTGTATCTAAGTTTTGTTATGTCATGTTGTCATTATAATTTTTCTGTATATATCTTTTAATCTCTGCTTTTATTTCTTCTTTGCTCCAATCATCTGTAAAAGTGTGTTGTTTAATTTTCACGTTTTTGTGGGTTTCTTTATTTTCATTTTGCAGTTGAATTCTAATTTTAGAACATGATGATCAGAGAATATGCTTTGTATAATTTCACTCTTCTTGAGTTTGTTGAGGCTAGTTTTCTGGCCCAACATATGTGTCATCCTCAAGAATGTTCCATGTGCACTGGAGAAAAACGTATAATATGAAGTTCTGGGATGAAAAGTTCTATAAATGTCAATTATGTCAATTTGGTCTAGTTTATCACTTAAGGCCAATACTTTTTTTTATTCTGTTTGGATGATCTATCTGGAACTGTCAATGGACTATTGACATCTCCAACTATGATTGTTTTTGTCTGTTTCTCCTTTTATTTCTGTTAGTAGATTTATATATTTTGGTGCCCCCTGATTTGGTGCATATATATTAAGAAGTGTTATGTCTTCTTGATATAGTGTCCTCTT
The DNA here is from genome assembly GCA_037038555.1 of Rhynchonycteris naso. NCBI lineage: Eukaryota > Metazoa > Chordata > Mammalia > Chiroptera > Emballonuridae > Rhynchonycteris > Rhynchonycteris naso. The sequence continues at coordinate 194,284,908 of CM072999.1, read as the reverse complement.
ATCATTATAAAATGTTCATCTTTGTCTCCCGTTTTCTTGGTTGTCTTGAAATTGGTATTGTCAGATGTAAATATGGGTATTCCTGCTTTCCTTTGGGTATTATTTGTTTGAAAAATCATTTTCCAATCTTTCACTGTAAGTGTACTTTTGTCTGTGTAGATTAGATGTGTTTCCGAAGGAAGTATGTGGTTGGGTTTTGTTTTTGATTGGCTTCTCAGAGAATCTTTATTGGTGAGTTCAGTTCATTTACATTTAGGGTAATTATTGACATATGAGAATTTCTTATAGCTATTTTATGTTTTGTGTTCTGGTAGCTCTGTGTCTTCTTTGGTTCTTCTCTTTTGTGTTTCTGTCACTTATTTTTGTTTGCTAGTATTCCATACATTTCTCTCTCTCTCTCTCTCTCTCTCTCTTTCTCTTTCTCTCTCTTTTGTTAAGCAATGTGTTTCAGTAGTAGATTTTTCATGGGTTGTTACCGTTAAGTTATTAAGAAAAAATGTTTTATATATACACGAGTCCTTTGTCTTATGAGTGCTTCTGCACTTCATCCTCTTTAGCTATTTCAGAACTTTGTTCTCTCCCCTTTTATGTTATTGTTGTCACAGATTATCCTTGTTTGTATTGTAAACTTGTTGGGGCTTTTACTTGTAGTTTTATTTTGTTTTGTTCTTTATATCTAATCACTTAACCCCCTTGAATATTTCCTGCAAAGGGAGCTTTATGGTGCTAAATTCCCTTTTGTATTTTTCAATAAGTATTTATTTTACCTTTGCATTTCAAGGGTAATTTTGATGGGTATAGTATTCTTGGTTGGTAATTCTCTTTTAGTACTTTGAAAGTTAGTAGGGTTTCTCTCTTCTAGCTTGTAGGGTTTCAGCTGAGAATCCAATGATTGGCCTTCCTTTATATGCTATTTTCTTCTTTTATAGCTGCCTTGAGGGTTCTTTGTCATTAATTTGTTTTTTGTGACAGAGACAGAGAGAGGGACAGATAGGGGCAGATAGGAAGGGAGAGAGATGAGAAGCATCAATTTGTTACAGCTCCTTAGTTGTTCATTGATTGCTATCTCATATATACCTTGACCAGGGAGGGAGGGCTACAGCAGTCTTGAGTGATCCCTAGTTCAAGCCAATGACCTTGAGCTTCAAACAAGTGACCTTTGGGCTCAAGCCAGCAACCATGAGGTTATGTCTATGATCTCACACTCAAGCCAGTGAACTGATACTCAAGGTGGATGAGCCCACTCTCAAGCCAGCGACCTCAGGATTTCAGACCTGGATCCTCTGCATCCCAGTCCAATGCTCTATTCACTGCACCACTTAATAAAAACAGGCATATAGATCAATGGAACAGAACAGAGAACCTAGAAATAAATCCACACCTATATGGACAATTGATATTGGACAAAGGAGGTAAGAGCATACAATGGAGTAAAGACAATCTCTCTAACAAATGGTGTTGGGGCTTGATCAGGCAGTGGTGCACTGGATAGAGCGTCGGACTGGGATGCGGAAGACCCAAGTTCGAAACCCTGAGCTCTCCAGCTTGAGCGCGGGCCCACCTGGCTTGAGCTAAAGCTCATCAGCTTGGACCCAAGGTCGCTGGCTCCAGCAAGGGGTTGCTCAGTTTGCTGAAGGCCCGCGGTCAAGACACATGTGAGAAAGCAATCAATGAACAACTAAGATGTTGCAATGAAAAACTGATGATTGATGCTTCTCATCTCTCTCTGTTCCTGTCTGTCTTTCCCTATCTATCCCTCTCTCTGACTCTCTCACTGTCCCTTAAAAAAATGTAAATAAATAAATAAATGGTGCTGGGAAGATTGGACAGCTACCTGCAAAAAAATGAAACTAGACCACCAACTTACACCATTAACAAAAATAAATTCAAAATGGATAAAGGACTTAAATGTAAGTCGTGAAACCATAAGCATCCTAGAAGAAAACATAGGCAGTAAGCTCAACAACATCTATTGCAACAATATATTTGCTGATTTATCTCCATGGGCAAGTGAAATAAAAGTCAGGATAAACAAATGGAACTATATCAAACTAAAAAGCTTTTGCACAGCTAAAATGAACAGACAATATGAACAGAATAAAAAGACAAACCACACAATGGGAGAACATATGCAACAATACATCTGATAAGGGGTTAATAACCAAAATTTATAAAGAACTTGTAAAACTGAACATCAGGAAGACAAACAATCCAATCAAAAAATGGGCAAAAGAAATGAATAGGCACTTCTCCAAAGAGGACATACAGATGGCCAATAGGCATATGAAAAAGTGTTCAATATCACTAGTCATTAGAGAAATGCAAATTAAAACCATAATGAGATTCCACCTCACACCAGTCAGAATGGTGCTCATGAACAAACAACACATGATAGGTGCTGGTGAGGATGTGGAGAAAGGGGAACCCTCCTGCACTGCTGGTGGGAATGCAGACTGGTGCAGCCACTGTGTACAACAGTATGGAGATTCCTTAAGAGATTAGAAATGGAACTGCCTTTTGACCCAGCCATCCCACTTTTAGAAATATATCCCAAGGACACCATATCACTCACTCAAAAAAAGAAATGCGCCCCCATGTTTATGGCAGCATTGTTCACAATAACGAAGATCTGGAAATAGCCCAAGTGTCTGTCAGTGGACGAGTGGATTAAAAAGCTGTGGTACACACACACCACACAATGGAATACTATGGGGCCACGAAAAAGGAAATATTACCTTTTGCAACAACATGGATGGACCTGGAAACTGTTATGTTAAGTGAAATGAGCCAGGCATAGAAAGAAAAATATCAAATGACCTCACTCGTTTGAGGAATCCAGGGAACAATGTGAACTGAGGAATGGAATTAAGCCTGAAGGGAAGCGGGAGGGAGCTGTTGAGAGGGGGGTAAGAGAGGTATTGAGGGGAATATGGAGGGGGGGGACAGGGGATTCGTTCAGGGAGACACTAGAATCTATGTAAACACAATGAATGAATGAGTGAATGAATGAATGAATGAAACTAAGAAAATCTCATTTGCTATTGCAGCAAACATAATGAGACCCTAGGAATAAATTTAACTCAGGAAGGTAAAACATTATAATGTTTTACCTGGAATAATAAGATTGAAGAAAGAAATTGAGGAAGATATAAATAAGTGGAAGCATATACTGTGTTCATGGAAAGGAAGAATTAACATTATTTAAATGTTTATACTACCCAAAGCAATCTACAGATTCAATGTATTTTTTTTTTATTTAGTGAGAGGAGGGGAGACAGAGTGCCCCACAACTCCCGCATGTGCCCCAACTGGGATCCACCCAGCAAGCCCACTAGAGGTTGGTGCTCTGCCCATCTGGGGCATTGCTCCTGCTCAGCAACTGAGCTCTTCTTAGCACCTGAGGTGGAGGCCATGGCACCATCCTCAGTGCCCGGGGCCAGCTTCCTCCAGTCAAGCCATGGCTGCAGGAGGGGAAAAGAGAGAGAGATGGGAGAGGGGGAGTGGTAGAAAAGGTGGATGCTTCTCCTGTGTGCCCTGACCAGGAATCAAACCAAGGACACCCACACACTGAGCTGATGCTCTACCACTGAGCCAACAAAGTGGGGTAATGCAATTCTTATTAAAATATTGATGGCATATCCGACAGATCTAGAAACATTCCAAAAATTTCTATGGAACCAAAAGGAACCTGATGGGCTTAGCAATTTTGCAAAAGAAGAACAATTGGAGGAATTACATTACTTGATATCAAACTACACTACAAAATTATAGAAATAAAAACAGCATGGTAGTGGCACATGAACAGGCATATTGATTTACGGAACAGAATAGGGAGCCCAGAAATAAACCCATACCTTTATGGTCAATTAATATTTGACAAAGGATGCAAGAGAATACAATGGAGTAAAAACAGTCTTCAATAAATGATGTTGGGAAAATTGGACAGGTACATGCAAAAAAATGAACACCAACTTACATACACTGTACACAGGAATATGCCGAAAATAGATTAAAATGTAAGTTGTGAAACCATAAAATTCCTAGAAAAAAACAGTCTGGCAAAAGAATATGCCCCAGGTCAACATTGTCTTTTCATCTTGAACCCGAGAATGAAATAGGAAGATGTCTTTGGTAGTAACTGGCGCAGTCTGAGCAGAGCTGAAATAAACACCACTCTGGAGTTTAGGAGCCTGATTTTTAGTGTAGCCTAGATGGGTTGCAGTTGAAATGAGCATGAGAATAGGTTATTTTTATTTTAAGCCTCTTCATTTTAGCACAGTTTATTATGTAGCATTACAAATAGGAAATAAGTAGATTTATTTGATTGCACTTCTTGAGGATGGCAGGTCATTCAGGCTCGGGATTGGGGTGGCCATTCCTTTCTCCAGTGGAGAGTTGTTTTGGGGTACTCATTTTAAAGTGGTCTAGAAAAAAGGATGTAGCTCTTAGATGTGTGACATGTATTTTCCCCCTTATAGGATATTGGATCTCGTCCAAAACATCCATGAAGACACTTGGTCCATGCTAAAATGTCTTTGAAATTTGGTCCTGTTCCAAGCTTTCACACTTGAAATGTACTTGGGTTCAAACTGCTCATTATGTTTATTTCTACTTTTGGTTTGCAGGATGAATATATCAAAAAATACTATCATGTTTTATTGGTTCAATAATTGTGTTGGGCTATAAAACTGTTAATAATAACTCTCTCTCTCTTACCTGACTAGTAGTGGCACAGTGGATAGAGCTTTCAACCTGGGATGCTGAGGTCCCAGGTTCAAACCCCAAGGTTGCTGGCTTGAGCATAGGTTTGCCAGCTTGAGCGCAGAGTCACTGGCTTTAGCACAGGATCATCAGTATGATCCAAAGGTCGCTGATTTCAGCCCAGCGGTCACTAGCTTGAAGCCCAAGGTCGCCAGCTTGAGCTCAAGGTCACTGGCTTGAGCAAGGGGTCACTGGCTTGGCTTTATCCTCCCCAGTCAAGGCGTATATAAAACAATCAATGAACAATTAAAATGATGCAACTACAAGTTGATGTTTCTCATCTCTTTCTCTCCTGTCACTTAGGTTGCCTAGCTGATAACTGCTCATGGGATTAGGTGAGTTGGTGTAGACGAAATATCTCAGTGGATGATTTGGACAGAACCAAATATCAAGCACCTTTTGGTTTGGTTCAAATGCCTCTGGACATTTTGGATAAGACCAAATGTCTGCTAACCTATCTCCTATTTTTTTTTGCAAAGTGGAATTTTGTAATTACTCAAGATATTTACTCAATATCTTGAGTAAATTTGTTGCTAAATTTAGGAAAGGAAAGTATAGTGATAAAATGAAAAGTAGTGCTGGATTTAAATGCTAATAATTTAAATTATTATTCTTACAGTGTAGTCATGATATAAAATGAGAAAGAAGTGAAAGCTATTTAACTTAAAAGCAGTTCAGGTTGTTAAAGACTCAGAGACTATTGTAAAAAATACAGTATGTCCCTGACTACAAATGTAAAACTGAACTTTCTGGTAGTTCATGATAATGAAAGAGTCTGCATGGACCAATAGGCCTGTTGGTTGGTTGGAAGAATAGCCAATTATCCAAATGGAATACCAAAGTATTCTTGATGTAAAGAAAACTTTTTTTCCATAGAACAGTTTGTATGGCTCTACTGGTTGAACCAGTAAGTGTATTTGTCAAAACATAAAGAAATTCATGCATCAGTATGTAAGAATGCAGTTGTACTCTGAAGTTGTGTTACAATAGGATAATCAAGAGAAAAGAGTGTTCAGTAGAATTTTAAAAACTGTAGGCTCTTTTCAACTGCAAGTAAAAGAAAGCCAAAATAAACTTGATTATATGGTGAAGGGAAGATATTAACTTACATAATTGAAAAGTACAGAAAAAGACTTGAAGAAGAGCTGGACTTTGTGGGTCAACATCAATCAGATCCTGGTTTTCTGACCATTAGGCTCTGTTTTCACAGTGTTGGTACATCCTAAGATTGGCTGTTCTTGGGGTGAAAGTCAGGATTTGCAACCACGAGGGCCTTAGATAAGGCTTTAAATAATACATAGCAGAAGAGAATGAGTATACCTTTTTTTGTAGCTACCACCAAAAAATAAATTTAAATGCTTTAGAGATGTTTGCCCCAAACCTATGTACTCTTATTGATTAGTGTCACCCCATTAAATTTAATTTTCTCAATAAATAAATAATAAAACTCCTTCAGACTGGCTGGTGGCTCAGTGGATAGAGTATTGGCCAGTGTCTGAATGCTGTAGATTAGAGTCCTGGGTTCAATTCCTGGTCAGGTCGCATAGGAGAAGTGATCATCTGCTTCTGTCTCCCTTCTCTCCTCCCCTCCCGTAGCCAGAGTCTCGATTGGCTAGAGCATGACCCTGGGCACTGAGGATAGCTAGGTTGGTCTGAGACTGTGAGTCTCAGGTGCTAAAAATAGTATGCTACTCAAGCATCAGTACAGATGGGATTCCCCTGGGCCCAACTTCTAAAGGGCCCTGCAAAAACCCAACTATATACTTTTTTCTAATGACACCAAATTTAGTTTTATATGTGCAATTTTAACATTAGTAGTACATAATGTTTTTTATTTATTTAAAATATGATTAACATGTATTTTTATTTTCCCTGTCTCTCTTTTTTTAAGGGGCCCAATATTTTCTTCTGCACCCAGGGCCTCAACTGACCTTAATCCACCTCTATTGTCATTCCTTAAACAATGAAACAAAGTAAAACATGTGGCTTATTGCATGGTTACTCTCCCTTTTCATTGAGAAAAAGAGTATCCATGATGTGGGATTCAGCGTCTCATGGAATACCTGATGTGTATGTTAAGCAGTGTTGTTAGGATGCTATTTAGGAGGCAGAACATTACCAATGACAGGGACAATTGAAGAGCTTAGTCTATATGCTGTTGCTAACCAACGATGAATAAAGTACTTCTTACCATTAATGCGACTTTTGGTGCTGCATGGTTTTGCTAATGGCTTTGTAGTCTGGTTGATACGTGGTGAGGTTAAGCTTCATGCAGGCGTTGAGACCTCCATCCGTTAAACGTATTCTTAGGTTGGTCTTAACGTTCTTTAGATGTGAGAAAGACTGCTCACATGCATACGTAGAGCCAAACATCATCAGTATAGCAATACTCACATGCTGCAGTGTGTGGTATGTGACGGGAAGCATGTTCCAAGTTTTGACAATCAGTTGGTCCATGGGTTGAAGTTTTTTCATTTCTCCCCACTTGTGTTTGTTTGCCAACTCTGCTTGCTGTCATGCAAGTCTTTCCAAATCTTTATTCAGTGACTTGAACTTATTCACCCACATATCTGAGGCCTTCAGGTCAGCAGCTTGTAGCTCAAAATCTCTGATGAAGACACCGGGGATGTAACTCAGGTTGGTGGTGTCCACTGCACACTCATGTGGATGGGTGATGATCTTAAGAAGATGAGAGTGCTCACGAAATTGTCCAAAGTGCGCTTTGAATGACTGCAGGAGATTAGATGTGAAGCCCACTAGCTGCTGGAGATCAAGATGTTGAGCAGGATCACTTGCTGTACATGCATCTTTAAACTCTCCCAGTTTTTCAAAGTGTAGTAAATGACCTGTTTCAATGTTGGTGATGAAGAGTTCCAGCTTGTCTTCAAATGCAAACACTGCTTGTTGCAGGGATCAGACTGTATTTCCAACACCTTGCATTTTCACGTTAAGCTGGTTCAGATGTTCAGTCATGTCCATGAGATAGTAGAACTTCAGGAGCCACTCAGTGTTAGCTAACTCAGGATGCTCGACGTTTTTCATTTCAAGAAAAGTCCAGATTTCGCTCAGACAAGCCGCGAAACGGCTGAGCACCTTCCCTCTTGACAACCAACACACATTGCTGTGCAGAAGCAGACCGGGATAATTATTTCCAACTTCATCCAACAGTGTTTTAAACTGGTGATCATTTAAAGCTTGGACAACAATAGAGTTGACCATCCGAATGACCAGCGACATCACCTCACCAAGCTGCTCACCACACATCTAAGCACAAAGTGCCTGCCTCCTGATGTAGGATGCAGTGAAAACTTAGGATAGGTCTCTTTTCGTGTTCACGAAGAAGCACTACGAATCCTCTGTTTTTCCCTACCGTGCACGGACCACCATCAGTACACACTGAAATAAGTTTATCCATTGGTAGATTTTTTTCTTTAGCGAATTCAGTGAAAGACTGGAGTAAATCTTTCCTCTTGTTGTCTCTTTCATAGGCAAAACAGCAAGACTTTCCTCACGTAGTGTGTCACCGACAGCATACCTTTCAATCACGCTGAACTGGGATAAATGGCCTATGTCTGCTGACTCATCTAAAGCGAGAGAAAAGAATGGTGCTGCATTTATGTTCTTCACTTGTGTTGCCTCGATTTGATTTGCCATCATGATGGTATGATCATGAACAGTTCTTGCTGACAGAGGCATGTCTTTTATTTGTTTGATTATCTTGTCTTTATCCAAAAAGTCGTCAAAAAGTTCATTGGCAACATCAAGCATGAATGTTTTGGCATACTCCCCATCTGTGAATGACTTTCTGTTTCTCAAAATTGCTAAAGCACCAGCGAAGCTAGCCGAATTTCAGTCACCTTGTTGGGTCCAAACACAGAGTTGCTGCTGACTAGCTTGCACTCTGCACAGTAGCTCTTGACATGCTTTCTTCTGCTGTCCCTTGCTGGATATTTCGATGCAAATGTAGTATGGCATGTGTCCAAGTGCCACTTTATATTTGACCATTTCATCGATGCAATTTTATCATTGCATATTAGACACACTGCAGAACCTGCTCTCTCCACAAAGGCGAATTCCTCTGTCAGTTCTCGCTGAAAAGTATGATACTCCTCATCTTTTTCTTTTTAGCCATCTTCTTCGTCAAAAGGGTTTCTGCAATTAGCTAGCTGACTACTTGATTAAAAGGAAGGAAGTTTATTTCCTGACCTCACAAAGACCCATGTACGTTATGCATTATCCAATAAAAATTTGGTGTTGTCCCGGAGGACAGCTGTGATTGGCTGCAGCCACCCGCAACCATGAACATGAGCGATAGGAAATGAATGGATTGTAATACATGAGAATATTTTATATTTTTAACATTATTATTATCTTTTATTAAAGATTGTGAGCCAGATGCAGCCATCAAAAGAGCCACATCTGGCTTGCGAGCCATAAGTTCCCGACCCCTGGTCTGTATTCTCTTAGCACTAGTGACCTTGATTTAATTATTTTTCTGCAAGAAATAGAAAATACATACACACTGAAGCTGGTTTCAAAATAGAAAAATAATTTAAATTTATCCCCATTTAACAAATCAAAGGTAATTTAAATACCAAATCTGATAAAAACATACCAAGACAAGAAAACTGGAAATCAAACACAGCAGCATTTTAAAAGAATAAACAAAATCATTACCAGCACTCTTTGGAGAGGCAGCAGTGTACTGGGAATGTGCTTGGGCTCTGAGTTGGGCTGCCAGGGTTCAAGCTACACCTGTGCTGCTTTTGAGCATTGGACCATGGGTTTGCTGTGTATCCTTTCCAAGTGTTTCCTCCATTATGAAATGGTAACAATAAAATGACCCATTTCCCAGGGTTTCTGTAAAGATTAAGAGGGTAATTCATAGCATTTGTACAGTAGATAGGGCTTAGAGAGGTGCACTGTCCGACCAGCTCAAAGGCAGCTGTGCTATGAAGTCTGGACAATTATCTTTAACAGAAGTCTCCACTTTTACCACTTTACTGGGAAACCAGTGTTTTTTGCAGAGCCCTCTCAAAATGGGCTCTGCCTTTACACTCTGCCTGGCTCAGTCACCAGAAGCAAGCTGCCTCTGGGAAGGTGTGATGTCATGTAGGATGCACTCAAGGCTCAGTCACCAGAAGCAAGCTGCCTCTGGGAAGGTGTGATGTCAGGTAGGATGCACTCAAGACTGATGCTCGAAAGGAGGAACAAATAAGGAACGCTTGAAACTTCGTTTTTGTCAACCAGTGCTTCACGTGCACACAGTTCTGTACTCAGCATGAGAAATTTCTTGACAGCATGCTGCCTGTGGCTCTCAGCCTGGCAGTAGGACACCAGTGACACTGGACCTCCCAAACTGAAGCCTTGTCTGTTCAGGTTTGTTGTAGTAGAGCAGCCCTGTGCATTTCTGGCCTGGGTTTGTCCTGCAGTCACTTGGGCAAGTCTTTCCCGTTTGTTGAGTGATAAAGATCCTTTGAAGGGCTGCAGGTCATTGTTTTAGGGACCAAAGAAATGGGAGGTCTAGAAACTATTGCCAAAAGCCAGGATATCTGGTCAGAGTAAAGTCTCTTTTCTCTTTTTTGCTTGAATAACAAAAGCCATGGTGGAAGTGTTAGACCTACTATGGCAGACACAGTCCTTATGGAGGACTGTATGGCCAGCAGTTGCGGCTATTCACATGCAGGTTCTCATTGAATTCAGACAGACGGTAAAGAAACAGTGGAGCCAAAGAATGGTGGGCCATTCCTTTATTAAGTCTCGCACTGGCCAACAAGCAACACACAGGGAAAACACTTCCCTTTCATTCAGGGCTCCCAAAGCAACTGACACATTCTCCAGTTCCACAACCAGGAGAATCTTCTCCGGTTCCTCCTAGAATCAAAGTCCCCCACAAGCCTCAGTAGGGCTCCCAAAGTCCCTCATTTCTGGTTCCCCATCTGCACACCTCCTCTCTCTTTGCACAAGCTGGCTTCTTCAGTCAGCACTCTGCATTCTCTGCTCTGTCTCTGCAAAAATAATCGCTTCTTTCTGCCCCTTCTCCTTCTGCTCTCTCTTTTCAAAACTTTCTGGTGGGAAAAACCTCTCCTCCAGCAAACAGCAAAACAACGGCCCCTCCTAAGCAGGAAGGTAATTTGCAGTTTCACAGACGGCATATACCTGGCATTGCCCAGCACCATTTTGTAACAATAAAAGTGAGCAAACTCAAAAAATACAAATTTTACAAACTCATTTGCCCAACAAAGAGTTAAAGTCTGAACCAGAAGGAGTGTGAATCAAGGTCACAGCCAGGTTTCCTGACTCTGCTGTCCCAGGGCATCATGAGGGACCATTTGGAGAGACTGACAGAGGGATAGGAGAAATTGAGTTGTCACATGACCTAGCAGCATTTTAATCAGTGCATAAAAGGAAGAGAAAAGCAAAATAAAAAAGAAAAGCCATCTAGAAAACATTTAAATGCACATTTGGGGAAGGATTTTCCATAAACATGAGAACGTTGTTCTAAGCAGGTGTCCCTATGAGCTCCAAGGCCCGCACGCAGCCAGAGCCAGGCAGGCCTGGGAACTAAGAGTCGTCCTCCGCGACTCTGACCGCGAGGTGGTGCTTCAAGCCCGCGGCTGAGGACAGCAAGTCCCCCGCGCGCAATGGCCACTCTAGGTCTACGGGCTCTGGCATGGGGGCGGGGCCGTGAGGCCGCATAAAGGCGCGGGTGCCGCGGCCAAGCGCCAGGTGCCTTTTCGCTGTTCCAGAAGTCTCGTCCTAGGGTGATGGCACTTAGCTCCGGGCAGCGGTCCCAGCCTGTGAGTGCCAGGCGTCCGGGCTGAGCCAGTGTCCAGAGCGAAGGGCCCACGGTCTGCTGTGCAGAAGAGGTGCAGGGGGAGAGCACTGGTAAATAGCCATGCTTTCTATTTACTTAAAAATCGCCTTGAAAGGAATGCAAATCATGCCTAACCAACCAGCGGAAGAGAGCTACTTGAATATTTAAACAGCTTCATAGGGTGTGATAATATAATTGATCACTATCATTGAGATAGAACTAGACAAAATGACAAATGATTATATTTCAGCAAGAACTTATTGATGATGAGAATGATGACAGAAATTCTCTCTCCAGATAAGGGATTTTTAAATATAAATCATAGGAGAGAAATTGGGCAACAGAGGAGCGATCTCTTGCTGTAGTTCCTGGTAAATTTAAATCCCTTGTTTCTTCCTACCTGCTTATGTGGAACTTGTAACACTATCGATCAGACTTTGTGTAGTTGCAAATGTGGAAGTCAAGGAAAATATTTATTGAGGGGAAAAGAGCTGTGTGTCTCAATTTTAACATGTACGTGCAACTAAGTTTATGAATTGAAAAAAACTTTTTATTTATGATTATATCCAAATTAATGCATCACCTTGGTTACAATTTTAATTATAACTATGGAGACTGAATCCTACTGGGTTTTAGAAGTGTCAAGACAAATGTTAAGAAGACATCTGTCTTACTTGAAATATCCGAGGGACTACTTTCTAAAGTAGATGATTGTCTTAACCACTATGCTGTATACATGAAACTAATAGAAAATAATATTGAATGAAAACTGTAATTGAAAAATTAAAAAGATTGTTCTGCCATCCTAGGAATGAATAATATAAATATTTGTATAAGCATAATGTTACTACCCTAATCTAATAAATTTTCTAAAAAAGTTATTAATACCAACAAGCCATGGTGTTTAGATTTATTTAAAATATTAGATTACACACAAAAAAAATGACATCATCTGTCTCTCTTAAGGGAACCTGGGCCTGTATGTTCTTTAGAAATCAAGGTCACTTGAGGAAAATGCAGTACAGCCTTAGGAATGTGAATATCTGGAGGCAGGAAGGGGTTTTGTAGGCTGTGAGTTGGGAACACTTTTGAGAGTGATCTTGGATACCAGGACAATAAGCATAAAAAGTGAAAGTGCCTTAGGCACACTGAAATGTATGGTCCCTCTATTAAGAATTCTGTGAAAGAATGGGAGACTAAAGGAAGGAGGACTAGAAGGCTGGTGAAAATTCTAAACCTGCATGTTGGAGGGACAGTATTGCAGGGATCCCGGTACAAGGCAGGATGTATTATATTCTAATACCAGTGAATGCTAATATCAGTGAATGCTCTGAGTCCATTCATTCCCATTCTCAGGTTATACTTGCTTCTAGCTTGCTGTTGTGCTCTTTGTTAAACTGTTAATATCTCTGAATCATAAATGAAAACCTGTTTTGCAGTAAATTTGCTGCCAAGAAGAGGAGCAATGAATTCCTCATTTCACCTCTATTTCTTGGATCTTAACCTGAATGCTACAGAGGGCAACCTTTCAGGACCAAATGTCAAGAACAAATCTTCGCCTTGTGAAGAAGACATGGGCATCGCTGTGGAGGTGTTTTTGATTGTGGGTCTCATCAGCCTCTTGGAGAACATCTTGGTCATAAGTGCCATAGTAAAGAACAAGAACTTGCACTCTCCCATGTATTTCTTCGTGTGTAGTTTAGCAGTAGCTGACATGCTGGTGAGCATGTCCAACGCCTGGGAGACCATCACCATATACTTAATAAATAATAAGTACCTGGTGATAGCAGATGCCTTTGTGCGTCACATTGACAATGTTTTTGACTCCATGATCTGCATTTCTGTGGTGGCTTCTATGTGCAGTTTGCTGGCCATTGCAGTGGATAGGTATGTCACTATCTTTTATGCCCTGCGCTACCACCACATCATGACAGTGAAGCGTTCTGGGGTGATTATTGCATGCATCTGGACCTTTTGCACGAGCTGTGGCATCGTTTTCATCATTTACTACGAATCTACTTCCGTCATCATTTGCCTCATCTCCATGTTCTTCACCATGTTGTTCCTCATGGTGTCTCTGTATATACACATGTTTCTTCTGGCACGAACTCATGTCAAGAAGATAGCAGCTCTGCCTGGACACAGTTCTGTGTGGCAGAGGACCAGCATGAAAGGTGCCATCACCCTGACCATGCTGTTGGGCATTTTCATTGTGTGCTGGGCTCCGTTCTTCCTCCATCTCATTTTGATGATCTCTTGCCCTCAGAATCTCTACTGCTCTTGCTTTATGTCTCACTTCAATATGTACCTCATACTCATCATGTGCAATTCTGTGATTGATCCTCTGATATATGCCTTCCGCAGTCAAGAGATGCGGAAGACCTTTAAAGAGATTATTTGTTGCCATGGCTTCAGAATATCCTATAGGTTCCCTAGCAGGTATTAAACAAAAGTGTTCTCTGCAGCTTTCCTTTCTCCTTCCTTTACCTTATGATAATGTCATTTAGGGACGAGCAAGATAACTCAAAATCAAATTATTATTATTATTATTATTCCTCCTCCTCCTCCTCCCCCACCTCCCCCTCCTCCTCCTCCTCCTCCTCCTCCTCCTCCTCCCCCTCCTCTTTCTCCTCTTCCTTCTCCATTGGGTCAGATGCAAACATGCCACTTACCCATTTTAGGAATGGTCAGTGACAATTTATCATTGTCTCTCTTACTACTTTTTGTCTCGCTGCTCCCATACATCTTCCATCTAGTAGTGTGTGCTCAGGAAAAAAATAAAACATCCTGGATGCAGATGCAGGTCTTAGTATAATGTAAACAACAACAGCTTGTGAATATCTGCATCATGTGTGATTGCTTTCTCTCCCCAGAAACTGTTCTGTAGATGGAATACAGTGGTCAAATTCTTCCCACTCGAAATTTCCTGTGTATTTGTTATGGGATGTCTCTACAGCTCTTTTTTTCTTGAACTTTTGGTTTTATGGCTTGTGTCCATAATGGCCCAAGGATGAAATTTTCTTAATTATATATCTGTCTGTCATGTTTTTGCTCTTACCCATATATATAGAAACTTTACATCTACAAACATTACATCATGTGATGTTCAAGTTTCTGTGATTCTCCTTACTGTCTTATTCTTACTCCATCCAGGGTTTCCAAATGAGTGTTTTGGGAACATGTCATGGGTTCCAAGTGGACACTTGGAACATTTCCCCCCCACTCTAACACTCCCCCTCTCCCACTTGTAGCACATGCCCATAGCCAAGCTAGTTTTGAAATTCTCAGACTAGGTCTGTCTTTGAGAATGACACCCTATCAGTGACAGGGTATACTTTGCACATCACAATCTGACTCCAGCAACCCGAGAAGGCCAGGTACCCATCTCTAAACCAGGGAGTCCAATCTTCTCCCATGTAGAATGGAGGTCAAAAATCTGACTTCAGGTTCTGACTCTTATTAACAGGTGATATTGTCCTAATCATCTCATTTCAGGTTCCATATCTGTGCTGACCTCACAGGATGGGTCCTAAGAACTGCATGAGAAAATGTGAGAACACCTTGAAAACTAGTCAAGCACCACAGGGATTGGATGTTTATTTTAAATAAATGATGCAGATGAGGGAAATATTCGGGGCTGATGCAGAGGACGGTGTTGAGAGCAGTAGTCTGGCAAGCAGGCGGCCTGCTTTGTCACAGAGCAGCTGTTTTTATCTGAAGTGAAGTGCTTGGTCTTTATAGGTCTCGTGTTCCATTCTACTATTTTTGGTGTTAATGACTTCTCTTTCATTGTGAATATTCATGCCTATACTGTTTCCAGTGAAGGCGAAGTATAAATAAAGCAGTGGCTTACTAGGGTCATTTAATGATGAACTGTGAAGCCTGTTGGGGCAGATGAACTTCCTGGGCATAGGACATAAATAATTTATAGATGTGACCCCTACCACTGGCAGCTCAGAATCAGAAAAAAAAATATGGTGCTTGCTGGCATAAACAGGAAAGTGCATAAGACATCCAAATCTTTGGAAAATGGTAAGTTAGCAGATTGTCAGCAAATGAGTTATAAAGAGTCGGCTAGCCCTTCAAATGTGTCCTGTTCCTTTTAGCAAAGTGCACTGTCTGTACATGAATTGGAAGTAAATGATCTCTGTGTAATTATGATGGGAAACCACAGTCCGTGTTTACATGGGATGTCTCGTGAGAGCCAGCCTCTCTGCTGTCCTGTTCATCTCTGTGGCTTTGTTGCCTGCAGTAGTTTCTGGTACAGAAAAGATACTCAACTGATATTTGCTATTGTTACTAAACATCCTGTTAAATTTAATTTTCTAAATAAATTATAATGATAAATGTATTCTTAATCTGCTGCCTAGCAGTCCTGAGTGCTCAGGGAGATCACAAGGTTCCAACACTGTGTAATCAAACTCCAGCCCTTCTGGTTCACAGTTGGCTCCATCTGCATGGAGATGCTAACTCTCTGCTCTGGTGGTTTCATGTCTTCAGATAAAGTGTAACCTTTTCTATAAAAGTCTTTAAGGAAATGTTCAAATGTCTTTGAATCTCTATATAAATAGAGCAGAAATAACCCAAATATTCAGATGTGTCTTCACATCTGTAAATGAGCCAAGCCCTGGAACCCTAACACAAAGTTCCCTAAACAAAAAATCCATATAATTGTCAAATATTGTATGGTATTGTGTACTAACCCTTTCTGCTTCTGTATGAACTTCATTTGGTATAGCAACATGTGTTCAAAGAAATGGTTAATAAAATGAAAGAACCAGACCACCATTTCAGTTGGTCATTATAATGTGTAATATTCAGAGTGCTTTTGGTGTTTCTGCCAATTTGTCGGCAGTTGCTGCAAGATAAGAAAGGATATTCATTGGTCAATTGTGATAAAGTTTCCCTGACAATATTTATTGCCTTAATGATGACCATTTCTCAGTTCAAAATGATTTAACTCCTAAAAATAAAATAAAATTATACACTTGACATTATATATTGTTTTAAAGTCTATCTTTTAGTAAACAAGTGAGTATTTTGGGATATGGCTTTACTCAGTATGGGGCTAGCAGCAGTAACCATTAAATACTTTCTTTCATCAAAGAGCTTTTGGGACAAATTATTTCAAGTCATGAATATTTTAAGATATATGGAAACATTGTCTACAATTCAAGATGCTACATATAAATGTGAATTTATGAGGCATAGCCTATACCTGTTATAAAATGAGGGCTATGAAAAACCCCATGTCTGTAATGGCAATTTTCACTGGTGAATATGGGATACATATTAGAGTTTTGGGTGAAAGTGTAAGTTTGAAAAATCTCCCAGATCACCTCTACAACAGGTTTAGATATGGCTCCTCTTGAGCTGGAGACCAAAATACTAAAAGGACAAGTTACCTGCTACCTTTCCCCAAGCTAAGAAATGATGGTGGGACAAAGGACCACACAGACACTCCAGTTCAGACACAGGAAGAGTGGGAGGCGCAGCATTGCACTTCCTGGACTCAACAACACCTGTGGCTGGTGCAGACACGTCGGACAGTGCAGATCTGTACTTGTTTCCTAGGCTTGCTGTCTGTTTCTCCTTTTTTGCTCCTATGACTTTTTCTTTCTCTCATCCTATTGATGTATACTTTGAGGCTAGTAGGCTGTGAGAGAGAGTCATGCTTTTAGTTTCTTTTCCCTGAGCCCTTTTGTCCAATTGAAAAAAATTCCTTGATCCTTTTGCCACATCCTTTTTGATATTTACTCTGAGACAGCTTCCTTAATTTATTCCGAGGATTTGCGATGATGATGAAAGCTGTCCCCTCGATTTGATCCTGGTGTCAAGTCTGAGTTTTAATTAGATTATGCTATTTAACTTTTTAAATTTAATCTTTTACTTACTGAGTTGAGAAGAGCTGTCTCATCTAATCTCACGCTGAAGTCCTTGACTCTGGATTTTCTTGAATACAAATTAAAAAAAAAATTTGGTCTCTAATAGAACAGTAAAATATCCTGTTTATTTATTTGTTTGTTTATTTATTAAATTGTGGCAAAATGCATATAACATAATTTTACCATCTTAACAGTTTTCAGTTTATAGCTCGGTGCTAACTGCATTCATATTGTTGTTTTACCATTTGAATCCCTTTCATTCCTGCTTGCCTTCAATTAATTATTTCCTTAGTTCATCACTTCCTTGTAGTATTTCATTAAATACAGCCCATAGTAACCAACACACACTATGAATATCCTGTTTTCAGACCTTCCCCATCCGATTATATGCAGTCTCCATGATTCAGGCTTACTGCTTTCTCAGTACGTAACATGCATTGCCATCTTTCCTTGCTCTTTGCGCACCTACTTTTTAAATTCAGATCAAGCCACTTTTAAGTAGCAATTTCAGTACGAGTCAAGTTATGAAACATAAAGAGAACTTGTTAAAATGTGGATTTAGATTTGATGGCTGTAGAGCAGGAGCTGAGAGTTTGCATTTTATTTATTTATTTTCTGACAGAGATAGAGTCAGAGAGGGGCAGATAGGGACAGACAAGAAGTAAGAGAGATGAGAAGCATCAATTCTTTGTTGCAGCACTTTAGTAGTTCATTGAGTGCTTTCTCATATGTGCCTTGACCAGGGCACTACAGCAGACTGAGTGACCCCTTGCTCGAGCCAGCAACCTTGGGCTCAAGCAGGCGAGCCTTGCTCAAACCAGATGATCCCACACTCAAGCTGGCGACCTTGGGGTCTCGAACCTGGGTCCTCCACTTCCCAGTCTGATGCTCTATCCACTGCACTGCCACTTGGTCAGGCGAGAGCTTGCATTTTAAATAAGCTCTCAGATGCCATTGATCCAAGGATCCCACTTTGATAAACAGCATCATCCTATAGAAACAAACAGATCCAATGACTCAGTGTATTAACATAACAAAATTTTATTTTTCCATCACGTTACATGGTCCACATAAAGTAGCAGGGAATCTAATTGTAGTTATTCAGAAACTCAAGATAATGGAAGCCCTATCCTAACACATACTTGCATGTGAATTTCTATTTTATCACAATTCTTTTGTCAAAATAAGTCCCATGGTCTAATATCAAAATGAGCCAGAGAAATCTAATCCTACCATATGCCTAGAAGGAGGTGAACTGGACATTGGTAAACAGCAAGCGCCTATCACATGCTCAACATGATGCCAGAAGTGTGGTCATTCTGTGTCCTCGTCTTCAAGGAGCTAACAGGCCAGGAACCATTAGTATAAGCTTTTGTATGGGAAAGTACACTTTATATAATGCATGTGTGAAGTTTAAGAATGAATTTGAGTGGAATAGCTATGTGGAATGAAGAAAACAGTGCACACCACATCACTGGTACTGATACTCACAAGTGGTTGTGGGGCACATAGCAGAGTTTTGTGATGAGGGGAAAGTTCTACAAAACGTAAATTAAGATTAAGATGTATTTGGTTCCTTCTTCCTTCCCCACTGAGAATCATTACTGTGTAAAATTTGACAGAGAAAACAGAACTAAAGAGATTAATACATAAGCATGTTATATAAGTCTTTGAAGGATGGGTTAGATTCACCTAGTTGTAGAGGAAAAGGGAACATGGGGTCAGAAAGTACTTGGGTAAAAGCTGATGCTCATTAGTGGTGAAACAGCCTAACTATAACCAAGGGTGCATGCTGGGGCAGGAGTGGAAAATCACTCGTATGTACTGGAAATTATCCAAGAGGTAGAATTATGTGGGTCTTTAAAACCAAGAAGAAGAATTTATTTTACACTGGTTTAATAGAAACTAGGGAAACATTGGTATTTTCCTTTTTCCTTTTTTTTTTTTTTTTCCTGTCTTATTAAAGGCATGGCCATGAACCAACAAGTCATATGGTAATTTTATTCTTAATTTTTTGAGGAACCACCATACTTTCTTTCATAATGGTTGTACTAATTTGCATTCCCACCAGCAGTGAATGAGGGTTCCTTTTTCTTCACAGCCTCTCGCACACTTGTTATCTGTGTTGTTGATAATAGCCAATCTAACAGGTGTGAGGTGGCACCCCATTATAGTTTTGATTTGCATTTCTCTAATAGCTAGTGAAGATGAGCATCTTTTCATATATCTGTTGGCTATTTGTATGTCCTTTTGGGAGAAGTGTCTGTTCAGGTCCTCTCCCCATTTTTTAATTGGATTGTTTGCTTGTTTGTTGCTGAGCTTTGTGAGTTCTTTATATATTTTGGATATTAACCCCTTATTGGAGCTATTGTTTGAAAATATCATCTCCCATTTAGTTGGCTTTCTATTTGTTTTGTTGTCAGTTTCTTTTGCTGTGTAGAAGCTTTGTAGTTTGATATGGTGCTATTCATTAATTTTTGTCTTTACTTACCTTACCTCTGGGGTCAAGTTCATAAGTTGTTTTCTACGACCAAGGTCCATGAGCTTGGTACTTATGTTTTGTTCTACGTAATTTATTGTTTTAGATCTTATATTTAAGCCTTTAATCCATTTTAAATTAATTTTTATACATGGGACAAACTGTAGTGAAGTTTCATTCTTTTACATGTGTCTTTCCAATTTTCCCAGCACTATTTATTGAAGAGGCTTTCTTTTCTTCATTGTGTGTTTTTAGTTCCTTTGTCAAAGATGATTTGTCCATATATTTGTGGTTTTATTTCTCAACTCTTAATTCTATTCCATTGGTCTGTATGTCTATTTCTCTGCCAATACCTTGCTGTTTTAATTATTGTGGTTCTTTAGTATAATTTGAATTCAGGTAGTGTGATACCTCCAGCTTCATTCTTTTTGCTCAGGATTGCTTTGGTTATTTGGGGTTTCTTGTGGTTTCATATAAACCTGGTAATTTTTTGTTCTTTTTCTTTAAAAAATAACATTGGGATTTTGATGGAGACTGCATTAAATTTGTATATTGTTATGGGAAATATGGCCATTTTAACTATGTTGAGTCTTCCAATTCATGAACATGGGATATTTTTTCATTTCATTGTGTTTTTTTTCAATTTCTTTTAATAATGTTTTGTAGCTTTCAGTATATAGGTTCTTTATATCCTTTGTTAAGTTTATTCTTAGGTATTTTATTTTATTTTTTGGTTGCAATTGTAAAAAGAATTTTTTTAAGTTAATTTTCTGAAGTTTCATCATTGGCTTATAGAAGAACAATAGACTTTTGTATAAAGATTTTGTATCCTGTGACTTTATTGTATTGGTTTATTGTTTCTAATAGTTTTTTGGTAAATTAAACAGTGAGGATAGGAAGGAAACAAATTATATACAATCCTCAAGCATTCACTCCCTGTTTTTTTGAGCCATTTAGATAAGTTTCTCTTATTTTATTAAAGGGAAAAAGAATACTTAAATAAAATTTTTTACTTTCCTTTTTCTCAAATTTTTACTATTTACTAATATTTTTCTTATTTTTTTGTCTCAGATGAAGAAATATTGTTTTTTACTTTTTAAGACCAATCTTTTTTTGTCTAACCTTCCCTCCCCTCTGATTGATCTTGTCCTTTACACTATTCTTTGCCTCTGCGCTCCTCCCCCACTCCCAATACACTTACTTTTATCATTGACTTCTTCCCAATGTCTACCTCTGTTTATAATCTTCCATTCATTGACTTGCCCTTATCTATTTATCTATCTATCAATCTATCTATCTATCTATCTATTATTTGTTTATTATATTAATTTTTCTTTTTTCTTCTTTCCAAGGGAGAAGAGGGGAGCTAGAGAGACATACATCCTGACTGGGATCCACCCGGCACCCCGTCTGGCGTCAATGCTCTGAACATCTGGAGCCATGCTGGCAACTGAGCTATTTTTAACACCTGAGTGGAGGCTCCACAGAGCCATCCTCAGTGCCTGGGGCATGTGCTCAAACCAATGAAGCCATGGCTATGGGAGTGGAAGAGAGAGAGAGAAGGGGAGGGGGGAGGGATAGAAAAGCAGTTGGTCACTTCTCCTGTGTGCCCTGACCAAGAATCAAACCTGGGACCCTGGCCAGTTGGCTCAGTGGTAGAGCATCAGCACGGCATGTGGATGTCCTGGGTTCGATCCCTGGTCAGGGCATAAAAGAGAAACAATCAACAGCTTTTCCACTCCTCTTCCTTTCTCTCTTTTTTCTCTCCCATAGCCATGGCTCAGCTGGTTTGAGCACAGTTGGCCTTGGGCGCCGAGGATAACACCGTGACCTCTGCTTCAGGTGCTAAAAAGTGGTTCTGTTTCTGAGCAATGGAGCAAGGGCCCCAGATGGGCAGAGCCTTGCCCCCTAGTGGGCTTGCCTGGTGGATCCCTATTGGGGTACATGCAGGAATCTTTCTCTCTGCCACCCTCCTCTCACTAAAAAAGAAACCAAACAGACATAAAAAAACAAACATAAAACCTGGAACATTCACACTTGTGGCAGGCGCTCTACCACTGAGCAAACCTGCCAGGGCCTCTTTTTTTTCTTTAACTATAAATCTTCCCAAGATTTTTTGGTTCCCACTTTTTATTTCCCGTTACATGTCCAAACCTCACAATATATTGTTCCTGCAGCAAACACTAAGGGCAGATTTCCTCTAGTTGCAAAGCCCAAAGACGTTTCCCTAAGTGTCACCCTCCTTGCCTTTATTCAGCTTTGTGCCCTGCAGAGACTCCTTCTTCACTGTGATACCCCTCTTCTCTGGCTTCAGCAACATATGGGCTCTTGGCATCCTTCTTAATGATAGCTCCTTTCTCATTCCTATCATTGTTTCTGTAGTAGCATAACAAATTATTCCCAAGCTTAATGGTGGAAAATGATCATTTATCATGTTCACGAATTCTCTGGGTCAGGAATTTGGGTGAGGGGGAATAGCAAGGATGGCTTTGTCTCTGCTCCATGATGTTTGGGCAGGCTGGATGGCTGGTTTGGAGTCATCGGCAGACGGGTTCACCTCCCTTCTGGTGTTTGATGCTGGCTGTCAGCTGGGGAATTCAGCTCCTCTTCATGCAGGCCTCCCTCTGTAGGCTGGTTTGGGCTTCCTGACAGCGTATGGGCTGGTTCCAAGAATGAGTGTCCCCACAAAAAGTGAACCAGGTAGAAGCTGAATCTTACACAGGTAGCCTCAGAAGTGCTAGAGCATCCCTTCTGCCATAGTCTATTAATTGGAGCAGTCACAACCCAGATTCAAAAGGAGAAAACATTCTTCAATGAAAACATCAGGTAAAAAGATTTAATTTCTTTCTTTTACTTAAAGAGAATTTTATTGATTTTTTGATGCACATTAATTTCTTTAATAGTATAAGATTTTGACTACTCTTTAAAAATATAAAATACAAGTCTTTGTTCACCTAGTTTTTCACTCAATATATACAAAATGTTTAGGATGAACACAGCTATGATTATAAATTCTGCAATTCACAACTTTATGTAAGGTAAAGAGAAAATATATTTGTCAATTTTCAAGATGAGCTTTTTTGTTATTGTTGTTTTTGGGTCACTAGACAATTGATTTTCATTTTTCTTTTCTTGAAATGAATTTTTAAAGACATTTTAAAAAATTGCTCGAATTTGTTGATGACTAGTGGCTGGAGCCCCAATTAAGGAAAATAAGCAAATTTCTGAACATTTGACCTGCAGCCAGCCGTCTGCTGGAAGAAATGAACTCTGGGTAATAAAATATATCAAATTTATAGCAAAGTTGCTGCAATCACAAGTTCTTTGCTTCCCCCAGGCAACCAAAGACTGTTATCACTCCCAAGTGGACTATGATTGAAACTCATCCAGATGCCCTCATGTACTTAGAAGTGTCTACCTGATGATTGTCCTTGGGCTAAGTAAACGGGAGGCATGTGTATGAAAAACATTAAGACTTGAAGGCCATTAACAGGTCAGAAAGGGAAAAGAAAGACAGAGAAGAAGAAACATAGAATTATGAGGCTTTTGTGGTAAATTCAAATATCAAAAAATTAAATAAGTATTTTGGTTTTGCAACTACAATATTGTATTAAATTTCCTGACTTGTTGCTATTGAGTTATGAGCTGCTTTATTTTTTTATAGTGATACTTTGCATTGATGGATTATGCCAGCAAAGTAAGAACTTCAATGTGCTTTGAAGATAGACACTTTCATTCTTAGGAAAAATCTTGGGGAAAATGCTGTATTTTTTATAAAATGGCAAAATAAGTTAAGAGTCCAAATCTTCTTGGAATTATTCACCTTTTTAGTTAACAGGTGACTGTGGTCCCTGGAATTCTGGGCTTATTTTCTCAGATGTGAAATTCTGCAGAAAATGACTAAAAAGTATGCTTCCTTTACATAGTCTTACTTTTATTTACCATAAGGAATTTAGGCATAAGGAATCTTAGCAACTATGGTTAAATTTTACCAAAGGGTTTATTTCTTTCTTAAGTTTCGCAGAGAATTAGATGTGTTGGGATATTGCTAGGGTAAGAAGCCTGAGAATGGTGACTGGTTTGAGGAAAATTTGAGAATTTTGAGCAATAAACATTAGTCTCCTAGTGGCCAGGGTTAAAAAGAAAATATTACTTTGATTTTTAAAATTTGATATAATGTTTTTTTCATAAGCTCTTTCTACATAAATCACATGAAATGGAAAATTAAGAAGAGCATATGACTGAAAAAGGCACTTATATTTAAAGCAAAAATATTAAATAAATATTTGGTTTTGCAACTACAATATTATATTAAATTTCAATGAACTTTGCCAAGAATTTTTTCCAATAAGATTTATGTTCTTGTAAGTTGTGTGTTTTTCCAGCTTTAGGAGATCATCCTTCTTTCAATATTTAATAAGACAGCGCTAATTTCATATCTCACATCCTGTTGAAAATCCAACACATTACGACCTTTCTCAAGATTTCCAGAGAATATTTCTGATGACTGCCTTTTAGATCTCTGGCCATTATGGACTTCTCCAGCCTTCCTCACTAGTTCTGTTTCTTTGCACTGTGACTAGAATCGCTTTACTTCATTCACCAAAGTAGCACTAACGTAAAGCTGATGTGTTCAAAAGCTTTCCTCAATTATTTGGGCTGAGAGGTTTTATCCCCTGCAGTAGAATAAGACTCTACTAGTAAGTGCATTCAGAGTCTCTCATTTTATTTAACTTTCTTGGCATCTTTGTTATAAAAAGAAATTTCTCTGACTTGGGGAGAGGGGAAAGAAGAGGGACAAATATATGGTGATGGGAAACGATTTGACTTTGGGTGATGGCCACACAATGCAATCAACAGTTCAAATGCTATAGAGATTTTCACTTGAAATCTATGTACTCTTATTGATCAATGTCACCCCATTAAATTTAATTTCAAAATAAAGAATATTAAAAAAAGAAATTTCTCACTTTCCCTCTTTCTCCTAAGGATTTGCTTTGCTATAATTTCTTTTTAAAAAGAATTTATAAAGAATAGTCATTTTAAATAAGAATATTGACTACAATATAAATGGTGATGGTGATGATAATTTTGGTAATATAAGGCACAATATTGATGATGTAAGGTCTATTTTTCTTTCAAATATACAAACATGTTGTTTCTTTACCATTAAAATGAGTTTTCTTTCCATTTAATGTTTGCGCTAATAAATGTATTATTTCCCAAGCTGACCTTACAATCTCTAATATCTTTCTATTCCTCTTCCGCATTTTTATATTCCTTCTGGATTGCAGACCTAAGACTACCACTGGATCACCTGTTTAGCCCTCATTCACATAGTGATGCTACTAATTGTGGTGCTTTTGGTGTCTGCAGACCTGATGAAGCACCGAATTTTCAGAATGACTTCAAATGTAAGGCATTTTTCAATACGAGCAGGGCCTTAAGAAGCCTTTCCATTGGCACCACTTCTGTCCTGAGCATGCTCCAGGCCATAACCATCAGTTGCAGCTCCTCCTGGTTGATCAGATTTAAATAAAAATCCACCAGTGTCATCTTCCATTCCTTCTTGTCACGAGTCTTCAGTAGTTACCAGATTGCTATGATTTCTTGAACTCCACTCTTAAACTTCCAGTCCTGAAATTTTTCTCTTAACTGCCGTGAAGAGCTGCTGGAAAACTCAAAATGGTATTAATTTATTGTGTAGATCATATTAGCTTTCTTTTGCTGAACCTTCTTTTTCATGACTAGCCTGAATTATGCTTTAAAAAAAATTAAAACATAAACAACAAATAACAAAATGGACCATTATAATAATTTTGTAAATAATTTTTCTTTCTGTCCTGGATGGAAACACTTAACCACATAATCAGTAGAAGCTTTGAAAACAATTTTTGTTTTTTCTTTCAAATTTGTCAAATTAAATTTCTTATGGGGAGGAATTACTTTCTACTACAGGGATCTCACTAGATGGAAGGGAAAATAAACAAAATTTTTTCCTCTCCAAAGAAAATGACAGGATATAATTTTATTTTGTTGTTTTTTTTCTCTATAACTTTTAAAATAAAACATGATAGAAAAATCAATGTTTAATCAAATTCTTTCTCATATCTCTTTTAACAATCATATTTTCCTTAGTGATCGAATTAAGTTTTTAAAAAGCTTTTGTGTCAAATTCTTCATAATATTACCATAATAAGGAAAGGTTTGTTTTCTTTGATTTTGCTATGGAATGACACAATGCTAAAAAAAGAATGTTGAGAAAAAACCACAGTTATATTAGTAAAAAGAAATCTAAATATTTTAAGAAGAAATGTTTCTTATGTAATTGACAGTACCCAGAAATTGTAGTTAAAAGTGTTTTACTGGTTTTGCCTTTCTTGAAAATTTAAATACCATGGAGATTGTATGACACTCAGGAATATCTGTGACCAAGTATTTTATCCAGCTTAGGTACTGGTTTCATTTTCTGATAAAAATATAAATGTTTTTCACTGCATTCTAAGATTTCACAGAACTCTTCCATTTTAATCCAATCATTTACCGAGAAAGAAATTTATTTTTGTATTTGTCTATTTCTCTTCAGTTCTATCAATTTTTGCTTCTGGATTTTAAAACTTTATTATTAGGTGCATATGCATTTAGAATTGTTATATCTTCTTGATGACTTGACCCTCTTTATCCTGAGTAATATATTTTTAAAAATTATTTTATTTTAATTTTTATTAATTTTAATTTATTATGTTAACTTGGATTCAAGTATCCCACTCAATATAACACCCTCATGCCCCATCCCCATGTCCCCCGTTACACCCTCTCTGCCCCCCTCCCCCTAACTCCCTCCTCTCCCCTAACTCCGTCTGGGATTTGCTGTCCTATTATTTGTATCTATGTGTTATGTATATATAATTTCACTAATCCCTTTATCTTCCCAGATCCTATACCCTCATCCCCATTTGCTCTGACAGCTGTCCCTCTGCTCCCTGTGACCCCACCTCTGCATCTATTCCATTCCTCAGTTCACTTTGTTCATTATAAGTCAGATCATATTATATTTGTTTTTCTCTGCCTGACTTACTTCACTTAGCATGCTAATCTCCAGGTCCATCCATCACATTGCAAAAGGTAAGATTTCTTTTTCATGGCCGTGTAGTGTTCCATTGTGTATATGTACTACAGCTTTTTAATTCACTTATTCACTGACAGACACATGAGATGTTTCCAGATCTTGGCTATTGTAAACAAGGCTGCAATAAACACAGGAATGCATATCTTCTTTTAAATCAGCGATTTAGTATTCTTAGGGTATATTCCTAAAAGTGGGATAGCTAGGTCAAATGGCAGTTCCATTTTTAATTTTTTGAGGAAACTCCATACTGTTTTCCACAGTGGCTGCACAAGTCTGCATTCCCACCAGCAGTGCAGGAGGGTTCCCTTTTCTCCACACCCTTGCAGGCACTTATTGTGTGATTTGTTAATGAGCACCATTCTGACTGGTGTGAGGTGGTATCTCATTGTGGTTTTAATTAGCACTTCTCTGATTATTAGTGATGTTGAACATTTTTTCATATGCTTATTGGCCATCTGTATGTCCTCTTTGGAGAAGTGTCTATTCAGGTCCTTTTCCCATGTTTTTAATTAGATTGTTTGTCTTCCTAATGTTGAGTTTTACAAGTTCTTTATAAATTTTTGTTATTAACTCCTTATCAGATGTATTAGCAAATATGTTCTCACATTGTGTGGGTTGTCTTTTTATTTTGTTCATAGTGTCTTTTGCCATGTAAAAGTTTTTCAGTTTGACATAGTCCCATTTGTTTATTTTGTCCTTTATTTCACTTGCCCGTGGAGATAAAGTGGAAAAAAATATTGCTATGAGAGATATTGAAGAGTTACTGCCTATGTTTTTTTATAATTTTTATTAATTTTTAATTTATTGTGTACATGGATTCAAGTGTTCCACTGACTATAACTCCCTCAACCCCCACTTCTGTGTCCTTTTTTATACTCCCTTTGCCCTCTTCCCCTCTAGGATATGCTCTCCTGTTATGTAATTCTCTGTGTTATGAATCTATAGTTTCACTAATCCCTTACCTTTTCTGATCCCATCTCCTCCTCCCCCTTCCCTCTGACAGCTGTCCCTCTGGTCCCTGTAACCCCGCCTCTGCCTCTGTTCCATTCCTCAGTTCACTTTGTTTATTAGATTCCACATATACAGTGTGTCCGTAAAGTCATGGTGCACTTTTGACCAATCACAGGAAAGCAACAAAAGACGATAGAAATGTGAAATCTGCACCAAATAAAAGGAAAACACTCTCAGTTTCTGTAGGATGATGTGGCAGCATGTGCGCTTACACAGATGATGACGTAACACCATGTATACAGCGGAGAAGCCCACGGCCATGCCAGTAGAGATGTGGACGATATAGAGGAAAGTTCAGTGAGTTCTGTGGCTCGCTAAATTTGAACCCGTGACCAAAGTGCAACGTGAATATCGGCGCGTTTATAATAAAGCGCCACCACATAGGAATAACATTACTCGGTGGGATAAGCAG
The DNA here is from genome assembly GCA_037038555.1 of Rhynchonycteris naso. Lineage (NCBI taxonomy): Eukaryota > Metazoa > Chordata > Mammalia > Chiroptera > Emballonuridae > Rhynchonycteris > Rhynchonycteris naso. The sequence goes on along the minus strand of CM072999.1, from coordinate 194,256,414 downwards.
TTGAAGGAAACTGCAGTTTGGTGGAGAAACCCCGTTCTGGTAGGCCATCAGACAGTGATGAGTCTGTAGAGGTTATACAGGATAGCTTCTTAAGGAGCCCTAAAAAATCTGTGCATGCGTGCGTGTGCTCGACAATTACACCTAAGCAAGGCTACAGTTCATAAAGTGTTAAAGAAACGTCTGTTTTACGGGGTACAAATTGCAGCTGTTGCACGCTATCAAACCGGCGGATAGACCCACACAATGCGCGTTTGCTACAGATAAGCTTCGTGAGATCAACAGTGATGCATTATTTTTGCAGAAGATTGTGTTTAGCAATGAGGCGACCTTCCATATCTGTGGACATGTTCATTGCCATAACGTCCGAATGTGGGCTGCTGAACATCCTCATGCCTACGTTGAGTACGAATGTAACACCCCTAAAGTGAAAGTGTGGTGTGGTCTGATGCATGATAAGGTGATAGGCCCATTTTTTTCCCGGAGCAGTCTGTGATGGCAAACACCTATCTTGACATGTTGGAATTGTATGCAGTGCCACAATTTCCAGAAGGTGTCATCTTTCAGCAGGACGACACTTCTCCACATTACGCCACCATTGTTCGTGAGTTTCTGGATAGAACATTCCCCCAGTGGTGGATAGGCAGGCGTTCTGTCAAGCCATGGCCACCACGATCCCTGGATCTGATGCCCTTAGACTTTTACTTTTGGGGTTATGTGAAGCAACATGTGTACATTGAACATATCAATGACATTAATCACTTAAAACAGAGAATCACAGACGTTATTCACTCTGTTACACCAGACATCCTTACCCTTGTGTGGCAAGAACTTCACTATCCTTTGGATGTGTGTAGGGCAACAAATGGAGCCCACATTGAACTGTACTGAATAGGTATGAAACTGGGAGAGGTTTTTTTTTTATTTGGTGCAGATTTCACATTTCTATCATCTTTTGTTGCTTTTCTGTGACCAGTCAAAAGTGCACTATGACTTTACAGACACACTGTATATATGAGATCATATGATATTTGTCTTTCTCTGCCTGGCTTATTTCACTTAGCATAATGGAACTGCCTATGTTTTTTCCCAAGATGTTTAGGGTTTCATGACTTACATTTAGGTCTTTTATGCATTTTGAGTTTATTTTTGTGAATGGTGTAAGTTGGTGGTCTAGTTTTATTTTTTTCCATGTACCTCTCCAATTATCCCAACACCATTTATTAAAGAGACTATATTTACTCCACTGTATGCTCTTACCTCCTTTGTCAAATATCAATTGACCATAAAGGTGTGGGTTTATTTCTGGTTCTCTGTTCTGTTCCATTGATCTGTATGCCTGTTCTTATGCCAGTACCAAGCTGTTTTGAGTACAATAGCCTTGTAGTATAACTTGATATCAGGAAGTGTGATACCTTCCACTTTATTCTTCATTTTCAAGATTGCTGAGGTTATTCGTGTTCTTTTTTTGGTTTCATATAAAGTTTGGGAATATTTGTTCTATATCTTTGAAGTATGACATTGGTATTTGAATAGGAATAGTGTTGAATCTATAGATTGCTTTGGGTAATATGGACATTTTAATGATGTTCATTCTTTTTATCCATGACCACAGTATATACTTCCACTAGTTTGTATCTTCCTTGATTTCTTTTTTCAATGTTTTATAATTTTCTGAGTAGGATTTTTTTTATATCCTTGGTTAAATTTACTCTTAGGTACATTATTTATTTATTTATTTATTTATTGCAATAGTGAAGAGGATTGTTTCCTTAATTTCTTTTTCAGTCAGTTTATTGTTGGTGTATAAAATGGCACTGATGCCTGACCAGGTGGTGGTGCAGTGGATAGAGCGTTGGACTGGGATGTGGAAGACCCAGGTTCGAGACCCAAGTTCGAGACCCCCGAGCTTGCCAGCTTGACTGCAGGCCCATCTGGCTTGAGCAAAAAAAGCTCGTCAGCTTGGACCCAAGGTCGCTGGCTCCAGCAATGGGTTGCTTGGTCTGCTGAAGGCCAGCGGTCAAGGCACATGTGAGAAAGCAATCAATGAACAACTAAGGTGTTGTGACAGCAACGAAAACCTAATGATTGATGCTTCTCACCTCTCTCCGTTCTTGTCTGTCTGTCCCTGTCTATCCCTCTCTCTGACTCTCTCTGTCCCTGTAAAAAAAAATAATAATAAAATGGCACTGATTTCAGAATATTAATTTTATATCCTACCACCTTGCCAAATTTATTTATTAGGTCTAGTAATTTTTTGACTGAGACTTTAGGGTATTCTACATATAGTATCATGTCATCAGCAGATAATGATAGTTTTACTTGCTCTTTTCCAGTTTGGATGCCTTTTATTTTTTTCTCTTGTCTGATTGCTGTGCCTAGGATTTCTAGAACTATGTTGAATAAGAGTGGTGAAAGGGGGCACTGCTGCCTTGTTCCTGAATTGAATTAAGGGGATTGCTTTTCATTTTTGCCTGTTCTGTATGATGTTGGCTGTTGGTTTGTCATAGATGGCCTTTATTATTTTGAGGTATGTTCTCTGTATTCCCACTTTGCTGAGAGTTTTGATCATAAATGGGTGCTGGATTTTTTTTTTTAATTTCTTTTTATTTTATTCATTTTTAGAGAGGAGACACAGAGTGAGAGAGAGAGAGAGAGAGAGAGAGAGAGAGAGAGAGAGAGAAAGAGAGTAAGGGGGGAGGAGCTGGAAGCATCAACTCTCATATGTGCCTTGACCAGACCAGTGCAGGGTTTTGAACTGGCGACCTCAGTGTTCCCAGGTCGATGCTTTATCCACTGTGCCACCACAGGTCAGGCGGGTGCTGGATTTTATAAAATGCTTTGTCTGCATCTTTTGAGATAATCATATGATTTTTATTCTTTCTTTTGTTTATGTGATGAATCACATTAATTGATTTGAAAATATTGGATTGGCCTTGCCTCCGCAAAGTAAATCCCACTTGGTCATGATATATGACTTTTATAATGTATTGCTGGACTCGGTTTGCTAATATTCTGTTGAGAATTTTAACATCTATGTTCATCAGGGATATTGGTGTATAGCTTTTTTTCTTTGTAGTGTCTTTACCTGGTTTTGGAATGATAATAATGCTTGCCTTATAAAAGAAAAGTCTTCCTTTCTCTTGAATTTTTTGAAATAACTTGAGAAGGATAGGTGTTAGTTCTTCTTTAAATATTTGATAAAATTTGCTTGTATAGCTATCGGTCCAGGTCATTTGTTTGCTGGGAGATTTTAATAACTGTTTCAATTTTATTTGTTGTAATATGTCTGTTTAGGTTTTCTGATTCTTCATGATTGAGTTTTGGAAGATTGTATGATTCTAGGAATTTATCCATTTCACTTAAGTTGTCCAATATTTTGGCGCATAGATTTTCATAGTACTTTCTTAAAATCCTTTCTGTTTCTGCAGTGTCAGTTGTTACTTCTCCACGATTTTTTCTTCTCCACTTTTATTTCTAATTTTATGTATTTGAGTCCTCTCTATTTTTTTTCTTGATGAGTCTGGTTACAGGTTTTTCAATCTTGTTTACCTTTTCTAAGAACCAGCTCTTGGTTTCATTGATCATATATATATATATATTTAGCCTCTATGTTTTTTATTTCCACTTTGATCTCTAGTATTTCCTTCATTCTACTTCCGCTGGGCTTTATTTTATGTTCTTTTCCTAGATCTTTTACATGCAAGGTTAATTTGTTGATTTGAACTTCTTCTTGCTTCTTAAAATATGCCTGTAATGCTATAAACTTCCCTCTTAGGACTGCTTTTGCCGTGTCCCATACATTTTGAGTTGTTGTATGTTCATTTCATATGTTTCAAGAAAAGATTTTATTTCTTCCTTGATCTCATTGTCAACCCATTCATTGTTTAATAACATGCTATTTAGCCTCCAAGTGTTTGAATGTTTTTCAGTTTTTCTATTGTATTTGATTTCTAGTTTCAAGCCATTGTGATCAGAGAAGATGCTCAATATGATTTCAATCTTCTTAATTTTATTGAGACTTGTTTTGTGTTCTGACATGTGGTTTACCCTAGAGAATGTGCCATGAGCACTAGAAAAGAATGTATATTTTGCTACTTTGGGGTGAAATGTTCTAAAGATATCTATTAAATCCAGTTGATTTAGTGTGTTATTTAAGGCCATTGTTTCTTTGTTAATTTTCTGTCTGGAGGATCTATCCATTGATGTTAGTTGGGTATTAAAATCCTGTACTATTATATTATAGCTGTTGATCTCACCCTTTATGTCCATCAAAATCTGCTTTATATATTTAGGTGCTCCTATATTAGGTGCATAAATATTTACAATGGTTATATCCTCCTGTTGTATTGCTTGCTTTATCATTATATAGTGACATTCTTTATCCCTTAATAAAGCCTCTGTTTTAAAGTCTATTTTGTCAAATATAAATAGTTACCCCAGCATATTTTTTCCATTTACCCCAGCATTTTTTTTCCATTTCCATTTGCGTGAAATACTTTTTTCCATTCCTTCTCTTTTAGTCTATGTGTATCTTTTGTTCTGAGGTTGGTCTCTTGTAGACAGCATATGTACAGGTCCTGTTTTCATATCCATGCAGCTACCCTATCTCTTCTGATTGGAGCACTTAAACTATTTACATTTAAGGTTATTATTTGATATGTATTTATTTATTTCCATTTTATACTTTGAATCTACAATCCTGTTTTTCTCGATTTCTTTTTTATTTCTTTGCGCTTTTTACAGCAGGCCTCTGAACATTTCTTGCAGTACAGGTTTGGCTGTAATGAATTCTTTGAGTTTTTTTTTTTCTGGGAAGCTATCATTTCTCTTCCAATTTTAAAACCATAGCCTTGCTGGATAAAGTAGTCTTGGTTGTAGGTTCTTCTTTTGCATCACTTTGAATATTTTTTGTCAATCCCTTCTGGCCTCAAGTGTTTCAATTGAGAAGTCAAATGTCATCCTTATGGGGCTCCTCTGTAAGTAATTAAGTGCTTTTCTCTTGCTGCTTTTAGTATTCTTTCTTTGTCTCTTAACTTTGGCACTTTAATTATGGTGTGTCTTGGTGTAGGCCTCTTTCAATTCCTCTTTAATGGGACTCTGTGCTTCTTGAACTTGTGCTACTTTTTCCTTCATCAATTTAGGGAAATTTTCAGCTATGATTTCTTCAAACAGGTTCTCTATCCCTTGTTCATTCTCTTCTCCTTTAGGAATTCCTATGATGTGGATTTTGTTTCTTTTCATGTTGTCACAGAAGTCTCTTAGAGTTTCCTCAGTTTTTTTATGACTTTTTATTTTGCTGCTTTTTTTCTGTACTTATGTCTATCTTGTCTTCTAAATCACTGATTTGATCCTCTGCTTCGTCCAGCCTGCTGTAGATTCCTTCTAGTGAAGTCTTCATTTCTGATATTGTATTTGTCATTTCTGACTTTTTTTTTTATGATTTCAATGTCCTTTTTGATATTTGCTATCACTTTATTTAGGTACTCTTTATGTCCATTCATTGTTGCTCTAAGATCCTTGAACATCCTAAAAATCATTGTTTTAAACTCTGTATCTGTTGGTTTGGTTACTTCCATTTCACTTATCATAGTTCTTTTTCTGGGGATCTTTCTTGTTAATTCATTTGGGTCACATTTCTTTGTCTGTCTATTTTGTCTGTGTATTAGGTAGTGCTGTCTGACTTTGAACTTCTAGTGGTATCTTTATGTGGAAGATGTCCTTGGTGGTCCTGACCTCCAGGCCACCTGTTTTCCTTGTATGAGGAATGCTTCTTGAGGGTGCTATTTTCCCTTCTATTTTCTGTGAGTATTGAATACATTTGGTCCTTTCGTGAGTACAGTTATTGTTTTAGGATGCCTGGCTCTAAGGGTCAACCTTGATCATATGTATTACATACTGTGCAATGTCTGTCCTTTTGAGCGTATTTATTCTTTACAGTGTCTGTGCCTGCTAGATTCCTCCTTTGGGTATGCTGCTTGTGTAACTAGCTGCATCTAGGGTTGGTGATTTCTGCCACCCACTATCAGTTGTGTTGGTTCTAAATCTTTTTGGATTGGCATCAGCTGTTATTTGTAACCTGCTGTGGGCCACCTGTCTGTAGCTACTGCTCTTTTCACTGTTTGTGTCAGTGTTTTCAGTGCCTGATTAGTGGGGGAGGGGCCAACCTGTGTATGAGGATCAGCTTCCTCCTGCTTAGAGATGACAGCAGCTCCATAAAATCGCCAAGCTCTTTATTTTGCCTCTACTTTTCAGCAGCTCAACCTCCTCTTGAAGCTGCCTGGTTTTCCCACAGAGTCTTCTGCAGAAAGACTGTAGTGTGGGCTCAAACTGGCCTCACCTATTCAATCCTTCTATAAGTTGCAAGCTTTTTGGGTTAAGGCTGCTGAGGTTGGGAATATAACATTAGTGGGACCCCCAATTTAGGGGTCTCTTGGTCAGAAACTTAGTATAGGGAATGTGGTCTTTACTGCAAAGCCTAATCCCTCATCCACTGCTGGATACTCAAATTTTATTTCTCCCCAACAAAGTGAGCAGCAGGTTTAGATTGAGTGGGGCCAATAGTCCCCTCTGCAGAAGTTCTTAGAGCTGATGAGACCCTGGTCTCAGTGAGGAAGACTGAGAGAGTCCTCTCCTGAGACTAACTGTGCCCCTCCAGAAAGTTGCTAAGCCCCTCATCCAGATCCAACAATAGGCTCACAGTGACTCACACTATAAATGTCCATGCTTTAAGCCTCTCTCCCTTCCCTCTGTAGAATCTAGCCCAGCAAGGCAGAATATCCAGCACACAAGCTGGCTGATTGTGAAGCTCCAATGCACATGAGTCACTGTGCCAGCTATGATCAGAGAGAATGGAACTCACTTCACCTGAACCAATGCTATCCACAGCTGGCCACTGATGTGCCAGCTCTGTGCATCCCTGGTAGGAATCCAGCACAGACCAGTGGGAGATACTGCCTGTGACTGTCCCTCAGCAACCTTCTTGGAGCTGTGAGCAATTCAGAGTTTGAGGTTGCCTCTGCTGGACCCAAGTGCTCATGGAAATACCAATCTGCACACCTATACTAGTTTTTACCCACACTGGGCTTGGGGCAAGGTCTGCTTAAATGGCCCAAGTTCCCTGGGTCCAGCCTCTTGCAGCTTTTTCTGCTGGCTGCCAGTTGGGCTTGGCCACTAAAAAAACCTCTGGTAGAGCCTAGAACCTGTGGCAATGTAAGGATTAGAAAGGTGGTGGGTGTAGCTCTGCTCCTCATCCCAAGTGTCAGTGTGTCTAGACTTTTTTAATAAACCTCAGGAGTCATGTGACCACCAGGAGTCTGGTGGGTGTGGCCCCAGGAGTCCAATGAGTGCGGCCTCTGAGACCTGGAGTTGTGGTTTGCCTCCACTCTGAACAGTTTCTATTGAGTCTTCCTTGAGTCGGAATCACCAGTCTTAGACTCAGGAGCACATGGGGGGGAAGCTCCGAACCCAACACCAGAAAACTGAGTCACTGACCTGCCACCTCTGTCCTGGATTCTCAGAATGACCCAGTCTCCATGACTGGAGCAGGAGAGACTCCTGAGGGTGGAGCAGTTGCTTTTCCCCAGGCTGATGCTGCTTAGAGGGGACTGCTCCAACCAAGAAATATGGCGACTGCAGTATTGGAGAATGACTCAGAACAGGGTTTCTGGTGGCCATCCTCCACATTGTCTTTCCCTGAGCCTTCAACTGTATACTCTCCTCATCAACTCTAGTTCTCTCAGCTCTCCTTTCACTAGATCTCCAGATAAGTGTCTGTGAACAAGATTTTCTGTGCTGTTCCTTTAAGATGGAGCCTGTGTCTCCAGGAGCTCTGTCTCTTTCTTGCAGACAGAAACTCAGCTCTTTGCACCTCCAAATGCTGTGTGGGCACTTCTTCTAGACTCTGGAGCTCTAGGATAGGGCTCCTGGTCTGGGGCTTAGACCCACACTTCTCAGGATGAACCTCCCTGCGGTGAGAGTCCCTCTGAACCCTCAGCCACTGCTTGCTCCTGAGAGCAGGTCAGCAGTTTCCACATCTCTGCCCTTCCTACCAGTCTTGGTGTGGCTTCTTCTGTGATCCTTGGTTATAGACTCCTCTTTGTTTAGTCCAAAGTTGGTTTTTCAAGATGATTGTTCTTAAATTAAGTAGTAATCCAAGTTGGTCCTGGGAGGCGGCAGTTGGAACATCTACCTAGTCTGTCACCGTCTTGGAATCCTGAATAATATTTTTTTGTTTTGGTTTCAACTTTGTAAAACTAATGCAGCCACTCCATTGTTTTTATTGACTCATGCTTCATAAAATATCTATTCCTGTTATTTTACTGTCAACCCATCTATATCTTTATACTTAAACCATATAGTTGGGTTTTACTTTTCTATCCAACTTAATAACTTCAGCTATTTTATTAAATTGTTTAGATTCCAGTTGACCCTTGTACAACATGGGTTTGAAATGCGCAGTTCCAATTATATACAATTTTCTTCCATAAATACATACAATACTGTAAATGTTTACTTCCTTATGCATTTCTTTTCTTTTCTTTTTTTTTTTTTTTACAGGGACAGAGAGAGAGTCAGAGAGAGGGATAGATAGGGACAGACAGACAGGAACGGAGAGAGGTGAGAAGCATCAATCATTAGTTTTTCATTGCCGTCGCAACACCTTAGTTGTTCATTGATTGCTTTCCCACATGTGCCTTGACCGCGGGCCTTCAGCAGACCGAGCAACCCCTTGCTGGAGCCAGCGACCTTGGGTCCAAGCTGACGAGCTTTTGCTCAAGCCAGATGGACCCCCGCACTCAAGCTGGTGAGCTTGGGGTCTCAAACCTGGGTCTTCCGCATCCCAGTTCGACACTCTATCCACTGCGCCACCGCCTGGTCAGGCCCTTATGCATTTCTTAACAATTTATTTCTTTGGCTTATTTTATTGTAAGAATATAGTATATAAGACATATAACATACAAAATATGTGTAATTAACTATTTATGTTATTGATAAGTGTCCAGTCAACAATAGGCTATTAGTAATTAAATTTTCAGGGATCCAAAATTTAACTACACTCAGATTTTTCACTTCATGGTGGGAAGTCAGTGGACTTAACTCCCATTATTACTAATCAGGCACTGAAAACACTCACATTATTCAAGGGTCAACTATATTTATATGGTTAAATTTATACGGTTAAATTTATACAGTTGAATTTATATTATTGCTAGTTTTCTATCGCATTTGTTTTTCTCTTCTCTCTTTGCCGTCTTTTCCTTCCCTTCCTTTCCTTTCATTTCTTTTCTCTTTCTTTTTTCTTTTCCTTTCTTTTTCTCTGATGTGCATGGTACCCCTGAAAGCCCTTATTTACCCAAAATCTTTCTCCTTAGCTTCCTCTTTTGCAGGCTTTTAGGTCTGTCTGCTGCTTGTCCCATTCTCCATCCCTCAACCATGGTGGTTATGGATAGCACATAGTGGCTATCCATAGTAACTATGTCTTTACATGTTTTCATTAGATACCTTCTGGGACCTCATGCCAGATTGAGGAACATTAAACAAAGGTCAGCTTCTGTGCTGCTTCCTCAGGGAACCACCAGACTTGTCAAAAGTACAACCCCAATTTTTTGAGAACAAGATCCTGGAACCAACAAGCAACATCAGAAATGTGGGCCACAATTTTCATGACCACTGGCAAGGTGAGAAACAGAGAATAATAGGTAAGTAATTAAAAATGCCAATGGGATTTCTTACTGAAATTTAGCTACCCCTTTCTTCATTAAGCACTCCCCTGATTTCTGTGTTTAATTTTTTGAACATATTTATAACTTCTACTTTGATATCTTTACTAAGTTTGACATCTGGTTGGCTCTCACAGGCAGTTCTGTTTACAGCTTCTCCCCACCTCCCTGGTATATGGATTATATTTTCTGTTTTGTTTTTTTCTTTTTTTTTTTTGCATGTCTTGTAATTTTTGTTGAAAACTGGACATTTTAGATAATACAATGTAGTACTCTGGGAACTGGCCCCTTCCCCCTTCTGAGGTTTGTTATCTTAGTTGCTTGTTTACTTGTTTGGTGACTGGCTGAATTATTTTAGTGAAGTTTACCCCCCACCCCCGCCACTCCACTTTGCCGTACTATGTCTCTGATGTTCTCCTCAGGAGATATAGACTTGAGCTTGCTTACAATCACCAGGGAATGACTGACAGCGTATTTGACTGCTTCTTCCCTGACCATACCCAGATATTAAACCCCACTAATTTCTGACTGACTCTTTATTGTTTTCAACAATGTCCTGTCTTTCTTTCTTTCTTTCTTTCTTTCTTTCTTTCTTTCTTTCTTTCTTTCTTTCTTTCTTTCTTTCTTTCTTTCTTTCTTTCTTTCTTTCTTTCTTTCTTTCTTTCTTTCTTTCTTCCTTCCTTCCTTCCTTCCTTCCTTCCTTCCTTCCTCCCTCCCTCCCTTCCTTCCTTCTTCTTTCTCTCTCTCTCTCTCTCTCTCTCTCTCTCTCCCTTTCTTTCTCCTTATCTTTCTTTCTTTCTCCTTTTCTTTCTTTCTTTCTTTCTTTCTTTCTTTCTTTCTTTCTTTCTTTCTTTCTTTCTTTCTTTCTCTCTCTCTCTCTCTCTCTCTCTCTCTTCTTTCTTTCTTTCTTTCTTTCTTTCTTTCTTTCTTTCTCTTTCTTTCATTAGAGGAGGGGAGACAGACTCCTGCATGCCCCCTGACTGGGATCCACCTGGCAAGCCCACTAGAGGACGATGCTCTGCCCTCCTGTGCCCCTTGCTCTGTTGCAACCAGAGCGATTTATTTAGTGCCTGATCTCTCTGGGCCAACTCCCTCCAATTGAGGCATGACTTCAGGAGGGGAGGAGAAGAGAGAGGGGAGGGGGAGAGAGAAATGAGTGGGGGGGGGAGGTGGAAAAACAGATGGGAGCTTCTCCTGTGTGCCCTGACTGGGAATCAAACTTGGAACATCCACATGCTGGGCTGATGCTCTACCACAGCCAACTGCCAGGACCAAATTTGGGATAGTTCTTGAGTAAGTGATTGAGATGTGTTCTGACCATAGGAGGGCCCTCACTGCTCTCTCTTTTTCTCAGCAAACTGCGTAACTTATAGATCGGTCTGTATTTCTGATGAATCTATTGTTCTTTTCACAACTGTATTTTGCCCAAATCTCTTCTGTTCTTGAGAGTGCTGGGACTTTTCTACACTCTGTTGAAAATAAAGTCAGTTACTTTGAGTAGGTACTAAAAGCTATTTGTTTTATGGCCTGCTTCCCCTTTCAGGCAAAATCTCTGATTAAGGGTTTTGGATTTAGGGTGGGGACAATGGTGCTCTTCTCTCTGAGTGACACTCCTATATTAGGAGCTGAGTGATTAGTTGGGAAAGCAGGGCCCCCAATATTATTAACTTGCTTATCCTGACATGGAATGAAACAAAATGAATAGTCATTCTGTCATGGACATTGGGGACATTCTGCAGCCTGGAGTTGATTCTTAACTCTGCCACTAACTTGATTTGGGTAGGTGTATTAGTTTTCCATGATTGCATAACAAATTTCCACAAACTTAGAGGCTTGAAACAGCATATATATGTTATCTCACAGTTTCCATGGATCATAACTGGGCATAGCTTATCTGGATCCTCTGCTCAGGATCTCACAAGGCTGCAATCAAGGTATGGGATGCACTGCCCTCTCATCTGATGCTTATGGTTTGCTTCCAGACTCACTTGACTGTCAGCAGCATTCAGGGCTGAGATCCTGCATTGTTTGTCCAGGAACTAGAGGCTGCCTGTCATTCCTTGCCACATGGATTTCCCAGAATGTCTACTTACTTTATCAAGCCAGTAAGCAGAGTCTCTCTAAAAAGTCCCTTAGCAAGACGGTATTTTATATAATGTAATATAGTTATGAGAACAACATTCCACCCCATTTGCCATATTCTGTGAATTAGAAACAAGTCACAGTCTACCCAAAGTCAAAAGGCAGGGAGGTGTTACACAGAAATGCAAAACACCAGGAGGCAGGGATTAAAAGAGCTACCTTGGAGTCCACTGCCACTGAAATCACTTAATATCTCTGAAGTTCAGTTTATTCATCTAAAAAAAATGATGATAGTAATAGTACTTAGTTTAGTCTTAAGGTTATTGTGAGAATTAATGTATGCAAAACTCAGAATAATACCTGGCTTGTTGTAACTGTTCAGTAATATCTAGACACTATTGTTGTTGTTATTACTAGATGTCCCCACATTCCAGGCAACACTGACTCTAACAGTTTTTCAGGATTCATTATTGATTTGCTTATGCTTCTCAGTAGGTCTTAATCAAATGGTCTGGGGGTGCTCCTTTACTGCTTTCTCAGCCTCTATTCTCCCTCAGCCCAGTGAATGTGTGGTTGAAGAAGTGAGATTTTTATTGAATTACTGATGTCTGTTCATGAATATGAGTGTGTTCTGGATGCTAGAATAAAATGCAACAGACTGGATTGCTTATGAACATCAGAAATTTATTTCTCACAGTTATGGAGGCTGGAAGGTAGGGTGCCAGCATGGTGGGTTGAAGTTCCTTCTCCTGGCTCCTAGCTGGTGCTTTCTCTCACTGTGTACTCACATGGTAGAAATAGTGAGGGATTTCTCTGTGACCTCTTTTATAAGGGCACTAATCCCATTCATGAGGGCTCTACCCTCATAACCTAAGTACTCCCAAAGGCCCCACATCCTAATACTAACACCTTTCAGGAGTAAGATTTCAACATGTATGGATTTTGTGGGTGGGGGAAGAAACATTTCATACCATAGCAATGGAGAAATGAGAGAAAGGAGAGGAAATTTCTCTCTATTTTTATTAGAAAGGGCACAGAAGTAGTATATTTCTGCACTAAAGAGGACATCAAGTCAACTATAGTACTTCATATTTTTACTAACATTCTCAGCTGTATGACTCAAGGCTAGATCATCAACAAAACTGAAAATATGCTTATTGTATTAGCAAAGCAATTTTAATAAATTGGTGTTTTCATAGAAGAATTAAAGTAACAATTATGGGGAAAATCTGAGGCTTGTTGGTCTTCCTTATTCAAATGAACGCACTTCAACACTGTTTTTGTTTGAATTACATGTGAATGTAGAGGAGGAAATCATATTTATTTTTCACCAGTAATTCTGAGTACTAAGGACCCTGATCTGATTTGAATATTACTGAGAACCTAGAATTGAAAATATCTCTGAGTTAGCACTCAGCCAGTTTCTCCTTTATACACTATTAGAGTAGCCTTCTTGATTTATAGCTCAGATTAAACGCAACAAATTGAAGGCAGTGAGAAGCAGAGGACTATCTAGGTGATTTCCTATGACAACAATCAGATGTGACAGATGAGAGCTTAAGAGTAGTAACAAAGCTATTAACCATGACAAAATAGTAGCGTGGAACCATTTATGACAGGGGTTAAATTACACTACCCACCTCTTTCATATCATAGAACAGCACAACATCAAAAAAAAGATGAAAATTTATTGAGAATACTCAGTTTAGTCAAAGAAATATGCTATACCTTATTCTTTTAATAGCAGAAATAACATTTAAAAATCATTTATGGGACTGTACTTTAGATTTTATGGAAAATAAACTTTTATGTAGTACTTTATATTTTAATAAATCTGGGTTAATGTACATTATAGAAATATATCTTATTTGGTGAATGAGAAGGACAGAGAAAGAAAAGACACATTTTAGGTTTCACCTCCAAACTGAGACGGAGGCCATGTGGAAATATTCCCCCAGCTGTCTTCCCATTTAACTACATACATTTTGTTCTGCTTCTTAAGATCCCCCGCTTCCCCACATCTAACAGCAAACTCTTCGCCAGACCAGCAGTCCTACTTGTGTCTGTTTCTGCTCTCAGGAGTTCAGGAACAACTCTCCTTAGGGTAAAGTGTTGCCTCTCCTGGAAACAGGCACTCTTGCTGGATCCTGAGCAACCAGGCCCTGTGTACCTGACTTCTCTGCTTCTTCTTTCAGCTTTATTTTTAGCTATTAACAATAGGTGAACTTATAAACTGTGTTTATTTTATTCCCATTAACAGTGCCACTTTTTAATATCTGGCCTTTGTCCTGTAGCTGATGGTAGGATGGCATTTTGTAGAGACTGAGTCTGCTTCTCTGTCTTTTATGTGGAAGGAGGTAAAATGTCTTTTCTCATCAGTTTCTGACCTGAGTCTCAATAATGGCACTGTTCTTGAAGTTTTGTTTTGGTCTTGGTTTTTCCCATAGTCCAAAAGCATGGTGATCTCTCTCCCCCCACTTCTCACTCCACAAAGTACATATTAGGGCTTGGGGCCTCTTTTCTTTTATTTCTACATTTTGACAACATCACAAAGATTGGTTATACCTTCTTCAGATGGTCATAGTTTTTCTCTGGCCTTTATTGCTACATAGGAACCAAAGAAATTAATATTTTATTTCCTCCTTTGAAATGTATGCTTCTAAAGTATAAAGAGTTTTAACCAAGAAAAGATTTTTTTTTAAATTCAGTGAGAGGAGAGGAGGCAGAGACAGACTCCTGCATGAACCCTGACCGGTATCCACCCTGAAAGCCCACTAGGGGGCGATGCTCTGCCCATATGGTACATTGGTCTGCTGCTTAACAACCAAGCTCTTCTTAGCACCTGAGGCAGAGGCCATTGAGCTATCCTCAGTGCCCAGGTCCAACTTGCTCCAATTGAGCCATGGCTGCAGGAGAGGAAGAGAAAGAGAGAGAAAAGCAAGAGTGTGGTGAAGAAGTAGATGGGTGCTTCTGTGTGCCCTGACTGGGAATCAAACCCAGGACATCTACATGCCGGACTGATGCTCTACCACTGAGCCAACTGGCCAGGGACAAGAGAGGATCTTAAAGTCAGTGGAACACTAATTGAGCAAAGAAGTCTAACAGAAAAGTTTTCTTTATTCTTGCAAATTCAAATTTGGTTATTTGAAATTTATAATCTATACCCTACCTGCTTCCAATGAGATTTGGGATGCCCTACAATGAAGTAGACAGGTAGAAGGGAGCGGAGTCAGGGACTCTTCATGGCAGTGTGGGGCAGGCAAGTTCAGATGCAGCAATTTATTGGCACCTGTGGCTTACAAAAACCTACACTTTCTGGCATGAGTACTTGTCCCGATACTTTACCTTCTAGAAATCAGTTACAGTGGCCTCCAGCCTAGAAAGGTCACTTTGGTAATAGGTTTGCTAGATATGTATAGAAGAACAAGTATTTCCCTTAGCCCAAAGTTCTCAAATTTGTATTTCTGTATATCCTTTATATTCTGTCTTCCTTTTTAGTACATTATTTTATCTTTCTAGTTATAAATGTAGTACAACAGCAAGACTGTTCACATAGAACCAAACTATTATGAATGCTAATAAGAAGGATAATCCTCACACACACTAGAGAATGAAAGGACAGTTGTGTTTCTGGTGGAAATGGACTCTTTCATGGAGTCACAAAGAAAGTATTCCAGGGACCACACATGAAAAGATAAAGTGTAGTGATAAGATTTATTATAGAAGCAAAATCAAAGGACTGTCTCCAGGTTCCCAGTGTCTTATCTTCTTCCATCCTGCTGGGGAAAAAGTCCAGCCTTGTTTTCATCAAGCCCAGGGGAAAGGCCAGTGCTCAGTGATTCTCTGCTATACCAAAGCTTAGTCCAGGTTAGTCTTTGTCCCCATTCTGCTAGCTTAGTCTGTTCCCTGCTGTGCTTCACCTGGTGCTGTGCCAGGCTTGTGCTTTGAGCCTGTCTTGGAGTCAGTGCTCATAGCCTAGGTGGCTGCTAGGCCCATATAGCTGTAATGGAGAGAGACTGCGCGAGTGCATGTGGCGAGCATGTGTTACAGAGAGAGAGAGAGAGAGAAAGAGCCACCTAGAGAAAACTTTGTTAAGCTTGAATTATATCAGTGGTTTTCAACCACCAGGCCACAGAACATTGGCTGTCTGCCAGAAATTCCTTGCCCATCCATGAAAGAGTTAACTACTCTTATGTTGTATGAAGATTATAGACCCAATTATTTTAGACTCTATAATCTTCATGCAACATCAGGGTGGTTAACTTGCAGATGTGCAAAAAATTCCTGGCAGACTGGTAGTTGAAAACCACTTGATTATATTATCCTGGGCTTGGGAAGGAGCAGGCACTGTTTCAAACTAACCAATTTCCCAATGTTTCTGGGCTTGCCCTTGGGTTCTTCCCTTAACCAAACTATTTCCTAGTTCATCTGAGGTTCTGTGCCCCTTATCCAATTATCCTTTCCCAAGACTAGGTTCCGCCCCTTATGATTGCCATTGTAGTTCCTGCTGCACATGTGTTTACTTCCCCCTGCACCATCTTGGTTTTTACTGGGCATGCACCCAGCAGAGACAGACTCCTGCGTGTGCCTGATCTACCCAGGAAACCCACTAGGGTGTGATGCTCTGCCCATCTGGGGCCCTTGCTTGTTGCAACGGGAACAATTTTCTTTTTTCTTTCTTTTTTTTTATTTTTTAGCACCTGAGGTGGAGGCTATAGAGCCATCCTCAGCATCAGCACCTGGGGCCAACTTGCTCTAATTGAGCCATGGCTGCAGGAGGGAGAGAGAAGAGAGAGAGAGAAAGAGAGCGAGAGAGAGGGAGAGAGAGAGAGAGAGAGAGAGAGAGAGAAAGAGAAGCGAGAGGGAGAGGGAGAGCGGTGGAGAAGTAGATGGGTGCTTCTCCTGTGTGCTCTGACTGGGAATTGAACCTGGGACTTCCACATGCATGGCCGACACTCTACCACTGAGCCAACCAGCCAGGGACTACTGCTATTTTTTATTCCTTCCCCAGTAATGACCAGCAATGATCCTTCCTGCTGGCTTTGGGGATTAGGTCCCAAGGGCAAAGAATGCAGAGGTCCCCCAGGGAGCCTATGAATTGTGCAACTTCTTAGTGAAGGAGGCTTATTATCTGACTCAGCTCCCTAGTTTATTATACTTAATAATGTCTGAATGCCTTTGCTCCCTTTCTTTATTAATATATACCTACATACAATAACAGTTAGGAGCATTAATATTTGTTGGTATGTCATACTATTCTATCACTTTTCAATATTATCACCATGGTTCCTAAAATCAGGAGCCAATAATTCTACTGGTACCTACTGCAGAAGATCATCTTTTTGAATGCTTCCCTGAGCTCTGGGCTTCGAAAGGCATATATAAAGGGGTCAATGACTGCATTGCACATGATCAACATGCCATTCACCTGGAAGAGGGACATGTAGCAGACACAGTAAGGGTTATTTGGGCAGAATGTCATTAAGAGGACATGAAGGACAAATGGGGCCCAACAGAAAATGAAGACCCCAAGCAAGATGGTCAATGTGATGGCTCCTTTCATGTTGGCTCTGGGAAGTGTTGAGATCTTCCTAGCGTGATAATGGGCCAGCAAAAACATGTGCACATAGAGACATAGGATAAAAACCAACATCAGAGGGAACAATGATGTAAAGGTGACCACTGTGGGAATGTGATGGGAGAAGATCACCATGGTGATTCCACTGCACGTGCAGCATGTCCAGATGACCACCAGGACAATAATGGCACGGCGCATGGTCACAATGTTGTGGTATTGCAGAGCATGGAAAATTGTGATGTAGCGGTCAGCAGCAATCACAGACAGGCTGAAAATGGAGCCAAGTAGGGAAAGAATGAACAGGGCGTCAATGATATCATCTGCTGTGGTTTCAAAATTGCCACGAGGCTTGAGATAACCCATGTTTCTGAACATAATCAGAATATTTTCCAAGATCTTATACAGGCTGCCCAACATATCAGAAATGGCCAAGCTGCAAATAAAAAAGTACATGGGTTCCTGGAGATTCTTATTCTTGATCACAGCAAGAAGGACAGTCAGATTCTCCAAAACACCGATGATGGATATTGTAAAAAATATCTCTTCTGGCAAAACCACATGAGGACAGTCTGAATTATTTCTTGCTGTATCATTGATTTTTTCATATAGATTGATTATGTGCTTCATTTCTCCTTGTAGTTAAGACAGTGATGTTACTTGGTCTTGACTAAAAACTTGACTGATTCTTCAGTCTTTTTTTTTTTTGTAGCACCTGTGGAAGATCTGAGGTAAAAATCACACGATCACCTAAGAAAGAATATATAGAAATATCACTTGAAAAATAAAAACAAGCCATGTCACTTTTTTTTTAAAGGGACAGAGAGAGAGTCAGAGAGAGGGATATCTAGGGACAGACAGACAGGAACGGAGAGAGATGAGAAGCATCAATTATCAGTTTTTTGTTGTGACACCATAGTTGTTCATTGATTGTTTTCTCATATGTGCCTTGACTGTGGGCCTTCAGCAGACCGAGTAACACCTTGCTCGAGCCAGCAACCTTGGGTCCAAGCTTGTGAGCTTTTTGCTCAAGCAAGATGAACCCGTGCTCAAGCTGGTGACCTCAAGGTCTCAAACCTGGGTCCTCCACATCCCAGTCCAATGCTCTATCCACTGTGCCTCCACCTGGTCAGGCAAGTCATGTTAATTTTTAAGAAAGCTTTATTACCTCAATGAAATATAATGAAGTAATTTATTTTTTTAATGATTTTATTTTTTTTACAGAGACAGAGAGAGAGAGAGAGTCAAAGAGAGGGATAGATAGGAACAGACAGACAGGAATGGAGAGAGATGAGAAGCATCAATCATCAGTTTTTCGTTGCGACACCTTAGTTGTTCATTGATTGCTTTCTCATACGTGCCTTGACCGTGGGCCTTCAGCAAACCGAGTAACCCCTTGCTCAAGCCAGCAACCTTGGGTCTAAGCTGGTGAGCTTTGCTCAAACCAGATGAGCCCGTGCTCAAGCTGGCAACCTTGGGGTCTCAAACCTGGGTCCTGTACATCCCAGTCCGACGCTCTATCCACTGCACCACTGCCTGGTCAGGCATGGTGAAGTAAGTTATATAAAACAATTTACTGGACGTTCATCCTACCAGCTCTGTGACAAACTTGACTGAAATTTTGAGCCCAGAGATAAATTTCCTCTCCTCTCGCCTTTCCCTCCCTCATTCTTCTCATGAACCCAATTTTATGTGAGCTAGATGGGCATGAGAAGAGAAGTAAAGAAAGGAAAGGCATGTGTAGAAACAGAACAGCACATATTCCCTTTCTTTGTCTTGGAGGTGGTAGCTGGTTATAAAAGACTGATGAGATGTTTGGGTCCTTTCTTCTTCACTGCTTGTCTGAGACACTGTCTGACCTTATAGCATATAGGATAGTGGCAAAAATATTTATGTACCATTTCTAAAATTGATGATGCAATATGTGTTATATTTGCTTCAAAAGCAGAACTCACAGGAATGGTATTTCTGGAGATTTCTAAAGTTTCTAAGGTATCTCTGGATTGGAGTTGAATTATGGCAGCAAAATGGTCCAGTTTCCTTCAAGCAGAGAAGGCTGACTAGATTATAATTGAATGATTTTGAGAAGTCTACTTCTGCACTCCCATGTTTATTGGAGCATTGTTTACAATAGCCAAGATTTGGAAACAGCTCAAGTGTCTGTCAGTCGACGAGTGGATTAAAAAGCTATGCTACATACACACAATAGAATACAATAGGGCTGTGAAAAAGAAGAAAATCTTACCTTTTATGACAGCATGGATGGACCTGGAAATTATTATGCTAAGTGAAATAAGCCAGGTAGAGAAAGGAAAATATTATATGATCTCACATATATGTGGAATCTAATGAACAAAGTGAACTGAGGAATGGAATAGAGGCAGAGGCGGGGTCACAGGGACCAGAGGGACAGCTGTCAGAGGGAAGGGGATGAGAGGATGGGATCAGAGAATGTAAACTGTATACACATAACACAGAGATATAGATAATAGGACAGCAAATCCTAGAGGGAAGGGGGGAGGGAGTTAAGGGAAGGGGGACAAAGGGGGTGTAAAAAGGGACATAGTGATAAGGGGTGAGGGAGTTATATTCAGTGGGACACTTGAATCCATGTAAACACAATACATTAAAAATTAATAAAAATTAAAAATATATAAAGTTTATGAAATAATCAGGATAAAGAGCACTGTATTATTCTAATAAAAAGTCAAAAAATATATACTATGATCAAAATATTATAAGCCTAACCTTATCAATATAAAGGGATTAAAATATTCAGTAATTTTAACTCTCTTGGTAGTGAGTGAGAAAGATAATAGGTTTCCTAGAAGCAGGTGGTTCCACCCCTTGACTCTACCAAGTTTTTTCTTTCAGGATAAAATATTAATAATTAGCTGGGATGTACAAAAAGTAGTTATATGCTGCTTTGGTGAAAGTTGGAGGAGGGAAATAGAAATACAACAGTTAAAGCAAACAGTTTTCTATTAACATTGAAATTTACCAATGACAGTTCAGAAAAATCAAATTGAAGAAAAGATAAGAAATAGTTGTAAATAAACTAAGGTGTTAATTTGTTTAAATTTCAATAAATATAAATTATTCAAAATCCATGTACTAATTTTTGTTAAATACAGTTTTCTTAATTAGAAACATGTCATTACTAAAAATCTAGTATAAGGATCCTAGTCACATATGCTAACCCAATAGAAGGTGACACTGTCTGCCTTTAGGACAAAACAACCTGGCTGATCTGTGACTCAATGGCCCTAAACAAAAAATTAATATGTGCAAAGATGTATATACAGTGATGTTCACTGAGTTGTCAATTGTCATAGTAAAAAAACTGAAGACAACATACCATATTTTCATTGTATAAGACGCACCTTAGTTTTGGGGCCTGAAATTTGAAAAAAAAAATGTATTACATAATGTTATTGAACTCAAGTTTTATTCATGATAAAATTCATACAACTCCTCATCACTGTTCATATTCCCATCCATTAGACTGTCCTCATCTGTGTCTGATGACAAACCACTGTCTTCATATATTGCCTCATCCTCAGTTCCATCTTTGGCATTTGAAATGTCGCACTTCTTAAATGACTTGACAGTGACCTCAATCTTGACATTATCCCCGGATCTTTTCACCCAGGTAAAAACTTCTCCTATAGTTGGTTTCTTCACTATTTCTGCTGATGTCAAATTGTCCCCAGAAAACTTCATCCATTGGTTTCATTTGTCTTTCATGGCAGCTCTGAAGGGTTTGTTAATGCTGACATCAAGTGGTTGGAGCTGGGATGTCGAGCTTCCAGGTTTGATGGCAAGTTTTGGTTTCTTGCTCTGCAGTGATCTTTGTGTTTTTTGTTGTGTGTGCCCTGAACTGATCAAGTACCAATAGGGCAGGATTGCATAAGAGCCCACCTGGTATCCTTCTCCAAACTTTCTCAAACCAGATCTTCATCCCATTTTGATTCATCAAACCCTTGTCATGAACATAGAAAATCACCCCTCGAGGAATGGCTTTTGACCTTGTTTGGAGTTTGAAAATAAGTATAGGAGGCAGCTTGGTTCCACCAGCACAACAAGCTAGAACAACTGTATAATGACTCTTTTCATGTCACTTGTCTTCACAGTTACAGTTTTCACCCCATTCTTATCAACAGTTCTGTTACTTGGGACACCAAATTGAATGGGGACTTTGTCCATATTTGCCACACCAAATTGAATGGGGACTTTGTCCATATTTGCCACATGTCCCAACTCAAACTGATGTGTCTTCTGACATTGAATGACAAAACAATGAAATTCAAGGATTTTCTGCTCATAGCTTTCAGGCATCTTTTGGGCAAGTGTGGTATGTGTACACATACTTAGTCCATTCCATTTTACAAACCTGAAGCACCAATTGTGTCCTCTTTTGAAATCAGTAACTTCTTTTTCATCAGCAATTCTTCTTGTCTCATGCTGAACCATCTTTGTGGACATAGAAATGCCAATTGTCCTTTGCTCTTCAGCCCATTTTGCTGACTTGCCTCTCATGGCCTTCTTCTGCTGTGGTGTTTTCAGTAGGATTTCTTCTTCCCGTATCCAGTCTTGGATTGATTTCTCAATTGGAGGAGAACCAAACTTACGTTCAGCAGCACAATTTCCATTCACTTTTGCAGACTGAATCACTTTTAATTTGAATTCAGCACTGTATGAAGATTTTTTCTGAACCATTTCTGGGAAGAACATGGCAAAACATAACCTATTGTAACATACCAGTAACAAGTGCAAAACAATGAGCGCAAAGACAACAAGCATAAAAAAGTGGGAAATGCAAGTAAAAAATTTTACAACCATTGTATAAGACACACCCAGTTTTTAGACCCCAATTTTTTTGAAAAGGGATGCGTCTTATATATGAGGAAATATGATAAATAACTGGTGATTGAGGATTGATTAATAATTTTTGGGAGGTCCATAAGATAAAGCACTATTCTATAATTAAAATCATGTTTATGATGCAGAAGTGAGTATACATACATATTTATGAAAAAGCATGGGAAACTCTGAAAGACAGATCTCAAATTTTAGTTGAGTAATAAAGCTATAAACTATTTTTTAAAATAATTAAAAAGAATTTGGAACAATTTTAGATTCATGGAAATGTTATAAAATTAGTACAGAGTTCTCATATATACCACAAGTGTTTTTCATATTATTAACATCTCACATTAGTTGGATACATTAACCATAACTAATGGATCAATATTAACATATTATTTTTAGTTGAAGTCCAAACTTTATTTATATTTCCTTAGCTTTTAACTGATCTCTATTTTCTGATCCAGGATCACACAATGATATGTAGTCATTATTACATTTAGCATGTCTCCTTAGGCTCCTCTTGCCTGTAACAGTTTCTCAGACTTTTCTGATATTTTATGATCTTGACAGTTTTAAGCAATAGTGGCCAGATATTTTGTAGAATGTCCTACAATAAGTATTTGTCTGGTGTTTTTCTCATGATAAGGCTGGAGTTATGGATTTTGTAGGAGGAAGACTACAAGAAGCAAAGTAATACTTTCATCACATCATCTCAAAGGGCATACTATCAACACAACCACCGTTGGTGTTGACTGCCGTCAATGGGCTGAGGTAGTGTCTGTCAAGTTTCCCCACTGTGAAGTCCTTCCCACCCACCTTCTATAATGTATTCTTTGAAAGAAAGTCACTATGCACAGACCACTCTTAACAAGTAGAGCTGTGCCCCACTTCCTTGTGATTGCAATATCTACATAAATTATTTGAAATTCTGCATGGGAGATTTGTCTATTCTCTTTCATTTATTTATTCAGTCATTTGTTTGTATCAATATGAACACATAGGTATTTATTTTATATTTTAAGCTATCACCCAATATTATTTTATTTATTTTGTTTCCTAAATTGTTCCAAATTGGGATATTGGGAGCTCTTTCAGCTGATACCTGTGTCTCTTGGAAATTCCTCATCATTGTGTCTTTTTTGGGAACAGTTCTTTACTTTCTGGAACTATAAGATGTTGCAAGCTCATCTTGTTATTTTTTGTCATACTCAGGAAAATCAACCATTGCTCCAGGGATCCTTGATTCCTTTTATTAGGGAATGGGATTAGAAACCAAGATCTGGCCCTGGTCGGTTGGCTCATCAGTAGGGCATGGGCCTGGTGTGTGGAAGTCCCAGGTTTGATTCTTGGTCAGAGCACACAGGAGAAGTGACTCTCTGCTTCTCCCCCCCTTTCTCTCTCTTTTTCCTCCCCTCCCCTCCTGCAGTCATGGCTCAAATGGTTTGAGCAATTGTGTCCTGGGCACTGAGGATGGCTCCATGGCCTTGCCTCAAGCACTGAAATGGCTCAGTTCTGAGCAACAGAGCAGTGGCCCCAGCTGGGCACAGCACCGCCCCTTAGTGGGCTTGCTTGGTGGATCTCTGTTGGGGTGCATATGAGAGTCTGTCTTTCTGTCTCCCTGCCTCCCACTTAGTAAATAAATAAAAAAGAAACCAAGATCTGAGTACTGAATGTATATGTTGTTACCGGGGTGCCATTGCTTTGAGGCCCTTTCAGCTAATGGCAAGGAAATATATGTGTGTGCACTAAGCAATGTGCCTGTACATCACTATAAATGCTTATCTTCTGTACCAACAGCAAGCAGATGTGCATTCATACTGATGTCTCAGCTCCACTCTATTACCACACCCTTCTTGCTTTCTCTCCTTGCTATCTACAACCTCTTACTCCAATAGTGAAAAACCTGCCTCCTGCTACTTGCCATGCATACTAAGTTGCTCAGTTCTAAAGCACATTTATAGTGGTTTCAGAGTTGTTTACACATATCACTGTGGTGAACTTTATCATCTAGAGACTGGTGCTTTTGCCTTTGTCATATAGTCTTCATTCATTTTCAAAGGTTCTTAGGTCAGCACCTTTTCCTTTATTCCATTCATCGAGGTTATTTCACATATTTATAGTACAACCAGATTCTTTTGTTGCATTACATCCCAACATCCTTGAATCTCCAAAATGATTTTTAGAATTTTACACCCATAATATATACTTCTTATGTTATCAATTTCTATAGGTTTCAAAAAATGCATAATTTCATATATTCACTATTATAACATCTTACAGAATATTTTCATTAATCTACAAATTCCCTTGTATTTCATCTATTCAACCCTCAATTCCTCCCCTAACCACTTAAAGCTTATCTGTTTACCATTTTATAGTTTCGATTTCCCCAGAATGTCATATAATGAGAATCGTATAGTACATGGCCTTTTTCACTGCCTTGTGTCACTTACTAATATACATTTAAGTTTTACCCATGTCTTTTTTTAGGCTTCAGAGCTACAGGATAGTTGAAGGACATCTTGGTTGCTTCCAAGTGTTAGCAATTAAGAGCCAAGCTGCTATAAACATCCATAGGCAGGTTTTTGTGTGGACACAGGTTTTCAACTCATTTGGGTAAGTACCAAGGAACATGTCTGTTTAGTTTTGTAAGAAACTTGCCAAATGACTTATAAAGTGGCTGCACCATTTTGCATCTCCACCAGCAAGAAATGAGAGTTCCTATTGCCCCACATGCTCATCAGCATTTTGTGTTGTCAGTGTTTTGGATTTTAACCATTATAATAAGTGCGAAGGGATACCTCATTGCTAGTTTAATTTCCATTTATCTAATGATAATGGTATCATTTCATGTTTATTTATCATCTGTAGGTCTCCTTTGGAGAGATGTCTATTCAGATATTTTGTTCTTTTTCAATTGTATTATTTATTTTCTCATTGTTACGTTTAATGTTTTTTTTGAATATTTTGGGGAAAATGTCATTTTCCCAGTATGTATATTGCAAGTGTTTTCTCCAAGTCTGTGGCTTGTATTTTCATTACTTTAATAATATCTATCACAGAGTAGAAGTTTTAAATTTTAGTAAAGCCTATTTGTTTTTTCTTTTGTGGATGATACTTTTGGTGTTATATCTAAAGATTCATCACCAAATCCAATGTCAAGTAGATTTTCTTTTATGTTTTCTCTAGAAGTTGTATAGTTTTATATTTTACATTTAGGTTTATGACCCATTTGCAGTTTGTATGTGTGTGTAGGTAAGATATAAAATATATGTCTGTTTTAAAAGTTTTTTGAATTTTTTATTTAAAACATATGCTGCAAAATGCATACAGGGAGCTTGAACAGTTCACCCTCAGTCTCAAATGAAGAAGAGGAAACTGTAGCCACCAGGAGGGATGCTTCCACCAGTATTCAGCATCATGGTTTGCATGTCTTAGCAGTGGGCAGTTTCTGGATGGTCCCAGGTGTCCCCAAATATCTTGCCCCCAAAACAGACACCAGTCTGACACTCCCATCATGATACTCTTCTTTGGATGAAGTATCACCTCCAGGTAATGCTTTTCTAATTTCTTTTATTATTTACACCTGAGACAAGGTACACACTAGCTCACTTAATCCCATGATTTATAATTTATGTAACCTGGTCAGATGGTTCAGAAGGGAACATGGACACGTGTAGTTGTTTTTGTCACTGCTAGGGAAAGGAGGTCTGTCATAGTATTGGGGACCAAGAATGAGTGCACATAATGGAAGCTAAGCCTGGGGCAGGAGTATGTCAGGCAGCAAACTTAATGCCTTTCAATCTCTCCTGAAGCCTTTTATATCAGCTAATTTACTAGGTAAAGAAAAACTGTAGGAATAAACTTGAAAGTAATGATATTAAGATGGAAATAAGGTAATAATAGTTAAATATTGGCAATGGCTGGTTGGTTCAGAGGATAAAGCATTGACCTGGCATATGGACATCCTGGGTTTGATTCTTGATCATGCACTCAACAGAAGCAACCATCTGCTTCTCTTTCTTCCTCTCCCCTTTCTTTCCTTCTTCCCCTCCCACAGCCAGTGGCTCGATTGGTCAGCCTGGGTACTGAGAAAGGCTTAATTGGTCCAAGCATGTCATCCCCAGGTACTAAAAATAGCTCAGTTGATTCAAGCATTGGGCCCAGATGGGGGTTGCCAGGTGGATCCCCATCAGGGTGTATGTGGAAATCTGTCTCACGATCTTCCTTCCTTTCATTAAGAAAAGAGAAAGAGAGAGAGAAAGTTAAATATATTAAAGTCTCAAAATATGGGGGAGTTTTATTGATTGATATTTTTAGGAGATATATGTAAATATATATATATTAATCTACAAATTCCAATTTGTAGATTAATATATAATCTACAAATTGGAATATGTATTTAAATTTAAATTTGTATTTAAATTTGTATTTAAATTGGAATGTGCAATTAAATTTAGCAGGGTGACATTGGTCAACCAAAGTACATAGATTTAGAGAAAACATCTCCACATCATTTGGACAGTCAATTATGCTATATGACAATCTCCCAAAGTCAAAATATACTCCATAACCATATATTTGTTTCTCTTTATGCCCCTCCCACTCCTTCAACCCCTCCCCCCTCTTTCCTTCCCCTCAACCTGCTAACCATTGCATTCTTATCTATGAGTCTAAATTTTGTGTTCCACCTATGTATGGAATCATACAATTCTTAGCCTTTTCTGATTTATTTATTTCACTCAGTATAATGTTATCAAGTTCCATCCATGTTGTCATAAATGATACTATGTCATCATTTCTTATGGCTGAGTAGTATTCCATAGTATATATGTATCAAATCTTCTTTATCTAATCCTCTGTTGAAGGGCATTTTGGTTGTTTCCATGTCTTGGCCACTGTGAAAAATGCTGTGATGAAAGATGGGGCTGCATGTGTCTTTACGTCCCGATGTCTTTGAGTTTTGGGGGTATACACCTAGTAGAGGGATTGCTGGGTCATATGGTAGCTCTATTCTTAATTTTTTGAGGAACCACCATACTTTCTTCCATAATGGTTGTACTAATTTTGCTTTCCCACCACAGTGGATGAGGGTTCCTTTTTCTCCACAGCCTCTCCAACACTTGTTATTACCTGTCTTGTTGATAATAGCCAATCTAACAGATGGGAGGTGGTATCTCATTGTAGTTTTGATTTACATTTTCCTAATAGCTAGTGGAGGTAAGACATCTTTTCATATATCTATTCACTATTTGTATGTTTTCTGGGAAAAGTGTTCATGTCTTCTTTCCATTTTTTAATTGGATTGTTTGCTTGTTTGTTGCTGAATTTAATGAGTTCTTTATATATTTTGGATATTAGACCCTTATCTGAGCTGTTTTTTGAAAATATTATCTCCCATTTAGTTGGCTGTCTGTTTGCTTTGTTGTCAGTTTTTTTTTTTTTTTTGCTGTGCAAAATTTTCTTAGTCTGATGTAGTCCCATTCATTTATCTTTGCCTTTACTTCCCTTGCCTTTGGGGTCAAATTCACAAAATGTTCTCTATGGCTGAGATCCATGAGTTTAGTATCTATGTTATCTTCTATGTAATTTGTTTCAGATCTTATACTTAGGTCTTTGATCCATTTTGAATTAATTTTTGTGCAAGGAGACAAACTGTAGTCAAGTTTCATTCTTTTGCATGTGTCTTTCTAATTTTCCCAGCACCATTTATTAAAGAGGCTTTATTTTCTCCATTGTGTGTTTTTGGCTCCTTTTTCAAAGACGATTTGACCACATATATGTGATTTTATTTCTGGGCTCTCTATTCTGTTCCATTGGTCTGTATGTCTATTTTTTTTTGCCAATCCCACACTGTTTTGATTATCATGGCTCTATAATATAACTTGAACTCAGGTATTGTAATACTGCAAGCTTCATTTATTTCCTGATGATTTTTTTTGTTCCATTTTTTAAAAAATGACATTGGGATTTTGACGGGAATAGCATTAAATTTGTATATTGCTTTGGGTAATATGGCCATTTTAACTGTATTTATTCTTCCTATCCAAGAACAAGAAATATTTTTTTATTTCATTGTGTCCTTTTTTATTTTCTTTAACAATGCTTTATAGTTTTCAGTATATAGGTTCTTTACAATCTTTGTTATGTTTATTTCTAGGCATTTTATTTATTTTCTGTTGCAACTATAAAGGGATTATTTTTTAAGTTCATTTTCCAAAGTTTTATTGTTGGCATATAAAAAAGCAATAGACTTCTGTATATTAAATTTGTATCCTGCGATCTTACTGTATTGGTTTATTGTTTCTAGTAGTCTTTTTGTGGAGTCTTTGGGGTTTTCTATATACAGGATCCTGTCATTTGCAAAAAGTGAAACCTTTACTTCTTCTTTCCCAATATGAATGCCTCTTATTTCTTTCTCTTGTCTGATTGCTCTGGCTAGAATTTCCAGCACTCTGTTGAATAGGAGTGGAGAGAGTGGACAACCTTGTCTTGTTCTTGATTTTAGAGGAAAAGCTTTCAGTTTTTTTTTTTTTTTTTTTTTACCATTTATTATGTTAGCTGATGTTTTGTCATAAATAATCTTTATTATGTTGAAGTATTTTCTTTCTATACCCATCTTATTGAGGATTTTAAACATAAAAGAATGTTGTATTTTATCAAATGCCTTTTCTGCATCTATAGATAAGATCATATGGTTTTTGTTCTTTATTTAATATGGTATATTATGTTAATTGTTTTATGTGTGTTGAACCATCTTTGTGTTTCTGGGATGACTTTCACTTGATCATGATGAATTCTTTTTTAATGTGTTGCATATTCAATTTGCTAATATTTTGTTTAAGATTTTTGCGTATGTATTCATTAGAGATATTGGTCTGTAGTTTTCTTTTTCTGTGTTGTCCTGGAAAGGTTTTGGTATGCGGGTTATGTTGGCTGCATAAAATGTGTTTAAAAATATTGCTTCTTCTTCAATTTTTTGGAAGACGTTGAGAAGGATAGGAATCGAGTCTTCTTTAAATGTTTGGTAGAATTCACTAGTATAGCTGACTGGCCCAGGACTTTTATTTTGGGGGAGGTTTTGATAGTTGTTTTTATTTCCTCTTTGCTTATGGATCTGTTTAGGCTTTCTACTTCTTTGTGATTCAGTCTAGAAAGATTGTATAGTTCTAGGAATTTATCCATTTCTTCTAGATTGTTGAATTTGATGGCATACCATTTTTCATAGTATTCTACAATAATTCTTTGTATATCTATGATATCTGTGGTAATTTCTCCTCTTTCATTTTGAATTCTGTTTATATGAGTTCTTTCTCTGTTTTTCTTAGTGAGTCTTGCCAGGGGTTTGTCAATTTTGTTGATCTTTTCAAAGAACCAGCTCTTTTTTTTATTGTTTTTTTTTTTCTATAGTTTTTCTGTTCTCTATTTCATTTATTTCTGCTCTAGTTTTTATTATTTTCTTTCTTCTGCTGGTTTTGGGTTGCCTTTGTTCTTCTTTTTCTAGTTCCTAAAGATGTGATGTTAGGTTGCTTACTTGGGCTCTCTCTTGTTTTTTTGTATGAGCCTGTAATGATATGAACTTTCCTCTTATTACTGCTTTTGCTGCATCCCAATGTTTCTGACTTGTGTTGTCATTTTTATTTGTCTGCATATGTCTTTTGATCTCTGCTTTTATTTCTTCTTTGACCCACTCATTTTTTATATAAGTATATTGTTTAATTTCCACATTTTTGTGGGTTTGTTTATTTCTTTTTTGCAGTTGAATTTTAGTTTCAAAGTCTGTGGTCAGAGAATATGCTTGTTATAATTTCAATCTTTCTGAATTCATTGATGTTAGTTTTGTGGCCCAACATATGGTCTATTTTTGAGAATATTCCATGTACATTGGAGAAAAAGGTATAATTTGACGTTTTGGAATAAAATGTCCTGTAGATGTCTATTATGTCCATTTGTTCTAGTGTTTCATTTAAAGATGATATTTCTTTATTGATTTTTCTGTTCAGATGAATGATCTAAAGCCATCAATGGTGTATTGAGGTCTCCAAGGATGATTGTAGTTTTGTTGGTTTATATTTTTAGGTCAGTTAGTCTTATATATTTTGGTGCTCCCCGGTTTGGTGCATATATATTAAGAAGTGTATGTCTTCTTGATACAGTGTCCCCTTTATCATTATGAAATGTCCATCTTTATCTCTGGTTACCTTTGTTGTCTTGTAGTGAGTATCATCAGATATGAGTATGACTACACCTGCTTTTCTTTGAATATTATTTGCTTGGAGAATCATTTTCCAACCTTTTATTTGAATCTATTTTTATCCTTGTAGCTTAGATGTGTCTCTTGATGGCAGCATATGGTTGGGTTTTGCTTCTTAATCCAATCTGTTACTCTGTGCCTCTTTATTGGTGAGTTCAATTCACTTACATTTAGTGTAATTATTGACACTGAGGATTTGCTATTGCCATTTTATATACTGCTTTCTGATAGCTCTGTGTCATGTTTGGTTCTTATTTTTTTATTTTTTGTCATTTGTTTTTGTTTGATGGCATTCTATCCTGTGTTTCTTCTTTTTAGAAGCTGTGTGTTTCAGTAGTGACATTTTCAGGTGTGGTTACCATTAGGTTACTTAAAACATTATTATATTTATTAGAGTCTATTATCTCATGAATGCTTCTGTATTCCATCCTCCTTTGCTACTGCTGATCTTATCCTCTCCCCTTTTATGTTATTGTTGTCACAGATTATCCTTGTTTTAATTGTGATCTTGTTAAAACTTTTACTTGTAGTGTTGTTTTGTTTTGTTCTCTGTATCTGGTCAGATAACCCCCTTTAGTATTTCCTGTAGTAGGGTAGGGGGTTTTGGTGATAAAGTCCCTGAGCTTCTGTATATCTGTAAATGTTTTCATTTCCCCTTCATATTTGAAGGATAGCTTTGATGGACATAGTATTCTTGGCTAGTAGTTCCTCTCTTTCAGTACTTTAACTTTTGGGGTCTATTCTCTTTTGGCTTTTAGAGTTTCTGCTGAGAAATCTGATGATAGCCTAATGGGCCTTCCTTTATATGTTATAATCTTCTCCCTAGCTGCCTTGAGGATTCTTTTTTTGTCATTGATTTGTGATAATTTCATTATGATGTGCCTTGGAGTAGGTCTATTTGGTTTGAGGTAACTTGTTCTGTTTGCTTCTGGATTCGAGGCTCTAACTCTTTCCACTGGCCTGGGAAATTTTCATCTATTATTTGTTTCAATATGTTCTCCATTCCCTCTTCCCTCTCTTCTCCTTCTAATATACCCATTATTCTTACATTGCTCTTTCTGACAGAATCACGCAATTTTTGTATGGTTTTCTCATTTTTAAAAAAAATTTGTAAGTCTCTCTTCTCTCTGTAATATCTCCAGTTGTCTTTCTTCAATGTCACTGATTCTCTCCTCTATCTGGCCTGTTCTATTGGCTAAGCTTGTTACCTCATTTTCCAGTTTGTGTATTGAATTTTTCATTCCTGTTTGCTTCTTTTTTATAGTTTCAATTTCCTTGGTGAAGTATTCTTCTATTAAGTTGTTTTGTGGCTCACCAAATTGCCTTTCATTGTTTTCTTGTATCTTATTGAGTATTTTTAGAACTTCAATTTTGAATTTTCTGTCATTAAGCTCCAAGGTTTCCATGTAATTGAGATTTTTTTCTGGAGAGTTTATATCATCTATCAGAGCTACATCTCTGTCTTGTACATCCATATTTGATTTCTTTTTCATTGATTGCATTTGATTGTGGTATTTTAGCAAGAGATAAAATATAATAAAATAAAAATAAAGATTGAAAAATATAGTGAAAAATGCAAATTTTATATATAATGGTAAATAGAAAAAAACTACAGATAATAAAAAGCAGAAACTGAGGAAAAATGTAAAAATAATAGTGGAAATGAAGTAAAAAACAAACAAAATGCCACAAAAAGAAGTATGAGTCCAAAATATAATAATTTGATGAAAAACGCTGTTTAGGTGAGTGAGAATAAAAAGAGAGAGAGAAAATAAGGCGATAGAAGGGGAAGAAAAGGGAAGATAGAAAAAAAAGGAAGTGAAAGTGTCAGAAATGAAACCCTTGCAAAAATCTAGAATAAAAATGATAACAAGTGAACATAATGAAGTTCACATGGGCAAAATAGAAATACAAAAAAGGAAAGAAGAAGAAAAAAGAAATAAAAGGTATTCTTTTCCAGTTTTGAGAGGTAACATTTATTTTTCTGGTAGGAGGCGCTGTACTACAAGATTTGCCTCCACGAGATTCTTGGGCATAGTTCTGTTTATTTATTTATTTATTTTTTAATTTTTTTTTTTTTTTACAGAGACAGAGAGAGAGTCAGAGAGAGGGATAGAAGGAACAGACAGACAGGAATGGAGTGAGATGAGAAACATCAATCATTAGTTTTTCGTTGCCGTTGCGACACCATAGTTGTTCATTGATTGCATTCTCACATGTGCCTTGACCGTGGGCCTTCAGCAGACCAAGCAACCCTTTGCTGGAGCCAGCGACCTTGGGTTCAAGATGAGCCCGCACTCAAGCTGACTACTTCAGGGTCTCAAACCTGGGTCCTTTTGCATCCCAGTCCAACACTCTATCTACTGCACCACCGCCTGGTCAGGCGGCAGAGTTCTGTTTAGGCATCGCTGTCTTAATGATGCAGGCATGGCTTCAGTTGCGTTGTTAGGAGGGGCTTGTTGTTAGGGCTTTGCAATTTTATGGATTTAGAATGGCTGACTAGTGGTCCTCTGGTGCCCCCACCCCACATCCCAGTAGAGCAGGAGATCAAGCGCCTGGGCACCCCCACCACTCACAGGAGAGAGCCGCCTGAAGACCCAGCTGAGGGGGATCTGCCACTGCCACTGTTCACACAGCAAGGGGAGCAATGCCAGACAGGGAGGCTGGGGTGAGACAGCCTGGTCCCTCCTCCAATACCACTCAAAGCTCAGCCCTAGGCAGAGCAGGGGCTGTGCGGCATGAGCTGTTGTCCGAGCTTTGGGAGCAGGTGGGGCACAGATCGCAGACCAAGCACATCTCAGTGCCACACAGGCTAAACTTCATTGGGCGTGCGAGCAGATCAAGCATGCCTCAGTGCCCCATGGACCAATCTCTACGAGCTATTCACGTGTAGTTCTTGGGTGTGTGCCACAGGCTTTGTGTGCGCCCAGTGTCTGTAATCACTTAATGGGTGCTGCAGGTGGCAAGCGGCATATGGCAGAAACAGTCCTCCCAGTCTTGGTTGCCAGTCTTATCTCAACTCCTTCCCCCAGACTCTCCTCCTCTCCCAGCTCTGAGACAAAGCCCATGCTAAAAGTGCCTCCTTCCCTCAGGTCCCTGAGGAAATAGAAAAACTCAGTCCTTTGGCTTTTTTTCTTCCGTGAGCAAAGTCTATCTTTGGTCCACCTTCTCGCACAATCATACCTTTGTCTATCTGGTATGTGTATATTTCAGGTTTATCTGGATTTTATTCTCTGCATATAGTTGTAGAATTTGTTGAAATTTCAAGGGGAGAGGTCGGGAGTATCTCTCATGCTGCCATTTCTCTGACATCACTCTATATATTTTTAAATTTTTTCAACTACTGTTTACATTCAATATTATTTTGTATTAGTTTCAGGAGTAGAGCATAATGGTTAGACAATTATATACTTTTATGAAGTGTTCCCCCTGATATTTCAAGTACCCATTTGACAGCATACGCAGTTATTACAATATTATTGACACTATTCCTTATGCTGTACTTTACATCCCTGTGACTATTTTTAAATTACCAATTTGTATTTCTTAATCCCTTTACCTTTTTCATCCAGTCCTTCAACCCACCTCCCCTCTGACAACTATCAGTCTGTTCTCTGCATCTGTCAGTTTTTGTTTTGTTTGTTTAGATTCCACATATAAGTGAGATCATATGGTACTTGCCTTTCTGTGACTATCTTATTTCACTTAGCAGGCACCCTCTAGATTTATTTATGCTGTTGCAAACGGTAAGAGTTCTGTCTTTTTTATGGCTCTAAGCTCCTTTCTTGGAGTTTTTAAAAATTTTATTTATAAAATTAAACTTAATAGGTTGGCATTGATCAATCAGTGTATACAGGTTTCAGGTAAACATTTCTATAATATTTGAACTGTTTATTGTGTTATGTGCCCATCAGCCAAAGTCAAATCATTTTCAATCACCATATATTTGTCCTTCTTTACTCCCCTCTCCACCTATAACACCCTCCCCTTGGTACCCATTTTACTTTTCTTTATGTTCGTTAGTCTCATTTTTATATCCGTCTATGTGTGAAATCATGCAGTTCTTAGCTTTTTCTGATTTACTTATTTCACTTAGCATGATGTCCTCAATGTCCATCCATGTTGTTGTAAATGTCACCATTTCTTATGGTTGAGTAGTATTCCATTGTATATATGTACCACATCTTCTTTATCCAATTCTCTATCGAAGGACACTTTTTTATTGAATAAAGAAAGTCCATCAAACCTGTGTCATAGTACACCTTAAAAATGAATATTAGATTCTTCACTAAACAGTTCTGTTTTGATTCCCATCCCTGAAATAGCTCCAAATTGTCTTTCTTTTGCAAAGTCATGAAATAGTTTTTGACTGATTCAGTGAGCTGAACAAATGCCATTAAATAAAAACAATATTGAACAACTGCTTTCCTTTTCCAGATGAAGAGTTTTATTTAAACTTACTTTATATCTTTGGATGGTTGACTCAATGCCTTCTTTGCCTTACCTGGCTTCAGGTATCACTCACTACCTTTGGGAAGTGAGCTGACCCCAGCCTAACTGGACTCCACGGCCATTATGAGCATGTCGGGCAGCTTGTGGTCTCTGGACCTTGATGTGGAGTGTTGAAGAACTAGTGGTCACTGCTTTTGTATACTCCACAGTGGGTCTCAGTTCCAGAGGATGAAGGGCTGTTAACTAACAGGGCGGTTGTTACTCAAGGGGCATGGCATGAGTGGGTTTATGGAAGGGTTAGGAGGGAGGAAAGCTTTAGGATTTTTTGGCTTTAATTCAAGTAATCGCATAAAAAATTGACTTTGATGAACACTGTAAAGTCAGTGGCCAAAGCCACCATCACAGCCGCCTGGCCCATGCAGGTTCAAATTAGATTCGGACAGTCAGTAATGAAACAACAGAGCCAAGAACTGGTGAGCCATCAGCTTTAATCTTAGTTTGCACCTCGCGGGCAAGTAAAAACACACACTGGGCTCCAAAACCCACTCATTCAGTGCTCACAAAGCTACTGACTTATCTGAGTTTCCTAGCATCAAATGTTTCTAGCTCACCAGACTTATTCACCTCTGTTTCCCATCTCCTTCTCTCTGCACAAACTCTGCACAAACTAGCTTCTTCCTCAACACTCTGCCATCTTGGCTGCTTCTCCTCTCCTCCTTGTGGCCTTAATCTGCTCTCCTCTCTAATGCTAACCTCAGGAACCAAGAGAGAGCAAGCTCCCGGTCTGCCCCACTTTATAGTGTAGAAATCCAAACCTTTAATCCAATCTACAAACAAGGAAGTCTCTGATACAAAATCACCTATCTGAGGCTTAATGGGGGGATTCCTCATGAGAGTGCACCACCCCACATCATCCAATCAGTCAAGGGTGTGAGGAAAAGCTTACTCTTAAAACTAAGCCTTAGGCTATAACGATACAGCCTACCCACAGCCTGTCCCCCCAACACACATTAATATCAATGGACTTGAACGTGGGCAGCGCCATCTTTAACAAAGTGAGCATAATAAATTTTATCTGCCCAACAAACACCTTTTAGGATACAACTTTAGGTTATGTATGGTTGGGAATAAAAAAGATAGGAAACAGCATACTGACCATCAAAATCTAACTGAGGAGATAAGACACACACCTTAGAAAGAACAGATAATGTTATGGTGACTTGATAATAAGTCATGGCTGCTCCATGGTGGCTTGCCTACTGTAGGTAACTCACTGTCTACTATGTAGGACCCCAATGTGTGTTTGGCAATTTTAATTAATACTCTAACAGATAAAAAGAAGTCCCCAATGCATCATTACATTCTTAAAGTTCACTTTAAAGACAATTTGGTTTTGCCATGGCTTCTCTTATAGTGGTCTTTATGTTAGAGGTCAGAGAAGATGCGCAGTCCAAGGTATTCTCTTTCAATGTTCTAATCAAATATAAGAGATAATATCCCTATTCCCTGCTATCCTACCAATTTTATAGAAGAGAAAACTGAGGCTCAGAGTGGTTAAATAACTTGCTCAAGGTATCCAGCTGCTAAATGTGCTTTGTTCCAAGGCTCATGTTCTCGCCTTTTTCCAAACAGGCCCTGAAGTCTGGCATAAGTGGAAGCATCAGGATTCCAGTTCATGAGGCAGTCTGACTAGGTACTGGTTCTGCTTCCCCTCCCCGAAGCACATGGGAATTTAAGGGGCATGCTAGTTTGGGCAAGAGTGGTGGGAAATATTGGGGACTAGATGCTCCTGACTCTAAGGCTGTTTTTGTGCTAAATAAAATGAAATAAAATAGCATCATAATAAGACTTGTGGATATTATTATTAATCAGTACTCTGTTAAAGAAAGGGCAAGGAGAAAATAGATAAATTTGTGTTTCACTTACTGATCCTGAGCTATCCCAACAGTCTTTGCTAGCACTGAATTACCATTACCAGCTAAAGCCAATTTCTTGATGTTACTGAATAGAAGCATTTCTGACTCTACAGTGTGGCTATTCATGTGGCAGTGCTCATTAATAATAAACGATGGCTCTTCTGAATTCAGTGCATGCCCCTTTTTAAATTCTGTCTAGCATCAATAATAAGGGACCTTGAACTGACTTGGTATTTTGGGGTAGGAGGCAACCCTATTCTTTTCTTTCTTGTCACGGTGGTATGATGGCCATGTAATGTCCCTTCCCCACTTTCTTCATCACCTTATCATGATCAACACACACATTCTTGTCATTGTGCAGATGTTCCTAAACAGCCTCTCCTTTCTCAAAAAAGAATGAAAGGGCTCCCCATCTATGCTACTCTATATTATTTGTCTTTCTTTCTCTGATGGCCTTATTCACAGAAAAATACATGATCTTCCCTCATGAATGGATTCTCAGTTATTTAGGATGAGAACTGTCCTTGCCATCACTGTATGCTTGATGCCTAGCAGAGAACATGGCCATAGCAACATTTGCACAATCAGTGCAAATTAAGTACTGCTTACACTGAGCAAAAAGATCTTAGTAAAAGTTAGTTGTCCATTAAGTTCAGATGAGAAGCATAGCAAGAAAAACGAACAAGATAAATGATAAAATGCCTTAAATTCTTTTACACTGAA
Source organism: Rhynchonycteris naso (assembly GCA_037038555.1). Classification (NCBI taxonomy): domain Eukaryota; kingdom Metazoa; phylum Chordata; class Mammalia; order Chiroptera; family Emballonuridae; genus Rhynchonycteris; species Rhynchonycteris naso. Next base: position 194,218,824 of record CM072999.1, on the reverse strand, counting down.
ATATCCTAAGTTTCTTTGAGTCAGTAAAAGCTCAGCTGTTGCTGAAGCAAAAACACTTCCTCTGCCATGAGAGATACAGGATGCTGTGGCTGTCTGTTTGTCCCCTAGTGCACCTAGGGGCTGGCAGCTGGCACTCTGGCTGGGGCTTGCAGCAAGGCCTGGCATGCAGTATCCAGTGGACATTTTTGATAAATACATGAATGAGTGAGCACAGCTTGTCACCACTCCTTCTGCACTTTTGCTCAGAGTGCACTGAAGGGAGCTCGCCTCTTCCCAATCTTTCTCAGGGTCTTGCCATCTCTATACCTTTAGGACTTTGCATGTGTACATATATGTGTATGTGTGTACATGTATATGCATGTGTGTGTACATGCATATGTTTGGAGAAAAAGTGTGGTAGGATTATCTAAAGGCAGCCTAGGGAAATAAAAACACAACAACTAGCTGTTTTTATGAAAAGAGTGGGACCTTTATCCTAAAGAATTTATGTCCTCCTTGACAGAACCAAAGAGTGAATATCTCAAGTCTGCAGTGGCTGCATGGCTTTCTAAGTGATAAGCACTTTGGAGGAGTTTGTGATAATGGATATGTTTTTAATTCTTATTTATACTATACTCTGTGTTGCTGCCAGGGACAAGAAAGGCAGAGAGAGTGGGCATTGCCCAGAATCACAAATAATACACATGCATATCCTGTTGGCAGAATTTTAAGAAGCCAACTGTCTGTATACCAGCTTTTCTGATTGCCATGATAGCAAAACTGTCGTGCTTTTCAAAAGAGCTACTCTAATGCAAGGGCAAAAGAAGCATAACTTTTCCACCCCTATTTCCATTAGGGAAAACCTGGCCATAGCCCTTCAGTAGAGCTTGATGATAATATAAAGGCTAAGAATATATACAAGCAAATAAATTCATTAACAGGGAAGGTTGCTTTAATAAGAAAAACAAGTAATAGATTTTATTGTTATAATTCAATTAGAAAAAAGATATACTCCCTCAGGAAGAATGAAAATTTATGATTAAAAGGATAAGCTATTAGGAAGAATTCTGAATACCTTTCTTAGACTTGTTTCTAACTGTTCTATTTATCATTCTCAAACATTTAAGAACCTGAAAAATTAGTAAAAAATGTACTTACCTTCAGTTTTGAAGAAGAAACTTTCTGGCTGAAATGCCTGAGAATGAATGAGGTTTGAAAGAAAAGTCAGTGAATGGACCTTGGGCCAGCAAGACCGGAACAGATGCATCACTGGGAGAGACATTAGTTTGTTATCATAACCTTGAATAAATGTCATATGAAATGGACTGCATGTTTCTGCTAATGTGAAATTGAAGAAACAGATCAAGATATAATTTCCATGAGTTGAGCTAAACAAAGTTGTTTCCAAAGTTTATGATAAGCTCTATGGCAGATCATAGAATTGTGGCCTTGTTCCTTCTTCACATCATTTGAGACTTGCATTTAATTTCAAACTAAGAAATTTAATAAATTGGAGCTTTGAGGAAATGGTTTTGGAAGAATTTATTTTAAAATTTCCAATAAACTTTTAAACACATCTTTAAAGCATTTGATTCATTAATTTCATTAAGAAGAAGTAAATAATCTTATTATCCATATTTCACAAGACAACAGTGAGACAGAGGGAAATGTGTGTTCAAGGGATGCTAATGGAGCATGGGTCAGAACAAGAAGAAAACCCTCATGTCCTGAGTTTTCAGAACGAACATCAACACTTTCATCATTCAAAGCAAAAGTGTATAGTTTTAGGACACGATATTGTTGGTTTTCTGTTTGGCAGTGCCTGCCGGGAATGACTGATGTGTATGTGTGTACATGTTGGGCAGATAAAATATATTATGCTCACTTTGTTAAAGATGGCGCTGCCCACATGCAAGTCCATTGATATTAATGTGTTTTGGGGGACAGGCTGTGGGCAGGCCGGGTCGTTATAGCCTACGCCTTAGTTTTAAGAGTAAGCTTTCCTCCACACCCTTGACTGATTGGATGATGTGGCATGGTGCACTCTCATGAGGAATCCCATTGTGCCTCAGATGAGTGACTTTGTATCAGAGACTTTCTTGTTTGTAGATTGGATTAAGGGTTTGGATTTCTACAGTATAAAGTGGGGCAGGCTGGGAGCTTGCTCTCTCTTGGTTCCTGAGGTTAGTATTAGAGAGGAGAGCAGATGAAGGCCACATGGAAGCCAGGAGAAGCAGCCAAGATGGTGGAGTGCTGAGGAGAAGCCAGTTTGTGCAGAGTTTGTGCTAGAGAAGGAGATGGGAAACAGAGGTGAATAAGTCTGGTGAGCTAGAAACCTTTGATTCTAGGAAACTGTGGGCAGGCCGGGTCGTTGTAGCCTAAGGCTTAGTTTTAAGAGTAAGCTCTTCTCCACACCCTTGACTGATTGGATGATGTAGGGTGGTGCACTCTCTTGAGGAATCCCATTATACAGAGACTTCCTTGTTTGTATAATTGGATTAAAGGTTTTGATTCTATGGTATAAAGTGGGAGAGACCAGTGGCTTGATCTTTCTCTCTTGGTTCTTGGTTCCTGAGGTATTAGAGAGGAGAGCAGATATAGGCCACATGGAGGCCAGGAGAAGCAGTCAAGATGGCTGAATGCTGAGGGAGAAGTCAGTTTGTTAAGAGTTTGTGCTGGAGGAGATGGGAAACAGAGGTGAATAAGTCTGGTGAGATAGAAACCTTTGATTCTAGGAAACTCAGATAAGTCAGTAGCTTTGTGAGCACTGAATGTGTGGGTTTTGGAGCCCAGTGTGTGTTTTTGCTTGCCCGCCAGGTGCAAGCTTGAATTAAAGCTGATGGCTCACCAGTTCTTGGCTCCATTGTTTCATTACCGACTGTTCGAATCTAATGTGAACCTGCACAGGTCAGGCAGCTGTGATCCTGACCTCGAATACTGGCTTTACACTCAGATAAGCCAGTAGCTTTGTGAGCACCGAATGAGTGGGTTTTGGAGCTCAGTTTGTGTTTTTGCTTGCCCGCCGGGTGCAAGCTAGAATTAAAGCTGATGGCTCACCAGTTCTTGGCTCTGGTGTTTCATTACTGACTGTCTGAATCTAATGCGAACCTGCACTGGCCGGGCGGCTATGATTGTGGCTGCTACTACTGGCTTTACAGTACATGTATATGCATGTGTGTGTATGTGTATGTGAGTGTGTACATGCATGTGTTTGTGAGGAGAATGGGAGGTAGAGTTATCTCAAGGCAGCCTTGGGAAACAAAAATGTGAGGAATAGCTATCAGTATCAGGAACATCAATCTGAATGTTTAAGTATGGCATGAGGCCAAGTCTAAGGATGAACTGGAGCTTTGGGGTGGATTCCAAACCAGTAACTATTTCTAAAAATATAAGCTCCAGCTCCAAGCTGAAAGATGTTCACATGTGGGTGGTCTGGAAAAGGCTGAGAATAGAAGTTTGAGTTGGATTTCCCAGGCAGCAAAATGCAATTTTATTAAGTCCCTTTCCTCTGGCTTGTCCCTGAGGCAGACAGAGCACGTTCTCCCTGGGCACTGCTGGACTCAGGGTCATTCCAGGATTAGGACTGTTTGTGAGTGGCAGTGTGCCTGGCAGCATGCTCCAGGGCTCAGATGAGGGTCTGCCATAGGTCTTTTTCCCCACAAAAGCCACACACTTGAAATAGTGTATAAAAGCTGGACAGTGGATCCAAGTGTCAACCTAGGAAATGTCCAAACTTGTAAGAATTCTTATGAGTTTATTTTAGCCAAACTGTCAACAATTGCAGAGAAGCAAACCCTCCATGGTTTGAGAAAATACTCCAGAAAATACCACTTATTTTATTCATTAGAATCAAAAGGGAAGACATAAAGAAGTTTCTCAAAATTGATTGGTGATAGGTTAGGGAGGCAGGAGAAAGCAAAGCTGGGAAATTTCTGGGATTGGATAAAAAGAAAAATGTATATACCCTAACTTCTTTTACACAGGCGGGTATGAGATAGTTAACAGTTAACAATCAATGTGATAATAATAACAATGAGGGGATTTGTGGTTTCTGCTCTGGTGGGATGGCTGCCCCCTGAGGGAGGCAGGAAAAGAAGATTACTCTTACATTGCAAAGTTATGTTATCAGGTATGTTATTGTAGATACAAAAAATAACAGACAGGCTCAATTAAGGTAAACATTGACCTTTGTTAGAGAAAAATACCTCCCTAGAGCATGACTACCCACCACTAATGTTTTCATTTCAGACTATCCCGTGTGTTTACTTTAGGTCCCAGAGTCTGTAAAGCCACCATGCAGGCTTTCCCTAAGCTTGTCAGGTTTAACATGTGGCCCCTTTTTTGTCCACACAATATGGTGACAGAGTAGGCAGATGGATGTTCCACTGGCTTCCACCAAGGACAAAAATGAAATTGTAACTAAATTTAAGAGCAATCATCTTGAAAAACCAACTCAGGACTGGATAAAGAGGAGTCTATAACCAAGGATTCACAGAAAAAGCCACATCAAGATTGGTAGAAAGTACAGAGAGAAGAAAGGAGCTGCACCCACTCTCAGGTTTGAGGAACAGCTGAGTTTCCAGAGGGATATCTCTGCTGCAGGGAGGGTTTCCCTGAGAGGCGTGGGCCCTAAGCCTCAGGCCAGGTGCTCCAGCCTGGAGCACCAGAGCCTGGAAGAGGGGCCCCGCATAGCATTTGGCAGTGAAAAGAGGTGAAGTTTCTGTCTGCGAGAGAGACAGGAGATCTCAGAGAGGCAGGCATCTTCTTAAAAAGCCAAAGCAGAAAATCTTGTTAACAGTCATTTACCCTGGGCTCCAGAGGAGGAAGAGCTGTATTGGTCAAATAAGTTTGTAAATATGATATATATGTTTGCTCGCTTATAGTTTGCATTGGGTTTGGGAGACAGGCTGTAAGCAGGCAGGGTCGTTATAGCCTAAGGCTTAGTTTTAAGACTAAGCCTTTCCCATCCTAAGTGACTTTGTATCAGAGACTTCCTTATTTGTATATTGGATTAAAGGTTTGGATTTCTACACTATAAAATGGGGCAGACTGGGAGCTTGCTCTCTCTCTGTTTCTGAGATTAGCATTAGGGAAGAGAGCAGGGAAAGGCCACGTGGAGAAGAGGAGAAGCAGCCAAGATGGCGGAGTGCTGAAGGAGAAGCCAACTTGTGCAGAGTATGTGCAGAGAGAAGGAGATGGGGAACAGAGGTGAATAAGGCTGGTGAGGTTAGAAACCTTTGATTCTAGGAAACTCAGATAAGTCAGTGGCTTTGGGAGCCCTGAATGGAAAGGGAAGTATTTTTCCATTGTGTGTATTGCTTGCCTGCTGGGTGCAAGCTAGGATTAAAGCTAATGGCCCACCAATTCTTGGCTCCATTGTTTCATTACTGTCTGTCTGAATCAAATGCGAACCTGCATGGGTCAGGCGGCTGTGATGGTGGCCGCGGCTACTGGCTTTACATTTGGCATAGTCTGTGGCAGGATTTTATACAGATCAGTATGGAGTCAGCACCACTTTTGAGCAGTGGAGTAGAGGACTGGCTGCTGTTATGGTTCCCCATGGCTGTCCTTTTGGGGCTGTAGGTTGGCTGACTTTTACAGCCATGTGTGAGGAAACTGAGAACTCTGTGGAGGAGGCTGCCCAGGACCTGCAAACTGAGCAGTGGAAGGAGCTGGAGCAAACATGGGAGAAGGAGATGCCAACTATGGAGCTGGAGCAAGCACCAGAGTAGGAGGCCGACCAGGTTCATGAGATTTCCTAGGAAATGGAGCAGCTGCTGGAGAAGAAATCACAGTTGCTGAGTTGGAGATTGCCCTGGATGTTGTGGAGAGCCAGCAACAGTGGGAGGCTGGGGCTGAGGATGGAGCTAGGGCTGCAAGGCCCGCATAGCAGAAGGCGTTGGCAGCCCTGGGCTTAAACTCAGCATCAGGAGCTGATGTTTTCAGTTCCTTTTTGGAAGATGAGGAGAATCGGGCTGGAGTTGCAATCTGGAGCCTTCAGGAGATGAGAGCCCAGCAGCAAGGAGTATCTACTATGCCCCTGGTAGGTCTGCGATTTTGGGACATAGGGGTGGATGCCATCATACTCTCCGGAGCAGAAATGGAAATGCTAACTGTCATTGCCACATGCTCCTCCTTGGGATAGTGTAAGATTTTCCAGGATGGCAGGAGTAAGGGGAGTGGCTGAGGCCCTATGTGCATGGACTGATTCCTGGACTATGACCGGAGTGGGCACTGGCTCCTTTGTTGGATGGACTTATGGATTTGGACAATGTGAAATACCCTGATAGGGGTGGGGGGGCAGCTTTGTTGGAAGCAGTCCCCTACCCCAGGAAGCTTTTCCCATGGCTAGAAAGAAGTCAGATGACATTCTGTGCTTTTGGCAAAGTGCTCAGAGACTGGTGAAAATGTACCTTTGTAATTGTTGAAATTGTATGATTTGTCATGTTTTTGTAATTTGTGTAATGTGCCTAATTTCCTTGTGTAGAAATGCCTGTGCTTCAGATTGTGAAGCAAGAAAAAGGGGTATAATGTTGGTCAAATAAGTTGGTAAACATGATATATATGTTTACTTTCTTATACTTTGCATTGAGTTTGGGTAGTCGTTCTTAACCTGGGTTCTATCGAACCCTAGGGGTTTGATTAGTTGGTCTCAGGGGTTCGAAGAAGCCTCTACCACAGAGGCCAGAATAAAGTAATGCCATAATTTGTTGTGAGTTCATGCACTATGTTGGTTTTGTTCTTTGAGCAAGGTGATGTTCATGCACGGCTCATTTCGTGCACCAGTAAAAAACATATACCTATGTCTTGAATTTGGAAAAAAAAAATCCTATTTTATTTATCACTAAAGAAGGGTTTGGTGAATGCGCAAATGAAACTGGTGGGTTCGGTACCTCAGGAAAGGTTAAGAACCACTGGGTTTGGGGGACAGGCTGTAAGCAGGCAGGGTCATTATAGCCTAAGGCTTAGTTTTAAGACTAAGCCTTTCCCACCCTACGTGACTTTGTATCAGAGACTTCCTTATTTGTATATTGGATTAAAGGTTTGGATTTCTACACTATAAAATGAGGCAGACCGGGAGCTTGCTCTCTCTCTGTTTCTGAGATTAGCATTAGGGAGGAGAGCAGGGAAAGGCCACGTGGAGGAGAAGAGAAGCAGCCAAGATGGCGGAGTGCTGAAGGAGAAGCCAATTTGTACAGAGTATGTGCAGAGAGAAGGAGATGGGGAACAGAGGTGAATAAGGCTGGTGAGGTTAGAAACCTTTGATTCTAGGAAACTCAGATAAGTCAGTGGCTTTGGGAGCCCTGAATGGAAAGGGAAGTGTTTTCCCTCTGTGCATATTTCTTGCTTCCAGGTGCAAACTAGGATTAAAGCTAATGGCCCACCAGTTCTTGGTTCCATTGTTTTATTACTGTCTGTCCAAATGAAATGCAAACCTGCATGGGCCAGGTGGCTGTGATGGTGGCCATGGCTACTGGCTTTACAAGGTGAAAGGGCTAGATTCACATGAAGAGAGTGTGGAATTGGCAGCATTAGGGAGAGACAGGGTGGGAGCAGTGGTGGGATTCAAATAATTTAACAAGTGGTTCTCTGCCCTAATGACTGTTTACAGTATAAAAAAACAATATTCCAAAAGGTAGTTTATTATTTCATGCATTTAATACTTAAATAAGAACAATAAAAGAGGTACACAAAAGTAGATTATGAGTTTTAAAATATTAGTAAAATAATGTTAACTAATATCTGACAAAAATCAATAAAACTGTTATTTAAGGTATTTCCATATTGCTTCTTGTCTGATGTCTTCACTTGCAATTTTTTTTCACCTATGGATGGAATGAACATTACTACAGGTGCTTAGAATATGCTGTTGCTCAGATGAATGTTAAAAAGTAGTAAGAAATGTAAATTTGTGATTTCCATATTGGGCAGCTGCCCAGGCTCCCACCTTAGAAAGAACCCCGATTACAAGTGCCATTTTAACAACTGGTTCACCAAACTCAACAAAAAGTTAAGTATCAGTTCTTCTGATCCAGTGCAAACACGCTAAGTCCCACTACTGGGTAGGGGACAGCCACCAGAACCTGCTGTTGAATCATTCTTCAATACCATAGTTGCCATCTCTCTTGGGTGAAGCAGTCCTCTTTGTGCAGCATCAGCCTGGAGAAAAGCAACTACCCTACCCTCTAGAATCTCTCTTGCCCCACCCAATGGAGATTGGGCACTGCTGAGAAGTAAGCAGCCTTGGCCAGAAAGCAGGGGGCAGAAAAGACTCAGGGGGTGATGGTGACTCAGTTGTCTGGCATTGAAGTTAAAGCTTTACCCCAAACTTTCCTGAGAATATGACTGACCCTTCTGCCTCATGGGAGGTTCAGTAGAAAATTTCCAGACTGTGGGCAGACCAAATCTCTAGGTCTTAGAAACTACCCCCACTGGAGTCCTACAAGTCAGACTCTCCTGAGGTCTGTGACAAAATTCAAGACAGATCAACACCTGGGGTCCTGGGTTGGGAACTACACCCACCACCATTCCTGATGCCTGAATAGCCGCAACCTCTACACTCTACCAGAGGTTGTTTCAGGGGCCAAACCTAACAAGTAGCCAGTGGACAGAGGCAGCAGGAGGCTGCTCTCAGGGAAACTTGGGTCTTCTGCTGACTTGCCCCCAGGCCTGGTGTTGGTCAGAGTCGGTCCAAGTGTGCAGCTTGGTCTTTCCATGTGCAACTAAGTCCAACACTGGCAGCCACAAACTCTAGATTGCTTATAGCTCCAAGAAGGTTGTTGAGAGCCAGTCATAGGTTCTGTCTTGCACTGGTCTACAACAGGTTTCTCCTAAGAAGCCTAGAACCAACACATCCAGTAGCCAGCTACAGACATCAGAGAAGAATTCAATAAGTATTACTAGCAGCGTATCTAAAGGGAGAGCTTGGAAGTCACCAAATCAAGCTGAGGCAAATTCCACTTTCTGTGGTCAGCATCTGCACAGTAGCACACATGCATTGGATGAAATAGAGCCTCACAGTCAGCCAACCCAAGTCCTAGATACTCTGTCCTGCTGGGCTAAGTTCCATAGGGGAAAGAGAGAGAAGCTCAGAGCTTAGGCATTCAAAGTATGAGTTCCTTGGAGCCTATTGTTGGAATTGGTCAAAGGGTTTAGTCACCTCATGGGGCAAGGATCACAAGCAGCCACAGTGGAAAACTCTCTCAATCTTCCTGCCTGAGACCAAGGGCTCCTCAGATTTAAAAAACTTCTTCAGAGGGAACAGTCAGCCCCACCCAACCTGAACCTTCTATTCACCTCTCTGTAGAGAAATAGTATTAGAGTATCTAGCAGTGGCTTAGGGTTTTAGGCTCTGAACCTTTTTTTTTTTTCATGTACTGAGCTCCAGACCAAGAGAAGTCCTAAGTAGAGGGTTTCACTAATGTTGTCCCCTTGACCTCAGTTGCTCTAACCCACCATGCTGGCAACCTGTGGATAGGTTGGAGGAGTGAGGCCAGTCTAAGTCTAGCCTACAGTTTTTCTATAGAAGACTCTTTGGGAAGACCAGGCAGCTGTAAGAGGAGGTGGAGCAGTTGAAAAGTAGAAGCAAATCTTAAGAAACTTGGGCCCTTTAATGGAGCTGCTGTCATTTCTAAGCAGGACTAAGTTGATCCTGATACAAAGGCTGGCACCTTCCACACACACCCAGGCACAAAAAAATGCAGACAGAAAACAGTGAACAGAGTGGTAGCCACAAACAGCCCACAGTGGGATATAAACAATGTCTGACATCAACCCATACATGAACCCCACCCAAGAGAACCCAGAACCCACACAACCAGTTGTGGGTTGCAGATTGCACAAATGCTAGACTCAAGTAGCCACACAAGCTCAATGCCCAAAAGAGTCTAGCAGGCACCAGACCCAGCTGAGAATAACTATGCTCCAGAGGACAGACACTGCACAGTATCTAATACACATGATCAATGTTGACCCCTAAAACCAGCCAGCCTGAGGTGTTAACCACCACAAAATGGCCAACAGCATTCAAGACTTACATATAACAGGAGGGTAAGCATAACTCTTAAGAAACATTCCTAAAGCAGTAAAATAAACTAGGGGACCTGATAAATGAAATCAGCAAGGTGGCAGAATATAAAATTAATATTCAGAAATCAGTGGCATTTTTATACACCAACAATAAACTGTCTGGAGTAAAGAGTCTCTTTAATAAATGGTGTTAGGAAAATTGGACAGGTACATGAAAATAATAAAACTAGACCACCAACTTACACTATTCACAAAAATAAACTCAAAATGAATAAAACACTTAAGTGTAAGTTGCAAAACCATAAATATCTTGGAAGAACACAGGCAGTAAACTCTCTGATATCTCTCATAGCAGTATTTTGCTGATATATCTCTATGGGCAAGTGAAATAAAGGACAAGAGAAATAAATGGAACTGTATCAACTTAAGAAGTTTTTTTAAAAAAATTTATTTTATTTTTATTTTATTCATTTTAGAGAGAAGACACAGAGTGAGAGAGAGAAAGAGAGAAAGTGGGAAGGAGCTGGAAGCATCAACTCCCATATGTGCCTTGACCGAACCAGTGCAGGGTTTTGAACTGGCAACCTCAGTGTTCCCAGGTCGACACTTTATCCACTGCGCCACCACAGGGCAGGCAACTTAAGAAGTTTTTGCATTCTTAAGCAAAAAACACCATTAAAAAAATAAAAAGACAACCCACACAATGGGAGAATATATTCACCAATATGTTTGATAAGCTGTTAATAACAAAAATTTATAAAGAACTTCTAAAACTTAACACCAGGAAGGTAAACAATTCAATTAAAAAATGGGCAAAAGAACTGAAGAGACACTTCTCCAAAGAGGACTTAGAGATGGCCAATAGACATGAAAAAATGTTCAATATTACTAATCATCAGAGAAATGCAAATTAAAACAACTATGAGATATCACCTTACACCTGTCAGAATGGCACTCATTACAAATCAACACACAATAAGTGCTGGTGAGGCTGTGGAGTAAAGGGAACCCTCCTGCAGTGCTGGTGGGAATGCAGACTGGTGCAGCCACTGTGGAAAAGAGTAGAGTGGTACCTTGAGATACAAACAGATCAACATATGAATTTTTTTTTAAAGATTTGAGCTGTGACTTGGTCTGTATTTTTGTTCGAGATCTGAGAGAAATTCTGAGATACAAGTCATGGTTTGGGAAGCTGCCACTAGTTGGCGCATTGGTGCACGAGCCCAGTATTGGCAGTTTGATATACGAGCTGACTGACTTATGAGCTTGGTTACAGAATGAATTAAATTTGTATCTCAAGGTACCACTGTATGGTGTTTCCTCAAAAAAATTAAAAATAGAACTGCCTTATGACTCAGCTATCCCAATTTTAGAAATATATTCTAAGAATCCTAAAACATTAATTCAAAAGAGGATATGCACCCCTGTGTTTATTGCAGCATTGTTTACAATAGCTAAGATCTGGAAACAGCCAAAGTGTACACCAGTGGACAAATAAATAAAAAATTTGTGGTACATATACACAATGAAATACTATGCAGCCTTTAAAAAGGAAATCTTACCTCTTGCAATACCATGGATGGACCTGGAGATTATTATGCTAAGTGAACTCAGCCAGGCAGAGAAAAAAAATTGTATGATCTCACTTATATGTGGAATCTAACAAACAAAGTGAAGTGAGAAATGAAATAGAGGCAGAGGCAGGGTCACAGGAAGCAGAGGGACAGCTGTCAGAGGGAAAGGGGGATAATGGGACAGAATTAGAGAAGATGAAGAGATTAGTAAAATTATATATACATTATCTATTAAATAAAAATGTAAATGCTCATATGTTCAAAATCTTAAATCTCCAAAAGTTCTTCACTGATTGCTTTGAAATTTTGACACAACATTGCACTCAAATATGTGTGTGTTTTTATATACCCACTATTAAAGGCATTGGGAACCTATGGCTTATGAGCCAGATGTGGCTTTTTTGATGGCTGCATCTGGCTCGCAGACAAATCTTTAATAAAAAAAATAATAACGTTAAAAATATAAAACATTCTCTTGTATTACAATCCAGTTATTTTCTACTGCTCATGTTCATGGTTGTGGGTGGCTGGAGCCAATCACACCTGTCCTCTGGAACAACACCAAATTTTTATTGGATAATGCATAATGTACACGGGTCATTGTGAGGTCAGGAAGTAAGCTTCCCTCCTTTTAATCAAGTAGTCAGCTAGCTAATTGCAGAAACCCTTTTGATGAAGAAGATGGCTAAAAGAAAAAAAGATGAGGAGTATCATACTTTTCAGCAGGAATGGACAGAGGAATTCGCCGCTGTGGAGAGAGCAGGTTCTGCAGTGTGATAAAATTGCTTCGCTGAAACAGTCAAATATAAAGCAGCACTTCAACACACACCATACTACATTTGCATCAAAATATCTAGTCGGAGACAACAGGAAGAAACCATGTCAATAGCTACTGTGCAGAGTGCAAGCTAGTCAGCAGCAACTCTGTGTTTGGACCCAACAAGGTGACTGGATTTCAGCTAGCATTGCTGGTGCTTTAGCAACTGTGAGAAATGGAAAGCCATTCACAGATGGGGAGTATGCCAAAATATTCGTGCTTGATGTTGCCAATGAACTTTCTGACGAGTTTTCAGATAAAGACAAGATAATCAAACGAATAAAAGACATGCCTTGTCGGCAAGAACTGTTCACGATCGTACCATCATGATGGCAAATCAAATTGAGGCAACACAAATGAAGGATATAAATGCAGCACCATTCTTTTCTCTTGCTTTGGATGAGTCAACAGATGTAAGCCATTTATCCCAGTTCAGCGTAATTGCGAGTTAAGCTGTCGGTGACACACTACGTGAGGAAAGTCTTGCTGTTTTGCCTATGAAAGAGAAAACAAGAGGGGAGGATTTATTCCAGTCTTTCACTGAGTTTGCTAAAGACTGGGATAAATCTACCAATGAATAAACTTATTTTGGTGTGAACTGATGGTGCTCCATGAATGGTGGGGAAAAACAGAGGATTCGTAGTGCTTCTTCATGACCATGAAAAGAGACCCATCCTAAGTTTTTACTGTATCCTACATCAGGGGCGCTTTGTGCTCAGATATGTGGTGAGCAGCTTGGTGAGGTGATGTTGTTGGTCATTCGGTGGTCAACTTTATTGTTGTCCAAGCTTTAAATGATCACCAGTTTAAAACACTGCTGGATGAAGTTGAGAATAATTATCTTGGTCTGCTTTTGTACAGCAATGTGCATTGGTTGTCAAGAGGGAAGGTACTCAGTCGTTTCGCGGCTTGTCTGAGCGAAATCCGGACTTTTCTTGAAATGAAAAACATTGAGCATCCTGAGTTAGGTAACACTGAGTGGCTCCTAAAGTTCTACTATCTCATGGACATGACTGAACATCTGAACCAGCTCAATGTGAAAATGCAAGGTGTTGGAAATACAGTCTTATCCCTTCAACAAGCAGTGTTTGCATTTGAAAACAAGCTGGAACTCTTCATTGCCGACATTGAAACAGGTCGTTTACTACACTTTGAAAAACTGGGAGAGTTTAAAGATGCATGCACAGCATCGTGATCTCCAGCAGCTAGCGGGCTTCACATTTAATCTCCTGCAGTCATTCAAAGTGCTCTTTGGAGAATTTTGTGAGCACACTCATCTTTTTAACTTTATCACCCATCCACACGAGTGTGCAATGGACAGCACTGACCTGAGTTACATCCCTGGTGTCTTCGTCAGAGACTTTGAGCTACAAGCTGCTGACCTGAAGGCCTCAGACTTGTGGGTGAATAAGTTCAAGTCACTGAATGAAGCTTTGGAAAGACTTGCACATCAGCAAACAGAGTTGGCAAACAAACACAAGTGGGGAGAAATGAAAAAACTTCAACTCGTGGACCAGCTGATTGTCAAAACTTGAAACGCACTTCCCATCACATACCACAAACTGCAGTGTGTGATTATTGCTGTACTGACAATGTTTTTGGCTCTAAGTATGCATGTGAGCAGTCTTTCTCACATTTAAAGAACGTTAAGACCAACCTATGATCACGTTTATCGGATGGAATTCTCAATGCCTGCATGAAGCTTAACCTCACCACGTATCAACCAGACTACAAAGCCATCAGCAAAACCATGCAGCACCAGAAGTCGCATTAATGGTAAGAAGTACTTTATTCATCATTGGTTAGCAACAGCATAACAACGTTATTAAAAAGAATTTAGAGACGTATTGTACTTCAAAAGTGTTGGTCTTACATAAAATGCACACATTTACTTGTATTTAGTGTTAAACATATTGTATGGTTCTCATGGAATTACATTTTAAAATATGTGGCATTCATGGCTCTCTCAGCCATAAAAGTTCCCGACTCCTGCATTATTATATAGAAGTCACACCTGTGACAGGTAATAACATGCTTTTTTGAAAAATAGCACCATCTTTTGGACGTAAAAGCAACACATGCTATACTAAATATTTTATAATTCCATTTCAATGTTTTCAATTGCATTGTTAAATTGAATTTTTACAGATTTTGATTTATTTTTATTTTTATTTAATTATTTCATGTGACATTGTGTTGGAATTGAGCTGTGTCGTTTACCATAGTGTTCATTTCTTGAGTATAGTTTATTTCTTTTCATGAACAAAATTACAACATGGGTGATCTTTGGTCATATGTGCAATCAAATATTTCTAAGCTAACATTTTAGCAAAAAGGCATTTATGATCAAATAATGCAAACTGTCAATAATGGGGTTGGAGAAATCTTTTTCTTAGATGTGCCAGGAGTAACTGGTAAAACATTCCTAGTTAGATTGATTCTGGCAGCAGTTCAATCCCAAAATGACATAGCCTTTGCTCTTGCATCATTTAGAATAGCTGTGACATTGCTACCAGGTGGAAGAACTGCTCATTCTGCTTTGAAATTGCCACTGAACAATGCAATTCATTGAAACTCTCACATGGAACATTTCCAAAGCATCTGGCATGGGAAAAGTATTGCAGAAATGCAAACTTATTGTTTGTGATGAATGCACAATGGCGCACAAAAAATCACTCGAGGCTCTTGATCGATCATTGCAAGATTTGCGTGGAAACATCAGACCATTTGGGAATGCACTAATATTGCTTGCAGGAGATTTCAGGCAAACATTACTATATAATTTCTCAATCGACACCAGTGGATGAAATAAATGCTTTCCTTAAATACTCCACTTTGTGGCGACATGTAAAGACGTTAAAATTAACTACAAATATTCATGTCCAGCTGCAAAACGATCGATCAGCTGAGATATTCTCACATCAATTGCTGGAAATTGGGAATGGAAAGGTGCCAGTAGATCTGACCTCAAGATGAATTTCATTGCCTCACAACTTCTGCAATTTAGTGACGTCAAAAGAAGAATTGGTTGAAAAAGTATTCCAATATTCAAACCAATTATAAGAATCATGGTTGGCTGAGTGAACGAGCTATTCTTGTGGCCAAGAACAAAGATGTCTACGAACTTAACAATATTATTCAGTCTAACATTCAAAGTGAGGCAGTCACATACAAGTCCGTCAACACTGTTGTGAAAGCAGATGAAGCAGTTAATTATCCAACAGAATTTTTGAATTCACTCGATCTGCCAGGGATGCTACCACACGTACTGCAATTAAAAATCGGCATGCCAATTATCATGTTGAAAAATATTAAGCAGCCAAAGCTTTGCAATGGCCCGTGGCTTGCAGTAAAAAAATTAATGAGCAATGTCATAGAAGCAACAGTCTTGACAGGACCTTTCAAAGGTGAAGATGTCTTCATTCCTCGCATTCCTATGATTCCAATGGATATGCCATTTCAATTTGAGAGATTGCAATTCCCAATTTGATTGTCGTTTGCAATCACCACCAACAAAGCTCAGGGCCAATCTTTAGAATTGTGCGGTTTAGATCTAGACACGGATTGCTTCTCACATGGACAATTATATATTGCATGTTCTAGAGTTGGCAAACCAGACAATCTCTATATCTGCATAGACAATGAAACAACTAAAAATATTGTATACCCACAAGCATTGTGAAATTAAACATGTTAGAAACGTGCGCTTTCTCTTTTCTTTCTTTTCCATTTAACCAGACTGAGCCATAGCAATGCGTGGCTGGGTACAGCTAGTAATACAAAGATACAGATAACAGGACAGCTAATCCTAGAGGGAAGGGTAGAAGGGAGTCAGGGGGAAGGGGGCAAATGGGTGTAATGGGGGCATGTTGTTGGGGGTGAGGGTGCTATATTGAGTGGACACCTGAATCTATTTTAACACAATAAATTAAAAAACTTGATAATAAATAAATAAATACATTAAAAAAAATAGAGGAGAAGACTGAATTATAGTCGGTTCCTATTATCGCCAGCAGCACCAATGGCATTGCTTTTCTCCAACTAGAGGCTTAAAGAGAGCTGTCTTATTGGGGTAAGCTTTAGGGATAAGGCTTTTCCTTCATGGGTTCTTATGAGTGGCTTGTTAGGGGAGAATTGTTTATTCTTAATTTTTAGATACTTGAATTTTAGAACATGACTAAGTAAAAGGCTGGCTTAGTATCCAACATTGTTGGGTCTCCTGAATGCTGAGGCTGAAAGCCAGAGACAGAGGAGGCTGTACCCTCCCGAGGCTGTACCCCATTTTGCTAGTCAGTCAGTAAAGAACATATGGCCTTAGGGGACTAGGAGTCACTGACACTATGGCTGGGTGTGCACTACTTCTAGGGTAAAGCAATCTAGGGTGTAAAGCCAGTAGTCGCGGTCAGGATCACAGCCGCCTGACCCACGCAGGTTCGCATTAGATTCAAACAGTCGGTAATGAAACAACGGAGCCAAAAACTGGTGAGCCATCAGCTTTAATTCTAGCTTGCACCCGGCGGGCAAGCAAAAACACACACTGGGCTCCAAAACCCACTCATTCAGTGCTCACAAAGCTACTGACTTATCCGAGTTTCCTAGAATCAAAGGTTTCTAGCTCACCAGACTTATTCACCTCTGTTTCCCATCTCCTCCAGCACAAACTCTTAACAAACTGACTTCTCCCTCAGCATTCAGCCATCTTGGCTGCTTCTCCTGGCCTTTACGTGGCCTTACTCTGCTCTCCTCTCTAATACCTCAGGAAACAAGCGCGCGCAAGAGAGATCAAGCTATTGGTCTCTCCCACTTGATACCGTAGAATCAAAACCTTTAATCCAATTATACAAACAAGGAAATCTCTGTATAATGGGATTCCTCAGGAGAGTGCACCACCCTACATTATCCAATCAGTCAAGGGTGTGGGGAAAAGCTTACTCTTAAAGCCAAGCCTTAGGTCATAACAACCTGGCCT
Source organism: Rhynchonycteris naso (assembly GCA_037038555.1). Lineage (NCBI taxonomy): Eukaryota > Metazoa > Chordata > Mammalia > Chiroptera > Emballonuridae > Rhynchonycteris > Rhynchonycteris naso. The sequence continues at coordinate 194,201,456 of CM072999.1, read as the reverse complement.
GCTTACATTACAGCATTTCCCCTACACCCATCCCAAGCATAAGGGCAAATAATATCACCTGGGTGACGGGCTTCCATGTGGGCAACGCCATCTTTAACAAAGTGAGCATATTATATTTTATCTGCCCAACATAGGATTATACAACAATAACAACAATAACATATTTATGAAGTTTTATTCTTGAAGATTTCCAGGCTGTTCCAGGACCTGCTTTGAGAAGGCAAGATGTAGCTATGCCAGAGAAGAATAACCACTAATCAGAGCACAGGACTTTGGGTGCTTCTCCTTTTCACCAGAGGATGCCCATCATGCTGTTGGTAAAAGACAGTAATCACTACCAGTGGTTTAGTGTCCCAAAGTGTAACCTGGGGAACTTGTCAAAAGAGCAGGTTTGCCAAGAGATTATGGTTTATTAGATTTGAAATGAACTTCATGGAATAGGTATTTTTAAAAAATAGTTTAGTGGATTCTGATACAAAGATCATGGGAAAACACAGCAATCTGGCAAATGTCTTAAGTTCTATTACTTCTTCCATGTTGACACTAGGCTGAAACTTTGATAACTGAGACTTCCTCGTGCCACATGACTTATAGCTTGCTTTTCTCATGAATATGTTTGAATGGAGATCTTTTGAGGTTATAATTCAGTTTAGCTGATATTTTATATCTTTTTTGATTGCCTAGTTTACATTATTTTATAGAAATAGAGATACTTGTCCTCAAACTGTAGATCAAGACCTGCAGGCAGAATCCTCTGGGAAGACTTAGGAGCCCCTTTTCTTCATTGCACAGGATTCCTCATAGAATGTGGATTCTCCAGAAGGAGGGGTGGGCAGCACAATGGTGCTACTATCTCCTCTTAGGACCTTTTTATGCTACATTCCTCAGGATCTGAAAGCTTTAGGAAAATAAAAACCAAATTCTCCTGGAAGTCCTAGAACTCCTAGGTTAGCCTGTGTGTAACAGCATGCTGCAAACCTCAGATTGAAGTCTAGAATTGGTGATTTAAGAAAAATTTGAGGACATTATACCCATAGTATTTTCTTACACTATTTTGACACTAATTAGAATGAAAGTTATATTCTCCCACACCTATCAGATTAAACATTTGCTAATTATTCAGATTTATTATTTATCCAAAAATATTAATTTTTTTAGGGAGTATTAAAAATTTTGAGGAAATTATGGTGGGGACTGCTGGCAAATTTATCTTTGTACTTCGTTTAACATTACCAGTCACCAGTGGATCTATCTATCTATATCCATCTATCTATCTATATTAGTGTCTTTTGTTCTCTCAGTGACTTGCTTTGTTAGTGTTCCTGCTTTGTTTCTTTGTTTGGGTTTTTGGAGGGTATGAGAAAAGCTAAAATGTGTGCAAAAGAGAAGTAATTGGCCTACAATTTGGGGTGGTAAAAACATTTGTTTTCACCCTTGGGCCACTTGGAACAGAAGCCATACTCAGTGATTGGTTTGCTTTCCCACAGTTCTGTGCTTCAGCAGTCCCCAAGGAGGCAGTGTGCACAGGGCAGGGTGTGTGCTCACATCTGTGGTCAGGGCTCCCACATCTCTGAACCTCAGGGTTCTCATCTGATGAGTGTGGAGAATCCATGTATTCGGCTTTTAGCCTTGTGATGCAGCTTGAATATAATCCATATAAGAACAATATTTGGAAGATGGTAAATAATAAATATAAGCTTTTGTAATTATTAACTTACTGTTATTAATATTTAGGTCATGGATAAAAAATTGAACAGCTATTTGTTGTAGGTGAGAGAAAATGATACAACCACTGCAGAGGATTTTATAAATTGGCATATGCAATATGGGTAGACAAGACTGAGAATTCCAAGAAACTTGTACCTCCAAAAATTGCCGTTAGCTGCTAACACATAAGGGCTATGGATCCTCCTTGTTATTATTTCAAGGATGAAGCCTTTCTTATTTCCTAATTCATTCTAAAATGAACAGAGAAGGACTCAACTTGACAAAATTAAGACTAAATTGTGTTAATAATGTTTAGTTTAGCCAAATGAGCATTCTATAAGCAAATCATGATTCAAGTTCAAACTATTTAGAAAACACTCTTGTCAGTTGACAAGAATGTTGTAAAGAAGATAGAAAGTAGTGAATGATGTTTAGAGGGGAATTCATCTTAAGTTCACAGGGGAGAGATAATTAAAGCAAAGCAAATTGATAGACTCTTCTTATCAAGTTAGGATTCAGGGGACTGTGTAACAACACAATATTTATCTGGAATGCCATAAGTAGGGGGCAAAGGATCTAAGCACTAGTTTAACATTTTATTAAAAAATAAAAATTTTGTCATAAGTTTATTTTTTGCTATTAATAAGTTTATTTTAAAACATTTAACTTCATAGAAGAAAATTAAAATAAACATCAACTACTAACATGACATCCTTGTTTGTGATGTCATTAAAAATTAGGTTTCAGTGGTTGGCCTGAATTCTCAAAAAATAAGAATGTAAATTTTAAATTAGGGACCACTAAAAATATTTCAGAAGTAATTCACATTTCAACATTTGGTATTGTTTTGAACTTAACCAATAATCAAACTAACAAACAATGAAGCAACTCATGGAACATTTTGAGGCCATTTTTCTCTAGAAACCCTGAGGTTTTTTCTTGTTCTCTCTCTCTCTCTCTTTTGGGTAGTTTATGAGGTAATTAATGAATAGTTTAGTTACATTTTAGGTTAAACAGGCTTTTGTGTTTACCCTAGGAATTAATGACCCACATACATTTAAGTATGGAAACAAATACAAAAATAGAAAAAAACTTGGTCTTCAATCCATTTATCATCTTTGGATCATATTCTAAAGGTTGAATCTCATAAGAACAATAAATTATATTAATATATCAACTCTAAGTTGTCAACTATCATTTCTCTATCCAATGAGATTTATTTGGCTAAAACCTCCCCACCTCATGTGCAGTGAAAAAGAAGACCTATATCCTCAAGATTTCTATGACACAGTGGGGGTCTTGTATATTGCAGTCACCAAGTTCCTGTTTCGGCTGGACCCATAGTCTTAGCAAATCTAAGCAGCTGCATCAAGTCACTTTGCTTCATCCAATCCAGATAGCAAGTAACAGTCTCTTTGCTTTATTCAAAACATCACACCTCCATGGCCTTCTTGAGCTATAAACTATGTGGATTGTTTGATGAATGGTGGGGCGGGTGGTTACTTGACATCAACAGAGAACACACACCTAAATATGGGATATTAGATATTACCATTTTCTCATGTGTTTGGCTATCCCTCACTGAGAATTTTATACCAGAGGACATTTCTATGCATACTCCAGCTGTCTTTAATTCTCTCTCCTCCTCTCATCTGCTTACCTCAAATTTCCCTTCACCTCAGATTTTTTATTTTTTACTTTTTCTGTAGGAATTTCATCTATTTTCTGACATTGAAATCTATGCCATCAGTTTCTCAAATTCAGCTTATTAAGGTATTTTTGCCTAATTAAAGATCATCTACTCCAGAGCCAAATCCTTAAATGGCAAAGATATGATTGATAATGATACTAAATAATTCTTTTATCTCTCTTTGTTACTTCATAGATAGAAAAAAATTACTATATTTTGTTGAACACAAAGCTTTGCTTGTCATCTGCTTGTCAAAATTTGAGTAACCTTTTCTTTTCTTTCTTTTTATTTTTTACAGGGATAGAAAGAGAGTCAGAGAGAGGGATAGATAGGGACAGACAGGAACAGAGAGAGATGAGAAGCATCAATCATTAGTTTTTCGTTGCCATCGCAACACCTTAGTTGTCCATTGATTGCTTTCTCAATGTGCCTTGACCGTGGGCCTTCAGCAGACCGAGTAACCCCTTGCTGGAGCCAGCAACCTTGGGCTCAAGCTGGCGAGCTTTTGCTCAAGCCAGATGGGCCCGCGCTCAAGCTGGCAAGCTCAGGGTCTTGAACCCGGGTCTTCGGCATCCCAGTCCGACACTCTATCTATTGTGCCACCGCCTGGTCAGGCTTGAGTAATCTTTTCAAGAACTCAAAAGAAAAAACAGTGAAATAAGTTTTGTAAGAGTGAAGGGTCCCGGGATTGCATTAATGGAATGTGTTATGACAGCAATTTTGCATGCTCCAACAGTCACTGTAAGCAAAGAAAAGCCCTTCAGGCCGTGCCAAGTGGAGCAAGTCTTGGCTTAAAGATGCTGTTTTCTTTATATTCCCAGATTGTGCATTGTGTCAGAGCTCAGAAATGATAGGCCCAGATGACATCAGAGTTATGGCAGCATGAGAGATACCCCTAATCTCTCCCCTTGAAATGTAAACAAATTGAACAGCTATAATTCAGCAAAGGAACTCCAGCTGGGCTCACAAGCTTGCCTGAAAAGATCCATCAGTGGAATCATCTAAAGGTGGGAAGGTTGAGAAGCAGGGAAGAAGATGAGATGTTCTGGCAGTGGGCTCCAGAGAGAAGGAAAACCCAGACTCTCTGGGGTTTTGTATGCTGGGGCTCTGAAAAGGAAGGAAACTTGAACTGTCTGAGTGTTTGTCTGCCAGGGTTCCAGAGAGGGGAGAAACTTGGTGTGACTGGGTCTTCTTCCTGAAGGAGTAATGAGATTGAAGGGTGGTGGTGGAGATATTAACCCAAAGCAGTGGCAGAATGAAGGATCACTGCCAGTGTTCTCATAGTCTGCCAGCAGCCCACACTTGGTGCAGAGACAAATAAAATTCAGCCCAGCCTCTGAGATCCTGCCTCCTTCACTTTGCAGGTATAGAGAGAGGCAGAGACATACACTGCAGCTAACTCTTCAAGCCACTCTCTGCCCTGAAGAACAGAAGTGCTCTGTATCTGGTCTCCTGGTTTGTTGAAATGTGGGGAGGAGCTTCTGGAGGTCTTAGATTACCATTTCTAAAGCCACAAAGCCCTCACAACATGCCCTAGCCATCATCTTGACTGCAGCCCTGACTTTATCATTGAGACAGCAACATCTCAGTGGAGGTCAGCCTAGAAATTTCATAGAGCTAAAACTCATAATACAGTGACACCTACTGGGAGAAAAGAGAAATTCTCAAAACTGAAATATATATTTTTTTGAATTTTATATTTTTAAATTTTTATATTTATTATTCTATTTCTTTGTGGGTATTTTTTGTTTCTGCTCTGTGTTTTTTGTGGATTTCTCCCTTTTCATTATTTTAAATATTTTATCTTTTATTGTATTACTTACCATATTTTTCACTGCATAAGATGCACCTGACCATAAGACACACCTAGTGTTTTAAGGAGAAAAATAAGAAAAAAAACATTCTGAACTAAATGGTGTATTAAAATATTTAATAAAATATTTTATTTTTTTGCCTGACCAGGCGGTGGCTCAGTGGATAGAGCATCGGACTGGGATGTGGAAGACCCAGGCTTGAGACCCCGAGCTCACCAGCTTGAGCATGGGCCCATCTGGCTTGAGCAAAAGCTCATCAGCTTGGACCCAAGGTCGCTGGCTCCAGCCAGGAAGGGGGTGCTCAGTCTGCTGAAGGCCCGCGGTCAAGGCACATGTGAGAAAGCAATCAATGAACAACTAAGGTGTTGCAACAGCAACGAAAAACTAATGATTGATGCTTCTCACATCTCTCCATTCCTGTCTTGTCTGTCCCTATCTATCTCATTCTCTGTCCCTATAAAAAACAACAACAAAAAAACGAAAACAACAACAAAATACTGTATTTTTTGCTCCATAAAATGCACGAGCATTTTCCCCTCCACTTCTTTGGGGGGAAAAGTGCATCTTATGGAGCAAAAAATAAGGTATTTTTATTTTATTATTTTGTCAGATTAACAATAGTACTCTCAAATGCTATCAAAGAAGAAAATGAATATCATGGCTACATAAGAAAGAGATGTAGTTCAGAAAAAATATTAAAAATCTTCAGAAAGCAATTTCCATCACATGGAAAGTTTGAAGTTGAATGGTAAAGAATTCAAAACTGAAGTTCTGAAAATATACAATGAGATGTGAAAAAACACTGATAAGCAATTTAATGAGCTCAAAAAGCAAATTAATAAACAAAATGAGTACTTCACCAAGGAAATTGAAACTTTAAAAAAGAATCAAACATAGATGAAAAACTCAATACATGAATATTACAGGCCAGATTGAAGAGAGAATCAGTGACATTGAAGACAGTCAATTAAAGATGATACAATGAAAAAAAGAGAGAGAATCACAAATTTATAAACAATGATTGAGCTCTATAAGAATTGTCTGACTCTATAAAGTAGAGCAATATAAGAATAATGAATATATCAGAAGAAAAAGAGAGGGAGGAGGAAATAGAGAGCCTATTCAAACAAAATAATTGATGAGAACATCCCTAGCCTATGGAAAAAGTTAGATCCTCAAATCCAAGAAGCAAACAGAACTCTGAGTTATCTGAACCCAAACAAACCTTCTCCAAGGCACATCATAATAAAGTTGTCAAAAATCAGTGACAAAGAAAGAACCCTCAAGGCAGCTAGGGAAAAGAAGAACATAACATATAAAGGAAAGGCCATTAGGTTATATCAGACTTCTCAGCAGAAACCCTATAAGCGAGAAGAGAGTGGACTCAAACATTCAAATTACTGAAAGAGAAGAATTACCAGCCAAGAATACTATATCCTACAAGGTATCTTTCAAATATGAAGAAGAAATAAAAACTTTTTCAGACATACAGAAGCTAAGGAAATTTATCACTAGAAAACTCCCACTGCAGGAAATGCTCAAGGGGGCTATTCACCTGGGTACAGAGAACAAAACAAAACAAAACTACAAGTAAAAGCTTCAACAAGTTTACAGGTTACAATAAAACCAATTATAACCTGTGACAATAACATAAAAGGGGAGATAATAAAAATCTACAGTAGTAAAGGAGGATGAATTGTAGAAGCATTTAAAAGAAAAGGACTCATATATATGTAAAATTTTCTCTTAATAACCTAATGGTAACCATCCCCCCAAAATTATGAAACACATAGTTTAAAAAAAGTAGAAATAGGGGCAAACAATATGAAATAACACCAAACAAAAACAACTGACAAGAACAAAAAAAGAAGAACCAAAGGAGACATACAATTACCAGGAAAAAACCCCCAGAAAGTGGCTAGAGGAAATCCTCAAGTGTCAATAATTATCCAAAAATAAATGGACCAAACACATCAGTAAAGAGGCACAGAGTAGCAGATTGGATCAAAAAGCAAAACCCAACCATATGTTGCCTTCAAGCGACACATCTAAGCTGCAAGGACAAAAGTTGAATCAAAGTGAAAGGTTGGAGAATAATTCTCCAAGCAAATCATACTTAAAGAAAAGCAGATGTAGCCATACTATTATCTGACAATGCTGAGTTCAAGACAACCATGGTTAACACTTCTTAATATATATGCACCAAATAAGGGAGCACAAAAATATATAAGACATCTACTAACTGATCTAAAAATAAAAACAGACAAAAACACGATCATACTGGGAGAACTCAGCACACCATTGATAGTTTAAATAGACCCTCCAAATGCAAAATTAATAAAATAAGTTTTGGCCTTAATCAACACAGTAGACTGAATGGACATAATAGACATTTACAAGACATTTCATTTTAGAACTTTAGATTATATATTCATCTCCCATGCACATGGAATATTCTCAAGGATAGACCATATGTTGGGTCATAAAACTAATCTCAACAAATTCAACAATATTGAAATTACAGCCTGATCAGGTGGTGTTACAGTGAATAGAATTTCAGACTAGGACATGGAGGATCCAGGTTCAAAACACCAAAGTTGCCAGCTTGAGTGTGGGCTCATCTGGCTTGAGTGGAGGCTTACCAGCTTGAGCATGGTGTCACTGGTTTGAGCATGGGATTATAGACATAACCTCATCGTCTTGAGCTCAAAGGTTGCTGACTTGAAGTCCAAGGTTGCTGGTCACTCACTCTGCTGGAGCCGCCCCCACCCAGTAGAGGCACATATGAGAAAGCAGTCAATGAAAAAACTAATGTGCTGCAACAAAGAATTGATGCTTCTCATCTCTCTCCCTTCATGTCAGTTTGTCCCCACCCCACCCCCGTCTTTGAAACACACACACACACACACACACACACACACACACACACACACAGACACAGACACACACACACACACACACACACACACACGGAATATTGAAATTATATCAAACAACAGCAAAAGGGAAGTAAAGAAACCCACAAAAGTGTAGAAATAAATAAACGTACTTCTAAAAATGACTAGGTTAAGAAAAATAAAAGCAGAGATCAAGAGATATATGTAGACAAACACGAGTGACAACACTGCGGCAGTGACAATGAACTATTTGGAGACCAGATGAAATGTTCTGAGGGGCCAAGCAGTGGCAACAGCTCTGGTCAGCAGATGGGAGGACTAAAGCCCCAATCCCCAACATTACTCAGATATTTGTTAGCCAATACAAATAACTCAAGAAAGCAGACAGCAGAAGTCAGGGGTGAAGTAAAGGACAAGGAACATGCTAACTTTTAATCTCTGTTCTGAGAGCCTACACAATTCTTTTTTGCTGAATATCATCCTGCTGTTTTTCTGTTTCTAGCACAGGGTCAGAGAAGCCCCTGGACTCTCATCTGCTCAGGGCTTTTGCCCTAGGGAGCCTCAATGTCTCTGATTGTTTATCTAACTTTGCATATTTTCATAGCATATTCTTACATATCCCCCTTTTTTGTTTTCCTAATGATTAACAGAGAGTAAAATGGTTACATTTGCAGTGGAAGGTAAAGGGCAAGCATAGACAGAGACAGAGACAGAAAGAGGGACAAATAGTGACAGACAGGCAGGAAGGGAGAGAGATGAAGAGCATCAATTCTTCATTGCAGCACCATAGTTGTTCATTGATTGCTTTCTCATATGTGCCTTGACCGGGGGAGCTCCAGCAGAGTGAGTGACACCTTGCTCAAGCCAGTGATCTTGGGCTCAAGCCAGCAACCTTGGGCTTCAAGCTTGTGACCTTTGGGCTCAAGTCAGTGACCACGAAGTCATGTTTATGATCCCATGCTCCAGTTAGTGACACCACACTCAAGCTGGTGAGTCCATGCTCAAACTGGATGAGCCCACACTCAAGCTGGTGACCTCAGGGTTTCGAATCTGGGTCCTCTATGTCCCTGTTCAATGCCTTATCCACTGTGCCACTGCCTGGTCAAGCAGTAATTAGCAATTTTAGATTGGTACTTTTATGAACATATTTTATGACCTTTAGAAACAGGTTCTTTCATGGGCAAACTTATATTTTAGAAGACAGATCAGAGATAACAGGAACCTTTTGTAAACCTAGGAACAACACATATTTTTTGTTAAGAACTTCAAAAGACAATCAAATTTAAACTAGTAGTGATATCAAATGCTTTACTAGACCACCTGGTTAAAAACATTTTGGCATAACTTTATATTTTACAGTATTATTAATAATTGTAGAGAAGGCAATAATTTTTTATTGGTCCTTGGCGGCCTTCCAGGATGATCAAAAAGAGAGGAGGATGGGTTACTGAGCCGCTTTTAAGTGTCCTTTCTTTCTTTCTTTCTTTCTTTCTTTCTTTCTTTCTTTCTTTCTTTCTTCTTCTTTTTTTATTTACCATAGAGGTCCTGGCATGACTCCTCCCATTAAGAGGTGTTAATTCTCCTGTTGTTCTCAGGATTACAGTAGTTTTCAGGTCTCTAGAAGAAGGCTCTAAGATATTTAAATGACCTGGTTTTTTTTTATTCTTAAAATTATCCTTAGTTATTTATTTTTTTCAAAGAGCATTTAAGTTTTTAAAGGGGTTCTGGGTTTAAAGGAGCCCTGAAACCAAACCTAACATTTTAACCTTTTGTTGTTTAAGAAAAAGGGGCAAAGATCTTGTCTTCTGTAGCTACTTCCTGGTTAGGGTTGGTGAAATAGCTGAGGTTAGGGATATGTGGTGAGAACAGTTTTTACAAGATTTTCCAATCACAAGAGGTCATTTCATATCCTATACTGATTGCTTCAACCATTCCTTTGGTAAAAGTGCTTTTCCAATCTTCTAAATCTGAACTTTCCTCCTTTGGATACCTAGGACATTGTTATCAGATCATATCTGTGAATAAGAGGGCAACTAAATTCCAATCTGACACCTTGCAGCTCTGAGGAGTACCCATACCTGTAACTTGAGACTCCACTGCTCAGAGGAAAGGGAATTCCCCATGATAAAGGAGAGCTGAAGGGAAAGGAAAATCCCCTGGCCTGATCCCTAAAAGTGACCTCGCAGCAGCAAGCATTCAAGTGGATTATGCTGCTGTGTCCCTTACCAAATGGAATGAGTGGATATCCTTTTCCTTTGCAAGGCTTTGGGAGATCATTCTGTCTGGTTCTTCACACTGGGGCACCACTTGTTGTGGTGAAAAGAAACTACCACTTGGAGACCAGATGGAATGCTCTGAGGGGCAGAGGGTTGCCAACAGCCCAGTCAGCAGAGTGAAAGAATGAAGCCCAAAACCCAGCCTTACTCAGATATTTATTAGCCAGTACAACTAACTCAAGGAAGCAGACAGCAGAAAATTTCATGGTGAAGTAAAGGACAAAGAACATGCTAACTTTTAATCTCTGTTCTGAGAGCCTACACAATTCCCTTTTGCTGAATCTTATCCTGATGTTTTTCTGTTTCTAGCACAGGTCAGAGAAGCCCCTGGACTCTCATCTGCTCAGGGCTTTCACCCTAGGGAGCCTCACTGTCTCTGATTGTTTTCATAGCATATTCCTACACAACACTACATATCAAAACTTCTGGGATGCAGCAAATGCAGTAATAAGAGGAAAGTTTATATAATGACAGGTTTATATATATATATTAAAAAAACAAGAAAGATCCCAAGTAATCAAACTAACATCACATCTTGAAGAACTAGAAAAAAAAAAAAAGAACAAAGGCAATCTGAAGTCAGCAGAAGAAAGGAAATAGTAAAAATTAAAGCAGAACTAAATAAAATAGAGAACAAAAAACTATAAAGAAAATTTATACAACAAAGAGCTGGTTCTTTGAAAAGATCAACAAAATTGACAAACCCCTGGCTAGAATCACTAAGAAAAGAAGAAATGACTTATATAAATAAACCCAGAAGGAAAGGGAAAACCACCACAAATATCATAAATATACAAAGGATTATGATAGAATATGAGGAATGATTATATGCCAACAAATTCAACAACCTAGAAGAAATGATAAATTCCTAGACCCATACAAATTTCCTAGATTGAGTCACAAAGTAGTGGAAAACCTAATAGACTCATAAACAGAAAGGATATAGAAGCAACCATCAAAAACAAAAGTCCAGAACCAGATGGCTACACTAGTGAATTCCACCAAACATTCAAAGAAGATTTGGTACCTATTTTTTTCAAAGTCTTCCAAAAAATAGAAGAAGAAGCAATACTTCCTAACACATTTATTGAGGCCAACATATCCCTCATACCAAAACCTGGAATGGACAACACAAAGAAAGAAAACTACAGACCAATATCTCTTGTCAATATAGATGCAAAAATTCTAAACAAAATACTACCAAATCGAATAGAACAACACATTAAAAAAATACATCACAATCAAGTGGGATTCATTTCAGGAGCACAAAGATGGTTCAACATATGGAAATCAGTCAGAGTAATAGATCACATCAACAACAACAAAAAGAACAAAAATTATATGATGTTATCAATAGATGCAGAAAAAGTATTCAATAAGATAGAACATACTTTTATGTTTAATAACTCAATAAAATCAGAATAAAAGAAAAATACCTCAACATAATAAAGGCCATTTTTGACAAACCATCAGCTAATATCATACTAAATGGTGAAAAAATAAAGGCTTTTCCTCTAAAATCAGAAACAAGACAAGGCTTTCCACTTTCTTCACTCTTATTCAATATAGTTCTGGAAGTTTTAGCCAGAGCAATCAGGCAAAGAAGAAAGAAAAAAAAGGCATCCATATCAGGAAAGAAGAAGTAAAGGTATCACTTTTTGCAGATAACATAATCCTGTATGTAAGAAACCCCAATGATCCTACCAAAAAACTATTAGAAACAATAAACAGTAAAGTTGCAGGATGCAAAATCAATATACAAAAGTCTATTGCTTTCCTATATGCCAACAATGAAACTTTGGAAAATGAACTAAAAACAACCCAATTACTTTTACAATTGCTACAACAACAAAAAGTTAAATACCTAGGAATACACTTAATAAAGAATGTAAAGAAAGGATCTATTACTGAAAACCACAAAACATTATTGAAAGAAACTGAAAAAGACACAATAAAATAGAAAAAATTTTCATGTTTATGGATTGAAAAAATCAACATACAGTACTTAAAATGGCCACATTACCCAAAGCTAGATACAAATTTAATGCAATTCCCATTAAAATCCCAATGTCATTTTTCAAAGAAATAGAATAACATTCACCAGGTTTGTATAGAACCATAAAAAAACCTGAATAGAAAAAGCAATCCTGAGGAAAAAGAATAAAGCTGAAGGTATCATGCTACCTGACTTCAAATTATACTACAGAGCCATGATAATCAAAACAGCATGGTATTGGCAGAAAAACAGACATACAGACCAGTGGAATAGAATCGAGAGCCCAGAAATAAAACTACATATATATGAACAAATAATCTTCAACAAAGGAGCCAAAAACATAGAATGGGAAAATGAAAGCCTCTTCAGTAAATGGTGCTGAAAAAATTGGAAAGACACTTGCAAAAGAATGAAACTTGACTATAGTGTGTTCCTTTGCACAAAAATTAATTAAAAATGGATCAAAGACCTAAATAATTTGAAACAATAAGTTACATAAAACAAAACACAGGTATTAAAGTTATGAACCTTGGCTGTAGAGAACAATTTATGAATTTGACTCCAAAGGCAAGGGAAGTAAAGGCAAAAATAAATAAATGACACTATAGCAAACAGAAAAGCTTCTGCACAGCAAAGAAACTGAAACAAAATAAATAGGGAGCTGAGTGAGAGATTATATTTGCAAACAACAGCTCCAATAAGGGTTAATATCCAAAATATATAAAAAAACTCACAAAACTCAGCAATAACAAGTAAACAATCCAATTAAAAATGGGGAGAGGAATTGAACAGACACTTCTCCCAAGAAAACATACAAATGGCCAACAGACATATGAAAAGATGTCTTATCTCCACTAGCTATTTGAGAAATGCAAATCAAAACTACAATGATATGCCACCTCACACCTGTTAGATTGACTATTTTAAATAAGACAGGTAATAACAAGTGTTGGAGAGGCTGTGGAGAAAAAGGAACCCTCATTCACTGCTGGTGGGAATGCAAATTAGTACAATCATTATGGAAGAAAGCATGGTGGTTCCTCAAAAAATTAAGAATAGAACTGCCATATGACCCAGCAAAACTTCTACTGGGTATCTACCCCCCAAACTTAAAAAATATTGGTAAGTAAAGACACATGTACTCCCATGTTCATTGCAGCATTATTCACAGTAGTTAAGACATAGAAACAACAAGTGTCCCTTGATAGAAGATTGGATAAAGAAGATGTGGTACATATATACAATGGAATACTACTCAGTCATAAGAAATGATGACATAGTGACATTTACAAATTGGATGGATCTTCAAGCTTCTAATATCCACAGTCATTCTTTAGATTTAAAAATTGCCTAGGTTATTATTTCCTTTATATCTTGCTGTCATATTTAGTCTGCATATTGCCATTTCTCTTCCTCCCCTTCCTTATTCCCATAATGTCTTATGACATCCAAAACATAATATAGGAAACCTGGTATGAGTTGAATTGTGTCTCCACAAATTCATATATTAAAATGTTAACCCTAGTTGCAAAATGTGACTGCATTTGGAGATAGTATCTTTTAAGGAGAAAAGGTTTTACGGGTGGGTCATATCCCAATATTACTGGTGTTTGTATAAAAAACAAAAGAGATTGGGACACAGACAACAAAGACCAAGGACCATCTGTAAGCCAAAGAGAGAAAACTCAGAGAAAATCAAACCTGCCAATGTCTTGATCTTGGACTTTTAGCTTCCAGAACTATGAAGGAATTTATTTCTGTTTAATTCACCCAGTATGTAGTATTTTATTATGACAGCCCTAGCAAATGAATAGAAAACCTTATCATAGTTTTGTATTAGTAAATATATAAGTTTATATTAGTAAGTATAATTGACAGAAAACAATAATGATTCAACGATTGCTAGTCCTTCATCCATTTTTTCCATGTGTATAGTACTCAATCTTGTGTGAAGCATCAGGTAGCCCAGATGAAGGAAGGCAGACGGGTCTCCTTATTGATATCCCTTTCCTCTCCAACACAATTTTCTGATGCTTTCTCTGAAATTCTCTGCCATTGTCCTACCACCTCATTAATGGGTTCTTGCACTTAGGACTTTTGAGCACACTTATTTATCTAAGTTAGAAATGGTTTTAGTGGAAAAGAACCAATCTTTCAAATTTTAAAAGATTTTATTTAGAAAATTAAATTTAACAGGGTGACATTAATCAATAAGAGTACATAGGTTTCAGGTAAACGTTTCTACAGCATTTGAACTGTTAATTATATTGTATATGCATCACCCAGTCAAACTATTTACCATCATTGTGTATTTGTCCCTTTTTACTCCCTTTCCCCCACCCCCTTCACCATACCTTCCTCCCCCTGGTAACCACTTCACTTTTATCTGTGTCCATGAGTCTCAGTATTATATTCCACCTATGTGTGAAATCACATAGTTCTTAACTTTATTTAGTTTCCTTATTTCACTCAGTATAGTGTTTTCAAGGTCTATCTATGTTGTTGTAAATGGCACTATGTCATCATTCCTTATGGCTGAGTAGTAATCCATTGTATATACACACTGCATCTTTTTTATCCAATCCTCTATGGAAGGACACTTTGGAACCAAACTTTTAAAATTAAGCAATGGAACTGAGGTTTCAGAACAAGACATCCAGATTGGTCAGTCCACCTTTTCTTTTATTCTTCTTTGCTCTGTGCCCTGAACACCATTCACATATTAATACAATATGTTTTAGCTTTCTGCTTGTTGACATTTTTTCTTTCCCTCTCTCCTTTTTCTTCCTTTTCCTCCTTCTTCTCTTTAGATATTTAGGAAGAAATAAACATCTCCTCCTCCTTTGGAGGAGCAAACACAGTAATTTTAGCTAAAACAAATATCTGTTTAAAAAAATAAAATAAGCTGCTTTGATCATTTTTATAATCTATCTCCCTTGGGGAGAAAATGTTGTCTGTATTTAGTTCTAATTAGATGCAATCCTTATTTTGTTTTCTAATAACATCAGACAACAAACTGGCCAGTATCAGGATGCAATCAGATTTCTTATAGAAACTTGGTAAGAATTACATGTCTATCTTTTGTGAAAGGCTATCTAGATCTTAGTAACACCTACTTTAACAATGACCAGACACAATTAGCTAATTTCATTTTCTTTTTCTCTAGGGAAGAAAAATATCAATTATAAAATGAAGATTAGTGGATCTCAAACCTAAGGGAAATTTGGCCAAAAGACTCCTAGAAACACTTTTAAAGAGCACCATATACTGTCTTCTCTAGAGAACTCCTCTGTTCACCTGTACTGCATATGATATCTAGCAGGATTACTTTCTACTGATTGCTATAATTTTATCATGAACTTTGAGGACTTTATGCTTTGCATGTTCTTCAGTTTCTACAAAACTTTAAAACATTTCTGTTTGTTGGGAAGATAAAATATATTATGCTCACTTTGTTAAAGATGGCACTGCCCACGTCTAAGTTTTAAGAGTAAGCTTTTCCCCACACCTTTGACTGATTGGATGATGTGGGGTGGTATACTCTCATGAGGAATCCTCCCATTATGCTTCAGATAAGTGGCTTTGTATCAGAGACTTCCTTGTTTGTAGATTGGATTAAGGGTTTGGATTTCTACACTATCAAGTGGGGCGGATAGGGAGCTTGCTCTCTCGGTTCCTGAGGTTAGCATTAGAGAGCAGAGAAAGGCCACGTGGAGGAGGCCATGAGAAGCAGCCAAGACAGCGGAGTGCTGAGGGAGAAGCCAGTTTGAGCAGAGTTTGTGCTGGAGAAGGAGATGGGGGACAGGGATGAATAAGTCTGGTGAGCTAGAAACCTTTGATTCTAGGAAACTCGGAAAAGTCAGTAGCTTTGTGAGCACTGAATGAGTGGGTTTTGGAGCCCAGTGTGTGTTATTACTTGCCCGCCGGGTGCAAGCTAGAATTAAAACTGATGGCCCACCAGTTCTTGGCTCCATTGTTTCATTACCAACTGTCCGAATCAAATGCGAACCTGCATGAGCCAGGCAGCTGTGATGGTGGCCGTGGGCACTGGCTTTACACTGTTGTTGTACTGTTCTCCTCAAAGCTGACAAATGCACAAAGTCAAGTGATGATTAACTCAGTACCTTAATGAAAGGCTTAGTGTGTATTTTCTATTTTCCCTCACAAGGGTGACAGAAGCAAACTTTCTGGCATCAAAAGAACTCTCTGCCACACTGTGCAGTATACCTTGTAGATACCTCAGGCATAATAGGTTGGATTCTGATTTTGTTGTCTTGTTGAAGGCAAAGGGCACATCTATGGACTTACCAGTAGAGAGGAATGTGTTTGTACTTATCAGGAATATATTCTTAAAAGCAGACCTCAGGCAGATCCTTAGGCTTTGATGTGACAAGGCACTCCTATCTCTTTTGTTCTCATCTGTTCATTCTGAATTTTCAGGAGTCTAAACATGCTGGAAGACCCTCTGTGGTAGGGATTACTAAAAGTCTCAGCCAGAGTGAAGCAGACCCAGAGAACCTAAGTATGTAATTGCCAGTAACTGTTTGCTTTTTTCTTTCTGAGCCTGAATAGTGTTTTTCAAACTCTCAAACTTGTCCCAGTTCTTCTATGAAAGCCAAGAAAGGATTATGTATGCAGTCTGGGACAGAAGTGTTAAAGGGGCTTAAATAACTTCTTCCCTTTTAATCAAGAGACATCCAAGAAGCTGGCATGTACCTTGAACCTCCTGACATTGTTGCAGGAACAAAGGAGTGATCCTGGAGGACAAAGACACTCAGACAATGTGTTGGAGGAAAATAATTTAATAGCCAGTGGTACAATGTAGCCTAATAGGCCCCAAGTCATAAGCTCCTTGAAGTTAGCTTTTCTGAGTCTTATATACCTTTACAGCTTTAGCTGACATGTGAAAGTTGCCTGATTTCTTTGACTTCTTTGTCTGTAGGCCTACGTGACTTTCATGTCTCTGGAGGGGAGGGTATGAGAAGAGGTTTGAACCATTTGTCCTTGACTGTTCACATATCCTGTTTTTTTCTCCTGTGTTGCAAGTTATTTTAGGGAGCTGATAAAAGGGCTGCACAGCTGTGGTTTGTTACTTTTCAAACTAACTCAGTCAGCCCTTTGAGCCCTTCCTCCCTCAAAATAAGAACTTTTTATCTGATGCTAAAATGGCTTGCAGCTGGCAAATTTCTCACATCTGACTGAGAATCATCTAATCAGTTAATTGGTTAATTTATAAATATTTTTGAGCACCTACTATATTTTAAATGCTGTGGAGAAATGTAAAAAACCAGAAAGCATGTTAGTTTGTCCTCAATTAAACAAAAAACTAATTTGAGAAATAAAATGTAATCTTATTGACTAATAGTACAGAAGAAATGTCAAATAGATGTAAGAGCTCCTGAGAGCTTTCTGGATTATTACTTCTAGACATTACTGAAATGGCACACATTTTATTTCCAAGTCAAATGAAAAGTTTAGATAGAAAGCTTGGGTTCTTTTCTGATCTGATTTGTCATCAACAGCATCCTCCCTAAGGCTGTATGCAGGTCCTTGGAACTCAGAGCTGACCAACTTCTTCTCCAGGGCAGATGTCATCCATTATGCTCTTGTGGCAGCATTGTCCCACTTTTGAGACAGTATTATTTGAACTCCACAGGCACTCCTTCCTCACCACTTAACACAAGAGAAGTGGGAGTGGGAGCAGAGATTTTGGTGGTGATGAGAAAGGTTATCCTGAAATGGCATTTTGTTTCTTTGAGAGACTAAATAGCTGATTTTGCAGTTTTCCTGAGTTTGCTTGTTTCCCCTTCTAACTAATACATTCACAAAGTGTGTTCACTGTCAATATTTTTGATACCTTTCTTAGACGATGCTAACAATTTTGTATAAAAAACAATTGACTTATGGACTAACGGAAGAGGAGTCTATAACTAAGCATCACAGAAGAAGCCACACTGAGACTGTTAGGAAGGGCAGAGTCATAGAAAGCGCTGCTGTACTCCCTGGAGTGAGTGGCAGTTGAGGGTCCAGAGGGACTCTCAGTATGGGGAGGGTCTCCCTGAGAGATACAGGTCCTCATCCCCAGGCCCAGAGCCCCAATGCTTAGAAGAGGGGCCCAGACAGCATTTGGCAGTAAAAAGAGCAGGGTTTCTGTCTGTGAAAAAGAGACTGAGCTCTTGGAGATGCAAACTCCACACAGAAAATCTTGTTTACAATCACCTGGTACTCTGGTGGAGGGAGAGCTAAGAGGACTGGAGTTGTGTGAGGAGAGTGTAAAGTTGGAGGCCCAGAGGGAAACACTGTGCGTGATGACCACCAGAATCCCTGCGCTGAGTAATTCTTCAATACTGCAGTCACCATCTTTCTTGGGCAAAGCGTCCCCTCTGTGTGGCATCAGCTTGGGGAAAAGGAACATCCCCTCCCTCACAAGTCTCTCCTACTCCAGTCATGGCAACAGATTAATCTCAGAGGCCAGGAAGCAGGGGGTGTCTGAGTGACTCACTTTTCTGGTATTGAGACCAGAGCTTTCCCCACATGCTCCTGACTCTAAGACTGGTGCTTTCACCTCAGGGTAGACTCAGTAGAAACTGTCCAAACTGCAGGCATCCCACACTTCTGAATCTCAGAGGCCACACCCACTGGGCTCCTGGGACCACACCATACTGAAATCTGTGAAAATAGTTTGGACCAGTGGTTCTTAACCTGGGTTCTATCAAACCCTATAGGTTCGATGAGTTGGTCTTAGGGATTCGGAGAAGCCTGTGCCACGGAGGCCAGAATAAAGTAATACCGTAATTTGTTGTGAGTTCATGCACTTTGTTGGTTTTGTTCTTTGAGCAAGGTGATGTTCATGCACGGCTCATTTTGTGCACCAGTAAAAAAACATATACCTATGTCTTGAATTTGGAAAAAAAAATCATATTTTATTTATCACTAAAGAAGGGTTCGGTGAATGTGCATATGAAAGTGGTGGGTTCGGTACCTCAAAAAAGGTTAAGAACCACTGGTCTGGACAGACTGACATTTGGGGCTAAGGGGCAGAGCCACATCCACCATGCTTCCTAATCCCTGAATTGCTGCAAGCACTAAACTCTAGCAGAGGTTTTTTCTGCATCTGAGCCCAACAAGCAGATAGCTAACAGAGGCTGAGAGAGGCAGAGCTCAGGGAAACTTGGCCTTTTAAGTGGTCATTCCCCCAGGACCTGTGGGTAAAAACCAGCCTAGGAGTGCAGCTTGGCATTTCTATGTACACCTGGGCCCAGCAGAGGCAGCCACAAACTCTGGATTGCTTGTAGCTCCAAAAAGGTTGCTGAGGGCCAGTCACAGGCAGTGTCTCCTACTGGTATGTGCCAGGTTCCTTCCAGGGAGACCCAGGGCTGGCACATCCAGGGGCCAGCTGCAGAAAGCATTGGTTCAAAACATAACAAAACTTGCTAGAATGGTATCTTAAGGAGAGGCTTCTCACATCTGGCCCAGCTGAGGTGAATTCTACTCTCTGTAATCAGTGCTGGCACAGCACCTCATGTGCATTGGATAAGGTGGAGCTTCCCAGTCAGCTGACCTGGGCACTGGATATTTTGTCCTGCTGGGCTAGATTCCACAAGGGAAAGAGAGAGAGGCTTGGAGCATGGATATATAATGTGTGGGTCTCTGTGAATCTATTGCTGGATCTGGTTGAGGGGCATAGTCACCTGCAGGGGGGGTACAGTTAGCCCCAGGAGACTATACTCTCAGTCTTCCTCCCTGAAACCAGGGTCTCACCAGCTGAAAGAACTTTTGCAGAGGGGACTGTCAGCCACACTTGGTCTAAACCTGCAGCTCACCTTGTTGGGAAAAATAAAATTTGAGTATCCAGCAGTGGCTGAGGGATTAAGCTCTGGAGTAGAGGCTACATTCCCATACTGAGATCCTGACCAAGAGAACCCTGAAGTAGGGGGTCCCACAAATGTTGTATTCACAACCTCAGCTGCCCTAAACCACCAAGCATGCAACCTGTAGAGGGGTTGTTTGGGTGAGGCCAGTCTGAACCCCCAATACAGTCTTACTACAGAATACTCTGTGGGAAGACCAGGCAGCTTCAAGAGGAGGAGGAGCAGCTGAAAAGTGGAGACAAATCTTACAGAGCTTGGGGCTTTTAAGAAGTTGCTGTCATCTCTAAGCAGAAGGAAGCTGATCTTTATACAAAGGTTGGCCTCTCCCACACAGAAAACACAGACACAAACAGCAAAAAGTATAGTAGCTGCAGACAGGTAGCCCACAGTAGAATATAAACAACAACTAATGCCAACCCAAGAAGATCTAGAACCAACAAAACTGGTAGTGGGTGGCAGACAGCACCAACCCTAGACTCAGCTTTCTACACAAGCAGCATGCCCAAAGGTGGAGTCTAGCAGGCACCAGACACTGCAGAGAATAAATATGCACAGCAGGACCAACATTGCACAATGTGTAATACACATAATCAAGGTTGACCTTAGATCCAGCCAGCCTGAAGGGATAATGATACCCATGAAAGAACTAACTGCATTTAATAATCATATGCAGCAAGAGAAAAAAATGTCACCTCAAAAACATTCCTAGAAAAAGAAAAACAGATGGTCTGGAGGTCAGTACCACCGAGTCTATCTTCTTCAATAAAGACACCATATAAATTTCAAAGTCAGACAGCACTACCTAATACACAGACAATATGGGCAGACATAGAAATGCAACTCAAATGAATCAACAAGAGAAATCCCCAGAAAAAGAACTGAATGAGATGGAAGTAACCAAACTACCAGATGCAGAGTTTAAAATAATGATTGTTAGGATGCTCAAGAATCTTAGAGCAACAATGGATGGACATAATAAGCATCTAAATAAAGAGATAGCAAGCATCAAAAAGGACATTGAAATAATAATAATAAAAAAGCCCAGTCAGAAATGACAAATACAATATTCGAAATAAAAACTTCACTAGAAGGAATCAACAGCAGGCTGGATAAAGCAGAGGATTGAATCAGCAATTTAGAAGACAAGATAAATGAAAATATGGGAAAAAGAATAGAGGCTCAAATAGACTGAACAAACTCTAAGACAACTCTGTGACAATATAAAGAGAAACAACATCCACATCATAGGGGTTCCTGAAGAAGAGAATGAACAAGGGATGGAGAACCTGTTTGAAGAGATCATAGTTGAAAACTTTCCTAAATTTATGAAGGAAAAAGTCATACAAATTCAAGAAACACAGAGAGTTCCATAGAAGAGGAACCTAAGGAGGTTTATACCAAGACACATCATAATTAAAGTGCCAAAGTTAGTAGACAAAGAAAGAATACCAAAAGCTACAAGAGAAAAGTAGTTAATTACCTACAGAGGAGCCCCAATAAGGATGACATCAGACTCTCAACAGAAACACTTGAGGTCATAAGGGATTGGCAAGAAAAATCCAAAATGATACAAAACAATAACGTACAACCAAGACTTCTTCATCCAGCAAGGCTATCATTTAAAATTGAAGTAGAAATAAAAAGCTTCCCAGACATAAAAACAAAACAAAACAAGAAAACTTAAAGAGTTTATTACAACCAAACCAATACTGCAAGAAATGTTAAAAGGACTGTGGTAAGAAAAGCAAAGAAAAAAAAAAAAAGGAAAAAAGAGGATTATAGATTCAAAGAATAAAATGGCAATAAACAATTACATATCAATAATAACCTTAAATGTAAATGGATTAAATGCTCCAATCAAAAGACACAGAGTAGCTTCATAGATAAAAAAACAGGACCTGTACATATGCTGTCTACAAGTAACCCACCTCAGACAAAAGATACACATAGACTGAAAGTGAAGGGATGAAAAAATATTTCACGGAAATGGAAATTAAAAATAAACTGGGGTAGCAATTCTTATTTCTAAAAAAATAGACTAAAACAAAGGCTATAGTAAGAGATAAAGTAATGGATAAAGTAGGTCACTACATAATGATAAAGGCAGCAATGGAAGAGGAAGATAAAACCATTGTAAATATTTTTGCATCCAATATAGAAGCACCCAAATATATAAAGCAGATTTTGATGAACATAATAGGTGAGATCAACAGCAAGACTATAATTATCGGGAATTTTAATATCCCACTAACATTAATGGATAGATCTTCCAGACAAAAAATTAACAAAGAAACAGTGGCCTTAAATAAAACACTAGATCAACTGGATTTAATTGATATCTTCAGAACCTTTCACCCCAAAGCAGCAGAATATACATTCTTTTCTTTTCTCTTTCTTTCTTTCTTTCTTTCTTTCTTTCTTTCTTTCTTTCTTTCTTTCTTTCTTTCTTTTTTTTTTTACAGGGACAGAGAGAGAGTCAGAGAGAGGGATAGACAAGAATAGACAGACAGGAATGGAGAGAGATGAGAAGCATCAATTATCAGTTTTTCATTGTGACACTTTAGCTGTTCATTGATTGCTTTCTCATATGTGCCTTGACCACGGGCCTTCAGCAGACCGAACAACCCCTTGCTCAAGCCAGTGACCTTGGGTCCAAGCTGGTGAGCTTATACTCAAGCCAGATGGGCCCGCGCTCAAGCTGGCGACCTCGGGGTTTCAAACCTGGGTCCTCTGCGTCCCAGTTCAATGCTCTATCCATTGTGCCACCACCTGGTCAGGCTACATTCTTTTCAAGTGTCCATGGTATAGTCTCTAGGTTAGACCATATGTTAAGACACAAAACAAGTCTCAATAAATTTAAGAAGATTGAAATCGTATCAAGCATCTTCTCTGATCACAATAGCATGAAACTAGAAATCAACTACAATAGAAGAATTGAAAAACAATCAAACACTTGGAGGCTATATAGCATCTTATTAAATTAATGAATGAGTTAATGAGATTGAGGAAGAAATAGAAAGTTTTCTTGAAACAAAACAAAATAAACATAAAACAACTCAAAATTTATAGGACACAGCAAAAGCAGTCCTGAAAGGTAAGTTCAAAGCATTACAAGCATACCTTAAGAAGCAAGAAAAAGCTAAAATAAACAGCTTAACCTTGCATCTAAAAGAACTAGAGGGTAGACGAATGCACAGCACGGGGGATGTGTGTGCGGCTGGGGAGTGTGCAGTGGGGATGTGAACATGTGGCAGGGTGGCCCAGGACTGTTGCCTGGACGTGTGTGAGCTTATTGGCTACCCAGTGACGCGAGAGCTCCAGGTGGCCATCTGGGTGGACACCTGCTGTCCCTGGGGGGGAAAAAAATAAAAGAACTAGAAAAAAAAACAACAAATAAAGCCCAGAGGAAGTAGAAGGAAGGAAATAATAAAGATCAGAGTAGAAATAAGTGACATAGAGACTAAAAAAAGCAATACAAAAGATCAATGAAACCAACAGTGGGTTCTATGAAAAGGTAAACAGGATAGAAAAACCTTTAACCAGACTCATCAAGAAGAGAGAGGACTCAAATAAATAAAATTAAAAATAAAAATGGAGAAGTAACTACTGACACCACAGAAATACAAAAGATTGTAAGAAAATACTATGAAGATCCATAATGCAAAATATTGGACAACCTAGGTGTAATGGATAAATTCCTAGAAACATACAATCTTCCAAGATTCAATAGGGAAGAATCAAAAAACCTAAACAGACAAATTACAACAAATGAAATTGAAATAGTTATCAAAACCCTCCCAATAAATAAAAGTCATGGACCAGATGACTTCACAGGTGAATTTTACCAACTATTCAAAGAAAAACTAACACCTATCCTTCTCAAGCTATTTCAAAAAATTTAAGAGGAGGAAAGACTTCCAAGCTTCTTTTATGAGGCAAGCATTATTCTTATTACAAAACTAGGTAAAGACACTACAGAGAAAGGAAACTATAGACTAATATCCCTGATGAACATAGATGCTAAAATTCTCAACAAAATATTAGCAAACCAAATCCAGCAATGCATTAAAAGTCTCATGTAATGATCAAGTAGGATTTATTCCAGGGAGGCAATGTTGGTAAAATATTCGCAAATCAATCAATGTGATTCATCACATAAACAAAAGGAAGGATAAAAATCACGTGATAATATCAATAGATGCAAAAAAGCACTTGATAAAATCTAGCACTCATTTATGATAAAAAATTTCAGCAAATTGATAAACAGGGAACATACCTCAACATAATAAAGGCCACATATGAAAAATACACAGCCAACATCATACTAAATGGACAAAAATTAAAAGTTATCCCCTTGAGATCAAGAAAAAGGCAGGGGCGCCTTCTTTCACCTCTCTCATTCAACATAATTCTGCCAGTCATAGCCACAGCAATCATACAAGAATAAGAAATAAAAAGGCATCCAAATTAAAAAAAGAAGTAAAACTATCATTATTTGCTGATGACATGATGCTGTACATAGAAAACACTTAAGTCTCAGTCAAAAAACTACTAGACCTTATCAATGAATTCAGCAAGGTGGCAGGATATAAAATTAATATTCAGAAATCAGTGGCAATTTTATGCACCAACAATAAATTGTCTGAAAAAGAAATTAAGGAAACGATCCCCTTCATTATTGCAACAAAAAAAATAAAGTACCTAGGAGTAAATTTAACTAAGGAGGTTAAAGACCTGCACTCGAAAAATTATAAAACATTGATAAAAGAAATCAAGGAAAATACAAACAAGTGGGAGCATATACCGTGTTCAGGGATAGGAAGAATAAACATCATTAAAATGCCTATATTACACAAAGCAATCTATAAAATCAGTGCAATTCCTATTAAAATACCAATGGCATACTTCAAAGATATAGAACAAATATTGCAAAAATTTATATGGAAACAAAAAAGAACATGAATAGCCTCAGCAATCTTGAAAATGAAGAATAAAATGGGAAGTATCACACTTCCTGATATCAAGTTATACTGCAAGGCCAAAGTAATCAAAACAGCTTGGTACTGGCACAAGAACAGGCATACAGATTAATGGAACAGAACAGAGAACCCAGAAATAAACCCACACATTTATGGTCAATTGATATTTGACAAAGAAGGTAAGAGCATACAGTGGAGTAAAGACAGTCTCTTTAATAAATAGTGTTGTGAAAACTGTACAGGTACATCCAAAAATAAAAAAATGAAATGAGACCACCAACTGTACACCATTCACAAAAATAAACTCAAATGGATAAAAGACTTAAATGTAAGTTGTGAATTTATAAACATCTTGGCAAAAAACATAGGCAGCAAACTCTTCAATGTCTTTTTAGCAATATTTTTGCTGATTTATCTCCACAGACAAGTGAAATAAAGGACAGAATAAACAAATGGGACCATATTAAACTAAAAAGCTTTAGCACAGCAAAAGACACCATGAACAAAATAAAAATACAACCCACACAATGGGAGAACATATTCTCCAATATGTCTGATAAGGGGTTAATAACTAAAATTAAAAAGAACTTCTAAAACTCAACACCAGGAAGGTAAACAATCCAATTAAAAAATGGGCAAAAGAAATGAATAGATACTTCTCCAAAGAGGACATACAGATGGCCAACAGGCATATGAAAAAACGTTCAACATCACTAATCATCAGAGAAACGAAAATTAAAACCACAATGAGATATCACCTCACACCTGTCAGAATGGCGCTCATTACCAAATCAACACACATAAGTGCCAGCAAGGATGTGGAAAAAAGGGAACCCTCCTGCACTGCTGGTGGGAATGCAGACTTGGGCAGGCAGTGTGGAAAACAGAATCGAGTTTTCTCAAAAAAGGAAAAATGGAACTTTCTTTGACCCAGCTATTCCACCTTCAGGAATATATCCTAAGAATACCAAAATACAGATTCAAAAGAAGATATGCATTCCCATGTTTATTGCAGCATTGTTTACAATAGCCAAGATCTGGAAACAGCTCAAGTATCCGTTAGTGGATGAGTGGATTAAAAAGCTGTGGTACATATACACAATGGAATACTACATTGCTGTGAAAAAGAAGGAAATCTTACCTTTTGCAATGGCATGGCTGGACCTGGGGATTATTATGGTAAGTGAAATAAGCCAGACAGAGAAAGACAAATATTATATGATCTCACTTATAAATAAAGTGAGCTGAGGAATGGAATAGAGACAGAGTTGGGGTCACAGGAAGCAGAGGGACAGCAGTCAGAGGGAAGGAGGATGATGGAATGGGATCAGAGAAGGTGAAGGGATTAGTGAAATTATACATAACACATAGATACAGGTAACAGGACAGCAAATTCCAGAGGGAAGGTGGGAGGCAGTTAGGGGAAGGGTAGTGAAAGGGGGATCATGGAGGACAAGGGGGTCGGGTTGAGGAAGTTATTGCTAGTGGGGTACTTGAATCCACGTTAACACAATAAATTAGAATTAAAACATTAAGAAAAACAGTTGAGTCTACTTTATCAAATGACAAAAAGCATCCTGATTTGAATGAAAACTACAGGGAAGCCTACCATTTCTAGTATACACATTTTAAACCCGACATTCAGATATTATGTTTCAATGAAAGCAAATTTCAAACCAAATTCTGAGATACATAAATACACAAGCAAGCAGGTACAATACTGGTTATAACCTCTTCTGTATGCTCAATGAAGTCCCAGCTTCCTGTCCTCAACAACCCATGGTAGTTTTGACTGATGCTGCTCCAGCATTACAGTGGTAAGATTCAACTAAGCATCTAGATAGAATCAGTTAACAGCTTCCCCAGGTCAGTGACTAGGACACAGAATCTATAACATACAAACCCAGGACATAATTCTGAAGTATATAGGCTATTTGGATCATATAAGGGGAATAGGGACTCCTATATTATATTTCTAACTAATCTATGTATTTTGGAAACTACTAATCTGAAAACAAAAGATAATTTTCAACATCTGTTATGCTCATGAATAATATCACTGGTGTTGATGAAAGAGAAATTTGGCTGCAATGCCAAGGAAGAAGAGAACTTGTGCAAACATGGGGATAGGTTTAGAGGGAAAATCAGGTGAGACCAGTGTCTCAGAATTCAAGAGACACAGGAGTAATTTTTCTATATGCTCCTATATGTTGTTGAACTCAGATGAAGCCAAGACTCTTGAACCTCTGAGTTATTTCCATGTCAATGAAGAAGTCTGTTCTTATGTCTGAGATTTGCTTGAAGACTCTAAAATAATGTGATCCAAGCCAGCTGTGCTATAAGTGGATATCTAATCTAGTCAAGATCCACTTCACCCGTTGCCCTACTGCTAGTAGTCCCAGAATAAGGATAATTTTTTTTTTTTTTAACAGGGACAGAGAGAGTCAGAGAGAGGGATAGATAGGGACAGACAGACAGGAACAGAGAGAGGTGAGAAGCATCAATCATTAGTTTTTCGTTGCCGTTGCGACACCTTAGTTGTTCATTGATTGCTTTCTCACATGTGCCTTGACCGCAGACCTTCAGCAGACTGAGCCACCCCTTGCTGGAGCCAGCGACCTTGGGTCCAAGCTGACGAGCTTTTTTGCTCAAGCCAGATGGGCCCGCATTCTGGCCAGCTCGGGGTCTCGAACCTGGGTCTTTCACATCCCAGTCCGACGCTCTATCCACTGCGCCACTGCCTGGTCAGGCAAGAATAAAATTTTAATATGCTTTAAAAGTGTAAGGGCAAAGTCTGATAAAGGAGGCAATAGCTTATATATCAACAGCACTAAAAATTTTTATTAATTTATATTGGTGTAAACCCAGGTTTACACCATATGTATGCATCATATTCCATATGATGCATATGAAAATTGATTCTGAAAGTGTTAGACCAAATGGGACAGCCTGTAACATGGAATTGGACAAAAATATTACTGGGTGCACAGCAAGGTTCACAGATTTGATTTTCAAGCATCTGACTTTAGCCAACGCCATCCCTTTTCTTTAAGGGAGTCTTATAATGTCATTGCAGACAAGGATAATTTTGGGATTGAAATATTTACTCAGTGAGTTTTGAATTCAAACTTGTTTTTAGATTGGATAGAGGTGGTGTCTAGTTGCATCTCCTGCCTCTTAAGTATCTTCCAGACCATCACAATCAGCCCCAGGAACTCCAGGTAGATGAAGCTTAAATAAGAGGTCCCAACTACATTGGACACTTGATTCTTCTGTTCTGGATCCTGTCTGTACATGCTGATAAGCAGCATTCTTTCTATGTCTGTGGCTGAACATGATACATGTTCAGTAAACATTATATGAAACAATGAACATTACAAAGAAAAAGCAATTAGGGTACAACATGGAGGCAAGGAGGGGCAGCTAGAAGTAGCTGGATCCCTAAGACCTAAAGCTTCAGGCCCCAAATATCTAGGAAAAGAAAGCCCAGGAGACTGAAAGCAGATGTGTGACTGGGGAACTTCTACCCTAGAGGTGACTGCCAACATGCCCTGGATAGAGGATTATAGAAACATTGTGATCAAGAGGACCCAGTTTCTGCCGCCAAAGGGACAGCTCCTCCAAGATGTAAATTCAGAAAGTGGATGAGGCATATATATTTAGTGGCTTTATCCCAGAGGGGAAATCCTTCATGCTTTTATTTCTTCTTTGGAGGAAACTTTCTCAGAACTATGCAGAGAACATCTATTAGTTTTCATTTGGCATATCCTCTGAAGAAGATTGTGTCTGTTTCTTATAACCAGGAATGTTTATTATTTCCAAATATCTGTTTTTCTTTTTAAATGAGTGTGGTGCCTTCTGCCTGTGCCAGTTTGGGGTATGTTAAGAGTATCCCACCTTGGAGTGGGCTGGCCCCATGTGCCCACACAATTGGTCCCTCTCTGAACTATTCACAGACTCTTACTGCCTGGGGTTGGGGAAGAGTTCCCCCATAGTCCTGTATCAGGCAAGTCATCAACTGATGGAGTTACTGGAAAGACATGTGGCTGTCCCCAAAGCGCCCAAACAGAGAAAGGGGGTGGTCAAGCCTTACTGCCTGCAGTAACATCTCAGCTCACCAGAGAACTTTATGTGGGCCCTGAGAACATGTTACAATGTGTATTGAGCCAGCAGCAATCTCACAGATCACACAATAGCCAAAGTTGCTCTTGCTCAACTCTTACATGTCCTCTCCACACATGTGAAAACATGAGCCCTGCTGGGAGCAAACACATGGTGAGACAAAAGCTTATATTTATGGGCATAGTCTCCAATAAATCACATTGCCTTTTTAATCACTGCTTTTTTTTTTGTATAGTAAATTTCCATTTATGTCATATTCTGTTTTTGAATTAGGTATTCCATTAGTCTCTCAGTCTATTCATGAATCAACACTATACAATTTTAATTTTTGATTCTTTATAATATATTGTTGTAGAGTTCACTTTCTTTTTCCTTACATACTTTTTAGGAATATTTTTTTTTATTCTTCATCCCAATAACACTTCTATCTTGAGAGAACAACCAGATAGTATTTCTGGGTCAAACTCAATTTATAAATTGATTAGAAGATCATTGACATCTTGATAACAGCACATGGTGGCATTATTTTTAATTTATACATATTTATTTTTTATGTTTTTCAGAAATTTTTACAATAAATATTTTTCTGTGTGTGACAGAGACAGAGAAAGACAGAGAGAGAGGGACAGATAGGGACAGACAGTCAGGAAAGGAGAGAGATGAGAAGCATCAATTCTTCGTTACAGCACCTTAGCTGTTCATTGATTGCTTTCTCATATGTTCCTTGACCAGAGTGCTACTGCAGACTGAGTGACCCCTTGCTCAAGCCAGCGACCTTGGGCTCAAGCTAGTGAGCCTTGTTCAAACCAGATGAGACTGAGCTCAAGCTGGCTACCTTGGAGTCCTCTGCGTCCCAGTCCGATGCCCTATCCACTGCCTGGTCAGGTCAGGCTACAATAAATCTTTATTGATTGACTTTTTAAATTTTTGTAGAATTCTGCCAATATCATTGTTGCATTGGTGAAAATGATCACATGACATCTCAAATTTCATTAATATGACACTTTATTAATAGATTTCCTAAAGCTGAATCCCATTTGCACTTCTGAAATAAAGTGTAATTATCATGATATAATACCTTAATGTGTTGACTCAATGGCTTTTAATAATTAATATTGTTACATTTATATTCATGTGTCAATTTTGTCTCTATTGTTCTATATGGCTCCATCTAAACAAATTTCTCATTTCACCCTTCTATACTCTATTTATTAAAAGCATTGAAAAGATTGGCTACTTTCAATCTCTTGAGTAGTTTATCTTGCATTAGTTTATCAATTAGTAAAATTTTCTTCTTGAACTATATCAATTCGGTGCTTCTTTGTATGTGAGAGAACTCTGATAAATATTTTTTCTATGGATATTGTTCATTTTAAAACTTTATTTTTATTGAAGTAAATTTTGATAAAATTTACATTCTTAGAAGCTATGTCATCTTATACCTGCACATTAATTTGCATTGAGTTGCACAAATTTATTTCTATTGAGTTTTAAAATTTTTTTTGTTTAGAAAATTAAATTTAATGTGGTGACATTGGTTAATAAAAGTACATAAGTTTCAGATAAACATTTCTATAGCATTTAAATTATTGATTATGTGCTGTGCTCATCACCCCAAAACAAATCATTTTCTCTCTATTGAATTTTTATGCAATATTTTACTCTTAGTTCTTCTTTGCACTCCAACCTGTGGACAAATCCTTTTCTCACTCTTTTTACAATCTTATTTCTCTTTATAATTAAATGATAGTTTGACTCAGGAGTTTGGGGATTAACAAAACAATTTAGAGATTTCAACAGAACATTTTGGAGAAGCACATGATCCAGTAATGCTCAGGTGCTTTGATGTCAGTCCCTTATGTCTCAGACCTCAGCATTTTTGGATCCCTCCATGTGAGCCCCTGTCTGCCTCCAGGAATCATGGGAAAGAAGATGCTCTCCCAAGCACTCAGCATCTCTGGAGGTGCTCTTCAGAAATTTGTGATTGTTTCTGGCAGTTAGTAACTGGGACAAAGTGTTTCAAAAATGTTCTCATTCCCCTAGTGCATACAGTCATTGCAGCTACGGGTGAAATGATAAAGGTGGTTCTATGGAAGGGTTAAGTCATGAGATCACAAACCCATACCCCAGGCCTGGCTGCCTTTCTCTCTCCCTAACATGAACCATAACCCTTGACATCCATGGGCTGTCAAGATCATCTCCCTGAGCCTACAGTCACAACAACAGGAAGGTGTCTGGTAAGCTTTCATATTTTGGTCTGGGAGGCAGTCTGTAAGAAAAGGAGGTGTGTCGGAAGACATGTAAGTGCTTTTGTCTGGAAAAAGGATTCTTCTGAAAGAAGAAACTGATCATGTCCAATGCTACTTAGGAAGGAGGGAATAATTACTGAACTTGTAGGTAGGAAATGGAGGTACAAGACCATAAACTAATACCTAACTGCTCCTAATTTATTTGAATGTAATCTTCCTCGATTGTAGTTGTTGGTTTTTATCTATACAGCAATGAAATCGGTTTTATCAAAGTTCTGTAGTATAATTTTGAAATTAATCTGTATCTCTTCTATCTTTCTGGTGAAAACCAGGGACAAACATTCCAGGATTATTAGAGGTATTTCTAAAATGCCTCCATGCCTGTGATGATGTCTAAGACATTTGGTAGTTAATTGAATGATCTCATTTTGTTCAGAAACAGTATATATATATACACCTACTATGGGCATATTATATACTTAATAAAGATAATGAATGTGTGGTAACAGAAAACATTTGGTGTTTGTTGACTAAGGGGAAATAATTTTACTCTTTTAAGTCAGAGAAGGACCATTTAAGGAAAGGTGACTTTATGACCTTAGGTTTTTGTATTAGACAAAAAGTCTTAGATGCCTGACCAGGCAGTGGCACAGTGGATAGAGCATCAGACTGGGATGTGGAAGACCCAGGTTCAAGACCCCAAGGTCTCCAGCTTGAGCTCGGGCTCATCTGACTTGAGCAAAGCTCACCAGCTTGGACCCAAGGTTGCTGGCTCGAGCAAGGTGTTACTCGGTCTGCTGAAGGCTCATGGTCAAAGCACATATGAGAAAGCAATCAATGAACAACTAATGTGTCGCAACAAAAAACTAATGATTGATGCTTCTCATCTCTCTCTGTTCCTGTCTGTCTGTCCCTATCTATCCCTCTCTCTGACTCTCTCTCTGCCCTGTAACAACAAAAAAAGTCATAGACATTAGCAGTTTTTAGAATATAACTATTTTGTATTTTCTTTAGTTTCAAAAAAATTTGATTTTCCAGTCTGGGCCCAGAATGGTGATGGGGATGGGGTTTCTCTGGCCTCACTATGTGTGCCATTTTCCACTTTCAGAGTCTGTTGACTGTAATCTTGCTGCTTATATATACCTGTGTTTACATCCGATCTTTGGCACCCAGCCTCCTGGACAGAAATAAAACTGAACTGTTGGGTATATTTTGGAATTGCGCCAGAATTGGTGAATAGAAGAGTCCTTATGTTGTAGTGTGCTGTATAGTGATGGCCTTCAGCATCCTCTTCATACAGTAGCTTGGAAAAATACCTGAATTTAAATGCCATCAGATTTTGATATAACAGAGGGAATTGTCTTTAGAAAATGGAAAGAATGGTTAACTTTATCTCTGAACATTGAATGGGATAAATTTCCAGCTGCTATTCTCTATTTTGCTATTGGACCAATGTTCTATACAGTGTATTTCCCCATGTTTAAGACGCTCCCATGTATAAGATGCACCTTAATTTGGGGGCCCGAAATTTGAAAAATAATGTATTATATAAAGTTATTGAACTCAGGTTTTATTCATCATTAAGCAATGAGCACAAAGACAACAAGCACGAGAGAGTGAGAAAGCAAGTAAAAAAACTACAACCACTGTATAAGATGCAGCCAAGTTTTAAACCCTAAAATTTTTTTAAAAAGTGCATCTTATACATGGGGAAATTCAGTAATTAGGATATAACCATTTAATACTCAAAGAGTTTGTAACAATCATTCTCAGTACAATCACTACAATATTATATTCTACAAATGTCATTTTGTTATGTCCAATACCAGTTTTTAGTGAGGTATCTCTAAGGCACAAAATAGAAA
The DNA here is from genome assembly GCA_037038555.1 of Rhynchonycteris naso. Taxonomy (NCBI): domain Eukaryota; kingdom Metazoa; phylum Chordata; class Mammalia; order Chiroptera; family Emballonuridae; genus Rhynchonycteris; species Rhynchonycteris naso. The sequence continues at coordinate 194,167,990 of CM072999.1, read as the reverse complement.
AAATAGGTAAATTATTCAAGTTCCTTTCACTGTTATTTGAAAGTGGTATATCTTTCTAGGATAAGACTGTATATTAGACTAGCTTTTTTATTGAAAAAAACTTCAATTTGTGTTGATAACAATTATATTTATATTTAATAATACTTGCTTCACCTCTCCCCACACCATTTTGAGCATTAAGCAGAGTACCTCTACTTTTGACAACTCTGTACTTTATTACAGGTTTTTAAGCTTTTAAAAACAAGCCTGTTCAGTTCTAAGGAGGAAGATAAATGAGATGTAATGTAAGAGCAGTATTGGGAAAATGTTCATATTTAACAAAAAAAATGGTTTAGAATAGCTGGCTGATGTAGTAACCTCTGCAACACATCTGGTTAAGTATGAATTAATATGTCTTAAGCATCAATTTGACCAGCTTACTGTCATTCTCTAAATAAAACTACATTCATAGAATAAAAAGCAAAGTAAAACAATTAAAAAATGATAATCCAAAAATGTTTTAATGCCATTACCAGAAACAAACTTCATTTTAATACTATTTAAATTTAGTGAACCAGTTTTTATATTTCTAGTTTCAGTTTTGCATAATGAACTTGTGTTTTAATGTCTTTAGCAACTCTGATATTAAAATAATTTCATTTGATATTTCTAAATTAATAAACAAATAATAATATGCTCTATAAATAATAATAATTTAGTTCTCCTCTGCATTACTTTATGATCTATTAAGGTCTCACATCCTCTTGCTTACTTTGCAAACTGTCATTCCACTGTGCTTCTTCTTGGCTAAAATGGAAAATAATCTTCTTGTTTGATTGCAACATAAAATCATTTGTGTGTTTAAAAAATTCTATTTGATTTTGTATGATTATTCTTTTAAGATTATACTAAAATCAGAAAATCTATATTTGTTAAGACTTTCTTTGAGATCACTGTCCACAGAAAAGCTGAGGATGAGGTGTTTGGAGATGAAGGTCATGGTTTCATTTTTAAAGGGGAGTATTGTTGCTTTGAAATATCAAAGGGAGAAAATTTGACAGAATCATAAAATAAAATGAGCAATTCTTTGACCATAGTGAAAAATGTCAACATTTTTCAATATTCATATAATAGAATATTATAAAATGGCATACTGATATGTGTTACAACATAGATAAAATTTGAAATCATGTTTAATGAAAAAGAGCAACATAAAAGTTCATGAGTTTTATGAGTCTGTTTATATGAAATGTCTTGCATAGGCAAATTTGCAGAAATACAAAGTGGATTAGTGGTTGCCAGGGGTTAGGGAATGGGAAAATGGGAATTGATTGTTAATGGGTGTAGTGTTTCTTTTGGGGGTGATAAAAATTTTCTGGATACTGGTTATAGTTGTACAGCATTTAAAAAAATTATTTACTAAATGAATGATTTTAGAGAAAGAGGAAGAAAGACAGAGAAAGAGAAACACTAATTCGTTCCTCTGTGTGACCTGACTGGGGATTAAACTGTCAACCTCCGTGCTTCAGGATGATGCTCTAACAATCCAAGCTATCCAGCCAGGGCTGGTTGCATGACATTGCTAATATACAAACAAGAAAGCACTAAGTTGTATATATTTAAATAATTAAGACATACCTGGATGATATCAGAGTAATGGCAGCATAAGAGATATTCCTGATCTCTCCCCTTGAAATTTTAACAAATTGAACTATAATGCAGAGAGAGAATCCTAGCTTGCTTAGCAAGTGTGCCTGAAAGATCTGCGCACTAAATGGACTAAAGGTGGGATGGGTTGAAAAGGGGAGAGAAAGATAAAATCCATTTGTGGTTGACTCTGGAAAGGAAACAAATCCAGAGTGGCTGTATTTTTTTCTCTACTGGACTATGGGGAAGAAGGAAGCTCAGGCTATCTGGGTTTTGTCTAAGGGGTACAGAGAGAGAAGCCTGGAGTAACTCAGTCTCCTTTTTCCAGGAGGAGCAGTGACATAAAGGGACAGAGAGGGAGATAAACCAAAGAGGTGGAAGAATGTGGGGTCATGGCCTGTGTTATTGTGGTCTGCCTGCAGTCTACACTTGGCAGAGATAGAGAAAGCTAAAGTACTGCCCCTAGGCCTCCCAGATCCTGCCTCCTTCAACTTACAGGTACAGAGAATGGCAGAAACAAATCCCAGAGTTAACTCTCCAGAACCACTCTCTCCCCTAAAGAACAGATGTGCTCTGCATCTGGTCCCCTGGTCTGTTGAGACATGGGCAGGAGTGCCCAGGGGACTAAAACTGTCATTGTTAAAGTCATTAAGCCATAAAGCTGGAAGGCCCTCACACACACACACACCACTCATCAATGTGACTTCAGCCTTATTTCCATCATAGAGACAGCAACACCTCAGCAGACGTCAGCTCAAGAACTGTACAGAGCTAAAGTTTGTAATATAGTAACACCTATTGGAAGAAAACAGTAATCTCTCAAACCTGATTTTTTCTTTTATTCTTTTTCTTTTCTCTTTCTTTCTTTTGAATTCCATTATGTTTAATTTTTATATTTTTATTTTTATCTTTTTGAGGTATTTTGCTTTTGACTTAAAATTTTTTTTCAGTTTTTGTTCTTTGGTATCTATGTATTTCTTTTTTACTTGTCATTATTTTTAAAATTTTTACATTTTAGTTATTTTTTTGTTAGAGTTCTTAAAAATACCACCCTCAAATGCCATAAAAGAAGAAAACAAATACCACAGAGACATAGTTCAGAAAGTAAAGAAAAATATCTCCAGAGGGCTATCTCCATCACATGAAAAACTTGGAGTTAATAGAAAATTGAAAATTGAAGTTCTGAAAATACTCAATGAGATGTGAGAACACACTACTGGGTAACTTAATGAGCTAAGAAAACAAAATAAATACCTCACTAAGGAGACTGAAGCTTTAAAAACAAAAATGAAGAACTCAATACATGAACTGAAAACTGAGGTAACAAGTTTAGCTATTACAACAAGCCAGATAGAGGAAAGAACCAGTGACATAAAAAATAGTAAGTAAAGATGCTACAGAATAAAGAGGAGAAAGACTCACAAATTTAAAAAAAACATGAGAGAGCTCTACAAGAATTGTCTGACTCCATTAGAAAGAGCAATACAAAAATAATGGGTATATCAGAAGAAGAAGAGAAAGATAAGAAAATAGAAAGCCTCCTCAAATAAATAATTAATAAGATCTCCCAAGCATATGAAAAGACTTAGGGTCTTGAATCCAAAAAGCAACAGAATTCCAAGTTATCTCAACCCAAACAAATCCACTCCATGGCACATTTAATATTGTAATGAAATTGTCCAAAAACAATGACAAAGAAAGAACCCTCAAGGCAGCTAGGGGGCAAAAAAAGAAAATTACATATAAAGAAAGGTCCATCAGGTTATCATCAGACTTTTCAGCAGAAACTCTATAAGCCAAATAGTCAAAGTACTGAAAGAGATGAATTATCAGCCAAGACTATATCCAATAAAGTTATCCTTCATATGTGAAGGAGAAATAAGAACTTTTGCAGACGTACAGAAGCTGAGAGAATTTACTACCAAAAAATTCCAACTATAAGAAACACTCAAAGTGGTTATTTGAGCAGATACCAAGAACAAACCAAATCAAAACTACAACTAAAAGCTTCAACAAGGTCACAATAAAAACAAGGATAATCTATGACACAATAACATAAAAGGGGAGAAGATAAAGATTTGCAGTAGCAAAGGAAGATGGAGTTCAGAACTCATATGAAAAAGGACTCTTGTATATATGAACATTTTTCTTTTAATAACCTAATAGTAACCACCCACACAAAGCCCAATACTGAAACACAGAGCTTTAAAAAAAAATGGGCGAGAAGTATAGAATACAATCAAGCAAAAACAACTGACAGAAACACAAAACAGAAAAACCAAAGGAGACATAAAATGGCTATAGGAAATCTTCAGTGTCAATAATTACCCTAAGTGTAAATGGACTGAACTTATAATTAAGAGGCACAGAGTAACAGATTGGATCAAAAAGCAAAACCCAACCATATGCTGCCTTCAAGGAACACATCTAAGCTTCAAAGAAAAAAGTAGACTCAAAGTGAAAGGTTGACAAGTTATTCTCCCAGCAAATAATATTCAAAGGAAAGCAGGTATAGCCATACTCATATCTGACAATGCTGTTATCAAGACAACAAAGATAAAGAGAGACAAAGATAGACATTCCATAATGATAAAGGAGACATCGTATCAAGAAGATATAACACTTCTTAATATATATTCACTGAACCAGACAGCACCAAATTATATAAGACATCTACTAACTGATCTAAAAATAGAAGCAGACAAAAACACAATCACACTTGGAGATTTTAACACATCAGTAATGGCTTTAGATAGATCATTCAAACAGAAAATTAATAAAGTAGTATAAGTTAAATGACACACTAGACCAGGGGTGCCCACACTTTTTCAGCTTGCGAGCTACTTATAAGATGACCAAGTCAAAATGATCTACCTACAATAAAAATGCAAAACATAAATTTATTTCTTCTATATTATCATTATTTAAATTACTATTATTACTATTTAATATTGTGTATTCTTCTTTCACCTTTCTCTTTCTCAGCTCTCTTTTCGGAGGAAAGTCAATGTCATAGTTTTTATGAACAGTCTGAAAAAGCCGCTCCACATTTCCCTTCTTTGGAATAGCAATGACACACAGAGAGATGAGGCAAACACACTTAGAATATGACATAGTGAAAAAAATCCCCTCCCATTCTGAATGAAAGTGGTAGGTTTTAGGCTTCTTACTTGGACCAGCTATGGCACTCATTTTTATACCCTTTGTTGTATTTAGTTTAGATAAATTGAAGGCTAACTATGCAGCAATGTAACTGAACAAGTTAGCGTGGTTTAATGCGCATGCGTAGGGTGTCAATAGTTCAGACGTCAGATTGGCTACCCTGTATGCCAATCAAAAGACAAATGTCTTTTTAATGTCATGCAATCTACCCACACTTCTTTCGCGATCAAACAGTAGATCGCGATTGACGTATTGAGCAACCCTGCACTAGACCAAATGAACATAATAAACATTAACAGGACATTTTATTTCAGAACATCAGATTATATATTCTTTTCCTGTGTGCATAGAACATTCTCAAGGACAGAGCATATGTTGGGCCACAAAACTAACATCAACTAATACAGGAAAATTGAAATTATGCTAAGCATATTCTGACCATAAGGCTTTGAAATTAGAATTCAACTGTGAAAAGAAAGTAAAGAAACCCATGAAAATGAGGGAATTAAACAATGTCTGGATCAAGAAGAAATAAAAACAGATATATATATATATATATATATATATATATATATATATATATATATATATATATACAGACAAATGAGAATGACAATATAATATATAAAAATTTCTGGGATGGAAGGAAAGCAATAATAAAAATAAACTTTATATTATTACAGGCTTATATCAAGAAATAAGAGAGATCCAAGTAAACAACCTAACATCATATCTTTAGGAACTGGAAATAAAAATAAACAAAAAAGCAAAGGCAACCCAAATTTAGCAGAAGAAAGGAAACAGTAAAAAAACAGAACAAAACTAAATAAAAGAGAAAAAAATAGAAAAATCAATAGAACAAGAGCTGGTTCTTTGAAAGATCAATAAAATTGACAAACCCTTGCCTAGACTCACTAAGGAAAAAAGAGAAAGGATTCATACAAACAAAATTCTAAATGAAAGAAGAAAAATTACCACAGAAGTCATAGATATACAAAGAATCATACTAGAATACTATGAAAGACTATATACCACCAAATTCAACAACCCAGAAGAAATTGATAAATTTCTAGAACTATACAATCTTCCTAGACTGAGTCACAAAGAAGTAGAAAACTTAAATGGACCCATAAGCAGAAAGAAAATAGAAACAACTATCAAAAACCTTACTGAAAATAAAAGTCCAAGACCAGATGGTTACACTAGTGAATTCTACCAAACATTCAAAGACTTGGTACCTATCCTTCTCAGAGTCTTCCAAAAAATGGAAAAAGAAGCAAGACTTCTTAACACGTTTTTATGAGGCCAACATAGCCCTCATACCAAAACCTGGAAAGAACAACACACACACACACACACACACACACACACACACACACACACACACACACACCTATAGACCAGTATCTATAAATCTATAATGAACACAGATGCAAAAATCCTAAACAAAATACTAGCAAATCAAATACAACAACTCATTAAAAAAAGTAATACATCACGGTCAAGTGGGATTTATTCCAAGGATGGTTTGACATATGGAAATTGATCAACATAATATACCACCTCAACAAAACAAAGAACAAAAGTCATATAATCTTATCAATAGATGCAGAAAAGGCATTTGATAAGACACAACATCCATTTATGTTTTAAACACTCAATAAAATGGGTAAAAAGGAAAGTACTTCAACATAATAAGGTCAATGGATGTAAAACCATCAGCTAAATATCATACTAAATGGTGAAAAAATGAAAGCTTTTCTCTAAAATTAGGAACAAGACAAAGCTGCCCACTCTCCTCATTCTTATTCAACATAGTGCTGGAAGTTTTAGCCAGAGAAATTGACAAGAGAAAGAAATAAAAGGTATTCATATTGAAAAAGACGAAGTAAAGGGCTTGCTTTTTGTAGATGACATGATCCTGTATATAGAAAACCCCAAAGACTCCACAGAAAGACTGTTAGAAACAATAAACCAAAACAATAATGTTACAGGACACAAAATTATCATTCACTTTTGAAAGGTTATATATTTTCAGAAAGTTATAATCTTTCATAGTAGTCTAGCATGATCCTTTGTATATCTAGGATGTCGGAGGTAATTTTTCTATCACATCTGATTTTGTTTATATGTGTCTTATCTCTCTCTTTCCTTTTAGTATTTCTAGCCAGGGGTTTGTCATTTTTATTGAACTTTTCAAAGAACCAGCTCTTTGTTGTAATCATTTTTTTCTATCATTTTTTGTTTTCTATTTCATTTAGTAATGTTCTAGTTTATATTATTTATTTTATTCTGCTGACTTTGGGGTTCTTTGGTCTTCTTTTTTTAGTTCTTTAAGATGTGATGTTAGGCTGTTTATTTGGGACCTCTCTTGTTTTTTTGATATAAGCCTGTGATGATATAAACATACCTGTTATTACTGCTTTTTCTTCATTCCAGAAGTTTTGATATGTCATGCTGTAATTCTCATTTGTCTATATATATATTTTGAGGTCTGCATTTATTTCTTCTTTGACTTAGTCTTAGTCATTTTATAGAAGAATGTTGCTTAATTTTGACATTTTCATGTTTGTTTTTCTTTTGTTGTTGAATTCTAATTTCAAAGCTTTATGATCAGAGAATATGCTTGGTGCAATTTCAATCTTCTTAAATATGTTGACGTTAGTCTTGTGGCCCAACATATGGTCTATCCTTGAGGATGTTCCTTGCACACTGGAAAAGAATGTATAATCTGATGTTCTGAGATGAAATGTTCTGTAAATATTTTATGTCCATTTGTTCCAGTATGTTGTTTAAGGAAAATATTTCTTTATTGATATTGTGTTTGGATGATCTATCTAAAGCTGTCAATGGTGTGTTAAGATATCCAAATATGATTCTTTTTTTGGTTTGTTTAAATATTTTAGATCTGTTAGTATATCTGATTTGATGCATATATATTAAGAACTGTAATATCTTCTTGATATAGAGTCCCATCATCATTATGAAAGTCCATTTTTGTATCTTGTTACCTTTGTTGTCTTGAAGTCAACAATGTCAGTTATTAGTATGGCTGCACATGCTTTTCTTTAGGTGATATTTGCTTGAAGAATCCTTTTCTAACTTTCCACTTTGAGTCTCCTTTTGTTCATGCATCTTAGATGTAACTCTTGAAGGAAGTATATAGTTGGTTTTTGCTTTTTGATCCAACCTGCTATTCTGTGCATCTTTATTGGTAAGTTTAGTCCATTTACATTTAGGGTAATTATTGACACTTGAGGATTTCCTATAGCCATTTTATGTTTTGTTTTCTGGTGGCTCTGTGTCTCCTTTGGTTCTTCTCTCTTGTGTTTCTGTCAGTTGTCTTTGTTTAGTGGTATTCTATATTTTTCCCCTGTTTCTTCTTCTTCTTTTTTTTTATAAGATGATTAAATTTAACAGGGTGACATTGATCAACTAGAGTACTGTACACAGATTTTGGGAAAACATCTCCACATCATTTGGACAGTCTATTATGTTATATATTCATCACCCAAAGTCAAATAATTCTCCATCACCTAATATTTGTCCCTCTTTATGTCCCTCCCCCTCCACATCTCATTCCTTCTCCCCCTTTCTCCCTCCTCCTGGTAACCACTTGACTCTTATCTACAATATGTCCATGAGCCTCAATTTTGTGTCCCACCTATGTATGGAATCATACAGTTCTTAGCTTTTTCTGATTTAGTTATTTCACTCAGTATAATGTTATAAAATTCCATCCATGTTGTCATAAATGATACTATATCATTGTTTCTTATGGCTGAGAAGTATCCCATTGTATATATGCACCGCTTCTTCTTTGCCCAATCCTTTATTGAAGGGCACTTTGGTTGTTTCCATGTCTTGGGTACTGTGAATAATGCTGCGATGAACATGGGGTTGTATATGTCTTTATGTTTTCGAGTTTGGGGGGCATATACCCAGTGCAAGGATTGCTGGGTCATATGGTAGTTCTATTCTCAATGTTTTAAGGAACCACCATACTTTCCTCTATAGTGGTTGTACTAACTTACATTCCCACCAAAAATGAATGAGAGTTCCCTTTTCTCCACAACCTCTCCAACATTTGTTATTACCGGTCATGTTGATAATAGCTAATTTAACAGGTGTGAAGTTATATCTCATTGTAGTTTGATTTGCATTTCTTTAATAGCTAGTGAAGATGAGCATCTTTTCATATATCGGCCATTTGTATTTCTTCTTGGGAGAAATGTCTGTTCATGTCCTCTTCCCATTTTTATTTTTTTATTGAATTGCTTGCTTGTTTGTTGCTGAGTTTTGCAAGTTCTTTATCTATTTTAGTTATTAACTCCTTATCTGAGCTGTTGTTCAAAAATATCATCTCCCATTTAGTTGGTTGCCTGTTTGTTTTGTTGTCAGTTTCTTTTGCTGTGCAGAAGCTTCTTAGTTTGATATAGTTCCATTTATTTATCTTTCCATTTACTTCCCTTGCCTTTGGGATCAAATTCATAAAATGTACTCTGCTGCCAAGGTCCATGAGATTAGTACCTATGTTTTCTTCTATGTAATTTATTGTTTCAGATCTTATATTTAGGTCTTTAATCCATTTTGAATTTTTTGTGTGTGTGCAAGGAGACAAACTGTAGTCAAGTTTCATTCTTTTGCATGTGTCTTTCCAATTTTCCCAGCACCATTAATTGAAGAGACTTTCTTTTCTTCATTGAGTGTTTTTGGCTTCTTCATCAAAGATGATTTGACCATATACACATGGTTTTATTTTGGGGCTTTTGATTCTATTCCATTGGTCTGTCTTATTTTTCTGCCAATACTACAGTTTTGATTATCATGGCTCTGTAGTATAATTTAAAGTTTGGTACTGTAATGCCTCCAGCTTTGTTCTTCTTTTTCAGGATTACTTTGGTTATTTAGGATTTTTAGGGTTCCATACAAACCTGATGACTTTTTGTTCCATTTCTTTTAAAAATGTCATTGGAATTTTGATGGGAATTGCATTAAATTTGTATATTGCTTTGGGTAATATGGACATTTAACTATATTTATTCTTTCTATCCAAGAACATGAAATATTTTCCCATTTCATTGTGTCTTTTTCAATTCCTTTAATAATATTTTGTAGTTTTCAGTATATAGGTACTTTACATTCTTTGTCAAGTTTATTCCTAGGTATTTTATTTTTTGTTGCAGCTGTAAAAGAGATTTTTTTTTTTAGTTCATTTTCTAAAGTTTTATTGTTGGTGTATATAAAAGCAGTAGACATCTGTGTATTAATTCTTTATCCTGTGACCTTACTGTATTGGTATATTGTTTCTAACAGTCTTTCTGTGGAGCCTTTGGAGTTTTCTATTTACAGGATCATTTTATCTGCAAAAAGTGAAGCCTTTACTTCTTCTTTTTCAATATGAATGCTTTTTATTTCTTTCTCTTGTCTGATTACTCTAGCTAGAACTTCTAGCACTATGTTGAATAGGAGTGGAGAGAGTGGGGAGAGAAAAAGCTTTCAGTTTTTTACCATTTAGTATGATGTTAGCTGATGAGTTGTAACATATGGCTTTTATTATTTTGAGGTATTTTTTTCTATACCCATTTTGTTGAGTGTTTAATATAAAAAATGATGTAGTATTTTATCAAATGCCTTTTCTGCATCTACTGATAAGATCATATAATTTTTGTTCTTTTATATATATATATATAATTAATTCTAATGGGGTGACACCAATAAATCAGGGTACATATGTACAATGAAAACATCTCCAGGTTATCTTATCATTCAATTGTGTTGCATACCCGTCACCAAAAGTCAAATTGTCCTCTGTCACCTTCTATCTGGTTTTCCCTGTGTCCCTCCCCTCCTCCCTATCCCACTCTTCCCTCCCTCCCCCCATCCCCTAACCACCACTCTCTTGTTCATGTCTCATATTCTCACTTTTATGTCCCACCTATGTATGAAATCATGCTGGTCTCAGTTTTTCTTTTTTTCTGATTTACTTATTTCACTCCATATAATGTTATCAAGGTACATCCATTTTGTTATAAATGATCGGATGTCTTTGTTTCTTATGGCTGAGTAGTATTCCATAGTATATATGTACCATAGCTTTTTAAACCACTCGTCTTCTGATGGACACTTGGGCTGGTTCCAGATCTTCGCTATTGTGAACAATGCTGCCACGAACATGGGGGCGCATTTCTTCTTTTCGAACAGTGCTATGGTGTTCTTAGGGTATATTCCTATAAGTGGGATAGCTGGGTCAAAAGGCAGTTCGATTTTTAATTTTCTGAGGAATCTCCAAACTGTTTTCCATAGTGTCTGCACCAGTCTGCATTCCCACCAGCAGTACAGAAGGGTTCCCTTTTCTCCACATCCTCGCCAGCACTTATTCTGTGTTGTTTTGCTGATGAGTGCCATTCTCTGGTGTGAGGTGATATCTCATTGTGGTTTTAATTTGCATTTCTCTAATGATTAGTGATGTTGAGCATTTTTTCATATGGCTATTGGCCATCTGTATGTCCTCTTTGGAGAAATTTCTACTCATTTCTTCTGCCCATTTTTTGATTGGGTTGTTTGTCTTCCTGGTGTTGAGTTTTATAAGTTCTTTATAAATTTTAGTTATTAACCCCTTATCAGATGTGCTGTCGAATATGTTCTCCCATTGTGTGGTTTGTCTTTTTATTCTGTTCTTATTGTCCTTACCTGTGCAAAAACTTTTTAGTTTGATATAGTCCCATTTGTTTATCTTGCCTTTTATTTCATTTGCCCGTGGAGATAAATAGGCAAATATACTGCTGCTACAGATGACGGAGAGCTTGCTGCCTATGTTTTCTTCTAAGATGCTTATGGTTTCACGGCTTACATTTAAGTCTTTTATCCATTTTGAGTTTGTTTTTGTGAATGGTGTAAGTTGATGGTCTAGTTTCATTTTTTTGCAGGTAGAGGTCCAATTTTCCCAACACCATTTGTTAAAGAGGCTGTCTTTACTCCATTGTATGTTCTTTCCTCCTTTGTCAAATATCAGTTGTCCATAAAGCTGTGGGTTTATTTCTGGGTCCTCTGTTCTGTTCCATTGATCTATGTGCCTGTTCTTATGCCAGTACCAGGCTGTCTTGAGTATAATGGCCTTGTAGTAAACCTTGATATATGGAAGAGTGATACCTCCTGCTTTATTTTTTCTTTTTAAGATTTCTGAGGCTATTTGTGTTCTTTTTTGATTCCATATAAATTTTTGTAATATGTGTTCTATATTTTTGAAGTATATCATTGGTATTTTAATTGGTATTGCATTGAATTTATAAATTGCTTTGGGTAATATAGACATTTTAATGATGTTTATTCTTCCTAGCCATGAGCACGGTATATGCTTCCACTTGTTTGTATCTTCTTTGATTTCTTTTATCAATGTTCTATAATTTTCCGAGTACAAGTCCTTAACCTCCTTGGTTAAATTTACTCCTAGGTACTTTATTTTTTTGGCTGCAATAGTGAAGGAAATTGTTTCCTTAATTTCTTTTGCTGACAGTTCATTGTTGGTATATAGAAATGCCTCTGATTTCTGAGTATTTTATATCCTGCCACCTTGCTGAATTCATTTATCAGGTCCAGTAGTTTTTTGACTGAGACTTTAGGGTTTTCAATATACAATATCATATCATCTGCAAATAGTGACAGTTTTACTTCTTCTTTTCCAATTTGGATGCCTTTTATTTCTTCTTCTTGTCTGATTGCTGTAGCTAGGACTTCCAGAACTATGTTGAATAAGAGTGGTGAAAGTGGGCATCCCTGCCTGGTTCCTGATCTTAAGGGGATTGCTTTTAATTTTTGTCCATTTAGTATGATGTTTTCTGTGGGTTTATCGTAGATGGCCTTTATCATGTTAAAGAATGATCCCTGTATTCCCACTTTACTGAGAGTTTTTAGCACGAATAAGTGCTGGATTTTATCAAATGCCTTTTCTGCATCTATTGAAATTATCATGTGATTTTTGTCCTTCCTTTTGTTTATGTGATGAATCACACTGATTGATTTGCGAATATTGAACCAGCCTTGCCTCTCCAGAATAAATCCCACTTGATCATGGTGTATGATTTTTTTCATATATTGCTGGATCCGGTTGGCTAATATTTTGTTGAGAATTTTAGCGTCTAAATTCATCAGGGATATAGGCCTATAATTTTCTTTCTTTGTGTTGTCTTTGCCTGGTTTTGGGATCAGAATTATGCTCGCCTCATAAAAGGAGTTTGGAAGTCTTCCTTCCTCTTGAATTTTTTGAAATAGCTTGAGGAGAATAGGAGTTAGTTCTTCTTTGAATTTTTGATAGATTTCACTTGTGAAGCCATCAGGCCCAGGACTTTTCTTTTTTGGGAGTTTTTTGATAACTGTTTCGATCTCATTTGTTGAAATTGGTCTGTTTAGGTGTTCTGATTCTTCCAGATTTTTTTTGGAAGGTTATATGATTCAAGAAATTTGTCCATTTCACCAAGGTTGTCTAATTTTTTGGCATATAGTTCTTCATAGTATTTTCTTACAATGCTTTGTATTTCTGTTGTATCAGTTGTTATTTCTCCACTGTCCTTTCTAATTTTATTTATTTGAGTCTTCTTTCTTTTTTCTTGGTGAGTCTAGTTAAAGGTACATCAATCTTGTTTACCTTTTCAAAGAACCAGCTTCTGGTTTCATTGATCCTCTGTATTGTTTCCTTCGCCTCTATGTCATTTATTTCTGCTCTGACCTTTATTATTTCCTTCCTTCTACTTGTCTTGGGTTTTACTTGTTGTTGTTTTTCTAGTTCTTTTAGATGCAGGGTCATGTTGCTTATTTGAGCTTTTTTTAGCTTCTTATGATATGCCTGTAGTGCAATAAACTTCCCTCTCAGAACTGCTTTTGCTGTGTCCCATAAATTTTGAGTTGATGTATGCTCATTCTCATTTGTTTCTAGAAACTTTTTTATTTCTTCTTTGATCTCATTGTTAATCCATTCATTATTTAATAACATGCTATTTAGTTTCCAAGTGTTTGAGTATTTTTTAGTTTTTCTTTTGTGGTTAATTTCTAGTTTCATGGCATTGTGATCAGAGAAAATGCTTGATATGATTTCAATCTTCTTAAATTTATTGAGACCATTTTTGTGTCCTAATATGTGGTCTATCCTAGAAAACGTACCATGAGCGCTTGAGAAGAATGTATATTCTACTGCTTTAGGGTGAAAAGTTCTGAAGATATCTATTAAATCAAGTTGATCTAGTGTCTTCTTTAAGTCTGCTGTTTCTTTATTAATTTTCTTTCTTGAGGATCTATCCAGCATTGTTAGAGGGGTATTGAAATCCCCTACTATGATAGTATTGCTGTTAATCTCGCCCTTTATATCCATCAAAGTCTGCTTTATGAATGTTGGGGCTCCTATATTTGGTGCATAGATGTTTATAATAGTTATATCTTCCTGTTGAATTGTTCCCTTTATCATTATGTAGTGTCCTTCTTTATCTCTTACTACAGCCTTTTTTTTAAAGTCCATTTTGTCAGATATAAGTATTGCTACCCCTGCTTTTTTTCCATTTCCATTTGCATGAAGTATTTTTTCCCATCCTTTTACCTTCAGTCTATGTGCATCTTTTGTTTTAAGGTGTGTCTCTTGTAGACAGCATATGCATGGGTCCTGTTTCTTTATCCATGTAGCTACCCTATGTCTTTTGATTGGATCATTTAATCCATTTACATTTAAGGTTATTATTGATATGTAGTTGTTTCTTGCCATTTTATTCTTTAAAGCTGTATTCTTCTTTTGCTCTATTCTTTCCTCCCTTTAAACTGTTCACAACAGGCCCCTTAGTATCTCTTGCAGAATTGGTTTGGTTTTTATGAATTCCTTGAGGCGTTCTTTTTCTGGGAAGCTCTTTATTTCTCCTTCAATTTTAAACGTTAGCCTTGCTGGATAAAGTAGTCTTGGTTGTAGGCTCTTGTTCTGCATTACTTTGATTATATCTTGCCATTCCCTTCTGGCCTCAAGTGTTTCTGTTGAGAAGTCCGATGTCATCCTTATGGGGGCTCCTTTGTAGGTGATAGCCCTTTTTTTCCCTAGCAGCTTTTAGAATTTTTTCTTTATCCATTAGCTTTGGTATTTTAATTATGATGTGTCTTGGTAAATCTTTTTGGGTTTCTCTTTAATGGAGTTCTGTGTGCTTCTTGAACGTGTGGAGTGTTTCCCAGCCTTAATTTAGGAAAGTTTTCTGCTATGATTTGATTGAACACAGTTTCTATTTCCTGTCCTCTCTCCTCTTCTTCAGGCACCCCTATGATGCAAATGTTGTTTCTCTTCATGTTGTCACAGAGCTCCCCTAGAGTTTCCTCACATTTTTTGAGTCTCTTTTCCTTTTTCTTCTCTGTTTCTGTGCCTTTGTTTATTGTGTCCTCTAACTCGCTTATTCGATCCTCAGCGTGATTCATCCTGCTTTTAATTTCTTCCATTGTGGTCTTCAGTTCTGATACTGTATTTGTCATTTCTGTCTTATTCTTTTTTATTATTTCAATTTCGTTTTTTATACTTGTCATCTCTATATTTAGGTGTTTATAATGACTATCCATTGTTGCTCTAATTCCTTTGAACATCCTAACTATCATTATTCTAAATTCTGCTTCTGGTTATTTGGTTATATCTGGTTCATTCAGGTCCTTCTCTGGGGATTTCTCTTGATTCATTTGGTTTGCATTCCTCTGCCTGCCCATTTTGTCTGTGTATAAGCAAGTTGTGGCCACTGGAGTCCAGTAGGTGTTGCTTTTGTGTTCTCTAGGTGTGATCTGTCTGCAGGTCCCCCACCCCCTCTGCCGCTGCCTAGGGTGGTTGGGTAAGAGAGTTGCCAGCACCAGCCCACTGTGGCTTTTGCTGTGATTTCTGCCTCTCCTCCGCCGGAGGGGCTGTCACTCAAGCCACAAGCCTTAGCACCAAGGGTATAGGTGAGCACCTTTGCTCAGCTGCGGACCCAGCCTGTTTCCGGACTTCCGCCCAGAACCTGCAGTCAGAGCCTGCTCGCCACAGTTTCGCGGGTTAGGCGGGGCTTTTGATGTGCTCTCAGCTGTGAGCCTTTGCCTGTCTGGAGCTTTAGCCTTGTCCTCGAGGCCAGGGTCCTTCTGCTTAGGGTCGCAAACCCAGGTTTATTGGGCCGGGCGTGTTTGCTGGCTTCCGCTCAGCTGCGTACTTCTGCTCGTCCCGGACTCTAACCTGCCCCCTCGTTCGGAGTCCGCTTGTGCACGTATAATTGCAAATTGCGGTTTCTCCGGCCAGGCGGGGCTGGTAGCATGAGCTCAGCCGCGAGCCCCTGCCCGTCCCTGGTCCTAGCCCGTTCCCCGCGGTTAGTGCCAGCTTGCTCAGTTTTGCAGAGCAGATTTCTGCCCGTTCCTGGCCTCCCGCTTTGTCCCTGTAAGTGGGATTAAAGGCGGGTTCGCAGCCTCCGGACCGCTTTCGCGCATCCCCTCCGACCCTGCTGGGCTAGACCGAGCTCACACCGGCTTGGCCTCTGCCCACGCCAACAGAACCGCGTTTCAGCGTCCTGGTGTCCCAAACCCCTCAGTAACCCTCAGCAGAGTAGGAAGGGACCTAATACTCCACACTGTAGGCCTGGGAGCTCCCTCACTTGTTTCACAGCTCAAAACTGTCCAAACGCCTTTTCTAGGCTCTGGGACTGCAGGCTGGGGCTTGGTTCCTGGGACCCAGGTCCCTCCCTCTCCGCCAAACTATCCTCCCGCCACGCGGGTCTTTCCAGGCTGCCGTTTGCTCCGGGGAGCTGGGCAGCCCTCTTCGCGTTTTTGCTATTCCTACCAGTCTCAATGTGGCTTCTTCTGTGTTCCTTGGTTGAAGAGTCCACTTAGTTCAGTTCATAGTTGGTTTATCCAGATGATGGTTCTTTAAATTGAGTTATAATCCACTTTGGTTCTGGGAGTTGGAAGTTGGTATGTCCGCCTACTCCATCGCCATCTTGCTTCCTCTCGGAAGCAGATTTCTTAACAGGCTTGAAAGCAGAATTTTGGATATAAACTAAGGGGGCTATTCTGTGCGTTGAGACTACCTTCCCTTTAGGGGGTCTGAGGTTCTCCTTAGGAAAATCTGCCAGGCCTGCTGGTTTGCGTCTAGTCCCCGCTGCTTCTTTTTCTCGGTGTCGTTGGGTGAGAAACACGCCCTTGCAAAAGGATTTCACGTGCAGCCATGGTGGTTCCGGTGCAGCTTAGACACCGACACTTCTATGTGCCATACCAGGTGGGGAAGCAGCACAGAGTACATGGCGGAGGTCTGTTCTTTTTTTGATATGATGTATTATGTTAATCGTTTTATGTATGTTGAACCATCCTTTTGCTTCAGGGATAAATACCATTTGATGTATCATTTTTTAAATGATGTTATTGTGTTTAATTTGCTAATATTTTATTTAATTTGGTCTGTAGTTTTTTTGTATTGTCCTTGCCAGGTTTTGGTATGAGGGTTATGTTGACCTCATAAAATGTGCTTGGGAACATTGCTTCTTCTTCAAAATTTTGGAAGACTTCGAGAAGGTTAAGAACCAAATCTGCTTTGAATGTTTGGTAGAGTTCACTAGTGTAGCTGTCTGGTCCTGGACTTATATTTTTAGGAAGGTTTTTGACAGTTGTTTCTATTTCCTCCCTGCTTATGTGTCTATTTAAGCTTTCCACTTCTTTGTGATTCAGTCTAGAAAGATTGTATAGTTCTAGGAATTTCTTCATTTCTTTTAGATTGTTGAGTTTGGTGGCATATAGTTTTTCATAGTATTCTATAGTGATCCTTTATCTATGATATCTGTGCTAATTTCTTCTGTTTCATTTTGAATTTTGTTTATATGAGTCCTTTATCTTTTTTCCTTAGGATTCTTGCCAAGGGTTTGTCAACTTTGTTGATCTTTTCAAAGAACCATCTCTTTGTTTCATTAATTTTTTTAATGGTTTTTCTGTTCTCTATTTTATTTATTTCTGCTTTATTTTTAGTATTTCCTTTTCTGCTAGTTTTAGGTTGCCTTTGTTCTTCTTATTCTAGTTCCCTAAGATATGAGGTTAAGTTGTTTACTTGGGCAGTCTCTTGTGTTTTGACATAAGCTTGGAATGATATAAACTTTCCTCTTATTACTGCTTTTACTGCATCCCAGAGATTCTGATCTGTTTTGTTGTCATTTTTGTTTGTCTGTATATATCTTTTGATCTCTGCTTTTATTTCTTTTTTGACATTGTCATTTTGTAGAGGTATGCTGTTTAATTTTCACATTTTTGTGGGTGTGTTTACTTCTTTTTTGCAGTTGAATTTTAGTTTCAAAGCCTTATAGTCAGAGAATATGCTTGGTATAATTTCAGTCTTTCTAAATTAGTTGATGTTAGTTTTGTGGCCCAACATATGGTCTGTTCTTGAGAATGTTCCATGTTCCATATACACTAAAGAAAAATGTATACTCTGATGTTCTGGGATAAAATGTCATGGAAATGTCTATTATATTCATTTGTTCTTCTGTTTCATTTATGGCTGATATTTCTTTTTTGATTTTCTGTTTGGACAAATGATGTAGAATCATCAATGGCATATTGAGATCTCCAATTATGATTGTCTTTTTGTCAGTTTCTATTTTTATATCAGTTAGCAGATGTCATATATCTTGGTGCTCCCTGGTTTGGCGCATATATATTAAGAAGTGTTATATCTTCTTGATACAATGTTCCCTTTATCATTATGAAATTGACCATCTTTGTCTCTGGTTACCTTGGTTGTCTTGTAGTCAGCATCACCAGATATGAGTATGGCTACATCTGCTTTTCTTTGGGTATTATTTGTTTGGAGAATCATTTTCCAATCTTTCACTTTGAATCTATTTTTATTTTTGTAGCTCAGATGTATCTCTTGAAGTCAATATAGTTGTGTTTTGCTTTTTGATTTAATCTGATACTCTGTGTCCTTTTATTGGTGAGCTCAATCCATTTACATTTAATGTAATTATTGATACTTGAGGGTTTCCTATTGCCAATTTATATATTGCTTCCTGATAGCTCTGTGTTTTGTTTGGTTCTTAGTTTTTGTTTTTCTGTCATTTGTTTTTGTTTGGTGGTATTGCATATTTCTTTCCTCTGTTTTTTCTTTTTATAAGCTATGTGTTTCAGTAGTCACATTTTCACAGGTGATTACCATTAGGTTATTTAAAAAAGATCATATTTATTACAGTCCATTATCTTATGAGTGCTTTTGTACTCCATCTTCTTTTGCTATTGCTGATCTTTGTCCTACCCCCTTCTATGTCATTGTCACAGATGATCCCTATTTTTATTGTGGTCTTGTTGGAGCTTTTACTTATAGTTTTGTTCTGTTCTTTGTATCTGGTCAGATAACTCCCTTTAGCATTTCCTGTAGTGGAGGTTTTCTGGTGATAAATTTCATCAGCACCTCTATGACTGTAAATGTTTTTATTTCCTCTTTATATTTGAAGGATAGCTTTGATGAATATAGTATTCTTGGCTGGTAGTTTCTCTCTTTCAGTACTTTAAATGTTGGGGCCACTCTCTTTTGGCTTGTAGTGTTTCTGTTGAAAAATCTAATGATAGTCTAACAGACCTTTTATATGATATATTCTTCTTTCTCTTAGCTTTCTTTGTCATTGATTTGTAATAATTTTATTACAATGTGCCTTGATGTAGGTCTGTTTGGTTTGAGGTAACTTGGTGTTCTGTTTGCTTCTTGGATTCAAGGCTCTAACTCTTTCTACAGGCTAGGGAAGTTCTCATCAATTTTTTATTTGAATATGTTTTCCATTCTTTTTCCTCTCCTCTTCTTCTGATATACCCATTATTCTTAAATTGCTCTTTCTCATGGAGTCAGACAATTCTTGTAGGGCTTTTAAATTTTTTAAAATTTGTGAGTTTCTCTCTTTTTCTCTTTGTAGTATCTCTAGTTGCTTGTCTTCAATTTTATTAGTTCTTTCCTCTATATGGCCTGTTCTATTACCTAAGCTTGTTACCTCATTTTTCAGTTCATGTATTGAGTTTTTTTTAATCTCTTTTTCATTATTTTTTTATAGTCTTAATTTTCTTGGTGAAGTACTCTTTTTGTTTATTAAATTGTCTTTTTGAGTTCACTAAATTATCTTTCAGTGTTTTCTTGTATCTCATAAAGTATTTTTAGAGCTTTAATTTTAAATTTTCTGTTGTTTACCTCCAAGGTTTCCATGTAATTTAGATTTATTTCCTTGAAGATTTTTCAGCATCTATCTCAGCTATGGCTCTGTCTTGTGCATCCATCATATATTTTTTCCTTGATAGCATTTGAGAATGGTATTGTTAATAACCCTAACAAGGTTTTACTAAAATAAATTTTAAAAAATTGAAAAAAATACAGTGGAAAAATGAAAATTCTATAAATAATAATAAGTAGAACATAATGTACAGAGAACAGGGAGAAGAAACTGAGGAAAAATACAAAAAGAAAAAAATGAAGTAAAAAACAAGCAAAATGCCACAAAAATATGAGTCTAAAATATAATATTTTGATAAAAAATGACATTTAGATCAGAAAAAAAAGAAAAAAAAAAGGAGAAGAAAAGGGAAGAGAGGAAAAAGAAGTCAAAGAGATAGTGTCAGAAATGAAACCCTCACAAAAAAAAGAATAAAAAGTATAATTAAGGATAATGAAGTTCAAATGGGAAAAAGAGAAATAAGAAATAGAAAAAAAATGAGAAAAGGCCAAAAAAAAGTACATTATTTTTTTCCCCAGTTTTGAGAGGTAACAATTTTCTTTTTCTGGCAGGTGATGCTGTACTATAAATTTTGCCTCTGTGAGTGGAATTCTGTTGAGGCATCACTGTCTTATTGATGCAGACAGTGCTGCAGTCATGTTGGTAGGAGGGGCTTGTTGTTAGGGCTTTGCAATTTTATGGTTCTAACAACAGCAGTCTCAGGTCTCCTGGCACTTCTCTCCATGTTCCAAAAGAGGAGAGGTTCAAACACCTGGCACCTCTGCCTCTCATAGGAGAGGCTGACTTGGAGATTCATTCGTGTGGGATCCACTACCACCACTGTTCACACAGCAAGGGGAGCAATGTGGGACTTGGGAGGCTGGGGAGATGCAGCCAGGTTTTTCCTCTGATAACACTGAAAGCACGACCCTGGGCATGGTAGGGGCTGCAATCTGTGAGCTTCAGAGCAGGGTGGACAGGGGCTTCAGATCACAAATCAAGCATATCTCCCTGACACCACACAGGCCAAATTCAAACTCCGCGGGCCACAGGCAGATTGAGCACACCTCAGCACTCTGGGGGCAATATCCATGGGATGTTCCCAACTGGATCTTAGGAATATGCCACAGGCTCTGTGTGCATCCAGTGCCTGCAATTGCAGATGTAGCCTGGCTATGTAGGCAGACACCCGGATCAGCCATGTTCCATGTTCCTGCTCCCTGTTGTGCGCCCACCTTAATTCAGTTCCTTCCCCTCTGCCCGTCAGTCTCTACACTTCTCCTAGCTCCAAAGCAATACCCAACCCAAAAGTACTTCCCTCCCTGAGATCAGTGAGGAAAGAGAAAAACTCTGTTCTCCAACTTTTTTTCTCCATGAACGGATTCTATCTTTAGCCCACCCTCTCAACCAATCATACCTTTGTGCATCTGGTGTGTGTATATTTCAGGAAGACCTGGAGTTTTTTCTCTGTGTACAGTTGACAAATTTGTTGAAATTTCAAGAGGAGAGATGAGGAGTATCTCTCATGCTGCCATTTCTCTGACGTCCTCTTTTTTTTTTTTTTTTTTTTTTTAAGCTATGTGTTTCAGTATTTGTTTTTGTTGATTGTTGCCATTAGGTTACTGGGAAAAGCATTTCATATATACAAGAGTCCTTTGTCTTATGAGTGCTTCTGCACTCCATCCTCCTTTGCTACTTCAGACCTTTATCCTCTCCCTTTTTATGTTTTTGCTGTCAAAGATTATCCTTGTTTATATTGTAAACTTGTTGGATCCTTTACTTGCATTTTGTGTTGTTTTTTCCTTTGTATCTGGTAGAAGAACCTCTTTCAGTATTTCTGGAAGTGGAAGTTTTCTGGTGATAAATTCCCCAGCTTTTGTATGTTATTTCTTCTTAAAATTTGAACGGTTGCTTTGATGGATATAGTAATCTTGGCTCATAATTCCTCTCTTTCAGTACTTTGAATGTTTGTTTACTCTCTTCTGGCTTTTAGAGTTTCTGTTGAGAAGTCTGATGATAACCTGATGGATTTCTTTATATGTTATGTTCTTCTTTTGCCTGGCTGTCCTGAGGATTCTATTTTGTCACTGATTTTTGACAGTTTTATTACAATGTGCCTTGGAAAATGCCTGTTTGGGTTGAGGTAACTAGGTGTTCTGTTGCTTTTTGGATTTAAGGATCTAACTCTTTTTAAGGATCTAGCCTTGGATGTTCTCATCAATTACTTGTTTGAATAGCTCTTTATTTTCTTCTTTCTTCTTCTTAAGATATACCCATTATTCTTATATTGCTCTTTCTGATGGAGTCATACAGTTCTCTTAGATCTCTCTCATTTTTCTAAAAAAGAATTCACGAGTATCTTTATTCTCTCTTTCATGTCCCTAGTTACCTGTTGTCAATGTCACTGATTCTCTCCTTTATCTGACCTGTTCTTTTAGCTAAACTTGCTACCTCATTTTTTAGTGCATGTACTGAGTTCTTAACCTCTGATTTTAAAGTTTTAAAATCCTTGGTGAAGTAATCATTTTGTTCATTAATTTGTTTTCTGGGCTCATTAAATTGCCTATCTTTGTTCTTGCATCTTATTGAGTATTTTCAAGACACTAATTTTGAATTTTTTAGCATTTAATGTCAAGGTTTCCATGTGATTAAAATTGCTTTCTGGAGATTTTTTATTCTATTTCTGAACTATGTCTCTGTTTTGTGTAGTCATGGTATCTGATTTCTTCCTTGATGGCATCTGAGAGTGGTATTGTTAAGAACTCTAATAAAAACAACCAAAAAAATAAAAATTGAAAACTACAACGAAAAATATGTGAAATTATAAAAATAATAACAAGTAAAAAGGAAAAACACAGGGACACTTATTTTTAAAATTTATGTGTTCTTTGACATAGCCTAAGCTATTCACAATCTTTCCTGAGATTTTCCTAATTGCACTGGTGAAAAGGATCCTCCCATTCTCCAAGTTTAAATCTATACTTTTAGCTCTCTGTGGCAATGGTTCTAGTTGAATGTGTACAACATACTTTAGAAAATGATACAGAGTGAAAGAGATGGAGAGTTCCTGGGCCAGCTAAATGAGAGGCTAAGTCCATACCTTTGCTCTTATAGCAATCTGTTTCCTGTGAACCAGTACAGTAATGCCTCAGTTTTCGCTGACTTTGGTTATCATCAGTTTTGGTTTTCCTCAATTTTTTCCATGAAAAATTTGTCTCAGATTTTGTTGGTGTGCCCACGTGAACTTGCTGCTAATTTTGCAAAAACAAAGGGTGAACCACAAGTTCTCCTGCTCAGTGTAGCATTGTCTCTCATTGTGTTAGCATCACCTCGTGCGTCTAGCCAAACAATTCCATTGCTTTCTAGTGTTTTTGTGCTTTTTTTATTGACTGTGAGTGCTAATACTACAATTACATGTAAGTGATTATTGCAGACAGTAATTGGATTTACATTGATTCATATGCAAATAACTGACTCATTTTCATTGGTTTTGATTTCGCCAATTGTTTTTGGACAGATTATTGATGAAAACCGAGGTATCACTGTGTATCTGGAGTTTTACCTTCCAGACCAGGACTTCTCCTCTTCATCAAATAGGGACTTGGCCCACTACATATCATCATAAACACCCAAAGGAACGGAGAAGCTTTGTGCATGACACTTAGAGTTAAGGTTGATAAAGCAAGACCATTCTCTACTCCGCTGGCCTTCTCTTGACAATTGTGACATGTCACTTTTGAAGTTCAAGATAGTTATTTAAAAGATTATTCTTAACTTTGGTTTGTCTGAAATGTCCTTAAATTTAGATCATGCATTTTCAGTAAGAACTTCCCAGAAGTGATATGTCCATTGTATTCTATTCTTATCAGGAGGTGCATGATTGTGGCTTGTTCCATTACTGGTCATGTGCCCTTTGATCACTTTATTAAGACAACGTCTGCCAGCCTTCTTCACTGTAGCTACTCTTTCCCCCTTTGTAATTAATACATATTGACAGGAGGGGCAGAGGAAGAATGACAAGATGCTGTAAATATCTCATTCTTCAGCAAATTTCATCCACTAAGTTTAGCATCTTTTGGTATTTCTTGAATTATCAGATTTATTCCTTTGACCTTTATTAGCATTCAACTCAAAGCTTTATCCTCTCTTTTATTCATTTACTTACTCATAATATTATAGGCTCACAGACTCCTATTTTATTCAGTGAGTAATAATCCATTACTGTAACTATTTATTTTAATGCTCAAATTCCCAGATTTAGATAGTGGGAGCCCTGTCAAGCTAACTTTTATGTCTTTTTGAAATATTCCTATAATTTTTCTTTTCTTTTCATACTTTCTTTTTATTTTTAGCACTTAGTTTCTTGCATCACACAATATTCCAGATTCATTTTGAATCTCACCCCAGGACTAGAATCAGCTATTTCTTCTATGGACCCCAACTTTATTTAACAGAAAATGACATTTAGAAACCAAGACTTGAGTGCTAGGTGTACTCATTGGTGTGGGTGGTCATTGCTCCTACAGTGAGTGCTCTCCTTGCCACCTTTGAGCTGTGATACTGTGTACTCTGTCTTCCAGATGCCCCTTCACCTCATTTTGGTATCATCATTCTAATTTAGACTTCAGTCTCCCACATGGATGCTCTGCATACCTTGCTGAGGTATTGTCAATATCTAATACTGCCTTCTGTCTGGATTTGGTTTTGACACCTGAAATTGAGCTGCATGGACACTCTCTTTACCCTGCTTGAGTCTTGTGGGCTCCTGTGTCTATGCTAGGCTGATTGTACTTTGTGGCTATTTGGAAATGCCACTGGCCTAAGCTAGAAGGCACCTCATTTCTAGTGGCATGGTTCTCAACAGATTATATGCATTTGACAAGAATGTAGTATATCCCTCAGATAAGTAAAGCCACATACAGATTGCTAACCAATAAGTTAGATCCTTTAGAAATTGCTTTCCAGCTCTGATGTACAATTGAGTGGTTACTGTTTCTCTTTGTATAAGAGAATATCTATATTTGTTTAAGTGACAGGAGAGAATTTTTCTCGTGGGAGTAGAAAAAATGCTCCAGTTGAACTATTCAGCCTATAGAAAAGCATAGGGCTTTAACACTCAAAGGGCTCAGAAAATATTGAAAAATCAACTTTACCATGGAAAACTCTCAGTATCAATAACTTTTTCTTGTTAAGATGCCGGATAGATATAATTACAAAGTCCTGGAAAATTCCTTCTGCCATTATTCTCTACCTTTCTTTGATGAATTTAACTTTTCATGTTGAAAATGATTTATTGTTTTTTATTAGAAAGGTTAAAATAGTTATTACTAAAATTTGGAAAACCATTTTTCATAAACCTCCATGAGGCAACTGGAAAATCCCTTACTAATATTTTGGAAATGAATTTTAAGTATTGTAGAGTTTTCTGTGACTTGATTTGTCCACCCAATATCCCATAACAGAATCATCAGTCAATTAATGAATATTCTCAAAAAACAGATATTTGTATGGTCTTTCACATCCAGCATTGCATATTCACAGCACATTACTTTATAAGTAATAACATAAGTGATATTCCTAGTCTCATCTGCTATGGCAATCTCCTCTTATAATGTCACAGAATGGCAAAACCTAATATGGTGATTGATAGTTTTCTGAAAGTTTCATGTCTGTTGTTACATATGGTAATGGGCCACTAAGTAAGTGGTTATTAAACATGAATAACCAATTGATGATTGTCATCAAACACTGCTGGGTTTCAGCAGCAGCAGAGCCTGGCCTTTCAAGTAGTGGGTTTTTTTATTGTGGGTTTTTTTTTAGACAGAAATGTTGCAAATATTGCTTTCTTTCGACATACAGACAAAGTTCAGTGGAAAAGCTAATAATCATATTTCTGAGAAAAAACCCTAAGGGTGTTCAAGGAAAAACATTAAGATGGTGCAACTTCATTAAGTTAGAAAACAGGCTGCCCTGACAAACTGAAAGGCAAGTACCGGAGAAAGAAGGATGTGCTTAAACAAGCATTTCAGTGCAGATATTAGCTATAAGGTAGACTCTTATTTCCATAGCCAAACATTTAATTAGCTTTTGGAAATTCTTTGCAATAGTTCAGGGTAGTATGACTGAGATGGCCATTCCTAGACTTTCCGGCATGGCCGGTGACTGAGGAGCATTTAATGAAAGATCAGTGCCTCCCTCCCTGCTACATTGCTGGCGCTGGTGCAGTAACACTGATGGGCTGGATATTGTAACATCCTTTACTTTCTTAACTTCACATAATAAGACAAGAGGAGTAGAGTTGAACTCGGAGTGCTTTCTCTCCACATCATTCTGTAACACAACTGCAGACATTCTTTCTGGAAATGGGTGCAGAATTTGAGGTCAAAGATCTGGGCAAGCTATGCAACTTCTTTAAATCTTGTTTTTCACCACTTGGTTTACCATTTTTAACTATGATTGTTAAAATTAGATAAACTAAAGCATGCTGAGAAAAGCTTTGGGTATGTCCACTGGGTTGCCCCAGCTGTTACAGTGACTGGAAGGGTAGACACAGAGGATTCTCGCATGTGCTTCCTGCTCTTCCAAGGTAGGCAGGCTGCTCTTGTGGGATGGAATATTGCTGCAGCTCACCTGCAGGGGGCAAGGCAGCACTAATTTAGTCACACTAAAATCAGTTTTAGAGCTGAGAAATGAGAATTAAGCAATGATACACTGAGTAGGATTTGGTGTCTACAGTCCCCACGAAGCAGTCAGACCTTTATGTGAGGTCGGGTCAGTTTGCTGACCAGTGTTGCTGCACCCCCTCCCTGGGCGAGCATGAGAGGGCCAAGGAGAAGTGGAGACTGTGTCCACAGTGGGCCTGTGCCCCGAGAGGCTGATCAGAACTGATTGGTATAAGCTAGAATTCTGATATGATCAAGCTGCTAGATAGTTTTTCTTTTACTAGCTCTTATTAATATTTTTTTTCCTGTTATAATGTACTGACAAGTAATATAAGACATTTAGGAATGAAATAGACTGAGCAAAAGTAAACTGGAGTGATGAATGATCACCAGGTCGTGATGGATCCCTGAACGATGTCCCTTGGCCAAAGTAGAATAAGATAACAGGATGAGATTGTGATAAAAAAGCAGCTCCTGGTATATAGACAAACCTGCTTTTCAGGAAACAAACTTAGGGCAGATGCCAGGACCCCTGTGCTTCTTGGCCAGAACACCTACTTCTCTTCCTTTCACCCTCACTTGCCTCTTATAGTCCAAAAAATGGTGAGATCATACGTGTCTTGGCATATATCCTTTGGTAATTCTGCACACAATCTTGTCTTTATGGAATAAAGGGTTAGCCACAAAAATATTCCTAAACAGTAATGGAATGTTGCTTTTTAAGTGTGAAAAGCAACCCTCTTTTAATAGCAGTAGAAAGAAAAACACACATGCTTAAACCAGCTGATTTCCACATCTAAGTTGGATTTTGAGGCCTCTGGAAATCATCCCAGTCACTAGAATGCTTTTTAGAATTTTTAATTTAATAATGAAAATAAAAGCAATTCCAATGGAAAAATAAATTATATTAGAAAATATATAAAATATTTGTTTTCATTTAATTCATGGAACACCCTATCATTAAGTGCATTATTGTTCTTATATCTTGTTTTCAAAAAAACTGAGGCTTATGAGAGTCTGAGTAACTTGCTCTATACCTAGAAAATGCATGAGCCAGGCTGAGTAGCAGGTTTTTCAGCCTTCAAACCCATGCTCATCAAGTCCATCTGGAAACCATATATGACCATCACAGAAAATAACGTTGGTTGAAACGTGTGTTTAGGGTCTGCATGGGCCTTTGGGTCAGTCCTCTTGCTTGGATCTGTCATTCTGAGCAGGGACTGTGCCTTATATAACAACAGGAGGTGCAGATGGAGTTTGGAACTATATGCTGTACGATTCCACTCAAGGCAGGATGGAGCTAGAGCTGGAGAGATGAAGGGGGTCAGAGGCCTGTTCTCCCTATGCTACTATGTCCCAGCATACAACTCCAATTCCAGATCCTGAGAAAGAAAAAACTCCATGACTGTCATAAGCCAGGGGCTGGTCTGGCTTGAAGGGCTAGGCCATGCTGTTCTCCCATTGTACAAGAAAAATTTGCTAGAACACCAAAATCAGACAAGTTCACTCAGTGACCATTAGAAAGTGAGTAAAAATTAAGAGCATTACACAATCATATGTGGACAAAAATAAAAACACATGCAAATCACAAATCACAAATTTTATCAAATGTCTTCCTCATTCAGCTACCTGAAAACTGCTTCCTCTTTACCAGTTATACCTCTAGCCCTACTCTCTTTCTCTTGCTTCTTGAGAAAACATTAAGATGCCCGCTTGTAGAACTGACCCAGAAAGTAACCATGCTTCCTTAACTCTTCCAATAACTGAGATGAGCACAAACTCTATCACAGCATGACCTGACAGCCTCTCCTGAAAGTCTTATTATCTCCATGGTATGTGGCCAACTGTGATGCAACAAGGATTAGTGACCCAACTTTGTGTTTTCTTCATGATCCTTGGCTGGCAAGCATGGAAATTTGAGGCTGGCTTCACAGATCTTTATGGAGATACGATCTGATCATGATGACTGACTGCCTCATCAGCCTGAAGAAATGTTCCTTCAGTGTTAAATGTATCTTGAACAAGTCTGGGACTCCTTTTGTCAGAATCTGACATTGCTTGTAGTTATCTCCCTAAAGGAGCATAAATATGTGTGTGTGTGTGTGTGTGTGTGTGTGTGTGTGTGTGTGTGTGTGTGTATGTGTGTGTGTGTGTGTGTGTTTTAGTCTGTTTTTTTTAAATTTCTTTTTATTTTATTCATTTTAGAGAGGAAACACAGAGTGAGAGTGAGAGAGAGAGAGAGAGAGAGAGAGAGAAAGGGGGGAGGAACTGGAAGCATCAACTCCCATATGTGCCTTGACCAGACCAGTGCAGGGTTTTGAACTGGCGACCTCAGTGTTCCCAGGTCAATGCTTTATCCACTGTGCCACCACAGGTCAGGCCATGTGTGTGTTTTTAAATAACTTCTATGTGATGATATACTGAATACTGTACTACTGACTAGGAAGCTCATGATGGATAATTAGTATCAGACTATACTTCTTGCTATTCAGTACACATACAGAAAATAAAGTAACCAAGTCCATCTTAATTTCAGTAATAATGTCCTCCTTGATTTAATGACTTGGGAAACTGTTAAAATATTTGGACCACGGTGTTTTTTAATATATACTTAATTATAGAACTTAACTTGCAAAATTAATACTTGTTAAAAATCTACCCTGGCTATTAAGTTGGACTAGAAGATAGAAGAGAGTGGAAGAAATGAGCTCAACTAATTACAATTATCATCTGCAAAAAATGAAAGTATGAGAAAATGAAAATATGCTTTACCATTCTTAACTTAAAAGCTTTTTCATTTTTGAGTCTTCCTCCATGACCCTAGTGGTCCTGATGTCCCTCTGTGGTCCACACCATTTTACTGCTTTTTTTGTTTTGTTTTGAATCAACTAAATGAAGAAATCAGTGTGAGACTAGATGTTAAAGAAGGTAGGGTACTTGCATAAGTAACTGAAACAAGAAGCCTTAGCACTTCAGGATAACCCATGTCTACAGCTACATACTGCCAACCCTGCCCATCAATCCTAGTGTCTTGATCTCCTCCTGCAGAAACCCTTCAAGAAGACTAGTTGTCTTCCTCTACTCTGCATGTGCATTCACCCTAGTTCTCTCCTTGATTGTCTCAGACTGTGCAGACCCCACCTATCCTTTCCACCTCCTCCTCCATCAAACTTCTCTGAGAGGGTGTGATCCTAGTAGAGTCCTCTTCTTGTTTCTTCCTTTCTGATAAAAATTAGAAAAACATTGTTTTGCTTGTTGTGATCCACATTGATCACTCTATTTTCTTATCTGTACCTCATATTTTACTAGTTGATTATATTTTGCACTATTGTGAAGAAACTTTCTAATTGTGTAAAATAACTTTCTTTTAAGTTTTGCAGAAAGAATAATATGGTTAACAGAAAAATGTTCCCCAAAGACGTCCACATCCTAATCCTCAGAACCTGTGAACATGTTTCTTACATGGCTTCAAAAGTGTGACTGAATTAAGGGTCTCGGTAGGGGAAAACTCTCTAGATTCTTTTGTGTGGTGAAGTATAATTACAAGAGTCCTCAGAAGTTAAAGGGGGAGGCAGGAGGGTCAGAGTCAGAGAAGAAAGTGTGAGGACAAAAGCATATTGTGAATGATGTGATAGCTGACTGGGGCCACAAGTCAGGAAAAGTGGCAACCTTCCGAAGCTGGAAAAGCAACGGACAAACTCTCCCCTAAAGACTCCGGAAGGAATGCAGGCCAGCTGACAACAGCTGACTAGCACTTGAGAAGACTTCTGATTTCCAGAACTGTAAGAGAATAAATTTGTGGTAATTTGTTACATCAGCAATAGGAAACTAATACAAATAGTGAAGTATATCTTTTCTTAACAGTGGAGACTTATAATATTGGTAAGTGGAATTTCCTTGTATCAGGAAGTTAGGATAAGGAAACATATCACTCAAAATATGTTCCTTCTGAAAATCAATTCAGGAGCCACTCTACCAAGAAAGAGCTGTGGGCAGATGCTAACGATCTTCCAGTTTATTAAATAGGAGGCCACTACTCCTCACAGTTCCCCAAACCTGAATTAAGATGTGCATGTGTTAGATGTGGCTTATCCATTTAGAAATGAAGATGCTTATAAAAATACAACAGCTATATCTGAATTACACACAAAAAATGCAAATCTTAGAGCTAGCCCTTCCTATGTGTGTGCTGTTGGACAGAGTACCTGACTAACCCTTGGTTTTCTTACTTCTACAGGAGAGATGACAATACTGCTGCAGCACAGAGCCGTATGGAGAATTGCATGAAATAATGTGTGTATTAGCACATATGTGAGGGCACAGAACCATCCTCAATAATTCCAGTGAATGATTAGAGGTAATTATTAGTTCTCTAATTGGGCAGCGAGTGCCCTTTGGGTTCTAGTCCTCCTCTGGATCTTTCCCATATCTTGTGGCCTGTTTCTACTTCTACATACCCCTGGATTCACAGTGACCTAATCACTTCCAGTGGAAACTCCACTTTTTATTGCATCTGGTCAGAAGGAGGTGGGAAGCAGCTTTCCTCTGGGCCCCACCCTGTGCCCTTTATGTCTTAAATTTAGGCGTTTAACCCTCATAACAAGATTCTGAGGAAGTGCGACTATTTTCCTTGTTTTCCAGATGACAAAACTGAGACTTGGGTCATATAGTAACTTGGCGAAGATCACGGAGATAGAAAATGACTGACCAAGAACCAAGATCCAAACTGACCATGAGGCAAGTCTGATTCCTGGGCTCAAAAACCCAAAAAGCTTACTTCCCACAGCCCTCTGCTACTTGC
This sequence comes from Rhynchonycteris naso, assembly GCA_037038555.1. Taxonomy (NCBI): domain Eukaryota; kingdom Metazoa; phylum Chordata; class Mammalia; order Chiroptera; family Emballonuridae; genus Rhynchonycteris; species Rhynchonycteris naso. The sequence goes on along the minus strand of CM072999.1, from coordinate 194,136,539 downwards.
CCTGCTCAGAAGTCAGTGGTTGCATTCATGCTTCTTTTGAAGTAGCTTGTATGGCTTTCTCTTATTACCAAAATATATTTATTATAGCAAACTTGAAAAATATTAATAAACATGAAGGAAAAATCTAAATTCACCTATAATTAATCCCACAATCCAGAAAGTTTACCTATCAGAGATTATCTATCTTAAATATATTTTTGTTTTAAATGTTTGCATGATATGGAAGACATTACGCTTGGCTTAACCAAATTGTGACTGTTATATAGTTAAGATTACTGCTAGTTTTAGATTAAAAATTTGTGTAGTTAAAATATTGCACCTAATTATTTATTTGATGTAATTCCCAGAAGTAAGAATTCAAATTTCTAGGTCAAACAGAAACCATTTTTTAAAGTTCTTTAATCTGTGCCATCAAAGGGCCAACAAGATTTCAGACTATAGAGATATGCAATGGACGACCACTTGAACACTACAACCTTTGTTCATTGTATATGATATTATGTATTCTTATCTTTTCATAGAAGAAAAATATTGTTAGTCTTAATTTGTAGAGATAATTTTTTCCCTATTTTCTAGCAATCATTTGTTTGTCTTCACATGAAAATGTCTAGCTTAAGTATTCTGCCAATTTCTCTGCTAGGATGCTTATTTTATTATCTATTTATAGGAGCTATTTGTTAGAATATTAAACTTCTGTTTAATATGTTATAAGTAGCATCATGGGATTGTGGTTCTCCTTTCTTTTTCTTCTTTTTTTTTGATATATAAGTGTAGTAAAATACCTCCAGCTTTCTCTAAGTAGTTTGGTATCAAAATAATGCTTACATATTAGTTTTCTAAGGATGCCATAAAACAGTACCACAGACTGGATGGCTCAAACAACAGAAATTTATTTCCTCACAGAAATGGACACTTAACGCCTGAATCAGGGTGTAATTGGGTTTGGTTTCTCCTGAGGCCTCCCTCCTTGGCTTGCTGACCAGCACCACCTGTCTCTGTGTACTCACAGTACATTTCCTGTGTGCATGCATCCTGTGTTTCCTTGTGTGCCCAAATTTTCTACTTTAAGAACACAAATCAGATTGAATTAGATCACTCCCAAAGGGTTCCATTTTAATCACTTTTCTAAAGCCCCTGTTCTTAAATACGGTTACATTCAGAAGTACTGGGTGTTAGGGCTTCAATATCTGACTTTGAGGGGACACAATTCAGTCTATTACAGCTTATAAAGGTCTTCCTTATCTCAAGTTCATATGCATATTTATATTTCCTTCTTGAAGTTAATGGTATCAAATTTTATATTTAAGTGCCTTGTAGAATATATTTTGATGTGTGGTACAACTTTTATTGAGAAATATATGATATAATGAAGAGTGCATAAGTAATAGAAATGTATAGCTTAAAAAATAATAGCAAAACAAATTCCCATGTTCTTACTACCCAACTTCAGAAATAGAGCACTCTAACTCCTCTGTGTTTCTCAAACCTAGGACATTGTCTTGCTTTCATTAGAAAGTTACACATACATATGTCTTCCTAAACAAGATACTGACTTTTCCCCTTTGACACTTTATATAATTAGAATCACTGTGATTATCCTTTTGCAATGTTGATGTGAGAGCCTGTGCTCAAGCTGGATGAACCCATGCTCAAACCAGCAACCTTATGGTTTCAAACCTGGGACCTCAGAGTCCTAGGTCGATGCTCTATCCACCATGCCACCACAGCTCAAGCTGAGCCAAACATTTTATTGCCTTTCTTAAATGTGTGCCCAACTCTGAGGAGTGAAATGGTGTTGCATTGTGATTTTAATTTGCATTTATTTATTACTAATGATATTGAGCATCTTTTTAATGCTCATTGAACATCCATATTGTAAGGTCACCAAAGGAGGGACACACAAGGCTTGATGAGTTTTATAAAAAATTTATTTATGCATCTACGAACAGATGGGCTGATTCCAAAATGATATCAGCAGCAAGGATTGGGGATTTAAGTGTTTATAGCATTAGTGAGCAAGGCTTAGTCAAGAGGTGAGTTTTGCCATAAAAATTAGGGGCAGGGTAAGGGGATATGTTCATTTGGAAGGTTGGGTGAGGGGATGCAGGATATTAGTCAGGTTTGCTCAGGTGGGGAGTTACAGGAACTGTCCTGGCACCAGTTTACTGTATTCCTTTATGTATAAGACCCCAAAGTTTTCTAAAAAACTTTGGGGTCTAAAAACTGGGCATGTCTTATACATTAGTCTTATACATTTCAAATGCCATAGATGGAACTGAGGACGAGGCAATTACGAAGACAGTGATTTGTTATCAGACAAGATGAAGACAAGCTAATGGATGGGAGTTTTGACAATGATGAGGAGTTGTATGGTGTAAAGCCAGTGGCCAAGGCCACTATCAGATCTGCCTGACCAGTGCAGGTTCCATTAGATTCAGACAGTCGGTAATGAAACAACAGAGCCAAGAACTGGTGAGCCATCAGCTTTAATTCTAGCTTGCACCCGGCAGGCAAGCAAAAACACACACTGAGCTCCAAAACCCACTATTTCAGTGATCACAAAGCTACTGACTTATCCGAGTTTCCTAGAATCAAAGGTTTCTAGCTCACCAGACTTATTCACCTCTGTTTCCCATCTCCTTCTCTCTGCACAAACTGCCTTCTTCCTCAGCACTCTGCCATCTTGGCTGCTTCTCCTGGCCTCCTCCATGTGGCCTTTCTCTGCTCTACTCTCTAATGCTAACCTCAGGAACTAAGAGAGCAAGCTCCCAGTCTGCCCCACTTTATAGCATAGATTCAAAACCTTTAATCCAATCTACAAACAAGGAAGTCTCTGACACAAACTCACTTATCTGAGACATACTGGGAGGATTCCTAATGAGAATGCACCACCCTACATCATCCAATCAGTCAAAGATGTGGGGAAAAGCTTACTCTTAAAACTTGCATGTGGGCAGCACCATTTTTAACAAAGTGAGCATAATATATTTTATCTGCCCAACATATGGATTTTATGATAAATAAAACTTGAGTTCAATAACTTTATGGAATAATTTTTTTTTAAATTTCAGGCCCCCAAATTAAGATGCGTCTTTTACATGGGAGCATCTTATACATGAGGAAATATGGTACTTAAAGTTTAATCTAGCTTAGTAGAGGTTTTAGACAAGGGGCCCTGGACCCAAAATTAACATTCCAGCCTTTTAAGAGAAAGGGGTGAAGTTATTTTCTTCTGTAGCTACTTTCTGCTGGCTAGTATTGTTGAAGCACTTAAGGGGAGGGAATGAACAGAAATTGGCTGGTAGTCACTATCGGTCTTCTGAAGTTTGGGCTAGCACCTGGTATGAAGTGGAAGTAGCCATGCATACCAACTGATCTCATCTAACCAAGCAGCCCAGGTGTTGGATTGACGTTCTCTTAATGTCTCTTTTAGTTAGTTTATCAGTTGTGTCTCAAGCTAGGCCTGATTGATTGACACAGAAACAGCATTTCTCTTTTAGGAAAAGGCAAAGTCTCCCCTGCAGGAAAGCATCCCACAGAAATGTATGGAGGTGCTTCTCCATATTAGGATATTGAGAGGGAGGAACTTCCTTTATCAAACTGAGGATAAGATCATAGAAGAAATGCATATTTACAGTGGGAGGGGGTGAGGAAAGAGGTGTGTTCATAGGCAGGGAGCTGCCTGGGACCTGAAGGGAGATCTCATGGTCTTGCTATTGTTGGGCAAATGAACTTCTAAAATTTGTATTTTCTGAGTTGCTCACTTTTATTGTTAAAAATGGCCACTGCCCATGTAAATTGTGCTGCCAAGTGAAACTGCTAATTACCTTCCTATGGGAAGGGGCTTTGTTATGCTAATGTTTGCTGGAGGAGGGGTTTTGTGCCAGAAAGTTTTAAGAAGGAAGGAGAAGAAGAAAGCCAGGCTTCTGCAGAATGAGAGCAGGAAGGAGTAAGAAGCCATGTTGGCAGATGGGGAACCAGAGGTGACTGAGACTGGTGGGGAGCCTTTGATTCTAGGAAAAACTGGAGAAGATTCTCCTGGTTGTAGAACTGGAGAATGTGTGAGTGGGTTGGTGCCCCGTGTGTATGTTTTCTACTTGCCTGCCGGTTGTGAGGCTAGAATAAAAGAATGGCCCACCATTTCTTGGCTCCATTGCTTCTTTACTGTCTGCCCAAATATAATGGGAACCTACACGTGCCTGGCTGTGACGGCCGTGACTACTGGTCTACAGCTGTCTAGAAGTTTCTCAGGAATCTGAGTGACCTTGAAGTGAGTAAGACTGAGCAGGGAACAGTGATGCCAGTCAACTGGAGATGTGGACTGGGATGCTGCTGCCTAAAAAGGTCACTTTCTCAGGTCTTTCTCCTTTTGCTTCTTTTCTCTGCACAAACATTTTACAACATGCTCAAACCTTCTGCAACTTACTTTCACAAATCTTCTTATACATTCAGAGACAACCAACTTTCAGAACTTCCTTTCTTCCTTTTCCTTTAAAAAGTATCTTTATACCTTATACCTTTTATCGCTAAAACTATACAATTGCTTTCCCGTTAATTAAAATTTTCAATTTCTAGAAAGCTTAACCTTTCAATGACAACCACATGTGAGTAATCAGCATTCTTTAGACTGAAACTTTTATGGACACATTTTATGACCTTTAAAAACAGGTTCTTTTATTGGCAGACACACTTACATTTTCAAAAGACATAATAACCAGGACCTTCTGCAACCTTAGGTAAAACAAACATGTATTTACTGTTAAGAAATTTAAAGGACATTACTTAAATTTAAACATTGGTAATATCAAATGCTTTTCTAGACCACCTGGTAAAAAAAACCATTTGGAATAGCTTTATATTTTACTATATGTATGAATAGTATTATTAATATGTAGTTGTGGAGAAAGCAAGACTCTTCATTTGTCTTGTCACCCTTCTTCATTTTAAGGGAAGGGAGGGGAGATGCCACTGAGCAGCTTGAATTTTAAAAGTGCCATATGCACTCCTTTTTTCCCTTTGCATTGAGGTCCTAGCATTACCCCTCCTATTTCGGTAGCCCACCCAGGGTGCAGAGAGGTGTTAATTCTCCTATTCTCAAAACTATAGAAGTTCTCAGACCTCCAGGAAGACACATTATGATATTTAAATAACCTATTTTTTCCTCTCTCTTAATTTTACTATCTGGAAAGGGGAATGAGATCTTTACCCCACCTTGAATTATTAATTTATTTTTTCTGGTGTATAACATAATAAACAAAATCTAAAACCCAGATGTTACCCTAATAATGTAGTAGGTTGTGACCTGGCCTCCCGCAGTAGATGTGTCTGGACTGGGGTTTATTTATTAGGCATTAAAAAAAACCCCACACTGGAAACTTTTAATGAAATCAAAAATAATATTTTCTTTCATTGCCTAATAAGTTATCATCAGACTTGCTAGAAAGAAATTCTATGTAACGATGATTTTAATCTCAGGGTTTTTTTTATATTTGAAAAATAGAATTCTCCAGATATTTTGTTATATCTAAAGCTACTGCTAATTACCATGTTTTGATCAATTTAGTGTGAACATTTTTATTACAAAATTAACATTCGAATTTGATTAAACAAAATAAAGCACAGGGAAAAGATTAGGAAGTAAAGTTGATTAGAACCTTTTTTGAGCTTTCAAAGTGAGGACCAGATTTCAATATGTTTATAATCTGGTGAGGGAAGGAAAAATACAGAGGGACAGAGATATGCAGCAAAAACAATGACAAGAGCATGTGGACCATGGAGGCCTGATTGGTCAATGTGGTAGAGGGTGGAAGAGTAGAGGTGGGCTAATGAAGGATGAATTCAAGTCAAAGGGAGGAAAGGAAGAAGCTATATATGTTGCAACAGTAGACAGGAACTGGACTATAGTCACAAGCATTTCACACCTGCAATTTTCCCCCAATTCACCTGCCTAGAAAGAAAAAAAAGAGCTTTGTTTTTTATTTTTTTAAAAAAACAACAAAAAAAGATAAAATTTATATTTTATCTACCTGATAACAACACTGATGTCACAAAACTGTTTTGTAAAATTTAAGAGAATAATATACAGGGGGTCCTTCGGTTACAACACAGTTCTGTTCCTACAATAGTGACATAATCTTAATTTTGGTGTAAGTCGAATCACACCCTAGCCTAAGTCACTTACCTATCAACACAGTTGTAAAATCATAATCTATAACATAAAAACACAAATACAGCAACAGAAAAAAAAGGACATAAATATACTGAATTGTACACTGTACTGTATTAATAGAAAAAAACAACAAAAATGAGTATAAAAAAATTCTTTACCTTTATTCTTGTGGTTGGCTTGCACACTGGAAGGGGCATTGCCAGGTGGGAGAGAGCTGCTGAGGGAGTGGCCAGGATGGGATGTACGTGAAAGTAGGTGCTGAAAAAATCTACAGACCTGGAAACCAGTCAGAGGTGGAGTTTTTCTCTTCCCTCTGTTCAAGTCTGCAAGCTAAGTCCAAGCAAACTGGAGGCCTGGGGTCCAATGGTAGGGTAGCTGCCTGTCTCCTCCTGTTCTAGTCCTTAGGCTATTGGTGTCCTGGTGGAGCCTGACCACTGATCCCGTGATGAGGGCAAATTGGGTACCTGTCACATGACTGATGGGAAAGCAGTGAGAAATGAAATTGTAAGTCCTATTTGATTCATTTAGTTGATTAATGATTAGATGAGTAAAGAGGAGCAGTATTCTTTAACACTTAAAATTCAATAGGCCCTGTCCAGTTGGCTCAGTGGTAGACCATTGGCCTGGTGTGTGGGAGTCCTGGGTTCAATTCCTGGCCAGGACACACAGGAGAAGTGCCCATCTGCTTCTCTACCCTTCCCCTTCACCTTTCTCTTTATTTCTCTCTTCCCCTCCCGTAGCTAAGGCTCCATTGGCGCAAAGTTTTCCTGGACACCCACCAGACTTTTGGTGGCCATACCATATTGAGGTCTATGAAAAAAGTCTGAATAGAATGATAGCTGGGGCCAAGAGGCAGAGCCATACCCACCACCCTTTCTAATCCTTGAATTGACACAGGCTCTAGTCTCTACCAAAAGTTTTTTCAGTGGCTGAGCCCAACAAGTAGCCAGTGGACAGAGGCTGCAGGAGGTGAAACCCATGGAACCTTGGCCTTTTAAGTGGACTTTTTCTCAGGACCAGTATTAGTAAAAACCAGCCTAGGTGTGCATCTTGGTATTTCCATGAGGATCTGGGCCCAGCAGAGGCAGCATCAAACTCTGAATTGTTTGTGGCTCCAAGAAAGTTGTTAAGGGTCAGTCACAGACACTATCTCCAACTGGTCTGCACTGGGTTCCTGCCAGGGAGGTTTAGGGTGGCACATCAATGGCCATCTGTGGAGAGCATCAGTTTAGGACCTAACAACCCTTGCTAGAGTGTTATTCTAAGAAAGGGCTCTTCACACCTGGCCCAGATGAGGTGAGTTTTATTTGCTGTGATCAGCACCGGTACAGTGGCTCATGTGCATTGGATAGGGTAGAGCTTCACAGTCAGTCTGGGTGCTGGATATCCTGCCCCGCTGGGCTAGATTCCATAGGGGAAAGGGAGAGAGGCTTGGAGCATGGACATTTAAAATGTGGGAGCGAATGAATCTATTGTTGGATCTGGTCAAGAGGATTAGCCCCATTCTGGGTGGGGACACAGTTACCCCTGGTAAGGATTCTCTCAGTTTTCCTCCCTGAGACCAGGGTCCCACCAGCAGTAAGAAATACTGTGGAGGAGACTGTTGGCCCTACTGGATCTGAACCTGCTGCATACCTTAATAGTAAAAAATAAAATTTGAGTATCCAGCAGTGGGTGAGGGAATAGGTTTTGGTGTAGGGGTCACATTTCCTGTACTAAACTGACCAAGAGACCCCTAAAATTGGGGTCCCATTAATGTTGTATTTCCAACCTCAGCAGCCCTAATGCAACAAGCTAGAAACATATAGATGGGTTGAAAGGGTGAAGACAATCTAAGTCTACACTACAGTCTTTCTACAGAAGATTCTGTGGGAAGAACAGGCAGCTACAAAAGGAGATGGAGCTGCTGAAATGTGGAGGCACACTTACAGAGCTTGGGTCTTTTATGGAGCTGCTTTCATCTCTAAGAAGAAGGAAGCTGGTCCTTATATGCAAGTTAGTCCCTCTCCACTACCCAGGAACAGGAAACACAGGCACAAACAGCAAAAAGAGCAGTAGCTGCAAACAGGTGGTCCACAGTGGGTTACAAAGAACAGTTGATGCCAACCGAAGATCTAGAGCCAACACAACTGGTAGAGGGTGGCAGACAGCACCAACCCTAGAATCAGCTACCTATACAAGCAGCAGCACAAAGGTGGAGTCTAGCAGGCATCAGACACTGTGGAGAATAAATACATGCAACAGGACAAACATTGCACAGTGTATAATGCACGTAAACAAGGTTGACCCTTATAACCAGTCAGCCTGAAAAAATAACTGCACCAATGAAAGGACAAACTGCATTCAACACTCACATAGCATAGAAGGAAAAATAGCACGCTCAAAGCATTCCTAGAACAAGGAAAACATGTAGCCTGGAGGTTAGTACCAGTGAGCCCATCATCCTAATAAAGACACCACAAAACATTGAAAGTCAGACAGGACTATCTAATACACAGACAAAATGGGCAGAAAAAGAAATATTACCCAAATGAATCAACAAGAGTAATTTTCAGATAAAGAACTAAATGAGATGGAAGTAACCTAACTACCAGATGCAGAGTTTAAAATAATGAATTTTAGTATTCTCAAGGATCTTAGAGCAACAATGGAAGATCAGAATTAATACCTAAATAAAGAGATAGCAAGGCAAAAAAAAAAAAAAAAAAAAAAAAAAAAAAAAAAAAAGAAAGACATTGAAAAAATGAAGAACAACCAGTAAGAAATGACAAATACAATATCAGAAATAAGGGCAGCACTAGAAGGAAGCAAGAGGAGTTGGATGAAGCAGAGTATCACATCAGAGATTTAGAAGACAGGGTAAATATAAGCACAGAAGTAGAACAGCAAAAAGAATAGAGGCACAAAAAAACTGAGGAAACTCTAAGAGACCTCTGCGACAACATGGAGGGAAACATCATCTGCTTCACAGGGGTTCCTGAAGGAGAAGAGAGCAAACAAAGCATAGAGAACCTGTTTGAAGAAATCATAGGTGAAAATTTCCCTAAATTGATGAAAGAAAATGTTACACAAGTTCAAGAAGCAGAGTCTCATTAAAGACACCAAGACACAGTAATGCTGGAGGGGAGCAAGATGGCGATTGAGTAGGCAGATGTACCAACTTCCAACTCCCAGAACCAAAGTGGATTATAACTCAATTTTAAGAACCACCATCTGGATAAACCAACTTTGAACTAAACTAAGTGGACTCTTCAACCAAGGAACACTGCAGAAGCCACATTGAGACTGGTAGGAATAGTGAAAACGTGAAGAGGGCTGCCCAGCTCCCTGGAGTGAACGGCAGCCCGGAGAGACCCGTTGGCAGGAGGAGAGTTTGGCAGAGAGGGAGGGACCTGGGTCCCAGGAACCAAGCCCCAGCCTGCAGTTGCAGAGCCTAGAAGAGGCATTTGGACAGTATTGAGCTGGGAAAAAAGTGAGGATACTGTTTGTGAGAAAGAGACAGTTTTCTCAGACCCAAGACTCTTTTTAAAGGGACAGCGCAGAAAACCTCTCTCACAACCATACACTGGGGCTCCGGGGAATGGGGACAGAGAAGAGGACCAGAGCAACGGGAAGAGAGTATGGACTAAGGGCACAGGGACAAACACTCCGAGGGACAGCCACCCTAACCCCTGGGTTAAGTCACTTCCCTAATCAAAAAGTAATATTTCCCCTGGAACTAGCAATACGAGCAAAGGAAGACAGGACACCAGCCAAACAAGCTCTCCCACAGCAATTAGAGCAGAGCTTCTTAGAGGGAGGAAGCTCCCAGGTCTACAGTATGGATTGTTAGGGCTCTTCCTACTCTGCTGAGGGTTGCTGAAGGGATGGTGGCAGCAGGACACTGAAACGCGGTTCTGTCGGCGGGGGCAGAGGCCCAACCGGTGTGAGCTTGGTCTAGCCCAGCAGGGGTGGAGGGGACGCATGAGAGCGGTCCGGCAGCTGCGGGCCCACCCGTAACCCCACCTGCGGGGGGAAAAGCGGGAGCCCAGAAATGGGCAGAGATTTGCTCTGCGACCCTGCGCAAGCTGGCGCTGACCACGGGGATGGGGCTAGAACTAAGGACAGGTGGGGGCTCGCACATGAGCTCATGCCAGCAGGCCCAACCAGCCGGAGAAACTGTGGTTTGCCATCCTGCGTGCGCAAGTTGGCTCTGAACGCGGGGACGAGGCTAGAGCCCCAAATGAGCAAAAGCTAGCAGCTGAGTGCATGCTAGTAGCCCCGCCTGGCGGGAAACCGCAGTTTGCCATCCTGCGTGTGCGAGTTGGCTCTGAACGTGGGGGCGGGGAGAGCCTGGGACAAGCTGAAGTCCACAGCTGAGCGCATGCTGGCAGCCATGCCCAGCCCAATAAACCTTGGTTTGCGACCCTGCGCAGGAGGGCCCTCGCCTCGAGGGCGGGGCTAAAGCTCCGGACAGGCAAAGGCTCACAGTTGAGAGCATGTCAGAAGTCCCGTCCAACCCGCAAAACTGAAGCCCTGTCCAACCTGCAAAACTGAAGCCCTGTCCAACGTGCAAAACTGTGGCGAGCAGGCTCTGACCGCAGGTGCTGGGCGGAAGCCCAAAAACAGGCTGGGTCCACAGCTGAGCAAAGGTGCTCACCTCTACCCTTGGTGCTGAGGCTTGTGGCTTGAGTGACAGCCCCTCCCACAAAGGAGAGGCGGAAATCACAGCAACAGCTGCAGTGGGCCGGTGCTGGCAACACCCATACCCAACTGCCTTAAGCAGTAGCAGAGGGGGTGGCAGGCCAGCAGACAGACCACACCTAGAGAACACAAAGGCAACACCTACTGGATTTCAGTGGCCACAACTTGCTTATACACAGACAAAATGGACAGGCAGAGGAATTCAAACCAAATGAATCAAGAGAAATCCCCAGAGAAGGACCTGAATGAACAAGATATAACCAAATTACCAGATGCAGAATTTAGAATAATTATAGTTAGGATGTTCAAAGGAATTAGAGCAACAATGGATAGTCATTACGAACACCTAAATAAAGAGATAACAAGTATAAAAAATGAAATTGAAATAATAAAAAGAATCAGACAGAAATGACAAATACAGTATCAGAACTGAAGACCGCAATGGAAGGAATTAAAAGCAGGATGAAAGATACTGAGGATCGAATCAGTGAGTTAGAGGACACAATAAACAAAGGCACAGAAGCAGAGAAGAAGAAAGAAAACAAACTCAAAAAATGTGAGGAAACTCTAAGGAAGCTCTGTGACAACATGAAGAGAAACAACATGCGCATCATAGGGGTGCCTGAAGAAGAGGAGAGAGGACAGGAAATGGAAACTTTGTTCAATCAAATCATAGCTGAAAACTTCCCTAAATTAAGGCTGGGAAACACCCCACACATTCAAGAAGCACACAGAACTCCATTAAAGAGAAACCCAAAAAGATCTACACCAAGACACATCATAGTTAAAATACCAAAGCTAAGCGATAAAGAGAAAATTTTAAAAGCTGCTAGAGAAAAAATGGCTGTCACCTACAAAGGAGCCCCCATAAGGATGACAGCTGACTTCTCAACAGAAACACTTGAGGCCAGAAGGGAATGGCAAGATATAATCAAAGTAATGCACAACAAGAACCTACAACCAACACTACTCTATCCAGCAAGGCTAACTTTTAAAATTGAAGGAGAAATAAAGAGCTTCCCAGACAAAGAAAGCCTCAAGGAATTCATTAAAACCAAACCAATTCTGCAAGAGATACTAAGGGGCCTGTTGTGAACAGTTCAAAGGGAAGAAAGAATATAGGAAAAGAAGAATACAGCTTTAAAGAATAAAATGGCAATAAACAACTACATATCAATAATAACCTTAAATGTAAATGGATTAAATGATCCAATCAAAAGACATACGGTAGCTGCGTGGATAAAGAAACAGGACCCATACATATGCTGTCTACAAGAGACACACCTTAAAACAAAAGATGCACATAGACTGAAGGTAAAAGGATGGAAAAAAATATTTCATGCAAATGGAAAAAAAAAAAAAAGCCGGGGTAGCAGTACTTATATCTGACAAAATGGACTTTAAAACAAAGGCTATAGTAAGAGATAAAGAAGGACACTATATAATGATAAAGGGAACAATTCAACAGGAATATATAACTATTATAAATATCTATGCACCAAATATAGGAGCCCCGACATACATAAAGCAGACTTTGATGGATATAAAGGGCAAGATTCACAGCAATACTATAATAGTAGGGGATTTCAATACCCCTCTAACAACACTGGATAGATCCTCAAGAAAGAAAATTAATAAAGAAACAGCAGACTTAAAGAATACATTCGTTATTTAATAACATGCTATTCAGTTTCCAAGTTTTTGAGTATTTTTCAGTTTTTCTTTTGCAGTTAATTTCTAGTTTCATGGCATTGTGATCAGAGAAAATGCTTGATATGATTTTAATCTTCTTAAATTTGTTGAGACCACTTACGTGTCCTAACATGTGGTCTATCCTAGAGAATGTACCATGAGTGCTTGAAAAGAAAGTATATTCTGCTGCTTTGGAGTGAAAAGTTCTGAAGTTATCTATTAAATCGAGTTGATCTAGTGTATCCTTTAAGTCTGCTGTTTCTTTGTTATTTTTCTCTCTTGAGGATCTATTCAGTGATGTTAGTGGGATATTAAAATCCCTTACTATTATAGTATTGCTGTTGATCTCACCCTTTATATTCATCAAAGTCTACTTTATGTATTTCGGAGCTCTTATGTTCAGTGCGTAAATATTTATGATGGTTATATCTTCCTGTTGATTGCTCCCTTTATCATTATGTAGTGTCCTTCTTTATCTCTTACTACATCCTTTGTTTTAAAGTCCATTTTGTCTAATATAAGTATTGCTACCCCCGCTTTATTTTCATTTCCATTTGCATGAAATTTTTTTTTCCATCCTTTTATTTTTAGTCTATGTGCATCTTTTGTTTTAAGGTGTATCTCTTGTAGACAGCATATGTATGGGTCCTGTTTCTTTATCCACGCAGCTACCGTATGTCTTTTGATTGGATCATTTAATCCATTTACATTTAAGGTTATTATTGATATGTAGTTGTTTATTGCCATTTTATTCTTTAAAGCTGTATTCTTCTTTTCCTATATTCTTTCTTCCCTTTGAACTGTTCACAACAGGCCCCTTAGTATCTCTTGCAGAATTGGTTTGGTTTTAATGAATTCCTTGAGGCTTTCTTTGTCTGGGAAGCTCTTTATTTCTCCTTCAATTTTAAACGTTAGCCTTGCTGGATAGAGTAGTGTTGGTTGTAGGTTCTTGTTGTGCATTACTTTGATTATATCTTGCCATTCTCTTCTGGCCTCAAGTGTTTCTGTTGAGAAGTCCAATGTCATCCTAATGGGGGCTCCTTTGTAGGTGATAGCCTTTTTTCTCTAGCTGCGAGTCTGGTCTTTTGCCCTGCCCCTGTGGTCAGATCCGCTTCAACAGGGCCGCCAGCTTCAGTTCCTCATTCAGATAGGGCTGCTGGCGAGTGCTCTGCTGCAGACCTTGGCTTTTTTTTTTGAGCTTTTGCCCCGCCCCCACAGGCAAAGCCGGTTTGTACAGGGCTTCAATCCTCAGAGGCCAGGCGAGACTGTGGTGCCCGCTTGCCCCTGCCCAGTGGCAGGTCTCTGCCCATTCCGTGATCCTGCTTTCCCCCCACAGGTGGGGTCGCAGATGGGCCCGCAGCCGCCAGACCACTTTCGCACATCTCCTTCGCCCCCACTGTGCTAGACCGAGCTCACGCCAGCCGGTTCGGCCTCTGCCCCAGCCGATGGAACCGCACTTCCATGTCCCGCTGCTGCTGGTCCTTTAGCAAGCCCTCAGCAGTGTGGGTGGGGGCGCTGCAGCTCAGACCCTAACACTCCATACTTTAGTCCTGAAAGCTCCCCCCTTCTAAGCGACTGTGCTCTAATTGCCATGGGGGAGCCTGTTTGGCTGGTGTCCTGCTTCCCCTTGCTGGTTCCAGGGGAAATATTGTTTCAGATTTGTGGAGTGACTCAGCCCAGGGTTTAGGGTGGCTGTCCTTCCAAGCTTTTCTCCCTGTGCCTTCCAGACCACACTCTCTTCCCGCTGCTCTGGTCCTATCCTCTCTCCCTGTTCCCTGGAGCCCCAGGTGAGTGGTTGTGAGAGAGGTTTTCTGCACCGTCCTGTTAAGAAGAATACTGGATCTGAGACAACTGTCTCTTTCTCACAAACAGTATCCTAACCTGTTTCACAGCTAAATACTGTCTATACACCTCTTCTAGGCTCTGGGGCTGCAGGCTGGGGCTTTGTTCCTGGTACCCAGGTCCATACCCTTCCGCTAACCTCTCTTCCTACCACGTGAGTCTCTCCGGGCTGCCTTTCACTCCGGGGAGCTGGGCAGCCCTTTCTGCATTTTCGCTTTTCCTACCAGTTTCAATGTGGCTTCTTCAGTATTCCTTGGTTGAAGAGTCCTCTTAGTTTAGTTCAGCATTGGTTTATCCAGATGATGGTTCTTAAAATTAAGTTATAATCCACTTTGGTTCTGGGAGTTGGAAGTTGGTACGTCTGCCTACTCCATTGCCATCTTGCCCCTCGCTGTAGTTCTTTTAACAACCTTTAGAAGCTGCCAGGGCAATTGGTCTGCTAAAAAGGGCCAAAGGAGACCGTATTCAGAGCTGGTGAGATCTTGACCCTTAAAGGATGCTTACTAGATGGATAAACAAAGAATGAATTTTTGATAAGTAGAACTACATTTTTGTTTGTTTTTTTGCTGAGGTGGCAAGGATTTACCAAGGCAGAGCTGTAAAGTATATAAGATTATCTTATTCCCTGATAGATTTTTACTTCACTTATGCTGTTTGTGGTATAATAATAATAGCTATTCAGGTTATTATACCATGATAGACAACCTGGTCAACCACTCTGATTCTTTCTTGCTCTGTGACACAGAGCACATTAATTACACCTTGCAAAACCTTGATTTCTGTACCTGTAAAATGATAGTGATACGACCTAACCCATAGGATACAGAGAAAATCAAAGAAAATAATGGATGTGAGGTGTTAATCATTGACAGGAACATTAATTCTTCAATACATATTAACCATTTATTGTAATGAATGTTTAAGAAGGTGTAATGATTACTTTTGTGTGTCAACTTGATTAGACTAAACGATGCCTAAATATCTGGTAAGACATCATTTCTGAGTGCATCAATGAAGGTGTTTCAGCAAGAGATAAACATTTGACTCAGTAGACTGAATTAAGATCTGCCCTTACCAATGTGAGTGAGCATCCTCTGATCCATTGAAAGACCCAAATAGAAATAAAAGGCAGAGGAAGAGTGAATTCTCTCTTTCTCTCAATTCTTGAGTTAGAATGTCCATTTTCTCCTGCCCTAGAATACTGGAGGTCCTGCTTCTCAGGCCTTCAGACTCTGGGTCTTATATCAGTACCCTCTCTCACCTAGTTTTCAGACTCTCAGCCTCAGGTTGGGAATCACACCAGCAGCTCCCTTGGCTCTCACACCATTGTCTTTCCTGGTTCTCTAGCTTGCAGATAGTATATTGTGTGAGATCTCAGTTTCCATGATCACATGAGCCAATTCCCATAATAAAACCCTCTTATATATCTATGTCATTTATATAACCAATATCATCTATATCTGTATCTATACCATTATATCTATATCTACATATCTATCTATATCTATATCATCTATACCTATACTTATATCTATTTGTATGTGTATATCTATATATACCTTATTGTTTCTGTTTCTCTGAAGAGCCCTGACTAACACCAAGGGTATAAAAGATAAAAATTTGAAGATACAGTTCCAGGCCTGAATTCTAGGACCATCGACAATCTCTATGGATTCTACCTTCAAATGTGCAATATTTGTTGGTTTTCACCCATAATTGGCACCCAGACTTGCCTTTCTCTGACGATTGCTACAGACTCTCTTTTATACCCAAAGATACCAATATCTGAGCCTGCATTCAATGCTTATCCAGGCATTGCCATTCATCCTGACTCCTTATTGCTCTCCCCTACTCACACATTCACAATTGCTTCTGTTTTTAATTGCATATTTTTATGTACAAGTAGTTAATAGGCACTCTGAAAAGTTTAGTTTCAGTATTTTAGGAGAGAGCATGACCATGATTTACTTGGGGGAAAGACAAAAATAAATCTTACATTGCTGCTACTAATTAATGCTACAAAAAGACAATGATTATGAGAGAGAAATTATCTCTTGACAACTCTATGTATGTACAACTTTATATGTGCTTTTGGTAACAGAAAAAATTCTGCACTATCAGTATATTTTAACTGAAAGCTCCTATCTTCACAATGAAATATAGAGCCTTTGAAGACAGTATGCTCATGGAGTTAGCATCTGAAAAACAAATTGCCTTTCACGCAGTGGATAGAGCATTGGGCTGGGACACAGAGGACCCAGGTTCGAAACCCCAAGGTCGCTGGCTTGAGTGTGGACTGATCTAGTTTGAGCACAGCTTACCAGCTTGAACCCAAGGTTGCTGGCTTTGCAAAGAGTCACTCGGTCTGCTGTAGCCCCCGGTCAAGGCACATATGAGAAAGCAATCAATGAACAACTAAGGTGCCACAATGAAGAATTGATACTTATCATCTCTCTCCCTTCCTGTGTGTCAGTTCTTATCTGTCCCTTTCTTTGTTTCTCTCTCTCTCTGTCTCTGTCACAAAAGCAAACAAATAAACAAAAAACAAATTGCCTTTCAGTCAGAAATTTCTGTGGCTTCTGGGTTCAAGTTGCATGGAAACACCCTCTACAACCTACCACAACTGCAAAACATTTGATGGTATTTTTGATTATCTCTCATTTAAATCAGAATTTTATAATTTAGTAGAAAGAAAAATGTGAAAGAAATCCACTGGGTTTGGAATCTGATCTTTTCCTTTACTATAAATGCTTTAGTGGAAGGCTATAATAATACTATCCCTTTATCAAAATGAAATAAGTATTAATACTTCTAAGGTTGAGGTATAATTTAACTTTTTTAATGAATATATTTTAAGTTTCACTTAAATTTGTGGTGAGCATATATAACCAGAGTATGTTAGGTGGTCTGCAAAAACAAGAAGGTTTTTATCTGAAGCAGTGTTAAGGCTTATTTGAGTGGGAGAGTAAGAAGAGTAAAGGGGCCCAATTTCATGATTTTACCTAAATCAAAATTAAGTGTTTAGTATACTCGCCCATGAGAGTAAATGGTTGCAATTTGCTAAGCTCAGTGAGGTGAGCCAGGATGCTGAGCACAGGGGGAGAATAAAAACGTAAGTGAGAAGTAAAAAGATCATGAATAATATGAAAAAGTTAGCATTTGGGATTTTGTCATGAATTAACTAAAGGCTATAACTGATTATATAAAATAAAAATATATTAGTTATTCTAGCAAATATCACAGTGAAGAGATAGGTGGTTGAATATCAATTTTTATACTTTTTAAAAATTAATTTTAATTTGTTGTGTTAACTTGGATTCAAGTGTCCCACTCAGTGTAATTCCTTCGTCCCCACTGCCTTTTCCTCCATTACCACCCCTTTGCTCCTCTCCCCCTAACTCCTGCCCCCTTCCCTTTGGGATCTGCTATCCCGCTATATGTGTCCATGTGCTATGTATACATAATTTCACTAATGCCTTCACCTTCTCTGATCCCATCCCCTTATAGCCCTTTCCTCTGACAGCTGTCCCTCTGCTCCCTGTGAACCTGCCTCTGCCTCTATTCCATTACTCAATTCATGTTATTTATTAGATTCCACATATAAGTTACATCATATGATATTTATCTTTCTCTGCCTGGCTTATTTCACTTAGCATAATAATCTTCAGGTCCATCTATGACATTGCAAAAGGTAAGATTTCCTTCTTTTTTATGGTCATGTAGTATTCCATTGTGTATATGTACCACAGCTATTTAATTCACTTGTCTACTGATGGATACTTGGGCTGTTTCCAGATCTTGGCTATTGTAAACAATGCAGCAATAAACATGAGAATGCATATCTTTTTTTGAATCAGTGATTTGGTATTCTTAGGATGTATTCATAAAAATGGGATAGCTGGGTCAAATGGCAGTTCCATTTTTAATGTTTTGAGTAAATGCCATACTGCTCTCCACAGTGGCTGCACCAGTCTGCATTCCCACCAGCAGTAGAGGAGGGTTCCCTTTTTCCACACCCTCACCAGCACTTATTCTGTGTTGATTTGTTAATGAGTGCCATTCTGACAGATGTGAGATAGTATTTCAATATGGTTTTAATTTGCATTTCTCTGATGATTAATGACATTGAACATTTTTTCATATGCCTATTGGCCATCTGTATGTCCTCTTCGGAGAAATGTCTATTTAGTTCTTTTGCCCATTTTTAATTGGATTGTTTACCTTCCTGATGTTGAGTTTTACAAGTTCTTTATAAATTTTTGTTATTAAACCCTTATCAGACATACTGACAAATATGTTCTCCCATTGTGTGGGTTGTCTTTTTATTTTGTTCATGGTGTCTTTTTCTGTGCAAAAGCTTTTTAGTTTGATATAGTACAATTTGTTTATTTTGTCTTTTATTTCTCTTGCCCGTGGAGATAAGTTGGCAAAACTATTGCTACGAAAGCCAGTTTGCTGCCTATATTTTCTTCCAAGATATTATGGTTTCATGACTTATATTTCAGTCTTTTATCCAATTTGACTTAATTTTTGTGAATGGTATAAGTTAGTGGTCTAGTTTCATTTTTTGCATGTACTTGTCCAATTGTTCCAACACCAGTTATTAAAGAGACTATCTTTACTCCACTGTATGCTCTTACCTCCTTTATCAAATATCAATTGACCATAAAGGCGTGGGTTTATTTGTGAGTTCTCTGTTTTGTTTCATTGATCTATATGCCTATGCTTATGCCAGTACCAAGCAGTTTTGATTACTATGGCCTTGTCATATAACTTGATATCAGGAAGTGTGATACCTTCCACTTTATTCTTCATGTTACTGAGGCTATTCATGTTCTTTTTTGGTTCCATATAAATTTTTGAAATATTTGTTCTATATCTTTGAAGTATGCCACTGGTATTTTAATAGGAATTGCATTGCATCTATAGATTACTTTGGGTAATATAGACATTTTAATGATGTTTATTCTTCCTATCCATGAACATGGTATATGCTTCCACTTGGTTGTATCTTTCTTGATTTCCTTTTTAATGTCTTATAATTTTCTAGGTACAAGTCTTTCACCTCCTTGATTTAATTTACTCTTAGGTACTTTATTTTTTGTTGCAATAGTGAAGGGGATTGTTTCCTTAATTTCCCTTTCAGACAGTTTATTGTTGATGTATAAAATGCTACTGATTTCTGAATATTAATTTTATATCTTGCTGCCATGCCTAATTCATTTATCAGGTCTAGTAGTTTTTTGACTGAGACTTTTGGGTTTTCTATGCACAGTATCATGTCATCAGCAAATAATGATATTTTTATTTGTTTTTTTCCAATTTGAAATCACTTTATCTCTTATTCTTGTCTGATTGTTGTCACAATGACTTCCAGAACTATGTTGAATAAGAATGCTAAAAGTCGGGACCCTTGCCTTTTTCCTGCTCTCAAGGGGATTGCTTTATTTTTTGTCCATTGAGTATGATGTTGGCTGTCAGATTGTCATAGATGGCCTTTATTATATTGAGGTATGTTCCCTTTATTCCCACTTTGCTGAGAGTTTTGATCATAAGTGGGTGCTGCATTTTATCAAATTCCTTTTCTGTATTTATTGATATTATCATGAGATTTTTACCCTTCCTTTTGTTTATGTGATGAATCATGTTGATTGGCTTGTGAATATTGTACCAGACTTGCTTCCCTGAAATAAATCCCACTTGTTCATGATGTATGATTTTTTTTCATGTATTGCTGGATTCAGTTTGCTAACATTTTGTCTATAGTTTTCATCAGATATATTTGTCTATAGTTTTCTTTCTTTGTATTTTCTTTTTTTTTTTGAAATGAGGATAATGCTTGCCTCAAAAAAGGAGTTTGGAAGTCTTCCCTGCTCTTGAATTTTTTGAAATAGCTTGAGAAGTATAGGTGTTAGTTCTTCTTTGAATATTTGGTAAAATTTGCATGTGAAGCCATCTGGCCCCAAACTTTTGTTTGTTGGGAGTTTTTTGATAACTGTTTTAATTTTATTTGTTGTAATTGGTCTGTTTGGGTTTTCTGATTCTTCCAGATTGAGCCTTAAAAGATTGTATGTTTCTAGGAATTAATCCATTTTACTTAGGTTGTCCAAATTTTTAGCATATAGATCTTCATAACATTTTTTTACAACCCTTTGTATTTCTGCGATGTCAGTTGTTACTTCTCCATTTTCAATTTTAATTTTAGTTATTTGAGTCCTCTCTTTCTTTTCTTGATGAGTCTAGTTAAAGGTTCGTCAATCTTGTTTACCTGTTCAAAGAACTGCTCTTGGTTTCATTGATCTTTTGTATTGTTTTTTAGCCTCTATGTCATTTATTTCCGCTCTGATCTTTATTATTTTCTTCCTTCTGCTTCCTCTGGGCTTTATTTGTTGTTCTTCTTCTAATTCTTTTAAATGCAGGGTTAGGTTGTTTATTTTAGCTTTTTCTTGCTTTTTAAATTATGCCTCTAATATAATGAACTTCCCTTTCATGACTGCTTTTGCTGAATACCATAAATTTTGAGTTGTTGTATGTTCATTTTCATTTGTTTCAAAGAAATTTTTTATTTCATCCTTGATCTCATTGTTAACCCATTTATTAATATCATGCTATTTAGCCTCAAAGTGTCTGAATGTTTTGAGTTTTACTCTTAGAGATGATGGCAGCTTCTTAAAAGCCCCAAGCTCTGTAAGATTTTTTCCACTTTTTAGCTGTGCCACCTCCTCTTATAGCTGCCTGGTCTTCCCACAGAGTCTTCTGTAGTAAGACTGTAGTGTGGGCTCAGCCTGGCCTTACCCAACCAAACCCTCTATAGTTTACACACTTAGTGGGTTAGGGCAGCTGCGTTGGTGAATACAATATTAGTGGGACCCCCTACTTCAGGGGACTGTTGGTCAGAAGTTCAGTTCAGGGAATATGGCTCCTATTCCAGAGTTTAATCCCTCAGCCACTACTGGATATTCAAATTTTATTTCTCTCCAGCAAGGTGAGCAGCAGGTTGAGACCAACTGTGGCCAACAGTCCACTCTGAAGAAGTTCTTTCAGCTTGTGAGATTCTGGTCTCAAGGAGGAAGACTGAGAGAGTCTTTTCCTGGGGCTGACTGTGCCTCCTGCAGAGGTGATAATGGTGACTGGGTACCTGGATCAGTTCTAACAAGAGACTCACAGGGAACCACATGTTAAATGTCCATGCTCCAAGCATTTCTCTCATCCCCCTGTAGAATCTAGCCTAGCAGGACCTAATATCTAGTGCCCAGGCTGCTTGACTCTGAAGCTACACCCTATCCAATCCTCATGAGCCGCTGTGCCAGTGCTGATCACACAGCGTGGATCTCACCTCTGCTGGGCCAGGTGTGAGGAGCCTTTTCTTAGGATAGCACTCTATCAAGGGTTGTTAGGTCCTGAACCAATTATTTCTGCAGCTGGCCCCTAGATGTGCCAGCCCTGAGCCTTCCTAACAGGAACCTGGTTCAGACCAGAGGGAGATATTGCCTCAGCAACCTTTTTGGAGCTGTAAGCAATCCAGAGTTTGTGGCTGCCTCTACTGGGCCCAGGTGTACATGGAAATTCCAAGCTACACTCCTAAACTGGCTTTTACCCACACTAAGTCTTTGGGAAGTTCTGCTTTAAATTGCAAGTTTCCCTGAGTCCCATCTCCTGCAGCCTGTGCTTGCTGGCTGCTTATTGGGCTTGGCCACTGAAAAACCTCTGCTAGAATGTCATGCATGCAGCAATTCAGGGATTAGGAAAGGTGGTGGGTGTGGCTCTGCCCCTTGGTCCCAGGTGTCAGTCTGTTCAGACTTTTTTCACAGACCTCGGAAGGGTGTGCCCCTGGGAGTCCAGTGGGTGTGACCTCTGAGACTCAAAGGTGAGGTCTGTCCACCCTCTAGACAGTTTTAACTGAGTCTCCCATAAGTTGAAAGCTTCTGAGTCTTAGAGTCAGAAGCATGGGGCGGAGGCAGCTCCGCTCTCAACACCAGAAAAGTGAGTCACTGCCGCACCCCATTTCCTGGCCTCTCAGAATGACCTGTAGCCATGACTGGGGTAGAAAAGCCTCCTGAGTGCAGAGCAGTTGCTTTCCCCTTCCGCCCCTGGCTGATGCTGCACAGTGGGAATGCTCTGCCCAAGAAAGATGGTGACTGCATTATTGGAGAATGACTCAGCACAGGGTTTCCGGTTGCCATCCCCCACAGTGTCTCTCCCTGAGCTTCCAACTTTACACTCTCCTCACGTAACTCTATTCTTCTCAGTTCTCCTCCAGAGCCCTGGGTAAGTGGCTGTGAACGAGATTTTTTTCTCTTGGTCTTTAAGACTGAGCTTGCATCTCCGAGAGCTCAGTCTTTGTCTTGCAGACAGAAACCCTGCTCTTTTTACTGCCAAATGCTTTCTGGGCACCTCTTCTAGGCTCTGGGGCTCTAGGCTGGATTTCTGTCCTGGTGCTTAGGACCCACACCTGTCAGGGCAACCCTCCCCATAGTGAAAGTCCCTCTGGACCCTCATCCGCCGCTCACTCCTAGGAGCGGGGCAGTCCTTTCTGTATCTCTGCCCTTCCTACCAGTCTCAGTGTGACTTCTTCTGTGATCCTTGGTTATAGACTCCTCTTCCTTTAGTCCAAATTTGTTTTTTCAAGATGATTGTTCTTAAATTAAGTTATAATCCAATTTGGTCCTAGGAGGTGGCAGTTGGAACTTTTGCCTACTCAGTTGCCATCTAGCAATCTTTATACCTCTTCTGATATATAAGATTATACTAAGAAATTAAGATATTTTGGAAATACTCATCCTGGTTTTTATTATATCCTTCATCATTTTCAATTTAAATAAGTTTTTTTTTTACCTTAATCAGTAACTTAAATAAATCTTTGGTTAGCCTTTTTTCTTGGGGTCCAAATACATTTAAATCAGGTCTTGGGGGTATTTGCAGCTAAACTTTTAAAAACGACAGATTGGCCCTGGCCAGTTTGCTCAGCAGTAGAGTAGCAGCAGCCCAGTATGTGGAAGTCCCGAGTTCAATTCCTAGTCAGGACAGAGAGGAGAAGTGACCATCTGCTTCTACATTCCTCTCCCCATCCCCTTACTCCCCTCCCCCCCCTTTCTCTCTCCTTTCTTCCCACAGTCATGGCTTGAATGGTTTGACCAATTTGGCCCCAGGTGCTGAGGATATCTCCATGGCCTCACCTCCAGTACTGAAATAGCTCAGTTGCTGAGCAATGGAGCAGCGGCCCAAATGGGCAGAGCATTGGCCTGTAAGGGACTTGCCAGGGGAATCCTGGTCAGAGTGCATGACAGAGTCTGTCTCTTTGCCTTGCTGCCTCACTGCCTCTTACTTAAAAAAAAAAGTGACACGATCTAATAAAGAAGAGCATTTCCTATGGATTTGTGTTGGCTTCTTACTAATTCATCTAGTGTTTGAAGGTGTGTTTTCCATTTACTTCACTTTTATAAAAGAACTAATAAGAACACAAAGCCTCTCTATCTTACCATGGACATGGCTCTCTGGCTCTGGTTCATTCTATAAAATTCCAAACTATCCTTGAAACTATGGGCTTTTGAACACACTGCTCATTCATTGACATGAAAACCCATCTCCTGGTGTTGTCCAGATTTCCCAAACTTGAGAGCTATCTTTTCCCCTTCTTGCCTTCCTTTCTCAAACACTGGAATTCCTGCTAGAAGTCAAGAACTGACTTGATGCTGGAAAGAAATTGGCATATGGACACACAACTGTTTATACGTAACTGTAGCATTGTGATATTGTGATTCTTAAAAGAAATATATATTTGGTCTTTGTCCCTAGTTGCTGGGGTCCAGCCCAGGGGGAAATCCAGGGGTCCCACAGGAAGAGATGGCATCAGTACAAAACGAGTGAGAGAGTCAAATTCTTTTTAGCATGAACTGCCAGGCATCTCTGCCAATGGCTAGTATAGCTTTAGTTTTACACACACACACTAAGTTACAATTACATGGTATACAGAATACATTGATTAATACTTGTTTTTGCTTCACTATGGTTACATATTTCTAGGCAACAGTTGGTACATTTCTATAAGCTATAAATCAGGTGGTAAGTCATTCTAAGTAAAGTTATACAATAACTTGAAAACAGCAACAACGGTTTTGGGGCAAGCTTCTGAAAGGTCAGCATTGATTAATAACTCTACCTTACCTAATGGTCCATTGTCTAGTCCAATTTTATTTGTCTACTATATTCATATACTAATTAAATCCTAACTTTATTTTTCTCAGAGTGTTCCACCACCTGCAGGTCAGGTATGCAAAAGGAAAGGAAAGTTTTTCTATTATATTATATGAAAAGGCTAGGGAGGTAAAGTGATGGATTAGGTGAAGGCTGAAAGGTGCTTTTGTGTATAGTTACTGTTTTCTACCTATTCATAAGTCACAATCTTTTTTTCTCTAATATGATTTATAGGAGGGAATTTTCCTACAGACTTAGGATACACCCTAAGATATCATAGCCAGCCTTCTATGTCTATGGGCCCAGGCAAGGGGGTTTATAGGCTTTTCTGTGGAACTCACACCCTCTGTCTCATTTCCAGAGAAATTGCTATGAATCTGCAGGGAAAGCACGGTGCTGTTATCCCTGTGCCATAAATGATAGCACACACCCAGAGAAGTGGGGATAAGAAACCAAATTAATTCAAAAAGTTAAAGGGGGAAGTATCGTTGTGCCTCTTCTTTGCTGTGACTGTGTCAGCCACAGCCGTTGATCAGCTCCGGACATCTCCCCCTTTTTTGTTTTTTAAATGAAGCTTTTGAATTTGCACCGCTGTTTCCCAGAGACCGTTGTTTAAGAGTCTGACATGACTGGAAGGACAAGGAAAGCGATAATTACCGCAGCTATTATTATGCCTATATTGGTAGCCAAAGAGGTCAGGCCATGCATAGAAAACATACTTTTAATATTTTCAACAAACTGATTAGCTACTTCTGAGGCAGAAACTAAAGAGTCCTAGTATCCTAAATTTTGTATCTGCTGATGTAATTCTCTCAAATCTAAACTAATATCATTATTATTCCACACACCTAATAAATGATTCTGAACATTATTCCATGCTATGATAGACTGATTGTATTCTAGAGGAGTTACACAGATCCATTTAAACCCTGCATGGCACCTAAGAGTCATCCCAACCTTCATTAGCTAACAGCTCATTGCCTATGTGAATAAAAGCCTCCTCTAAAACATTCATCTTCATTTCTAACTTTCTATCTATAGTCTCCTGTACTACCAAAGCAAGAGATGTATTTCGAGATAAGCTATCTACATGATTTGCAGTGTGAACTGCCTGAGCTAAAGCGGTAGTAGAAGCAGCTACAGATTCTATAATAGCAATAAGGGCAGTAATTCCTAAAATAAATTCTGCAATAAATCACTTTTCTCGATGGCAAGCAAGCATTTAAGAAGCAGCCTGTAGTGCATGCATCCCTGGGTCATTATACCAAGGCTGAGACAGACTAACAGGTAACATCACATAAGGCGGCTGCTGTAAAATAAACATAGCTTGAGCTTTGGTATCATAAGATAAACAATTTGTTAAAACACAGTGAGAACAGGAAATGCTAAACATAGAATCATAAGCGATAACAGAAAGATTACTGTCTATTGTAGCAATCAGGAGCACATAAGGAGCCTGTACACAAGCCTGAACAGAAATATTTTGAATAGGGTAAGGGTGAGGCCTAACCATATGCGCAGGTACAGCAGCTACAATTAGCTGCTAAAGCTTTGTTTGATATCTGGTGGTCAAATTATTCTTATAAGTCAGCTGTGCAGGTACCCATCCATCCGACTGCCAGCGTGTGATGTTTTTATTTAAAGGATTATATTTATTTGTCCAATTATATACGTATTTCATTTCTTGCACTAGTTTTCTATAATCATGAGGAAAATAAGAAGTAGACCAATCTTGTACAGTGAAATTAACAGCATATGCTTTATAATTCATATAATTGGAATATGCGCATTCTTGCCATGGAGGGAAACCAAGTGTATACTCTACAGACCACCAGTAAGGCTCTTGAGTTGCCCTTCTTGGAGGATAAAGTTTACATGGGTGAAATCCCTTAGGGGGCAATGTAACAGGATTATACTCATGGGGGTCAGGGCCTCCAGGCATTAAAATTGAGAGTGATTATAAGTCTCTTGTTATGTGTCCAGGTTTATTACTTTTAGGAGAGTCAGTCAAAATAGTCTTAAGTGTAGAAGAAAAACACCCAGAAATTTTGAGAGTATTATTAAACATAAAACATATAGGTACATTATCTGTTTTTCCATGGAATGAGAAATTTGAATTAGTTCTATGCATAATAAAAGAACTAGATGATCCTCCCAAAAATTTAGTATGATTATTAAATACAGGTATATCACCTCCTCCCCAAGTAACAGGCTTAACTAATGGTGGATTTGGAATATAAGCCCAATAAGATTTGTTTTGTTCACTAGCCCCCACAGTAAGTACCTGAATTGAAATCACAGCTAGCATAGCAACAAACATAGTAGTAGGGTTATGATGTATATTTTGTTGGTCACAAAGTAAATCAGTGCCTTCAACTGGCCCCAGGTTGGTGGGTTGACAGTTCGAGTAGAGTGAGCTAGCTGTCAACCAAGACAGGGAGGTCGTCTTTCTTCCTGTAGGCACAATCGTTGCATTGCTCGGGTAACAGGGTCATACGGAAAGTTTTTTTTATGTTCTTTGCCGCAGAGGCATTGGTGACGGGGTCGAGATGGCGCAGGAGTCTCCTCTGGGCTGAACTGATAAGGAGGAGGATCGAGATAAGGAAGGGGCAGTGGCGGCGGCAGCGGAGGCCTCTGGTGAAACCTGGCGGATCAGCTGATTTGGGATTCAGAGAGGCGAGTCCTGTGGAAATATACAAGCATACCCTCTCCCCTGGGTTAGAACTACATCTGTTCTTTCCACTGACTTGTTAATAAATCCTTCCACTTTGCCATTGGTTTAGGCTTATCCAGATCTAGACTCCAGTGTCTCAGCATGCGAGTGTGGCCTTGACTGTCTGAATTAAGATTGTTAATAACAAACAAAGCATGATTTAAGAGCTGATGTGGGTAATTATATTTTAACTCATTTTCCTGTAGTTTTTGAATTTGCATTTTCAGGGTCTGATTGGTTCTTTCTACTATACCTTGTCCCTGTGGATTATAAGGGATGACAGTAACATGTGAAATGTTAAAGGTGTCACAAAACCTTTTAAAGGCAACTGACGTATATGCAGGGGCATTATCAGTTTTAATGGCCTTTGACATGCCTAGAATAGCAAAACAGTGGAAAAGGTGTTGCACTATACCTCCTTGAAGACCTCTCCAGTTCATGCAGTACAAGCAACAACATTTGAAAAGGTATCAACACAAACATGCACATAACAAAGTTTACCGAAAGAAGGAATATGACAGACATCCATCTGCCAAAGGTCATTGGGTCGGAATCCTCGTGGGTTAACTCCAAAACTATGATTAGAAAAATGAGTAGGGCAAGTGCTCCAGCTACGCACGATAGCTCGAGCAGCTTCATGCGGTAATTGAAACTGCCAGCAGAGTGCAGATGCATCCTGATGATGTAAAGCAGGTGAAAGCTTAGCTTCCTAGACTGCTGTGAACACTACCTTTTGCTGTGTAAGCAAATCAGCAAGACGATTTCCCTCGTGTAGTTGTCCTGGGATAGAATTGTGAGAGCAAACATGGCCGATAAAGAAAGGGAGAGTTCTAGAGTGAATTTGCTTTTGTAAGCTGTTTAAAAGTGAAAAAAAAAATGGTGGTTTGATGATGCGACAGGGAGGCGGTTTCAATGTGAGGGAACATCTTAACTATATACGGTGAATCAAGACTATACTTTCAGGGATTATTTCTATAGGTTATATACTGTGAATCAGTGAACAAATTAAAGGGAACATGTTCCAGTTTCTGAAATGCTGTTAAAACAGCAATAATTTCTGGGGTTTTTTTTGTGCTGATTTCTCCTGAGTTTTTGTGATGATATGCTCATTTTTTTTATCATTGTTACAGCTTTACCTTTAGACGAGTCATCAGTAAAAACCAGTGCAGCTGGTGGTCGCAGTTGGACTTCTAGAAGTTTTAGTAGGAATATAATTACTGATTGTCTTTTTAGAAATTGTAGTAAAGGGTGAGCAGGGAGGTGAAATAAAACCTGCCCTGCAAAGTTACTAAAAGCAATTTGCCATTCTGAATTTAGCTGTAATAATGCTTGAAACTGATCCTTATTATAAAGAACAATTACCTCTGTCATTTCTTTACCAAACAACTCTCTGCTGCGGTTTCTTCCTTTAATTATAAGAGTAGCCACCAAATCAGTATAGGGCATACTAACTTTCTTGTGAGAAACAGGCAAGTGAAGCCACTCTAGAGGGCCATTCTGCCACAGACATCTGGTAGGAGTATGTTCAGTGGCTAAAATCACAAGCTGCCATGGTTTCTCTATTTTAACTCTGACTAAATGTTGGTTATTAATTACTTCTTCTATTTTTTAAGAGCTTTTGCTGCTGCTTCTGTGAGCTCTCGAGGAGAAGTTGGATCAGCATCTCCCTCTCAAAATATCAAACAATGGCTTAAGCTCTGCTGTAGTTAATCTCAAATAGGGTCTAATCCAATTAATGTTTCCTAATAATTTTTGATAGTCATTTAGAGTTTTTAAATGATCTTTTCTTAATCGTAACTTCTGAGGACTGACAATATCTATAGACAGGATATGCCTCAAATAATTAAAAGGTGGCTGTACTTGGATTTTTTCTGGGGCAATTTTTAATCCAAAATTCTGTAAAGACCGAGTTGTTTCTTGTAAAATATTATGTAATTTTTGCCGATCAGACAGAGCAAGTAAAATGTCATCCATATAGAAAATTAAGTAAAGGTCAGGATATTGTATTTTTATTGGTTCTAAAGCCTGATTCACAAATTTTTGACAAAGCGTGGGACTGTTTTTCACCCCCTGGGGCAATACCTTCCACTGAAACCTCTCATAAGGTTGTTTAAAATTTTCCAATGTTATGCTAAACACAAACCTTTGACAATCCTGTGCAGCTAATGGTATAGTAAAAAAGCAGTCCTGTAAATCTATGACAATTACACTGTAGTCATGAGGTACTGCGACTGCTGAGGGGAGTCCAGGTTGCAGTGATCCCATACCTTCCCTAGTGGCATTTATAACCCTAAGGTCCTGTAACAGTCTCCATTTTCCTGATTTCTTTTTAATAACAAAAATAGGGGTATTCCATGGATTATTAGAAGGTTCTGTATGTCCGTCCTGTAATTGTTGCATAACTGATTCTATGGCTGCCTTAATTTTTTCTGAATTCAGGGTCCACTGTTCTACCCATACTGGGTTATCAGACTTCCAGTTAATGGGGTTGGCAGCCAATAACTCAGTGGCCCCAACTATAAAGAATATAGGATATTTGTATATTCTATACCATGTCTTCCTTGATTCTCCAGCACCTGAACTGGATAAACTTGGCCCTGCTGTTTCTTTCCTAGCCCTGGATTAGGGTCAAAGCTCATCTGCAACATTTGTGTAGTTACTTTTGAATCTGGGCTGTACACTCATCTGTTTAGAACACTCATCTGTTCTAAAATGTCTCTCGTCCAGAGAGATAATGTTATACTTAGAATTACATAGGGGCATAAAGTTCCTTGGTTATTGTCTTCATCCTGCCAAGTTAATATTTGAGAACTCTTAGCAACACTTGAAACCTGGCCAAGTCCAACTAATGAGGTTGGAGTTAGCTGAGTAGGCCAGGCTTAAGGCCAATCTTTGCTAGCGATACAGGAGATGTCTGCCCCAGTATCTAAAAGCCACTTGATTTTCTTTCCTGAGATTTTCAATTTCTTTAATGGCCGGGTTTTCTTAATTTCTTGTATCCAAAATGCAAAATCACTGGAGCCAAAAGCACCTTTCCCCTGTTTTTGTTCAGATATAGGCTTTCCAACCAGAGAGTAAGGTAATAGTAAAAGCTGAGCAACTCTTTGGCCAGAATAAATCTCAAGCGTTTTAATTGGGGGAGCAATCATTATTTTTATCTCCCCTTCATAGTCCGAATCAATTATTCCTGGCATAACATATATTCCTTTTAAAGATGTAGAACTTCTGCCAATTAATAATCCAACCATTCCTTTAGAAAGGGGACCTTTAATTCCTGTTGGTAGTGTAATTACAGGACTATCAGGTGTTAATATTGCTGAGGCGGTGGAACAGAGGTCCAATTCTGCACTGCCTGGAGTTGCTCTGGTGAGGTCTGAGACAGACGGGAGTTGGCAAATGGATTCAGGCTGGCCGCAATTGTTATCGGGGCCTGGAGCTGGCCCCCCTGCCGGTTTTCCTGATTGCTACTTTGATTATTTGCCAGATTTTGATTTTGTGGGGGCTGCCATCCTGTCACTAAATTTGGCCTTAATGGCTGTCCGTTTTTGTGAAATTTATAACGGCACTGCTTTGCCCAATGTAGTCCCTTTTGACAGCGTGGACATAGAGTCTTAGGTAATGGGACATTATTATTGGCATTATTAATTATGGGGATTGTCCCTTGTATTCCAGGGCCTGCTTGTCCACCCTTGTTAGGGCATTGTCGGCTAAAGTGGCCTGTTTGGTTACAAGTAAAACAAGTGGGGCTTCCCTTAGAGGAAGCCCCATTATTAGAGGGTATTTTCCCTTGATACTTGGTTTTAATAAATTGAGGATACATTTCTCCTTTTAGAGCTGCAGCAATTGTTACTCCCTGAATAAAGGCAGGATTTACATCCTGATAGACCTTGATGAAATCCTCTATTGTTCCTTCTCTCCTTACTGACCATAACACGACCTGGCAGGTGGAATTAGCATTTTCATAAGCCAATTGCTTGATTAAGATATCTCCTGCTGTCTCATTTGAAATAACTCTTCTGACTGCCTGAATCAACCGAGCAACAAAATCCTCATAAGGTCATCACCCTTCTGTTTTACTCCCACTATAGTAGCATCTCCACTAGACAGAGCAGGTAACCTTCTCCAAGCTGACACAGCACAACCATTCACCTGCGTCAAAGCTGGTTTAGAAAGTTTTAACTGTTCACTAATATCCGCAAAATCTCCTTCCCCAGTGATCATTTCTCTAATTACGGGGTTATGAGACCTTGGATTCCTAACTGCCTGTTGTTTAGCTTGCTCCTCATATTCAGCTCTCCAAATGAGATAATTTTCTCCAGATAAACAGGCTTTAGCTACCTGTTTCCAATCATAAGGAGTCATTCAATTATGAGAAACTGTTTCCACCAAGGACAAAGTATAAGGTGAGGTGGGTCCGTATTGACTGCAAGCCATTTTTAATTCTTTCAATAATTTATAAGGAAGCAGCTCCCATGTAGGAATCCCTTCATCATTAAATTCACCAGCTGCAGCCACAGAGAAACATAATGCCAAATCAGTTTCCCCTTGGTTGCAAGAAGCTTGAATTGCCTTCTGCAACCCTGTTAACCCTGATGGTTTTTTTCTTTCGTTAACATCTGGTGATTGTACTGGGAGAGGCATAGACATTCTAATAACCTTATTTTTATCCTTTTTGTCAGTCTTGGGTGGGTGTAATATGGGCAAGACTGTTTTTGAACCCCATTTCTCATTGTCCCTATTATATTTGGCTGTCTCATCTTCTAATTTGGCCTCATCAGATGGCAATAAAGGATCTTCATTATCATCCTGATGTTTACTCAATTTTAAAGAGGCCATTCCATAATCTGCACTATCTTGAGACTGCCTTCTATTTCTAATCAATGGAGTCTCTTCTTTTGGAGAAGCAGTTGCTTTTGGAAATTTATGCGCCTCATGTTCTGGATCTAAGGCATCTTTAATCAAGCTCCATAATGCAAATGTATCAACTGGGACCTTTTCTGGCCCATGTAGCTCATAATAGAGCTTTAAATCTTCTTCAACCTTAGCCCATGTCTCAAGATTCAGCGTTCTTTCTTCTGAAAACAATGGGGAACATTCTTTTATACAAAATGCAAAAAACAAGCTACTTGGTGAGGGGAAACTCTACTCCTTTCAGAGAAAGTATATACTGAATAATTCCTATAAAGAGTCTTCTTTCTTTAGACTCAGTATGGCCCATGACTTCTCAAAATCTCAAGTTATGTTACTTTCCACCTATCCTCACCCTGTCTTCCTTACAGGGGGGTCTGCAGAACCCTGGGTGGAGTCCTAGCTGTCCTGAGACAACAAGGGGGCTTACCTGCAGGTCCCTGTTTGGATGCCAAATGCTGGGGTCCAGCCACGGGGGTAAATTCAGGGGTCCCACAGGAAGAGATGAAGTCGGCACAAAACGAGTGAGAGAGCCAAATTCTTTTTAGCATTAACTGCCAGGCATTTCTGCCAACGGCTACTATAGCTTTAGTTTTTCTAGGCAACGGTTGGTACATTTCTATAAGCTATAAATCAGGGGGTAAGTCATTCTAAGTAAAGTTATACAATAACTTGAAAACAGCAACAACGGTTTTTGGGCAAGCTTCTAAAAGGTCAGCATTGATTAATAACTCTACCTTACCTAATGGCCCATTGTCTAGTCAAATTTTATTTGTCTACTATATTCATATACTAGTTAAATCCTAACTTTATTTTTCTCAGAGTGTTCCACCACCTGCAGGTCAGGTATGCAAGAGGAAAGGAAAGTTTTTCTATTCTATTATATGAAAAGGCTAGGGAGGTAAAGTGATGGATTAGGTGAAGGCTGAAAGGTGCTTTTGTGTATAGTTACTGTTTCCTACCTATTCATAAGTCACAATCTATTTTTCTCTAATATGATTTATAGGAGGGAATTTTCCTATGGACTTAGCCCTTTCTGGGTGATATCATAGCTAGCCTCCTATGTCAATGGGCCCAGGCAAGGGGGTTTATAGGCTTTTCTGTGGAACTCACACCCTCTGTCTCATTTCCAGAGAAATTACTACAAATCTGCAGGGAAAGCACGGTGCTGTTATCCCTGTGCCATAAATGATAGCACACACTCCCAGAAAAGGGGGGATATAAAACCAATTAATCCACAAAGTTAAAGGGGGAAGTATCATTGTGCCTCTTCTTTGCTGTGACTGTGTCAACCAGCAATTGTTGATCTTCTTTGCTGTGACTGTGTCAACCAGCAGCTGTTGATCGGTTCCCGACACCTAGTCCCTAAAACAGAGCTCCTTAAACCTTTGTAAATTTCTAAGTGATAAGAGCACCTGGAGCATCTTTTGCTTTAATGTGGTGACTCTGGGTGGAGTCCTGGATGGCTGCTGGGTAGGAATTTGGAACTTTTAGCTCCACACATTAACCTATAGAGAAGAGAAGAGGGATAGGGGGTCCAAAAATGGAGTTAACAACCGATCGTGCTTATGTGAGGAAGTCTCCATAAAAATCCCAATGGTATAGGATTTGGAGGTCTTCCAGGTTGCTGAATGCGTCCACATGCCAGGAAGATGCTGCGCCCCCAACTCTACAGAAACAGAAAACTCTGTACTTGCCATCTTCCTAAATTTTGTCTTATGTATATCTTTTTCTGGCTGTTCATCTGTGTCCTTTATCATATCCACTATTTTTTTTTATTAATTTTAATGAGGCGACATTAATAAATCAGGGTACATATGTTCAAAGAAAACATCTCCAGGTTATCTTATCATTCAATTATGTTGCATACCCATCACCCAAAGTCAAATTGTCTTCTGTCACCTTCTGTCTGGTTTTCTTTGTGCCCCTCCTCTCCCTCCTTTCTCTCCCTCTTCTCCCTCCCCCCACCCCGTAACCACCACTCTCTTGTCCATGTCTCATATCCACTATTATATAATAAACTGGTCAAAATAAGTAAGTGTTTTCCTGGGTTCTGTTTGCCGCTTGAGCAAATTATTTGAACCAGTGAAGAGAATTGTGGGAACCTTTGATCTGTTGCCATGTTAGACAGAAGTGGTGGGTAACCTGAGGACCTAGTAGTTGTGATTGGAATCCAAAGTGGGATGCAGTCTTGTGAGAAGAAGCCCTTAGCCTGTGGAATCTAATGCTATCTTCCAGAAGACACGTCACCCAGCTGTGCCACAGAGAATTGCTTGGTAAGAAAACTCTCTCACATTATCTGGTGTCAGAGGTGTTTTGAGCGGGGTAGTGAGAGCTTAGGATAAACACAGGAGAAGACAGGGATTTATTTTTTTAAGGGAATTTTTTAAATCAGAATTTTATAAAAAAAACTTCTAAAAATATGAGAGCACATAGAGTTCTTCTAATAGATTTCTTAATGTTGGTGTTAAAAATAGACATTTGAAAATGATCTCTAAGGTAGATAACTTTACTCAGTATAGTAGAAACTGGCAGTAAGAGTCTAGTTTTAAATAGTCCTTTGAGACATTTTCAAAGTACATTTCATTCCTCTTCTGATGGTTGCAAAACCCCCACACTTTATAGGAAAACTCACAACAGAAAAAAGAATTTTCCTGCACTTACATCTCTACTGCATTTTTGCAGGTAAACATTAGAATGAATGCAACTAAAATATGATGCGTCGTGGATTGGGGTGGCCTGCTCCAGATCCTCAGCGTCACACGCACTTTCATAGCCACACCAGCCTGCTCTGGGCCGGTCATCTCACCTTCTGAGGGCTGACAATGTTGGAAAGAAGAGAGTTTTAGTGGGTATTCAGAAGAGCAACAGAAAGTTTATCTCCTTTTAAACGTGTGTTTGTAATGAATTACACTTTTAATGTTTTATGTTTAAATCATATGTTGTGATGATTTTCATAACATTTGTCCCTTTTATAAAAATAATTAATAAAAGTTTAAAGTAATCAAAATATAAGATATGTCAAAATACCATTTTTCTTAAAATATGTCTATCATGTACAAAAATTAAAAAACTGAAATAAACAAAAATGAAAAGAAAATCTATAAATTTATCATGCAGAGATAAACACTCAACTGTCTTTCCATGTATCCTCTCTATATTTATACATGACTATTTCTGCTTATTTGTTATAATAAATATGAAAGAATGTGTATTATCATGAAGTCCATATTTTATATTTACACTATTGGAATTCTGCACCATGATCTGGTCTTTGGTGACACCAGTGTAATGATTATATCACATGCCATGTTTGAGCATCTATTACAGTTCCTTTCGTGTCAAAACTCTTTAATTCTACGTGTTCACTGGTATTATAACCATCAACTCAATTGCAAAGGAAATGTTTGTACTGGTGTGGCTTTTGAATTTGTAAGAAAATTTACGACTGACTTAAAATAGTTTCATAGCATTAAAGAAGCAAACTCATTTAGTTTTAACTGAATTAAATAAAGCAAAAAATTCAGCAGGTTTTCAAAAACTCTGGTGAGAATAAATAAAATGAGGTTTTAAATTTGGTCCAAAAGCATGGAATATTATTATAATTTATTTAGGTTATTAACAATAGTTTAAAATAATAATAGTATTGTATTATTTAATAGCACATATTATATGAATCATATACTATCTAATACACTTAATACTAATATAACTGATATTTATAAATATTCTGGACACTTGCTATAAACTCTTTTTGTATTGACAATCATTATGTCCTTCAGAATCTAAATTCTTCTAGACTCAGTTCTGAAAAAATGCATAAAGGAGACTAAAATTGACTATGACTGTATAAGGCACACAGTTGTAGCTTGATTTACTGGAGAACTTACTATCTACCCAAATCTGACTATTATATAGGGTTTCTAATTGTATCTATATGAAAATAGCACTCTCCTCTCTTTTAAATAAATACATGATGTTTTGTTATTATAATTAAACAAAGGCAAGTAAGTTCATCACTATTTTATGTGAGAAGAAACAAAACATTAGTTAATTTTTTCTAGATAGCATAAAAGCATTTGACAGACACCAGCACCAACCACATAAACTTCTGACTTCAGAATAATAGCAAAAGCAAGATAGTAATGATCAAAACTGAGGGGAATAAACATAAAACAGGGCTTCCCAAATGGTTTTCACTTTTAATGTTATTATACAAATTAGTGTTTTCTATAATTATTTGAGACATTTTGTTGTTTAAATATTTAGCAATAAACTTACTTTAATGTGTTTTTATTAAATAATTTCATTAGATATGCTTATAATTATTTAAATTTTTAAAATAATTGAACAACTGGCCTATAAAGCAATGAACAAAAGGAAATGCTTCCCTTCTGGACTGTCCTTGTGCTTCAGGGAGGCATGCTGAGATTTCCAGCTCCCAGGAGCAAATCAAAGCAGTGTCCCTGGAATCAGGCATGCCCGAGACAAATGACTGAAAAGAATGACCACAATTAGGCATTTTCTAATAGGTACTGACTGTGCAATTGTCATGCCTTCTTATTAGAAAACTCCTAGTTCTAAGAGGAGTATAATCATGACGTTCTCAGAAATACTTGTACAATTTGAAATGTCTCCAAAGCCAATCACACATATGTCAACATGCCTGATAAAATTTTATGGGCCCATTAGAAGACTTTTGCCTTATCTCTTTACAAATATATCTATTGTAAGATATGTGATGGATAAATCTTTTTATTTCTTTAAAAACCTGACAATAATTTCAAATAAAATCATGCAGCTTTGTAAAATTAACCTATTTTATAGCTTGGTTTGTAACCATTGTCCTGACAGCAAATGGAAATTTGACTGAATATCTCACTTGGTATACATCTGGGTATCATAGAGGCTCAGAAAGCAAGAAGTTTTTAAATGTTCTACACTTGGAATCCTGGAAAGTGGAGAATATGGATTAATTTCCAAATGCAATGATGGCTTTTATTTTTCAGGTTTAAGCAACAGGTAGTTTTGCTGTAAGGAAAGGATGGCTGGCAGCTGTGGCAGCCCTGTTCAGAGTTTTAAGCCTCCTGCTTGAGCAGGACTGCTTTTCTACCCTCGACACTGCTGTGCAGTCTATTTCCAATAGTTTCTGGATGTGCAGATGAGATAACGATAAAGGATTGGGCTGAAACAGCATAGAAGATTTAGTACTGACCCTTAACCACCTCTTGCATGAGCAAGCTATTGAGTTACGCTTCACTTCCTTTTTCTGTTTTCTTTGTTTTTGGTTATTTGAGCAGTCTAGAGAGAGGCTAGTTCCAGAACTGGTTAATTCATCAGATCCACAATCTCCTCTGGGATGCTATTCTTCTCAGCTCTCCTATTGAGTGTTTACTTATCTACAAGCAGGTCCTCTCGGGCACAGACTGCTTTGCAGTTTCCAACACTGCTGCCAGTGATCACATCGTCCCGATGTCTCCATCTCAGGAGCGAAGACTTTTTCATGAACCTTCACAGCAGAGGGTCACTCACATCCCATTAATAAGAACTGGGCAACCTGCTCCAATTGGTTCCACCTCATTAGACTCATCTCTGTGCTAGAAACAGGGTTTCTCCTAGAAGAGGAGTTATTGCCTTAAACAAATGGGGTTCTCTTAGCAAGTAAGTTGATTGGCAGTAAGAGTGACTGACTTGCTCTTGACACAATGCTTCTTGTTCCTTTCCTGGGCTGAGCTAAACTTTACTGGGAACATCCAACTCCTGATTTTATGGTGACAGATCTTCTTTCTAGCCTCAGATGGGCAGCCTAACCATCTTTTGGGAATCTTTCTATTTCCCTCAGTTGAGTTACTCCAATGCCATGACAGTCTCCCCCACATGGCATGCTCTTTGCTGGATATTAAGAAATGTTAAAATGTTACATTCTATCCAATTTCCTGGGAACAATTTTACTAGCCAACCCTGACAACATATTAGAACAAACACAATATAATTTGGCATCCACAACAACAAGTTCCATGAAAAAAAAGAAGAAAACTAAGCATAATTGGTTATTTCAAGATAATTCTGTATTGTTCCTTCTCTTATTTTCTTGTAATAGAAAATACAGAAATAATAGATGTGCCAATGACCAGGCACCAAAGGCTTTACTTATTGAAAAAAACCTTAAAATTGCAAAAGTTATGAATAAGAACGGGGTATTTTTCTAAGTATTAAAAAGAGACCACCAATTTGGGGTTTTAGCAGAAACATATTTGACTCATCCTTTGGAACACTATCATTCTACGACAGCATCATTTGAGACTTTTTCCTGCACTGACCCAATAAAGCTCTTTCATACTTTCCTCCTGCTATTTAAATTCCTATTTCTCCCACACACTCTCATTATCAATCTTATCTTATCCTTAAGAAAATAAAAGACAGACTTGAATTCTTTTAAACTTTTCACCCAAGTTTTCATGTCTATTTTTATTACTTAAGAAATATGTGAATACATATTTATAGTCCCTGACCAGTTGGCTCAGTGGTAGAGCATCAGCCTGGCATATGGACATTCCGGCTTCAATTCCCAGTCAGGGCACACGGGAGAAGTGACCTTCTGCTTCTCCACCCCTCAACCTCACCCACCTCTCTTCTCCTCCTGGAGCCATAGTTTGAATGGTTCAAGCAAAGTTGGCCCTGGGCACTGAGAATGGCTCCTTGGCCTTTGCCTAAGGTGCTAAAATAGCTCATTTGCCAAGCAACAGAGTTGCAGCCCAGCTGGGCAGAGCATCGCCTGGTAGGGACTTGCCAGATGGATCCTGGTTGGGGCACATGTGAGAGTCTGTCTCTGCCTCCCCACCTCTCAATAAAAAAAAATATACATATTTATAAAGGTTTCACAGAATAAGTAAGAACATAGTAAAATACAGTATGTTTACCCCACTGGCAGAAATGCCTTTCTATGCTTATTCCTCAGTAATTGGACCCCCACATTTTTATTAGTCATAAAGCTACCCAAAATAGAGACTTTATTTTCCAGATTCCTGGACAGCTGAGAGTGGCCAAGTACATAAGTTCTGGCCAAGAGATTTAAGTG
Source organism: Rhynchonycteris naso (assembly GCA_037038555.1). Classification (NCBI taxonomy): domain Eukaryota; kingdom Metazoa; phylum Chordata; class Mammalia; order Chiroptera; family Emballonuridae; genus Rhynchonycteris; species Rhynchonycteris naso. The sequence continues at coordinate 194,097,260 of CM072999.1, read as the reverse complement.
GAAGTTTTTCTGTGCAACCTCTCGGAGGTTATCAGAGTAGAGACGTCTTTCATCATTTTTTTCTTCTTTTTGTTGTCTAGCATGTAGATGTGGTGGCTGGAGTTGAAGCAGCCATCCTGGGACAGGAGGTGAATTTGAGAGGGAAGAGTATGTGCATCCTGGAGCAAAGAGACTAAAGGACCCCGAGTTCAATGCCACTGAGTTCACTGTAACAGCCCTGGCTGCCTACCCGTAATGTTTTGTAAGAGAAAAATAAACTTCTGTGTTATTTAAGCTGCTGTTTTTTGCATTTTCCTTCTTGTATCTGAATGATATTTCAAAACTACTCTATTCAGTAATGACCTTCACCCTTGGTCCTGTTTTCAGAGGTAAAACTGTCAACAGTTTGGTGTTTACTTTACCTTCTTATTTTTTTCTATGAATTCAGTATAACTTTTTTCTAAAATTGACTCATTCTTTGTCTTCTTTTACTTTTATTTATGAAGCATGAGTTTCTCTTTTTATATCCAAGTGTAAGTCTCCTATCTATCTGTGTCCCTTCCCTTCCCACCCCTGTGCATGACATTTAGCAACGGTATCTCAGCCTGGTTGGCTGCACTTTGAATCATCTATAATTCTGCCAAGTTACATACCACTTGGAATCAAATTATATAAATAAAGATACTCTATGACTTGCCTCTTTGGACTTTGTCTTCAAAATAGTGCCCTGGGAAAATGGAATTTTCAGTAGAATCTCTGTGTCTTCAATTCACTGAATACACATGAACTTTTGTCAAAATTCTCTTTTAAAATAAAATGAGACTTTTTCAAATAACAATGTTAGCATTAATCATATCAGAAACATTTTATTTTCTGAACTTTTGACGGTTTATTTTATAAAAAGAGAAAATTTTACAACATTATTCATGAATATTATTAAGAAGATCACTATCCTGATTTATGTTTCTTGGATCACATACCAAGTTGAGAGAAAGAAAATCAAGATAAAAGAACTGCATTGGTTTTAGTTTTGTAAATAAGTATATAAAATGTGGACAATGTTCAAATTGATGATTATCTTTCAACAGAATAACAAACATATTTAGTACCATATAATCAGGTACAATTTTATCTATCCATCCAACATATATATTGGCCATCCATTCTTTTAGTTACTTATTAATTTATATTCTCAAAATTGATCCCTATCTGACCTGTGGTGGCGCAGTGGATGGAGCGTCAACCTAGAGTGCTGAGGTTGCCCGTTCGAGACCTTGGGTTTGCCTGGTCAAGGCACATATGAGAGGCAACTACCGCGAGTTGATGCTTTCTTCTCCTCTCTGCTTCTCTCTCTCTCTCAAATCCATAAATAAAATCTTTAAAAAAAATTGATCCCTATTAAACCATACACTGTGTTGCCTAAAATGTGTATGCCAATAACAATGAGAAAGAATTATGCAAGCCCATTGAGGCACATAATGAAGAGCAATTTGCCTAGCAACCGAGGAGAATATGCTAAATTCTGTATTTCTTAACACCCTGTTTTTCATTTCATACCCATTAGCCATGGTAGATAAACAAAGAAGAAAACAAAATCTTCCATAGTCCTACTAGATGGAAATAAAAACCATTAATGTTTTAGAGTATATACTTTTGGGGATTTTTTCCCCATGTGTATGTACTTTAGTGGCATCATTACATACACACTGATTTGATAAATTATATTATAAAATAATGCTTTAAAAAATAGGGTTTCTGGCCTGACCTGTGGTGGCGCAGTGGATAAAGCGTCGACCTGGGAACACTGAGGTTGCCAGTTCAAAACCCTGCACTGGTCTGGTCAAGGCACATATGGGAGTTGATGCTTCCAGCTCCTCCCTCCTTTCTCTCTTTCTCTCTCTCTCTCTCTCTCTCTCTCTCTCACTCTGTGTCTCCTCTCTAAAATGGATTAAATAAATAAATAAATAAATAAATAAATAAATAAAAATAGGGTTTCCAAAATAAAATGAAAGAGAAAGTACATTACAATTATATTTTAGGTGAAAGTTTTAAATTACTGTCAAGTTTGTTCAAAAAGAGGACATCAGTTCACAGAGCGACTACTCTGAGCATTAAAATAACATTGTTTTAAGAAGACTTTACTTCATATAAGTGAAATCACATGGTACTTGTCTTTCTCTCACTGGCTTATTTTACTTAGCATAATGCTCTCCAGGTCTATCCATGCTGTCACGGGGGGGGGGGGTAGAATTTTCTTCTTTTTTATGGTCACATAGTATTCCACTGTATAAATGTACCTCAAGTTTTTAATACACTCATTACTGATGGGCACTTGGGCTGTTTCCAGATTTTGGCTACTGTAAATAACTCTGCAATGAGCATAGTGGTACATATATTCTTTAGAATTAGTGTTTTGAGATTCTTAAGATATATTTTAAGAAGTGGGATGGCTGGGTCAAAAGGCAGTTCCATTTTTAATTTTCTGAGGTAGCTCCATAAGGACCTTCCTCAGTGGCTGCACCAGTCTGCATTCCCACCAACAAGGCACACAGTTCCATTTTCTTCACGTCCTCACCAACACCTGTTGTATGTTGATTTGTTCATTGTAGCCATTCTCACAGGTGTGAGCTGGTAGCTCATTGTGGTTTTAATTTACATTTTTCTGATGATTAGAGATGAGCATCCTTTCACATGCCTATTGGCCATCTGTATGTACTCTTTAGGTAAGTGTCTATTTGTCCTTTGTCCATTTCTTCTTCTTTCTTTCTTTTTTTTTTACAGGGACAGAGAGAGAGAGTCAGAGAGAGGGATAGACAGGGACAGACAGACAGGAACGGAGAGAGGTGAGAAGCATCAATCATTAGTTTTTCGTTGCCGTCTCAACACCTTAGTTGTTCATTGATTGCTTTCTCACATGTGCCTTGACCGCGGGCCTTCAGCAGACCGAGTAACCCCTTGCTCGAGCCAGTGACCTTGGGTCCAAGCTGGTGAGCTTTTCACTCAAGCCAGATGAACCCGCTCTCAAGCTGACAACCTTGGGGTCTTGAACCTGGGTCCTCTGCATCCTAGTCCAACGCTCTATCCACTGCGCCACAACCTGGTCAGGCCTTTGTCCATTTCTTAATTGGATTGTTTGGTTATTTTGATGTTGTTTCATAAGTTCGTAATAAATTTTGAATATTAATCCTTTATTGGATGTATAATTGGTGAACATGTTCTCTCATTCAGTGGGTGTTTTTCTCATTTTGTTGATGGTTTCCTTTGCTGTGCAAAAACTTTTTAGTTTTATGTAGTTCATTTGTTTATTTTTTCTTTTTTTCCTTTGCTATGAATAATGTCTAAGATTTTACAGCCTACATTTTCTCCTAGAATTTTTAATGTTTTAAATTAATATGTAAGCCTTTAATCTATTTAAGTTTATTCTTGTGTATGGTGTAAAAAGGTGGTTTAGTTTTATATTTTGCATGTATCTGTTTTCTCAACACTGTTTATTGAATAGACTGTCTTTATCTTACTGTATATTTTTGCCTCCTTCATCATAGATTAATTGATCATATAGGCATGGTTTTATTTCAGGGTTATTTATTCTGTTCCATTGATCTATGTGTGTTTTTGTGCTAGTACCATGCTATTTTGATTACTATAGCCTTGTAGTATAGTTTGATATTAAGTAGTATGATATTTACAATTTTGTTCTTCTATCTCAAGATTTCTGTAGCTATTTGAGATCTTTGTAGTTCCATATAAATTTAAGAATTATTTGTTTTAATTCTGTGAAAAAAGTGCCATTGGTATTTTGATAGAAATTGTATTACAACTATAATTTGCTTTGGATAATATGGACATTTTAATAATGTTGATTTTTCCTGTCTATGAGCATGGTTCGTGTGTTCATTCCTTTGTACCTTCTTTAATTTTTTTTCTTCAATGTTATAATTTTCTGAGAATAGATCTTTTATCTTCTTGGTAAATTTTTATTCTTAGGTTGTTATTTTTTTAATTCAATTGTAAATAAAAATTTTAAAAAAATTTTATTTCTAATTGTTTGTTATTGGTGTATAAAAATGCCATTGGTTTCTGAATATAAATTTTGTATCCTGCAACATTACTGTATTCGTTTATCAATTCTAATAGATTGTTTTAGGGGGGTAGGGTCTTTTTTTTCTTTTATCAAGTGAGGCAAGGAGGCAGAGAGACAGACTCCTGTATGTGCCCTGACCGGGATCCACCCAGCAACTCCCATCTAGGGCTGATGTTCTGCCCATCTGGGGCTCCTGCTCTTTTGTGCGGCACTTGAGCACCTGAGGTGAGGCCATGGAGCCATACTTAGCACCTGAGACCAACTTTCTCAATCAAGCCATGGTTGCAGGAGGGGATGGGAAGGGGGAAAGGGGAAAAAGAGGGGTGGTGAAACAGATGGTCACTTATCCTGTGTGCCCTGACTGAGAATTGAACCTGGGACTTTCACATGCCAGGCAAATGCTCTACTGCTGAGCCAATCAGACAGAGCCTTTTGGTAGAATCTTTAGGATTCTTTCTGTTTGGTATCATGTTGTCTGCAAATAAAGACAGTTTTATTTCTTCTTTTCCACTTTGTATGACTTTCATTTTTTTTTCTTGTTTTATTGCTGTGGCTAAGACCTACAATACTATGATAAATAAGATGGTGAAAATGGACATCCCTTCCTTGTCTTGTTTCTTAGGGAAAACACTTCCAGTTTTTCTCTGTTGAGTTTTATGGTAGCTGTGAGTTTGTCACATTGGCCTTTATTACGTTGAGGTATATTCCTTCTATTCTCACTTTGCTGATAGTTTTTATTATAAATAGGTATCAGTAATATTATTTTATTTAAAAACAATCTAATGAAAATACAACAAAATATTAACATCTACTAGTTTTGTGATAAGAACCTTATACTTGTATTATGTACATAATAAAGCAAATCTATTTAAATTATAAACACTAGTAACAGAAAAATAAATTAAATGTTAGCATAACGTTGTTTTATGGTGAAGGAAATAATAATATAGGTGAAAGCTAAAAGAGAGGCAAAATTGAGAAAAGGAGTAAAAATCAAAGCAGGGTTGGAGGTCAATGAAGAGGAAGAGGAAGTCAAGAACAAAATTAAATGAGCAAAAAAGAGGAAGTAATTGTACTTAGTGCTAAGAGAGAAGAAATTAAAGTATTAAAAGTTAATGAGACAAGAGATGGATTAAATACCAACATTATTTTTATGATCTTGGTTAAGTAATGGAAGGCAGGGACAAACCAACAATGACAGATGGAGAGTAAGTAGCTGGTGAACACCTGTATCATTCAGAGATCTAGATTTGTACCAAGGATTGCTGTGAACTAAGCACATGCTGAAAAATGCTTTTGGAGGGAGCTGAATACTAATGAGCCAAGCTTAAACTGATATTAATCTTGCAGGTTGGTTCAGCTTGCAAGGTTGGTGGAATGGACAACTGACAAGTATCTCCCCGGTTTAACAGTTTCTTATGGTAAAGCTCTTCCATATACTTTGATCAACAAGTGAGATATGTGCACGGCCCTATAGCAGCTACTTCACAGTTGTTTCCTTTCATAATGAATGTTCTGAGTCAGTTATTGAGAGTTTTTAGAAATAAATAAAATCAGGTTGAAATAATTCATACATGACCAAGTACCTTCTCTCATATCCTGTACCTAACACAGTTGTAATCTCCAAAGGGATCTCCACAAGAGTACAGAAAGAATAAATTTTGATTTAATGACTTAAAATTTAAAACCAAAGATAAGATGTGATTCTTTTAAGAAAAATCAAATTAGGGTAACATTTTTACCTTAGAATAAACTCTAATATCAATGATAAATGCCTTTAAAGAAATCTTGTAGTGAAAACCTGGTCAGTTCATTCAAATGGAGCACTTGCTGAAAATAATCTTTGATGCACTTTATTTTTTCTCTAGTGTGTGCACTCAAAACCTTGGAATTCATCTGTGAGGAGAACTGTAGAGTCTTCTTCCAAATATAGAAACAAAGAAAACTGGGCCTGAAAGTTTTTAAGTAATTTACTTGTGAAAAATTTAAGATCAAAATAATTCTTAAGATTTCTCTAGAATCAAAATAATTCTTCCTCAGATTCCTCTAGGTAGATAGTACTCACATGTTTGGCTACATTTATCACAGCAGTGAACTTAACTTTTAGGTTATATCGTCATGAAGTGTGTGCTGTAGGATTGCATATGAAATTTCATCCCTGAGAGTTAATGCTCATCCTAAAGTCCTCCAGGACGCAATACACTGATCCAAGATCCTGAATGTTAGAATTGGTCAGCTCAGCATTCACACATAAGCCCATCCCTGTAGTCATCCATTTAAAAAGATACCCCAAAATTCTGAAATATTGGGACTGTTACATAGTAAGTGGTTTAGGTATTTCATTTTAGCTATTTAATTATTCCTGACACCAAACTCCCAAATTACTATTGCAGATGTGAGTTTTTAGTCATCTTATTCATTTATGTATCAAATCAACGTACATTTATTAATGAGCTTCCCTGTGCTGGACATTTCCCTCTGTGTTAGAGAGTGCAGAGGTGCGCACGGCTTCCTGCCCTTGGTGAACAAGAGACACAGACATACCTGCTCATACATCATTACTTGCATGCCTGCATGACTGAACTTCAGCATGGAGGACTGCAGGAAGAGTGAATGAAGGAGCTATACAAGCTGAGAGCCTTTTCTTTTTCTTTCTTATCCTTGGTGTACCTATGTAGCCTTGACATGATTGTCAAAATGAAAAGAAGAAAAAATTATGAAGTTGTATAGATAAGAAGTGTACAATATTGAACAGGAAATAGGATGCCTTTCCCAGTGGGAAAATCCATTTCAGGTTTGAAATTGATCTGGTGGTTCCTCTTCCTGTCAAAAGCCAGAGCTAGAAGGAAGGCCAATCCTGGTAAGTGAGTGATGGATGGCAGGCATTATGTAGATCATAGTAAAGGAAATAACCTTCTTAGTGATATGAGCTCTCTGTTCTTAGAAAAAATTGGAAAAGTAGCAGACTGAGTGTTTCTGCCTATGCCCCTATGCAAGAAAGGTGTGGGTGTCCTGATATAAGATATTATCATTCCAGTTCCAGTTTGGAGCATGGAGAGGGTGGAGGCCTGGGACATGACTCAGAACACAAAGGTAGAAAATGTTCAGAAAAAGCAAATCAAAGGTGGATCTTAGTTACACCAGGCTTAGTGTTTCCCCAACCTCTATGAAAGAAGGAAATTAACATGAGAACCTTAGTAGATATTATTTAGTTTGTTCATTGAATTGTTATAAAATATATATACCATCAAATGAAAATAAATCAAAGCCTTTCTTAGGGAAATAATAGTGATTAATCATCAAGCAGAATGCAAAGTCATAGATAGATGGAAAGAATGTGTTAGAATCATCGTATAAGTGTGAAACACCGTTTAGTTCAAGCCTGTGCCTGGCACTTATAAGTATAGAGAACAATATAGGTGTCCTGCCACGTCCTCTTTACCTGTATGCTCATTCTTCAGTTGCTGTGACTGTAAGCTGCTGTAGGCTCACAGTGGCACTTCTCCAGAAAATCAATGTTGGCCCAAAAGGAGCCACTGTGCTCATGTTAACACCCACCCTCCCATATACTGGATAGAGCCCACAGCCAGTGAATGATTGATACAAGGATTCAAAGAGCTTTGAATGATACAAGGATGCAAAGAGCTTTCAGTACATTGTAATTTAGAGCTTCTCTGGGATCAGACTGATGTTAGTTCATAGCTGAAACTCTATGCTTGGTTAGTTTTTCCCTTATGCTCCTTTGTTCGTTTCCCTGCCCTGAGAGTTCTTCCTCAATCACTTGAACAAGAATTTCTGTCTCAGACTCTACTTCTAGAGAAACTGACCTCAGACACCAGGAATCAGAAGTCACCCTAGGAAACAGAATCTAAGGCTAGCTTTCTGGTGCTGGTTCAACAGCTGGATTGAATAAAGACCTCAAAACTGATAGCTGGTGTCTTATTAATGGTATGTGGCAGCTGCAAATTTAACCAAGTAGGAGTTCCAGTTGCAGCTGCTAGAGATGAACAGAGTCACTGGTGTGTGATATCCAGCTGTTTGTTTGGCAAATGCATTCTTCTCAAAACCCATCAAAGGCAATTCTCATTGGTGTAGGATGAGAAACAACATAAGTTTCCTCCCTGGTGATGTTAATACTTTCTGTCAGAATAGAGTTAAAAGGGATCTGAACCATGTAGACTTTCTAAAGAACATTACATTTATGACAACATGTGAACTGAACATGATGAACAAGAAAATGTAAGCATTTTAGATGTCTTTGGTAAATGCATGTGTTCTGCAGGGTTGAAGAAAAATTCCACAGAGATGTTAGAACCTGTCATATCAGTAAAGTTATCAGTGATCCAGTTGTTTGGGCATGATAAAACATCTCTAAATACAAAACAACTTATTACATTTTTAATATCCTACCACTAAGGAAAAGACACATTTTGGGTTTGGAAGCAGATTATTCTGCATTGGGCAATACTACATCAACCTATTTTCTGGCTGACACAAAAGACTACTGGTTTTGTGTGGACAAGGATGGTGTGTGATCAGCTACCTTCTGGCCAACAGAACGATCAATGTCAGCATGGTCTTCTCCTCTTCCATGTCTATAGGACAAGTCTGCATGGTCCCCTCCAGGGCAGCAGGGAAGCACTCCTTTCTGTCTTTCTCCTGGTTATTCACCAGTCTTGGAGATGCTGTGGTCCATCCTGTCCCCTACCTGGACGAGTTGCCTGCCAATACTCTGGATGATTTCCCCTTGACACTCAGAATCTGTCACCCAGGTTTTGAGGATAAAGTAACTGCACTAGTTGCCATCTCTCTGCAGTTCATTGTCATGGTCTTTCTGCAAGTAGGCTGGCACACAGGTCTTTGTGGAAATTATAGTTGGGGCCATTTTGGAGGAAGCCAAACACCAGCAAGCCTGTCATGTGCTCATCCTGAAGATCTGACCCATTGCTGACCCTAGAATCCATGGCACTCACAGCTAGACTGCCTTCCAGCTCACAGGTATCGAAGTCAGCTGCCAGGAGGGCTGGGCTGGTGGGGGCACTGTGCCCCTCAAGCAGGGGATTTCTGAGCTTGGAGCTCCTCGCAGACCCCTAGGAGGAAAACATCAACTCATTGTTCCACTTAGTTGCTTCTTTTTTATTTTAAGTTGTGCACACATAGATTGTTTCTCATAGGTACCCTGGCCAGGGATTGAGCCCACAACCTCAGTGGGCTGGGATAGTGCTCTATCCACTGAGCCCCTTAGCCAGTGAAGGAACTGTGACCTTTTGACGTATCCTCATCATTGTGGTTTTTTGGAACAGTTATTTATGGCACTTTAAGACACTTCAAGCTCATCTTATTATTTTCCATCAGCCATAAAATCAGCCATTGCTTCAAGAATCCCTCATTACCTTTAATAAAACTTGACTACAGTTTGTCCCCCTGCACAAAAATTAATTTACAATGAATAAAGACCTAAATATAAGATCTGAAGCAATAAATTACATAGAAGAAAGCATATGTACTAGACTTATGAACCCTGGCTGTAGAGAACATTTTATGAATTTAACCCCAAAGGCAAAGGAAGTAAAGGCAAAAATAAAAAAATGGGATTATATTAAACTAAAAAGTTTCTGCACAAAAAGACACTGACAACAAAACAAAAAGGCAACCAACCAAATAAGAGATGCTATTTGCAAACAACAGCTCCAATAAGGGGCTAATATCCAAAATATATAAAGAACTCACAAAGCTTAGCAACAAACAAGCAAACAATCCAATTAAAAAAATAGGGAGAGGACATGAACAGACACTTCTCCCAGGAAGAAATACAAATGGCCAACAGACATATGAAAAGATGCTCATCTTCATTAGTTATTAGAGAAATGCAAGTCAAAACTACAATGAGATACCACCTCACACCTGTTAGATTAGCTATTATCAACAAGACAGGTAATAACAGTGCTGGAAAGTAACCCTCATTCACTGCTGGTGGAAATGTAAAGTGGTACAGACATTATAGAAAAATATGGTGATTCTTCAAAAACTGAGAATAGAATTACCATATGACCCCCAGTGCCTCTATTGCATATCTATGCAAAAGTCTCATAAACATTGCTACTTAAAGACACATGCAGCCCCATGTTCATCGCAGCATTATTGACAGTGGCCAATACATAGATAGAACCAAAGTGTCGCTTGATAGATGATTGGATAAAGAAGATTTGGTACATATATAAAATGGAATACTACTAAGCCATAAGAAATGACGACATATTGCCAGTGGTGGGATTCAGCTGGTTTGCAACTGTTGGGCAGAAGCAATACCTAATTTTTTGTTGAGTTTGGTGAACCAGTTGTTAAAATGGCACTTGTAATCAGGGTTCTTTCTAACATGGGTGCCTAAGCAGCTGCCCAATATCGAAATTACAAATTTACATTTCTTATTATTTTTTAACATTTATCTATGCAACAGCATATTTTAAGCTCCTGTAGTAATGTTCATTCTATTCATAGGTGAAAAAAAAATGACGAAACTATGCTTGGAATATTTACTTATTCATTTCATTAAACTCATTATACCGTTGGTGAAATGCTAAGTTTTAATTCTCTCAGGTTTCTTACTTCAGTAAACAAACATATGACGTAAAGAGAAAAAATGCCAAACTACCAGAGGGTGAAAAGCTGTCATTTGTTTTAGCTTTGTGTTATGCCCAAAATGCTCCCCAGATATGAGTGTGCTAGTGTTCCCTGAACAGTGAAACCAATAGAAAGGTAGGACACAATGTATCAATTGAAATATAGATTTCAAGGATTATTTTATTGCCCATTCCAGAAGCCATGAAAGAATGCTCACAACTTTCCCATAACAAACAGGTTTTCTTATATATTTTTGTTTTTTACAGTTTTTATTAATTTTAATTTATTGTGTTTACATGGATTCAAGTGTCCCACTGAATATAACACCCTCACTTCCACCCCAGAGTCCCTTCTCCCTAACTCCCTCCCCCACTCCTCTGGAATTCACTGTCCTGTTATCTGTAACTCTGTGTTATGTATGTATACTTTCACTAATCCCTTCACTTTCTCTGATCTCATGCCCTCATCCCCTTTCCCTCTGACAGCTGTCCCTTTGGTCCCTGTGACCCTGCCTCTGCCTCTATTTCATTTCTCAGTTCACTTTGTTCACTAAATTCCACATATAAGTGAGATCATATGATATTGTCTTTCTCTGCCTGTCTTATTTCACTTAGCATAATAATCTCCAGGTTTATCCATGCTGTCGCAAAAGGTAAGATTTCCTTCTTTTTCATGGCCGTGTAGTATTCCATTGTGTACATGTACCACAGCTTTTTAATCCACTCATCCGCTGATAGACACTTGAACTGTTTCCAAATCTTGGCTATTGTAAACAATGTTGCAATAAACATGGGGGTGCATATCTTCTTTGGAATCCGTGATTTGGTATTCTTAGGATATATTCCTAAAAGTGAGATAGCTGGGTCAAAAGACAGGTTCATTTTTAATTTTTTGAAGAAACTCCATACTGTTCTCCACAGTGGCTGCACAAGTCTGTATTCCCAAAAACAGTGCAAAAAGGTTCCCTTTTCTCCACATCCTCTCCAGCACATTGTGTGTTGATTTGTTGATGAGCGCCATTCTGACAGCTGTGAGGTGATATTTCAATGTGGTTTTAATTTGCATTTCTCTGATGATAAATGATGTTGAACAATTTTTCATATGTCTATTGGCTGTCTGTATTTCTTCTTTGAAGAAGTGTCTATTCAGTTTTTACCATTTTTTAATTGGATTGTTTATTTTCCTGGTGTTGAGTTTTAGAAGTTCTTTATAAATTTTGGTTATTAACCCCTTACCATATGTATTGGCAAATATGTTCTCCCATTGTGTGGGTTGTCTTTTTATTTTGCTCATGGTCTCTTTTGTTGTGCAAAAGCTTTTTAGTTTCATATAGTCCCATTTGTTCATTCTGTCCATTTTTTCACTTGCCTGTGGAGATAAATTGGCAAAAATATTGCTACGAGAAATAACAGAGAGTTTACTGCTTATGTTTTCTTTCTCTTCCTTCCTTCCTTCCTTCCTTGCTTCCTTCCTTCCTTCCTTCCTTCCTTCCTTCCTTCCTTCCTTCCCTCCTTTCTTTCTTTTATTTATTTATTTATTTATTTGTATTCTAAAGTGAGAAACAGGGAGACAGAGAGACAGATTCCTGCATGTGCCTGACTTGCATTCACCCACATACACACTAGAGGGTGATGCTTTGCTCATCTGGGCACTGCTCTGTTGCAAACAGGGCCATTTCAGAACCTGAGGCAAAGGCCACGGAGCCATCCTCAGTGCCTGGGCCAGCTATACTCCAATAGAGCTTTGGCTGTGGGAGAGGAAAAAAGAGATAAAGAGAAAGGAGAGGGGGAAGGCTGGAGAAGCAGATGGGCGCTTCTCCTGTGTGCCCTGGCTGGGAATCGAACCCTGGACTTCCACACTCCAGACCAATGCTCTACCACTGAACCAACAGGCCAGGACCTGCATATGTTTTTTCCCAAGATATTTATGGTTTAACAACTTACATTTAATTCTTTCATCCACGTTGACTTTTTTTGTGAATGGTGTAAGTTGGTGGTCTAGTTTTATTTATTTTTTTGCATGTAACTGTTCAATTTTTCCAACACCATTTATCAAAAAAACTGTCTTTACTCCATCATATACTCTTACCACCTTTGTCAATATCAATTAATCATACAGTCATGGGTTTATTTCTGGGTTCTTTGTTCTGTTTCATTAATCTGTATGCCTGTTCTTATAACAGTACCAAGCTGTTTTGATTACTATGGTCTTGTACTATACTTGATGTCAGGAAGTGTGATACCTCCCACTTTATTCTTCATTTTCAAGATTGCTGAGGCTATTTGTGTTCTCTTTTGGCTCCATGAATATTTTTGGAATATTTATCCATATCTGTGAAGTATGCCATTGGTATTTTAATAAGAATTGCACTGAATCTATAGATTGCTTTGGGTAATATAGACAATCTAATTATGTTTATTCTCCCTAACTATGAACATGCTATATACTTCCACTTGGTAGTATCTTCCTTGATTTCTTTTTTTAATGTTTTATAATTTTCTGACTATCAGTCTTTTACCTCCTTGGTTAAATTCACTCCTAGGTACTCTTTTGTTGTTGCAATAGAGAAGGGGAATATTTCCTTCATTTTTTCTTTCAGACACTTTCTTATTGGTGTATAAAAATGACACTGATTTCTGAATATTAATTTTACATCCTGCCACCTTGCTGAATTCATTTATCAGGTCTAGCAGTTTTCTGACTGAGACTTTAGGGTTTTCTTTTTCTTTTTTTTTTTTTTTTTCAGGGACAGAGAAAGAGTCAGAGAGAGGGATAGATAGGGGCAGAGAGACAAGAATGGAGAGAGATGAGAAGCATCAGTCATCAGTTTTCTGTTGCGACACCTTAGTTGTTCATTGATTGCTTTCTCATATGTGCCTTGACCACAGGCCTTCAGCAGACCAAGTAACCCCTTGCTTGAGCCAGTGAGCTTGGGTCCAAGCTGGTGAGCTTGGGGTCTCAAACCTGGGTCCTCTGCATCCCAGTCCTATGCTCTATCCACTGCACCACTGCCTGGTAAGGAACGACTTTAGGGTTTTCTATGTATAGTATCATGTCATCAGCAAATAATGATAGTTTTACTTCTCTTCCAATTTAAATGCCTTTTTTTTTTCTTGTCTGATTGCTATGGATAGTACTTCCAGAATTATGTTGAATAAGAATGGTGAAAGGGGGTACCCTTGTTTTGTTCCTGATCTTAAGGGGATTGCTTTTAATTTTGTCCATTAAGTATGATGTTGGCTGTTAGTTTGTCATCAGTGGCTTTATTATGTTGAGGCATATTCCCTGTATTCCCACTTTCCTGAGAGTTTTGCTTATAAATGGATGCTGGATTTTATCAAATGCTTTTTCTTCATCTATTGATATTATCATGTGATTTTTATCTTTCATTTTGTTTATGTGATGAATAACATTGATTGATTTGCAAATATTGTATCAGCTTTGCATCCCCAGAGTAAATCCCACTTGATTATGATGTATAATTTCTTTTCATGTATTGCTGGATCCAGTTTGCTAGTATTTTGTTTGGAATTTTAGCATCTATATTCATCAGGGATATTGGCCTATAGTTTTCTTTCTTTGTAGTATCTTTACCCAGTTTTGAAATGAGGATCAAGTTTCCTCATAAAAGGAGCTTGGAAGTCTTCCCCCCTCTTAAATTTTTTGAAATAGCATGAGAAAGTGTTAGTTCTTTTTTGAATATTTGGTAAAATTTACCCGTGAAGCCATCTGGTCCAGGACTTCTGTTTGCTGGGAGTTTTTTTTGATAACTTTCTATTTCATTTTTTGTGATTGGTTTGTTTAGGTTTTCTTATTCTTCCAAATTAAGTTTTGGAAGATTGTAGGTTTCTAGGAATTCATCCATTTTGCCTAAGTTTTCTAATTTTTTGGCATAAAGATCTTCATAGTATTTTCTTACAATCCTTTGTATTTCTGCTGTGTCAGTTGTTACTTCTCCACTTTCATTTCTAATTTTATTTATTTGAGTTCTCTCGCTTTTTTCCTTGATGAGTCTAGTTAAAGGTTTGTCGTTCATTTTTACCTTTTTAAAGAACTAGCTCTGGGTTTCATTGATCTTTAGTATTGTTATTTTAGCCACTGTGTCATTTATTTCCACTCTGATCTTTATTATTTCCTTCCTTCTGCTTCCTCTGGGATTTATTTGTTGTTCCTTTTCTAGTTCTTTTAGATGCAAGGTTAAGTTGTTTATTTGAGCTTTTTCTTGCTTCTTAAGGTATGCCTCTAATGCTATGAACTTCCCTCTCAGGACTGCTTTTGCTGTGCCCCATAAGTTTTGAGTTGTTTTATGTTCATTTTCATTTGTTTTAAGAATATTTTTTTCTTTTTAGATCTCATTGTTAACACATTTATTATTTAATACCATGCTATTTAGCCTCCAAGTGTTTAAATATTTTTCAGTTTTTCTATTGTAGTTGATTTCTAGCTTCATACCATTTTGATCAGAGAAGATGCTTGATATGATTTCAATCTTCTTAACTTTATTGAGACTTGTTTTGTGTCCTAATATGAGGTTTATCTTAAAATATGTACCATGAACACCTGAAAAGAATGTATATTCTGCTGCTTTGGTGTGAAAAGTTCTGAAGATATCTTTTAAATCCAGTTGATCTAATGTGTCATTTAAGGCTGCTGTTTCTTTGTTAATTTTCTGTCTGGAGGATCTATCCATTGATTTTAGTGGGATATTAAAATCACCTACTATGATAGTATTGCTCTTGATCTTGCCCTTTATGTCCATAAAAATCAGCTTTATATATTTAAGTCCTTTTATATTAGGTGCATAAATATTTACAATGGTTATATCCTTCTGTTGCATTGCTCCTTTTATTATTATGTAGTGACCTTTATCCCTAACTATAGCCCTTCTTTAACGGTTATTTTGTCAGATACAAGTATTGCTACCCCAGCTTTTTTTCCATTTTCATTTTTGTGAAATAATTTTTTCCATCCCTTCACCATCAGTGTATCTGTATCTTTTGTTCTGAAGTGGGTCTCTTGTGGACAGTATATGTATGTGTCTTTTTTTCTTATTCATGCAGCTACCCTATGTCTTTTGATTGGAGCATTTAATCAATTTACATTTAAGGTTATTTTTGACATGTTCTTATTTATTGCCATTTTATTCTTCAAATCAACATTCCTTTTTTTCTCTATTTCTTTTTATTTCCTTTGCTGTTTTTATAGCAGGCCTCTGAACATTTTTGGCAATACTGGTTTGGTTGCAATAAATTCCTTGAGGTTTTTTTGTTTGTTTGGTTTTTGTTTTTGTCTGAGAAGCTTTTTATTTCTCCTTCAATTTTAAATGATAGCCTTTCTGGATAAAGTAATTTTTGTTGTAGGTTCTTGTTTCACATCACTTTGAATATTTCTTGCCAATCCATTCTGGCCTCAAGTGTTTCTGTGGAAGAGTCGGATGTCATTTTTATTTGGGCTCCTCTGTAGGTAATTAACTGCTTTTCTCTTGCAGCTTTTGGTAGTCTTTTTTGTCTGTTAACTTTGGCATATTAATTATGATTTCTCTTGGTATAGGCTTCTTTGGGTTCCTCTTTAATGGTCCTCTCTGTGCTTCTTGAACTTGTGTGACTATTTTCTTCATCAATTAAGAGAAATTTTTAGCTATGATTTCTTCAAACAGGTTTCTATGCCTTGTTTGTTCCCTTCTCCTTCAGGAAACCTTATGATGCAAATGTTGTTTTTCTTCATGTTGTCACAGAACTCTCTTAGAATTTCCTCAGTCTTTTTGAGCCTCTTTTCTTTTTGCTTCTCTACTTCTGTGGTTATGTTTATCATGTCTTCTAAATTGCTTATTCGATCCCCTGCTTCCTTCAGCCTGCTGTTGATTTCGTCTAGTGCAGCCTTCATTTCTAATATTGTATTTTTCATTTCTGACTGGTTCTTTTTTATGATTTCCAGGTCTTTTTTTTTTTTTTTTGCTTGTTATCACTTTATTTAGATTTTTATTCTGACCTTTTATTGTTGCTCTAAGATCCTTGAGCATACTAAATATCATTATTTTAAACTCTGCATTTGGTAGTTTGGTTACTTTTATTTTATTTAGTTCTTATTCTGGGGATTTTTCTTGCTGATTCATTTAGGTCACATTTCTTTTTCTGCCCATTTTGTCTGTGTATTAGGTAGTGTTGTCTAACTTTGAGCTTTTTGTGGTGTCTTTAAGATTAAGACGGGCTTGATGGTACTGACCTCTGAGCCACCTGCCTTCTTTGTTTTAAAAATGCTTCTTGAGGGTGCTATTTTTCCTCTTATTTTCTGAGAGTATTGAATCCAGTTAGTCCTTTTGTGAGTACAGTTATTGTTTTAGGCTGGCTGGCTCTAAGGGTCAACTTTGATCATGTATATAATACACTGTGAAATTTCCATGTTGTTGGGTGTATTTATTCTCCACAGTGTCTGATGCCTGCTAGACTCCTCTTTTGGGTGTGCTGCTTGTGTAGCTAGCTGAGTCTAGGTTTGGTGCTATGTGCCAAACCACTAACTACCAGTTGTATTGGCTCTAGATTTTCTTGGATTGGCATCAGTTGGTTTTTGTAACCTGCTGTGGGATACTTGTCTGCAGCTATTGCTCTTCTCTCTGTTTGTGTCTGCATTTTCTGTGCCTGGATAGTGTGCGAAGGGTCCAGCTGTGTATAAGGATCAGCTTCCTCCTGCTTAGAGATGACAGCAGCTCCATAAAAGCCCCAAGCACAGTAAGGTTTGCCTTCACTTTTCAGCTGCTTCTCCTCATCTTGTAGCTGCCTGGTCTTCCCACTGAATCTTCCATAGAAAGACTTTAGTGTGGGCCCAGACTGACCTCACCCAGACAACCGCTCTGCAGGTTGCAGTTTTGTTATGTTAGGGCAGCTGAGGTTGGGAATACAACATTAGTGGGACCCCCTACTTCAGGATTCTTTTGATTAGGGTCTCAGTACAGGGAATGTGACCTCAACTTCAGAGCCTAATTTCTCAGTCTCTGCTGGATAGTAAAATATCATTTCTCCCTAGCAAGGTGAGCAGCAGTTTTAGATCGAAGTGGGACTGACAGTCCCCTCTGCAGAAGTTCTTACAGCTGGTGAGACCCTAATCTCAGGGAGAAAGACTGAGAGAGTCCTCTCCTGGGGTTGTCTGTGTCCCCCAGAAAGTGGCCAAGCCCCTCAACCAGATCCAACAATAGGCTCTCAGGGACCCACACTTTAAATGTCTATGCTTCAAGCCTCTCTCTCTGCCCTCAGTAGAATCTAGCCAGCAGGACAGGATATGCAGCACCTGGGCCAGCAGATTCTGAAGCTCTACCCTATTCATTGCACATAAGCTGCTGTGCCAATGCTGATCACAGAGAGTGGAACTCGTCTCAGCTGGACCAGGTATAAGGAGCCTTTTCTTAGGATACCACTCTAGCAAAGGTTGTTAGGTCCTGAACTGATGCTCTGCACAACTGGCCATTGATGTGCCAGCCCTGGGCCTCCCAGGAAGAAACATGGCACATACCACTGGTAGACACTACCTGTTACTAGCCCTCAGCAACCTTCTTGGAGCAGCACACAGTCAAGTCTTTATGGCTGCCTCTGCTGGGCCCAGGTGCCCATGAAAATACCAAGCTGCACACCTAGGCTGGCTTTTACCCACACTGAGCCTGGGGGAAGGTCCGCTTAAAAAGCCATGTTTCCCTGAATCCCACCTCCTGCAGACTTTGCTGGCTGCTTGTTTGGCTTAGCCACTGAAAGAAACCTCTGTTAGAGTCTTGAACCTGTGATAATCCAGGGATTAGGAGAGATGGTGTGTGTGGCTCTACCCCTGACCCCAGTGTCAGTCTTCAGTTCTTTTTCACAGACCTCAGTAGGATGTGGCTTCAGGATTCTGGTGGGTGTGGACTCTGAGACCCAGAGTTGTGGTCTGCCTGCACTCTGGACAATCTCCACTGAGTCTCCCACGAGGTGGAATTTTCAGTATTAGACTCAGGAGCATAGAGGGGGTGGTGGTGAAGCTTTGGGGTCAATAGGAGAAAACTGAGTCACTGATGTGCCCCTGCCTCCTGGCTTCTCAGAATGACCCAGTCACCATGACTGGAGTAAGAGAGACTTCCAAGGCCAAGGGTAGAGCTGTTGCTTCTTCCCAGAGACTGCTCCACCCAAGAAAGATGGTGACTGCAGTACTGAAGAATGACTCAGCAAAGAGGTTCTGGTGGCCGTCCCTCATAGTGCCTCTCCCTCGGCCTCCAACTTATCCTCTCCCCATGCAATGCTAGTCCTCTCAGTTCTCCCACCACTGCAGCCCCAGGTAAGTGGCTGTGAACAAGATTTTTTGCATGGTTCCTTTAAGATGGAGCCTGCATCTCTGAGAACTCTGTCTCTTTCTCACAGACAGAAACCCAGCACTTTTCACTGCCAAATGCTGTCTGGATACCTATTCTAGGCTCTGGGGCTCTATGCTGGGGCTCTATGCCTAGGACTGAGGACCCACTCCTCTCAGGGCAACCCTCCCTGCAGTGAGAGTCCTCCAGACCCTCAGTTACCACTTGCTCCTGAAAGTGGGGCATCCCTTTTCATGTCTCAACCCTTCCTATCAGTCTCAGTGTGACTTTCTCTGTGTATAAACTCCTCTTCGTTTAGTCCAAAGTTGTTTTTTTAAGATGTTTGTTCTTAAATTAAGTTGTAACCCAATTTGTCCTAGGAGGTGGCAGTTGAAACATCTGCCTACTCTGTCATCATCTTTGAATGTTCTTACAAACAGGTTTATTGTACATATTATTTGATCACATTTAATCTACATAGTCTATGCCATGTATTAATTCAGCCTAGAAATTCCATTTAGTATCAATAAAAGGTGAAAATGTATGTTACATTAATATATTTCTTTAATATTTTAAAACTTTTTTATAATATAATCTAGTTTTGTGTACTTCTTTTATTGTTCTTATTTAAGTATTAAATGCATGAAATAATAAACTACCTTTGGTATATCACTTTTGTATACTTAAAACAGTCATTAGGGCAGAAAACTGGTTGTTAAATCTTTTTAATCCCACCACTGCATATTTTCATTTATGACAACATGGATAGACTTTGAGAATATTATACTAATTGAAATAAGTAAATCAGAACAACTTAAGAACTATATGTATTTTATACATAGGTGGGATATAAAACTGAGACTCATGTATATAGATAAAAGTGAGTTGGTTACCAGAAAGAGGGCATTGTAGAGTAGGGGTGTAAGAGAGAGAAGTAAATAAGGACAAGTATACAGTAACATAAAGTAATTTGACTTTGGGTGATGGGTACATAACACAATCAGTAGTTCAAATGCTATACAGATGTTTATCTGAAACCTATGTACTCTTATTGATCAATGTCACTATATTCAATTTAACTTTCTAAAAATAAAATAAAATAAAATTAATACTTCATGATCAAGTGGGATTTATTCCAGGAGCACAAAGATTGTTCAACATACCCAAATTGATCAGTGTAATACACCACATCAACAAAACAAAGGGAAAAAAATCATGATCCTATCAATAGATGCAGAAAAGGTATTTGATAAGATAGAACATCCATTTATATTTAAAACACTCAATAAAACAGTTATAGAAAAAAGTAGCTCAATATAATAAAGGCCACATATGACAAACCATCAGCCAACATTATACTCAATGGTGAAAAATGGAAGGCTTTACCTGTAAAATCAGGAACAAGACAAAAATGCACATTCTACTCTTATTCAGCACAGTTCTGGAAGTCTTATCCAGAGTAATCAGATAAGAGAAAGCAATAAAAGGCATCCATATCAGGAAAGAAGAAGTAAAGGTATCACTTTTTGCAGATGACATGATCCTGTATATACAAAACCCCAAAGACCACTGGAAAACTATTAGAAACAATAAACCAATACAATAAAGTTTCAGTATGCAAAATCAATATACAAAGTCTTTTGCTTTTCTATATGCGAACAATGAAACTTCAGAAAAAGAATTGAAAAAACAATTCTTTGTACAATTACAACAATGAAAAACTAAAATACCTAAGAATAAAGTTCACAAAGAATATGAAGGACCTATATACTGAAAAGTACAAATCATTATTAAAAGAAATGGAAAAAAACACAATAAAGTGGAAAAATATCCCATGTTCATGGATTTAGAAGAGTCAACATACTTAAAATGGCCATATTACTGAAAGCAATATACAAATTTAATGCAATCCCTATCAAAATCCCAGTGTCACTTTTTAAAGAAATAGAACATAAAAAAATCACCATATTTGTATTGAATCATAAGAGATCCTAACAGTCAAAGCAATCCTAAGGAAAGAAAATGAAGCCAGAGATATCACAGTACTGACTGCAAATTCTACTATAGAACCACAATAATCAAAACAGCATGGTATTAGGCTCTGGCCGGTTGGCTCAGTGGTAGAGTATTGGTCCAGTGTGTGGATGTCCCAGCTTTGACTCTGGGCCAGGTACACAGGAGAAGTGCCATGTGCTTCTCCCCCCTTTTCCCTCTCCTGTCTCCCTCTCTCTTCCCCTCCTGCAGCCAAGGCTTCATTGGAGCAAAGTTGGCCTGGGACACTGAGGATAGCTCCATGGCCTCCTCCTTAGGTACTAGAATGGTTCCAGTTACAATGGAGCAATGCCCCAGATGGGCAGAGCACCACCCCCTAGTGGGCTTGCTAAATGGATCCCAGTCAGGCACATGTGGGGTCTTTCTCTCTGCCTCCCAACTTTTCACTTCAGAAAAATACAAAAAACAAACAAACAAAAACATCATGGTATTAGCAACAAAACAAAACAAAAACAGACAAACACACCAGCAGAACAGGATCAAGAGCTCAGAAATAAAACCAACTGTATATAAACTAATAATCTTTAACAAAGGAGCCAAAAACATACAATGGAGAAAAGAAATCTACTTCAATAAATGGTGCTGGAAAAATTGGAAAACTACATGCAAAAGAATGAAACTTGACTACAATTTGTCCTTATTCCAAAAATTAATTTGAAATGAAACAAAGACAAAAATATAAAATATGAAACAGTAAATTACACAGAAGAAATCATAAGTACTAAACTTATGGACCTTGACTGTAGAGAACATTTTATGAGTTTAATTCCAAAGGCAAGGGAAGTAAAAGCAAAAATAAATGAATGGAACTACATCAGACTAAAAAGCATCTGCACAGCAAAAGAAACTGACAACAAAACAACAAAACAGCTAACTAAATGGGAGGTGATGTTCACAAACAACTGCTCTGACAAGGGATTAATATTCAAAATATATAAAGAATTCACAAAATTTAAGAAGAAACAAGCCAACAATCCAATTAAAAAATTGGGAAAGGACCTAACCAAACACTTCTCTTATGAAAGCTAAAGACAATAAGAACAGAATAAAAAGACAAACCACACAATGGGAGATCATATTCGACAACACGTCTGATAAGGGGTTAATAACCAAAATTTATAAAGAACTTGTAAAACTCAACACCAGGAAGACAAACAATCCAATCAAAAAATGGGCAAAAGAAATGATAGACACTTCTCCAAAGAGGACATAGAGAGAGATGGCCAATAGGCATATGAAAAAATGCTCAACATCACTAATCATTAGAGAAATGCAAATTAAAACCACAATGAGATACCACCTCACACCAGTCAGAATGGCTCTCGTCAGCAAAACAACACAGAATAAGTGCTGGCGAGGATGTGGAGAAAAGGGAACCCTCCTGCACTGCTGGTGGGAATGTAGACTGGTGCAGCCACTGTGGAAAACAGTATGGAGATTCCTCAAAAAATTAAAAATCAAACTGCCTTTTGACCCAGTCATCCCACTTTTAGGATTATACCCCAAAAATACCATAGCACAGTTTGAAAAGGAGAAATGCACCCCTATGTTTATGGCAGCATTGTTTACAATAGCCAAGATCTAGAAACAGCCCAAGTGTCTGTCAGTGGATGATTGGATTAAAAAGCAGTGGTACATGGCCTGACCAGGCAGTGGCGCAGCGGATGGAGCGTCAGACTGGGATGCGGAAGACCCGGGTTCGAGACCCTGAGGTTGCCAGCTCGAGTGCAGGCCCATCTGGCTTGAGCAAAAGCTCGTCAGCTTGGACCCAACGTCACTGGCTCAAGCAAGGGGTTGCTCGGTCTGCTGAGGGCCCGTGGTCAAGGCACATGTGAGAAAGCAAATAATGAACAACTATGGTGTCACAAGGGCAACGAGAAACTAATGATTGATGCTTCTCACCTCTCTCCATTCCTGTGTGTCTGTCCCTATCTATCCCTCTCTTTGACTCTCTCTCTCCCTGTCCTTGGAAAAATAAAAATAAATAAATATAAAAAAAAGCAGTCGTACATGTACACAATGGAATACTATGGGGCCATGAAAAAGAAGGCAATATTCTTTTTTGCGACATCGATGGACCTGGAAACTTATGTTAAGTGAAATAAGCCAGGCAGAGAAAGAAAACTATCATACGACCTCACTCATGAGGAACCTGACGAACAATATGAACTGAGGAGCAGAATAGAGATAGAGGCAGGATCAAAGGATACAGAAGGAAAGCAGACAGAGGGAAAGGAGATGATAGGATGATAGGATGGGATGAGAGCAGAAAAGCAAATCCTGGAGGGAAGGGGGAGGGCGTTACGGGGAGCGAGATGGGGGGATGTACTGGGGAACATGGGTGACATTATAATCTATATAAACACAATAAATTAATGAAAAAAATAATAAAAGTATTTTTAAATTGTTCTACCTTAAGAAAAACAATAAATAGATATGTGTAAGATGCTTATCTTTGCTAGCTATTAGAAAAGTGCCAATCAAAACCACAATGAGATATCACCTCACACCTGTTAGATTGGCTATTATCAACAAGGCAGGTAATGGCCAGTGTTGGAGAGGCTGTGGAGAACAAGCAACCTTCATTCACTGCCACTGGGAATATAAACTGGTACAGCCATTATGAATGACTGTTCCTCAAAAAATTAAGAATTGAACTACCATATAACCCAACAATTCCTCTACTGAGTATCTACCCCAAAAACTCAAAAATATTGGTACGAAAGACACATGCACCCCCATGTTTATCGTACATTATTCACAGTGACCAAGACATGGAAACAACCAAAGTGTCCGTGGACAGAGGATTGGATAAAGAAGATGTGGTACCTATATATATACAATACAATGGATTACTTACTCAGCCATAAGAAATGATGACATAGTGACATTTCAACAACATGGATGGAACTTAAGAACATTATTCTGAGTGAAATAAGTAAATCAGAAAAAACTAAGAACTGTATGACTTCATACATAGGTGGAATGTAAAAATGAGACTATGGACATAGAAGTGAAGTGGTTACCAGGGTGAGGGGTTGGGGAGCGTAGTAAAAAGGGACAAGTATACATTAATGGAAATAATTTGACTTTGAGTGATGGGCACACAACACAATCAACAGTTCACATACTATAGAAATGTTTGCCTGAAACCTATGTATTCCTGTTGATCAATGTCACCCCATTAAATTTAATTTCCAAATTAAAAAAAAATTTAAATCTTCAACCTTTATAGACCACTCATGCTGGTATGAATACAATGTCATATGAATGGTTGCTCAGTTTTAGAATAGACAAAATGAAGTCTCATATGAGTCCAGACTCATTTCCTTATTGCCAGGGTAAAATAAAAAAAAAGTCTACTTAGATTTGCTGGTTGGAAGGTGTCTCTAGGTAATAATCCAAGGAAATATTGTCTTTACATTGGTTCATGACAGTAAGCAAAGAACCTCTTCTTATTGATACTGTTGTAGCATATTTCAAAAGGTCAAGTTGATGACTTCTATGACATTGGACCTGAAAGTCCACTGAGCCTTCCTATGTAGAACAGCTGCCATCCTCTCTGCTCTTCACTTCTCAGTCTAAGGGTGCCTAAAATGATAAATTATACAACCCTCTCATGAAAAGCAAGTGCTTGCATCTTCCGTGAGTCATGTGACCGTACTTTTTACTTCAATAATGGCAGCGTAAGTTGGAATCCGGAAGAGCACATTGTTTGATTCTGTGTTGTGGAAATAGGCTTGACATGAAGTCATGAGCCATGTTCAGGCATGGTGGACATTCAGGCACCAGGATGGATGTAACAGTGGCTAAAATCCTGCGATACCTTTGTGCTAATCAGCAAGGAGCCACAGCTCTAAGGTTCCTGAGCATCTGTTTCCCACTTTTGGGTGTGGGGCAGCTTGTATCTCACTCCCAGGAATCCTGAAACCTCCACGCAATTCTGCCACAAAGCATAAAGCACAGAGCCTTGTAATCCTGGCATGGCTCCAGTACACGGCTCAGGCTTCTGCCCTGACATGTGGCTGTGCTGGACCAGGTATTCAGTAAGTCGCTGTCACCCTTGCCTTCAAGATCTCATGAGGCTCCTTTGTAGATATATAACCACAGCTAATTCTGTTGCTTTCTTAGAGCCAGTTTGTCATCTTCTAGGGTGGTTCTGGGAATGGCTTTTATATGCAACTTGTCATTTCATTTTTGCGTTGTTTACAGGGAGGGTAAATGCACATTCCATGTTCATCCCCTACAACCTGTAAATACATACACTGATTCACATGGGAAGCTCACATAGGATTGCAGTGTTGGCCCAGGAAAACAACGGACTCGAACATGACCTGGCTACCCTTAGCAGTAGTGTGAAGCAAACTATTCATTGTCCTATGATCATTTGTTTTCCCACATCTCCTCCTAGATCACCCCCTCTCCTCCAAAAATCACAAACCAAGTCAAGTTAGCTAAAGGAAAAACCAGAGTGTTGATTGAAAAGAAACACGCTTATCTCACAAAACTGAAGGACAGGACACCAAGGAGGATCTCAACAGAGCAGGAACCGGAATGTTCCAGTTTTCTCAAAAACAGTTCACTCTGCTCTGTTCTTTCTGCACTTCTCCCTCCCACTTCACTCCAAGGGGCACTCCAAGGGGCCAGCTTCCCTGCCTGAGCATGCCCAGGGGAGGGAATGGCTGTCCCAACTGCAGTTCTGCTACTGCACTTACTAAACTTCTCTAGGCCTAGAATCCAGCCTGGTATCTGTGGGGTTTTGTGTATATCCTTATCAGTTATGTCCAAGGAAGCAAGAAATAATTCACAACAAATAAAAGACCCAGAGCTATGGGAAAATCAGTTTTCTAAGAAGCACTTAGGAAGCAAAGGAAAATGGTTATGAAAGAAATCTTTCATACCTATTGCATACTCTTCATGGCATCATTTATTTATGTCTCTATCTAAAACCAACATTCTAAATATTAGCAACTTAATACTGATTTCCTTCTAAATATATTACAAAACTATAAAGTACTGGAGTCCTTGAACCCAGTAACTGCTGACAGTGTAAAAGAAGTTTTTAATTAATGGCAAAAAAAATAGTATGTCCTGAAAATAATGCTGCCAACAATTCCTATAGACTAAATTATCACTTACTCTATTAAACAGGAAAAAGAAGAAAGAAAAGTTACCATTTTCTGCTCCTTCAAAGAAGAATGGCAACCTGCCCCTCACCTCCACCCTCCCAGCTTCACTCCTCATAAGGGCTTCTATCTCTGTCTCCAACAGCTCCAATTTCTTCTCCCTATTTTGGCAGTGTGTTAGCTCTTCCTAGAATTTTGGGGGGGCTGGGTCAGGTTATCGTAGAGGTGCATAAAAAGCTCATTTGTTATTGACAGTAAATTCTTTGGTCTTATCTCCATTTATTTTATATCTACTGACTGTTTTGAAGATAAACTGTACATTTTTACCTTGCAGTTAGAACCTATTAAAGAAGCACACTTGGTCTTTTTTGGATATCTTCTACTTTATAAGTCCAAATTTCCTGTCTTTTTACTATTAAGAGTGCTGTTAGCAGTGCCTGTGGTATTAAGAAAGGAGGTGTCAGCCCTGGGAACAGACTGTCCTCATAGCCAGGGGTATGTTATTGTACATGGCACTAATGAAAAACAGACTGGCTTCTGTTAAATTTTGTTATTGTTTTTAAATTCTCTATAGACAGCGGCCTCTCTTATAACCTGCCCTTGGGTGGAGCACTCCCGAAGGCCCCTTGTTTACCACCGTTGACTAGTCTGTGCTCTTTTGTGAGCATGCTCTGACAAGTTCTACCATCCATTGCTCTGCTGAAATTTCCAAATGTTTTTGCTGATTTTGCCACCTACGGCACTGTGCCTTCCAGATGGGAGGTTCTCATGTTCAGGAACAGGTAGTTCTGAGTGCAAGTGACAGTGTGATAAGTTCTTATGAGAGATGACACATGCAGGTTGGTGCCACATTTCTCGCCATTTCTTCTGCCTTTTTATTGTAGTTGCTCTTCTGTTTCCTTAAAGTCACTGTGGAGCCACAGGCCCATGTGTCACCATCCCCAGTGTCATCTCTGAGGGCACTGTAGCCCAGAGGCCAAAGCACCTCTTTGTATGGGCAAATGGTAGCCCTCTGACTCAGCCTTCCTGTGGTCAGGTGCAACTCTAGCCCCTTTTGTGGTGGAGGGCCTGTGGCAGAAGTTTCAGCTGTGCCTAGATAGTTTCTAGGCAGCCAGGGTGCCTAGAAACTATCATCAATCAGGGCACTTGTAACCAAAGTGTATTCCAAGTCCTAGGTATTTGGGGGTTGCAGTTCATCTGTGTTGCCCAGGCCTGGAGCCTCTTAGGGGTCACCAGGCCACCGGGCCTGACGGACAGCTGATGCCACCAAGGAAGGGTACTGGGCTCCTGCCCTTATGTCCCTCTGGACCTCGTCAGTGGCTGCCCAGCCCACTGGGCCAACCATGGGTGGACTGGCAGATAGGGGTTCTCTCCACAGGTGGAGCCACAGCTACAGTGCTCCCAC
Organism: Rhynchonycteris naso; assembly: GCA_037038555.1. Lineage (NCBI taxonomy): Eukaryota > Metazoa > Chordata > Mammalia > Chiroptera > Emballonuridae > Rhynchonycteris > Rhynchonycteris naso. The sequence goes on along the minus strand of CM072999.1, from coordinate 194,069,691 downwards.
GGTCGCCTAACAATGGAATCCCCCTCGGCTTTTGAGACTCTGGCCCCATCTCTATTGATTTGGGTATTTTTCTTTTGAATGAATCCTACTTTCTGTTTATTTGTATGACTTGTAACTTTTTGTTGAAAACTAGATATTTGAATCTAATTATGTGATAATTCTGTAAATCATAGTCTTCTCACTTCGAGATTTGCTGTGTCTTGTCATTGTTTTTGTTTATTATTTTTATTTTATTACTTATTTTAGGCTGTGCCAAGGATCTGCCTGACTTGTAAACTTAAGGTCTTCTTGGGTCTTTTCTGGATTTTTTTCTTGGTCATGCGGGATCACTTTCTAATTTTCTCAGTTGTTTTGAATGCAGTTTTTATACAACTGTTTTTGAAATGCCATGGTCTTTTGTGTCTGGCTCCCAAAAGAGAAAAAAGAGAAGAGATATGTGTGGAGAAAAAGGGTCCCAGCCCTTTAAATTTCTGGAAGTGCTTTCACCTGAGGGAAAAGACCTGCATCAAGGCAAGGACAATGACTGCATGCCTCTTTGACCTCTGCGATCAGAAGTAGCAATCAGCAATCAGAGCACAGATTCCTTATATTCAGAAGTCAGGGTCCTTTTGCCCCCTGGCTCCAGAAAGCTGTGTGCAAGCTGTTCTAGGAACATGTGCACACATGTCTGCTACAAAGCTGGGATAGGAGATGGGCATCTGCTACGCTGTTGACAGCTGAAATTGAGAAAAAATTAATCACAATTTATTCTCCAAACCTTCTCTTGGAAGTTTCAAGCTTTCAGTAAACTTCAAAGTCTCAAAATAGTTACATCTGACAGATCCTGCTAGGACCATTGTCTAGGTGTGGAGACAGATTCCTGGGCCTTCCTACCCTGCCATTTTCCCAGAGTCCTCTAGACTGCATTTTCTTTTTTGTAAAATAATGTTGATGCTTGGAGTCTTGTGCTCACCTAGAATGATAGTTATAGTCCTTTTTTAGGTGAGAAAATAACTTTAGAAAGCAAAGTGTTTAAAGGAAAACAGTTTATAAAAATGGATAAAAATAGAGGCATTCTAGCTGATGTTGGGCAGGAGTTCATAATAAGGGGAAGGCTCCATCTCCAGGCAACCCAAATCTGCTTATTTCTAAACCTGAGTCATGTGTTTAGGACCCCTAGTTCACCACAGAACATTATTTGAAAATAACTGTATCAAGTTATTTAAAAAGTTACCTGTAATCTCTTGCTTGGGGCAAAGGGTGCATGATGCAGTATGTAGATGGTGTTATATGTAGTTATACACTTGAAACCTGTATGGTTTAGCAAACCATGTCATCCTAATAAATTTAATAATAATAATAATAAAATTAAAAAGTATTCAGTACATACATGTGCTCACTGAATAACAATGTACAATGTTTGCAAGTGACTACTTAAGTTCTTAATTATGTTAGGTCAGTTTATTTTATTCATTAGAGAATACATAAGGATAAATATTCTTTAGTTATATTTAATAAGAGTTATGCTTTATAAGTGATGCTCTGCCTTGTAAGATTTCTTTTAGGTTAATTTACTTTGATGGTGACAGTAGGCGCCATTTTTACCTAGTAGGGCTACTGCTAAGGCTAGGATTAGGTTTAGGGCTTGGGCTAAATCCAGGGCTAGGGTTAGGATTAGGTTTAGGGTTAGGGATAAAGCTATGGCTAGGGTTACTGTTAGGTTTGGAGTTTGATATAATGTTAGGGCTAGGCTTAGGGTTAGTGTTAGTGTAAGTGCCAGGGCCAAGTCGAGGTTTATGATTAGAAACAGGGTTAGGGTTCGGGTTTGCTAGAGTTAGGTTTAGTGTTATAATTAGTGCAGAGCTTGGTCTAAGGTAGGGTTAGTGTTACGTATAGGCTTAAAGCAAGGAATAGGAGCAGTGGTGGGATTCAGCCAGTTCACACCAGTTAGGCAGAACCGACACATAATATTTTGTTGAGTTCAGCAAACCAGCTGTTAAAATGGCACTTTATTTATTTATTTATTTATTTATTTATTTATTTATTTATTTATTTATTTTACAGAGACAGAGAGAGAGAGTCAGAGAGAGGGATAGATAGGGACAGACAGTCAGGAACGAAGAGAGGTGAGAAGTATCAATCATCAGTTTTTCGTTGCAACATCTTAGTTGTTCATGGATTGCTTTCTCACATGTGCCTTGACCACGGCCCTTCAGCAGACCAAGCAACCCCTTGCTGGAGCCAGCGACCTTGGGTCCAAGCTGACGAGCTTTTGCTCAAGCCAGATGAGCTCTCACTCAAACTGGCGACTTCGGGGTCTCGAGCCTGGGTCCTTCTGCATCCCAGTCCAATGCTCTCTCCACTGCACCACCGCCTGGTCAGGCTAAAATGGCACTTGTAATCAGGGTTCTCCCTAAGGTAGGCATCTGGGCAGCCACCACATGTGGAAATCACAAATTTACATTTCTTACTCTTTTTAATGTTCATTGGCACAACAGTGTATTCTAAGTGCACGTAGTAATGTTCATTCCACCCATAGGTGAAAATAATTTGACAGAACTATGCTTGTGATATTTATTTATTCATTTCATAAAACTCATTATACCTTTGATGAAGTGCTACATTTTAATTCCTTCATGTTTGTTACTTTGGGAGGAAGTGAAGATGCCAGTCAAGAAGTAATATAGAAATATCTTAACAGTTTTATTGTATTTGTCAGGTATTATTTACTGTTTTTTCATTAATATTTTAAAACTCTTATAACACAATCTAGTTTTGTGTACCTCTTTTATTGTTCTTATTTAAGTATTAAATGCATAAAATAATCAACTACCTTTCAAAATATCATTTTTTTATACTTAAAATGGTCATTAGAGCAGACAACCAGTTGTTAAATTATTTGAATCCCATCACTGGGTTAAGGTATGGAATTAAAATTAAGGTTTGGGTTAGAATGAACAACTAAGGTGGCACAACAAAGAACTGATGCTTCTCATCTCTCTCCCTTCCTGTCTATCTGTCCCTAACTGTCCCTCTGTCTCTCTCTCTCTCTCTGTCTCTGTCACACATACACAATAAAAAGAGTTATGGTTAGAAAATAAAAGCTCTTTCTGGCTGATTTGGTGGCAGTGTACTTAGTGCCTCAGAGCCCAGGATCAGTATTTAGGTTGCTCTGGATTCAAGTCCTGCCTCTAACTTATACTAGTGATGTTAATTTTGACCACTTAAGTTCTTTGGCCCTTAGTGTTCTCATGTACAAAATGGAGGTTAACAGTAATACTCACTGTACAGAATTGTGTAAAGACTCCAGGAAATAATTTATGTAAAATGTGTAGTTGAATATAGATTAGATAGATAGATGACAGATAAATGTATCAATAAATATGATTTGCTAAATTTTGTTAGGATTTTTGTGTGGGGAGATATTGGTGTGTAGTTTTATTTATTTGTGATATTCTTGACAGATTTTGATACAGGCTAACATCATGAAAAGTGTTGGAAAAGTTCCTTTCTTTTTATATTATGAAAGTTTCTGTTAAGATTGGTGTTACTTCTTTTTTCTTTTTTTTATTTTTCTGAAGTTAGAAGTGGGAGGCAGTCAGACAGACTCCCAGATGCACTCGACCGAGATCCACCCAGCATGCCCACCGGGGACAATGCTCAGCCCCTTTGGGGAGTTGCTCTGCTGCAATCAGAGCCATTCTAGTGCCTGAGGTGGAGGCCATGGAGCCATCCTCAGCTCCTGGGCCAACTTTGCTCCAGTGGAGCCTTGGCTGCGAGAGGGGAAGAGAGAGACAAAGAGGAAGGAGAGGGGGAAGAGTGGAGAAACGAATGGGTGCTTCTCCTGTGTGCCCTGACCGAGAATTAAATCTGGGGCTTCCACATGCCAGGCTAACCCTCTATGGCTAAGCCAACTGGCCAGGGCCTTATTTCTTTTAATGTTTTATAGATTCTTCCTGTGAAGCCATCTGGGTCTGAAATATTTTTCTTTTTGTAGGAATATAGCTAATCATAATTTTTAAAAATAGATATAGAGTTAATAATAAAGGAAATTTATAGTAATAGAAGAACTTTCATGTAGCTTTCCAAAAATCATCTAGAATATTGGTTAAATACATAAACATGACATTTTATATCTTATTTACTTGAAGATTACATTTGAGATTCTTCTACTTTGTCTAATCAATCAGAGTCCAGGTGAATAACTCAAATGGCTAATTTGTACCTTAAGACTTTCATGAGCTTGTTCTGAGTCAATAAATGTGACATGTACCTTTGATGATAGATAGATAGATAGATAGATGATAGATAGATGTGATAGGTGGATAAATAGCTGAAAAAATTGACATGCAGCATGCCTAAGAATAAAAGGCAAAAACTAAATCACCTAATTCTTATTAATAAATGTGAAATGAGAAACAGCAATATTTATAGAATATTGTTCAGAACAAAAATAATTCAACCTGACCTGTGGTGGCGCAGTGGATCAAGTGTTGACCTGTAATGCTGAGGTTGCCAGTTCAAAACCCTGGGCTTGCCCGGTCAGGGCACATATGGGAGTTGATGCTTCCTGCTCCTCCCCCCTTTCTCTTTCTCTCTCTCTCTCTCTGTCTCTCTTCTCTAAAATGAATAAATATATAAAAATAATTAAAAGAAATAAAAGCACATGAAATGTTTTAAAATAATAATCCAGGCAATAGATTCTGTAATCATGAACCTCATAATTTTGCTGAGCAGGTGTGATATATATAAATGAGGCAACAGGGAATAATGGTTAAGTCTAACAGTGGCCTTGGAAGCAGAAGAGTAGTTGGAGGAAGAGACAAGAGAGTGATGTCCTTTATCTTAAAATAAACATGTTGATTGCTTTGAATAGTTACAAATCCTTCCTTTTTTCTCAGTGGAGGCCTCCACTAGTCACTTCAAGAATTCACAGCTAAAGTAAAATAAGTCAGTCAGAGAAAAACAAATACCACATAATCTCACTTATATGTGGCACCTAATAAACAAAATAAACTGGTGGACAAAATAGAAACAGAGGCATGGATACATGGAAAAGACTGACAGCTGTCAGAGTACAGGATTGGGAGGCTGGATGAAAGAAACTGAAAAGATTAACTAAAAAACATATACACATAACACATAAACACAGAAAACAGTGTGGGAATAGCCAGAGGGAAAGGGGGCTGGGGTAGGGATTGTGGGCAAAGCCGGGGGGGGGGGGAATGGGGACAGAAAGAGACTTTGCTTGGGGCAATGTGCAGATGATATTTTATTAAGTTGTACACTTGAAACCTATATAGGTTTGTGAACCAGTGTCACCTGAATAAATTCAATTAAATAAAAAAGGATCCATAGCTATTTGCTAGAATTAGCATCACTGTTCTACAGATGAGAGAAGTAAAGCACACGTCAGTTAAAATATTAACTTAAAGTCACATCACAATTTGTCCTGGGATTCGTTTGTTCCGAAATGTCATGTTTTCCCCACTAATTCATGTTGTCAATCCACTTTCTCTAATGTTCTTTTTATTTTCTGTTTCCCTTAAACAAAAGTAATTCATCATGGGAGCCTATATGACTGTGTCACTGAAAATTTGTATTTTGCAATATACCATTTAAAGTTCAAAAAATTTTATTTGAAAAACAATGTAAAAGTTAGATAATAGCAAAAAAGATATGCGTTATAAATATGTATATAATGAAACATTTTTGTATAATTCTCAAACAGCCTCTGAAGGAAATTTTTAGAAATTCTAAAGTTTTGGAGAATAATTGTAGCTTCTAAGGTCTACAGGGTATATTTTTTCAAGCTGATTTCTTACAAGGAAAATATACATAAATGCACTAGTTCTGGTGCTTTAGTTAAAGAAGAAACTAAAAACAAGTCTGTTTTATTGCCATTATTTTCAAAAGTAAACCTTTATTGTTTTTAAATTTTATTTAGAAAATTAAATTTAACAGGGTATTATTTTTTGCAAATAAAAATTGGCTTTCAATTTTCTGATTCAGAAAGAGAAAAGATGCCATCTAGTGAGCTAAACACACATTAATATAAGAAAGTATTGAGGAAACACTGCTTTTACACAGTGATAAATCAGACAGAATTATAAAGAGTTTCTAGTAACCTTATTTATAAATTTAACAGAGCTCATGGTTAATAAAAATAGTTAATTACAATGAAATCACTATATCTTCATCCATAATTTCCCTTGTTATCTTATCATTTTGTATCTTTTTCTGTGTTTCATTTAGTTAACTGTCATATCTGCTCAACTAGATGTATACTTCTGAGAAACAGGGTTCTTTGTTGTTTATTTTTGTATCCTGAAAATACCTTGTGTAAAATAATGGGGAGCATGTAATAGGTATTTTATAAATTTTTGAATCAATGAATAGTTTTTTGGGGTTATTTTTGTTTGTTTTTAAGTGAGAGGAGGGGAGATAGACAGAATCCTGCACGTGCCCTGACCGAGATCTACCCAGCAACCCGTCTGGGGCCAATGTACAAATCAACCAAGCCATCCTCAGCACCTGGGGTTGATATTTGAACCAACTGAGCCACTGGCTGTGAGAGAGGAAGAGAGAGAGAAGGGGGAGGGGGGAGAGGAACAGATGGTAATTTCTTGTGTTTGCTTTGGGGATTGAACCTGGGACATCTGCATGCCGGGCCAATGCTCTATTCACTGAGCCACCCAGCCAAGTCTCAAGGAAAAATTTAATTTTCTTCTTTATAAAGAACTCACACAAGGTACATCATTAGCAAGTAGAAGAGGAATCTTCTGAGTCCTATTTATTACTCTTTGACCACCCCATATGTTGTATTGGTTCACAAGATTTCAAGGAAGAAATGGAAAACTTGTGTGATTTAGTTATTTGTGTGTTTTTATAGGTTATTCATCTAAGGTGTTATTTTTCTCTGTGAAAGTTCTCTACACCTCTAGAATTAATTCTATATCCCTTCCTGCATGTTTTTCCAGTAAGTGTGGTTTTAAACTATGGACTTTCCATTATATTCTGTGTATAATTAGTCACTGTGTTTTTAAATACCTTCTAAAGCAGAGGGGTCTCTCTGCCTCAGATGCTGAAAATAGCTTGGTTGTGAGCATGGCCCCAGATGAGCAGAGCATCAGCCCCAGACGGGAGTTGCTGGATGAATCCTGGTTGGGGCACATGCAGAAGTGTCTCTCTATATCCCTTCCTCTCACTTGGAAAAGAAGAAGAAAAAATTATTTTTTAAATGACAGATAGTACTAAAAAAAATGGCAAAAAGGAAAAAGAAAAAATTAAAGGGATGACATTCTAATATTCTAAGGAAACATGAATAAAAATGGAGAAAGATATAAAATTTCTATTTATGAAATAAGTCCCTAGTATGTGTGAATGTGACCTTATTAGAAATTGGTTTTCTTTGCATATGTAATAAAGTCAAATCATAAGAGATTAGAATGGGCACTAATCTAATGACTGGTGTCTTAAGAGAACAGGGAAATCTGAACACAGAGATGGAACCACAGGAAGAAGACCATGTGACTACAGAGGCAGAGATTGGTATGATACATCTATAAACCAAGGATTGTCAGCAACCTCCAGAAGGTAGAAGAGGGTCGTGGAACAGATTCTTCCTTAGAACCTTGGGAAGGAGCTTGGGGCTGCCAACACCTTGATTTCAAACTTCTGGCCTCCAGAGTTGTAAAAAAAATTAATTTCTGTCATTTTAAGCCACTCAGTTTGTAGTACTTTGTTATGGCAGCCATTGGAAAACTAGTGTAACAATTAGAGAGGGCAACAAAGGTCAAAGCAAAATATCTACAATGAGTGGCAGATACTGGGCTCTTCTGGAAAACAAAAACCTTTGGAGGATTATTACGAAGGAACATGGGTACAGCAACCATTTGGAGTATTCCCCCATCATCCTTGTATAAAAACTAGACTCTGAGGTCAGCATCCTTCCTGAGTTCTCTAATAACATGTTGATAGACTACATGTTACCGAGGAAGGCAGACTTCAGAATCTTCTAGAAGCAAAGAAAAAAAAAGAGAGTTTATTTGGGTGTTAAAATTTTAAATGTTTATAGAAGAATCTCAGATCCTCCTTAAGAATCAAGCCTGCAAATTAATAGAATACTGTGTTGTCTTTTGTCAAAACTATAGAAACAGCAAAATTAAAGTCACCAGATCAATAAAATAATAATTAGAAAGAATGTATTGTGCATATAAGAACAGTTTGAGAACTGGGAGCTGTCAAGCCCAAAACCTATATGAAGCCCAGGGCCATGATGTTACAGGATGGCTTATAAAGTCAAAATGAGGAAGTTATTTAATCTTGACAGTGATTACTTTTTACAATGGAACTTTTCAGAAAGCAGGGGGTAGGTTAAAAGTGATTACCTTGTACTATTTTTAGGAAGATGACTTAAATTCTTTTATGTTTATCAGAGGCATTTCAAAAGAAAGCCTAAATTTCACTTATGTTCATGAAATAAGCTATATTTCATTTTGCCTCTATGGCTTTGATGATGCTGTTTGCTCAGGGCATTTTCAAGACTGGTTTCCACTGTGCATTTTACTTTAACATAGGTTATTGTCACTGTAGCAGGCCAATGTGCTCTGGGTGTCTGGTCTGGATGTGGATTATTCCCGGGGAAATTCTAGAGGAGTTCTGTGCCTTGACAGTAAGTGTGCCACCACCCACACTTCCTTTAGCAGAGAGTAGTGAGGACGCCTCAGGAGCACAACCCCTTTGGGAAAAAACACATTGTGTTGCTGTGGGATGAGAAGGGGTGTTCTCTTCAGGAATGGGGACTCTGCGCTGCGTCTGCACCTCACTGGAATGAGCAGAATCTTCTGTGAAGCTGTTCAGAGTCCAGCAGTTGCTCCCCATCAGCACAGCCAGAAAGCCTAGGACAGTTCCTTTATGGGGGACCCACACATCCCTTCCTCATCCTCCCCCAGGACTTTCATGGAGGTGGGGAGCACCACACTCTCCCCTGCTTCTCTAGGTACTGTGCTCAGGATCTTCTTTTACATTTTCAATACCCTCCCACCAACCAACTCCTTTGTCTCCTTCACAAGCCCCTTGGGTCCTTTTACACCAGAGCAAAAACAAATCAGAAAAAAATATCTGTGCATGTTTCTTCTGCTTCCACCATGCCACAGCTTCTCTGAAGTAAGGGGGGTGGGGTTGTAAAAAAAAATCCACTGTAAAGAAATCTTATAATGTTTTCTAAGAAATTATATACATCTTCCTTTTACTGGGCTTGGACATAGTTGTTCTGGTGTCCTGTTCCATTTTTCAATGGGTTTGTTTGCCAACAACATCACACATCTTTATAAGTGTTAAATTAGGGATGGCTGTTATTTTTTGAAATCACTGTAGCTGTTCTAGTTCCTTCTCCAGCCCACATATTTTTTAAAATAAATACATCTATTTTTTTTTACACCAAAGGAAGTTCTACAAATTATTTTATCATTGAACAGTTCAGCATCAACATTTTCAACTAATGGTCACTGGCGCCAACTCAACATCAACAGGAACCCCTGATTTGGGGTGCAATGAAGGTTACTCTATTTAGAGCAAGCAGCTCAAAGGTAGTACAGCATAGCTGTGAAAACAGCATGGCTGTTGAACACCTCACTTGTGCTACAGTGCAGCTGTGTAAACAGCATGATGGGAGATTCCGTCTGGGGCCAGGCCCCTCATCAGCTAGGCGGCTGTGCTCCAAGTTCGTTCTGTCCACTCTGAATCAGCTATAGTCAGGAAAACACGCACCAATCTTTGGTGGAAAATGTACTCCCCAGCCAGAGGGAAGCTGCTTGAATAAATAGAAGTCCCTGCTTCTGGTCCCTGATTGGTCAGAATAGAGCTACTCTGATTGGCCAGAATGGATGGGAAAAACCTCAGTCCTATTACTTGAAATAGGATTCTGGGAACTCCTTCATAAAGGCTGTCTCAGATGGCAGAAACAGTGCAGGCAGGCAGTTAGCACCGAGGCTTCTCAGGGAAGTGCAGTTTGTGTAAGAGGCCCCTGAACAGAAATAGCTCCTAGGCGGGTTTATTTATTTATTTATATATTTAATTTTTTTTGGGGGGGGGGGTTATGTTGGGTTTGTTTGTTTTAAATTTGAGCCCAGTTTGCCCCAGGATCCCTTCTTAGTATGTTTCTTTTTGTATTTCGGGGTTCACAACATTTACCTCATTAAAAAAAAAATAGTATTGCATTGTACAGATGTACTGGAACTTAATTTGGTAAATGACCATGAATTATCCTCCTTCACATTTTTTGTTATTATGGTAAGTAATGCTGAAATAAGTAATCATATAACCATGCATGGATTTTCACCAATGTTCCCCACACCTGTGTTGTATGTGCAGACAGAATTCGGTAAACTTTTATTTGATCACATTTATCAGTCATTTCCTGTATAGCTACTGGGCTTTGTATGCTTGAGAAGGACCTTCTCCATTCAAGATTATAGAATAAAAACTAATCATTCACATTTTTGTGCCAGTACTTTTATAGTTTCCATTTTATAACCCACGCCGGTTTTAGCCCGAAGAATGTTCTAAGTCCTCGTGGGAGCTGGGGGAATCGTGCAGGCGGCTCTAGAAAGCTGTGCCTCCTCAACTCTTGGGAATTTTCCACGTTGGCACCGGAAACTAGTCCGGGAATCATATAGAAAACCTGTTTCCTTCTCCGCAACCATCCTCAGCATTCTGACAGCGGTGATCCAAGGACCTGGTGAAAACACTTTCCCATCCCACCTGGTTCTGCAGGGGCCCCGCGGTGGAGGCAGGAAGCTCCGAGGCGAACTCCAAAAGCCTATGATGCCCAGCAGAGGCACATAATATTCGAAGTAGGACTAAACACATTTATGGGGCCTACTGGTCTAAATTTCAAAAAGATATTTTGCATGCTGCATCATTTAACTATTAGCTTCAGTGATTTGGATTGCAGAGTAGAGGAGACCTGGGCCCTGTCTTGGATGGAAGGTTAGGAGACAGAGAGCCTGGGAGAGAAGCCATCTGCACTACCTGGTGTGCCAGAGCAGAGATGTGGGATGGGAGCCAGAGAGCACCCATCGCTTCCACACCTTTCAGGAAGCAAGGGAGAGGATCCCAGTCTCTATGGGCCCAGAGTGGGGCATATGCCTCTCTTGCTTCCGAAGTCTTTCCTGGCTTCTGAGGAATAACTGTCTCTAATTTCCTCCAGCCCTTTTGGCTGCTCATTATCCCTTTGTGGGCTCATCCTTCCCTTCCTGGACTTTGAGTGTAGGAGTTGTTGAAAGCTCCGTGCTGGGCCCTTCCCTTACACTCTAGACCTGCACCTATCTGACTAAGCTCAACGTGTCTGAAATGGTATTCATGTTCTTGCCCTCCTTTTGTTCCTTGGTGTTCCCTGCCCCGGTGCCTGCTGCTGTCTCTAGCCAACTGTGCAAGTCTGATTCTAAGTCAGCCTGGGCTCCTTCCTTCCTCTCACCTGTCCCCATATGGGTCCATAAATGTGACATAAATGTGTCAGCCTGTGCCCTATGAAGGCCCCCGGAAAAGGTGCTGTCCGCCCCGGGGTCCTCTGAGTGGCGGGTGAGGACACAGTCACCACATTTGAGATCCGAGCCGGGACGATCAGCGAGCCGCGGCCTAGGCGCCCGTCGGAGGAGGAAGAGACCGCCTCTAGGATCACTCCTGGAGCAGAAGAAGCAGCTGGAATAGCGCTGCACTGCGCGCTCCTTTTTACTGCGGGCGGACCTTTCTCGGCAGTTTCTGCTCCTCTGCGGCAGCAGAGGTTCCACCGCTACACCGGGGTGGAGGCGGCGAGCAGAGGAGGAAGCTGCAGCTGCAGTGCCAAGTGGTGGAAGCCGGTGCTCTTCGCTCCGGCGCTGGGGCTGAGCCCAGCTACCGGGAAGCTACTCAACAAGAACGAGGAATCGCAAGTGCGGCCAGCCATTCTCCAGGCTCCGCGGCTTCCCCTGCGCGCCTAGGACCTGGAGCAGCTCCGGTCCGCGGCGCCAGCTGCTCTTCCAGGTGCAAGTACTAAATTGAGTGGCTACAACAGAAATTAACGCAAAGTCTAAATTATTTAGTCTCTGGAACTTTTTAGAAAGTTTGCCAACATCTGCTCTAGAAAAGTATTTTTTAATGAATTTTGCCACTTAAAATAAACCTCTTTTGAGTAAAGGTGAAATTAGTTTCATCACTCTCAATCATCTTGGTTAGAATAAACACGGAGACACCAAATGTGCAGTTATTACTGTACTGGGGAGAAGAATTCACCTGCTGCCTGCTTTCATCTAAGAAATAATCACAATTCAGTGTAACTGAAATACAACACCCATCTGTATTGGCATCAGCTGTTAAAACTGCTAGGTATTCGCTTCTCAAAATGGGATGTCTGAAAATGTAAAATTATTTAGCTTGCACTTTGGTTTGGGGACATCTCTTTAGACTCTGACAGTGTGTGCTGGCCAGGAGAGAGATCAGAATGCAGCCTGAAATGGTCCTGGATTCTTCCAAGGGATGGTTGTTGGGGTGCTTACATTTTGGAGAAATGCCCTAAGTATAGGCTAGTTAGGATCTAAACTCCTTTGGATCTCGTCTGTAGACTTTGAATTTGCACTTTCTGGTGTTTGGCTCCTTCACCTTGGCCATCTGTGAGCAAGCAAAATTTAGCAAGGATCAAGGGCTTACTTTCAAGATGTGCTAGTGAGATGTCTAGGGCCGTGATGGTGAACCTATGACATGCATGTCAGCTCTGATAGCCTAGTATTTGTAATAATGTTTACTACTTCACAAAAATGGAGAGTGAATAAATGATCAACAGTGACCCATATTACTCAACACAATGTTTCATGGCTTTGAAAGACACAGTCTGTAGTGCCTACATATTTGCATATACTTACCTATTGAAAGGAGTTGACTTCATTTCTTGTTGCTTGTTACCAAATACTACATTCAACATTTATCAAAATACTTCATCATTCTATGCCTTTCTGTTACATATTTATTATGATAAGACATTTGGCAAAAGTCTGAATTCTTGTCTCAACTGCATGCTAAAATGTTCTTTATAAAGTATTTTCCCAGTATGCGTTGTCTGATGTGAATGCCAGGTAAAGGATTTTCCACTTTGACTTTAGAATTGGCAACTCTTTCAGTGAGGACTTTCATGTTCACTAAGGAATGAGAGATTACTAAAGAATTTCCTTCATTCATTACACCTAGAGTATTTTTGTTCAGTGTGAATCCTGTCATGTTCTACAATTGTTGCTCATGAATAATAGTATTTCAACATTTATTTTATTGGACATTTTTTTACAGCATAAATTATCTGATGTACCCCAAGAGGGTCCTCCTAAACTTTGTCCTGCCTTCTTACTGTTTCAAAGACGATGCCCACTCTGAATTCCTTGTGCATGTGAAGGCTGGAGCTCCAACTGAAGGTTCTGCTGCAATTACAGAGCTAAGTTTTCCCTTCCCTGAGTTCCCTGGGTGCTTAAAAGGGATAAATTTTAGCTGAACATTCTACCTCATTGACACAGGTTTCAGACTCTGCATTCTCTGGTGTTTAATATAGGCGGGAGCTCTGGTTAAAGGCTGTACTACATACCAGGTTTCTCCCTTGTATTAGGTCTCTGATGTACATAAACATTTACAGGGATTCTTTCCATTGCAAAATCTCTCATGCTATCTAAAGTCATAGCTTTGACTGAATGCTTCCCACATATATGATATTCATACGGTTTCTCTCCAGTTTGAATTATTTTAAGTTGATTAAATGATGGATAATGACAGCAAGCTCTTCAGTACTGATTGCAAATATAGGGCTTCTCTCTTATGTGAGTCAACACATGTCCAGTCAAAGTTGAATGTGTGTGAAATCTTCTCATATTCATTATATCCAATGGGCTACTCTTCAATGTGAAATTTCTGTTACTGGCAAGGAAAGGAGAGGCTAGTAAAGGAATGCTCAGGTACATTCATTCATTCATTTCTCTTCATATGTATTCTAGATTGCTCCTTCAGTGAACCTCTACTTAAAGTCTACCCGTGTCAGTTGCATTCACATGAAATGTTACTTTCCTGCATTTCTATTTTGTACCCTCCTACCTGCATAGTTTTCTATTAAGCTTTAGGTCTTCTTTATGTTTTAGACACTATATATGTGAGCTATGGTTACACAAAATGCCCATTTGTAGAAACTCATGTTACACTTTGACTTCAGGCCAACTGTATCCCCAAATTCACTATTTAAGTTTTTCTGATCAGACTGTGCCTATACTCAACTCCATTTTCATTCAGATGATTGTTCTGAATTCCTAATTTATCCCATAACCAGATCTCTAATGTGGATGACCAGAGTCGATTCCCATGAAATTTACCATTGACATGCAGAGAAAAGGATTCTTTCTGAATATATCCTGTGTGGATTTTATTTTGTGTTTTTAAGTTCACCTTTGATTCCAGAAAATAAATGATAAGGGAAACAGCTAGGGGAAGAAAATTGTTGCAAATCCTTGTAAGGCACCTGTCATTTTGCTTCAAATATTGGCCTTTAACAGAAAAAAGAAGCATAATGGAAGACTATACTACCAATTAGAAACACATTATTAACAATGAGATAAAATTTTAAGGGTAAATAATGATGAGATGTTGGATAGATTAAGACAGAAAATCAACAAAAAGGAGGGACTGAAACAAAAGTAAAATGTGTGCATTTCACTCCAATAATAACAGATCTTTTCCTCTGAGGTCAAAGAATGTGTAGAAGATTAGATGAATACCAATCTATATGTTTAAAGAATTACAACACTGTCAGAGGGCAATTTTCACAATGATCTTACAAGATGGTGGAAAAATTATTCCCTCAAGGAAGTCTGCTGTTGACATTACCTGGTCCTGTTCTCTTGCTGATCAGGCTTTTCCCCACACTGTCTAACATGAACCTGGGCACATCTGGACTCTGAACTCTGAGAAATCTTCCTCCTTCCCTTCTAATCTCTTCTCCAGGATCCAGCTGGAAAATCACATCTGAGTTGTAGAGCTGATAATCTATTTGTAAAACAAAATAGATGGATTTTGAGTTTTGTGTTTAGATTTGTGCATGATCTTCAAGTCCAGGGCAGGAGGAAGAACAAGGTGGATAGTAAAAGACAACACAGGGAAGAATATTAGGTGCACTGGAAACACTGATGACTTTTTAGGAGAACAGGAAGAACACTGACCTTGGGCTCAGAGACATTAAAGAACTGTTTGCTGATGCTCATGTCCCAGGTCAAAGACAGACTGAAGAAAGCTTTGATTTTTTTTCAAACAGAATGAATCAATAGTTTCCATAGTAATTGAGCTGTATTTTCTAAAAATATAAAAATAAATAAATAAGCTCAATCAGAACCTTATGAATTCTACTATTGTGTCAAGTTCCACTATGGTTGGCAGAACAGTATAGTTGTTTAGTAAATATTTAATGCATTTATTCATCTACTTACTGCATGCAGGCAATGAGTGCCTGGCACTGTTCTGGGTGTGACACATGGAGGAGCAAGAAAGACACAAAATTTTGGTCAGGAAGTCTACAACTTTGTGGGATGACAAATAGATGTAAGTAAGTAATAAGTGAACACACTCATTTTGGGTAGATACAAATGCTACATGAGTACATATGAGTCAGAGTAGAGGGGGATATGAAATATGGGGAAGCCATTTGGGGTAATTTTTGATTAAGTAAATGAAGGTGAGTCTCACCCATAGAGACCAGATGACTGACATTCTTTCACAGCACATCTCTGTACAGCTTCTTATTGGGTGTGTCCAGAAGACACCCCTCCTTTGGGGTGAATGCTGCAGCCATATCCTTGATGGTCACTGATTCCTAAAAATATGGTGGAAATTCTAGTTTAGCCTGCACTATCCCTAAGAATGTCTAGAAGCAATGGTCAATGATTTCTGCATTGGGAGAAGGATGTTATGTGAATCCAAAAGCTCAAATCCTGCTTGAGGTCCAGTCAAATCCTTCTCGGGACTGTCTGGCATATGCCTGTCAGATGCATCACAGAGCTATGCACACTCTGAGTGCACACACAGGAGCTTCATTGTAAAGAAACATCACATGAGGTGTGATATAAAAATAACCTAAATATTTCATGACAGAATGTTAACTCTGATTCCAGACTGGTCGTTACAAAATATATAATTTAGAATTCAGAAATAAACACTGCTCCTTATTAATTTTAATTAAATCTACACACTAACCACAAGGCTATTGTCAGGGTTTAGGGGCCCTTTGGGATGGGTGGTGCCAAGGGGAAAAAAATGTACACGGAGCCAATAAAGGGGAGAGAAGGTTATAGAAATTGTATATTCTACTTTTTAAGGCCAGTTTTATATAGTATAGGAGAATTTGCGCATGCGCCTCCTCCTTCTGTTGAAGTAAACCATAGATGTGACAGCAGGTTATATAACTGTGGACGCAGCAGCGCATGCGCTCCCATTTCCAGGTTGTGTCTTTTTTGGCATAGCTACTACGCAGCAAGCGGGAAGTGCTCTAGCTCCCAGCTAGACCCTCGCGCTTGCCTGGCTTTTTTTTAAAAGGGCATTTCCTCGGGCCTAGCGGCCACAACAGTAGTAGAGGGAACAACAGATTATTATTAGTTTCCCTGTTATATTTGTTAAAATAAGTAAGGCCCATTTTTAGGACGTTTTCAGGCTTTCTCACCAGTGGAAGAGAGGGTCCTCTGACAGGGCCTGGATGGCTGATATTTTAGTATTTATTTCTTGTAAAGTCTTTTGGATTCGTTGTTCATTGTCGGGGATATATATGTAGTAGTTTACATGTATAAGAGCACACGTACCATTTTGTGTATTAGTAAGTTTAAGACCATGTGGTTTTAAAGACTACCTTTTGTATTTGGGTAGATTTATTAAGGAGGAGACTTAGAGAGTGGTGAGTGACATTTAAGGCTTGGGCTACGTGTTGGGCTAATGTCTTAACTTGTAATTTTATATTAATAGTGTTATCCTCCGGTATAAAAGAATTATATATATATAATTTTTTATGTTAGTGGTGATATACGGGGCCCCAATTTTAGGGCTTTTGTGGCAATGTTTGTACCATTTTGTTACAGATAAACAGGTGACCCCAGGTATAGTGGCCAGTTTAATAAGTGAGCAGGTAGGGCCAGCCATATGTGCCACAGACTCATAACCTGTGTTTTGGCAGAAAATTTGTAGGCTTTGTATTTATAAGATTTTTCTGATCCCACCAGTGGTTAGTGGTGGGAGATACTGTCATGTTGTCACACAAGTTTATGGGCAGCAGCCCATGGTACGGTTGGGCACACTGTTATTGTGTTGTTTTATGTAAAAAGGGGCTACCTGTAAATGTTTTATATAAATGTTCTTCACCCCTGTTATATACAGGGTTTTTTGTTGTTGTTTTTTTAGCAAGGGTGGTTTATTGTGGCGAGAGTTTTGGAGAAGTGTTTTAATAGTTTGTTGATGTGTGTTTTACTCCGAACTCATGTGGTGGGTGTTTCAGGTGCGTAACTTAGTCCAGTTTTGGAGGAGGGCAGGGACAATACATTAAGGAAGACCTTTTGTCATTTTTGAAGGCATTTTTGTGTAAATTTAGCAATGGGACACCTGATGTACTCGTGTAGAAGTGTGGGCCCATGACATGAGACTGTTGCCAGCAGTCAACCTGGATGATATGATAGAGCAGGAAGTGAAACCATCATAGGCAAAGTTCTTTTCCTCAGGGAGAATGCAAGCCACCCTCTCTCCTGTGAGAGAACGGTGGCAGGTATTGAACAGCCTCCTGGTTGGTGATACCAGACTTGTACACCTGTAGTTGGGGGAGGGGGTCCTTATTAAGAGTCACTGTGTATAAGGACACAGTTTATGGTAACCATGGCTCTCAGAATACCTTCTGAGAGAGCTGTAGGAGGCAAAGTTGTTTGTACCTTTACCAGCCACTTAATAAGTCAGGGTAGGAGGGTTAAGTCTTTTTTCAGGCCTGCTTTTTAGAATTTTAGTAACACTATTTATGGAGACCTTTTTGTTTTTTATTTTTTATGGCCAGTTATATTTTATTTTATTTATTTTATTTTTGTCTTGGGGTCACCGTGGATAGAGCTGGTAGCATTAGGGCTCCCTCCTGTATTTGTATATGTAGGTTTGTGGATTTAGAATGGGTTAACCTAAGGCAATAAATTGTCTTTTTTAGTACCCAACTTAGAGGGCTTCTTTTCTGTTTGGCAAGGCCACACCGTGATGGGAAGCTGTCACTTTTGCCATATTTTTGAGGGCAGCAGTGTTTTTAGTTATTTTTTTTTAAACAGTTTGTTGTAGCATTTAATTACGTTGGCAGCTTGAGGGCGATATGGTACATTTAACTGTCAGTGTATGTCATTGTTTTTAGCCCACCTCTGGGTAGTTTGCCCAGTAAAAGGAGCCCCTTGGTCACTAGCAACTGCTAGTGGGTAGCTGTAGGCCACTGAAAGGCCCTCAAAAGCCTGTATGGTGTGTTTTTGATTAGTCCTGGCTACCAGGTAGGCATATTTTAAGCTGATGGCAGTACTTATTGTTGTGAAGACCTATTGGACTTTATGGATTTTTGGCATGAGGCCTATGTAATTTACCTATTATGATTGTAGTGGCCCTTTTTTTTTTTAAGGTATTTGATCTGGGGTGGTAGCCAGACGTCTTTTTTATGGGTATTGTTCTACACACCATGGGCACTGTCTCACGGCCTTTTTGGCCTGTGTGCAGGGTACATTTAGTTCTCAGCATTGCATAACAAGGCCCATTGCATGAGTCCCCACATGTTTTGGTTTTTTATGTAACTACATAGCGATCATGGCTGGCCCTGGGGTCTACATGGTCGCTCAGACCCATACCAAGGCATTTATAGTATTATTATGAGCCTGTACAGGTTTATGTTTAGAAACATGGTAAATCATGGCTCCTTTTTATAAGCCATGTTTTTACAGGTTTTGATATATATATAATTTTTTTTTTTTTTTTTTTTTTTTACACAGAGGGCAGTGGCCAATAAGACAGTTATGAGCAGCCAACAGGGAAACCACAGTGTTAGGCCACAGTATATAGTATACAGTCCAGCTGATTGGGTAGATATGCAGATGTCCAGTTTTTTTTGTTGTTGTTGTTAGGATCAGTCGTACTGCTTGGCCCATTGACTGGATTGTCTTGTATCTGTCTCAAACCAAAAGGTCTCTGTTTGAGGCAGCAAGGCAACAGCCATCCACGTTGGTGGCTGTCCCTTATTGGAGCTATCTGTGTATTATGTTTTTGCAGGGGGAGGTGGCTTTTTTTTTGGTATGGACTTTTTTGTACTTTATTTAGGACTGGTTCTATTTTTTGTTTTTGTTCTTTTTTTGTTATAAATTATATTGGCCCCAGCAAGGAGTATAGCTCCTACATCAGGTGACTAGATGAGAACTGGACCGCTGTTTAAAATCCGTACTCCACTTAGTCAAGGTGGGAGTCTGCACCACCCCATATCAGGGGTGCGTAGCCCAAGAATAGAGTCAGCTTTTGACAGGATACATGGTCAGTACTGGGACTGGCTGGGGCCCTGTGATACTTTCCTAGGTCAGCAAGGCAGCAGACGTCGTGGTTAACTGCTTGTTAACAAGGGAATACCACACAGCAGCTCCCTTTTACATTTGGGACCAAAAGCCAACGGGTATTTTTTGACTACACTGTCTTCATTAAAGACGCCAGCCAAACCCTGTTTTTTAACATGAACTGTCAGTAGGAATGGCAGGCTATTACCCATAATGTCTGGGCTTGTGCCACCACCCTTTGATGGCACTGAAGCATGTTTTGTTTTGGGGGTACAGTTCTAGGGCTTACCCTTTTTAATTAACCAATACAATGGTTTGGCCAACAAGGCCAAGTGTGCTATGATGATCTGCCAGAACCCTAGCAGGCCTACATGGGTCTGCAACTGTTTTACAGTTTTTGGTCGGGGGTATGTTTGAATTTTGTTAATTACCGTTTTAAGCATAACCTCTGTTTTGCCCAACCAAACAACACTTACAAAGTTGATAGAATAACCAGATCCCTGGACCTTGTCTTTGCTGACAGCCCACCCTCTAGCCCATCAGGGCCTCTTGACCTTGGGCTGTCATTTTGAGATTTGTAAAAGAATCAGAGGTTAGTATCATGTTATTAATGTAATGGAACAATCATACCATTTTAGGGTGGTTTCCTGTGGCCACCTTTAGGGCCACCAGGACCTGACACAGAGTGGAGCTATGCAACCATTTTTATCGCAATGTTTGAAATGCCTGTTGTCGACCTTCCCACGTGAAGGCAAACTGCTTTTGACTAGTAGTATCAATGTCAATAGAAAGGAAAGTATTAGTTAACTATATAGTGGTATTGGCCCACTTTCACTGACAACTGACCCATCAGCTTAGCAATGTCTGGGACAGCAGCATGTAGAGGCAGGGTGATCTTGTTTAGCTTTTGGTAGTCCACCGTTTTTTACTACTCGTACCTGTAAGCAGAATTTTTTTCTGGGTGATGTTTCCAGCTAGTCTGGCCAGCACATCCACCCTCAGGATGTATATTTTTGTCCAGCAAGGCTAGAATGAGTGCTGGACATTGTGGGGGGACCAGTAAATGGTCAGTTCAAGAGGATACCTCTGTTCCTCCTCCCCCCCCTCCGTCCTCCCCCCCCACCCCACCAGTGAGGTAGATAATTAGCCAGAGCAGGCTTGCCTCTTGCATTTCACGGACTTTGCCACCTTGTGTCCAAAGAAGAAATTGCTGCTCCAGCATATTCCCAGCATTGTCCCAAATGGCCTTGGCTGCCGCCAGTAAATCATACCACAGCTGGCGCAGGTTAATTTTCAGGGACCTTCCCTCAATGCCATCTGGCTGGGCGGTGCTCCCCCTCCCCTTTCCATCTTGCACTGCAGCTTCTCACTCGCTCATTCCAAGGGAGATTGACCTTGGTGGTGCATATTCACATTGTCCAGGTGCAGCTTCAAGTCTTTCCCTTGTGCTGTAGCTAAGCCACCCAGCCCGCCCCTTCTCTGTGGCTTGCTGAAACGTTCGGCTCCAATTGCTCTAAAGCTCTCCAGATCCCCTTTGGCCAGGGATGGACTATGTTTCGGTCCACTGGCAGCATCAGTTTATTAGGCACCCTGGTACCGGATGCTATAATGAGCTGGGGGGCTGTCTCTCCACCCGCTCCACCTGGGGCTGCATCCCCATGGGGCTTTCCCCAGCACTACTCACCTCATCCTGCCTATCCTGTGCCACTATTTGGGGTCCTGGGATCCCTTGGGAGGAGTGGTGCTGAGAGAAAAGAATGTATGTGGAGCCGACATAGGGAGAGAGAAGGTTATAGAAGTTGTTGTGCACTTTATTTTTAAGGCCAGTTTTGTATACTGTAAAAGGATTTGCGCATGTGCTTCCTTCTCCTAATGAAGTAAACTATAAATAAAACAGATTATATAACTGTGGAAACAAAGTGCATGCACTCCCGTTTCTGTGTCATGTCCTTTGGCATAGCTACTGTGCAAGCGCCACAGGCTCTAGCTCACAACTCGGCCCTCACAGTAATCAATATCCACAATCTTCTACTTATCATCTGTGGGCAAATTATTTCTCATAATGAACCTCACAATTATCATGTATAAAATGGTTTAATAACCTCTTGATTATGTTGAGTGGTTAAGTGAATTAATAGGCTAAGTCCTCTTGCATAGCAAAACCCAATAAATAAAAGCCACTGGTACATTATCCATTAGTGTCAGAGAAACTTGATGCAATATCCACCGTTCTGCATAACTGAAGAGGTCTACAAAATAGATGCCACCTGTCTCGACACAAATCAGGCATCGTTACCAGATACAATGACAGGTATAGTTTTATAAGCCAGGGGATCCTGGGAACATGGGACTGAAGGACAGTTCAAATCTGACCCTTGCATTAGGAGAAGGTCTCTCTTTCCCTCCTATTTCCTCTGGGACATCACAGCTTTAATTATCAGGGTCTCTCCCATAGCTTCATCCTGTCTTCTTGCTCACAAAGTAGTAAAAGCCTTTCGATGGGTTCAACCTCTCCAGTTTTTTTTACATAGCTACTTGTAATGCCGGTGGCCGAGGCCAGGCAGGTTCACGTTGGATTCAGGCAGACGGTAGAAAAACTGAAGAGCCAGAAAGGGCTGGGCCATTCCATTTAATCAAGTCTCACAATAGCGAACAAGCACACAGGCAGGGAAAACCGTTTCTCAGGCAAACAAACAGCAAAATGGCCCCTTACACTGGTGGGTGGGGAGTCTGTGTATCCGCAATCCCCAATCTCTCTTGAGCGCAAGCACCCATAGCATTATATAAGCTATGCATACATGCCTTTGACACGTGCCCATGAACTAATCAAGCAGAGTGCTTGCAGCTGGTACACCAGTGAGCAAGCCTAACACAGCTGCCCCACACTACTCTTTTCTAGTTTTACTATTACATTTCTTCTCAATATGCTACATAATTAACAATACTCTTTCTAGATTGCCTCCATTTTCCGAACAAAGGCTATTTGTAAAGTGAAAAATGTGTACAATAGTTTAGAACAAAGATGAAAAGCATTTTATTTATATATTTTTTTGAGTTCTTAAAATGTTCAATTGGATTTTAAGAAAAATTTTAAAATAAAAAAAAGCAAAACTCACTCTGCACTGGACAACCAACCCTATCCTATAGAAGTGCTTCTCTTTCTCCATCTCCCTCATCCTGCACAGTCCTGCCACACCTGTAACCCTGGGCTGATTGAGCTCACCTACTGACACACCTGCCTCTCCAACCAGACCTTGAGTATCTCCTCTTTCTTATCTCTCTCACCTGTGTCCATCACGTAAGTTCACTACAGTCACAGACCTTATTAATGAGTAAATTACTTTCCCATCAAGGACAAGGTAAAAAAAATAAAACCTCTAATATTCTTTTTGCAAGCACGGACTCCATGGAGTTTGTGGAGTCTCAATCACCTTAGTGTAAATGTTGGGAGAGTATTTCAGCACCAATCTAACCCCCAGATCCTCACAGAGATGTGGAACGACAGGACTAGAGTTCCGAGCCCTGTGTGTCTCCTAGATACAGTTATATGTCTGTACTGCCAGTGGCCAAGGCCAGGCTGGTTCACATTGAATTTGGGCAGACAGTAGAGGAACTAGAGCCAGAAAGTGTTGGGCCATTACCTCTTTATTGGAGGCTTGCAGAAGCCTGTAAGCAAATCAGCAAATAAGAAAAGAAAAACCTCTTGTCACAGTGGAGGACAAGGGACCAGGAATACTGCCTCTCATGGTGGTGGCTGAGGGAATCAGGGAACCACACCTCGTAGTGGTGGGAGAGTGATCTGGCAGAATTGTCTTGAAGGAAAAGCACCCATAACCTTACATAGAGACCTACATGTGGTGCTGCCACGTGCTCATGCATTAATAATGCAAAGTGCTTGCAGCCAGGAAACCAGTGAGCAAGCCTAATACAGCTGTTTCCCCCACAATGGCTCTGTCAAGTCAGGGCACCTTTCTATCCACTGGAAACAGGGCTGTTAGTTCAGCAGAAAGAGACAGGCCCTAGTCACCCATGGATGCATTGTTAAGAACTCAGCTGCCACCTGTTTTCCTCTGTATTCTCTCTCAGAGACAATCTATACCCTACACAGGCAGATCTGAGGAAAGACAGAGAAGTCATGAGAGTTGAGTCTTATCTATAATTCTTAGACCTCTTAGTCATGAATGTTCAAACCATCCCCTGTGGTCTAAAAGACACAGGGAGAATTCTCCTTTCCCAGAGTCAAATTAAAAAGAAAGAAAAAGAAAAGAAATAACTAAGGCGGCTTTGGCTTCTGCTGTTCATAAGGGATATGTTAATATACAAAAATTACTTAAAGGAAATGAATACCATGGAGTTAATTAAGCCTTGATATACAACATTACTGTTTTATTTCTTCTCTGACCCCAACTGCTGGAAGAATCTCCAGTACATTGACAGTACTCCCCAAATATCTGTGTGTTTATATTATCAGGGAAAGAATCAGCACAGCATATTTCAAAATAAGCTAACTCTAGGAATGAGTGAGGGTTGCAACTGTGTGAGAAGAAGACCAAGATGACGTCCCTGGTAGATATTAGTTCCCGATTAATTTATTTGGCTGCATCAATCTTCACACATTAAATTTCCAGAGAAGCACCTAGAGAGGGGAGTAGGTTGCAGCTGAGCTTGGCTGTCACCAAATGGAATGGAGGGCTAAAAATTTCAGACAGCTATGGTTCTTAGAGCAGCCTGACCCAAGAGGATCATGCAGAAAAATCCCCTTTAAGACCGCTATCCTGGCCTGACCAGGTGGTGGCGCAGTGGATAGAGTGTCGGACTTGGATGCGGAAGACCCAGGTTCGAGACCTGGAACTCGCCAGCTTGAGCGCGGGCCCATCTGGCTTGAGCAAAAGCTCGCCAGCTTGGACCCAAGGTCGCTGGCTCCAGCAAGGGGTGGCCCGCGGTCAAGGCACATGTGAGAGAGCAATCAATGAACAACTAAGGTGTTGCGATGGCAATGAAAAACTAATGATTGATGCTTCTTACCTCTCTCCATTCCTGTCTGTCTGTCCCTGTCTATCCCTCTCTCGGACTCTCTCTCTGTCCCTGTTAAAAAAAAAAAAGACTGCTATCCTGGTTAGGACAAAGTTTAGCTGCTGTAACAGAGGGCCCCCCTGTGAGAGTGGAAGGCAGAAAGAAGTTTGCATCTCTCTCATGTTTTTTGCGTCTGGAGGTAGACAGTCCAGGCTGGTCTATCAGAGCTGCTCCAGGAAGCTCCTCTTCCTCAGTGCTCTGTCTGCAGTGGAATTGCCCTCATCCCGGATGGACACGAGTCAGGGTGTAGCTTCAGAGTTTCCATTTCTAGAAGCAGGACAGAGGGAGAAGTGGACTGGGCCTGCGTCTCCCTCCTAGAAAATATTCTAGAAGTCACACAAATTGCTTTCCTTCCCAACCTAGAGGGAGAGCTCACACAACCAATCTAGCTTCAGCAGGTTGGGAAGTTCTGTAGTCTTGTGCCGAGTTAAAATTCAGGTATTGCCTGACCAGGCGGTGGCGCAGTGGATAGAGCATCGGACTGGGATGTGGAAGACCCAGGTTCAAGACCCCGAGCTCGCCAGCTTGAGTGCGGGCCCATCTGGCTTGAGCAAAGAGCTCGTCGTCAGCTTGTATCCAAGGTCGCTGGCTCCAGCAAGGGGTTGCTTGGTCTGCTGGAGGCCCGTGGTCAAGGCACATGTGAGAGAGCAATCGATGAACAACTAGGGTGTTGCAACGGCAACGAAAAACTGGTGATTGATGCTTCTCACCTCTCTCCGTTCCTGTCTGTCTGTCCCTATTTATTCCTCTCTCTGACTCTCTCTCTGTCCCTGGAAATAAATAAATAAATAAATAAATAAATAAATAAATAATTACCATGTCTTACATTAAAAAAAAAACAATAAACAACAAAAACCTCAGGTATTTAGTTGCTCTGAGAAGCGGACAATGCCACTGGGAGCCAACTAGACATCTCTGCCACACTCTCCGTTAATGTTTCCTCCCACAATCTAACCATTCCCTATCCCAAGTTCATGAGAGATTGTCCATCAGATAAATTGCATTAAGTGGTTCATAATTCAGGAACCAGCTGAAATTCATGGGCCAGTGAGTGCTTTTTATTAGACTTGCTGACAAATTACTGGTGGAAATCCACTACTAACTCTGAGGCCATCTGACCAGCAAAGGCAACAGAGGAGGAGAATGGGAGAATAATAGCAAAGTATCTAATGGAACAGGAGGGCCTCAGGTGGAGGCTCCACACCCCAGCAAGAAAGTGACATAAGCACAGTTCTACATTCATCCCGAGACAATGTTGCAGGAAGGAAACATTTACAGTTCAGTGAAGCTACATCTAAACCCCTGGAGAGGATCCTCCTCCTCTATTCACCATTAATCAGACCTCCATGGGCACTGCATCTAGACCAGGGGTCTCCAAACTACGGCCAACAGGCTGCATGCGGCCCCCTGAGGCCATTTATCCGGCCCCTTACACACTTCCGGAAGGGGCACCTCTTTCATTGGTGGTCAGTGAGAGGAGCACAGGATGCATCCACACCCATACTTCCCATTGAAATACTGGTCAGTGTGTTGATTTAAATTTACTTGTTCTTTATTTTAAATATTGTATTTGTTCCCGTTTTGTTTCTTTTACTTTAAAATAAGATATGTGCAGTGTGCATAGGGATTTGTTCATAGTTATTTTATAGTCCGGCCCTCCAACGGTCTGAGGGACAGTGAACTGGCCCCCTGTGTAAAAAGTTTGGGGACCCCTGATCTAGACTAACACCTTATTTTCCAAATCTGATGAGGAAGGATTCAGAAAACTTGCATTAGTCAGGGTGGTGAGGATAAAATGGGACTAGCACTCCTAGTTACCATTTTTCTGGGGCTTCCTTTGGCAAGTCATATGAAAAAGATCTAAGATGTTTATACCCTTTTATCTAGTAATTCTACTTCTGGGAATTTATAGGAAGAAAATCATCAGAAATGCTGACAAAGATTTATGTATAAAATGTTCACTGCTGTGTTATGTATAATGACCCAAAACTGGAAGCAACATAAATTAACTATCAATAAGAAAACTGTAAAGACAATCAGGATGTACTATACAATAAATACTATATTGTTTAAAAATAATGTTTTTGAAGGAATTTTGCCACCGTGGAGAAGTATGCTGGTGTGTTCTAAAGAGGTCTGTTAGACTTACTAGGTTTCAAAGTGGACTCTTGGTTTTCTCCCTCAAATCCTGTTTCTTTTCCATCTTCTCTGTCTCAGTAAAAAGTACTGCTGTCAGAATGCTAGAATTTGTTCTTGATTCTCTCCTTTTCCTCACTGGACAGACATTTACTCAGCCAGTTCTGCAGGGGCTACCTTACAATGCTCCCCACCCAACCTCTCACCTCCCTACCCCATTCATTTTCCACTCCTCATGCTGGTTCTTGCTGGGTGGCCTAAAGTAGAGGTGTCTTAGGGTATAAGTTCAAGAACTTCCCTATCACCTAAAACTGGTCCTAGCTGCGGCCAGAAGGAAAAACTCGGGTCACACCATTGGGCTGCCTAGCTCAGAGGGTGTTTCCATTGTAGGACACACCCTGAGGACAGTTGATTCCCTTTAAGGGCTCCACTACTGCTACTGATTTTGCTATTGTGGGGGGAAGGGGAGGCTCCAAAGTTATGCTAGGAGTCTAGGCTGGGGATGGTAGTCCTTGACTCCATGTTATGTGGGGGACCAGTAAGCTCTTTGGCTTTCTTCCCTGACTGCTGGTCCCCAGGCCACTGATTTTCTTTCTGCCTTGCATATTCAGATGGAAAGAGGAGGCTCACTACAGCTGTTTCACTGGGTGTGCAGAGACTTCTGACTGAAACTTGAGGGTTGGCGAAGAACTGCAGATATTTGGGTCATGGAAGGAGAACCCCTTACTATGATGGTGTGGCTCTCTATCTTGGGTTTCTTGGAGCTCAGGATCAGGTATATGACCGTCACACTCTCATACCTCCTGCAAGTTAATAGTCCTGGATG
The DNA here is from genome assembly GCA_037038555.1 of Rhynchonycteris naso. Lineage (NCBI taxonomy): Eukaryota > Metazoa > Chordata > Mammalia > Chiroptera > Emballonuridae > Rhynchonycteris > Rhynchonycteris naso. Next base: position 194,042,094 of record CM072999.1, on the reverse strand, counting down.
TAGTCCTACTCAAAGTCCATGGTTATTATCATCTGTCATCTGTGGTTCCTTTACATCACAGGATGGCTCACCATAAGGTCTGAGTTTGTCCCCTGGCCCCATGTTTATCCTCAGGTCCCTCATTATTTCCTCTGAAATTTCTTGTTGCTGGGATCAAGGGCCATTGAATTCAAGGTTTCTACATTCAAATGATAAGAAAAAAAGAGCATGGTAGTGCCTGCTTAGCATCCATTCCCATAGCTCCTAGCAGTCCTCTCCCATGATAGTCAGGGAGGCAGGGATCCAGGGACCATGAAATACAGAACTCCCAGGCTTCACAAATCCACTGTGAAGCTGTTGTAGTTTTGGCCCTGGAAGAGTTCTGGGTGACATAAAGTGGGACCGCCACATAGGTGTTCAGCTTATGGCTGACAAACTCATTGCTGAGGCCAAAGTCTGTACTTTTTATATTGATCTCGCCATCGAAAAGCACACCTGGCTTCAAGTTCCTATGAACATTGCTCTCCTGGTGGCAGTACTGCACAGAATTTTCCTCAGGCCTCTTTCTCTGTCATGCAACTAAAGTTTTGTAAATAATCAAACATGTCTCCCTGCTAACATGCTCTGAGACTAAGAAGAATGTTTCTGCTGAGTCAATCAAGTGGAACAATTTCACCATATTGGTGTCATTCAAGGCCCTCATACTTTAAATTTTATGGAAGTCTTTGGAGGTTGGAGGAGCTCTGCTGACTTGTTAATGATCTTTTTGAAATAAAGATAGCCTTCATCATATTTATCCCAATGTGATTTTAGCATTTTCATTATAAACTTTGGAGGCCCAATGGCAGCAGGTTGATCTATTCAATGTATAAAAAGAAAAAAATATGTCAACCACAAATTCTGTATCTGACAAAACTGTCCTTTAAAAATGAGCAAGAAATTAAGCCATTCCTAGATAAACCAAAGCTAAGGCCTTTACTTCTAGACATGCTCAACATGAAGGGAGTCCTGCAGGTTGGAATAAAAGGACACTGGACAGTGACTCAAACCTTATACATAAAGATCTTGGCCCTTGCCAGTTGGCTCAGTGTATAGAGTGTTGGCCTGGCATGTGGATGTCCCAAGTTCGATCCCAGGTCAAGGCACACATGAAGAGAAGCTATACCATCTGCTTCTCTTCCCCTTCTCTCTCTTTTCCCCTCTCACAGCCAGTGGCTCAATTGGTTCGAATGTTGGCCCTGGGCACTCAGAATAGCTCAGTTGATTTGAGAATTGGCCCTCGATGGGGTTTCCAGGTGCGTCCTGGTCATGGTGTATGCAGGAGTCAGTCTCACTATCTCCTGTCCTCTTAAAAAAATAAATAAATAAAGGACCCATCTTCCTAATGTTCTGCCTTCCACTTCCCACCTTCCCCTGCAAATCTCTTCACTTACTGCCTGATTAATTCCTACTCACCCTTGAATCTCAGCTTGAATGGCACCTCCTAATGAAAAATCTTTCCTGGACTTTTGTCTTGGTCAAATATCTGTACTGTTTGCAAAAGGTGGGTCTGAGCCAGATTGCCTTATAGTTCAAATCTTGGCTCCACCACTCACTAGATGTAAGACCATAGGAAAGTGAAGAAATCACATAATGCAACCCAGTCCAAGTTCATATGGCTTGCTGCACAACTGCCAATGAATTGAGTAACAAGGTATTGGGGCAAAGAAAGTGACTTTATTTGAACACCAGCAAGATAAGATGGCAGACTAGCATCTTAAAGAATGATCTTAAAAGTACAGAATTCAGGCTTCTTTTATATCAAAGGAATGGGAAAACAAGAGTTTGAGCTTGAATGATGACCTGAGACAACTGGGTGCCAGAGGGATCTGAGGAATGTGAAACTTCTTAGTTCTTGTCTGTTGACTCTAGTTGGTATGAGTCCAGTAATGAGGCTCCTGTCAATCTTGGATAAACAATCATTATTTTTGCATATACTTCCCTTATCTCCCAAAGAGAGGCAGTTCTGCTAAGGGGCTGTTTTTCTAAAACTCAAGCAGTAAGCAGAATTCCTTCTGTTGATTAGCATGTAGTCATGGGTATAAAGCAACTTGAACAAGATGGAAGTCAGAGAAGGTGAGCATTTCAGTGTACTACAATAATACCCAAATTCCCTAATCTATAAATGGGATAATAGTATTTATTTTATCAAATCATTGTGGTTATTGAGTTTACACATGTAAAATGCTCAGAAAACAGCAGTGAGTGCTCAATAGATCTTAGCTCTCATTATTATATACTTCTACAACGCTATGTGCTTCTTTCATAGGACTTACTGGGGCTAGAACTTCACTCCTTATTGGTATGATGTTGATTATTAACCATCTCCTCAGTAGACCCTTGAGACAATAATGAGTCTTTTGTCCACAGTGCATCCCTAGAACCTAGCCTGAGGCTCAGCACTGCAGATGTGCTGGGTACTCTCCACCTGTCCCTCTGATCCACTCTCGACCCTCACCTGATTGTGTGCCCCAGGAGGCTGGGACGTTTATGTACCAACCATAAATGACACCCCTAATCATTGTTTTAGTTGGGTTTGACTGTTAGAAGACACTGGAAGGAGGTAAAAGGGTACATGGAGAATAAGGTTGGGGTATTTATCCTCATGGTTTTCTGCCAGGCAACAAGCTGGTAGTTACATTTCTTGACTAGAGACCTCCTCTCAGGCACCCACTCCTAATCATGCTCCTGCTGCAGTGGATGCTGGTGGTCGCAGGTCCCCACTGTGCCCAGGCCCAGGGGCTTCATCACCCATTGTTCTCATGTATCTGTCAAATGTCCCTATTTTAAACTCTGCCAAGTTACCTGTAGGTTGCTGTCTTTTTCCTTATGGGACACTAATTGATACAAGAGGTTGTCTGACAATATTTGTTGAAGATTTCTTTTTTTTACCATATGAAGTATGAAAATCAATAAGCAGAAACCTCATTTAAAATGGAGTTGGGAAAGTCGAGGAAACTCTAATGCAAGTCACTTAATGCACACTACTGACCCCAACAGGTAGAGAGCGCCTTCCAACTCTTACCGGAAGTGACACTACTACTTAAGCAGGAGGAAGACTCCTTCTTGCCCAGTAACAGCTCAACCAACAGGAAACTGCCACTAAGCCAACATAAATTCCCTATAATTTGAACTTGCAGTTTCTTCCAATAGACTCTTCATGTAGAGCAGCCCTCCCACACCCATAAAGTGTTCCTCTCCTTTGTTTCCCTGGACTTGAACATGGTCACCATTAAAATGCATGTATCAAATTGCAATTTTTTGTTGTTCCCAAATATTGTTGGAGAAATACCTGGCTGTCTTCTTTGTTTAAAGTCAACAGAAGATAATAATCTTCAGTCCAAATCATGGCCAAAGTTGTTATGATGAGCTAATAAGAAACAGTGAGCATAGATTTTAAAAGACAGCGTTCTGGAGCAGTGGTTCTCCAGAGTGCATTGTACCACCAACAGGACTGGTTAAGGCATTCTGATCTGTCAGGGCTGGGGGAGCAACGATGAATAATATGCACTTCTAACAAGTGCTATGGTGATATTGCTGCTTTTAGGCTGGAGACTACAGTATGACAAGCATTGTATGAGAGAAATGCCAGAGGTTTTGGTTACCTATAAACTCTAAGTCTCATGGTTGCATTAGCATCTTTACAAACACAAATTGCCAAATGCAGTATATTCTATGCTTTATTTTACACTTCTTTGATCATTAAAATCTAAAGAGAGGTTTTAGCTAAAAAAACCAAACAAACAAAAAACGAAAAACAAAACAAAAACAAAAGACCCCTCAAAAAACAGAAAAGAAAGCAGTGACAAGAGTAATGATGGGAGCAGATGAGGTGTGTAAGGCCCTGTCCTAGGAACGGTTCACATGTTTGCAGGGCACACCAGCAGAGTGGCCCACAGAGCTAGCCTTAGGATAGCAGTTACGCCAGGGTCAGGGAGTCCTGAGGCTTGGGCACAAACAGATCTCCTTCCTGTTCCACCCAAATGTGGGCTGCACTGGCATGAAACAGGGCCCAAACACCCCCCAAAGTGTACTGAACATGCCTCTTCCTTCAGAATCTTCAGGCCTGAGCATCCTGCTATCTACATGTACATACACTCATTCACAAACTCCTTCCGATCATGGGTACATGCAGTCACACTCACACACAGTGCTTCTGATTTTAGGCTCATCGTGGATTCAAGTTGTAACACCAGGGTCAAGGTGTGTATGAATCTCCTTAGCAAACTGACAAAGGGCCACTGTAGAAGCAGAGAGACCGAAGGACCCAACCAGGGAGGAACTGCATTCTGTACCCCACCGGTGTGAGGGAAAATTCTAGGCACTAATTGGAGCTGCCTGATCTTGTTAGGGAGGTCCAGATGCTGGTTCAGAAATGCCATCCAGCTCTGCTTTGCTCTTCAACGACCAGTTGAGAAAAAAGCAGAGTGCTAGGAGGCCAGTCCCGAGGAGGTCCCCAAGCCCTGTGAGGTAGGGGATACAGTGGTTGTCAGGATCCAAGGCCTGGTACCACGTCAGCCGTGCCATGACTTCTGCCAGGTACAGCAGGATTGTCACCTGTCAAGAGCAAGTAGACACAAAAGGTAGTTATCAAGTCAGAAAGCCAAGTGTCATCAAGAAAACTTAGCAGACTGCAAGAATAGACACCAAGGTGGATATCAACCCCAGGTAGTCCCTTTCCATGAGCTTCTCTTGGGGGCTGATGCCCAACTATGAACCCATGCAGGGGTCAGAGAATACACCCTCTCCACTTGCCTAGCCTCCCTCCCTGTGGTTGGACCCTGATCCTGGCATCCTGAAGAGCCAGACAGATCTCCTGCTGCTCACTTGCCTTGACCTCTGATGCACCAGCTCCACTCAACATCCTTGGAACCTTAGACACAAATCTTGCTGGACTTCATTTTGGGCTTTCTCAGGCTCTCTCATGGGCAGCTTTGGATGGTTGGCCTTTCCTGAAGGTGCCATAGGATAGTCCACACAGCCCTGGTCAGATCTCAAGGCATCTCAGCCCCTTGTTGAAGGCTGGACCCAGTCCCTTTCCTACTGCAGCTCAGGACAGTTTCTCAGGCTACCCCAGCCTATCCTTCAGGGTCAAGGGCATACTGTGATTGCAGATGACATAATTCAAGATTTGAAAACACTAGTTCCTTAGAACTGTCCACCAGTACCACAATGACCCCTGCAGATGCCCCAGGCCCACCAAGGCATCAGCCAGCTATATTGTTGGCAGTCTGCTATGTACGACCCTGAGGAGGGTACCAACTTAATCTCTTTCATGTCCTTATCACCATCCAGCCCTGACTAAACTCCAAACAAGCCTTTTAGCAACACCCACCCCAGCAGGAGCCTGTTCCCTGGCCAGCCTCTGTCTGTGATGAGTGATGCACATGGTCCATTTTATCAGCTGGACTTGCTCATCAGCTTGTTTCACAGCAACATGCTGCATTTTCAGGATGGCTCCTCTGAGCCCCTGGTGAGGAGTGTGGACTGAGCTGTATGCAGTGTGGACTGTGCCTTGTGGATGGCAGAGCCAGGAGTGTGCTGTGTGGAGGGGAGCCTATGCAGTATATAATGTGGGGTTGCAGTATGGAGTGTCTAGTAGGAAGTGTGGAGTGGCCTCTGGGTCTGGATCATGCCCTTGGGCTTCCATGAGTTGAGTGACTCCTGGAAGATGGGGACTGTTTGCTGCATGTCTAGGAACCTCCAACTCCAGCTCCTCAGCATCTATCCCAGGACATGGAGCAAAGCTTGACTGCTGCCTGGCCACTGCATGCTGCTCTGCTGCTGCTACAGCTGTCCTTACCTGGGTCAGGGCTGCCAGCAGATAGAATACCACAAAGGTCTTGTTGTTTGGGACTGAATGGCCTTCCATCAGGTAGATCACATAGAATAAAATCAGATGGCCTGGAATCACCAGAGAGAGCAGAACTCGGGCTGACATGGAATTGGTTTCTGGAACAGAACCAAGGAGGCTGTGTGACCCGCCTGACAACAGAGGCTGCCTTGGCATGTGACAGTCTCTACTGAGGCATCCACATTCATTCAGCTACTTTCTGAAAGTGCCAAAGGATAGTTCACACAGCTCTGGTGGACTATCTGGCAGGCATGCTTCAGCAGATGGGCATATAGTACTGTCCCTTCCCTCATGGAACTGACATTTTAGAGAAGACAGAAAAACTGGAATTGCATAGCAGAAACAAACAAACAAACAGGAATGGTCATTTCAAATTGTGACAAGTGCTAGGAAGAGAACAAGTCAGGGTAATGTGGTAGAGAATGCAGCGTCTGTTAGTGGAAATGAGCTGTTAGAGACTGGAAGCTCTATCAAGGACATGACATCGAGGCTTAGATCTGGTTCTGGGGGAAAGACTCTGGCCAGAGGAAAGAGTGCAAGGGTCTGAAGGTGGAGCGAGCTCAGGAGTGTTGGAAGGCAGACAAAGGCTTGGTGTGCGGAGTGAGTGACCGGGGAGGGTGGTGCACACTCTGGGCCTCCAATCACATCGGTGAGGGGTGAATGATCACCATTATATCTTCAGGATCTAGCACTCTGAGTTTGAGACTCTGTAAGAAATGTGACTTATTCTGCCCATTTCCTTAGAACTATAACATGTGAATGTGATAGGTTTCTCAAACACAAAGAGTTTTAATGAAAAGTTAGTCTCCATTTGCTTATGAGTTAATATAAAGTATTTTATCAATTTAATAATAAAAAGGAAGAAAGCTCATATTCAGTTAGAAGCTGAAAAGTCTAGAATGGTACGTAGAGAGAGAACAGAACACATAAGAGCATCAAAATATATTCATGATGAAAATTTAGACAAGGTGTGAAAGATTCTTTTTAAAAAAACTTAAAAAGAAGGAAGCAATAAAATTATTATTGGAAGCTAACATAAATAGTTTAGAAAACTTGTAGAAAGTTAAAATTTATGTTGTTATCTACCACACAATCTGATGATACTAGAAGGTGGATGGGGCCTTGTGAGGTGATTAGGTCATGAGGGTGGAATCCTCATGAAAAGGATTCGTGCCCTTATAAAAGAGACCTCAGGGAGCTCTCTCATCCCTCCCACCACATGAGGACACAGTGCAACAATAGCTGTCTATGAACTAGGAAGCAGGCCCTCACCAGATATGGATCTGCTAGCGCCTTCATCTTGGACTTCCACCCACCAGAACTATAAAACATAAATTTCTGTTGTTTCTATGCCACTCAGTCTATGTTTCTGTTATGCAACCTGAACTAAGATAGGTCTATAAATAACATAGAAATTAAATACTTTTTCTATAATCAAATGGTAAGTCAGAGTATACAATGGGGACTTCTAATTCAAGACAAGATGGGTTAGACACACTTATTCCTATTCCTCTTAATAAATACAACTCTGGGCATTATATATAAAATAAACATAAGAAGATTCTGAAAGATGGAAAAAAAAATGGCAAGCTGGCCCAGGGAATAACATGGTCCTGAGTTCCCCTGACTCGGGCTTTTGGGCCTAATATATCCTAGACTGGGTGGTGAAGAATCAGTAACTCAGAAATGCCAATGGTTACTGACCAAAAAAGACTCAACAAAACTTTCTTTCTCTAGTCAAAGGTCCAGAAAAGGGGTAGCCTAGCACAACTGAAAACTTTTAGACAATAACTGCTCTATGCCAGCCAACACCACAGAGAAAACCGCAGCCCCATATCCATTGGGAAAGGCCAGGTGAGGACCCTGGACTTCTGCCTGCCTTCACGCAGGTGGAATGTGGAGTTCACTGCTTTTGGCTGAGATGGTAGAAGAGAAGGCTTAGTGGAAAATAAGCGGTACCCTGCCTAGAGGTAAATGAGGACCACCCCCCACCCACCATATCAGTGAAGGCCATGTGGGGAGCAATAACAAGGCCTCCTTTCCCTCCCAGCAACAGTGGTATCAAGAAAACATGGCTTCTTACCCTGCCCACCATAATGAGCTGCTCCTTTTCTCCTAGGGAATCAATGGAGAAGGAGGGGAATCTGAGTCTCCCCCCCACCCCAACATATCTGGGAGGAAGGAAGCTGTGCATCCCCTGCCCGCACCCATCAGCTTCTCTTTCCCCCTCTCTCTCCCCTCTCTCCCTCTTCCCCTCCTGTAGCCAGTGGCTCGATTGGTTTGAGCATCAGTCCCAGGCGCTGAGAATAGCTTGGTTGGTCTGAGTGCACCAGCCTTAGGCACTAAAAATAGCTCGATTGATTTGACCATTGGTCTCAGACAGGGGTTGCTGGGTGGATTCTGGTCAGGGTGCATAGGGAAGTCTGTCTTACTATCTCCCCTCCTCTCGTTTAAAAAGACAAAAAATAAATATAAAAAAATAAGTGATATTTTTATATGTTACCCTGAAGAATATATTTCCCCAAAGTAACATATACTGGGGAAAGAATTAGAGAGCCTCATGGGCTTGTGGGGCTATAATAAACATCAAGGGCTTACATCATCAGAATACCAGAAGGAAAGGAGGAAGAGAGTGGGGCTGAAAAAGTATTCAAAGAAATAATGGCTTAAAATTTCCCAAATATGGCAAAAGATAAAATGTAATTCAGGAAGCTGAGTGACCTCCAAGAAACCTTTGAGGATAACCTCAAAGAAATCCACATCAATGCACATTTTTCAAGTGTTGAACTATTAATCCCAGAATTTATATCCAGTGAAAGTATCCTTAGCAGATCTACCTAAAAGAAAGGCTAAAAGTTGTTCCTGAAACAGAAAGGAAATAATAAGGAAAATGTAATGGGAGAAAGATCTAATTTTTAAAATCAACGAAAAGATAAAACACCTCCAGTAATTTCCAGTGGTTCTCAGAATAGAATCCAGTTTCTTTTCTCAATTTTCAAGGCCTGATGTGATCAACTCCTTCCTATGTTTCTGACCTCAGTTTCCTCCATTCTCTCCCTTGCTCATTACGTTCAGGCCTCACTGGTCTTTCAGCTCTTCAGACTTGCCAAGCCCCTTCCTGCCTCTGGGCCTTTGCTCAGGCTGTGCCTTCTGCCTCATGTTCCTTCCACTCCAGCATGCCTCCTCCCTAAGCGACCATGCTCATCCTCATAGAGGAACTTCCTAACCACAAATCTGAGCTATCTCCTGTAACTCTTTTTCATTGTACCCTGTGCTTTTGCCTTTTAGAACATTATCACAATTTGTAATTATGTGTTCATTTTGGGGAGTGTTTATCTGTTCTTCTAGATCTCATATATCCCAGGAGGGCAAGGAACAGCTTTCTCTGTTACCACTATAACCTAACCTGACACCTAGTACTGGGTGGACATTCAATAAATATTTGACTGACTAAGTGAATGAATCAATTAAAGGCAGGGCAGGGGAGTCAGGTTTCTGGGAGAAGGAGCTGTATCTTTGAAAATCATGGGCTGAGTTTAGCACTGATCTTAGACACCATTGCTACAAACATCAGATTTCAATGACATTAATTCTTACTTGTTTATAAAGAAATGGCCACATGGCCTCTGAAAGACATCAGACCCACCTGAGGTACAGAAAGTGGAGCATGGATTAGGCCAGAATTTTTTCATCCAGACGGGCAGGACTCCAGGTGTGCTCCACATGTGTAGGTAGGTGGAGATCCGGCTGGTCTGAATGGCCACCAGATTGCCACCAACACCTGCCAGGAGAAAAAGAATCTGGTTTCCCATTCTTTATGCTAGTTTCTGAGTCCTACTTCTTATTTTAGCTTCACTTTCTCCAGGAAGTTTTCCTTGACTGATTCTGCATTTGATCTCTTTTCCTTCCCTCCCACTTGGCCACAGACCTGGTCTGGCCCCAAACAAGGGTAGCTTGGACCTCATGAGTGAGATACCAAGGTAGTAACTGTATCACTTTGACAGCTCTTAGGGTGAAGGAAGTTCTCAGTACATGTTTGTTGAGTAGAGGGAGAGTGAAAGGGAAGGAAGGAAGAAGGGAATTCAGGAAACGAGAGAAGATATCTAGATAAACTACCCAAAGCCACAAAAGTGACGGGAACCAGACCACAAACTGGCATATCTGAGAACACAGAAGAGGATTTTTTTTTCATCTCAAGGTAGAAAGGAGATAAAAGAGACCTGGGTAAGAGCAACAAGGGAGGAGAGATGATCATATGGTACCAGAGCTGGGGTTTACTGCTGAGGCTCCTGGCTTCCATAGGAAGCTGATGTGCCCAGCTCTGCCAGGCTGCCAGGGCCAGAGGGTTCAGGTGACTCAAGCCAGATGGGCTCCTTCAGCAGGGGAAGACTTTGGGGCTAGCCGAAAACAGAGTCCACTGAGGAAGGGTGACTTCTGAGGTTGAGCTGGGTTGTCCCCATTCTATTTCCTTAGCTCCTTGGAGACAATGTCTCACTGGGTCAGCTGTGTCCCAATGACTTCTAGGAGCAAAGACCAACTGCCTCAGGCTTCCAGAAGATGCACAAAATGGTCTGTGGGCAAAGGATGTCTACCAATATATTTTTCCTGGCCCACACATGATTAAAAAAATAAAACAAATTAATTGGAAGCAATTACAAATTAGGCCTTTAATCCAGATTCCCAGATCCTCCAAACAGGTCAGCTCAGGCAAGTCTGGACCTTAGTCCCTACCAGGCAGTAAGTAGCCAGAGATGAACAGCACTACTCCCCTCACACCAGGAACACGTATGTGCCCTGTTCCCCATTACTTCTTACTGCCTAGCTATTGTCTTAACTGCTTAATTCATTCAAATTGCTTGTTTAGCCTTATAAGTATCTGGACTGGTGCCATCCAAAGGCACCTTTCCAAGCTTATAGCCATCTGGGCCTGACTTAGCTGTGGCTGTCCTCACTCACAATGACCAGTCCTCGTGTTGGGAATAGGCCCTGTGGGACTCTGTGGAGGTGCACGCCTACTCACATGCAAAAAACATAGGCCTGAGTTCCCATGGAAGTGGGGGTAGGGCTGGCCCATGGACGTCTGGAGCTTATTTTGGAAGTTCTGGAAAGCCAGAAATTGGGCACCAAGCAAACTGTGCAATCAGTTATTTTGTTTGGTTCCTCCCCTGACCAGTGGTCCCATTTACAGAGCCTTATCAGAAACCAAGATGTATCAAGCTTTTAAAAGAGGGATCCTCACACAATACCCACAGGGCATTCTAAGCCTAGAAGGTGAATCAGTGAATAGTTGCGTAGAAGACAACAGGCAAGGAGATTGAGGCACACTGGACAACACAGGCCCTGTCTCAGGGGCAGCTGACTCTGCCCTACCCCCAGTGTAAATTCAGCATTGTTATAGCCTTCCTTTTTAAGACAGAAATCTAGATTTTTATGTATAACGTCTGAGTTTTAAATGTCACCAATGAATCTAAGTTAAAATAAAGGAAAAACCATAAGAGGCCAACACTTTAGTTCTAAAGGCCACATTTGTTCTGCAGGTGCCAGAGACCTGGGTTAGGTTCTGTGTGCTTTCCAGGCGTGGGGTGTAGTGAGTGCTGCAGGGAAGCTTGGGTCCCGGTGACACCTATGAGAAGCAGGTGCAACTGGTGGAGCAGTGGGCATGGCCTCTCCCTTGGGTTTCCTTCTATCGGAGGAAAAGCAGCCTCAGTAGCCTGTGCCTGCTCAGCTTCCTGACTCTGGGCCTGAGGGCCTGTGGCTGGACCTCTGACACTGCTGCTGCTCAGGTCCCCCAACCCGGGCCCTGGGCCACCCCAGCCCAGGAACCCAGGTGACAGAGACTCGCCAATACCTACCACACATGATGGGAGTAAATACGGCCATGCTTTTGTATTGCTCTTTAGAAATGGTTTTGTTCAAGATGAGTCCTCCGAAACTAGGGAAAAAGCAGGTGGCAGTCACATGACTAGAGTTTACACTTGCAAGTGGCCTAGCAAATTAATTGCCTTACCAGGCTGTCCTGCCAGCTTAGCAAACCCTTTCCTTGCCCTGTACAAAACAGCTGCTGAAGCCAAACTGGTCTCCCGTGTCCTCTGTATCCACACATGCAGTTCCACCTCTAGTATGGTCATAGCTGTTAAGACCCTTCTGATCACATCAGCCCACCAAAAACAAACACCACGCTCCTTTCTGAGGCCTCTTAGCTGGCTGAGCTCTGTCTGGTGACAGCCAAACTGCAACTGAGCTGCTCCTCAGCCAAAAACGAGCCTGCATAAGTGTAACCTTCTGCCACCTGTCCTTGGAAGATGCTGCGGCACGACCCCCTCTCCCCAGCCCCTATCATTCAGCAAAGGCTGCCCACCCCTAGAGCCCTGAAGCGAGACCAATTTGTGTAAGAAACCCAGGCACAAAGGTACCTGGACCATAACCTCTCCTCTTTGAGAGTCAAAGTTAGGAAAGAACATCAGATAGGGCTGGGGTGGCCCCGCCAGGGTATGCTAGTGGACAGGGCCCTCAAGTACAAGGCTGGAGGGTGGGAGAGCTGGGCTCAGTGAAGACCCGAGGCTCCAGAGGGACTAACCCCGCAGCCCCTCCAGGTCCCACCGGCAGCCATGCTGTGGACTTGGAGTTCAGCGCCACTGTCTTGAGGCCAGGCGAGGGACTGCGTGCAGCCTAAGCAGGGGTTCCAGGCCAGTGAGAGCTATGGCAGCAGGGGAATGGAAGCCTGGATCCCACAGCACTAAGACGGGGCAGGGAGCCATGCACCAGTGCAGTCATCTGATGTTTCCAGGTCCGGCTCTTCCTGCCTCTCTGGTGCTGGCAACCGTAAACAGGACTGCCTCTCAAAACAAATTAAGTCTAAGGTTCTTGGTGAAAACGAGAGAAATGAATAGTAAAGAGGTGTGACTAAACCAGCACTGGGAATGAGTGAAGGAGCCCACAGCTCCAGTTCTCCCCAAACATGGCCACAGGGCAGCGAGCCTCATCCTCCCCCAGGGCTCCCCGGACTCTCAGGCCACTCCACTGAGCACAGAGCCGGGGGATGGCATGGGGAGGGAGAGAGGGACAGACACTCTCACTCATGCTCACCTGCTGATCACCATGGCTAGGATGATTGGGAACCACCCGTACTTCAGGATCTTCATGATGGGTGGGTTCCACTTTACAATGAGGACCCACACTGGGGTCAGGGCCATGAGGCTGATGCAGACCAACGGAGTCAGAAACCGACTGTCTGGGAAAAGAAAGAAGGAAAAACGGGATGCACGCAGCTGTGTGGCCAGGGCAAGAGCACACTGCCTGGCCTGGTCGCTGTGGCCTGGGTGGTAGGGATGAGACACGGACTGGGAACTAAAGGCTCTGTGAGGAGACACCCCTGTCCTCATCAGTTTAGGGTGACTAGCCTTCCATACCTTCCAAAGAATTTTCTCCACCCTGTTAAGCAACTGGAGAAGCTCCTCTCTCTCTGTCCTCAGTTCCTGCCATCTTCACTTTCGTTTCTCTGGTTTTGTTATTCTCCTGACGTAAGTACCCTCTTCTGCCTTCTCTCACCCCAATAAGCTCTAAGATAGCATCAAACACTTCGGGAGACATCAGCTTATAGGGGTGTCTACTTGCAGGAAATTTTTGCATCTAGTCCAATTTTTCTAGAACTCTTTAGAAGCCTCAGCAGTTCTACCTCATACCCCCCCACCCCAGCCCCGTGGTGAATAGTTCCATTCCCTTGTGCGAGGCTTGTCATCCCAACTATACTGGCAGGTGTGACCATCGATGGTTCACACCTTGTCAGTGAAGATTTATCCGATACATACCAGGCCCATTGAACACCCCACTCCTGTGCATCCAAGATAAATTCAAAGTCTAATTGGGGAGATAGACAATCCAACAATTCACATCTAATAAGTCAAGTGCTGAAATATACTATCCAGTAGGGTTATAATAGGGGCTGAGGGGAAGAGCCTAGGGACATCTGTGACTTTTATTTGGAAACCAAACACAATTAACCCATACACAAATCTTTGTGTTTTAAATTCAGTTCAGTTTAAAAGTAAAATCAGGTCATCTTATTATTAATGCTTCATTGCCACTTACATGAACTTTGAGAGTCTCTTAAATCATTAAATATTGTTGGTGGTAGGCAGTTCCCGGGGTGGCAAGGAGCCGGTCTCAGAATCAAGACAGAGAAGGTCCCAGTGCCTGAGCTCTCTAGGTCAGGAGTGCCCTATTGCTCTGCTTCTGTCACTAACACGGAAAAATGGGGCGATGTCTCAAATCCTTGGGTCCATGTTTCTGTGGAGCAATGATCAATGGGAGCTCAACAGCGGCTACTCCTTTGGGGCATTTCCTCCCACCAACTGTCACACGTCCCAGAGCCCCTAACTGTCCTCATCACCATCCACTTCACTCATTTGTGCTACCTGTGGGCAAGCATCTAGGGTCCTGACTATGCTCAGAATCGAAACTGTCTGGGTGCAGCTATGCACAGCCACCTGAGCGAGACTGCACCAGGTGGAAAAGTAAAAACTGGGACACACTCGGGAGTGATGGCTGCAGAAACCCAGCAGGGGAGAAGCTTCTGGGCAAGGGTGATGCTGCCTGTCCACCTGTCCAGAGCGTGAGCAAACTCTGGGTCTCCCTGGCAGCCCTGGGGGGCCTCTGGTGAAGTATGCAAACTCCCACCTCAACAGCTCCATGGCTGCCAGGCTGTCTCCTGACAAGCCCGGGCTCACCTGCCTTACACCTTCAGGAGAGCATCTCATGCTGCCGCTGCTGCTATGACTGCGATCTTCCTCCTTGGGAGTCACTTCCTGGGCAGTTTACATGTATCCAGTGTGAACTGCCTTCCCCAAGGAGGTACTGTCACCTGTGAGAATGCGCTGAAGTGACAGACCAGCCTCGGGACCTCGCTGGCCTCTTCGCATACCCTGGTCCTAAGTGGAAACCGACACCCTATGTGTCGGTGACCTGAGCAGCTTGTCCTGTCTAACACAGCTGGGAGAGCCTGAGGCACCTGCTGGAGAACAGCTTGGAGAATAGCTTGACTTGTTCAATGACTTCAGGCTTTGCCTTTATAAAGGAGAATCTCTGACTCCATGACAACAGCCCCACAGGTTCCTTATTGTGGCGCCCTATTTGAACGTTGCATGCTAAGTGCAAACATTCCCACTCAGCCTTGCTGGTGGGTCCTCCTCCTTGAGGCCCCTACCTTTGTGTTTATAGAAGAAGCTGCTAACGAAAGCCAGAATGGACAACGTGATAAGGTCTCCCAGGGTGGCCGCAATGGGTGTGGCAATGTTGTCTGGGTTGACCCCGAGCTTTCCAGCACCAATCACTACACAGACCATCAGCATTCCTGCAGAGAGGGGAGAGAAGAGAAAAGCTCAGGAAATCAACTGACCC
The DNA here is from genome assembly GCA_037038555.1 of Rhynchonycteris naso. Classification (NCBI taxonomy): domain Eukaryota; kingdom Metazoa; phylum Chordata; class Mammalia; order Chiroptera; family Emballonuridae; genus Rhynchonycteris; species Rhynchonycteris naso. The sequence continues at coordinate 194,026,826 of CM072999.1, read as the reverse complement.
TGACGAGGCTCAGCAGCACAGAACAGAAGTGGTACAGAAGGAGGAGGTGGCCAGGACGCTGCTCAAGAACTTCTCCCTATCAGCACAAGCTGAGACTGGAGCCAAGCCATCTGAGAAGACTAGCATGTTGGATTCCGCTTTGTGACTTTCTGGCATGATGCTAAGGAGCAGCCAGAAAGCTTTGATGACACACTGGAACCCATCTGGGAGACAGTGGTCAGGTGGTTCCTGGGCTTCCAAACCAGCGGGAGCTACAAACATGAAGCTACAGCCCCTCACTGCAGGGAAGATGCTCCCAAACTGCTCTGGGCAATGGGAGCCCAGGGTCTGAGCAAGGCTCCCTGTGCCTGTCACGGTCCATGGGGAGGCAGATGCTCTGGGCAATGGGAGCCCAGGGACTGAGCAAGGCTCCCTGTGCCTGTCACGGTCCATGGGGAGGCAGATGCTCTGGGCAATGGGAGCCCAGGGACTGAGCAGGGTGCCCTGTGCCTGTCACGGTCCATGGGGAGGCAGATGCTCTGGGCAATGGGAGGCGCAGGGACTGAGCAAGGCTCCCTGTGCCTGTCGCGGTCCATGGGGAGGCAGATGCTCTGGGCAATGGGAGCCAGGGACTGAGCAGGGTGCCCTGTGCCTGTCGCGGTCCATGGGGAGGCAGATGCTCTGGGTAATGGGAGGCGCAGGGACTGAGCAAGGCTCCCTGTGCCTGTCATGGTCCATGGGGAGGCAGATGCTCTGGGTAATGGGAGGCCCAGGGACTGAGCAGGGCGCCCTGTGCTTGTCACAGTCCATGGGGAGGCAGATGCCCAGTGGGATTAGTCGCGTGAGCGGTTTGTGAGGGGCGAAGCCTGGGAGGGGAGATAGGAGGGTCTGCAGTCCAGGACCACCCCTGCAACAGGAGAGAGAAGGGCTGAGTACGTGCAGACTGCAGTACAATGCTGGGGAGTTCAGCAGGGCTGTCAGCAGCCCTCAAGCCAAAGGCACGTGTGCAGGTCCATGTCTGGGGAACAGGCCCATCTTGGGAGCTCTGCAGGGCCACCACTGGGTAGAGCCAGCATGTGTCCTCTGAATGCAGGACAGATGGATTTTAGGGTGTAGAACTGAAGACCTGCACCCCAGCTGAAGACCTGAGAGATACCTTTTAGTGGCTACCCTACCTCTCCAGGTCCTACTTTCTGTTCTGACTCTGTTCTGAGGTGACTGTCACATGTAGACTTCTAGCCCCCAGGTGCTGTTGGTGTTTTAATACTTTGCCCAGTGTTCTGTAACTCAAAGAATAATTAGAATTATCACCTTAATGTCACCTTAAACCTGTCACCACCAGTTACAGTTTGTGCCCTATTTTGTGACCAGGTCATAACTATTGTGCCTCTTTTGAAATATCAGTTCTGCCTGACCAGGTGGTGGCGCAGTGGATAGAGCGTCGGACTGGGATGCGAAGGACTCAGGTTCGAGACCCCGAGGTCGCCAGCTTGAGCGTGGGCCCATCTGGCTTGAACAAAAAGCTCGCCAGCTTGGACCCAAGGTCGCTGGCTCCAGCAAGGGATTACTCGGTCTGCTGAAGGCCCGCGGTCAAGGCACATATGAGAAAACAATCAATGAACAACTAAGGTGTCACAATGAATAACTGATGATTGATGCTTCTCATCTCTCTCCGTTTCTGTCTGTCTGTCCCTATCTATCCCTCTCTCTGACTCTCTCTGTCCCTGTTAAAAAAAAAAAATCAGTTCTAAGTGAATCTGAATTTGCATGGCTAAGCTGGTGGTCTGGTGACAATCCCACCAGGACTATATACAGAGACACTGACAGTTTGAGACCGCTTATTAAAAACCACCACCAACACCTGGCTTTATGACAGTCATGTCATGGTCGCACTGTGAGACACTGGCAACATTTCTGACCTTCCACACATCTTTGGATAATCCCGATTACGTCCATGCAGCTGAGCTTCACCCTATCTCTGGGCCTCAGTTTCCTCATTTGTAAAATGGGGAGCTATGGCATTCTGTACAAAACCCCATGGGAACAAGACTGGCCTGAATCACTTGATTGTGTTGTTTTCAGAGAAGACTTATGCCAAGTATCTCCTGAACTCTGTTTCTCCAGAACATTTGGCATACTCATCCTGCCCTTCCTTTGATCAGATTGGGCAACCGTACCCCATCCATGCCCATGCATAGGCAGGTGACTAGGTACAAACATCTAGCCCAGGAAGCATAACTTGTGAATCTGCCCTTAGGATTCTGTGTTCTTACATCCCCCTCCCTGTCATGCGCCCTAGCACAGGAATGCAGCGATAAGCTGCTTGGTAGGAACAAAGTCACCAGATAACTCACTGCATTAACTTAGAGAGCTGAGCTCAAAGGAGTTTCATGGGCAGTCAGATAGCAGCACAGAAGTGCAAATCCAAATCCAATTTACAAAGCTATAACTTGTTCCTTCTCTCACTTGCACATGTTGCAACACACACACAGTCACACAACCCACAAGAGAACCAGAACAAAGTCTATTCATGGAGCAAACATTTGGGAGCTGGTTATGTGTCAGGACCTGTTTTAAATAACCACTGGGTTCTGTACTCACACTTAAATACATGTTGGGTGGAGGAACAGACAGTACACAAAGACATGAACAAACATTTGAAGTAAATAAATAGGATACTAAAAGTAAAGCCTGACTGTGAGCAGGGCTATTCTAGAGAGCCGATCAGAGAAGGCCTTGGAGGAGAAGAAGCACTGACACTCAACAGGAGCATCTAAAGGCTTTCATGTTGATGCCTCACTCTGAACTGGAATAGAAACGTCACAAAACAGGGTCCCTGTGCATTTTGCTTACGAGTGTATCCCCAGCACCATCACAGTGCCTGGCCTGCAGCAGACACTCAGTAAATACTGAGTAATAATGAATGGGTGACATTCTATTGTAATTACACAGCCAGCTGATTCTCCACTGACTGAGCTCTGAGGACAGGTTACGCCCGCCAAGGCCTCTGTGTTCCCACCTGCTGCATGGCAGGCCGTGTACAGGAGCAGCAGAGATGGGACCTCGAACTCTGAGGAGCTGATATTGTAGCAGGAAGGTGAGAAAGAAAGTAAAGGAAGAAACACGATAACTGCAGACTTTCCCTACTGTTCTGAAAGGAAAGCAGCATGGTGTTGGAGCGTGTGGTGGCCGTGGGGATGGGACAGGGGAGCAGTGCTTGTGAGGGGCAATCAGAGAATGCTTCACTGAAGAGATAAACTTTTAAGCTAAAAACTGAGTCTCACTTCCTACCATGACTGCAGACTACAGAGCCCACCACAGGCCCACATGTGAACAGTGGTCAAGAAGCAGTTAAGGACTGACACGCTCATGGACTGACAGAATGATGGACAGATAAATAGAGATGAGTGTGTCTGCACAGCATCAGCTGGTTTTTAAACAAGCTGTGGGGAAAGAAATGGAGTTAGCAGCCCCCTCCCCACACACATGCCCCACACAGGATGGGGCACACTGCCCTCTTCACCTGCCCACAGGGGTCATGACCTGGCAGGCTCTCCCCCATTCCCTGGAAGGATGCCCCACCTGGAAGGATCCACCACACTAGCGATCCATCTTTCAGGACTGAAAGCACAAAGAGCTGACAGTGGGGTCCCGAGGAGTGGAGCATGGCGGCCAGCCAGGAGGAGAGAGGTTGCGGGTCCAGGGGCACCGCTCACCTAGCAAAAAGGTTGCAAAGAAGGCGGTGGTGACACTGCTGGCGCACAGCAACTCCATATTCTCAAAGTCAAACTGCCCCCTGGACACTGCTCCCAGCAGCAGGGCAGCCAGAGCAGCCAGGAGCCCCACGACGGTGGCCTGCACCTGCCGGCAGAAATCAGATCATGAGGAAGGGTCTCTGTGACCACTGCTCTCCTCCTTCTACTCTACACCACACTTCCTCTCTGACCATGAGAGGTCAGGGAAAAAACAATGATTAAAACCTTCCCTCAACCCAGTTCCCCTGAAAACTGCTACTTTCCCCTATGCTTCATGTCCTGTGCCATCTTCTATCATGGAACCTCGTTCTTCATCTTCTACTCAGCCCTTGGTCAAAGGCCACTAGGCTTTGGTGCACAGCTCCCCTCTCGCTGCTCTGGGTGTTTGTAACCTCCGGCAGCAGATCATGCACCTGCCTCGTGGAGACACCCCTGCTCTGCAGTACAGGTCAGAGGCCTCTGTGCACACTCCCTTCTCTCCCTTCTTTTCCTCCATTGGAGCTTGCCCTACAGGCCGGTGCCCTGTTCTCTGCATTCTCTCCCATCCCCAGCTGCAGTTCCCATTTCACTGGGGCGGGACACATCCAGGCAGGACACATCTCTGTGCCCACTCAGACCAGTACCAGGGGCAGCCCCAGATCCGAGTATCAATACGGTCATTTGCTATCAGTAATTCTAAACACCTCAATGGAAACAGGCTGTATTAAAGAAGGTTGAAAAAACAAAGAGTTCTACCATATATATATGGATAGGGCAAGTTAGTCTTCTAAAGAAGAATAATGCTCTCCAAGTTCACCTACATAATTCCAATCCAAGTCCCCAAAAGATTTTTTTCATGAAACTTAACTCATTCTAAATTTTACAAAGGGTAAGTAGATGTGTGGGAATAACCAAAACAATTCTGAGAAAGAAGATCAAGACAGAGTTTCGGTATATTCATTATCAATATGTATTTTAAATCTATAGTGATTAATATGGCTTGTTGGCAGAAAATAGACCAGTAAAAAAGAATGGGAGTCCAGGAATAGAATCATAAATATATAAAAATTTAATATAACAAAAGTAGCATTTCAAATCTGTATAAAATTTGTAACTATGAATAAATAGGGTAAGAGAAACTGGGTATCTGTTTGGGAAAAATAAAACAAATTCTTATTTTATACCATTCACCTATGTGCATGCCTAAACATAAAAATCGAAAGTGTAAAATAGAATAGAGAATAATATATTTCAGATTCATATAGAAGAGGAAATCTACTAAAGATATATCATTTAAAATCTATAAAAAATACAGTTAAACTTTAGGTCCAAATATGACTTCAATATGATACAAGATTCTCTAAGTCTATTTCAAAGACAGAGATAGACTTAGAGAAAATATTTCCAATATATATAATAAAGGATTAGTATCCAGAATAATGAAGTCCATTTTGCAAATCAACAACATGAACAATAACAATGATAATATAACCTGAAACAAAAATGTACAAGGAATGTGGACAAGGAAGTCACAGAAAAAGAAATACAGCCTGACCAGGTGGTGACACAGTGGATAGAGCATTGGACTGGGACACAGAGGACCCGGGTTCAAAACCCTGAGGTCGCCAGCTTAAGCATGGGCTCATCTGGTTTGAGCAAGGCTCACCAGCTTGAACCCAAGGTCGCTGGCTCAAGCAAGGGGTCACTTGGTCTGCTGGAGCCGCCTTGTCAAAGCATATATGAGAAAGCAGTCAATGAACAACTAAGGTACCGCAGTGAAGAACTGATGCTTCTCATCTTTCTTCCTTCCTGTCTGTCTGTCCCTATCTGTCTCTGTCACACACAAAAAAAGAAAAAAAATACAAATGGCTAAGAAACATGCAAAAAGATAACTGACCTCCCTAGTAGTCAGGAAAATTTTAAATGAAATCACAATTTGTAGGCGTCTTATTTATTTGTAACCACTGTTGGTCTTCCTCTATTAAAAGGTAAGTGCTGTCGTATTTTCTGCTCGGGTCCTCAGCTGTGAGATGGGAGCCTGGATTCAGCCTCATCTGTGCTCACCAAATAAATGGATACATGAATCAATGAATAGATGGGATACACTATTTTTACCTATCAAAGTAGGAAAAAATAAATTTGAAAGGTTGATAATATAAAATACATATCGACAAATATGTGAAAAAAATGGTTTCATGCATTGATGGTGGTTAAATTGGTACAGAAATTTCGAAGGAAATTTTAGACGTAAATTATCCATGTACCTTATGATCTAGCATTTGCCAGGGAAACAGTGCACTGTGTACAAAGAACCATGTAATGATAATGGTATTTAGAGAAAAGTACAAATTACAGAATTATATGTATAGCATACTATTTCTTTATGCTTAAAAACAAAATCATATCACATATTGTCTATGGTAAATACAAAAAGTAGTCTAGAATAATACTTTCAATGCTGGTGAGGTTATGGAGAAAGCAATACTTCAAATATGAGTGTTAGTGCTATAATTTAATACTAAGAAATCAACTATTTTGTAATCCTTTGGAAAAAAATGTGGAGGTTTAAACTGTTTATACCTTGTGAACTTGTAGGCAATTCTCTTAAAATATTTGTGCCAAAGGAAACATTATCATTGCCGTATATTTATCAAGTAGAAGCCTCCAAACAACTGCAGGAATACCCACAGGTGGCTGGTTACCTGAAGTGAGACAGGGTTGAGGTTGGGCAGGTCTGTACTGGCCCTGACAGGCCAGGTCTCGACAGCTGCCCTTCAACTTACCAGGAAATTCCTAAGTCCTACTAGTTATCAAAATTTTTACTTATCACTCTTGGTTGTATTTACATGATGGAATACACTGAAATTATGAACAAGTTTGTGAAATTTGATTCATCAGTTATGTTATGATGTTTAGCTTTCTAAAAATAGAGGGGATAAAATTATCACACTATCATAGGACCATGTGCCACACCACTGCCTGGCTCAGAGCAGGAGTCAATAAATGTTTGCTAAGAATCAATCGTGTGGAAAGGTACACACATATTAACCAGGATTTGATGTAAAACAGGAAAGTGAAATCAGTGACTTGCAGCTGAGCATTTATTACCTGCCACTGGCCAGGCCCACTGTTAGAAGTATCCTGAATGTTTCATACAATCTCTGAAGCTCTTTAGCTACAGGCCAAGTTTGGCTATAAATTATCCATGTACCATCACAGGTGGTCCTGGCCCATGCACATCACCTCAAGTGGAGAAGGAAGACATCTAAACACAAAATTGCAACAGGGGCAACCCCACAGCACATGCAGGCACCAAAGAGGGGCACCTGGTGGCAGGCTGGAACTGAGACCTGACTGGAGTCTTCAAAGGGCTTCAATGCCAGGTGAGAAAGGACAAGGAGAAAGGGCATCCCAAGGAGAGATGTCCGCATATGCAAGGCACGAGGCTGGTAGGGACGGCAGGATGAAACCACAAATACTGTTTGGGCCCAGCCCACACCTAGATAAGGGGAACCAACAAACGGGCTTAAGGAAGAAGTCTGTTCATCTTTAGGTTTTAGAAAAGGTCACTCAGGTGACCATGAAGAGGTGAGTTGAATGTCAAGAAGCCTGAAGCAGTTAAAACAGGGGAGATTTGCAGGGCACAGTGGACCAAGAGGCCAAGGCAAGGAGGGGCAGGGCTGGGTATCAGCGTAACTCAGAGGCAGGATGCTCAGTGATTGGACGTAAGGACGGGGACAAAGAAGTTGAAGGTGACTCGGTTCCCAGCTTGACTAAACGGTAAGACTATTTACTAGGCAGAGCTAGCACAATTGATTCCCATGTGCAAACTAGACACCATGCCTCTGCTATGACCCACAGCTTACAACAACCCACCTTACGGGTCAGGTGAAGTGACTTGCCTAAGGGTTCCCAACTGATGGACTCCCAGAGTGAGCTTTCAACCATTAAACTAGACTGAGTTGGGGACTTCAGAACAGGTGAGTATGAGGAGGAGAGGTGATGAGGCCAGATCCAACATGCTGCTTCGGGGTTACTTTGGGACAGGCAGATGGAAGTGCCCAGTAGAGCTACAGATAGGGGCTCTGGAACCCAGGTGAGAGGTAGTCAGTATCCTCCTAATTTGATGAACAGGGAGATACTGCTAATCAAGTCTGTGTGCCCTGCCCACACCACCAGTTAATAACTGGCGGCCTTGACTCCAGGCCTGTCTGATCTCACAGTCCAGGCTCTTTGTGACGCCACAGGCTTCCCCCAACCAGAGAAGCTCAGAAGGTGCTCTGGCTGGCGGCAGCCACCTTCCTGTTTAGATCCAACCCCAGCTTTCCCTGAGTCCCAGAGCCAATTTCTTTCCAGGCTCCTCCTGCATCGGGGTTCTTGTCTCTGAAACTCCTAGGATGAGCACTCAGCCCAACTAGGTCTGCTAGAAAAAGGAACAAGGGGAGGGTTTTGCAAAGGCTGAAAAGAAACAGGCAGAGAGGTAAGAGTGGGGTCAAGGAGGAATTTCCAGGTGGGAATGATCTAGAAAGTATAAGTAAAATCACATGCACAAGGCAGTCACAGGGAAAAGGCAGCAACCCTGGCAGGCACGGTGTAGGTAAAGAGCAGGAGAAGGCAGTTAGCGCTGCAGGCTATGAGAAGAAGCGAGCAAGTCCAGGCAAACCTTTTGAGAAGCTTCCAGCTACTAGAAGAGTGTGACCTGGTGGGCATGGGTGAATGGGTGAACGGATCCCATCCCCACAGCTCAGTCCATAGCATAGGGAGGGGTCACTTAGCCTCTACTCTTTCTATCTGGAGCAGCCTGGCTGCAGATGCAAAAGCACGGTGGAAATCCATCAATCAGACAAAGGGTAAAGTCACCTGAATGAGGGCGAGGTTACTGTTGATGAGTCTTTGTTGCTCCCGGGGGTCATCAATTTGTCCTGTATTGGCCTAGTATGGAGAGAAAGGGACAAAAGGTTAAGTCTGACTTGACCTAAAGCCCAGGCCAGTCCTTCTTGGAAAAGGCAGTCCCTCAGGAGAGGGATCAGCAAATACCATTTCGTTGACATCAGACCAAATTATTTGGACTAGCTTTCAAAACAGTGACTGGGAGTGGAGAAGTAAAGTCACAGGTAGGTACATGTCACCCACAATTGCAGGGCAATGTGACTCCCAAGTTCATCCACAGACTGGGGGAGGATGCCTCTGTGAACCTGGACTGCAGCTTCTGCCAGATCTTTGGCTCTGTTCTCCTGCACACCTGCAATTCTCCCCACTCCAGTGAGTCACATCTGAAAGGACCACCAACCACCCTAACTTCATCTCTGCAGATCAGCCCATTTCTGAAACCCATGTAAGTTCCTCTTCTTTTAGGAGAGGAAAGCAGAATCAGAAATACGACTTCCTCCTGTAAAAATGGTAGTCATTCCGAATAGCATAGCATTGCCAGCAAAATTCATATGAAGATTAAGAAAAGGTCTCAAAGCAAACATATTTTCCTAGCTCCTTTGTAGCGGGTTCAGTAGTTACTGAACTCCAAGGGAAAATATATAATCACTTCTCCTTTCACAAATAAGGGGAGGTGTTTTGTCTTCAGCATGATAGCTATTGGGGACATATCACAAAAAATTCTCAGAGCCTCAATCGATTTCCTACAAACACCTCCTGAGGGGTCCCCACAGGAACAAGGGAACAAGGTAGAGCAGAACACAGCTGCAGAAACCACAATGTGCCCGAAACACAAGGCCAGCAGGCTCCCCCTCCTCTCCACTCCATGCCCGCACTGCGTGCTCCCAGGACTCAATGTTTCCTATTGATCAACCAGCTCCAAGGCTGTGCTGCTCTTATTAAATCAGCGCCTTGCTGCTGGCCCATGACCTGAATATGAATCTGAAAGGTATTCTTTCCTCAAGAGATTTTATTTCCATCTTTGTAAAATGGTTAAACTAGACAAATCGATAACCTCTATGACCCACACAGAAGCAGTTTTTCTGTGTGAAGCTGTCTGCTGGTGCCCAGAGGTACATTACAGGACAGGGAGTAGAGGGTTGAGAAAGCTTGGAGATCTCATAGAGAGGAGGGAAGAGGAGGGGAGAGGAGGGCCAGAGGGAAAGAAGCTGTGGGAAGAGGTGAGATACTAAGGAACTAGGATTGCGTAGAGTCCAGAATCATTTGTAGGCCAAGGTTACTGAATCTAAAGCCATCCAAAAATTGGGACTTGGGTTTTGAATGAATTATCCATGTGGATGGTGAAATCATCCATGATGATGGTGGAATTTGGTGTAGAGATAAAGACTGATAGAGGGCCCTTTTCCTGGACTGATGAGCAATGGAGGGAAGGAAGCAAGGCAGGATGGTGAGGAGGCTGCACCCTTATCAGACCAACAGGAAAACCATGGGTCAGAGGCTTCAGGGGGTAGGTCTCTATCAACGTAAAGGGACATTTCTTAACCCTGGATGGTGGTTCTAGGGAGATCAGCTTAAAGGCCTGAGGAACAAAGCCAATCTAAGCACAGTGTCGCTAGCTTTTTGCCAAAACTGTGAAAAGAAAATTCATGGGAAATTGGAGCATCTTTTGCAGACCACTCAGATTCATCTCAGCAGAAGAGGTTACAGGAAGCCCTTCCTAAATGTTTATTTGGATCACATACACTTAGATATTTTAAAACTTTTAATCTTATGAGTATAGGTTCCTTTAAGAAATCCTGTGGGATCTTTTCTCAGTACTAGATTTTCCTTATTGTCTGCATCAAACAGGCTGTTTTCACTGATTCAGACTGTGATGTGATGGATAGTCTTTAAGTACTCCTCTGGCTCTGGGTCATGTCTAGAAGGTGACACATGTGGCTGCACGTACAAGCTCCCTTGTCCTCCTGCTTCTGCTTGGTTCTGCTTAATGGGGAGCCATGGAAAGATAATGGAGGGCCAGCAGAAAGTAAGGTTGGGGTTGTATGTATCTCTGTGTCATTCCCACTGGCCAGTGGCTGTTCTTCCACCCAGAGCCACAGCTCCAGCCTAGGGGCCCTCTCCTTTAGCTATAGGTTCTGTTCTCCCAGGTCTGAGAACAACCCACCTCCCCCCTTGTTAGGCCTTGAGTAATCATTAGTTCCTCTTGTTGCCAGTTCTGGGGTGCTTCATTTTCCCTTTGTGGCTTCCTATAACTCTGCCTACAACTTGGTAAATGAACTCACTAAACTCTGCTCAACTCTCATTTGTGTGTGCCATCTCATTCCTGCCTGATCCTGACTTAGTGTAAGGTATATATTCAGAAGAACATTTTCCCATTCACAGTAAAAAAAAAATGATGTTATTCCTTTGTGTATTTCCCTCCCTCCCTCCTTTCCTTTTTCTCTTTGTTTTAGAAAATAGAAGGAAGAGGAGGGAAAGAGAGAGGGAAGCATCAACTTGTTGTTACACTTAGCTGTGCACCCACTGATTGCTTCTGATACATGCCCTGACTGGGGCAGGAACCAGTGACCCTGGGGTAGAGCTATCGCGTGCTACGTAGAGTCGTTGCCCTCGGGGTTGAGTCAGGATGCCAGGACTGAGCTGGTGATCCCAGGATTGAACCTGCGACCTCAGGGCTCTGGGACAACACTGTTCACTGAGCCACTGGCCAGGGTTGTGTATTTTTTTCTAATAAGAAAAAATATATATATTTACTAGATTAAGATAGAGAACTAAATATAAGTTATGCTATCATTATCCTTACCCAAATTGGGGAGTAGAGAAAGACAATCTTTTAAATTGTTCCAATGTTAACATAGAGCTTCCTGCATGCCTTTTACCTAGCTTCTCCTGATGTTAACATCTTACATAACCATGGGATGATTGTTAACTAAGACATTAACACTGGTATGACACTATTAACTTAACAAGAGAATGTACTTGGACTCCCCCAGTTTTTCCACTAATGTCCTTTTTCTGTGTCAGGAAATAAATCAGGATCACCCACTGAATTAGTCTTCATTGTCTCCTTGGTCCCCTCCAATCTGTGACAATTCCTCACCTTTTGTTGTCTTTCATGACTTTGACCCTTTTGAAGAGCAGATATTTTATAGAATGTCCTTCAACTTGAGTTTGGCTGGTGTTTTCTCGTGATTAAGCTGATTATGGGTTTTGAGTGTCAAGACTAAAGAGGTGGAGTGCCCTTCTTTTTGGTATCCAGGGGTGCATGATACCCACATGGCTAACCATGAGTGATACTAACGTTGATCACTGGGGAAGGTGGTATCTGCCAGGATTCTTCACTGCAAACAACTATTTTTCCCTTCCTATACTTTATTAGTTAGAATTGAGTCATGAGGTCCAGATCACACTCAAGGGGAGGGGAGTTGACCTTCAGCTCCTTGAGGAGAGCATATCAAAGATTTAGGGACATATGCTAAAACTACCACAGCAATTCACAAATGTCTGGGGAAATACTCTGAAGTTAGGCAAAGATCCTATTTCTCCTAAAAGTGCCACCCACTGATTCATCAGCAGATTTTTGCCTACTACAAGGTGGAATTCTAATGGTGGTTTTACATTTTCATCATTCCACATTTATTCGCTTAAATTTTTCTCTAAAATAGCATTATCCATTCTCCCTCATTTACTTACTGACTTAATTGTTATTTATATGGTATGTATGGAATCATAGTTATTTTATTTTTGAAGTCATAAGACAATACTCTTTATTTTGTTGCTAAAATTGTTGCAGCTGAGAGCAGTGCAAGCTCTTCCTGGGTGGTTCCTGATTCTCTCTGACATGTTCCTGCCTCTGTTTTAGCACGTCCATCAGATATTCCAATTCATCTTGTATTTTCCATGCCCCAGCCCTAGAATGAGCCATTTTCCCAAAGATGCAGGTCCCTTTTATTGGAGAATGGTATCAGAAAACAATGTCTGGACACTAGGTGTGCTAGGTGCTACTGGGGCCGTATTGCTTTTGGGTCGTCTTATTGAATGGAGGTTGGAAATGTGTATGTACATGTACTAACCCAGGTATGCATACCCATTCATATTTACCACTGTATCTATCTGCATACATATTAAAACAAACATGAGTTAATACTAATATCTCTGCCTTCAATCCAGTATCACAGGATTCATCCTAGCATTGAAGAGACAAGTTTTGTTTTTAATGTAAAAAAGAGTGCTAGAAAACAAGAAGAGTTTTCTATGGTGTAACACAGATTAAGAGGAATCTCTGAACAATGGACAGCAGAGGAGTTAGGTTATAAGAAGAACCCATAACTGAAAATGAAAGCAGGAAAGGCTTACTGCAAAAAGTTGAGGTGGCCCTGGGGACAATGGGGGCAAAAGGGGGCTTTAAACAACTGAAAGGATATTTGATTCAGAAGCTAAGGAGGGTTGGCCTCCTCCCTTGCCTGCCTGGTTTGTGCCAACAATGGGACACCTGGAAGCAGTAAGAGTGTGTGTTGGGGTTAAAAACAAAAAGGCAGAGCAGTGCCTAGAGTGGCCACTGGAAGGATGCAGAGCCCCCCCAGATCCACAAGACCAGTTCCTGGCATATATATCTCCAGGCAACACACTGTGATTCTCCCCCCAGTCCCAGAGGTAGCCTGCTCTAAGGAGGGCAGCATTTGCAGATATACAGAGTAAAGGAAATCTAAGATAGAACAAGGCTTAACCAACAAAGAATCACTGTTATCTAAAGGAGAGCCACAGTCATGACAGAGCTACTTAGATACTTGAGAATACAATCTGTTATTTTATATAAGTTTTTGCCCTTTTGTTTATTTCCCTTTTAAATTTATGCAAGGAAATTGTTAGGGGTAAAACTATGTCTCCCCTCGTCTCTCTAACCTTGTACCTCTGTATGTGGCTTTATTTAGCAATATGGTTGTTGCAGAAGTAATCAGTTAAGGTGAAGTGACAGAGGAATACGGTGGGTACCTAATCCAATATGACTGTTGGCCTTATCAAAAGGGGAAATTTGGAAACAGACAGGAACAGAGGCAGAAAGCCAAGTGAAGATAAAGACAAAGACCGTGGCAATGTGCTTCTAAGCCAAGGAACACCAAATACAGCCAAACAGCTACTAGAAGCCAGGAGAGAGGCGCGGAACAATTCTTGCTCCCAGCCTCAGAAGAAAACAGCCAATGAATGCACAGATCTCCAACTTACACCCTTCACAACTTTGAGACAATACATTTCTGTTGTTCAAGCCACTCAGTCTGTGGTGCTGTGTGGTAGGCAGCCTTAGGAAACTAGCACAAGTTTTGACAAGGCTCCAGGCTTCTGGAAAAGCATTTCTTATCAGCAGATTCTAAAAATGCTGGTGTGTTTTCTGTTATCATGCTTACTTTAAATTACTCAATCTTTAAAAATATACATTTATGTATGACAGAAAGAAAAATTACTTCTAAAGAATAAACCAGTTATTGATAATTCAACTTTTTTCATATGTTTAAAATGCCAATACAGTATTATCACATAACAGATAAGTTCAGATTTATATATCTGAACTTATTTTTAGAAGTTCTGTTTTATGATAATAGAAATTGAGACTAATTGCAAAATATTTTAGTTACTATAGAGTTAAGTTAAATTTTAAAATCTGAAAATCAAATTTCACCATTAGTATTCTTTTTTTTTCACTACTATTTTCTCGGCTATTCTCACTCATTCCTCCAGATAAATGTCAAATGTTTCCCTAAATCCCTCTGGCATATTGATAGTTAAGTATATTAACTTTATAATCTGAAACGAGGAGAACGGATAACTTTACAACACTGACCTTCCCTAGTCAGAAACTTCGTATCAATGTGTCCAAATCTGTATTCCCCTTTACAGAGTTTTGTTGTTCTACTTCCACAGGTCTTCACATTTCTTTCTGAGGCTTCAGTCTGAAGATGCTTTAAAATTAGTTAACCATTTGATAGATATCTTCTTTCCAATTTCATTTTGTATTTTTAGTGGGTGTGAAAGTATATAGATGTATACATATGTCAATGTATATTTCAAATTTTCATCTAGATATTTTAAAACTGGGTTAATTTACTGAGCTTATTAGTTTTATCAGTCTTCCAGTTAATTTGCTTAGAGTTTTCCAAAGAGACAAGCATATTAATAGAAAGTTTTTCTCCTGAGTTCTAATACTGAAGGCTCTCATTTACTTGCTGTGGCTAATTACATTAGCTAAAACATCCAGAACAATATTAGAAAATAGTTTTCTGGTTCAAGTTGCACTAAGAGTATTTTTTAAAATTATGAATAGGTGTTGAAGGAAAAAGCATTCTGTAGAGACGAGGTTGCCAAGGACAGAGTGGTGGGTGAGATTGAACCAACTAGAAAGTGAAGTGAGAGAGCTTCTTAGAGAGATGGAAATGTTTCCTATCTTAATTGGACATTTATGTATGCATTTATTTTTGGTTAAAAGGCACTGACCTGTACATGTAAAATTTGTGAGTTTTTATTATATTAATTTATACCTTAATATAGTGATTTTAAAACTTAAGAATGGTTGTTGAATGCCGTTAATGTTCCATTGTGATATTAATGGGGCTGTTCTCCTTGGATAGACCATTGTAATGAATTCTAATCATTCTTTTCCCCTGCATGCTTCATGTATTTTAAAAGAACTGCAACACTAAGATATAATCATTAAACTGCAGTTTAGCACCATGATAACCTAACACCTGAAATGCCAGCGCGGCAGAGGTAACCATCAACCCCATTCTCTTTCTCCCAAACGTGATCAGTATAACCAGCCATGCCTGTGCGTATGTGCACACATGGCTGAGCATGTGCCTGTATGTGTGTCTGCAGATGTCGCCTGCTACTTAAAACTTTTCAATGTCCCACAGCTCTACACGATCTGCCCATGTGTCAGGTTCCCTGTTGTGGCTATAACAAATTATTGTAAATTTAGTGGCTTAAAACAACAGAAATGTATTCCCTTACAGTCCTGGTGGCCAGGGGTCTGAAATGAGTCTTACGGGCCTAAATTCAAGGTGTCAGTCAAGTCTTACTCCCTCTGGGAGCTCTAGGGAAGAATCAGTTCCTTTGATGTTTCTAGGAGGGAAAGCTATGGTTTTTTGGCTCATGGCTCTTCCTCCATCTCAAAGTGGCAGCGTCTTCTCTCTGGGACTCTGTTTCTCTCATAGCCTTCTCTTTGTCTAAAACTTCCTCCTGCCTCCCCTTCATAGTGCTCTTATGATGACAGGGGCATAATCCAGGATGTTCTCTCATGTCAAGGTCCTTAACTTAACCTCATCTGCAAAAACCTTTTCCATACATCTTTGGGGGCTGTTGTTCAGCCAACTAACCCTTCCCCATCCCCCAGCTTCCTATTGCAGGCAGCCCCTTCCCTTGCCCTCTGCGCTCCAGCTAAGTCTATCTGTCTTCTCTCAGCCTCTTGGACTCATCATACCTCCTCTTGCCACAGTCCTCTTTCACATACTGGAGTCAAATGATCATCAGAGAGAAGAAAAGAATTTCAGTTCCCAGGAGAGTTGGGACAGGAAGCAGGGGGAAAGAGGGGCAAGGCTAGGAACCTTGTTAGTTGGAGCCCACAGGAAAACACCTCTGGTTATAGTGCATTTAAGGAGCCCTTCTAAAGAACAAAACCCCTCACAGAGATCATTAACAGCATTTAATGCTCTGTCTCCTGAATGAACTCCTCCACCGAGCCTGTGCTGTTTGTTCACTGTGCCTTCAGTGTGGAAGTGTGGGGCTGGGCTCAGGGTCCAGGTGGCTAAGCGGGGCAGCACACAGGCTTTGGCACAGGGACACAGAGCTCTACCTGACACTGGGTTAAAAGAGACACTCAGGGCACACAGGGCCTGGGCCTAGGCACACCAGCAGTCCGGCTTGGTTACAGGAAAACAGGATAATAGGCTGGGAGGTGTGACAGAGCACTATGATGAAACAAAACTCAGTAACACTCTCATTTTTAGAGTCTAACCCCTTACCTATAAGCTACTTTGGGGAGCCGTAGTGGTGAGAATATGTCCCTCCCCAAGAGGTAGGTGACCCAGATGTCCACTTACAGCTGTGGAGAGTCGTGATGCCAGTGTCATCTCTAGGTTCCCCTTCAGGCCCACTAAGGGTGGCACCAATGTCAACAGGTCTTTAACCTCCACAAACACAGGCCAGTGCTGAAGGGGACAGAATAAGAAGCTTAATCCACACATATTGGCAGATCTCAGAAATTTCTTCAGAGAATTCCCATAAGTTACTGCTCACTTTCTGTAAAATAAATAAATAAGACTAAATAATTTCTTCAATGGCTTTAAAGTGAATACAAAGCAATGATGAAGCCATAAATTTTTCTTAATAATACTCAGTGCACAGCAGCAGTAGCCTCAAGAGTCCCCTTGTGTATCTAGTGCTCAGCCCCTGGGAACTTGGGGCAATGCTGGGCTAGCCTGTGGACATGCTTTGTCGGGTTTATAGAAACAGGACGGAGTCACCAGTTTCAAAGTTGGGAGATTCTTATAAACTGGGAGAGCAGGGCTGACCTGTGGCACCGCTATCAGGGACAGGGAATCCCAGGTGGCACTAGGCACCAAGGCCTAGTGTAAGTTGCCCTGGAGTATCAGGTTGGGAGGCTCTGGATTTGTCAAAACAGATAAAATGTGCCTCTATACAGGTGTCAATCAAACATAAATAACAATTAAAAATAAAAAGAATGAAAGGAATGCTGGTTTTAAGAAAACTAAAAGAGAAAAGAACTTGTGAAGTGAAAACTATTCCAACCTGTTTTAACATGCAACTAGATTATTCCCCAATTTGTAACAATCCTGCTGAATTATTTGAGCTCCTTGGACCTGACAGATATCTGTAACCGCTATGCTAGAAGCCCCTACTGGTTTTGGAATGCTAGAGCTGAAAAAAAAATGTAAAAACTATCAACTAGGAGATAGGAGGCCTGGGGCGCCCCACTCCCTGAGACAAGAGCTGTGTGAGGGTGTGTGGATCCACACACATCCGGGAACCTGGAGAGTCATCCACAAAGCAGCACAAGATGTCTCCCAGGCCTGGAGAAGGAGCTGGGCCAGCCTCTTTAAGGCCCACTGTTCTTGGGTTCTTCACTCCTTGGTTTCTCTCTCACTTATCACAAAGCTGTGAAATACAGAATCCTTACCTGCTCTGGTGGGTTTAGGAGTCTGCTTTCTCCCAACTAAAAGTTTCTAAGAAAACCACGCCAGCAGGCAAGGAGGTGCACCATTATCACAGTCCTGGTCATCGGGAAGCATCTGGCCCTAGTGCTGCCATGCCACTGTCCTCCCCGCTGCCACAGCCCGTCCGGATAGAGCATGGCGCATGGTCTCCCTGCACTTCGCAGGCACAGGCCCTCTTCACAGGCTGGGCTCCGGCCTCCAGGCAGCAAGTTGGCATGCTCCTATGTGCTCCCATTCCCTGCCAACATGCAACACCAACTACCTACCAGCCCCTGCCCTCAGCCTCCCCTGTCATGGAAGCCTTCCACCTCTCGTAGTCAACATCACCAGATTTTGAATGTGTTCCTGTTGTTACCTGTCATAATTAAATGCTGTGCAAGTCTCTGACTACCTGGCCATCCACAGCAACACTCCTCTCCCTAAAGGAAGCAGTGAACTCCAAATGAGCGACCCCACTGGCTCTTCCAGCCTCCATCCTGCTGCTCTCTCTGCGCTGGGGCACCTCCTACCCCCACCGCCATCCCCACTGAGACATGTATGAGACTTCTACTGGGTGACAGGCACACCTCTGAGCTCACCACGTTGGTGTCCAGGACCACAGCCCCTGCCCTATGCTGACCTCTCAAGTTGGAAATTTTACCAAAGTCTAATAATCTTGATTTAAAATGGGCACAGGCTTTTTAACTCTGGACAGGGCTCAGGTTACAAGATAGCCTTGTGAGACTAATTCAACCGGAACTAGTACATTTTCTCAAGAACACACAGGGTCAATTATTATTTTTTCAAGATTCCAATTCCACGAATAAGAAACTCCCTGTAAAGGACAGACTTAACTGAGCCAAGAAGAAGACCAGGCCACCACCAAACCGCTGAGAAGAAGACCAGGCCACCACCAAACCGCTGACTGACACATGGCTTCTGAGCTGCCCCTCCCACCCTGAGTCCAGCCCAGCCCATTCAAAGTCTGCTTTCTGCAAGAGCAAAACCCAGAGATGGGGAGACCTGAGGCTGCGGACCCCCTGATGTAGCCTTGACTGTCCTTTGCATTTCATCTCCAATTCTCCTTTCTGTCCACATCTGCTCAGTTCTAAGGCATGGGTTACCTGCCACTGCCACCCCACTCTCCATCAATAAGTCACCTGAAGGATGTGAAGGCTGGCAGGTGAGCCTTTATGTGGGGATCCCATCCTTCTTGCAAGTGGTTGCTTGGGTGTGAGCTGGGCCACGATCACAGCCAAAGAGATTTGAGAAGTCAGGTCTAGACATATGAGGCATCATACAATCATGAGGAGTCTGTTCAAGGATCAAGTCAACAAACATGGAAGGGAAAAGCGGAGAAACAGTAGGACGCCAGATACTGGGTAACAGTGGATGAACCAGGACTGGAGTTGTCTGATGTAGTCTTCTTTACAGGGATCATGAATGTTTTTAGTCACTTTGAGTTAGGCTCCTGTTATAGCCAGAGCTACATCTGCTGACCCCACTGCTGACTGACATCCCATGGGATATCCTGATATTCCTCAAACTCAGGATTCTAAACTCCACCCTCCTCACCCAGCCCCCTCGCCCTGCTCCACTCACTGTAGTTCCAAGCATCCTTCCAGCTCTGACAGCCAGAATTTAATTAACCCCTCATGATCCCCAACATCTTGACATGCAAATCCTCATAACTGTCTAAAATCTGCCACTGGCCTCTCAGCAACACTTTAAAAGACGTTTATCTGATGCACAGGGAGGCTGTGATCCATCAGAAGTAACAATTCTTGTGCCGGGAGAGCTCTGAATCATGAGCACAGCTGCCCGCACTGCCTGTGGCTCGGAGCTCCGCCCTCCAGGATATCGCTGATGCCGCTGTGTGGTGGAGTTTTGTTGTACATATACGACCATGTCACTCAGTCCTTTATAGTCCTTCATTGCCAATTTCACTCCTGGACATGTACCCCGTAGATATGAGTCCTTTGGCCTATACCCTCAAAACCATATACAAAAATGTTCTTAGTAGTATCATGCCTTGAGAACAGCCAAAACGAGTCTGCAGTATTAGAAGTCAAAAGAGTGGTTTACGTTTGGCCAGGCATGGAGGGCTGAGAAAGCTCTTGACCTGGGTGGTGGTCACTGAGGTGCATTTATCTTGAGTGGTTCATCACACTGCATACATATAAGTTGTCTAATTTTCTACACTTCTGTGCTACACCTTAATAAAACAAACACTGTATTATTATTAAAACATTAACGAAATCAATAACTCCTTTGTTCTTAGTATACAACTTAAAACTTTTGAGCAAAGCAGATATTGCCCCTTACTGTCTGCCCATAGCCTGTCCCCATGACAGTGGCCACATATGCTCCTCACACCTCACAAACAAACACTCATTTGTCCATCTCTAACACATACTGATCTCTTTGCCTGGGATGTTTACTATTCCTCATGTCATCCTGGAAACTGTTATCCCTGAAGGCCCACCTCCCACTGTCCTGTAACTGGATTCTCTGACTCCTCTGGGAAGAATGGGTCATTCCCTCTTCCTTCACAGGCAGATGTCTGCTTACAGCCTCCACTCACACCCATCTGTGGAATGATCTGATGAGCATCTGCCCTGCACACTAGACTACCAGGGCCAGGAAGTCAGAGGCTGGTCTGCTTCTGCTTACCACTGCAGACCCAGGGCCCAGGAGCAGCTGGCAGGTTCAACAAAATGTTCTGAATGATGGAAGAACTGGAGAAGTGAGTGAATTTATCTCTCCTCTCTCCGTTTGGCTGTAAGCTGCTCACAGGCAAGGATCGTGTCTGATTTATCTCTGAAGAGTGATCATATATTCTAACAATAAAAACCACTCTACTGTCTCCAGTAACATGTGTATATATAACCCCTAAAAGGTCTGCAAGGACATGCAAGATCTCATAATATAGGAATAAACTGCCAGTGAGGGCCATGAGGAAAGAGGGCTTAAGCTCAGTTCCGATACTTCTTTTATTAAAAAAAATGGTATTCCTATACCTTCCTGTATAAGTGAAAAAACATTTTGAAAAAAACCAAACTGATACTCTGACCGCTTAATGGGCCTCTATCCCTAAGCCTAACCATAGACTGAACACAGACCATAGAAAGAGTCCACTGGTCCCAAATTGAAAGAAGGTGAAGTCAGATTGCAACTAGTGCATTTGGCTTCAGGAAGCATGCTTGACAAGCCAGGTCATCTTTGTTTGCAGGCTCTTAAGCCCAAGGCCCCAGAGCGTGTAGCCTCCTATTGCTCTGGGAAGGCATCGGCTTGGGTATAGTTGAGGCCAGGAGTCAGAACTCCTTCTCATGTTGTGGGGCTTCCCTCTGGTGTGGTGCCGCCAAGGATGCTTTCTGCACGGCTAAGCAGCAGTGAGGAACCTCATAGCATACTGGAGTCACAGAACCATACCTACAAAATGGGGAGAAGGAACAGGCCATGACTTCCAGAGCTATTTTCTCTCTCTTTTGGCTGCTGGACCTCCCAAAACTCAATGACTCAAGGACTGAATTTGCAGACAGCCTTCCCCAAGACACTCTTTTTCTTCACGCTGGCCTCTCAGATGCTGCCGTAACACACAGTCCGGAAAGGTGTTCTGCCCGCCAGCTAGATGTCCTCCTGGACTGGCCTGCTGTTCCACCTCTGCTGATGGTGAGCACAGTGTCCTCTCCCACTCTCCCCCATATTCCATTAAATCTTCCAGATTCTGCCCTGCTCTCCCAACTGACAAATGCCCACCCAGGCTGCAGCAACTGGGGGGACACACAGCAGGATGAAGAGGCTCCACACCGTGCCACACCTGAGGTGGCTATGGAAGGTCAGAACGAAGCTCAACCCTCTACAGGAGGGTCTCAGGGCAGGGCTGACATTCTTAAATTGGCCCAGATAGGAAGCTCAAAGGCAGGAGAGATGAGTATCCAGGTCACAAGCCCAGATGAACACAAGTTTTCTAAGGGCAAGCTGGCCATTATCTGATAGCTGCGCCAGCCCCAGGAGGGGTAAGTGTCCCGTCCACTGAGATATGCAAGCAGAGGCTGCCTGCTAGGTATCATGAGCCTCATTCAGAGGCTGAGTAGCCAGGGTGGGTGGTGCTCATCACTGTCCAGCTCTGAGACTGGTGCATAGAGACATGCGGCATGGCCATTCATGAGGAGACGCTGTGTGCACTGAAGAAGAATGCAATCTGAGATGTCCCCATGGGTAAAAAACTAAATTTAATTTTACAGATTAAAAAGCACATTATGCGGGCCCTGGCCAGTTGGCTCAGTGACAGAGCATCAACCTGATGTGTGGAAGTCCCGGGTTCAATTCCTGGCGATGACACACAGAAGAAGCGCCCATCAGCTTTTCCCCCCTCCCCCCTCTCCTTTCTCTCCATCTCTCTCTTCCCCTCCTGCAGCCAAGGCTCCATTGGAGCAAAGTTGGCCCAGGCACTGAAGAGGGCTCCATGGCCTCTGCCTCAGGTGCTAAAATGGTTCAGGCTACAACGGAGCAACACTCTAGATGGGTGGAGCACGGCCCTAGATGGGCAGAGCATTGCCCCCTGGTGGGCTTGCTGGGTGGATCCCAATTGGGTGCATGCAGAAGTCTGTCTCTCTGCCTCCCTGCTTACTTCAGAAAATACAAACAAACAAAGCACATTATGCAATATGATCCCATATATTCCTGTATTGAAATGCTCTTGATAGATATACAGCACAATATTGAAGACATTGTGGGTACCCGCCACCTTTCACTTACGTACATTTTCTAATTTTTCTAAAATAACACACTAACTGTATAAGAAATATCTAAGTAGACAAAGCAAAACCTCAGTGATTCAAACAGTGTTACCTGAGCCACCCTAAGGGCATGAACAAACCAGAAGTGAACACCAGTATACGAGCACTCGAGGGCCTCCCAGCAAATGCCACTACCCAACAGAACCACCACAGCTCCTTGCTGGCCTGGACCCCCAGCCTGGACTCTGCCCCTTGTTCTCCCATAGAAGAGTCCCAGAAAGGTTCTGGGAGTTGGACAGAGTAGTGCCCATCACCCTCAGACCACAAAACAAGGGGCACTCCATCATCCACCTTCACAATCCTGTGAGGTGAGTGAGTGCATTTATTAGCCCTACCTGCAGATGGACAAACTGAGGCAGGTGGACACTAATAACTTCCCTCAGATAATGAGCAAATGGCTGAGCCAGGAATCAAACTCTTCAGGACCCGACTAGTGAATCTACATTCCCGGGAAGGAAAATGGTCTGAGCTCACGGGATTGATATGGCACACGCAGGCTGACTTCAGAGTGAGTCATCAGAAGTTTCTGTAAATCTATGACACTGAGGTCCTAGAGGGCCCATCTGCCAGCAGTGCTGAGCCAGGGCTCCTGGGCACTGAGGCCTGGCCCAGACTGCATCCCCCTCAGAGGCTTTCTGCATCCCCCATCATGTCCTATCTGTGATGCCTGGGAACCCTGGCCCCCCAAATCCCAGTCCCCACTCTGCCCCTCAGATGCCCAGTACGCACTTGGATGGTGTTCATCACCAGGCCAGCAGTCATCATACCCAGGCCCGAGAGAAAAAGGGGCACCACGATCTGGCACGTAACAGTGAAGGCAGTCTGAGGGATGATCCCGCGAGGGGACCGTATAAGTTCACAGCTGAAGCCTCGCAGCTTCTTGCCCTGAAAACGAAACTCCAGATGCAGCTGGGTGACCACCATGGTCAGGCAGTCGGGTGCGTTCCCAGGAGGAAGATGTCCAGAGCCCTCAGTCCTCTGTCCTCCTATCCCTCACCAGGATACGTTTCCTAAGAAGTCTGACAGATATGGTGGAGAATTCCCCACTGCTCCTCAGAGGCCTGTTTAGGGTTTCCCAACTGCCTGCAGAGGGTTCCCCAAATGCCCCTCAGATGAGAACCAGAGCAAACAAAGGATATAAAAAGGCCAGTGTTACTCAGAGCTTCACTCAGGCCTAAGCTAGCTCCTGCTGTCCCTCTCTCTGCAGATCAGGTTTTCTTCAGGGAGTGGCCGCTACGTCAACCGGGACCTCCCTCAGCTAGCCTGCCACAAGAAGACTCACTGTCCTTCAGCATGACCTTGACAGCGTCCAGTCCTCTGGCCCATGCTGGCTCAGCTGACCCTGAGATGGAGCCACGTGAGGGCCAGCCTTGGCAAGGGCCATGCAGAGGCCTGCCCACCTCTACATGCATGCCCTAGCTGCCTCTACACTTGGAGGATAGGGGCCTAGAGAAATCTCAGCATGAAGGACTCACTTCTCGGGCCTGATGTATAGCCCTCTGAGGGTCTGCAGGTCCCCAAAAAAAGACACACCTGTGGTCACCTAAACTTCAATCAATGCCCAAGGAGTGGAACACACATAAGTTGTGTTCAGGGGAGTCACAGCCCTGTTATCTCAAGGGCCCAGAAGATTTGCAAACATGCTTCCAAAGAGATCACATTCTCATCTGCTATAAAGGTAAGACCAACCTGGCCCAGGCGAAGGGGTTTGAGTGCCACATCTGACTTCTAGGAATTCTATTGTTAGGTGTGTCCACTGTGCATTCCACAGGTGCCAGAGACAGACTGTCCAGGCCTGAAGGCAGGCTGGAGCAGGGATCAAGGCCATAGCAAGCAGAAGCTCAAAGCTGAGGGTCCGATGCATACTAACCTACGGACCCGAGAACCACACCTAGACCAGGCCCGGGTCTGGGCCCCACCTCCGCTCCTGTTCCTAAACCACAGCCCTCTTGGGCACTTAACTGGTTCCCCTGTCTATCTCACACTTAAGTCCCATCCCCTTAACCTGATAATTCCAGCCCTTACCAATCTAGATCCTAGCAACCCCCCCAAACCTATCCCCTCTCCTTGCCAACTCCAACCACACATCTCCAACAACTGTTTCCCCAAGTCTCAGACATTTCTCTTCTTAGGTCTTCCCTCATACCCTTTATTTACTCATTCTTTCAACAGATTTAAGCCCTTTCAAGAGCCAGGCATAATGAGCTCTAAATCTCTTTGGCATTCCTTCCATTGAGAGTTGGAGTTCTATCTCTTCCTCTTCAATCTGTGACTGCTGGACCAATAGAACACAGTGAAAGAGATACTGTGCCAGTCTGGTTCTGGGCTCAGATCTTGAAAAATGGACAGTTTCTACTTCCCATCTCTTGAAATGTTTATGCGTGAAAACCAGACACCATGCTATGCGGAACTCCAAACAGTCACATGGAGAGGACATAACGGGGATCCAGCCAAGAGCCCCAACGGAGGTTCCAGTCGACAGAAGCTTCATGTGAACTCTCCTGGACTGGCAGAGGATTGGCAAAGTGCCTAGCAAGCCACTGCTGCAGATGCCACTCTCACCATTGCAGACAGCCACTCTCACTGAACCCGATCCATTGCCCTACAGATTCGTAATCAAACTGAACAACTGGCTGTAAATGAACCACAACATTTTGTTATGGTTTGTTGCAGAGCAGTAGATAACTGGGACATTTTGGGGGATCTCATCCCCACCCTTGACTTAACTCACCTTAGAGAAACCAACAACTCCCAGACCCCTCTCCCCAACTTAGAACTCTACCCTAAATTTTCAGACTGTATTTAACCCAACCATGTAAAAGGACAAGTACTTCAAACTTACTCTTTCATAATCATTTCTTCCAACCCACTCCTCTAAGCTTCTAGCCTCAATGAATGGTTCTGCCAGAAACCCAAATCTCACTTTGATGGCTTCGCCCCTGACCACCTCAACCTCACATCCAACCTGCCTGTCCCCAAATCTCTCCTGCCTGTGCCCCTCATCTCTAGCCCATGGACATGACCTTCACCATGGCCCTTACTGCCCCTGTCTGCCCACCAACAGTAACATATGCTCTTCATACTAACATCCCGCAGTATCTCTCCAAGTTACCTGTTTGTTCAAATATCATTAGCTGTCACTTTATTACCTGAGAAAGTTTAGATTTTGCAGCCAGCACTTAATGTTCTTTATAATTTGAGAAAGAAAAAAAAAGCACCTACTCGAGCCCTCTCTCTTTCTAGTCCCTAGTCATATACTGCATGCCATAGAAGGAACTTCCTGCGGACCTTCCCGTGGACAATGCCTGTGTTCACTGGCTCCTTTTGCAGGCCCACACACGGCTCAGAACAAAGTCCTGCCCAGCCTCATGGCCAACCGAGGTGCTTTCCTCTTTGCGAGGCCTCCCGAGCTTCCTGGCCACAGCCTAACATCTCCTTCCCCAGAATTCCCAAAGTGCTTTTCCTAAAACTCTCTGAAGGTAAGCTGAGCTGCACATGAGCCTCCTCTCCCTTCCGGGGACTGTGCTCCTCTGAAGAACGGAATCTGGCTGACTCACTGCTGCAATCTTCACAGCAGGGGAAATTATCCATTAATTTATCCCACAGATTAGCACTGAGAGCCTAATTTTTGCCAGATTCTGGTCTGAGAGATGTAGTACATCTACTAGTGGAACAGATATACAGAGAGCTCTCCAGTGTAGCAGACAATCATAAAAACGAAAGTAGAATTATGACCTGTGGAGAGTGCTCTGAAGGAAAGCCAAGGTGAGAGCACAGAGCAGAGTCAACCACACACAGCACTCAATGACCAGAACATGAGTGAACCAACGTATGAAAGAATGATAGCTCTCTGTTCCCTTTGTGCAGCAGTCCATGCTTCCCAACGCCCTCTGACTACAAATTATTTCATGTTAAATCCATCCAAATATCACCAGAATGTTCACCACCAAGTACTGCCTTCCACAGGCCCCTAGTTAGTATCAGAGACAGGACTAAGACCCTCAGCTCTTGACTCCCAGTGCAGACTGCCTCCACTGCTCTTCCCTGCTGTCCACTCCCTGACCGTTCTCCCATCTGCCAGCACATGTCATCTGTGCTTCCTATTGGTTCAAATAAGTCTGAACCAGTAGGAGGCTGAGAGATACGGCATGTTTCTGAGAAAAGGGCTGCAGAAGTTAACTGTGTTTAAGGGAGCTGACTGGTTTAAAACAGAACCCTTCTCAGCTGACCTGAGACCCTGACCACATCACTCCCAACGCACACAGCTAGAGAGGCCCCAAAAAGCAACCGGTTTCTTCTTACTCTGGCAGCTCCTGTGATTTCTCTAGTTTTAAATGTGGTCAGACTTCATAATATGTAATTATGCACAGGGGTGCCCTGAACCATTCTCATCAGTACAGAAGATATGGAAATAGACAACCACTTACATAATTTCATATAAAAAGAGATTCCTGATTAAGCAAATTATAAATCATTACAAAAATGTTTCTCATTTTTGTTTTAAAAATCAAATGGGAAAGGTAAACATATACTCACATACACAGACATACAAGCAGTAGAAACTGCAGAAGGATGTACACCAAAATGCTCAAAGTGGCTATATTTGAGCGGTAGAGTTATAAGTGACCTTTATATTATAATTTTCTGTATATTCAATTGGGATTATTTGCTTTTAGAACCATAAAAACATAAACTGTCACTAAAAGTAAATAAAAGACGCCAGTATGTGAGAAAAATTACTTTCCTGTGCAACTTGAAAACAAAATATGTCAACACAGTTTATTGGGTCATAATCCAAAAAATCGAAAATGTGATTTTTAAAATAGTTCAGTAGCACAGTGGGAAATCTCAAAGAGCTTAAACTAGATTCCAGGGTGTCCCAGGTAGCAGATGGAACCTGGGTTAAGGGGGTGACCTGGAACAAGTTCCTGCCCCTCAAGGGCCTCTAACCCACCCACAGCCCTACAACACGAGGGGTAGGACTGCTTCAGTGGTCTGCAGTCCATAGTGCCACATGCAGACCAGTGAATCGGATCCCCAGGCCTGTGGCATCAAAACCATTTGTCTATTCCAACACCCTTTGATTTTGAAGGAGTGTGTCATTGCAGGACTGTTAGGAGGGTCAACAGAGGGCAGGCAGAGTGCTCTAGAAAGCATATTGCCAATCTTAGCTTTCACTTCTTCTACTTCTTCAATAGGAACTAGTTATTTTCCCAGGAGTACACCTTCCACATGGCCTCCTGTTTCTTTCATGGGTCACCCTGGGCCTGAGCTGATTATGAGCCAAATGGTCATTCTCAAAGGCCTGAATTCTTCCCATCTAGTTAGATTCTTAGAAATTAAGCCAATTATATTCTACATAACAGGGATGTTCTTCTCTATATTTTGTTTCTGATTTGGCTAGCAGAACCCACCCCAAGTAAAAATGGACTGCCTCCCTCCCTCCCACCTCAGTACAGCCTGTGCTCATGAAGTTTCTCCAAGAAGCTAGTTCCTTTATGTCACTCAGACCTCAATCCAGCACTTCCTCGTCAGAAAGGCCCTCTCCAAACTCCCTCTCTGGCCTCCCTCTTCCAGGCTGAGGCTTATCAGCCAGCTCTATTTTGTTCATAGCCCTTATCTGCTATCTAACATTGACTTATGCTTGTACTGTCTCCCCCCACTTGATTCTGACGACTTGAGAGCAGGGCCCAGTTGTTGTGTCCACCAGTGTCCAGCACGATGCTGGCCCACACACGTTGCATGCATGCATGAATGAATAAATGAATAACTGAATAAACAAAAACACAGAATTATAGAAACAAAGAGAAAAAGAAAACCAGTCAACCTTCCCTAGGATGAGTGGTGTAAAGCCTAAAATTATGATTTACTGCCTTGATATCTGGTGAAATCATGGCCTAACTACAACTTCCCCTTCCGTATCTGTTCCAATGGATAAGGTCCCCCAGCTAAGTGATGTTTCTTAGCAGGGGGTACTGCCACAGTTCCCCAATATCCCGATTAGTGAGTTTTAGTTCCTCCCAGCCTATGAGATTTTTCAAACAAGCTAATCTCAGCCTCCCAGAGGAACCAGCGGGCACCTCACCCTGTTGTTACTACAAAGCCGGCCTCCTACAGCCCATTAATTCCCCAAGCACAACCCTGTGTGGCAGGCAGTGTCCTCTTCTCCCAGCTGTGAGTACACATGACTGATAAACTCTGTGATCTCATCTGTCCATTGCCGGGTTGTGGGTTCAGCTGTTGCCATAATACAAAAGCAGGAATCCCTCCCTAAACAGTGACGTGAGGAAGAGGCGATCAGAACAGCTGGCTCCGTGGACAGGACAGCCCTGTCCTGACTCAGGACACCTGGCCAGCTTTCACTGATTGCTCTTTGTTGACTGTCTAGCTCCTGTCACGAGGAAGGCCGCCAGGAATGGAGCCACTAACTGTTGGCCAGCTCTGGTTGTCTCTCCTGGGCACTGGCCTCTCCTCCCACCCTAAAGTGTCATCCTAGCCAAGTCAAGAACTCTTGTTAACTGATCATATCCCCATGTGAGGTGCCTTCAGGTAAGGTTTGTGTCTCACGGATGCTCTATGGCACCCCTGCCACTCAGTCTTACTTACAAATTAGGTTGACAAAATGGGACTTCATGCACCGCCACCTCCCACAGCCCCAGTTAAAATAGTTAACATAGACCAATGTAAGTTAACACAGGGCCTTCAAGGATTGAAATTTTCATACAAGACCTACTTAGTGAAGGCATAATTACCCCCACTGCTTCTCCTTTTAATGTCTAATTTGGCCTTAAACCTGGGAAAAATATAGGGTGCTTCATCGTGAATGACCACAACCATGAGACCCCCATTCCCAATATTCGGTGTTGTTGAGATTACTGACTCCATCTAGTCAGCAACCGGTACTTGCAGCCACAGCTGATCTTTGGCTCCAAAGGAACACAGTGAATCTTCTCCAGGCTTCTCATGGGACACCTTACCAGCGCTGGGCACCTCACCAGCATGGGGCACTTCACCAGCCTGGAGCACCTCACCAGCATGGGACACCTTACCAGCGCCGGGCACCTTACCAGCACTGGGCACTACACCAGCACAGGGCACCTCACTAGCACGGGGACCCTCACCAGCTTTGCTGGCACAGACTCTGCGGGCAGGATCTCAGCTATGCGCACCTTTCTCTGGGAACACAGGTCTGACATTACCCTGAGAACATACTTCTCCAAGAAAACTCACTTGAACACACTTGTGAACACCCAAATACTCACAAAGAAGCTCACACAAAAAAAAAGGATGGGCCATTAATTAGCCCACGTGTGGGGTAATTTGCCATCTTGGTCAAATTCTTGAAAATTATTTGGTAAAGAGGACAATTTTATCCTCAACATTGTCAAAAACCAGCTATTGACCTCTCAGCATCCACAATACCCGGCGTCTTTTAGTCCTTTTGGGATCCTAGAGACAACACAGTCCTCATCTAAAAATTTTACTTACGCCCACTGATGCTGCCGCTTGCAAAGCAGCCTGACATGAATGAGCACCTCCAATAAAAGCTATAGAATCTGTTCAAATTAAACTCAGCAGGCACTCCGTCCGTGCCCTCAGAGACCCTTGGCTGTAGAGAGAGGCTTTTGCAACCTCTACCCATGCTTCCTGGAGTCTCTGGACCACCTAAAATAAGTTGCCCAAGGGCTATTGATACAAGAAACTGCCCTTCTTGCCTACACCATACATCAACAGAGCAGCAATTACTGGCTGCACAGTGGGCTTTCCTGAAGAGAGGCTCTCACAGACCCTAGCCTTTGACCCTCAGTACCCAGATGCCCATTGAGTCTCGGGAGGCCTCCTCAATACAGGAAGGATCCACACCCGAACCCTCTAACATATTTACATGCCAGATGGGGTGGCCTTCCCTGTCTTCAGTCCCTTACCGGTTGCCACAGTACCAGAGGGTATGACCCCTTCCCCAGGCTCCTTGGCTATGTGGGGAGCCCCCTGGAGGGTGGGCAGCAACCACTGATTGTGGCCATGAGGGAATGTGGAACCAATGTTTCAAAATTCCCAGGTTTTCCAGATAAAATAAGAATCAGATTTTTACATGAAGTCTGATTTTTAAGTGTTGCTTAAAAGAAAAAATCGTAAACTGTTACAGGAAACAAAGGAGGACAAAAATGCTCAGACGAGTGCTGAAAGAGGGGGGTTTATTTTAGCGGGGGGATCAGCGTGACCCAAAAAAGGCAAAAAACACAAGCGTCCCGAAGTTAGCTTTTCTGAATCTTACATACCTTTACAGCTTTAGCTTTCACTGACAAGTGCCTTATTTCTTTGACTTCTTTGTTTGCAGATGTACGTGACTTTTGTGTCTCTGGGCGGGGAGGGAGTATGAGAGGTTTGAACCATTTGTCTTTGACTGTTCACATATCCCGTTTTTCTTGCCTGTGTTGCAAGTTTTTTTTCAGGGATCTAATAAAGAGCTTCACAGCTTGGGTTTGTTACTTTTTCAATCTCAGTCAGCCCTCGAGTCCTTCCTCCCTCATGTTACCATGAGAGAATGTGGGACCAATGTTTCAAGACTAGCCAGGTTTTCCAGATAAAATAGGAATCAGATTTTCACATGAAATATTATTTTTAAGTGTTGCTTAAAAAAAAAAAAAAGTAAACCACCAGCCTTACAGCTAAGTGGCAAACTGGGATATAAATGCTGATTGGTTCCAAATTAATGAAGGACAGGACATGGAGCCCCACGGCACAGAGACCCTACAGCAGTGAGGGAGGCAGATGTGACTGTCAGATGTGTCACGCCTGCTTCTCCCAGACAGCCTATTGAAGACAATCGTTGTTCTCAGCTGGTTGCCAACTCTCAGGAAATATCTTGCCAGTAATTACTTAGCATTCTTGGGTACTATGCTTTTCCAGGGAAGACTTCTGAAGGTCATGCTGATGAAAAGAATGGGGCTTTGATGGTGGAAGAACAGGAATGGTTTGGTACATGGACTTTTTTGTCTGATGGTAAATCCCAGTTCCTGACTCTATGGGATTCTGGTAGGGTGTAAATCAAGGGTCCCTGTCTCTCCTCGAAGAGTGACTAAAACATAATTCAGGTTGGCCAAACAGAGAATGCCATATCTCAGGGAACAGTAATTAGAATAGGAGTGGACATCTGACATCAAGGTCAAGTTTGGGAGACTGATGTAGATATAGACAAAGATCTCTCTCTTTTTATAAAAAGCACATATACAAAAAGGACAGACTGCCAAGGTCACCCTCCCCTCTAGGTACAGAATCCTGTCTGAAAATGAAGCAGAGCTGAGAGATAAAGAGCCAGCATCTTGATACCCTATAAGCCGTTGGATCATGCCATGCCTTAAAGTCAATCTCTTAGATATTTCAATTATATGAGCTAATAAAACCTTCTTTTAAAGCTTAATCTGTGTTACATTTAGCCTCTGCCACCAGTAACTAAAGGAATCTCCACCAATTTCTAGAAAAACTATATTTGAGAAGAAGATGCCCTACCCCATGCTCCTCAAGCTGGGCCCAGTGTAGTGACCTACTTCTAGGGTGACATTAGGCAGTGCCCCCACCACCATCATCCCATTTTGTTCCCTCTTACCTGAAAATAATTCAAAAGTATGCCAGCCCCAGACAGTCCCAGGCCTGCAAATATGAAGGGCACTACCACTTGAAACCCAATGGATAAGGCAGTCTCCCTGCTGAACTCAGTCCCCAGTGGTTTAGTGGCCAACCTTTGGCTCTCAGGGACACTCAGAGGTCCATCTTCTGAGGCTGCAGGGAGTCTTCCTGTGCCGAGGGTCTGTAGCAGCCCTAGCTCCTCTGGCCTCCGCTGTCGTGTCTCTGTCCCATCCATGTGAGCACAGCTGAGCCCCTTGCAGACTTAACCTGGGAGACAGAAAGCAACAGGGATGGTAGGGCAGAGTTTCTGACCCTCACCAAAGTGATACCTTGTAAGTCATTGGGCCCTTCTGTCTAACAGAGGCTGGCATTCTCTCAGTCCACAGCCCTTACCTGGTGCCTGCTCCACATGTCCACCTGCAACCTCAATTTACAAACATTTTTTTTATTTAACATACACATGTTTGAGAATTAAAAGAAAAACCAAAAAGCACAGAAGAGAGTATTAAAATAGACGAATTGGAGCCATCAAAAATGGTGGTATACAGATCTCTGAAAATTCTCCCATTCATAAAACCAACAGAAAAATTGTCAGAAGCAACTTTTTTAGAACTCTGGATATTAATTAAAGGCTTACAGCAACACAGAGTTTATTCAAGAGTAAATGCTGAATCTCAGCAGAAACAGCAACACTATAATGTTCAAAGTGTTTCAACTTGCCTTAGTACCATGCCCTGCTCTCCCATAAAAACTTTAAAAACACTCTGTAGGGAACGGAATGGGTTAGAGCTTTTTCAAAACCTTATTCCCAAAGCATTTTCCGTACTTGATCTGACCAGGTGTCACTGGAAGATAGCACTTGCAGACAGTCTGTATTTCACCAGACTTATAGGTTGCTTAGTGTGAAAACGCTTTTCCCTAGGGGATATTTGTTGAAAACAGTTATAGGCACTTTGTGGCTGCCTCAGGCAGACAATAGTTGGGGAAAATAATACACTAACCAAAAACCTAAAAGGAAAAGCTGGGGAATGAGATGCCTATGCAGGCTTTAAAATGTTCCTACACACTTCTGGGAATTTAGAAGGACACCCAGGAAATACCTGAGAATGCCCTAAGCATTCGCACTCCCCTCATTCCTCCCACTAATGTGGAGGCTCTGCACAGGCAGAAAGTGAAGGTTAAGGCAGAGTTATAACTACCTGACTCTATGACTGTTAAAAGTGTGTCCCAAAACACACAGAGCCCCTTGCAAAGACTGGGAGACTTACTGGGTCCAGCCGTGGTAATCAAGAAAATCTCCAACCATCATTACCTGACCACTAAGCAGAGAATTCAGTGACCATATACAATAAAGAATATAGACTAAAGAGTTAATTCAGAAGTCACTAAACAAATAAAAACTATAACAAGCAGCAATAACAAGAAACCCTAGAGGGGAGAATCTGATGTCCAGGGTTGTCACATTATATAACTTTAAATGTCCAGTATTCGTTAAAAAAAAATAAAGACATTCCAAGAAACATTGGGGTATGGCCCAGCTTGACCAGGTGGTGGCACAGTGGATAGAGCATTGGACTGGGACCAGAGGACCCAGGTTCAAAACCCGAGGTCGCTGGCTTGAGCAAGGGCTCATCTGGTTTGAGCAAGGCTCACCAGCTTGAGCCCAAGGTCACTGGCTTGAGCAAGGGGTCATTCCATCTGCTGTGGCTCCCCAGTCAAGGCACATATGAGAAAGCAATCCATAAAAACCTAAGGTGCCAGAATGATGAATTGATGTTTCTCATCTCTTTCCCGTCTTGTCTGTCCTTATCTGTCCCTCTTTCTGTATCTCTCTGTCTCATCACAAAAGAAAAAGAAAGTGGTATGGCCCATATTCTGTGGAAAAATCAATTAATAAAGATTATCCTTGCCCTGGCCGGTTGGCTCAGTAGT
This sequence comes from Rhynchonycteris naso, assembly GCA_037038555.1. Taxonomy (NCBI): domain Eukaryota; kingdom Metazoa; phylum Chordata; class Mammalia; order Chiroptera; family Emballonuridae; genus Rhynchonycteris; species Rhynchonycteris naso. Next base: position 193,992,659 of record CM072999.1, on the reverse strand, counting down.
AGAGCATCAGACTGGCATGTGAATGCCCTGGGTTCAATTCCTGGCCAGGACACACAGGAGAAGCGCCTACTCCACCCTTCCCGCTCTCCTTTTTCTTTATCTCTCTCTTTCCCTCCTGCAGCCAAGGCTCCATTAGAGCAAATATTGGCCTGGGCGCTGAAGATAGCTCCATGGCTTCCACCTCAGGCACTAGAATGGCCCTGGTTGCAATGGAGCAATGCCCCATATGGGCAGAGCATTGTCCCCTGGTGGGCATGCTGGGTGGATCCGGGTTGGGTGCATGTGGGAGTCTGTCTCTTTGCCTTCCACTTCTCACTTCAGAAAAATACAAAAAAAAAAAAGAAAATTATATCCCTGAGGAAGCTTAGATATTGAGTGGGCAAAGACTTTAGATCAGCTACATTAAATATGTTTAAAGAATTTAAGGAATCATGTCTAAACAACTAAAAGTATGAAAGTGGAGTTTAACCCAATAGAGAATATCAATAAAAAAATTATTTTTAAAGAACCAAATTCTGGATTTGTAAAATAGCTGAAATGTGTAATTCCCTGGAAGAGCTCAATAGCTGATCTGAGCAGAGAGAATAATGAATCATTGAACTGAAAAATAAGTACACAGAAATTATCCATTCTAAAGAACAAAAAAGGAAATTAACAAGTTTTAGGGACATGTAGGAAACACTGAGGATATCAGCATACACATAATGGGAATATCAAAGGGAGAAAAGGGACCCCAAAAAAATACTTAAAAACATAATGGGCAAAAGCTTTCCAAATGTGATTAGCAAATTTTCACATTCAAGAAGCTCAGTAAATATTAAGTTGGATAAATTTAAAGAGATCCACACTAAGATACACCATTATCAAACTGTCAAAAGGCAAAAGAGAGAGAGAGAGAGAATCTTGAAAGCAAAGAGAAATGTCATATACATGGGGTGCTACATAAGATTAATAGCTCTCTTCTCATAAGAAACCATGGAGGACAGAAGGCAGTGGGAAGACATATAAAAGTGCTCAAAGAGTAATACTGTCAAGAGTTGTTTTTTTCTTAAGTGAGAATTGTGGAGGAGGAAAGACAGACTCCCTTGTACGTGCCCTGACGGGATCAAGCCCCCTACTGGGTGATGCTCTCCCCATCTGAAGCCATTGCTCTGTTACCCAGCAACCAAGCTAGTTTAGCGCCTGAGGCGAGGCCATGAAGCCATCCTCAGTGCCGGGGCCAGCTTGCTCCAACCAAGCCATGGCTGTGGGAGAAAGATAAGAGAGAGAGAGATGGAGAGAGAGAAGGGAGAAGGGGTGTGTGTGTGTGTGAAAAAGCAGATGGTCGCTTCTGTGTGCCCTGACTAGAAATAGAACCTGGGACATCCAAAAGCTGGGCCAATACTCTACCTCTGAGCCAACCAACCAGGATGTTGTTTTTTTTAAGGTGAGAGGACGGGAGATAGTGAGGCAGACTCCCACCTATATCCCTACCAGGACCCATCCAGCAACCGTGTCTAGGGCCCATGCTCCAGTACCGAGCTATTTTTAGCACCTGAGGCTGATGTACTGGGACCAACCAAACTGGGGCCATGCTGAAACCAATTGAGCCACTGGCTGTGGGAAGGAAAGAGGAAGAGAAGGGGAGTGGGAGTGGGTAGAAGCAGATGGTCACTTCCTCTTTGTGCCCTGACTGAGGATTGAAACTGCACTGTCCATTTGCCGGACCGATGCTGTATCCACTGATCCACCTGCCAGGGCTCTGCCTGGAGTTCTATCAGCAGCAAAAGGATCCTTCAAAAATAAAGGAGAAATTAAGATTCCCAGATAAATAAAAGCTGAATTTGTCAGAAACACACCAAAGAGTATCTTTCAGGCTGAAATAAAAGGATCTAGACAATAGTTCAAATCCACATAAAGAAATAAAGAGCAATATAAAGGTAACTAAATAGGCAAATGTAAAAAACGGTATAAATGCATTTTTTGAATTTTTCCCCCTTATATCTGATTTAAAGACAACTGCATAACCCAATAGTTATAAATAAGTGAAATAAGTGTTTATAGAACACAAAGTATACACATGCAATTTGTATGACAATAACAGCACAAAGAGAAAGTACACAGAGCTGTTACAGGAACAAAGTTTTACATATTAGTGAAACTAAACTGCTATTAATTTGAATTAGAATGTTATTAGCTACGGCGCTAACTGTAATCCCCAGAGCAACCACTAAGAACAGGACTAAAATATATTTATTTTAAAAATGACCGAAGAATAAAAATGATAGATTAAGATAAATATGTATCTAATTCAAAGGAAGAAAATAACAAGGCCCTGGCTGGGTAGCTCAGTTAGTGAGAGAGTCATCTGTATACAACAAGGTTGCAGGTTCGATCTCCAGCCAGGGCAAATATAAGAATTAACCAATAAATGCATAAATAAATGGAAAACAAATTGATGTTTTTTTTTCTCTCTCCCTTCCTCTCTATCTAAATAAATAAATAAATATATATATATATATATATATATATGTATATATATGTAAAAGAAGGCAGTAATGTAGGTTAGAAGAAAAAAAACCCTTAAGATATACAAAACGGGTGGCAAAATGGCAGATATAAATCCTACCTTAACAGTAATTACATTAAATAGAAATGGATAGGTTGAAACTGAAAGAATTTTAAAAGATATGTATGAAAAGAAAGAAAAAAATAAAAGATACAATAGAAAAACAGTAACCAAAGAGAGCTGGAGTACTTTACTAATATAAGGTAAAACAGATGTGAAGACAAATTGTCACTACAAAGAAAGATATTTGATAATGACAAAAGGTTAACTACATCAGGAAGACATGACAATTATTATATGCACCCAACAAGAGAGCCACAAAATACATAAAGCAAAACTGACAGAACTGAAGTCAGAAAAAGACAATCAATTATAATAGCTGTAAACTTCAATACTCCACCTTCAATAATCAATAGAACAATTAGAAGATCAGCAAGAAAAGAGATGATTTTTAACAACGCTATAAACCAATTAGATTAAACAGAGATCTATAGAATACTCTACCTAACAACAGCAGAATATATTCTTTTAAGTGCACATGAAACATTCTCCTATCAGGTAAAAAGAAAAGTCTCAAATTTAAAAGGATTTAAATAATAAAAAGTATGTTCTCCAACCACAATGGAATAAAGTTAGAAATAAATAATAGAAGAAAGGTTGGGATATTCACAAATGTTTTAAACAACATATTCTTAAATAATGGGTCAAAGAACAAATCATAAGAAAAATCTGAAAATTATTTGAGATTAATGAAAATGAAAATACAACATACTCAAACTTCTAGGATACATAAATTCAGTGCTTAGAAAGAAATGTATAGTTGTAAATGCCTATATCAAAAAAGAAAACCTCAACGTATTACTTTAAGAATCATGAGAAAGAGCAAACTAACCCTCTCACCCCCCAAAAAATTAGATGGCAAGAAGTAATAAAGATTAGAGTGGTGCTGGTAATAAGTGAAATAGCAAATAAAAAAAAAACCAGTAGAAAAAATCAATAAAACCAAAAGTTGGGCCTCTGGAAAGATTGATAAAATTGACACACCTTTACCTTGATCAACCAAAAAAGGTGAGAGAAGATTCAAATACTTAAGAGCACATTAAGAGACTCTTAACATAAGAGAAGGGTACGTTACTTCTAAATTTACAAATATAAAAATAATTATTATGAGGGAATACAAATTAGAAAACCTAGATTAGATGAACAAATTTTTTGAAACACACAAAGAAAACTAACTTAAGAAGAAATTTAAAATTTTTAGTAGACCTATAACAATGAAAAGACTGAATTAGTAATAAAAATATTTCAATAAAGAAAAATACAAAATCAGATGGCTCCACTGGTGAAGTCTACCAAACGTTTGAAGAATTAAAACTAGTCCTTCACAGACTCTCCCAAACAAGTAGGTGAGGAGGCAACTCTTCCCAATGTGTTCTATGAGGCCAGTATTACCCTGACACCAAAGTGAGACAAAGAAAACCCACAGAAAGAAAATTACAGACCAAGGATGTGAGAGAAATGGTGGCATAAGAGATACTTATGATCTCTCCCCTTAAAATTTCAACAAATTGAACAACTATAATGCAGTGAAGGAAACCAAGCTGAGCTTGCAGTCATGCCTAAAAGATCTGTGCACCAAATGGACTAAAGGTGGGACAGGGTGAGGCCAACCAGGTGGTGGCGAGGTGGATAGAGCATAGGACTGGGATGCAGAAGACCCAAGTTTGAAACCCCAAGGTTGTCAGTATGAGTGTGGGATCATGGACGTGACCTCACGGTCGCTGGCTTGAGCCCAAGGTCTCTAGTTTGAGCAAGAGGTCACTCACTCTGCTGTAGCTCCTCCCACCCCCGTCAAGGCACATATGAAAAAGCATTCAACGAACAACTGCAATGAAGAATTGATACTTCTCATCTCTCTCCCTTCCTGTCTGTCTGTCCCTATCTATCCCTCTCTCTGTCTCTGTCACTAAAATAAAACAAAATAAAATTTAAAAGGCAGGATGGGGTTAAAAAAGGGGCAGAAGATAAAACTCTTCTGTGGTGGAAAATGGAGAGGAGAGAAGGCAGAGGACTGAATTTTTCTTTCTCCTTGCTGGACAGAGAGAGAGAGGCTTGAGTTTTATTCAGAGCCAAGAGAGGTGGAGAGGCTGAGTTGCAGAAGAGAAGGACCTAAACTAAGGTGGCCGCAACCAGGCACAGTTTTATGGCCTAAGTTACCCAGGGCTTCCCATGTTGCTTGCTTGCAATCAGCCAGTGGGGGTCCTGCGCTCAGCCTGCAGCACTCACTCAATCCGGGGGCATTAATTAGGCCCATGGAGTTTGGTCCACTAAGTGCTGTGTGTGCTAGGCCCACAGCACTGAAACGCACTCAACCAGTGCTCTACCAGCAGCCTACACTCTGCAAGCAGTGACAGGGAAGACCAAAGTATGTACCCTAGGCTCCCAGGTCTGACCTCCCTCCCCTTGGGGTACTCAGAAGGGCAGTGGCAGGCCCCCCACAGCTGACTCTCTGGGGCTACTCTCTCCCCTGACAGCTGGAAGTGCTCCATATCTGATCCCCTGGTCTGCTGAAACGTTGGGAAGAATGCCCGGAGGCTGGAAACTGCCACTGCTAAAGCTGTAAAGCCTCAAAACTGTAAAGCTAAAACTGTAAAGCCCCACACAACACGCCCCACCCACCAATGCAACTGTGACCCTGCCTACATCACTAGGACAGCAAAGGTCTGCCCAAGAATTTCAGATCAAAACTTGTAGTACAATGACACCTATTAGAAAAACAATTGTTTCATGTTAGGGTTCTTAATAATACCACTCTCAAATGCAATCAAGGAAGAAGAAATCAAACATCATGGATACACAAGACAGAGATGTAGTTCAGATAGATAATGACAAATATACAGGAAAAGAAAAATTCAATTGCATGGAAACCTAGGAGTTAAATGTCAGGGAATTAAAAACTGAAGTTCTAAAAATATCCAGTGAGTTGCGAGAAAACACACTGGCATTTTAATGAGCTCAATAAACAAATTAATAAACAAAAAGAGCCCTTCACCAAAGACACTAAAACTTTCAAAAAGAACCAAACAGAGATGAAGAACTCAATACATGAACTGAAAAATGAGGTAATAAGTTTAGCTAATAGAACAGGATAGAATTACTGACATAGAAGACAGGCAACTAGAGATGCTACAGAGAGAAGAAGAGAGACTCACAAATTTAGAAAACTAAAATGAGAGAGCTTTACAAGAACTGTCTAACTCCAACAGAAAGAACAATATAAAAATAATAGCTATATCAGAAGAAGAAGAGGGAGTAAAGGGACTGGAGAACCTATTTATACAAATAGTTGATGAGAACTTCCCAAGCCTGTGGAAAGAGTTCATGCCTCAAATCCAAGAAGCAAACAGAACACCGAGTTACCTCAAGCCAAACAGACCTACTCCAAGGCACATTGTAATGAAATAGTCACAAATCAATAACAAAGAAAGAATTCTCAAGGAAGCTAGGGAAAAAAGGAATATAAAATATAAGGGAAGGCCCATTAGGTTATCATTAGATTTCTCAGAAGAAACCCTACAAGCCAGAAGAAAACGGACCCAAACATTTAAAGTACTGAAAGAGAGGAATTATCAGCCAAGAATATTATATCCATCAAAGATATCCTTCAAATATGAAGGAGAAATAAAAACTTTTATAGAGATACAGAAGCTGAAGGAATTTATCACCAGAAAACTCCCACTACAAGAAATCCTAAAGGGGGTTATTCGACCAGAGCAGTGGTTCTTAACCTGGGTTCTATCAAACCCTACAGGTTCGATGAGTCGGTCTCAGGGGTTCGGAGAAGCCTCTGCCACGGAGGCCAGAATAAAGTAATACCGTAATTTGTTGTGAGTTCATGCACTTTGTTGGTTTTGTTCTTTGAGCAAGGTGATGTTCATGCACGGCTCATTTTGTGCACCAGTAAAAAAACATATACCTATGTCTTGAATTTAGAAAAAAAAAATCATATTTTATTTATCACTAAAGAAGGGCTCTGTGAATGCGCATATGAAACTGGTGGGTTTGGTACCTCAAAAAAGGTTAAGAACCACTGGACCAGAGACAAAGAACAAAACAAAACAAAACTACAAGTAAAAGCTCCAACAAGATGACAATAAAAACAAGGATAATCTGTGACAGCAATAACATAAAAGGGGAGAGGATAAAGATCTTCAGTAGCAAAGGAGGATCAAGTGCAGAAGCACTCGTGAGATAATGGACTCTTGTAAATATGATAATTAAAAAAAAAAAGAACTTAAAGGTAACCACCCACAAAAATGCCACTATTAAAACACATAGCTTAAAAAAAGAAGAAACAGGGGAAAAAGGTATGGAATACCACCACACAAAAACAACTGACAGAAAAACAAAAAAACAAAATAACACACATAGCATTCAGAAAACAATACATTAAGATGGCTAGAGGAAATCCTCGTGTCAATATTTACTGTATTTCCCCATGTATAAGACGCACCCATTTTCAAAAATTTGGGGGTCTATCAACTGGGTACATCTTATACAGTGGTTGAAGTTTTTTTTACTTGTATTTCCTGCTTTTTCCTGCTTGATGAGGACTTGTATGAATTTTATGATGAATAAAACTTGAGTTCACCCTGACTAGGCAGTTACGCAGTGGATAGAGTTTCAGACTGGGGTGTGGAAGACCCAGGTTCGAAACCCCGTGGTTGCTGGCTTGAGCGCAGGCTTGAGTTTGAGCATGGCTCACCAGCTTGAGCCCAAGGTCGCTGGCTTGAGCAAGGGGTCACTTGCTCTGCTGTAGCCCTTGGTCAAGGCACATATGACAAAGCAATCAGTGAACAACAAAAGTGTCATGATGAAGAATTGATTCTTCTCATCTCTCTCCCTTCCTATCTGTCTGTCTGCACCTATCTGTCCCTCTCTGTGTCTCTGTCAAAAAACAAACAAACAAAAAACTTGAGTTCAATAACTTTATGTAATACATTCTTTTTCAAATTTCAGGGTCCCAAAATTAAGGTGCATCTTATACATGGGAGCATCTTGTACATGGGAAAATATGGTACCTTAAATGTAAATGGATTGAGGCCTGGCCTGTGGTGGCGCAGTGGATAAAGCGTCGACCTGTGGTGTCGCCAGTTCAAAACCCTGCACTGGTCTGGTCAAGGCACATATGGGAGTTGATGCTTCCAGTTCCTCCCCCCTTTCTCTCTCTCTCTCTCTCTCTCTCTCTCTCTCTCTCTCTCTCTCTCTCTGTGTGTCTCCTCTCTAAAATGAATAAAATAAAAAAAAATGTAAATGGATTGAACTCACCAATAAAGAGACACAGAGTAGCAGATTGGATTAAAAAGCAAATTCCAACCATAGGCTGCCTTCAAAAGACACATCTAAGCTGCAAGGACAAAAGTGGACTCAAAGTGAAAGGTTGGAAAAATATTCTCCAAGCAAATAATACTCAAAGAAAAGCAGGTATAGCTATACTCATATCTGACAACGCTGACTTCAAAACAACAAAGGTAATCAGAGACAAAGGCGGACATTTCATAATGTTAAAGGGGACACTGTATGAAGAAGACATAACACTTCTTAATATATATACACCAAGGACACCAAAATATATGACATCTACTAACTGATCTAAAAATAGAAATTATAAAAACACATTTATAGTTGGAGATTTCAATACACTATTAACGGCTCTAGATTCATCATCCAAACAGAAAATCAATAAAGAAATATCAGCCTTAAACAACATATGAGACCAAACAGATATGATAGACATTTACAGGACATTTCATCCCAGGACTTCAGAGTATACAGTTTGCTCTAGTGTACATGGAACATTCTAAAGAATAGACCATATGTTAGGCCACAAAACCATCATTAACAAATTCAAGAAGATGGAAATTATACCAACCATATTCTCTGACCATAAGGCTTTAAATTAGAATTCAACTGCAAAAATGAAGAAACCCAAAATATGTAGAAAACAACATATTTCTAAAAAATGACTAGGTCAAAGAAGAAATAAAAGCAGAGACAAAAGATGTACTATACATACTAATAAAAATGAAAATGCGACATATCAAAATTTCTGGGATGCAACTAAAGCAGTAATAAGAGGGAAGATATATCACTAGAGGCTTATAACCAGAAACAAGAGAGATCCCAAGTAAATAACTTAACATCACACCTTAAGGAACTAGAAAAAGAAGAACAAAGGCAAACCAAAATTAGCAGAAGAAAAGAAATAGTAAAAATTAAAGCAGAACTAAATGAAATAGAAAAAACTATAGAAAAAATTAATACAACAAAGAGCTGGTTCATTCAAAAGATCAATAAAATTTATAAACCCCTGGCTAGACTCACAAAGAAAAAAAGAGAAAGAACTCACATAAAAAAAAAAATCTGAAATGAAAGAGGAGAAGTTACCACAGATATCATAGATATACAAAGGGTCATACTAGAATACTATAAATAATTATATGCCACCAAATTCAACAATCTAGAGGAAATGGATAAATTCCTAGAACTATACAATCTTCCTAGACTGAGTCACAAAGAAGTAGAAAACTTAAACGGACCCATAAGCAGAGAGGAAATAGAAACAACTCTCAAAAACCTCCCTGAAAATAAAAGTCCAGGACCAGATGACTACACTAGTGAATTCTACCATTTACAGAAGAGTTGGTATCCATCCTTCACAAAGTCTTCCAAAAAATAGAAGAAGGAGCAATATTCCCCAACACATTTTATGAGGCCAACATAACCCTCATACCAAAACCTGGCAAGGACAACAGAAAAAAATAAAACTATAAACCAATATCTCTAATGAATCCAGATGCAAAAATCCTAAACAAAATACTAGCAAATCAAATACAACAAAACATTAGAAAAATAATACATCATGATCAAGTGGGATTCATTCCTGGAGCCCAAGGATGGTACAACATATGGAAAACGATTAACTCATATACCATATCAACAAAACAAAGAACAAAAATCATATGATCCTATCAAGAGGTGCAGAGAAGGCATTTGATAAGATACAACATCTCTTTATGTTTAAAACATTCAATAAAATGGGTATAGAAGGCAAATATGTACCTTAACATGATAGAGGCCATATGACAAACTGTCAGCTAATATCATACTAAATGGTGAAAAACTGAAAGCTTTTCCTCTAAAATCAAGAACAAGACAAGGCTGCCCACTCTCTCCATTCCTATTCAACATAGTGCTGGAAGTTTTAGCCAGAGCAGTCAGACAAGAGAAAGAAATAAAAGGCATTCAGTTCAGAAAAAAGTAAAGGTAACACTTTTTGCAGATGACATGATGCTGTATGTTGAAAACCCCAAAGACACCACAGAAAGGCTAATAGAAACAGTAAACCAATACAGTAAGGTCACATGATACAAAAATCAATATACAGAGTCTATTGCTTGAATATTTGCCAACAATGAAACTTCAGAAATAGAACTAAAAAAAATAATCCCTTTTATAGTTGCAACAACAACAGAAAATACCTAGGAATAAACTTAACAAAAAATGTAAGGATCTATATACTGAAAATTACAATGTATTATTAAAGGAAATCAAAAAAGACACAATGAAATGAAAAAGTATTCCATGTTCATAGATAGGAAAGATCCACCTAGTTAAAATAGCCATATTACCCAAAGTAATACACAAATTTAATGCAAAACCCATCAAAATTCCAATGTCATTTTTAAAGAAATGGAACAAAAAATCACCAGATTAGTACGGAACCATATAAAACACCGAATAGCTGAAACAATCCTGAAGGAAAAGAAGGAAGCCAGAGGTGTCACACAACCTGATTTTAAAGCACACTACAGAGCCACTATAATCAAAACAGCATGGGATTGGCAGAAAAATAGACACACAGATCCATGAAACAAAATCAAGAGCCCAGAAATAAAACCACATATATATGGAGAAATCATCTTTGACAAAGGAGCCAAAACACACAATGGAGAAAAGAAAGCTTCTTAATAAATGTTGCTGGGAAAATTGGAAAGCCAAATACAAAAGAATGAAACTTGTCTACAGTCTATCCCCCTGCACAAAAATTAATTCAAAATGGATCAAAGACCTAAATATAAGACCTGAAACAATAAATTACAAAGAAGAAAACATATACAGTAAACTCATGGATCTTGGTCATAGAGAACAATTTATGAATTTGACCCCAAAGGTAAGGGAAGTAAAGGAAAAAATAAATGAATGGCACTATATCAAACTGGAAAAGCTTCTGCACAGCTAAAGAAACTGTGAAGAGGAGCAAGATGGTGATGGAGTAGGCGGATGTACCAACTTCCAACTCCCAGAACCAAAGTGGATTATAACTCAATTTTAAGAACCATCATCTGGATAAACCAACTTTGAACAAAACTAAGTGGACTCTTCAACCAAGGAACACAGAAGAAGCCACATTGAGACTGGTAGGAATAGCGAAAACGCGAAGAGGGCTGCCAAGCTCCCCCGAGCAAACAGAAGCCCGGAGAGACTCGCGTGGTGGGAGGAGAGTTTGGCGGAGAGGGAGGAACCTGGGTCCCAGGAACAAAGTCCCAGCCTGCAGTCCCAGAGCCTAGAAGAGGCGTTTGGACAGTATTGAGCTGTGAAGCAAGTGAGGATACTTACTGTTTGTGAGAAAGAGACAGTTTTCTCAGACCCAAGATTCTTAAAGGGACAGCGCAGAAAACATCTCTCACAGCCACTCACCCGGGGTTCCGGGGAACGTGGACAGAGGAGAGGACCAGAGCAGCAGGAAGAGAGTGTAAACTGGAATCCATAGGGAGAAACACTCTGAGGGACAGCCACCCTAACCCCAGGGCTAAGTCACTTCCCTAATCAAAAATGAATATTTCCCCTGGAACTAGCAATACCAGCAAAGGGAGACAGGACACCAGCCAAACAAGCTCTCCCACGGCACTTAGAGCAGAGCTGCTTAGATGGAGGGAGCTTCCAGGACTATAGTATGGAGTGTTAGAGTATGAGCAGTGGTGCCCCTTCCCACACTGCTGAGGGTTGCTGGAGGGACGGTGGTGGCGGGACGCTGAAATGTGGTTCTGTCAGCAGGGGTGGAGGCCCAGCTGGTGTGAGCTTGGTCTAGCCCAGCAGGGGTGGAGGGGACTCAAGAAAGCAGTCAGGCAGCTGCGGGCCCGCCTGCAGCCCCACCTGCGACAGAAAACCGGGAGGCCAGGAACGGGCAGAGATCTGCTCTGTGAACCTGTGCAAGCCGGCCCTGACCGCAGGGATGGGGCTAGGACCAGGGACGGGCGGAGGCTCGTGGCTGAGCTCACGCCAGCAGTCCCAACTGGCCCAAGAAACCGCGGTTTGCCATCCTGCGTGCGCGAGTTGGCTCTGAACGTGGGGGCAGGGCTAGAGCCGATGGACGAGCGGAAGCTCAAGGCTGAGCACACGCCAGTAGCTACGCCCGGCCCAATAAACAGGCAGGACTAAAGCTCCGGACCAGTGGAGGCTCACAGCTAAGAGCACGTCAGCAGCCCCGTCCAACCCGAGAAACTGTGATGAGCCGTCGCTGACCGCGGGGGCTGGGTGGAAGCCCGGCAACAGGCTGGGTGCGCAGTTGAGCAAAGGTGCTCATCTCTACCATTGGTACTGAGGCTTGTGGCTTGAGTGCAATGCACAACCTAACCTGTGGGGGCAAGGCAAAGGCCCAGGCAGCCTAAGGATTATAGAGACGGGCACCAGAACACAGCCCCTCCCATGGAGGAGAGAAGGAAATCACAGCAACAGATGCAGGGGGCCGGTGCTGGCAATGCCCATAACCAACCCACCTAGGCAGTGGCAGAGGGGGTGGCTGGACTGCAGACAGACCACACCTAAAGAACAAAAAAGCAACATCCATTGGACTCCATGGCCACAACCTTCTTATACACAGACAAAATGGGCAGGCAGAGAAGTGCAAACCAAATGAATCAAGAGAAATCCCCAGAAAAGGACCTGAATGAACCAGATATAACCAAATAACCAGATGCAGAGTTTAAAATGATGATAGGATGTTTAAAGAGGTTAGAGCAACAATGGATAGTCACTATGAACACCTAAATAAAGAGATAACAAGTTTAAACAACGAAATTGAAATAATAAAAAAGAATCAGACAGAAATGACAAATACAGTATCAGAACTGAAGACCAAAATGGAAGGAATTAAAAGCAGGATGAATGACGCTGAGGATCGAATCAGCGAGTTAGAGGACACAATAAACAAAGGCACAGAAGCAGAGCAGAAAAAAGAAAAGAGACTCAAAAAATGTGAAGAAACACTAAGGGAGCTATGTGACAACATGAATGAAACAACATTCAAATCACAGGGGTTCCTGAAGAAGAGAAGAGAAAACAAGAAATAGAAACTTTGTTCAATCAAATCATAGCTGAAAACTTCCCTAAATTAAGGTTAGGAAACATTGCACACGTTCAAGAAGCACACAGAACTCCATTAAAGAGAAACCCAAAGAAATCTACACCAAGACACATCATAGATAAATACCAAAGCTAAGATATAAAGAGAAAATTTTAAAAGCTTCTAGAGAAAAAAAGATTATCACCTACAAAGGAGCCCCAATAAAGATGATATCTGACTTCTCAACAGAAACACTTGAGGTCAGAAGGGAATGGCAAGATATATTCAAAGTAATGCAGAACAAAAACCTACAACCAAGACTACTCCATCCAGCAAGGTTAACGTTTAAAATTGAAGGAGAAATAAAGAGCTTCCCAGAAAAAGAAAGCCTCAAGGAATTCATTAAAACCAAACCAATTCTGCAAGACATACTAAGGGGCCTGTTGTGAACAGTTCAAAGGGAGGAAAGAATATAGCAAAAGAAGAATACAGCTTTAAAGAACAAAATGGCAATAAACAAATACATATCAATAATAACCTTAAATGTAAATGGATTAAATGATCCAATCAAAAGACATAGGGTAGCTACATGGATAAAGAAACAGGACCCATACATATGATGTCTACAAGAGACATACCTTAAAACAAAAGATGCTCATAGACTGAAGGTAAAAGGATGTAAAAAAATATTTCATACAAATCGAAATGAAAACAAAGCGGGGGTAGCAATACTTATATCTGACAAAATGGACTTTAAAACAAAGGATGTAAAGTAAGAGATAAAGAAGGACACTACATAATGATAAAGGGAACAATTCAACAGGAAGATATAACTATTATAAATTTCTACGCACCAAATAGAGGAGCCCCGGCATACATAAAGCAGACTTTGATGGATATAAAGGGCGAGATTAACAGCAATACTATAATAGTAGGGGATTTCAATACCCCACTAACAACACTGGATAGATCCTCAAGAAAGAAAATTAATAAAGAAACAGCAGACTTAAAGGATACACTAGATCAACTTGATTTAATACATATCTTCAGAATTTTTCATCTTAAAGCAGTAGAATATACATTCTTCTCAAGCACTCATGGTACATTTTCTAGGATAGACCACATGTTAGGACACAAAAATGGTCTCAATAAATTTAAGAAGATTGAGATAATATCAAGCATTTTCTCTGATCACAATGCCATGAAACTAGAAATTAACCACAAAAGAAAAACTGAAAAATACTCAAACACTTGGAAACTAAATAGCATGATATTAAATAATGAATGGATTAACAATGAGATCAAAGAAGAAATAAAAAAGTTTCTAGAAACAAATGATAATGAGAATACATCAACTCAAAATTTATGGGACACAGCAAAAGCAGTTCTGAGAGGGAAGTTCATTGCACTACAGGGATACCAAAAGAAGCTAGAAAAAGCTCAAATAAGCAACCTGACCCTGCATCTAAAAGAACTAGAAAAACAACAGCAAATAAAGCCCAGGACTAGTAGAAGGAAGGAAATAATAAAGATCAGAGCAGAAATAAATGACATAGATGCTAAGGAAACGATACAGAGGATCAATGAAACCAGGAACTGGTTCTTTGAAAAGGTAAACAAGATTGATGAACCTTTAACTAGACTTACCAAGAAAAAAAGAGAGAGAACCCAAATAAATAAAATTAGAAATGAGAGTGGAGAAATAATAACTGTCACAACAAAATTACAAAGTATCGTAAGAAAATACTATGAAGAACTCTATGCCAAAAAATTAGACAACCTAGGTGAAATGGACAAATTTCTTGAATCATATAATCTTCCAAAAATCAATCTGGAAGAATCAGAACACCTGAAAAGACCAATTACAACAAATGAGATCGAAACAGTTATCAAAAAACTCCCAAAAAAGAAAAGTCCTGGGCCTGATGGCTTCACAAGTGAATTCTATCAAAAATTTAAAGAAGAACTAACTCCTATCCTCCTCAAGCTGTTTCAAAAAATTCAAGAGGAAGGAATACTTCCAAACTCCTTTTATGAGGCGAGCATAATTCTGATCCCAAAACCGGGCAAAGACAACACAAGGAAAGAAAATTATAGACCTATATCCCTGATGAATTTAGACGCAAAAATTCTCAACAAAATATTAGCCAACCGGATCCAGCAATATATGAAAAAAATCATACACCATGATCAAGTGGGATTTATTCTGGAGAGGCAAGGCTGGTTCAATATTTGCAAATCAATCAATGTGATTCATCACATAAACAAAAGGAAGGACAAAAATCACATGATAATTTCAATAGATGCAGAAAAGGCATTTGATAAAATCCAGCACCCATTCATGCTCAAAACTCTCAGTAAAGTAGGAATTCAGAGAACATTCCTTAACATGATAAAGGTCATCTACAACAAACCCACAGCAAACATCATACTCAATGGACAAAAATTAAAAGCAATACCCTTAAGATCAGGAACCAGGCAGGGGTGCCCCTTTCACCACTCTTATTCAACATAGTTCTGGAAGTCTTAGCCACAGCAATAAGAAAACAAGAAGAAATAAAAGGCATCCAAATTGGAAAAGAAGAAGTAAAACTGTCATTATTTGCAGATGACATGATATTGTATATAGAAAACACTAAAGTCTCAGTCAAAAAACTACTGGACCTGATAAATGAATTCAGGAAGGTGTCGGGATATAAAATTAATACTCAGAAATCAGAGGCATTTCTATATACCAACAATGAACTGTCAGCTAAAGAAATTAAGGAAACAATTCCCTTCACTATTGCAGCCAAAAAATAAAGTACCTAGGAGTAAATTTAACCAAGGAGGTTAAGGACTTGTACTCAGAAAATTATAAAATATTGATAAAAGAAATCAAGGAAGATACAAACAAGTGGAAGCATATACTGTGCTCATGGCTAGGAAGAAAAACATCATTAAAATGTCTGTATTACCCAAAGCAATTTATAAATTCAATGCAATACCAATTAAAATACCAATGACATACTTCAAAGATATAGAAAACATATTCTAAAAACTTATATTGAACCAAAAAAGTACACGAATAGCCTCAGCAATCTTAAAATGATAAAATAAAGCAGGAGGTATCACTCTTCCGGATATCAAGGTTTTCTTCAAGGCCATTATACTCAAGACAGCCAGGTACTGGCATAAGAACAGGCACAAAGATCAATGAAACAGAACAGAGAACCCAGAAATAAACCCACAGCTTTATGGACAACTGATATTTGACAAAGGAGGAAAGAACATACAATGGAGTAAAGACAGCCTCTTTAACAAATGGTGTTGGGAAAATTGGACATCTACCTGCAAAAAAATGAAACTAGACCATCAATTTACACCATTCACAAAAACAAACTCAAAATGAATAAAAGACTTAAACGTAAGCCGTGAAACCATAAGCATATTAGAAGAAAACATAGGCAGCAAGCTCTCTGATATCTGCCGATTTATCTCCATGAGCAAATGATATAAAAGGCATGATAAACAAATGGGACTATATCAAACTAAAAAGTTTTTGCACAGCTAAAGACAATAAGAACAGAATAAAAAGACAAACCACACAATGGGAGAACATATTCGACAGCACATCTGATAAAGGGGTAATAACCAAAATTTATCAAGAACTTATAAAACTCAACACCAGGAAGACAAACAATCCAATCAAAAAATGGGCAAAAGAAAGGAATAGACATTTCTGCAAAGAGGACATACAGATGGCCAATAGGCATATGAAAAAATGCTCAACATCACTAATCATTAGAGAAATGCAAATTAAAACCACAATGTGATATCACCTCACACCAGTCAGAATGGCGCTCATCAGCAAAACAACACAGAATAAGTGCCGGCGAGGATATGGAGAAAAGGGAACCCTTCTACACTGCTGGTGGGAATGCAGACTGGTGCAGCCACTGTGGAAAACAGTATGGAGATTCCTCAAAAAATTAAAAATCGAACTGCCTTTTGACCCGGGTATCCCACTTATAGGAATATACCCTAAGAACACCATAGCACTGTTTGAAAGGAAGAAATGCGCCCCCATGTTCGTGGCAGCATTGTTCACAATAGCGAAGATCTGGAAACACCCCAAGTGTCCGTCAGAGGACGCGTGGATTAGAAAGCTTTGGTACATATATACTATGGAATACTACTCGGCCATAAGAAACGATGACATCGGATCATTTACAACAAAATGGATGGACCTTGACAACATTATACAGAGTGAAATAAGTAAAACAAAAAAACCCTGAGAACAGCATGATTTCATACATAGGTGGGACATAAAATTGAGACTATGAGACATGGACAAGAGTGTGGTGGTTACGGGGTGGGGGGAGGGAGGAGAGGGTGGGATATGGGTAGGGGAGAGGCACAGTCAATACCAGATAGAAGGTGACAAATGACAATTTGACTTGGGGTGATGGATATGCGACATAATTGAATGATAAGATAACCTGGAGATGTTTTCTCTGAACATATGTACCCTGATTTATTGTTGTCACCCCATTAAAAATTAATAAAAAAAAAAGGACTGTCAATAAAACAAATAGCCTCCTGACCAGGAGGTGGCAAGGTGGATAGAGCATCAGACTGCGACGTGGAGGACCCAGGTTCAAGACCTCAAGGTCACCAGGTTGAGTGCAGGCCCATCTGGCTTGAGCAAAAGCTCGCCAGCTTGGACCCAAGGTCACTGGCTCCAGCAAGGGGTTGCTAGGTCTGCTGAAGGCCTGCGGTTAAAGCACATGTGAGAGGGCTATCAATGAACAACTAAGGTCTCGCAACGAAAAACTGATGATTGATGCTTCTCATCTTTCTCTGTTCCTGTCTGTCTGTCCCTGTCTATCCCTCTCTCTGACTCTCTCTCTGTCCCTGTAAAAAAAAAAAAACAAAAAAGACAGCCAACAGAATAGGAGATGATATTTGCAAACAGCTCTGATAAGGAGTTAATATCTAAAATATATAAAGAACTCACAAATCTCAGTAAAAAAACAAGCAAGCCATTCAATTAAAAAATGGGGAGAGGCCTGACCTGTGGTGGCGCAGTGGATAAAGCGTCGACCTGGGAACACTGAAATTGCCAGTTCAAAACCCTACACTGGTCTGGTCAAGGCACGTATGGGAGTTGATGCTTCCAGCTCCTCCCCCCTTTCTCTCTTTCTCTCTCTCTCTCTCTCTCTCTCTCTCTCTCTCTCTCTCTCACACACACACACACACACACACACACACACACACACTCTGTGTCTCCTCTCTAAAATGAATAAAATAAAAATAAAATTTAAAAAAAATGGGAAGGGGATCTGAACAGACTTCTCCCAAGAGGATATACAAGTTGCAAATAGATATATGAAAAGATGCTCATCTTCACTAGTTATTCAAGAAATGTAAATCAGAACTACAATGAGATACCACCTCACATCTGTTAAATTGGCTACTATCAACAAGACAGGTAATAACAAGTGTTGTAGAGGCTGTGGAGAAAAAGTAACCCTCATTCACTGCTGGTGGGAAAGCAAATTAGTACAACCATTATGGAAGAAAGTATGTTGGTTCCTCACAAAATTAAGAATAGAACTACAGCCTGACCAGGCGGTGGCGCAGTGGATAGAGCATCAGACGGGGATGCCGGAGTACCCAGGTTCAAGACCCCAAGGTCGCAAGCTTAAGCACGGGCCCATCTAGCTTGAGCAAAAGCTCACCAGCTTGGACCCAAGGCCGCTGGCTCCAGTAAGGGGTGGCTTGGTCTGCTGAAGGCCCGCGGTCAAAGCACATGTGAGAAAGCAATCAATGAACAACTATGGTGTTGCAACGGCAATGAGAAACTAATAATTGATGCTTCTCACCTCTCTCTGTTCCTGTCTGTCTGTCCCTGTCTGTCCCTCTCTCTGACTCTCTCTGTCCCTGTAAAAAAAAAAAAGAATAGAACTACCATATGACCCAGCAATCCCTCTACTGGGTATTTTACCCCGAAAACTCAAAAATATTAGAATGTAAAGACACATAAACACCCACATTTATCACAGCATTATTCACAGTGCCCAAGACATGGAAACAACCAAAGTGTCCCTCAATAAAGGACTGGATAAAGAAGAAGTGGTACATATATACAATGGAATACTACTCACACATAAGAAATGATGACATAGTGACATTTATGATAACATGGATGGACCTTGAAAATATTATACTGAGTGAAATAAGTAAATTAGAAAAAGCTAAGAACTATATGATTTCACACATAGGTGGCATATATAACTGAGACTCATGGACATAGAGTGCCATTGTTACCATGGGGAGGGAGATAAAAGGGAAGGGAAGGCGGGTTGGGGGAAAGGTGTAAAGGGAAACATATAAGGTGATGGAAAATTATCTGAATTTGGGTGATAGATATGCAACATAATCGACTATTTAAATAATGTAGTGATGTTTGCCTGAAATGTATGTACACTTTTGGATCAATGTCACCCTGTTAAATTTAATTTTCTAAATAAGAAAAACAGAAAATTACAGACCAATATATTTTATGAATCAATCAATGCAATAGCCCATATTAATAGAATAATGGGTGGAAAAACATGGTCGGTGTAATAGATTCAGAAAGGCATTTGGCAATATCCAACACTCTTTCATGATAAAAAAACACTAAAATACTAGGAAGAGAAGGAAATTATCTCAATCTGATAAAGGACATCTATGAGAGACCCAGTTAACATACTTAATCGTGAAAGATTAAAAATATTCCCCCTAGCCTGACCAGGCGGTGGCGCCGTGGATAGAGCGTTGGACTGGGATGTGGAAGACCCAGGCTCGAGACCCCGAGCTCACCAGCTTGAGCGTGGGCCCATCTGGCTTGAGAAAAAGCTCACCAGCTTGGACCCAAGGTCACTGGCTCCAGCAAGGGGTTGCTCGGTCTGCTGAAGGCCCGTGGTCAAGGCACATGTGAGAAAGCAATCAATGAACAACTAAGGTGTCGCAACAAAAAACTAATGATTGATGCTTCTCATCTCTCTCTGTTCCTGTCTGTCTGTCCCTATCTATCCCTCTCTCTGACTCTCTCTGTGTCCCTGTAAAAAACAAAAAACAAACAAACAAAAATATTCCCCCTAATGTTAGAACAAAACAAGGGTGCCTGCCTTTGCCATTTCTACTAAACATTGTACTTGAGGTTCTAGCCCTCACAGTTAGGTAAGAAAATAAAAGGCAAGGCATTCAAATTGGAAAGAAAGAAATAAAACTATATTTACAGATATGATCTTGTACATAGAAATTTATCTTGTACACAGATAATTATTACAGCTAATAAGTTCAGCAACATTGTAGGATATAAAGATCAATACAAAAATAGTGTTTTATATCTACATACTAGCAACAAAAAAAAATCAAAATTAAACTAAGAAAACTGCATCTGAAATAGCATTAAAAATAATAAAATACTTAAGAATAAATTCCATAAAAGAAGTACAAAACTTTTACCCTGAAAACTGAAAATACTGTTGAAAGAATGATTAAAAATCCTAATACAGGGAACCAAGATGGCCATGGAGTAGGCAGATGTACCAACTCCCACTTCACAGAACCAAGGTGGATTACAAATGAAATCTGAGAACACTAATTGTGAAAGACAAATTTTAGACTGAATTAGGAGGATTCTACAACCAAGGACCAAAGAATCCACACTAAGTCTGGTAGGAGGGGTGGAGATGCGGAGAAGGCTACCCTGCTCCCCATACCGGGCACCCGGGAGGAATTTTCACGAAGGGGAGGGCTGTCCATCGAGTTGCAGGTCCTTATCCCCAAAACCAGAATCCTAGCCTAAAGCCCTAGAATCGGGAAGGGGCTGATAGACTATATTTAGCTGAGAAAAAAGCCTAAAAGGTTTGAGAGAAGGAGGTAGGGCTCTCAGACCCAGGCTGTGTATTAAAGAAACTGCACAGAGAGCCTCGCTCACAGCCACTTTCCCGGGGCTTCAGGAGGACACCCTAACGCCTGGGTTGAGTCATTCCCCAGATTTAAAGTGAACCAGCATCACTGGCAAAGGAAAGAAAGTGCCCCGTCCACCGGAGGCTCCCTACCTTAGCTAAAAACAAAGGTGCTTAGCACCAGGTTTCATGTTAGGGACGCAAATAGGGAGTGCAGAGGTCTAAGCTACACCATCCATCACACTGCTGAGTGCTCATTGGCGGCAGACAGGTCGAGGCAGCAGGGCATGGCTGCAGAGGTTCCAGTGAGCACGTGCAAGCCGGCCCATGGAGCCCGGGACCACCATTGCCGCTGGGGAAGCCTGGGCTCACACACACCCCTGCTCCCTGAGTGGCCTGCCCTAGACAGACACGGAGGCCCAAGAATCAACAGAGGGGTAATGCCGGGCACGCGTGAGCCCACCAGCGAAGGCAGAAGTCGCCTGGCAGCTGCGGGGAGCCGGGTAGGCACACAAACTGTCTAGGCCTGGGCTTGGCCTTGGCAGTGATCCAAGCAGAGGCGGAGCCCCAGTGGCAACTGAGTGGGAAAGCCCGAGTGCGTGCGCAAGTCCGCCAGCGAAAATGTCATGCCAGCTACTGCAGCAACTTGGGCGGCATGCAAACCTGCTCAAGGTGCAGACACACCCTCAGCAGTAACATCAGCACCGGCGACCTCTGCAGAGACCCGAGAGGGCACTCATGACCCCAAGGTGACTGCTGAGATCTGAGCTGACCGAGGTAGTCCTGGAAGCAGTCCAAAGGGGCACACAGACACACACGAGCCCAACTCAGGCAGTGGCAGTTGTGGAGGTGGGCTGGAGCCAGTAGCACCTGAGCCCAAAAGCCCCAGGCAGCTATAGCAGTGGTGGCCGGGTAGAGACACCACAAAACGGGAGCTAAAATGTCTAGAGAGAAAATACCTGAAGTGAAGAAGTAGGCCACATCTAATACCGTACCTAATCACTGAATTACAGTACTGAGCCCAACAAGTAGCCAGCAATAAAAGACAACAGAAAGCAGATTTTAGGGAAACTTGAACTGTTAAAGTAACTTCTCCCAGGCCAAGAGTAGATAAAAGCAAGCCTAGGAGTGCAGCTGATATTTACAACGGCACCTGGACCCAACAGAGGCAGTCACAAGATCTGGATAACCTGTAGCTCCCAAAAAGTGGAAAAGAACCAGTCACAAACAGTGACCCCCCACTGACCTTCCTCAGGCCCAACCAGAGAAGTCCAGGGCAACACAGACAAAATGGGAAGGCAGAGAAGTACAAACCAAACAACTCAACAAGAGAAACCCTCAGAAAAGAGCTGAGTGGGATGGATATAAGCAAACTACTGAGTTTAAATTGATTATTAGAATGCTGAAAGATCTTAGAACAACAATGGATGGTCACAGTGAGCACATAAAGAAATAACAAGTATTAAAAAGGACATTGAAATAATAAAGAAGAACCAGTCAGAAATGAAAAATACAATAGCTGAAATGAAGACTATACTAGAAGCAATTAAAAGCAGGCTGAAAGAAGCAGAGGATCGAATCAGTGATTTAGAAGACAAGATAAATGAAAACACGGAAGCGGAGCAGCAAGAAGAAAAGAGAATGAAAAAATCTGAGGAAACTCTAAGACAGCTCTGTGACAACCAAAAAGAGAAACAACACCTGCATCATAGGAGTTCATGAAAAAGAAGATAAAGAACAAGGGTTAGAAACCTTGTGCAATCAAATCGTGGCCGAAAACTTCCCTAAATTGACACAGGAAAAAGCCACAAACGTTCAAGAATCACAGAGAACTGCATTAAAGAGAAACACAAAGAAATCTACACCAAGACACATCATAATTAAAATACCAAAGCTAAGAGATAAAGAGATAATATTAAAAGCTGCTAAAAAAAAAAAAAGGCTATCACCTACAAAGAAGCCCCCATAAGGATGACAACTGACTTCTCAACAGGAACACTTGAGGCCAGAAGGGAATGGCAAGAAATATTCAAAGTAATGTAGAACAAGAACCTACAACCAAAGCTACTTTATCCAGCAAGGCTATAATTTAAAATCGAAAGAGAAATAAAAAGCTTCTGAGACAAAGAAAAACTCAAGGAATGCATTACAACCAAACCAAGGATGCAAGAAATGTTAAGGGGCCTGTTGTAAGCAGAACAAAGAGGGAAAAAAATACAGCAGAAGAGAAATATAGCTTTAAAGAACAAAATGGCAATAAACAACTACATATCAATAATAACCTTAAATGTAAATGGATTAAATGATCCAATCAAAAGACATAGAGTAGCTGCATGGATAAGAAAACAGGACCCATACATATGCTGTCTACAAGAGACACACCTTAAAACAAAAGATGCACATAGACTAAAGGTAAAAGGATGTAAAAAAATATTTCATGCAAATGGAAATGAAAAAAATCTGGGGTAGCAATACTTATATCTGACTAAATGAACTTTAAAACAAAGGCTACAGTAAGAGATAAAGGAGGTCACTACATAATGATAAAGGGAGCAATCCAACAGAAAGATATAACCATCATAAATATATACGCACCTAATATAGGAGCACCTAAATATATAAAGCAGACTTTGGTGGATATAAAGGGTGAGATCAATAGCAATACTATAATAGTAGGAGATTTCAATACCCCACTAACATCACTACATAGATCCTCAAGAAAGAAAATTAATAAAGAAACAGCAGACTTAAAGGACACACTAGATCAACTCGATTTAATAGATATCTTTAGAACCTTTTACCCTAAAGCAGCAGAATATACATTCTTTTCAAGTGCTCATGGTACATTTTCTAGGATAGACCACAAGTTAGGACACAAAAGTGGTATCAACAAATTTAAGAAGATTGAATTCATATCAAGCATTTTCTCTGATCACAATGCCATGAAACTAGAAATCAAACACAACAGAAAAACTGAAAAATACTCAAAACACATGGAAACTAAATAGCATGTTATTAAATAACGAATGAGTTAACAATGAAATCAAAGAAGAAATAAAAAAATTCCTAGAAACGAATGATAATGAACATACAACAACTCAAAATTTATGGGACACAGCAAAAGCAGTCCTGAGAGGGAAGCTCACAGCACTACAGGCATTCCTTAAGAAGCTTGAAAAAGCTCAAATAACCTAACCCTGTATCTAAAAAAAGAACAGCAAGTAAATCCCAGAGGAAGTAAAGAAAGAAAATAATAAAGATCAGAGGGGAAATAAATGACATAGAGGCTAAAGAAACAATACAGAGGATCAATGAAACCAAGAGCTGGTTCTTTGAAAGGGTAAACAAGATTGATGAACCTTTAACAAGACTCACCAAGAAAAGAAGAGAGAGGACTCAAATAAATAAAATTAGAAATGAGAGTGGAGAAATAACAACTGACACAACAGAAATACAAAATATTGTAAAAATATACTATGAAGAACTGTATGCCAAAAAATTAAACAACCTAGGTGAAATGGACAAATTCCTTGAAACATATAATCTTCCAAAAATCAATCTGGAAGAATCAGAAAACCTAAATAGACCGATTGCAACAAAGGAGATCGAAACAGTTATCAAAAAGCTCCCAATAAACAAAAGTTCTAGGTCCGATGGCTTCACTAGTGAATTCTACCAAATATTCAAAGAAGAACTAACTCCTATCCTTCTCAACCTATTTCAAAAAATTCAAGAGGTAGGAACACTTCCAAGTTCCTTTTATGAGGTGAGCATAATTCTGATTCCAAAACCAGGCAATGACAACACAAAGAAAGAAAATTATAGGCCAATATCCCTGATGAATTTAGATGCCAAATCCTCAACAAAATATTAGCAAACCGGATCCAGCAATATATGAAAAAATCATACATCAAGATCAAGTGGGATTTATTCTGGGGAGGCAAGGATGGTATAACATTTGTAAATCAATCAATTTAATTTACCACAAAAACAAGAGGAAGGAGAAAAACCACATGATAATTTTAATAGAAGCAGAAACACCATTTGATAAAATCCAGCACCCATTTATGATCAAAACTCTTAGCAAAGTGGGAACACAGGGAACATATCTCAACATGATAAAGACCATCTATGACAAACCCACAGCCAACATCATTATTAATGGACAAATATTAAAAGCAATCCCTCTAAACTCAGGAACAAGGCAGGGGTGCCCCCTTTCACCACTCTTATTCAACATAGTACTGGAAGTCCTAGCTACAGCAATCAGACAAGAAGAAGAAATAAAAGGCATCCAAATTGGAAAAGAAGAAGTAAAACTATCATTATTTGCAGATGATATGATACTAGATATAGAAAACCCTAAAGACTCAGTTAAAAAACTGGACCAGATAAATAAATTCAGCAAGGTGGCAGGATATAAAATTAATACACAGAAAACAGAGGCATTTTTATACACAATAAAATGTCAAAAAGAGAAATTAAGGGAACAATGCCTTTCACTATTTCAACAAAAATAAAGTACCTAGGAGTAAATTTAACCAAGGTGGTTAAAGACTTGTACTCAGAAAATTATAAAACATTGATAAAAGAAATCAAGAAAGACACAAACAAGTGGAAGTATATACCGTGTTCATGGTTAGGAAGAATAAACATCATTAAAATGTCCATATTACCCAAAACAATTTATAAATTCAATGCAATACCAATTAAAATACCAATGACATTTATATGGAACCAAAAAAGAACACAAATAGTCTCAGCAATCTTGAAAAAGAAGAATAAAGTGGGAGGTATCACACTTCCTGATATCAAGTTATACTACAAGGCCATTTTACTCAAAACAGCTTGGTACTGGCACAAGAACAGGCATACAGATCAATGGAACAGAACAGAGAACCCAGAAATAAATCTACACCTTTATAGACAATTGATATTTGTCAAAGGAAGTAAGAGCATACAATGGAGTAAAGACAGTCTCTTTAAAAAATGGTGTTGGGAAAACTGGACAGCTTACCTGCAAAAAAAATGAAACTAGACCACCAACTTACACCATTCACAAAAATAAACTCAAAATGGATAAAGGACTTAAATGTAAGCCGTGAACCCATAAGCATCTTAGAAGAAAACATAGGCAGTAAGCTCACTGACATCTATCGCAGCAATATATTTGATTTATCTCCACAGGCAAGTACAATAAAAGACAGGATAAACAAATGGGACTATATCAAACTATAAAGCTTTTGCACAGCTAAACATAATATGAACAGATTAAAAAGACAAACCACACAATGGGAGAACATAATTGACAATACATCTGATAAGGGGTTTATAACCAAAATTTATAAAGAACTTGTAAAACTCAACACCAGGAAGACAAACAATCCAATTAAAAAATGGGCACAAGAAGTGAACAGTCACTTCTCCAAAGAGGACATACAGATGGCCAATAGGCAGATGAAAACATGCTCAATCAACATCGCTAATCGTTAGAGAAATGCAAATGAAAATCACAATGATATACCACCTCACAGGAGTCAGAAGGGCGCTCATTAACAAAACAACACAGGATAGGTGCTGGTGAGGATGTGGAGAAAGGGGAGCCCTCCTGCACTGCTGCTGGGAATCCTGACTGGTGCAGCCACTGTGGAAAACAGTATGGAGATTCCTCAAAGAATTAAAAATCGAACTGCCTTTTGACCCAGCTATCCCACTTATAGGAATATATCCCAAAGACACCATATTAACGACTGAAAAAAAGAAATGAAATGCACCCCCATGTTTATGGCAGCATTGTTCACAATAGCAAAGATCTAGAAACAGCCCAAGTGTCCATCAGTGGACGAGTGGATTAAAAAACTGAGTTACATATATACAATGGAATACTATGGGGCCATGAAAAAATATTACATTTTGCAACAATATGGAGGGACCTGGAAAATATTATGCTGAGTGAAATAAGCCAGGCACGGAAAGAAAAATATATGACCTCACTCATTTGAGGAATCCAAGGAACAATGTGAACTGAGGAATGGAATTAAGCCTGAAAAGAAGGGGGGAGGGAACTCTTGGGAGGGGGGTTAGGGAAATGTTGAGGGGAATACGGGGGAGGAGGGATGCTTTTGGGGAGACACTAGAATCTATGTAAACACAGTAAATAAATAAATAAATTTAATAAATATCCTAATACATGGAAAGATACTCTGTGTTCACAGAATGGAAAACTTAACATTGTAAAGATCACAATACTCCTCAAATTGATACATACATTCAATGCAATCCCTGTCAAAATTCCAGTGGCCTTTTTGGGGGAAAAGTGACAAGCTGATCCCAAAATTTATATGGAAATCCAAGCAACCCAGAATCCTAAAAAATCTTGGAAAAGTAGAACAAAGTTGTAGAACACACACTTCATGACTTCAAAGCTTAACTATGAAGCTGCAGTACTCAAGGTAGTATAGTGTTAGCATAAGAATAGAAATATAGATCAGTGTTTTTAAACTGCTAGCCCATGGATGGGGTGCCAGTCTGTCAGATATTTTGTGCCAGTCCACAAAAGAGTTAACCACCCCAATGTTGTATGAAGGCTACAGATATGATCGGCAATTGAAAAATACTAACATAGATCAATGAAATAGAATTGAGTCCTTAAATAAACACAAGCGTTTATATAAAGTACGGTACATTGATTTTCAACAATACCAAGACCATTCAATGGGAAAATAGTCTCTTTAGTAAATAGTGCTGAGATAATTGAGTATGTATACATGCAAAAGGAAAGTGAATTTGGACCTTTACCTCAAACCATATACAAAAACTAACTCAGAACAGGTCAAAGACCTAAACCTAAGAGCTAAAATTATACAACTCTTTTAAGAAAATATAGGTGTAAATTTTCATTATTTCTGTAGTGGGTTATCGTTTCTTAGATACAGGGGGTCCTTGGGAAACGACAGTCTCAACATATGACATTTCAAATTAATGATGCTCACTCCCATAAAAACTTTAAAACATGGAGACGTGAGTGTTTTTCGGCTTACACCATTAGTGCCATACTTATGGACAACATGGGCAAACTATATAGTTTGTGAGCAGCGGAAGAATACACAGTAACGCAGTGTATGAATAAAGGAATTGGTATTCCCCAATACGTTTAACCTATGCGATTTTGGACTGTTAAAAACACAAGTGTTCCATTTGTGTTGCTTTGTTTGTTGAATTTCAGGCCCTTTTCATGGTTTGTAAACAAAAGTCAGAGTCTTCAGATGGTAGTACTTCAAAGAAAAGGAAAGCCATCATGATGGATGTCACAGAGCTATTGACATTACATGGAGAGGAGTTGTCTGCTGAGGACCTTATTCAGCCGGGGAAACCGCTGATTGAAGAGGAAGAGATAGAAACCCCAGAACCCAAGAGATTTACTACCAAGGGTTTGACAGAAAGTACTGGCATGGTAGAGGATGGGTTGGCAAAATTTCAGGCTGAGGACCCCAATGATGACAGATTCAGAAAGATCTACAGAGCTGTTTTGAATGCCTTGCAATGCTACAGGCAGATTTTGGAAGAGAACAATTCTTTAAGAAGGTAGAGAGAGGCCTGCAACAGATCTTGTACCTATGCCAGCAGCTTCTTGAGATGAAACACCTGTAGTACAGGTAAAATCATCTCCAGTGGCTCCTGCATATTCCTTAAGCAACAGTGATTCACCTGACCCAGTACCTCCAGCACCTTCTGTATGTTCTCCTACCTTCCAGCTTTCTCCTTCCAATAGGTCACTCTCTCCCACTTTGCAATGCCCCTTCCAGTGTACAAGCCAACCACAGGAATAAAGGTAACGAATATTTTTTACACTCATTTTTGTCACTTTTTCTGTTACTACAGTATAGTATATTTTTATGTCCTTTTCTTTTTTCTGTGGCTTAGTTGTGTTTCTATGTTCCAGATTATGATTTTACAACCGTGTTAGGATACGTAAGTGACAGGCTAGGGTGTGTTTTGACTTACACCAAAATTCGGGTTATGTCAGTGTATTGGGAACAGAATTGTTGTTGTTGTTTTGTATTTTCCGAAGGTAGAAGCAGGGAGGCAGTCAGACAGACTCCCACACGCGCCCAAACGGGATTCATCAGGCATGCCCACCAAAGGGCGATGCTCTGCCCATATGGGCCATTGCTCTGCTGTGGCCAGAGCCATTCTAGTGCCCGAGGCAGAGGCCATGGAACCATCCTCAGTACCTGGGTAAACTTTGCTCCAATGGATCCTTGGCTGCAGGAGGGGAAGAGAGAGAGAGACAGAGAGGAAGGAGAAGGGGAAGGGTGGAGAAGCAGATGCACACTTCTTCTATGTGCCCTGACCGGAAATCGAAACCGGGACTTCCACACACCAGGCCAATGCTCTGCAGCTGAGCCAACCGGCCCAGGAACGGAATTGTGTTGTATCCCAAGGACCCCTTGTATCAGCTTCTTCCCTTCCTAGATTTGTGTCCTTGGAAAAGTTAAATCTCTATGCTCCTATCACCTCAACCGTTAAATGGGGACAATAGCACCTACTTCACAAGAAGTTGTGAAGACTAAAATAATGCATTTGCATTACAGGACACCTAGCTGGTCCTGTCCCAGATTCAAATCCCTCAGAGTTCCAACGTTCAGATCAGTGGTTCTTAAACTATACAGCCTCAGAACCACTTAAAGGACCTTTAAAGACAAGCACAGCTGGACACCCCCCCCCCAGTAGTTTCTGATCAGTTGGGGAGCAGGAGACAGTTGGAGGATTTGCATGGGGATCTGGATAGTTAAGCCTAGCCACCAGATGTGGGGCGTGTGCACTGTGCAGGACCGAGCCTCAGAGCTACATGAAAAGAGGACCTGTCCCCACCCGCACGCTCTGGGTCCCCTCTCCAGCACGTCCCCCCACCCCCGCTGGGACCGCTCCTGCCTTGGGCCCTTGGTGTCCCTCCCCTTTACCAGGTATCATCCCAGTCAGCGCCCCGTTCCCCATGCAGAACTCCATGCTCCTTTCCCCACCCCTGCCCCCTCCTCCCCTTCTTTCCCTTCCCTTTCCACGTTTTATATCATCACCCCGCACCCTGCTGCTGTGGGTCCGGGGCCGCGCTCCCACAGCTCAGGGCCTCCCACCCGATTCCCCCTTCCGCACATTGCCCTCGGGACCATCTCGGACCTCGCCCCACCCAGCGTTTACCATTCTGAGCATCCCGATTCAGACTGCAGCCCCACACGTCCCCGCCCCGCCTGGGTCTCCCTTTGGGCCCCACCCTTCGTGTAACCGTCCTGGCCCCCGCCCCCGTGGAGCGCAGGCCCTTGCTTACCGTACGCTTCTGGAGAGGCCCCGACCGAAAGCAGGCCCGCAAGCGGAGGACGTGCTCGCCGCGTGAAGGGCTCGCAGAGGAAACCGCCCCACCCCCGTTCGCCTTGGGGCTGGACCGGCGGGCAGCTGGAGCCAAGAGGCTGGGCGGTCCAGGCCCCGCCCACGGGGCCGAGCGCCAAGTCTCCTCTGTGGGAAGACTTGGGGTTAGATGCCAGCTCCAGGCTGGGTTCATTCCTGAGTGCCCAGCTATTCGCATCCTTTTTGATTTTTTTTTTCTTTTTCAGTGAACACTCTGTACAGCCATTTGAGGAAGCTTCTTTTTGGAGGTTGGCTTACAAAGGTGGAAAGTCAGTCTCTGTAAGGTCCGGAGGAACCAGGCCCGAGAGGTTAAGTAAAAAGTTTATTAAAGCATCTGCCAGTTGATGGGCTGAGATTAGAAAGGCGTCAGCAGCAAGCAAGGGGAGGAGATATCTTTTACAGGGTAAGTGGTCAAGTCCTGTCTGGTATTGTGTGTCGCATCCGGGTACTCTATGGTTAGTTTATTGCATCTGGTTGAGCAACAGGATACCTGTTAGCAGTGGCAATCTGTGGCCCAGCCGCAGGGTCGGTGTGTCCCAGAGATATTGTATGCAGGCAGCAATAAAGGAACAATGCGTCTATGGAAGGTAAGGCACCTGTGTGGGAAAATACTGATTGATAGGGTTGGAGGGAGGGCAGGCATAACCCCCTCCTCCCTTAAGTAGACAAAGGGACATTAAAAAATTGGACATTCCGAATTACCTCTCCCCGCCCCCCCCCCCCCCCCCCCCGACATCCAGACATCCAGATTGACTCACCCAGGTATGGAAGATCGTCTAGTTTACTTACAGTTAATCCTTTTTTCTCCCATAAGGACTACCAGTCCCCACCCTTAAGCCCCTATTTAGCCCTACCTGTTAGAGAACCGGTTGCTGACAGTCTAGGAATCAGCCTGGCAGACGACCCCTGTAAAGCCAGTAGTCAGGGCCAAGATCACAGCCGCCTGGCCCATGCAGATTCACATTAGATTCGGACAGTAGGTAATGAAACAACGGAGCCAAGAACTGGTGAGCCATCAGCTTTAATTCTAGCTTGCTCCCGGCGGGCAAGCAAAAACACACACTGGGCTCCAAAACCCACTCATTCAGTGCTCACAAAGCTACTGACTTATCCGAGTTTCCTAGCATCAAAGGTTTCTAGCTCACCAGACTTGTTCACCTCTGTTTTCCATCTCCTTCTCTCTACACAAACTCTGCACAAACTGGCTTCTTCCTCAGCACTCCACCATCTTGGCTGCTTCTCCTGGCCTCCATGTGGCCTTAATCTGCTCTCCTCTCTAATGCTAACCTCAGGAACTGCAAGAGAGCAAGCTACTGGTCTGTCCCACTTTATAGTGTAGAAATCCAAACCCTTAATCCAATCTACAAACAAGAAAGTCTCTGATACAAAGTCACCCATCTGAGGCATGATGGGATTCCTCAGGAGAGCGCACCACCCCACATCATCCAATCAGTCAAGGGTGTGGGGAAAAGCTTTCTCTTAAAACTAAGCCTTAGGCTATAACAGCCCGGCCTGCTTACATTACAGCCTTTCCCCCACACATCCCAAGCATAAGGGCAAATAATATCACCTGGGTGATGGGCTTCCATGTGGGCAGCGCCATCTTTAACAAACTGAGCATAATATATTTTATCTGCCCAACAACCCCCTAATAAACTTTTCTTGCCTGAACTCAGGTGTCCTCCTTCAGCCGACCTTACACTGATGAAACATATTTAACACAGCAGGGAAGTGAAAGTATTAACTATGAAGGAGGAAGGGGGTATAAATTCTTCTTAAAGGGTATGTGAAGACTGGCCATCACCAAGGCATAGATGCCTGGCCTACAGCCATCACATCTCCCAGATTAGTGTTTTGCTGTTGTGGCTAACTTTTTAAATTATGGAAATTTCAGACCTACAAAAATAATACAATAAAAATGACCCACACCCATCAGACAGCTTCAATCATGTGTGCAACTTTCCTTCTTTTCTTAATCCATCTATGTTCCTCCCCTCACACCTGCCTCTACAAAAAGAGAAGTCAGGCCCCCTACCCCTTGTCCCTGAGGAGGAAGAAACAAGAAGAATGCAAGGGAAGGGAGCCTGCAGGGGTAGCTGAGTCAACCAGTTATGGATTAGCTATTTTCTATAGTGCCTGGGGCCACTTGCTACACAGAGCAAAAAACATAGAACTTATCTGCTGTGAACCAGTGTGGCTAGTAATTCCAGGTCCTGAGTGGGAATGGTGTGGAATTAAGAAAATAGACCTAAAGAGAAAAAGGATGGGCTTGGGAGGTGTACAGCCCCACATCATCCAATCAGTCAAGGGTGTGGGGAAAAGCTTACTCCCAAAACCAAGCCTTAGGCCATAACGACCTGGCCTGACTACATTACAGCCTTTCCCCCACACCCATCGCAAGCATAAGGGCCAATAATATCACCTGAGTGATGGGCTTCCATGTCAGCAGCTCCATCTTTAACAAAGTGAGCATAATATATTTTATCTTCCCAACAATTGACCCCTATGCTCACTTTACTACCCACAATCTACACCACTGGCATTCCTACACAAGGAAATTAAGTACATTGCACAAATTACAGCAATAGCACAAATCATACAGTTTCAACAATTACAAAAGTACTTTTCACCAGTCTCTAAGCACTTTGCCAAAAGTGCAAAATGTCCTCAGCCTTCTCTCTTACCATTTGAAAGGCTTCCTGGGGCAGGGGGACAGCCTCCAGCAAAGCCATCCCCACCCCCATCAGGGTATTTCACATTGTCCAAAAACCATAAGTCCATTCAACAAATGAGCCAGTGCTCACTTCAGTCATAGTCCAGGAAATCAGTCCACATACATGGGGCATTAGCCTCCCCCCTCATTCCTGCCATCATGGCATGTCTCACACTGTCCTAAAGAGAAGCATGTGGCAATGGCAGTCAGCATTTCTATCTCTGCTCTGGGGAGCATGATGGCATCCACCCCTATGTCCCAAAATCGCAGACCTACCAGCAGCTTGGCAGGCACTCCCTGCCGTTTCAGCTGAGTTCTCATCTTATGGAGACTGCAGATTGCAACTCCAGCCAGATTCTCCTCATTCTCCAAAGAGGAACTGGAAACATCAGCTCCTGCTGCTGGGCTTGAGCCCTGGGCCACCACTGCCTTCTGCTCAGCAGGCCTTGCAGCTCCAGCCCCAGCTTCAGCCTCGGCCTCCCGCTGCTGCTGGCTCTTCACAATGTCCAGGGCAATCTCCAACTCATGAACTCGTGATTCCTTCTCCAGCGTTTGCTCCATTTCCAGGCGAATCTCGCAAACCTGGTCGGTCTCCTCCTCCAGTGCTTCCTCCAGCTCCAGGGTCAGCATCTCTTTCTCCCACGTTTTCTCTAGCTCCTTCTGCTGCTCGGTTTGCAGGTCCTGGGCAGCCTCTTCCATAAAGCTCTCGGTTACCTTACACATGGCTGTAAAAGTCAACCAGCCAACAGTCCCCCAGAAAACAGCCATACGGAACCATAACAGCAGCCAGTCCTCTACACGACCGCTCAAAGGTGGTGGTGGCTCCATGCCGATCTGTATCAAATCCTGCCACAGACTATGCCAAATGTAAAGCCAGTAGCCAGGGTCACCATCAGGGTCGCCTGGCCAATGCAGGTTCGCATTAGATTCGAACAGTCGGTAATGAAACAATGGAGCCAAGAACTGGTGAGCCATCAGATTTAATTCTAGCTTGCACCCGGCGGGCAAGCAAAAACACACACTGGGCTCCAAAACCCACTCATTCAGTGCTCACAAAGCTACTGACTTATCCGAGTTTCCTAGCATCAAAGGTTTCTAGCTCACCAGACTTGTTCACCTCTGTTTTCCATCTCCTTCTCTCTACACAAACTCTGCACAAACTGGCTTCTTCCTCAGCACTCCACCATCTTGGCTGCTTCTCCTGGCCTCCATGTGGCCTTAATCTGCTCTCCTCTCTAATGCTAACCTCAGGAACTGCAAGAGAGCAAGCTACTGGTCTGTCCCACTTTATAGTGTAGAAATCCAAACCCTTAATCCAATCTACAAACAAGAAAGTCTCTGATACAAAGTCACCCATCTGAGGCATGATGGGATTCCTCAGGAGAGCGCACCACCCCACATCATCCAATCAGTCAAGGGTGTAGGGAAAAGCTTACTTCCAAAACCAAGCCTTAGGCCATAATGACCTGGCCTGCCTACATTACAGCCTTTCCCCCACACCCATCCCAAGCATAAGGGCAAATAATATCACCTGGGTGATGGGCTTCCATGTGGGCAGCTCCATCTTTAACAAAGTGAGCATAATATATTTTATCTTCCCAACAGGAGAACTTTTTGCAATGCAGAAGATAGCTTGCAAAAAGTGAGTCTCCACCCCATACTTGCTTTATTTATAGGGCAAAGTGAGGTCATTAGCAAATCAAATAGATCATTAAAACAAAGTCACATTTCCAAGGCAACCCAAGTATTCTCCCAAGTGCAGAAAACCCCCACCATACAGGACATCTTAACTTCACAAAACAAAGGATAAAAAGGAAATTGCCTCAAGCCTTTCTGAAGGACATGGGGATAGAAAGAGTATAAACAGTCCAGCACCATAGCTAACATGAAGGTGTAGAAAAAAATAGTCTTTAGCAACTTCACAGAACAAGTTAGGTGAGGGGTTGGACAGACTGCCAGCTTACTGCCAGTTCCCCATACCTCCGTCCCCCAAAAATCTAATCTGCAAAGACCCTATTGGCTTGTGGTCCCCAACACTTATCTGAAAACCCCTTCCCCTCTACTTTTCTTAAAAGCTTTTAAGAAACAATGTTTACATACCATAATTTAAAATTTTCAACACTTATCCTCTGAACCCACCTAAACTCACCCTCCCATCCTGGAGTCATGAGAGTGACGAATACCTCCAGACAAAAAGATCACGAACCCTTTGCATGAAAATTCGTATTCCATAAAAGGTATATAACCTGTAAGAAAATCAACTTTGGGGAGCATGTGTGTCTTTGTAGCTCCGAGGACTATGTGATCCACCAGCTTTTAAACTTTATTTATTTATTTATTTATTTATTTATTTATTTACAGGAACAGAGAGAGAGTCAGAGAAAGGGATAGATAGGGACAGACAGAAAGGAACAGAGAGAGGTAAGAAGCATCAATTACTAGATTTTCGTTGCCATCGCAACACCTTAGTTGTTCATTGATTGCTTTCTCACATGTGCCTTGACCACGGGCCTTCAGCAGACTGAGCACTCCCTTGCTGGAGCCAGCGACCTTGGGTCCAAGCTGGTGAGCTTTTGCTCAAGCCAGATGGGCCCGCGCTCAAGCTGGTGAGCTCGGGGTCTCGAACCTGGGTCTTCTGCATCCCAGTCCGATGCTCTATCCACTGCGCCACCACCTGGTCAGGCTCCACCAGCTTTTAATAAATTCTCTTTTCCTCTAGTAAAGTTATCTAAGCATCTATCCTCTGTTGAGTCACTTCCTGCTACAGATTTTGGTGCTTGGGGCTGGAAGCAAGGTGGAAAGACACCTGCGTTTGGCAGACTTTGGGTACCCCACTGGGGAGCGCCGGAACCATCCTGTAGATGCACAAACTGAGTGCACACTGGGAATTTTCTCACATGGACGCCTCACAGGGTGGAAAGGGGAATTCCCATCTGCTGGTCCCATCAAGATTCAGATAAGGGAAGAATGGGAAAGGGGATGCATCTGAAGCACAGTAAGGCATACCTGGCAAGGGAAGCTAGCTGAGGTCCTGCCCTACTGGGCAGAAGGGAGGCCTGACCACCCTCTCGAGAGTCTCTAATCACTCTTCACAGGTGTGGAGAGTGGTCCCCATGGAGTGGTGACTTGTTACCCTCCACTGGTTGTGGGGAATGGGCCCTACAGGTTAGGAGCGGTTACTCGGTACCCTCCATGGGTTAGGAGTGGTGACTTGTCACCTTCCACTGGTGTGTGGGAGGTTGTATGAAAGAGAGTGAGTGCGGAGTAAACGAGACGGACACTGGGAGAGGGTTCTGACTCTTTCCCAAAGGGCCAAAGCGAGTGTTGGGTCCCGAACCGCGGTTCTGTAGGGCACCTCATATGGCTAAGAGGTAGAATTGCATGCTGACAGTTTATATCAGCCTGCTATAAGCCAAGAGGGCCTGCCATTCCCACGAGGGGAGTGGCCAGTGACGGACTAAAGTGAGTGGTGTCCCCTCCAAATCTTCCCTCTCCTTCCCCCATTCCTTCTTGTGGACACTGCTGTCTGTCGTGAGAGGCATGGGAGGTTCACAGGGAAACCCACTCCTTTAGCCATGAGGGTCAAGAAATTTAAGAAAAGGTTCTCAGGAGGTTACAGGGTTACTATGTCCCCAGGGAAATTGAAAACCTTGTGTGAACTAGAATGGCCTGCTTTGGGGATAGGATGGCCACCAGAAGGAAGTTTGGATAGATCTGTTGTACAGAAGGTGTGGCAGGTAGTCACTAGAGATCCAGGCCACCCTGACCAGTTCCCCTACATATACACTTGGCTTACACTAATTTTGCACCCTCCCACTTGGCTTAAAGGTCAGGCCTCTGCAGTATTCATAGTGAAGGCAAGGAAGCAGTCCACCAGACCCAGAGAGCCACTGCAGCAACCAAAGCCAGAAATCTTAACTCTTAGTGAACCAGAAGAAGCAGAAGCTCTGACTCTCCTACTTTACATGCTGGCAAGGTTTTACCCTTCCCTACTGGACTCTGTCCATCCCAGAGACTGCCACTGACTCAAGCCCATCTTCACCAGATTTACCAAGTCCCAGCATAAGCTCACCAGAGCCAGAGGTGACTCCCACTGCCCAGCCAGAATTAGATCCAGGCTCTTCTCCCCTAGCTGGGAGGTTATGCTCCAAAACAATGCCTGGTATGCAGATGCCTCTGAGAGAAGTAAGAAACACAGTGATAAATGAGCAAGGGAATATGGTGGAATGGCAGGTGCTGGTGTATCAACCTTTCTCCATCACCAACCTTCTCAGCTGGAAGCACCACACTCCCTCTTATACAGAAAAGCCTCAGGCTCTAATAGATCTCATGCAATCCATATTCCAGACCAACGATCTTATGTGGGCAGATTGCCATCAATTACTCCTCACTCTGTTCAATGCAGAGAAAAGATGCCAGATAATGCAGGTGGCAACTAAATGGCTAGAGGAAAATGCTCCTGGGGAGCACCAGAGTCCCCAGGAATATGCAAAGGTCCAGATGCCAGGAAAGGACCCTTAGTGGGACCCAAATGAAGAGGAGGACTTGAGATGGCTCAGGAGATATAGAGAGGCTCTCCTCTGAAGCCAATGGAAGGGAAGCCAGAAGGCCACTAATATCAAGGTGGCAGAGGCTTTGCAGAGGAAGGATGAATATCTGGGTGACTTTTATGAGAGATTGTGTGAGACCTACAGAACGTATATCTCTTTTGATCCACAGAGTCCAGAGAACCAAAGAATGGTTAATACAACCTTTGTCAGCCAGAGTGCAAGAGATATAACAAAAAACTCCAGAAATTAGAAGGCTTTGCAGGAATGAACATATCTGAACTCCTAGAAGTAGCCAATAACGTCTATGTGAATAGGGAGATTACAAACAGAAAGGGGGCACCCCTGTCTTGTTCCTGATGTTACGGGAATTTCTTTTAAGTTTTGCCCATTGAGTATGATTTTGGCTGTTGGTTTATCATATACGACCTTTATTATGTTGAGGTATGTTCTGTCACTCCCACTTTGCTGAGAGTTTTGATCATTAATGGGTGCTGAATTTTATCAAATGCTTCTTCTGCATCTATTGATATGATCATGTGATTTTTACCCCTCATTTTGTTTATGTGATTAATCACCTTTATTGATTTGTGACTATTGTACCAGCCCTTGTCTCCCTGGAATAAATCCCAGCTGCACATGATGTATGATCTTTTAAATATTTTGTTGGACCCAGTATACTAATATTTTGTTGAGAATTTTGGCATTCAAGTTTATTAGGGATATTGACCTATAATTCTTTTTCTTTGTAGTGTTTTTACCTGGTTTTGGAATTAGGATAATACTTTTCTTGTAAAATGAGTTTGGAAGTCTTCTCTCCTATTAAATTATTATGAACAGCTTGAGAAGGATAGGTATTAATACTTTTTTGAATGTTTGGTAAAATTTTCCTGTGAAGCCATCATGTCCAGGAGTTTTATTTGCTGGGAGTTTTTTGATAACTGTTTGAATTTAATTTTTGTGATTGGTTTGCTCAGGTTTCTGATTCTTCCAGATTCAATTTTAGAAGATTCTAGGAATTTATCAGCTTTATCTAGGTTTCTAGGAATTTATCAGCTTTATCTAGGTTGTCCAATTTTTAGACATATTTTCTTACAATCTTTAGTATTTCTGTAATGTCAATTTTTACTTCTCTTTTATTTCTAATTTTATTTATTTGGGTCCTCTCTCCTTTTTTTATTTAATTAATTGTGTTTACATATATTCTAGGGCAACCCCAACTGCATCCCCTCTCCCCCATATTCCCCTCCACATCTCCTTTTCCCCCTCCCTAGAATGCCCTCCCCCCTTCCCATTCTGTCATCCCCTTTCCCTCTGTCCTCTTTTCCTCTGGTCCCTTTGATCCCTCCTCTGTCTCAATTCCTTTCCTCAGTTCTCAATGTTCCTTGGATTCCTCAAATGAGTGAAGTCATATAATATTTTTCTTTTTCTGCCTGGCTTATTTCACTCAACATAATAGTTTCGTCTCCTTTTTTCTTGATGAGTCTGGTTAAAGAACATCAATCTTGTTTACCTTTTCAAAGAACCAGCTCTTGGTTTCATTGATCTTTTGTATTTTTTTGTTTTTAGCTTCTATGTCATTTATTTCTGCTCTGATCTTAATTATTTCCTTTCTTCTATTTCCTTTGGACTTTATTTGTTGTTCTTTTTCTAGTTCTTTTAGGTGTAGGGTTATATTGTTTATTTGAGCTTTTTCTTGTTTCTTAAGGTATGCATGTAATGCTATGAAGTTCCCTCTCAGGACTGCTCATAGATTTTGGGTTGTTGTATGTTGATTTTCATTTATTTCAAGGAAATTTTTTATTTCTTCCTTGATCTGATTGTTAATTCAATCATTATTTAATAACATGCTATTTTGTTTCCAAGTGTTTGAATGTTTTTTAGTTTTTCTATTGTAGTTAATTTCTAGTTTTATGTCACTGTGGTCAGAGAAGTTGCTTAATATGATTTCAGTCTTCTTAACTTTATTGGGACTTGTTTTGTGTCGTAACGTGGTCTATCCCAGACAATGTACCATGAGCACTTGAAGAGAATGTATATTCTGCCTGACCAGGCGGTGGCACAATGGATAGAGCTTTGGACTGGGATGTGGAGGACCCAGGTTTGAGACCCTGAGGTCGCCAGCTTGAGCGCGAGCTTATCTGGCTTGTGCAAAAAGCTCACCAGCTTGGACCCAAGGTCACTGGCTTGAGCAAGGGGTTGCTCGATCTGCTGAAGGCCCGCGGTCAAGGCACATATGAGAAAGCAGTCAATGAACAACTAAGGTGTCGCTATGGCAACAAAAAACTAATGATTGATGCTTCTCATCTCTCTCCGTTTCTGTCTGTCTGTCCCTAACTATCCCTCTCTCTCACTCTCTCTTTGTCCCTGAAAAAAGAAAAGAGAGAGAGAGAATGTATATTCTTCTGCTTTAGGGTGAAATGTTCTGAAGATACCAGTTAAACCCAGTTGATCTAGTGTGTCATTTAAGGCTGCTGTTTCTTTGTTAATTTTCTGTCTGGAGGATCTATTCATTGATGTTAACAGGGTATGAAAATCTCCTACTCTTATAGTATTGCTGTCTATCTCAGCCTTTATGCCCATCAAAATCTGCTTTATATATGTAGATGCTCCTATATTGGGTACATCAATATTTACAATGGTTATATCTTCCTGATGGATTGCTTTCTTTATCATTATGTAATGACCTCCTTTGTCTCTTACTATAGCTCTTGTTTTGTTTTGTTTTGTTTTTACAGGGACAGAGAGAGAGTCAGAGAGGGATAGATAGGGACAGACAGACAGGAATGAAGAGAGGTGAGAGCATCAATCATTAGTTTTTCGTTGCCGTTGCAACACCTTAGTTGTTCATTGATTGCTTTCTCACATGTGCCTTGACCACGGGCCTTCAGCAGACCAAGCCATCCCTTGCTGGAGCCAATGACCTTGGGTCCAAGCTGACAAGCTTTTGCTCAAGCCAGATGGGCCCGTGCTCAAGCTGGCGAGCTCGGGGTCTCGAACCTGGGTCTTCTGCATCCCAGTCCGATGCTCTATCCACTGCGCCACCGCCTGGTCAGGCTATAGCTCTTGTTTTAAAGGCTATTTTGTCAGATATAACTACAGTGGTACCTTGAGATACTAATTTAATTCATTCTGTAACCGACCTCATAAGTCAGTCAACTTGTATATCAAATTGCCGATACTGGACC
This sequence comes from Rhynchonycteris naso, assembly GCA_037038555.1. Lineage (NCBI taxonomy): Eukaryota > Metazoa > Chordata > Mammalia > Chiroptera > Emballonuridae > Rhynchonycteris > Rhynchonycteris naso. The sequence goes on along the minus strand of CM072999.1, from coordinate 193,951,913 downwards.
CGTGCGCCAGTGTGCCAACTAGTGGCAGCTTCCCGAATCACAACTCAAATCTTGGAATTTCACTCAGATCTTGAACAAAAATATGGATGCACTCACAGCTCATATCTTAAAATATTCATATGTTGGTCTGTTTGTATCTCAAGGTACCACTGTATTGCCACCCCAGTTTTTTGTTTTATTTCTATTTGCATAAAATATTTTTTTCTCCCTTCACTTTCAGTTTATGTGTATCTTTTGTTGTGAGGTATGTCTCTTGTAGACAATGTATATACAGGTCCTGCTTTCTTATCCATGCAGCTACCCTATGTCTTTTGATTGGAGGATTTAATCCATTTACATTTAAGGTTATTATTGATATGTACTTAGTTATTGCCATTTTATTCCTTAAACCTATAATTGTCTTTCTCTTGCCTTATTTTTTATTTTACTTTTCTTATAGCAGGCCCTTTAGCATTTCTTGTAGTACTGGTTTGGTGGTAACAAACTCCTTAAGCCTTATTTTTTTTTTATTTTTGTCTAGGAAACTATTTTCTCCTTTAATTTTAAATGATAGCTTTGCTGGATAGAGTAGTCTTGGTTGTAGTTTTCTGTTTATATCACTTTAAAAATTTCTTTCCAATCCCTTCTGACCTGAAGCGTTTCTTTTGAGAAGTCAGATGTCATTCTTATGGCGCCACTTCTATATGTAGTTAATTGCTTTCTATTGCAGCTTTTAATTTTTTTTTGTTGTTGTTGTTTCTTCAACCAGCCTTCTAGTGCAGTCTTCATTACTAATATTGTATTTATCATTTTGGACTGATTCTTTTTTATGATTTTAATATTTTTAACGCTTACCATTTCTTTGTTTATGTTGTCATTGTAATCATCTGTTCTTGCTCAAAGATTTATTATTTTAAACTCTGCATGTGGTAGTTTGGTTACTGCCATTTCACTTAGTTCTTTTTCTGGGGATTTCTCTTGTTGATTCAATTGGGTCATATTTCTTTGTCTGCCTCTTTTTTCTGTGTATTAGGTAGCTTTGCTCTGACTCCCAAGTTTGTTGTGGCATCTTTATGAAGAAGATGGACTCAGTGTTATGAACCTCCAGACCACCTGAGTTTCTTGCTTTAGGAATGCTTCTTGAGGGTTATATTTACCTTCCTGTTGTGAGTATTGAATGCAGTTGGCCTTTTCATGGCTGAGGTTATCCTTTCAGGCTGGCTGGAATTACAACCATGATGACATGTATTAGATGCTGTGCAGTGTCTGTCCTATCAGGTGTATTTATTCTCCACAAAGTCTGGTGCCTGCAACTCCTCCTTTGGGCATGTGATTTGTGCAACTAGCTGAGTCTAGTGTTGGTGTGGTCTGCCACCCACTACTGGTTGTGTTGGTTCTGGATCCTTATAAAAAGGGCTTTGGGGATGGGTTGGCATCAATAGTTGTTTATAACCAGGTGTAGGCTACCTGTCTGGAGCTCTGTTTGCTGCTTGTGTCTGTGTTTTCTGTATCTGGGTATTTTGTGAGGGGCCAACCTGTGTATAAAGATCAGTTTCCTTTTGCTTAGAGATGACAGCAGCTTTGTAAAAGGGCCCATGTTCCATAAGATTTGCCTCCACTTTTCAGCTGCTCTATCTTCTCCTGCAGCTGCCTGGTCTTCCCACAGAGTCTTTTGTAGAAAGACTGTAGATTCAGCTCATACTGGCCTCACCGCACCAACCCCTCTATAGGTTGCAAGCTTGGTGGGTTAGGGCAACTGAGGTTGGGAATACAATGTTAGTGGGACTCCCTACTTCAGGGATCTCTTGATTAGGAGCACAGTACAGGGAAAGTGACCCCTACTCCAAAGCCTGATTCCATAGCCACTGCTGAATACTCCAGTTTTATTTCTCCCTAGCAAGGTGAGCAGCAGGTTCAGATTTGGTGTGGCTGACAATCCCTTCTGCAGAAGTTCTTCTAGTTGGGGATCCCCTGGTCTCAGTGAGGAAGACCAAGAGTAGTTTTCCCCTGTGCCTGACTGTGCCCCCCCCCCCAGAAATTGGCTTAGTCCCTCAATAAGTCCCAACAATGGGCTCCAGGTAGTCCACACATTAAATGTCCATACTCCAAGTCTCTCTCCCTTTTTTTCTGTGGAACCTAGTCCTACAGGGCAGGATATCTGGGACCCAAGCCTGCCAACTATTAGACTCCACCCTGTCCAATGTGCATGCGATCCACTGTGCAGGTACTGACCATAGAAAGTAGAACTCGCCTCAGCTGGCCCTTGTGTCTGATGAGCCTTCCCTTAGGACACTCCTCCAGTAATGATTATTGGGTACTGAACCAATGCTCTCAGCAGCTGGCCACTAGATGTGCTGGGACTGGGCTTCCCTGGAGGAAACTTGATGCAGACCAGTACAGGACACTTCCCATGACTGGCTCTCAGCAACCTTGGAGCTACAAGCAAACCAGAGTTTGTGTCTCCCTCTGCTGGGCCCAGGTGCACATGGAAATATTAAGCTGCAGAGCCTGACCAGGCGGTGGCGCAGTGGATAGAGTGTTGGAATGGGATGCGGAAGACCCAGGTTCGAGACCCTGAGCTCACCAGCTTGAGTGCGGGGCCATCTGGCTTGAGCAAAAGCTCGCCAGCTTGGACCCAAGGTCGCTGGCTCCAGCAAGGGGTTGCTCGGTCTGCTGAGGGGCCCACGGTCAAGGCACCTGTGAGAAAGCAATCAATGAACAACTATGGTGTCGTAATGGTAACGAAAAACTAATGATTGATGCTTCTCATCTCTCTCCATTCCTGTCTATCTGTCCCTATCTATCCCTCTCTCTGACTCTCTCTCTCAGTCCCTGTAAAAAAAAGAAAAAAGAAAAGAAATATTAAGCTGCAGAACTAGGCTGGCTTTTATTCATTCTGAACCTGCAAGCAAGTTAGTAATAGGCCCAAGGTACTCTGAGAATTGCCTCCTGCTGACTCTGTCTGCTGCATGTTGGGCTTGGCCACTGAAAAAAACCTCTAGTAGAGTCTAGAGCCTGGGGCATTTAGGAATTAGGAAAGGTGATGAGTGTTGCTCCTGCCCCTTGACTCCAGGTGTCAGTCTGTCCTGACTTTTTTCAAAGACCTCAGTAGGGTGTGTGGTTCCTTGGAGTCCAGTGGGTGTGACCTCTTAAGCCCAGATATTTGGTCTGCCCAGAGTTTGAACAGTTTCTGCTAAATCTTCTGATTGGCTCTCACCTGCTCTGTAATTGAAACCCTGGTTCTATAGTGATTGTGAGAAAAATCTGGAATTCAAGATAATACTCCAGAGCCTGGGTGGACTCTCAGCTCACCCACTGCCTACATATTGAAGTACATTTTATTTTATTTAAAATTATCTTTCTGCCTGACTGGTGTTGGCACAGTGGATACAACAGCGATCTGGGATCCTGAAGTCCCAGGTTCAAAACCCTGAGGTCACCAGCTTGAGTATGGGTTCATCTGGCTTGAGCTCAGGCTCACCAGCTTGAGTGCAGGTTTTCTGGCTTGATCATGGGGTCATAAATATAATCCCATGGTTGCTGGCTTGAGTCCAAAGGTCGCTGACTTGAGCCCAAGGTTGCTTGAGCAAGGGGTCACTGACTCAGCTCAAGGCAATCAATGAATAACTAAAGTGAAGCAACTACAAATTGATACTTTTCATCTCTCTCCCTTCCTGTCTCTCTCTCTCTCTCTTTCTCATGCAACAACAACAAAATCTTTATTTTTATTTATATTAAAGTGAGAACAATGTATTAATTGTATGTAATTTATGTTCATAGGTTGGTAAAATGATCTATGAATCTTGTTGGAGGATATAGAAAGAGTAATACAATATATTTTTTTTAAATGATACTTGAATGGACAGGGTTGAGAATCATTCATTTAATTTTTCTCTACTGTTTGATATTTTGGTGGCTCCCAAAATATATATAATATAGTTTTATTATAAAGTGTGTCCAGAGGAATAAACATCTATTGCTGTAGCAATCAGGATAAGCTGTGTCAATGAACAGCCCTGAGCTCTCAGCAGATGTTCATTGAGGGCCACAGAAGGTCTCTGCTCATTGTATTATTCACTCAGGGTTCCAAGCATGCAAAGCAGCACCCTCTCAAATATTGTTGGTTACCATTTCAGATGGGCATAGAATTGGAAAAAGGATTTTGTTCTAGCTATTAAATGGTCTGGCCCAGAGATGATACACTATACTTCCTTTCACATTTCATTGGCCAGAATTAGTCATGTGACTCCATTGCCTGAAAAATGATCAGAAAGTGCAGTTTTTGGTGTGTCAGTAAGGCAATAGGACCTGGATATTGGTAAAGAGCACTAAAGTCTCCCACTAGTCATTCTTAGTTTCTTAAGATAATTTTGAGAAGAGGGATTAATGAATTCAAAGTTCTTGATTCCTATAAACAAAAGGCTTTTCAGGAAGTTTTAATATATAATTATTCTGAAGCCTAATCACTAGATTTTTCATGTATGCTTTGATTTATTATCTGCAAATAATACCGTATTTCCACATGTATAAGACACTTTTTTTTTTTAATTTGGGGTCTAAAAACTGAGTGTATCTTATACAGTGGTTGTAGATTTTTTCATTTCCATTTTCCACTTTTTCGTGTTTGTCTTAGCACTCATTGTTTTGTACTTGTTACCAGTATATTACACTAGGTTATGTTTTGCCATGTTCTGCCCAGAAATGGCTCATAAAAGATTTTTGTACATTGCTGAATTCATGTTAAAAGTGATCCAGTTTGCAAAAGTGAATGGAAATGGTGCTGCTGAATGTAAATTTGGTCTTCTTCCAACTGAGAAATCAATCCAAGACTAGCTATAGGAAGAAGAAACCCTACTGGAAGCACCATGGCAGAAGAAGGCATTGAGAGTCAAGTTAGCAAAATGGCCTGGTTTAGAGAGGGGATTGAAGATACGGATTGAAAATCAAAGGGTAATTGGAATTCCTGTGTCCACAAAGATGGTTCAGCATGAAGCAAGAAGAATTGCTGATGGATAAGAAGTTACTGATTTCAAAAAAGGACACAATTTGTGCTTCAGGTTCATGAAATGGAATAGAGTAAGAATGCATACACACACCAGACTTGCCCAAAAGATGCCTGAAAGCTATGAGCAGAAGGTCCTTGAATTTCATTGTTTTGTCATTCAATGTCGGGAAACACATCAGTTTGAGTTGGGACAGATTGCAAACATGGACAAATTCCCCCTTCAGTTTGATGTTCCAAGTAACAGAACTGTTGATAAGATGGGGGTGAAACTGTAACTGTGAAGACAGTTTCTTGAATTTCATTGTTTTGTCATTCAATGTCGGGAAACACATCAGTTTGAGTTGGGACAGATTGCAAACATGGACAAAGTCCCCCTTCAGTTTGATGTTCCAAGTAACAGGAACTGTTGATAAGATGGGGGTGAAACTGTAACTGTGAAGACGAGTGGACATGAAAAGAGCCATTATGCAGTTGTTCTAGCTTGTTGTGCTGATGGAACCAAGCTGCCTCCTATGCTGATTTTCTAACATAAAACAATACCAAAAGAAGGCATTCCTCGAGGAGTAATTTTCTATGTTCATGACAAAGTTTGGATGGATTAGGATGGGATGAAGATCTGGTTTGAGAAAGTTTAGAGAAGATTACTAGGTGGGTTCTTATGCAATCCTGCCCTATTGGTGTGCTTGATCACTTCAGGGCACACACAACAAAAAAGACAAAGAAGATTGCTGCAGAGCACAAAACAAAACTTGCTGTCATAACTGGGGGCTTGACATCCCAGCTCCAACCACTTGATGTCAGCATTAACAAACTCTTCAAATTTGCCATGAGAGATTAATGGAACCAATGGATGAAGTCTTCTGGGGACAATTTGACACCAGCAGGAATAATGAAGAAACCAACTATAGGAGAAATTTGTACTTGGGTGAAAAGATCCTGGGATAATATCAAGATTGAGATCATTGTGAAGTCATTTAAGAAGTATGGCATTTCAAATGCCACAGATGGAACTGAGGACAAGGCAATATATGAAGACAGTGATTTCTCATCAGACACAGATGAGGACAAGTTAATGGATGGGAGTTTTGAAGTGATGAGGAGTTGTATGAATTTTATGATGAATAAGACTTGAGTTCAATAACTTTACCTAATACTTTTTTATTTCAAATTTTGGGCCCCAAACTTAAGGTGCATCTTTTACATGGGAGCATCTTATACCTGGGGAAATAAGAAAATCTGGTCCCTGCTTTTACAATATTTGTGCTTATTTCCTGTTATAGTGCATTGTACAAAGCTTTTTATACAATTAAGAAACTGTGGTGATATTAGGCAATGATATTCTTATCTCAATGAAGATATATCCACTGATTCAGCCTTAAGGATTAATACTGCATGGGATCCTTTTATGAATGCAGTTTCATCCGCTCTTACTTGCAGTGTTGCTATAATTTTTGTTCCTGTTTCCCTGAACTTTCATATTTATTTCTCTCTCTCTTGGAATATTTCCATTGGCATACAAAATGTTGCACACCTCATTTTCTGGTTCTATTTCTGCAAACACCCTGAAAGATCTCTCTACACTTTTTTCCATTGTCTCCTCCTAGCCTCCTTAGAACCCACTTGGGTCAGGCTTTTTCCTGACCCTTTCTCCAAAATGGCTCACATCAAGATGACTTCCATGTATACAAATTCAAGAGTCATTTAGTTCTCATTTTACACAATGTTTGGCACAGTTGGTTAATGCCTCCTTCCTCCTTAAAGGCCCTTTCTGACTTCCATGATATCACTCAACTCTTTCTCCTCTTGCTTCACTTCCCACTCCTTCTCACTCACATTCTCTGGCTTCTTGCCAGCTACACAGTCTTTAAACACTGGAAATGTCCAGGGCCTGTCCTTAGTGTGCACCTCTCTTCTACAGATTCCTTAACTGACCTCATCCAGGGTCATGGCCTTAAATACATTCAATGATGATTATGTCCAAATCTACATCTTTATCCTGGACCTCTCTTCTTAATTCTATTTATATATCTCCTTGACATTTCTATGTTGGATAGATATGCCAAATTTTATGTATCCTAACTAGCCCATTCAATTTTCCCTCCCAACTTGCTTGTACTGTCTTATACATCTAACTGTATAAGACTTGAATTGGCAATTAGTCTTCCAGTTCTTCAAGCTAGACAAAGGAATTTATTCTGTACTCTTTTCTTTTTATCACATCCTATACCCAACCCATCAGCAAATTTTATCCATTCTATTTTTAAAAAATGTTTAGAAAAATCAGTCTTCATCACTTCTACCCCTTCCACCTTGCTCTTTCATCTGAATTCAAGGAAAGGCCTCCTAATGGTGCTTTTGCTTTAGTGCATGCCCCCTATAGTCTAATTTCCACACTTAGACATTGACTCCAACATTTTTTTAAGAGAGGCAGAGAGAGAGAGAGAGAGAGGAACATTGAGCTGCTTCTGCATGTGTCCTCTCTGGGGAATCGCACCAGCAACCTCCATGCTCCTGGACAAGGCTTCAACCAACCGAGCTATCCAGCCAAGGCTTAAGTTTTAAAAATTTATTGATTAATTTTAAAGAAGCAGAGAGAGGAAGGGAGAAAGAGGAGAAGAGGAAGGGAAGCATTCACTTGTTGTTCCACTCAGTCATGCATTCATGGGTTGCTCCCTGTGTGTGCCTTGACCTGGAATCAAACCCACAACCTTATCGTTTCAGTACAACTGAACTAATCAGCTAGGGCCCCACCATTTCATTTCTTAAAACCTCTGTATCAGTTCTTGCTGCATAAAAAACAACAGCAGCAAAAATCACTCAAACTGCATGGCTGAAAGCAACAATCATTTCTTCATTTCAAGGTTCTGTGAGTCAACATCTGGCTTGAGCCTACTCAAATGACTTTTCTGATCTCCTTGGGGACTTTCTAATGTGTCTGCAGTCAGTTGCTGACATCCAGGTGTGAATCGATCACAGGTAGGCATTTCAGGCCAGATGCTATGCACGCATTTCAACTTGATACTGTTTGTAGAGTGATATTAGTCCTCATCTTTTTAATATATTTATTCTTAAACCCCTTTACCTGCTTGTAAGGGCACTTTACTCCTTGCCTTAGCTCAGCAGACACCACAACAGCCAGTGATTGGTTAGAGTGTCTCCCAGGCATTCGTCAGAGAACAGAAAACTGAGTATTCCTGCTTAGTGCACCTTACAAATTCACTTGGGATAAGCAGCATTCTTAGAGGCTTAAAATATGATGTGCTGTCTAACCAGATATTATAAATTTTAATTCATATAACCAGATGCTACTTGTAACATTCTTTGTTCCTGTACTCTGCTCTGCCTGTGTCTCCTTGGGTACATAAACTATCTCCTCTTGGTTTTGTCCCAAAGAGACAGTTCACAGGAACTCATAGGAAACAAGAAGCAATTGTTGACTTGGGGGAGAGAGGGAAAGGAGCTTATGGAACATACTCCCACATTTTCCCCAAGGCTGTTTGCCTCTCTGTTGATGAGGGTCTCTCCTCCCTTCCTCCCCCCATAGCACTCAGCTTTCTCAGCTCTGCCTCCTCCTTTCTCTACCCCATTCCCACACACATTTTGAAGACCTTTTCCCTTTATTATATGAAGCAATCTTGTTTTAATTCTAAACATCTTCAGCAGCCCATTTTTACCGCATCAGAACCTTTCTTCTGAGTAAATTCAAGGCTCTCCCTGCAAAGGCTTTCAGTAAATTCTATTTCCTTGAACTCATCACATTTGGATCATGTCAGATGAACAGAGAGGTATAGTGTGGAGCACAGCAGTCTGCCCACACTCCCACTCTCATTCTAGCTGAAGTAGTTGGAGTGTTTTATACTATAACTCCACTAGAAGTACAATTGCTCATCCTGGTTATGGTTAGACCTGTACTCAGCTTACTTTGGTACAAGTTACAAAAAACAGCTGTCTACAACTTACCACCCCACTGTAGAATAGTACAAAACAGAAGACCTCACACTATACAATGACTTCTTAGGAGGACTCAAAAGATGAATTTCTAGCTCTACTCCAGAAAAAGTTGTCATTTCTGTGACAACGACACCATGAGTTAAGTTACCAGTTAGGTTTCCTTGCATTCTTGGCAGCTAGAAACTCTGAGCTAAATTATGGTCCAACTTCAGAAGGGTTCACAATTTCACAGCATTGAGCTTCCTTCAGTATCAACCATACTCCTCATTTCATCTTTCTATCACATTCCCCTTTGTCCTGATTTGCTCATTTATATTTTAATTTTGTTTATTATATTTCTAAACTGCTGAAAATTCATCTTTTACCATGGTAAGAAGTAAAAGCATTTAAAAATTACAAAGAGTAGTAAAAAATTATTTTTCTGTGTAATATTTTGCTGGCAAGTTTCCTCGCTCAGTCTGTGCTTCCATGACGTTGAGGATTTAGACTGTTCCTTCATGTGCTGCTCCATTGCCTCGCCCCCAAATGCTGCCATAGCCACATGGTTGGACATTGCTCACCATCATGTCCACTGGGTCTTCTGCTAGCTAGTCCAAGGAGAGGAAAAACAGGGACAGTGACAGCTGACCCCTCCCTCCCTTAAAGGGCTTATCTAGAAGTGGTTCATGTCATTCCCACTCAAATTCTGTCTATTAGACTGGTTCCATGACCACTGCCTAGCTGCAAAGGAGGCTGAGAATTGTCTTTCTTTGGGGCAGCTATGAGCTTTCAACACCCCCATGTATAAAATTTGGAGTTTCTGTGACTTCAAAAAAGAAGGAGACAAAGAAAAAGAAATAAATAATAGTCTTACAATCTTTACTGTGAAATAGTAGAAAATATATATATTGATTTCTGCCCCTTGATCCAGGCAGAGAGATCCTGAAACTTTTGTAATTTTCTAAGTGATAGAACACCAGGAGCATCTTTTGTTGTGATGAGGTGACTATGCATGGGCTCCCAGATGGCTCCTGGATGAGGGCTGGTCACCAGAAAACCAAGCCATATTTAGCAGCTGGGAATTTTCTGCCCCATCCCCATCCCCACTTCTCCAGAGACGAGAGTGGGGCTGGAAATTGCGTTAATAATCGATCATGCCTAGTCTAGGAAACTTCCGTAAAATCCCATGGGACAGGGTTCAGGGAAATGTCACGCTGGAAAACACATCCACACCAGGAGTCTGAAGCATTCCAGCTCCACAGGATCAAAGCTCACATACTCAGGACCTACCCAGACCTCACCGTGTCTCTTTATCTGGCTGTTCACCTGTATGCTTATCATGTCTTTTATTATCTAATAAACTGGAATGTGTTTTCTCTGAGTTCTGTGAGCTGCTTTTGGTAATTGAACCTAAAGATTTAGGGAGGTTAGGGGAATCTCCAATTTATAGCTAAATTGGATAGAAGTTGAAGGGAACCTAGGACCTACTAACTGACATCTTCAGATTAACCTGAAGAGGGGCAGGAGCAGTCTTGCGGGACTGAGCCTGAGCATGTAGGTTACAATGCAGACCCCAGATAGTGTCAGAATTGGCTTAAATCATAGGACACTCAGTTGGTGTTGCAGAAAATTGCTTGATGTGTCAGAAGTGAAGTGTTCTGTGTAAAAGTAAAGGAGACACACAGTAAGGAATTTATAGGAGGGGAAAACCAAGTGGTTTTTGATTATACTTAGTTTATAGTTTCAGGAGAATTCTTAAAGGGAAGACATCTAGGCCAGATGTCTCAAGTAGAACTATGGTGGGTGCCCTGGCTAAAACCTAGCTCTATATGTATGTCTAAATAGGGCAGAGAAATGTTTTTTGGCTTGATTTGGGTTTGGATAGGCTTGTGCTCGAGGTGTTGCCTGCTCCTCTGTTGTGAAGGGCTGCTTGCTGGGAAGGCAGGGTTGAGCCCTATGAATGCCTCATACTGGGAGGAACCCAGAGGGACTAGCTGAGGCCAGCTGCATTGGTTCAGACTCCACTATTGATGCCCTTGCTCCAGCGGTATTTCAGGCAAAATAGTGTAGACCCAAGAAAGGGGAAGATGTGGGACTTGTCTGTTCTGATGTAAATTACTGTGTTAAGGCACGTTCACAACCCCTTTGAGCATTGCCCTGACATGAAATGTCAGTCTAGGGCAATGACCCCAGGGTGGTCCAGGAGCCACTTCCCACTGCAGTGTTCTCTGATCAGTGTCTAGCCGAGGCCCTTTGCCCTGGGGAGGCTCCTGCAACAGGCCATACTTACTGAAGGCGCTGGGCTGCATCACAGTCTGAGCTTCTTCAGCCCTTGCTGCTTCCTTCCCTTGGTGTCTGGGCAGGGGATGGGTAACCCCCACAGACCTCTTGACCTTTTCACTCCTTTACAGCACCTGCTTTCTCAGGCTGGAGCTAACATACACCCATTTCTCAATTCTGTGTCTCTCCCCAGGGCAACTGGCTCTCCAGGGTCACGAACCTGACTGTGGTCATGGGCATGCAGGGCTGCCCAGGGCATAGCCAGATGGGCAGAAAAGACACATGGTGCTGGCTACTGCTTATCAGAAGCTTTATTCATCCTGGGGCCACTTTTTCAGCCAGCCAAATGCCGCTCTGATTGGACTGGGGTTGGAGGGCTGGGGTCCCCAACAAGGACAAGGGTTGCAGGTAGGAGACTTCCAACGGCCACTTTAGGTGGAGGTGTTGTGCACCCAGGAGGGGTGAGAATGGCAGTCAGGTTGCTAGGAGAGGCAGATCAGATTGTGGAAGGTGCAACAGAGGCTTTCTTCTCCTGAGACCTTTCTTCAGTACTCAAAAGTAACTGTCTTGATCCTCAGGTACTCATTTAGGGCTGCCTCTCCTGTAAGACATCACATGCCATGTGGAACCATCATCATAGCACCTCCTACATGCAAATTATCTCACAAATCTTTGCAGCAAGGAAGTGGGGTCAACTTCAACTCAGCCCCAGTTACAGGTGAAGAACCGAGACCCGGGGATCAACTATCAGTTGCGGGGAGGATTCCAACAGGCATTGGAATACAGAACCAATCTGAAGCCAGTGTTCCAGAGACTTCCTCAGTTCCAACCACCTCCACCTTAGGGAGGCCAGCCTTATCAGCTCCAGGGCAGCCAAGAGGCTCTCTTGGTGCCTTCTGGTCACCCAGATGTGCCAGCCTCTCCCCACTGCTGCCTTCCAGCTAATTCCAGATCAAATTGTGACTGGGAAAAGGGGTGGCTCACAGCGTCCCTGATACCCCCAGAACTTGGCTATATGTGGCTGGTATGTTTCAGCCCCACAACCAGCATGAGGGGCCTGTGGCTGCCTGACAACTGCCCCACCTGCTGAGGCTGGCTCCAGGAGCCATGCAGCCCTGACTCTGCTGCCCAGGCTGTCCTTATCACTAGCTGGGGCCCAATGAGGTCTTTGGTCCATCCCAGCTAGGCTATTTGGAAGACCTGGTTTGTGGGCACAGGACACAGGGGGAAGCAGAAAAATGGTCTGGGAGAGTTTGGGGGAAGACTCATATGACAGATTATGTTCTAGGGACCCATAGCTCCCTGGATGATGATGGTATATGGAGGGCACCAAGAAGGTAGCCCAGGGAAGGCAAGGACAGAGGGGGCAAAAGTATCCAGCATGCGTGTGTGTGTGAGCATGTATGTGTGTGCCCATATGTATGCACAGACGTGCAGGTATCTGTCTCTGTGCGAGTGTGTGCACATGTGCCTGGTTCTGCATGTACAGTGTAACAAGTCAGGCTTTGAGGGGTATTGTTGGGCTCCTTTCAAAAGAGCCCTTGGAGCTTTCCTCAGGGGTTGAATGATGGGGGGGGAGGAGAGAGAACAAAACAACAGTAACTGTCCTTGGTTTCAGGCTCAGCCCGAACCTTCTTGAGGACCCTGAGCTAGGCAGGGGAGGCCTGAAGGGATGGAGGCTTCTAAGAGACAATCTGCTGTTCTCTCATTCCTTTTGCTCCCTGCCAACCTTAGCCTCAGCTCTGTGATCCCCAACTTGAGCTGGTCCCCATCTGCTGGTTTCTGGCATGGCAGGATGGGGGATGGGACTCACCTTAAGTTATGCAGCAGCCTCCCTGGGAGGGCTGGAGCACAACTGCACTTTCCCCGACAGGTCAGGCCAGCTTGCATTTGGCTTGTCACCTTGGTGACCTTATCTCTACACTAGGGACTCACACTACCTCAGTGGACACACTTGGCCCTATGGCTTCTCCTCTCCCCGAGTAGGAAGCCTGAGCCCTGACTATGGTCTCTGGATTCCTCAATCTGGCCACTGCCTGCCTCTTGGGCCTGTTCTATTTTGTCCTACCCAGCCTCTCTGTGGCTCCAAAACCACAGCTGAAACCTGTCATCCCGTACTCCAGGAACACACCCTCAGGTCCTTATGGCTGGCTCCTCCTACCACTGGGATCTTAATGCAGGTGCCATCTCCCTGAGAATACCCCCATGATCCTGGCTAACATATGCCTCCCAGTTTCCTCACCCGGGTACTTTGTCTTGTCTGCTTTCCAGCACACCTCACTTTCTAGAACAGTGGTTCTTAACCTGGGTTCTATTGAACCCTAGGGGTTCAATGAGTCGGTCTCAGGGGTTCGGAGAAGCCTCTGCCACGGAGGCCAGAATAAAATAATACCGTAATTTGTTGTGAGTTCATGCACTTTGTTGGTTTTGTTCTTTGAGCAAGGTGATGTTCATGCACGGCTCATTTTGTGCACCAGTAAAAAATTATATACCTATGTCTTGAATTTGGGAAAAAAAATCATATTTTATTTATCACTAAAGAAGGGTTCGGTGAATGTGCATATGAAACTGGTGAGTTCAGTACCTCAAAAAAGGTTAAGAACCACTGTTCTAGAAGGAGTTTGTTTACTGTTTTAGTTATCACGTGTCCTTTCCCAGTAAGACACGAGCACCCATGGCCATCCTGTCAATGCGACACCCCTGGTCCCAGGGATGGGACCTGGCACCTGTTTAGGTGCCATCTACACATGGGAGTCTAGCAGATGTTTAGGTTTAGCTTACCCAGGTCTTTGCCAAATCCAGACTGCTTGAACCCTCCAAAGGGAGCCGCCACGTCAGTCTTGTTGTATGTGTTGACGAACACGGTGCCTGCCTCCAGCTTGTCACTGACATACAAGGCCTTGTTGATGTCCCTGGTGAACACACCAGAAGCCAGGCCAAATTCTGTGCCATTGGCCCGAGACAACACAGTGTCCACGTCACTGGAGGGAAAATCCAGGAAGAACTTGGTGAAGAAGGGTTGGGAGCAGTCCTGGATATGAGATTCGGGGAGACCTGATTCCCCCCCCCCAAAGGGGAGCCCAGCTCCCTCCAAGCTCCCCAGCACTCAAGACCTTCTGAGGAGAAACGAGATAGGCCTTCAGTGGAGGAGATGGGCAGCAGCAGGAAGAGAACAATGTTAAAGAAAGAGGAAGGGATGAGTTGAATTTATACATAGTCGGCCTCAGGACCCATTGGGTCACAAGAGTAAGCCCCTCACTTTACAGACAGCAGGCGGGAACCCAAAGGAGGCAGGTGGGGTCTTCACCACACGTGGAAATGCATGTGCATTGGCTGTTCCCCAGGGAGCTATGTCTAGGTGTTCCTTGAAGATGTAGCACAATACTTGCTTGCCAGATGGTGGAAAAGTATCTTACTCTAATACAATCAGAATATGATGATAATTTTGATGATTTTTTGACAGTTGGAAGTAGAGTGTATTAGGAGGAGGCGCCATTTTATAATCTGTTCAAAGGTTCTACTCTGAAAAATAATAGTCCATAAAAGAAACTATGATAGTTCAAATATGGCCAGAGTCTGGTTCCTCTTTCTTTGAACCCAAGCTGGTACTGGCAACTTGCTGGGCCAATCAGACACGGTGTGTTTTGGGGCTTCTGCAGCTGATTGATAGGTCTTGTGGAGCCTTAAAGCTTCCACCCAGCGTCTGTGTGGGAGCCGGGTGCGGAGCAGAGATTCCAGGGCTCACATGAGAGAGGGCCTGTGGAGAGGCAGAGCCTCCCCAAGGATAACAACTCCAGGTGTCACTGCTGAGGCCCGAATGTGGTGCAGAGCAGAGGGGGTCAGCCCCATTAAATCCTACTTAATTGCAAATTCATAAGTGAAATAAGTAACCATTGCTATTTCAAGCCTCTGAGTTTTGTGGTGGCTTATTACATAGCAGTAGATATTAAGGACACAGCTCAATACACCATGACAGCCAAAGGCTTAGAGAATGCTCACATGGGGACCCAAAGCCCAGCCAGTCCCCAGGGGCTTGTCTCAGCTCAGCATTTGACGAGGACTCTGCAGGCACCCAGGATGAACTCACAACTCCCAACCTGTCTAAGTTCTCCTTCTACCTCCAACAGCCCATAGAGAAAACCAGTAATGCACGATAAAAAATTAGGCCTCGAGAGACATAAGCAGACTTCCTTACCCATCGGCAAACCGAGAGATGATCATGACAGGCCCAAAGGACTCTTCCTTGGCTATGAACATGTGGTCCTCCACGTCTGTGAAAATGGTTGGCTCAAAAAAGAAACCTGTGGGAGAGACAGAGGCCCACGTGATGGGGGAAGGCCCTCCTCCAGTCCTGTCACCTCTCCCTACCCGGGCAGGGTCCTGCCAGCCACCGGAGCACATAGCACTCCGGCCATGCTGTTTCTGATACTGCATGGTGGATGCCATGTCCTGTGGGTGGCTTTCCTGCCCCAGACCTGTGAGTTCATGTGAGTCTCACAAGCCTTTCAACTAAATGCTGCTGAGGAATATGAGGGTTAGAGTTTATTTATGATAGAGTTGACATTGAGATCCAAGTCTGTCCAAGGCCAGCGCCAAAGCTCAAGACTATGACAAAAACTTGGGGTTTTTTTAGTGACATTTATTCTGAAAATATATATGAATTCTTTGGCTAGTGCGGCCTCTCAGCTGGCTTTCCATCAGTCCCTTTGAAATGGCCTCAGATACCTCCAGCGAGAACCAGGCAGGAGGTCACAGGCCATGCTACCTGCTGCCTTAGTGTGCTCAGTGGGCTGTTAGCGTTCTGACTGACCTGGCCGAGGGACTTGATTCCCGCCACAGACCAAGGTGGCCCCTTCCTGCACGCCACGCTGGCAGTATTCTATCAGCTTCTGCAGGTGGGCCTGGTGATTCTGTGGCCCATGGTTGGTGTCCCGGTCTAGAGGGTTGCCAATCTTCATCTTCCTCACCTCTTCTACCTGTAGGAAGTCCTCCCAGTCAGGTCTCACTCCGATGCCACAGTTTCTGACTTTGCTCCTCACCTGACCCCTCCTGTTTGCATTTTCAGTGACTAACCCCTGGCCCCTGTAAGAGTCCCCATGCCAGTTTCTGGCACTCAGGGCATTCCATATTCTTGCTCCCAACCCACCTTCCAGGCTGAGACTCAAATGTATGCTATGTACAAGGAGACCCAAGCCTAGTGTCAGGAGGCTGGGAAACACAGTTGTGCAGGGATATAGGCGAGTAGAAAAGAGAGTCAGGTGTGCCTGTGAGGGGTGTGGGCAGCGCAGGGTGTGTCTCCACACTAATCCTGCACCTAGCCTCATGTACTGAGGAACTGAAGGAAGGTTGACCCGGGACTCCAGGGTGGGGGATGAGGATGGGATGGGGAAACACCAGACCTGACACGATGCTATAGGGACAAAGTGGGACAGACAGTGAAATGGAGAGGCCTGGGCCCTGAATTCACCTACCCTTCCCCCCACTGCTGCCTGCTTCAGAACCCAACTTGAAGGCCCCCTTCTCCTGAAAGCTTTCCCTGTTGCCTCAGCCAGCCCCTCCCACCTTTGTCAACTTCTTCCCCAGCTCCTTCTTTGGCTTCCTAGGACCAAACAAGGTCCTCTCCTGCCCTCACTGTAGCCTCCTCGAGGTCAGGCCTGAACTGGCCTCTCCTCCGTGGCCGGGGCCTCTTCACTCCTGTGCAGGCTCCACATTCCCAGGTAGGCCTAATAAGCTGCAAAACACACTCAAGCCCCCACCTCACTCCCACCCTCCCACCAGGTCCCCTTAGCTTCTCTGACTGTCCTGAAGAGTCCCCACACCTGTTCTAAGCCCCCACTCTGCTCCTGTACGACCACCTGACTGCTCCCCTGTCTCCCCAGGACTCCCAGAGTGACCTTCCTGAGTCTCCTGCATGTGCAGGTCACTTCCTGTATTTGGGACCGAGCCCTGCCCTCCCCCCAGTGGACCTCAGTGGACTCCAAGAGGCCGCCGAACTTCCACTTTCACTCTTGGGAGTCCTGCATGGGCCATGCACGTGCCTGAGCACAAACTTCAGAATGAAGGCTCATGGGGACAAAGACAAGTCATTCAACATAGCCATCAAGTGCCCCAGCTGACCTGGTGACTCACTGCAGATGTGTGAGCAAACTCAGGAGAACCTGAGCTGGTGTCCGCAATGCCAGCCCATAGGACTATGGGCTGCGTGAGCAGTTATCTCAAGTCACTAGTTTTAGAAGTAGTTTGTTATGTAGTCAAAGGTGTTTCACCACCCTTTAGAACATCTGTTTCTTTCTTCACTGCCTTTCATATTTCTAACCATTATTCAAGATCTTCTCCAGGAACCCCTCTCTAACACCATCCCATCCTGAACCCAGACCTACTCTATCATTTTTCCTGGCTTCCTAAGTACAGTTTGCTTAAAACTGCACATTAAGTTCTGCCTCCAGCATCCCCTTTCATATCCATTTGGCTTAGATTCTGCACTCCACGACATGAGGGTACAAGGGGCTCTTGGCTGGAGGTGAGCTAACCAGAGCCCCCCAAACCCTGCTATGCTTGAATGGATCAGGCGTGGACCAGAGACCCGGTCACACCAACCCACATCCTTCCCCATAGCCTTCTCCAACAGAAATGGTGTGGAAAGAGTGATTTCCCTTTCTGTATGTGGTGTAAGAATGTAAAAGTGCTGTTGGCACCTACCCCAATCCCTTTACCTATGGGCACCTGCTTTGCAGTGGCTGTGAGAGGTAGCTGCTGCCAGGTCCTGGGAGCTAACAGGAGCTGCCCTCCACCAGCTGGTAGATAGGCCACAGTCAGCAATTGTTGGCAGGAGACAAAAGCCTGGCTCCTTGACTTCAGGAGCATGCCCGAGTAGTGTCATTTGTGCTCCAAAGCCCCTGTCTGTGGTCAGGCCAAGGCTGGAAGTCACCTGAGACCACGCCTACAGTTCTTGTTCTCTCCTGGGCCCTGGCATCTCCCAGGCTTCAACTGAGAGCTCACCTTTGGTAAGCCACATGAATTTCTGGTTCAGACTCCACTGCTAGGGATCCAATATAAGATAGACTCTTTTTGGTTATGTCCATTTTAGCTGCTGGGTTTCTACTTCTGGCTAAAATAGTAAAATCCAGCTCCCCCTGAGGGTTCCTTGCCCCAGGTGAATGGTGCTCATCTCCACCTGGCTCAAGCCTCCTGCAGCCCAGGTAACTGTTCTTGTGCACCAGCACCTCTGAGACCCTGTGGCAGAACTTACCACCTTCTGCACAAACTGCTCATGTATTGAGTCCTCTACGAAGAGCCGGCCAGCTGCAATGCAGTTCTCGCCTTTGTTGAAAAAGACGGAGCTCATCCCCTTTGGCAAATGGACAACAATGCTGAATTACAGCTGCTCCCAGGGCTGCCAGCTCCCCACTCCCATTGGGCCCTGGTATCCCCTTCATAAAGGAAAGGGGAGAATAAACAAGTCCTGGCCTCCTAAGGTGGCCAGCTCTGGCCAGCGCTGTGCACATGCACTCCACTGGGGCCAAGCCTGCACCTGTGCTGTGCTGTGGAGGAGAAGAGGGAGGGAAGCGCAGTGTGCCTACAGACCTGCATGCCAGCTGGGCTCCTTGGGCTGACTCACAAGGAATCAGAGCACGTGCCCTTGAAAGGGAGTCTGGAGAGTCTGTTAGCATGCAACAAGAGACAGAGGGTGGGCAAAGGTGGGCAGCCAGCTCGTCTTGGAAGGAATAGGTTGCCAGCCCAAGCTCAAGGCCAACTCCTGGCAGGAGTCCAGAATAAATGTGCACACAGGCCCAAGGGGGCCTGCTTTTTGAACCTGGGGAGCATCATGTGAAGGAGCAGGGAAGGAGCGAGAGTATGGCTGCTAAGATCTCCTGAACGTTGGGGCTATACTGCCCAGAGGCATGGCCTGGGCTTCTGACCCAGCAGCTTTGGCCCCAGCACCAGCGCCAAGATCCTTGGGTTGACTGGCCTCCCTTGGTTTCTCCATCTAGTGAGGCTTAACTCCCTTTCATATTTGTGTCCTTCAAGGCACAGCAGGACATATGGGCACCTGGCTAAACAGGGCCTTACTGTTCAGCTAGGGACTGAGGCGTAACAATGACAATGACCGTACTAATGTAAGAACTGAAACAGAGCATCTGTTCTGTGCAGCCACCATTCTAAGTCCTTCAGACATAAGAGCTTGTTTAATCCTTGTAACAACTATGGGAGATAGATACATTATTCTCCCCATCAAACAGGTGAGACCATGAAGGCCCGGAAAGGTTAAATAACTTGCCCAGCGAGTCAGTGGCACAGTGAGGCAAGTGTAGACACAGCCAAAGGCTGGGGGTGGGGATGTTCTGCTTTGCTTTTCTTGAATAGGAAAGGTTGCATGCTGATTTCAGCATGTGTCCTAATCCACGAAGCCGACTCCAGTTATCCTTACAGTTATGAAAACTTCTTGGGAAATTGGCTTTGGAGGGTACATGTCATTCCTCATCCCGAAGGCCCCTTCCTGCCACAGTCTACGCTTTTGGTGATGGTACAGTCTCGGTTCAATGTGTGAGTTTGACTATGCACCAGAGAAATCTTCCCCACGCTGGCTCCCACTTGCCCCTCACCCTGCAGGACAGCTCTCACCATCTGCACAGCCTTGCTGAGGTCACAGTCAGCAAAGATGATAAGGGGTGACTTCCCGCCTAGCTCCAGGGACACCTTCTTCAAGTTACTCACGGCACAACTGAAAGACACAATGTCGGTGGCGTTGGGTCCACGATAGATGGGTACTCAGGGGATTGGGTGGAGGGGCCAAGGGAAGCTCCAAAACATGCTTTACTTAAAAGAGCAAGCAGAAAGGTTGCAGGGAGCCCCATGTGAGACCAGTCCCACAGGTCATCTCCTCCTCCTTGCCCCTCACTCACTGGCTTCCCCTGTGCTTCCTCTTCCTCCAACACCCAAACCCATGCCCTCTTCAGGGCCTTCCTTTCACTGGCCCCTCCTGGTCACTCTTTCTTCAGATGTCTCTGAAGCTCATTCCTCACTTCCTTCAGGCCTCTATTTCAAAGCCACCTTGTTAGGGTGCCTGCCTTGACCCCAAACAAAACCCAAGCTCTTGTGCACCTCAGTGCATTTGTCTGACCCCATTCACCAGAATTTAAGCCCCACGGAGTGGGCAGGCATTTGTCTAGTCATGCAGCCGGAGTCCAATAAATGTCAAAGTGATAACTAAAACATAGAACTATTTCCCAGTTGGGGCAGTTGTGGGACTGTAGGGGTGTCGTGCCTCAGATTTTTAGTGATGGGTGCAAACAGAGAGTAGCTGGGGGTCTTATGCATATTGCATCAGTGGGCTTACTGATAATACTATCTTCAAAGGGACCCTCGGTGGACTAGGCCAGAGGCATGACTCAGGGCAGGATGCTCCTTGCTCAGGACTTACTACAGGAGGAGTACTCCCCTGTTTTAGGCACCAGCCACAGGGGCTTAGAGAGGATCCCAGAAAGACAGCAGCCACAGAGCCACGGGATGCTGACCACCCAAACCCTTTTTCCCTGGAGTTCTTTGAGGGGATATTTCCTGAGTCCTCCCTCTGGATTTTGCACACACACATTCAGATGTGACTATCACCTACACACCATAGGAGAGAATGACCAGCTTTTGAATCAGAAGACGTAAATAAGTTGCTACAACTACTTGCAGTTACCTCCCTGGCTTTGTCATTCATCTGTCTTTCCACTGTCAGTCCCTCGCTTTCTCCAACCTCCTTCTCTTCAAAACCAAGGCTTGCTCCATTGCACTCAAAATGAATTAGAGCAGTGCCACCTGGTATACTCAGAGGCTGCGACATCATCAGCCTCTACTGACCCTAACGACATGATTCACCAGTCACATTGGCCATGGTTTCTGGCCCAAAAGTGGATGTTACATAGGGTTATTGCAATTTGCATGGTGCCCATTTGAGAAAGAGGGCACGGCCCAGGCTGGCTCACAGAAGGCTGAGGGGCGTGAACTCTATCTACCTCGTGGGTCACAGCAGGGCCTGTGGAATTGTGGGGTCAGAGACTTCAGAATTGTCCCAGGGAGAGAAAACATCGCTTTGCATTAGGAGCTTCTACAGGGAGACGTTGTTTTAATACAAGAAAAGCTTTTTTTCCCTGTGGAATTGTCATGATGTGGCTGGACTCCCCACACATGAAGCGATTGGAGGAGAGACAGAAATGGGTGGTCATGTATTCTTAGAAATCCTGAAGGTCATTGGGCTTTGGACACACCTCACCACCTACCTCTTCATGATCTGCTTCCCCACCTCTGTGGAGCCTGTGAACCCAACTTTCCGCACATCGGGATGGTCTGAGAGTTTCTGGCCAGTCAATGAACCTGCGGACAGGAATGGAAAAAGGGTAGTCAGGGAGGCCTCTAAAGTGCTGGAGTGGGGAGACATGAGCCCCGTTATCCCTCACACATCCACCCAGAGGCCAGAGGTCTGGGCTGCGTTTTGTGTGCTTGTGCTGTCACTTTTTTCTTTTTTAGAAAAAAGCCCAATTATTTTATTTCCTCTTCAGGAACAGTATAATTCACCAATCATTGCCCAAATCATTTACAATTCCTGGTTTGTGACAGAAACAGAGAGAGACAGAAAGAGGGACAGACAGACAGGAAGGAAGAGAGATGAGAAGCATCAATTTTTTGTTGTGGCACGTTAGTTGTTCAGTAATTGACTTATGTGCCTTGATGGGGGGGGGAGGGGCTACAGCAGACTGAGCGACCCCTTGCTCAAGCCAGTGACCTTGGGCTCAAACTGGTGAGCCTTTCTCAAACCAGATGAGCCTGCGCTCAAGCTGGCGACCTCGTAGTTTCAAACCTGGGTCCTCTGTGTCCCAGTCCAACGCTCTATCCACTGTGCCACTGTCTGGTCAGGCGGTGCTTTCACTTTTTAAAGTCATAATTGTATCCCTTCAAAATCCATATTGTGTAGATGTAGAGGTGAATAAAACCAATCTCTGTGTGCTGGATCATTTCATTGTTAAGTTTCATACTGTGACCTTTGACCAACCTCACTGTCCTTAGTAAGTCTATCATAAGTTTCTATAGGATGATTATCTGTGTTCCTTAAAATATAGCCATGAATATTTTTGTTGGTAACAGCCAGAATGCCATGACAACCAGGATAAATATCAAACTATTTATTATAAATAATCATCTATCACAAGACCACCAGGAGGTATGGCCCCCGGCACTACTGTATTCTTTGCTCCTTCATCCTGGCCGTCATTAGTACCCTAGTTACACTACAAGAAACGTACAGTAACAGAGGCCTGTTAGTGGAGAACAATCTGTGCAGAGTTGCTGGGCCGTCTCCTCTGCTCTGACCCAGTCTCCCCATAAGCAAATTACCCTGTAATAGTTTTGCTGTACTCTATGGAGTAGCCTGCTTCATCTTTCTGTCTGGAGATGCCTTCTCGCTATGGTGGCCATTACACCTTTGCCCACCATCAGACACATATGTTGAAGCCCTGACCCTAAGTACCTCAGACATGACTATATTTGGAGACAGAAATTTTAAAGAGGTAAAATGAGGTCAATAACCAACCCAACTAGGGCAGTGGTTCTTAACCTTTTTTGAGGTACTGAACCCACCAGTTTCATATGCGCATTCACCAAACCTTTCTTTAGTGATAAATAAAATAGGATTTTTTTTTCCAAATTCAAGACATAGGTATATGTTTTTTTACTGGTGCACAAAATGAGCCATGCATGAACATCATCTTGCTCAAAGAACAAAACCAACAAAGTGCATGAACTCACAACAAATTACGGTATTACTTTATTCTGGCCTCCGCAGCGGAGGCTTCTCCAAACCCCTGAGACCGACTCATCGAACCCCTAGGGTTCGATAGAACCCAGGTTAAGAACCACTGAACTAGGGTTATTCTCCCTAATCCTATCTGACTGGAGTCTTTACAAGAAAAGAGGACTAGATAACACACGCAGGAAAGGCCCCATGAGGACACAGGTAGAGAAGGCATCTGAGAGCCCGGAGAGGAGCCTTGGAAGGAACCAGCCTGGAGAGGAGCCTTGGGAGGAACCAGCCCGGAGAGGAGTCTTGGAAGGAAGCAGCCCTACTCACACTTTGATCTTGGACTTACAACGTCCAGAACTATAGAAACAAATGTCTGTTGTTTAAGCCCCCAACTGTGTGGTGCTTTGTTATGGCAGCCCAAACAAACTCATATAGTCCTCATGTCGCTTTCAACCTAACGAGGTAGACACCAAGGGTGCAGGCACCCAGGCTCCCTACTCTTCCTGGGTCTCCGACAGAGACCCAAGGATTGCCTGGCCTGGCTATGGGGTGGAGGTGCCAGAGCATCACAGACTCAAGAGGCTTCTTTGGGGATACAGCCTGGCCAAGAGGGCATCAGGCATGGAAAGACTGGGTGTATAGGGCCCAGGTATGGAGGGTGCAGGAGTGCTGAACCAGACATCTGCTGCCTCGCCTGTTTGGAATGCTTGGAACCTAACTTGCCCTTTACTCAACGGCCTTCCCACTTCCCCCCAATCTCTACATAGACCCTGCCCCCAAATGTGCCTGATTCTTGGTCACTCCTCAGATCTTCTTTTCAATGAGGCTTCAGGGTCACCTCTCCTCATTCCATTGGCTCTCCACTGAGTTGCTCACCTGCCAGAGCATATAATGTAGCAGGCCCTGTTCCGACCAAGTATATCTCCAGCTGCCTGGAGCCCTGGCTCCCCCTGATTCCAATGTGCCCATTTACTGCCCTTACCAGCTCCTGGGATGATATTTATCACTCCCTTGGGAATTCCAGCCTTCAAGGTCAGCTCTGCAAACTTCAAGGCTGTGAGTGGGGTCACCTAAGGAGGCAGGAAAAAGACTGGGTCAGGAGAGATTGGGAAATGGGGTTATGCCATCCTCTCCCAACAGCCGAAGTAGCAAACAGGGAGGGGCAGCTGTGGCAGGAAGAGCCCTGGGGGAAGCCATGTTCATGCCTCATTATAGCTGGTACCACCAACCCAGCCAGCTTTCCCCACAGCTCTGGCTGGGAACCAGGAACAGGGCCCTCTAACCTTAGGTGCCTTTCTAGCACATTGTCCTGGCAGGGCTCCAGACCTTAGTCCTCAGCCAGTCCTAGGCTCCTCCCTGCACGAGTCACTGTTACCCTGAGCCCTCAGGGGGTACAGAGTCTGAGGACTGCCCAGCAGGGCATTGTACTCAGAAGGCAGTGTACCTATTCCCTGCCCATCAGAAAAGCTGGCCTCCTTATTTGGCTGTGGTGATGATGCCTTAGCTGCTCACTGCTGTGCTCTGGCAGCCCTCAGTCCAAGGAAGGCCTGGGTCTCTAAGGTCCAGCTGTGATTCTTATGACACTCCACAGCTGGAGGCAGTGCCCTGCCCTTCACCAGCCAGCAATGACCCTCTTCTGGAAGAGGAGGGAATAAATTGCTGGCCCAGGTAACTTTCCTTGTCAAGGTAATGTTGTACCCCACCCACCATCAGGCTGAGGGGCTGAAGGGTTTAGGGGACAAATTTTCAGGGCGTGAGCCCTGGGAATAAGGTCTTGTGCTTCTCAGGGTGATGGCCAGCTTTGCATAGTGGCAATATCATAGCCTATGAGGTTTATCCGAGGCGTGATTATTGCTAACTGAAAACCTTTTTAAGGGCAATGGCCTGGGGTGTGTCTTCCAGCGACAACTTCCCAATGAAAAGGGGAGGTTAAGGCTCATCTCAGGGGGTTATTGTGATACTTAAGTAAGCAAATATATAAAAATTACTATTAATTTGTTAAAATGCTCAAGGTGTGCCTAACTCTAAGCAGTATAATACTATAAATACCAGCTATCATTTTTTTTATTACGTGAATACCATTGGGGCCAAATTGCCCCAAAGAAGCTGGGGGTTGGGAGACCTCCTGGGGGCGCTGTTGAGAGCCACATGCTGGAGCAACTCATGTCCCCTGGATGCAGGCATGGTGGGCTGTTATTGTCAATACACCAATGAAGATGCTGTAGCCATGGAGGAGGGGGTGTCTTCACCTGTGGGACCTTGCTCAGACCCTCCTGGCCTGCATGAGCAGCCCCTGATGCCCCACCTCTGTGTCCCCTTTATAAGAGGCTGGGGTGGCAAATGCACAGATCCTGTTGTTCACCCCACTGCCCTCCAGGACTTTGGTCTCCGAAGCCAAGAGGAGACCACGGCACCAGCTTTCCTAATAGACTACTGCAAGCTGTCTCGGAACACAGAGCCTGGCAAGGAACACCATACAGGGTTTCTGCTCCCAAGAGTTCTGGATCTAACTGCTCTCCACAGCTGCATACACAGCACAGTTATCCCGCTGCAGCCACCCATGGCTGAAGGAACACAGTCTGCTTATGGCTGGCACTGGCCCGCCTGAGTGCTACCTCTGTCCACGGTGAGCGGGGCCCACACAGGCTGGCTGTTAACACTGGCACCCTTCCTCCCTTCAGTAAAAACAGGACCAGGCTTCTTCTTGATAGAGTGCTTCCCCATCACCTCTGCAGCCCACAGGCCCTGTGCATACCCACCTGGGCAGGCTTGATCACCACCGTGTTCCCAGCAGCAAGGCAGGCGGCCGTCTTCCAGGACAACATCATTAGGGGGTAGTTCCAGGGGATGACAATGCCACAGACCCTGCCACACAAGAGAAGAAGGCCCTTATCTCCACTGAGCCTAGGTCCCACAGTGGACCTCCCGCTTCTTCCTCTCTCCCAGGCCTGCTGTCCAGTCTAAAGGTGGCTTTCTGGTGTGGCACAAAAGCCAGCTCCCATTTGCCCTTCCAGGCCCTGATGGGGAATGTATTCAGCCTGCCAAGAGCCCCTCTTCCAAGGTCATGATGGCATGGGACACTGGACGGTTTCTGAAGGGAGCTATGAGACCAGTTTAGAGATGCAGTTTAGAGGAGCATCGCAATGCAGAGGTGACAGCAAGCAGGCATGGGTAAGAACCTGGCAGTCAGCAGGGCCTAGGAGTGACATGACAGGCTGGGGGGATGTGGGACAGGATCTAGGGTCACATAAATAGGCCAGGAGGATATGGGAGAGGATTCTCCCATGCAGAAGAGAAACACAGAGTCATCCTGGAGGCCTTATCTAATAAGCTTTGCCTGCTTTGCATTAAAGCATGGCACCTGGTGCTGCACCACTCTCAGCCAAGGAGAAAGCCTCTGGCTGAGCCATGTCCCTGTGAAGGGGAGGCCACCCCACAGTCCTGAGGGACCCCACAGTCCTGTGGTCCCTGACTGTTTCTTTCCGCTGTAGGAGCAAGTGCATGCAAAACCTCCACACTGATTATGCAACTGTGTTTTCATCATCAGAGAATGGTCCCCGAAAGCTGACTGCTTAGCTGAACCCAGGTAGTGGGGGCGGGCATAGTGAGAGCAGGGTGGGGGCTGAGCCAGTATAGATGACGGATTGAGGAGCCCACACCATCCTGGGAGTGATGAGGCACGTGGAGAAAAGCCATTTTCCCACACCCTGTACACCCAGCAAACCTAAAGAAAGACATGTAGAGAGATCATCAAAGTGAGTGTTTCCAGGGAAGTGGTGAGATCACCAGGGATAGAGAGGGCTGGGTTGTGGGGTTTCCAAAGAGGAAAAGATGTCAGAGAAATAAGTCCCTCTGTCGTGAGCTGAATTGTGCCCTCCAAAATTCATATGTTGAAGTCCTAATTCCAGAACCTCAGATTGTGAGCTCATTTGAAAATAAGGTCATGGCAGATGTAATTAGTTAAGATCAGATCTTATTGAAGAAAGGTGGATGCCTAACCCAGTACGAATGCTGTCCTTATGAAGAGCACACCATGTGACCAGACAGACACACACAGGGAGAGAACTCCCTGTGAACATGAAGACAGAGTCAGGCAGCACCAAGACTGCCATAGAATCAGCAGATGCCAGGGGAGAAGCTTGGAGCAGACTCTTCCTTTGGGCCTTTGGAAGAACCATTCCTGACAAAGATTCCTTGATCTGGGACATCCACCCCCAAAATGCTAAGACAGTATATATGTGTTGTTTGAGCCTCCCAATTCTTTGTTATGGTGGCTCGAGCAAACCTCTAAACTTGTCAATATAGGGGAACGGCTGCAGCTCCTGGGAGTGGGAGTCTGCAGGGCAGGCCCTGGCATGGGGTCAAAGCCAAGAGGGACATGGGACACAAGGGCAAGATGAATACACCATGGCCAAACTGCCATGAGAACACCTTCCTTTAGCCACTGTGCCCCATCTATGCCTGGTGGCTTTTCATAATGGGAAATCTCATGGCTTTGGTTCCCCTAACACTGAGGCCTGCACCCCCAGCCACTGTCCTGCTACACCCTCCTTCCATGAGCACTGCTGTGGGGTGCCTCCTGCTCATCCCAGGGGTCTGTCCAATGTGCCTGGGTGATGGAAGGTGACACTAAAGAGAGCCCACTGGCCTCAGGGAGGTTGGGCCAGTGTGCATACAGTTGATGGAGGGATGACACAGCTGTGGCCTCACTCCTAGGGTCACTGGAACACTGGCCAGGAGAGCTGGTTGATGCACTTTGGTTGGAGCCCCTCCCTCCTCTGCCTGCAGACATTTTTGGAAGTCTGTGTGTGCCCTGGGAGTGCAGTGGCATCAGTTTGGATGACGTGTGGCATGCAGAGAACAAAATGAGATTGCAAACTACAGAGTAAGCTAACTTGGGGCACTGGTCTTGGGGCAAAGGCCGCCACACAAGTGATACCTAGATAACCAGGGACCAGAGGCTGGGGGAGAGGCCGGTACAAATACACAGAAGGCAGCAGGGGCATAGCGGGCTCAGGGTTCACAAGGAGGCCTACATGGCAGAGCACAGTGATGGGATGGGGTCAGGAGCACTAGGCCCTCATCAAGAAGTCAACCAGTGTCAAGAGTTTGATTTTCTTTTAGGTCACTGGGAGCCATCAGAGGATGCTGAGAGAAGCAGCAAGATGGGTTCATTCACTTTCTAACCTTCTCTAAGCATCAGAAGGAGCTGGACTTTTCTTTCTCAGCACCATGTAGCTAATGCTCTTCTTTTCCCCACAGCCTAAGCTGCTCAGAAAACCCCTGCCCTGGAATCCATGTCACCTCCCGCCAGTCTCACCCCTCCCTGTGGGCTAAAGGAGAGGTTCTCCTGCATTCACAGTCCACTCTCCCTGGCCTTTGGGCCATCTGGTGGTGAGACAGGGCCTCTCACTGTTGCATCTGAATCATTTACCCTGTCTCTAGTCTTGTCTATGCTGACTGGACACTTCTCTTTCTCCTTCTACTGAGCACCTGTCTCTGCTCTGCCTTTTCTCCTCCAGTTATTCTGTTACTTAGGGCGGCGGAGGATTACCTCATTTTTATGCACCTTTATTTTTTCAGATAAATTTTTAGGGCACACTCTCTGTTTCCCACCATGATCCTGACTGGTACAGGGTTAGTGTGAGCATTACATAAAATTATATTTATAAAATTGTTAAAATAGTACCTGTAACAGAACAGGTACTGTGCAAGTGAAAGCTGTTTTTATCCAAGAATAGGCATTTTCATCAGTTTTGATTATTGTTATATCTCCCTCCCCTGAAATGTCTGGCACATAGTAGTTGGCAAATAAATAGCTGTTCGATAAATACATAAACAGAAGGTGGTATCAGTGCCCCACACAGCATGCTGCGTGGAAAGCACCCGGTGTGTGGCCTCTCCACCCTGCGCTGAGACTCACCCGATCGGCTCCTTCTTGGTCAAGGTCAGGTTTCGGTTGGGTCTGGCCTGGTTGATGGGGATGGTGGAACCCTGGAAGAAACATGGGGCTGTCAGAGGGAGTGAGCTCCAGTTCCTCACACCTTTTCTCTAGGCAGCTAGCCTGCCCGTGGGGCCCAGGGAAGTGCATCCTGGTGCCCCCACTACCCAGTTGGGTAGGAGACATAAATCTCCCAGTTTATAAATAATGGGGATATATGAATTCAGATAGGAGTGGGGAGGGCAGCCCACCTCCTTCATTGCCTGAACTCTTCTGCTCCATAAAGAAGACTGGAAGCATGGAGCCTAGACCTAATAGAGACACTGTGAGCTCCACAGCCATGGATCTCCCTGGGTAAACCTCTGATAATGGCAAACTTGAAACCTGCAAACTGGGATACCACTAGCTACTTCTCCAGCAATGATGCAGTATGGAACTGTTGACCTTAGAATGGAAGATGATGCAGGTGGGCCTAGCATAACTACAAGAGCCCTCATAAGAGCCGTGTTCTCTAATTAGTGGCAGAAGAGAGTCAAAAAGAGGAGGGAATAAAGGGCCGGGATAAGGACCAGAGCAAGGTCTGCAGGAGCTGAGAGTAGCCTTGCCAGCAGTCAGCAAGCATCCAGGCCCTCAGTCCTTCCACCACAGGAACTGAACTTATCCACACCTGAATGGCCCAGAAGCAGGTTTTCCCCTAGAGCTTCAGGATAAGGCCCAGCCTGGTCACACCTGGACATCGAGCTTTTGAGTTCCTGGCAGTGAACCCAGTGGAGCCCACCCGGACTTCCTCCCACCTGTAGAAATTGGAGCTAATAAATGGTGTTTTCTTGGTGTTGAGCAGTGGCAGCCAAGCTCTGTCACTGCCCACACTCCTCAGCCCTGTGGAGAGAAGAGGAAGCATGAAGCCCAGACCCGACAGAGACACTGGAGGCCTCCTGGCATGCCAGCCAGCACCCAGAGTCCTGTGCTGCCCTCGAAATTCCACCAGGCCTAACAGAGTGAGCACTCATACAGGGGCAGGAGCCCGGTTCCCACCTGGATCTTGTCACACCAGCCAGCAAAGTAGCGGAAGGTCTGGATGGACATGCCCACGTGGGTCTTCAGGGCAAGTGTGTAGACAGCACCTGCATCCAGAGCCTCAATGGTGGCCAGCTCTTCCTGATGCTGTTCCATGAGATCTGCCAACCTGGCCAAGGCATGGAGGGAGGGTGGGAAGGAGAGGGCTCAGGCTTGGCACAACCTGGTCTGCTTCTCCAAGGCCCTCCTTCCAGGAGGCAGGAGCTGTGCCCTGAACACTCAGATGTGCTGACCTCAGTTCCCTTCTGTGAGATGGAAAAGTAACACGCACGTCACTGGAGGAGCATGAGAATGATGCCCTGTGTCCCACCCTCCATTCCTTTCTTCCCTTTCCTTCCTGAAATGTTGATAGATTGACCATTTTATAATAATCCTCACACATGATCCCGCAGAGGAGGCTTCCTGCCTCCAACAAGGAGGGCATCATCCCAGGAAACCACCCTCTCTTCCTCTGGACAGCCTCCAGGGGAAGCCAGCCTGGCTTCCAGCACCAGCTAATCCAGTGGAGTATACTCCCGAGGCTGGCATCTCTACATATGGGGAGAGGGATGATGGGGGAGAGACAAGGGAAAGCATGTCTATAAAACCCTCCTGGAGTTCGAGCACTCGAACGTCCAGTTGTTCTTCCCTGATTCTGGTGGGTGTGCTCTTGAGTGCAACCTAGGAGTTAGAATGGTGTCCCCTTCCTGATGTAAGGGTTGTATGCATCCAGGGGCAGGGTAGACGGGGGAAGCTGGAGACCACGTATCTAGAGCAGCCCTCAATCTTGCTCGTGAGGAAGCTGTAGCCCAGAGATAAGTATTGGATTAGTCTGCTGACCTATTCCCTCTCTGCTCCTTTCTGCCTATGGCCACCAGCAAGGCCTCAACACCCAGGTCTGCTCTAATCCCCCTGCCTGCACTTTCAGTCCCCAACACTCAGGATGCAGCCCAACCCTGTGTCTGACCAGCCAGCCCCAGGGACCTATCTACTTCCTCCTGGGGCTATGGTACCCTTGCCTTCCTCCTCCTACTTCTCTACACAGGACTCCTTCAGGTGTTCAGGTGAGTCCAGCCTCTTGCCTGGGATCTTTGGGAACCACATTGCATGCCATGGGCCCAGACTGCTCTTCTTTCCTCCAGTTTCCACCTTCTGCACCTATTTCAGACCCCTTGGGAAGGTGACCCTAATCCCACCCACCCCAATGCAATCCCATCTCCTTGCACCATTGTGCTAGCATCCCTGCCTTTCTTCAGACCTCTCCCGATGGCCACTGCTAGTCACTCAGGTGAGTATTTCAGGACTACTGCCTCTCCCGTGAAGGCAGGGACAGCATCTGGTTTCTGTCCTCATGGGGCATGTGTGCAGCATGCTATGCAAGATTGGTGAGAAAAACTATGGACTAAATGAGGACAACAAATTAGTGGCAGAGCCACACTGTTGCCTTAGAAATAGTGCCCAGATCACTTTCTGGGTAAATTACTTCTTGGGAAAAATTATGGACCAAATATTGAAAACGCCATATTGTAGATTTCAAGGACAGATGAGCCAAACGTATAAATCTGTATTACAAATGAGCCAAAGATAGCCCCTATGTTGTTCATATTCTCACTGCAGTTTGGGACTCACTAGCCCAAAATCCCACTGGTGCCAAAATTTACATATCTAATTATTTTAAAAAATAGTCCAAACTAGCCACTCTCAGCCATTTATAGCCTGCCTGCTTTGCATCCTCACAGAACCTCGCCAACAACTGTTACCACTGCTGAGATGGGCTGTGCCCAGAGACTCCCTTCTTGATGCTGAGTGACACCATCTGGACTTGACAGCCCCTTCTTCAGTCCTTGTGGCCCCTCAGGAATTCCCTTGCCCCATCCCATTCTAAGTGGGGGGTCTCCTGCTTTGGGGACTATCCCACTGACAACCCAATAAAGCCTATTGTGAATTGCTGCTTCTCGTGGCCATTATTTTCTCATTGATCAGTCCCAACTCCCTCTAACCCCTGCACTCCTAAACCACAACATTTCATAAATTCAACAGCCAGGGCACACTTTCTAAAAGAACTGTGATCTGAGCACACTTTTTGGCACTGTTCTACTGCCATAAAGAACGTCACTTGAGACCAGTTATGTCCACTGAACATGAGACATTAACAAACAAAAAAGATACTAGTTGTCCAATACTGGTAGTTTTCCTCAGAAGTAAGGTAAGCAACACCTTTGATCTACAGATAGTAGTTTTCCAGGAGATTATTATGATATTATGAAGTTTATATTTGGTACAACCATCTAGTGATCAATGAGTAATAATGAATATTTAGCATCTCATTATACATTATATGGTTGAGACAGGTACTCATATCTAATGTTATATCAAATGTATGTATATGTGCATATATAACACGCTACACAGCCTCACCAGGTAGTGGCACAGTGGATAGAGCAATGAACTGGGACGCAGAGGACCCAGGTTCAAAACCCTGAGGTCACCAGTTTGAGTGCAGGTTCATCTGGCTTGAGCGTGGGCTCACCAGCCTGAGTGTGAGGCTACTGGTTGGAGCCCAAAGGTCACTGGTTTGAAGCCCAAGGTCACTGACTTAAGCCCAAGATCACTGGCTTGAGCAAGGGGTCACTTGCTCTGTGGTAGCCCCCCGGTCAAGGCATATATGAGAAAGCAATCAATGATCAACTAAGGTGACACAACAAAGAACTGATGTTTCTCATCTCTCTTCCTTTCTGTCTGTCTGTCACTATCTGTCCCTCTCTGTATCTCTTTCTCTGTCTTTGTCATACACACAAAAAATATGTTACACAAAGGATCAAACATGAACCTGACTATCAGGACACTTGGGTTCTAAACCAGTATCAGCCAGTGTATAATTTTTTATCGAATTGTAATTTATTTAAGGCTCAACTTACCTGTAAAATGAGATCGATTCTAAGATTGTGATTCTCTAAAATTCTATGACCTTGATAAACTTGAAGTCTACCTGAGGACATGCAGCACATCCGCAGGAAAATAGATAAAAGTAACTTAACAACTAACACCATAAAAGAAAAACTTTGAAAAAACAGGTTCTGGTGCAGTTAATTGGGAAGGCCAACATTACACTACTGATAAGCAGAAGGAATATTATTTTTATTTCTCTTATTTATAAAATAACTGATTATCAAGAATGCCAGTACCACATTTCCAGCTACATTCATATTATGTTCATTCCAAATTATACCTCTTTTTTGTGATGCCTTAAAACCTTTCCAGAATTCCTAGGTTACAGTATATGAATTCTATATCTGTGTAACTGTATTGTTACCAAACTCAAGGGGTTTGCTGCATGGGGTGCTCTATTCAAGAACCAGATGTGACTGTTGCAAGGTAGGCTTACTGAACATGCAGCAAGTAAAGGAGACAGGAGATTCATATCCAAAGCTCTATTTCCCTGAGCACACTAGTTGGGAGGTTCCGTGAGGGAAGCTGTGCAGTGATGTTCTACTGCCAACTTGGGAAAGCTGCACCTTTGCCTCCCAGGGCCCTGGCTTCTGACTCACAGCAGCCTGGGCTGCCTGGGCCACCACCAGACCCTTGGAGGTAAACCTGAACACAGACATCTCCATTAGAGCTTTATGGTCTCCCTCTGAAAGCTAGGTATGGCTGGCTTCCCAGATTCCCAGGGAGGTTCTATC
Source organism: Rhynchonycteris naso (assembly GCA_037038555.1). NCBI lineage: Eukaryota > Metazoa > Chordata > Mammalia > Chiroptera > Emballonuridae > Rhynchonycteris > Rhynchonycteris naso. Next base: position 193,918,257 of record CM072999.1, on the reverse strand, counting down.
TTGTCTCACTGGGGTTTTAGGCAGCTGGCTAGTGACTTTTTCTAACTCTCTGACCTGGATCTGTCTTCCAAGTTTCTCCCACAATTGCATTTTGTTTTATTCCTTTAATACTTTCTATATTCCATAATACCCATGGTGGTCCTACTTCCCTCATTGAACCAGGGTTGCTCTGTAACCATTTCTCTAGAAAATCCCAGGGCAGCAATGGGCACAAATGGGCACACCCTCCTCCCTGATGACTTGGAGGCTGCATGGGGGAGGGAGCAGGCCACTAGGAGTTCAAAGACCTTGAGATGTCTGTCTACTCAGTTGGAGCCCCCACTTAGGCTATGCACGGCACCACCTCCTCACTAGGTTTGAAGTTATTGCATGTGCCACCAAATGGTAGAAGAGCACCTTGCGGGAAAGACATTTTCTTCTGGGCCAGTGCCATCTCCCACAAGCTCCCTATTCCAGGACCAGTGGCTGACCACCAACAGCCTAGGCATTCACGTTTCATAGCTCTGACTGATCTCAGAGACTCTAGGTCACTGGTCAAGTGCTTTATAAAATTTAAGAGTTTTTCAAGGGATCTGAAACTAAAGTTAAGGCAGTCTGGTGTGCCCAACATCCATAGCCCGCCCTCACCTCTCCCAAACCCCACCATTTCTATTCCATTTTGCAAACCATGCAGACCCTTCTCTCTGCTTTCCTGTTTCAGGGGCTGCTGTGGCATTCCTGAGCTGGAGTAGAAATAAGAGACATTCTGACTGCCTGGCCAATGTGGGGCCTCTCCTGCCCAATGGCAAGCATGCTCGGATCACATCATCATCAGTCTCCATGCCTGGGCTTCCCCAGAACCAGGAGCATCAAGGCCTGGTTCCTAAAACAAGCTCATCAGGATTTGGGATACCGCTCAGTTAATCTGTCCAGCATTCTCCTTTCTAATGGAAACATCATCCCACTTCTGTGGGGGTGACTTCTCCACTGCACTGAGACCTCCTAGTTCTAAGGGGGCAGTTCCTTTCTTCTGACCCTCACTTCAACCTTGTGGTCACAAGCCAGAGCATCCCCAATTCCTTTCCTAAGACTTCTGATTGCAGCTAAGGAGAGGGAGCCATTTACATCCTGACTTAAAAAACAACAAAAAGGAAAATAGAAAATGTGAGGAGGAGCCGCATCCCCGCCTTTGCCAGCTTCTTTGCCAGCCCCATCCCTCCTGCAGCCCAGGCCCGCCCAGGTAAGTACCCTGTCTGTCTGGTCTGCCCAGAACCAGCTGCTAGCTTTGCTCGTCTGGGGCTCCCATCTGAAGCACTTCCTCACTTCTGTACCTCCTCGTCTTCGTTCACACTGTCTCTTTTACCTGGGGCACCTTCCCCCAAATGCTACTTTTAACATCCCTGTTGCCTCTCAAGTCACTTCCTCTGAGCAGCCTTTTCTGAGCCTCAGGCTTCAGTGGCCTGTCTAGGACCCCAACTCCCCTTGACAGGACCTGAGCATCCATCCTCAACTCGAGCTGATGGTGGTGGTGGCTGATGGGTCGGTGTGTGGCTCTCACCTGTACAGGAGCTGGCCCCGGTCCCGTGCGCTGATCTTTCCCCATAGTCCATTCTCAAAGGCATCTTTTGCAGCAGCCACTGCCTTGTCAACATCACTGGCCTGGGCCAGGGAAACCTGGCAGATAACCTGTGGAGAAGCAGAGCTCTGAAGCCCTCCCTGGGCTCAGTGGTCACAGACACAGAAAGTGCCTGGGGCTAACTGGGTGCACTCAGAGAAGAAGGTCTGCCATGAAAGGGCACTGGGAGGGTGCAATGAGAGTAAGATGGGGTGGAGGAAGGGTTGTTTGTGTTTCTACATACCAGGGAGTTTCTCTTCACTTTCTCACCGAGCCCACACAGGGCCACAGACTTGGGCTACAGGCTAAGCCTGAGCATTTTCAAACCAAGAGTATAGACCCACTAACTTAATGAGTCTCAGGCAGAAGGTCTACTTTTTAAGTGGAATAGGCTAGACATTGGAGGTGGCTAGACTGCCCCTCTCTGCATTGCATTCCCTACAGCACAGGCTTGGGGGCAGGTGGAAGAGATGGGCAGGAGGGGTGAGGCCAGCGCTTCCTCACTGGTCACTACAGCTAGCGCCTACTGGGCAACCCTGTCCACATAGCCTGTGTCTCTAGGTGCCCAAAAGAGGCTTTGAGGTCATAACAGCACTCAGTGTTCCTGCTTGAAGGCACTGTACCCTTTGTCTGTGTCCTCACATCTTGTCCATCTCTTTATGAAGCCCTTTCTTTAAACTTCCCTCAAACGAGCCACTCTGAGTGTGCTGTTTTCTGCAGGGACCACAGCAATGCTATAGGATGGGACAGGACATGCACCTGAAAGAGTAAGTGCTGCTCCAGGTATGTTCGTGTGTGGGAAAGCCTGTGTGCATAGGTCAGGATGTAAGAGCACCGAGTCAAGAATCCTACCAAGCACAAGATTCAAGGAAGAATTTCCCAATATTAGGGGTACAAAAATTCGAGAAAGCAGGGCCACGATGGGATAACTGTTGAAGTATGGAGGGGAGGGATGGTCTCCTCGCCTTCTTTGGGAGGTTTGAGCTCTATTCCCAGTCTCTGAAGCAGGCTCAAGACCCGTTAGAGCCCTTCTTCCCTTGCTTCCGCCCCCCCCCCAACACCACACACGATTTCTCTCTCTCAGTGCCATTTCTATAAGGAGGACTGGAGACTTACTGCAACCCTTTTGTGTCCAACTAGAGGTTCCTTAGGCAGGACTCTAAGAGGTTACCTAGGGGAGTAGATGGGAGAGGACACCACGGATGGGGGAGTGGTGGGAAGCAGAAAAGAAGCAGGTGCTGGGGCTGCACTCACACTTCCATCTGTTGGGTTGATGGTCTCGTAGGTCTTGCCACCCTCAGCATCCACAAATGTGCCCCCAATGAAGAGTTGGTGGGGCATTCGGAGGGTCAGCTTGTTCACTGTCTTTTCTACCTGGGAAGGAAGGTTTCGCAGGCTTTAGCATGGATTCTTCACAAACGGGCATCAATGACTGGTACAAACCCACATGGAGACATAGGAAACACTCAGATAGAGAAACACTGGCACATGCATACCTGTGCACACACTCACCCAGAGGACCTATTATTATGTGGAAAGTCTGAGAACCTGAGTGGTAAGAAGAAATGAAGAGCATAGACTCTGAGGCCAGATTGACTGGGTTAAAATTCAGCCTTGGTTCTTACCCGCTGTGAACTCAGGCTGTTTGCTTGGCCTTCACACATAAAAAGTAGGTGGACAGGCCCTTGTCCCAGACATGATGTCAGCCTCACCACTCACTTTCTTACAGATCTGCATCTCCACACTGAGTGTAGGAGCCTCTGGGATGCTAACCCCTTCCTGAAACGTGTTCACCAGTCATTTGCCCATAAACCCAAAGCCAACCTGAGGGCCATCTGGACCATCTATACTTTTTTCATCAGCTTTTGTTTTAAACTACCAGCCAAACAAATTACTGCAAAGCTAATTACTGTGAGAGTCTGTGGTTTACGAAGATAACCTGGGAATAATTTTCAGGAGTTTCTTTACGAGACAGATTTGCAATTATTTCCTCACTCTTCCATAATACAAGTTGGTTATAGAAACATTTGTTTTTCTTATTGAGACAACATTCCCAATTCATTTCCCTCTTGCTTTCTTTTCTCTTCTGGTATTTAAACAAAAGTAATTTAATGCAGAGAACTGGTTACACAAGTTACGGAAGAGCTGAGAAGCCATAAATCAACCCAGAGATCAGCAACAGGGACAAATGGAGGAGATGGCTCTACCAGAACTAGAGGCTAGGGCCACTCCGGGGAAGCAGAGTTAAGGCAGGGTGATCTGACACGGGCTGGAAGCACTGTAGAGATGCAGCTGGAAAACCCACCAAAGGAGAAACGTGGAGAGGAGTGCCCTGTAAAGGCCTTGTATTATCCTGGTCTCATGTCTTGGGACATAACGTGTCCCATGTACTGAGCCTTAGGCAACAATTTTTCTCTGTTGAGTTTTCCCTACTGCCCTTGCATCCTTAGGCTAGCTGGAGCTGCCATTGAGAGCTTACAACTCTGAAGGGTGAGCTCTTGGAGGTCCTGCCTTTCTGTAAATCCAGGTTTCCCTCACGAGTCATTTGGATCCACAGCTGTGGATGCCTGAGGGCTCATGGGGAGGAACCCAGAACTCACGTAGTCAATGACGCACTTGCTCTCTTGGTCATCCCCTCGCAGCTTTCTCACTAACAGCTGGATGAAGTCCTTAAAGGCAGTTGCCATGTAGATGTCTTCATTTTCTAATTCTATACCATCACACAGCTCTTTCACTTCTTCCACCAGTCTGAAGAAAAGAATAGTTTAAAAAGTGAGAGCATGGAAAGAGGCGTAGCAGACCTGATTATTTTGGCAGCAGGGGTGGTGTGGCCAACACATTATCCAGAAGACATTTTCATCTCAGCACCCAAAACTAGTACAAAATTGGGGTTAAGATCTTAGTCCATGGACTCAGAAGGCCCTGGTTTCAAGTTCTGGCTCCATCACTTATTAATTGTTGACCTTGGACAAGCAACAAACTCTTCTGAGTCTTAGTTTCTTTACCTGTAATATGGGAATAATAATACCTCTTCTACTATTTTGTGATGAGTAAATGAGATAATCCAACTATCAATAATAATTAATAGAAGATTAATAATAATAATCTCAAAAGACATTGTTAAAAGTGAAAGAAAAACAAGTCACAGACTGCAAAAAAATATTTTCAAATCATATATCTGATTAAAGATTTTTTATGATTGGTATTTATTTATTAAATTTAATGGGGTGACATTGGTTGATAGTATCATTTAGGTTGTAGGTATATGTCTCCATGGTACATGATCTGTATATTGTGTTGTGTGCCCACCACTCAAAGTCAGACTATCTTCTATCACTGTATATTTGGTCCACTTTACACCCTGCCATCCCCTCCCCCTTCTTCTGTAAACACCATATTATTGTCTATGTCTATGAATCTCATTTTTACATCTCATTTATGAATGAAATCATATAATTCTTGTCACGAACCAGCGTGACGAGCCGTTCCACGGGGTGAGGGGATGTGGAATTGATGAGTCTGGGTCGGGAGGTCTGATGAACCATCAGCCATCAGCCATTTATTTTTGCAGGCAAGTTTCTTATATACAGCAAAACTTGGCAAGTACAATGTTTTTGTATCCAAAGTCACATGGCCTCCTTCGTCAGAGATTAAATGGTTAAACACCAGGTGTCTCCTGTACAAAGGCTCCTGCCTTAAAACCACATCAACAGGGAGTAAAAGTCTTTGAGCTTTATCAGACCATATCCATACGCTGGTCGTTCTGACCTTTCAGCTAATAATAAATCCGGGGAATATCGGGGGCTTGCGCCTTGCCCTCAAGTTACACAGCTGTGATTACTTGACGGCTCCCAACAAACTCTTATCTTTTTCCTTTTTTAAACATTCTTTTAAAAAGAGAAGCAAGGACAGAGAGACAGAGAGACAGAAACATCAAGCTGTTGCTGTATATGTCCTGATCAGGGATTGAACTGGCAACCTCTGTGCTTCGGGACGATGCTCCAATCAACCAAGCTATCTGACCAGAGCTTAATTTTTTGTTGACTGACTGACTTTTACAGAGAGAGAGAGAGAGAGAGAGGAAGGGAGAGAGAGGGGAGGGGGAAGGAAAGCATTCATTTTTGTTGCTCCACTTAGTTGTGAATTCATTGGTTACTTCTTGTGTTTGTCCTGACTGGGTATCAAACCTGCAACCTTGTCATTTTGGGAAAATGCTCTAGCCAACTGAGCTAACCAGCCAGGGCAGCTTTTCCTGACTGACTTATTTAGCTTAGTATAGTATTCTCAAGGTCCATCATGTTGTTGCAAAGGCAGTATTTCAGATTTTCTTATGGCTGAGTAGTATTCCATTGTATATATGTACCACATCTTCTTTATCCAATCCTCTATTGATAGACACTTTGGCTGTATCCATGATAAAAGACTTTTATTTGGAATATATAACAAACTCTCAAAACTCAACGCTAAGAAAAAATCCAAGTAAAAATTGTCAAAAGATTGATCAGATGTTTCACCAAAGAAGAAACATGGATGACATATGAAAAGATATTCAACATCATTAGTCATTAGGAAAATGCAAATTAAAACCACATTCTAGTTAGCATACATTCTCATTAACATATCTAAATTTATAAAGTCTGACCATATTGATTACTCATAAAGATGGAGAGTAACTGAACTCTCATACACTACTGTATGATTGCAAAATGGTACTTTGGAAACTACTTGGTAGAGCAGTTTGGCAGTTTCTTAAAGGTAAACATATACTTCCTGTTTCACTTTTAGGTATCTACCCCAAAGAAGTGAAAGCCTACATATAGACAGAAGATGACAGAATAGGAAGCTCCAAAATTCCATCCCTTCACCTAAATAGCCATTGAACTTGTTGAAATTGTCTAAATCAAATGTTTTTGAATTATGGAGTCAAGTGAACTTTGTGATATCCAGGGGACAGCATGATGAGTTTGGTAAATGTTGATGAATTTCATGAAGGTATTGGCTGCTATCTCTTATGTCTCATCGTTGTGCCAAGAAGCAGTGCAGGAAGCAGGCCACATTTCTGGTTTTAGTTTGCTGAAGCCAGAGTGGGCAATAAGAACTTTGCCCTTTGTAACTGAGGATTATGTGTTCTGGGTGCTGATACTGAACACTGAGGAGTCAGCACAAAGTCTGGCAGTCACTTTTTCAACTCACAGAGGCTGAAGCAGCTTTGCCAGGACATAAAGAGGCAGTACATTGTTTTTTTCTGTGCTTCCTTTTATGAGCCAGACATTTAAAAAATATCATTGTCAGGCCACAAGCTGACTGCAAAAGTAGTAGGAGAGAAACTTTAAATACGATACTCAAGCAAGGAATATACACTTTGTAAAAAAAGTTTGTAAAAGTCTCAAATGGATGGCTCTAGACCTCAAGAAGCATGATTCTGCAACCCTTGAGAAGTGAGAGAATTAGATTTTCAGAAGTATCACAATATAATATTAATAATTTTGTTTTAAACAAAAAAAGCAAAAATATGAAAAAAACAGAAAAGAATAGCTCATTCACAGGAATAATCAACCGTCTTAAATATGTTCAATGATTTCATGAAAACTATGCAAAAAGAATTATGTATGAAAAAATGATAATATTAATAAACAGATAGAAATTGTAACAAGAAACAAAAATACTCTCAAGCTGACAAATGCAGTAACTAAAATAGAAAACTCTCTAGAGGGGTTCAACAGCAGATGTAAGCTGGAAGAAAAGAGAATTAGTGAACCTGGAATTATATGATATGAGGAGCTGAAAGAAAAAAAGAATAAAAAGACCCTGAGGAACCTGTGGGAACCACAAAACATATCAACATACTCATCACTGAAGTTCCAGAGGGAAAAAGAGTTAGGGAGGAACAGAAAAATTATTCTAAGGAATAATAATATAAAGGTTCCCAAATGTGAATAAACATGGACACACATTTCCAGGAAGCTCAATGAACTTCAAGCAGGATAAATTGCAAAAGAATCACACTGAAATACATTAGAGTCAACTCATTGAAATGCAAACATACAGACGAAATTAAGAAAGCATCAAAAAAAAGTATGACTCATTACATAAAAGGAATCTTTAATTAAATTAGTAGCTAGCCTGACCAGGCGGTGGCATAGAGCGTGGATAGAGCAGTGGATAGAGCGTCAGACTGGGATGCGGAAGACCCAGGTTCGAGACCCCAAGCTCGCCAGTTTGAGCGCAGGTCCATCTGGCTTGAGCAAAAGCTTGTCAGCTTGGACCCAAGTTCGCTGGCTCCAGCAAGGGGTTGCTCCATCTGCTGAAGGCCCGTGGTCAAGGCACATGTGAGAAAGCAATCAACGAACAACTAAGGTGTTGCAATGGCAATGAAAAACTAATGATTGATGCTTCTCACCTCTCTCTGTTCCTGTCTGTCTGTCCCTATCTATCCATCTATCTGACTCTCTCTCTGTCCCTGTAAAAAAATAATAATAATAAATAATAATAATTAAATTAGTAGCTGATTTTCAAACACCAGGAAGTCCAGAGGCTGTGAGATAAAGAGTCCTGAAAGAAAAAATAATCAACCAAGAATTAATTAAGGAGCCATTAAACATTTCTAGATAAAAAAAAAAAAAGCTAAGGGAATTCATTACCAGCATATTGGTCTTACAAAAGATATGAAAGGAAGTTTTCATGCAGAAATGAAGGACTCTAAAGACTACCTCAAAGTCATAAGAAGAGAGGAGAAAAATAAAAGCACTGGTAAAGGTAACTATATAGGTAAATATGAAAATCAGAAGCATTGTAATTTTGGTATTGTATATAACTTCTCTCTTTCTCTTTTTAGCAAGACAGAGCAAGAGATGGAGGGACAGACAGACAAGAAGGAAGAGAGATGAGAAGCATCAATTCATCGTTGCAGCACCTTAGTTGTTCATTGATTGCTTTTTCACATGTACCTTGACCAGGGGGCTCCAGCAGAGTGAGTAACCCTTTGCTCAAGCCAAAAATCTTGGGATCAAGTCAGCAACCTTGTTCTTCAAGCCAGTGACCTTTGGGCTCAAGCCAGCAACCATGTGGTATTGTCTATGATCTCATGCTTAAGCCAGCATCCCCATGCTAAAACCGGTAAGTCCAACGCTAAGCTGGATGAACCCACACTCAAACCAGCGACCTCAGGGTTTTGAACCTGGGTCCTCAGCATCCCAGTTCAATGCTCTATCCACTGCACCACCGCCTGGTCAGGCTTAACTTCTCTCTTTTTCTTATGTGATATAATAGGCAAATGCATAAAACAATATGTTAAGTTGTATATTAATGAGTATACATTGTGTAAAGATGTAATCTGTGAAAATAACAATATAAAGGGGGGAGGACAGAGATGTAGAAGAGAATTAGAGTGTACACTGTTGAAACTAAGTTGGTATTATTTAAACTATACTGCTCACCAAAATTAGGGGATATTTCAAAAATGAATATGAAGTGATAAAATTTCTAATTTTTGAAAGCAGAATAGTTATAATAGGTTTAAGGCATTAATTGTAATCTCCCAGGTAATAACTAAAAATAACTCTAAAGAAATGAGAAGGAGCCTGACCAGGCGGTGGCGCAGTGGATAGAGCATCGAACTGGGATGCGGAAGGATCCAGGTTCGAGATCCTGAGGTCTCCAGCTTGAGCACAGGCTCATCTGGTTTGAGCAAAAGCTCGTCAGCTTGGATCCAAGGTCGCTGGCTCGAGCAAGGGGTGGCTCAGTCTGCTGAAGGCTCGCAGTCAAGGCACATATAAGAGGGTAATCAATGAACAACTAAGATGTCGCAATGGCAACAAAAAACTGATGATTGATGCTTCTCATCTCTCTCTGTTCCTGTCTGTCTGTCCCTGTCTATCCCTCTCTCTGACTCTCTCTCTGTCTCTGTAAAAAAAAAAATTAAAAAAAAAAAAGTAGCACACCACCAAAAAAAAGAAAAGAAAAGAAAAAAGAGCACTAATGAAAAAACTGAGGAATAAAAGCATTTAAGACATATAAAAACCAAATAGATAAATGGCAGAAGTGAATCCTTCTTTATCAGCAATCTGGATGAATAAGAGTGAATTAAACTCACTTATTAAACACATAAATTGGAAAAGTGAACAAAAAACAGCATCTATCCATATGCTATGAAAGTTTCACTTCATATATAGCAATATAGAAAAATTAAAAGTACAAAAATGGAAAAAATATAGTGTGTCCGTAAATATAGTGTGTGGTGCACTTTTGACCGGTCACAGGAAAGCAACAAAAGACGATAGAAATGTGAAATCTGCACCAAATAGAAGGAAAACCCTCCCAGTTTCTGTAGGATGATGTGGCAGCATGTGCACATGCGCAGATGATGATGTAACACCGTGTATACAGCGGAGCAGCCCACGGACATGCCAGTCGAGATGTGGATGGTACAGAGGAAAGTTCAGTGTGTTCTGTGGCTCACTAAATTCGAATTCATGACCAAAGTGCAACGTGAATATCGCTGCGTTTATAATGAAGCGCCACCACATAGGAATAACATTACTCGGTGGGATAAGCAGTTGAAGGAAACTGGCAGTTTGGTGGAGAAACCCCGTTCTGGTAGGCCATCAGTCAGTGACGAGTCTGTAGAGGCTATACGGGATAGCTACCTAAGGAGCCCTAAAAAAAATCTGTGCGTGCATGTGCTCGACAATTACACCTAAGCAAGGCTACAGTTTATAAGGTGTTAAAGAAACGTCTGTTTTACGGGGTACAAATTGCGGCTGTTGCACGCTATCAAACCGGCAGATAGACCCACACGATGCGTGTTTGCTACAGATTATGCTTCATGAGATCCACAATGATGCAAGATTTTTGCAGAAGATTGTGTTTAGCGATGAGGAGACCTTCCATATCTGTGGACATGTTTATTGCCATAGCTTCCAAATATGGTTCTGCTGAACATCCTCATGCCTACGTTGAGTACGAACGTAACACCCCTAAAGTGAATGTGTGGTGTGGCCTGATGCATGATAAGGTGATAGGCCCATTTTTTTTTTGGAGCAGTCTGTGATGGCAAACACCTATCTTGACATGTTGGAATTGTATGCAATGCCACAAGTTCCAGAAGGTGTCATCTTTCAACAGGACGACGCTCCTCCACACCATGCCACCATGCCACCATTGTTCGTGAGTTTCTGGATAGAACATTCCCCTGGCGGTGGATAGGCAGGGGTTCTGTCAAGCCATGGCCACCATGATCCCCTGGATCTGATGCCCTTAGACTTTTACTTTTGGGGTTATGTGAAGCAACATGTGTACATTGAACATATCAACGACATTAATCACTTAAAACAGAGAATCACAGAAGTTATTCACTCTGTTACACCAGACGTCCTTACCCGTGGGTGGCAAGAACTTCAATATCATTTGGATGTGTGTAGGGCAACAAATGGAGCCCACATCAAACTGCACTGAATAGGTATGGAACTGGGAAAGTTTTCCTTTTATTTGATGCAGATTTCACATTTCTATCATCTTTTGTTGCTTTCCTGTGACCGGTCAAAAGTGCATCATGACTTTACGGACACACTGTACTTCATGCAAATAGTAACGAAAAAAGAGCTAGGATGGCTACATTATTGTCAGACAAAACAGACTTTAAATTGAAAAAGTTTAAAGTAGACAAAGAATTTTTTTTAACAGGGATAGAAAGAGAGTCAGAGAGAGGGATAGATAGGGACAGACAGACAGGAATGGAGAGAGGTGAGAAGCATCAATCATTAGTTTTTCATTGCCGTTGCGACACCATAGTTGTTCATTGATTGCTTTCTCATATGTGCCTTGACTGCGGACCTTCAGCAGACCGAGCAACCCCTTGCTCGAGCCAGCGACCTTGGGTCCAAGCTGGAGAGCTTTTGCTCAAGCCAGATGGGCCCGCGCTCAAGCTGGCAAGCTCGGGGTCTCGAACCTGGGTCTTCCGCATCCCAGTCCGATGCTCTATCTACTGTGCTACTGCCTGGTCAGGCAGACAAAGAATATTGATAAAAATTTTGACACAGCAATAGGATATAACATTTATAAACATATATACATCTAAAAAAACAATTCAATTATAAAAAAAGCAAACAAGAACTGGCAGAATTAAAGAGAGAAATATACATTTTACAAAAGTAGTTAGAAATATAAGTGCCCAACTTTTAATAATAAATAGAACAACTACAGAGAAGATAAATAAGGAAATAGAGAACTTAAAAAACACTGTAAACCAATTGTATATATGCAGTGCACTCAACCCAAGAAGAGCGGAATTCACATTCTCAAATCCTCATAGGAAAATTTTCCAGAATAAATCATTTGTTGGCCACACAATAAGTTTAATATATTTTAAAACACTGAAATCTTATAAAGTATCTTTTTGCTTACAATGGAATGAAAGTTGAAATCAATAGCAGAAGAAAAATTGAAAAAATCACAAATATGTAAAAATTCAATATCATAGTCTTTAAAATTTTTTAATATATTTTCCAGTTTTATTGAGAAATAATAGACATACATCTCTATCTAGGTTTAAGTTGTGAGGCATTATAATTTTATTCACATATATTATAAAATGATTACCATTATAGGTTTAGATAACATCCATCATCTCATACAACTACAATAAAAAGAAAAAATTTAAAAATTTTTCTTCGTGATGAGAACTCTTAAGATCTATTCTTTACAGCTTTCCCATATTTCCTACATCAACATTAACTATACTCATATGTTGTACATTACATTCCTAGTATTTACTAGAAGTTTTTACCTTTAACCACTTACATCTGAAATTTCCCTAAATACTCCCCCCACATACACACACACACACCGGTAACTATAAATCTGATCTTTTTTTCTATGAGTTTGGAGGGGTTTTGTTGTTTTGTTTTCAATTCTACATATGGGATCATACAGTAAATAACACATTCATAAACAACTAATGGGTGAAAGAAGAGATCAGAAAGAAAATTATAAAATACCATCAGTAAAATAAAAACAAAAATACAGCATCCCAAAACTTATAAATTACAATAAAAGTAGTGCTAAGAGGGAAATTTATAACTATAAAAGCATACATTAGAAAAGAAGAAAGATGTCAGATTTAACACCCTAACTGTATACTGTGCAATACAAAAAGAAAAGCCACCTAAACCTAAATTTAGCATAAAGAAGAAAACAATAAAAATTAGCACAGAAATAAAATTGATTTGTATGTTCTTTTCTTTTTTTGTAGCATCTTCAACTGGTTTTGATATTGGCATAATACAGGCTTTGTAGAATAAATCTGAAAGCATTTTTTTCTTCAACTTTTTTGGAGTTTGAGAATAAGTATTAATTCTTTTTTAAATGATTAATAGCATTCACCTCTGAAGTAATCTGGTCCTGAACTTTTGTTGGAAGTTTTTTGGTTTATTTTTTTTATTAAATTTAATGAAGTGACATTAATTAATAAGATTATATAGGTTTCAAGTATACATTTTCATGACACATGATCTGCATATTGCATGGTGTGCTCAACACTCAAAATCAAACCATCTTCTGTCACAAATATTTGACCCCTTTACCATTTATGACTCCCCAACCCCTTCCCTCTGTTAACAGCCATGCTGTTGTGTGTCTATGAGTTTTTGTTTGTTTTTTTAATTTGTTCATTTATTGCTTTCAGTTTTATATCCCACATATAAATATAAATGAAATCATATGGTTCTTTTCTTTTCTTCCTTCCTCCTTCTCTCCCTCCCTCCCTTCCTTTTTTCCTTCCTTCCTTCCTTCCTTCCTTCTTTCCTTCCTTCCTTCCTTCCTTCCTTCCTTCCTTCCTTCCTTCCTTCCTTCCTTCCTTCCTTCCTTCTTTCCTTCCTCCCTCTCTCTCTCTTCTTTCTTTCTCTCCTCTCTCTCTCTCTTTTTTCTTTCTTTAATTATTTTTATTTTGAGAGGAGGGGAAATAGTGAGATAGACTCTCTCATGCACATAGACTAGAATCCACCTGGCAACCCCTTGGGCCAAAGCTTCAATCAACTGAGCTATTTTTAGGTCCTGAGGCTGATGCTGGTACCAACGGAGCCATCCTTAGCAACGTGGGGCTGACGCTGGAACCAATTCAGACACTGGCTGTGAGAGAAGAAAGAGAGAGGGGAGAGAAGCAGATGGTAACTTCCTCCTATGTGCCCTCACCAGGAATCAAACCTGGGACATCTATACACTGGGCTGATGCTCTATCCACTGAGCCAGCCAACCAGGGCCTTAACATTTTCTACCTGGCTTATTTTACTTAGCATGATATTCTCAAGATCCATTCATGCTATCATAAATGGCAGTATTTCATCTTTTCTTATGGCTGAGTAGTATTCCACTGTGTATCTGTACCACATCTTCTTTATTCAGTCATCTATCAAAACACACTTTGGTTGTTTCCATATATTGGCCACCATGAATAATGCTGCAATGAACATAGAGGTGCATATATTTTTTAAAGTTTTCAAATTTTTCAGGTTGATACTCAGAAAAGGAGTTGCTGGGTCATATAACTCTAGTCTTAAATTTTTGAGAAACTGCCATAATATTTTTCATAGTGGCTATACCAGTTTATATTCCCACAAGCACAGAATGGGGGTTTCTTATTCCTCCACAACCTCTCCAACACTTATTCCTTGTCTTGTTAATAAGAGCCATTATAACAAGTATGAGGTGGTATCTCTTTGCAATTTTGATTTGCATTTCTCAAATAGCTAATGAAGCTGAGAATTTTTTTATATACATGTTTGCTATTTGTATGCCTTCTTGGGAGAACTGTCTATTCAGGTCCTTTGCCCATTTCTTAATTGGACCGTTTGTTTGGTTAGTGTTGAGTTGTATGAGTTATTTATATATTTTGGATATTGAACCCTTGTTGGTGTTGTTGTTTGCAAATGCCTTATCCATTTTGCTGGCTGATTTTTTGTTTGGTTGGATGTTTCTTTTGTTGTTTAGAAGTTTTTTAGTTTGATATAATCCCATTAATTTATTTTTTGCTTTTACTTCCCTTGCCTTTGGGGTCAAATTCATTAAATCTCATCTAAGACCAAGGTCCATATGTTTAGTATCTATGTTTTCTTCTACGTAATTTAATTTTTCAGATCTTATATTTAAGTGTTTGATTCATTTTGAATTAATTTTTATACATGAGGACATACTGTAGCCTAGTTACATTCTTTTGCATGTGGCTTTCTAATTTTCCCAGTAGCATTTGTTGAAAAGACTTTATTTTCTACATTATATGTTTTGGGCTCATTGTTAAAAATTAATTGCCTAGGCTCTGGCTGGTTGGCTCAACAGAAGAGCATTGGCCAAGCATGTGGAAGTCCCATTTTTGATTCCTGGCCAGGGCACACAGGAAAAGTGCCCATCTGCTTCTCTACTTTCCCCCCTCTCTCTTTCTCTCTCTTTCTTCCCCTCCCACAGCCAAGGCTCCAGTGGAACAAAGTTGGCCTGGGTGCAGAGGATGGTTCTGTGGCCTCTGTCTCAGGTGCTAGAATGGCTCCAGTTGCAACGGAGATGGGCAGAGCATTGCCCCTAGTGGTTGGATCCCAGTTGGGTACATGCGGAAGTCTGTCTCTCTGCCTCCCCACTTCTCACTTCAGAAATATACAAAAAAAATTATTTGCCCATCTATATGTAGGTTTATTTCTGGGCTCTCAATTCTATTCCATTGGTCTATGTTTCTGCTTTCTTGCAAATACCATGCTATCTTGATTATCATGGCTCTGTAGTATAATTTGAAGTCAGAGAGTGATACTTCTGGCATCATTATTTTTTCTTGGGTTTGCTTTCATTATTCAGGTTTAATTGTGGTTTTATATAAATCTGATTTTCTGGTCTTATTTATTTAAAAGGTGACGTTGGATTTAAAATATCTTTAAAAAAATAATTTAGAAAAGGCCTGACCTGTGGTGGCGCAGTGGATAAAGCATAAATCTAGAACACTGAGGTCACTGGTTCAAAACCTGGGCTTGCCTGGTCAAGGGAGTTGATGCTTCCTGTCTCTCTCTCTCTCTCTCTCTCTTTCTATCTTTCTTTCTCTCTCTCCCCTCCCTAAAATGAATGAAAGTTTTTAAAAAACCTTTAAAAATTATTTAAAAAGTGACATTGAGATTTTGATGGGGTGTGCATTAACTCTGTATATTGCTTTAGATAATAGGAAAATTTTAACTATGTTTATTCACCCAATGCATGAATACAGTGTAGCTTTCTATTTCATTGTCTTTTTCTATTTCTTTTAATAATGCTTGTAGATTTTTGTATTATTGGGATTTTTTTCACTACTGCTTTATTTCATCACTAGTAATCAGTTTGTCCAGATTTTATTTCTTCTTGGTTCAATCTTGGAAGGTTGCATGTTTCTAGAAATATATGCATTTCTTATAGGTTATTTAATTTGTTGGCGTGTAATTGATCAGAGGATTTGTTAATAACTTTGCATTTCTGTGGTGTTGACTATAATCTCTCCTCTCTAATTTTTTATTTTTTGGAGGTTCTCTTCTGTTTTTTATGAGTCTGACTAATGGTGCAAAAATTCTTAACAAGCTGAATTCAACAATACACTAAAATAATTATACACCATGATAAAGTGGCCTTTATCCCAGGGATGCAAGGATGGTTCAATATCCACAAGTCAACATGATTTACCACATGGGCAAAACAAAATATAAAAATCATATGATCATCTTGGAAGATGCAGAGAAAGCATTTGATAAAATTTAACATTCATGTATGATATAAAATCTCAACAAAATGGCTATAGAAAATCTCAACAAAAGGCTACATATGACAAATGCACAGATAACAGCATACTCAGTGATGAAAAACTAAAAGCTTTTCCTCTAAGATAAGGTACAAGAAAAAAATGCCTAACTTCACCACTATTATTCAACATCATGATGGAAGTCCTAGCCATGGCAATCAAAAGAAAAAGAAATAAAAGACATATAAATTGTAAAGAAGAAAGTAACATTGTCATTATTTGCAGATGACATAATACAATATATAAAAAATTCTAAACACCCCACCAAAAACTATTAGAACTAATAAATGAATTCAGGAAAGTTGCAGGACATAAAATTAATATACAGAAATACATTGTGCTTCTATAAATGATCAGAAGAATAAATTAAAACAATCTATTTTACAATATCATAAAAATAGAAAATACCTAAGTAAATTTAATCAAGGAAGTGAAAGACCTGTACTCTGAAACTCTATAAGACATTGAAGAAAGAAATTGAAATGGGCACAAATAAATGGAAACATACATTGTGCTCATGTATTGAAAGGATTAATATCATTAAAATGTTCACTGCCAAAGAAATCTAAAGTTTCAATGTAATACCCATTAAAACATAAATGGTACTCTTCTCAGAAGTAGAAAAAATAATTCTAAAGTTTATATGGAATCAAAAATGATCCTAAAAAGCCAAAACAATCTGGAAGAAAAAAACAAACAAGCAAAGTTGGAGGTACCATGTCTTGTGAATTGAAATTATACTACAAAGTTGTAATAATCAAAACAGTATAGTACTGGCACAAGAATGGACAAAAAGATTGATGGAACAGAAAAGGGAGCCTGGAAATAAATTCTTGCTTATGTGGTTAATCAAAGATGGCACAAATATATAATAGAAAATTACAGTCTTTTTAATAACTGGTGTTGGGATAATTGAACAACCCCCATGCTGGACCACTCTCTTACAACATTTACACAAATAAACTCAAAATGAATAAACTGATGTTTGCATAGGGCAGAGGGACTGGAGATGGGTGAAAAGATAGAGGGAAATAAGAGGTACAAACCTTCAGTCAGACAATAAGTAAGCCTTGAAGATTTAGTATACAGCTTAAGGAATATATACAATACTATTGTAACAATTTTTCACAGTAACAGTTACTAGATGTAGTGTGGTAATCTTGTCATAAAGTATATAAGTGTTGACTCGCTATGTTGTACACCTAAAACTACGATACTGCATTTCTCCATATATAAGATGCACTGGTTTTCAATAAATTTGGAGTCTAAAAACTAGATGCATCTTATACAGTGGCTGTGGCATTTCAAATGCCATAGATGGAACTGAGGATGAGACAATATATGAAGACAATGGTTCATCATCAGATACAGATGAGGACAACTAATGAATGGGAGTTTTGACAGTGATGAGGAGTTGTATGAATCTTATAATGAATAAAACTTGAGTTCAATACTTTATGATTTTTTTTTCAAATTTTGGGCCCCCAAATTAAGATGTGTCTTATACGCAGGAGTGTCTTCTACATGCAAAAATATGGTAATATTGTATGCAAACTATACTTCAATAAAAATTAAGAAAATAAATGAAATAGTGAATTACAAAATAATAGAGAAAATCAGTGAAACCAAAACTGGCAACTTGAAAATATTAATAAAACTGACAAACTTTCAGCTGATTCATCAGGGGAGAATAAAAAAAGAAAGCTTAAATTACTAGAAGTATAAATGAAAAAGGAGAGATTATACCAATTTTACAGAAATGAAAAAACTCATAAAAAATACTATAGTGAATTTTATGACAACAAATTTGATAACCTAAATAGAATGAACAAATTGGTGGAAGCATATAATTTACCAAAACTGACAAATTGAGAGATAGGACAGCAAGATGGCAATGGAGTAGGTGGACATATCAACTTCCAACTCCTGGAACCAAAGTGGATTATAACTTAATTTTAAGAACCATCATCTGGATAAAACAACTTTGAATTGAACTAAGTGGACTCTTCAACCAAGGAACACTGAAGAAGCCATATTGAGACTGGTAGGAAAAGCGAAAACTTGGAAAAGGCTGCCCAGCTCCCTGGAGCGAATGGCAGACTCGCGTGGCAGAAAGAGAGTTTAGTGGAGAGGGAGGGATCCGGGTCCCAGGAACAAAGTCCCAGCCTGCAGCCTCAGAGCCTAGAAGAGGTGTTTGGAAAGTATTGAGCTGTGAAACAAGTGAGGATACTGTTTGTGAGAAAGAGACAGTTTTCTCAGACCCAGGATTCTTCTTAAAGGGACAGTGCAGAAAACCTCTCTCACAACCACTAAACCGGGGTTCCGGGGAATGGGGACAGAGGAGAGGACCGGAGCAGCGGAAAGAGAGTGTGAACTGGAAGGCACAGGGAGAAACACTCTGAGGGACAGCCACCCTAACCCCTGGGCTGAGTC
This sequence comes from Rhynchonycteris naso, assembly GCA_037038555.1. Classification (NCBI taxonomy): domain Eukaryota; kingdom Metazoa; phylum Chordata; class Mammalia; order Chiroptera; family Emballonuridae; genus Rhynchonycteris; species Rhynchonycteris naso. The sequence goes on along the minus strand of CM072999.1, from coordinate 193,899,439 downwards.
ACTTCCCAAATCGAAAACGAATATTTTCCCTGGAACTAGCAATACAAGCAAAGGGAGACAGGACAACAGCCAAACAAGCTCTCCCGTGGCACTTAGAGCAGAGCTGCTTAGACAGAGGGAGCTTCCAGGACTATAGTATGGAGTGTTAGAGGCTCAGCTGCAGTGCCCCTACCCACACAGCTGAGGGCTTGCTGGAGGGATGGTGGCAGCAATATGCGGAAACGTAGTTCAGTGGGCCAAGGCGGGGGCCCAGCCGGCCGGCGTGAGCTCAGTCTAACCCAGCAGAGGCAAAGGGGACATGTGAACGTGGTCCAGCAGCTGTAGGCCCGCCTGCAGCCCCACCTGCGGGTGAAAGGCGGAAGGCCAGGAATGGGCAGACATCTGCTGCTGAGCAGGGGCCCGTGGGCATGCCACATAACCTGGCCTCTGAGTTTTTGACTCTGCGTGAGATGGCCCTGACAGCAGGGGCGGGGTTTAAGCCTGGGACAGGCTGAGGCTCACAGCTGAATACACGCCAGAGCCCTGCCCAGCCCAAGAAACCACAGTTTTAGATCATACTCAAGGGGGCTCTGACCATGAGGGTTGGGCGGAAGACCGGGAACAGGTGGATTCCACAGCTGAGCAAAGGTGCTCACCCCTACCCTTGGTGCTGAGGCTTGTGGCTTGAGTGTGGTGCACAACCCCACCTGTGGGGGCATGCAGAGGCCCAGACAGACTGAGGATTGTAGAGGCAGCACAAGAACACAGCCCCTCCTGTGGAGGAGAGGTGGAAATCACAGCAACAGCCACAGTAGGTTGGCACTGGCAATGCCCATACCCAACCGCCCTAGACAGTGGCAGAGGGGTTGGTGGGCCTGCAGACAGACCACAACTAGGCAACACAGAGGCAACACCCATTGGACTCCAGTGGCCACACCCTTCTTATACACAGACAAAATGGGCAGGCAGAGAAATGCAACCCAAATGAATCAAGAGAAATCCCCAGAGAAGGTCCTGAATGAACCGGATATGACCAAATTACCAATGGCAGAATTTAAAATAATGAAAGTTAGGATGTTCAAAGAGCTTAGAGCAACAATGGATAGTCATTACGAACACCTAAATAAAGAGATAACAAGTATAAAAAAGGGAATTGAAATAATGTAAAAGAATCAGACAGAAATGACAAATACAGTTTCAGAACTGAAGACCACAATGGAAGGAATTAAAAGCAGGATGGATGAAGCTGGGGATCGAATTGGTGAGTTAGAGAACAAAATAAACAAAGACACAGAAGCAGAGCAGAAAAAAGAAAAGAGACTCAAAAAATGGGAGGAAACTCTAAGGGAGCTCTGTGACAACATGAAGAGAAATAACATCGGCATCATAGGGGTTCCTGAAGATGAAAAGAAAGAACAAGGGATAGAAACTTTGTTCAATCAAATCATAGCTGAAAACTTCCCTAAATTAAGGCTGGGAAATGTTTCACACATTCAAGAAGCACAGAGAACTCTATTAAAGAGAAACACAAAGAAATCTACACCAAGACACATCATAGTTAAAATACCAAAGCTAAGGGATTAAGAGAAAATTTTAAAAGCTGCTAGACAAAAAAAGGCTATCACCTACAAAGGAGCCCCTATAAGGATGACATTGGACTTCTCAACAGAAACACTTGAGGCCAGAAGGGAATGGCAAGATATATTCAAAGTAATGCAGAACAAGAACCTACAACCAAGACTACTCTATCCAGCAAGGCTAACATTTAAAATAGAAGGAGAAATAAAGAGCTTCTCAGACAAAAAAAACCCTCACGGAATTCATTAAAACCAAACCAATTCTGCAAGAGAGACTAAGGGGCCTGTTGTGAACAGTTCAAAGAAGGAAAAGAACAGAGCAAAAGAAGAATACAGCTTTAAAGAATAAAATGGCAATAAACAACTACATATCAATAAAATCCTTAAATGTAAATGGATTAAATGATCCAATCAAAAGACATAGGGTAGCAGCATGGATAAAGAAACAGGACCCATACATATGCTGTCTACAAGAGACACACCTTAAAACAAAAGATGCACATTGACTGAAGGTAAAAGGATGGGAAAATATATTTTATGCAAATGGAAATGAAAGAAAAGCCGGGGTAGAAATACTTATATTGGACAAAATGAACTTTAAAACAAAGGTTGTGGTAAGAGATAAAGAAGGTCACTACATAATGATAAAGGGAACAATTCAACAGGAAGATATAACCATTATAAATATTTACGCACCAAACAAAGGTGTTCCGACATACATAAAGCAGACTTTGATGGATATAAAGGGCGAGATTAACAGCAATACTATAATAGTAGGAGATTTCAATACCACACTAACATCACTGGATAGATCCTCAAGAAAGAAAATTAATAAAGAAACAGCAGACTTAAAGGAGACACTAGATCAACTTGATTTAATAGATATCTTCAGAACTTTTCACCCTACAGCAGAAGAATATACATTCTTTTCAAGTGCTCATGGTACATTCTCTAGGACTGATCACATGTTAGGACACAAAAGTGGTCTCAACAAATTTAAAAGATTGAAATCATATCAAGCATTTTCTCTGATCACAATGGCATGAAACTAGAAATTAACCACAAAAGAAAAACTGAAAAATACTCAAAATACTCAAACACTTGGAAACTAAATAGCATGTTATTAAATGATGAATGGATTAACAATGAGATCAAAGAAGAAATAAAAATGTTTCTAGAAACCAATGATAATGAGCATACATCAACTCAAAATTTATGGGACACAGCAAAAGCAGTACTGAGAGGGAAGTTTAGAGCACTACAGGCATACCATGAGAAGCTAGAAAAAGCTCAAATAAGCAATCTGACCCTGCATCTAAAAGAACTAGAAAAACAACAGTAAATAAAGTCCAGGACCAGTAGAAGGAAGGAAATAATAAAGATCAGAGTGGAAATAAATGACATAGAGGCTAAGGAAACAATACAGAGGATCAATGAAACCAGGAGCTTGTTCTTTGAAAAGGTAAACAAGATTGATGAACCTTTAACTAGACTCACCAAGAAAAAAAGAGAGAGGACTCAAATAAATAAAATTAGAAATGAGAGTGGAGAAATAACAACTGACACATCAGAAATACAAAGTATTGTAAGAAAATACTATGAAGAACTTTATGCCAAAAAATTAGACAACCTAGGTGAAATGGACAAATTTCTTGAATGATATAATCTTCCAAAAATCAATCTGGAAGAATCAGAACACCTAGACAGACCAATTACAACAAATGAGATTGAAACAGTTATCAAAAAAAATCCCAAAAAAGAAAAGTCCTGGGCCTGATGGCTTCACAAGTGAGTTCTACCAAAAATTCAAAGAACTAACTCCTATCCTTCTCAAGCTGTTTCAAAAAATTCAAGAGGAAGGAATACTTCCAAAATCCTTTTATGAGGCAAGCATAATTCTGATCTCGAAACCGGGCAAAGACAACACAAAGAAAGAAAATTATAGGCCAATATCCCTGATGAATTTAAATGCTAAAATTCTCAACAAAATATTAGCCAACCGGATCTAGCAATATATGAAAAAAATTATACAGCATGATCAAGTGGGATTTATTCTGGGGAGGCAAGGCTGGTTCAATATTTGCAAATCAATCAATGTGATACATCACATAAACAAAAGGAAAAACAAAAATCACATGATAATAATTTCAATAGATGAAGAAAAAGCATTTCATAATATTCAGCACCCATTCATGATCAAATCGCTTAGTAAAGTGAGAATACAGGGAACATTCTTTAACATGATAAACGCCATCTATGACAAACCCACAGGAAACATCATACTAAATGGGCAAAAATTAAAAGCAATCCCCTTAAGATCGGAAACTAGGCAGGGGTGCACCCTTTCACCACCTTATTCAACATAATTCTGGAAGTCCTAGCTACAGCAATCAGACAAGAAGAAGAAATAAAAGGCACCCAAACTGAAAATTTAAGAAGTAAAACTGTGATTATTTCCAGATGATATGATATTGTATATAAAAAACCCTAAAGTCTAAGTCAAAAAACTACTGGATCTGATAAATGAATTCAGGAGGTGGCAGGATATAAAATTAATACTCAGAAATCAGAGGCATTTCTATACACCAACAATGAAATATCAGCAAAAGAAATTAAGGAAACAATCCCCTTCACTATTGCAGCCAAAAAAATAAAGTACCTAGGAGTAAATTTAACCAAGGAGGTTAAGGACTTGTACTCGAAAAATTATAAAACATTGATAAAAGAAATCAAGGAAGATACAAACATGTGGAAGCATATACCATGCTCATGGTTAGGAAGAATAAACATCATTAAAATGTCTGAATTACCCAAAGCGATCTATAAATTCAATGCAATACTAATTAAAATACCAATGACATACTTCAAAGATATAGTACACATATTCCAAAAATTTATATGAAACCAAAAGAGAACACAAATAGCCTCAGCAATATTAAAAAGAAAAAATAAAGCAGGAGGTATCACTCTTCTGGATATCAAGGTATACTACAAGGCCATTATACTCAAAGCAGTCTGGTACTGGCATAAGAACAGGCACATAGATCAATGGAACAGAACAGAGAACCCAAAAATAAACCTACAACTTTATGGACAATTGATATTTGACAAAGGAGGAAAGAACATACAATGGAGTAAAGACAGCCTCTTTAACAAATGGTGTTGGGAAAATTGGACATCTACCTGCAAAAAAATGAAACTAGACCATCAACTTACAACATTCACAAAAACAAACTCAAAATGGATAAAAGACTTAAATGTAAGCCGTGAAACCATAAGCATCTTAGAAGAAAACATAGTCAGTAAGCTCTCCGACATCTGTCGCAATAATATATTTGCCAATTTATCTCCACGAACAAATGAAATAAAAGGCAAGATAAACAAATGGGACTATATCAAACTAAAAAGTTTCTGCATAGCTAAAGGCAATGAGAACAGAATAAAAAGACAAACCACACAATGGGAGAACATATTCAACAATATGTCCGATAAGGGGTTAATAACCAAAATTTATAAAGAACTTATAAAACTCAACACCAGGACAATAAACAATCTAATCAAAAAATGAGCAAAAGAAATGAATAGACATTTCTCCAAAGAGGAGTTACACATGGCCAATACGCATATGAAAACATGCTCAACATCACTAATCATTAGAGAAATGCAAATTCAAACCACAATGAGATGTCACCTCACACCAGTCAGAATGGCGCTCATCAGCAAAACAACACAGAATAAGTGCTGGCAAGGATGTGGAGAAAAGGGAACCCTTCTGCACTGCTTGGTGGGAATGCAGACTGGTGTAGCCACTGTGGAAAACAGTATGGAGATTCCTCAAAAAATTAAAAATCGAACTGCCTTTTGACCCAGCTCTCCCACTTTCAGGAATGTACCCTAAGAACACCATAGCACTGTTCGATAAGAAGAAATACTCCCCCATGTTCGTGGCAGCATTGTTCACAATAGTGAAGATCTGGAAACAGCCCAAGTGTCCGTCAGAAGACGAGTGGATTAAAAAGCTTTGGTACATATATACTATGGAATACTACTCAGCCATAAGAAATGATGGCATCGGATCATTTACAACAAAATGGATGGACCTTGATAGCATTATATGGAGTGAAATAAGTAAAACAGAAAAAAACTGAGAACTGCATGATTTCATACATAGGTGGGACATAAAAACCAGACTATGAGACATGGACAAGAGTGTGGTGGTTACGGGGTGTGGGGAGGGAGGAGAGGGAAGAAGAGGGGGGACGGAAGGAGCACAAAGAAAACCAAATAGAAGGTGACAGAGGACAATTTGACTTTGGGTGATGGGTATGCTACATAATTGAATGATAAGATAACCTGGAGATGTTTTCTTTGAACATATGTACCCTGATTTATTAATGTCACCCCATTAAAATTAATAAATAAAAATAATAAAACTTACTCATTAAGAAGTAGAAAATCTGTATAAACCAATTACCAATAAAGAAATTTAATCAGTAATAAAAATATTCCAACTAATGAAAACCCAGGACCAGGTGGTTTTCCCGGTGATTTTTACCAAACATTTAAAAAAAATTAATGACAATTCTTCTGAAACTCTTCCAAAAAATTAAAAAGTAGAAAACATTCCCAAAGTCATTTCACAAGGCAAGCATTACCCTAATACCTAAGTCAAATAAGAATTTTGTACAAGAAACAAGAAAAGAAAACTACAGACCAATATATCTGATGAAAAGCGGGTTTACAGTAGTTCATATGAAAAATAATACAATTGTTAATAAATAATAATACAAGAATAAAAATCTGTGTTTTGTGTACTCACAACTGTAAACCTATTTTTGTCCCACCCTCTAGATGCAAAAATTAGAAAAGAGAACAACAAAAAAATACTGGCATACCAAAATCAAGAACATATTAAAAGAATTATGTAAAAAAAAAAATGGCAGGGGGATCATGTACTATGGCAACGTAGGATTCATCCCTGAAATGCAAAGATGGCTCAGTATATTCAAATCAATAAATGATACACCACTTTAATAGAATAAATGATAAAAATGATAAAAATCACTTGACCATTTCAATGAATTCAGTAAAAGCTTTTGGCAAGATTCAACATGTTTCATGGTAAAAATACTCAACAAACTAGAAATAGAAGAAAATTCTCTTGACATTATAAAATCTATACATGACAACCCACAGCTAACATCATAATGGTGAAAGACTGAAAGCTTGTCCTCTAAGATCAGTAATAAGACAAGGATGTCCTCTCTAGCCACTTTTATTCAGCATATTACTGGAAGTCCTACCTGAAGCAATTAGGCAAGGAAAAATAAATAAAAGGCATCTAAATTGGAAAGGAAGAAGAAAAATTAGTGCTGTAGATAGAGCAGTGGTTGTCAACCTTATTTTTCCTTCATGGCACATATAAACTAATTACTAAGGAAAGAGGAGCACTGACCTCTTCTTCCTTGGTAACTAGCTTATTTGTGCCATGAGATGAAAATGGTTGTCATTAGTCAGGCACACTAATCTCTTCTAAGTAATTAGCTTATGTGTGCCATGAGAAAAAAAAAGGTTGAAAATCACTGACATAGAGCCATGATCTTATATATAGAAAATCTTAGAAATTCCACAAAAGACTGTTAGGTAAAAATAATTCAGTAAAAGTTGCAGGAAGCAAAATTAACACACAAAAAACAGTTGTATTTCTATACACTGAAAATGAGCAATGCAAGAAAGAAAATAGAAATTTTCATTTACAATAGAATTGAAAAGAATAAAAAATTTAGGAATAAACTTAACCAAGGATATAAGAGAGCTGCACACTGAAAACTATAAAATATTACTCAATAAAATTAAAGACAAAAATATATAATACTTTGTTCAAGGTTTTGATAAATTAATATTATTAAAATAACAGAGTAATGGAGTGTGAGAGATACTCCTGATCTCTTTCTTCCCTTGAAATTCTGACAAACTGAACAATTACCATGCAGCGAAGGAACCCCAGCTGGGCTTGCTGTTGTGCCTGAGGGATCCATTCAGGAATGGACTAAAGGTGGGATGGGTGAAAAGGGGGGAGGTGTGGAAGATAAAACAAATGTGGTGGGCTTTGAAGAGGAGAAGAGACAAACCTGGAGTGACTGGGTTTTTTTTCTCTGCTGGACTGTGGGGAGGAGGGAAGCCTGAGCCCTCTGGATTTTCTTTGAGCGGTACAGAGAGGGAAACTTGGAGTGACTGGGTCTTTTGCCAAGAGGAACAGTGAGACAGAGAGGCAGAGGGGGAGATAAACCAAAGTAGCCAGAGCACGGGGTCACTGCCAGTGTTCCCACATCTGCCTGCAGTCCATGCTAGGTAGAGACAGAGAAAACTAAAATGTGGCCCCGGCCTCCCTGACCTGCCTCCCTCACCTTGGGGTATGGAAAGCAGCAGAGACAAACCACACATCTGGCTCTCCAGAGTCTCTCTCTCTTATGAAGAATAGAGGTGCTCCAAATCCAGTCACCAGGTTTGTTGAGACATGGAAAAGAGAGCTCAGAAGCCTGAGACCATCCTTGTTAGAGCCGTAAGCCATAAAGCCGAAGCGGAAAGCTGAAGCTTACGGTAAGGTCCTCACAACAGGCCCCACCCACCGATACGACTGTGGCCCCGCCTACATCATTGCGACAGCAACATTTCAGTGGACAGCCCAGGAACTTCACAGAGCTAAAAGTTGTATGTAATACAGGGACACCTACTGGAAAAAACCTCTCAAAACAAAAATTTGTGTTATTTTCTTTGTCCCCTCTTTCCTTTTTTCTTTTTTTCCTTCTTTTATTTTCTCTTTTTCATTTTTGAATTTTAGTTTTTCACTTTTTAATTTTTATTCTTATATTTTTGTGGGCATTTTGAGTTTGATTTTTTTTTTTTTTGCTTGTCATATTTATTTTTATTTTTATAGTATTTCTTGAATTTTTCAATTTTTTTAGTTGTTTTTTGTTTGGGTTCTTAACAATATCACTCTCAAATGTCATTGAGGTAGAAGAAATTAAATACCATGTCTAAAGAAGACAGAGATATATTTCAGAAATAAAATAAAAAATCTCCAGAAAATAATCTCAATCACATGCAAGCCATGGAGTTAAATGAGAATTCAAAACTGAAGTAATGAAAATAGTTAATGAGATGCAAGAAGACAACAATAGGCAACTTAATAAGCTCAGAAAACAAATTAATGAACAAAACAAATAGTTCATCAAGGAAATTAAAAGTTTAAAATAAAGATGAACTCAATATGTGAATTGAAGACTGAGGCAATAAATTTAGCTAATAGAACAAGCCAGATAGAGGAAAGATTCAGTGACATTGAAGACAGGCAACTAGAAATGCTACAGAGAGAAGAGGAGAGACTCATGAATTAAAAAAAAAAAAAGACCAACCTATATAAGAATTGTCTGATTCCATAAGAAAATGCAATATAAGAATAATGGATATATCAGAAAAAAAAAGAGGGAGAAGGGAATGGAGAGCCTATTCAAACAAAAAATTGATGAGAATTTTCCAAACCTATGAGAAAAGAGCCTCAAATCCAAGAAGCAAACAGAATGCTGAATTATTGCAACCTAAATAGACCTACTCCAAGGTACATCATAATAAAATTGTCAAAAATCAATGACAAAGAAAGAATCCTCAAGGCAGCTAGGGAAAAGAAGTCCATAACATATAAAGGAAAGACCATTAGGTTATCATCAGACTTCTCAGCAGAAACTCTACAAGCCAGAAGAGAGTGGACCCAAACATTCAAAGCACTGAAAAAGAGGAATTACCAGCCAAGAATACTATATCCATCAAAGTTGTCATTCAATATGAAGGAGAAATAAAAACATTTACAAACATACAGATGCTGAGGGAATTTATCACCAGAAAATCTCACTGCAGGAAATATTCAAGGGGGTTATTCAATCAGACACAAAGAAAAAAATTAAAAATACTAGTAAAAGCTCTAACAAGATCACAATAAAAACAAAGATAATCGTTGACAACAATAACATAAAAGGAGAGAGGATAAAGATATGCAGTAGCAAAGGAGGATGGAGTGCAGAAGCACTCATACGACAAAGGACTCTTGTACATATGAACACTTTTTTCTAAACCTAATGGTAACCACCCACAATAAAGCCGCTACTAAAATGTACAGCATAAAAAAGAAGAAATACAGGTATTAATGGACTTATGACCTATGCAACTTATGACCATTCAATTTACAACCACAATCGCTAGCCACGACTGCTCCGCGTCTGGAACAGTTTTTGTATGCACCTTATTTTTGTATGTTTTGCAAATATTAAACCAGTTGTACTGGTAATGCAGTGTTTTACTTAAACCTGATGAATGTAAAAATAAGATACAAAATGGTGTAGAGATGATACAAATGGCATAAAATGAACAAAGAAAATTATGATATATAACAATCATGAGAGAAAATTATGATAAAATATGACTTAAAGATTTTTATAACATCATTTCACAGTACTGTACATATAGCCTACTCAACTTATGACCAAATTGTGTTACAACTGGTCTGTCAGAACCAATCGTGGTCATAAGTCGAGCACTAGCTGCAGGGGAAAGAAGTGTGGAATATCACCAAACAAAAACAACTGACAAAAACAGAAAAGATAAGAACAAAACAAGAAAAAGAGCTACCAGAAAACAAAACATAAAATGGCTATAGGAAATCCTCAAGTGTCAATAATTGCCCCAAATGTAAATGGACTGAACTTACCAATAAAGAGGTGCAGAGTAGCAGATAGTATCAAAAAGCGAAACCAAATTATATGCTGCCTTCAAGAGATACATATAAGCTGCATGACAAAAGTAGATTCAAAGTCAAAGGTTGGAAAACAATTCTCCAAGGAAATAATATCCAAAGAAAAGTAGGTGCGGCAATACTTATCTTTGATAATGCTGACTTCAAGACAACAAGGTAACCCAAGACAAAGATAACATTTTATAATGATAAAGGGGACATTGTATCAAAAAGACATAACACTTCTTAATCTATATGCACCAAACCAGGGAGCACCAAAATATATAAGACATCTATTAATTAATCTAAAAACGGAGATAAAAACATAATTTTACTTGGAGATTTCACCACACCGTTGATGGCTTTAGATAGATCATTCAAACAGCAAATCAATAAAGAAATACTGGCCTTAAACAACACTCTGGAACAAATGGACATCATAGACTTTTATAGAACATTTTGTTCCAAAAGGTCAGATTACACATTCTTCTCCAGTGTGCATGAAACACTGTCAAAGATAGACCACATGTTGCACCACAAAACTAACATCAACAAATTTAGAAAGATTGAAATTATACCAAGCATATTTTCTGATCATAAGGCTTTGAAAATAGGATTCAACTGGAAGAAGAAAGAAACCAACAAAAATGTGGAAATTAAACAACATATTTCTAAAATAAAATGACTGAGTTAAAGAAGAAATAAAAGCAGAAATAAAAAGATACATACAAATAAATGAGAATGACAATACGGTTACATCAAAATTTCTGGGATTCAGCAAAAGCAGCAGTAAAAGGGACATTTTATATCATCACAGGCTTATATCAAGAAACAAGGAAGATCCCAAGTAAACAACCTTACATCACATCTAAAAAGAACTAGAAAAGGAATAAAAAAGGCAAGCCAAAGTCAGCAGAAGAAAGAATATAGTAAAAATTAGAGCAGAATTAAATGAAATAGAAAACAAAATATATAGAAAAAATTAATATAACAAAGAGCTGGTTCTTTGAAAAGATCAATAAAATCAACAAAACACTGGCTAGACTCACTATGGGAAAAAGAGGAAAGACTCATATAAACAAAATACAAAATAAAAGTGGAAAAATTACCACAGACATCATAGATATACAAAATATCATAGTAGAATATTATAAAAGATTATATGCCATCTAATTCAATAACCTAGTGGAAATGGATAAATCCCTAGAACTATACAATCTTCCTAGACTGAATCATGAAGAAGTGGAAAACCTAAATAGACCTATAACCAGGGAGGAAATAGAAACAACTATCAAAAACCTCTCCAGAAACAATAGTCCAGGATCAGGTGGCTATACTAGTGAACTCTAACAGACATTAAAAGAAGACTTGATACCTAGCCTTCTCAAAATCTTCCAAAAAATAGAAGAAGAAAAAGCAACACTCCCCAACACATTTTATGAGGCCAACATAATCCTTATACCAAAACTTGACAAGGACAACACAAAATAAGAAAACTTTATACCGATACCTCTAATGAATACAGGTGCAAAAATCCTAAACAAAACACTAGCAATATCAAATACAACAACACATTAAAAAACACATAATGATCAAGTGGGAGTCATTCCAGGAGTACAAGGATGGTTCAACAAACAGAAATCAATCAACATAATACACCACATCAATAAAGCAAAGAACAAAAATCATACGATCCTATCAATAGATGCAGAAAAGGCATTTGATAAGATACAACTTCCCTTTATGTTTACAACACTCAATAAAATTAGAATACAAGAAAAGTACCTCAACATAATAAAGGTCATATATAACAAGCCATCAGCTAATATCATACTAAATGATGAAAAACTGAAGGCTTTCCCTCTAAAATCAGGAACAAGACAAGGCTACACACTCTCTCCACTCTTATTCAACATAGTTCGGGAAGTTTTAGCAAAAGCAATCAGGAAAAAGAAAGAAATAAAAGGCACTTGTATTGGAAAATAAGTAGTAAAGGTATTACTTTTTGAGGATGACATGGTCCTGTATATAGGAAACCCCAATGACTTCAGCAAAAGGCTACTGAAAACAATAAACCAATACAGTATAGCTACAGGATACAAAATCAACAAACAGAAGTACATTGCTTTCCTATACACCATTGATGAAATATTGGAAAATGAACTAAAAAAACCAAAAAGAACAGTTCCTTTTACAATTGCAACAACAACAAAAAATACCTAGCAATAAACTCAATAAAGGATGTGAAGAAATTGTATACTAAAAAATACAAAACATTATTAAAAGAATTTGAAAAAGACACAATGAATTGGAAAAATACTCCATGTTCATGGGTTGGAAGAATCAACACAGTTAAAGTGGCCATGTTACCCAAAGCAATATACAAATTTAATGCAATTCCCATCAAAACCCCAATGTTAATTTTAAAGAAATAGACCAAAAAATGACCAGGTTTGTATGAAACCATAAAACACTCTGAATGTCCAAAGCATTCCTGAAGAAAAAGAATGAAGTCAGAAGCATCACACTACCTGACTTCAAATTATAATATAAAGCCACAATAATCAAAACAGCATGGCATTGGCAGAAAAAACAGACATAAATAAATAAAACTTCATATACATGAAAAAATTATCTTTCACAAAGGAGCCAAAATACACAATGGAGAAAAGGAAGCCTCTTCAATAAATAGTGCTGCAAAAATTGGAAAACCACGTGCAAAAGAATGAAACTTGATTACAGTTTGTCCCCCTGCACAAAAATTAATTCAAAATGGATCAGAGACCTAAATATAAGACTTGAAACTATAAATTACATAGAAGAAATAGGTACTAAGATCATGGACCTTGGCCATACAGAACAATTTATAAATTTTACCCAAAAGGCAAAGGAAGTAAAGGCAAAAATAAGTGAATGGGACTATATCAGACTAAAAAGCTTCTGCACAGCAAAAGAAACAGACAACAAAACAAATAGGCAGCCAACTAAATGGAAGATGATACTTGCAAACAACTACTCTGATAAGGGCTTAATATCCGAATTATATAAATAACTCATAAAGCTCAGCAACAAACAAGCAAATATTCCAATTAAAAAATGGGGAGAGAACCTGAACAGACACTTCTCCCAAGAGGACATACAAATGGCCAACAGATATATGAAAAGATGCTCATCTTTACAAGCTATTAGAGAAATGCAGATCAAAACTACAATGAGATGCTACCTCACACTTGTTAGATTGGCTATTATCAACAAGACAGACACTGGGGAACTTTTTTTATTTAATTTTCTGATGCATAAGGTTTAAAAACTTTTTCTATATATTTCTGCATCACTGATTCCAAATCTGAAATTCGTTTTTTGGTGTATGCTCTAGTTTTTATGCAATTTTAATTTCTTTCTGTTACAGTTAATGCTATGCATTGGTTTTTAAATGGGACTTAAAGGGCAACGACTCTTGGACTGAACATAACCACAAGGCAATTAATGTTTTACAAACATCACTTTACATAATTGTAGTTGTTTTAAAATGTAAAAAATTATTATCTGATAAAAACACCCTCTTATTTTGTTTTAAGAGTAGCTTCTTCAAGTAGGTGTAAATGTAAGAATAGTCCTGACACCTTCTGTTATATATGTGGCTGTGAAACACTTCAACGTCAAAGGTGCAATATTTCATCATCTGTGACACGTGCATATATTGCCTATTTTCAAGTTCCCCTTGGTGATCAAGACAAGAATTGAGCTCCTCATATTGTGTGTCCTAACTGTGAGAAAATGCTTCGCGACTGGACAAAAGGAAAACGCAAAGGAATGCCTTTTGGTATTCCCATGGTTTGGCGTGAACCTAAGGACCATAGCATATCCTAATATTCCTTCAACTTATCCCACACTCTGGACACTCCCGGTTCCAGTTTTCAATGGTTTTATTTCTTCTAAGGACAAAGAAAGTGAACATGGTGATCAAGTGTATTTTGATAAGATGCATGAGGAAATGGTTGTAGAACCTGAAGGGTCTTCTTCTGATGCCAAGAAGTCATTAACTCCTCAGCAGTTTAGCCAACCTGAATTGAATGACTTAGTAAGAGATTTGGGCCTATGAAAGAAAGCAGCTGAATTATTAGTCTCCAGGCTTCAAGAAAAGAATGTACTTCACTGGTCAGCTAAAGTATCCCATTTCAGGAAGCGTGAACAAATTTTTGTGGACTTTTTTTCTGAAGACAAATATTTTGTTTACTGTCATAATATCAGTAGTCTTCTCAGCCAGCTAGGTGTTACCACTTACAGTCCAACAGAATGGCAGCTATTTCTTGACAACTCTAAACAGAGTCTGAAATGTGTTCTCCTACACAACAGTAATGTTTATGCAGCAGTTCCAATTGGTTATTCAACTTATCTGCGAGAAGATTATAATGAAATAAAAATTGTCCTCAACTTTCTGAAGTATAGGAGCATAACTGGATCATTTGTGTGGATCTTAAAATGGTCAATTTCCTGCTAGGACAACAGAGAGGTTTCATGAAGTATCCTTGCTTTCTGTGTTTGTGGGACAGCCGAGCTTGGGAGAAACACTGGACATAGAAGGAGTGGCCAAAACGTGAAGCTCTGGAAGTAGGGATGCAAAATATTGTGAATGAACCTGTAGTTAATCGAGACAGGATCATTTTTCCTCCACTTCACATCAAACTTGGCATAATGAAGCAGTTTGTTCAGGCTTTGAATAGAAAAAGTGAATGCTTTCAGCATATTATTTCTGCTTTTCCTGCCTTGTCTTTCGAGAAGATCAAAGCAAGTGTATTCAATGGACCTCCAATTCGAACCCTCATACGTGATGAAGAATTTGCCAGGACAATGAATAAGGAGGAGAAAGCAGCATGGCAGTCTTTTGTGGCAGTTACAAAGAACTTCCTTGGCAACAAAAAAGCAGAAAACTATGAACTTCTGGTTCAAAGGATGCTGTTGGCTTTCCATGACATTGGATGTAACATAAGCATTAAAATTCACTTCCTGAACAGTCACCTTAATAAGTTTCCAGAAAATCTTGGAGCTGTTAGTGATGAGCAGGGAGAATGCTTTCATCAAGGTCTGAAGATGATGGAAGAGCGTTATCAGGGGCTATGGGACAGACATATGATGGCAGACTACTGCTGGAGCATCAAACGAGATTGTTCTCAACAAGTACACAAACGCAAGAGCTACAAATGCAAATTTTTTCCTGAATAGAATTTAAATAAGTTTTGCACAAATTTTATGACTAAAATAAGTGTTTTAATATGTTCTATTCTGAAATTGTAGACAAATTCTGATGCAATCATATCTTTTAATGTATTAGTGTATTTACTGCATTATGTAAATTATTATATTTTCACAAAGATGATGCCCAAGAAGACATTCTACTTCATTATGTTAAACTAAATGTTGAAAATTTTACAATAAGATGAAAACCTAAAATCTTGAATTGCAAAAAAAACTGTAGCTTACAGAGAAATACTAATGTCTGATTTGAGATTAGCACACTTGAATTAGGTAAGAACAAGTGTTTTTGTGGATGCAACAAAAATTTTGTTTCTCAGTATAATTACAGGTGTTGGAGAGGCTGTGAAGGAAAAGGAACCCTCATTCACTGCTGGTGGGAATACAAATTAGTACAACCATTATGGAAGAAAGTATGGTGGCTCCTCAAAAAATTAAGAATCAAACTACCATATAACCCAGAAATCCCTTTGTTAGGTATTTACCCCATAAGTAAAAAACATTGGTACATAAAGGCACATTCACCCCCATGTTCAATGCAGCATTATTCACAATGGCCAAGACATGGAAACAACCAAAGTGTCCCTCGATAGAGGGTTGGATAAAGAAGAAGTGGTACATATAAACAATAGAATACTACTCATCTATGAGAAACAATGACATAGTGACATTTATGACAACATGGACGAACCTTGAGAACATTACATTGAGTGAAATAAGTAAATTAGAAAAAGCTAAGAACTGTATTATTTCACACGTAGGTGGGATATAAAACTGAGACTTATGGACATAGATAAAAGTGAAGTGTTTACCAGGGGGAAGGAAACATGGGGGAGGGGGAAGTGGATTTGAATGAATGGGGAGGGAAGAAGGGTGGGGGGAAGAGTGCAAAGAAGGACAAATATGCTGTGACAGAAAATGATTTTACTTTGGGTGATGGGTATACAACATAATCAACAGTTCAAATGCTATAGAAATGTTTACCTGAAACCTATGTACCCCTATTGATCAATGTCACCCTGTTAAAGTTAATTTTCTAAATAAAATTTAAAAAGTAAAAAAAAATTATTATACTACCCAAAGCTATCTATCTACAAATTTCACGTAATCTTTATCAAAAGCTCAATCATATTTTTTACATTAATAGTAAAAACAATCCTAAAATTCATATGGAACCAAAAAGGACATTGATTAGCCACAACAATCTTAAGAACCAAGCTGTAGGTGTCATTCTTTCTAATTTTGAAACATATTATAAAGCTATAGTAATCAAAAAAGTATGAGAATGGCATAAAGACAGACATAGAGAATAATGGAACAGAAGAGAGCAGGGGTCGGGAACCGTTTTGGCTGAGAAAGCCATGAACGCTGCATATTTTAAAATGTAATTCCATGAGAGCCATATAACGACCCGTGTATGTTATGCATTATCCAATAAAAATTTGGTGTTGTCCCGGAGGACAGCTGTGATTGGCTTCAGCCACCTGCAACCATGAACATGAACGGTAGGAAATGAAATGAATGGATTATAATACATGAGAATGTTTTATATTTTTAACGTTATTATTTTTTTTATTAAAGATTTGTCTGCGAGTCAGATGCAGCCATCAAAAGAGCCACATCTGGCTCGTGAGCCATAGGTTCCCGACCCCTGGAATAGAGAATCCAGAAATAAATCCATGGTCAACTAATCTTCAAGACTGTATCTAGAAAACACAGCAGGAGAAATGCAATTGCTTCAACAAATGGTGCCAGAAACACTGAATATCCTCATGCAAAAGATTGAATTTAGATCTTTATCTTAAAACATACACAAACATTGTATAGATGTAAATGTGAACAAAACAGTCTCCACCTTTCTGTCCTTTTATACTGTGACCTTTGACCAAATTCACTGTTGTTAGTAAGCATATCGAAGCTTGTTAGACGATGATTATCTGTGTTTCTTAAAATGTAGCCATAAATATTTTTGTTGTTAACAGCCAGAATGGCATGACAACCAGGATAAATATCAAACTATCTGTTATAAACGATCATCTATCACAAGACCACCAGGAGGTATGGCCCCCGGCACTACTGTATTCTTTGCCCCTTCATCCTGGCCGTCATTAGTACCCTAGTTACACTACAAAAAACGTACAGTAACAGAGGCCTGTTAGTGGAGAACAATCTGTGCAGAGTTGCTGGGCCGTCTCCTCTGCTCTGACCCAGTCTCCCCATAAGCAAATTACCCTGTAATAGTTCTGCTGTACTCTATGGAGCAGCCTGCTTCATCTTTCTGTCTGGAGATGCCTTCTCGCTATGGTGGCCATTACACTTTTGTTAGACAAACATCAAATCAAGATGGATTAAAGACTTAAATGTAATACCTAAAATTGTAAAACTCCTAGAAAAAAAAAGAGGAAATGCTTAATAACATTGGTCTTGGCAATGATTTCTAGAATATAACACTGAAATCACAGGAAACAAAAGCCAAAACTGACAAGTGGGACATTACCCTAAAATACTTTTGCAAAACAAAGGAAACACAGTGGGACAGCAACTTGCAGAATGGAGGAAAATATTTGCAAACCATGTATCTGATAAACGGTTAATATCCCAAATATAAGGAATGCCTACAATTTAACAGCAACACCCCTCCCACAAATAACCCAACATAAAAATGGGCAGAAGACTTGAATAAATATTACTCCAAAGAAGACATTCAAATGGTCACCAGGTATATGAAAAGATTATATACATACAATGGAATATTATTCAAACTTAAAAAAGGAGAGTCTTGTTATATGTTACAACATGAAAATCCTGCAGGACATTATACTAAGTGAAATAGGTCACTCACAGAAGGACAAGTACTGCATAATTCCACTTATATGAGGCCTCTAAAGGAGTCTGACTCACTGAAGCAGAAAGTAGAATGGTGGTTGCTGGGGGTTCAGGGGGGATGCAGAGTTGCTTGTTCAGTGGGTATAAAGTTTCAATCATAAAAGATGACCCAGTTCTAGAGATCTGCTATACACCATTGTGTTTATACTTAACAGTATTGTAATTTACTCTTACAAATTTAAGAGGCTAGATCATATTATGTGTTTTCTATCATAATAAAACAAAAAAGATTTGTGCTCTTAATTATTTACAAAACAAAAGAAGTTTCTCTGCATCCTCCCCCCACCTCAGCTCAGACGCCCTAAACAGGCCTGCCTGAAATTTTTATGCTTACCATTTTGTTTTCTTCAAGATTATATTTACTGATTTTAGATAGAGGAGAGACAGAGAGAGAAAGGGATGGGGGGAGGAACAGGAAGCATCAACATATAGTAGTTGCTTCTTGTATGTGCCTTGATGGGCAAGCCCAGGGTTATTCCAGGTTGACGCTTTATCTGCTGCACCACCACAGGTCAGGCCCTAGCATTATTTTTTTTAAACAAAATATTTATTGTAAACTTTACATTGACCACATAAACAAGTCAGAGAGAAATACAAAAGATTCATAGTGCCCAAGATTTCTAAGCAATTCTATATATGTTGCAAACTTGTGACTATAACATCTGCCTTTAAGAGATGGAGTTCATTTCCCTACCCTTGAAGATGGGATGGCCATGTGACTTACTCTGGCCAACAGAATGCAGAGGAGGTGATGTATTAATTCTGTTCCTTCTTCTAAGACCCTACCACCACCTTGCCACTACCACTCAAACAAGCCTTATGCATCCTGCTGAAGGGGCCACCCTAGAGTGTCCAGCCCCCAGCTGGCCTGGCAGCTGACTGCAGACACTTACATTAGCCCAACTGAAGTACAAGAAACCTCTCCCCACATGTGGCAGGCATCTTTGTTTCTGCTTTCCTAGTATCCACTTCCCTTTCTTGTAGGAACAACATTGATATTTTCCAAGGGAACAACTTGCTCCCTCTTTCCAGAGATGTGGGTTGAATATAGTCAACTAAATTCTTGGCTCCAGAGGTGGGCACATGTCCAAGCCTTGGCCAATTACAGCATGCTTTCTCTTGGCCAGTGATTGGTTCATAACTCCACCAGAGCCAGTAAATTCAAGTCAAGGACTTACATGAAAACTGCTGAGAAAGCGACCCCTGTTCAATGGGAAAGTTAAAAAAACAAGAAATTAGACCAAAGCTACTTACTATGCAGCCATCTTGTCACTATGAGAAAAAAAATTTGTCCCCAAATGAAGCAACAGATGGTGACGAGGTAAAAACCATAATATGAGCCTTTGGAGTAGTCAGCTATGGATAAGACTTTTGGACTTTTTTTTTTTTTCTTAAACCAGACTGAATTAAGTTACTACTGATTATAAGCAAAATACATTCCACATCCTTCTCTCTATACACTGTTAAATGGCAAGCTAGAAACCCATAGGAAGTTGAAGAACAGGTAAACTAATCTATGGTGCTAGATTGTCCATTGGCTGTGAAGCCACTGACTGGAAGATGATAGTAGAAGGGAACCCCCTGGAGTGAGGTTGGTGTCCATCTTGATTAAGATACAACTTGTGCTATATATTTCATATATTACATATGATATAGCTTCTGTGGCTTACAGAAGTTTAACCAAAGCTTACCAAACTGTTGTCTTCAGATCTGTGCACTTCACTGTACATAAAGTTATAACTCAATTTTTAAAGTATTGCAAAGATGATTCCCCTACCCCCCCAGCACACACCTGATGGGGACACCTGGGACGTTAGATTCATCTGCTGAGGCCTTACCAGCCTGTGTCCCTGTCTCCACCCCTACACCTTGGCTTTCACTGGGGGTGTTGGGGCTTGCGGCAGTTTTAAAACAGAGCCACAAGTTAGTTGATCACCTTCCCACTGAGGATGGGTCTAAGCCCCCTGTCCCTGCCCTGAATGCAGATGGGCTGGTGACTGCTGAGACCAATCAAATCAGTGGCTGTGACAAGATGAGACATTCCTGCTGGGTGATGGAAGGTGCTGCCACACCTGCCTTGTGTTCTAGCACTCTTGTCTCAGCACCGTGAGCCCCTACAGAGAAGAGTCCATGTGCCCAAACCGCCACATGCAGGTGCCTGGTCAAGTGCCAGCAAAGCAGTGGCCAGCCTTCCCAGCCCGGGTGCCAGGCATGATGGTGAGAAGCTAGCTAGCAGTGGTACACCCCTCCTCAGCTGTTCCTGCAGTTGTCAGCCCACTGACCTGCAGCCATTCAAGGTGGACTGCCAGGCAGGGCTGCACTCATCTGGATCTCCGACCTGCACAATTGCGAGCACAACAAATGGTGGCAGCCTCCTGCCATTCAGTTTTGGTTTGAAGAGTGACATAGCCTCAAACACCTGAGATGGGACCTCTCCGCTCCTGGTCTTACCTCACAACATCCACTGACGCGGCCCCCGACTTAAAGAAATCAGTGGAGTCTTCCACCTCCAGGACGTTGGGGAGAATCCTCTTCCAGGCACTCTGAAAAACAGGCACGGTGAGTATACTGTTCCCAGGGAGCAGGAGGGGGTGTCAGCCAGGAGAGAGCAGCTCCTGACTTGTGCATGGATGGCCTGGGGTTAGGAATGGCTCCCATCCCTCTCCAAAGTGCAGCTACTTCAAGGAGCCTGAAGATCCTGGGCTGACCACCTCCTGGGGTAGGAGGAGCTGTCACAGTCCAGGCCACTTGGCTGCTGCTGTCACACTCACCTCACTTTGACCCCCAGGTTCTCTGGGGTCCCATGGCAGTCCAGGAGTGGCAGAAGGATGGACATGCTGGCGCTGAGAGCATGGCTGGGGACCAGAAAGGCAGGGCCGAGCTCCTCCTGAGCCATTCTGCACCCCTTACTCTGATCTTACCGTGGTGCTGTGTCTAGGTTTGGACATCCCCAACATAGCACTGGTGTGGGGTGTTGTGATGTTGAAGGGAAAACAAAATGGGGATACATATGGGGGTAAAAGCAAGGCACATTGAGAGGGCTCAGGAGGCATGGGTCTTGTCCTTACTGAAAGGTTAGCTGGTTCTGTGCCCTCTGTCCCCAGATCTATGGAGGGCAGCAGTGCCTGCCAGCCTGTCATGTCTCTGAGTATGGAAAAAGGACAGGGACAGCTGAGTGGGCAGCACCCACTCAGCCTCCCAAGAAGGCTGTCTGGCAGGTCAGGGTAGAACAACTTTCCTGGGCTGGCTACCAGCCAGACTTGTCAGGACAAGAGCTGGGAGAGGTCACACTCTGTCTGAGCTCCAGGACATGGCTGGTCATAGATGGGGATGTGGGTAGGCCCAATTAGGAGCAGCGCCCCATGACTCCAAACCCAATCCCTCTTTCTTTCTTGGAAGGCATCCTGGATTTACCCTTCCCATCCTCAGTGTAACTATCACTAGCCATACGCAGCCACTCTCGGTCCCACATGAATGCTGCCTGCCTTCCATACTTCCACCTGGGCCCTCGCCCACTGGCAACAACTTTCCCTGAGCCCCTAGTTCACACTTAAATCCTGGGCATCCTTCAGGGCCAATGGCACATCACCTCTTCCCTGAAACCTTCCCTGATTGCTCTGCTCGCAGTGGCTACACTCCTCAGGCTCATCAGACCTTAGACCGCTGGTCACTTGCTGGCATGTGAGTATGCCACTGCAGAGTGCTTGTGAGACACACCAGCCCTTACTGGATGGGTGTGGAACCTCTGAAAGGCAGTATACCCCAAAGCTACACAGCCTCCATTAGATCCTGGCTTGATCCCTAACAAGGCATAGAGACACAGCAGCCTGATGGCACCTGTTTCCTCATCTGTGCCAGGGGTTGCTAACGCTGTGGGAGGATTCCTCATGTGAGGCAGCCAGAGCCCTTGGAACACAGAACAATCTCAGTAAACATGGCATCTGTGCCACCTCTAATGCTTGCACAGCCTCCACTCAGGAGGGTGTAGGCTGGGCGGTTGCCCATGATCTGCCTTGTATCACAATAGTCACCTAGTGAGCTCTGCTGAATGGAGAACAGGGGCTAATTCCTTCTATGGCCACCAGGATGAACCTTCTCCACCAACACTGGGGGCTGCAACTGACCTACATTGACCTCTCCTCCTTGGGCCTCTCCCTTCCACCCCCTTTATATCTAGACCATACATCCTTGAAAGGACCTAGCCCAGCTCTGATCCACAGGTGCAATGACAGCAATGCTAATGACTAAGGGGTCATATGGGTAGCAGTGGTGCACCTGGGATCCAGCTTGAGAACTGCCTTCAATGGCCATGAGTCTGCCTGGACATGGACTCCCCAGCTGGGAAATGAAGGTAATGAAGCACCAGCTTCACAGAGTTAACTAATTAAATACATTACTATCCCCAAAGTGTTTAAAACTCTGCATGTGTACACACTTCAGAAGTATCTGCTTCTTTTGACGACTGTTAGGCTCATTGCCAACATTTTTTGAGATCCTAATAGGTGCTACTAAATTGACCTTTTTCATATGCATTCTCTCCTCTACTACTCACAGCATTGATGGAGGCAGGGTTTGTTCTTTCCATTTCACAGATGGCCTTAGTTATAACAGCTTTTGACTCAGGCCTAGCTCTACAAATACACAATCTCATCCCACCCTAAGTGCTGCTCAATTATAAGCTCCAGAAGGCCAGTTTGTCCAGCTCACCTTGTAATCTCAGGACTGGCATAGGGCCATGGCCAGAGCAATTGCTCCAAAAATATATTTTTAATGAATACGTTTTCTTTCATTCTTTCTTTTTTAACAGCCAATTGTTCAGCTTTTAACAAAGTAAGTTCTTGGTGTCCTCATGTCTCTTCCTTATTGAGTCCTGCCATCTGCACTGTGGTCAACATACACTCTTACTCTCACCAATGTGACCTTCTAAATGGCCCTCCTCCTCCATCACAGCCCTCCTTCCTGGGCTCCAGTTGCACTGCCTTCCTGTGGCTCTCTAACACAGGGAAGGTCCTCCCCTCTCAGCTTGCACTTGCTGTTCCTTCTGTCTTAAAGGTCTTCCCCCAGCTAGTCTCACTCCACTCAGGCCTCCCTCCACTCAAGCCCTACTCTCCACCCTGATTATTCCTTCTAAAGCTGTCCCTGAGCCTCCAGGGGCCATATTCCCTGCACCCTGTTATTTCACTCATAGCACTTCTTCTGGTCTAAACTATTCTGTTTATTTGCTTGAGTGTTCATTGGCTCTGTTCCCCATGAGAAAGGGCACTTTGTGACAGCAGGGATGGTGTTTTTTGTCACATTCCTAGTATCTGGTTTAGCACCTGGCATTTGGTAGAAGTTCAATTTGTTTTTCTTAAATAAGTAGTTGAATACATAATTGAGTGAGTGAATGGCTGGAAATTCACCCAATGCCATCAATTCAATAAGGCTGAGTATGATCAATATCATGCCTTATAGGGAGAGGGTGATGGGTGGGGGGATCAGGGAGGTAGGAACAGTTCTGAAAAGTGACCCACTACTGAACTCAGGTGAAAGAAACTGGTTATCAGAGAGGGAAGCCTTGCCCAGCATGGGAGGAGGAGAGCTGGAATGGGGTCTGAGTCTGCCTATGACATTTGAGTTGGTCAATCGCAGGGCACTCCCTCTAGGGGAGCCTTTCTAGAAGGTTCTAGTGCACGTGTTCTATCACAGGACCTTGGGCTTGGCACCTGGATTTTAGCTATTCCAGGAGCTTCCATTTCACTGTTGACAGTGAGTCCCTAGAAGAGTTAGAGATAGCTGGCCAAATCTCAAGTTCCCCATGAGAAAGAAGGGGCAAGAGGATCTAGAAAGCCCCAAGACAGGACAGAAGCAACACTGCCTGGTGCCAGCACACATCCACAGAGAGTGGGCACAGCCTGACTCCAGGAAGTGCGATTCACAAAACACACGTGCAGTGTCCCCTTTCCCACCAGACAGGAGCCTAGGTGGTCTCTTACCCGCACAGCCTCCATAATGACCAACTCTGCTTCCGTCAGCTCAACGGCACTGCTGTCTTCCCCGCTGTAGAACTGTGAAGCTGGGATCATCCTGCCGTCCTCCAGCTGGATATTCTTTACCAGCAGCTGTGGAGACAGGGTTGGGCATTGCCTGTGGCTTTGCGCACTAGGGGTGGGCAGTCCAAAGGCACTGCTTCGTCTCCAACCCTCATCACAAGGAAGGCTCAGGGAATCTCAGATGAAGGAAAGGAGAGAAGCTTAGAGTGGGGACACCACAGAAGAAATCGTAGAGCTCATGTTCACTCTCCCTATCAACCTTCCCACGACACTTTTGGTTTTTTTTTTCATGTGTAATGACTTTATTCTTTCTATAAAATTGATGTCCATGTATTAGACAAAATAATCCAAGCACTACTTTGAAAGCCATTTGAGAAAACAATTAATCACCAAAATAGCTCAGCTCCCAAAACCCCATGGGAACATCTGGTGAAGGTCATATATGCCCCTCTGGGGAGGAGGCAAGAGGTAGGAAGAAGAGATGTATTCATGAGTAGAGGAGGACATCTCTGTTTGATAGGAGGTCTGTAAGAATGGCATATTCTATACATGCCTTAACATACCCAGCTGGAAATTCCCAAAAGATGGTTCAGCCAAGTGCCTCCACCAAGACTGCCTCCTTTGCTTTGTTGTTCCTGCGGCTATCACAGAGGTCAGAAATGGCAGCACTCCCCTACTAAAGGGCCTTCTGAACTGGAACCCCCATCCTCTAGCTGCTGCAAGGGTGGGCTGTCAGTGACCTACTTTTCCACCCTTACCCTCATCTATGTTGGCAGATAAGCATGGCCTTGCACAGAGAGGCCTGGGGTTATGTCTCATTGTTTCCCACCCTACATTGGGGTAGCAGAAACCAAGGAGTGAGTAATGTGACAATGCTGGGACATAATGGGTGGATGCAAGTCACATTGCAGAGCCTGTCCTGATTAAGGTTGGATTGCTCTAGAACCCTCTGTCCTAGCCTGCTCCTTACAAGTGGTACATGATTTTTCAAGAGCACTCCCTCCATAAATCACACACAAGATCTCCTATCTCAGGAACTGCTTCTATGTAATCTGACCCAAGACAGATCTGGTCTTCCAACTGTATTTATCAATAATGAATACCTAAAACACCCAACTACTGCAAATCACAGACATTGATGGCAGCCTCAGACCCTCACGGGCAGAGAAGCACCTCATTGCAGGGAAGCAGCCAGAGCAAGCTCACAACAGTCCCAAGCAAAGCAGCACCACACTCCACTGGCCTGGACACACCAGTGCAGCCAAGGGTTCAATATCCACAGGGTTTGTCAAAATTTCGTGAAGTGCTCTAAGTCCTGAATCTTAAGGTCCCAACCTGTCCAACCACTGCACAGAGTGAGCATTAATAGTAGAGTACTATGGCCAACTGGTGGGTGGGCCTTGGATCTAGAATTTTAGAGTTTGAACCCCAGCTCTGCCACAAACTAGATTGGGTGACTTTAGGTAGGTTTTTAAAATCTCTGTGCTTAGTTTCCTTCTCTGTAAAATGGGTATAATATTAATACATATCTAATAGGGTTGTTGGGAGAATTAAATTTAATACGTATGAATTGTTTTTAAAACTGTGCCCAGCACACAGAAAATGCTCCATAAACATTAGCTATTTCTGAGTTGCAGAGTCTGCTAATACAAATCAGAGCATGCTATGTACCTGGCATGACTTTTCAAAGAGAAGAAAACTGAGGCAGAGAGGTTCAATGACCACACTCAGTGGTGCTTGGATACTCTACAGGACTAATACAAGCTCCAAATTCAGGGCTCCCTGTAGAGGCTTCTCCCTGATTCTGATGCTCTCACAGGACACCCAGTTCTGTCTGGGGCACCTGGTCATAAAGAGCAAGAGGTCAGCCTTTCTGAAACAAAGAAGTGGGCAGACCCAGTGGTCAGGGCACATGTGGACTCCAGATCGTACCATCTTATTTTCTCCAGAACAACCTCGGGTCTAACTGCAGGGCCAGGAACCTTGGCCAGGAGTCTGTGTGGCCTTGAAACTACGGTAGGGACATATGGCCCACACCAGCATTGTTACCATTTTGTCATCATTCCCGAAGAGGACCAGTCCCTTTTTGGTGACCACCCCCGGTCGATGGGCTCCCAGAATGGGCAAAGCTTCTCCCTCAGGTACCAGGCCTGCAGTGTTCAATGTTGAGTTGAAAAATGTCAGCTTCTGTTTGGAAACAGGACAGGAAAACCAGAAGACGGTTAATGAGAAGAGGTCCCAACTGTCAGCAGCATGGGCAGGACAAGGGAGATGAAGTGGGGTTTGGGTAAGGTGACCAGATTTTAAAATTGGTAAAGTGGGACACCATTGACTGGGGGTTGGGGGGTTCTTTTTTGGGGGGGGTTCTTGATTAAAAATTTGATCTATATAGAGCAAAAAATTTTTCATAGAATGCAAAAATAGTATTGTAATATATTTTCTTAAAATTTCAACATAAGTACAATTTACAAATATAATAAATTAAAAAAATATGTATAGTATTATTTTATTCTTTGGCATATTTCTCATTTGAGTGAATTTTTTTTTAGTAGATTGCTGGTTGTTTAAAAGGTCATGAAATGTTTCACAAGAATTTGTTAAATTATATTTCACACATAAAATGGCTTTCAAAGTCTCAACACTTGTGATTTTTTCTGATGTCCACACTTTATTTACCGTAGAAAAAACAAGTTGAGTCACAGCATTAGTTCCTGGTAAAGACAGCATGTATTCCACAATTTTTAGTGCATTATTGTATAGACATGGTTTGTTTCAAAATGATGAAATATTTCCAAGCATTTGTTCTCTATTGTGATTTTTGCTGATGCCCAAGATTTAACCTTTTCCTTGTCAATCTATTTTTTAATAATGATTCCTCATTAAAAAGATCATTTTTGGAAATATTACTATATGGGAAATTTTGAGTGAGTCAGAGGGATAGGGTTATACGGTCCTGAAACTGATGCCGGAGCTGCCCGAGCGCTCCCTGCGTCTAGCCCTGCCGCTGCTGGAGACAGAGCGGCTTGCGCCTCATGGAGCCTGGAGCCGCACACCGGTGTCCAGGACACAGGCCTATGGGTAGTTAGGGGACTTGACAGCCACCACCCCAGCAGGTACGTCCACCCTAAGTTCTTTGTTTCGGCCCGCAGGGGGCAGCCAGCTCTTCCAGGTGGAGGCGGGGTCTCCCCGCCAAAAACCATATAGTCCCTTCCCGTTCTCCCGCCGTTCCCTAGCTTTTCGTGCATTCTTTCTAAAAATCAGGACTTTTTTAAAACGCCACAGGATGTGGGACAAATTGTTAAAAATCAGGACTGTCCCGCCAAAAGCGGGACGTCTGGTCTACCTTAAACTAATAGCACTCAACCCCCGACTTGCTACAGGGTCTGGTTGCCTTGAGCTGTGCTGTTCCTTTACCCTTTAGCCACCAGATGTCGGTAGATGGTAGATCTTGTGGCCCTGGGGGAGGGGCTAAAGTTGCTGGGAGCATTTGGGTGGGGTTGAACTTCAGGGAACTGGCTATTTGTCAACCAGTTTTGCAGTCAGTGGGACACATCAGTGCATCTAGCTCATCCCAGTCATGCATGAACATACCTGCCCACAAGCTTCTGTCCAGGCACCTGGCACCTTGTCGTTCCCACGGATCCAGTTATGAATGGCCTCTGCTGGCTGTTCCCAGTTGATCTGTGGGGCAGGACGTGTCCACTCAGCTGGTCTCTCTCCACTCCTGGGCCAACTGGGTAACACCTCTGCCCTCCCCTCCCGCCCTGATGACAATAGGTGACACCCAGGGAAGAAAGTTAGGAAGCCTGGCTTCTACTCAGACACTGGTCTGAATCCCTAAACTGGGTAGATCTCTCTCCCTGGCACCACATTCTGGGTGCTCTTTGAGCTTCTGACTTGCACTGGTTGAGTAAACGTAAACTGATCGTTTGTGGAAGACTATACTCCATTGTGAGATGGCCAAGGCCTTTTACAGAGTCCCAGCATAAGTGCAGGTCCACCCTGTAGTGCCCTGCCAACAGCTTCTCCTGGCCTACAGGACTTACACAGACCCCCAGAGGTCACCTCAGAATCCTTGAGCAGAGATATAGTCTGTGGACACCCAAGATCTTGCTACTTGTGACAGCTTTGAGGAACTGAATTACTTCTCGTTCCTCACCATAGAGACTTCAACAACACACACACACAGACACGTACACACACACACAGACACGTACACACACACACACACACACACACACCACATGAGCATAAACTTCTCTCTGGAGACCCTACCTGCCCATTCTTCTTAAAGAGAACGAGGAAAACCCAGAAGGAACCCCGTTCCTTGCCTGTCCAGTTACCTCATACCTTCCCCCGCCTCCAGCTTTGCTCACACTTTCCCAGCACGTGCAGTCCTCTCTTCTGGCCTCAATTACAACCTAGATGCCCAGCCAGAAACTCAGCTTCCTCAGGATACCCTCTGCACCCCCAGCCCCAGCACAGACAGACTTCAGGGTGGTCAGAGCCCTGGCACTCACCTTGGCTGTTTCCTTCTTCTGAATGCCCTCATAGGTGGCTCCTTCCCCAGGCTGAGGGAGTCTGGGGGCTTTGCCCTCGGCAATCAGCCTCACAGCCTGCACCTGGGAAGACCTGATTGGTCAGCATCCCCAACATTAGGACCTTCTCCTTAGTGTTATCCCCCAGGTTCACCCTGAGTCTGGACCCTGCCCCGCAATAATCATACATGCTCAGCACACAACAGGCACCTAAGAAATATCTCCTGTAGGAAGAGATGGACCTAGGCTGAATCCAATTCCAATCTGTACAATGGGAGAAAACCCTGCCCTCTCTGCTATACAAGGTTTTAAAAGATTGTATAGAACACACACACACACACATTTCCATGCTTTTATCTAAAACCTTCCCTGCCTAATAAGGAGAATGGATCATGAGCCTCATGACAGTTTTGGAGGTCTGAGTTAAGCAAGAAGTAGTTTCTCTGTTAGAGAAAGAGGAAGATTGTGGGAGAAGGAATCGTGGGGGGGGGAGGGGAGTCAAGAAGCCTGAGCTTGCTGTGAGGAAGGGGCTGGGGGGAGAGCCCCCAGAGACAATGACACTGAGAGGTGATGGTAGTGTAAGAAATGTCAAAAGCAGGACTGCCCCATGGAATGTTCTGTGGTGATGAGCACCTTCTACACCTGTACTGCCCAGTTCAGTATATGGTGGCTATCAGCCATGTGTAGTTCCTCGGGACTGGACATGCAGCTAGTGAGACTCAGGAACTCAATTTTTAATTAAAATTTATTTAATTTAATAGCTGAATGTGACTAATGGCTTCCCTATGGGGCACTGCAGCCTTAAAGGATATCTTAATGGTTTCCTATTTCTCTGTTTCATCGAATCTCCAGTGACTTGACTTTGCATGGGAGAGAATACAAAGAGTCTAATTAGCACACCTGAAAAATATAAGTTGGCAGTAGACCAGACCAGATGAGGGCCAGGGGCAGCTGATGTGCAGGGCAGCAGTGAACACTTTCACATCATTGTTATGCTGATTGCTACTTCCAAATAGCAAATGCCCTCCTCTCGGAGGCCACCTCCTGTCTCTCCTGCTGGAAGCTGAGAAGCAGTAATGTGTCTGCCTTTGGTCATCACTGGCTTGCTCTTCCTGCTGCACCATCAGCAGCCCTGCACACACACCAACTCTTTGGAATCAGGTCCCATGGCGTCGTCTGCCTACTATGCCAAGCACAAGTGTCTCTGATATCAGTCATTCTTGTGTCTTCTTCTGCTAACAGAAGCCTCTATGGGGCAGAAAATTTAGTCCACAAGACTAAACTGGAGGAATTTTCCTTCTTCAACAGGCCATAGCCAATCAGAGGCTAGCCAATCAGAGTACTCCATCATTCTGGCCAGTGATAGGTTCAGGGTGATCACATGACCTCCCAATTGGCCAATCATGGTTTCATCTGATTTTTCATTCATCAATTCTAGGAGAAGGATTTCTCTTTCCCTTTAACCCAGACATGTAAGCCTTGAGCTACCAGTGACTATCTTTCCTCTCATTTGAAGGCAGGCAACCTAAGAAAGAAGCTCAACAAACAGAAAGTAGAATCAGGGTGAAGAAAAGAGAAAAATAGAATCCTAGTGACATGGCTTAAGCCTCAGGATTCAGCCATGCTTGACATTTTCCCTGCCTTTAGTCTTTTTTATTAAATGAGCTAAAATTTTTCCCTTTTGTCTAGGGCTTCTTGAGTTGGGTTTTGCAAGTTGTAAGTAAGAGTCCTGCTTAATCCAATATACATATTTTATGTTCTAATCCTGCCTTTTTGAAAATGTAAAATGAGAGCTCTCTTCCTCCAGAATCCTGGAGTTGGGGAAACAGATTCCAGGGGCAGGCTGGGCCTAGAAAGAGTGTCCGGGACCAACAGCCCTGCAAGTACAAGTGGCAAAGCCAGCTGCCAGCCCTTACCATCCCTTTGATGCCTTCAGGGAAGAGGAAGCGGTTATACAAAGTGCTCACGGTGTCGTCCGGGAGGATCTCACACTCCTTCTGGAGCAGAAGGTCCCCAGTGTCCAGGCCATCGTCTGCCCAGAAGACGGTAAACCCCCCTTTTTTGTCTCCATGAATAAGGGTCCTAGGGAGCAGAAGAATGAAACCTGGAGTCCAGCAGGAAGGAGGCCTTGGGGGCAGGCTTTGTGGCCCCTGCCATACTCCAGCACACCCTTTTGTCACGTCAGCCCCTGAGAGGATCAATACCTGCTCTGAGTAGAGTGGGAAGAAGGAAAAGGGTATTTATTTACACCAACCACGTGCCAGGTAATATGACAAAAACCTGACCTGCCTCATCTTCCCACTGGTGTAACAGGCATTGCATGCCCCCTTTACAGGCAAGGAGACAGGTCCAGAGAAGTAAAAGGATGTGGCTGGAGACCTTGATGCTTGAATTCCAACCAGACCTGTCTGAATGCAAATCCACTATCTCTGCCCAGTTCAGATGTCTCCCAGCTTGATTGCTCACTGAATCTGCTCCACCCACGAGGCACACCACCATTATTGTCTTCTCCACACTGTGCATCATCCATCTCTACCTCTTTCCAAGTGGGGTACTACTGAAAGTATGGCAGCAGGTAGAGGTTAGAGCAGACCTCTGGGCACATCACTGGGCTTGGTAGCCCTGGTAGCCTTCTGGGTGAGACCTCTGGCAGTGCCTATACACACTGTTTACTAGTCCCTGCTGCAAGATGGGAACAGTGACTACCCACTTTGCAGTTCACTGTGGGACTTCAGAGTGCTTAACAATGCCTATTTCCAGCTCCCTTGAGCCTTCTTGCTGACTGGTAACACTTCCCCAATCCAGTGTGTGGATGCCCTCTGGCAGCACAGGGCAGACACCTGCATGATGCCTGCTCTGCAGCCCAGAGGAAAGCTCCAGGCCAGGGGAGGGTGATGATTCAGGCAGAGGGGGTGTTTTTTTGCCATCTTACCAGTTGATGGCTGAGGCTCCTCGGTGCCGGGGGAGCAGACTCGGGTGGTAGATGATGGAACCATGTAAGGGGGCACTGATGACTTCCATGGGGATGAACTGGCTGCAGAAGGGCAGGACGTTGAGCTCGGCACCCAAAGCCTGGTATTTTTCCACCACGTCACGCAGAGCCTTCCCTTTCTCTCTCCAGCGAGGGAACTTAAACACCGGCACGCCATCCTTCTCAGCTTCCAGGCCTGTGGGACAGTGAGTGATAAATTTGCTCCCTTTTTCACCGACCCACACATGGCTACCTCTGCCTTCCCAGCAATGTGACTCCTGCATCTTCTCTCCAAGCCTGTCCCTTTCAACCTTCCCCACTGCCCAGCTAGGCTCCAGCGGCAGCACAGAGGATACAGCACCAACCAAGGGTGAGTTTGCAGAAACGGCTCTGCCTGGACTAACTTCTGCTGACAACCAACACATGATGTCTGAACCCCTCCCTCTCCCACACTCCTGCCTGACCCCTAGCAGTGGCAGCTGACCTCTTGCTCTCATGTCCCTCCCCAAGGCCTCACCAGGCCCATCACCAAGTTCCTGTTTCTCCACCCTTCTCCCCTCTCTGTGGTGGGGTCTGGGACCCTGAATCCTGCACACTGCCAGTGTGGGTGCTGGAGGAACCCTGACAGGCTGGAGAGAGAGGGGAAGGGGGGAAGAGCTTGCTCCTTTCTGTGAGCTCTTGTCCTGTGAGTGTCACTGCAGCCTCACTTCTTCACCCCAGAGGGGCAGCTAAGTCCGCTCACTGTCTTTCCAAAATCTGCAGGACCAGCCTCAGTGCACACAACCCCTCCTGCTGGTTTCTGCATTCCAAGGTCCCAGTCCCTGTCCTCACACCCCTCTTCCTGCCATTAGCAGTCCCCACGGCCCACACACATTCTGTATGGGTAGGAATCACAACCCTGGTTCCACGCTTTAGCAGTTCCAGCTCCTACCCTTGTTTTTCTCCAGAGTTGTAGTGGCAGGGCCCCTACAGTCACTATCCCAGCACCTTTGAGTTCTCTTTGGCCTGCCCCTCTTTAGCACTATAGGGCACTTCCTTGTGCTTGACTCTCTGTTAGCGCTCCTGATGTCAGGCCTCTGATGGGACCTGACCCACTTTCTAGCCCCTTCCATTTCTGTGCCCTGGCATCCAGGGATGTTGACTAAGGGTAGTATCAGTGAGAACAGATTGGACTGAGTTTGAAAAAGCTGTTCTCAAAAGGAAATACTTCTGCAGGACATCTGAGGTAACGTCAAGTAACAGCCCCAGCCTGGCTCGGTCTAGGCCCAGGCTCAGGGGCTGGTGTCAGAGGTCACTTAGTGACTGGGAGCTGAGTCATGGATTACAGTGGGATCAGGTCTAGGAACAGTCAGCCTAGATGACTCTGGGGAAGTGCTGGAGCTGAGCCCAGGGTCAGCTTGCACTACTGTCTGGGGAGACTCAAATTCTCCTTAGGAACCAAAGCCTTGTGCCTGGTCAGCCCCACAGGCTCCTTTCTTAAGCCTGGCCCCATATTCTGTGCCTGTCAGGCCTGAGAAGGGCCCATGAGTGTCCCTGGAGAGTCTGTGAATCTGAGCTGAGGCCCTTGCATCTTGCCATGCTGCTGAGGTCCCCATCTCAGCCAGTGATTCTCAAATTGCGCTCCTCCTAGACCCAAGGGCACTAGCATCACCTGGTAGAAAGGCAAATCCTCAGGCCCCATTTCATCTCTCTAAACAGAAACTCCCAGGGCAGGCTTCAGCAGTCTGTGTATCAGGCCCCCCCAGCTGTGGAGGCATAGTGCCGTCTACCATGCACCCCTTTCAGGCCCTCTGTCCTCGGGTCAGAGAAACCTGGAGTAGACGACATGGCCCTGGGAGAAGGTGGAGCTCTGTCGTGTCTCTTCACCCTCACCTCCCGACTAGGTGGGGAAGGAGTCTCCAGAAAAGCTGGGCAGCAGATTGGCAACTGAGCAGGATTCAGAGTGCACCATTTGTGGCCGCCACCAACCAGGGACACCCACAGCCCCACCACAAGATCCTGAAGGCTTCTGCTCCCGACTGCTGCTACCTGCCTTCTTGGACAGCCCATTTCCCTACTCCTAGGCCACACACTCACCCAGGGGGTCTGCCTTCCCATTCTTGTCTGGGACAGTGAACACGCCTACTACCTCATGGCCTTCTTTTCTAAGGTGGCTGTAAACTTCCTGGCCAAAGAGGCTCTGCCCAATCACTGCGATCTTCATGGCAGCACAGGTGGGTCAGAAGGACCTGGGGAAGGAATGAAGTTGCAGCGTTAGACTGGGTTTACTGGCCTTGAGGAAGCCGGCCCTGGTCCAAGTGTGGCAACTGCACAATGCCTCTCCTGCTTGCCCCTCCCCCAAACTCTCAGCCCCCTTCTGAGGCTCCCTAGTGGCAGCCCACTGCAAGGAGAAGTAGGCTGCCATTGTGAAAGGACCAGAGGAAAAGGTTCCACAAGGGGGAGAGCAGGGGCAGAGGGCGGGTTAAGATGCTACAGTGGTGAGATGCACAGAGATTATAGAATCAGGGATTCCTCCTTGAAACCCTCCAAATTGGAATGAACCACTGGGTATCAATTTCCCTGAAAAATATTTGAGCATATTTTGTAGCTAACCAGTCTGTGACTTTGGTCAAGTCATACCAAGCCTCAGTCTCCTTATTTGATTTTTTAAAATTGATTTTATTGTGTTTACATAGATGCAAGTGTCCCGCAGAATACACTCCCCACACCGTGTTCCCCTCAACATCCCCTTTGCTCCCCCAACGCCTTCCACCTTCTCTCCAGGATTTGTTTTTCTGCTCTCTATAACGCTGTGTTATGTATATATAATTTCACCAATCTCTTTCCCTTCTCTGATCCCATCCTCTCATCCCCTTTCCCTCTGTCCGCTTTCCCTCTGGTCCCTTTGATCCCTCCTCTGCCTCTATTTCATTCCTCAGTTCACACTGTTCATTGGAGTTCTCAAATGAGTGAGGTCATATAATATTTTTCTTGCTCTGCCTGACTTATTACACTTAACATAATAGTTTCCAGGCCCATCCATGTTGTCGCAAAAGGTAAGATTTCCTTCTTTTTCATGGCCACATAGTATTCCATTGTGTATATGTACCACAGCTTTTTAATCCACTTGTCCTTATTTGTTAATGAAAAAGATGCCACTTGCTTCAGCCTATAAATCGAGCCCTGAGCCAGGAACCAGCAAACCCCGGGCCTGAGGACCTGTTTATCTCAGCCTCACAGGAAGCATACTGGGCGGACAGGTTTGGGGTCTGAAGGTGGGATAGGAAGTGGGAGGGATGTCACTGGCTGGCTAAGAAGAAGGAAGATGTATGTAGTGACGCATAGCTAGGTCATGCAAATGTCTCCAACGTCTGCTCATTTGCTCACCATTCTCAGATCTGTAAAACCTATTATTCTCAGATACATTTCTTTAATTGTTCACTTGCAAAAACATACATACTTTGGGGAAATTTTTACTGAAGTTACATGCTTCATACTCAGAAAAGTGCACAGAATATATATTTGAACAAATCTTCACAAATTGAAGACATCCTTGTAATCATCAGAAAAAGAATTACTTCAGAAGCCCCCCTGAGCCTTTTCTAGTCACTACACCCCATTGAGAGTAAGTGAACTTTTAACAGCATCTAATACTTTTGCCTGTTTATATATATATATATATATATATATATATATATATATATATATATATATATATATATATAATTTCTATAAATGGAATCATTCATTGTAATGTTTTGTGGACTTCTCCCCTCCGTATTATCCATGTTGTGGTACTGTGATCATTCTCATTGCCACATAGTATTTCATTGTGTGAAGGTAACAACAACATTTGTGTATCCACTCTAGTGTTGATTGACACTTGGATGGTTTTCCAGTTTGAGAGTATTACCAGTAGGGATGCTATAAAGATTCTGCCACATGATTCTTACTGTATATAGGTAAACACTTGTGTAGGGCATAGACCTAGAAGTTGAATTGCTGAGTCACAGGTATGAAAATGTTTGGCATTAGCATATTCTGCCAGTTTTCCAAAGTGGTTGTACCAGTTTCCACTTCCATGCGCTCTGCATTGTAAACTTGTGCCTTTTCAGTTCAGCTATTTTGCTAACATGAAATACAGCTGTATCATTGGGGTTTCAATGGCTAATGAAGTTATGCAGCTTTTTCTGTGTATACTGGCCATTTGTATATATTTTTGTGGGAATTGACTTTTTGATTCTTTTGCCTATTATTTCCATTGGATGAACCTTTCCTTGTGATTTGCAGAAAGGAACATTTTTGTTTTTTAAAATATTTTATTTAGAGCCTGACCAGGCAGTGGCGCAGTGGATAGGGCGTCGGACTGGGATGCAGAAGACCCAGGTTCGACACCCCAAGCTCGCCAGCTTGAGCGCTGGCCCATTTGGCTTGAGAAAAAGCTCGTCAGCTTGGACCCAAGGTCGCTGGCTCCAGTAAGGGGTTGCTCGGTCTGCTGAAGGCCTGTGGTCAAGGCACATGTGAGAAAGCAATCAATGAACAACTAAGGTGTCGCAACGAAAAACTAATGATTGATGCTTCTCACCTCTCTCCGTTCCTGTCTGTCTGTCCCTATCTATCCCTCTCTCTGACTCTCTCTCTGTCCCTATATAAAAAAAACAAGAAAACTATTTTATTTAGAAAATTAACTTTAACAGGGTGATATTGATCAATAAGAGTACATAGGTTTCAGGTAAACATTTCTATGGCATTTGAACTGTTGTGTTGTATACCCATCATCCAAAGTCAAATCATTTTCCATCACCTTATATTTGTTTCTGTTTTTAATTAATCTAGATTATGAGTCTTTAGTTATATATATATATATATATATATATATATATATATATATATATACACACACACACATACATATATATATATAATATCTTCAATTCTGTGGCTTTTTTTCAATGCTTTTACAGTGTCTTTTGATGAAAGAGAAGTCCTTAAACTTAATATAGTATACTTTATCAAAAACTTTCTTTAGGGTTAACGGTTTTTGTATTCTATTTAAGAAATCTTTGCCCATTCCAAGTTCATGAAGATAGTCTTTGTCCTCTAAAATCATATTTTGTATGACAAAGAAGCAAAGGCTACACAATAGAGCAAAGATAAGTTTTTTGACAAATGGCATTGTAACAACTAAATATTTACATGCAAATAAAATGAATCTAGACCTTATACCCTTACAAAAATTAACTCAAAATTTATCAAGACCTAAACATAAAGCACAAAACTAGAAAACTAGGAGGTAACGCAGTAGAAAACCTAGAAGACTTTGGGTATGCAGTAACTGTTTTAGATACAATACAAAAGATAAGATTCATAAAAGAGAAAATTAATAAGCTGGACATCATTGACATCAAAAACTCCTTTTTGGCAAAAAGCATTGTAAAGAAAATGAGAAGAAAAGCCATAGGCTGGGAGAAAATATTTGCAAAAGACATATCTGGTAAAGAACTGGTGTTCAAAATATACAATGAACTCTTAAAACTCAACAATAAGGAAATAAACTACCTGACTAAAAAATGGGTCAGAGGCCTTAACAGACACATCATCAAAGGAGATATACAGATGTCAAATAAGCATACAAAAATATGCTCCATATCATATGTCATCAGGGAGATAGCAAATTGAAACAATGGTATACCACTATGTAGCTACTAGAATGGCCAAAGTCAGCAACACTGACAACAAGTAATGGTGAAGGTGTGAAACAACAGGAACTCTCTCTCATTGTTGGTAGAGATGCAAAATGATACAGTCATACAGTTTGGTGGTTTCTTACAAAACTAAACATATCCTTAATGTATAATCCAGCAATCATGCTTCTTGGTATTCACCCAAAGGAACTGAGAAGTTAGATGCACACAGATGTTTATACTACTTCATTCATAATTACCGAAACTTGGAAGCAACCAAGATGTCTTTCTGTAGGTAAATAGCTTGACAAAGTCTGGTACATTCAGAGAATGAAATATTATTCAGGACTAAAAAGAAATGAGGTATGATTCAATGAAAAGAAATAAGGAAACTTACATGCATATTACTAACTGAAAAAGACAATCTGAAAACGCTATATACAGTAGAATTCCAACTATACAACATTCTAGAAAAGGCAATATGGTAAAAAGACCAGTGGTTAACAAGGATTAGAGGAGGGGGAAAGGATAAATAGGCAGAGCACAGAATTTTTAGGGTAGTGAAAATATTCTATGATATTATAAAAATGGATACATGTATAATATACTTGTCCAAACCCAGAGAAGGTACAACATCTGAAGTGAACTGTCATGTGAACTAAGGAGTCGAGATACTATTGTGTAAGAGTAGGTAACAAATATACTACTCCCTGGGGGATGTTGACAATGAGGAAAGCTATGCATTTGTTGAAGCAAAGTATATATGAGAAATCTTCATACCTTTCCCTTAATTTTTCTGTAAACTTAAAAGTGCTTAAAAATAAGTCTTAATTTTATTTTCTTATAGAGGTAATATCAGTTTATATCACTACATAAGTTTTAGGTGTGCAACATTTTAACTCAACATCTGCATCTACTTCATAGTGGTCCCCACTAAAAGATTAGTTTCCATTCATCAGTTGACCCCTTGTACTTGTTTTATCCTCCATCGACCTCCCTTCCCCTCTGGTTATTACTGCTCTGTTGTCTGTATGTATAATACATAATATTTTCTCTATCCACTCATCTATCGATGAACACTTAGGTTGTTTCAATATCTTGGCTATTTTAAATAATGCTGGAATGAATATAGGGGTGCATATATATTTTTAATGTGTTTTCTTATTCTTCAGATAAATACTTTTGAAAATGGAATTACTGGATCATATGGTAGTTCTATTCTTAATTTTTTGAGGAATTTCCATATTGTTTTCTGTAGTGGCTGTACCAGTTTACACTCACACCAACAGTGTATGAAGTTTCCCTACTTCTCCACATCCTCTCCAACACTTGTTTCTTGTATTTTTGATAACAGCCATTATAACAGGTATGAGGTAATATCTCAATTTGGTTTTGATTTAAATTTGCCTAATAATTAGTGAGCTTGAATATCATTATTTTTTTTTACAGGGACAGACAGAGAGAGTCAGAGAGAGGGAGAGACAGGGACAGACAGGAACAGAGAGAGGTGAGAAGCATCAATCATTAGTTTTTCCCTTGCTACACCTTAGTTGTTCATTGATTGCTTTCTCACATGTGCCTTGGTCTGCGGGCCTTCAGCAGACCAAGAAACCTCTTGCTGGAGCCAGCGATCTTGGGTCCAAGCTGGCGAGCTTTTGCTCAAGCCAGATGGGCCCGCGCTCAAGCTGGCGAGCTCGGGGTCTCGAACCTGGGTCTTCTACATCCCAGTTCGACGCTCTATCCACTGCGCCACCGCCTGGTCAGGCGAGCTTGAATATCTTTTCATGAACCTATTATTGTAGAGTTGTATGAGTTTTTAAAATATATTTGGATATTAACCCCTTATCAGAGGTATGGCTTGTAAATATCTTTTCCCATTTGGTTGTGGTCATTGCCTTTTTGTCTTGTTGATGGTTTCCTTTGCTGTGCAGAACTTTTTCTTAGTTCTACGTAGTCCCATTTGTTTATTTTTACTTTTGTTTCCCTTGTTGCTGGAGTAGAATCCACAAAATTATCTCTAAGACTGATGTCAAGAAACTTACTACCTATGTTTTCTTTTATGTATTTTATGGTTTAGGCCTTACATTCAAGTCTTTAATCATTTTAGAATTAATTTTCTGTATGGTGCAAAATAATGGTATAATTTTATTCTTTTGCATGTGACTGTCCAGTTTTCCCAACACCATTTATTGTGAAGAGACTTTCTTTTCTTCACCGTATGTTCCTGACTCATTTGTTATAAATTAATTGTTCATATATGTGTTTGTTTATTACTAGGTTCTCGATTCAATTCCATTTACCCATGTCTGTTTTTCTGCAAATACCATGTTGTTTTGGTTACTATAGCATTGTAATATAGGTTGAAATTAGAGGGTGTGATAATTTCAGCTTTGTTCTTTTTTCCAAGGACTGCTTTGGCTATTTGGGGTCTTTTGTAGTTCCATACAAATATTAAGATTTTAAAAATCTATTTCTGTGAAAAATGCTATTCGGCTATTGATAGGAATTGCATTGCATCTGTAGGTAATACAACCACTTCACCAATGTTAATTCTTCCAGGCCATGAGCATGGAACATCTTTACATTACTTTGTGTCTTCTTCAGTTTCTTTCAACAATGTCTTACATTACTTAGTATATAGGTCTTTTAGCATCTTGGTTAAATTTATCTCTAAGTATTTTATTATTTCTGTTGCAATTATGAGTGTTTTTAAATTTTTCTTTTATTAATTTTAATGGGGTGACATTAATAAATCAGGGTACATATGTTCAAAGAAAACATCTCCAGGTTATCTTATCATTCAATTATGTTGCATACTCATCACCTAAAGTCAAATTGTCCTCTGTCACCTTCTATCTGGTTTTCCTTGTGCCCCTCCCCTCCCCACTCTTCTTCCCTCTCCTCCCTCCCCCCATCCTGTAACCACCACACTCTTGTCCAAGTCTCATAGTCTTGCTTTTATGTCCCACCTATGTATGAAATTATGCTGTTCTCAGTTTTTTTCTGTTTCACTTATTTCACTCTGTATATTGTTATCAAGGTCCATCTTTTTTGTTGTAAATGATCTGATGTCATCATTTATATGGTTGAGTAGTATTCCATAGTATATATGTACCAAAGCTTTTTAATCCACTCGTCCTCTGGCAGACACTTGGGGGCTGTTTTCAGATCTTCACTATTGTGAACAATGCTGCCATGAACATGGGGGCGCATTTCTTCTTTTTGAACAGTGCTATGGTGTTCTTAGGGTATATTCCTAAGAGTGGGATAGCTGGGTCAAAAGGCAGTTCGATTTTTAATTTTTTGAGGAATCTCCATACTGTTTTCCAAAGTGGCTGCACCAGTCTGCATTCCCACCAGCAGTGCAGAAGGGTTCCCTTTTCTCCACATCCTTGCCAGCACTTATTCTGTGTTGTTTTGCTGATGAGCGCCATTCTGACTGGTGTGAGGTGATATCTCATTGTGGTTTTAATTAGCATTTCTCTAATGATTAGTGATGTCGAGCATGTTTTCATATGCCTATTAGCCATCTGTATGTCCTCTTTGGAGAAATTTATATTCATTTCTTTTCCCCATTTTTTGATTGGATTGTTCGTCTTCCTGGTGTTCAGTTTTATAAGTTCCTTATAAATTTTGGTTATTAACCCCTTATCGGATGCGTTGTCAAATATGTTCTCCCATTGTGTGGTTTGTCTTTTTATTCTGTTCTTATTGTCTATAGTTGTGTAAATACTTTTTAGTTTAATATAGTTCCATTTGTTTATCTTGCCTTTTATTTCACTTGTCCGTGGAAATAAATTGGCATATATATTGCTGCTACAGATATCGGAGAGCTTACTGCCTATGTTTTCTTCTAAAATGCTTATGGTTTCATGGCTTACATTTAAGTCTTTTATCCATTTTGAGTTTGTTTTTGTGAATGGTCTAAGTTGATGGTCTATTTCATTTTTTTGCAGGTAGATGTCCAATTTTCCCAACACCATTTGTTAAAGAGGCTGTCTTTACTCCATTGTATGTTCTTTCCTCCTTTGTCAAATATCAGTTGTCCATAAAGGTGTGGGTTTATTTCTGGGTCCTCTGTTCTGTTCCATTGATCTATGTGCCTGTTCTTATGCCAGTACCAGGCTGTCTTGAGCACAATGGCCTTGTAGTATACCTTGATATCCAGAAGAGTGATACCTCCTGCTTTATTTTTTCTTTTTAAGATTGCTGAGGCTATTCATGTTCTTTTTTGATTCCATATAAATTTTTGAAATATGTGTTCTATATCTTTGAAGTATATCATTGGTATTTTAATTGGTATTGCATTGAATTTATAAATTGCTTTGGTTAATATAGACATTTTAATGATATTTATTCTTCCTAACCAAGAACACGTTATATGCTTCCACTTGTTTGTATCTTCCTTGATTTCTTTTATCAATGTTTTATAATTTTCCAAGTACAGCTCCTTAACCTCCTTGGTTAAATTTACTCCTAGGTACTTTATATTTTTGGTTGCAATAGTGAAGGGGATTGTTTTCTTGATTTCTTTTGCTGACAGTTTATTGTCGGTATACAAAAATGCCTCTGATTTCTGAGTATTAATTTTATATCCTGCCACCTTGCTGAATTCATTTATCAGGTCCAGTAGTTTTTTGACAATATCATATCATCTGCAAATAATGACAGTTTTACTTCTTCTTTTCCAATTTGGATGCCTTTTATTTCTTCTACTTGTCTGATTGCTGTAGTTAGGACTTCCAGGACTATGTTGAATAAGAGTGGTGAAAGGGGGCACCCCTGCCTGGTTCCTGATCTTAATGGGATTGCTTTTAATTTTTGCCCATCTAGTATGATGTTTGCTGTGGGTTTGTTATAGATGGCCTTTATCATGTTAAGGAATGTTCCCTGAATTCCTGCTTTACTGAGAGTTTTGACCATGAATGGGTGCTGGATTTTATCAAAAGCGTTTTCTGCATCTATTGAAATTATCATGTGATTTTTGTCCTTCCTATTGTTTATGTGATGAATCACATTGATTGATTTGCAAATATTGAACCAGCCTTGCCTCTCCAGAATAAATCCCACTTGATCATGGTGTATGATTTTTTTCATATATTGCTGGATATGGTTGGCTAATATTTTGTTGAGGATTTTAGCATCTAAATTCATCAGGGATATTGGCCTATAATTTTCTTTCTTTGTGTTGTCTTTGTTCGGTTTCGGGATCAGAATTATGCTCTCCTCATAAAAGGAGTTTGGAAGTCTTCCTTCCTCTTGAATTTTTTGAAAAAGCTTGAGGAGGATAGGAGTTAGTTCTTCTTTGAATTTTTGGTAGAATTCACTTGTGAAGCCATCAGGCCCAAGACTTTTCCTTTTCTAGAGTTTTTGATAACTGTTTCGATCTCATTTGTTGTAATTGGTCTTTCCAGGTGTTCTGATTCTTCCAGATTGATTTTTGGAAGTTTATATGATTCAAGAAATTTGTCCATTTCACCTAGGTTGTCTAATTTTTTGGCATAGAGTTCTTCATAGTATTTTCTTACGATACTTAGTATTTCTGTTGTGTCAGTTGTTATTTCTCCACTCTCATTTCTAATTTTATTTATTTGAGTCCTCTCTCTTTTTTTCTTGGTGAGTCTAGTTAAAGGTTCATTAATCTTGTTTACCTTTTCAAAGAACAAGCTCCTGGTTTCATTGATCCTCTGTATTGTTTCCTTAGCCTCTATGTCATTTATTTCCACTCTGATCTTTATTATTTTCTTCCTTCTACTAGGCCTGGTCTTTATTTGCTGTTGTTTTTCTAGTTCTTTTAGATGCAGGGTCAGGTTGCTTAGTTGAGCTTTTTCTAGCTTCTTCTGGTATGCCTGTAGTGCTATGAACTTCTCTCTCAGTACTGCTTTTGCTGTGTCCCATAAATTTTGAGTTGGTGTATGCTCATTATCATTGGTTTCTAGGAACTGTTTTATTTCTTCTTTGATCTCATTGTTAATTCATTTATTATTTAATAACATGCTATTTAGTTTCCTAGTGTTTGAGTATTTTTCAGTTTTTCTTTTGTGGTTAATTTTTAGTTTCATGCCATTGTGGTCAGAGAAAATGCTTGATATGATTTCAATCTTCTTAAATTTGTTAAGATTGCTTTTGTGTCCTAACATGTGGTCTATTCTAGAGAATGTACCATTTGTACTTGAAAAGAATGTATATTCTATTGCTTTAGGGTGATAAGTTCTGAAGATATCTATTAAATCGAGTTGATTTAGTGTATCCTTTCAGTCTGCTGTTTCTTTATTAATTTTCTTCTTGAGGATCTATCCAGTGATGTTAGTGGGGTATTGAAATCCCCTACCATTATAGTATTGCTGTTAATCTCGCCCTTTATATCCATCAAACTCTGTTTTATGTATGTCGGGGCTCCTATGTTTGGTGTGTAGATGTTTTTAATAGTTATATCTTCCTGTTGAATTGTTCCCTTTATCATTATGTAGTGTCCTTCTTTATCTCTTACTGCAGCCTTTGTTTTAAAGTCCATTTTGTCAGATATAAGTATTGCTACCCAGCTTTTTTAAATTTTCATTCGCATGAAATATTTTTTTCATCCTTTTACCTTCAGTCCATATGCATATTTTGTTTTAAGGTGTGTCTCTTGTAGACAGCGTATGTATGGGTTCTGTTTATTTATCCACGCAGCGTTCCTGTGTCTTTCGATTGGATCATTTAATCCATTTACATTTCAGGTTATTATTGACATGTAGTTGTTTATTGCCATTTTATTCTTTAAAGCTATATTCTTCTTTTGCTATATTCTTTTCCCCCTTTGAACTGTTTACAACAGGCCCCTTAGCATCTCTTGCAGAATTGGTTTGGTTTTAATGAATTCCTTGAGATTTTATTTTTCTGGGCAGCTCTTTATTTCTCCTTCAATTTTAAACGTTAGCCTTGCTGGATAGAGTAGTCTTGGTTGTAGGTTCTTGTTCTGCATTACTTTGAATATATCTTGCCATTCCCCTCTGGCCTCAAGTGTTTCTGTTGAGAAGTTAGATTTCATCCTTATGGGGGCTCCTTTGTAGGTCATAGCCTTTTTTTCTCTGGTAGCTTTTAAAATTTTCTC
This sequence comes from Rhynchonycteris naso, assembly GCA_037038555.1. Taxonomy (NCBI): domain Eukaryota; kingdom Metazoa; phylum Chordata; class Mammalia; order Chiroptera; family Emballonuridae; genus Rhynchonycteris; species Rhynchonycteris naso. Next base: position 193,854,662 of record CM072999.1, on the reverse strand, counting down.
TTTATCACTTAGCTTTGGCATTTTAACTATGATGTGTCTTGGTGTAAATTTCTTTGGGTTTCTCTTTAATGAAGTTCTCTGTGCTTCTTGAATGTGTGAAACGTTTTCCAGACTTAATTTAGGGAAGTTTTCAGCTATGATTTGATTGAACAAAGTTTCCATCCCTTGTTCTTTCTCTTCTTCTTTGGGAACCTCTGTGATGCGGATGTTATTTCTCTCCATGTTGTCACAGAGCTCCCTTAGAGTTTCCTCATATTTTTTGAGTCTTTTTTCTTTTTTCTGCTCTGCTTCTGTGCCTTTGTTTATTCTGTCCTCTAACTCACTTATTCGATCCTCAGCTTCATCCATTCTGCTTTTAATTCTTTCCATTGTGGTCTTCAGTTCTGATACTGTATTTGTCATTTCTGTCTGATTCTTTTTTATTATTTCAATTTTGTTTTTTATACTTTTATCTCTTTATTTCGGTGTTCGTAATGACTATCCATTGTTGCTCTAATTTCTTTGAACATTCTAACTATCATTATTTTAAACTCTGCATCTGGCAATTTGGTTATATCTGGTTCATTCAGGTCCTTCTCTGGGGATTACTCTTGATTCATTTGGGTTGCATTTCTCTGCCTGCCCATTTTGTCTGTGTATAAGAAGGGTGTAGCCACTGGAATTCAATGGGTGTTGCCTCTGTGTTCCCTAGTTGTGGCCTGTCTGCTGGCACACCACCCCCTCTGCCACTGCCTAGGGTGGTTGGGTGTGGGTGTTGCCGGCGCCGGCCCACTGTGGCTGTTGCTGTGATTTCCACCTCTCCTCCATGGGAGGGGCTGTGTTCTCGTGCCGGCTCTACAATCCTCAGCCTATCTGGGCCTTTGCCTCACCCCCACAGGTGGGGTTGCGCACCGCACTCAAGCCACAAGCCTCAGCATCAAGCGTAGGGGTGAGCACCATTGCTTAGCTGCCAACCCCGCCTGTTCCTGGGCTTCCGCCCAGCCCCCACGGTCAGAGCCGGCTCACACAGTATCGCAAACCGCAGTTTTTCAGGCGGGGCTGGGCTGCTGGCATGTACTCAGCTGCATGCCTTTGCCAGTCCCTGGCTTTAGCCCCACTCCCACAGTCAGGGCTGGCTTGCACAGGGTTGCAAACCTCAGAGGCCAGGTGATGCTGCATGTCCATGGGCCCCTGCTCAACAGCAGATCTCTACCTGTTTCTGGCCTCCTGCTTTTCCCCTGCAGGTTGGGCTGCAGGTGGGCCCACAGCTGCCAGACCACTTTCACGCATCCCCTCTACCCCTGCTGGGTTAGACTGAGCTCACGCCTGCTGGGCCTCTGCCCCCACCGACAGAACCGCGTTTCAGTGCCCCGCTGCCACCATCCCTCCAGCAAGCCCTCAGCAGTGTGGGTAGGGGCACTGCAGTTCAGACCCTAACACTCCATACTGTAGTCCTGGAAGCTCCCTTCGTCTAAGCAGCTCTGCTCTAAGTGCCACGGGAGAGCTTGTTTGGCTGGTGTCCTGTCTCCCTTTGCTGGTATTACTAGTTCCAGGGGAAATATTTGTTTTCGATTAGGGAAGTGACTCAGCCAGGGGTTAGGGTGGCTGTCCCTCAGAGAGTTTCTCCCTGTGCCTTCCAGTTCACACTCTCTTCCTGCTGCTCCGGTCCTCTCCTCTGTCCCTGTTCCCTGGAACCCCGGGTGAGTGGTTGTGAGAGAGGTTTTCTGCGCTGTCCCTTTAAGAAGAATCCTGGGTCTGAGAAAACTGTCTCTTTCTCACAAACAGTATCCTTACTTGTTTCACAGCTCAATACTATCCAAACGCCTCTTCTAGGCTCTGGGACTGCAGGCTGGGGCTTTGTTCCTGGGACCCAGGTCCCTCCCTCTCCGCTAAACTCTCTTCCCACCACGCGAGTCTGCCATTCGCTCCAGGGAGCTGGGCAGCTCTTTCCACATTTTCTCTTTTCCTACCAGTCTCAATGTGGCTTTTTCAGTGTTCCTTGGTTGAAGAGTCCACTTAGTTCAATTCAAAGTTGTTTTATCCAGATGATGGTTCTTAAAATTAAGTTATAATCCACTTTGGTTCCAGGAGTTGGAAGTTGGTATGTCCGCCTATGCATCGCCATCTTGCCTTGATGCAATTATGAGTTTTTTATTGTTAGTTTATACAGTGGTCAGAAAACAGCGGCTCACAAGCCACATGCAGCTCTTTCGCCCCTTGAGTGTGGTTCTTCCACAAAATACCATGTACGGGCGCAAAGGCCAGCTTAGGAGTACCCTAATTAAGTTAATAACAATGTACCTACCTATACAGTTTAAGTTTAAAAAAATTGGCTTTCAAAAGAAATTTCAATTGTTGTACTGTTGATATTTGGCACTGTTGACTAGTGAGTTTGCCAACCACTGGTCTATAGAAATGAAACAGATTTTTGCATGTTGATTTTGTACTCTGCAACTTTATTGTATTTGATTATTATTTGTAATAGACTTTTGGTAAAGTTTTAGAATTTTCTATATATAAAATCATGTCATCAGCCCTGGCCAGTTGGCTTAGTGGTAGAGCGTTAGCCCAGCATGTGGATATCCTGGGTTTGATGTCCTGGTCAGGGCACACAGGAGAAGTGACCATATGCTTTTCCACACCCCTTTTCTTTTCCTCTTCCCCTCCTGCAATCATGGCTCCATTGCTTTCAGTCAGTTGGCCTCAGGTACTGAGGATGGCTCTGGGGCCTTTGCCTCAGGTGCTAAAGAAATGGCTCCATTGCAAAGCAACAGAGCAATGGCCCCAGATGGGCAGAGCATCACGCCTAGTGGGCTTGCTAAGTGGATCCCAGTCAGGGCCCATGCAGGAGTCTGTCTCTCTGCCTGCCATCCTCTCACTAAAAAAAAAAAAAAAAAAGAAAAAAAAATCATGTCATCCACAAATAATGAGAGCTTTACTTCCTTCTTTCCAATTTGGATGCCTTTTATTTCTTTTTTATTGTTTTACTTTAGTTAGGACCTCCAGTACTATATTGACTAATAGTGACAAGAGTGGGCATCCTTGTCTTTCTTGAGCTTGAGATTTGTTTGGAGGCTCTAGCAGGGGAGCGCAGCTACTCATATACCCTGACCGAAGAACAGTCCTCTCCTCTATCGGGGAAAGTTGTCTTCTTTTACCTAGCGCACAGCTTTGGGAGGGATGCACATGGAGTGGTGAGGGAGGAAGGGAACACTCTCGCCTAGCCAGCCAGATGAGCCAAATCAACCCTGGTGATCAATGTGGTGACAGATGTCACAGCCAGATCACCCTCACATCCCTTTCTTGATCAGGGAGAAAAAACTATCAGTTTTTCATTGTTGAGTATACTAGCTGTGGGTTTGTTATATATGGTCTTTATTTGTTGAGATACTTTCCTTCTATGCCATTTTATTGATTCTTTTTATTTATCATAAGTGTATGTTAAATTTTGTCAAAATTTTTTGCATCTATTGAAATGATCATATGATTCTTTTTATTTAGACAATTAATTTGAATGGGGTGACATTGATTAACAGGGTACATAGATTCAGAGAAAACATCTCCAGGTCATTTTGACATTTGATTATGTTGTATACCCATCACCCAAAGTCAAATTGTCTTCTCTCACCTTCTTTTTGGTTTTCTTTGTGCCCCTCACCTTCCTTACCCCCTCTCTCTCCTCCCTTCCCCTCCCCCTGGTAACCATCACACTCTTGTCCATGTCCATGAGTCTCATTTTTGTGTCCCACATATGTATGGAATCATACAGTTCTTAGTTTTTTCTGATTTACTTATTTCACTCAGTATAATGCTATCAAGTTCCATCCATGTTGCTGTAAATGATCGGATGTCATCACTTTTATGGCTGAGTAGTATTCCATAGTATATATGTACCACTTCTTCTTTATCCAATCATCTATTGAAGGGCTTATTGGTTGTTTCCATGTCTTGGCCACTGTGAACAATGCTGCAATGAACATGGGGGCATATGTGTCTTTACGTAGCAATGTTTTTGAGTCTTGAGGGTATATACCCAGTAAAGAGATTGCTGGGTCATATGGTAGTTCTATTCTTAATTTTTTGAGGAACCACCATACTTTCTTCCATAATGGTTGTACTACTTTACATTCCCACCAACAGTGAATAAGGCTTTCTTTTTCTCCACAGCCTCTCCAACACTTGTTATTACCTGTCTTGTTGATAATAGCTAACCTAACAGGTGTGAGGTGGTATCTTATTGCAGTTTTGATTTGCATTTCTCTAATAGCTAATGAAGATGAGCATCTTTTCATATATCTATTGGCCATTTGTATTTCTTCTTGGGAGAATGTCTGTTCATGTCCTCTTCCCATTTTTTTTTATTGGATTGTTTGCTTGCTTGTTGTTGAGTTTTATGAGTTCTTTGTATAGTTTGGATATTAGGCCCTTATCTGAGCTGTTGTTTGAAAATATCATCTCCCATTTAGTTGGCTGTCTGTTTTGTTGTTAGTTTTTCTTGCTGTACGAAAGCTTCTTAGTCTGATGTAGTCCCATTCATTTATTTTTGCCTTCACTTCCCTTGCCTTTGAAGTCAAATTCATAAAGTGCTCTTTATAACCAAGGTCCATGAGTTTAGTACCTATGTTTTCTTCTATGTAATTTACTGTATCAGGTCTTATATTTAGCTCTTTGATACATTTTAAATTAACTTTAGTACAAGGCAACAAACTGTAGTTGAGTTTCATTCTTTTGCATATGGCTTTTCAGTTTTCCCAGCACCATTTATTGAAGAGGTTTTCTTTTCTCCATTGTGTGTTGTTGGCCCCTTTTTCAAAGATAACCATGTTATGTGGTTTTATTTCTGGGCTCTCTATTCTGTTCCATTGGTCTGAGTGTCTATTTTTCTGCCAATACCATGCTGTTTTGATTATCGTGGTTCTATAATATAATTTGAAGTCAAGTATTTTAATGCCCCCAGCTTTGTTCTTTTTCCTTAGGATTACTTTGATTATTCAGGGTTTTTTATAGTTCCATATAAACCTGATGATTTTTTGTTCCATTTCTTTAAAAAGTGACATTGGAATTTTGATGGGAATTGTATTATATTTGTATATCACTTTAGGTAATATGGTCATTTTTATTATATTTATTCTTCTTATCCAAGAACAAGAAATATTTTTCCTTTACATTGTATCTTTTTTGATTTCCCTTAACAATGCTTTGTAGTTTTCATTATATAGGTCCTTTACATTCTTTGTTATGTTTATTCCTAGGTATTTTACTTTTTTGTTGCAACCATGAAGGGGATTATTTTTTTTTTTTGAGTTTGTTTTTTGATGTTTCATTGTTGGCATATAGGAAGGCAATAGACTTCTGTATATTAATTTTATATCCTGCAACCTTACTGTATTTGGTTTATTGTTTTTAATAGTCTTTTTGTGGAGTCTTTGGGGTTTTCAATGTATAGGATCATATCATCTGCAAAAAATGAAACCTTTACTTCTTCTTTCCCAATATGAATGCCTCTTATTTCTTTCTCTTGTCTGATTGCTCTGGCTAGAACTTCCAGCACTGATGATTAAATGAGAGATAAAATGAAAGAGAAAAGAAGAAAGAAAAAAAAGAGTTAAGGTTTTGGGAATGTAACCCTCATAAAAAGAATAAACAAGAATGGAAAATGTAACACCTCTGGGTCATGAAGTTCAAAATGAAAAGGAAAAAATAAGATGGAAAGAGGATAAAATGACCAAAGTGGGAAAAAAGAGAAAAATACAAGAAAAAGTGAAAAAAGCTATAAAAAATGTAATTTTTTCCTGGTTTTTGAGAGGTTATCTTCTTTATTTTTTTTTTCCTTTTTTTTTAAGCAAGTGGCACTGTAACACAGGTTTTGCCCCTGTGGCACTCTTGAGTAGAGATTTGCAATTGATGTGTTGCTATGGCAATAACATATGTTAGGCCTCAGTCCCATTGGTAGGCAGGGCTTGTTAGGGTTTGCAGGCTCTAACAATGGGAGAGTCAGTTTTCCTCTGCCTCTCCCCACATCTCTCCTTCCTGAGCCAGCAGCCTGGGGACCCAGCTGTGAAGTTGCCCCAGCCACTGCTTGCAGAGCAAGAGGCCCTAAGAGCTGCCTAGTCCCTCTTCCAGGTCTGCTCAAAGCACAGTTCTGGGTAAGGCTTTGTCAACCAGAGCCACCAGCATAAGCAGGCAAGACAGGGAGCCAATTTCTGGTCAGGCTTCTTTCTAAGAGTCCCCGGGGTACGTCTAGTTTGCCTCAGCACTCTGCGGGTCTAATCTCCACAGGGCTTTTCCCTTGTGCCCTGTTTGGAAGCCTGCAACCCAGCCCCTACAACTTCCACAGTGCTCTCTGAGGTCTGCTCCTGTGGAAACGTGCTTTGTAACCTGTATCGGCTGGTGGAGGCACTCCGCCCTGACTGGTCCAGGCCTAGGGAACCCAGCCATTGCACATTTCCCATGCTGTTGGTTGGGGAGCCAGGACCACACAGAAACTCTGGCTACAGCCCACACAGAAGTCCATTGCTGACAGTCTTCAGCCTACCCCCTCTGTCCACAAACGTGCGCACCCACGCCAGAGGCGCCAGGTGGAGCTACTCACACACTTCCCGCAATTGCAGACCGGGAGTGAATAAAGCCACTCTGGTGCCAGCCTTCACAGGCAACCCACCTGGCCACCTCTGCCAGAGTCTGCTGCACGTGCTAGCTCCACGTCTGCAATCTCAGGCTAAGCCGCTGGCATGCTCTCTTCTCGGCTTGATTGTCTTCCCTAGCCCAGCTTCTTCCCTCGCCCTTACCCCTCCTTTCCTCTCAGTTCCAAGCAAAAGTAGCCCTTCCTCAGATCAGTGAGAATAGTGGAATACTCCATTCTCCATCTTATTTTCTTCAGAGTGGATTATATATTCAACCACCTTTTCATCCAATCATACCTTTGTTTGGTGTATGTGTATTTCAGATGCTCCTGAGATTGTTTTTCTGTCGCTAGTTGTTGAATTTGTTGAACTTTCAGGGGGAGATATCGAGAGCACCCCTCATGGTGCCATTTCTCTGATGTCACCTGTTCATATGATTTTTATACTTTATTTTGTTAATGTACTGCATCACTTTGATTGATTTGCAAATGTTGAACTATCCTTCATCTTTGGAATAAATCTCACTTGATTATGGTGTATGATCCTTTTATTATTGTATTAGGTTTGCTAATATTATCTATTTCATGAGGAATATTGGTCTATAATATTTTTTGGATTGTCTTTGTCTGGTTTTGGTACCAGGGTAATTTTGGGAGTCTTCCCTCCGCTTCAACTGTTTTTGGAAGAGTTTATGAAGGCTAGTTATTAAAACTTCTTTGAATATTTGATAGACTTCATCAGCGAAGCTGTCTGATCCTGGACTTTTGTTTTAGGGAATCTTTTGATTATCATTTCAATCTCTTTACTAGTCATTGGTTTATTTAGGTTTTCATTTTTTTGTGTGATTTAGACTAGGAAGGTTGTGTGATTCTAAGAATTTACTCATTTCCCCTACATTTTCTAATTTGTTGGAGAATAGCTGTTTATAGTAGTCTCTTTTGATGCTTTGTATTTCTGTGATGCCTGTTGTAACTTCTTTTGTTTCTAATTTTGGTTATTTGAGCCTCTCTTTTCTTAATGACCCTTATTAAAAGTTTGTCAATTTTATCTTCTCAAAAAAAAAACCCAGCTCTTATTTTTATTAATATTTTTATTGTCTTTTAATTTTCTATTTTATTTATTTCTGCTCTGATTTTTACTGCATCCTTTCTTATGTTTACTTTGGGCTTCACTTGTTCTTCTATGTATAAAGTTAGATTGTTTATTTTATATTTTCCTTTGTTTCTTTAGGTAAGCCTGTGTTGTTATAAATGTCCCTCTTATTACTCCTTTTGTTTCCTTCATTGATTTCAGCTTGTCATACTTCATTTTAATTTGTCTCCCTGTATTTTTATATTTTTTCTTTTATCCTCACTGACCCAATAGTTGTTCTGGAGCATGTGGTTTAATCTCCACATATTTGTAATTTTTCCACTTTTCTTCTTGTAGTGGATTCTAATTTCATCTTACTGTAGTCAGAAAAGATGCTTGATATTATTTCAATCTTCTTATATTTATTAAGACTTGTTTTGTGTTCCAACTTACGGTCTATTTTTTGAGATTTTTCCATTTGTACTTGAGAAGAATGTACATTCTTTTGCTTTTGAATGAAAGGTTCTGTATATAAGTTCATTTGTTTTAACATGTCATGTAATGTCACTGTTTCCTTGTTGATTTTCTGTTTAGATGATTTATCCATTGCTGTGATTGGGGTATTAAAGTCCCCCATTATTATTGTGTTGTTGTCAGATTATCCCTTTAGATCTATTAATACTGGTTTATATATTTTGTTGCCTCTACATAGATTGCATATATACTAATAGATGTTGTGTCATCTTGATGGATTGTCTCAATCATTATATAATGTTCATCATTGCCTCTTGTTACCTTTTATTGGCTTGAAGTCTGTTTTGTCTGATGTAAGTCTGGTTATACTTGCTTTCTTTTGGCTTTGGTTTGTTTATCATCTTTCATTTTTTTACTTTGAGCCTGTTTTTCTTTAGAGCTCAGATGAGTCTACCACAGGCAACATAGCTAGGTCTTGTTTTTTATTCTATCCAGCCACTGTGTGTCTTTTGATTGGTGAATTTATTCTATTTACATTTAGGGTAATTGTTGATATATATAAGGGTTTACTATTGCTATTTTATCCTTTTTTCTGTTTTTTATTCTCTATCTCCATTTTCTTCCTTATATTTTTATCTGCCAGTATAGTTTGGTGGTTTTCTATGATATTTTTCTCACTTTTCTCCTTTTTGTTTTATGCTCTGCTCTACATTTTTGTTTTATGATTACCATGTGTTTTGTATTAAACAGCTCATAGATAAAATAGTCTCTTTTTTTGCTGATAGAAACTTACCTTTATTTGCCAGGTACCAACCTTTTCTTCTTTCCCTTTTATGCCATTTGTTGTTGTTGTTGTTACAAACTGTCCCATTTTATGTTGTGAATTTGTTACCAAATTTAAGTAGCTATAGTTAGTTTACTGTTTTCTTTCCTTTAACCTTATGCTAACCTTTAGTGATTAACACTCTGTTTGAAATAACTTTGTAATTTTCTGATTCTATCAGTTTACCCAAAGTTTTGTATACTTTTTCTTTATGTCATTTCATTTCTTTTAACTCCCTCAACTTTTATTTGTCAGAAAAAGCTTTTATTTCTCCTTTATATCTGAATAACTTTGCTGGATAGAATATTCTTGGCTGCTGGTTTTATCTTTCAATATTTTGAATATGTCATTCCATTCTTTTCTGACTTGTAAGTTTCTGCTGAGAAATCTAATGATAGCCTAATAAGAGTAACTCTAGGTTACTGACATTACCACACCCCTGCCCCTAGCTGATTTTAAAATTTATTCTTTATTATTTTTTTGACCATATTATATGTCTTGGAGAAGATTTGTTTGCATTAGCATTGTGGATTTGTATAACCAGTTTTGTCTCCAGGTCTGGGAAGTTTTCAGTTATTACTTTTTTAAAAAAGCTTTCTCTTTCTTCTCCACCTTTTCTCCTTCTGGGATACCCATTATCTTTATGTTGCTTTTTTCTAATGGAGTCAAATACTTCTCTAGATTTTCTTTAATTTTTTTTTTTTTTTTGCCTTAGTTCTTGCTCCTTTTTCACCAGACATTTCTAGAATTTTACCTTTGAGCTCACTAATTCTCTTTTCCAGTCTATTCTATTTCCAGTGCTTTCTAATGCATTCTTAATCTCATTTATTGAGTATTTCAGCTCCTGAATTTCTCTTTGGTTCTTTTTTAGAGTTTTAATCTCTTTTGTAAAGTACTCCTTCAGTACATTAGTTTTATTCCTGAGCTCATTAAACTATCTTCTTGAATTTTCTTGCAGTTTATTTTAAAACAGATATTTTGAACTCACAGTTAGATCACTGTTTTCCATGACTTTAAGTTTAGTTCCTGGAAAATTCTCATTTTCTTTTTGTGATACTGTGTTATTAGGATTTTTCATTGTGCTTAATGAATTTGTCCTCTGCTGATGCATTTGAAGTAGCAAACACCTTTCTGAGTTGCCTCTAGTTATTTTAAGAGCTAGCATGTTCTATCCTCCACTGCCTTTGCCAGTGGTGTCCCAGTGCCTTTGTTGTTACACCTTGTGCCTCCAAGGTTGCTGGTGCCTTGCTACTCTTGTCACTAGGCTGCCATTGTTATTCTTAGAGCCTCAGTTCTTGGGTGTCACTATCATTCCTGGAGGTTCTGGTTACCAGAACCATTGCTGCTGTTTGTGGGCACCAGGGTCTTGAGTGCATCCCCTGCCTTGAGGAAAACCACTGTCAGTCACAACCACCATGGAGCAGGGAAACATCTGGGTTGTATGTGCTGCTAGTATTCCTGGAGCTTCTGGTCTTGGGCACTATCATAGTGACTATAGCCTTAAGTCACAGGTACCACTACTACTACCATGGGTATTGGGGTCTTGGGTGCAGCCCTTATTGTTGGGAGGGTTAAGGTTATAATAACTACAGTGGGGAGGGATATAGGTGTCATGAGCACTGCTTTGGTTCTTAAAGCCTCTGGTCATGGGCTCTGCCACCACTGCTACTCTGGCTGTGCTGCCTCCAAGAGGTACACTCCACCCATCCTCAGATGTGCAGATGAAAGGATCTCTCAGGCATCCTGGTATGCATTGCTGAGAGTCTCCTGCGAGGCTATGGATGTCTTACTGTTTGTAACTTAAAAGGAAAGACAAAGTAAACAACTCATGCTGCCATGATGCAGATGTCACGTCATCTTAATTTTAAAAAGGAAACAATTTTTTTTAACTTTATTGTTTTGCTTCTCATAATTTTTTTTTTTTTTTTTTGCTTTCAGTTCTTTTTTAAATTTATTTTCCAATTATGGTTTACATTCATTATTATTTTGTATTAATTTCAGAGGTACAGCAGAGTGGTTAGAAAATCATGTATTTTAAAGAATGACCCCCCTGATATTTTAAGTATCCACCTGGCCCCCAACACAGTTATTATGATATTATTGACTATATTCCCCAGGCTGCAATTAATATCTCTGTGCCTATCCTGAAATACCAATTTATATTTTTTAAACCCTTCACCCTTTTCAACCATTCCTCCAACCCCCCTCCTAACATCTGTTAGTTTGTTCTCTGTATGTATGAGTCTATTTCTATTTTGTTAGTTTATTTTGTTCACTTTTAAATTTTAGTATATTGCAATAACATGGATTCAAGCATCCCACTGAATACAACACCCTCCTCCCCTCCATGCCCCTACCTATATTCTCTTTGAACCCCCTCCCTCAAACTCCCACCCCCCTTCCCTCTGGGACTTGCTGTCCTGCTATCTGTATTTCAGTGTTATGTATATATAATTTTGCTAATCCCTTCACCTTCTCTGATCTCATCCCCATTACCTCTGACAGCTGTCATTCTGGTCCTCATGACCCAGCCTCTACCTCTATTTGGTTCCTCAGTTCATTTTGTTTCTTAGATTCCACATATAAGTGAGATTATATGATATTTGTTTTTCTCTCCCTGGCTTATTTCCCTTAGCATAATAGTCTCCAGGTCCATCCATGCCATCAAAAAGTTAAGATTTTCTTCTTTTTCACGGCTGTGTAGTGTTCCATTGTGTATATGTACCAAGCTTTTTAATCCACTCATCAACTGATGGATACTTGGACTGTTTCCAGATCTAGGCCACTGTAAACAATGCTGTAATAAACATAGGGGTGCATATCTTCTTTTAAATCAGTGTTTCAGTATTCTTAGTATATATTCCTAGTACTGGGATAGTTGGGTTAAAAGGAAGTTCCATCTTTAATTTTTTGAGGAAATGCCATACTGTTCTTCACAGTGGCTGTACAAGTCCGCATTCCTACCAAGCAGTGCAAGAGGGTTCCCTGTTCTCCACACTCTCACCAGCACTTATTGTGTGTTGATTTGTTAATGAGCGCCATTCTGACAGGTGTGAGGTTGTATCTCATTGTGGTTTTAATTTGCATTTCTCTGATGATTACTAATGTTGAAGATTTTTTCATATGCCTATTGGCCATCTGTATGTCCTCTTTGGAGAAATGTCTGTTCAGTTCTTTTGCCCAGTTTTTAATTGGATTGTTTACATTCCTGTTGTTGAGTTTTAGAAGTTCTTTATAAATTTTGGTTATTAACCCCTTATCAGATGTATAGGCGAATATATGCTCCCATTATGTGGGTTGTCTTTTTATTTGGTTCATGGTCTTTTGCTGTGCAAAAACTTTTTAGTTTGATATAGTCCCATTTGTTCATCCTGTCCTTTATTTCACTTGACTGTAGAGATAAATCAGCAAAAATATTGCTACAAGAGATATAGAAGATTTTACTGCCCATGTTTCCTTCCAAGAGATTTATGGTTTCATGACTTACATTTAAGTCTGTTATCCATTTTCAGTTTATTTTTGTGAATGGTGAAAGGTGGTGTCTAGTTTCATTTTTTTGCATGTACTTGTCCAATTTTTCTAACACCATTTATTAAAGAGACTGTCTTTACTCTACTGTATGCTCTTGCCTCCTTTGTCAAATATCAATTGACCATAAAGGCATGGATTTATTTCTGGGTTCTCTGTTCTGTTCCATTGATCTGTATGCCTGTACCTATGACAGTACCAAGATGTCTTGAGTACAATGGATTTGGAGTATAACTTCATATCAAGAAGTATGATACCTCTCACTTTATTCTTCATTACCAAGATTCCTGAGGCTATTCATGGTTTTTGTTAGTTCCATATAAAGTTTTAGAATATTTTTTCTATGACTTTGAAGTATGTCATTTGTATTTTAATAGGAATTGCATTGAATTTATAGATTGCTTTGGGTAATATAGACATTTTCATGATGTTTATTCTTTCTATCCATGAACATGATATATGCTTCCAACTTGTTTGTATCTTCCTTGATTTCTTTTTTCAATGTCATATAATTTTCTGAGTAGAAGTCTTTTACCTTCTTGGTTAAATTTACTACTAGGTACTTTATTTCTTTTGTTGCAATAGTGAAGGAAATTGTTTCCTTAATTTCTCTTTCAGACAGATTTTTGTTGGTGTATCAAAGTGCAACTGATTTCTGAATATTAATTTTACAGCCAGTCACCTTGCCGAATTTATTTTACAGGACTTGTAGTTATTTGACTGAGACTTTAGCATATTCTATATACAGTATTATGTCATAGCAAATAATGATAGTTTTACTTCTTGTTTTTCAATTTGGATGCCTTTTATTACTTTTTCTTGTCTGAGTGCTATGGCTAGAACTTGCAGAACTATGTTGAATAAGAGTGGTGAAAGGAGACACCCCTGCCTTGTTCCTGATCTTAAGGGGATTGCTTTTAATTTTTTCCCATTGAGTATGATGTTGGCTGTGGGTTTGTCATAAATGGCCTTTATCATGTTGAGGTATGTTCCCTGTATTCCCACTTTGCTGAGAGTTTTGATCATAAATAGGTGCTGGATTTTATCAATTGCTTTTTCTGCATCTAATGATATAATCATGTGATTTTATCCTATCTTTTCTTTATGTGATTAATCACATTGATTCATTTGCAAATATTATATATACCAGCATAGCCTCCCAAAAATAAATTCTATTTGTTCATGATTTTTGCTATTTGTCATGTATTGCTGAATCCGATTTGCTAATATTTTGTTGAGAATTTTAGCATCTATGTTCATCAGGGATATTGGCCTATAGTTTTCTTCTTTGTATTGTCTTTACCTGGTTTTGGAATGAGGATTATGCTTCCTTCATAAAAGGAGCCTAGAAGTGTTCCCTCCTCTTGAATTTTATGAAATAGATTGAAAAGGATGGATGTTAGTTCTTCTTTGAATATTTGGTAAAAATTGCCCGTGAAGCCATCTGGTTCAGGATTTGTTTGCTGAGAGTTTTTTGAGAACTGTTTCAATTTCATTTGTTGTAATTGGTCTATTTAGAATTTCTTATTTTTTAGATTGAGTTTTAGAAGATTATATGTTTCTAAAAATTTATCTATTTCACCTAGGTTGTCCAATTTTTTGACATACAGATCTTCACAGTATTTTTTAAATAATCCTTTGTATTTCTTCAGTGTCAGTTGTTACTTCTCCACTTTCAATTTTAATTTTATTTATTTGAGTCCTGCTCTTTATTTCTTGATGAATCTGTTTACTTTTTCAAAGAACCAGCTCTTGGTTTTATTGATCTTCTGTATTGTTATTTTAGCCTCTATGTCATTTATTTCTGCTCTGATCTTTATTATTTCCTTCCTTCTAATTCCTTTGACCTTTATTTGTTGTTCTTTTTCTAGCTCTTTTAGATGCAGGATTGTTGTTTATTTGTCCTTTTTTTTTTTTTTTTTTTTTTTTTTTTTTTTTTGCTTCTTAAGGTATGCTTGTAATGCTATGAACTTCCCTCTTAGGGTTGCTTATGTGTTTCATAAATTTTGAGTTGTTGTATGTTCATTTTCATTTGTTTAAAAGAAATTTTTTATTTCTTCCTTGATCTCCTTGTTTACCCATTTGTTATATAATAACATGCTATTTAGCCGCAAAGTGTTCAAATGTTTTTGAGTTTTTCTATTGTAGTTGATTTCTAGTTTCATGCCATTGTGATTAGAGAAGATGCTTGATATGATTTCAATCTTCATAAATTATTGAGACTTGTTATGTGTCTTAACATGTTGTCTATCCTAAAGAATGTACCATGAGCACTTGAAAAGAATGTATATTCTGCTGCTTTGGGGTGAAGGTTCTGAAGATATCTATTGAATCCAGTTGATCTAGTGTGTCATTTAAGGCTGCTCTTTCTTTATTAATTTTCTGTCTGGAGGATCTATCCATTGATGTTAATGGGGTATTGAAATCTCCTACTATTATAGTATTGCTGTTGATCTCATCCTTTATGTCCATCAAAATCTCCTTTTTATACTTAGATGCTCCTATATTAGGCACATAGATA
Source organism: Rhynchonycteris naso (assembly GCA_037038555.1). Lineage (NCBI taxonomy): Eukaryota > Metazoa > Chordata > Mammalia > Chiroptera > Emballonuridae > Rhynchonycteris > Rhynchonycteris naso. Next base: position 193,839,643 of record CM072999.1, on the reverse strand, counting down.
TTTACAATGGTTATATCCTCCTGTTGGATTGTTCCCTTTATCATTATGTAGTTATCTTCTTTATTCCTTACAATAGCCTTTGTTTTAAAGTCTATTTTGTCAGATATAAGTATTGCAACCCAGCTTTTTTTTCATTTCTATTTGCATGAAATACTTTTTTCCAACCCTTCATTTTCAGTCCATGTGTATCTTTTGGTCTGAGGTGAGTCTCTTGTAGACAGCATATGTACGGGACCTGCTTTTTATTTATGCAGCTACCTTAGCGTTTTGTGTGGGGGGGGTTGTGTGTGTGGCAGAGGCAGAGAGAGTCAGAGAGAGACACATATAGGGACAGACAGGAAGAGAGAGAGATGAGAAACATCAATTCTTTGTTGCAGTTCCTTTGTTGTTCATTGATTGATTTCTCATATGTGCCTTGACTCTTGACTAGGGGACTACAGCAGACCTAGTGACCCTTTGCTCGAGCCAGCAACTTTGGGCTCAAGCTCATGAGCCTTGCTCAAACCCAATGAGCCGGTGCTCAACCTGGCGACCTCAGGGTCTTGAATCTGGTCCCTCCGCATCCCAGTCTGACGCTCTATCCACTGTGCCACCACCTGGTCAGGCTACCCTATGTTTTTTGATTGGAGCATTTTATTCATTTACAGTTAAGATTTTTATTGACATGTAGTTTTTTATTGCCATTTTATTCTTTAAATCTACAATAAAATTTTTCTAGATTTTCTTTTTCTTCTTTTTACAGCAGGCACCTTAATATTTCTTGCAGTATTGCTTTGGTTGTAATTAATTCCTTGAGGGTTGTTTTGTTTGTTTGTTTTTTTGGTCTGGGAAGCTTATTTCCCCTTTAATTTTAAATAATAGCCTTGCTGGATAAAGAAGACTTGGTTGTAGATTCTTGCTTTGCATTACTTTGAATTTTTCTTGCCAATTCCTTCTGGCCTCAAGTGTTTCTGTTGAGAAGTCAGATGTCATCCTTCTGGCGGCTCCTCTGTAGGTAATTAACTGCTTTTCTCTTGCAGCTTTTGGTATTCTTTGTCTCTTAACTTTGGCACTTTAATTATGATGTGTTTTGGTGTAGGCTTCCCTGGGTTCCTCTTTAACGGGACTCTCTGTATTTCTTGAACTTGTGTGACTTTTTCCTTCATCAATTTAGGGTAGTTTTCAGTTATGATTTCTTCAAACAAGTACTCTATCCCTTGTTTCTTCTTTTCTCCTTCAGGAATCCCTATGATACAGATGTTGTTTCTCTTCATGTTGTCACAGAGCTCTCTTAGAGTTTCCTCAGACTTTTTAAGCCTCTTTTCTTTTTGCTGCTCTGCTTCTGTGCTTTTGTTTATCTCATCCTCTAAATCGCTGATTTGATTCTCTGCTTCATCCAGCCTGCTGTTAATTCCTTCTAGTGCAGTCTTTATTTCTGATATTGTATTTGTCATTTCAGACTGGTTCTTTTTTATGACTTCAATGTTTTTTTTTTTTATGCTTGCTATCTATTTAGGTGCTCATTGTGTCCAGCCATTATATTTCTTAGATCCTTGAGCATCCTAAAAATCATTGTTTTAAACTTTTCATCTGGTATTTTGGTTACTTCCATCTCATTCAGTTATTTTTCTGGGGATTTCTCTTGTTGACTTATTTGGGTCACATTTCTTTATCTACCCATTTTGTCTGTATATAGGCTCCTCTTTTGCACATGCTGCTTGTATTGCTAGCTGAGTCTAGGGTTGGTGCTGTCTGCCGCCAGCTAACAGTTGTGTTGGTTCTAGATCTTCTTAAGTTGGTCTCAGCTCTTGTTTGGAATCTGCTGTGAGCTATTTGTCTGCAGTTGCTGCTCTTTTCACTGTTTGTGTTTGCGTTTTCTGTGCCTGGGTAGTGTGGGAAAGGCCAACTTGTGTATAAGAATCAGCTTCCTGCTGCTTAGAGCTGACAGAAGCTCTGTAAGATCTCCCATCTTTGTAAGATTTACCTATACTTTTCAGCTGCTCCACTTCCTCTTGTAGCTCTTCCCAGAGTCTTCTGTAGTAAGACTGTAGTGTGGGCCCAGACTGGCTTCACCCAACCAATCCCTCTACAGGTTGAGCGCTTGTTAGGTGAGGGAAGCTTAGGTTGGGATTACAATGTTGGTGGGACCCCTACTTCAGGGGTCCTTTGGGCAGTAGCTCAGTACAGGAACTGTGGCCCTTACTCCACAGCTTAATCTCTCAGCCACAGCTGGATACTCAAATTTTATTTCTCCTCAAAGTGAACGGTAGATTCAGATTGAGTGGGGCCAACAGTCCCCTTTGCAAAACTTTTTACAGCTAATGAGACCGTGGTCTCAGGGAGGAAGACTGAGAGAGTCTTTTCCTGGGTCTGACTGTGCCCCCCAGAAAGTGACTATGCCCCCTTGACCCGATCCAACAATAAGTTCACAGGGACTCACACTTTGAACGTCTATTCTCCAAGCCTCTCTCCTTTCCCCTTTTGGAGTCTATCCCAGAAGGGTAGTATATCCAGCACCCAGGCAAGCTGTTGGTGTAGCTCCACTCTATTCAATGCACATGAGCCACTGTGGGTGTCAATCACAGAGAGCAGAACTTACCTCAGCTGGGCCAGGTGTGAGGAACCCTTCATTAATATACCACTGTAGCAAGGGTTTTAGGTTCTGAACTCATGCCCTCTCTAACTGGCCACTGGGTATGCCAGCCCTGTGCCTCCCTGGCAGGAACCCTTAGCCTTAATTCTTAACCTTCCATCTTTTGAAGCTTTGGAATTCAACAGATATCTTGAAGGAAAATAGTCATGTGTGTAAGTTTCCTTAAGACAGCAATTTTGTCACTTCAATTTTGTGTGATCAATAAAATGCCTACAGTTTCTCTGTCCTCAGCAGTAGACTTGACTGAATCAAACCAAGAATCTCATACTTTATCCCCACACATATTAGTAAGTATCTATAGGGAAAAGAAGCTATATATCTTCACTTCATCTCTGAAAGTTCTTTCACTAGAACTTTATTCCCTGTAGTTCTTATTGCTTCTGAAATTCTCTGGTGCCTTTAAATGGATACATTATAAGTACATATATATAGATATAGATATAAAATTATCCAACTTCTAGTTACTTTAAGTGAGCGTATTGGTCTATCTAGGACTTCTCTCACTCCCTCTCTCTATCTGTGTGTGTGTATATATAAATTTTGAACATTTTTAAATTTTGGGTTGATATGTTAGTCATTCTAATATATGTTAAAATTAATATATAACTGCTAGTTTTTTATGTTTATTCATGGACTATATAAATGAAAAAGAAGCTCTGAAATAATGTATTTTTAAAAGCTTTGAGTGTGACCACTAATTTTGTGTGAAAGTCAGCATCTATCTCCGTGGGCTCCAAGCATTATGCCCTAAACTTGGTCTTTATCACACACTTCTGTATGATTAACTAATGAAGAAAGAAGATACTGTGTATTGGTGCTTTTGAAGCCAGATGTGGGTGAGAAATTTGGAGGGAGAAAATGATAGGTTAAAGGACATACTAAGCTCCAGCCATAGGTTTTATCCTTCTGCCAGGAATCCTCTCTAGTGGTGTCTTGAAAGCTTCCCTGGGTGGCAGGGATCTGTATGTGAGGATGTAGGGCATGCCTAAAAAATTAAGGCAAAGAGTATGCCTTCTGAGAGTTACAGCACAAATCAGCGTTTATTATACCTGATAAATGGAGTCTGCTGAGTGCAACGGTCACAAATTTAAGTGTTTATAGGGGATATGGCATGTAATGTAGATTAGTGAAGTGGGACAGATGTAAGATCTTAGTCTAGCTCTTATCTTCTCACTTTAGGTAGAAATATGAGAACAAACAATATTTTGATTTCTTCCTAATGCTTTCATAAGAAAAATAGCAGTCTTGTAAGATGATAAATAATGATGCTTAATTTCAGGTATAGGAACACACTGAGGGGAAAGGGGTCAGTAAGGAACTTTAATAGAGCTTGCCAGTAAGAATGTCCTATAATTAAAGTGATGCATCAACTTATCTGAAGAAGGGAAATTCAACACCCAGTGGAAAGCACTGACATCTCAGTGTTGGGTGGTCTGTTATCTGAAGGGTAAAAGCTGATAGTAATGGTGGATGGGGGTAGAAAAGAGAAGGTGAAAAGAAATCTATGTTACATCTTTAGTCATTTTTGCTGCTTCAATCAGAGATACTTGAGTAAGAACTGTAGAATATAGGTGGCTACACCAACGGAAAACTTGCTCTTTTCCTAATATGGCAGGCTCACCTCACTATAAAAAACAGTTCCTTAATAGAATAAAATAAGCATAGCATGAAACTTCATTGACTGGAAAAAATGTAATCTATGGAGGTTTTAATATCAATCAACACAGTTGCGTTATAAAAATAGAAACTGCATTCACAGAAAGGCAAATGGGAAATTTCAAATACAAAAAGAAACCAACAGACAGGAGGCAAGATGGCGATGGAGTAGGCAGCGTTCCAACTTCCACCTACCAGAACCAAAGTGGATTACAACTTAATTTTAAGAACAATCTGGAAAAACCAACTTTGGACTAAACCAAGAGTAATCTATAACCAAAGATAACCTAAGAAGTCACACTGAGATAGGTAGGAAAAGCGGAAACATGAAGAGGGCTGCCCAGCCCACTGGAGTGAGTGGTGGCCAGGAGGGATTCGTATGGTGGTGGGGTTAAACTGAAGAGAGGAGGGTCCTGGACCCCAGGACCAAAGTCCTAACCTATAGCCCCAGAGCCTAGAAGAGGTGTATGGACAGCACTTAGCTATGAAACAAGTCAGGATACTGTTTATAAGAAAGAGACAGATTTCTCAGACCCAGGATTTGTCTTAAAGGGACCACACAGAAAACCTCTTTCACAACCACTCACCCAGGATTCCAGGGAACAGAGAGAGCTGAGAAGACCAGAGTAGCAGGAAGACAGTGTAATCTAGGAGGCACAGAAAGAAACACTTTGAGGGAAAGCCACCCTAACCCCTGGGCTGAGTCACTACCTAAATCTAAAGTGAATATATTTCCTGGAACCAGCAATACCAGCAAAGGAAAGCAGGAAACCAACCAAATGGAAGCTTCCTGCTACAGTCAGAGAAGAGTTCCTTAGAAGCAGGAAGCCCTTCAGGGATACAGTATTGAGTGCTGAGGTCTGAACTACAACATTACCCCCACACTGCTGAGTGCTCGCTAGATGGTAGGTGGTGGTGGGATGCGGGAGCACGGTCCAGTCCGCGGGGGTGAAAGCTGGGAGCTGGCTGTGGTTGTGGCCCAAGTGTGTGAACACAGTCCCGCCCATAGGGGTGAGGCAGAGTCAAGGGGTCAGCCAAGGCTTGCATGAATGCAGTCCCGTCTATGGGGGCTGAGCAGAGTTGGGGACGGGGGTCAGCCAAGGCTTGCAAGGGCAGTGTAGAGGCAGGGGACTGGCCAGGGCTTGCAGACTGGGCATGCATGTGTAGTCCCACCCATGGAGGTGAGGCGGAAGCCACAGCTACCACAGTGGCAGGCCAGTACCAGCATCACCTGTGCCTTAACTCTCAAGGCAGTTGCAGCAGTGGTGGCAGGCCTGCAGACAGATCACACCTTGGGAACACAAAAGCCATACTCATTGGACTCCTGTGGCCACACCCTTCTCAGAGCTGAAAAGAAAGAAAAATATAAAATAAAATAAAAGAGAAGATTGGGTAGAATGATACCTGAAGCTAAGGGGCAAGCCACATCCAATACCTTACCTAACCCCTGATTTATAGTACTGAGCCCAACAAGTAGCCACCAATAAGAGGCGGCAGAAAGCAGATCTCAGGGGAACCTGAACATTTAAATGAACATCCTTGAGGCCAAAAGTAGATAAAAGCCAGCCTAAGTCAATATTAACAATGGCACCTGGGTTAAGCAGAGGCAACCACAGAATCTGGATTACCTGTTGCTCCGAAAAGATAGATAAGGGCCAGTCATAGGCAGTGACCCCCACTGGTTTGCGCCAGGCTCCGGCCAAGAAGGTCCAGGGAGGACATATTTAGAGGCCAGATATATCGAGCATCAGTTCAGGACCTAACAACCCTTGTTAGAGTATCATCTTAAGAAAGGCTACTCACACCTGACCCAGTTAAGATACAGAAAACAGAAAGGGTTCTACTAGTTAAGAAAACCACAACTCAAACAAGCCTACAAGCCACAAACAAAAACAATGGGAAGAGGAACATAAGCCATATGAATCAAAAAGAAAAATCTCCAAAAAAGGTCTGGATGAAATGGAAGTAATCAAATTACTGGATACACAGTTTAAAATAATGATTGTTAGGATGCTTAAGGATCTCAGAGCTACAATGGATGGACATCATGAGCACCTGAAAAAAGAAATTGTAAGCGCCTGACCAGGCGGTGGCGCAGTAAATAGATCAACGAACTGGGATGTGGAAGGACTCAGGTTCGAGACCCCGAGGTCGCCAGCTTGAGCACAGGCTCACCTGGTTTGAGCAAAAGCTCACAAGCTTGGATCCAAGATCTCTGACTCCAGCAAGAGGTTGCTCAGTCTGCTGAAGGCCCGTGGTCAAGGCACATATGAGAAAGCAATTAATGAACAACTAATATGTCACAACGGCAACAAAAACTGATGATTGATGCTTCTCATCTCTTTCCATTCCTATCTGTCTGTCCCTATCTATCCCTCTCTCTGACTCTTTCTCTCTCTGTCTCTGTAAAAAAAAAAAAAAAAGAAAGAAAAGAAATTCTAAGCATCAAAAAGGACACTGAAATCATAAAAAAGAACCAGAGAGAAATGACAAACACAATATCAGAAATGAAGACTACACTAGAAGAAATGAAAAGCAGGCTGGATGAAGCAGGGGATTGAATCAGCAACTTTGGATAAGATAAGCAAAAGCATGGAAGCAGAATAGCAAAAAGAAAAGAGGATCAAAAAATCTGAGGAAACTCTAAGAGAGTTGTGTGTCAACATGAAGAGAAATAATATTTGCATAACAGGAGTACCTGACAAAAAAGAGAAAGAACAAGGCATAGAGAACCTGATTGAAGAAATTATAGCTAAAAATCTCCCTAAATTGATGCAGGAAAGAGTCATACAGGTTCAAAAAGCAGAGAGGACCCCATTAAAAAAATAAACCCAAAGGGACCTACACCAAGACACATCGTAGTCAAAATACCAAAGCTAAGAAATAAAGAAAGAATATTAAAAGCTGCAAGAGAAAAACAGTCAATCACCTACAAAGGAGCCCACATAAGGATGACATCTGGCTTTTCAACAGAAACAATTGAGGCCAGGAAGGAATGGCAAGAAATATTCAAAGTAATGCAGAACAAGAGCCTACAACCAAGACATCTTTATCCAGCAAGGTTATCATTTAAAATTGAAGAAGAAATAAAAAGCTTCCCAGACAAAAAAAAAAAAAAAATCAAAGAATTCATCACAACCAAACCAATGCTGCAAGAAATGTTAAGGGGCCTGCTATAGAAAGAACAAAGCAGGAAAAAATATATAGTAAGAGAGAAATGTAGATTTAAAAAAAATGGCAATAAACAACTACATATAAATAATAACCTTAAATGTAAATGAACTAAATGCTCCAATCAAAAGACATAGAGTAGCTGAATGAATAAAAAAACAGGACCTGTACATATGATTTCTACAGGAGACTCACCTCAAAACAAAAGATACACATAGTCTGAAAGTAAAAGGATGAAAAAAATATTCTATGCAAATGGTAGTGAAAAAAAAAGCTGGGGTAGCAATACTTATTTCTGACAAAATAGACTTTAAAATAAAGACCATAGTAAGGGATAAAGAAGGTCACTACAGAATGATAGAGGGAGCAATCCAACAGAAAGACATAGCCATTATAAATATCTTTGCACCTGATATAGGAACACCTAAATATATAAAGCAGACTTTGATGGACATAGAGGGCAAGATCAACAGTAATACTATAATAGTAGGAGATTTCAATACCCCACTAACATCACTGGATAGATCCTCAAGAAAGAAAATTAATAAAGAAAAAGAGGCCTTAAAAGACACACTAGATCAACTGGATTTAATAGATATCTTCAGAACCTTTCACCCTAAAGCAGCAGAATATACTTTCTTTTCAAGTGCTCATTGTACATTCTCTAGAATAGACCACATGTTACGGCATAAAATGAGGCTCAAAAAATATAAGAAGATTGAAATTATATCAAGCATCTTCTCTGACCACAATGGCATGAAACTAGAAGTCAACTACAATAGAAAAACTGAAAAACAACCAAACACTTGGAAACTAAACAGCATGTTATTAAATAACCAATGGTTCAACAATAAGATCAAGGAAGAAATAAAAAATTTTCTTAAAACAAATGGAAATTAGCATACAACAACTCAAAATTTATGGGACACAGCAAAAGCAGTACTGATCGGGAAGTTCATAGCATTACAGGCATACCTTAAGAAGCAAGAAAAAGCTCAAATAAACAACTTAACCCTGCAACTAAAAGAGCTAGAAAAGGAACAGTAAGTAAAACCCAGAGGTAGTAGAAGGAAGAAAATACTAAAGATCAGAGCAGAAATAAATGATAGAGGCTAAAAAGCAATACAGAGGATCAACGAAACGAAGAGCTGGTTCTTTGAAAAGGTAAACAAGATCGACTAATCTTTAATGAGACTCACCAAGAAAAAAAGACAGGGGGCTCTAATAAATAAAATTAGAAATGAAAGTGGAGAAGTAACAACTGACACAACAGAAATACAAAATATTGTAAGAAAATATTATGAAGAACTCTATGTCAAAATATTAGACAACCTAGGTAAAATGGACAAATTTCTTGAAACATATAATGTTTTAAAAATCAATCTGGAAGAATCAGGAAACATAAATAGACCGATTACAACAAATAAGATCGAAACAGTTATCAAAACACTCCCAACAAAGAAAATCTTGGGGCCCGATGGTTTCACAAGTGAATTGTACCAAATATTTAAAGAAGAACTAACTCTTATTCTCCTCAAGCTATTTCAAAAAATTCAAGAGGAAGAAAGACTTCCAAGCTCCTTTTTTGAGGTAAGCATTATTCTGATTCCAAAACCAGGCAAAGACAACACAAAAAAAGAAAATTATAGGTCAATATCCCTGATGAATTTAGATGCTGAAATCCCCAACAAAATATTATCAAACCGATCCAACAATATATGAAAAAAATCATACACCATGATCAAGTGGGATTTATTCTGGGGAGGCAAGGCTGGTACAATATTTGCAAATCAATCAATGTGATTCATCACATAAACAAAAGAAAGAAAAAAATCACGTGAGAATATCAATAGAGGCAGAGAAAGCATTTGATAAAATCCAACACCTATTTATGACCATAACTCTCAGCAAAGTGGAAATACAGGAAACATACCTCAACATAATAAAGACTATCTATGACAGACCCACAACCAACATACTCAATGAACAAAAGTTAAAAGCAACCCCTTTAAGATCAGGAACAAGGCAGGGGTACCCCCTTCACCACTCTTATTCAACATAGTTCTTGAAGTCCTAGCCACAGCAATCAGACAAGAAGAAGAAATAAAAGGCATCCAAATTGGAAAAGAGAAAGTAAAACTATCATTATTTGCTGATGATATGATACTGTACATAGAAAATCCTAATGTCTCAGTCAAAAAACTACTGGACCTGATATATGAATTCAGCAAAGTGGCAGGATATAAAATTAATACTTAGAAATCAAAGACATTTTTATACACCAACAAAGATCTGTCTGAAAAAGAAATTAAGGAAACAATCACCTCCACTATTGCAACAAAAAATATAAAGTATCTAGGAGTAAATTTGACCAAAGAGGTTAAAGACTCGTAGTCAGAAAATTATAAAACATTGATAAAAAAAATCAAGGAAGATACAAACATGTGGAGGCATATACCGTATTCATGGATAGAAATAATAAACATCATTAAAATGTCTATATTACCCAAAGCAATCTATAAATTCAATGCAATTCATATTAAAATACCAATGACATACTTCAAAGATATAGAACAAATATTCCAAAAATTTATATGGAACCAAAAAGAACACAAATAGTCTCAGCAATCTTGAAAAAATATAAAGTGGGTAGTATAACACTTTCTAATATCAAGTTATACTACAAGGCCATTGTACTCAAAACAGCTTGGTACTGGCATAAGAACAGGCATATAGATCAATGGAACAGAACACAGAACTCAGAAATAAACCCACACCATTATGGACAACTGATATTTGACAAAGGAGGAAAGAGCATACAATGGAGTAAAGACAGCCTCTTTAACAAATGGTCTTGGGAAAATTGTACAGCTACATGTAAAAAAATGAAACTACACCACTAATTTACACCATTCACAAAATTAAACTGAAAATGGATAAAAGACTTAAATGTAAGTTGTGAAACCATAACTATCCTAGAAGAAAACATAGGCAAAAAGCTCTCTGACATCACTTGCAGCAATATATTTGCTGATTTATCTCTACGGGCAGGGAAATAAAGGACAAAATAAACAATGGGACTTATCAAACTAAAAATCTTTTACTCAGCTAAAGAGAATATGAACAGAATAAAAAGACAAACCACACAATGGGAGAACATATTCAACAATACATCTGATAAGGGGTTAATAACTAAAATTTATAAAGAACTTGTAAAACTCAACACCAGCAAGATAAACAATCCAATCAAAAAATGGGCAAAAGGAATGAATAGACACTTCTCCAAAGAGGACATACAGGTGGCCAATAGCAGATTAAAAAAATGCTCAACATCATTAATCATTAGAGAAATGCAAATTAAAATCACAATGAGATATCATCTCACATCAGTCAGAATGGTGCTCATTAACAAAACAACACATAATAAGTGCTGGCGAGGATGTGGAGAAAAGGAAACCCTCCTTTCTGTATTGCTGGTGGGAATGCAGACTGGTGCAGCCACTGTATAAAACAGAATGGAGATTCCTCAATGTTAAAAATGGAACTGCCTTTTGACCCAGCCATCCCACTTTTAGGAATATATCCCAGGAACACCACATCAATGATTCAAAAGAAGAAATGCACCCCAATGTTTATGGCAGCATTGTTTACAATAGCCAATATATGGAAACAGCCCAAGTATCCATCAGTGGACAAGTGGATTAAACAGCAGTGGTACATATACACAATGAAATACTATGGGGCCATGAAAAAGAAGGAAAACTTGCCCTTTGCGACAACATGGATGGACGTGGAAACTATCATGTTAAGTGAAATAAGCCAGGCAGAGAAAGAAATATACCATTTGACCTCACTCATTTGAGGAATCCAATGAACAATATGAGCTGAGGAACAGAATAGAGACAAAGGTGGGATCAATGGGTCCAGAAGACAAGCAGACAGAGGGAAAAGGGGATGATAGGAAGGAATCAGAAAAAGAAAAGAGATTGGTGAAATTATACACACATAACACAACGTTATAGAGAGAAGAAAAGCTAATCATGGAGGGAAATGGGGAGGGCGTTGTGGGGAGCAGGGGAAAGGGGGATGTTGTGGGGAACACGGGGGAGGGGGATGCATTTGGGGGACACTAGAATCTATGTAAACACAATAAATTAAAATGAAAAAAAAAGAAACCAACAATTGTGGAATCACCAAGAAAATAATGATACAAAAACGAGGCATTAATCTCAGAAAGCAGGGTAGAGCATCCAAGGAAATCACAAAGACTACAAATAAGCAAAACATCTTCCAGACCAATATTGTATTATTATGCAGTAGGAGAGAACAAAATGCCATAAAAAAGTTAAAAAGAAAAAAATACAGAATACCCCTAATCTTTTCATGAGTTGTGCCCTATCACAACATGGCCAGTTTTGTAAATGTCTTAGGTGTTCTTGAGTAGAAATGTGCTTTCTGGTTGTAGTGCAATTTCCATATATAGATTGATTTTATTATTCTAGTATTCAGATTCTTTATCTTACTTTAAATGTGTTAAAAAATGAAAGAGGTAAATAAAAGTCTTCCAGCCACTAAACTGATATCTATTCATTTCTCCCCATAGTTCCCAGTATTTGTAGAGCTTATCATTGTCTGATAAGCCTTGCAAGAATTTTCTGAGAGCTATATAGAGGTCTATCAAGTTAAGAAAGCCTCCTCCTATTACTGGTTTCCTATGAACTTATCAGAAGTAAGTGCTGAGTTTTATCAAATATTTCAGCACATATGGAGAGATCTGTTAATTTTGTGAATTTCATGAATAGCTATTCTATAATTGAAGTATCCTTGCGTTCTTAGAACAAACATGTAATCACAAGTTACTCTTAAGACACTGCTAGATTTAATTAGCTAATATCTTGTTTATAAATATTGTATTTATGAATATAAGACCATTTAGCAATTTTCTTAACCACACATAATGAATGGTGTGTATGCACATACCGAGCATGAGAAAGAGAAACATTTTGTGTGATTAACTCCGTATTTCAAATCAGTGAGAAAAGAATTGATTGTTCAGTGTGTTAGGAAATGACTAACAACTTAGAACACTTTTAGAAAATAGCGACAACTTACGGTTTCCAGTTGGGCATGTAAGGAGTCGTCCTTACAACAAGAAAACACCTGGACAAACAGAACACCAAGAACTCTTCTTATATCCATCAGAGAATTGATGTCACAGGTCAAAATGCTGCTCCAAAAATCTGACAGGCAGAAAGGTGGATACAGAATATCCCATCTCATTAGAGCAGTAGCCCAGGAGCAGAAACTTCTAGGACAGTCAGTACCAGAGCAGGAAAACTTAAAATGCAATTAATGAATTATTGAAAGCTCAATAATAACTAAATTGAAAGCTAAAAACTCCAGGGTGCCAATCTGAGAAAGGCCCCCACACTTTTGTAAATTTTACCTCCAGAAACACTACCAGGTTCTCACACTGAAGAGCTGAGAAAAATCTTCTGCCTCTGACAGGAGGAGAGGGAAAGTAGCCATTAAAACACATAAGAACATTATACTAAGTGACATAATTAAATCAGAAAAAGCAAAGACTGATTGATTTCACACAATAGGTGGGATATAAAACTGAGACTCATGGAAATAGACAAAAGTGAAGTGGTTACTGGAAGAGGGGAGAAAGAGGAGGGGAGAAAAGAAGGACAAATATACAGTGATAGAAAATGATTTGACTTTAACTGACGGGCTCACAATGCAATCAACAGTTCAAATGCTATAGAAATATTTACCTGAAACTATGTACTCTTATTTATTAATGTCACGCATTAAAGTTAATTTCTAAATTAAAAAATACACACACACACACACTACCCAGCACATTCTGTCCTTCTCAATAAGGCCTTCCCTCAAGTCTATTTCACCAGAACCTAATTGATGTGTTTTAACCTAGATTAGGAAGGGAAATACTCAGCTCTAGCTCCCTCTCACCTTCCTGCCTCACCTAAAATGGGGAGTGGGGGACTGAGAAGCATTTGTGAAGGTCAAGGGTGCAGGCTCACTAACACTGACACCGAATCATGGGACTATAGATTGCCTCCAACCACCCCCACACCTTACCACCATACCACAACAGCTCCTGTATAATAACAGAGATTACAAATAAAAGACCTGCAGAACTCTGACTCTACTGAAGAGTCTCTTGGAAAACCCAAAGACATGAAAGAAGACAAAAAACAAGGACACCAGAGTGAATTTTAGTTTCTAATACAATAGCTGTAACATACAGTAACTACAACCTAACTCCTAGCCAGAGGAAAATAAAACCTCACATTGAATCCCTATTTGCTTTAACTCCTTTTACCCAGTACACCATGTCTAGCTTTCCACACACAAAAAATAATATTTATAAGGCTGACTAAAAGGCAAAAAACATAGTTTGAAGAAATAGAGCAAGCATCAGAACCAGGCTCAGATATGGCAGAGATGTTAGAATTATTAGACAGCGAATTTAAAGTGACCATGATCAAAACATTAGGGGTATTTAGCATTGCCTTTATGAGAATTAAAAGTAACATATAGAAAGCAAGAACAGATGGGTCATATAAAAAGAGAAAAACTCTAAGAAAAAAATCAAAAGGAAATCCTAGAAATAAAAAACTCTGTAACAAACATGAGCAATGTCTTTGATAGCTTCATCAATAGAGTGGATATGGCTGATAAAACATTAGTGAGATGGAGAATAAGTTTATAGAAACTTCCTCAACTGAAACACAATGAGAAAAAAATAAAAATACTGAACAGAATAGGTAAAAATGTGGAATAATTATAGTAAAGAAACAGGCCTGTAATAAGAATACCAGAAGAAAAAGAAAGAGCAAAAGAAAGAAATGGAGTATATAAAGTACTAATAACTGGGATTTTCCAAAATTAAAGACAGATATCAAAACACAGATCCAGAAGGCTCAGAGAAAACCAACCAGAGTAAATATTCCCCAAAATCTACACAGGTATAGAATACTTAAGCTTTAGAAAATAAAAGACAAAATATTGAAAGAAGAGAGAGGGAAAAGACGTATGCATAGAGTGATCAAAATAAAGATTACATCAGACTTCCCTTCAGAAACCAGGCAGGTAAAAAGACTGGAATGAAATACTTAAAGTATTGAAAGAAAAGTCCCATCAAGCTATAACTAGATCTTATCTGTATCCAGCAAAATTATCCTTCAGAAGTAAAGAAGAAAAGGAGGCTTTCTCAGACAAATAAAAATGAAGGAAATTTGTCACAAACAAACATGACTTACATAATAGCTTTAAAAAATTGTTCCAAAAAAGTGGGGGAAGAGCATAATTAAGAAACTCAGAACTACATACAGAAAGGAAAAACATTAGAGACAAAATAAAGGTAAAATACTTTTTCTTATTCTCAATTGATCTGATAGATAACAGTTTGTTCAAGATAATTATAGCAACAACATATTTAGTGATTATAGCTTGTGAATAAGTAAAATAATGGTAGTGATAATTAGGCATGAGAGGGAGAAATCAGGAATACTCTGTTATAAGATACTTGCATTACCCAGTGTTATTTGAAAGTAGACTTGGATTGATTGTAAATGTATACTGCAAACTCCAGAGCAACCACTTTAAAATAGCAAATAAAAAAGTTATAATTAGTACGCTAAGAGAGAAGAGAAAATAAAATTATATAAAATGTTGAGTTAAAAACGGAAAAGTCAGACAGAGTAGTTGACCAAAAATAGTAGGGAAACAAAAAGCAAAGGCAATAAATAGAAAACAGTAATAAATATGTTTGATATTAATCCAATTATATCAATAATCACTTTGGTCTAAGTAATCAATGGTCTAAATATACCAATTAAAACACAGAAACTATCATAGTGGATAAAAAATCAAGACTCAATTATATTTTGTCTACAAAATATCCACTTTAAATATAAAAACACACATATTAAAAGTAAAGGGATAGCCTGACCAGGCAGTGGTGCAGTGGATAGAGCATCGAACTGGGATGTGGAGGACTCAGGTTTGAGACCCTGAGGTTGCCAGCTTGAGCGCGGGCTCATCTGGCTTCAGCAAAAAAGCTCAGCAGCTTGGACCCAAGGTCTCTGGCTCAAGCAAGGGGTTACTCCAGGAGTCTGGAACCTTTTTGGCTGAGAGAGCCATGAACGCCACATATTTTAATATGTAATTCCGTGAGAGCCATACAATATGTTTAACATTAAATACAAGTAAATGTGTGCATTTTATGTAAGACCAACAGTTTTAAAGTACAATAAGTCTCTGAATTCTTTTTAATAATGTTGTTATGCTGTTGCTAACCAATGATGAATAAAGTACTTCTTACCATTTATGCGACTTCTGGTGCTGCATGGTTTTGCTGATGGCTTTGTAGTCTGTTTGATACGTGGTGAGGTTAAGCTTCATGCAGGTGTTGAGACTTCCACCCGTTAAACGTGATTGTAGGTTGGTCTTAAAGTCCTATTGATGTGAGAAAGACTGCTCACATGCATACGTAGAGCCAAACATTGTCAGTACAGCAATACTCACACGCTGCAGTGTGTGGTATGTGACAGGAAGCGCATTCCAAGTTTTGACAATCAGCTGGTCCGCGGGTTGAAGTTTCTTCATTTCTCCCCACCTGTGTTTGTTCGCCAACTCTGTTTACTGTCGAGCAAGTCTTTCCAAATCTTTATTCAGTGACTTAAACTTATTCACCCACATGTCTGAGGCCTTCAGGTCAGCAGCTTGTAACTCAAAATCTCTGACGGAGACACCGTGGATGCTACTCAAGTTGGCGCTGTCCACTGCACGCTCATATGGATGGGTGATGAACTTAAAAAGATGAGTGCACTCATGAAATTCTCCAAAGTGCACTTTGATTGACTGCAGGAAATTAGATGTGAAGCCCGTTACCTGCTGGAGATCAAGATGTTGAGCAGGGTCACTTGCGGTGCATGCATATTTAAACTCTCGCAGTTTTTCAAAATGTAGTAAATGACATGTTTCAATGTTGGCGATGAAGAGTTCCAGCTTGTTTTCAAATGCAAACGCTGCTTGTTGAAGAGATAAGACTGTATTTCCAATGCCTTGCATTTTCATATTGAACTGGTTCAGATGTTCAGTCATGTCCATGAGATAGTAGAACTTCAGGAGCCACTCAGTGTTAGCTAACTCAGGATGCTCCATGTTTTTCATTTCAAGAAAAGTCCGGATTTTGCTCAAAAACCGCGAAATGACTGAACACCTTCCCTCTTGACAACCAATGCACATTGCTGTGCAGAAGCAGACCAGAATAATTATTCCCAACTTCATCCAGCAGTGTTTTAAACTGGCGATCATTTAAAGCTCGGGCCACAATAAAGTTGACCACCCGAATGACCAGTGACATCACCTCACCAAGCTGCTTGCCACACATCTGAACACAAAGCACCTCCTGATGTAGGATGCAGTGAAAACTTAGAATGGGTCTCTTTTCATGTTCACAAAGAAGCGCTACGAATACTCTGTTTTTCCCCACCATGCACGGAGCACCATCAGAACACATCAAAATAAGTTTATCCATTGGTAGCTGTTTTTCTTTGGCAAACTCAGTGAAAGACTGGAATAAATCCTCTCCTCTTGTTGTCTCTTTCATAGGCAAAACAACAGGACTTTCCTCACATAGTGTGTCACCAACAGCATACCTTGCAATCACGCTGAACTGGGATAAATGGCTTACATCTGTTGACTCACCCAAAGTGAGAGAAAAGAATGGTGCTACATTTATGTCCTTCACTTGTGTTGCCTCAATTGGATTTGCCATCATGATGGTACTATCGTCAACAGTTCTTGCCGAGAGAGGCATGTGTTTTATTCATTTGATTATCTTGTCTTTATTCGAAAAGTCGTCGAAAAGTTCATTGGCAGTATCAAGCATGAATGTTTTGGCATACTCCCCATCTGTGAATAGCTTTCCGTTTCTCACAATTGATAAAGCACCAGCAAAGCTAGCTAAATTCCAGTCACCTTGTTGGGTCCAAACACAGAGTTGCTGCTGACTAGCTTGCACTCTGCACAGTAGCTCTTGACATGCTTTCTTCCTGCTGTCCCCTGCTGGATATTTCGATGCAAATGTAGTATGGCGTGTGTCGAAGTGCCGCTTTATATCTGACTATTTCATTGATGCAATTTTATCATTGCATATTAGACACACTGCAGAACCTGCTCTCTCCACAAAGGCGAATTCCTCTGTCCATTCCTGCTGAAAAGTACGATACTCCTCATCATTTTTTCTTTTAGCCATCTTCTTCATCAAAAGGGTTTCTGCAATTAGCCAGCTGACTACTTGCTTAAAAGAAGGGAAGTTTACTTCCTAACCTCACAGCAACCCGTGTATGTTACGCATTATCCAATAAAAATTTGGTGTTGTCCCGGAGGACAGCTGTGATTGGCTCCAGCCACCCGCAACCATGAACATGAGTGGTAGGAAATGAATGATTGTAATACATGAGAATGTTTTATAGTTTTAACGTTATTATTTTTTTTATTAGTGATTTGTCTGCGAGCCAGATGCAGCCATCAAAAGAGCCACATCTGGCTAGCAAGCCATAGGTTCTCGACCCCTGGGTTACTCAGTCTGCTGAAGGTCCGTGGTCAAGACACATGTGAGAAAGCAATCAATGAACAACTAAGGTGTCGCAATGGAAAACTGATGATTGATGCTTCTCATCTTTCTCCGTTCCTGTCTGTTTGTCCCTATCTATCCCTCTTTCTGACTCTCTCCTGTCCCTGTAAAAAAACCAAAACCAAAAATAAACGTAAATGGATAAAGAATGATATACCCTCCCAACACTAACGAAAAAAATATGGAGTAGCTCTATTAACTTTAGAGAAAACAGACTTGAGAGCAAAGGATAGTATTAGGGATAAAGAAGGATACTATATAATGGTAAAGGGTTCAATCATCTGAGAAGATATAACAATCATTAATGTGTATGTACCTAACAACAGAGCATCAAAATATTTGAAGCAAAAACTAATACAATTGCTAGGAGAAATGGTCAAATACACTAGTATAGCTAGACACTTAACACCCCTCTATTAATTCCCACTAATTAAGAGATCCCATGGGTAGGAAGTCAGTCAGGACATAGGTGAAATGAGCATCACCATCAGTTAGCTGGATCTAACTGACACTTATAGAGTACTTCACCCAACAACAGCAGAATATATATTCATCTCAGTCTCACATGGAATATTCACCCAGATAGGAAATAAAATGTATCTTATTATATTTAAAAGAATGAGAATCATATAACATATGCTTTCAGACAGCAATGGAATGTATAAAAATTAATAACAACAACACAAGGGTCAAAGAAGAAGTCTCAAGAGAAATTTTGAAATATTTTGAATTAAATGAAAATAAAAATATAACATTAAAGTTTTTTGGGTGTAGTTAAATCAGTGGATAGATGAAAATTTATAGCATTAAATGCACATGATACTAAAGAAAAATATCAAAAAACAATAAAATAAGTTTCCACCTTAAGAAACCAGAGCAAGATCAAATTAAAACAAAAGTAAGGGGGGAAAAGGAAATAATAAAAACTAAAGCAAAAAACTCAATGAAATTGAAAACAGTAAACCAATAGAGAAAATAACAAAACCAACAGGAATTTCTTTTGAAACATAAATAGAATTGATAAGCCTCTATCCAGACTAACAACCACAACAAAGAGCACAGAGAAGATGTAATGGGAATGAATTTGCTATACTACTTATATTAGTCTAACTCGCTAGAAAGGAATCGATATAAAGCTGCCTATGAAGTAGGTGTTAAACCAACTTGTTATTCTAACCTGATCTTTTCTCTGAAAACTAGAGCTTACATGTTAAAAAAATATTTTTTAAGTACAGTTCACAGGAATCAGCAGTTTCAGTTCCAGTGTGAACCTAAGAAGCAGACTGCAACCTTCAGACTTTCAGCTTCAGGAGATCCGCTGACCTTCAACCATTTATCTGAACAGAGTGTGCTTGGTCTGCACATAGAGAACTTTGCAATCCCCTGCCTTCGTTTCTTTGTTCTGCTTTCCCTTTCTTTCCTTATAAAAACCTCTGTCTACACTGAGATGTTAAGATGAACTTTGGGATAGGAGTTCTTCATCTTCTCAGGCTGCCAGCTCTTGAATAAACCTCTTTCCTTTTGCACCAGCACTTGTCTCACAAGTTTGGTTTTCATTGCGACATGCAACTGGACCTAAGTTTGGTAACACTTATTAGCAAGCTAGCCAGGAGAAACATGAATACTGGTAAATCTTGGAGGGCCAAAGCTGGGGTCTCAGCTGCTTATGGCAGGCTCACGCTGTGGCAGGGATGGCAGTGACTTCCCAGCAGCTGCTGACAGTTCATTATCTTGGGGACTCTCTCTCTCAAGGCATCAGCCACCTGAAATGCTTAGCTGGTGAAAGGAAATGGGCCTCTGGGCATTGACGGATTGCACTGGTTAAGCTGAATGGGTGTGCACACCAGCAGTTCTCTATCACTGCCATCTGGGCTTTTCAGTCTGGACTAAGCTACAAGTCACCTGTGGTACTGTTCTGGCAAGGGATAAGGCTCTACAACTTTAACCCCAACTTCTCCACAGGAGGAGTCGGCGTGAGAGCTCTAACCTGTCTGACTATCTAAAATTCTTGCTATTCTGTGCACACAGGGAATCCTCTGTCTTTGCCATTCGGGCTTTGTGTCATCTGGACCTTGTAAAGGTTATTTGCCGTACCGGTTGGTGTGAGATCAGATTATAAGACCCTTCCTTTCAGAGGATCTGGTTTGAGAGCTCTCATCTGCCTGTCTGAAATGAAAATTTGGGTTAAAGTTGCTCTTAGCTTATTCTGTATCTCTTAAAGAATTGGTCTAATTCTTGCTATTCTGTGCACTGTAGAAAATTATGATTGTTTTTTGAAGTTTATTCTAATAACAGTATTTGAAAAATTGTAACAGCAGAGTAGAATGAAATGTGTCGCCTCTATCCCAGAAAAAATTCCATTAGTTCAAATTTTGGCAGACTGCTCTACAATTAGTCATGACCCAATGATGAAGAAAAAAATGATTTTCTATTGTAATACTACTCGGCCAATGTATGCTTTAGGTCCGTGATGGCGAACCTATGACAACCGTGTCAGCACAGGGATAAAACATTTGCTGTAGTGTAGACACAATGTGCCGGAGGTCTGTAGGCCAAAACAACAGAACTCCGGCACAGAGCATCTAGTTCTGGGACTTCCGGTTAGTCCATTTTTCTCGAAGTGACACACTACCCGAGTTATGTTTGTTTTTTTTGGCGAATTTTGACACACCAAGCTCAAAAGATTGCCCATCACTGCTTTAGGTTCTGAGGAGAGATGGCCCTTGAATGGTTCTCTAAATTACCATAGCATACTACAATTAGAATTGCTTTGCCAAAGGTCTGGTAAATAGTGTAAGATCTCTTATGTAGAGCTTTCATGTTGTTACATTATAGAATTATATTCAGAAAGAATCTAAATTGATAGTTCAGTGTGGGGAAAAAGATCTCACTCCCCTCCCAGACAGTAAAACTCAGAAAGAAGAAAAAGAATGAGGAAATGAGTCTTTTACACACCTTAAATCCTCCTCTTAGATGTCCTGGGGTTGTTGTGTTCTCAGAAACAATGGGGAAATTGATACTACTTCAAACCCTGTTCAGGCTCCGGGAACAGCAGGGGACACTACCTCACCTCAGTGTGAGAGAAAAAAGTGCCGTTTTTGAAAAATCAAGTGGCTGAAGTTTCCCATGCCTGACATTTCTTTACACTCCTCTCCAGCCTCCTTAAAAGTTGTCAAGGACAAATGAAAAATCTTGCCTTCTCTAGAATTATTAGCAATGCAGTTTACGTGTATAGTAAAAAATAAAATTGTCCCAAATATGCTTTTGAGGATCATGTGGTCTGGGAAAGAGTTTGATATTAAAACTGGTTTAATTTTGATGTCTTTTAGAGTTACTAACATAAACTATATGTTTGCTTTGCCTGGGTTTACGAAAAAGGCTCATGTTATCTCTGTGATGTCTCTTGAAAATGTGTTTGCTAATGAAAGAACCTATTTCTAGAAGTTATGAAATGTGTTCATAAAAGTATCAATCTAAAGAATGCTAACTACTTACTTTTAGTTGTCACTAAAAATTAAGGTTTGTAAGAATTAAAAATTCTAATTAAATTGGAAAAAATATATGATTTTGGTAATAAAGGCATGTTATGATAACATATTTTTAAGAAAATGGGTTGTTCTAAAGTTGATTATTTCTGATTAAGTTAAGAAAAAAAAGACTAAAAGGTTTGTGTAACCTGCAGAAGGGTTTATTTTTAAAAAATGAAAAATCAGTCTCCTGAATGCCCTGTGTCCAGAGTACCAGTGCTGCCAGCGGGTGGCTTTCTCCCACCACCACCACCTCCCGCATTAACAAACACCTCTGAGCCAGGGCCAAGAGGGGTAATGGCCCCACCTTTATATGTTAAACAGTCTCCACCTCAAAGACAGGGCACCCGACTGGCCAGGGAGTGTCCCTGACCAGAGGGGGGCAATGCACTCTAAGACAGTTCCCTGTAGGAGGACAAACTAGCAAGGTCAGCCTGCTGGCTACTATTGAACACACCGTCATGTCCCACCTCAGATTTGCTTAGTTGGAAAACCTCTAATGCCTCTTACCAGGAGAACCCTCAGAATTTTTGCCACTCATCACCCAAATTGAGCAGATGTACAGGCCCTTCTCAATATCTTTCGAATAGCTGATAAGAGATTAGTTATAAAGAAAACTAATAAAGAGTTCACCAGCTTAACCAGGAAAATCCTGATGGAACTCCTAACCCTGTTGGTGTGGTCCCCCTTGTAGAGCTGAATGAAGACACAAACAATGCAGTTCTATTACACCGAAGCACTATCAAAGTTGAACAGTGGGCATTCTTAGGTTGACAGTAGAACAGGGCAGTGAGTTAGATGATGCGTAAGGAGGCCCAGGGACGTCTCCCAGCTCATCACTATTTTCCCACAGGAGCCCCAAGTACAATATACAGTGTAGAACAAATTGACTTTTTAGTAGACACAGTAGCTATTTATTCAGTCTTAAATACCACCAAGCAATGGCCCCCCTGCCTTTGAGTTATAGCAGCAACCTGTGATGTTCTCTGGGAAAAAGAGAAATTCACTCTGGGGCAATCTATCACAGTGTTTGTTCTACATCAAGTTCTAACCCTGTTGGAACAAAAAGGTAAATATGGGCTAGCACCTGGGTTGATGGGCAAATACCAGGCCACCTTGCTAGATAACCTTAATGTTTCCTTGCAAACTACAACTATCTTAAACCTGGCTACACTATTTCTGAGTAAAGTAATAGACTCAGACCTCCAACATAATTGTTTAGAAATTATTGACGAGATTTACTCCAGCCAAGCAGACCTGTCAGACCAGCAGCTGGTAGACTTGGACGGGAGTTGCACACTGACAGAAGCAGCTTCATGAAGAATGGGAAAGGAAGAGCTGGGGATGTTGTAGTGACCATCTACAAGGCAATAGAGACACATGCCTAGTCTGCAGTTTCCATGGCTTAGAAGCCTGAGCTTAGTGCTCTCACCAGAGCATTAGCACTGGCTCAAGGCAGCCAAGCAAACATTTATACTGATGCTAAATACACTTTTTTAATAGTACACATCCACGACGCTAAAGGGAAAGAAAGGGGCCTCTTAATCTCAGGAAATAAGGACATTAAGCACCGAACAGAACTTTTGAATTTACCTGAAGCAGTGAACCTGCCAGCCCAATTGCTATTATGCTTTGTTCATGACATCAGAAAGATAATTCCCAAATAGCCAAAGGGAATCAAGTAGCTGATGGGGCAGTGAAACAAACTGCCTGAGAGACTTCGTTATCAGCGGCTTCAATACCCAGCTTGGATCTGTCAGAGTTTAAACCCCATTATACAGAATGGGATAAAGAATGAGCCCATGAGTGGGGATTTGCTAATACTAACTCTAGTTCTGTATGAAAAATTAATGCCTATGGCATGATTTTGCTCCCCGAGGCTCTATTATACCCAGTCAGGGAGCATGAGGGGACACACTATGGAAGGGATTCACTGGCTGATTTAGTTCAGCCTCACTTAAAGGGTCCACACCTACAGAGCACTACTCAGAGGATAACCCAGGGATATCATTTATGTGCCAAAATAACCTCAAGACTTAACACAAGATAACAGGAAAAGAGTTAGAATGTAAAGGAATATGTCCCTTTGAGGGCTGGCAAGTTGATTTTTCCCAAATGCCTAGAACAATTTAGAAACTTCAAGTTCCGACCAGTTTTTGTACATACATCCTCTGGATGGATAGAAGCATACCCCACCAGGACAGAAAAAGCAACTGAAGTAGCAAAATTTTTGCTCAAAGAAATATTCCCTAGATTTAGACTTCCTGATAGTATTCACAGTGACAATGGATCTTCATTTACATCAGAAGATGAGCAAAGCACTGTGGATCCCATGGAAACTACACGCATCATGTAGACCTCAACTGACTGAAAAACTGAAAAGATAAACCATACATTGAAAAAAACCTTGGCAAAATTATGCCAGTAAACACAATTGAGATGAAACAAATCCTCCCTACAGTTAGAACATGAGATAAAATTTAAACAATGTGTACAACATTTAGGACAAACATTAACAGCCTTGTACAAGTTTGCTCTCTCTAGGTCCTCCTACCCAGCTGATGAGCCATTGCGCCCATTTCAACTGGGAGACAGAATCCTGCTAAATAAAAACTTAAAGAAATCAAGAACCAGATGAGCTGAGCAATGGACCAGCCCTCATAATGATCTGCTGATGACACACACATGTCTTTGAAACTTGCAGAAATAAAACCCTGGGTTTATCATATTCAAGTGAAAAAAGCCCCACCTGAAGGGGGCTCTGACTCTACCACAGAGAAATGGACATGTACTCCTGAAGATCTAGAGTATTTCTTCAAAAGACAGAACTCTTCCAAGCCTAAGTGACAAAATATTTTTTATATTTTTCCTATCCATTTCACATGCATACACCTGGACAGATAATGCCTTCATACATCTGTCACATGTTAGCAAAATGGGGGGGGGTGACCATCAACTCCCCCGATGCACCTTTATCAACACTTCATCTCAGGTAGAAACAAGTGTTGCAAAAATTAGACAAAAACTACCTGGCTGCAACAGACCTTGGACCACCACATTCCTCTCTTTTAGGAAAGTAAAAATTGGTTTGTAAGTCTATTTTCATAGATAGCACAAGGACTCACTCAGTTCCATATTAAGAAAAAATTTTAAATTAGGTTAAACCATTCTTTTCTTTATGATGCTTATCTTTATTGTTTTAAAGTTTTTTATAGCTTGTTTTTCCTGCACTGGAAAATTGTATTTGCCCAACAGGCACCTCTAAGAAATGGATCTGCTTTTCTTTTTGTAATTGATTTTTGAGGAAGAGAGAAAGAGAAAGAGAGAGAGACAGAGAGAGAGAGAGAGGAGAGAGAGTGAGAAGCATCAACTCATAGGTGCTTCACTGTAGTTGTTTATTGATTGTTTCTTGCACATGCCTTGACTGGGAGGCTCAAGCCAAGACAGTGACCACCCCCTAACCTCTCAAGCCAGCAACCCCGAGCTTCAAGCCAGCGACCTTTGGAGCTCAGGCCAGTGACCTCCAGATGATGTCAATTATCTTACACTCAAAACAACAACCCCACATTTGAACTGGTGACCTCACAGTTTCAAACCTGAGACCTTAATGTTCCAGATCAATACTCCATCATTGCGTCACCACCGGTCAGGCTGTCTTTGCTTTTAACTCACAAAAGTTTGCTTTACAGCAGAATCAAATCTTTCATTCCCCCAACAGGTTAGGAAGACACCACTAATTCCATGGATATGGAAAGAAAATTGACAGTGGAGAACTGTAACAGGAAATGAATATGCTATACTACTTATATTAATCTAACTATAGAAAAGAATCTATATAAACTTACTCATGAAGTAGGTGTCAAACCCAGTTTGTTACTTTAACCTAATCTTTTCTCTCAAAACTAGAGCTTGCATGTTAAAAAAATAAAACAATTTCTTTTAAGTACACCATAGGAAACAGCAGTTTCAGTTCCAGTGTGAACCTAAGAAGCAGACTCCAATCTTCAGACTTTCAGCTCCAGGAGATCCATTGACCTTCAACCCATTATCTGAACAAAATGTGCTGTTCTGCACATAAAGAACTTTTCAGCCTCCTCCCCTTGATTTCTTTGCTTTGTTTTCCCTTGCTCTCTTTATAAAAACCTCTGCCTACACTGAGATGTTAAGATGGGCTTCTGGACTGTCTCATCTTCTCAGGCTTCCAGCTCTTGAGCAAACCTCTTTCCCTTTGCACCAGCACTTGTCTCATGAATTGGGTTTTCATTGTGACAAGACACAAATTACTAATATCAAAAATGAAAGAAGGGCTATCACTATTGATTTCATGGTCATTAAAGTAATTATGAAAGAATATTATAAATAACTTTACACCCAGAAATTTGATAAGTTAGATGAAATGGACCAATTCCTTGAAAGACAAAGTTTAGCAACACTTACACAAAGATAAACACAATCTAAATTAGCCTATGTTTGTTAAAGACACTGAATCAATAATACCATCTTCAAACAGAAAGGACCAGAGTTCACTGGTGAGCTCCACCAAACATTTAAGGAAAAAATTAGACCAATTCTCTACAATCTGTTGCAGAAAATAAAAATATAAGGACTATTTTCTAACTTTTTCTATCAGGAGAGCATTATCCTAAAACAAAAACCAATGACAGTACAAGAAAGGCAAAGTACAGACCAATGTCTTCCATTAACATAGATATTAAATTCCTCCACAATATATTAGCAAATTGATTCCAACACTGTATAAAAAATATATACCATAAGCAAGTATAATTTAAGTTATTGAGCATTCAAAAATCAATTATTATATTGATCACATCAGCAGTATAAAAAAGAAAAAATGTAAAAATATATAAATAGATGTAAAAAGTTTTTTGACAAAGTCCAACACCCATACATTAAAAAAATCCTAAACTAACTAGGAATAGAGAGGAATTCAACTTGGCAAAAAATATCTACAAAAAAACCCTGCAGCTAACATTATATTTAATTACTGAGAAGCTAGAATCTTTCCCACTAAGATCAGGAATAAGGCAAGGATGTTCCCTCTCATTACTCATGTTCAACATCTTACTAGAAATTCTAGCTGATACAATTAAGACAGAAAAGTAAATAAAATATATACAAATTGAGAAGGAAGAAATAAACTACCTTTGTTCACAGATGACATGATTCTCTTTGCAAAAAATTTCAAAGAATCAACAAAAGAACTCCTGGAACTAATAAGCAATTACTGCAAGGTTATAGGATACAAGGTTAATATACAAAAGCCAATTGGTTCTTATAAGTCAGCAATAAACAGACGGGATTTGAAATTAAAAACACAATAACATTTATGTTAGTACCTAAAATGAAATCATTTAGGTATAAATCTACAAGAATATGTAAAATATTTCCATAAGTAAAACCCAAGACTGATAAAATAAATCAAATAAAACCTAAATAAACAGAGCAATATTCCATATACATGGATAGAAAGATTCAATATTGTTAAAATGTCAGTTCTTTCTAACTTAATCTATAGATTTCACACAATTTCAATTAAAATCCCAGCAGTTATTTTGCAGATATTAACAAAGTAATTCTAAAGTTGACATGGAAAGGCAAAATACCTGAACTACCAAACACAATAATGAAGGAAAGGAACAAAGTCAAAGAATTGATACTACATGACTTCATGACTTACTATACAGCTACAGCAATCAGGACAGTATGTTATTATCAAAAGAATAAACAAGTAGACCAATAGACAGAATAGAGAACCCAAAAATAGACTGACACAAATATAGTCAACTGATTTTTGACAAAGGAACAGAGGCAATACAGTAGAGAAAGAATAAACTTTTCAACAAATGATTCTTGAACAATTGGATTTCCACAGGTAAAAAAGGGAATCTAAATGAAACATTGACATAAATATAAAATGTTGAACTGTAAAAATCTTAGAAGATAATACAGAAGAATATCTAGGTGACCTTTGTTTTTCTTATTTTTTTTATTAAGTGAGAGGTGGGGAGGCAGACAGACAGGCTCCCACATGTGCTTGCACTGGGATCCACCCTGCAAGCCTCCTACCAGGCCGTGTTCTGCGCATCTGAGGCCGCTGCTCTGTTGCTCAGCAGCTGAGCTATTTTTGCGCCTGAGGCTAGGCCATGGAGCCATACTCCCTGTCAACAGGGGTCAACTCACTCAAACCATTTGAACCATGACTGGGGGTGGGGGGGAGAAGGGAGAGTGGGAGTGGTGGAGAAGCAGATGAGCACTCCTGTGTTCCCTGACAAGAATGGAAACCAGGACTTCCACATGCTGGCAGACACTTTTCTACTGAACTAACAACCAGTAGGGCTTAGTTTGGTTTTTTAGGTACAACACCAAAACACAATCCATGAAAGAAAAAATAATAAATTGTATTTGATTAAAATTTAAAAGTTTTGTTCTGCAGAAGACACTGTTACTATGTCTACACAAAAACCTGCACATGGAAATATACAACAACTTTGTTTATAATTAGTAAAACTTGGAAGGAACCAAGATGTCCTTTAGTGGGTGAATGGTTAATAAACTGTGGTATATCCAGGTAATTAAATATTATTCAGTCAGGACATCAGAGAAATGGCAGCATAAGAGATACTACTAATCTCTCGCCTTGAACTTTAAACAAATTCTGCAACTATATGCAGAAAAAAAACCCCAGATGAACCTGAAATATATATGCTCCAGATAGACAAAGGTAGGATTGCACAAGAAGGCAGGCCAAACATAGAATCTGCTCACAGAAAAAAATATGCCAGAAGATTGAGTCTTTCTCTTTCCTCATGGACCTGAGGGTGGGAGGCACTGTTGGCTCAGGCTTTGTCTTGGAGCTGAGCCAGGAGAAGAGGAGAGTCTGGGGAGAAGGAGCTGAGATAGGGGCAATGACCAAGAATGGGGAGCAGAACCGTTTCCTAGCATCTACCATACCCACGGTTGCAGATGCTGGATGGTTATAGGCTTACAGTTGCTGGGCATGCACAAAGCCCATGATGTGCTCCCAAGAACTATGTGCAAATAGCTTGTGGAGATCAACCCATGGGACACTGGAGTGTGGTTACTCTGACGGCAGAGTTTAGTCTTATGAGGCCAGATGTGCTTGATCCGAAATCTGCATACCACCCGCTCTGAAGCTGGGCACTGGCTTGCCAGTTTGAGTTTTGCATGTGTGGGTGGGATGCCCCTGATCTACAATCTCTGCTGCAACTTCTCCTGAAGCTCGGACATCAGCTGGTGGTATGCAGCCTCTGCCCTTCCCAGGGCTGCGCTTTGAGTGTTTAGAGTGTAAACAGTGGTGGTGGCAGACACCCCTCAGCTGGGTCTCCAGGCTGCATTCTTCTGTGAGAGGCCGGGGTGCTTGGGCACTTGATCCCCTGCTCTATTGGGACGTAGGGGAGAACCCCAGAGGACCCCTGGTTGGCCATTGCTAAAGCCCTAAAACTGCAAAGCCCTAACAACAAGCCCTTCCTACCAACATAACAGCCTTGCCTGCATCATTAGACAGCAACAGAGACTCCTCAGCAGAACTCCACCCAAAAATCTCACAGAGGCCACTTTTGTAGTACCACACCCCTTACCAGAAAAAGGAATAATTATCTCTTGTTGGTGTCATTAACAATACCACTCACAAATGCCCCCAAGGAAAAAGAAATCAAATATGGATATATAAGACAGAGACGTAGCCCAGATAGATGATGAAAAATCTTCAGGAAAAAATCTCAATTACATGAAAACCTTATAACTTAATGACAGGGAATTCAAAATTGAAGCTCTAAAAATACTCAATAAGATACAGGAAAACACTGAAAGGCGATTTAGTGAGCTCAAAAAACAACTTAATGAACAAAAAGAGTACTTCATCAAGGAAATTGAAACTAAAAAAGAACCAAACAGAGATTAAAAACTCAATACACGAACTGAAAGCTGAGGTAACAAACTTAGCCAATAGAAAAGGCCAGATAGAGGAGGGAATCAGTGACACTGAAGACAAGCAAGTAGAGATACTACAGAGAGAAGAAGATAGAGACTCATGAATTTAAAATATGAGAAAGCCCTACAAGAATTGTCTGACTTCATCAGGAAGAGCAATATAAGAATAATGGGTATATTAGAAGAAGAAGAAAGGAAAAAGAGAATGGAGAACATATTGAAACAAATAATCAATGGGAACATCCCAAGCTTGTGGGAAGAGTTAGAGCCTCGAATCCAAGAAGCAAACAGAATGCTGAGTTACCTCAACCCAAACAGACCTACTCCAAGGCACATCATAATAAAATTATCACAAATCAATGACAAAGAAAGAATCCTCAAGGCAGCTAAGGAGAAGAAAAATATAACATATAAAGGAAGGCCCATTAGGCTATCATCAGATTTCTCAGCAGAAACTCTACAATCCAGAAGAGAGTGGACCCCAACATTTAAAATACTGAAAGAGAGTAATTACCAGCCAAGAATACTATATCCATCAAAACTATCCTTCAAACATGAAGGGGAAATGAAAATATTTATGGATATACAGAAGCTGAGGGAATTTATCAACAGAAGACCTCCACTAGAGGAAATACGAAAGAGAGTTATCTGACCAGATACAAAGAACAAAACAAAACAAAACTACAAGTTAAAATTTTAAGAAAACTGCAATAAAAACAAGGATAACCTGTGACAACAATAACATAAAAGGGGAGAGGATAAATATAAGCAGTAGCAAAGGAGGATGGAGTGCAGAAGCACTCATGAGATAATGGACTCTAATAAATATAATAATTTTTCTTTTAATAACCTAATGGTAACCACCCTTGAAAATGCCAGTACATAGCTTTAAAAAAAGAAGAAACAGAAGATAGAAGTATGGAATACCATCAAACAAAAACAAATGATAGAAAAACAAAAAGAGAAACCAAAAAAGACACAAAGCTATCAGAAAGCAGTATATAACATGGCAATAGGAAATCCTCAAGTGTCAATTATCGCACTAAGTGTAAATGGATTGAACTCACCAATAAAAAGACACAGAGTAGCAGATTGGATCAAGAAGCAAAACCCAACAGTATGCTGCCTTCAAGAAACACATCTAAGCTACAAGAAAAAAAAATAGATTCAAAGGGAGAGGTTGGAAAACAATTCTCCATTAAAATAAGATCCAAAGAAAAGCAGGTGTAGTCATACTCATATCTGACAGTGCTGACTACAAGACAACAAAGGTAACCAGAGACAAAGATGGACATTTCATAATGATAAAAGGGACATTGTATCAAGAAGATATAACATTTCTTAATATATATGCACCATATTAGGGAGCACCAAAATATATAAGACATCTACTAACTGGTCTAAAAGTACAAACTGAAAAAAATATAATCATACTTGGAGACCTCAATAAGTCATTGATGGCTTAAGATTGTTCATCCATTTAGAAAGATTGAAATTATAGCAAGCATATTCTCTGACCATAAGGCTTTGAAACTAGAATTCAACTGCAAAAAAAGTAGACAGAAAAAGAATGTGAAAATTAAACAATAAACTTCTAAAAAGTGACTGGGTCAAAGAAGAAATAAAAGAATAGATCAAAAGATATATACAGACAGTGAGAAAGCAATCAATGAACAACTAAGGTGTTGCGACGGCAACGAAAAACTAATGATTGATGCTTCTCACCTCTCTCCGTTCCTGTCTGTCTGTCCCTATCTATCCCTCTCTCTGACTCTCTCTCTGTCCCTGTAAAAAAAAAAGAAAGAAAAGGAACTGATGATCAATGCTTCTCATCTCTCTCTGTTCCTGTCTGTCTATCCTTCTCTCTGACTCTCTCTGTCTCTGTAAAAAAAAAAAAGATATATACAGACAAATGAAAAGGACAATACGACATATCAGAATCTCTGAAATACAGCAAATATGGTAATAAGAGGGAAGTTCATATCATTACAGGCTTATATAAAAAAACAAGAGAAAGCTCAAGTAAACAACCTAACATCACCTCTTAAGGAACTAGAAAAAGAAGAACAAAGGCAACCCAAAGCCAGCAGAAGAAAGGAAATAATAAAAATTAGACCAGAAATAAATAAAATAGAGAACAGAAAAACTATAGAAAAATTTAATACAACAAAGAGCTGGTTTTTTGAAAATATCAATAAAATCAACAAACTCCTGGCAAGCCTCACTAAGAAAAAAAGAGAAATGACTCATATAAACAAAATCTAAAATGAAAGAGGAGAAATTGCCACAGATATCATAAATATACAAAGAATTATTGCAGAGTACTATGAAAAATTATATGCCACCAAATTCAACAATCTAGAAGAAATGGATAAATTCCTAAAACAATATAATTTGCCTAGACTGAGTCATAAAGAAGTAGAAAACCTAAACAGACCCATAAGCAGGGAGGAAATAGAAACACTATCAAAAACCTCCCTGAAAATAAAATC
Source organism: Rhynchonycteris naso (assembly GCA_037038555.1). Taxonomy (NCBI): domain Eukaryota; kingdom Metazoa; phylum Chordata; class Mammalia; order Chiroptera; family Emballonuridae; genus Rhynchonycteris; species Rhynchonycteris naso. Next base: position 193,807,519 of record CM072999.1, on the reverse strand, counting down.
CAAAGCCAGACAACTACACTAGTAAATTCTACCAAACATTCAAAGATTTGATTCCTATCCTTCTCAAAGTCTTCCAAGAAATTGAAGAAGAAGCAATACTTCTAAACACATTTTATGAGGCCAACATAACCCTCATACCAAAACAGGGCAAGGACAGCACAGAAAAAGAAAACTATTGACCACTATCTCTAATGAATACAGATGCAAAAATCATAAACAAAATACTAGCAAATCAAATACAACAACATATCAAAAATATAATTTATCATGATCAAGTGGGATTCATTCCAGAAACACAAGGATTGTTCAACGTACGTAAAACGATTAATGTAATACACTATATCAACAAAATAAAAAACAAAAACCTTATGATCCTATCAATAGATGCAGAAAAGGCATTCGTTAAAATACAACATCCTTTTATGTTTAAAACCCTCAACAAAATAAGTATAGAAGGAAAATACCTCAACATAATAAAGGCCATTTACAACAAACCATCAGCTAACATCATCCTAAATGGTAAAAAGCTGAAAACTTTTTCTCTAAAATCAGGAACAAGATAAGATTGTCCACTCTCCACTCCTATTCAACATAGCACTAAAAGTTCTAGCCAAAACAATCAGACAAGAGAAAGAAGTTGAAGCATTTATATTGGGAAAAAATAAGTAAAGGTTTTATTTTTTGTAGATGATATGATCCTGTATATAGAAAACCCCAAAGACTCCACAGAAAGGTCTAGAAACAATAAACCAATACAGTAAGGTCACAAGATACATAATTAATATACAGAAGTCTATTGCCTTCCTATATGCCAACAATGAAACCTCGGAAAAATAACTCAAAAAATTGATCCCCTTTATGGTTGCAACAAAAATGATAAAATATCTAAGAATAAACATAACAAAGAATGTAAAGGACATATATACTGAAAACTACAAAGCATTATTAAAGGAAATTGAAAAAGACAGAGTGAAATGGAAAAATATTCCTTGTTCATGGATACGAAGAATAACTATAGTTAAAATGGCCACATTAACCAAAGTAATATATAAATTTAATGTAATTCCTATCAAAATTCCAGTCACTTTTTAAAGAAATGAAACAAAATATCATCAGGTTTATATGGAACCATAAAAAACCTCAAATAACCAAAGTAATTCTAAGGAAAAAAAAAAAACAAAGCTGGAGGCATTGCAATACCTGACTTCAAACTATACTACAGAGCCACGATAATCAAAATAGTATGGTACTAGCAGAAAAATAGAAACACAGACCAATGGAACAGAATAGAGCCCAGAAATAAAACCACATATATATGGTCAGATCATCTTTGATAAAGAAGCCAAAAACATGAAATGGAGAAAAGAAAGTCTCTTTAATAAATGGTGCTGGAAAAATTGGAAAGGCACATGCAAAAAAAATGAAACTTGACTAGAGTGTGTCTCCTTGCACAAAAATTAATTCAAAATGTATCAAAGACCTAAATATAAGATATGAAACAATAAATAAATGAATGGGACTACATCAAACTAAGAAGCTTCTGCACAGCAAAAGAAACTGTCAACAAAACAAGTAGACAGCCAACTAAATGGAAGATAATATTTTCAAACAACAGCACAGGTAAGGGGCTAATATCCAAAATATATAAAGAACTAACAAAACTCAGCAACAAACAAGTAAACAATCCAATAAAAATATGGAAAGAGGACATGAACAGACACTTCTCCCAAGAAGAAATACAAATGGCCAACAGATATATGAAAAGATGCTCATCTTCATTAGCTATTAGAGAAATGCAAATCAAAACTACAATAAGATACCACCTCACACATGTTAAGTTAACTATTATCAACAAGACAGGTAATAACAAGTGTTGGAGAGGCTGTGCAGAAAAAGAAACCCTTACTCACTGTTGGTGGGAATGTAAAGTAGTAAACCATTATGGAAGAAAGTATGGTGGTTCCTCAAAAAATTAAGAATAGAACTACCATATGACCCAGCAATCCTCTACTGGGCATATACCCAAAAAACTTGAAAACATGGGTACGTAAAGACACATGTGCCCCCATGTTCACTGCAGGATTGTTCATGGTGGCCAAAATACCCTTCAATAGAGGATTGGATAAAGAAGATGTGGTACATATATACTATGGAATACTACTCAGCCATAAGAAATGATGACATAGTATCGTTTACAACAACATGGATGGACCTTGATAACACTATACGGAGTGAAATAAGTAAATCAGAAAAAGCCAAGAACTGTATAATTCCATTCATAGATGGGACACAAAATTGAGACTCATGGAGTGGACATAGATAAAAGTGCAGTGGTTACCAGGGGGAGGGGAAGGGAGCAGAGGGCGGGGTTGGGGGGAAGGGAGGAGAGGGCGGGGTTGGGGGAAGGGGAGGTGCTTAAAGAGAAACAAATATAGGGTGACAGAGGATGATTTAACTGTGGGTGATGGGTATACAGCATAATCAACTGACTAAATAATGTGGAGATGATTTCTCTAAATCTGTGTACTCTGATTGACCAATGTCACCCTATTAAATTTAATTGTCTGAATAAGTTAATTAATTGATTAAAAAATATTATTCAGTGCTAAAAACAAATGATTTATGAAGCCATGAAAAGACATAGAGAAACCTTAAATGCACTTGCATTTAGAGAAATCTTTCACTTACTTAGCAAAAGAAGCCAATATTTAAAGGCTACATAGTGTATGAATCCAACTATATTAAAGTCTTCAAATGGCAAAACTAAGGGGACAGTGAAATGATCTATGGTTCCAGTGGTTTAGGGGGCAAAGGAGGATTTGACAGGTGGAGCACAGGAGTTTTGAAAAAACTGTTCTTAAAAACACACATCTATTAATTTAATTAATTAGATAAATAAAATGATTCTAGCTCTATCGTTCACATCTTACTAAAAAATACAGTCCAATTGGGTTTTAAAAATATTTAAGTTATAAAGTATAGGAACAGAACATTAAAGTATTATAAAATACTGTCAAATTTTGGGCTTTACAAGCCTGACACTTAGAAGTGTAAAAAAACGGTATGTAATAATCTTTCATACATGAAAATTTTACATGTCTCTGAAAAAATTTGACAAAAACCCCTGCTAATAGACAAATAAAAACATATTCAAATCATGTAGTCAAAATGTAAATTAAAAGGGACTATTTTTCTCCTATAAACTTGGAAGATACTTAAAACAATATAAATACCTGATAGTGGTATGTGATAGATAATTTGGTCCACTAATAAACTGATGTAAACTCTCTGGAGGAATGTTTGGGAATAAATATCGAAATACTAAAATAATTCTTCGGACTTAGCAATTTCACTTCTAAATTATGTTTGGATAACAAATAAAGACGTATTTTAAAATAATGGTGCTTCATGCTGTGCAAGCCAGGCAGCGGTCAGAAGCGAGAACATAATGTTTCGTTCCCAGGAATTCATGAGCCAAAACACCCCAACAAATAAGATGTGTGTGCAGGTGTCTATATTTGTGTTCTTGCAATGTAAAAGCCTAGAGGATTCACACAGAAATGTTAAAAGTCACTGGATAGAATTTTGGGGTCTAGAATTTTTTTTATGAGTGTAATTATCTTCTTACAGAATGCTCTGGTTTCTTTGGTTTTATTTTTTGTTTTGTTTTGTTTGTTTTCTACACTGGGCATGTATTCCTGGCGGAAAATTAGAGTATAAAAAAAGATTTCTTTGGAAGCAGTTAGGTAAAGTCGACCACACGATGGGGCTGTGGTCACGGTTGAGGAGCGCTGGGAGGGGCCTCAGCCAACCATTGGCCCTTTGCGGGGGGGGGGGGGGGGGAGAGGATCTAGTGCAGTGAGGGGGCGGAGCCTGAGAGAATAGACTACAGAGCCCGCGTGGCCTGCTTGGCAGCCTCCCAGCCTATTCGTCCTTTCTGTTGGCACCCCTAAGTGTCCTTGCTCCAGGCGGTGCGTGAGGACGCTGTGGGCTGCCCTGTTGCAGTAAGACGTTTAGGGTTTCACAGATCTCAAACTTAAACAGACCCAGCCCAAGCAAATGGAGCTGTGCTGTGCTGTGCAGGTTCAGGGGCAGCCTCTCTGAGCCATCTGTTATGCCCAGGGTCCTCAAACTACTGGCCAGCGGGGCGCATACGGGCCCCCTGAGGCCATTTATTCGCCCCGGGGCACTTCCGGAAGGGGCACCTCGTTTATTGGTGGTCAGTGAGAGGAGCACAGGATGCATCTGCACCCATAGTTTCCATTGAAATACTGGTCAGTTTGTTCATTTAAATTTACTTGTTCTTTATTTTAAATATTGTATTTGTTCCCATTTTGTTTCTTTACTTTAAAATAAGATATGTGCAGTGTGCATAGGGATTTGTTCATAGTTTTTTTTATAATCTGGCCCTCCAACAGTCTGAGGGACAGTGAACTGGCCCCCTGTGTAAAAAGTTTGGGGAACCCTGTGTTAGGCTGTAGTCCCATGGTCCACCGAAGAATGGAACTCTAGAAAGGGGTAAAGGCTAAGCTGAGCTGCCAGGCTCCAGCCTTCATTCAGCCACAGGTGTCCCATTCTTCTAATTGCCCCTTGGAAGGCCCAAAACTGACTCCTCCCCAGCAATCAGCCAGTGCAGCTTGGCACCTGGCTGGCTGCACCTTTCTCCCTCCCAGGGAGAGGCAGATTAATGGCAGGCATACTGGGTCGACTTTTGAAGGGCCCCGAAAACCCCAACTTTACACTTTCTTCTAATGACACCAAGTTTGGTTTCATATGTGCAATTTTAACATTAATAGTACATAATATTTTTTATTTAAACATATGGTTAACATGTATTTTTTTTTCTCTCTCTCTCTCTCTCTCTCTCTCTTTCTCTTTAAGGGGCCCAATATTTTCTTCTGTGCCTGGGGCCTCAACCGGCCTTAATCCGCCTCTGCCCTCCCCCAGCCAGGGTACTGAAGGATACCGAGGCTGTAGACCTGGATTAATCGTGGCGAATCATTTTCTTCTCTGAACTGCAGTTTCCTTGCCTCAACAAGGGATATCACAAGACTGTCTCCCAACATTGTTGCAAAGGTTAGTAACCAGTCACCGTGCACAGAGGGCTTCCTAGGGCCAGACATGGTACATAGGTTCATGTAATTCTCAAGCAACCTTAAGAAATAAGTACTATTACTATTGTTCACCGCCCTGCCCCTCTTTCCTTGGTCTGGCGCCTCTCCCCTCTGCACCGCCCAATTTCAGCCAAGAAACTAAGATTCAGAGTTTACTTGCCTAAAATCACAGAGTAGTGGGGGATAGGGAGACATGCCAGAGCCCACACCTGTTATCTCCAAGTCTGGGCATACTTTATTAAATTCAGTTTCTGTCGGCACCTGGGGGAGATTTCTGTCTCTCCTAGGCAGGTGGCAGATGAGAAGCCCTAACAGATACGGTCGGGTATAGGGCGATGGGCTCTGAGTGAGGCAACCTCAAGGACAACTTTGTGGGGTCCCGCTGGGGCTCCGAAGTCCGAACTTCTCCTGCACAGGACCACTCAGAAGATAGCTTTCCCAGTACCTAGAATGGGGTAAGGAAATTTGGAATGGGAGCAGACAGCCCAGGGGGATAGATTGTCCCTTTGTCACGAACCACCCGTGTCAGCTTCGGCTTGTCCCTGTTGCTCTCCAGAGCTCAATTTTCTCTCCTGTAAGCGTCGCCTATCACGTCCACCCCAAGGGCGCGGTTCCGGCTCCGGTAAGCTTCCAGTCTGGGGTCACCCAGCCCCCTGCCGCGACCCTTCAGCTGGAAGACACCAGGCCAGGCGAGTGGCTGGGATGCACCAAGGGGAGAACCCCAGATCCCGACCCCTGCATTCCCTCCGTGAGGCTAGTGAGCTTCCCAGAGCTCCTATAGCCGCGAGCTGGGACAATCGGCTTTCCAGCGGGTGGGGAGGCGGGGCCGGTGCGCGGGGACTCACCTAGCGCTTGCCTGAAGGGACCTCTGGATGCCGCGCTCCCGGAGCTGAGGCTGGCGAGGGTTGGCCTGGGAGGCGGAGAGGTGGGACCAGTCCTGGCCAGTTCGGGAGTCACGGCCAAGATTAGAGCCCAGGAGGGAAGAGGCGCCAGACCAAGGCAAGAGGGGCAGGGACCGGGGGCGGGCCGAAAGTCAATGTGGGCAGCGGTGGGAAGGACTCGCACTGACTGTGAGGCTGGGCGCATCGCTCACCCTCTCTGGACCTGCTTGCGTTGATAGAGAAGACTTGCTAGGGACCCTGCCAGAATTCACAGGACTTTGGAAAGGTCCAAGCGACGCGATGTTCTGAGTACTTCCAAGGCTGAGTTGGTAAGAGGAAACTTCCGCCAAACCCGGTCATTTTCACCCACTCACTTATTCCAAAATAATGTGTCGAGTTCCTACCAGGTACTGTGAACACAGGTAGAGCCAACAAATTCCTTGCCTTCTGACCCTCCATGTACTTGAGAAAGGCAGTAACTTCGTGTTTTGGTGCTTATCAGGATTTGTGCCTGCCCGCTGCCCTGCCCACCTTCCCAGTATTTCTGCCAGCGCTTCCTCCCCCTAGTCTGGATGCTGCGGACCCCGCTCCTGGCTCCCATCCTGACCAGTCCTGTATCAGGCAGGGTTATCTGTTTACCTCTGGACCAAAAACCGTCAGGGAAAAAAAAGAACACAGGGAAAATAAATCAGCCCGTTGTTTCCTGACTTCCAGCCTTCGTCTACGTGGCTCCTTCCTCTGGGAATGCCCTTCTTGCCACACACGCAACTGGGCTATCCTATGTCCTTCCTGGCTTTTCTTCTTTTGAGGGCTCTCTCTACAGTAGCATAGCCAGGTGGGGGGGGGCGGGGGCAAGGGGGTCTATCATGCCCCGGGGCGCCACTCGCAGAGGGGAGCCAAATGGTCTCTAAGACAAACAAGAAAAGCTTACTACACCTTCAGGGGGAGTGCCAATAAAGTGTCGTGCCCCGGGCGCCAGTTATGTTTGCTAGGCCACTGTCTATCTGAATTACAGCCACATGGCCCTCTTCTGTTCAGTGCCCAAACATGGCAAGCTTGCACCAGCCTCAGGGTTTTGACACTGACCTCTGCTGAACCATTCTTCTCTCATTTAGAGGCATGTCCTCTCTTGCCTTCAGGTAGTTGCTTACAGGTCAGATATCTGATGCAGAGCCTCAGAGAAACTGTTCTAGGCCACACAGTCTAAAGTACCTCAGCCACTCTCTAGCACATTACTCTGTTGTAATTCTTCACAGCACTCATTTTATAGCTGAAATATTTTTCCATTATGTTTATTATTTCTCTCTACCACTAGCTTCCATGCTCTTTGAGGGAAGGAAACTGGTGTGGTGTATTCACTGTTGTATTCCCAACTATGCAATGATGTTATATAATGGATGCTAAATGTTTGTTGAATGGCTTAATGACCACATGCCAGGATGAACACCCAAGAGTAAGGTGACCCTTCTCTACTGTGCCTTCTAGCCTATTCTCAGGAGCTGTTCTTCTTTCTTCTGCTGCAGCCTCCAGGTCTCCTCGCTGTCCTTCACATACACTGATCTTCTTGACTCATACACTTTCCACATACTATCTATTTTCTTCCTCAAAAATGCCTCATTAATACTTCAGGAGGTTCCTACTTAAATGCCACATCTTCAGGGAAGCTTTTCTTAAGCACATTCCCACTATAACAGAGTGTATGTCTATAGAGGGACTTCTAATTTTCCTTCATACACCCACCTCAATTGTAATTTTATCCTGGCTTCTGGGATTGCTTGATCGTCATACCTCCCCCACTAGGACATGAAAGTAAAGACTATTTAGTGCCCAGAAATTTCTTAACATTTCATGTAGTGCCTTGTGTTCAGAAGGTGCACAATAAAATTTGTAGAACAAACGACTGGTTGTCAGAGACCTGTAATAGGAATGTACTGTGAGCAAAACTTTAAAGCTAGAATAGAGAAGGCAGAATAATCAGTGGTAACAGGAACCAAAAGAATGACTTGGAGGTTGGACATCCCAAAAAGGTGTTATAAAATTAGAAAAGAAACCAAAGTCTTACAGATATATGAGGCAGGGAAGTTTAAGCAGAAAGTTTAGCAACACTGTCGCCTGCAGTAATATGAAAAGTACAAAATATGCTCAGTGAGCTGGGTAATCTGGTTTAAAGAATTTTCAGGCAGAATGTTGAAAGTGCTACCTGGCTTCTTCTTGCTATATTTATTAAAACATAAGGAGCCAAAGGTATGGCTATAAAATTCTTTGTTAAGTTCTCAAAAAGATCAAAAGTGGCACCTCAGAGTATTTAGTTAAAGAGTGGGACTTCCAAGAATCTTAAGGTTGTCATTTAGCCAAAGCCCAAGGTAAAGAAAAACTTTATCTCAAAGAGATACCAGTTGTCTGGAGGAGTGAACGTCAAGAAGATTTATAGAAAGCACATCAAGTTTTTTTTTTTAAAGAAGTATTTAGCAAAATAGTGTCAGTTTGGAGCTCGGACTACAAGGATCAGAGATAGTACAAAATAAAAAGAGACTTCTGGAACTGCCCTCCCTACCCTGCCAATTCTACTGGCAAGAATCAGTCCAAGAAAGCACACAGATAACAACATGGGCTACATTTTATGGAAACAAAAGGGTAACTTGAGAGCAGAACAGAGAGTCCAAGAGTGGAACCAAGAGCATGGAGAGGCCAGAGTTAGACTGCGTCTTAATCAAGGAACTTCTCATTTCTGCCCAGTTGTATTTCAGAATTGTGGAGACTAGCAACACTCATGTGCTTCCCATTCTTGTCCCCATTATCTATAGTGGTTATGTTATGCCTGTCCCACCATTGTATGTTGTGGGGAGGGATTGGAAGCAAAGGTGCAGACAACTAACTTCTCTCTGGAACTCACAGGTCTTCAAATTGAGAGCAATTGTACTTAAGGAGGTATACTGAACAAAATACACTCAAGGGGCTTCCTTCACAATGGAACCTGATTTGGATAGAAAGATTCTGGACTTTGAGCTCACTCTGTAGTGGGATGGGACTGGGGAGTGGGGGGACATTAGGAAGGGTGTGTATATTTTGCAAGTAAGAGAACTGTAAATAATTAATGGCCACTTGGTAAGCAGTACTAATTTGAACTCTTTGACAATCTCTCTGTCATGAAGAGAAATACAATTCATTGAGCCCTTGAGCATGGGCTGGACTCAGTGACTTGCTACTAACAAATGAAATATGGTGCAAGTAATAATGTGTGGTATTTGAATTCATCATTTTATAGACCAGACAGAGAAATGGGGCCCATGGTCAGAGAGTGGCAGAAACCAGCTCTTCTGCATCCTAGAACTCTGCAATAATCTCTGAATGAGTCATACTAAACACACCTCTGCCAGTTCAGTTTACAGTGTTGGGAATGCCCCTTTACTTCACCTCCCTGAGTTTATGCTTCGGAGATTGGTTTGTGTCTTAACTCTTTTGGGAAGCCTTCTCCAGTCTCTTCCCTTAATAATTCCATATTTATAGCACAGACTATAATATAATTTTCTAAATGCTTGTTATTTTCTTTGAATTGCAAGGACATTTGTGGGCCTCAGAGCCCTGCATAGGACCTAACTCAAAAAGGGTATCAGTGGTTAGTGTGGATTGGGGACATGCCCAACAGAGAGAGCCTTTGCCTGAACTTTCTGTAAACCCCTAGGTGGCTGAGGAAACTGGGTGCTTGCATAGCCTTATGTTCTCAATAAGGGGATGGGACTATGGCTCCAATCTAGGGGCAGTTTAGAGGATGAATCTGCTCGGGACATGTGGGTGGGTGACCAGATGGAGAGATAGATTTGCTTTCTGTTGTACAAGGATGATTAAGCTTGTCCTTTAGGAACTCTGGGTGGTACTATGTGTACCCTGCAAAGAAAATATTAACTTAAGGTCTATAACCTTTGGGAAATCAAAACAAGCAAAGGACATGACCTCAACTTTCTTTTTAAATTTGGGCCAGTGTTCCTTCCCCTTAGCTCAATTCTGTGGCCTCCTATTCAAAGTGAGACTACCCTGTGCTTCTACTTTGTTTTTTTAATTGCTCATGGTATCACCTGATGTCCCATTTTTAGAACCTCTCCCCAGTGGTAACATAGAATCGAGGATGGTATTCTTTGGTATTTGATATTCTCCTTAAAAAGGTCAAACATGATGCTACATATTGTTATAGTTCATTTTGGCTATTATACCAAAACACACACTGGGGGCTTATAAACACAGAAGTGTATTTCTTACAATCCTGGATGCTGCAAATCTGAGATCAGGGTCCAAGCACGCTAGCTTGAGGGCCCGCTTCTAAGTCACAAATTTCTCATGTGTCTTCACATGAGCTCTGTGGGATGCCTTTTTTAAGAGCCACACTCATGACCTAGTCACCTCCCAATGGCCAAACCTCCTAATATCATCATTTTGCGGGGAGGGGGGGCGTTTAAAATTTTAACATATGAATTTGGGGGAGACATTCAGATTACAGCACATATAGAGGTAGAAATATGAGTTAACCTTAATACAGTTCCAGATCTTGAACCAGGATATAGCTGAGAAACTGGAGTCACAAAGAAAAATGTCTTTGAAGAGCTAAGTGGACAATCAGGGAGTTTACAATCATTTGCCTGGGACCTCACCAGCTTAAGGAAGAACCTGTTGACTCCTGTGTAAAAACAAATCTTGAGTTATTTTGTTTGTATCCTTAGTGCCTGTGACAGCCCCTGGCTTGAAGATGGCCCTCTGGAGCTCATTGCAGAGAAAAAGAAAATGAAAATAAGGGAGAGTCAGGTGCAGTCTTCCTCGGGTGATTTTAGCCAGTGTGTGAGATGAACATATGGACATGGCAGAAATCAAAGATGAGGAAGTGTGAGGGTGGCCTAGGTTCGTTAAGTTTCCTTGAGAGGATAAGGCCTGCACGGCTGGGTTGAGTTTAAATTAGGAAAAAATGAGAAAGATTTCAGATGGAAAAAAGGGTAAAAATGAATGCAGGAGGAGTATGGAGGCAGGGATATGGAGGTGGTTTTTAAGGGTGATGAGATAGTACAAATCATCATGCTAACCATGTCGCTGCTTGAGAGAAACGCAGATGAAAATATCCTAAACTAAATACTAGCAAATTGAATACAACACATTAAAAAAATAATACTTCACAATCAAGTGGGATTCATTCCAGTAGTACAAGGAGGGTTTATCATATGAAAATTGATCAATATAATAAACTACATCAACAAAACAAAGAAAATATCATTTATGATTTTATCAATAGATCAAAAAAGGCATCAATAAGATACAAGACCCCTTTATGTTTAAAACACTCAATAAAATCAAAATAAAAGGAAAGTACTTCAACATAATAAAGGCCATATATGACAAACAATCAGCTAATATCAAACTCAGTGGTGAAAAAATAAAGGCTTTTTCTCTAAAAATCAGAAAGAAGACAAGGTTGCCTACTCTTTCCACTCTTATTCAACATAGTTCTGGAAGTTTTAGCTAGAGTGATCAGGCAAGAGAAAGAAATAGAAGGCATTTATATTGGGAAAGAAGAAGTAAAGGTATACCTTCTGAAGATTACATGATCCTGTATAGAGAAAACCCCAAAGACTCCACTGAAAAATTATTATAAATAATAAACCAATAAAATAAAGTCACAGGATACAAAATCAATATACAAAAGTCTACTGCTTTCTTATATGGCAACAATAAAACTTTAGAAAATAAATTGAAAAAAATTTTCTTTTACACTTTCAAAAACAACAACAACAAAAATATCTGGGAATAAACTTAACAAAGGATGTGAAGGACCTATATACTGAAAACTACAAAACATTATTAAAAGTAATTGAATAATACACAATGAAATGTAAAAATATCCCATTTTCATGGATTGGAAGAATCAACACAGTTAAAATGGCCAAATTACCCAAAGTAACATACAAATTTAATGCAATCCCCATCAAAATGCCAATGTCATTCTTTAAAAATAATAAAACAAAAAATCACCTGGTATGTATGGAACCATGAAAACCTCAAATAGCCAAAGGAATCCAGAGGAGAAAAAACAAAGCCAGAGGTATCATACTACCTCAAGTTATACTATAAAGCCACAATAATCAAAACAGCATGGCAAGCCTGACCTGTGGTGGCACAGTGGATAAAAACGTCGACCTGGAATGTTGAGGTCGCTGGTTCAAAACCCTGGGCTTGCCCGGTCAAGGCACATATGGGAGTTGAAGCTTCCTGCTCCTCCCCCCTTCTCTCCCTCTCTCTCTCTCTCTCTCTCTCTCTCTCTCTCCTCTAAAATGAATAAATAAATAAAAATAATTTAAAACAGCATGGCATATTGGCAGAAAAACAAGCACATAGACCAAAGGAACAGAATTGAAAGCCCACAAATAAAGCTACACACATATGGGCAAACAATCTTTGACAAAGAAGCCAAAAAACACACAATGGAGAAAAGGATGCCTCTTCAATAAATGGTTCTGGGAAAATAGGAAAGCCGCATGTAAAAGAATGAAATGACTACAGTTTTTCCCGCAGCACAAAAACTAGTTCAAAATGGATCAAAGACCTGAATATAAGATCTGAAACAATAAATTACATAAAAGAAAACATTGGAACTAAACTGATGGACCTTGGCTGTAGGAAATAATTTATGAATTTGACCCCAAAGGCAAGGGAAGTAAGGGCAAAAATAAATGAATGGGACTATATCAAACTAAAAAGCTCCTTCACAGCAAAAGACTCTGACAACAAAAAAAATAGACAGCCAAGTAAATGGGAGATGATATTTGCAAACAACAGCTCTGTAAGGGGTTAATATCCAAAGTACATAAACTCACAAAGCTCAGCAACAAATAAGCAAACAATCCAATTAAAAACTGGGGAGAGGACTGAGAGACACTTATCCTAAGAGGACATACAAATGTCCACAGATATATAAAAAGATGCTCATCTTCACTAGCTATTCAAGAAATGCAAATCAAAACTACAATGAGATACCACCTCAAACCTGTTAGATTGACCATTATCAACAAGACAGGTAATAACAAGTGTTGAAGTGGCTGTGGAGAAAGAAACCCTCATTCACTGCTGGTGGGAATGCAAATTAGTAGAACCATTATAGAAGAAAATCTGGTGGTTCCTCAAAAAAATTAAGAATAGAACTACCATATGACCCAGCAACCCCTCTACTGGGTATCTACCCCCCCCCAAACTCAAAAACATTGGTATATAAAGACACATGAACCCCCATGTTCATTGTGGCGTTATTCACAATGGCCAAGACATGGAAGTAACCAAAGTTTCCCTCGATAGAGGGTTGGATAAAGAAGATGTGGTACATATATACAATGGAATACTACTCAGCCATAAGAGATGATGACATAGTGACATTTATGACATCAATGGGCCTTGAGAACATTATATTGAGTGAAATAAGTAAATCAGAAAAAGCTAAAAACTGTATGATTTCACACATAGGTGGAATATAACACTGAGACCCATGGACATAGAAAAGAGTGCAGTTGTAGCCAGGGGAGAGAGATATAAGGGAAGAGGAAGAGGGTTGGGGGAAGGGTGTAAAGAGGGACAAATATAAAGTGATGGAAAATAATTTTAATTTTGGTGATGGACACACAACATAATCAATAGTTCAAATGCTATAGAAATGTTTACCTGAAACTTATGCACTTTTTTTTTTTACAGGGACAGAAAGAGAGTCAGAGAGAGGGATAGACAAGGACAGAGACAGGAACGGAGAGGGGTGAGAAGCATCAATTATCAGTTTTTCATTGCGACACCTTAGTTGTTCAGTGATTGCTTTCTCACATGTGCCTTGACCACGGGCCTTCAGCAGACCGAGCAACCCCTTGTTGGAGCCAGCAACCTTGGGTCCAAGCTGGTGAGCTTTTTGCTCAAGCCAGATGGGCCCACGCTCAAGCTGGCAGTCTCAGTGTCTCTAACCTGGGTCCTCCACATTCCAGTCTGATGCTCTATCCACCGCGCCACCGCCTGGTCAGGCAAAACTTATGTACTCTTATTGACTAATGTCACTGTGTTAAATTTAATTTTGTAAATAGAATTTAAAAAATAATAAAGAAAGGGTCACAAGGAGGAACCATTTGAGACAGGCAATAGGAAGAACATACCTTTTTGTGTTCCCCATAATAGATCTTTGCCTATCTGGCCAGTAACTACCCTTTTTAATTGTTGTCTTTTTCTTGCTTTATTTTTCAACGTACTTCATTGAGAATAATTACATATCCTATGATCCAGCCATTTCACTCCTAGATACTTTAACCCAGGGGTCCCCAAACTTTTTACACAGGGGGCCAGTTCACTATCCCTCAGACCATTGGAGGCCCAGACTAAAAAAAAACTATGAACAAATCCCTATGCACACTGCACATATCTTATTTTAAAGTAAAAAATCAAAACGGGAACAAATACTATATTTAAAATAAAGAACAAGTAAATTTAAATCAACAAACTGACCAGTATTTCAATGGGAACTATGGGTGCGGATGCACCCTGTGCTCCTCTCACTGACCACCAATGAAAGAGGTGCCCCTTCTGGAAGTGCGGCGGGGCCAGATAAATGGCCTCAGTGGGCCACATGCGGCCTGCTGGCCGTAGTTTGGGGACCCCTGCTTTAACCAAACTACCAAAACCATATATCCATACTAAGTCTTATAAAACTGTTCACAACAGCTTTTCATTATACCCAAGAACTGGACACAACCCAAATGGCCATCAAAAGGTGAAAGAATAAGCAAAGTATGATAAAACTATACAGTAGTATATGGCTTATTAAAGAAAAGGAAAAAATACATGTGGTAATATTGAGTTAAGTGAAAGAAGCCTGACTCAGAAGAATGCATGCTGTATGATTCCATCTATAGGATGGGAAGATCAGACAAAACCCATCTATGGGATAAAAGTCATACAGTGGTTGACTGAGACAGTGTTGATAATGAAGTGGAAGGCAGTTCACATGATAAGGTCACCAAGAAACCTTCTGGGTTAATGAAAATGTTCTATAGCTTTTTGGGTCATGGTTATAACAGATTATGCAATTTTCAAAACTCATTAAATGGAACACCTAAGATCTGTATATAGAAATTATTAAAAGGCTATAAATTAATAAAAAGGTTATTACGCTAAGTATAAATGTAAACCAATCCAAAGGTAGATGAAGAATAATCTTCCCCCATCCCACACACACATTAAATCCCTTTGGACTTTCCTGGTGTAACTGATGTCATTATTGTTTATTTTACAAATTACAGTCACCTTACTGTGCTTGCTACTCTACAAACCTTTTCTATCTTAAAAATGCTTCAGTGCCTAAATGTCAGCAAATAGGGAATCTAACTGATTTTTTACTATGAAATAATTCTGTGGAAACTGTGTGTCTTTGTTATTAATATAAATTATTCCCATAGAACTATTGTCAAGTCTTTAACACTTTTTCAGAGGTCATCATCTCTAAGTCAAAGAGAAATACATTAAAATCTGTGATGTCACTAGAAAATTTATCCTAAGCCACAGGAACCCATTTGCGTCGCATAAGTAAGTTTTTAGAAATACTTCTGCAAATGTATATTTATAATTTGCAGAATGCTACTAATTATTGTATTTTAAGCTCATTTTAGCAAACTTCTTTTTGAAGAAATTTAATAGTTAAAAATGTTAAAAATGTGTTGGCCTCAGTAGTATTTACAAAATATGTGTTATGGTTTGTTGTCTTTTTTCAGTTTAATTTTTATTATGAAACATTTTAAACATACAAAATTTGAGACAATAATATAATAAAATCTAATGTTTATATTATCTCACTTTTAAAATTATCAAGGTCAGTCTTGTTTATTTATATCCATTTTCTCTTCCCCAATATTAGCTTATTTTTAATGAAAACAGACGTCATGTGATCTCATTTGTAATATTTCAGAATGTATTGCTGAAAGGTAAAACTGTTTTTAAGAAACAACTACAACCTCATATCACACCATAAAATTAAAAAATTTTTAATATCATCAAACATTCAGTATGTGTTAAAATTCCTACAGTTGTTACATATAATACATATAGTTCTGATCAGGTCCACACATTGTAAATGTTGATATGTCTTCTAAATTTCTTTTAATCTTTTTCCCTTTTCCTCTCTTTTCTATCTTTCTCTTTTCTCCTCTCTCCCCTTCCTTCTCTTTTTCTCTTTCTCTGGCTCTTCTTTTTTCTTCTTCCCCTACCCCATTCTGTCAATTCTTTGCAATTTATTTGTTGAATAATCAAAGTGGATTGTCTTGTCAAGTCTTCTTTTGGATTTGAGGGTCACAGTCCTTTGCTGCACATTGGTAGCTGGAGCTAGAGGCATGGGACTCAAGTTGACCTATTTCTGTGTTTTTGTTGGTGAGAATACTTCTAAATTGTGTTGTTACTTTTACCAGGAAGTACACAATATCTTAGTCTCTTTAGTTGTGTTCATTGCCTGGATTCATTGTTTCATTTTCCCAGTTTCACTATCATCTCCCAAAGATGGAAAATGGCCTAGTTTATTTAATTTATTTATTTTTAATGTTATTTTTTTAGAGAGAGAGAGAGACAGGAGCAGAGAGAGATGAGAAGCATCAACTCATAGTTGCATCACTTTAGTTGTTTATTGATAAGCATGTTATTCTCATATGTGCCTTGATGGGGCAGGTGGCATTTCCAGCTGATCCAGTGACTCCTTGCTCAAGCCAGAGATCTTAGGCTCAAGCTAGTGACCATGAGGTCATGTCAAAGATCCCATGCTCAAGCTGATGAGCCTGCATTCAAGCCAAATGAGCCCATGCTCAAGTTGATAAACTCAGGGTCCCAAACCTGAGACCTCAGCGTCCCAGATCAATGCTCTATCCACTGTGACACCACTGGTCAAGTGATCAATGACTTTTTTTTGAGTGAGAGGAGAGGAAATAGAGAGAGGGACTCACAGATGTGCCCCAATTGGGACCCACCCAGCAACCCCTGTCTTGAACCAATGCTTGAATCAACTGAGCTATCCTTAGCACCTGAGTCTGATGCTTTGACCAAGCTATCCTCAGACCCTGTGAAAGGGGAAGAGAGAGAGAAGGGAAAGAGGTAGGGGAAGGGAAGCAGATGGTCGCTTCTCATGTTTTCCCTGACCAGAGATTAAACGTAGGGTACTACATGCCAGGCCAATATTATATCTGCTGAGCAAACCAGCCAGGGCCTCAATGACCATTATTTTAAGTATTATTATGGACTCATGTAATTTTATATATTTTGTGCATGTCAATTCTTTGCAGTTATTTTATTCCTATTGTTCAAATGTCCTCTCTGTGGCCAGTAGAACCTCTTCAGTGAGTCTTCTGAGCACAGTTGCCATGCTTCCTTTATTGTTTGAAAGTTCCTTGCTTTCTGTTATTAGAGAATGTGGCAAGTTCATTTTATGCATCCTTACCCCAGACCCGAATTAGCTATTTCTCCAAAGCACCACCCCCAAAATTACAAAATTAGTATGTACACAATGCTCAGAGCTAGAATAGAAGGAGTACTTTTTAAAACAAGCAAGTATTGAAATTTTATATACACAAACACCCACCACATTTTCTCTTAGAAGACATTAGAGTACATGATCCAGAATAAACCAAGAAACAGCAAGGTTTGGATCAAGGAAACAGGGGGACCAGTACAAGAAATGGGCAAAGGTTGGTCTCAGGGTGACAGGGAGGCCAGACAACAAGGAGTCCACATAGAGAGGGGCCCAGCAGTGCCAAGGAATGTACAGATATTCACTAGGATGAGGGCCCCAAAAGAATATAACTACACATTTGCAGGGCTGAGGGGGCATTCTGAATATAATAAAACTAAAATCAGTACATTGAAAATTAAGCAAATTTTAAAATCTAACTCTAAGAATAACAAAATAATTGAACAAGAAAAAATTCAGCCCCTGCCAGATGACTTGGTTGGTTAGAACATTGACTCGAAGTGCAGAGGTTGCCAATTAGATCCCCAGTGAGAGCACATACAGGAACAGGTCAATATTCCTGTCTCTGTTTCTGTCTTTCTCTCTTTCTCTCTCTCTCTCCCTCTTCCTTCCTCTTTTGTTAAAAATCAATAAATAAATGTTTGAAAAAGAAATAAATAAAGAAAAAGAGCCTGACCAGGTGGTGGCACAGTGAATAAAGCATCAACCTGGGATGCTTAGGACCCAGGTTCAAAAACTCGAGTTCACCGGCTTGAGCGTGGGCTCACAGACAGAATCCCATGGTTGCTGGCTTGAGACCAAAGGTCACTGGTTTGAAGTCCAAAGTCTCTGGCTAGAACATTTAAAAAATTGTCCATTGAGCCCTGGTCAGATGGCTTGGAGGGTTGGAGTGTCATCCGAGGCACAGAGGTTCTGGGTCAGGGCACATACAGGAGCAGGTTGATATTACTGTGGTCTCTCTCTCCTCCCCTTTCTCTCTAAAATCAACTAAATAGTTTTAATTGTTCATTGATCAATAATAGTTTAAGCACAATATTTCAATATATTGATCAGCTCGATTAGTATTTAACTTCTAGTTTGAAATACTTAGTAAGTGGCAGGCACTGTCTAGGCACTGGGGACCTGAGGATGGGAAAAACCAACACTTGAAGAAGTGAATGTGATCACCCACAGAAAGCAGAGCCAACAGGAAGTGGACAGGTGGGGTGTGGAAAGCTGGTCTTTTTGTCGTAAGCTTTTGGGTGTTTCTTGAATGTTTATGTCCATAAAATGTTTCTATAAAAACAAACATTAACAACTATGTCAGAAACTCTAACTTGGGTCACCAACATTGACTCTTACCCACTTTATCCCTTACTTTTTTCTTCTATGGGGACTAGAACATTAAAATACATTATTTCCAACCTCTCTTGCCACTTGGATGACTTCAGGACAGTGTGAAGGGATTCAGTGGGTGTCCATGGGAAGGGCTGCGCCCATGTCCTCCCTGAACCCTGGCAGCCCTGCAGATGCCTTCACTCTCTGTCTACCTGGGGCACCTGCTTGAATGGCAGAGCATGACCCCAACCAGAGTGTTGAGTTCTGGGCCATCTGCTCACCTTCTCTTGACTAGGTAGAGGAACCCCTCGGTTTAGCACTGGTTGTAGTGTTTTTTGTAACCAAATGCCAATGAATATGCAGGAAAGTCTAGCATAGGGTTCACAGAGCTGAGATGAGGCCACCAGCTGGATGGGACCTGCTGTGCAGCATCATTGGCGTCTTCTGTCACCTCATGGGGAAGTAAGGCAAGCAGCTTCACTCTCCCAGCCTCTGCCTCTGGGAAATGTCTGTTGGCACAGCAACCAAAGGTATTCCTTATTCCTCGCAGCTCCTGGAGGGTCAGGGATGCTGGAAGAAGCCTGTCGAGCTGTTTACAGAGGAAGTGGGCAGTAGTCTCAGGTTATAAGTTCCACATAGCAAAACTGAGACCAATGGAGGTGCTTTCTTATGGTACACACAGGGAGGGCAGCCCTTCTAGATGAAAGCCTTTGAGCCCAAGATGACCCCAGATACAGCCTCCACTTTCCCCTTTCCTCCAGTCCAAAGTAGTCCCCATTCTGCCCCCAGTTCAGCTTGAGATGTGGCATGTGTCATTCCTTACACAAAATTTCTTCTATGGTGAGGAGAGGAGATGAGTTTTGGCTTGTGTGGAGCCCACAGAAGGCCCGTATGTCTAAGAAATGGCTTTCCCTCCCCCCACCATGTCAAAGTGTTGAGAGGGATGAACTTCTCTTGGGCTTACTTGGCCTTGGCCACAGCAACCCTACCTCACCTAGGTGGGGTACTCCCAGAAAGACTGAGGCCACATCACCTACAGGAGGGCCAGGAGAGTTCAGGTGTATGAAGATGATTGAAGGCTCACTCAACCTTACACGGGGCAATGGAATGAACATTCTAATTACACATGCAATCCAATAGGATGCTAAAAATACTGTATTAGAGAATCAAAGTCTTGTTCAATAATTCAAGTTAGCATAAGTAGAAATTTAGTTGTTCATTGATTTCTTTCTCTTTTTGTTTCCTTTTTTTTTTTAAGACAGAGCAAGAGTCAGAGAGAGGGATAGATAAGGACAGACAGACAGGAATGAAGAGAGATGAGAAGCATCAATCATCAATCACTTCACTAGGGAACAAAATTTTTGTTGCATCCACAAAAACACTTGTTCTTATGTAATTCGAGTGTGCTGATCTCAAATATGACATTAGTTTTTCTCTGTAATCTACAGGTTTTCTGCAATTCAAGATTTTAGATTTTCATCTTATTGTAAAATTTTCAACATTTAGTTTAACATAATGAAGTAGAATGTCTTCTTAGGTATCATCTTTGTGAAAATATAATAATTTATATAATGCAGTAAATACACTAATACACTAAAAGATATGATTGCATCAGAATTTGTCTACAATTTTGAAATAGAACATATTAAAACACTTATTTTAATCATAAAACTTGAGCAAAACTTATTTAAATTCTATTCAGGCAAAAATTTGCGTTTGTATCTCTTGCATTTGTTTACTTGTTGAAGACAATCTCATTTGATGCTCCAGCAGTAGTCTTCTCATCACTAACAGCTCCAAGATTTTCTGGAAATTTATCAAGGTGACTGTTAAGGAAGTGAATCTTAATGCTCATGTTACATCCAATGTCACAAGAAGCCAACAGCATCCTTTGAACCAGAAGTTCATAGTTTTCTGCTTTTTTGTTACCAAGGAGAACCAGAAGTTCATAGTTTTCTGCCTTTTTGTTGCCAAGGAAGTTCTTTCTAACTGTCACAAAAGACTGCCATGCTGCTTTCTCCTTCTTATTCATCTTCCTGGCAAATTCTTCGTTACATATGAGGATTTGAATTTGAGGTCCATCGAATACACCTGTTTTTATTTTCTTGAAAGACAAGGTAGGAAAAGCAGAAATAATATGTTGAAAGCATTCACTTTCTCTACTCAAAGCCTGAACAAGCTGCTTCATTAAGTCAAGTTTGATGTGAAGTGGGGGAAAAATGATCCTGTCTCGATTAACTACAGGTTCATTTACAATATTTTGCATCCCTACTTCCAGAGCTTCACGTTTTGGCCACTCCTTCTGTGTCCAGTGTTTCTCCTGAGCTCGGCTGTCCCACAAACACAGAAAGCAAGAATACTTCGTGAAACCTCTCTGTTGTCTTAGCAGAAAATTGACCATTTTAAGATCCACGCAAATGATCCAGTTATGCTCCTTATACTTCAGAAAGTCGAGGACAATTTTTATGTCATTATAATCTTCTCACAGATGAGTTGAATAATCAATTGGAACCGCTGCATAAACATTACTGTTGTGTAGGAGAACACATTTCAGACTTCGTTTGGAGCTGTCAAGAAATAGCCACCATTCTGTTGGACTGTAAGTGGTAACACCTAGCTGGCTGAGAAGACTACTGATATCATGAAGTAAACAAAGTGTTTGTGTTCGGGGAAAAAAGTCCACAAAAATTTGTTCATGCTTCCTGAAATGGGATACTTTAGCTGACTGGTGAAGTACATTCTTTTCTTGAAGCCCGGAGGCTAATAACTCAGCTGCTTTCTTTGATAGGCCCAAATCTCTTACTAAGTCATTCAATTTGGGTTGGCTAAACTACTGAGGGGTTAATGACTACTAGGCATCAGAAGAAGACCCTTCAGGTTCTAGAAACCATTTCCTCATGCATCTTATCAAAATACACTTGATCACCATGTTTACTTTCTTTTTCCTTAGAAAAAATAAAACCATTGAAAACTGGAACCGGGAGTGTCTCAGAGTGTGGGATAGGTCGTATTGCTGAAGGAATATTAGGATATGTGATCATATGCCGTTTTTTTCTTGCTGATGCCCTTTGTATAGATCAGACAGAAATAACAGTCACTGCTGTGGTCCTTAGGTTCACGCCAAACCATGGGAATTCCAAAAGGCATTCCTTTGCGTTTTCCTTTTGTCTAGTCACAAAGCATTTTCTCACAATTATGACACACAATATAAGAAGTCAAATTTTTGTCTTGATCGCCAAGAGAAACTTGAAAATAAGCCATATATGCATGTGTCACAAATGATGAAATATTGTGCCTTCGACAATGAAGTGTGTAACAGCCACATATATAACAGAAGGTGTCAGGACTATTCTTACATTAACACCTACTCGAAGAAGCCCAAATTCAATTTTAAAACAAAATAAGAGAATGTTTTTATCAGATAATAATTTTTCACATTTAAAAACAACTACAATTATATAAAAGTGATGTTTGCAAAACATTAATTGCCTTGTGGTTATGTTCAATCCAAGAGTCGTTGCCCTTTAACTTCAATTTAAAAACCAATGCATTCCATTAACTATAACAAAAAGAAATTAAAATTGCATAAAAACTAGAGCATGCACCATAAAACAGATTTCAGATTTGGAATAAGCAATGCAGAAATACATAAAAACAGTTCTAAAACCTCATGCAACGGGAAATTTTTTAAAAAATGTTCCCCAGTGTTATTTGTTGTTGCACCTTAGTTGTTCATTGGTTGCTTTCTCTTATGTGCTTTGACTGTGGGCTACAGCAGACCAAGTGACCCCTTGTTCAAGCCAGAAACCTTGGGTCCAAGCTGGTGAGCTTTGCTCAAACCAGATAACCCTGCACTCAAGCTGATGACCTCAGGGTCTCGAACCTGGGTCTTCCTCATCCCAGTCTGACTCTCTATCCACTACACCACCACCTGGTCAGGCTATAGTAGAAATTTAAAATAATTAATACATCAAAATAAAATTGCATGGTTGTCAACTATAAAAGTTACTCACGTAATACCACTAACAAAGTACTTAAACACGGTCTGGGCTGCCTGTGTCCTGCACACTGAAAGGAGGGTCTAAAACAGGGATCCCCAAACTTTTTACACAGAGGACCAGTTCACTGTCCCTCAGACCATTGGAGGGCTGCCACATACAGTACTCCATACACTGGCCACCAATAAAAGAGGTGCCCCTTCCAAGAGCGGCAGAAGCTGGGTAAACGGCCTCAGGTAGCTGCAATTTGGCCCGTGGGCCATAGTTTGGGGACCTCTGGAACAAGGGGAAAAATTAAAAAGATATGTTTTAACCAAAATTTTCTGTAACTTATTTAAAAAGTTTACTGAAGGGGGGGGGGGGATAAAACAAGATGTACACAGAATGCCTGGCCCCTGCAAATTCTGCCTTGTTCTCCCAAGGAGCCCTTGAAGCCAGGCCTGTCCGGAGATGTGATTGGGTGTGACAGTCTGAGGCACCTAAGAGCTTGGCACTCAACCCAGATCATTCTGGAAATGTTTACCAAGGCAGGAAATAGAAGTTGACACAAGTATGTTTTCCCATGTGAGTGTGGCTTCCACTTTACTTTGATAGTGACTCCTGCCTGGAGATTCCCAGATGCCCAGACATCAGCTGGCAATCCAGAAATGAGAGCTGTTCACATTTCATGAGGCATCCCTTGACCGACGGGACTTGGGATGGACAGACAAGAGCTTTCTCTCCTCTGACATTTCTGAAGGCTCCAGGGAAGTTTCAGTGAGATTGAGCAACCAAAGGCCTACTCTGCAGGGTGGGCTGGGCTGCTTTCTCTCTCTGTTATCTCCCTGTCTTACTCCAGGGGCCACATTCCCAATTTAAGGACTCATGCATGAGACTTTGTTCAGGATGAGGCAACAACCTACTTGATTTGATCATTTTGCCAAACTCAATTTATGCCCCTCTTGGTCCCTGGAAGGTCACTCACTAACTTTCAGTGTGTTCTTCTGCTACCTCTGCCCTCTTTTTCTACTAACTTGTACTTACCCTTCAGATTACAATGGCCCTCCTGGGCCTCTTTATCTCATAAATGTCCTCTCCCTTTGCAGTCCTAGTTTCAGTATGCAGTCTCACTTGGCACGGCTGTTTGTCACAACTGTCTGGGCTGTGTAGAGCAGCTCACCTCCGGTTGGTACAGTGGACACTCACTACTCAGCTGCAGAGGGCTCTTCCCCACACACACCTTCTTCAATGGGGTCTTTGTATGCTGGAAGAACTGGTCAGTTATGTGGGGTCAGGTGTGGGGCCTGACTCCACACAAAAAAAGTACTTGGCTAGAAGCTCTGCAGACAGCATACTGACCATGGCCAGCGGATAACTGTTACACAGCCTAGAAAGAACTGTGTGGACTCTTTCTCGTGACTGGTGACTCAGGGGCTATTTTGGTGGAGCTGTTGTCACCTTTGGGAACTTATCCAGTGTGTGTAATTCCACTCCTCTCCTCACTCCCCCTTGCTGTGGAATATCTATTTTGTGGGAGGAGGTGGTGGCCAAGTCATCTGCTACTCCCCAAATGTCCCCGTGCCCCCTGCTCCCCTGCATTCCTATGTGCAGTACCCACCTCGCCATGTGTACACCACTCTTCTGGCCAATGACTATGAGCAGAAATGTCATTTGAAGGCTGAAGTATTTAAGAACCTGCACATAACTAAGTCCCTGACCCTCAGGAGGGGAATGATGGAGTTACAATGCAGCAATGGGTCCCTGAGCCACCCTGGAGAGCTGTGGGGCCATGGTGCACTTAGAGCAAGTGGAAAATAAACTGTGCTGTATTAAGTCACTGAGATTTGAGGGTTAATATGTTACTGCAGCCTAATCTAACCTCTCCTGACTGACAAAACTTGGAAAATGAGTTTTGAATTTAAAAAGTCAAGAAACTGACAGCGTTGCTGAATTCTACTTCTCCTTGGGGACAAAAGAAGCTCATGAGGAGTCTGAAGGAACTAGAGGAGAAAGGCCTGCAATAGCATTGTCTATTTGCCAAGGACATACACTTGTGAGCTGACTTGAGTCACCATTCTCTCGCTCTGCAGTAGGATTTAGACACAGATGTCTGTTGGCTCACTCTGTATCTCCAGCATGCAGAACTATGTCTGCAGTAGGAAGTACTCAAAAAAGAGGTGTAGTTGTCAAGCGAACTAATGAATAGACAAGTGACTGCATGCCCTTAGAAGTTCCTCTGGGACCGAAAGGGCAGGATTTTATGCCCTAAAGACCTATTCCCTGGGTTCTTTGGCTGCAGAGCTCACCCTGCCAGCCCTGAAGGCTGCCACACACACTATAAGGTGAGGAAGGCATCCACTGGCTGAAGGCAGGCCAGACCAGGAAGGGCCAGGAAAGCCATCCCTGGCAGGCACTGCTGGCCAAGAAGTAAGAACATGAGCTAAGAAAGAGAAGAAGGAAGACCTAGAAGTTGCAGGCTCTGATTGACCGAGTTGCAGCACTTAGAGGTGCCAATGCTGAGCCCTACTTAGCACAGGAGTGCCTGTGTCATGACCATTGGCTCCTGAGTCCTCCGGCAAGTGCCCTGTCAAGATCAGGCCAGGTCATCTCTCCGTTTCTAGGATTACTGCTGAGTTTTTTGTCCCTCGTTTTATTTTATCCTTCTTATTTAATTATTTAATTTTAAAAAGTATGTGTGTGCATGTTTGTGTGGTTGAAGGGTTTATTATTTTCCTTTACTTTTTTCGATTACAGTTGACATTCAACATTATATTTGTTTCAGGTGCACAGCACAGTGGTTAGTCTTGTATATACCTTATGAACTGATCCCCTCAATAAGTCTAGTTCTCACCTGACAGTTTGATTACAGTACTAGGTTCCCTTCCCAGGAAAGGGCTGTCCCTGGTTTCTGGTGTTCTTAGGTCCCCATGGGAATGATGCTGTGGACCTGTGGGATTTATTTGCTGTACAGGTTGCACAAAGCCCCATGAAGTCACCTTTTAATGAAAAGCTTACTCATGGGGTACAGAGCTTTGTAATTGGTGGAAGCTGTCCCACCAGCACCTGCTCTGAATAACCCTTATTGTATTGGTTTTTCTGAACCTTCGTGAAATTATTGGTGTCTGCACATTGTGACAGATGAGCCACCAAGTTCAACCAACATTTAAACAAGCACCCACTGTGTGTTGGCTTTAATGAAAATGGCAGGGTTTCTGTGCTCCAGAAGTTAAAATCAGGGAAGGGAGGTGGATGCACCAACATCTACTCTCTGTCTTGATGAGCATATGCTGAAACACAGGTATGTGTCGGACACTGTCATGGGCACAAAAAGTACACAGTTCTTAAAAGTGTGCCATGCATGCATGGCACTTTCACCTGGTGATTGGGGTGGGCAGTAAACAAAATAACCATGGAAGTTATAAGGTGTGTGAAATGAGAGAACTAAAGAGGAGAAGAGAAAGAGTAGAGTTGGGAGGTTGTATATTAAGCACAGTGCTGAGAGACAGAATCTTCATCATGGAATAATGGCTGAGCAGTCCTTAAAACAGTGAGGGTGCCATGCCCCCTGGGGATGGGCACACTTAGGGGAAAGGAGCACCTGGGGGAAGGGCACACATAGGGGAAAGTTACACCCGGGGGAAAGGTGTGCGGAACACAAACTGTGGAGCAGAGTGTGCCTGGCAAGCTCCAGAGTGAGCAAGGGAGTTCCTGGGGTAAGTGAGAATCAGGCACCGATGGGGAGGGCATGGTACACATCATCCACTCCTAGTCCATTCAGCCACCACTGCTTCTACTGCCAACTCTGTCTGAGGTGCTTGGTGGGCAGCTTCACAGTGCAGCAAGCGTGCAGATCTGGAGTGAGATTCCCCTCGGGGTCCATGCCGACACTGTCTCCTGGCTGGGGTCTCCCACATTGACAGCTCATTCCCTGCATTCAGGTGCTGACTGGAAGTGCTTTCCACTGTCCTCTTAATTAACTTCAATACAGCTCCTTCCAGCTCTGAGCAGTGCCTGCAGTTATCATGTTTACTAATGTAATTTTACTCAATTATTTGTCCTGTTCAAACTCTATGGAAACAGGAACCATGACTTACAATGCCTGACACACAGTAGAGGCTCAATAAATGCTTGTGGAAGGAACACTATGCTCAACATTCATTCCTGCAAACCTGTGAGGGTCATGCATCCATGAGGCTGATGGAGCCTGGCTCAGCAAGCCCCACTTGATCCCTCTTCTTTAGTTCCAAAGGGGAGTTGTCCTTCACCTCTCTGAGTTCTCCAGCTCCCAGGGCTCTTGATCCTGTTTTCTCAGCTGCCTATGGGGTCTCCTTTCATCATTACTGACTCTTTTTCCACCTTACCCCCCTCCACTGATTATTGCTTAGGTCTCCTCCATGCTAAAAATTCCTCCTCCACCTTAGTCTCACCCATCTCTTCCCTCTCTTTGCCATACAAACCTCTAAAATATAGGCTCTTCTCAACTTGGGGTTTCAAGGCAAGATTTGCGGAGTCAATAACCATTAGAAGTACTACACAGAAACTTGTCTGTACTGCTCACAGTGGGATTTTATCAGAGGGAGGGGCTTCGTAGCTTCAGTTAGAGTCACACTTCCAAAGGTTAAGAATCCTGGGGTGTTTTCTCCATGTTACTCATAAATACAATTGTTTATTAAAGAACATATTTCCAGAGGAAAGGGTATTCAGAGGCTCTGGTCAAGCCTTGTGACAGGAACTCAGCTCTGAGGACTGCCTGCCTCTTCTAGAGTTTGGGAGCGGGGGGAGTTTGCCCAGATCTGGGTTGGGCACCCAAAGGAGAGGACATGAGAGGGTCAGCCATGCCATGGGAAGGAGAATAGAAGCATGGGTGGTGGTGGGGGGATTGATAATGGTCAGCTCTCTCTCAAGATGTAAGCACCATCACATGGTTCTGCCAAGCTCCTCCCCCTTGGCCACGAAGCCAGCATGCCCCCGATAAGAGCTGCTGGAATGTCTTCATCTGATTAATTCAGGCCTGCATTTTAAGGCCATAAACATTCACTAACTCATTCCTGTGTTTGTGAGGCAGAGAAGCACAGAACTACGGGAACAGGATATGCAGTGTTTACTCTATGTCAGACACCGTTTTAAGCACTGTTCATGTCATTCAATATCATGATTAATGGCAGAGCTTGAGAGGCATGCTCATTAAGTTCAGGAAATAAATAGGGTTAGAAGTAATCATTTTTATTGTACAATTATGAGGCAATGCAATGAAAAAAATAAAATACATAATTATTAGAAGAGACAAAGTATTAACTAGTTTCAGATATGTTGATTTTGATCCACAGAAAACCCAAGAGAGTAAACAAAAACTTGAAATTATTAAGTAAAGTCTTACAAACTTCATGGCCTGGGATGAGCCTCTTTCTCTTTCTTCTCTCATCCGAGTCTGTGTAGAGCCTTCTGAAAGTGGACGTCCCCTGCTTTGGCAGCTGCAAGGTGCGTCCTGAAAAGCCAGGAAGAGTGTGAGTATGAAGAAACTGTGATCACAGAGCATTTTGGAGAATGTAAAGATTGATGTTCACATAGGACATTAACATGATTTTGATGCTCTGATGCCTAACCACTAGGTGCATTACCCTTAATGGTCACTGAAGAGTTGCTAGAAGACAAAGAATGGGGAAAGTGGCTCATTCTGAAAAGAAGGTGGGGCTGAGAGACAGCCCATTCTCAGTGGCAGGAACATATTGTCCCCCCTCTCCCCCTGTTTTTCTTCATACCCCATAACCAATCCCACTCCTGATAGCATTTGTTAATTTTGCTGTGGGAAACTACATGTCCGTATTGCATGCAGTCCTGGTGAAAAATCAGTCCAGGCATTTCCTGGGCAAAGACCCGTGAAACAGCCCAGGACTCTGGCTCCTGAGCAAAGTACCACTAAGATGAAGAACATCTGTCCTAGGTCACTGCCCTGTGCTTCCTGAGAAGAGTCCTTGCCAGGGACTGACCGAGCTCTGGTTCTGATGAACTGGTTTTCCACATTTTCTATGCTTCTGTGAGCTACCCAAATCACTTTTTGGTTCTTGCCCCAGTCAACCAGACAGTTTCTGTTCCTTGAAATTAAAAACAGCCAATAGCAGCAAAGAGGAAAAGCTCCTAGGGAAACAGGAAGTGACACATGCCAGGCCATGTATCACACACAATAAATATCTCACTGTCTTTACCTAACAACCCTATAAAGTAGCAATTGTTACCTCAGTTTGCAGATGAGAAAACTGAGGCTCCAAGAAGAATTGATCAATGTCACAGTAAGTGCCCGACAGAGGCAAAGTCATAATCAAGGTTCTGGGTTTCTGTAAATGGATTTCTCCAGACCCTGTATTGTGTGTTTATGAGCTTGCTAGGTCTCCAGGTCACCTGGAGAGGTCAGGTGTTTGTTAACCAACTGAACTT
Organism: Rhynchonycteris naso; assembly: GCA_037038555.1. Lineage (NCBI taxonomy): Eukaryota > Metazoa > Chordata > Mammalia > Chiroptera > Emballonuridae > Rhynchonycteris > Rhynchonycteris naso. Next base: position 193,778,295 of record CM072999.1, on the reverse strand, counting down.
TCTCTACTGCCTCAGGCCTCCCTTCTCTCCCTGCCTTGCTCCCCACCAGTGCAGAGTCTAACCTGCAGAGAGGCCTTAGAAGGCATGTGGCTCTCATAAAATCTCAGTCAGGGTTTACTCCTGAAATAATTTTGTCATTTGGCATTTTGACAAAAAAAAAAAGAAGAAAACATTAAACAGTTTGGCTATGGTTTCACTTCCATACATCTCTCCATTCTACTCATAATCTTTCCCAAATTGTGTTTCGAAATTTTTATTACATGTTTTCCTACTTGGAAGGCTGAATTTTTAAGCACGCCCAAAGGACTCAAGCACGCAACTTGGCCCTTTGTTAATAATTAAAGTCAGTTAGGCCAGAAGCATTTCCAAGAGAGACCAAAGTTCGAAGTGCTTATTGGCTGGGTTAGAAAATGAGCTGTTTGGTAGAGATTCTAAGGGCTGCCCTGCCCATCTCTTGAGAACTTGGGGCCAGCAGAGCCATGAGGGCTGAGCAGTGCTGGCCTCTGTGGGGGATCCCCCAGTGCTAAGCCCAATCCTTCCCCTCCTGATATCAGAGTGGGTTGAGCATCATTTAAGATGTGACTTGAGTCCCAGCTGCACCACTGCCTAGCTGGGAGGTCTTAGCCAGGTTACATAATTTCACTGAGTCCCCTTTTTCTCATCTGTCATATGATTACCTTTAAGGCAGTGTTTCTCCAACTTTCATCACTCGGTTTTGGTGGCATATTTGTGTACCATATGTACAATTATTAAAAAAATTTATATCAAATTATATATTTGCTTAAATATCTTTTTAAAAATATGTGTATAACAAAAATGAAAAACCAGTGTCAGATGCTATATATAAAAGGCACCTAAACAACTAGAACAACTATAAAATAACTGCTAATAGAATATATAATATAATCTGTAACACCGGCCTGTATATCACTAGCGGTAGGCAGACACAACTTGAAAATATTGCTCTAAGGAGTGTGGTATATGACCTAAAATCTCTTCAGCCTGGTCATTCTCAAGTCCTCCAATTATCAAGGGCCTCTGTTTTATTAATTGAAAAACAAACAGCCATCATCTCCATTCCATGCATTACAGCAAGACTCCTCCTGGACTCTCCCCTGTACCCCAACCGACACCGTGTGGGTTTCCAAAATGCTTCTGTTTCCTTAAGCTATCTGAGCTACCTGATTTTTTTGATAGTGCCTAGCTCTTAACTGGCAATCTAAGTTCCAGTGAGGCCCAAATTTGCATCCTGAACCTTTCTTCTGAACTGCAGATTCTTATATCCAGCCATATACCTGACAATTGCCTTTGGATGGATATCTTAGGAATGCCTCAATCTTAGTATATTGAAAACAGGACTCTTGATTTTTGCCCCAAACCTGCTTTTCCCCAATCTTCCCTGTTGGAGATAAGGGGAAGGATTTATTCCCACAAGACTGTTCACTGCTATATTCTCCACCCAGAATACATTGCCCATCACAAGGTAGGCACTTATATTGGTCAGTTGAAGAAACTGTTACACAACAGTAACAATTGACCCCTGATTCTAGTGGTGTAGAACAGCAAAGGTTTATTTCTCACTCATATTTATGTCTGGGCCTTAGCTTAGCTGGGACTCTGTTCCATGTCATCGTCATCAAGAAACAGGGCTGAAGCAGCAGCTGCTACCAGGTCATGCCAGTCTGATGGAAGAGGAAAAAGCAATAATGCAACCACATGATGGTACTTAAAGCTTCTGCTACTGCTCATACCTTACTAGTTAAGACTGAGTCAATAGGGCATGGAAGCACAGCCCTGCCGTGGACTGCTGGAGAAAATAGCATGATATACCTCAGCTCTTGATAAATATTTATTTAATGTTGACATAATGAATAATCTCACAGGTAGATTGAAACATGGGTCTAAGACCTAGCTTTCATATACAATTAGAAAAATGGGCTTTACACTCAGGTCACAAGCACATGTTTGGAACATGCAGCTCACCTCCTTGCTTAGGGCATTAACTTATAACATGGGCCTGGAGTCCTAACCTCTCATTGACTACAGTTCCTGACCTCACACATAGGCAAGTTTCCTGCCTTCTAATGTAAAAAGGGGCTCTTGACCTCTCATGTGAACAAGGAGCCCTGGTTTCACAGGTGGACAGGGGTCCTGGCTTCTCACATGTACCAGAAGTCTTGTCCTCACACACGGGCTGAGGTCTTGGTGCCACATGTGAACCAGGCGTCCTGGCCTCACCACAAAACTGGGACAAACTTCTCAGTCTCAGGTTTAAAGTAAGGCACAGCACAGAGTGGGCATTCTGGTTTCCATGGCCATCACTAACCTGAGGTGATGTGTCCTCTTGATTCTTGTCATCTGCTCTTTGTTGGTACAATTCCCCTCATCTTGTGCCTAAAGGAATGGGCTCCTGGGTGAGTTCTGAGATTCTCTGACGCTATGCCTTGAGAGTCATGGACCTTCTAGAAGCCATTGGGAAAGGCCAATGCCTAGCCCTACTGACCTTGGGAACCCGTTTGGGGATCAAGACAGAAAGCCCACTTCTATTCTCATATCTGGCTTGGGAGTCAGAAGTCATTTGAATACCCCTCCAATCCTTGCTCAGGCTGGTTGGCACTCTGCCTCACTCCTCCTCTGTGCCCAGCAAGGCCGCAGGCCTGCCAGCACTGTGGACAGACCCTCCTGAGCTTCTCTCCACACTGGTGTAGGTCTCTAGCACACAGCCCAACTCTACATCAGAACTTCATTGCCAGGGTCTCAGGAGCAACACTGGGGGTTGGAGTCGCACCATGTCCTGTGAACCTAACTACTCAAGGCTCTCTGAAAACACCCATGACCCGAGTGGGTGAACAAGACTAGAGGAGCCACTTCAATGACCTGGTCTCTATAAATAAAGGTTCACACTGGTGCCACTAAGGGACTGTCCCAGGAGGTCAGGCCCTGTCAAACCTTCCCTGAGCTGGGACCTCCTGTGGGTGCAGGCTAAGAGGGTAGGACAACCAGAAAGTCAGGACCACATGACATGCAGCTCTAGCAACTCTCCAGGTAACTGAAGCTGGTACATTGCTATTGTGGGCCTCAAGGGTCAGAGGGGGATTAAGTCTGGGTGACAACAACAGAAAAGATTACTACAGGCATGCCTGCATGGGTGCAAAATGGCACACATACAAGCCAAGTGCTTGTGCACAGGGCCCTGGCTAGAAGGACAGAGGAGCACAGCACAGCTGTCCAAAAGAACGAAGAGGCCCTCCACGCACAGGTGTGACAGCTCTCTAGGACATGTCACGTTTTTTAAAAAGCAAGGCCCAGCAAATGAGAAAGGCATGAAGTGGACTGTGTATTTCTGTTTGCTTGCATTTCCTATTGGCATAAGCATGTAATACTGGGAAAGCTCATCAATGTGTCTAAAGTGGCGCAGAAGAGCAGGGCAGACAGGGATGGAAGAGTTGGTGTTAAGAAGTAAACTTTTTAAAAATCATTTTGATTCTTGAACCAAGTAAACATATTACCTGCTCAAAAATTTACTCAATTAAAAACAGAGAGGATGCACAGAGCTCTCAGTTGTCACAGATTTGGAATCTGAGCCAGGAGCACTGGCCATCACCCTCATCTGGGCTTTCCTCCCACACGGAACACCCTACCCCCAGTGTTCTAGGCTGGAGTCCCACGTGGGTCTGAGATCTTATTGCCTTAGAACATCTAATTTGTGTGACAAGAGTGTCCTGCTGTCCTGGCTGCACTTCCTCACTGTGGCTGCCCTCCCAGAAGAGGAGAGGACTGTGAGCTTTGTCCTGCTGCAAATGAGGACAGAGGGCCGGAAACTTGGGGTTGGCTTCAGGGAGAGACTCAGCCAGTGCCCCCAGCTGCTGCCTTGCCCTGCCTGCCGGAGCCCAGATTGCCATGGAGGGCCAGGGCCAGCCCCACTCTCCCATCATTCAAGGCGGATCAGTGCACTGCCATCCTCTCCTGATCACACTCCTGTCCCAACCACACTTCTGAGCCTACATCTTCCTCTCTGCTCTCCCCCTGTCTGCCTGCAGACAACGCAGTCAGCGGTCCCAGAGACACCTCCAGGACTGCAGCCAAAAGCATTGTGTCCAGAAGTCAAAAGGGCTGTCTCCCAGGATGTGGACCTTCCTGTCGGGGTCTTCAGAGCCTAAAGGAGATGGGGAAATGCCTTTGCGGTTCTTGGGAAGACTGCACCCCCTCTCAGCACCCCACTGGCACTTGCATAATTAGAAGGCATTAAGGAGGCAAGGACTCTTATCCTTCTGAAGTACCATCACCTCACTCTGATGGCCCAGACCTTTTTTTCCTTTTCACCGTTTTATGTGCAATATGCATATAGAAAAATGCATCCCTTAAGTGTACACCTTGCTGGCTTTAACACAAAAATACCCATTAAGCATCACCCAGGTCAAAGAAATCACACATTTTTTTTTTTAATTTAGAAAATTAAATTTAACAGGGTGACATTGATCAATAAGCGTACATAGGCTTCAGGTAAACATCTCTATAGCATTTGAACTGTTGATTATGTTGTACACCCATCACCCAAAGTCAAATCATTTTTGTCACCGTACATTTGTCCCCCATGACTCTCTTCTCCCCAATCCCTCCCCCATGTCTCCACATGATTTCCCTAACCCTGGTAATCACTTCACTTTTATCTATGTCCGTGAGTCTCAGTTTTATATCCCACCTAAGTGTAAAACTATATAATTCTTAGCCTTTTCTGATTTCCTTATTTCACTCAGTATAATGTTCTCAAGGTTCATCCATGTTGTCATAATGGCTAAATAGTGTTCCATTGTATATATGTACCACATCTTCTTTATCCAATCCTCTACTGAGAGACACTTTGGTTGTTTCCATGTTTTGGCCACTGTCTATAATGCTATGAAAAACATGGGGGTGCATGGGTCTTTGTGTACCGATGTTTTCAAGGTTTTAGGGTAGATACCCAGAACACTATAAGCCCCAGAAACTCTCTTGGTCCCTCATCCTTCTTCTACCAAATAAAAACGTTTTCTGATTTCTGGCTCTATGGGTCCATTTTGCCCACTTTGCGGTTTTATGTGCATAAAATCAAAATGTAGATATTCTAGCTTCTTCCATGAAACACTATATGACCATCATTTCTGAAATTCATTCGCATTGCTGTGCAGTATTCCATGGCATAGATAAACCGCAGTTGATTGCCCCATTCTAACACTAGAGGATGTTTGTCTAGGGCTATGAGGAGCAGCACTTCTAGGAGCATTCTGGTGCATGCTTTTGGTGAACATGCACACATATTTCTCAAGTACACATGTAGTTCCCTCAAGTATACATGCAGTTCTCTCCAATATACATGTAGTTTTCTCAAGTACACACCTAGGTATGGGATTGCTGTTTCCCAGTTTTTTGGTGCAAAGTCTTGCTCTTACTTTGAAGCTGGAGAAAGCAGATGGACTGTTCACATTCATGACCCCAGTGAGGTATGGGTGAAAAGTTTACAGAACAGCAGCGACATGGAGGTGTTTTCTTTGTGTTTGTTTTTTGCTCTTTTCTTTTGTGGTTTTTCTTTATACTTGTCATTCTTTTTAAATTTTTATATTTATCATTGTATTTTTTCGATTTTTATTTTCCATTCTTTTAGTTGTTCTAGTTAGAATTCTTAACAATATCACTCTCAAATGCCATCAAGGGAGAAGAAATTGTATACTATGAAAGCACAAGGAAGATATTTAATTCAGAAAATTTTAAAATCTCCAGGGAAAAAAATCTCAATCACATAGAAACCTTAGAGTCAAATGATAGGGAATTCAAAATTGAAGTTCTAAAAACACCAATGAGAAATGAGTAAACACCAATAAGCAACATAATGCACTCAGAAAACAAAATGAATTCTTCACCAGGTAGATTGAAACTTTAAAACAGAGATGAAAAACTCAATACATAAATTGAAAAATGAGGTGGCAAGTTTACTTAATAGAACAAACAGGTCAAGTAGAGGAAAGGATCAGTGACATCAAAGACAGGTGATGAGAGATATTACAGAGAGAAAGGAAAGAGATTCAAAACTTTTTAAAAAATCGGAGAACTTTACAAGAATTGTCTGACTCTATCAAAAAAGGCAATAAAAGAATAATGGGGAGAGTAATGGTGGTATGAGAGATACTCCTCATCTCTCCCCCTAAAATTTCACCAAATTGAACAACTATAATGCAGCAAAGGAATCCCAGCTGGGATCACAGGTGCACCTGAAAGATTCAAGCACCAAATGGACTCATGGTAGGATGGGGTGAAAAAAATACAGAAGATAAAATGTAATTGCAGCCTGACCAGGTGGTGGCACAGTGGATAGAGCACTGGATTGGGATGCGGAAGACCCAGGTTCGAGACCCCGAGCTCGCCAGCTTGAGCACAGGCCCATCTGGCTTGAGCAAAAGCTTTCCAGCTTGGACCCAAGGTCACTGGCTCCAGCAAGGGGTTGCTCAGTCTACTGAAGGCCTGTGGTCAAGGCACGTGTGAGAAAGCAATCAATGAACAACTACGGTGTCGCAACGGCAATGAAAACTAATGATTGATGCTTCTCATTTCTCTCTGTTCCTGTCTGTCTGTTCCTATCTATACCTCTCTCTGACTCTCTCTCTGTCCCTGAAATAAATAAATAAATAAATAAATAAATAAATAAATAAATAAATAAATAAATAAATAAAACATTTAAAAATGTAATTGCAGTTGGCTTTGGAGAGGGGAAGAGACAAACCTAAAGTGACTGGGGTTTTTTTTTTTTTCTTCTGCTAAACTATGGGGGCCGGGAAGCCCAAGCTCTCTGGATTTTGTTTGAGGGTTACAAAGAGGGACACTCAGAGTGACTGGGTCTTCTTCTGCCTGGAGGAGCAGTGAGACAGAAGGGCTGAGGGAGAGATAAACCAAAGCACCAGAGTGTGGGGTCACAGCCAGTGTTTCTGCTGTCTGCCTGCAGCCCACATCTGCAGAGACAGAGGAAGCTAAAGAGCATTCCCCAAGCCTCCCAATTCCACCTCCCTCATTTTGCTGTACTAAATAGTGGCAGAGACAAATGCCACAGCTAGCTCACCAGAGCCACTCTCTTTTCTAAAGATCAGAAGTTCTCCAAGTCTGGTCCCCAGGTCTGTTGAGTCATGGAAAGGAGCACCCAGAAGACTGAGATTGTCATTGTTAGAGATGTAAAGCCCTCACAACAAGCCTCACCCACCAATGCAACTGTGGCTCCACCTACATCATTGTGACAGCAACATCTCAGAGGAAAGCTCAAGAAATTGCAGAGCTAAAAGTTGTAATACAGTGACACCTACAGGAAGAAACCTCTCAAAACTGAAATTAATTTTTCATTTTTTTCTTTTATTCTTTTTTAAAAATTCTTATTTCGTTTCTGCTTATTTATTTCTGAATGTCATTTTAATTATTATATTTTTCTTCTTGTTCCTTTGTGAATGTTTTGTTTCTGATATTTTTCTTTGCATTGATATTCTTTCCTGTAGATTTCCTTATTTACTTGTCATAATTTTTAAAATTTGTATATATTTTATATTTTCAATGTTTTAAGGTTCTTTTTTTTGTTAGGATTCTTAACAATACCACTCAATGCCATCAAAAAGAAAACAATCAAATACCATACAAAAAACAGAGACATGTTTCAAAAAGAAAATGAAAAATCTCCAAAAAATATCTCAATCACATGAAAGCCTTGAAGTTAAATGATAATGGATTCAATATTGAAGTTCTGAAAATACTCAATAAAATGTGAGAAGACATCAATAGGCAAATTAATGAGCTCAGAACACAAATTACTGAACAAAATAAATATGTCACCAAAGAGATTAAAACTTTAAAAACAGAGGTGAAGAACTCAATACAGGAATTGAAGACTTAGCAAGTTTAGCTAATAGAACAAGCCAGAGAAAAGGAAGAGTTAGTGACATTAAAGAGAGGCAACTAGAGATGCTACAAAGAGAATCACAAATGTGAAAAACTGAGAGAGCTCTACAAGAATTGTCTGACTCCATTAGAAAGCAATATAAGAATAATGGGTATATCAGAAGAAGAAAAGAGGAAGAAGAGAATGGAGAACCTATTCAAACAAATAATTAATGAAAACTTCTCAAGCCTGTGGAAAAAGAGCCTCAGATACAAGAAGCAAACAGAATGATGAATTACCTCAACCCAAAGAGACCAACCCCAAGGCACTTCTTAATAAAATTGTCAAAAATTAATGACAAAGAAAGAATCCTCAATGCAGTTAGTGAAAAGAAGACCATAACATATAAAGGAAAGACCATTAGGTTACCATCAGACTTCTCAGCAGAAACTCTATAAGCCAGAAGAGAGTAAACCCAAAAAGTCAAAACACTGAAAAAAAGGAATTACCACCCAAGAATACTATACCCATCAAAGTTTTCCTTCAAATATGAAAGAGAAATAAAAACATTTACAAACATATAAAAGCTGAGGAAATTTATCACCAAACAAACACCATTACAGGAAATACTCAAAGGGGTTATTCAACCATACACAAAGAACAAAACAAATCAAAGCTACAAGTAATAGCTCCAACAAGGTCACAATAAAGACAAAAATAATCTGTGAAAACAACAACATATAAAGAGAGAGGATAAATATCAGCAGTAGCAAAGGAGGATGTAGTACAGAAGCACTCATATAATAAGACTCTTGTACATATGAACATTCTTTTCTTAACCTAATGATAACCACCCACAAAAAAGCCACTACTGAAACATACAACTTATAAAAATGAAACAAGGGAAAGAAATATGGAATACTACAAAAATAATGAACAGAAACAAAAAGAGAAGAACCAAATAGACAGAGAGCTACCGGAAAATAAAACAAAAAAAATAGCTATAGAAAATCCTCAAGTGTCAATAATTACCCTAAATGTAAATGAATTGAACTCACCAATAAAAAGGCACAGAGTAGCATATGAGATCAAAAGCAACCCCAACCATATGCTGCCTTCAAGAGACACATCTAAGCTACAAGAAGAAAAGTAGACTCAAAGTGAAAGAGTAAAAAAAAAAAATTCTCCAAGCCAACAATATCCAAAAAAGCAGGTGTAGCCATACTCATATCTGACAATGCTGACTTCAAGACAACAAAGGTAACCAGAGACAAAGACGGACATTTCTAGCACTTCTTTAAAAAAAAAGAAGGGAGACGGCAAGATGGTGATGGAGTAGGTGGAGGTACCAAATTCCAACTCCCAGACCAAAGTGGATTATAACTTAATTTTAAGAACAATCATCTGGATAAACCAAATTTGAACTAAACTAAGTGGACTCTTCAACCAAGAAACACTGAAGAAGCCACATTGAGACTGGTAGGAGAAGCAAAAATGTGGAAAGGGCTGCCCAGCTCCCTGGAGCAAATGGCAGACTTGCATGGTGGGAAGAGAGAGACCTGGGTCCCAGGAACAGAGCCCCAGCCTGCAGCCCCAGAGCCTAGAAGAGGCATTTGGACAGTATTGAGCTGTGAAACAAGTGAGAATACTGTTTGTAAGAAACAGACAGTTTTCTGAGACTCAGGATTCTTTTTAAAAAGACAGCACAGAAAACCTCTCTCACAACCACTCACCTGGGGCTCTGGGGAACGGGGACAGAGGAGAGGACCAGAGCAGCAGGAAGAAAGTGTGGGCTGAAAGGCACAGGGAGAAACACTCTGAGGGTCAGCCACCCTAACGCCTGGGCTGAGTCACTTCTCTAATTGAAAACAAATTATTTCCCCTGGAACTAGCAATACCAGCAAAAGGAGGCAGGACACCAGCCAAACAAGCTCTCCTGCAGCACTTAGAGCAGAGCTGCTTAGACAAAGGGAGCTTCCAGGACTACAGTATGGAGTGTTAGGGTCTGAACTGCAGTGCCCCTACCCACACTGCTGAGGGCTTGCTGGAGGGATGAGGGCGGCAGGACGCTGAAACATAGTTCTGTTGGTGGGCGCAGAGGCCCAGCCAGGGTGAGCTCGGTCTAGCCCAGCAGGGGTGGAGGGACACGTGAAAGCGGTCCGGCAGCTGCGGACCCGCCTGCAGCCCAACCTGTGGGGAAAAAGTGGGAGGCCAGGAAAGGGCAGAGATCTGCTGCTGAGCAGGGCCCCAAGGGCGTGCAGCATCGCCTGGCCTCCAAGGTTTGCGACCCTGCGTGAGCTGGCCCTTGATCACGGGGGCTGGGATAAAGCCCGGGACAGGTGGAGGCTCACAGCAGAGTGCAGCCAACAGGCCTTCCCGGCCCAAGAAATCGTGGTTTGCGATCCTGAGCAAGCCGGTCCTGACTGCGGGGGCGGGGTTAAAGCCCAGGACAGGTGGAGGCTCACAGCTGAGTGCACGCCAGCAGCCCAGCCCAGCCAAGAAACCACGGCGAGCAGGCTCTGACCGCGGGGGTTGGGCTGAAGCCAGAGAACAGGCAGGGTCCGCAGCTAAGCAATGGTGCTCACACCTAACCTTGGTGCTGAGGCTTGTGGCTTGAGTGCAGTGCACAATCCCACCTGTGGGGGTGAGGCAAAGGCCCAGACAGGCTGAGGCTTGAAGAGCCGGGCACCAGAACATAGACCCTCCCGCAAAGGAGAGGCAAAAATCACAGTAACAGCCGCAGTGGGCGGGCACCGGCAACGCCCATACACAAACACCTTAGACAGTGGCAGAGGGTGGCGGGCCTGCAGACAGACCAAACCTAGGGAACACCCACTGGACTCCAGTGGCCACACCCTTCTTATACACAGACAAAATGAGCAGGCAGAGAAATGCAACCCAAATGAATCAAGAGAAATCCCCAGAGAAAAACCTGAATGAACCAGATATGACCAAATTACTAGATGCAGAGTTTAAAATAATGATAGAATGTTCAAAGAACTTAGAGCAACAATGGATAGTCATTACAAACACCTAAATAAAGAGATAACAAGTATAAAAAAGGAAATTGAAATAATAAAAAAAATCAGACAGAAATGACAAATACAGTATCAGAACTAAAGAACACAATGGAAGGAATTAAAAGTAGGATGAATAATGCTGATGACCGAATCAGCGAGTTAGAGGACACAATAAACAAAGGCACAGAAGCAGAGCAGAAAAAAGAAAAGAGACTCAAAAAGTCTGAGGAAACTCTAAGGGAGCTCTGTGACAACACGAAGAGAAATAACATCCGCATCATAGGGGTTCCTGAAGAAGAAGAGAAAGAACAAGGAATAAAAGTGTTGTTCAATCAAATCATAGCCAAAACTTCCCTAAATTAAGGCAAGAAGACATCTTACATGGTCAAGAAGCACAGAGAACATTATTAAAGAAAAACCCAAAAAAATCTTTGCCAAGATACATCATAATTAAAATACCAAAGCTAAGTGATAAAGAGAAAATACTAAAAGCTGCTAGAGGAAAAAAAGGCTGTCACCTACAAAGAAGCCCCCATAAGGATGACATCAGACTTCTCAACAGAAACACTTGAGGCCAGAAGCGTATGGCAGAAATATTCAAAGTAATGCAGACAACAACCTACAGCCAAGACTATTTTATCCAACAAGGATATCGTTTAAAATTGAAGGAGAAATAAAAAGCTTTTCAGACAATAAAAACACTCAAGGAATTCACTACAACCAAACCAATGCTGCAAGAAATGTTAAGGGGCCTGTTGTAAACAGATCAGAGGGGGAAAAGAATATAGCAAAAGAGGAATACAGCTTTAAAGAATAAAATGGCAATAAACAACTACATATCAATAATAACTTTAAATGTAAATGAATTAAATGATCCAATCAAAAGACATAGGGTAGCTGTATGGATAATAAAACAGGACCCATACATATGCTGTCTACAAGAGACACACCTTAAAACAAAAGATGCACATAGACTGACGGTAAAAGGATGGATAAAAATATTTCATGCAAAAGGAAATGAAAAAAAAAGTCAGCTTAGCAATACTTATATCTAACAAAATGAACTTTAAAACAAAGTAAGAGATAAAGAAGGACACTACATAATGATAAAGAGAGCAATCCAACAGAAAGATATAACCATTATAAATATCTATGCGCCTAATATAGGAGCATGGAAATATATAAAGCAGACTTTGATGGATATAAAGGGTGAGATCAACAGCAATACTATAATAGTAGGGAATTTCAATACCCCACCTATATCACTAGATAGATGCTCAAGAAATAAAATTAACAAAGAAACAGCAGACTTAAAGGATACAATAGATCAACTTGATTTAATAGATATCTTCAGAACCTTTCACCCTAAAGCAGCAGAATATACATTTTTTTAAAGTGCTCATGGTACATTCTCTAGGAGAGACCACATGTTAGGACACAAAAGTGGTCTCAACAAATTTAAGAAGATTGAAATTATATCAAACATTTTTTCTGATCACAATGGCATGAAACTAGAAATCAACCACAACAGAAAAGCTGAAAAACAATCAAACACTTAGAAACTAAATAGCATTTTATTAAATAACAAATGGGTTTACAATGAGATCAAAGAAGAAATAAAGAAATTCCTGGAAATGAATAATAATGAGCATACATCAACTCAAAATTTATGAGACACAGCTAAAGCAGTCCTGAGAGGGAAGTTCATAGCATTACAGGCATACTAGAAAAAGCTGGAAAAAGCTCAAATAAACAACTTGATCCTGCATCTAAAAGAACTAGAAAAAGAACAGCAAGTAAAACCCAGGGGTAGTAGAAGGAAGAAAATACTAAAGATCAAAGTGGAAATAAATGACACAGAGGCTAAAGAAACAACACAGAGGATCAATGAAACCAGGAGCTGGTTCTTTGCAAATGTAAAAAGATAGATGAATCTTTAACTAGACTCACCAAGAAAAAAAAAGAGAGAGGACTCAAATAAATAAAATTAGAAATGAGAGTGGAGAGCCTGACCTGTGGTGGCGCAGTGGATAAAGCATCGACCTGGGAACACTGAGGTCGCCAGTTCAAAACCCTGCACTGGTCTGGTCAAGGCACATGTGGGAGTTGATGCTTCCAGCTCCTCCCCCCTTTCTCTATTTCTCTCTCTCTCTCTCTCACTCTGTGTCTCCTTTCTAAAATGAATAAAATAAAAAGAAATAAAAAAAATATTAAAAAAAAAAAAAGAAATGAGAGTGGAGAAATAACAATTGACACAACAGAAATACAAAATATTGTAAGAACTGTATGCCAAAAAACTAGAAAACCTAGGTAAAATGGACAAATTCCTTGAAACATACAGTCTTCCAAAAATCAATCTGGAAGAATCAGAAAACCTAAACAGAATGAACACAACAAATGAGATCGAAACAGTTATCATAAAACTCCAAACAAAGAAAAGTCCTGGGCCTGATTGCTTCACAACTGAATTCTACCAAGTATTCAAAAAAGAACTAACTTCTATTCTTCTCAACCTATTTCAAAAAATTCAAGGGGAAGGAAGACTTCCAAACTCCTTTTATGAGGCAAGCATAATTGTGATTCCAAAACCAGGCAAAGACAACACAAAGAAAGAAAATTATAGGCCAATATCTCTGATGAATTTAGATGCTAAAATCCTCAACAAAATATTATCCAACCGGATCCAGTAATATATTAAAAAAATTATACACCATGATTAAGTGAGATTTATTCTGGTAGGCAAGGCTGGTACAATATTTACAAATCAATGTGATTAATCACATAAACAAAAGGAAGAAAAATATCACATGTTAATATCAATAGATGCAGAAAAAGCATTTGATAAAAATTCAGCACCCATTTATGATCAAAACTCTCAGCAAGGTGGAAAAACAGGGAATATACCTCAACATTATAAAGGCTATCTATAACAGACCGACAGCCAACATCATACTCAATGGGCAAAAATTAAAAGCAATCGCCTTAAGATCAGGACCAAGGCAGGGGTGCCCCTTCACCACTCTTATTCAACATAGTTCTGGACGTGTTGGCCACAGCAATCAGACAAGAAGAAATAAAAGGCATCCAAATTGAAAAAGAAGTAAAACTATCATAATTTGCTGATGACATGATACTGTACATAAAAAATTCTAAAGTCTCAGTCAAAAAAGTACTAGACTTTATAAATGAATTTAGCAAGATGGCAGGATATAAAATTAATATAAGATATCAGAGGTGTTTTTATATACCAACAATGAACTCTCTAAAAGAGAAATTAAGAAAACAATCACCTTCATTATTGCAACAAAAAAATAAAATACCTAAGAGTAAATTAACCAAGGAGGTTAAGGACTTGTACTCAAAAAATTATAAAATATTGATAAAAGAAATCAAGAAAGATACAAACCACTGGAAGCATGTACCATGTTCATGGAGAAGAAGAATAAACATCTTAAAATGTCTGTCTATATTTCCCCAAAAAATCTATACATGAATGCAATTCCTAATAAAATACAAATGGCATACTTCAAAGATATAGAACAAATATCCAAAGTTTTATCTGGAACCAAAAAAGAACATGAATAACCTCAGCAATCTTGAAAAAAGAAGAATAAAGTGGGTGGTATCACACTTCCTGATATCAAGTTCTACTACAATGCCATTGTTCTCAAAACAGCTTGGTACTGGCATAAGAACAGGCATATAGATCAGTGGAACAGAACAGAGATCCCAGAAATAAACCCAAACCTTTATGGACAATTGATATTTGACAAAGGAGGTAAGAGTGTACAATAAAATAAAGACAATCTCTTTAACAAATGGTGTTGGAAAAATTGGATAGGTACTTGCAAAAAAATGAAACTAGACCACTAACTTACACCATTCACAAAAATAAACTCAAAATGGATAAAAGATTTAAATGTACGTCGTGAGACCGTAATCATCTTGGAAGAAAATAGGCAGTAAGCTTTCTGACATCTCTCGCAGCAATATATTTGCTGATTTATCTCCACGGGCAAGTAAAATAAAGGGCAGAATAAACATGGCATTATATCAAACTATAAAGATTTTGCACAGCTAAAACCAATATGAACAAAATAAAAAGACAAACCACACAATGGGAGAACAAATTCGACAATACATCTGATAAGGGGTTAATAACCAAAATTTATAAAGGACTTGTAAAACTCAACACCAGGAAAGTAAACAATCCAATCAAAAAATGGGCAAAAGAAATGAATAAACACTTCTCCAAAGAGGATATACAAATGGCCAATAGGCATATAAAAAGTGTTCCACATTACTAATCATTAGAGAATTGCAGATTAAAACCACAATGAGATACCACTTCACACCAGTCAGAATGGTGCTCATTAACAAAACAACACATAATTAGTGCTGGTGAGGGTGCAGAGAAAAGGGAACCCTTCTGCACTGCTGGTGGGAATGCAGACTGGTGCAGCCACTGTGGAAAACAGTGTGGAAATTACTCAAAAAGTTGAAAATGAAACTGCCTTTTGACCCAGCTATCCCACCTTTAGGAATATATCCTAAGAATACCAAATCACGGATTCAAAAGAAGAAATGCACCCCCATGTTTATTGCAGCATTGTTTACAATAACCAAGATCTGGAAACAGCCCAAGTGTCCATCAGTAGACAAGTGGATTAAAAAACTCTGGTACATATACACAATGGAATACTACATGACTGTGTAAATGAAGAAAATCTTACCTTTTGTGACAACATGGATGGACCTGGAGGCTGTTGTGCTAAGTGAAATAAGCCAGGCAAAGAAAAAAAAATATAAAAAAATATATTTAACCTCATGCATTTGAGGAAGCTAATGAACGATGTGAACTGAGGAATAGAATAGAGGCAGAGGTGGGATCAAAGGTACCAGAGAAAAAGTGGTCAGAGGAAAAGGGGATGAGAGGATAAGATCAGAGAAAGGAGATTAGTGAAACTATATACATAACACAGAGATATAGATAACAGGACAGCAAATCCTAGAGGGAAGGGGGAAGTTAGGTCTAGGAGGGTAAAAGGGATATAAAAAGGGGTGGGGGTGAGGGAGTTATATTCAGTGGAGCACTTGAATCTGTGGAAACACAATAAATTAAAAATTAATAAAAATTTTAAAAATACTAAATAAAAAATAAAGAGACAGAAAAAAGAAAAGAGAGAGAGAGAAAAAAAGAAAGAGAAAGAAAACAAGAGAAACAATTTGTTGTTTATGTATTTATGCATTCACTGGCTGAATTTTTTTAATTTATAATTTTATTTAGGCAATTAACTTTAACATAATGAAATTGACCAATAAGAGTACACAGATTTTAGGTAAACATTTCTATAGTGTTTGAACTGTTGATTATGTTGTATACCCATCACCCAATGTCAAATCATTTTCTGCCATCTTATGTTTGTCCTGCTTTACTCCCTTCTACCAACACCCTCTCCCCTTTCACTCTCCCACGTCCCCTTCCCCCTGGTAACCACTTCACTTTTACTTATGTCCCACCTATGTGTGAAATCGTACAGTTCTTAGCTTTTTCTTATTTACTTCTTTCACTCAGTATAATGTTCTCAAGGTCCATCCATGTTGCTGTAAAAGGCACTATGTGATCATTTCTAATTGCTGAATAGTTTTCCATTGTAGATATTTGCCACATCTTTTTTATTCAATCCTCTATTGAGTAATGCTTTCTGGCTCCATAGTTCCTCCACCATCTATCTGCCTGAATTCATTAAGAACCTGCCTAGCTTTAACCACCAGCATTACACCTGGTATAGTCGGCAGGATTCGAAGCTGATTGGTATGGAGCTTTGAAGGGTGGGGTAGAGAAGTGGTCATTGTTCTCCAGCATATGGTTTCCCATGGCTGTCCTTCTGAGGGCCGTGAGTTTGGCGTGTTTTATAACCCTGCAAGAGGAAACCAAGAGCTCTAGATGAGGGGCTGCTCAAGGCCAAGAACTCCAGGGTGAGTTTCAGACCACGTGGCAACAATGTTGTGAGCTGGAACTGTCACTGGACAAAGAGGAGCAGGTCTGAGAACTGCAGGGAAGGCTACAGGCTGAGAACCAGTGACGGCATGAACTGGAGTGAGCACTGGCAAAGGAGGTCAACTGGGTTTAAGAGCTACAATGTGAGATGCTGGCTGAGCACCAATGGATCCTGGAACTGGAACAGCCTCTGAAGAAGGAATTACGGATTCGCAAGTTGTAGTTTGCCCTGGAAGCTGAACATTGGCACCAACAGCTGTTGGAGAAACAACTGCAGGTTCAAGAGCTCAAGCATAAGCTTCAGGCTGAGAACTGACAGCTAAAGGAGCTGAAGTGGGAATGAAAAATGGAGCTGCATTTATGTCAGTGGAGTGGCTATAAGTTGTTGAAAGCAGGCATTTCCAACTCCTCCTATTCTGAGGAGGAGGAGTCTCAAACTGCAACTGCCAACTACAGACTCAGAGCCTGGCCAGTGGTCACCAAGAAGGTAAAAACCCAGAAGCCCTCAGAGATGGGCCCAACCCCTTCCACAAGCAGTAAAGCACTCTTTGGTCTAGCTCTACACCCAAGCAGAGCTGATGGTGTTGGGGGCACAATTTAGGCAGAAATCCACCAAGCCCCTGGTAGCCTGGTTGCTGTGGTTATGGGACATAGTGGTGGATAGTATCATGCTTTCTGGAACAGAGATGGAGAAATTGCCTGCCATTACCACATACTCCTTCTTGAGGCAGCATCTTCAGTACTGCCATGAAAACCCGGGAATCCATAACCTATTAGAATGGGTAATGGCTGGTATTAGTATAGTCTGGCAGAATGCCGGAGACTTGTCAGGGGCAGTGAGTCAGTGGCAGGGCTATAGTGAACTGCACCGGGTCCTTTGGGAACTAGGTATGAAGAATGCTGCTTTCAACCTGAGGTCCTGTGGGCCAGAAGAAGAAGTGTTTACAGCCAGGATGAGGGATTTTATCTTCTGCAATGCTGCATCAGCCCTTTTTGCATCAGTAGTGGCTGTCCTAGGCCCTTGTGTGGGACAGCCCATCAACATGGTTACAAAGATGGTAGCAGAATTGGGGGAGCTGGAGGCAGCATGGAATCACAAAGCCGTGAGGGCTGCTGCCTGTGCTGCCCCTCCGACTAGCAAAAGGAATGGACCTATGAAAGTTTCCTGAACACAGCTGTGGGTATATTTGATTATGGCTGGGGCAGATAGGGAGAAATTAGATGGCAAGACTAATAAAGTTCTTTTGAAACTTTGGCAGCAGCTTAAACCAGGACAGAGGTTCCAGCCTCTAAGATGAATGGCCCCAGCAGCTACTAATAATGTGGTTGGTGCATGGATGGCACAGTTACAAGGTTATATAATGGAGATAGCTGAGGGAGAAGAGGACCCCCAAGACCCACTGTTCCAGTTTGAGTAGGGGAAAGGCCAAGGGACCCATCTAACAGGATGGGTGGGAACCAGAGGTCCCATGTGGAACTGGAAATCCACTGATCCCATTCTAATGTGTAACAGGTATTGGCCTTGGTGGGTGGATGCAGGTGCAGGAAATTCCCTTCTTTATGAGAACCCAAACCAGGTTGCTGGAACCCCAGTCACCGTTGATAGTTATGGGTACCAAACTGTTCAAGTGAAGCCAATAACTGTTCCCTTAGGGATAGAAAGACTGGCTCCTATGTTATATAAGGTATATGTATCTCCTATTTATTAATATATTTTGATGTTGGATTTCTTACCAGCATTGTGATTGAAAACTACAGCCAGGGAGTTCTGCCTGTGAGTCTGGGTTGTGAAAGCAGTGTTGTGGGGACATGTGGCACATTCCCCCTTAAAATTACCTTCTCCCCAGTGTGTGACTAGCATGAAGCAGCACCACCTGCCAGGTGGCTATGGAGAAATCACTGGGAAGATCCTCAAATTAGAAATGTTGGGGATCAGCCAGCTGGCACACAGCCCTTACAACTCCCCAGTGTGGCCTGTTTGCAAACCAGAAGGAACCTGGTGAGTGACAGTAGATTACAGGGAATTTAAGAAAGTTGTTTCCCCTTTGCAATTTGCTTTACCCTCGATAGCTAACCTGATCTATTGGCTAAGCCATGAGTTGGTGACATACCACTTTGTGGTATATTTGGCTAATGCCTTTTTCTCTATTGATGTAGCTGCAAAATCAAGGTTAATTTGCCTTCACTTGGGAAGAGTGGCAATGGACCTTTACAGTATTACCACAGGGCTATTTGCATAACCCCATCTTGTGTAATGGGCTGGTGGCTGCTGATCTCGCTAAATGGAAACAACCAGAGGTAGTTTGTATCATTCTATCAATGACATTATGCTAACTAGTGACTCTCTTTCAGAATTGGAGCAAGCAGTCCCTACCCCGTTATCCTATATGAAAGTGTGTGGCTGGGTGGTCAACAAGGGCAAATTACAGGTTATCTGTTAAATTCCTGGGGATTGTATGGTCAGGTAAGACAAAGGTTATCCCTGATGCAGTTATAGATAAGAATCAAGCATACCCCATGCCCACTACAGTAAAGCAGTTACAGGAATTCCTAGGTCTGTTGAGATATTGACAAACATTCATACCCCATTTGGCTCAGTTACTGTGCCCCTTGTTCGAAAAGGGGTTTGCTTGGATTAAAGCGAGCAGGCACAAGGTACATTTGCAGCAGCTAAGAGAGCTGTCAAGGTGGCACAGGCTTTGAATGTGTTTGATCCTGCCAGGCCCTGTGAGCTTGATGTTCATGTAACCTTTGGATGGGGCTTGTGGCAATGGACAGAACGCTTACGACAACCTATTGGGTTTTGGTCCCAATTGTGTAAAGGCACTGAAGTCCATTACTCATTAGTGGAGAAACAGTTGGCAGCTGTGTATGCTGCCTTCCTGGCCACTGAGAGTATTATGCCGCAACTCCAGTTATGGTCAAGACCACATACCCTATTGCAGGATGGGTGAGATATTGAGCAACCAAACCTCTTAGTGGGACAGCCCAAACCTCCTCCCTGGCCAAATGGAGTGCATACTTGTAACAATGCTGTGCTCTTAGCACCAGCCCATTGAGGGCAGAACTGCAGGAAGTCTTGGGTCAAGTCACCTACGCAACCTTAGAGTCAGGTATAGCTGGGGCTCTTGAGGCAGAACCTGAAGTCAGTTCCTACTAGGAGGGGCAGGTGCCCAACCCTGAGGATGCCTGGTATACTGATAGTTCTAGCAGGGGCCAACCTGTCAAATGGACAGCCATAGCCTTCCATCCAGCCACTGAGACTATTTAGATGAACACAGGTACAGGCCAAAGTAGCAATGGGTGGAATTAAGAGTCATTCGGCTAGTTGTCTGTAATGAAACTTCACCTCTGATAATTTTCACTGACAGCTGGTCTTATCATGGACTGACCCTTTGGATTGCTACTTGGCACATTAACTAGTGGATGGTAATGCACCATCTGCTAGGTGGTCAGGCCATGTGGCAGGACTTATAGAAAATATGACACCAGAAGCAGGTGACAGTATATCATGTCACAGGAAATGCCCCTGTAGTCCATCCTGGGGATGATATAGCAGACATCTTGGCAAGGGTGCGATGGTTGGAGAGTGCACCCACAGGTGACAAAGTAGAGTAACTACACCGTTGTCTGTTCCATGCGGGAAAAAAACTATGTGGCCTACAGTTAAGGCTTGGAACTTGCCTGTGTCTTATGCAGAGGTACTTACAGCTTGTGATTAATGTGCATTGTGTTCCAAGGAGCACCCGTGAAGACAACTGGACAGATCCAGAGAGATTATGTTCCACTGACACGGTGTCAAATAGACATTATTGGACCCTTAACAAAGTTGGAAAATACTAGTCTGCAGTCACCTGTGTAGGTACTGCCACTGATCTGCTTGTTGCTTATCCTGCCCATAACCCAGACCAGAGGGCAGTCATACAAGCTCTGGACTGCCTAAGTGCTGTGTACAGGTGGCTGCTGGTCCTTAAAGATGACAATAGTACCCATTTCATGGGTTCTATGGGGAAGCAATGAGTTCAAGACCTATAAGTACCATGTTCCCTACCACCCACAGGCTGCTGGTATCATTGAGCGGTATAATGAACCTTAAAGCAGGGACTGTGACAGAAGCAGGGCACTAGCTCCCTTACTGGATGGGCACGCCACTTGTGGACAGTACTCTGTATTTTGAATGAGAGCCCTCAACGTGAGGGTCCAGCTCCAGTGGAGGCTCTCCTGCACTGAGCAGCTGCTCCCATTCAATTGCTGATGTGCACAAAGGATGTTTTACTTAAGCTGGGCTTTGGACAGCAGGGCAATGTGCTTTTCCCTGCCCCAATGGCTCTCCTTAAAGGCCAACAGCTTCAATGGAAATAGCCCTGGACCATACAGGTCCCCACCTATGATGGGTGGCCTTGTTGACACCATGGGGTAAGGGGCTAGAGGTGGACCTCCACTTAACTCCATAGTCAACCAGTACTGGGCCACTTAAGATAGAAGTATATTATCCCTTGAGCGTGCAGGAGACAGCATTATGAAGGGCATCTTTGTAATTTTCTTATGGCCAATAATGAGTTCTCCTATTTTATTACACATAGAACAAGTAGATCCTGATGTACAGGCCAATAAGGTTTCGTATGCCCACCCGGGGTGGCCTCTGGTACCTGCTACTATGCTGTCTGCAGACAGAACTCTGGCCTGTTTCTGCCAGAAGGGAAAGATTTGCCTCTCTTGGTGCCTCTGACCACTCTCTCATTTACCCATAGCTTGTGTTTTGTAATTCTGTGGTCTGTACTGTTTCTGTTTGTGTAATGTACCTTACTTCTTGCACAAGGACTATCACAGAAGAAACCTGTCATGTAAATTGTGAGGCCAGCAACCCTAATGGGGTGGAATGTGGGGAAAACAGCTGTGTTAGGCTTACTCGCTGGTTTCTGTCTGTAAGCACTTTGCCTGATTGGTGCATGGGTGCGTGGCCACGCCACATGTGTGTGGTCTACATAAGGCTGCAGGTGCCTTCCCTCAGCAGTGATTCTCCCAAATTGCTCTCCCACCACCGTGAGGTATGGTTTTCCCTGCTCCTGCTCCTGCTCCCTTGTCCTTCACTGTGAAAAGCAAATTTTCCTTTGTTCATTAGCTTTTTTTCATTTTGTTCTTTATTCGCTCGCCTGTCTTTGTAAGTCTCCGATAAACAGGTATTATCTCACACTTTCTGGCTCCACAGTTCCTCTACTGTCTTCCTGAGTTCAGTGAGAACCTGCCTGGACTCAACCACCAGCATTATAAAGGTGATATCTCATTGTAGTTTTGATTTGCATTTCTCTAATAGCTAGTGAAGATGAGCATTTTTTTCATATGTCTGTTGGAAATTTGTATGTCCTCTTGGGAGAAGTGTCTGTTCAGGTTCTCTCCCCCCTTTTAAATTGGATTGTTTGCTTGTTTGTTGTTGAATTTTGTAAGTTCTTTATGTATTTTGGATATTAACCCCTTATCGGAGCTGTTGTTTGCAAATATCGTCACCCATTCAGTTGGCTGCCTATTTGTTTTGGTGTCAGTTTCTCTTCCTGTGCAGAAGCTTTTTAGTTTGATATAGTCCTATTCATTTATTTAAGCCTTTACTTCCCTTGTCTTTGGGGTCAAATTTATAAATTGTTTTCTATGGCCAAGGTCCATGAGCTTAGTACCTATGTTTTTTTCTATGCTATTTATTGTTTCAGATCTTATATTTAGGCCTTTGATCCATTTTGAACTGATTTTTGTGCAGGGGGACAAACTGTAGTCAAGTTTCATTCTTTTACATGTGGCTTTCTAACTTCCCCAGGACCACTTACTGAAGAGTCTTTTCTCCATTGTGTGTTTTTGGCTTCTTTGTCAAAGATGATTTGTTCATGTATATGTGGTTTTATTTCTGGGCTCTTGATTCTGTTCCATTGGTCTGTATGTCTGTTTTTCTGCCAATACCATACTGTTTTGATTACTGTGACTCTACAGTACAATTTGAAGTCAGGTAGTGTGATACCTCTGGCTTCATTCTTTTTCCTCAGGATTGCTTTGGCTATTCAGGGTTTTGTATGGTTCCATACAAAGCTGGTGATTTTTTCATTCTATTTCTTTATAAAATGATATTGGGATTTTAATAGAAATTGCATTGTTTGTATATTGCTTTGGATAATATGGTCATTTTATGTATGTTGATTCTTCCAATCCATGGACATGGCATATTTTTCCAATTCACTGTGTCTTTTTCAATTTCTTTTAATAATGTTTTATAGTTTTCAGTATACACGTCCTTTACATTTTCTCTAGGTATTTTTGTTGTTGTTGCTGCAATGGTAAAAGTAATAGTTCTTTTGAGTTCATTTTCTAATGTTTTATCAATGGCATATGGGAAAGCAGTGAGCTTTTGTATACTGCGACCATACTGTATTGGTTTATTGTTTCTAATAGTTTTTTGCTGAAGTCTTTGGGGTTTTTCATATACAGGATCATGTCATCTGCAAAAAGTGATATCTTTACTTCTTCTTTCCCAAACAGGATGCTTTTTATTTCTTTCTCTTGCCTGATTGCTCTGGCTAAAACTTTCAGAACTATGTTGAATAAGACTGGAGAGAGTGGGCAGCTTTGTCTTGTTCCTGATTTTAGAGGAAAAGCCTTCAGTTTTTCACCATTTAATATGGTATTAGCTGATGATTTGTCATATATAGCCTTTATTATGTTGAAGTAATTTTCTTCTATTTTGATTTTATTGAGTGTTTTAAACATAAAAGGATGTTGTTTCTTATCAAATATCTTTTCTGCATCCATTGATAGGATCATATGATTCTTATTCTTTGTTTTGTTGATGTGGTGTATTATGTTGATTGATTTCCATACATTGAACCATCCTTGTGCTTCTGGAATAAATCCCACTTGACCATGATGTATTATTTTGTAGTGTGTTGTTGTATTCAATTTGCTAGTATTTTGTTTAGGATTTTTGCATCTGTATTCATTAGAGATATTGGTCTATAGTTTTCTTATTTTGTGTTGTCCTTGCCAGGTTTTGGTGTAAGGGTTATGTTGGCCTTACAAAATGTGTTGGGGAGTATTGCTTATTTTTCTATTTTTATTTTTTTGGAAGACTTTGAGAAGAATAGGTACCAAATGTTCTTTGAGTGTTTGGTACAATTCACTAATGTAGCCATCTGGTCCTGGACACTTGTTTTGGGGGAAGTTTTTGATAGTTGTTTCTATTTCCTTTGTGCTTTTGGTCTACTTAGGTTATCCACTTCCTCTTGACTCAGTCTAGGAAGATTATATAGTTCTAGAAATTTCTCCATTTTCTCTAGGTTGTTGAATTTAGTGCTGTATAATCTTTCATAATACTCTACTATAATCCTTTGTATATCTATGACGTCTGTGGTAATTTCTCCTTTTTCATTTCAGATTTTGTTTATATGAGTCCTTCTAATTTTTTTTGTAGTGAGTATAGCCAGTGGTTTGTCAATTTTATTGATCTTTTTAAGGAACTGGCTCTTTGTTGTATCAATTTTTTCTATAGTTTCTTTGTTTTCTATTTCATTTACTTCTGCTCTAATTTTTAGTATTTCTTTTTTTCTGCTGACTTTGGTTTGCCTTTGTTCTTTTTTTTTTTCTAGTTCCCTAAGGTGAGATGTTGGATTATTTACTGAGGATCTCTCTTGTTTCTTGATATAAGTCTGTAATATTATAAACTTTTCTCTTATACTGCTTTCACTGTATCCCAGAAATTTTGATATGTCATGTTGTCATTATTATCTGTTTGTATATATCTTTTAATCTCTCCTTTTATTTCTACTTTGACACAGTCATTTTTTAGACGTATGTTGTTTAATTTTCACATTTTTGTGGGATTCTTTACTTTCTTCTTTTTTTTTTTCAGGGATAGAGAGAGAGTAAGAGAGAGGGATAGATAGGGACAGACAGACAGGAACAGAGAGAGGTGAGAAGCATCAATCATCAGTTTTTCATTGCCATCACAACACCTTAGTTGTTCATTGATTGCTTTCTCACATGTGCCTTGACCACGGGCCTTCAGCAGACCGAGCAACCCCTTGCTGGAGCCAGCGACCTTAGGTCCAAGCTGATGAGCTTTTGCTCAAGCCTGATGGGCCCGCGCTCAAGCTGGCGGGCTTGGGGTCTCAAATCTGGGTTCTTCGCATCCCAGTCTGATGCTTTATCCACTGTGCCACCGCCTGGTCAGGCTACTTTCTTCTTAAAAAGTTAAATTCTATTTTCAAAGCCTTATGATCGGAAAATATGCTTGGTATAATTTCAACCTTCCTGAATTTTGTTGATGTTAGTTTTGTGGCCCAACAGATGGTCTATCCTTGAGAATGTTTCATGCACACTGGAGAAGAATGTGCAATCTGATGTTTTGGGATGAAATGTCCTTTAAACGTCTACTATGTCCATTTGGTCCAGAGTGTTATTTATGGCCAATATTTATTGATTTATTTTCTGTTTAGATGATCTATCTAAAGCCATCAATGGTGTGTTGAAATGTCCAAGTATGACTGTGTTTCTACCTACTTCAATTTTTAAATAAGTTAGTAGATGTCTTATATATTTTGGTGCTCCCTGGTTCTGTGCATATATATTAAAATGTGTTATGCCTTCTCCTTTTTTTTAAAGAAGTGTTATGCCTTTTGATACAATATCCCCTTTATTATTATGAAATGTCCATCTTTGTCTCTGGTTACCTTTGTTGTCCTGAAGTCAGCATTGTCAGATATGAGTATGGCTACACCTACCTTCTTTTGGATATTATTGGCTTTAAGAATTTTTTTTCAACCTTTCACTTTGAGCCTACTTTTCTCCTTGCAGCTTAGATGTGTCTCTTGAAGGCAGCATATGGTTGGGTGTTTCTTTTTGACCCAATCTGCTACTATGTGCCTCTTTATTGGTGAGTTCAGTTCATTTACATTTAGGGTAATTATTGACACTTGAGAATTTTCTATAGCAATTTTTTGTTTTGTTTTCTGGTAGCTGTCTATTTGGTTCTTCTCTTTTTGTTTCTGTTGTGGTTTTGGGGTTTTTTTGTTTGTGGTATTTCATATTTCTTTCCTTGTTTCTTCTTCTTTAAGTTGTATTTCAGTAATGGCTTTTTTGTAGGTGGTTACCACTAGGTTAAGAAAAAAATGTTTATATGTACAAGAGTCTTGTCATATGAGGGATTCTGTACTACATCCTCCTTTGCTACTGCTGATATTTATCCTCTCCCTTTTTATGTTGTTGTTTGCACAGATTATTTTTGTTTTTATTGTGACCTTGTTGGAGCTTTTACTTGTAGCTTTGATTTGTTTTCTTCTTTGTTTCTGGTTGAATATCCCTTTGAGTATTTCCTGTAATGGGTGTTTTTCAGTGATAAATTCCCTCAGCTTCCATATATCTGTAAATGTTTTTATTTCTCCTTCATAATTAAAGGATAACTTAGATGGATATAGTATTCTTGGCTGGTAATTCCTCTTTTTCAGTGCTTTGACTTTTTGGGTTTACTCTCTTCTGGCTTATAGAGTTTCTGCTGAGAAGTCTGATGGTAACATAAAGGACTTTTGTTTATATGTTATGGTCTTCTTTTCACTAGCTGCATTAGGGATTCTTCCTTTGTCATTAATTTTTGACAATTTTATTAAGAAGTGTCTTGGAGTAGGTCTGTTTCTGTTGAGGTAACTCAGTATTCTGTTTGCTTCTTGTATTGAGGCTCTAACTCTTTCCATAGGCTTGAGAAGTTCTCATCAATTATTTGTTTGAATAGGCTCTTCATTCCCTTCTCCCTCTCTTCTTCTGACATATTCGTTTTTCTTATATTGCTCTTTCTCTGATGGAGTCCGACAATTCTTGTAGTGATCTTTCAGTTTCTTAAATTCATGAGTCTCTCTCCTCTTCTCTCTGTAGCATCTTTAGTTGCCTGTCTTCAGCATCCCTGATTCTTTTCTCTATCTGGCTTGTTCTGTTAGCTAAAATTGCTATTTAAGTCTTTAATTCATGTATTTAGTTCTCCATCTCTGTTTTTTAAGTTTCAATTTCCTTGGTGAGGTATTCATTTTCTTCATTAATTTGTTTTTTTGAGCCTATTAATTTGCCTATTGGTGTCTTCTCACATCTCATTGAGTATTTTCATAACTTCAATTTTGAATTATCTATCATTTAATTCCATGGTTTCCATTTGAGTGAGATTTTTTCTGGGTATTTTAAATTTTCTTTCTGAACTATATCTCTGTCTTCTGTAATCATGGTATTGCATTTGTTCTTTCTTGATGGCATTTGAGAGTGGTATTGTTAGGAACCTTAATAAAACCAGAAAAATAAAATATTAAAATAAAACATACAATAAAAAAGATAAAAATTTTAAAAATGACTAGTAAAGAAGAAAAATCATCAAAGAATTGATCTAAAGCAAACAAAAAAATCAACAACTAAACACCTACAAAAAATTAGAATAAAAATATAAAATTAAAGTTAATATCAAAAGAAAGAAGAAGAAAAGGATAAAGAGGGAATAAAAGTAAATTTTAAATTCTGTTTGGATAGGTTTCTGCCAGTAGGTGTTGCTGTATTACAGCTTTTAGCTTTGTGCCTGTGCTGTCTCCTGAGGTGTTGTTGTTGCAATGATGTAGTCAGGGCTGCAGTCCCCTTATTGGTGGGGTGTGTTGTGAGGGCCTTACAGCTTTAACAATGGCAATCTCAGACTTACAGGAGCTCCTTGCATGTCTCAGCCAACCCAGGGACTGGACATGGAGCATCTCCATTTCTCAGAAGAGAGAGTGACTATGTAGATCTAGCTGTGAGGTTTGTCTCTGCCACTCTTTGTATCCCAAAGTGAGGAAGGCAGGATCTGAGAGGCTGGTGGCTGCAGTTTAGTTTTCTCCATCTCTGCCAAGCATGGGCTCAGGCAGACCATGGGAACACTGGCTGTGATCCCACACTCTGGCTACTTTGGTTTATCTCCCTCTCTGCCCCTCTGTCTCATCACTCCTCCCAGCAGAAGGAGACCCAATCACTCCAAGTTTTCCTCTTCGTACTCCTCAGACAAAATCCAGAGAGCTGGACCTTCCTTCCTCCTCATAATCCAGCAGAGAAAAGAAGAAAAAAAAAGTCACCTTAGGTTTGTCTCCTCTGAAAAGCCCATCGTGAATGTGTTTTATCTTTTGCCCCCCTTTTTATCCCATCCCACCTTTAGTCCATTTGGTGCATGAATCTTTCAGGTGCACCTGAGAGCTCAGCTGGGGTTTCTTTGCTGTGTTATAGTTTGTTGAAATTTTAGGGGGAGAGTTCAGGAGTATCTCAAGCTACCATTACTCTGACATCACCCTACTGGTAGAATTCTTGTATGTGCTCTGACTAGGTATCAAACCCACAACATTGGTGTATTAGAACAATGCTCTACCCAACTGAACTACCCAGCCAGGGATTAGGTCTCATTTTTTTTAATGAGCCTGCACTTCGGGTTGTGTCCCTTACTATTCCATCTCAGTTGTTTTGTTTTTGTTAGGTCAGAGAAAAGCTAACGGGGCCTGGATTTGGTTATTTTCCTTCACCAAAAATAGTTAGGCTATGTGGTAAATAGTTTTCTTTAAGGTCAGGCCTTGATAAAAGTAACTGAGTGCTCCAGGTATAGCTCAAAGAATTGTTTTTCCTTCCCCCCTGCCAGAAGCACAGGGGAGTTTTCTCCATCTTTATTGTGAGAAGCTCATAAAGTTTCTGAAAGCAAAATTCACGAAGATGTGACAATCCCCTCCCCCCTCCCTCCAAGAAATTTTTATTGAGCTCTAGCAACTCATCAATTATACTTCAGGTTTTTCTCACTGAGCACCAGTTCCCAGGAGGTTTCTGCTTAAAGGTTTTATTTCTGATAACTTGTGATTCTCTGTATTCACCTCTCTGTCTCTCCAATATTGGGGGCATTGGTTTTCCTTGTGATCTCAATTGTCTGGTAGATCTAAGAAGAGTTACTGATTTTCAGTTTGTTAGGCCGTTTATTTGTAAGTATATGGTGACAATTGCCAAGCTCCTCACATGCCAGCACAAAAATAAGAAGTCTGAAAATACTGAAGTCTAAATACAACTAAATTTTTTCATGGCAAAAGAAAATGACCCAGAAGTGGTAGACAACATAAATAGAGCAATATACTGTATATGAATATCATGAAAAACCCTTTAAACTGAATTTAAAAGTTAATTTTATTTAAACTAAAATTATCTGTCACAAGCCAACAGTTAAAGTCAGGTTTAATCAATGAATTCTAGAGGCATTCTTATTCACATCAGACAATATACATGCTTAATGAGCTAAGGATGCAAAGATCCTTCACTGAAACCCTAAGGATCAGCTCAGTCTCATGATCAGAGTCTTTTGGATTTTTCAAGGCAATATTGTGTATATACTATATATTGGGTACAACACCAGTGGGGGCTGGGGCAGCACTACATAATCAAGTGCACTAGTATCTCAAATTGGCTTCCCCCAAGTTGTGCACATAAAAAGTACAAATAGCTTACATTAGTTCAGGTCAGGTATTATTTCCCAATGAATTTGCTACAATCTTGTGAAATAATTTTTAAATTTCAGAGCCATTGGCACTTAGAAACTGCAGATATAGTATCCAAGATCTGTGCTGTCAATCAACATTGTCCACAAAATTCTAGACAATACATTAGACAAAGAAATGAGACAAAGACAGGGGAAGGAAAAAAAGTGTCATATTAATTATCCCTTTCAAAACAATAATAAAGTTGTACTTTTTAATTCAGTATTTGTCCACTTATCTGACTATAACATAGGTGTGTGACCATAGGTGTAAGTCTGTACATGTATGTAAGAATAGGAGACATCCTTTCTTTCCTCGCAGATGGGACTGAGGACTGTTACAGTCCTTGACTAATAATTGAATCCAGTCTTTTCTGTACTGTTCATTTCTAAGGCTCTCATTGTGTTGCTAAGGAAACAGCCTTTGAAGGAAGGGGAGGATAGAAAGGAGTCTGTGGCTGCTTTCTTTTCATGCTAAGCCTGAAAAAAAAAAAAGCCAAAAAGGAACACAAGACTAAACACTACCCTGGATAACAGTGCAATTTACTGATTCCATGGAAGGGGGCAGGGGACTGAGTTGTTTTTTGCTAATTGTTTGCTGGGTTGTTTTTGCTAAATTAAAAAGTCAGAAGACATTTTCCTCTTCAGTGTGGTTAGAACTGTTTGTCTTTAAGATGTATATATTGTGTTTAATTCAAGGGATGTTGCTGTCCATGAAGATGGATTAAATTTTAAATGTAAAAACATCAATAAAATCATTTCAATAAGATACAGGGTAATAATTTTAGAAACTTGAAGGAGAAAGCCTTTTCAGAAGTCAGAAAAGTAAAACATGACTAATTTAACTATATGAAAATATTTTTAAATTATGCTAAAAAGCACCACAAATATTAAAAGAGAAAGATGTCACTATTTAAAAAAAATTCACAACTGAAATGACCTTCTGAGAGTATTCTAGGTTGGATGGTGTACCTGCAAAAATGGGGGTTGAAGTTTTAATCTCCATTAGCCCAAAATGTTACCTTATTTGGAAATAGGGTCTTTACAAATGTAGTCAAGTTAAAACGAGGTCATTAGAGTGGGCCCTAATCCAATATACCTGTTGTCCTTATAAAAAGAAAATTTGGTCATAGGGACAGACACACACAGAGGGAAGAACGTCATATGAAGATGGATTGAAGTGATGCTTCTTCAAACAATGGAATGCCAATAATCACTGGCAAACCACCAGAAGCTAGGAAGAGGCAAGGAAGGATTCCTCTACAGGTTTCAGACAGGGTATGGCCCTGCCAGCTCTGTGATTTCAGACTTCCAGCCCCCAGAACTGTGAGAAAATGGATTTCTGTTGTTCTCAGCTGCCCTGTGTTACCTAGGAAATTAATACTGAAAATTAATAGTATTTAAGTGTAGAAAGTTCTGACATATTAGTAATAAAAAGATAAAAACCCAATAGAAAATAATAATTGCAAGATAAAGAAGATAGCAAAAATATCAAGTAAAATAGAAATCATCATAAACAAATACAAGAAGCAAAGCAGTGGAAGAGGTAGTCCCACCCTCAGGTCAGACAATAGTGGGTGCCTTGTCTGGAGAGAATTAGAAAACCAACTAAAAGAAAGTCAGCTTTTTATTTTCACAATGCACTGACAATTCCCAAAATTAAAAAATAGTTGTTTTTAGAACTGTTTAGATTTATGGAAAGATTGAGAGG
This sequence comes from Rhynchonycteris naso, assembly GCA_037038555.1. Classification (NCBI taxonomy): domain Eukaryota; kingdom Metazoa; phylum Chordata; class Mammalia; order Chiroptera; family Emballonuridae; genus Rhynchonycteris; species Rhynchonycteris naso. The sequence goes on along the minus strand of CM072999.1, from coordinate 193,747,143 downwards.
ATTTTGCAGCGAGTGTCTGTATACTCCCTTATCTAATTCTCTCTAAAAGTGACATCCTGCATTAGTATGGTCGGTTTGTTACAATTAATGAACCAGTGTTGAGACATAATTATTAACTAAAACTCAAAGTTTATTCTAGTATTTTTAGTTTTTCTTAACATATTTTTTGTCCCAAGCAAGCATATTATATCCCCTTGTTATATATCCTTAGGCTTGATTCTAATATTTTCTCAGATTTTTTCTTTTTTTATTGGTTATCTTAACAGTTTGAGGATTAAGCATTTTGTACCTGCCCCCTTATTGGAATTTACCTGATGTTTACCTGATGTTTTCTCATAATTAGGGGTTAAGACTACAGAGATAAGAATGCCATTTTCATCACATCACATCAAGGTTACATGCTATCAAATGATTTGTGACTCGATACTGAACTTTTTGTCAAACAGCAGTTGACTCTATTAAATAGATATATTTCTGGGCTCTCTGTTCTGTTCCACTGATTTCTTAGTCTGTTCTTTAGACCAGCAGTTTTCAAGAGTTAACCACCCTCATATTATATGAATATTAAAGTGTATAATCATTGAGTCTATAATCTTCATGTAACATCATGGTGGTTAACTATTTTACAGACAGGCACAAAATTTCTGGCAGACCAGCTGTTGGAAACCACTGCTCTAGTCAACACCAGTCTTGATTACTGTAACTTTCCATTAAGCCTTAAGGTTAAGTGGCGTTAGTCCTCTCACTTTCTTCTTCAATACTGTATTGGCCTTTCTGGGCCTTTGCCATTTTCTATAAACTTAAGAATTTATTTGTTGATATTCACAAAGTAACTTAGTAGGATTTTGATTGGGATCGCATCGAATCTATAACATCAAGTTGGAAATGACTTACATCTTTTTTTTTTTTTACAGAGAGAGGGACAGATAGATACAGACAGACAAGAATGGAGAGAGATGAAAAGCATCAATAATCAGTCTCTCGTTGTGACACCTTAGTTGTTCATTGATTGCTTTCTCATATGTGCCTTGACCGCGGGCCTTCAGCAGACAAAGTAACCCGTTGCTGGAACCAGCGACCTTGGGTCCAAACTGGTGAGCTTTTGCTCAAGCCAGATGAGCCTGCGCTCAAGCTGGTGACCTCGGGGCCTCGAACCTGGGTCTTCCGCATCCCAGTTCAATGCTCTATCCACTGCGCCACTGCCCAGTCAGGCGGAAATGACTTACATCTTAATCATATTGAGTCTTCCTTTATACAGACACAGAGTATATTTCTACTTATTCAGATCTTCATGTTTTTTAAATCAGTTTTGTGGTTATCCTCCACAAAATTCTAGATTCTTGATTTGGTTCCTAGATCCTCGTTCTAGGGATTTTGTTGTACATATTCTGTTAGATTTATATTATTTCATTGCTTTTTGTGCTAATATAAATAGCTGTGTTTCTAATTTCAAAATCCAGTTACACATTGCCAGTATATAATGGAAAGCAAGTGACCCTGACTGGTTGGCTCAGTGGTAGAGCATTGGCCCAGCATGTGGATGTCCCGGGGTCAATTTGTGGTCAGGCCACACAAGAAAAGTAGCCATCTGCTTCTTCACCCCTCCTTTCCCCCTTCTCTCCCTCGCTCTCTCTCTCTTCTTCTCCTGCAACCATGGCTCGATTGATTCAAGTGCATTGCCCTTGGTGCTAAAAATGGCTCCATGGAGCTTTCACCTCAGGCACTAAAAATAGTTCATTTGTGAGCATGGCCTCAGATGGGCAGAGCATCAGTCCCAGACAAGGGTTGCTGGGTGGATCCTCGTCAGGACTCATGCAGGAGTCTGTCTCTATATCTCCACTTCTCTCACTTGGAAAAGAAAAAGAAAAGCAATTGACTTTCTATAGGAAACTTGTACCCTGCTTCTTTGCTATATATAATCCCTTATTAGTTCTAGAAATTTCATCTGATTCACTGGAATTTTCTACATAGACAATTATGTTATCTGTTAACAACAGAGTTTTACTGCTTTCTTCAAAATCTGTATGTTTTACTTCCCTTTCTTATCTTATTGCATTACCTAGAACTTCTAGTATGTTGAATAGGAATGGTGAGAGGGGACTACCTTTCCTTCTCCCTGATATCACAGGAGAATCACTAGTTTCTCACCATTAAGTTTGATGCTAACTGTAGGATTTATCTAGTGATCTTTATCAAGTTGAGGAAGTTTCCCTGTATTCTAAATTTGCTGGATCTTTTTTTAAAATTTTTAATCATGAATGGGTATTGTATTGTGTCAGGTTGTGTTTCTGTATCTATAAACACGATCATTTGGTTTTCCTTCTTCAGTCTCTTGATGTGATTGATTATATTAATTGATTTGCTAATGTTAAAGTAGTCTTGCATACCTGGAATAAATCCCACTTGGTCACAGTATATAATTCTTTTTATATATTGTTGAATTTAAGTTTTGAATATTCCATTGAGGATTCACGCATGTGTGCTCATGACAGATACTTTGTGTTGTCTTCCTTTCTTGTAATGTCTTTGGTTTATGCTGACCTCAGAGAATTTGTGGGAAATTGAACATTTTGAGTGTTATAACTGACAGTTATGGAAATCAGACTCTTCTCTATCCCCAGTAAAGCTGTTTCTTATAGTTGTTGTTTGTATGCTTAGTGACTTTTCTGAACTAATTTTGTGAAATTTGTATTCTTTGTCTTGTGTGGCCATGGAGGTCATGCCCACTAGTCAGCTAGGGAATCAACAGAGGTTTGCTTAAATGCCTGGGGGAAAAAACCTCTCCCTGTTTTTGCAAGATGGGTCCTGCTTGTATGTTAAGGCATAACTTTAGCATTCAGGTGACAGTTTATATCTGCCTTAGCCTTCATTTCTGGCTCATACAAAGTCTGAAGGTCAGCCAGAGTGCAGCTTAGGGCCTTCTAGAGTCTCTTTAAAACATGCACCTAGCCCTGGGCAGGCACATGCACTTATGGGTTCCCAAAAATATATGGTAGCTTTTAAAAGCCTTTGTTCCCAGAACTATCTCATTCCCAAGACTTTCCTGTCATACTTACTGGTTAGTCTATTGTTTGCCCCAAATGTTGTCTTTGTTCCAGATAGCAGTGATTTTGATATTTGTATTTAACTGTTTTTGATGAAATACTGAAGACTGAGGTTTATTTCTTCAGGGAGCCATCCACCCAGCAGGGAAAAACAAAAAATGACAGTTCTTTCAGAATAATGTACGTATGTTCTTCTCCATCCAGTACTAGGGACCTGTGCTGTGAATTCAGGTTGCTATCTCCGGACCACCACTCAGGAGGGAATGAATGGGAGCAGGATAAATTAAAATGCCACAAAGGTCTTTTAATGAGATTCAGCTGGTTTTTCTTGATTAAGCATTCTTCTGGTTGCTATAAGGTTTTAATGAAATTCCAGCATTTCTAAACAACTGATTCTGGCCGTTTTTGCTAGTTAATTCAATGCTTTCAAGGAGGCACAGATTTTGGTCTTTCCTACTTTGCCATTTCACTTTGTCATGCCCTTTTTATAAACTGTAAATGTTTTGGCATTTAAGAAAAATTTTTGTAGTCAACATATTGCTTTTGGATTGTATTTTTTGGATGCCAAATTATTTTTTAAATATATTTCTTATTTTTTAATTACAGTTAACGTTCAATATCATTTTGTATTAGTTTCAGGAGTACAGCACAGTGGTTAGACAATCATATATTTTACAGTGTTTCTCATGCTATGTTAAGTACTCTCCTGGCACCATCCATAGTTATTACAGTATTATTGACTATATTCCTTATGCTGTATATTCCTGTGACTATTTTGAGACTATCACCACTATGCACTTCTCAGTCCCTTCACTGTTTTCTTCCAGTCACCCAAACCCCTCCCTTGTGGCAACCCCTATCTATGAATCTGTTTCTATTTTGTTTGTTTGTTTTGCTCTTTAGATTCCATATGATATTTTTCTTTTTCTATTTGACTTACTTCACCTAACATAATACCCTTTATGTCCACCAATGCTGTCACAAATCATAAAATTTCATCCTTCTTTTATGGCCTGGTAATATTCCATTTTATATTAGTACACCACTTACTTATCCACTCACTAATTGATGGACACTTGGGTTGTTTTCATATTTTGGCTATTGTAAATAATACTACAATGGACACAAAGGTGTAGATATTTTTTCCAATTAGTATCTTGGGCTTCTTGGAAATTATACCCAGAAGTGGAATCACTGGGTCATAAGGAATGTCCACTTTTAATTTTTTGAGGACCATCCATGTTGTTTTTCATAGTGACTGCACCAATCTGCATTCCCACCAACAATTCTTAGGGTTCGCTTTTCTCCTCATCTTCACCAACATTGGTTATTTGTTGACTTATGGGTGATAGCCATTTCTACAGTTGTGAAGTGGTATCTCATTGTGATTTTAATTTGCATCTCGCAGATGATTAGTAATGTTGAGCATCGTTTCATATGTCTATTGGCCATCTGTATGTCCTATTTGGAAAAATGTCTATTCAGGTCCTCTGGCCATTTTTTAACTGGATTGTTTCTATTGGAGGTTTCATTGGCAAATATCTTTTACCGTTCATTAGGCTGGCTTTTTGTTTTATGAATTGTTTCCCTTTTTGTTTAAAAAGGCTTTTAGTTTTATATAACCGAATGGGTTTATTTTTATTTAATTAATTTTAATGGGGTGACACTAATCAATCAGGGTACATAGATTTGGAGAAAATATCTCCAAATTATTTTTACATTTGATTATGTTGCATACCCATCACCCAAAGTCATATAGTCTTCCATCACCTTCTATCTAATTTTCTTTGTGCCCCTCCCCACCCCCGGTAACCACCACACTCTTATCCATGTCCCTGAGTCTCATTTTTATGTCCCACCTATGTGTGGAATCATGTAGTTCTTAGTTTCTTCTGATTTACTTATTTCACTCAGTATAATGCTATCAAGTTCCATCCATGCTGCTGTAAATGATCCAATGTCATCATTTTTATGGCTGAGTAGTATTCCATAGTATATATGTACCACTTCTTCTTTATCCAATCATCTATTGAAGGGCTTATTGATTGTTTCCATGTCTTGGCCACTGTGACCAATGCTGCAATGAACATGGGGCTGCATGTGTCCTTATGTACCAGTGTTTTTGAGTTATGGGGGTATAGTCCCAGTAGAGGGATTGCTGGGTCATATGGTAGCTCTATTTTTAATTTTTTAAGGGTCCACTATACTTTCTTCAATAGTGGTTGTACTACTTTACATTCCCACCAACAGTGGATGAGAGTTCCTTTTTCTCCCCAGCCTCTGCAACACTTACCTGTCTTGTTGATAATAGCTAATTTAACAGGTGTGAGGTGATATCTCATTGTAGTTTTGATTTGCATTTCTCTAATAGCTAATGAAGATGAGCATCTTTTCATATATCTGTTGGCCAGTTGTATTTCTTCTTGGGAGAAGTGTCTGTTCATGTCCTCTTCCCATTTTTTTATTGGATTGTTTGCTTGTTTGTTGTTGAGTTTTATGAGTTCTTTGTATATTATGGATATTAGGTCTTTATATGTGTCGTTGTTTGAAAATATCATCTCCCATTTAGTTGGCTGTCTGTTTGTTTTGTTGTCAGTTTCTTTTGCTGTGCAAAAGCTTCTTAGTCTGATGTAGTCTCATTCATTTATCTTTGCCTTAACTTCCTTTGCCTTTGGAGTCAAATTCATAAAGTGCTCTTTGTAACCAAGGTCCATGAGTTTAGTATCTATGTTTTTTTCTATGTAAGTTATTGTTTCAGGATTTATATTTAGGTATTTGATCTATTTTGAATTAATTTTGGTACAAGGAGACAAACTGTAGTCGGGTTTCATTCTTTTGCATGTGGCTTTCCAGTTTTCCCAGCACCATTTGTTGAAGAGGCTTTCTTTTCTCCATTGTGTGTTATTGGCCCCTTTATCAAAAATTATTTGACCATATACATGTGGTTTTATTTCTGAGCTTTCTATTCTGTTCCATTGGTCTGAGTGTCCATTTTTCTGCCAATACCATGCTGTTTTGATTATCATGGCTCTATAATATAATTTGAAGTCAGGTATTTTAATGCCCCAGCTTCGTTCTTTTTCCTTAGGATTGCTTTGGCTATTTGGGGTTTTTTATAGTTCCATATAAATCTGATGATTTTTTTGTTCCATTTCTTTAAAATATGACATTGGCATTTTGATGGGAATTGCATTAAATTTGTATATTGCTTTGGGTAATATAGTCATTTTGACTATATTTATTCTTCCTATCCAAGAACAAAGAATATATTTCCATTTCATTATATCTTTTTTGATATCCCTTAACAATGCTTTGTAGTTTTCATTATATAGGTCCTCTACATTCTTTGTTATGTTTATTCCTAGGTATTTTATTTATCTTTTTGTTGCAACCATGAAGGGGATTCTTATTTTGAGCTCATTATCTGATATTTCATTGTTGGCATATAAGAAGGCAATGGACTTTTGTATATTAATTTTGTATCCTGCAACCTTACTATATTGGTTTATTGTTTCTAGTAGTATTTTTGTGGAGTCTTTGGGGTATTTGATGTACAGGATCATATCATCTGCAAAAAGTAAAACTTTTACTTCTTTTTTCCCAATATAAATACCTTTAATTTCTTTCTCTTGTCTGATTGCTCTAGCTAGAACTTCTAGCACTACGTTGAATAAGAGTGGAGAGAGTGGACAACCTTGTCTTGTTCCTGATTTTAGGGGAAAGGTCCTCAGTTTTATGCCATTTAATATGATGTTAGCTGATGGTTTATCATAGATGGCCTTTATTATGTTGAGATATTTTTCTTCTATACTCATTTTGTTAAGTGTTGTAAACATAAAATGATGTTGTATTTTATCAAATGCCTTTTCTGCATCTATTGATAAAATTATATGGTTTTTGTTTTGTTGATATGGTGTATTACGTTAACCGTTTTACATATGTTGAACCATCCTTGTGTTTCTGGGATGAATCCCACTTGATCATGATGAATTATTTTTTTAATGTGTTGTTGTATTCAATTTTCTAGTATTTTGTTTAGTATTTTAGCATCTGTATTCATTAGAGATATGGGTCTGTAGTTTTCTTTTTTTGTGTTGTCCTTGCCAGGTTTTGGTATGAGGGTTATGTTGGCCTCATAAAATGTGTTTGGCAGTATTGCTTCTTCTTCAATTTTTTGTAAGACTTTGAGTAGAATAGGAACCAAGTCTTTTTTGGATGTTTGATAGAATTCACTAGTATAGCCATCTAGCCCTGAACTTTTATTTTTGAGGACGTTTTTAAAAGTTGTTTCTATTTCCTCTCGCTTATGGGTCTGTTTAGGCTTTCTGCTTCTTCATGACCCAGTCTAGGAAGATTGTATTGTTCTAGGAATTTATCCATTTCTTCTATATTGTTAAATTTGGTGGCATATAGTTTTTCATACTATTCTACAATAATTTTTTGTATATCTATGATATCTGTGGTGATTTCTCCTCTTTCATTTTAAATTTTGTTTATATGAGTCTTTTTTCCTTGGTGAGTCTTGCCAAGGGTTTGTCAATTTTGTTGATCTTTTCAAAGAACCAGGTCCTTGTTTTATTAATTTTTTCTATAGTTTTCCTGTTCTCTATTTTGTTTAATTCTGCTCTGATTTTTATTATTTCCTTTTTTTTTTTTTTTTTTTTGCTGGTTTTGGGTTGTCTTTGCTCTTCTTTTTTTAGTTCCTTAAGATGTGAAGTTAAGTGATTTACCTGGGCTCTCTCTTGTTTGCTCATATATAGGCCTGTAGTGATATGAACTTCCCTCTTATTACTGCTTTTGCTGCATCCCAGAGTTTCTGATATGTTGTATTGTTATTTTTGTTTGCCTGTATGTATCTTTTGATCTCTGTGCTTATTTCTTCTTTGACCCATTCATTTTTTAAAAGTATGTTGTTTAGTTTCCACATTTTTATGGGTTTGTTTACCTCTTTTCTGCAGTTGAATTCTAGTTTCAAGGATTTATGATCAGAAAATATGCTTGGTATAATTTCAATCTTTCTGAATTTGTTGATGTTATTTTTGTGGCCCAATATATGGTCAATTCTTGAGAATATTCCATGTACACTAGAGAAAAATGTATACTCTGGCACTTTGAAATGAAATGTCCTATAGATGTCTATTATATCCAATTGTTCTAGTGTTTCATTTAAGGCCACTATTTCTTTATTGATTTTTTGTTTGGATGAATGCTCTAGAGCCATCAGAGGTGTATTGAGGTCTCCAAGTATGATTGTACTTTTGTCGGTTTTTGTTTTTAGGTCATTCAGTAGCTCTCATATATTTTGGTGCTCCTTGGTTTGATGCATATATATTAAGAAGTATTATGTCTTCTTGATTCAATGTCCCCTTTATCATTATGAAATGACCATCTTTGTCTCTGATTACCTTTGCTGTCTTGTAGTCAGTATTTCTAGATATGAGTATTGCTACACCTGCTTTTTTATGAATGTTATTTGCTTGAAGTATTGTTTTCCAACCTTTCACTTTGAATTTGTTTTTATCCTTGTAGCTTAGATGTGTTTCTTCTAGGCAGCATAAAGTTGGATTTTCTTTTTTAATCCATTCTGCTACTCTGTGTCTTTTTATTGTTGAGTTCAATCCATTTACATTTAGTGTAATTATTGACATTTGAGAGTTTCCTATTGCCATTTTATATATTGCTTTCTGATAGTTTTGTATTTTTTTTTTTGGTTCTTCTTTCTTGCTTTTCTATCATCTGTTTTTGTTTGGTTGTAATCCATACTTCTTTTCTCTGTTACTTATTTTTTCAAGCCATGTAGTTCTGTGTTGGTTTTTTCAGGGGTGGTTACCATTAAGTAATGAAAAGCATACATATTGTGTTCATTGTAGTACATTATCTCATGAGTGCTTCTGCACTCCATCCTTCTTTGCTACTGTTAATCTTTGTCCTCTCCTCTTTTTTGTTTTTGTTGTCACAAATTAATCTTGTTTTTATTGCAATTTTGATTGAGCTTTTACCTGTAGTTTTGTTTTGTTTTGTTCTTTGTATCTGGTCAGAAAACCCCCTTTAGTATTTTCTGAAGTGGGGGTTTTCTGATGATAAATTTCCTCATCTTTTTTGTATCTGTGAATGTTTATATTTTTTCCTTTGTATTTGAAGGATAGGTTTGATGGGTATAGTATTCTTGGCTGGAAGTTCCTCTCTTTCAGAACTTTAAATATTGGGGTCCATTCTCTCCTAGCTAGTAGAGTTTCTTCTGAGAAATCTGTTGATAATCTAATGTTAAGATTTTCATGTCTATAAAATTATTATTTTATAGACATGAAAACTGTCCTTAAGAGGAGAGTTCTCCATTCATCAGTTTTCCGTAAGAGCAGGCCTTTCCATGGTCCATAAAGCTGTAGGTGATACAATAAGCTGGGTTATAAAACAGCCTCTTTTTAGAATGGGGCTGACACAAAACCAGTTTCTGTCTTTTCCTCCTGAAAACCTTTTACTCTCAACCTAAACTTAAGCTCCCTTTGGGGAATTCCTGGACTCTTCCTCTTCCTTTCTTTATATGTTGTATTCTTCTTTTCCCTGCCTGCCTTGAGAATTTTTTCTTTTGTCATTGCTTTGTGCCAATTTCATTATGATGTGCCTTGGAGTAGGTTTGTTAGGGTTAAAATAACTCAGTGTTCTGTTTGCTTCTTGAATTCAAGGGTTTAGTTCTTTCCACAGGCTTGGGAAGTTCTCATCTATTATTTGTTTGAATATGTTCTCCATTCCATTTTATGTCTCTTCTCCTTCTGATATACTCATTATTCTTATGTTGCTTTTTCTGATGGAGTCAGACAATTCCTGTAGGGCTCTTTTTTTTTTTTAATTTGTGATTTTCTCTTCTCTTCTCTCTGTAGTACCTGTAGTTGCCTGTCTTCTATGTCACTAATTCTCTCCTCTATCTGGCCTGTTCTATTGGCTAAGCTTGTTACCTCATTTTTCAGTTTATAAATTGAGTTTTTTATCTCTTTTTAATTCATTTTCATAGTCTTAATTTCCTTGGTGAAATATTCTTTCTATTCCTTGTTTTCTGAGCTCCCTAAATTGCCTTTCTGTGCTTTCTTGTATATCCCTGAGTGTTTTTGGGGATTTCAATTTTAACTTCTCTGTCATTTAACTCCAAGGTTTCTAAGCTATTGAAATTTTTTTCTATAGATTTTTTTTCTCATCTGAGTTACATCACTGTCTTTTGTATCCATGATATTTGATTTCTTTTTCTTTAATGGCATTTGAGAGTGGTATTTTTAATAACACTAATAAGAGTTGATAGAAAATAATTTTTAAGAAAATGCAGTGAAAAACTAAAAATTCTATTGTGCTAAGTGGAACAAAAATACATAGAACAGAGGGCCTTGGTTGGGGGGGGGGGTGACAAAAAGACAAAAAATGAGGCAAGAACCCACAAAATGCCACAAAGAAAAAATTGGATCAATAATAAAATAATGTGTTTGTAAATGATGGTTGAATGAGAGAAATAGTGTAAGAGAAAAGAAAAAGAAAGAAAAAGAAAAAAAATACATTCAAAAATGAAAATTCTATTGTATTAAGTGGCACCAAAACTATAAAATGGAGGGCCAGAGTTGGGGGAAATGTTAAAGGATAAAAAGTGAAGTAAAAAGCACACAAAGTGCCACAAAGAAATAATTTGAATCCAGAATAAAATAATTTGTTTGTGGGTGAGATTCAAATGAGAAAAAATGTGAAAGAGAAAAGAAGAAACAAAAAGAGAGAGAGAAAAATATTGAGTTAAGTTTTTTGGAATGTAACACTCATAGAAAAAAAGATAAAAGAAAAAAAAAGAACGGAAAATGTAACACCTATGTGTAATAATGTTCAAAATGAAAAGAATAAAACAGTAAGAGGATAAAATGACCAAGGTGGAAGGGAAAAACAAAAACAAAAAAATACAAGAAAAGAAATGGAAATAGTTATAAAGACTGTGAATTTTTCCAGGTTTTGAGATGTTATCTTCTCCTTTTTCTTCTTTCTCTTTTTGGCTGTTGGCTTTGTACCCCAGGTTTTGCCTCTGTGGCACTCTTAGGCAGAGATTTGCTGTTTTGTCGCTATGGTGATGACATAAACTAGGCCTCAGTCCCGTTGGTAGGTGGGGATTGTTAGCGTTTGCAGGCTCCGACAATGGGAGAGTCCATTTTCCCGGAGTCTTTACCCAAATCTCTCCTTCCTGAACCAGCAGCCTGGGACCCAGCTGTGAATTTGCCCCAGCCACTGCCTGGAGAGCAAGAGGCTCTAAAAGCTGCCAAATCCCCCCTCTATCCCCACTCAACTCAGGGTTCTGAGTAAGGCTTTGCCAGCCAGAGCCACCAGCGTAGTCAGGCAGGGCTGGGAGCCGATTGCCTTTCAGGTGTCTTTCTATGAGCCTCTGGGCATGTCTAGTATGCCTCAGCACTCTGCAGGTCTGCTCTCCAAAGGCTGTCTGCAAGCTGCCTGCATGCCCTTTCTCCCACCACTTCCACAGTTCTCTTCCCCAGGCGTGTGCTTTGTTAGCCTGTATGGCTGGTGGAGGTGCCACTCCCAGACAGGTCCAGGTATAGGGAAGCCGGCTTTTGTGCACTTCCCATGCGCTGTTGTTTGGGAAGCTGAGATTATTCAGAAACTCTGGTCACAGCCCATACAGAGGATCACTACTGACAGTCTCCAACTTAACCCCTCCATCCAGAAATGCAGGCACCCACACCTGAGGCACCAGGTGGATCCACTCATACACTGCCCATGCTCGCTGACCGGGATACCAGGAGTAAACAAGGCACCTGCTCGCCCACTTCTGCCGGGGTCTGCCACTGACATTAGCTCCACATGGGCTGAGCCGTGGGCACACTCTTTCCTCAGTTTGAACATCTCTGCCCTAGGCCATCTTTTTCTGTGCCCCCAGTCCTTGCTTTCTCTCAGTTTCAAGTGAAAGCAGTCCTTGCTCAGGTCAGTGAGGAAAGTGGAATACTCCATTCTCTGTCTTATTTTCTTCAGAGTGGATTATATATTCATCCACCTTTTTGCCCAATTGTACCTTTGGTGTATGCATATTTCAGATGCTCCTGAGATTATTTTTCTGTCTCTAGTTGTTGAATTTATTAAATTTTCAGGGAGAGGTATTGGGAGCACTCCTCGTGGCACCATTTCTCTGATGTCACTGCTTGGTTTATTTTTTATTTGTTTGTTTCACTTACCTAAAGAGATACCTTAGAAAAAATATTGCCAAGAGAAATGTCAGACAATTTATTGCCTATGTTTTCTTCTAGAAGTTTTATGGGTTTGGGTCTTACATTTAAGTCTTTAATCCACTTTGAGTTCACTCTTGTATATTGTGTAAGAAAGTGTTCTAGTTTCATTTCTTTTTTGCATATATCTGTCCATTTTCTTAAACCCATTTATTGAATAAACTGGCTTTACCCCATTGTATGTTCTTGACTACTTTGTGAAATATTAATTGATCATATGAACATGGGTTTATTTCTGGGCTCTCTGTTCTATGTGTCTGTTTGTATGCCAGTACCATGCTGTTATGATTATTATAGCTTTTCGTATAATTTAATATCAGGCAGTATAATACCTCTGACTTTATTCTTTCTCAAGATTGCTGTGGTTATTTGGGTATTTTCTAGTTCCCTATAATTATTTTTATTACTGAATTTATTGAAGTGACATTGGTTCATAGAACCATACTGATTTCAACTGTACAACTCAAGAAAACATCGGCCCACTGCATTGTATGCCTTCCACCCCAAGTAAAGTCTCTAGCTGTTCCCATTTATCCCATTTTGCCCACTTCTACCTCCCTTTCCCTCTGACTTGGCTATCACTACACTGTTGTTTGTGTCTATGTGTGTGTGTGTGTATATATATATATATATATATATATATATATATATATATATATATATAGCTTAATCCTTTCACCTTCTTTCATACAGTCCCCTCCCTTCTGACAGATGTCAGTCTGTTCCATGTATACATTCCTGTTTCTATTTTCTTCATCAGTTTCTTTTATTAATTACATTCTACTTATAACTGAAATCACACGGTATTTGACTTTCTCTAACTGCCTTATTTTGCTTAGCATAATAGTCTCCAGATTTATCCATGCTGTCACAAAAGGTAAGAATTTTTTTTTAAGCTGAGTATTATTTCAGTGTGTAAACGTAACACAGCTTTTTTTATCCACTCATCTACTAATGGGCATTTGGACTGTTTCCAGATATATGCTGTTGTAAATAATGCTGTAATGAACATAAGGGTACATATATTCTTTCAAATTAGTGTTTCAAGAGTCTTTGGTTATATTTCCAGAAATGGTATCACTGGGCCAAAAAAACAGTTCTCAATATTGTTGAGGATTTTCAGGGTCTTTTGTGGTTCCATACAAATTTTTAGAATATTTGTTCTTAAATTGTGGAATATGCCATTGGTATTTTAATAAAAATTGCACTGTAGATTACTTTGGGTAATATAAACATTTTAATGATGTTAATTAACTGTTTTTAATCTATGAACACAGTATATGTTTTTTGTTTGTTTTGTTTTTGTTTTTTTTACAGGGACAGAGAGAGTCAGAGAGAGGAATAGGTAGGGACAGACAGACAGGAACGGAGAGAGATGAGAAGCATCAATCATTAGTTTTTCATTGCCGTTGCGTCACCATAGTTGTTCATTGATTGCTTTCTCATACGTGCCTTGACCACGGGCCTTCAGCAGACCGAGCCACCACTTGCTGGAGCCAGCAACCTTGGGTTCAAGCTGGCGAGCTTTTGCTCAAGCCAGATGAGCCCACGCTCAAGCTGGCGACCTCAGGGTCTCGAACCTGGGTCTTCCACATCCCAGTCCGATGCTCTATACACTGCGCCACCACCTGGTCAGGCCACAGTATATGTTTTTATTTATTTGTATATTCTTCAATTTCTCTTTTTAGTATCTTATAATTTTCTGAGTATAGGTCTTTTATCTCCTTGGTTATATTTATTTCTGGGTACCTTACGTTGTTGCAATAAAAACTGGGGTTGTTTTCTTAATTTCTCTTTCTGATATTTCATTATCTATAAATAAAAATGCCACCAATTTCTGAATACTAATTTTGTATCTTGCTACTTTGCCAAATTCATTTATTAGAGTTAGTGTTTTGGTGAAGTCTTTAGGGTATTCTATATAAGACATCATGTATCTGTGAATAATGACAGTTTAACTTCCTCCTTTCCAAATTTGATGCCTTTTATTTTTTTCCTTGTCTGATTGCTGTGGCTAGGACTTTCAGTACTATGTTGAATAAGAGTGATGTAAGCAGATATTCCTATTTTATTGCTGATCTTAAGGGAAACAAGTTTTTTGCCAATTGAATATAATGTTGGCTGTAGGTTTGTGATATATAGCCTTTATTATTGTGAGGTATGATCCCTTTATTTTCTTTTTATTGAGAGTTTTTATCATAAATGGATGTTGGATTTTATTAAATGTTCTTTTCTAAATCTATTGATATAATTATGTAACTTTTATTTTTCATTTTATTTATGTAATGTATCATGTTTATTAATTTACAAATATTGTATCAACTTTGCATCCCCAAAATAAATCCCATTTGATCATGGTATATGATCTTTTTCATGTATTGTTGGATCCTGTTACCTAATATTTTGTTGAGGATTTTAGCATCTGTGTTCATCAGTGATATTGGCCTATAATTTTCTTTCTCTCTCTCTCTCTTTTTTGTGGTATATTTATCCGATATTGGAATTAGGATAATGATGGCTTTGTAAAAAAGAGCTTGGAAGTCTTCCTCTTGAAGTTTTTGAAATAGTTTGAGAAGAATATGTGTTGGTTCTTCTTTAAATATTTGTAAATTTTGCCTGTGAAACTATCTGGTTCAGGACTTTTGTTTGCTGGAAGTTTTTTGTTTACTGTTTTAATTTTACTAACTGTACTCAATCTATTCAGATTCTCTGATTTTTCCTGATTCAGTTTTGGAAGCTTGTATGATTCCAGGAATTTATCCATTTTACCCAGGTTGTCCAAATATTAGCCTATAGTTGTTTATAGTATTATCTTTCAATACTTTGTATTTCTGTGGTATCAGTTGTTACTTCTCTTCTTTCACTTATGATTTATTTATTTGGATTCTTTCTCTTGTTTTCTTGGTAAGTCTGGTTAAAGGTTAGTCATTTTTTATCTTTTCAAAAAACTAGATCTTGGGTTTTATTTATATATATTTGGTTTTTAAATATCTATACTATTTATTTCTGCTCTTATCTTTATTATTTCTTTTTTTCTACTTACTTTGGGCTTTGTTGTTTTGTGTCTAATTTGATTATTATCATTATTCGAGATTTTTCTTGCTCATTCAGGTAGGCCTGTAATGCTATAAACTTTCCTTTCAAAACTGCTTTCACTGTGTCCCATAGATTTGGGGTTATTTTGTGTTCATTTTTGTTTCCAGGTAACATTTCATTTCTTTTTTGATCTCATTGTTAACCCACTTATTGTTTAATAACATGCTATTTAGCTTCCAAAGCTGCACAGTTTAAACATTGTCTGAGTCTCTGACAAGAGCTCTCTAGAAAAAGAGCACCCCAAAGGTCCCTGATGGGTGCAGACAGCAGATCCCTCTGCAAGATCCAAACATGGCAAAGTGGTGTTACCAGAAGTTGGAGGACTGGGCAGTGCAGTTTCCAAGCAGGTGCTGTAACAATAGAAGTGCTGAACCCTGGGAAGGTGGCATCTAGGTCTCTAACAGACTCCCTTCTCTTCAAGGTGGACTGACTTCCCCCTCATTTTTACCACCAGATACTGTGCAGGATACTATTCCCACCTCTGTTGCTCTGGGATAATGATTCCTGCCAGGGGTTGAGACCTCATGTTTTTGGAAAGAGATATCCCTTCTTCTTCTTAGCCGCCACCACACATGGGTGAGGGGACCAGCCTTTTCCTCATCTTCACCCTTCTTACCAGTCTCCATGTGACTTCTTCTGTAAATTCTTGGTTATAATATTTCAGTTCAGCTAGCCTTCACTTCGTTATTCATGTTGATTGCTCTATAATTTAGTCATAAATCTAGTTTGGTGTTGGGAGCAGGTGAGTGTAGCTTCCACCTGCTCTGAAGCTATCTTGGAACCTCCTGGATATTGTTTTCTTAAATCCACCCTGATTAAGTATTTTAATTTATTTATTTAGACCATTTGCATTTAAATTTATTATTGATAGCATTGGATTTATAGTACTATGTTTGTAACTCTTTTTTATTCATTGAAATTATTTCTGTGCTTAATTTTTACTCACTCTTTTCCTGCTTTCTGTGTTTTTAATTTAGCATTTTATAAGATTACATTTTCTCTCCTCTTTTTATTTGTTTTTATTTAAATATTTTTATTATTTTTAGTTTTTTAATTTTTTTATTAATTTTAATGGGGTGACATTGATAAATCAGGGTACCTATGTTCAGAGAAAACATCCCCAGTTTATTTTGACATTTGATTACGTTGCATACACATCACCCAAAGTCAAATTGTCTTTTGTCACCTTCTATCTGGTTTTCTTTGCGCCCCTCCCCTCCACCGTCCCCTCCCTCTCCCCGCCATAACCACCACACTCTTGTCTGTGTGTCTCTCTGAGTCTCTTTTTTATGTCCCACCTATGTATGAAATCATATACTTCTTAGTTTTTTCTGATTTACTTATTTCACTCAGTATAATGTTATCAAGGTCCATTCATGTTGTTGTAAATGATCCGATGTCATCATTTCTTATGGCTGAGTAGTATTCCATAGTATATATGTACCACTTCTTCTTTATCCAGTCATCTATTGAAGGGCTTTTTGGTTGTTTCCATGTCTTGGCCACTGTGAACAATGCTGCAATGAACAAGGGCTACATGTGTCTTTATGTAGCAATGTTTTTGAGTTTTGGGGATATAGAGGAATTGCTGGGTCATATGGTAGCTCTATTTTTAGTTTTTTGAGGAACCACCATACTTTCTTCCATAGTGGTTGTACTACTTTACATTCCCACCAACAGTGGATGAGGGTTCCTTTTCTCCACAGCCTCTGCAACACTTGTTATTACCTGTCTTGTTGATAATAGCTAATCTAACAGGTGTGAGGTGGTATCTCATTGTCGTTTTTATTTGCATTTCTCTAATAGCTAATGAAGATGAGCATCTTTTTATATGTCTGTTGGCCATTTGTATTTCTTCCTGGGAGAAGTGTCTGTTCATGTCCTCTTCCCATTTTTTTATTGGATTGTTTGTTTGTTTGTTGTTGAGTTTTATGAGTTATTTGTATATTTTGGATATTAGGCCCTTATCTGAGCTGTTGTTTGACAATATCATCTCCCATTTAGTTGGTTCTCTGTTTGTTTTGCTGTCAGTTCCTCTTGCTGTGCAAAAGCTTCTTAGTCTGATGTAGTCCCATTCATTTATCTTTGCCTTCACTTCCCTTGCCTTTGAAGTCAAATTCATAAAGTGCTCTTTGTAACCAAGGTCCATGAGTTTAGTGCCTATGTTTTCTTCTATGTAATTTATTGTTTCAGGTCTTATATTTAGGTCTTTGATTCATTTTGAATTAATTTTAGTACAAGGAGACAAACTGTAGTCGGGTTTCCTTCTTTTGCATGTGACTTTCCAGTTTTCCCAGCACCATTTGTTGAAGAGGCTTTATTTTCTCCATTGTATGTTGTTGGCCTCAGTCCTTTCTTTTTATTTCACTCTCTTACTTGTGTGGTTTATAATAAGAATTCTGCTGTAATTATTCTTCTTGCTTTCTTTTAGGTAGAGTGTTTATTTATTTTTTTGAAGATTTTCTCTTGGTCTTTGGTTCTGTACAGTTCAAATATGATATGCCGGACACAACTTCTTTAATATTTACCCTGCTTGCTGTTCTCTGAACTTCCTGGATCTGTGCTTTACTTTCTGTCATTAATTTTGGAAAGTTTCAGCCATATTACTTTAAATATTTTTTCTACTTTGTTCTTACTTTATTGTTCTTCTGGTATTTACATCGCACATATTACACATGTTGTGATTGTCCCACAGTTCCTGAATATTTTATTATTGTTTTCTTTATCTTTCTCTTTACATTTCAGTTTGAGAGGTTTCTATTGACATACATTTAAGATCACTGATTTTTTGTTTTGCCATGTCCAGTCATCTGTTGATGACTCTATCGAAGGCATTATTTATTTATTATTTTTAGCATCTTTTTTCATTCTTTTTTAAGTTTCCCTACTATTATTATCTCTGCATACATTATCTTTTTCTTTCATGTTGTCTACTTTTTTCATTAGAGTCCTTAAAACAATAATCATAGATACATTGGATTCCCTGTTTAATAATCTGTCATATTTGAGTTTCGTTCTAATGACTGCTTTGTCTCTTAAAACCGTGTTTTGTTTTATCTTTTTAGCATAGTTTGTAATTTATTGGTTAAAGTTGGACATAATATATTGGGTAATAGGTACTAAAATAGGTAGACCTTTATTGTGAGGTTAGATGTTAATATGGTTAGGAGTTTGACAGTTTTAATGTTTACTGTAACTGTAGGTGCTAGAAGCTGCAAATTCTTATAGTGTCTTTGTTTTTGACTCCTTTATTGTCTTTAGATTTCCCTAAAAATTCCTTTTTAAAAAATTCTGAGCCTTACAAACTTTTCAGCTGTAAACTGCTGATAGTATACTGAAGTTTTATTGGTGTGATGGTAAGAAAGGAGAAAGAAGACATTCTATAACCTTTTTACTAAAGCTCAGTCTTTAAGTGGGTCTGTGTCCCTGGGAAGTGACCTTCACAGATGTTTTTAAGAGTTTTGTTCTCTCCCCAGCTCGAGTGACACAGTGAACCTAATGAAAACTAGAATTATATCATTGTCCTTCAATGCAAATGAGATAAGTATCTGGCAAAGTCCTTTTCATTGGAGAGTTCTCTGTTATGACCTCCTATTGCCAAAGGTTCAGGGTAATTTTTCTTGGTTCTTCACTACAAGAATCTAGTAGACTTCCTGGAGGTAAAATTCAAGAAAGTGTAGGGACCCCCCTAAGATTATGCCCTGCCTTCCTTAGCTGCCTAGTCTCATCCTTGTTCACATTCAGCCTCCAACAATTCATAAAAATACCATTTAGGTATTTATATCAGCCTATGGTTCCAGTGTTTTCTGCACCAGTGAACCTGACCTTGGCTATGTTTCTTTGTGTATAAGTTTGCTAGGGTTGCTGTAACAAAATTCCACAAACTGAGTGCCTTAAAACAATAAAAATTTAGTCTCTCACAGTTCTGAAAGCTAGAAGTCCTAAGTCAAGGTTTCAACAGAACCATGCCCCTTCAGAAACTTGTGGAGAATTCTTATTTGCCTCTTCCCAGCTTCCGGTGGTGACTGCTAGTCCTTGATATTCCATGGCTTGTAGCCTTGCCTCAGTCACTGTGTGGCATTTTCTTTCTGTGGGTCAATGTCTCTGAAGTTTTCCTCTTCTTATAAGGACTCCAATCATATTGGATTAAGGATCCACACTACTTTAGTGTGACCTCTTTTTAACTTAACTAATTATCTCTTCAATATACTTACAGTGGTCCCTTGTCTATTGCAGGGGTTAGGTTCCAGAACCTCCTGCGATAGGTGAAAACCTGTAAAGTAGAAACCTTATATTTATTTTATTATTTATATATATTTTAAGGCTTTATAAACCCTCCCCACTTTCTTATAAACCTTTCCCACACTCTTATTAACCTTCCCACACTCTTATAAACACTTCCTATGCTCTTAAACACTTTCCACACTCTTAAACCTATGTAATTTTAACAACATATAAAATTCTATATGGGTACTCACCTGTGAATATACTACAACTTGAATAATGAAGAAGATGATGAATTAGCTATGCAGTACTGATGATGATGAAGGTAATGATGATGAGATGAATGTACTGCACAGCCAAGAAGAGCATTACAGCTCTTCTGAAGGTAGCACTTCATCAGGTGGTGCAGTATCTTTGCCCTTGTCCGTAACTTCTATTTTTGCTGAAGACATAAGCATAACTGGTGTCTTCTTCCAAGTGAGAAACATAATTATGGGGAGTTGCTGGTGTTGCTTTTTTTCTGGGCAAGAAGGTTTTTATTCACTTACTCTTTGGCTCCAGCTTTATACACAGAGGCAGATTCTCCATGCAGAGAAATGTTCTTAAGTCCAAGCATTTCTGAAACTTGTCAAACAAGCCTTTGCTGGCATTGAATGGGGTTGTTCTGGTGGGAGAAGCACTTGATGGTCCTGCTTCTGCATTTTCATCCTTGTCACCATTGCAAACATCACCACTTTCAGCAAAATTTTTGTAAAACTTCTTGACCTTTGTGAGAATGGTGTTGGTATCCAGCAAGATATTCTACTTCCTGCAGTCACTGATCCTCAGGGCCAATGCAGACTCCATTCTCACAATGGTCTTATTGCAAGAAGTTACCACCCTCTTTGCAGTCTTGTTAAAAGACACTGTTGCCATTGCCCTTATATTCTTTTTATCCTTCTCTATGTAGTGAATCAAAGATTCATTGATCATGTAATGGCAGCCTTCTGCCATGTAGCTTCTCCCTCTCTTTAGCATGTCGAGGAGTTCCACCTTTTTTGCGATGGTAAGCATCTTCCTCTGGTGCTTGGGCTCAGTGCCAGAAGCCTTAGAAGGTGCAGAATGTTTGGGTGACATCATAGGGCTTAAAATAAATTCAATTTTTACAAAAATTTCACAAAAACACAACACCAAAGAGCAACACTATGTGCAGCAATCAGAAATTGATGTGAAATGGATAAGTTGAGATGCTGAACGCATATTATATGTGGGAGACAGAGGAGACTGTTACTATGGTCACTGAGTCAATCACCACCCAAGGTACAGAACACAGTACTCTGGTTGGTCGCCTCCCAATAGTGTGCTATGTACAAACTCATCTCGTGTGGGCAAACTAGCTCAAGCAGAAGCGGCTGTAGCTGCATTTTCCATAAATACAAGTCTTTGTCTACTCTTCTGCTGCATGCTACATATTTTATTTTAATTTAATATTCTTTTAATATATTTTAATTAATATTTTTAAATATTGTTTTCAATTTTTAGGCTAGAAAATGCTTATTTTAACTGCAAAAATAATTAAAATAATAAATATATAAAAATACCTATATGCCACAAAATCCCATGATATAGCAAAAAATCTGTGATACAAAATTAGATATGTACAATTTAAAAATCTGTGATACAGTAAGACCGCAAAAAGTTAATTGTGATATAGCGAGGGACAACTGTATTTCTTTTATATGTGTGTGACAGAGACAGAGTGAGACAGATAGGGATATAGAGAGATGAAGGGAGAGAGATGAGAAGCACCAATTCTTCATTGCAGCTCCTTAGTTGTTCAGTAATTGCTTTCTCATATGTGCCTTGATGGGGGTGGGGAGGTGGCTACAGCAGAGCGAGTGACCCCTTGCTCAAGCCAGCAACCTTGAGCTTCAAGACAGTGACCTTTGAGCTCAAACCAATGACCATGGGGTCATGTCTATGATCCCACACTCAAGGTGGTAACCCCCACTCAAGCTGGTGAGCCCATGTTCAAGCTGAATGAGCCAGCACTCAAGCTGGTGACCTCAGGGTTTTGAACCTGGGTCCTCTGCATCCCAGTTTGATGCTCTATCTACTGCATCACCACCTGGTCAGGCAATATCCTTAATTCTAAATAAATCATATTCTGAAGTACTGGGGTGTTAGGAATTTAGCATATCTTTTGGGCTACACAGTTAAATCCATAACATTCTGTGTTCATCTGTATCTCCAACTTTTGAAGTGATGGTTTACCCTACAATTTCAATTCTCTGATGTTTCAATTACAAAAATAATTTTTAGTTTGTTCAATATTATTTTTACTTGTTATGAGAAGAAGGGTGGTGACTTCCAGGTTCCTCATATGTCTGGGCCAAAACTGGAAGTCCAATTACTAATTTTTAAATATTCTTCAAAATAGTACATTTTTAGTACATATTTTTCCATAAACATTGAATTTTACATGGAAGTTAATTTGGAAGTCTTTCTGCTATATAGTGTACCCTCACCAAAACAATCAAAATAAGCTATACACACTGGTTTTGGCACTTATTCTTTTTTTGTTTCTTTACTACAATATCTATTTATTTTTTAAAAATATTTATATTCAATATTATTTTGTATTAGTTTCATATGTACAGCATTGTGGTTAGATAATTATGTACTTTACAGAGTGGGCCCCTCCATATTTTTAGTACCCACCTGGTCCCACACAGGGTTATTTTTATTTATATAATGAATTAAGAAGGGAAAGAGCTACATGATATGTTGATAAGGATGAACAATCTAATAGAAAAATGGGCAAAGGACAGCATACATTATTTATAGAGAAGCAAATCCAAATGGCCACCAAACATATAAAAAGATGGCTTTATGTATTTTTGGACAGAAAAATATAAATGGAAATAATAATGAGACAAATTTTAAAAGATCCATAGTTCCTATTGCTAGTGAAAATGTGGGGGAAAGAACAACCTTGTAGATTTATGGGAGACACATAACATATTAGAGTCTTTGGAACTCACATCAATGACAATAAATGTTGAGCAACATCTCTTATGACTACAGACTGCATAGATATAAATATAGATACAGATAGCTATTATTGCAACAGTATTTATAGTGGCAAAAGCCAACACACCTGAACATAACCTGAATGGCTATGAATAGAATAATGGTTGAAAACGTGTGGTATTGCCACACTTAGGTCTATTAGGCTTTCAGTAAAAAGCACTAAATTAGAGCTAGATCAGTTGCCTTGGAGCAATTTCCCATGGTACAGTTGACTGGGAACCAAGAAATATGTATGCTATGATCTCAATTTTGGAAAATAAGCAATGATAAGGAGATTGCATATATGCAAATATGTAAGTAGATGATTGATAGATAGATGATAGATAGATAGATAGATAGATAGATAGATAGATAGATAGATAGATAATAGGTGTTAGATGATAGATAAACATCTAGGTCAGTTTATTCTTGAGAATGGAAAAAATATAAAAGTACATGTGGAAACTTTGTATCATGTGTTCTCAGAGGGCTTCTGTATGGGATGGGAGAGTAAGGGGCAGAGATGTCCAGAAAAATCATTCTTTTTAATAAAAATTAAAAAATAATTATGTATAATATGCTTTCCATCACATATGTCTGAAAAAATGTGAATGCATGTATGTATATTTTTTCAAGTGGAAATGAAATCAGTTTTCAAAGCAGGGGACTAGAAAGCAGAATTGACTTGGAAGGAAAGATGACAGTATAAATTAGGTCTTACTACTGGGACCCTAATTACAGCTTCATACATATCATCCCAATGTAAGTATGCCTTCAAGGACCACTTCTACTCATAATTCAGTCTTATTATACTAGCTGTAAAATTTAAAAAGCCCAAGAAAGATCTCAGACTTGTCATATTATTGAGGCCTTTCCTCTTCCCCTTGATTTATCCTCCCCTCTGTTAATTTGGAGTGTAACTAGTTGAGAGAGCAATCAGCCTCTAAGAGAACCTGAGGACTTGCCCCTTTCTTTAGCTTTGGGGCAAGACTGTTGCATAGAAGCAATTAGAAATACTCATTCCAGATTTTGAAATAAATACACTTTGTTAACATTTATACAATAGGATAAAAAGGATGAAGAAAGATATATGTTGGTGAGGGGAAAAATTAAATGACATAACAGTGTAAATAGAGCAGGTTATCCACTTCAAATTTATTTTTCTAGATTTTTATTGTAAACAATTTATTACATTTTATTTTATTAATTTTCATTTATTGTGTGAACACAGACTCAAGTGTCCCACTGAATAATACACACTCAACCCCCACTCTCATGTACCTATTTATACCCCTTTTGTCCCCCTCCCCCTAAATCTCTTCCCCCTTCCCTCTGGGATTTGCTGTGCTGTTATCTGTATCTCTGGGTTATGTATATATAATTTCACTAATCCCTTCACCTTCTCTGATCCCATCCCCTCATCCCCTTTCCAACTGAAAGAGGTCACTCTGCTGCCTGTGACCCCACCTCAGCCTCTATTTCGTTTCTCAGTTCACTTGGTTCCTTAGATTCCACATATAAGTGAGAACATATGATAATTTGTCTTTCTCTGCCTGGCATATTTCACTTAGCATAGTAGTCTCCAGGCTTATCCATGCCATCGCGAAAGGTAAAATTTTCTTTTTTTCATGGCCACGTAGTATTCCATTGTGTATATGTAACACAGTTTTTTAATCCACTCATCCACTGAGGGACACTTGGGCTGTTTCCAGGTCTTGGCTATTGTAAACAATGCAGCAATAAACATGAGGGTGCATATCTTCTTTTGAATCAGTAGTTTGGTATTTTTAGAATATATTACCAATAGTGGGATAGCAGGGTCAAAGAAAGTGCCATTTTTAAACTTTTTTTTTCATTTTTATTTATTCATTTTAGAGAGGAGAGAGAGAGAAGGGGGAGGAGCAGGAAGCATCAACTCTCATATGTGTCTTGACCAGGCAGCCCAGGGTTTTGAACTGGCGACCTCAGCATTTCCAGGTTGACGCTTGATCCACTGCACCACCACAGGTCAGGTCAAAAGTGCCATTTTTAATTTTTGAGGAAATGCCATACTGTTTTCCAAAGGGGCTGCATGAGTCTGCATCCCCACCAGCAGTGCAGGAGGGTTCCTTTTTCACCACACCCTTACCAGCACTTATTGTGTGTTGATTTGTTAACCAGAGTCATTCTAACAGGTATGAGGTGGTATCTCATTGTGGTTTTAATTTGCATTTCTCTGACGATTAGTGACATTGAACATTTTTCATATGCTTATTGGCCATCTATATGTCTTCCTTGGAGAAGTGTCAATTCAGTTCTTTTGCCCATTTTTTAATTGGATTGTTTACCTTCCTGGTGTTGAGTTTTAGAATTTCTTTATAAATTCTGTTTATTAACTCCTTATTAGATGTATTGGCGAGTATGTTCACACATTGTGTAGGTTGTCTTTTTACTCTGTTAACAGTGTCTTTTCCTATACAAAACATTTTATTTTGATATGGTCCCATTTGTTTATTTTGTCCTTTATTTCAATTGCCCATGGAGATATATTGACAAAAATATTGCTACGAGAGATATTGGAGAGTTTACTGCCTATGTTTTCTTCCAGGATGTTTATGGTTTCACGACTTACAGTTAAGTCTTTTATTCATTTTGAGCTAACTTTTGTAAATGGAATAAATTGGTGGTCTAGTTTCAGATTTTTGCATGTACCTGTCTAATTTTCCCAGCACCATTTAGTAAACAGACTGTCTTTACTCCATTGTATGCTCTTATCTCCTTTGTCAAATATCAGTTGTCCATAAAGGTGTGGGTTTATTTCTGGGTTCTCTGTTCTGTTCCATTGATCTGTATGCCTGTTCTTATGCCAGTACCAAGCTGTTTGAGTACAATGCCCTTGTAGTATAACTTGATATCAGGAAGTGTGATACCTCCCACTTTATTCTTTATTTTCAAGATTGCTGAGGCTATTCGTGTTATTTTTTGGTTCCATATAAATTTTTGAAGTATTTGTTTTCTGTCTTTGAAGAATGCCATTGGTATTTTGATAAGAATTGCATTAAATTTATAGATTGCTTGGGTAATATAGACATTTTAATGATGTTTATTCTTTCTATCCATAAATGTGGTATATGCTTCAATTTGTTTGTATCTTCCTTGATTTCTTTTATCAATGTTTTATAAATTTTTGAGTAGAAGTCTTTTACCTCCTTGATTAATTTTACTCCTAGGTACTTTATCTTTATTGTTGCAATAGTGAAGGGGATTGTTTCCTTAATTTCTCTTTCAGACTATTTATTTTTGGTGTCTTAAAATGCTACTGATTTCTGAATATTAATTTTATATCCTGCCACCTTATTGAATTCATTTATCAGGTCTAGTAGTCTCTGACTGACAGTGTAGGGTTTTCTATATACAGTATCATGTCATCAGCAAATAATGATAGTTTTGGTTCTTCTTTTCCAATTTGGAGGCTTTTATTTCTTCTTCTTGTCTGATTGCTATGGCTAGGACTTCCAGAACTATGTTGAATAAGATTGGTAAAAGGGGGCACCCCTGCCTTGTTCCTGATCTTAAGGAGATTGCTCTTAATTTTTGCCCATTAAGTATGATGTTGGCTGTGGGTTTGTCATAGATGGCCTTTATTATGCTGAGGTATATTCCCTGTATTTCCACTTTGTTGAAAGTTTTAATCATAAACGGGTGTTGGATTTTATCAAATGCATTTTCTGCATCTATTGATATTATCATGTGATTTTTATCCTTCCTTTTATTTATGTGATGAATCGCATTTATTGATTTGTGAATGTTCTACCAGCCTTGCCTCCCCAGAATAAATCCCGTTTGATCATGTATGATTTTTTCCATGTACTGCTGGATCCAGTTTGCTAAATATTTTGTTGATAATTTTAGCATCTAAGTTCATCAGGGATATTGGCCTATAGTGTTTTTTTTTTTTTTCTTTGTAGCATCTTTACCAGGTTTTGGAATGAGGATTACGCTTGCCTCATAAAAGGAGTTTGGAAGTCTTTCCCCCTCTTGAATTTTTTGAAATAGCTTGAGAAGGATAGGTGTTAGTGCTTCTTTCAATGTTTGGTAGAATTCGCCTGTGAAGCCATTCAGTCCAGGACTTTTGTTTGCTGGGAGTTTTTTGATAACTGTTTCAATTTCATTTGTTATGATCAACCTGTTTAGGTTTTTTTATTCTTCCAGATTGAGTTATTTTTAAGCTTTTTTATTGTTTTTAATTTATTGTGTTTACATAGATTCTAGTGTCATGGCAAATGCATCTGCCCTCCCTCTTATTCACTCAACATCTCCCTTGCCCCTCTCCCCACAGGCAGATTGAGTTTTGAAAGATGGTATGTTTCTAGAAATTTGTTTCACCTACGTTGTCAAAGTTTTTGACATACAGATCTTCATAGTATTTTTTTACAATCCTTTGTATTTCTGTGGTGTCAGTTCTTACTTCTCCACTTTCGTTTCTAATTTTATTTATTTGAGGCCTTTCTCCTTTTTTCTTAATGAGTCTGGTTAATGGTTTGTCATTTGTTTACCTTTTCAACGAACCAGCTCTTGGTTTCATTGATCTTTTGTATTTCTTTTTAACCTCTGTCACTTATTTCCACTCTGATCTTTATTATTTCCTTCCTTCTACTTCCTCTGGGCTTTATTTGCTGTTCTTTTTCTAGTTCTTTTAGATGCAGGGTAAGTTGTTTATTTGAGCTTGTTCTTGCTTCTTAACATATGCCTGCAATGCTATGAACTTTTCTTTCCAGACTGCCTTTGCTGTGTCCCATAAATTTTGAGTCATTGTATGTTCATTTTTATTTGTTTCAATGAAACAATAGAGAGCTACCTCTTTTTTTGCTGTTTGTGTCTGCTTTTTCTGTGCCTGGGTAGTGTGGGAGGAGCCAACTTGTGTATAGGATCAGCTTCCTCCTGCTTAGAAATGACAGCAGGTCCTTAAAAACCCCAAGCTCCATAAGATTTGCCTTCACTTTTCAGCTGCTGCTCCTCCTCTTACAGCTGCCTGGTCATCCCACAGAGTCTTCTGTAAAAAGACTGTAGTGTACTCTCAGACGGGCCTCACCCAACCAACCCCTCAACAGGTTACAAGCTTGGTGGGTTAGGGCAGCTGAGTTTGGAAAAACAACATTAGTGGGACCCCCTATGTTAGGGGTCTCTTGGTCAGGAGCTCAATATGGGGGATGTGGTTTCTACCCCAGAGCCTAATCCCTCAGCCAGTGCTGGATACTCAAATTATATTTTTCCCCAACAAGTTGAGCAGCAGGTTCAGATCAAGTGAGTCTGAGAGCGCCCTCTGCAGAAGTTCTTACAGCTGGTGAGACCCTGGTCTCAGGGAGGAAGACTGAGAGAGTCCTCTCCTGGGGCTGACTTGCCCCTTCAGAAAGTGGCTAAACCCCCCGACCAGATCCAACAATAGACTCACAGGGACCCACACTTTTAATGTTCATGCTCCAAGCCTCTCTCCTTTTCCCCTTTAGAATCTAGCCCAGCAGGGAAGAATTTCCAGCACCCAGGCTGGCTGACTGTGAAGCTCCACCCTATCCAATGCACATGAGCCACTGTGCCAGTGCTGATCACAAAGAGCAGAACTCACCTTAGCTGGGACAGGTGTGAGGAGCCCTTCCTTAGGTTAGCACTCAATCAAGGATTGTTAGATCCTGAACCAATTCTCTCCATAGCTGGCCACTGGATGTGCCACCCTGGCATGAACCCAGTACAGACCAGTAGGAGACACTGCCTGTGACTGGCCCTCAGAAACCTTCTTGGAGCTACAAGCAATCCAGAGTTTGTGGCTGCCTCTGCTGGGCCCAGGTGCTCATAGAAATACCAAGCTGCACACCTAGGCTGACTTTTACCCACAGTGGGTCTGGAGGAAGGTCCATTTAAAAGGCCAAGTTTCCCTGAGTCCTGCCTCCTGCAGCCTCTGTCTGCATCTCCACCCTCCCTACCAGTCTCAGTGTGGCTTCTTTTGTGATTCTTGGTTTTAGATTCCTCTTTGTTTAGTCCAATGTTGGTTTTTCAAGATGATTGTTCTTATATTAGATTGTAATCTAATTTGGTTCTGGGAGATGGCAGTTGGAATGTTCATCTACTTCGTCTCCATTTTGGAACCCTCTCATAGTTTCCATTTTAAAATGCTAATTTTTTTTTTGTTCCAGGTACAATGCAAAACTCAGAGATATTTTACTCAGATGACCAAAAATTTGTATGCTGTAAAAATTCCTTTAAAGTCATTTTAAAATTAATTATAAGCAATCAAATAATGTATTCCATTGTCTCTAAGAGGTTGAGAACCTCTCTGTCAAGGGTGACTCTTATGATGCACTTGTTGACAAACAGAAGTCACTATGCACATTAAAGTTGGAAAACTCAGAAAGTAAAAGAGTTGTGTTAAATTACCTGAATTTAAAGTGCCAGATTTTCCTAGAGAAAGATGGCACTGGGATGAAACCTGAGCACCAGATGGCAGCTACCACATGTCACATGTCAGCACAAGGTGATGGTTGCCACATGTCTGGAGGTGAAGAACATTAGGTGGGTGAGGTGAGGAAGCCTCAGATGGCATTTTACTTCTTACATCCAAAAAAAGTGTACTTTAAACCATTTTACTTCCAAACCAACGGAAGAAGAAGCCTCAGATCAATACACAAGTGATAAACAAGCAAGACAATAAATTGAGTAGTCCCCTAACCAAGCCTCAGATACACTAGGCAAATTACAAATTTTAAACTCAAATGGTCAAACAAATGAATGCAAATAAACCAGTTTACAAATCAAAACAGTTCTAAAACCATGCCCCTTTTTAACAAGTACCCCAAAAAATGCAAAAAGAAAAAAAAGTTTTGGCTTATCCCAAGGGAAAGGCCCAAATAGAGAACAAGGTAGTTCCCAATTGTACATACTGGGATGACTTACCTTAATTTCAAATTGAGTCCGCTGACTTACAGAGAAACACAACAAACAGATGGGTAAAGTCCAATAATCCTAATTCTACTCAGAGACAGAGGCCTTCAAAATGCAGTCAAGTCCAGATAGAGAGAAAACACTCTTGGCTCCCCACTCCAGAGCAATTTACTTTAGAAAACAGAGGGTAGACTGAAGTCCAAAGAGTTTCACTTATTCCAAATAAGCTTTGTGCCAAGGGTGATAAGCACTAACTGGGTAAAATCCCTCTCATGCCCCTAAGGCTGGAAACTCATTGGGGGGGACCCCAGCTAAGACCCATTTGTCATGGGCACTACCTTGATGACACTCACTAAATTGTTACCAGTGCAAAGTCTGCTCAACATTTTGAAAGGCCAAATCTCAAAATATCAGTTTGGAGTAAGAAAAGTTTTATTGATTGAGAAGGCGCCAAAAAGAAGATGGGATCTCTAATCCTCAAATTCATCTTAAGAAAGCAGTCTTCTTTTATGTCAAGGCAAGAAAAAATGGGAGGGGCTGGTTTTATAAAAACTCAATCCCTAAGAAGAATTCTTCTAATGATTAACATGTATAAAGCAGAAGTTATTAGCTTGAAGGCCATGAAAACAAGATGGACTCAGAGAGATTGAGTATTTCACTCTTTCACAATTAACCTAAGAATATCTTTTATAGTTTTTTTAAAGTAGTGTCCAATCTATATTTCATTCATTATTTTTACATGCTTTTTTAGTCTCTGTTTGTTTAAAACAATATCCCTGCTTTAAATAATAATAACACTGACTTCTAAGAGTTCAGGTCAAGATTCTTATAAACTGTCCCACATTCTGATTCCTCTGATCTTTTATAAATAATATCATTTAACTTGTTTCTATACCTAACTAAATCTCTTATAAAGTGGAAATTAAGTCCTATGATTTAATTGAGTTTAAGTTAAAGATTTTAAGCAAAAACATTTAATCAATATGTGCTCTTCATATCACATTTTAAACACGACACCCAGTATAAAGTTGTTCCACTATGAATAATGCCATTTAATCAAGATGGTGATTATCAGAGCTCTCTACTACAAAGCACAATGTCTCTTTTGTATATATTGATAAAGAATTGGACAGGAC
The DNA here is from genome assembly GCA_037038555.1 of Rhynchonycteris naso. Classification (NCBI taxonomy): domain Eukaryota; kingdom Metazoa; phylum Chordata; class Mammalia; order Chiroptera; family Emballonuridae; genus Rhynchonycteris; species Rhynchonycteris naso. Next base: position 193,716,426 of record CM072999.1, on the reverse strand, counting down.
CCCAACACTGCCTACTACCAACATTCATCAATTGGATTTCGATTCACAAAAGTGCTGGTCACCTGTGCAATACTATACTATGCAACTTTTAAGAAAAAGGCTTCAGTGGGTCTAAGGCATATTCTGGACTACATAATATAGGGGAATAGTTTTCTAAGTGTGACACTCAGAAATTAAAATATTGACAGACTTCACTGCATCTAAGAGTTAAATAACCTCAAAATTTAGGGGTGGTTCAACATAAGAAAATTAATCAACATAATACACCACATTAACAGAGAAGAGAAATAACCACATGACATCTCAATAGACAGAGAAAATAATTTAACAATATTCAGCACTCTTTTGTGATGAAAAACCACTCAGGAAACTAGAAATATAAGGGAACTTCCTCAACATAATAAAGTATATTTATGAAAAACTAAACCAACATCATACTTAATGTGAAAAACTGAAAGTTTTTCTTAAAAAAATTTTTTTTAATTACAATACAAAGATGCAGAATTTCACTATTGCTATTCTACATTGTACTAGGCATTCTAGTCAAAGCAATAAAGCAAGGAAAAGAAATAAAAGTTATCAAAATTGGGAAGGAAGAAGTAAAAGTATTTCAATTCACAGATGACATAATCTTATATATAGACAATCTCAAAAAAATTCACACACCAAAACTTCACAAGCTAATAAACAAATTTATTAAAGTTGGAAGATATAAAAGATTAATATATAAATATAACTTTTGTTTCTATGTTTCATCAAGGAACAATCTCAAAAAGAAATTAATAAAATAACTCTATTTATAATAGCACTCAAAAGAATGAGATACACTGAAATAGATTTAACCAAAGGGGTAAAAGACTTTTATACTGAAACTACAAAATGTTGCTAGAAGAAATTAAAAAGACAAGTAAACTGAAAAACTTTTGTGTTCATTGATTAAAAGACTTAAAATTGTTAAGACATCAATACTATCCCAGGCATTCTACAGATTTAAAATAATTTTTATCAAAATTCCAATGGTGTTCTTGGCAAAAATGGAAAAGCTGTTAGGTTTAGGTTCTGGGCTCCTTTAAATCCAGAGCCCCTCAAAACTTAAATTCCCCTCATCCAAATTCCCATTAGGGTTTAAAACAGAATATTCTCATCTCCCACCTTCAAGTTAATTTGCTTGCTAGTCTCTCTCTTAATGATTTCCTGGCCTTTACTTTGAAATGTAGCAAAACGTTTACCTTTGCAAGAATGTCAGGGAAAACTTACATTAGGGAAGGACTTGACCATTAGGGAGCTTAAATCACAATGGTTGTTTGTAAAAAGCCTAGCCACAGGCCCAGGGGCACCAGGACCCAGCTGTTCTTGGGAGATTCCTGACCTCTTGGCTATCTTCAAGGTTTACCAAGGACACCAGAAAGGACCATGTTGATTAGGTCTGTGCTACATCAGAAAGAACTGTGTTTCTGTAGCTGAATTCCCTTTCTCCTGTTCATCGTCAAGTCAGTGACCAAGGCCACCAACCCCAATATGCTAATCTGAGTATGTCCAGGTACATCCAACCCCATGCCAGCAAATGCCCGCAGCAACCCCTACATCTAATGTTCCCTCTTGCAGCTCAGGACTGACACCATTTGTTGATCTCAGTCCACTTGCACCCAGGCACTTTTAAAATAAATTTTCTTTTTGGAACACACTAGCGTCATGTTTTTTATTTGGCCCCATGCTTTCTGCCTTTCAAAATCTAACTCTAAAATTTGTGTAGAAGTTCAGGAGACCCATAGTAGCCAAAAACAATTTTGTCAACAACCTAAATGTAAGAGATAAAACCATAAAACTCTTAGAAGAAAACATAGTGGCAATGAATTCTTAGATGTGTCACCAAAAGCACAAGCAACAACAAAAATATAAATTGGACTCCAACAAAATAAATAATTGGAAGACATCAAAAGACATTCTCAAAAGAGTGAAAAAACAATCTACTCAATGGGAGAAAACACTTGCAAGTCACATATCTGATAAGAGCCTACTATTTAGATTGCATAAAAATCTTTAATAACTCAACAACAAAAACACAAACAAACCAATTTTAAAATGATCAAATAACTTGAGTTTCTTTTTACAAAAAAAGATGTATAAATGGCAAATAAGCACATGAAAATATGCTCAACATCATTAGCTATTAGGGAAATGCAAATCAAATTCACAATGAGATATAATCTCACACCCAATAGGATTGTTATAATAATAATAAAAGGAAAGTGACAAGTTTGTTGATGGCTTTGGTCTGAATGTTGTGTCCTCTCTAAATTTATACGTTGAAATCTTAATGCCCAGTGTGATGGTATTAGGATTTGAGGGCTTGGAGAGATACCATATTTTTCATTCCATAAGACGCACTTTTTCCCCCCAAAAGTGGAGGGGGAAATGCCCGTGCGTCTTATGGAGCGAATGTTTATTTTTTTTTAGCTGCTGCAGGGCACTATGCCGGTAAACATATGTAGAGTGCCAGCCAGAGCATAATCATACCTGCCACAGTGGCGTGCAGAACCCCAGAATCTGCTGAGTGATAGCCTGGTTCCAGTTTCCACAGTTGCATGCAGCGCAGGAGAGAAGGCAAGTGACATTGTGTGGGTGCATTCATCTGGCATCATCGAGGGTAGACCTGAAAGGCTTGCTGCAGCAGTGGAGGGCTGTGCTGCAGGTGCTGGAGCTCTGTATGAAGTGCTGAGTTCACTTGTTGCCAGCTTAATAGCATTTCATTGGCCGGTTGGCTGGCCGATAGGGGAGGGGCCAAGGGTGCGATGCATAGGTAGTGAGCTGGGAAGCCAGTGCAAGTACAGGCAAAGCAGTGGCAGACTGAGCAGGCTATGCTGCTCATCTCCATCAGTTCATTCCAGCTGTAATCCAGGTAGTTTACCTATGTAGCGACATTAAAATAATAACTGGACTTTCCCTAGCGCAACAGGAGAGGGGTATCCTGAATTAAAGAAAAACAACCACCTGAATGGCCAGTCCTGGAGTCAAAGACTCTAGGGCCAGCAGATTTACTATCCTCTTGATCGCCCATAAACACTCACCTTTTCTGGGGGTTTCACATGGCATCTTGACGGCTACATCGCGCTCCCGAGCCCAGCCATTCAGATAGGCTGGATGCCTGAGCATGCCGCAGACCGCAGGTGTACCGGGGATGCGGCCGTTCCCTCTAGATACTGGAGCTCTGTCTGACACAGGGCCTTATGCATGGCGTAGAGTGCTGATTGGACCAGAGCCCCTGCATGTGCCATGGAGACATGGGAAAGGTACATTTTACGAACAATCCAGGGGGTTTCATATGACCAGGTATCCCAAATCAGGATGTCCCAAGGAAATGGACCAAAACCCCATATTTTGGTCCACTTTAAGTCACTCCCTTGTGGCATTGATCCTCCATACTACCAGGAACTGCTGATACCATATCTCTTCTAGAAGCATTCTATAGCGGCCACAGAGCAGCCCATCAGGCTTGCAGGGTGCACAGTAATATGCACAGCTGTGCAGCGAGCATGATAAACTGCTTGTAGGCATATAGGGCACAAATAGCAAAATGGTGAGAATCAGAGGCCCCGTTTCCAGTGGTACCGAGGACCAATGTGCATCCCAAATTGGTAGCCCCCTGCTGTGGACTAATAGGAAGTCCAATCATTTTTGAGTGGATTTCATCTTTAAAGCAAACCAACACCAATTTGTAAGAAAATGGGTCTTAGTACCCACGCACTAGGCTCAGAGGGGCATCCTGATTACAAAGGACCCCCTCCTTAAAGGCTAGTTTCACTTACCTGCCCCACACTCCCCTGGTGAAACTGCACCTGCACACCTGCAATTGGCCTGACTGCCATTGGCCAATTACAGGTGCCAGTTTTTCAGGGGGCAAAATGCAAGTAAGCCTAGTACATGAGTACCACCACCTATTTTCCTAAAAAGCATAATTCTGGGACACACAGAGGCCTCACACATGTACCATAAATATAAAAAAACAATGTTCCTAGATGAAAAAATAGGACAGAACTATATAGACTGCACTCCCCAAGCCCACCACTGTGTTTCAAGTTCCCTCTGTAGCTGCTGAGCTGGACCTTGCAGGATGGCGCTACAACTTCCCAACACCTCTCCAGCCTTGATGCAAACCCTTCACCTACCCCCCTCCCTAGCTTCTGACATGAACTCTCTCACCTAACCCCCAGCCACTGACCAGGACCCCTCATATATCCCCCCTCCCCAGTCTGTATGTGGTGCTCTGTATATTATTGTTTGGGTCCAGGAACAGGATCTGCTGATGCCTCCCTAAGGGTTCATTCACACGACCATATCCTTGTGAATCTGAAAAGAAAACACTGATGACGTCTGTGTTGCGTCCATTTTATTTCAAGACCCATTGACTGAGGAAACAAAATACGGTCGTGTGAATGGGGTCTAAGACATTGTCCTTCAATAACGTGTCCCCTTTGAGGGTATAACCCTAATGGTGTCCCCCATAATAGTGCATCAGCAGCTAGTCCATCTGCATAACATTGCATCAGTAGTAGATCCACTCCATAACAATGTGTTCTTACTTTCTTTGCAGAAAAATACCACAGTCTTTTGCTACCTACACAAATATCAGAGCAGAAAAGGCTAGTGTATAAAACTCCTTTTAAACTGAAGGTAGTAAAATATGTTAAGAAACATGGAAACAGAGCAGCGAAGAGACACTTTGGACCACCTCCTACAGAAAAAAAATAAGGGAGGGAGTGGATGAAACAGGAGGATCAGCTGCAAAGAGCAAATAAAAGTATGCATACTCTTTGTGGGCATGCTACAAGGTGGCCAGAGTTAGACATGGACATGAAAGAATGGACCACACATCACAGGAATAATGGTTTCTCAGTCTCTACAAAAATGATAGTATATGAAGCCAAAGACATAGCTGTAGAGAAAGGCATTCAGGATTTTACTGGATCACCATCACGGTGCTACAGATCTTTGAAGCGATGTGGCCTTGCTATGCATACCAAAACTAGAATTGCACAAAAAATGCCAAAAGAATATGAGTCAAAGGGTCTGTCTTTTCACAAATTTGTAATTGATGCCAGGAAGAAAAATGATTTTGCAATTGGCCAAATTGGGAATATGGATGAAGTCCCACTAACCTTTGATTGCCATCTAACAGGACTGTTGATTTGAAAGGTGCCAAAACCATAACCGTAAAAACATTAGGACGTGAGAAAACCCATTACACAGTTGTGTTGTCTTGCTGTGCAGATGGCATGAAGCTGCCACTGATGTTAATATTCAAAAGGAAAAACATGCCAAAAGAAGTGATCCCACAAGGAGCTGTCTGTCGTGCATGCTCATGAAAAAGGATGGATGAATGAAAATGGAATGAGAGAGTGGATTGGAAAAGTTTGATCCAAACATTCGAGAGGGCTTCTGAAAAAATCTGCACTATTAGTGCTTGACCAATTTAGAGTACATATTAGCAAGACAACAAAAAACACTTTAAAGAATTGAAGACTCATCTAGCTGTAATTCCTAGGGGTCTTACCAGCCAGTTGCAACCTCTCACCATTTCCATCAACAAACCATTTAAAGTCTTTATGCGAGAAGAATGGAACAAATGGATGGCTGCTGGTAGTCATATCTGACACCAACTGGACGAATGAAGAGACCCACTGTCACTCAAGTTTGTGGATGGGTGAAAACATCATGGCAGTCAGTGAAGAATGAAACCGTGGTATGGTCATTCAAAAAATGTGGCATTAGCCTGACCAGGCGGTGGCGCAGTGGATAGAGCATTGGACTGGGATGCGGAGGACCCAGGTTCGAGATCCCGAGCTCACCAGCTTGAGCGCGGGCCCATCGGGCTTGAGCAAAAGCTCGTCAGCTTGGACCCAAGGTCACTGGCTCCAGCAAGGGGTGGCTCGGTCTGCTGAAGGCCCGCGGTCAAGGCACATGTGAGAAAGAAATCAATGAACAACAAAGGTGTTGTGACGGCAATGAAAAACTAATGATTGATGCTTCTCACTTCTCTCCGTTCCTGTCTGTCTGTCCCTATCTATCCCTCTCTCTGACTCTCTCTCTGTCCCTGTTAAAAAAAAAAAAAAAAAAAAAATGTGGCATTAGCAACGCCTTAGATGGCACTGAAGATGGTATCATATATGAAAATAGTGAAGAAAGTGGTACCAGTGATTGTGAACAACTGAGCTTCTTAAATTCTGACACTGGCGATGATGAGGTCCTGGGGCTCCCGGACAACTAGAAGAGTATTCAAACATTAAAGTCTCTTCTCACTTGTTAATAACTGTGCTAATGGTTGTTAATACTGCTGTTGGGTTTACATTGTTGCAATATTATTGCACTATATTTTATTTAATTTTTTTTGTTTCATTTGTTTTTTTTTAATTTAATTTATTGTGTTTACATAGATTCTAATGTTGCCTTGAATGCATCCCCCACCCCCCATATTCCTCTCAACATATTTTATTAAATATTTTAACACACCATTTGGTTCAGAATTGTTTTTCTTATTTTCCTCCTTAAAACCCTAGGTGCATCTTATGGTCAGGTGTGTCTTATGGAGCAAAAAATATGGTACTTTAGTCATGAAAGTGAAACCTTTGTGATTGGGATTAGTGCCTTATCAAAGAAAGCCTACAAAGATCCTTAACCTCTTTTACTGTGTAAGGACACAATGAGAAGGCACCACCTATGAATCAAGAAGAGAGCTCTCACCAACCAGGTTGACACTGTGATCTTGGACTTCCAGCACCCATAACTGTAAGAATTAAATTTTTGTTGTTCATAAGCCATAATATCTTTGGTCTTTTGTTATAACAACCTGAACAGGCAAAGATAACAAGGATATAGAAAAATTAGAACCCTTGTTCATTGTTGATGGGATCATAAAATAATTCAGCCAATGTGAATGAATGTGTTTAATGACTTCTTTAAAAGTTAAACACAGAATAACCATATCAACTAGCAATTTCACTTCTAATTATATAACCAAAGGATTTAAAAAGATGTTTAAATAAATATTAATACATATTCATTGTAGCACTATTAATAATAACCAAAAGGTGCAAATAGTTTAAATGTACATCAATGGATGGGTGGATAAATTGTGATATAAATATAATGAATGTTATTCAACCATTAATCTGATAAAAACTAAACTGGGTCTACTACAATTCAGCCCTGACAGTAATCACCTGGAGTTAGCATTATATTCCACAGGCTAAGGACACTGTTCACAGGATAATTCCCACTTCAGACACCAGCTGCAAGCCTCAGGGAGCTTCCAAACCACCCATATTTCTGACTAGTTGGCTATAAACTCAGGGGTTCTTGTGATCACTTTGGTTTCCATAATTCATTAGAATGACTCACAGAACTCAAGAAAGCATTATACTTATAATTACTGTTTTATTGTAAAAATACAGATCTGGAGAACCAGCCCAATGAAGAGAGTTACAGGCAAGTCTGAGAAATAAGACACAATTTCCACCCACTGTTCATGAAATGAGAGTGTGTCACCCTCTTGGCACAACAATGTATTCACCAACCAGAAACACCACTGAGCCTCAGTGCCAGAGTTTTTATTGGGTTTTATTACATAGGTATCATTGATTAAACTACTGCCAATGTGATTGAACTTAATTTCCAATCCCTCTCTTCTCCAGAGCTGAAAATCCCAACCCTCTAATCAGGGGCTGGACTTTCTGGTGATCAGCCTGGTCCTAAAGTTATCTAAGAACATCAGTCACTTCATTTAAATAACAAAGATATCTATTACTCAGAAAATCCCAAGGGCTTTAGAAGCTCACCCCGTGGGACAAAGGCCAAATTGTTTATTATCTCACAGCCATAGCAAAGAAATAAAATACTGACACATGTTAAAACAGAATGAACCTCAAAAGCATTATGTTAAGCGAAGAAAACTAGACATAAAAAGTCACATATTGTAGGTTTCTGTAAGGCCGGTAATCATAGCCATGCAGGTTCACACTGGATTTGGGCAGATAGTAAAGAAACTGTGGAGCTGGAAAATGGTGGACCATTTCCTTTATTAGAGTCTCTCAACGGCAGACTAGCAAGCAGGCAGGGAAAATCGCTTCTCTCTCTCTCTCTCTCTCTCTCTCTCTCTCTCTCGACTGATGAGCAAACAGGCCAGGGGGAAAAAAACCCTTCTCCAGTGAAAAATAGCAAAAAATGCCCCTTCCCAGTGGTGGCAGACAATTCAAAATCTACAATCTGCTGCCCTGAGGGCCAGCACCTGCAACCTTACATAGACTCTACACACATGGTGCTACCCCACGCTCATGCACCAATAAGGCAAAGTACAAGAGAGCAAACCTAACACATTTGTTTGCCCAACATTCCACCCCTTTAGGGTTGCTCAATTCACAGTCTACACAACAGGTATCTTCCAAGACTGTCCTTGGACGAGTAGTGAGGTACATTACATAAATAGACTACAGCAACAGCATAAGTTATACAATTACAGTAATTACAAAGGTGCCCTTCACAATGTCTCCCTGAGCACTCTGCCCAAGATACTAACTGGAGGCTCATCTTCAGCCCTCTACCCCACAGTAAGTGGGAGGGCCTGTATAGTCCAGGGTTGTGTCCATGGAAACCGTAAAGTGTCCTTGGAGCATCTCTGCAACTGGATAAGAGTAGCTTCTTGGTGCAGGAGGGCCTCCACTGGAGCTGGGTCCTCCCCCCATCAGGGCCTCTCACACCATCCAAAAGGGACATGTCCACCCAACAGGGGAGCCAGTGCCCCCCTCTGGTTGTAGTGCAAGAGTTTATTATACCAGTCAATGATCAGTCCATGATAGACAGCACAACTATCTATGTAAATCACCAAGGTAAAGGTCCATTACAAGCAACTAAGCATGCAGCTCTTTATTAATGGACCTCAGTGCCTTTTCATAAGCACTCTGTTCATTGCCACAAGCCCCATCCAAAACCTTCAGCGAGCTTACAGGGCCTGGCAAGTTCAAACAATTCAAGGCTTGTGCCACCTTGATAGTTCTCTTATCTGTTGCTGAAAAAAAAAAAAAGTACCTATTATCTTCTAATGCCAACACCTGCTGCACATTAGAAGGTGATCAACGGATTGTCAAGTTTACATGGGGCCTCAGGCCTTTCTATGCATCCCTGTTAGGCAGGTCTTTTGGCCTTCCCTCTATTCAAACTGGAAAAATGGGTCTTCGGGAAGATCCTCCTTTCCCACAACTGTCTTCTACAAGTAATCCTGCAACTGTGAAACCTGACCAGTCATTTTCTTGGCAGCTGCCAAGGCCACCTGCTTTTTCAGTAGCTGGAACCAAAGCTCTAAAAAAACCTTATTAAACCTGCCATCTAATTTCTCCCTCTCTGCTTCAGCTGCAAATTTACCCACATCTGTGTTCGGGTAACCTGTACAGGCTTATTTCCCTTGTTAGTAAGGGGGGCATCATGGGCAGCAGCCCTCACTGCTTTATGATCCCATGCTGCCTCCAGCTCCCCCAAATCTGCTACCATCTGTGTAACCACGTTGATGGGCTGCCCCACATTGGGGCCTAAGACTGCCACTAGTGACCCAAAAAGGGCTGATGGGGAACTGCAGAGAGTAAGTATCTCATCCCTATCATAATCACTTCCTCATCTGGCCCTTGGGACCTCAGGTTGAAAGAAACATTCTTCATACCTAGTTTACAAAGGACGTTTAGTAGCTCACTATAGCAATGCCACCTACTCACTGCTCCTGGCAAGTCTCCAGCATTCTGCCAGACTATACAAATGGCAGCCATCACCCATTCTAACAGGGTATGGTTTCCTGGGTTGTCATGGCAGTTCTGAAGACACTGCCTTAAGGAGAAGTAAGTGCATGGTAATGGTGGCCAATTTCTCCATCTATGTTCTGGAGAGCATAATGCCATCAACCCCTATGTTCCACAACTGCAACAACCAGGCTACCAGGGGCTTGGTAGGTTTCTACCTAATTTGTGCCCCCCAACTCTCTCAGCTCTGCCTGGATGTAAGAAAAGACCACAGAGTGCTCCACTACCTGTGGAGACAGCTATGCCTGCCCCTGAGAGATTCTTGGCTACTGGGTTTTTACCTTCTTGGCCTGAAGCTGATATTCAAACTCTTGAACCCGCAGTCGTTTCTCCATCAACTATCGGTGCCAGTGTTCCACTTCCAGGCCAAACTGGAGCTCACAAACCTGTAACTCTTTCTCCAGAAATCGCTCCAGTTCCAGACGCCATTGTTGTTCAGCCTGAGTCTCACACTGCAGCTCTTGAACCCGGCCAGTCTTCTTCTCCAGTATTTGTTCCAGTTCATGCTGTCTTTGGCACTTGGTCTCTCTTGAAGGACTGTAAAATACACCCATCCCATGGCCCCCAAAAGAGCAGCCAAGGTAAACCATATGCTCAAGAACAATGACCACTCCTCTATCACACCCTTCAAGGGTGGCAGCGGCTCTATACGGATCTGATCCAAATCCTGCCAACTATGCCAGATGGAAGGTGGGTGGCCATGGCCTTGTAGGTTCACATTGGATTTGGGTAGACAATAAATAAACTGTGGAACTGAAAAATGGTGGGCCATTCCGTTTATTAGAGTCTTGCAACAGCGGACAAGCAAGCAGGCAGGGAAGCAGAGAAAACCATTTCTCTCTCTCTGGACTGATGAGCCAACAGGCCAGAGGGGAAAAACCCCTTCTCCAGCAAACAATAGAAAAGAATGACTCCTCCCAATGGCAGCAGGCAATTCGCAATCTATAATCTGCCGCCCTGAGGGCAAGCAGCTACAGCCTTACATAGACTATACACACGTGGTGCTGCCCCAAGCTTATACATCAATCAGGCAAAGTACAAGTGAGCAAGCCTAACAAACTTGTTTGCCAAAAGTTTCCTTTCATATGAAATACTCACAATAGGTAAATCCATAGAGACAGTACAGATTGGTGGCTGCCAGGGGCTAGGGAAGAGGGAAACAGGAGAAAGCACTCACTGAGAACAAGGTTAAGCTATTGAGCCTGCCCTGAAGCCCTTAGTCTCAGCTTCTCAAATGAAATAATAAGTGTCCTTTCTGTTCACAGGTATTTCCTTGGTGTTTTCTTATTTGCAACTGAAGGTTCCCAAAAGATAGATGCCAAGCTGGACAAGGGAAGACCAAGCTCATGGATGTCCTTTCAAGTTTGTTGTTCAGGGGAAGCTCCCCAGTGCTGGCATAATGCTCTTTCCCTCAGGTGAGGCCCTGGGGTTGGCACCAGTGGTGGGATTCAAATAATCTAACAACCAGTTCTCTGCCCTGATGACCATTTTAAGTATAAAAGAAAGGATATATCGAAAGACAGTTTATTATTTCATGCATCTAATACTTAAATAAGAATAATAAAAGATGTATACAAAACTAGATTATGTTATAAGAAAGATTTTTAAAATATTAAATAATATCTGACAAAAAACAATAAAACTTATTTAAGATATTTGTATTTCCATATTGCTTCTTGATTGGCATCCTCACTGGCAATATTTTTCATCTATGGACAAAATGAACATCACTATGGGCACTTAGAATACACTGTTGCACAGATGAACATTAAAAAAGAGTAAGGAATGTAAATTTGTGATTTCCACATTTGGCAGCTTCCCAGGCAGCACCACCTTAGTGAAAACCCTGATGACAAGTGCCATTTAACACCTGTTTACTGAACTCAACAAAAAATTAGGTATCAGTTCTGCTGAACTGGTGTGAACCAGCTGAATCCCACCACTGGTTGGCACCCTTCTATGAGTCATAGTGAAAAAATTAGCACTTCAGAAAAAGTGGTCATGGGTTCTGGTTATTCATATCATCCTCCCTATGCAATCTGCCCTTCCCTAACCTGCTTTCTGATTCAGAGAGCTAAACGCAGATTCCATCATGCAGGCTACTCACACTTGGCTTCCCATTGGGTGGGACCAGTAGGAGCAGGTGTCTGGAAAGTGGAAAGAGAGAGATCAGGTTGAATAACCCCTCATTTCCTTTTTACATAGCTGTAGTTCCCACCATGGTTGCTTCCTTTACAGCTGCTATTCTTGCTAGGAAATCTGTGTGCGGCTTGTAGACAGAAAAGTGTACTTTAATAAATCTAATCAAAAGTAATCTTACAGGGTGATCTGATCATAAACTCCTAACTGGGCAGGCCATGGTGGGTAGTCATACCTCAGACACATAACTTCTTTAGTAAAAGGTCATCTTTGCCTTAAGCAAGCCCTGTTCGTTGTTTCTATTTATCTAGGTTAACATACCTTTGAAATAAGTGAAAACACCCTCAAGAGAGCACATATTCTTGTCAGCTATCCTGTAACCCAATCTCTGCCTTGCTTTCTCCCACCTTCATGTAATCTTCCTCATGGTCCCTCCTTGATTTCAAATGCAAAAAAAAAAACAAAATAAAAACCCTGCAGAAATGTCATTCTCTGGAGCATTTGAGGTCTTGCTTCCTGGCAATTGTTGTCAGTTTGGCTTAAATAAACTCTTAAAAAAATATTCTTTACAGTTTTGGATGTTTTTTACATTGACAGCTCTGGCTGTCATGGGTCCTCCAAGACCAGCCCTCCAGGCTGCTGTAGAATAAAGACTAACAGCTCCCATCCACACCATCCCAGGCTGGCTCCTGACCCTGCCCTCTCCTGGCAAATAATCCTTTCATTCATTTCTCTTTCATTAAACTCTGTAAGCATGCCATCTGTCTCCTGCTGAATCTTGGACGGATACACTGCCTATGTAACTCCTTAGATTCAATAGGAAAAATAAAAAGTGTGCCTTACTGCTTGCCAATTGTGCTTATCAGCTCTGAAGTTATCACAGGGCCCTTAGAGAACCACAGCTGCTGAAAGGTGTATGGGGGTGTGGGGAAGAAAGGTCTCTGCAGTGATAATGAGGTTAAGAAACAAGTGACATTAAAATTTGTATAATTAGATACTGTTTCATTAAAGTATTTAGATAGATGATAGATAGATAGATAGATAGATAGATAGATAGATAGATAGATAGATAGATAGATGATAGACAGATAGATAAATGTTTTACAGAAAAAGAACTATGATTTCACACATAGGTGGGATAAAAAACAGACTCATGGACATAGATAAAAGTGAAGTGGTTTCATATTGATCACACACAGCTAGACATGGCTTGCCTGGATGGTTTTTCTGGCCTCACCCAGGCTTCTTTGTGCATCTGTGGTCAGCAGCAGGTCAGCAGGGGCTCTGCTCCTGAGGTTTGGCTAGTCATCAGCTGGAGAAATAGGGGAGAGGGTAACCAGGCCTCTCATTTTGAATGAGTGTTTCTCTCATTCTCTTGCAGACCAGCCAGGTATGCTTACGTGATGCTCTCTCATTTCTAAGAGGAACACCGACAAGCCTCTACTTGCCTCACATTTGTTGCCAGGTACAGCCAGGTGCAGTCAGCATGAGAGGGGCTGAGCAATGGCAGAGACACAACAGGGCAAACAAATTGGTGCCATTGTTGCAACTGTCTACCGCAGAGCCAAAGGCAACCTGCTGGTTGTAGAAAGCACGGGTGGTGGAGGTTCGCACCTCAGCTGGAGGGAGGGTGGAGTCAGCTCCAGCCCTCAGCAGAATGGCACACACACAAGAACACATTGCTCAGAACGTCCAATGCCCTCAGTATTTGTCAAGTTGAGAGATGGCAAGCTGGCAGCCAGTGGCTTAGAGGGGCCCAACAGTGTCCCATGACTATCTTCAGCAGGGGCTACTTGCAGCTGTGACTGACTCTATAGATGTGGCACATACCGTCTGCTCACCACACCACATCCTGTATCTCTGATATGATAGCCAGGGCTCCATCATCACCACCATCATCCCGATATGGATATTTTTTTGTAATGCTTATCCTTTGCTTATTTATGTGGCCTTCTGGCCCCAGTAAGTGCTTGACTTTGCCACTCCTGGGGGAATAGACTGAGTAGACAGCAGAGACAAAGACAGCTGTGACTAAAGATGGCAATACTTCAGGTATGTAGGGACTGAAGAGGCACAACTGAGAGAGAGGTGAGGCCTAGACCAGAGGAGAGGGAGCAGGGAGTGGGGTCAGCATAGTGGGTCTGGATACCTTCCAGGTCCACACTGATGAATGTAAGTTCTCTCTCCCTCCTAATGAGGCACTTACTTATGGGAGGGGCAGTTTTTGTATGGCATTTGGTTGGTGTTTATGGAGCTGCCTTCTCTGGCATGTTCTACTCTTATAGCCTCCTTGTTTAGCCACATCACCTGTCTACATGAACAGGGAGGGGTCAGAGAGAGAACTGAAACAACCTCAAGTTGGCCTGAGCTACCACAGGTCAATGGAGAAGCTCGACCTGAATTAACAAACTCTAGACCCATCCTTCCGTGGCTCTCACTGCATGGTACTTGGGTTGGTGGAGAATATTTTTGATAAAATAAGTGTCATGGCCTGAGCTGGGTGCATGCCAAATGTCTTTCATGGGCACAGTCTTTGCACAGCCCCACGGCTTTGGTGTCATTGGCCTCATGCCCAAAGCAGAGACTAAGGTATGCACTGGGGATCAGCACTCCTTGTCCCACAGCAGTTGGTGGCAGACAGCATTTAAACCCAAACCTGACACAAATCTATGCTGTATCCCCCACACTGAGCTGATGTCCCCCAGACCTCAGAAATCTTAGCATGAAAGTCATATTTTTTTTTAAATTAAGTGAGAGGTGGGAGGCAGAGAGATAGACTCCTGAATGTGCCCTGACTAGGACCCTCCTATGGGGCCATGCTCTGCCCATCTAGGGCATTGCTCCATTGCTCAGCAACCAAGCTATTTCAGCGCCTGAGGTGAGCCCATGGAACCATCCTCAGTGGCCAGGGCCAACTTGCTCAAATTGAGCTATGGCTGCAGGAGGGGAAGAAAGAGTGAGGGAGAAGGGGGAGGGCAGGAGAAGCAGACGGGCACTTTTCTTGTGTGCCCTGACCAGGAATTGAACAAGGACATCCACATACCTAGCCAATGCTCTACCACTGAGCCAACCAGCCAGAGCATGAAAATTATATTGAATCCACACTCATTCTAACACATTGAAAGAGTGCAGCAGTTCGTGGGAAAAAATGGAAAGCTTTTTCACATTACTACCTTCTCCCCAGAGGACATCATAGCAAGTGCGGTGTTACTTAAAGCATTTTCTACACGTTCTATACACATTTACAAGGTATACTTCATATATGTACAAAAATAACCCATACAAGATTACCTTTTAAGACATACATATTATTCTATAATTGTCTACTTCTTTTTCCCTTAATCTATCACAAAACTATTTTCATAATATTGCATAAATATCTGTCCCAATTTTTAATACATTTGTATTATTTTCTGCTATATAACAACTATATTAGTCAGGGTTCTCCAGAGAAACAGAACAGATAGGGTGTGCAAATATAGAGAGATTTATTTCAAGGTATTTTGGAGACTGGCAAGTCTGAAATCTGCAGGGCAGGCTGGCGGGGTAGAGACTAGGGAAGGCTGATCTGCACACGGTCAGAAGGCTGTTTGAAAGCAGAAGTCCTTCCTCTCCAGAGTCCTGTGTCTCACACATATTATAGAGGGTCACCTGCTTTACTCAAAGTCGTTCTATTTAAATGTCAAATTCACCTAAAAACTACCTGCACAGCAACATCCTGACTGGTGTTTGACCCAAAATTAGGGATCATGGTGTAGCCAAATTGACACATAAATTAACATCACACCATCTAAAACCTTAGTGACTGAAAACAACAAAGATTTACTATCTGTTATGGTGCCAGCCTGGGTGTACCTTCCACTGGATTCAGCAGTGATTATGTGTACGGCTACAGTCATGGGATGGCTTATCTGGGCCCAGGAGACCCAGGAGAACCTTGCTCACATCCAGTGTTGCGCTGGTTGTCTATTGGGGCACCTCTGTTCTTCTCCAAGGGGACCCCCTCCTGAGCAGGCTGGACTGGTCTTTGCCATAGCCTGCTTGGCTCAGGGGTCTCACTCGGTACTGGCAGAAGCTGCAGAGTTCTGGCACAAGGCCATTACCATACATTGTTTGTGTCATGGACGAGCATTCAAGGGTGAAAGGCAAATCCCAGTTCATGCTGAACAGAATTGCAGTTTTGTTGCAATAGAGGATGGAGACAGCTGGCACAAGTCACCTGTCCTCACCTGCATCGGAGCCAGCTCCCTCTGTGGACAGAAGCCCAGCTTATTTCCCATTTCTGCTCTTAAAGAGAATGCCCCAGTGCTCATGTTGGACCATGTGCCAGTCTTGAGCAAGTCCTCTGGAGAGCAGATTTGTAGATGTGCAATTGCTCAGAACAGGGCGCGTGATGTCTAATTGCCTCTTTACCTGCACCCCCAGCAACTCTAGTCATTCACATACTTTTGTATTTCTGCCACTCTGGTGACTGATAAATGACATAATATGGCAATTTATATTTTTAGTTTCTTAATTACTAGGGAAGTTAAGGATCATTTCATGTGTTTATAGTATTTTCATAACTGGAAACAATTACCAAAAAGAAATGGAGGCCTGGAGCCATGTGTCCCCAGTTATTTGTGTAGGTCCCAGCCTCCATACAAGCTAAGGGGCTCTTTTAGTTTCTATTTGGGGAAACTAGGAAGGTTTTTCGTTTATTCTGAATCTCAGCATGTGAGGTGATGTCAGAGTTGCAGGAATATAGTGACCTTCCAGCCCAAGTTTCATTTTATGAAGTCAGAAACTGAGACCCTGGGAGGCATACCACCTGGTTGACATCTCATGGTGCATGACAAACTAGGGACCAGGACCCAGATCTTTTGACTCTCATAGAGAAGGACAGAAAGAGACCAAAGAAAAGAGGGGTGGGCTATGTGCTTGCTCCACAGGTGAAAAGCTTGCCCAAGGTTGGCCTAGCCCTCCCTACCTCACCCAAAAGCCAGGAAAGTATGTCTGCTTCCAACATAATGTCAGTGAGCATCTGTGAGGCCCCTAAAGAATCTCATAGAACAGTGGTTCTTAACCTTTTTTGAGGTACCGAATCCACCAGTTTCATATGCGCATTCACCGAACCCTTCTTTAGTGATAAATAAAATATGATTTTTTTTCCAAATTCAAGACATAGGTATACGTTTTTTACTGGTGCACAAAATGAGCCGTGCATGAACATCACCTTGCTCAAAGAACAAAACCAACAAAGTGCATGAACTCACAACAAATTACGGTATTACTTTATTCTGGCCTCTGCGGCAGAGGCTTCTCCGAACCCCTGAGACCGACTCATCGAACCCCTAGGGTTCGATAGAACCCAGGTTAAGAACCACTGTCATAGAAATTACAACAGACAGTCTATAAATGACACCTCTAAAACCATACCCTGAAGGGTAAAGAGCTTGTCTTTAAGACAGATTAAAGGTCCACTCCCAGGGCACTGCCGGTACAAGGGTGCTTGACCTACTGTCTCCTGGTGCTCTGTCCTGCAGACCATTGCTCAGACCCTGTGGTGGCCTCTCAGCCTGACAAGAGGGGGGCAGCAGAGGAATGTGAAATCCTGGTTTCTCTGGGAATCTCTCACAGGATGGTGGAACCCCCAAAATCACGTTTTAAGGTCAGGGCAGAGCCAAACACAAGACTGGGCTAAAGACCCACAGGAAACATCTTACTAAGTGACCATACTTGAGAGTGCCCAGTCTAGCTAAGTCAACAGAGTTGGGTGCCCCTCTGCTGCATGCTCAGATCAGTGCTTCTTTAGTGCAGCAGTAGATTTGAGAACCTTGTACGAGCCCTCCCTATTTTTACACACTAGAGCCATGATGGAGAACCTATGACACGCGTGTCAGCACTGACACACATAGCCATTTTCGATGACTTGCAGCCGCATGCGGCCACATACCAAAGAAGTATGGGAGTATGGGGCCACATGCCGAGAAGGATGTTTCATCCTCAGCTCCTGCATGGCCAGGTGCAGTAGCCGAGGATAAAACATTTGCTGTAGTGTAGACGCTCTGTGCCGGAGGTCTGTAGGCCAAAACAGCAGAACTCCGACACAGAGTATCTAGTTCTGGGACTTCCGGTTAGGCCATTTTTCTCAAAGTGACACACCACCTGAGTTATGCTCCATTTTTTGGCGAATTTTGACACACCAAGCTCAAAAAATTGCCGGTCACTGCACTAGAGTTAGCTTCTGGAAGGACTGCAGAGATGCTGCTACAGCCACCTCCTACGAAAGTGTGAGGAGCCAGGTTTTTGAGCTGTTAATAAGAACAGAGCATTTAGTAGGCACTTCAGCTCTGTGTAGGCACCCTGCATCCTCCTTACCGCTGCTCTCTCTAGGTTCTTAGGGCATACATCACCTGCACATGAGAATCAACTTTGCCTTCTCTTTCTCTCTTCAGACCCAGTGTGAATAATTGATTGATCCAGTTCCCAGAGTAGATGATGCAAAGCCCTTATGTGTGCCTTCCCTCCCTGGTGGCCCTTTCATTTCATTGCACAATGGAGAGTGGGGTTATATTAGCCCAGAGGCCAAAGCCAGCACGCAATGCAGTTATATCCAGGACTTTCTGCTGTCTCTTGAGTCTTTGACAGGGCAGCAGAGGGGATACATGGGAACCTTTCTGCCAAGATCAAGGCCCCAAAATGTCTGAGCCCTCCCTTCAGCCTCTGTTGAGCATGTGCCGCCTCCTCCCTCCTCACTTCTGTCTGGCCCAGTCTGGGCCACTCCATCCCGGCTTCTCAGAGCAGAGCATCCAGGCACAGCCTCAAGAGAAAGGGCCAGTGAATGCCAGAGCCCCCAATGTCCCTCTAGGGCAGGGTGAAATCTCTGCCACCCCAACTGAACTCCCCAAAATCTAGACCCACTGCTTCAGCAGAGCAGCTTTATGGGTTCTTTGGAGGCTAGCACTGAACTTAAAATTAGATGTGAAATATATGTAAATAGTAAAGTAAAATAAAATAAGTTAAAAGATAATAAAATTTTAATTAGAGATTAAAAAAAAAATAAACCATGCATTCAGGATAATTATAGGCTATACAGGTTCACAGGTCACTTTACTTTATCTTACAATTCTATTTGTTTCAACTATTGCAAAATTTTATTATAGAATACGAAAGACAAAAAAGCACATGTAGAAAAAAAAATAAAAATTATTCATTGTCTATCAGCTATGCTCAGTTTCATGACCGAAAGATCAAATTTCAGAATACTTTTCCCTTTTTTCTTTTTTTTTTTAATTTTTAACTATTTATTTATCTACTTATCTATTTATTTGGTGCACAGGTCATTTTAAATGGTATTCATTGCTCAAATTAATCTCTTTCCATTTTTTTATTTTAACATAACCAAAATCCCTGTCAGTTCAGGGACTTCCACTCCTTTTTTGGGTCTGTGTCCATCTCTGTGTAACTAGAAGGAGTTCACATAAGCCTGGACATTCATCCTGGCCCCCACTCTATGGTCAAGGAGATTTGGAGCCCAGATGCATGTTGGTATGATTCTGGGTTCACGGCATCTACCCAGTGTCTTTTGGAAAGGGACAGGACTAAGGCCACCTCATGGGACAAGGGAGGGAAGAGAACCCACAGACAGCTGCAGGAGGCAGGACATGCAGCAATTGATAGGCAAGGACTCTTTTGCAGGGTGCCTGGTCACCCTGGCGTGTTAAGATCCAGATTCCAAAGGTTGAGAGAAAAGGGAAGAGACCTCCTTAAAAAGCAGGACCCCAGATTAGCAACACAGCTGGGGACATAGCAGACCCACCAGCAGCGTCACCCCGTCTATGGGCACAAAGGTTGTATAATTATTAATATGTTTTAGTGCACATTGTTCTTATTATCACAAGAAATAAAGAGCAGCAAAAAGGCATGGAAGTGCAGACACTGGTTCTGAGAAGCGTCACTCTCCTGAATCCAATGCACTGAACCCAAATGGAAATAGCCTGGGAGGCGGAAGGAAAAGTCTGGGGTCATTCGCTTGGGCTCTGGACCTTGACCAACAGCTGGACACTGGTATGAAAGCAAAGGACAACACAAAATGCAAGTCAGAAATGCTGGAATGTGTCATAAAAGATTTATATCTAAAAATGGGAGGTGACCTAGGAATTCTTTCCTTTTTGAGCTCTCTGGGAATGGACCACCCCCATCCCCACTCAGGCACAATATGAAGCCTATTGGGCAGTTTGCAATATGGCTGTGTCTTCTTCAGAGTGCATGGTAAATAAAAGTGGACAGTTACTTCGTTTGGCTTCAATTGAGGTCAGCATCTGAGATGTTTCAAAGCCACTTGCATTTATGAGAAAACCAAGGTTTGTGCAATTCTCGATTCTGATTGGCCTTTCTTCTCAACGCTTAAATACTCTGCCTCCCTCAGACTTAAACCACACATGCCCAGAGTTCTGAATTAATTTAGTCCTTCCAGCCACACCAGGGCTGTCCCTGCTTGGGCTGGGAGCAGTCCCCTGGAGGTGGCAGGTGAGATCCTATCACAAGCATCCTTTGGGCTGAACACAAAAGCTTAGTGAGAATAGGAAAAAGAGGAAGGCAGGAGCAGTAGCAAGGTGCAGTGCCCAGGAGGCCCAACATAAGGGAGTGGTTGGGCAGGCTGGCTTGATGTCAGATTTTCCCATTATTTTTCAAAAAGTCAGAAATCTAGATTTTTACAGCAAATCAGAAGTTTTAAAATCATAACCTGGTCAAACAAAGTGTATCTGTGAGTGGGAAATTTGCATGGGGCTGAAGACAGGGACAGCAGTCTTCTGACTGACTGGTGTTCCTGTGGTGTCTGGCATGTCATTGACATTCAGCAAATAATTCCTGGATGGAAGGATGGATGGATGGATCAATGGATTGATGGATCGATGGATCAATAGATGGATGAAAGTTTTGGCAGGATGCCCAGTTCCCATGGGTAGGAAGTTTGTTCTCCCCGTATCCCATGGGAGAACATGGTTTCCACAGAGAGTATGACCATGGACATGCTGGAGCTGGCATGGACATGAGGGTTGGCTGGCAGCAAAACAAAAGGAGCTGGGGTAGAATTAACCTTGGGTGCCCATAGTGGCACTCCAGTTCTCCAACGTCTTCCACTCCTTAAGCCCTCATGTTATGGTTTAACACAAACACAAGGTCCTGAGTTAGCACAAGCCACTGAGAAAAGAGCATCTCATATCCCCAGCACCGCATTCATCGTGCAACTTTTCCTTGGAAGCTTCAGTCCCAAGAGGCCAGGTCAACAGGGCAGGAGCTGAGGGCTGGCCAACCCAGGGAACTGGGCGTGGCTTTCTCTGACCCAAACTTGAGGGCCCTCTGCCTTCAGCCTGTCCACTAAGGAGAATGAGGCTGTTCACCCCAGTCTTCCCTTGAAGTGTATGCAGGGGTCTGTGTGTGCACACTATGCTATGGACATTCATGCCCCTTTGACGTGTATGCAAGACCTCCTGTGTTTGTGTGCACACCACTGCAATGTGTGTGCAGGGGCATGCACATGTATGCAAGCATCTGGTGTGTGAGTGCATGTCTCTGTGTGTGCAAACAGCCCTACTTATGTGTATTTGTTTGTGAAGAGCACTATGTGGATGTGTGCATGCCGCTGTAGGGTGTTGTATCTGCAGTGTCTCCATGCATGTGCACACAGGCTGCATGTACATCTCAGTCTGTGGGTACATCCTGCTCTGTGCGTGTGAGAGTATGTGTGCTCATCCTGCTGTGTGTGTCTGTGTGTACATCCTCTAGGCTGAGGTGTGCCTGTGCCCACCTGCTCTCCTGGTGGGTGAGTGTGCCCTGACCTCTCTCAGCGGTCCTTCCGGACCCGCCTCCTGACTCTCCAGCTGCTGAGTGCAGGCTGGGTGGCTCGGAGTGCCCGCGATATCTATCAGGCGCCAAGACACAGGGCCCTGGACAGAGCGCCCCGCCCCCGGGAAAGGTCGTAGCCACATTTTTGGGCGTGCACAGCAGGGCTGGAATTCGTACATTCCATTCATATCTTTCCTGCCAGCGGGGGAAGGGAAGACAAAGCTGGAGAGTTAGTGATTGAAAGCAGGAAGAGGCTTCATGCAGCTCTGGCTCTGGGTTGTGAGCTTCCAGCATCTGGCGCTAGCTCATTGCTGAGACAGATGAGCGCATGAGCAGTCTACCCAACAGCCTGACGTGGCTGTCTGCATGGGACTGCTGTGTGCAGAAGCTTCAGGGCTGCTGCTTCTCACCGGCGACCTTCATGGTTGTGGCTGGAAACGGCACCATGGTGCACCAGGCCCAAAAGGGCAGTGAGAAGTCAAAAACAGCCAGAGTACCTTTGGGCAACAGAAGTACTCCACAGCTCCCTTATGTGGTAGGTTTTGCTATCACTCCCATTTTATAGATGGTGAAACAGAGAGTCAGAGAGATGAAGTAGCTTAATGCATACATTCTCATGTGTTGTACCTTCTCCTCCCTGTTACCCACATCACATTTAGTCAGTCCAGTCTTCCTCCAAAGCCTCCCCGATGCCCCCTGCCCATGCTCTTGGCCCTGCATGTGTTCTTATTTACTCTTGCGGGATCTCATCTCCCTAGCTGAACTGCACCTTCTGCAAAGACAGGACCTGTGTCCCACCTGTGTTAGGTGAGTAGGCAGTGGGATTGAGGACAGTGCTGGGGTCTAGCTGGTGGGGGTTCTGACCTGTGGGATGATGGATCATGATCTCACTTGAAACAATGCAATCAGAACAGGGGAGGAAAAGCAGAATCAACTTGGCACTGGGTTGGCAGGGAAACAGGTAAGGTAGAGAAAGGGGGTATGGTTGAAGCAGCCAACCAACAAGGCTGGGTGGGACAGGTGGTGCCAAGATGCTATCAGGTCGGCTGTGGCCATGTCCTCGAGTTGAGCAGGGACAGCATGAAGAAGACAACTTAATTCTAAGTGCTGGCCTTGGCCAGGGCTAAAGCCAGAGAGAGTGTTGGTTTTGCTCTATGTCTCTGAGGACACTATGAGGTGCTGGGTGGTACTGAAGAGAGGAAGGGGCTGGCAGGGCAACTCTGGTTGAAGGAATAGCAAGAAGAAAGGCTGGGGGGAGCGTTAGGGGGCAGGTATTGGGACACTGTGTGGGTCTTAAAGTCACCAAGCCAGCAGATGGGGGAAGCTAGATGGTAGATTGCAGAAGCCTGCCTTCAAAAGCTAGAGAAAAGAGTGATGTCTCCACCTGTCTACCACAGTACTTCATCCAGACTGGAGTTTGGTATCTGTTCAATCATCAATTCATATATGCCCCCTGGATTAGCCTGCATAGTGTACAGTAGGCACTTAGAGTTTCAAAGATTGGTGGAAGAACGTGTTAGAACAGGTTGGGTCCTAGAGTTCCTGCTCAGCCAAGCAAGCATCAGGCCAGAGCCTCAGGTGAGGGCCTCTCCTGGGCTAGCAAATCTGAGAAGTTAATTGATAGTCATTTCAGCAGGTCACTCTGTCTGGATAGTCTTCCTGCTCCTGAACCTATTCACTTGCTGGATGACCTCAGGCAAGCCACTTCATTTTGCTCATCTCAGTAGGCAAGGGTGGTCCTGGTGTCTCTACCATGGGGTTGCTGGAGGCGTCAACAAAAGCCACTCCTCAAAGATCTTCCCACCACCATCTTCTCCATCCTCCTCCCCATTTCCTTATTATGATCAGCTCATCTGGACCCATCCCTCCAGGGAAGAGACCAAGTCACTTTAATTTCTGCTCACAAAGTGTGGTCGAGAGAGCTCTGGGTCCCCAAAACCCTCTCGGGAACTTTGAGGTGAAAACACCACTCATGAGATGTTATTTCCCTCTCTCATTCTCTCATGAGGGCACACAAGCATCTTCAGGAGTGCCATGCAGTGGCACTGGAGCTCCAACAGCCCACAAGATATGTGCTGCATATTTTTGTGCTTTAAAAGCCTCTCAGTTCTAATTTCAAATATGTTAAATAAAAGCTCATCAAAGTTCCCCATAATTTTTTTGTTTTATATTTGTTTATATTTTTTAAACATCTTTTTGTCTTTTTCTTTATTCATTTTAGAAAGGAGAGAGAGTGTGTGTAAGAGAGAGAAAGGGGGGAGGAGCAGGAAGCATCAACTCCCATATGTGCCTTGAGCAGACAAGTGCAGGGTTTTGAACCGGTGACCTCAGCGTTCCAGGTCAACGCTTTATCCACCGTGCCACCACAGGTCAGGCCAAAGTTCCCCATAATTTTTAATGAATTAATTAAGAATGTAAAGGGATCCTGAGACCAAAACATTTGAGACTCACCAATTTAAACTGGGCTTAAATCAAGGTTCTGTCCCTGAATGACTATGAACCTGAAGCAAATCAAAGGTGAAGCCCCAGTTTCTCTTAAGAAGGAGAAAGTGTCACCTTACCCCTGAAAGGTGGAGGGGTGACACTAGAACCAAAACCCAGTGGTGAGCCCAGGCCCAGGCCCTCTCCGTACTGCGGAAGCCAGCTCCTCTGGAGGAAGGCTGCCAGCTCCTGGCCTGCGCTCTGAAGACCCAGCGCCCTGTGGGGTTTAGAGGGACTCTTAGCAGCTATTCAGAGTCCGGCAAACAAGAGCAAGTCAAGCCCTTACCTTGGCACATTCATCCAGCCTGGCACCTTCCCCAGGCCGGCGCCCAGCCAGCTCCTGAGCACACATTTTCCTACATGTCCAAGGTGTGAGAAAAGTGACACATTTGTTGTTGATCTTGTTGGAAAGACCTGGTTTTAAAAAGCAGTGTGTTTTGAATTTGTTGTGAAGTACATTCTGTAATTTCTGATCAAAATTCCAACTGACGTAAAAGAAGCTTCTTCATGGAAAAAATATTTTGCTTGGAGATGGACCCCTGAGTGTTTTTGAGGGTAAAGTCCCTCTTCCCCGAACTGGAGCTGAGGGCCAACCACCCTCTCACAGGCACGGAGGCAGCCTTGATTGCCTGGCCCACTGCCTCAGAAGGGGACAGGAGCAAAATGTCCAAAGAAAGCCAAAGGGTGAAAAAGCTCTTCCAACTGAAAAGAGAATTCAGTTTAGTCCAGTTACAAAATAAATATACAAAACCTTGGGGCTTGCCAAACTCCCCCAAAATAACTATCACAAAATATATTGGAAAAAAAGATCCCATTCACAATTCAATGAGAAATTAGGAATCTTAGGAATAAAGCAAACAAGGAAACACATGCAGGACAGAAGACTGCAACGCTTACCTTAGAAACACAAATTATTTTGTCAGTGGAGTGATGTG
Source organism: Rhynchonycteris naso (assembly GCA_037038555.1). Taxonomy (NCBI): domain Eukaryota; kingdom Metazoa; phylum Chordata; class Mammalia; order Chiroptera; family Emballonuridae; genus Rhynchonycteris; species Rhynchonycteris naso. The sequence goes on along the minus strand of CM072999.1, from coordinate 193,691,204 downwards.
ACGTGCCCCTGGATGGAAAGACGTGATGTTATCAACAATGGTCATTTTCTAGCAAGAAGTATTTGAAAAGGAAGATAGGTGGGTGGAGAAACGAGCTTATCAGATATGAAAGCTGAAGTCTTTTAAACCTTGAATTCCTACTGCAAAAATGGAACAGAAAGAATAGAAACTGTAGGCGGCAACCTGAAGGCATATAACATTTACTGTGTGAAAAGATGACCTCTCGAGTCAGTGGGGAAAGCACGGGCTCCCTTCCATAAACAGTTTGGGCAAATGGCCAACCTCTTGAAATTAAATAAAGTGAGACTCCTTTTTTCTTGTTCTGGATTAAAGATTCAAACGTAAAATGAAACCATAAAAACACTAGAAGAATATTTTAATGAATACTTATGTAATCTTAGGGGTAAGGGAAAACTTAATAAACATGAAACCAAAAATTAAAACAATAAGGGAAAAGGTAAATGGATTTGACCAAAAAAAAAAAAAGAAAATTTCACTGTATCAATAAATAAAACAAATCTTCTCCTTACATTTTCACATAAATAATTACAGATAAATAAATGTGCGATTTTGAATGGTGCTAGGAAGAAAAGTTCCTGATTATAGGTAGTACTTGGATGAATATTTTAAATTTTTATGGTTTTGTATTTATTTTAAGGTCTATTTCAAAATCACTGGGTTTTTATTGATGAGAGAGCTATGATATTTTCTTTTAAATAAATACATTTAAGTAGCAAGGTGATTTGAAGAACAAGGCTAACGACATACTAATATAGCTAGTTCAAGTACATGACAAAAATCACGACCTTGACAAGGGACATGACTGCAGTTTGGGAGGTGCTACTGTAGGCAAGGGGTAGCCATAGAGGGTTGTGTTGAGCTGTATTCCAGTAAAAACTGAGAGATAAGGGGATGCCCATGAAGAGGTGAGCAAAATGGTAAGGCTTGAGGTGGGACAGAAGAGAAAAGACATCAGTCTGGAGGGATCAAAGTCAGTCAAGAGAGTGAAAGCAGAGGATAAGAATGAGATCTTCTCAGCTTTGGAAAAATCTTTGGGAGGAGATCCTTTGGCCCCTGGTGGGACTTGAGCAGGGCAGCAGTTAGAGAGGCACAGGCTCTGATGCAGGTATGGATTCAAAGCCCTGCTCATCTTCCTAGGCAAGACACTGGATCTCTCTGTGCCTTAATTTGCCCAGGTCTGCAACAAAGATGATGAGAGTGCTTACCTCATGGGGCACTGATTATAGATCTCAACTTCTTCCTCCATGAAATAGAGTCCCAAATAGCCCTCACTCAGGAGTGTGTAAGCATTGAAGGAATTCATAACGCAAAGCATATACATATGCCTGACTCAGAGTAAGCACTCCATAGACTTCAACTTTCATTCTTTCTGTGACTCTCGTCCTGACTGCTCTCCCATATGCATGGGCTGCATAAGCACTTTGTATTGGTTATTCTGCATTTGCCCATTAGTCTGTCCCTACTCTCACCCTCTGGGTTCAAAGAGGTCACCTCTAAAACTCCTATGGTCCTCTCACCAGCAATGGGAGGAGGGGAACAATGCCCTGCTTCTCTTCCCATCACCTTTGCAGTGGATGGTGGCCACCCTTCATTGGCCTAGTCAGAATGTTTTCCAGTATTAAACTGGATCTCCCATTCTCCCTGCATCACTGTAGGATGAAAACAGACCAGAAAGAGACTCACACTCCATGTTAACCCTGGAAGTGACAGAAAGTGCATAATGTATTTGAGCAAGGAAGGGGCAGGATGACTCTAAAAAGAGGAGCCTGGTCACAGATAGTGTTTTAAAAAATGATCTGGCCATAACCAGTTAGCTCAGTTGGTGAGAGTATTGTCCTGAAAAACCAAGGTTGTGATTACATCTCCGGTCAGGGCACATACGTACGGAAAGTGACCAATGAATGCACAACTAAGTGGAACAACAAATTAATATTTCTCTTTCTCTCTCTCTCTCTCTCTTTCCCTCTCTCTCTCTCTCTCTCTCTCTCTCTCTCCTTTTTTCCCCCTTCTCTCCCTCCCTTAAAATCAATCAATAAGTTTTAAAAATTATTAAAAAGATTCATAAATTGGTCACCCAATCTCTCTGTTCCCAAGCAGCCTCTGCCTACTCCTTTCCTTTTCTTCCCTTTTCCTCTCTTGCCCCACCCCTCTCTCCTTTTCTACCATTCTTCCTTTCCTTCCTTCCTTCCCTTCCTCCCTTCTTTCCTTCCTCCTCTCCCTTCCTCCCTTCTTTCCTTCCTCCTCTCCCTTCCTCCCTTCTTTCTTTCCTTCCTTCCCCACTTGCTCTCTTTCTCCCTCTCTTCCTTCTTTCTTCCTTTTTTTCTGAGTGTTGGGGTAGGGGGCTGTGTTTTTAAACAAATACAGTTTAATGCTAGTGTTTATAGCAACACTTCAACAACTTGTGACACAGTCTCCTATCCAGACATTGCAGAGGCAATGCTTGTGAAACACAGCAAAGTTTCAACAGTGTTGCATATTAGAACTGTTACTCAATGACCCATCAGAACCTCTCCTAGCCCCACTGAGTGAGAGCAGATTGTGCGACAGCCAGTTATGTCATTCCTTTCTTCTCCCCAGTGCCCATGCTCCGACGCCAGCACTAGCCAGCAAGTAGGAGAGCCTTCTGAGAAGTGGCAAGTGATCCACCCAAGGGAGCCAGGACACACAGGAGCCTTGTGTCTTGGAATATAGTCCTCCTTTGGCAAGGAAAGCCCCACAGATTGCTGAGAGCTGCAAGCATACATTCACTTCTAGAACAACCAGACCACAGGACCAGAAGCCCCCACCCTCAGGACAACAGAGACCCATGAAAGTAAAGTCTGTAGGCCACAAGGAAGTTGGAAGGAAAGGGTTTGTTCAAGTAACCCTCTTCTGAAGAGGCAGAGAGAAAAGAAGAGCCCATCACTCCGTGCGCCACAAACACCATGCCCAGATGGCTCTCTCTTGGTTTAAGTGATAAATGGGGGACTCTGCAAAGATCAGAGAAGACTGAAAACTGAAGAAATTAATAAAGTGGTCAAAGGACTGCACTCACAGGGGAAGAGCATATTTATTGGAATAACCTACAAAAACAAAATGTAAATTTCAGAAAGCATCTATCAAGCAATCTCAATAAAATTCTAGAAAACTTGGGGATTCCTGAAAGGAGATATAAATGATCTTAAGACAATAAACTGAAATTAAATGGGAGATACTGAGGGGTAGGTAGAAACAATAAGTGACATGAATATAAATTTATGTAGAAATAATTTCAAACTTATAAAAAAATTGCAAGTATAAAAAGTCCAAAAAATTACCCAGTTATTTTTCACCCAGAGTTACCTATTGTTAACATTTTGCCACATGTTAACATTTGGCTTATCATCCTCTCTCTCTTTCTCTCTCTAAATTATAAAAATAACACAGCCTGTAAAACGTGACATTGAATTCATGTGTTCCCCTCAAAAGAATAAACACGGAGAAAGGAGCTGCTGTCAGACCGGTGATGGCAACGCTTTGGAAGATGGAAGTAGGTGAACCTGAGATCACTAGGGTCAAATGGTTCCTGAATTTAGGTTGTGTCTTGTTTTAGAAGATATTATAGTTTGAGGGTTTGAGGTAGCACTCCATAATCAAATACATTGACATTCTTATGGTCACAATCATGAATATTTATACCAAGTAAGATCAAGTAACAGCAGAAGGTGCTGGTGCTGACTTGCCCCACAGAACCAGATGGTCCAGCAGTGACAGAGACCAGTGCTCCTGGGCGAGTGCACTTCCTGGGGCTGGAAGCTGAAAGATTACTTTAAAGGTTTCTGGAGCCTCCCCTATAGCCATTTCTTCCCCACTCCTCACTCCCAGTCATACTTCACCTGGAACATCCAGTTCTTATTCCCAGCAGAAATGGAGGAAAAGCATCTCTGAAGAAAAGGCATTATCCTGCAAACTGAGGGCCGGGTGAGAAGAAGGAAACAAAGAACATTGTGGCCCAAATGAGCAGGGTTATTTCTAAGAGTGAGCATGACTGTCCTCTAAGGGCAAATGTGACATGAAAGCTGCTGGGAGATTTAGGTCCCAGAGTCCCCTGATCAGGTTACATTTTAAAGAGCTCCCCTTGGCCACTCTGTGGAAAGTGAAATGTGGGGATCAGAGGGCCAGCAGAAATTAGGGGATTTCTGCACCCAGCCAGGACAGGAGTGAGCACTCAGACCCCAAGGCCAGCTATATGAACAGAAGGCATCTGCTGCAGGTAACAGACAGTTTGTCTGTGTGGGCACCAGGCTAATACCCAGGCTTCTGGAATGAAAAACAGCATCGCTCCCCAGATGGCAGCTCTGATAGAATGGTTCAGAGCTGGCTTCTGGTGCAGATTCACTGATTTTGAATACCACTTCTATCACCTGCTGTTTAACCAGAAAGTGAGTGTTTAGAAGAAGCTGATATTGAACCATATCTAAAAACCGTCCTGTCCTCATAGGGCTAAGAAATTTTTCTTTGCTGAGATCCCTTGTCATGAGCATTCACATGGGCCCCATATCTTCACATTCTGTACCAATGTAAGCAGTACTTGAGTGTTGAAAATATTTCAAGCTCATTAAAAGAAATTTAATGATGGCAAAGACATAATTTTTATATAGATGATATTTAAAGGGTGTCATTTTCCTATTGAATTTAAGACCACTTTATATATTCTATAACTTAAAATGTCTGCAAATGTCAAAATTATTAAACTATTTTTTATTTCAATATTTAACTCTATTGTAAGGCCTTTTGCCATGTGGAAATTTTAATTTTTATGTGGACAAATCCATCCAGCTTTTCCTTTTCAGCTGGCTGAGAATAGCCTTCCTCAAGCCAAGTTTGTAGAATTACCTTCCTATGTTTTCCTCCAGTTCCTTTGAGGTTTTATCTTTAGATCTTCATATTTAATTCTTTTGGAAGAAATCTAAGTTTTAGGGTTTGGGTCATGGAGTCCAATACCATTGGCTAAATAATTCATTTCATTGACTTGGAATGCCGCTTTTATGACCTGCTGAAGGCCCAGCAATGCACTTCACTGGCTCTTGCATCCGTGTTCTCGTTCATTGTTTCTATTTTGCTGTTCCTGTGTCCGGCAGGGTGCTTTTAATCCCTCTGCCTTTCAAATAAATTATATCTGATAAGACAAATAATTCCCATTGCTCTTTGGTTATTTCAAAAATATCTAGACCATTCTTAAACATTTATTCCTTCTGATGAAATTTAGAATTAAATTTTTAAATTTCAAAAAAATTTTATCAGAATTTTGAATGTGATTGAAATGAATTTGTAAATTTATTTGAAAGAAATTGCTTTCTAGAATACTGTCTCCTTTCCTAGGAAACCACTGCTTATTGTGGTCTTTTAAAAATGTTTTAGTGAGGATTCCAAGATGGTGATGGAGTAGGTAAATGTTCCAACTGCCACCTCCCAGGAACAAATTGAATTATAATTTAATTTAAAAACAATCATCTTGAAAAACCAACTTGGACTAAAGGAAGAGGAGCCTATAACCAAGGATCACAGAAGAAGCCACATTGAGACTGATAGGAGGGGTAGAGACGTGGAATGGGCTGCCTGCTCCAGGAACGAGTGGTGGCTGAGGGTCTGGAGGGACTCTCACTGTGCGGAGGGTTGCCCTGAGAAGTGTGGTGCTCAGCCACAGGCCCGGAGTCCCAGACTACAGCCCCAGAGCCTAGAAGAGGTTGTCAGACAGCATTTGGTGGTGAAAAGAGCAGAGTTTCTGTCAGTAAGAAAAAGACTGAGCTCTCAGAGATGCAAGCTCCATCTTAAAGGGCCTGCACAGAAAATCTCATTCATAGCCACTTACTTGGACTCTGGTGGAGGGAGAGCTGAGAGGACTGGAGTTGCGTGAGGAGAATATAAGTTGGAGGCCCAAGAAGAGACACTGTGAGGGACAGCCACCAGAACCCCCTGTGCTGAGTCATTCTCTAATACTGCAGTCACCATCTTTGTTGGGTGCAACAATCCCTTCTGAGTGACATCTGCCTGGGAAAAAGCAACAGCTCCAACCTCAGGAGACTCACCTGCTCCAGTCAGGGCAAAAGGTTCTTTTGAGAGGCCAGGAAGTAGGGGCCACATCAGTGACTCAGTTTTCTGGTGTTAAGGCCAGAGCTACATCCCCCTCATGCTCTTGAGTCTAAGACTGGTGCTTCCACCTCACAAGAGACTCAGTTAAAACTGTCTGGAGGGTGGGCAGACCACACTGCTGGGTCTCAGAGGCCACATACACTGAACTTCTAGGGCCACATCCTACGGAGGTCTATGAAAAAACTCTGGACACACTAACACCTGGGCCCAAGGGGGGGGGTGAGGCACACCCACCATCCTTCCTAATCCCTGAATTGCTGAAGGCTCTAGACTCTAGCACAGTGGTTCTTAACTTGGGTTCTATCGAACCCTAGGGGTTAGATGAGTTGGTCTCAGGGGTTCAGAGAAGCCTCTGCCGCGGAAGCCAGAATAAAGTAATACCATAATTTGTTGTGAGTTCATGCACTTTGTTGGTTTTGTTCTTTGAGCAAGGTGATGTTCATGCACCGCTCATTTTGTGCACCAGTAAAAAAACATATACCTATGTCTTGAATTTGGAAAAAAAATCATATTTTATTTATCACTAAAGAAGGGTTCAGTGAATGCGCATATGAAACTGGTAGGTTCAGCACCTCAAAAAAGGTTAAGAACCACTGCTCTAGCAGAAGTTTATTCAGCAGCCAAGCCCAAAACGCATCCAACAGACAGAGGTTGCAGAAGGATAAGCTCAGGGAACATTGGAATTTTAAGTGAATGTTCCCCAGGCCTAGAGGGGGTAAAAGCCAGCATAGGTGTGCAGCTGGTATTTCCATGTGCACCTGGGCTCAGCAGAGGCAGCTGCTGGATTGCTTGTAGCTCCAAGAAGGTTGCTGAGGGCCAGTCACAGGCAATGTCTCCCACTGGTCTGCACAGGGTTCCTGCCAGGGAGACCCAGGGCTGGTACATCTAGTGACCAAATGCAGAGAGCATCGGTTTAGGACCTAACAACCCTTGCTAGAGTGGTATTTTAAAAAGTGTTACTCACACTTATCCCAGCTAACGTGAGTTCTGCTCTCTGTAATCAGCACTGGCACAGCAGCTCATGTGCATTGGATAGGATGGAGCTTCAAAGTCAGCCAGCATGGGTGCTGGATATCATACTCTGCTGGTATACACTCCAATCAGGGAAGAGAGAGAGGCTTAGAGCATGGACATTCAAAGTGTGGGTTCCGGTGAGCCTATACTTGGATCTGGTCAAGGGGCTTAGCCACTTTCTTGGGGAACATTGTCAGCCCTAGGAGAAGACACTCTCAATCTTCCTCCTTGAGACCTGCTACTCTACTTGTTGGGGAGAAATAAAATTTGAGTATCCAGCAGTGGCTGAGGAATTAGGCTCTGGAATAGGAGCCACAATCCTTATATTGAGCTACTGCCAAGATACCTCTGAATTAGGAGGTACAACTAATGTTATAATATCAACCTCAGCTGCCCTAACCCAAGAAGCTTGCAAACTTTGGAGGGGTTGGTTGGGTGACGACAGTCTGAGCCTACACTACAGTCTTTCTACAGAAGACTCTGTGGGAAGATGAGGCAGCTGCAAGAGGAGGTGGAGCAGCTGAAAAGTGGAGGCAAATCTTACAGACCTTTGGATTTTAAGGAGCTATTTTTGGATCTAAGCAGGAGGAAGCTGATTCTTATACACAGGTTGGCCCCTTTCACACTACCCTGGCACAGAAAACGTAGACACAAACAGCAAAAAGGAGCAGTAGCTGCAGACAAGTAGCCCACAGCAAGTTAGAAACAACAGCTGACACCAACCCAAAAAGTTCTAGAACCAACATAACTGGTAGCTGGTGGCAGACATCACCAAACTTAGACTCAGCTAACTACATAAGCAGCACTCCCAAAGAAGGAGTTTATACAGAGAAAACATAGGTAGACAAAGAAATGTGACCTAAACGAATCACCAAGATAAAACCCTAGAAAAAGAACTAAATGAAATGGAAGCAACCAAACTACCAGATGCAGAGTTTAAAGTAACAATTTTAGGATGCTTAAAAACCTTAGAACAACAATGGATGGACATAATAAGAATTAAAATTAAAAAAATAGCAAGCATAGCCTGACCTGTGGTGGCACAGTGAATAAAGCTCCGACCTGGGAACACTGAGGTCGCCAGTTCAAAACCCTGCACTGGTCTGGTCAAGGCACATATGGGAGTTGATGCTTCCAGCTCCTCCCCCCTTTCTCTCTCTCTCTCTCTCTCTCTCTCTCACTCTGTGTCCCCTCTCTAAAATGAATAAAATTAAAAAATTTAAAAAATAAAAATAAATAAATAAATAAAATAAAAAGACATTTGTCAAAAAAAATAGCAAGCATCAAACAGGACACTGAAGTCATGAAAATAACTAATCAGAAATAACAAATACAATATCAGAAATAAAGACTGTACTAGAAGAAATCAATAACAGGTTGGAGGATGGAGAGGATCAAATCAGTGATTTAGAAGACAAGATAAACATAAGCACAGAAGTAGAGCAGCAAAATAAAAAAAAAAGGTTCAAAAAGACTGAGGAAACTCTAAGAGACCTCTATGACAACATGAAGAGAAACAACATTTGCATCATAAAAATTGTTGCAGGAGAGTGAACAAGGGCTAGAGAACCTGAATGAAGAAATCATAGCTGAAAATTTCTCTAACTTGATGAAGAAAAATGTCTCACAAGTCAAGAAGTGCAGAGAGTTCCATTAAAAAGGAAGCCAAAGAGGCCTATATCAAGACATATCATAATTAAAATGCCAAAATTAAGAGACAAAGAAAGAATACTAAAAGCTGCAAGAGAAAAGCAGCTAATTAACTACAGTGGCACCCCCATAAGAATGATATCTGACTTCTCAACAGAAACACTTGAGGCCAGAAAGGATTGGCAAGAAATATTCAAAGTAATGCAAAACAAGAACCTACAACCAAGACTACTTTATCCAGCAAGGGTATTGTTTAAAATTAAAGGAGAAATAAAAAACTTCCTAGACAAAAAAAAAAACTCAAGGAATTCACTAAAACCAAACCAATGCTGCAAGATATGCTAAGGGGTCTGTTGTAAACAGATCAAAGGGAAAAAAGAATATAGCAAAAGAGGAATACAACTTTAAAGAATAAAATAGCAATAAACAACTACATATCAATAATAACCTTAAATGTAAATGGATTAAATGATCCAACCAAAAGACATAGGGTAGCTGCATGGATAAGAAAACAGGACCCGTACATATGCTGTCTACAAGAGACACACCTTAAAACAAAAGATGCACATAGACTGAAGTAAGAAGATGAAAAAAAATATTTCATGCAAATGAAAATGAAAAAAAAAGCTGGGGTAGCAATACATATATCAGACAAAATAAACTTTAAAACCAAGGATATAGTAAGAGATAAATAAGGTCACTACATAATGATAAAGGGAGCAATCCAAAAGGAAGATATAACCAATATAAATATCTACGTGCCTAATATAGGAGCACCAAAATATATAAAGCAGACTTTGATGGATATAAAGGACAAGATCAGCAGCAATAGTAGAGGATTTCAACACCGCACTAACATCTCTAGATAGATCCTCAAGAAATAAAATGGGGGTGGGGGGGAAGATGGCGATGGAGTAGGCGGACGTACCAACTTCCAACTCCCAGAACCAAAGTGGATTATAACTCAATTTTAAGAACCATCACCTGGATAAACCAACTTTGAACAAAACTAAGTGGACTCTTCAACCAAGGAACACAGAAGAAGCCACATTGAGACTGGTAGGAATAGCGAAAACGCGAAGAGGGCTGCCCAGCTCCCGGGAGCAAACGGCAGCCCGGAGAGACCCGCATGGCGGGAGGAGAGTTTGGTGGAGAGGGAGGGACCTGGGTCCCAGGAACCAAGCCCCAGACTGCAGTCCCAGAGCCTAGAAGAGGCATATGGACAGTATTGAGCTGTGAAGCAAGTGAGAATACTATTTGTGAAAAAGAGAGAGTTTTCTCAGACCTAAGAATCTTTTCAAAGGGACAGCGCAGAAACCCTCTCTCACAACCATGCATCCGGGGCTCCGGGGAACGAAGACAGAGGAGAGGAACAGAGCAGCGGGAACAGAGAGTTGACTGAAGGCACAAGGACACTCTGAGGGACAGCCATCCTGACCCCTGGGCTAAGTCATTTCCCTAATCGAAAACGAATATTTCCCCTGGAACTAGCGATACCAGCAAAGGGAGATAAGACACTAGCCAAACAAGCTCTCCTGCGGCAATTAGAGCAGAGCTGCTTAGAGGGAGGGAGCTCCCAAACCTACAGTGCGGAGACTTAAGACACTGCTATCTCTCTGAGGGTTGCTGAAGGGTTTGGGGCAGCAGGACGCTGAAAAGCGGTCCTGTCGGCGTGGGCGGAGGCACAACCGGTGTGAGCTCAGTCTAGCCCAGCAGGGGCAGAGGGGACGCGCGAAAGCGGTCCAGCAGCTGCGGGCCGCCTGTGACCCCACTTGTGGGGAAAAATACGGGCAGAGATCGGCTCTGCGACCCTGCTCAAGCCGGCCTTGAGGGCGGGGACGGGCTAGGACCAGGGACGGGCAACGGGCTTACGGCTGAGCTCACATTGCCAACCCCGCGTGGAGAAACCGCGGTGGTTTGAAATCCTTTGTGCGCGCGAGCTGGCTTTCGCAGCTGAGCTCACACTACTAGCCCCGCCCAGCCAGAGAAACCCCGGTGGATTGAAATCGTGCGAGAGTGCGTGCGAGTGGCTTTCGCAGCTGAGCTCACGCTACTTGCCCCGCCCGGCTAGAGAAACCCTGGTGGTTTGTAAAACTACGTGTGTGCAGGGGGCTTTCGCGGCTGAGCTCACGCTACTAGTCCCACCTGGCCAGAGAAATCCCAACGGCTGGCCACCATACGTGCGCGAGCTGGCGCTGAACGTGGGGGCATGGTAGAGTCCTGATCGATCGGAAGCTAGCAGCTGAGCTAACGCCAGCAAACACACCCAGCCCAATAAACCGCAGTTTGCGACCCTATGCAGGTGGGCTCTGGCCTTGAGGGCGGGGCTAAATTCTGGACGGGCAAAGGCTCACAGCTGAGAGCACGTCAAAAGCCCCGCCCAACCCGCAAAACTGGCGAGCAAGCTCTGACTGCGGGGGCTGGGCGTAAGAGTTCCGGAAAAAGGCTGGTTCCACAGCTGAGCAAAGGTGCTCACCTCTGCCCTTGGTACTAAGGCTTGTGGCTTGAGTGACAGCACCTCCTGCGGAGGAGAGGTGGAAATCACAGCAGTAGGCTGTCGCTGGCAACGCCCATACCCAACCACCCTAGGCAACAGCAGAGGGGGTGGCAGGCCTGCAGACAGACCACACCTAGAGAACACAGAGAAAACACCTACTGGACTCCAGTGCCAACAACTTGCCTATACACAAATAAAATGGGCAGGCAGAGGAATGCAAACCAAATGAATCAAGAGAAATCCCCAGAGAAGGACCTGAATGAACCAGATATAACCAAACTACCAGAAGCAGAATTTAGAATAATGATAGTTAGGATGTTCAAAGAAATTAGAGCAACAATGGATAGTCACTATGAACACCTAAATAAAGAGATAACAAGTATAAAGAACGAAATTGAAATAATAAAAAAGAATCAGACAGAAATGACAAATACAGTATCAGAACTGAAGACCACAATGGAAGGAATTAAAAGCAGCATGAATCACGCTGAGGATTGAATAAGCGAGTTAGAAGACACAATAAACAAAGGCACAAAAGCAGAGAAGAAAAAGGAAAAGAGATCAAAAAACGTGAGGAAACTCTAAGGGAGCTCTGTGACAACACGAAGAGAAACAACATTCTCATCATAGGGTGCCTGAAGAAGAGGAGAGAGGACAGGAAATGGAAACTATGTTCAATCAAATCATAGCAGAAAACTTCCCTAAATTAAGGCGGGGAAACATTCCAAACGTTCAAGAAGCACACAGAACTCCATTAAAGAGAAACCCAAAAAGATCTACACCAAGACACATCATAGTTAAAATACCAAAGCTAATGAATAAAGAAAAAATTTTAAAAACTGCTAGGGAAAAAAAGGCTATCACCTACAAAGAACCCCCCATAAGGATGACATCGGACTTCTCAACAGAAACACTTGAGGCCAGAAGGAAATGGCAAGATATAATCAAAGTAATGCAGAACAAGAACCTACAACCAAGACTACTCTATCCAGCAAGGCTAACGTTTAAAATTGAAGGAGAAATAAAGAGCTTTCCAGACAAAGAGAGCCTCAAGGAATTCATTAAAACCAAACCAATTCTGCAAGAGATACTAAGGGGCCTCTTGTGAATAGTTCAAAGGAAGGAAAGAATATAGCAAAAGAAGAATACAGCTTTAAAGAATAAAATGGCAATAAACAACTACATATCAATAATAACCTTAAATGTAAATGGATTAAATGATCCAATCAAAAGACATAGGGTAGCTGCGTGGATAAAGAAACAGGACCCATACATATGCTGTCTTCAAGAGACACACCTAAAAACAAAAGATGCACATAGACTGAAGGTAAAAGGATGGAAAAAATATTTCATGCAAATGGAAATGAAAAAAAAGCAGGGGTAGCAATACTTGTATCTGACAAAATGGACTTTAAAACAAAGGCTGTAGTAAGAGATAAAGAAGGACACTACATAATGATAAAGGGAACAATTCAACAGGAAAATATAACTATTATAAATATGTATGCACCAAATATAGGAGCCCGGACATACATAAAGCAGACTTTGATGGACATAAAGGGCGAGATTAACGGCAATACTATCATAGTAGGGGATTTCAATACTCCTCTAACAACACTGGATAGATCCTCAAGAAAGAAAATTAATAAAGAAACAGCAGACTTAAAGGAGACACTAGATCAACTTGATTTAATAGATATCTTCAGAACTTTTCACCCTAAAGCAGTAGAATATACATTCTTCTCAAGCGCTCATGGTACGTTTTCTAGGATAGACCACATGTTAGGACACAAAAATGGTCTCAATAATTTTAAGAAGATTGAAATCATATCAAGCATTTTCTCTGATCACAATGCCATTAAACTAGAAATTAACCACAAAAGAAAAACTGAAAAATACTCAAACACTTGGAAACTAAATAGCATGTTATTAAATAATTAATGGATTAACAATGAGATCAAAGAAGAAATTAAAAGTTTCTAGAAACAAGTGATAATGAGCATACATCAACTCAAAATTTATGGGACACAGCAAAAGCAGTTCTGAGAGGGAAGTTTATTGCACTACAGGCATATCATAAGAAGCTAGAAAAAGCTCAAATAAGCCACCTGACCCTGCATTTAAAAGAACTAGAAAAACAACAAAAAATAAAACCCAAGACAAGTAGAAGGAAGGAAATAATAAAGATCAGAGCAGAAATAAATGACATAGAGGCTAAGGAAACAATACAGAGGATTAATGAAACCAGAAACTTTTTTTCTTGAAAAGGTAAACAAGATTGATGAACCTTTAACTAGACTCACCAAGAAAAAAAGAGAGAGTACCCAAATAAATAAAATTAGAAAGGACAGTGGAGAAATAACAACGGACACAACAGAAATACAAAGCATTGTAAGAAAACACTATGAAGAACTCTATGCCAAAAAATTAGACAACCTAGGTGAAATGGACAAATTTCTTGAATCATATAACCTTTCAAAAATCAATCTGGAAGAATCAGAACACCTAAAAGACCAATTATAACAAATGAGATCGAAACAGTTATCAAAAAACTCCCAAAAAAGAAAAGTCCTGGGCCTGATGGCTTCACAAGTGAATTCTATCAAAAATTCAAAGAAGAACTAACTCCTATCCTCCTCAAGCTATTTCAAAAAATTCAAGAGGAAGGAATACTTCCAAACTCCTTTTATGAGGCGAGCATAATTCTGATCCCAAAACCGGGCAAAGACAACACAAAGAAAGAAAATTATAGGCCTATATACCTGATGAATTTAGATGCTAAAATTCTCAACAGAATATTAGCCAACCGGATCCAGCAATATATGAAAAAAATCATACACCATGATCAAGTGGGATTTATTCTGGAGAGGCAAGGCTGGTTCAATATTCGCAAACATCACTAATCATTAGAGAAATGCAAATTAAAACCACAATGAGATATCACCTCACACCAGTCAGAATGGCACTCATCAGCAAAACAACACAGAATAAGTGCTGGCGAGGATGTGGAGAAAAGGGAACCCTTCTGCACTGCTGGTGGGAATGCAGACTGGTGCAGCCAGTGTGGAAAACAGTTTGGAGATTCCTCAGAAAATTAAAAATCGAACTGCCTTTTGACCCAGCTATCCCACTTATAAGAATATACCCTAAGAACACCATAGCACTGTTCGAAAAGAAGAAATGCGCCCCCATGTTCGTGGCAGCATTGTTCACAATAGCAAAGATCTGGAAACAGCCCAAGTGTCCATCAGAGGACGAGTGGATTAAAAAGCTTTGGTACATATATACTATGGAATACTACTCAGCCATAAGAAATGATGACATCGGATCATTTATAACAAAATGGATGTACCTTGATAACATTATACGGAGTGAAATAAGTAAATCAGAAAAAAAGAAAAACTGAGAACAGCATGATTTCATACATAGGTGGGACATAAAAGTGAGAATATGAGACATGGACAAGAGAGTGGTGGTTAATGGGGGGGGGAGGGGAGGGTGGGGTAGGGAGGAGGGGAGGGACACAGGGAAAACCAGATAGAAGGTGACAGAGGACAATTTGACTTTTGGTGACGGGTATGCAACACAATTGAATGATATGATAACCTGGAGGTGTTTTCATTGTACATATGTACCCTGATTTATTGGTGTCACCCCATTAGAATTAATAATAATAAAATATATATAAAAATAAATTTAGCTGAGAAAATAATCAGATTAGATTATTTGAAAAAAAGCACACATAAATCTCACTTGTTCTAAAAAAAAATATCAAGACCTAGTCATATAAGCAGATTAGTATGGGGTTCCTATAACTGTACTGTGGTCTTCCACTCCTGATTCAGTCCTCCTTTCCTTCATTCATGAATAATTAATTAATAAAGGCTCTGCAGAATCATGTCTGAATGATGCTAAAAAAATAAATAAATAAATAAAAAGACAACCCACACAATGGGAGGACATATTCACCAATATGTCTGATAAGGGATTAATAACCAAAATTTATTTTAAAAATCTATAACTAAACACCAAGAAGATAAACAATCCAATTATAAAAATAAGTGAAAGAACTGAACAGACACTTCTCCAAAGAGAACATACAGATAGCCAACAGGTCTATGAAAAATGTTCAACATCACTAGCTATCAGAGAAATGCAAATTAAAACCACAATGAGATATCACCTCACACCTGTCAGAATGGTGCTCATTAACAAATCAACACACAATAAGTGCTTGGGAGGGTGTGGAGAAAAGGGAACCCTCCTGTACTGCTGGGGGGATGTAGACTTGTGTAGCCACTGTGGAAAACAGTATGGCATTTCCTCAAAAAAATTTAAAATGGCACTGGCTTTTGGCCCAGCTATCCCACTTTTAGGAATATATCCTACAAATACCAAATCACTGATTCAAAAGAAGATATGCACCCCCATGTTTATGGCAGCATTGTTTACAATATCCAAGATCTGGAAACAGCCCAAGTGTCCATCAGTGGACAAGTAGATTAAAAAACAGTGGTACATATACACAATGGAATACTATGCGGCTGTGTAAAAGAAGGAAATCTTACCTTTTGCAACAGCATGGATGGACTTGGAGACTATTATGCTAAGTAAAATATGCCAGGCAGAGAAAGACAAATATTATATGATCTCACTTATATGTGGAATCTAAGGAACAAAGTGAACTGAGAAATGGCATAGAGGTAAAGGCAGAGTCACAGGGAGCAGAGGGACAGCTGTCAGAGGGAAGGAAGATTAGGCGTTGGGATCAGAGAAGGTGAAGGGATCACTGAAATTGTATATATATATATAACACAGAGATTCAGATAACAGGACAGCAAATCCCAGAGGGAAGGGGGGAGGGAGTCAGGGGGAAGGGGGCAAAAGGGATATAAATAGAAACATGGGATGAGAGATGAGGGTATTATATTCAGTGCGACATTTGAATTCATGTTAACACAATAAATTAAAATTAATTTTAAAAATTTAAAAATAAAAAGGATAAAAAAGATAAACTATAAAATAATAATGTAAATAAATCTGAGTACTTTTTTCTTATTGGTTAATCTTTGTATATAAATGTAAAATGTTTTGGAAATAAAATAATCATAGAATGTAGAGAGAAAAAAATCTTTTTAGTTGCCTTTGTGTTTTCCTCACATGTGTCTTTTTTGTTTTTGTGGCAACAGCTTTGTTGAGATACAATTAATGTATCACACACTTCACTCATATTAAGTATATAATTCACCCTGACCAGGGGGTGGCGCAGTGGATAGAGCATCAGGCTGGGATGTGGAAGACCCAGGTTCGAGACCCCGAGCTCGCCAGCTTGAGCGCGGGGGCCCATCTGGCTTGAGCAAAAGCTCACCAGCTTGGACCCAAGGTTGCTGGCTCCAGCAAGGGGTTGCTCGGTCTGCTGAAGGCCCGCGGTCAAGGCCCATGTGAGAAAGCAATCAATGAACAACTATGGTGTCGCAACGTAAATGAAAAACTAACGATTGATGCTTCTCACCTCTCTCCATTCCTGTCTATCTGTCCCTATCTATCCCTCTCTCTGACTCTCTCTCTGTCCCTGTAAAAAAAAAAAAAAAAGTATATAATTCAGTAGTTACTAGTATATTCACAAAGTTGTGCAGCTAGTATTAATTCAATTACAGAACATCCTCATCTTCTCAATAAGAAACCCTGTACCCTTTAGCTTTTACCTACTTTATTCCCCATCTATTTTCTACTCACCAACCCTAGACAATAACTAATCTTTCTGTCTCTATATATTCATCAAATCTGGACATTTCATATAAATGCAACCATACAATAAATGTTCTTTTGTGATTAGCTTCTTTCATTTAGTATAATATTTTCAGGGTTCAATCATATCATAAAATGTATCAATACTTCCTTCTTTTTCAAAGTCAAATAAAATTTTATTTTATATTTTGTTTATATTTCCATCATTTGATTGGCATTTGTCTATTATAAATAGTGCTGCTATGAACATTTGTGTAAAAGTTTTTATATGGACATATTTCAGTTCCCTTGAAAATGGAATCACTGAGTCAAATGGTAAGTCTGTGGTTAACCTTTTAACTTAATTTTTTGTTAAACTACCAGATTGTTTTCCAAAGTGGTTATCCCACTTGACATTTTCACCAGCAAAATGAAGATTCCAATTTCTCTACATCTTTGCCATGTTGTTACCTGACTTTTTGATTAGAGCTGTTCTAGTCCGAAGTGCTATCTCATTGTGGTATTGATTTTCATTTGTCTAAAAACTAATGATGTTGAACATCTTTTCATGTGCTTATGGATCATTTTTACATCTTCTTTGTTTTATTTATTTATTTTATTTATTTATTTGTTTGTTTTAGAGATAAGGGGGGAGAGCGAGAGACAGAGAGAGAGAAAGAGCAAGAAGCAGGAAGCATCAACTCTCATATGTGCCTTGACCAGGCAAACCCATGGTTGTGAACGGAAGACCTCAGCATTCCAGGTTGACACTTTATCTACTGCACCACCACAGGTCAGGCTGTAAAGGCTGTAAATCTTCTTTGAAGAAATGTTTATTCAGATTCTTTGCCCATTTTTTAATTGTGTGATTTGTCTCCTTGTTATTATTGGGTTGTAAGTGTTCTTTGTATATTCTACATACAATTTCTTTATACATGATACATAATTTGCAAATAATTTGTTCCATTTTGGGGACTGTATTTTCACTTTCTGAAGAATATCCTTTAGAGTACAAATTTTTAATTTTGAGAAAATCCAATTTATCTATTTTTTTTCTTTTCATCCTTTTGCTTTTGTTTGTTATATCTAAAAATTTATTGCCAAATCCAAAGTCATGAAGATTTACTCCTATGTTTTCTTGTAAGAGTTTTATAGTTTGGGCACTTAAATTTAGGTCTTTAATCCATTTATAGTTAATTAGTATGGATGATGTAAGGGTCCAACTGCAGCTGCATTGTTTTGCATGAAGCTATCCAGTTATTCCAACACTATTTGTTGAACAGATTGTTCTTTCCCCATCAAACAGACTTGGCACTCTTGTTAAAAATTAGGTGACCCTAGACAGAGGTTTGTTTCAAGACTTTTGATTATATTCTATTGATCCATATGTCTGTGCTCATGCCAGTACCGTAATGTCTTACTTATGGTAGGCTTGTAGAAATTTTTAAGTCAAGAAGTATGAGTTCTCACTTTGTTCTTTTTTTTCAAAATTGTTTTGCCTATTCTGAGTTACTTGAGTTTCCACATTAATTTTAGAACCAGCTTGTCAATTCCTACAAGGAATCCAGGGACTGAATTATTCTATAGAACACTGTGGTGGAGTATTGCTACCTTAACCATATGAAGTCTTATAATCCACAGCCATGGGATGTCTTTATACTTATTTAGATCTTTAATTTCTTTCAGTGAACTTGCCCAGTGAAGGCACATATGGGAGTTGATACTTCCTGCTTTTTTCTCTCTCTCTTTTTCTCTCTCCCTTATATTTAAAATGAATGAATGAATGAATGAATAAATAAATAAATAAAGATGTACAAATGGTTAATAAGCACATAATAAGATGTTTAACATCATTAGTCTTCAGACAAATGAAAATCAATACCACAATGAGATGCTGTTTCACACTAGAACAGCTCTAATCAAGTCCCCCTCCCTATTAGATTCCTTCTTTCTCTTCTTAATGTGAAGGAAAGGGTCTGATTGGCCACCAAGATAACTCACTCCCCTATCTTGTGGCTTGCTCTCAGTGTCAGGCCTGGAGGGAAACAGCCCCTGTGAGCTCAGACTGACAAACAAGTGTGCTAGAGTCCCTAGTTCCCCAGATGTCTAGGAGGGAATGCTCTGAAAAGGCCCAATCCTTTCTGGGCCACCACTCAGCTGCCAAGGATTCTTGTTTTGGTGAGACAAGTCTAATCCCACCAACCAACGAGCTAATGTGTATGCTTTCTTCTTCAACTCAACATCCATATAGCTCAGTTCCTCCCTTGCTATCTAGTATGGACTCTCAAGAGATACAAAAATAAGAACATCCCTTGGTCCAGAGTCAATATGAACTCTAGCCTAGATTTGCCCCTTAGGACTCCATCTTCCACAGGAGGATCTATGGGTGGGAATCTGCTCAAGAGGAACCCAAGGTTCCTCCTGGTCATGATGAAATGAGTATTATTGCCCTAACAATTGCAATACTGAGTCAGCCTTTTACCATATTTCCCCATGTATAAGATGCTCTCATATATAATTTTGGGGCCCAAAATTTGAAAAAAAAGACAGTATTACATAAAGCTATTGAACTCAAGTTTTATTCATCATAAAATTCATACAAGTCCTCATCACTGTCAAAACTCCCATCCATTAGCTTGTCCGCATCTGTGTCTGATGAAAAATCACTGTTTTTATATATTGCCTCATCCTCAGTTCCATCTATGACATTTGAAATGCCACACTTTTTAAATGGCTTCACAACTATCTCAATTTTAATATTATCCCAGGATCTTTCTACCCAGGTACAAACTTCTCCTATAGTTGGTTTCCTCACTCTTTCTGCTGGTGTCAAATTGTCCCCAGAAGACTTTATCCATTGGTTCCATTTGTCTCTCATGGCAGCTTTCTAGGGTTTGTTAATGCTGACATCAACTGAGTGGAGCTGGGATGTCAAGCCTCCAGGTATGATGGCAAGTTTTGTTTTTTGCTCTGCAGCAATTTTCTTTGGTTTTATTTTTTGGGTTTTTCTTTTTGTTATGTGTGCCCTGAACTGATCAAGCATCAATAGGGCAGGTTTACATAAGAGCCTACCTGGTCTTCTTCTCCAAACTTTCTCAAACCAGATCTTCATCCAATCCTTATTCATCCAACCCTTGTCAGGAACATGAACAATCACTCCTCGAGCAATAGCTTCTTTCGGCATGTTTTGCGTTTGAAAATCAGTATAGGAGGCAGCATGGTTCCATTGATAGAACAAGCTAGAACAACTGTATAATTGCTCTTTCAATGTCCACTCATCTTCACAGTTACAGTTTGGTGTCACCCCCTTCTTATCAACAGTTCTGTTACTTGGGATATTAAATTGAAGGGGAACTTTGTCCATATTTGCAATGTGTCCCAACTCAAAATGATGTGTTTTCCAACATTGAATGACAAAACAATGAAATTCAAGGACCTTCTGCTCATAGCTTTCAGGCATCTTTTGGGCAAGTCTGGTGCATGTACGCATGTTTAGTCCATTCTGTTTCATGAACCTGAAGCACCAATTGTGTCCTCCTTTGAAATCAGTTGCTGAACCATCTTTGTCAACATAGGAGTTCCAATTGTCCTTTGCTCTTCAATCGTATCTTCAATTCCCTCTCTAAATCAGGACATTTTGCTGACTTGCTTCTCATGCCTTCTTCTACTGTGGCATTTTCAGTAAGGTTTCTTCCTCCCATAACCATTTTCAGATTGATTTCTCAGTTGGAGAAGGACCAAACTTATGTTCAGCAGCATGATTTTCATTCAATTTGCAAACTGGATCACCTTTAACTTGAATTTATCACTGTACAAAAATCTTTTCTGAGCCATTTCTGGGCAGAACGTGGCAAAACATAACCTACTATAATATACCAGTAACAAGTGCAAAACAATAAGCTCAAAGACAACAAGTGAGAAAAAGCAGGAAGTGCAAGTAAAATAATCTACAACCACTGTATAAGATGCAGCCACTTTTTTAGACCTCAAATTCTGGGGGGAAAGGTGCATCTTATACATGGAGAAATACAGCAATTCCACAAGAGGAGAATGACACCTCAAGACCAAATTTTCTTTCTCAAAGTCAGAGAAGGGCAGGGTGTGAAATGGGGTTTGAGAAGTTGAGGCAAAGCCAGGGCAAACATCAAGGCCTGTTGAACCCAGTGATCCATCTGCCAGTACTTGGCCAATACTAACATCTCTCTACCAGTATTTTGCCTACCAGTGGTGGGCAAAAATGATTTGAAGTGGGAAATGGGTAAGTATATCATATTCAAGAGTTATTTTCTATTTTAATGTAAATGGGAACAAAGTTGGCATTTCACATCCATGCTTTCATAGGTATTATTGCTTAAAATGAGGCTGAGAGGGATATTTGAATGCTTAAAAGTCAGTCAAGTAAACTAAAATATTATTAAATCAATCAAAACAATAAAGAAATCAATCTATAGAAATGTGGAAAATGCCAAAAAAGTAACAAGAGCAACTGATTTTCAAGAAAATCTGAGTTCCATCCAGAGGCAGATTAAGGTCAGTTGAGGCCTGGGTGCAGAAGAAAATATTGGGCCCCTCGAAAAAGAGAGAGAGACAGGGAAAATAAAAATACATGTTAACTATATTTTTAAATAAATAAAAATATTATGTACTATCAGTGTTAAATTTTCACATATGAAACCAAACTTGGTGTCATTAGAAAAAAGTATAGAGTTGGGGTTTTGTGGGGTCCTTCAGAAGTCAGGCCCAGGGCGTGTGCCCAGTGCGCCTGCCGTTAAATGTTCCTCTGGTTCCCT
Source organism: Rhynchonycteris naso (assembly GCA_037038555.1). Taxonomy (NCBI): domain Eukaryota; kingdom Metazoa; phylum Chordata; class Mammalia; order Chiroptera; family Emballonuridae; genus Rhynchonycteris; species Rhynchonycteris naso. The sequence goes on along the minus strand of CM072999.1, from coordinate 193,669,394 downwards.
CAATAGGTGGGTTTGAATTTTTATATGTATATATAAACATATAAATAAACCTTTATTCAACAAGCAAAACCAACCCAAGTCAATTATTGGCCAAGGCTCAGTGCTGGACACCTGATGCACGCTCTCCTTCTTCAGCCCATCCTGAGAAGTACACACACTATGTATGTGCAGGGAGGACCAAGGAACTGCACTGAGAACTTGAGTGGAAGTGATGCAGAGGTCCAGCCACACTGGCTTTTCCTTTGGTCCATCCTGCCTCCCCTGCAATGGCCAGACTAACCCCATTTCACACCCTGCCATACCCACTTGCTACAGGTTGTCATGGTCTTCCTTCACTACAATAGTGAGTGTTGGTGATTCCATTTTACATGTGGTCTTCTTCCTGCTGGGTTTAGCAAGGGGCTTGCAGTCCTGAACGAGTAGTCCTGACTAGACCAGCAAGCTGATTGTGCTGCTATCATTTCTCCAGGTTGACCCCAAGGCCTATGCACCTGATAGCTTTATATGGAGAAACATCTTGTCACAATCTAAAACCAAACATTTAAAATTTCCCCCAAAATTCAAATATTATTTTTTTCTAACTGCAAAATCTATAAATTCAGTCCATTTTCAACCAAAATCCCAACAGGACAATGAAACAAGTTTATTTGAAAGTACATCTAGATGAGCAAGTACTTAATATATCAGGCTATTTAAAAAGCCCCCCTATACACACACACACAAAAAAAAACCTTTGGTAATTAATACTTAAAATTCAAAAACAGGCTCATATTTATGTGAAAATGTATTATTATTCAATAGAAGCTGCATTTCAGTCAAAGCTAAAGGATGAAGGGTCAACAAATGCTTTGGGGAAAACTATCTTTTTTTATTTCAATTACAGTTGACAGTCAATATTATTTTATATTAACTTCAGGTATACAGCGTAGTGGTTAGACATTTATATAATGTATGAAGTGATCCCTCCTCTAAGCCTAGTATCCACCTGGCACCATACATAGTTTTTACATTATTGACTAAAATCCTTAGGCTTTACCTTACATCCAGTGACTATTTTGTAACTACCAATTTGTACTTCTGAATCCCTTCACCTTTTTCACCCAGCCCCCAAGTTCCTGTTCCATCTGGCAACCATCAGTTTGTTCTCTATATCTGAGTCTGTTTCTCTTTTGTTTGAACATTTATTTTGTCCTTTGGGTTCCACATATCAGTAAAATCATATTGTATTTGTTTTACTCAGTCTGACTTATTTTACTTAGCATAATAAACTCTAGGTCCATACATGTTATCACAAATGGCAAGATTTTATTATTTTTAATGGTTGCATAATATTCCATTGTATATATGTACCACAACTTTTTCATTTAATCACCCATTAATGAACACTTAAGTTGTTTCCCTATTTTGGCCATTGTAAATAACACTGCAATGAACATAGAGGTGCATGTATCTTTTTGAATTAGTGTCTTGGGTTTCTTCAGATAGATACCTGGATGTAGAATTGCTTGGGTCATATGGTACTTCTATTTTTAATTTTTTGAGAAATCTCCATACTGTTTTCCATAGTGGCTGCACCAGTCTGCATTCCCACCAGCAGTGCAGAAGGGTTCCCTTTTCTCCACAACCTTGTCAACATTTGTTTGCTGTTTTTTTGGTGACAGCCATTCTGATAGGTATGCAGGGATATTTCAGTGTGATTTTAACTTGCCTTTCTATGATGATTAGTGATATTGAGCATCTTTACATATGTTTATTGGCCATCCTTATGTCCTCTTTGTACAAATGTCTCTTCAGGTTGTCTGCCCATTTTCTTAATTGGGTTCTTTAAAAGGCTTTTTAAAATTTTTTTTGGTGTTGAGTTGTGTGAGTTCTTTATAAATTTTGAATATCAACCGCTTATCAGATGTGTCATTGGCAAATATCTTCTTTTAATTGATAGATTGTCTTTTTGTTTTGTTGTTGATTTCCTGTCCTGTGTAAAAATTTTTAGTTTGATGTCATCCCATTTGTTTATTTTTTCTTTTGTTTCCCTTGCCCAAAGAGATATGCGAAAATATATATTACTAAGAGAAATGCCAGAGAGTTTACTGCCTGAGATTTCTTCTAGGAGTTTTGTGGGTCTTATATTTCCTATATTCTTCTAGGTCTTATATTTAAGTTTTTAATTCATTTTGAGTTTATTCTTGTACATGATGTAAGAAAGTGGTCTAGTTTCATTTCTTGGCATGTATCTCTTAAGTTTTCCCAGCACCATTTATTAAAGAAGCTGTCTTTATCCCATTGTACATTTTTACCTCCTTTACCATAAATTACTTGACCATACTGACATGGTTTAATTCTGGGCTCTCTATTCTGTTCCATTGATCGATGAGTTTGTTTTCATGCCAGCTCCATGCCATTTTGATTACTATAATCTTGTAGCATGGTTTGATATCAGGCAGCATAATACCTTCAACTTTGTTCTTCTTTCTCAAAATTACTGAGGCCATTAAAGTTCTGTTGTGCTTGCATATAAATTTTAGAATTATTTCTTCTAGTGAAAAATGTCATTGGTATTTTGATAGGGATAACATTGAATCTATAGATTGTTTGGGGTAGTATGGACATTTTAATATTGTTAATGCTTCTTATCTACGAGCACAATACATGCTTCAACATTTCATTTTACAAGTGCAGGTCTTTTACATCCGTGGATAATTTATTTCTAGGTATTTTATTTATTTTTATACAATTGTAAATTGTATTGTTTTCTTAATTTCTGATTTTGATAGTTCATTATTGGTGTACAGAAATGCAACTGATTTCTTAATATTAATTTTGTACCTTGCTACATTATCAGAATTTATTTATCAGTACTAATAGGTTTTTGGAGGTATGTTCCCTCTAACCCTGTATTTGCTGAGAGTTTTCATCACAAATAAATTCTGGATTTTGTCAAATGGTTTTTCTGCATCTGTTGACATAATCATATGATTTTTCACATTTTTTAATGTGCTGTATCATGTTAATTAATTTATAAATTTTAAACCAACCTTGCATCTCAGGAATAAGTTCTACTTGAACATGGTGTATGACCTTTTTAATGTATTGCTGAATATGGTTTACTAATATTTTGTTGAGGATTTTTTGCATCCATATTTATCAGGGATATTGACCTATAATTTTCTTTTTTGTAATATCTGTCGATTTATAGTCATTGGCACTAATTCAACACCAACAAGAATCCCAATTTGGGGTGCAGTGAAGAAGAAAACTTTATTCAGTGCAAAATATTTCAATTGTAATGTATCAAAGCTGTGAAAACAGCATGGCTGTGGAGTTGCTCAATTGTGATACATCACATCTGTAAAAACATCACAGTGATGAGGCAACCCTGCGGCCAGGTCCCTATTCTGCTAGACAGCTCTGCTCTTCTCCTCACTGATCTAGTCTGCTCTGTTTTGTCTTAGTCTGCTCCATTCTATGCCATTCTGCTCTGGCCTGCACAAATCTGCTTTATTCTGCTCTGACAATACATCTTCCATATTGCAGCTCAGCCAGGGAAGCACAGTCTTCAGTCCTCGGTGGAAGGGGAAAGTGTGCTCCCAGAGCCAGAGGGGAGCTGGCTCATATAGACAGAAGTTCCCACACCTGGACTGTCCTCATGCAAATGCAGACTACAAATCTATGCAGGTTGATTATTCTAAAAGCCAATGTCCTGTTTTGTCAGGATAAAGCCTCTCTGGTTGGTCAGAGCTATACAGCTTCATGGCATCTGCCTCGGGAGCTAGAATGGCTCCAGCCATAATGGAGCAATGCCTCAGATGGGCAGAGTATTACTCCTGGTGGGCATGCAGGGTGGATCCCAGTCCAGTGCATGTGGGAGTCTGTCTGACTGCCTCCCAGCTTCGAACTTTGAAAAAATACAAAAAGAAAAGAAAAAGGAAGAAAGAAATGGCTCAGACAGGAGAAACATAGTGCAGGCAGGCAGTTGAGGGCAGGTTTCTCCCTGGAGTGCAGTTTGTGTGAGAGGTCCCAGTGTAGAAATGGCTGCTAGCCTCTGTTTTTTAAAAAATTTTAACCCAATTAGCCACGAGGAGCCTTTCTAATACAGTGGCATCTTGAGATACGAGTTCATTTCATTCTATAACTGAGCTCATAAGTCAGTCAACTCGTATATCAAACAAATTTCTCCCACTTAAAATAACTGAAATAGATTTAATCTATTCCAGGTGTGTGAAACATCCCCAAACCATCCTAAATTATGAAAAAAAACACATGTTTTTAATTAAGAAACACACATGTATATCTTACCAATGCATAAATATATGAAATAAAAAGAAAATGTGTTATTTAGTACTGTATTCTTACCTTGGAGACAGATGAGTGTGGCTAACAGAGGTGAATGGTCGAGAAGGAAGGGAGGGAGGAAGGGATGCAGGCACTGTAGACATGTAAACTAAAAAACTGCACTTTCTTAACACTAAATGGAAACTAAAACTGCATTTTCTTTACTTTAAACAAAACTAAAACTGCACTTTCTTTACTTAAAATGAAACCACAAAAACTTAATTGTAAAAAAATGCACTTTCTTAACTTTAAACTTAACCTAAGCTTAACATTCCGTATTTTTCATTTAATCATCACCTGTTTTTGCCTTTTTGGCTGCACTTTCAGCACTTGCACTTGCAGGACTTTTTTTTTTTTTTTATAATCCTATTTTTTAATATATAATCCTTTATATATATATACATATATATATATATATGTATATATATATATATATATATACATATATATATATATATATAATTATTATTATTAATTCTAATGGGGTGACACCAATAAATCAGGGTACATATGTACAATAAAAACATCTCCAGGTTATCTTATCATTCAATTGTGTTGCATACCCATCACCAAAAGTCAAATTGTCCTCTGTCACCTTCAATCTTGTTTTCCCTCTGTCCCTCCCCTCCTCCCTATCCCACTCTTCCCTCCCTCCCCCCATCCCATAACCACCACTCTCTTGTTTTGAATAAAAATCTATCCAAAGAGGTTTGCTTTTGCCTGCCTTTTAAAATGTTACAGAAATGTGACAAACAAGTGTCATTAAAAAGTGCTGAAGCACGGCCAGTTGAAACTTTTCAATGAAACTTGAAAGCTTCTCCCACATTGCCAGCATGTCTTTAATTTCACCTGTAGAAATCACTTCCTCTGACTCTACCTCCTCCTCACTACTAATCTCTTGCAGAAGCTCCATATGTTGCATCATCTGTAGCTCCTTCAACTCCTCAGTTGAGAGTTCCTCCTCATGTTCCTCGACGAGCTAATTTATGTCACCCTCATCTACCTCCAGACCCATCGACTTTCCAAGGGACACAATCTCCTCCAATGCTTCTACCTTGGTCTCGGTCTCTGGTTCAAATCCTTTAAAGTCCCTGTCTGCAACAACATCAGGCCATAACTTTTTCATGCTGAGTTCAAGGTTCTTCTTGTAACCTCTTGCCATGCCATGTCAATAATGCGTAAACATATCACGATGTTGTAGTGATCTTTCCAAAACTCTCAAGGGATTATTAGAATTGTATTCTCAGTCACCTCAAAGCAGTGGCAGAACAAGTGCTTTGTGTAAAGCTTTTTATAGTTGGAAATGACCCGCTGATCCATAGGTTGTAAGATTAAAGTCGTGTTGGGTGGGAGGTAGAGGACTTTCACGAATTTGAACTCATCAAGAATGTCATCTTCAAGACCAGGTGGGTGAGCTGGAGCATTATCAAGGATTAATAATGCTTTTATCAGGAGTTTATTTTCTTGAATATATTTCTTCACTGCAGGACCAAAGATGAGACTTACCCATTCAATAAAATACTGCTGCGTAACCCATGCCCTAGCATTGGCGCACCACATAACCTACAGTTTTTCTTTAAGAATCTTGTGAGTCTTAAAGGCTTGAGGATTTTCGGAATAATACAATAGCAGTGGCTTTACTTTACAGTCACCACTAGCATTTGCACACAATGCATGGATCAGACAGTCCTTCATGGGTTCATGGCCTAGCAGCTTCTTCTCCTCTGCAGTGATGAAAGTCCTCCAGGGCATTTTTTTCCAAAACAATCCTGTTTTATCACAGTTGAACACTTGTTGGGGAATGTAGCCTTCCTCTGCAATAAGCACAGCAAAACGTGAGATGTACTCCTCAGCTGCCTTAACGTCAGCACTTACAGCTTCACCATGCCTCACCACCGAGTGGATGCCAGATCTCTTCTTGAAATTTTCAAACCAGCCATGGCTTGCCTTAAACATATCTTCTGCTGCCTCTTTTGAGGTTGATGATTCTTTCTTCTTCAAGTCACTGTAAATAACACTGGGGAACATTTTTTTTTTCCATTTTTGGTTGCATGAGGTTTTAGAACTTTTCTATATATTTCTGCATCGCTAATTCCAAATCTGAAATTTGTTTTTGGGTGCATGTTCTAGTTTTTATGCAATTTTAATTTCTTTTTGTTATAGTTAATGGCATGCATTGGTTTTTAAATTGGATTTAAAGGACAACGACTCTTGGATTGAACATAAACACAAGGCAATTAATGTTTCACAAATATCACTTTTACATAATTGTAGTTTTTAAATGTAAAAAATTATTATCTGATAAAAAACATCCTCCTCTTTTGTTTTAAGATTGAATCGTGACTTCTTCGAGTAGGCGTAAATGTAAGAATAGTCCTGACACCTTCTGTTATATATGTGGCTGTTACACACTCAACATCAAAGGCGCAATATTTCATCATTTGTGACACATGCATATATTGTCTATTTTCAAGTTCCCCTTGGCGATCAAGACAAGAATTGGGTCCTCATATTGTGTGTCATAATTGTGAGGAAATGCTTTGTGAGTAGACAAAAGGAAAATGCAAAGGAATGCCTTTAGGTATTCCCATGGTTTGGTGTGAACCTAAGGACCACAGCAGTGACTGTTATTTCTGTCTGATCCATACAAAATGACGTTTGATCACATGTCCTAATATTCCTTCAACAGTACAACTTATCCCACACTCTGAGACACTCCCGGTTCCAGTTTTTAATGGTTTTATTTCTTCTAAGGATGAAGAAAGTGAACATGGTGATCAAGTGTATTTTGATAAGATGCATGAGGAAATGGTTTCCAGAATCTGAAGGGTCTTCTTCTGATGCCAAGTAGTCATTAACCCCTCAGCAGTTTAGCCAACTCAAACTGAATGACTTAGTAAGAGATTTGGGCCTATCAAAGAAAGCAGCTGATTTATTAGCCTCCATGCTTCAAGAAAAGAGTGTACTTCACTGGTCAGCTAAAGTATCCCATTTCAGGAAGCGTGAAAAAATTTTTGTGGACTTTTTTCCCAGACACAAACACTTTGTTTACTGTCATGATATCAGTAGTCTTCTCAGCCAGCTACGTGTTGCCACTTACAGTCCAACAAAATGGTGCCTATTTCTTTTTTATTATTATTATTTTATTCATTTTAGAGAGGAGACAGAGAGAGAAAGAGAGAGAGAGAGAGAGAGAGAAAGGAGGGAGGAGCTGGAAGCCTCAACTCCCATATGTGCCTTGACCAGACCAGTGCAGGGTTTTGAACTGGCAACCTCAGTGTTCCCAGGTCGACGCTTTATTCACTGCGCCACCACAGGTCAGGCGGTAGCTATTTCTTGACAGAGAAATAGCTCTAAACAGATTCTGAAATGTGTTCTCCTACACAACGGTAATGTTTATGCAGCAGTTCCAATTGGTTATTCAACTCATCTGCGAGAAGATTGTAATGACATAAAAATTGTCCTCGACTTTCTGAAGTATAAGGAGCATAATTGGATCATTTGTGTGTATCTTAAAATGGACATTTTCCTGCTAGGACAACAGAGACGTTTCATGAAGTATCTTTGCTTTCTGTGTTTGTGGGACAGCCAAACTCGGGAGAAACACTGGACACAGAAGGAGTGGCTGAAACATGAAGCTCTGAAAGTAGGGATGCAAAATATTGTGAATGAACCTGTAGTTAATCAAGACAGGACCATTTTTCCCCCACTTCACATCAAACTTGACTTAATGAAGCAATTTGTTCAGGCTTTGAACAGAGAAAGTGAATACTTTCAACATATTATTTCTGCTTTTCCTGCTTTGTCTTTCGAGAAGATAAAAGCAGGTGTATTCGATGGACCTCAAATTTGAAGCCTCATACATGACAAAGAATTTGTCAGGAAGATGAATAAGGAGGAGAAAGCAGTATGGCAGTCTTTTGTGGCAGTTACAAAAAACTTCCTTGGCAACAAAAAGACAGAAAACTATGAACTTCTGGTTCAAAGGATGTTGTTGGCTTTCCATAACATTGGATGTAACATGAGCATTAAGATTTTCTTTCTGGCCTGACCAGGTGGTGGCGCAGTGGATAGAGCATCGAACTGGAATGTGAAAGGACCCAAGTTTGAGACCCCGAGGTCACCAGCTTGAGCGTGGGCTCATCTGGTTTGAGCAAAAGCTCATCAGCTTGGACCCTAGGTCACTGGCTCCAGCAAGGGGTTACTCAGTTTGCTGAAGGCCCGTGGTCAAGGTACATATGTGAAAGCAATCAATGAACAACTAAGATGTCACAACAGCAACAAAAAACTGATGATTGATGCTTCTAATCTCTCTTTGTTCCTCTCTGTCTGTCCCTATCTATCCCTCTCTTTGACTCTCTTTTTGTCTCTGTAAAAAAAAAAAAAAAAAAGATTCACTTTCTGAACAGTCACCTTGATAAGTTTTCTGAAAATCTTGGAGCTATTAGTGATGAGCTGATGGAGTATCAAACGAGATTTTCCTCAACAAGTAACCAAATCCAAGAGCTACAAATGCAAATTTTTGCCTGAAGAGAATTTAAATAAGTTTTACACAAATTTTATGATTAAAATAAGTGTTTTATTATGTTCTTTTTTGGAATTGTAGACAAATTCTGATGCAATCATATCTTTTAGTGTATTAGTGTATTTATTGCATTATATAAATTATTATATTTTCACAAAGATGATGCCCAAGAAGACATTCTACTTCATTATGTTAAACTAAATGTTGAAAAGTTTACAATAAGATGAAAACCTAGAATCTTGAGTTGCAAAGAAACTGTAGCTTACAGAGAAAAACTAATGTCAGATTTGAGATCAGCATACTTGAATTAGGTAAGAACAAGTGTTTTTTGTGGATGCAACAAAAATTTTGTTCCTCAGTGTAATGCGTACCTTTTCGCATATTACAGTCTTCATCATTGTATCTCCTGCCAACTCTTTCTCTTTCACCCACACCAGCAGTAGCTTCTCCATTTCTTCATGTATATTTGTCCTTAATTGGGACAGAATTGTAGTTCCTTTTGCTGGATTTGCACTTTTGATGACATCTTTTTGTTTAAGGATGGTACAAACTGTAGATGTATTGCAGTCATACAGCCTTGCCAGTTCAATCACTTGTATACCATGCTCATGTTTTTCTATTATTTCTTACTTTACTTCTATTGACATCATTCTCTTCTTCTTCTCACCACTGTCCTTTACACTCAGTTTCTTCAGCCCCAGGATAGCACACAAAAACAAGTTAGTAAAAAAATGCAAAAATGATGCAAGAACAAGTACAGCACATGAGATTCAACTTTATTCTGCGAGTAACACATGAGAAAGAATGAGATGCTGATGTTGTGCTGCTGATACTGGACCTGTGCGCCAATGCGCCAACTAGCAGCAGCTTCTCAAATCACGACTCATCTTGGAATTTTGCTCGGATCTTAAACAAAAATACGAACCAAGTCACAGCTCATATCTTAAAAAAAAAATTGTATGGTGGTCTGCTCGTATCTCTAGGTACCACTGTAAGTGTCTTCTTTTTCAGAATTCACATGTCTTTGGTTTTTTAATCAGAATAATGCTGGCCTCATAAAATGAGCTTCCCATAGATTGGGGATTTTCATTTTCATTTGTCTCAAGGTATATTTTGATTTTTTTCTTGATATTGTTAACACATTCATTGTTTAGTAGCATATTATTTAGCCTCCAATGTGTTTGTGTGTTTTTTAGTTTTCTTCTTATAATTGATTTTTAGGTTCATACCATTGTGATCAAAGGAGATGCTTCCTATATTTATTGAGACTTCTTTTGTAGGCTAGCATGTGGTGTACCCTAGAAAATGTTCTACTTGAAAAGAATGTATATTTTGCTGTTTGGGGATGAAATACTCTAAAAATATCAATTAAATCCATCTGGCTGCTGTTTCCTTGTTGATTTTCTGTCTGGATGGTCTATCCATTGATGTCAATGGGTGTTAATTCCTCTAGTATTAGTGTATTACTGGGGATCTCTCACTTAATGTCTACCATTATTTACTTTATAAATTGATGTGCTCCTACATTTGGGTGCATAAATGTTAACAAGAGTTACACCTTCTTTTGGATTGACCCTTTTATCATTGTGTAGTGTCTTTCTTTGTCTCTCATCATAGCTCTTGTTTTGAAGTCTGTTTTGTCTGATATAAGTATTGCTACCTCAGCTTTTTTTGTTTCCCTTTGCATGAGATATTTTTTTCCATCCTTTACTTTTTGTCTATGTGTTTTTTCAATCTGAAGTGGGTGCCTTGTAGGCAGCAAATATATAGGTCATGTTTTCTTATCTATTCAGTGACCCTGTATCTTTTGACTGGAGAATTTAATCCATTTACATGTATAGTTATTGTCATTTTATTATTTATATTTATGTTCTTTTTCCTTATTCTTAGCAAAGTCCCTTTAACATCTCTTTTCATACTGTTTGATGGTGATGAATTCCTTTAACTTTTTCTTGTCTGGCAAGCTCTTTATCTCTTCTTTGATTTTAAATGGTAGCCTTGCTGTGTGGAGTTGTCTTGGTTTTAGGTCCTTGTTTTTCATCACTTTGAATATTTTATGCCAATCCATTCTGGTCTGCAAAATTTCTGTTGAGAAATCATCTGACAATCATGGAAACTCCTTTCAGTGTAACTGACTGCTTTTCTCTTGCTTTTAAGATCTTTCTTGTCTTTAACCTTTGCCATTTTAATTATGATGTCTTGGTGTGGGTCTCTTTGGGTTCATCTTGTGTGGGACTCTCTTTACTTCCTGGACTTGTATGACTTTTTCCTTCACCAGGTTAGAAAATTTTTTTATCATTATCTTTTCAAATAGGTTCACAATCCTTTATTATTTTTTTTTCTTTCTGGTCCCTTTGTGATGCAAATGTCATTATGCTTGATGTTGTCCCAGAACCCCCTTAAGCTGTTCTCATTTTTGCTGCTCTAATTGGGAATTTTATACTACTTTGTCTTCTAACTCACTGATTTAATCCTCTGTTTCATATAAACTCCTTCTAGTGTACTCTTCATTTCAATTATTGAAATTGAAATTATGACTAGTTCTTTTTTATAGTTTTTGTGTCCTTTGTTTTATTTTTCCTATTACTTTGTGAAAGTTCTCACTGAGTGGATCTAGTCTTCCCCTAAGTTTATTGAGCATCCTTATAACCAGTGTTTTGAACTCTACATATCACAGATTGCTTGCATCCATTTTGCTTATAGTTCTTTTTTCTGGAGTTTTCTCCTGTTCTTTCATTTGGGACGTGTTTTATTGTCTTCTATTTTTGGATGGATGCCTGTGTTTATTTCTATATTTGGGTAGTTCTATTATATCTCCCAGTCTTGGCAGGTTGGCCTTATGTAGTCAGTATCCTGTAGGGCCCTGTGATGCAGTCTCCCTGCTCAACTGAGCTGGGTGCTGCAGGAATACCTTTTGTGTAGGTTGTGTGTGCCCTCCTGTTGCAGTTGGGCCTTGCTTCTTATTGGCATGTCAGTCTGTGAGCTTGACCATAATGCCCACTATAAGGACTGGTCACAACCATAGTGGGAGCTTATTACATAGAGTGTGATTGGCCTCAGCAGAGCCTTGGTGATTGCTAAGACCACCCTTTGGGTGTGCCATTTGTGGGGCTAATAGGATGGTGCTCTGTTGTGGTCTGAAGTTGGCCTCTGAGTGTTAGTTCTGATTCTTCTTGGGAGGTGCTTTCATGCAGGCTGAGTTCAACCACTGCCTGTACTCAACCCAGGGCCATCTGGTAAGAACTACAAATTAATTGGAGGTTGGTAACTGTCCCTGCTTGGCCCAGAAGTTCATGGAAGAGTCCACACTTGGACCTGAGGCCATCTACCACTGGCATTGGGCCTGGGGCTACTCACCAAGAGGCACAGGATGCACCGAGGTCAACTCTTACCTGTTTGGTTCTTGCAAAACTTGGAGAATTTTTAAGGAAGTTGCATCCAGGGCCAAGGCTGATTGACTATGAGGCACAGCTGCTGAGAAATCTAAGGGCAGTGTAAAAGCTAGGTGGGGTGAGTCTCAGGATATCGTCAGGGTGGGGTAAGCAGTGTTCAACCAGTTAATGCAGATTTAGATTTGGTGACCACCTGCACCTATAGGCTATGTGCATTGTAGGTTCAAGAGAGAGGCAATGACAGCCCCTGTTCTGAAGCTATGTATTTCCTTTTCTCCCCATATGTCTCTGGTGTCTTTGTGTTATTCCTTTGCTGGCAGTTAAGGTAAGGGTTTGGAAATAATAGTCATTTCATGGTCCACCACAGGGGGTCACCAGGATGGGGAAAGCAATGTTCTCCAGATTAATGCAGGTTCAAATTTGGCACCAGTCTGCACCTTAAGCTAGGTAGAAGGAGGGCTCAACATAAAGACAATGTAGGCCTTTTCTGAAACACAATTCAGTTCCTTCCCATATGTCTCTGGCAACTTTCAGGCTTCCATCCCTTTGCTGGTGCTTAGGGTGAGTGTGAGTAAGTGTGTGCATGTGCCCTTTAGGAGGATGCCCGGGTTTCCAGCATCGCTTTGCCTCACCCTGACAGAATCCTTGCTGATTTTCACAGTCAGCTATTATAAGGACTCCTCTTTCCAGAACTGGAGCCCCAGACTGGGGATCCCAGGGTTAGGCTGGGACCCTTTGCTCCTCAGGGAAGAACCTTTGCAGCTGAGATATCTCTTCTGATTCTCAAATGCTACCTGTGAGTGTGGGACTAGCTTGTTTCATATCTCTGCCCCTCCTACTGATCTCAGTGTGGCTTGTTTATCATATCCTTAGTTATGACTCTTCTGTTCAGCTAGTATTTAGATGTTTCTCCAGGGTGGTTGTCCTATCATTTAGTTATAATTTTGATGTGATCATGGGAGGAGGCAAGTACAGTGCTTACCTCTTCTGCCATTTTGACCAAAAGCCTCTCTAACCTTTTTGAAATCAATAATGTTAGACCCTTCTTTATACCATTTGTAAGAATAAACTCCAAATGTATTAAAGAGTTATACATAAAAAGGTTTATGAAAGATTTAGAAACAAATATTTTAAAAATCACATGATAAGGGAAGCTTTAGTAAACAAGAAAGCAATTCTGGGAGCAGGATGCAGGTGACTGACAGACTTGAGTACATGATAACTAAATGAATGATGCCTTAGGACACTTTAAGATGGCGATGGAGTAGGTGGACATATTTATAAGATGATTTAAAAACAATCACCTTAAAAAAACAACTTTGGGCCTGACCAGGCGGTGGCACAGTGGATAGAGCGTCGGACTGGGATGCAGAAGACCCAGGTTCGAGACCCCGAGCTTGCCAGCTTGAGCATGGGCCCATCTGGCTTGAGCAAAAGCTCACCAGCTTGGACCCAAGGTCGCTGGCTCCAGCAAGGGGTTGCTCAGTCTGCCGAAGGCCCACGGTCAAGGCACATGAGAGAAGGCAATCAATGAACAACTAAGGTGTTGCGGCGGCAACAAAAAATTAATGATTGATGCTTGTCACCTCTCTTCGTTCCTGTCTGTCTGTCCCTATCTGTCCCTCTCTCTGACTCTCTCTCTGTCCCTGTAAAAACAAAAACAAAAACAACTTTGGGCCCTGGCTGCTTGGCTCAGAGGTAGACAATTGGCCCAGGGTATGTATGTATAGGGTTCGATTCCTGGTCAGGGCACACTGGAGAAGTGACCATCTGCTTAAGCTCGCCAGCTTGGACCCAAGGTCGCTGGCTCCAGCAAGGGGTTGCTCGGTCTGCTGAAGGCCGGGGTCAAGGCACATGTGAGAAAGCAATCAATGAACAACTATGGTGTCACAATGGCAATGAAAAACTAATGATTGATGCTTCTCACCTTTCCCCGTTCCTGTCTGTCTGTCCCTGTCTATCCCTCTCTCTGACTCTCTCTCTGTCTCTGTAAAAAAAAAAAAAAAAAAAGAATCAGCTTTTGGCTTCATTGACTTTTTTATTGATTTTCTATATTACTTATTTCTTTTTTAAAATTTCATTTAAACAATTAATTTTAATGGGGTGACATTGATCAATTAGAGTACATAGATTCAGAGAAAACATCTCCAGATCATTTTGACATTTGATTATGTTGTATACTCATAACCCAAAGTCAAATTGTCCTCTGTCACCTTTTACTTGGTTTTCTTTATGCCCCTCCCTTTCCCCCACTCCTCTCTCACCTCCCTTCCCTTCCCCCTGATAACCACTGCACTCTAGTCCTTGTTCATTAGTCTCAATTTTGTGTCCCACCAATGTATGGAATCATACAGTTCTTAGTTTTTTCTGATTTACTTATTTCACTCAGTATAATGTTATCAAGGTCCATCCATGTTGTCATAAATGATCCTATGTCATTATTACTTATGACTGAGTAGTATTCCATAGTATATATGTACCACATCTTCTTTATCAAATCATCTATTGAAGGGCTTCTCACTAAGAAGTTTTTGCACAGCACAGAAACTGACAATAAAACAGACAGTCAACTGAATGGGAGATAATATTTTCAAACAACAGCACAGATAAGGACCTAATATCCAAAATAACTCACAAAACTCAACAGCAAACAGTCCAATAAAAAATGGAAAGATGATATGAACAGACACTTCTCCCAGAAAGAAATACAAATGGCCAATAGATATATGAAAAAGTGCTCATCTTTACTAGCTATTAGAGAAATGCAAATCAAAACTACAATGAGATACCACCTCACACCTGTTAGATTAGCTGTTATCAACAAGACAGGTAATAAGTGTTGGAAAGGCTGTGAGAAAAAGGAACCCTCATCCACTGTTGGTGGGAATGTAAAGTAGTACAACCACTATGGAAGAAAGTATGGTGGTTCCTCAAAAAATTAAGAATAGAACTACCATATGACCCAGCAATCCCTCTACTGGGTATCTACCCCCAAAACTCAAAAACATTGGTTCGTAAAGACATATGCAGCCCCATGTTCATTGCAGCATTGTTCACAGTGGCCAAGACATGGAAACAACCAAAAAGTTCTTCAATGGATGATTGGATACTTATTTCTTTTTTTAATTTCATTTAAAAAATTAAATTTATCAGGGTGACATTAATCAATAAGAGTACATAGGTTTCAGGTAAACATTTCTATAGCATATAAACTGTTGATTACATTGTATACCCATCTCCCAAAGTCAAATCATTTTCCATTACTGTATATTTGTCCCTCTTTATAGTGGTCCCTCACCTATCACAGGAGTTAATTTCCAGAATCCCCAACGATAGGTAAAAATCCATGAAGTAGTGACCTTATATTTATCTTATTATTTATATATATATTAAGGTTTAATGAACCCTGCCCACACTCTTATAAACCTTTCCCATACTGTTACTAACCTTTCCTACACTTATTTTGATTTTTTTACTGCAAAAATAATTAAAACAATAAACATATAAAAATACCTATATACTGCAAAATCCCGCATATAGCAAAAAATCTGCAATACAAAATTAGATATATACAATTTGAAATCCATAATACAGTGATATCGCAAAAAGTGAACCACGATATGACAAGGGACAACTGTACACCCTTCTTCCCACCACTCCCCCACATCCCCTTCCCCCTAGTAACCACTTCACTTTTATCTATGTTCATGATTATTTATTTATAACCTGTTCTTTATACTTTCTTTTTTCTGCTTCATTTGGGTTTAATTTGCTCATCTTTTTTCTAGTTTCTTAAGGTAAAAACTGAGAACACTGATTTGAGATCATCTTTATTTTTTGTGGCAGAGACAGAGAGAGTCAGAGAGAGGGATAGATAGGGACAGACAGACAGGAAGGGAGAGAGATGAGAAACATCAATTCTTTGTTGCAGTTCCTTAGTTGTTCATTGATTGATTTCTCATATGTGCCTTGACTGGGGGCTACAGCAGACCGAGTGACCCCTTGCTGGAGCCAGTGACCTTGGGTTTAAGCTGGTGAGCCTTCCTCAAACCAGATGAGCCTGCACTCAAGCTGGTGACCTCAGGGTCTTGAACCTGGGTCCTCCACATCCCAGTCCAACACTCTATTCACTGCACCACCACCTGGTCAGGCTATTCTTCTTTTCTAATATAACTTTTGAGTTGTAAATTTATCTCTAAAGACTGTTTTACTAATGTCCCACAATTTGTAACATGTTACGTTTTCATTTTTATTCTGTTTATAAGACTTTATAACTCCTTTGCATTTCTTCCTTGGCCTATGTGTTATTTACTTCATCAGTTTTAGGGGATTTTCCACATATTTTACAGTTATTTATTTCTGATTTAATTATACTAAGGTCAGAAAATATGTTTTGTGTAACTTGAATCCTGTAAAATTTATTGAGATAATTTTATGGCTCAGAATATGGTCTGTCTTGTTCCACATACACAACAAAAGGGTGTCTATCTACTGCTATTGGGTTGAATATTTTATAAATGAATATTAGGTCAAGTTTGTTGATAGTATTATTTAAGTCTACTATATTGTTGCTGATTTTATTCTACTTATTTCATCAATTATTGAGAGTGGGACATTAAAATATTAGATTGTGATTGTGACTTTATCTATTTCTTTTTGAAGTTCTATCAGCTCCTGCCTTATGTATGCTGAGATTCTATCAGGTGCACAAATGTTTAAGACTATTATTTCTTCCTGGTGAATTGATCATTTTTATTCCTGGTAATATTTAATGTTCTGAAATCCACTTTGTCTTATAGTATAGCTACTTCATATTTTTTTATTTCTGTTAGAATGGTATATCTTTTACCATCCTTTCGATTTTTACTTATTTGCAACTATATTTTCGAAACAAATTTTTGTAGGTAGCATGTAATTGAGTCCTGCTTTGTTGTCCAATCTGAAAATATCCACTTTTAATTGGCATGTTAAGAGAATTTACATTGAATGTATCTATTGATGTGGTAATAAATTCAGCATCTTGCTACTTGTTTTCTATTTGTCTTCTGTTTATTTATTCTTACTTAATAATTTTTATTTTTTCACTTTATCTTTTTTTGTTGGCTTACTAACTAGAACTTTATTTTGTTATCTTAGTGGAGGCTTTAGGATTTGTTGCAAACATTACTTGTCTTAATATATTTTAAGTGATATGATGCCAATTCAGTTATATTGGCAAACTGCATAATAGTTTACTCTCATTTCTCCCCTGGTGATTTTATGCTATTGTCCTCACATATTTAACTTATATTTTTGTTATAACCTTTCCAAAAGTATCAATTAGCTTTTGAGAAAATTTAAATAATAATAAAAACATTTGATATATTTACTCCTGTAGTTACTATTTCTAGTGCTCTTTATTACTTTGTATAATAGTGTGAGGGACTGTTTCACCCAGGAAATGTGACTTCAGTATTTGAGAATTACTAAGCACAAAGATTCTGGTGGCTGTCTCTTACCATGTCCTTCCCTGGGCCACCAATTTTACACTTCCCTCACATGACCCTAGTTCTCTCAGCCCTCCCTCTGGTGGAACCCTGGGACTACATAAAGAGAAGCCTATAACCAAAGATCACAGAAGAAGCCACACTGAGACTGGCAGACCATACCTCTGGGTCTCAGAGACCACACCCACTGGATTCCTGGGGCCACATTCTACTTCTAAGTCTGTGTGAGAAGACCAGGGAGCTGCAAAAGCAAGAGGAGCACCTGAAAAGTAGAGCTAAATCTAATGGAACTTGGAGCTTTTATGAAGCTACTGTCATCTCTAAGCAGGACGAACCTAATATTTATACAAAGGCTGGCCCCTCCCATACTACCCAGGCACAGGAAACACAGACACAAACAGTGAAAAGTTCAGTAGCTTCAGACAGGTAGCCCATACCAGGTTACAAACAACAGCTGACACCAACCCAAGAAGATCAAGAGCCAACACAACTGGTAGTGTGTGGCAGACAGCAGCAACCCTACAATCAGCCAGATACACAAGCAGCATGTTGAAAGGAGGCATCTAGCAGGCACCAGACACTGTGGAGAATAAATATGCCCAAAAAGGACAGACATTGCACATTGTGTAATGCACATGAACAAGGTTGACACTTAGAGCCAGCCAGCCCAAAGAGATAACCATATCCATGAAAGGACCATCTGTATTCAATACTCAAATACAGAAAGAGAAAAAATAGTACCCTCAAGAAGCATTCTTAGAACAAGGAAAACAGGTGAGCTGGAGGTCAATACCACTGAACCCATCTTCCTCATAAAGACACCACAAAAAGTTCAAAGTCAGACAGTGCTACCTAAAACACAGACAAATGGGCACACAGAAGAATGCAACCCAAATGATCAACAAGAGAAATTTCCAGAAAAAGAACTAAATAAAATGGAAGTAACCAAACTACCAGATGCAGAGTTTAAAATAATGATTTTTAGAATGCTCAAAGATCTTAGCGCAACAATGGATGGATATAATGAGCATCTAAATAAAGAGATAAAAAATCATCAAAAAGGACATTGAAATCATAAAAGAGAAAGAGTCAGAAATGACAAATACAGTATCAGAAATGAAGACTTCACTAAAAGAATCAATAGCAGGTGGATGAAGCAAAGGATTGAATCAGCAATTTAGAGGACAAGATTTAAAAAAGCACAGAAGCAGACAAGCAAAAAGAAAAGATGCTCAAACAGACTGAGGAAACTCTAAGAGATCTCTTCAACAATCTGAAGAGAAACAACATCCACATCAAAGGGGTTCCTAAAAGAGATGAGAATGAACAAGGGATAGAGGACCTGTTTGAAGAAATCATAGCAGAAAATTTCCCTAAATAGATGAAGGAAAAAGTCACACAAGTTCAAAACACACAAAGAGTCCCATTAAAGAGGAACCCAAGGAGGCCTATACCACAACAAATCATAATTAAAATGCCAAACTTAAGAGACAAAGAAAGAATACTAAAAGCTGCAAGACAAAAGCAGTTAATTACCTACAGAAGTGCTCCCATAAGGATGACATCCAACTTCTCAACAGAAACACTTGAGGCCAGAAAGAATTGTCAAGAAATATTTAAAGTGATGCAAAACAAGAACCTACAACCAAGACTTCTTTATCCAGAAAGGTTATTGTTTAAAATTGAAGGAAAAATAAAAAGCTTCCAAGACAAAAAAAAAAAAAACTCAAGGAATTCATTACAACCAAACCAGTACTGCAAGAAATGTTAAGGGGCCTGCTGTAAAGAGAGGGGAAAAAAATCTAGAAAAAGAGAATTGTAGATTTAAAAAATAAAATGGCAATAAATAACAACATATTAATAATAACCTTAAATGTAAATGGATTAAGTGCTCCAATGAAAAGATATAGGGGACCTATGTGGATAAGAAAACAGGATCCGTACATATGCTGTCTAAAAAAGACCTACTTCAGAATGAAGGGTACACATAGGCTGAAAGTGAAGGGATGGAAAAAAGTATTTCATGCAAATGGAAACAAAGAAAAAGCTGGGGTAGCAATACTTATATCTGACAAAATAGACTTTAAAACAAAGGCTATAATGAGGAATAAAGAAGGTCATTACATAATGATAAAGGGAGCAATCCAACAGGAGGATATAACCATTGTAAATATTTTTGTGCCTTATATAGAAGCACCTAAATATATAAAGCAGATTTTGATATAAAGGGCAAGATAAACAGCAATACTATAATAGTAAGGAATTTTACTACCCCCCTAACATCAATGAATAGACCCTTCAAACAGAAAATTAACAAAGAAACAGTGGCCTTAACTGACACACTAGATCAACTGGATTTAATAGATATCTTCAGAACTTTTCACCCCAAAGCAGCAGAATATACATTTTTTTAAGGGCTTATGGTAGATTCTCTAGGATAGACATGTTAAGACACAAAACAAGTCTCAATAAATTTAAGAAGATTAAAATCATATCAAGCATCTTCTCTGATCATGATGACGTGAAACTAGAAATCAACTACAATAAAAAAACTGAAAAACATTCAATCACTTAAATGCTAAATAGCATACTATTATATAAGAAATGGGCTAACAATGAGATCAAGGAAGAAATAAAAAATTTCCTTGAAACAAATGAAAATGAACATACAGCAACTCAAAATCTATTAAACACACCAAAAGCAGTCTTGAAAGGGAAGTTCATAGCATTACAGGCATACCTTAAGAAGCAAGAAAAAGCTCAAATAAACAACTTAACCCAGCATCTAAAAAAAAAAAAAAAAAACTAGAAAAGAAACAATAAATAAAGCCTAGAGGAAGAAGGAAGGAAATAATAAAGATCAGAGCAAAAATAATTGACATAGGAGCTAAAAAAAAAACAAAAAACAAAAAATCAATGAAACCAAGAGCTGGTTCTTTGAAAAAGTAAACAAGATTGATGAACCTTTAACCAGACTCATCAAGAAAAAAAGAAGAGGACTCAAAGAAATAAAATTAAAAACGAAAATTAAGAAGTAACAACTGACACTGCAGAAATACAAAGGATTGTAAGAAAATATTATGAAGATCTCTATGCCAAACAATTGAAACCTAGGTGAAATGGATAAATTCCTAGAAACATACAGTCTTCCAAAACTCAATCTGGAAGAATCAGAAAATGTAAACAGACCAATTACAACAAATAAAATTGAAACAGCTATCAAAAAACTTTCAACAAACAAAAGTCCTGGACTGGATGGCTTCATAAGTGAATTTTACCAAATATTAAAAGAGCTAACACCTATTCTTCTCAAGCTATTTCAAAAAATATAAGAGGAAGGAAGACTTCCAAGATCCTTTCATGAGGCAAGCATTATCCTCATTCTAAAATCAGGTAAAGACACTACAAAGAAAGAAAACTATACACCAATATACCTGGTGAACATAGATGCTAAAATTCTCAACAAAATATTAGCAAACTGGATCCAGGAATACATCATGATCAGTGGAATTTATTTCTGGAAGGCAAGGCTGGTACAATATTTGCAAATCAATCAATGTGATTCATCACATAAACAAAATGAAGGATTACAATCACATAATTATAACAATAGATGCAGAAAAAGCATTTGTAAAATCCAGCACCCATTTATGATCAAAACTCTCAGCAAAATCGGAATACAGGTAACATACCTCAACATAATAAAGGCCAGCTATGACAAACCCACAGCAAAATCATACTCAATGGGCAAAAATTAAGAACAATCTTCTTAAGATCAGGAACAAGGCAGGGGTGCCCCCTTTCACCACTCTTATTCAACATAGTTCTGGAAGTTCTAGCCACAGCAATCAGACAAAAAGAAAAAATAAAAGGCATCCAAATTGGAAAAGAAGTAAAACTATCATTATTTGCTGATGACATGATACTGTACATAGAAACCCCAAGTCTCAGTCAAAAAATTACTGGACCTGATAAATGAATTCAGCAAGATGGCAGTATATAAAATTAATATTCAGAAATCAGTGGCATTTTGATACACCAACAATAAACTGTCTAAAAGAGAAATTAAGAAAACAATTCCCTTCAGTGTTGCAACAACAAAAAAAAATGAAGTACCTAGGAATAAATTTAACCAAGGAAGTAAAAGACATACTCAGAAAAGTCTAAGATATTGAAAAAAGAAATCAAGGAAGATACAAACAAGTGGAACTATATACCACGTTCATAAATCAGAAGAATAAACATTTAAATGTCTTTATTACCCAAAGCAATCTATAAATTCAATGCAATTCCTATCAAAATACCAATGGCATACTTCAAATATATAGAATATTACAAGAATTTATATGGAACCACAAAACAACACAAATAGCCTCAGCAATCTTAAAAACAAAGAATAAAGTGGGAGGTATTACACTTCCTGATATCAAGTTATACTACAAGACCACAGTAATCAAGATAGTGTGATATTGACATTAGAACAGGAATACAGGTCAATGGAACAGAACAGAGAACCCAGTAATAAACCCATACCTTTATGGTTAATAGATATTTGACAAATGAGGTAAGAGCATACAGTGGAGTAAAGATAGTCTCTTTAATAAATGGTGTTGGGATAATTGGACAGGTACAAGCAAAACAAATAAAACTAGATCACCAACTTATACCATTCAAAAAATAAACTCAAAGTGGGTAAAAGACTTATGGTAAATTTAAGCTGTGAAATTATAAACATCCTGGGAGAAAACATAGGCAGTAAACTCTCCGATATCTCTCGTAGCAATATTTCTGCCAATTTATCTCCACAAGCAAGTGAAATAAAGGACAAAATAAACCAATGGGACTATGTCAAACTAAAAATCTTTTGCACAGCAAAAGACAACATGAACAAAATAAAAAGACAACCACACAATGGGAGAACATATTCTCCAATACATTTGATAAGGGGTTAATAACAAAAATTTATAAAAAATCTTTTAAAACTCAACACCAAGAAGGTAAACAATCCAATTTAAAAATGGGCAAAAGAACTGAATAGACATTTCTCCAAAGAGGATATGCAAATGGCCAATAGGCAGATGAAAAAATGTTCAACATCACTAATTATCAGAGAAATGCAAATGAGTTACCACCTCACACCTGTCACAATGGCACTCATTAACAAATCAACACACAATAAGTGCTTTGGAGGGTGTGGAGAAAGGGGACCCTCATGCACTGCTGATGGGAATGCAGACTTGTGGAGCCACTGTGAAAAACAGTATGCAGTTTCCTCAAAAAATTAAAAATGAAACTGCCTTTTGACCCAGCTATCCTACTTCTAGGAATATATCCTAAGAATACCAAATCACTAATTCAAAAGAAGATATGCATTTCCATGTTTATTGCAGCATTGTTTACAATAGCCAAGATCTGAAAACAACCCAAGTGTCTATCAGTGGATGAGTAGATTAAAAAACAGTGGTACATATACACAATGGAATACAATGCAGCCATGAAAAAAGAAGGAAATCTTACCTTTTGTCACAGCATGGATGGACCTGGAGATCATTATGCTATGTGAAATAAGCCAAGCATAGAAAGACAAATATCATATAATCTTACTTATATCTGGAATCTAATGAACAAAGTAAACTGAGGAACAGAATAGAGGCAGAGGCAGGGTCACAGGGACCAGAGGGACAGCTGTCAGAGGGAATGGGGATAAAGCAGTGGGATCAGAGAAGGTGAAGGGATTAGAGAAATTACATATATATAACACATAGATACAGATAACAGGACAGCAAATCCCAGAGGGAAGAAGGAAGGAAGTTAGGGCAAAGGGGACAAAGGGAGTATAATGGGGGACAAAGGGGCAGGGTGGGAGAGTTATATGGAGTGGAACACCTGAATCCATGTTAACACAATAAATTAAAATTAATAAAAATAATAGTGTGATTGCATTGGTGATTAATTTCTTCAACTTTTGTAAACTTAAAATTTCTCTACTTTGCTTTTGTTTTTATTTAGTTCTAGAATGACTGTCCTCACCTCCCTCACTCTAGTGTTTAAAAGATTTGTTTCACTGTGCTCTCAATTGCTTTTTTTCCGAAAGGAAATATGATTATCCTTACCTTTGTTCCTATATGTGAACATGTCTTTTTTCTTTGGCTCCTTTTAATACATTTTTTAACTGATTTTAAATAGTTTGATCATAATATACTTTGGTGTCATTTTATTCATGTTTCTTATGTTGGAGTTCATTCATATTCTTGCATGTGTAGTTTTATAGTTGACATCACATTATGAAATTTTTCAAATATCTTTTTCTTTACTGACCTCCCCTAATTACACATTTATTAGGCCACTTGAAGTTTTTTCATAGCTAACTGATACACTGCTTGTTTACTTTATTCTTTTTTATCTCTGTGTTTCATTCTATATTATTTCTATTGCCATGTCTTCAAGTTCACTAATTTTTTCTTCTGCAAAGTTTAATCAGTAATTAATTGTATTATTTTTATCTAAGACATTGTAGTTTTCATTCCTAAAAGTTTGATTTGAATCTCTACTTTAACTTTTGAACATATAGAATACAATCAAAGTTAAACCTGAACAAAGTAAAGATTAGAGGTGCTGACCCCACTTCCGAGTTGAAAATTCATGCATAACTTTTGATTCCACAAAAACTTAACAACTAATTGCCTACTGTTAGCTGGAAGCCTTACTGATAACATAAATAACTAATACATATTATGTATGTTATTTGTATTATGTGTTGTATTCTTACATTAAAATAAGCTGCAGAAAAGAATATGTTATTAATAAAATTGTAAGAAAAATACATGTACAGTATTGTACTGTATCTACTGATACTATGATTTTATGTCATGTTTATAAGATAAATAATCTGTCAATACCTATATCAATATGATGCAAAATACTGTAGATTTTATAGGTATTGCTAACACTAGACATCAATAAATGAAAAGGTAATATAAAAAATTATATTTATTTGCAAGTATAACTATTCATGCACTGATAATAAAGAAACAGAAATGATTGCTTTATGAAAGTCTAGTATAATCAATATGAATGCTTCATGGTAGCTTAGCCTATCCACCAATGAAGAAATTGTTACAGAATTTTTATAGCATGCAGTATTACAGTCATATTTGCAATACCGTGTTGGAAACATCGCTACTTTTTTTTTCTTTTTTCTTTTTTTGTGTGTGTTTGTGTGTGTGTGTGAAAAGAATACACAGGAATGGAAAGAGATGAGAAGTATCAACTTATAGTTACAGTACTTTACTTGTTCATTGATTGCTTCTCATATGTGCTTTGATCCAGGAGCTCAAGCTAAGCCAGTAACCCCTTGCTTAAGCCAGCAACCTTGGGCTTCAAGCCAGTGACTTTTGAGCTTAAGCCAGCACACAGGGGATCATGTTGATGATCCTGCACTCAAGCAAGTGACCCCATGCTCAAGCTGGCAAGCCTGTGTTCAAGCCAGCAAGCTCGGGGTTTTGAACTATCCACTGCACCACCACCAGTAAGGCAAAACATTGCTACATTTTTAAAAACATTTACTTGTTATGATAGACTGATATACAGTTTCTCCAATTATGAGTAAGGCATACTATACAGTAATATAGTTTGCTGAAAGCAAGGTTATAAAGCATTAAGAAAACTAACATACTATTAATTTTATATTGAATATCTCTTACCTTATACCTATGTAAGAGTATACTATCCACTTCACTACAAGTTTTAAACACAATGTTCTACATGATGAATACTTAGGCAATGATGATGAAACAAAAATGTCTTATACAATTCTTTTTTTTTTTTTTTTACTAAGTGAGAGGCAGGGAGGCAGAGAGGAGACAGACTCCTGCATGCAACCCGACTGGGATCCACCCGGCAAACCTCTACGGTGATGCTCTCCCCAGCTGGACTGTAGATCTGTAGTTCTGCAACTGAGCTATTTTAGCACCTGAGACCAAGGCCATGGAGCTATCCTCAGCACCCCAGGGCCAACTTTGCTTGAACCATTTGAGCCATGGCTGAAGGAAGTGACGAAAAGGATGGAGAAGTGGAGAAGCAGATGGTCACTTCTCCTGTGTGCTCTGACCAGGAATCGAACCTGGGCCGTCCACACGCCAGGCTGACGCTCTACCACTGAGCCAATTGGCCAAGGACCTCTCATACAATTCTTGATGTACAGTTATTAGATTGTCACATGAAGACCCACATATATACAACATAAGTTTACTAACCACATGGCATGATTATTATTTACTGTTTATTAAGTGGACCATCACAAAGGTCTTCATCATCATCATTTTCACAGAGTAGGATGAGAAGAAAAAGAATAAGGAGGGGATGGTTTTGCGGTTTCAAGAGTGACACAGATGGAAGAAGTGGAGGTGCAGAAAGGGAGGCGGGAGAAGCAGTTAACCTGATTTAACTCTATGGGAATACATCATAAATTCTGTCAGATTTCTTTTCCCTAAAAATGTTTTTATTGAGTACCAATCTTTCTTCCACCATTTATTTTTGTTTTAGTGTCTGTATCATAGGAAGGTCCATTCATAAAATAAGTCAAAAGCAGTCTTGAATAATCAAAACACTTCTGCCAGATTGTCTAATGTCAGTTTGTATTCTGGCATGACTTCTTCCATATCTTCTTCCACATCATCTGGCACTGGTTTAAAAGCACTCGTGTTCATCAAATTGTCTCCTGTTAATTCCTCTGGTATGGTGTCAATTAGCTCTCCAATTTCTCCAAGACCCATATCTTAAAACTATTCACCCCCATACACACCTTTTTTTCTTGCCATATCATTATCAGTTTTATGGTTTCCTTGATTGGCTCTTGTAATCCTGTGAAGTCATATACAACATCTGAACAGTTTTCTCCAGGAAGAATTTATTGTTTCAGGCCCTGGCTGGTTGACTCAGCATTAGAGCATCGACCCGGCGTGTGGCCCGGGTTCGATTTCCGGCCAGGGCACACAGGAGAAGCACCCATCTGCTTCTCCATCCTTCGCCCTCTCCTTTTTCTCTATCTCTCTCTTCCCCTCCTACAGCCAAGGCTCCATTGGAACAAAGTTGGACCGGGCGCTAAGGATGGCTCCATGGCCTCCACTTCAGGTGCAAGAATGGCTCCAGTTGCAATGGAGCAATGCCCCAGATGGACAAAGCATCACCCCTTAGTCAGCATGCCGGGTGGATCCTGGTTGTGCACATGCGGGAATCTTGTCTCTCTGCCTCCCCCGCTTCTCATTTCAGAAAAATACAAAAATAACAAAAAAAGAATTTATCATTTCACACCTGATGTCTTTCACAGATTTTCCTATAATAACAATGGTGTCTTCAATGATGTAATCCTTCCAGAATTTTATTATGTTCTCTCTATAGAGGTTCTTTTCCATAGCATTGACAATCCTTTCTATAGAATGCCATGTGTATTGAGCCTTCAAGGTCATTATGAGCTCCTGATCTAGAGGCTGAATTAAAGATGTTTTTCATGGGACAAGTAAACCACTTTGAAGCCTTCAGTGTTGAACTCATGGGTTTCTGGATGGTCACAGGCATAATCCAATATCAAAAGTACTTTAAAATTCAGTCCCTTTACAAGCAAGGTACTTGCTAACTTCAGGGACAATGTATCAATATAAGCAGTTCAGAAAGAGGGTTCTCCTTGTCCAGACCTTCTTATTGTACACCAGAAAGACTGGCAGCTGGTGTCTGTCTTTTCCCTTGAAAGCTGAGGAATTAGCAGCTTTACAGATAAGGGCAGTCCTTATCATAAACCCAATTGCATTTGCACATAACAATAGGTAGCTGATTTCTTCCTGCCTTAAATCCTGGTACTTACTTCTTTCTTTTTTTTTAAATTTACATTTTTTTAAATTCTTTTTTTATTTATTCTTTTTAGAGAGACACAGAGTGTGAGAGAGAGATAGAGAAAGAGAGAAATGGGGGAGGAGCTGGAAGCATCAACTCCCATATGTGCCTTGACCAGACCAGTGCAGGGTTTTGAACTGGTGACCTCAGTGCTCCCAGGTCGACGCTTTATCCACTGCGCCACCACAGGTCAGGCTTCTGGTGCTTACTTCTTTTCCTTAGTAATAAATGTTCTTTATGGCATTTTTTTTTCAGAACAAAACACTTTCATCTGAATTAAGAACCTGTTCAGACACATATCTTTCCTCTTCAATGATTTTCTTATTTTAAAATTTTACTTAGAAAATTAAATTTAATAGGATGACATTGATCAATAAGAGTACATAGGTTTCAGGTAGACATTTCTATAACAATTGAACTGTTGTGTTGTGTACACATCACCCAAAGTCAAATCATTTTCTATCACCCTATATTTGTCCTTCCTTACTCTCTTCTCTTCCCTCCCATCCCTCTGGTAACCACTTCACTTTTGTCTATGTCCATGAGTCTCATTTTTATAGCCCACCTATGTGTGAAATAATATAGTTCTTAGCTTTTTCTGATTTACTTATTTCATTCAGTATAATGTTCTTAAGGTCCATCCATGTTGTTGTAAATGACACTATGTCATCACTTCTTATGGCTGAGTAATAATATTCCATCTTCAGTTATTTTCTTAATGGTGTCTAGGAGCTCGTCTTCTGCCTTTTGGTCAGCAGAAGCTGCTTCTTTTGTCATCTTAACATTTTTAAGCTAAACCTCTTCCTAAAATTATCCAACTCTTCTTTACTGGCATTAAATTCTCCAACTTTAGATCCTTCACCTTCCTTTTGTTTTAAGTTATCATAAAATGTCTTTGCTTTTTTTTTTCAAATCACATTTGAGTCTATAGGTATACCTTTCTTATACCAATCCTGCACTCACATAAGAGCTGCATCTTTAATATGAGATTAAAAGATATTTTATAAACAGTCCAAGTTCCCTGCACCTGGTTGTGTAGCTATTATGACAACTTCACAAATTTTCTTTTCTTTTTTTTTACACTGGATATATTTATCTCAAAATGAAGGGACCCCCAGCTGCATACCTCAATTAATAGTATACATCAAACCATGCGACCTTTTCTATAACATCATGACTCTCCTCTGCTTCCAGCATCACTGGTTGTATTTGGTATAGGTCCTGTAGTGTTATATTCCATATTGCACCAAACATGATAAAAAAAAAATATCTGAGAACTGCCAGAAATCTTTTTTAACTCCCATATCAAATTTACTAGAGACAAACTGCTCACGTGAGATGATCAGTGTCATGCAGTGTTTCAAGGGGATTCTCACAACACTTGAGCTTACTGCAATAGCAACAGAAAGTGACCACAAAATTACCACAGCAGTATAGATTGTATTGTTTTATGTAGTTCTGATTAAATACTGTATCTTTACGTATGACTACCTTTCTCTCAACTGTATGGAAGCATGTATGGTCTGTGATTGTGTGCATACGTCTTTATCTATCAATTTTAGTTTTTTATAATGGATTTATGTATATTTGTAGTAGTTAATGATAAAGTAGACTAGTAGCTACACATATTTTGTACATTTGTGGCACACCTAACTTTTAAATATATATTTCTAGGCTACACAGTTGGTCTGCAAATTTGGGAGGTAATTAGGTCACAAGGGAGGATCTCTCATGAAGGGGATTATTGCTCTTTAAAAAAAGGAGGCCAGAGAGCTAGCTCTTTCTTTTTCTTTCTTTGTATCATGTGAGGATGAGTGTGAAAACAGCAGGTTACAAGTCAAGAAATGTGCTGTCTCCCAAACCCAACCATGCTGACACGGTTGGACTCGCAGACTCCAGAACTGTGAAAAATAAACTTCCAGTGTTCATAATTCCTCAGGTTTATGATATTTTACTAAATGAGCAGAAGAGACTAAGGGAGTGAGAGAGGACTGAGAGGGCATTTGCATAGCCATCAGTGGACATGACTAATCATGAAAAACCTGTTCAGCCTTCTTCCTCCATGGTTTCTTCATATGCTTTTGTTCTTGTACCTCAACCCTAAACCGCTCTCCTGCACCCCCGCCCTACACCGCTCTCTCCTGCACCCCAGCCCTACACCCTCTCTCCTGCACCCCCGCCCTACACCGCTCTCTCCTGCACCCCAGCTCTACACCCTCTCCCCTGTACCCCAGCCCTACACCGCTCTCCCCTGTACCCCAGCCCTATACCGCTCTCTCCTGTACCCTAGCCCTACACCCTCTCCCCTGTACCCCAGCCCTACACCCTCTCTCCTGTACCCTAGCCCTACACCCTCTCCCCTGTACCCCAGCCCTACACCCTCTCCCCTGTACCCCAGCCCTACACCGCTCTCTCCTGCACCCCAGCCCTACACCCTCTCCCCTGTACCCCAGCCCTACACCGCTCTCTCCTGCACCCCAGCCCTACACCCTCTCCCCTGCACCCCAGCCCTACACCGCTGTCTCCTGTACCCTAGCCCTACACCCTCTCCCCTGTATCCCAGCCCTACACCCTCTCCCCTGTACCCCAGCCCTACACCCTCTCCCCTGTACCCCAGCCCTACGCCGCTCTCTCCTGTACCCCAGCCCTACGCCGCTCTCTCCCGTACCCAGCCCTACGCCGCTCTCTCCTGTACCCAGCCCGATACTGCTCTCTCCTGTACCCCAGCCCTACGCCGCTCTCTCCTGTACCCAGCCCGATACTGCTCTCTCCTGTACCCCAGCCCTACACCGCTCTCTCCTGTACCCAGCCCTACGCCGCTCTCACTTGTAGCGAGTATAGGGCTGGAGCTACAGAAACAAAAGTCTAATGAGAGACTGGAAGAAGGAGGCTGAGGAGCTTTTTATACTCTGTCCTGGCCGCTGATAGCAGTGGTTGAGGCTCTTTCTTCCCTCTCTCGTTATCTCTTGCTCATGTATTAAAGTCATCTTCCTGCCTTGCTTTATGCACAGTGATTTCTCTGCAACCTATTTAAATTTACTTAAATTCTTTTAGCACATATCATCTCTCTCCTCAAATCTCAATCTGCTCTTAACAACATATTTTCCAATAAATACTTTTCCTCCTTAAATGTAATTCTTGTGATTTACCACCTTTGTTATAAATGAAAAAGAGACAGTCCCCTGATCAGTGCCAAACCCAGAGCCTTGACTGTTGTCATCGGCCTTGAAACCCCAGCCAGACTCTCAGATGAGGGTTTGTTCCCCACTCTCCCTCTCACAAGGAACAGGATACCCCCATGCTTCCCAGAGCACAAGCTTCTCCTCTCCGATCTCCACCATGGCACTCTTAGCCCTTCCCAGCCTCCATGTGTGGGATCTGGGTGTAGATCAGCCTCCAACAGGGCCCACAGAGATTCCCTTTAGGAGGCTGACTGGTGGTCAGTGAAGAAGCTGGACATTGGGAGGTGACACAATCTGTGAAACTGGACATGTGGCTGCCAACTTAAAGAAGTGAGAGATGTAAGCTTGGTGATGGCCATAGGAAAGCTTCTAGAGATAGTTAAGGAGCTATCCCAGAACCCAGCTGACCACCGTACATCTTCTCATCGCCTCACTGCTGAGTAGGGCCATCAATGGCACAGCAGCCAGAAGACTCAGCTGAATATGTTTATTTGTTTTTGGGGAAATGGAACCAACACTTAAAATCAAGAAGGTTTTGCACAAAAGTCAGGATCTTTAGCTTATCTTCAACAATCAGAAGCTCTGGCGACATGGGAGCAATCCCTGGGGCTGAGAAGGACCTGTCCCTGTAGATTGGATTCTCTCTCTCTGTCTAGCCAGTGCCCCCACTATGAGTATTTTTCATCCATCAGCTTTACTCACTTCCCCATCTGGGGCCACCTGAACATTAAATGCCCGTGACAACCCCAGCAGTGGACTTGACAAGGTTCCCTCATCTGCCTCCCACCCTGACAGGGTGTGTCTCCCAGGCCTCAGTGGTTCTGTTCCTGCTGTGTGGCTCCACTCTGAGCCCAATATGGTCAGCTAAAAGTGAGAGAAAACCAGCATACCAACCCCCATGTTGAGGTCCCCAACATGAGGTGAGAAAGATCCTGGCAAGGCTAGGCCACTTCCTGGCTGGCTTTCTGCCTTAAGGCATAACATCACCTCCTAGAAGCCAACTTTGAGATGGAAACCGGGTGCAGGACAAGCTGACCTGGAGACCACCACCCATGGGAAGCAGGAAGGAAGCAAACCATCTTCACTCACACTGCTGTAACAACAACATAGCCCTGTACCACTGTGTGTCATAGGCTGTCGTGGCCTCACACCAGCTGGCCTGGCCCTGTCTTTAGGGACTTGCTCTGCATGTTCAAAGTTGCTCCAGAATCTCACCCACACTGAAGATGAAACCCGACCCAGAGTCCGGAAGCTTGAGCCCAGGCCAACTGGCCTTTGGGGGAGAGAAGATTTGGCATGCTCCCTCCTCCCTGCCCTCTTCCCAAGCCAAGGGTCTTTCCCCAGGAAGCTCTACTGCATACAAGCTGGTACAAGTTAGACCCTGGGAAATAACTGAAGGTGCTTCATCTGGGCTCCTGGGCTTTATCAGCCTAAGGTTCCCAAGTGTGCCTTCTACCTTGTAAAAGCATGGTCCTGCCTTCCCGAGCTCTCTATCCTCTCCCATCAGCACACCAGGGAAGGAAGACAGGGTTGGGAAGAACCTGTCCCTGAGCTGGAACAGCACAGCTCCAGCCCTTGTCACACTTATCCAGGCCATCACATGTCCAGGCCATCACATGTATTCTTTCTACTCCTCGTCTGGAATCACATTCCAGGGTTCCCTCATAGGGCCAGAAGCCCCTAACCTCTGATCTTTTTCTTTCCCAGATGTTTATTTCTCCTGACCTTTACTAACTTATGGGAAGGTCAGCCAGGTCCAAGGGCAGTAGACAAGGAAGGCATGTAGAGGTAAGTGCAGTACCCCACTCCTCCCAGCTGTAACCTGTTCAGAGTGTGTTTGCCCCCTTTCTGTTTACTAAGGGGTCCGCAACAAGCCAGAAGGCGGCCCAGCCCGTAGTCCCTTGCTTATCAGCTGGTTCAAAGGTGGGGCTACAGCTGGTCCAGCCAAGTCTCTATTAGCAGCACTCTATTGGTAGTTTGGTTGACAGCCCTCCCCTGGTTGGGTCCATGCTTTATACGTGTGTGGTGGTCCACCCCTCCCTGAAGAATGGGAGGTGTCTCTCCAGTCAGGCCCCATGGCAATCCCCAGTTCTGCAGCTCTTCCTAGCCCCCTCCTTGGAGTATCTGGTGTCAGAATCTGGTGTGTTACAGATGCCAGCACCTGCCAGAGCTCCTGTCAGCATCTGAGTCTTTGGCACTCCCATGGGTTGATTTCGCTGGCGGGTCCCTCCCTCTCTGTATGTGTGGTCTGGGTCCCTCAGCGGGTACACTTGTTTACATCTTGTCAATGCTGATTTCACACAGTTGGACGCAAACTTCATATGGCCCACAAAGCTGAAAATACTTGCTATCTTGCTCGTTATAGATAGGCTTGTTGAGCCCTGGCATCAAGCAGCATCACTCCCACGCTGGGTGGTGGTACTGTCAGTCACCCTCAAGAATTCTCATCCTCAGGAAGGCCTGCCCAGGCTTCCTCACAAGGTGGTCTTGGGCTCCCAAGAAGGTGGAAATAGAAGCTGCAAGGCTTCTTAAAGCCCAGGCTCAGAAGTCAAATGTCAGTCCCACCACAGCCTGATTCAAGGGATGGGGAAAAAGAATTTCTTTTGATGAGAGGAGCAGTGGCCGCATCACCAAGAGCTATGTACCAAGAGTTGGAAAAGCTGTCACCGTCATTAAAAATATCACACAGCATCTTCAAATGAACTTCCCTGCACAGCTTAGTTCAGCCCAGGGTGCCTGACAGAGCTCTACCGACCGCGTGAGGAGACTGGAATACAATCCAGGGTGACCCTCACTTTGGGCCTTAGGCTCAGAACTCCCATTCAGCAGCAAGCTCCTGCCTCCTTCCTCCTCTGAGCCCCAGGTCCTGTTCTGGGCCACCTGAGAGCTGAAGTTTCCATTTTCCAAAATCACTCTGTAAGGTGACCAGACGTCCCGCTTTTGGCGGGACAGTCCCAATTTTTAACAATTTGTCCCACGTCCCACAGCATTTTAAAAAGGTCCTGATTTAAAAATATATATTACAATACTATTTTTGCATTTTATGAAATTTTTTTTTTTGCTCCATATAGACCAAATTTTTAATCACGAACCCCTCACCCCCGTCAATGGTGTCCCGCTTTACCAATTTTAAAATCTGGTCACCTTACTCTAGGGGTATCCAGAGCCATTTATTTCACATCGGGCGTAGTGACTTCCACCTGGGCCAGAGTCAGAGACAAAACCCTAGGAAGCGGCCTAGTGATAAGCTGGGTTCCCCACCACACTCCTTGGTCCCCTGTAGCCCACTGTCTGACTCCGAATCATTTCATGAAAGGAGGTCTGACATTCTTTTGCTCACACTGCCCTGGGATGTGTCATTTCTGAATAAAAAGCCATGATTTTATGAGATGTCACCATCTCAGAAAGGGAAAAACAGTACTCTTATCTGGAAAAGGGGGGTGGCAACACAGACACTTCAGATGACAAACCATTAGTTGATTTTAGATTTTAAGTAAGTGGGGAAGACACTTTAAATAAGAGAAGGAAATGTTTTTTAAATTCTAGACGAGGGGTTGGCAAACAAGACTCCAGAGCTGAGCTGGCCAGGGCTCCTTTGTGTGCAGGCTCAGATGGTTTTGTGTTTTTAAATGATGTGAAAGAAGAGTTTTACGGAGATTGTTCATGTGCATGGAACCCATAAAGTCTAACATATTTGCTGTCCAGCCCTTTATAGGGAAAGTCAGACTCCAGCACAATCTAAAAAGTAGTAAATGGGGAGCAACGGATGGTTTAGGCAGGAGGCTGCCTGGATGCTCTCCCTGCCCCAGCATCCTACATAGAAATTCAAAGTCAGGAAGGCCTCATGTTAATAAGGGACTGAGCCCTGGCTAGTTGGCTCAGCAGTAGAGCATTAGCCTGGCATGTGGATGGGGATGTGCCAGGTTCAATTCCCGGTCAGGGCACACTGAAGCAGCACCCATCTGCTTCTCCACCCCTCCCTCTCTCCTTTCTCCCTATATCTCTCTTCCCCTCCCACAGCCAAGGCTCCATTGGAGCAAAGTTGGCCCAGGCACTGAGGATGGCTTCATGGCCTCAGCCTCAGGCACTAGAATGGCTCCCGTTGCAACAAAGCGATGACCCAGATGGGCAGAGCATTGCCCCCTAGTGGGCATGCCTGGTAGATCCCAGTCAGGCACATGCGGGAGTCTGTTTCTCTGCCTCCCCACTTCTCACTTCAGAAAAATACAAAAAAAAAAAAAAAAAAAAAGAAGGGACTGAGTAGGACTAGAGGATCCATCACAGAAGGTGGTGGCCTAAGATATTCACAAATGATGCAAGTCGGTTCACTTTGATCTACAGGGATATGGGATATATTTGCTTCCTAGGGCTCTGCCCCGAACTGTGTGGCTTACAACACAGAAAGATTTTCTCTCACATCCTGAAATCAGAAGTTCAAGAGCGTGAAGGGCTCTTGCCACCTCCTCCAGCCTGCCATGGCTCCAGGTGTTCCTCCAGGTAAGCACTCCAGTCTGTGGCCATCTTCTCTGTCTAATTCTCCTCTTCTGTCTCCAAAAGGCCACTTGTCATTGGGTTAAGGACCACCTGAATAATTTAGGCTGATCTTGCCTCAAGATCCTTAATTTAATTACATCTTCCAGGTAAAGTCACATTCCCAGTTCAGGGGGTTAGGACATGGTCATATTGGGGGTGGGCATTATTAAACCTGCTCCACAAGTTTCCTCTGGCGGCACATGTGTGAACAGTCACAGACTTACCACACATCACACAGGCTGTCCTCCACTGCCTACAGGGTTTTTACGGTGACTCTTTGGGTTCAGCAAAGCCATGAGCGAAATGCTCTGTGCATGGGCTCTGGAGCAGGGCTACATGGTTGGAATCTGGATGCTGTCCCTCACTGTGTGACTGTGGTCATTCGCCTCCAAAGATGACTCTCAATGAACTACATACATTCTTGAGTCTGGGCTGCCCGGTGACTTTTACCAACAGAAGGGTGGGAATGGCAGAGCTACAGCCTACAGAGGACCTGGCAGCTGCCACTCACACTTGGGATGTAGCCATAATGTCAGGGGTTAAAGAGAGACAGCAGGATGCCCAGCCAGCCAGCCCTGTCAACACTCAGACTCATGAGAGGTGATTAAAGGATTGTTGTTTCATGCCACCAAGTTTTAGGTACTTTGTTATGCAACAATAAATGACTGAAACAGTAACCCTAGGCAGTCATTTAAGCTCCCAGTTTCCTCATCTATAAACTGGAGACAATCATAGTCATCCTTACCTCATAGGACTGTTGGGAGGACGAAAGGATTAGTACAGCACATAGACATCATAAATGTCCAACAAGAGTTTAGCAGGAATCCTTGTTTTACTCCTTTACTGAAGTTAACCCTTGGATAATAAGCAAGCACTATCATGCATTATCCAGGGGTCACCTGCAGCAGCCCTACCTGCTAATGGTTCTCTGTGTTTTTCTGCCTGTGGACATTCAGAGGCCACAGCAGCACATGTTGTCTGACGGGCGGGGCAGGCAGATGAGCCACAGGATGAATGCCCACAGAGTGACCCTCACCAATGGAAGAGGAGAGCTAGTGTCTTCAGCCATTTGCAGGATGAGTCTGAGGCTATACCCATGCCCTCTCTCCAAAGACCACAGCAGCTTAGAGGCCCATCTGCCCATGTAATAGCTTGCATTACCACTTATCACATCCCTACCAATGTTTTCTGGTATCAGCTCCCAAAGAAATTACTTGTACCCAAATCCTTACCTCAAAGGCCCGCTTTTGTGGGAAACCCTGGCTAAAACATTTGTAAAGGGCATTCCAAATAGGCAAAACTGAAGAAAATCACAAATGTGTACACTGCCCTGTCCCCATGGGCATGAGAAAAGAGGAGCAGGCCAATCAGCAGAGCCTCGAGTATGTGCTGTTGAGTGCTGAGGGAATACTGGAAGGAGCCTCGTCATGCAACCCTCTCAGTGTCCCTCAGCAGGTCGTCTTAGAAATGTTGCTCTACCTGTTAGTCTCTGTCTTTATGTCTCTAACTCCTCACTTTGGATTTCTCCTCCTGCTGTCACCTAAAAGTATGGGAGATTTCTCTAAGCTCAGAGATGGGGAAATACTGAGGTCAAGGAGACCAGTGGGAGGGATTAAAGGTTTGGGGACCTTGGCAGAGGCACAGAGAGCCAAGGCTTTCTAAGAATAGGGTATGCGGATATTGAGGGGATCCTAGGGGTTAGTGGGGTGAACAGTTAAAACTGGACAGTCTCCCTGTCCAGCTTTCCAAGCGCTGTTTCATGTGCTGACACCCAGCATCTCAGAAGGGGTGGAACCCAAGAGAATTCATACAAACAAACAGATTAAAGGGCAATTTGACAGAGACTGTATTAGTCAAGGTTCCTTCTCACAAGCAATAAATTAACTCTTACTTAAGCAGAAACAGAACTTATTGGAAAGATACAGGGTAGTTCACTGGATCTATCAGAGAACCAGGCTCAGACCCATGGGCAAGAACCACGCGCAGGGTTACAATTAAAACCACACCACAGGGAGAAACTTACTGGTCTTTGGTGCCACTGCTGCTGAACACAAGCACTGCTGTGAGTTCTTCCCTTGGCATCACAAATCATGTCATTAAAGCCATCAGAATAAATGATAAGCCACCCTCCCTTCTTTTTATTACTTGCTCCATATCCACGGCTCGGTGCAGGAGCATCTGCTTGGCAAACATGGTCTACACAACCATAACATGCCAAGGGTCAAGGTGAGCAAGTTGCACCCAAAATCAGATTCCCCAACCTGGGTGAAGAAGGATGCTGGGCAGACAGAGACAGAATGCCCACAGCAGCCCACCCCCTTTGATAGCCCAACACACTCAATTGGTCTCCTCAGTGATTCCAGCCAGCTCCACGCTCAAACTCTTGGTTGATGGCCATTTCTCCTGTGGTTGTTATGGTTCCAACTCAACATATTAACCTCTGGCTACATTGCCAAGTTTACACCAGAAAGCATCCACACACATCAACAAGAGAGAGAAATAACAAAGATAAGGACCGTCAGTTAAACTGTACAAATATATTCATGACCTAACCAAGAAAAGAAATACAAATATGGGCTATATCCTCATATCAACTACTTACCAGGACACCACAGCTGCTTTCAGGAATTTCTGTCTCTCCTTCCCCATCCTACTCCCTTTACTTTCAGTCAGTATTGCAGAAATGTCTTAATTGCATACTTCAGGGATCTGAGTCTCTTGTGGTCTTCCACTAAATTTTGTGGAAAAACTAGGAGATCCTCCAGGTTTTATTCATTCTCCTTCCTACGTTTTCTGTGTGGCAACAAACCCATTAAGTCAAACACCAAAAGCAGCACCATAAGCACCAATTATAAAGGCAGGTAAATTTCATGTCACCTGGGACTGCCCGATGCTATGAGATCTAATTAACTTTGATCTGCATTCTTAGTTCTCTGTCTTACAGACATTTAAATCCCTTCCAAAGATGTCTACACATTTCCCAGGAAAAAGCATTTTTCTGGCCACCTTGTGCTCTGAGCCACTGATTCCAAGCTAGCTGGCTCTGTTCTAGACAGCACTGACTCAGACATATGAAAAAACAGCTTCTCTTCCCAAACTCCACCATCTTTTTTACCTTTCTCCTCTCACCCTACCCTCTCTATCCTTCCAGCTGGTCTTTCCCCCAAGTGCATCTCATTTTCTCATGCTAAGCAACTTCACTGTAACCTCATTCTGATACTCGCCTCATGCTTGCCTTTAACTTACAGAAACTTCAATAGACAATGTGGGAGAAAATATATATTCATTTAGATTGTAAGGGATAACCCCTACCCTTATTCCATTTCACATTTTGAATGTGCTTTCCCCACGCTTGACCCCAGTTCTCACAGCAGGAGTTTACAGCCCCATTGATGATGATCCTAGTCTTTACATGTGTTTATCATACAAAATTAGTTGCCTCTAAATGCGGGTGTGATCCGATTCTATGTGAAGGGAAATGCGTCTGTGCTGAACATACAGAGAGGGGATTTCAGCGCCCAGTGTGGCTAGTACCTACGGGCACACTGTGCTTTATGGATGATTTAAGAAAACTTTCAAAAGTAATTTTGACCAATTGGTATTTTACCTTCTGAAATGGTTTTAAAATTTAACTGCTTCCTAAGACATGACTCAACTTATTTTTGTATTATTGTTTTTTAATTAATAAGCTTTATTTTTAGAGTAATTTTAGGTTCACAGCAAATGTGAGCAGAACGTACAGCTACTCCCCCCCCTTAAACTCCCTGTTCCTCCCGCACACACACCTCCCCTACTATCAACATCTCCCACCAGAGTAGTACATTTTTACAAATAATGAACCTATATTGACACAGCATTATCAGAATCCATAGTTTACACTAGAGTTTACTCTTTGTGCTGTACACTCTGTGGGTTTTGACAAATGTATGACAGGTATCCACCATTAAAGTATCATACACAATAGTTTGTCCCCAAAATTCTCCGTGCTCCGTATCTCCCTCTGCCCCTACCCCGGCTACCACTCACCTGTTTACTGTCTCTGGGATCATACAGTATGTAGCCTTTTCAGACTGATTTCTTTCACTTAGTAGTATGCATTTAAGGTTCTACTATGTCTTTCTGTACCCTGGTGTCCTTTTTTTTTTTTTTTTTTTTTTAGTACTGGCTATTCTTTTATTTGTCTGGATGAACTAATTTGTTTATCCATTCACCTACTGAGGACATTTTCATTGCTTTCAAGTTTTGGCAATTATGAATAAAGCTACCATCAACATCAATGTGCAGGTTCTTAAGTAAAAATAAGGTTTTAACTCTTTGGGGAAATACAAAGAATGCTATTGTTAGATCATATGGTGAGACTATGTTTAGTTTATAAGAAATTACCAACTGATTTCCAAAGTGACTACACCATTTTTCATTCCACCAGCAGTGTTTCTTTGGAAGGCTCCAGGGCAGAACCCCTTACCTTTTCCAGCTTCTAGAGGCTGCTTGCAGTCCTTAGTTTGTGGCTCTTCCTCTGTCTTCAAAATGATCACTATAACATCTTCCAATCTCTCTCTCTGGCCTCTGCCTCCATTGTCACACCTCCTTCTGACCCTCTTAGAAAGGCCCTTGTGATGCTATTGGGCCCTCCAGATAATCTAGGATTATCTTTCCTGGTCCAGATTCTTAACTTAAGGACTTCTGGTCAAGATGTCAGAGTAGGTAAATGCTGCAATTGCTTCCTCCCATGACCACATCAAAATCACAACTAAATTATAGAGCAGCCATCTTTGAGAACCATGTGAAAACTAGCTGAACAGAACTGCTATAACTAAGGCTATCAAGAAGAAGCCATATGGGTACTAGTAGGAGTGGCAGGGATGCAAAACAAGCTGGACCCAAAACCACGTATAGCAGTTAAGAATTGTGAGCATATCTTAGCTGCAGAGTACCTACTGAGTAGCAAGGGAACCCGGCCCCACAGCAGGCTTCCAAGCCTAAAGCACCAATGCCAGAGTCCCTGCAACATCTGACTGTAAAAATCAGTGTGGCTCTGTCCAGATGAGATGGAGAGCTACATTTCTTAAATGGTAGGCATCTTCTTAAAGGACCCAAGCACAGACTCACCTGCTCACAAACACTCACCTCCTAAGCTCCATTGAAGGGAGACCAGCTTTTTAAAATAGTGCCAGGGACATACAGTGAGGAACTGAATTGTCTGACTTCAGAGCTCACTGAAAGCTGGCGGGCACCATAATTCTTTATATGAGCCATCCTCCCACCCAGCCTAAAGGTGTAGGCAGGCACAAAATTTGAGTCTTCATCAACCTGGCTAACATCACTCTCGCCCTACCCTTGTGATTCCCTGATAATCCACCTCACTTAACTCGAGTACCAGCCTGAATCTCTTTTTGCTGTTCCTCACAAGCAGCCACTTTGGCCTGTACTGCAGACTTTCTTAAAATCTCTGAACTTCTCAGAAATTGCAAATAAGCATCTGCTCGCCTTGGTGTGCCTTGTATCTCTTACTAAGCAACCCCAAGCCCGGCACTAGCGGCAGCCAGCCTCAGTCTATAGCATAACCTTTCCTCCATGCCTCCAAGCCCACCACAGGCAGCTACCAACTTCAGATAACTTTGTAGCTCCTACTAGGTGGCCCTGGGCCAGACACAAGCAGTGGCCGACATTAGCCTGAACCAGAGCCCCTCCAGAGACCCAAGAACCAAAACACTCAGTGAATACTTCAGACCTCATCAGAGTACCATTCAATTAGCACCACCACAACACATGCAAAGGGCAGACTCAGCAAGCACTGGAGACCCACTAACACAAATTCCACTTTGTGGGGTCTGCTTTCAAACAACAGCTTGTCTGCTGTAGTTACAGCCAGTTCTCACAGCCAATAAGCCTGAGAGTCAGTCCCACCCACTGACATGCAACATCAATCAAGGCTTAACTACATCAAGAAGATACACACAAACCACACAAGAGACAAACTTGGAACACCTGAGTCAGGTGACCAGAGAGACTGAATTACTAGGCCCGAAAGGATACCTAATACATAAAGCCACTCTGCCGAGAATGAGAGATGTAGCAGATCTACCTAATATATTTAAAGGAAAAAACAAACAAAAAAACACACAGGGAGGCAGCCAAAATGAGAATACAAAGAAACATGCCCCAAATAAAAGAACAGAACAAAACTCCAGAAAAAGAACTAAACAAAATGGAGACAAGCAATTTAAAACACTGGTTATAAAGATGCTCAATAAACTTGGGGAAAAAATAAATCAACTCAGTGAGAACTTCCACAAGGAGCTAGAAAACATAAAAAGGGACATAAAAACCAGTTAGCACCTGAGGTGGAAGCCACACAACAATTCTCAGCACCCAAGGACAACTTGCTGGAACCAATTGAGCCTTGGCTGTGGGAGAGGAGGAGGGAGAAAGAGTGAGAGAAAGAGAGAGAGAGAGAGAGAGACAAAGTATAAAAAAGAACCAGTAAAAAATAAAGAATATATAACTGAAATGAAGAATACACTAGAGCAGTGGTCAGCAAACCCTGGCTCGCGAGCCACATGCGGCTCTTTGGCCCCTTGAGTGTGGCTCTTCCACAAAATACCATGTGCGGTCACTACCTCGATAAGGAATGTACCTACCTATATAGTTTAAGTTTAAAAAATTTGGCTCTCAAAAGAAATTTCAATCGTTGTAC
The DNA here is from genome assembly GCA_037038555.1 of Rhynchonycteris naso. Lineage (NCBI taxonomy): Eukaryota > Metazoa > Chordata > Mammalia > Chiroptera > Emballonuridae > Rhynchonycteris > Rhynchonycteris naso. Next base: position 193,627,362 of record CM072999.1, on the reverse strand, counting down.
TGTTGATATTTGGCTCTGTTGACTAATGAGTTTGCTGACCATTGCACTACAGGAATTAATAACAAATTAGATGAAGCAGAGCATCCAATCAGTAATTTAAAAGACAAGGTGGGGGAAAACACCCAATAAAGAAATAAGAATTTAAAAAAAGACAGTTTAAGAAACCTCTTGGACAATATCAAGCATACAAACGTTCAGATCATACGGATACCAGAAGAAGAGTGAGAGCAAGGGATTGAGTAACTATTTGAAGAAATAATTGTAGAAAATTTCCCTAACCTGGTGATGAAAAAGACACGCAATTCCAGGAAAGGCAGAGTCCCAAACAAGAAGAACCTAAGGAGGTCCACATCAGGTACATCAAAATTAAAATGCCAAAGGTTAAAAACAAAGAGGGAATTTTTTTTTTTTTTTTTACAGGGACAGACAGACAGGAATGGAGAGAGGAGAGAAGCATCAATCATTAGTTTTTCGTTGCCATTGCGACACCGTAGTTGTTCATTGATTGCTTTCTCACATGTGCCTTGACTGCGGGCCTTTAGCAGACTGAGCCACCCCTTGCTGGAGCCAGTGACCTTGGGTCCAAGCTGGCAAGCTTTTGCTCAAGCCAGATGGACCCGCGCTCAAGCTGGCGAGCTCGAGGTCTCGAACCTGGGTCTTCCGCATCCCAGTCTGACGCTCTATTCACTGCGCCACCGCCTAGTCAGGCCAAGGAGGGAATCTTAAAAGCAACAGACAAAAGCATTTAGTTATCTATAAGGGAGCTCCCATAAGACTGTCAGCTGATTTCTCAACAGAAACTTTGTAGGGCAGAAGGGATTGGTATGAAATATTGAAAGTGATGATAAGTAAGAACCTACAACTAAGACTTCTCTACACAGCAAGGCTATTACTTAATATTGAAAGACAGATAAAGAGCTTCCCAGACAAGAAAACGCTAAAGGAATCATCACCACTAAACCATTATTACATAAAATGTTAAAGGGATTTCTTTAAGAAGAAAATGAGAAAAATAAAAACTATGCATAAAATGGCTCTGGTCAGTTGGCTCAGTGGCAGAGCATTGGCTCGGCGTGTGGATGTCCCGGGTTCAATTCCCCATCAGGGCACACAGAAGAAGTGACATCTGCTTCTCTACCCTTCCCACTCCCCTTCTCTCTCTCTCTCTCTTTCTCTCTCTTTCTCCCTCTTCCTCTCCCACAGCCATGGCTCAACTGGTTCCAGTTCGTTGGCCTTGGGTGCTGAGAATGGCTGTGTGGCCTCCACCTCAGGTGCTAAAAAAAAAGAAAAATTGCTCAGTTGCTGAACAATGAAGCAACAGCCCTAGATGGGCAGAGCATTGCCCCGTAGTGGGCTTGCCATGTGGATCCCGGTTGGGGCACATGCAAGAATCTGTCTCACTGCCTCCCCTCCTCTCACTAAAAAAAATATATAAGAAAATATTGCAAAGAAAAAACAAAGGCAAACACAATAAAAGCAGTGAACCAATGAATGCATAAACTAGTACAAAGGTTAAAAGGTAAAAGTTGGAAGATCATGTATAATTACAATGGTAAATTAAGGGAGATACAAACGAACAGAAAAGAAGTAAAAAATAATAACAAAAACATAAATATGGAGGAGGGGAGTAAAAATGGTAGTAGTGATTATAGAATGTGTTCAAACTTCAGCAACCATCAACTTAAAGCAGGTTGCTATCAACATAGCTTAGTATATATGAAGTACATGGCAATGACAAACCAAAAATCTACAAGAGATATACAAGAAATAAAGAGAAAGGAAGCCAAACACAACACTACAGTCATCAACATATAGGAGAACAGAGCAAGAGACAAGAAAGGAACAGAGTAGAACTCAAAGTAATCAGAAAACAGCTGAAAATGCCAATAACTACATATCTATCAGTGATTGCTTTAAATGTAAGTGAATTAAATGCTCTCATTAAAAGACAAGTGGAATGTAAAGTAGTACAACCATTATGGAAGAAAGTATGGTGATACCTCAAAAAACTAAAAATAGAACTACCATATGACCCAGCAATCCCTCTACTGGGTATATACCCCCAAAACTCGAAAACATTGGTACGTAAAGACACATGCAGCCCCATGTTCATCGCAGCATTTTCACAGTGGCCAAGACATGTAAACAACCAAAAAGCTCTTCAATGGATGATTGGATAAAGAAGATGTGGTACATATATAATATGGAATACTATTCAGCCATAAGAAATGATGACATTGGATCATTTACAACAACATGGATGGAACTTGATAACATTATATGGAGTGAAATAAGTAAATCAGAAAAAAAAACAAGAACTGTATGATTTCATACATAGGAGGGAAGTAAAAATGAGACTAAGAGACATTTATAAGAGTGTGGTGGTTATGGGGGTGGGGGGGAGAGGGAGAAGAGGGAGGGTGTGGGGGGAGAGGAGGGGCACAAAGAAAACCAGATAGAAGGTGATAGAAGACAATTTGACTTTGGGTGATGGGTTTTGCAACATAATCAAATGTCAAAATAACCTGGAGATGTTTTCTCTGAACGTATGTACCCTGATTTATTAATGTCACCCCATTAAAATTAAAAATTAAAAATAATAAAAAAGGATAAGTGGATAAAGAATATGTGGTATATATAGGCAATAGAATATTACTCTGCCATAAAAAAGAATAAAATCTTACCATTTACAACAACATGGATGGAACTAGAGGGTGTTATCTAAGTGAAATAGATCAGACAAAGAAAGACAAATGCCATTTGTTTTCACTTATATGTAGAATCTAAAAAACAAAATAAATGAACAAACAAAACAGAGCTTGTAGATACAGAGAACAAACTAATGGTTGCCAAAGGAGAGGAGGGTTGAAGTGCTCGGTGAAAAAAGTGGAGGGCTTAAGAAGTACAAATTGATAATTATAAAACAGTCATAGGATGTAAAATAAAACACAGGAAATATTATCCATAAGGTTGTACTAATAATATGATATCAGGTGGGTGTAAAACTTAATGATGGATGTACTTTGTAAGTTACATAAATATATAAACACTATGCTATACACCTGAAACTAATATAATATTGAATGTCAACTGTAATTGAAAAAAAATTTTAAGATTCTGTCACATATACAGAATCCCTCTTGCCATGTGAAAGAACATATTCTCAAGTTCTGGATTAAGGATGTGGAATATTTGAAGGGCCATTATTCTACCAACCACACTAACTTCATAACTTTTAATAATATATTTAAACCCCTCTATCTTGTGCCATCCATTTTAGCACTAGCTCTTGCCTACCCATGTTGTTTGCTCAACAAATATTTGTTCTGGGAGCTGGGTTTACAGCACTGAACAAAACAGGCAAAACCCCTGTTCCCAAGGAGCTTATATTCTAGTGGGGAAGAGCAGGTAATAAACAAATAAATGAGTAAATTATGTTCCCAGAACATAATTGTTTTTTGGATGATAATTAGCAAAATTCATCAAAATTTAACATATGCCTGCTCTTCTACCCAGCAACACACCATTAACAATCTGTGTGTGAAGATTTGTGTGCTCTCTGTTATTTTATAGCATGATTTATCACAGCAAACATTTGGGAACAATCTAAAATGTATTAATGGAGAATTGGATAAATTGTGGTGTCCAGAAACTAGAATTTATAGATTAATGTGATGCTATTTATTCCAGAACCTGGGTTCTGGGTTTAGAGCAAAGCCTGTTCTCATAGAGCATATGATGAATAAAGAACCAGATCTTTTTGGTACAGGAGATGGTGAGTGCAGTACCAAAGAGAAAGATGGAGATGGAAGGGTGGAAATGCTGGCAGATGCAACTTTTGTTTGTTTATTTGTTTGCTTGCTTGCTTGCTTTTAAACATTTTATGTTGAAATAACTTTAGATTTATAATAATTGCAAAGACAGTACAGAGGGTTCTGAAATGCCCTTCCCCCAGCTTCCTTTACTGTTAACACATTACATAGCCAAGGTGTATTTATCAAGACTAGGCAATGAAGGTAGGTACAATTAACTGGAGTCGTCTGCTGTGTAGTGACATCTGAGTCAGACCTGAAGGAGGCAAGGAAGGAGATATAGTATAACTGAGGAAAGAGCATTACAGGTGGAGGAAACAGCCAGTGCAAAGCCTTTGTGGGAGGAGCTGCCTGGCATTTTCTCAGAACAGCAGAGTGAGTTGAAACCCGCTGAACCAGAAGTGGTAGGTGGTGAGGTTCTTGAGGCAGGCAATTCCTGTAGGGCTTTATAAGGTCTTCCTTTTCCTATGAGTGAAACAGGGAGTCTCCTTCCCTGTCTCCCCACACCCAGGGTTTTAAGCATTGGAAGGACCTCAGACAGATTGTACCTGGATCCTTTCGCTATGCTGCGAGGGTGAGGTCAAAGCAGGAACATCAGCAGGAGCTACTACAATGTCCAGACAAGAGGTCACGGGCAGCTTGGACTCCAGTGGGTACGGAAGAAGGGTCAAATTGTGGGTATAATTTGCTGATAAAGCAGAAAACCTTGCAGTATGGCCTGTGCTTTCACCAAGATTCCCATTTATTCCCATTACACCTATATAAACTATGTGGGTGTCAAGGTTATTAACACTTGCATTCTGTACCGCCACCTTAATCATGCCTTCTATCCTCTGTGTGTAAGAATTAAAATCTTATAAATAATTATTACATAAAAATGTAAATGTTATATAACTAAGACTGCCAGCCAAGTAAAGATCTTTTCTGGAAAGCACAGTTTATCTCCCAATTCTCCACCAGTAAACTTTTAGATTGTTCCCACTGCTCACTATTATGAACAATGCTAAAGAGAAAAAACCTCTACACATATATTTATACACAGATTTTTTAATAGTGGGTTTGCTGGGTCAAAGAGCAGGCACATATTAAATTTTGTTAAATTCTTCCCAATTATCCTTTGGAAAATAATTGTGTTGCCATTAACAATGATGACAGCAGCCATTTTCCCACATAGGAAAAATTAATATTTTATATATTTTCAATTAGCTAGTGTAAATAGAATCCATTGTTATTTTTATTTTCCTGTATATTTATAAGGTCAAACATCTTCTTATATACTTATTTGCCAATTGCATTTATTTTTCTGTGAATTACTACCCTATAGCAATTGCTCGTTTTTCTGTTGGGATTTTTATCTTTTACTCACTAATTTATAGAACAGCTCAATTCATTCCAGATATATATAGCTTGTTATCTCATACATCTTTCTCTATGTCTAATGCTTATCTTCTAACTTTATCCATGTCTGTTCTTAAATAAAGGTTTTAAATGTTGATGTTTAATATTTCTGTCATTTCCACCATGGCTTCTGTTCTGTTATTTCTTGTACTTTAATAATCAAGTGTGTATGGTTGGCACTTTAATCTGGGATGAATTTTGTGTGTATGGTGTGAAGTATTTTGTCATAAATAACCAATGGTCCTACTGCCATGTGTAAAATGTATCTTATATTAAATACCCATGTATACTTGGGTTCTTTTCTGGAATCTTTATTCTGCTTCATGACTTATTTTTTGTCTATTCTAATACCACATTTTAAAACTCACTTATCTCTATAGACTGTTTCCACAATTTATAAGGCAGGCTTCCCACCACCACCATTTCAGCCGCCACCCTTGTGCAAAGTTATATTGCAGTGGAGATTCCAAGATGGTGACAGAGTAGGCAGATGTTCCAACTGCCACCTCCCAGGACCAAATTGGATTACACCTTAATTTAAGAACAATCATCTTGAGCCTGACCAGGCAGTGGTGCAGTGGATAGAGCATCAGACTGGGACACAGAGGACCCAGGTTCAAATTTTTGAGGCCATTGGCTTGAATGCAGGCTCATCTGGCTTGAATACAGGCTCACCAGCTTAAGCGTGGGGTCCATGGCTTAAGCATGGGATCATAGACATGACTGCATGCTCACTGGCTTGAGCCCAAAGGTCACTGGGTTGAAGCCCAAGGTTGCTGGCTTGAGCAAGGGGTCACTCGCTCTGCTATAACCCCCTAGTCCAGGCACATATGAGAAAGCAATCAATGAACAACAAGGAGACTAAGGAGTCACAACGAAGAATTGATGCTTCTCATCTCTCTCCCTTCCTGTCTGTCTGTCCCTACCTGTCTCTCTCTCTCTCTGTCTCTGTCACAAAAAAAATAAATATTTTTTTAAAAAAGAACAATCATCTTGAAAAATTAACTTTGGACTAAACAAAGAAGAGTCTATAACCAAGGAACACAAAAGAAGCCACACCAAGTCTGGTAGAAAGCAGAGCCGTGGAAAGGGTTGCCCTGCTCCCAGGAGAAAGTGGTGGGTGGGGGTCCAGATGAACTCTCACTGCAGGGAGGGCCGCCCTGAGAGATGTGAGTGCTCAGCCCCAGACTGAAGCCCCAGCCTAGAGCCCCAGAGCCTAGAAGAGATGCAGGCTCTGTCTTAAAGGACCCATGCAGAAAAATCTTGTTCACAGCCACTTACCCACAGCTCCAGTGGAAGGGGAGCTGAGAGGACTAGAGTTGTGTGAGGAGAGTGTAAAGTTGTAGGCCCAAGGAGAGACACAGTGGGGTCGGCCACCAGAACCCCTATACTGAGTTATTCTCCAATATCGCAGTCACCATCTTTCTTGGGTGGAGCAGTCCCCTCTGAGCAGCTTCAGTAAAAGCATCAGCTCCACCCTCAGGAGTCTCCCTACCCAGTCATAGAGACTGGGTCGTTCTGAGAGGCCAGGAAGAAGGAGGGCGTCAGGGAATCAGTTCTTGGGTGTTGACGCCGAAGCTTTCCCCCACATGCTCCTGAGTCTAAGACTGATGCTTCCACATGACAGGAAACTCAGTAGAAACTGTCTAGAATGCAGGCAGACCACACCTCTGGGTCTCAGAGGCCACACACACCACTCTTTTTTTTTTTTTTTACAGAGACAGAGAGAGAGTCAGAGAGAGGAATAGATAGGGACAAACAGACAGGAACAAAGAGAGATGAGAAGCATCAATCATCAGGGTTTTTTTCGTTTTGACACCTTAGTTGTTCACTGATTGCTTTCTCATATGTACCTTGACCGGGGCCTTCAGCAGACCGAGTGACCCGTTGCTCAAGCCAGCGTCCTTGGGTCCAAGCTGGTGAGATTTGCTCAAGCCAGATGAGCCCGCGCTTAAGCTGGAGACCTCAGGGTCTCGAACCTGGGCCCTTCCTCATCCCAGTCCGACGCTCTATCCACTGCGCCACCGCCTGCTCAGGCCCTCCAGACTCTTGAGGACATACCCTGCTAAGATCTGGGGAAAAAGTCTGGACAGACTGACACCTGGGGCTGAGGGGTGGAGCCACACTACCACCCTTCCTAATACCTGAATTGCCATAGGCTCTAGAGCAGGCATGGTCAACATACCACCCACGGGCTGGATCCAGCCCACATAATGAGTTTATGCAGACCGCGATTAAATTTTTAATATTCTTCGCTACTTTAAAATCTCAGCTACTCAGAAGTGGAAGCATCTTTGATTATTGGAAATTGAGATATTTAAGAAGATAGTGATATGCGGGAAAGAATTCCATGTGTGATTAATTTAGGGTTATAATTGGTCGAATGGTTCGCGATACTTCTTTATTTTTTTAAAAAATTCCATTATAAAGATTTACAAGTTTTGGACTCATCTGTACTCTACATGAACTGTTTGACATTTAGCGGCAACGTGAAACCCACATTCTTTTAGGCGGAGTTTGCCAGTGTGCACCCAAGGTCAAACAATTTGTTTTTTCTGTGGTCAAGTGTGCTGAATCAAGTGGCATTGTAGCATAGACAATAGCTGCAGTTGATAACTGAAAACGTGTCCAGGCTGTTTGTAAAATGAAATAATTGTTTTATTTGCAATATAAACCCTTCAAGCTCATTCTATTAGTTAAATATTGTTTCGATTGATTGCAATACAGTTTGGATATTTATACAGTATGTAATTATATTTTTATTAAAATATATTTTTATTAAAATAATATTGTATATTAAAAATATTTTTCAATCACATTTATTCATAAACAAATTACATAATAAAGTGTTGTTTACTTAAACAAATTGTTTTTGTATTTAACATTTTTTAATTTTAATATATCGTCCAGCCCATGAAAAAAGTTTTCTTTCTAATTGGGCCCAGGGGCAAAAACTGTTGGCCATGCTCTAGACCAGGGGTCCTCAAACTTTTTACACAGGGGGCCAGTTCACTGTCCCTCAGACCGTTGGAGGGCCGCCACATACAGTACTCCATACACTGACCACCAATGAAAGAGGTGCCCCTTCTGGAAGTGCGGCGGGGGCTGGATAAATGGCCTCAGGTGGCCACAGTTTGGGCCGCGGGCCGTAGTTTGGAGACCCCTGCTCTAGACTCTACCAGAGGTTTTTTCAGTGACTGAGCCCAACAAACAGCCAGCAGACAAAGGCTACAGGAGGAGGGACTCAGGGGACCATGGCCTTTTAAGCAGACCTTCCCCCAGGCTCAGAGTGGATAAAAGCCAGCCTAGGTGTGCAGCTTGGTATTTCCATGTGCACCTGGGTCCAGCAGAGGCAGCCACAAACTCTGGATTGCTTGTAGCTCTAAGAAGGTTGCTGAGGGCCAGTAATGGGCAGTGTCTCCCACTGGTCAGCATCGGATTCCTGCCAGGGAGGCCTAGGGCTGGCACAACCAGTGGCCAAATATGGAGAGCATCGGTTCAGGACCTAACAACTCTTGCTAGAGTGGTATCCTAAAGCAAAGCTCCTCACACCTGGCCCAGCTGAGGAAAGTTCCACTTTCAGTAATCAGCACTGGCGCAGCTGCTCATGTGCATTGAACAGGGTGGAGCTTTATAGTCAGCCAGCCTGGGTGCTGGATATCCTGCCTTGTTGGGCTAGATTCCAAGGGGGGAAGAAAGAGAGGATTGGAGCATGGAAATTTAAAGTGTGGGTCTCTGTGAGCCTATTGTTGGATCTGGTTGGGGGGCTTAGCCACTTTCTGAAGGGGCACAGTCACCCCCAGGAGAGGAATCTCTCAGTCTTTCTCCCTGAGACCAGGATTTCACCAGCTGTAAGAACTTCTACAGAGGGGACTGTTGACCACACTCGATCTGAACCTATGGCTCACCTTGTTGAGGAGAAATAAAATTTGAGTATCCAGCAGTGGCTGAGGGATTAGGCTCTGGATTAGGGCCACATTCCCCATACTGAGCTCCTGACCAAGAGCCCCCTTAATTAGGGGATCCCACTAACATTATATTCCCAACCTCAGCTGCCACTAACCACCAAGCGAGCAACCTGTAGAGGGGTCGGTTGAATGAGGCCAGTCTGAACCCATAATACAGTCTTTCTATAGAAGACTGTGTGGGAAGACCAGGCAGCAGCAAGAGGAGGAGAAGCTGAAAAGTGGAGACAAATCTTATGGAATTTAGAGCTTTTAAAGAGCTGCTGTCATCTCTAAGCAGGAGGAAGTTGATCCTTATATACAGGTTGGTCCCTCCCACACTACCAAGGCACAGAAAAAGCAGACACAAACAGTAAAAAGAGCAGTATCTCCAAACAAGTAGCCCACAGCAGGTTACAAACAATGACTGATGCCAACCTAAGAAGATCTAAAGTCAATACAACTGGTAATGGGTGGAAGATAGCACCAACCTTAGACTCAGTTAGTTATACAAGCAGCATGCCCAAAGGAGGAGTCTAGCAGGCACCAGACATAGTGGAGAATAAATATGTCCAACAGGACAGACATTGCACAGTGTGTAATACCCATGATCAAGGTTGACCTTATAGCCAGCCATTCTGAAGGAATAAGTGTATCCACTAAAGGACCAACTGCATTCAATACTCACATGCAACAAGAGGAAAAATAGTACCCTCAAGAAGCATTCCTAGAACAAGAAAAACAGTTGGCCTGGAGGTCAGTACCACCAAGCCCATCTTCCTCATAAAGACACCAAAAAATCTCAAAGTCAGACAGTGCTACCTAATACACAGACAAAACTGGCAGACAGAGAAATTTGACCCAAATGAATCAACAAGAGAAATCCCCAGAAAAAAAACTAAATGAAATGGAAGTAACCAAACTACCAGATGCAGAGTTTAAAATAATTATTTTTAGGATGCTCAAGGGTTTTAGAGCAACAATGGATGGACATAATGAACATCTAAATAAAGATATAGAAAGTATCAAAAAAACATTGAAATCATAATAAAGAACCAGTCAGAAATGACAAATACAATATCAGAAATGAAGACTTCACTAGAAGGAATCAACAGCAGACTGAAGAAAGCAGAGGATCAAATAAGTGATATAGAAGACAAGATAAATGAAAGCACAGAAGCAGAGCACAAAAAGAAAAAGCAGAGGCTCAAAAGACTGAGGAAACTCTGAGAGAGCTCTGTGACAACATGAAGAGAAATGACATCTGCATCATAGAGATTGCTGAAGGAGAAGAGAATAAATAAGGCATAGAGAACCTGAATGAAGAAATCATAGCTGAAATCATCCCTAAATTGATAAAGAAAAAAGTTACACAAGTTCAAGAAACACAGAGAGTCCCATTAAAGAGGAATCCAAATAGGCCTACACCAAGACACATCATAAATAAAGGGCCAAAGTTAAGAAACAAAGAAAGAATACTAAAAGCTGGAAGAGAAAAGCAGTTTATTATCTACAAAGGAGCCCCCATAAGGATGGCATTCAATTTCTCAACAGAAACACTTGAGGCCAGAAAGGATTGACAAGAAATATTCAAAGTAATGTAAAACAAGAACCTACAACCAAGACTTCTTTATCCAGAAAAGCTATCATTTAAAATTGAAGAACAAATAGATAGCTTGCCAGACAAAAAAAAAAAAACAACAAAACAAAAACCATTCAAGAAATTCATTACAACCAAACAAGTACTGCAAGAAATGTTAAGGGGCCTGTTTTAAGAAGAGCAAAGGAAAAAAAGAAATCAAGAAAAATAGGATTGTAGATTTAAAGAATAAATTGGTAATAAATAAGTACATATCAATAATAACCTTAAATGCAAATGAGTTAAGTGCTCCAATCAAGAGACATACAGTAGCTGCATGGATAAGAAAACAGGACCCATACATAAATGCTGTCTACAGAAGACCTACCTCAGAAAAAGAGATACACATAGACTGAAAGTAAAGGGATGGAAAAAAGTATTTCATGCAAATGGAAATGAAAAAGAAGCTGGGGTAGCAATACTTATATCTGACAAAATAGACTTTAAAACAAAGGCTATAGTAAGGAATAATAAAGGTCACTACATAATGATAAAGGGAGCAAACAGGAGAATAAAACCATTGTAAATATTTATGCACCTAATATAGGAGCACCTAAATATATAAAGCAGATTTTGATGGACATAAAGAAACAAATCGGTAGCAATACTGTACTAGTAGGGGATTTTAATACCCCACTGACATCAATGGATAGAGCCTCCAGACAGAAACTTAACTAAGAAACAGTGGTCTTAAATGACACACTCGATCAACTGGATTAAATTGATATCATCAGAACCTTTCACCCCAAAGCATCAGAAAATACATTCTTTTCAAGTGCTCATGGTACATTCTCTAGGATAGACATGTTAGGACACCAAACTAGTCTCAATAAATTTAAGAAGATTGAAATCTATCAAGCATTTTTTATGATCACAATGTCATGAAACTAGAAATCAACTACAATATAAAACTCAAAAACATTCAAACACGTGGAGGCTAAATAGCATGTTATTAAATAACAAATGGTTAACAACAAGCTCAGTGAAAAAGCAAAAATATCCTTGAAACAAATGAAAATGAACAAACAACAACTCAAAATTTATGGAACACAGAAAAGGCAGTCCTGAGAGAGAAGTTCATAGCATTATAGACATACTGTAAGAAGCAAGAAGAAGCTCAAATAAACGATTTAACCTTGCATCTAAAAGAACTAGGAAAAGAACAAAATATAAAGCCCAGAGGCAATAGACAGAAGGAAATAATAAAGATCAGAGAAGAAATAAAAAATATAGAAGCTAAAAAACAATACAAAAGATCAATGAAATGAAGAGCTGATTCTTTGAAAAGGTAAACAAGACTGATGAACCTTTAACCAGACCCCTCAAGAAAAAAGAGAGAGAACTCAAATAAATAAAATTATAAATAAAAGTGGAGAAGTAACTACTGACACCGCAGAAATACAAAGGATTGTAAGAAAATACTATGAAGATCTATATGCCAAAAAACTGGACAACCTAGGTGGAAAGGATAAATTCGTAGAAACACACATTCTTCCAAAATTCAATCTGAAAGAATAAAAAAACCTAAACAGACCTATTCTAACAAATGAACTTGAAACAGTTATCAAAAAACTCCCAGCAAATGAAAGTCCTGGACCAGATAGCTTTACAGGTGAATTTTACCAAATATTCAAAGAAGAATAACACCTATCCTTCTTGAGCTATTTTTAAAAATTCAAGAGGAGGGAAGACTTCCAAGCTTCTTTTATGAGGCAAGCATTATCTTCATTCCAAAGCCAGGTAAAGACACTACAAAGAAAGAAAACTATAGGCCAATATCCCTGTTGAATATAGATGCTAAAATTCTCAACAAAATATTAGCAAACCAAATCCAGCAATACATTAAAAGGATCATACATCATGGTCAAGTGGGATTTATTCTGGGGAGGCAAGACTGATACAATATTTATAAATCAATAAATGTGATTCATCACACAAACAAAAGGAAGGATAAAAATCACATGATTATATCAATAGATGCAGAAAAAGTATTTGATGACATTCAGCACCCATTAATGATCAAAACTCTCAAACTGGGAATACAGGAAACATATTTCAACATAATAAAGCCCATCTATGACAAACTGACAGCCAACATCATACTCAACAGGCAAAAATTAAAAGCAATCCCCTTAAGATCAGGAACAAGGCAGGGGTGCCCCCTTTCACCACTCTTATTCAACATAGTTCTGAAAGTCCTAGCCACAGCAATCAGACAAGATGAAGAAATAAAAGGCATCCAAATTGGAAAAGAAGTAAAACAATTATTATTTGCTGATGACATGATGCTGTACATAGAAAACTTTAAAGTCTCAGTTAAAAAAACTACCAGACCTGATAAATGAATTTGTCAAAGTGGCAGGATATAAAATTAATATTCAGAAATCAGTTACATTTTTATATACCAACAATCAACTGTCCGAAAGAGAAATTAAGGAAACAATCTTTTCACTACTGCAACAACAACAACAAAAATAAAGTACCTAGGAATAAATTTAACCCAGGATGTAAACACTTCTACTCAGAAAATCATAAGACATTAAAAATGAAATCAAGGAAGATACAAAATGGAAGCATATAACATGTTGATGGGTGGGAAGAATAAACATCATTAAAATATATATATTACCCAAAGCAATTTATAAATTCAATGCAATTCCTATTAAAATACCAATGGCATACTTCAAAGATATAGAACAAATATTCCAAAAATTTATATGGAACCAAAAAACACGTATAGCCTCAGCAATCTTAAAAATGAAGAATAAAGTGGGAGGCATCACACTTCCTGATATCAAGTTATGCTGCAGGGTCACAGTAATCAAAACAGCTTGGTACTGGCATAAGAACAGACATACAGATCAATGAAACAGAACAGAGAACCCAAAAATAAACCCACACTTTTATAAATGGTGTTGGGAAAATGGGACAGGTGCATGCGATAAAATGAAACTAGAACACCAACTTACACCATTCACAAAAACAAACTTAAAATGAATAAAAGACTTAAATGTAAGTTGTGAAACCATAAACATCTTGGAAGAAAACATAGGCAGTAAACTCTCTGATATCTCTTGTGGCAATATTTTTGCCAATTTATTTCCATAGGCAAGTGAAATAAAGGACAAATAAACAAACAGGACTATATCAAACTAAAAGGCTTTTTTTGCACAGCAAAATAAAAAGACAACTCACACAATGAGAAAACAATTCACTATGTCTGATAAAGGGTTAATAAAAATTTATAAAGAACTTCTAAAATTAAACTCCAGAAAGGTAAAGAACCAATTAAAAAATGGGCAAAAGAACTGAATAGACACTTCTTCAAAGAGCACATACGGATGGCGAATAGGCTTATGAAAAAATGTTCAACATCATTAATTATCAGAGAAATGCAAATTAAAACCACAATGAGATAGCACCTCACACCTGACAGAATGGCACTCACTAACAAAACAAAGCATGATAGGTGCTGGCAAGGATGTGGAGAAGAGGAAACCCCCCTGCACTGCTGGTGGGAATGCAGACTTGTGTAGCCACTGTGTAAAACAGTATGGAGTTTCCTCAAAAAATTAAAGATGGAATATGTCCTAGGAATACCAAAATATTGATTCAAAAGAAGATATGCAGACCCATGTTGGCTATTGTTTACAATAGCCAAGATCTGGAAACAGTCCAAGTGTCCATCAGTGGACTAGTGGATTACAAATCTGTGGTACACATACACAATGGAATACTACATGGCCACGAAAAAGAAGGTAATTTTACCTTTTGCAATGGCATGGATGGACCTGGAGATCATTATGCTAAGTGAAATAAACCAGGCAGAGAAAGACAAGTATGATCTCACTTATATGTGGAATCTAATGAACAAGGTGAACTGAGGAATGGAATAGAGGCAGAGGCTGGGTCACAGGGAGCAGAGGGGCAGCTGTCAGAGGGAAGGGGGATGAGGGGATGGGATCAGAGAAGGTGATGGAATTAGAGAAATTATATACACATAACACATAGATACAGATAACAGGACAACAAATCCCAGAGGGAAAGGGGGAGGGACTTAGGGGCAAAGGGGAGTAATGGGGTCATGGGTGTGGGGTTGAGAGTGTTATATTGAGTGGGACAATTGAATTCATGTTAACAAAATATATTAAAGTTAATAAATATTTTTAAAAAATAAAATGTAGAAAAGAAATTATATTGCACTGTTGTACATTTATACATCTAGATAGACATTAGAATCAAGTCAAGTTCTATTAAAAATTCTCTTGTTAGAATTTGTTCTGGAACTGTATTTAATTGTAGATTAACATGACAAAAAGCGGAACCTTTACAATGCTGAGACTCCAACATAGGAAATGGTTAGGAACTCCATTCAGTTCACTTATTTAGTCATTTTTATGTTTTCCATCAAAGTTTTATTATATTCCTATGCATTTTTAATTTTTACTGCCATGGTGTTGGTGATTTTTCTTGCTGACCCAGCGATGGCCCCTCCATTTTCCATGCCCTTTGCCATGTGACTTTATGATGCTTTAACCTGAGGTGGGGTTACTTACTCTACCCAACACTGGGTTTGGTCTTGTGACCTGCTTTGGCTGATGGGATGCAGTAGACAAGATGCCAACAGAGGTTTAAAATGGCTTGCACATGGGGGCTTGCTTTCCTGCCCTCAGTATGATTAGGGGCAATATGGCTAGGGGTTACCATGTGGGATCCAGCTCTGTCATCATACGGGTATACCCCAGCTGGCCCAAGTTAGAGCAGACCCTCAGCTGAACCACAGACATATGCATAAGGCCAGCCCAGATCAGCAACCCAAGCCAGTCCAGACATACCAGCTACAATACTAAATTATTTTATTTTAGAACACTGAGTTTTGAGGTGGGTCATTATGCAGCAACTGCTGATTGATACAATATAGTAAATAGCCCAGTTCTAAATGCTTATCTTGCATCTGTTCATTAATGAACAGACATGAATTCTGATAAATTTTTAGTTTATGTTTTCTGACTTTCTGGATAATCACATCACATGCACTAAAGATCACTTTGTCCCTTCTGTTCCTGTCGTCCCTCATTTTTCTCTTACTGCATTACATTGGTAACACTTCACAAATCCAAAGCTGTGCTTCTGTCTGGGAGTGTGCAGTCCCTGGGCTGCCATCTGTGGATACAGGCACACTTGTAGGGCCATGTGTACAGCAGCCAGAGAATACCTCTCTGGACACAGCAAGTTCATCCAGAATCTCTCTTGTTGGGTAGCAGGGAGGTAGGTGGCACTGGTAACGGAAGTCAGATGTGAATTGACATAAATGGACTTCAGGAGATAATGTAACTTACCGACAGCAGGCTGATGGCCACATACTGGCAGTGGGAGTGGGGAATGAAAAACAGGCTTATATGACATCACCTCACCCTTAAGTCTACAGACACAAAGTCAAGTGTCTCTGACCCCCTACCATGGGTGCCCAGGGTATCCACTTGGCATTTTTAGGTGAGGCTCAAATGCCCAGTTGTCCAAGGGTACAACCACACACACACACACTGAGACAGACCCCGTCCTCAGGTCTCAGGCTCCTCAAGATGGGGGCGCCTGACCTGTGGTGGCGCAGTGGATAAAGCGTCGACCTGGGAACACTGAGGTTGCCAGTTCAAAACCCTGCACTGGTCTGGTCAAGGCACATATGGGAGTTGATGCTTCTAGCTCCTCCCCTTCTCTCTCTCTCTCTCTCTCTCTCTCTCACACACACACACACACACACACACACTCTGTGTCTCCTCTCTAAAATGAATAAAAATAAAAATAAATAAATAAAAAAGATGGGGGCATATATTTTGGGGTCCTTTTAATGGAATGGAAGACCCAAATACCTCTTGGCATTGTGTGCTAAGAGTGATGGTTTAAGAGAATTTGGTGTCAGGTAGAATCCCCAGGTGTCTGGTATTAAATGGGACAATTCAATGATTAGTTTCCTGGGGAGGAAATTATGCAAATAAAACCTGTCAGGCACACATAGCCTTTTAAAGCCACGGTAGTTTCCAAATGGGCTTCTCTTGTTTATCGTCTAATACTTAATCATCAGTGGCTTGAATATACAGGGTGAGGGAAAAGTAGGTTTACAGTTGTTCATATGGAAAGTAATTCAATAATTAATAAATAACAATACAAGAGTAAACTCTGTGTTTTGCCTACTCACAACTGTAAACCTAATTCTGCCTCACCCTGGATTGGCTTTTAGGTCTCCCTACTGTTGAGTATTTAATGATCTGTGAATAAACAGAGGAGATGCTGCAATCCTTTTGCAGAGGAAATGGGCTTGCCCCCTAAGAGACCCCTCTGCCAGCAAAATGTCCAGATGCTAGAGAACATCTGAACTGCTAAAATGTCTGTTGCAAGAGTACTGTGTTTATTTAGCAGAAATTTCTTATTATACTTCTTGGGGTAAAAGAGTAGGGCTACTAAGGGAATGCTCAAGTAACAATGGTAGTAATAAAAATACCGCCAATGACAGCTTTTACTATCTGCCAGATACTGTTGTAAGTGCATCTCATATGACCACTCATTTACTGACCTTATGAGGAAAGTGCCTTTATCATCCTATGCCGATGAGTAAATTAAGCAGGGAAAGGTTACAGGAACCTCAGGAGTCTAGCTCCAATATCCTGTTATTTAAAGAGTCAGGAAATTTTAAGTTCCAAGAAGAAGAGAGATGCTTGCAAGGTGACAGAAGAGACAGGCGCAAAATGTAAGTCCCAGGGTGCCTCACAGAGAAGGTAGCAGTTAGGTGTAGTCTTTACTTAGGTATATATATATAATATAGTTCTACCACTTAAATTATAAATAACAGTATATAACAGTTGTGTAATTTAAACTATATGTGTGTATATAATTTGTTATTTAGCTAACTTATATATTATTTATTATAATTTGTATGTTATAT
This sequence comes from Rhynchonycteris naso, assembly GCA_037038555.1. Classification (NCBI taxonomy): domain Eukaryota; kingdom Metazoa; phylum Chordata; class Mammalia; order Chiroptera; family Emballonuridae; genus Rhynchonycteris; species Rhynchonycteris naso. The sequence goes on along the minus strand of CM072999.1, from coordinate 193,609,629 downwards.
ATTTTACCTTCTGTATTAGCATATATGTATATTATGTAATTGTAAATTATATAATAGAACTTAGTAAATATTATAATTATATTATTTTATTTATATTATTTGAATTGAATCAAATAAGGGTTTTCAAAGTGAAACTATAAGGGCTTTGGGGCCTTGCAAACTTTCAGAAAAGGTGGCACAGATGGTTCTCACCAGAGTGGTTGGACTGTCAGGACCAGTAGTGAAAGGGGTCAAATGCAAGAACTGGATGCTGTGGGAGAAAACAAAGCCTGCTGAGCCAGTGAGTAGCGTCATTACTACCTGGAAAACATGTCCACTGATGTGAGACCAGGACACCCAGTGACTCCCAGACTAAGAGGAAGTGTGAATTTCCAGATGTGTACCCAGATTTCTAGCAAGGTTTATTAGCTCAGGATGGCTGGGAGTGGGAAAGAGGAGGTGCTCTCACCTCTTACCACGTCACCACCCCCAAGTCCTCTGTCACCACCCCCAAGTCCTCCCTCAAGCTGACACACATGCGATGACCAAAGATCTCCCAAGGTAGGACCCCAAATTCCTTTGTATGGTGCACTCTTGGGTCCTGGGTGTCCCCTGGGGGTTTGGGGGGGCGGCAATCATCCACTTACTTGTCCTGCCACCAGCCCCAAGCCAGTGTGAGTGTCCACATTTTGTCCAGGGCTTCAATGAAAGAAGGAGGACCCACTGCCAGTTTGCAGTGGGACCAAGCAGGTTGCCTCATTCCTCTTTCCAGCTGAGCCTTCTGGGGACAGCTGTTCAATCAGTTACCAATTTACCCCATAGAAATGAGATATCAAGCCTAATATCTTCATATTGTATAGAAGACAGAGACTTCTCAGGGAAGGGGGACTTAGGTAAAATCAGATATGAAAAAACAACACTGATCTAAATTGTTGTTTTAAAAGGCAGACACTTGACCCTGGATGGGTAGCTCAGTGGATAAAGCATCAGCCTGTTGCACTGAGGTCATGAGTTCAATTCCCATCAGGGCACATACAAGAAGCAATTAATGAATACACAACTAAATGCAACAAGTGAAACAATGAGTTGATGCTTCTCTCTCTCTTCCTCTCTCTCTCTCCCTTTCTCTCAAATAAATGGAAAAAAAAATTTTTTAATAAGAAATAAAAGGCAAAGACTCTTCCAGGAAAGAGGAGAGTCCTCAGAGAGGTGCTTCAAGCATTGGCACAACTGCTAGTCTATTTGTACAACCTGGGGTTTAGAACCAGACTAGTATTACATCATTACTTGTGCTTTGCAAACCTCTTCTCCCTCTCTCTGTAAGTATCTGGCTCCTCCGTTTAGATTTTAAAACCCGCTTGCCATTGTTTAGACTCGTGTCCTCCTAAATGAGTTTTCGCTCATGTAGTCAGTTATTTCTCCTCCAACTGCCCTGATCCTCATTCTGCTCACCTCTCATTCATGTGGCTGGCATCTCTGTGTAATCATTTGATGAGAGCTGTGGTGATCCCAGTCCTCGCCAGTACTAGCACCGTTCTGTGATGAAACTGCTCTCAATATTAACTCAGCTCAGAGTTGAGGCCCAATTCACAAACCAAGATGTTGGGAACAGGTGGGGATGGCAATACTGGTGTCCTCACATCTTCAGGACTCCCAGAACTACAGCAGATGAGCCAAGATGGGAAAGGACCAACGGTGGTTGAGCGTTTACTTAGTTTCAGGGTACAGACCTTACTCCATGAGGGCGTCCTTCTAGCAAGGTCCCCAGGAGTCCCTTCCTGCCTAGGCCTGACTTCAGGTGTGAACTGCCTCTGAACTTCCATGTCTTTTTCTCAGAAGCAGTTCTCTCGTGGGAGGCCCTTCTTTGGTTTTTGCACTTTTCTACTTTCTGCCTTGTCACTTGTGGCTTCTTGTCCATCATGCAAAGGATTTGCTATCTTAAATATGCTAACTTACAGCCCTAGCCAGGTATCTCAGTTGGTTAGAGTGTCATCATAATGCGCCAGGGTTGCGGGTTCAATCCCCACAGTCAGAGCACGTACAAGAATTGACCAATGAATGCATAAATAAGTGGAACAACAAATTAATGTTTCTCTCTCTCTCTCTCTCCCTCTCTCCCTCTAAAATATCAATTTAAAAAAATTAAATATGCTAACTTGCTTCCTTTATCACACAACCTGGGGAATCAAAGTAGTCACAAGTCACATAGGTACCCTGAGGTTCAGAGGTCAATAGGGCTCATGTGGACTCAATTCCAAGTTTCTGCCTCCAAGACCCACCTGCATACTTCCCCAGTCCTCTGCCTACATCATGTGTATATATAGTTACATATTATTTAATTTATATTAGTATGTTATATGTTACATATTATTGTTACATATGCTACATATTCTTATACAGGTAGTGATCGACTTACAACCTATGCAACTTACGACCATTCGACTTTACGACCACAATCGCTAGCTACGACTGCTCCGCATCTGGAGCAGTTTTTTGTATGCACCTGTATTTTGTAATTTTGTATGTTTTGCAAATATTAAACCAGTTGTACTGGTAATGCAGTGTTTTACTTAAATCTGACAAATGTAAAAATAAGAAACAAAATGGTGTAGAGATGATACAAATGGCATAAAATGAACAAAGAAAATTATGATATATAACAATAATGAAAGAAAATTATGATAAAATATGACTTAAAGATTTTTATAACATCATTTCACAGTACTGTACATACAGCCTACTCAACTTATGACCAAATTGTGTTACGACTGGTCTGTCGGAACCAATCATGGTTGTAAGTCGAACACTAGCTGTATTGTTACATATTAGTATGCTATATGTTACATATTAGTATATTTAATGCATGTTACATATTAGTATGTATATATACTATCGACGGTATTAGTACATATGTAATTTGTTCTGGAGTCTGATCCAGAACCCACAGTATCCAGCTATTGGTTTTATGTTTCCTGCTCGTCATACCTATCTATTCCATTTTCATCTTTCCTCCCAGCTGGGTTCTGGGATCCATATGAGCTTGTGACCCATGCCAGCACTCAAAGTCTGCCTTACCTTCACCTCCTGCTGTTTCCAAAGCAGATTTTAACTCTTTTATTGCGGTTTTGTTGCCTTGCAATATTCCCTCGTCCCCTTCTCTGTACCTCATCCGTTCTCTTCTGTTTCAGCTAGGGCCCCTTTTGTGGCCTCCCAGAAGCCACAAGGAATTTTTACCTATTAAACAGATAACAGGAAATTTCCAAAATCGCCTTTCTGGGCCCTGCAGTGAATCCCTAAGGTGTGGACTTTCTTTGAGTCTTCTCAACGCAGCTCCCTTTAAAGCCCACATCCGCAGCCTTCTAACAGGCCCCATGATGTTAGTCATCTTTGCCTAACCTCAAATAAAGCAAGGTTTGTCCAGATGTGGTGTTTGTCACAGAGAGAACTGACCTTGTCCCCATGTTTGGTCCTCTTATGTGATGTTTCAAGACCCTTGTCACATCGACAGCTATGCAAATTAACATGCCCGTTCCCAGTAGTTTCTCTGTATACCTGCTGCCTGGGCCATTAATCCTTTGGACGAACGAGACATAAGAAAAGTTATAGTTCCCTAGAAGTCCTGACCCCAGGTCTTTCTGCTTCCATCCCCCTTATCCCCATAACACTTACAGAGATTCTGGGACGTTTATTTTTGTCCCTATGAGTTAGGATTCTGACATTGGCTGCCTTGGCTTGTCAACCAGGGCACTGAAGCTCCTCAGTTCCAACAGGGTTTCCCTTTATGATATCCTGCTGTCCCTGGAAGCCTGAGAGTTGTTTCCATACCTACCAGTGACACCCATTCTGAGAATATATGGACAGAGCTGAGGGTAGGCTGAACCCACCCTCTCTACCATGACTTACGCACACTGCAGGGAAGGTACTGACTTCCAGGTTCTGAGAGGTGAACGGAATACTGTGTGCGCAGCATCAGGCCCAGGACCAGACCACGGCAGTGTGTTTGCAATGAAAACTCAACGTCTACTCTCCCCTCCTTTCTACGATAATACAACTCCCAAACTTTAGCTGTGTCCATAACCTCCAGATGAAGACTAGAGTTTCCAGTTTTCCTTGCAGCAGAAGAGGCTGGTGACTTAGTTCAAGCCAATGGGACATGAGGGGACAGGACTCTGCAAATCTCAGTCCCTGACCTGGAAGGGAAGGAGGAAATACTTGGCTCCTCAGCGGCTTTCCCAGGGCTGGCCTCGTACCCTGGTGAGCCATCTTGTACCGATATCCTAGGGCATGTGAGAGAGGCCCAGGCCCCCCTCCCTGGAACTGCCATATCAACTGGACTGCTTACTTTCAGAATGTTTAAATAAAGAAAAATAAACTTCTACCTTACATAAGCAACAGTGTTGGGTGGTTTCTTTGTTATAGCAGCCTAACCTGTGATCTGCCTGTTACAGTGCTCAAAATGATACCCCTCTGTGTGCTTTTGGGATGGTGTATCATGCAAGGTTGGGTACCAGAGGGTTAAAGCTATATTTCTGCTCTGCAACCTTCCAGATTCCTCTCCTATTACAAACAGTTTGGGCACATTGGCTCACATCTCCATCTGCTTCTTGGCTGACGGACCAAGACAAACAGTCCTCTTACAGAGACAAAGGTGGCAGCATGGGTGTCTCCCAGAGGCGGATCAAGCAAGGTGCCTAGACAGAATGCCTGGTGCTCCCACGGGCCACGCTGCAGTCGTGCTGGCTGCAGCAGATGCCTGCAGGCTGGAGGCAGGCTAACACCCTGGAAAGGGTAGTTGCTGCCAAAGACACACACTCTCTCATTTACCCTTCCCCACCATGCTGTGGCCTGAGGACTTTTACCCCCACTCTGCGGGGTAAAGAAACCCAAACCTAGAAAGGCTTAAGAAACCCACTCAAAGTGGGGGAGTGAGGTTCACAAGCAGTCCCCCCGCTCCTCCATGCCCTGCTCATTCTGCTGTGCTGCCCACCCCAGGAAGGTACTTAACAAGGGTGCAAATACATACACCAGAGCCAGACTGAGGGTAATGACTTAGAGCACTCTACCACACACAGCCAGCCTAGCCTTGGCCTTGGCTGGAGGCTGCAGGCTCAGAGTAAGCAGGATTTGGGGGCCATCCACTGAGACAAGGGGAACGAAACCCTGGGTCAGGGCCCCACTCTGTGGATACATGTGCTCACAGGTTCCTCTCAAAGGTGTCTATACTGAGCTCCAGTGTCCCTCCACCTGGGCTGTACTGCTTGTCTATGAATAAAGAAAGGCTAAGTTAATCCACCTAGAGATCAGTGCCTCACTTCCTCAGAGCATGTCTGCCCACAGTTGGTATATCCGGGCAGGGGCAAAGGGTAGAAGTCAGAGGCTAAGTCCTTTCCCCAGGACCCATGCCAGTCTCCAAGGGCGTCACTGAGAAATACTTGCCCTGACTTGCATTGGGCTCCTGGGTAGACACTCCCCTCTGGAAGGTCCTCACCTCCCAATTCACACAACAGGAGAACAGCGGCCACCTAGTCTGGCCTTCCCTGCCCACCACGCCTAGCTCACAGCCTCTCTTTCTCTCTGGTCCCCACCACACCCAGTTCCCAGCCCACCAGGGCATGTGGATAGGCCCAAACCCCAACTGTGCAAGTAGCCAGAGAGACAAAGTGTCTGGAGAAATATGGAACAACACTTTGTCTCTCCAGAGTCCTGAGCAGCTGAGAAGGGTGGAGGCGGAGGCTGTCATTCACTCCACACACCAGCCTGCCTGGTCAAGTCTCCTGCTCCATTTACTACCGCCCATGCAAGCAGGAATATGCCACTTCCTCGGGGAATCCTGGCAGGCGGGGGCGGGGGGGGGGGGGTATCTGCCCCTACCCCTGCACAGCACACACAGTGGGTGCACAATAAATCCTTGGTGGACTGCATGGAGGGGAGAAAGTGCCGCACAAGGGTCTCTGTTAGTACATTAGAGGCGTGGTAACCCCTATGGGCCTGGCCTGGTCTACAGTGGCTTCCCATTGGTAACACTGGAACAGGGTTTGGATTTCAGATTGTGCAGAAGAAACAGGGGAGCTCCTGGCCCTTTGGGACATTGGAAGAAGCAGAAACCCAACAGCCAGCCTATAGGTGGGGCCATGTGGGAACCCTGCACCGCTGGGCCAGGGATTTGACCCTGAAATTGTCTTTGTATCTCTCCTCAAAGTCTCCTGAGACTCAGTGCCCAGAGTCATCCCCATTTCCTGGCAGAGCAGAGAAAAACAGTGCATAAATATCATAAAGTTATGGAGTTATTTTTTCTTTTTATTGGCAAAGTAAATATATTTTTATGAAGGACCAAAAAAATATACATAATTGTAACATATGTACACCAGCTTTATAGATTTTTTAAATTTCAAATTTACACAAATGCTGATGTTATTAAAAGATATTTTATGTAGATGTACCTATGTACAGTTTATTTACATACATTCATAGGATGCGAAATAAACGTGTCCGAACAAGCTAGTTCATTTGATATTAATTTCTAGACAAAGTAAGGAATGCATTTCTAAATCAGGATTGGGGGTTCTATCTGCTTCTCCTACATGCTGTGCAGCCTGTTCCCCTGTCCTCCCGAAAGCTGGCCCCAGTGCAGAGGCTAGCATCTGGAGACAGGATGAGGGATAAGCCACACTGGGTACAGATGCTCTGGAACTAGCCTGCATTGTCTGCCTGCCCCGCACATTTAACTGAAGCACATGCACTGTCTGCCAGCCAAGGAGGGGCCTTTTCACCCTAATCCTGCGGCCAGCAGGAGGCCAGGTCCTATACCACTAACAGCCCTGCCCATACCTCTTGGTAGTCAGGCTCAGCAAAGCATCTTGGACAAAGCCACTTACACACCACAGTACAGCTCACGACTTTTGGCCTACTTCCTTCTTCCCAATGTGGCTCCCTGTGGGAATTGACATTTCAAAATGCACATTTCATCTTCCTGGGCAATAAAGTGCCGGCCCTGGCCCAAGCAGGGAGCCCAGTGGGAGAAGGGCCAGGTCCCCAGACACTGCAGCAAAGGCCTGCAGCAGCTGCACAGGAAGGCACGAAGGCTCAAAGGCACAAAGGCCGGCCTCCAGGTCAGGAGCTGGGTCTCCCCAGGAAAGGTAGCAGGTGCTGGGCTCTGGGTTCCTGCCTCCCAGGCCAGCCGGTCTCTTCTCACACCAACCCAAGCTCACGAGTTGGTAACATTGTCACGTTCCTCTGAAGGAGGCAAATAAATTATTGCTACAAAATATCTGGGTGATCCCAGTGATGGGGTGGGCTGGTGGCAGCAGTAACGGTTGTGTGGGTGGGTGGGGGTCAGTTGGCAGCACGTACAGAGCGGCTGCTCCGGGGGAAGCGGTGCACCTTGACGTGTTTAGACAGGTGGTCACTCCGCGCAAACTTCTTCTCACACACCGGGCACTGGTAGGGCTTCACGCCTGAGTGCGAACGCCGGTGCCGGGACAGTTCATCTGAGCGGGAGAACCTACAGGGACACAGCAGTCAGCAAGGTCAGCTGACCCACCAGGCCCTATGCCCCCTCCAACCCCCCCTCCACACACACACACTACCACCACCAGCACCGCCCCATCCCCCAGGCCAGCAGCAGATCCCAGGGCTCTCTCAGCTGCATCAGCTACTCAACTGCTTCTAACTTCACTAGCAAAAATCCACGATCCAAAGTCCCTTACCCTTGTCCTTGTAGCCCTCTCAGGGTGGCAAGAATTACCAATAAAAGACTCTGCCAGCACTAGGGGCCATTCGCATGCATCTGGGCCTGAGAAGGGCTGGTGAGTATTGGGACAGGCTTTCGAGCCTACTTATTCTATAAGAGACCTGACTTATTCGCCAACTTCACCTCTATGTCCCTCCTTCCAGTATGCACTGGGATCACCTTGCCCAGACTGAGGTTGTGTCCCATGCTCTCCCTTTACACTAGAACTCGGGGCTTCTGTGGAGGTCTGCACCGGGAAGCCCAGCTAGAGGAGACAGTGAGGCTGGGGAGAAGTGCCTATTCCCTCAGCAGGGGGCTCTTGGCTCCTTTCCCTTGCCTCCATTAAAGAGCCCCACCCCACTCCTGGACCTTGCTTTCCTAAACACTGGGCCCCCTAAGGTGTCCCCAAACAAAACTGCATTCCTACAAAGTACTTCTGAGGGTTTAAATGGTTCCCCTGCCACCTCCTTCTCTTGGCCCCAGCCTGCCCAGGAGTAAGTGTTCCCACAGCCCAGAGGCCACTGGGAAGGAACAGCTGCTAATGGCAGAGATAAGAACTGAGCTGGACCACGGGGCCCAGACAGCTGTCACTGACTTCAGGAATTTGAGGCCCTCCCCACCTTACCCCTCATTCCTGGCAGTGAGACCCCACTCCTCTTACACACTTTCCTCCTGTGCTCCACCTCTACTGATCTGTCCTTATGCCCTCCTGCCACAGGACATTTGCCATTACTGTTCCTTCTATCCAGAATGTTGGCCCTTCCCTTCTTCTTGTTCTCTCCCACCCTCCCCTTATAGTCCAGTTTAAATGTTACTTCCTCGGGAAAGCCCTTCAGAACTGTATCATTCTAGGCTCCCATAACACAATGCACCTCTCTTTCCTCATTCCTGCCACAGTTGTTGCAATTTTAAATTCATTTTCAAGTTTTTGCTGAATGTCAATCTGTGCCACTAAAACATTATCTCCATGAGGACAAACATGTCTACCTGGTGCGTGGAAGAAGCCCAGTAAGTGCATCACATGAAAGAGCAGACACAGCAAGCACCCACAGAAGGGTGGAGCGTGGTCACAGGGGCAGTCCTCTCAAGTGTTAGTGCACCCACACACCCACATGTGTGCACATATCCACACACTCATACACATGTGTGCACACACATGCACAAAGCACATGTGTACACATACATGCTGTGTGTGCACACTCTCGCATGTACACGTCACCCGCTCCACGCCTATGCACATATGTATGTACTTGCACACATCACACACAGGGATGCCAATGTACCCACATGAACAAATGCATGTACACATACACACGTACAGGAATGCCAGGCCCATCAGCCTCGTTCTTGGACCTGGGACCACATCAAAACAGGTAGGTTAGGTGGTGCCCTGGAACAGCTGTCCCCAACTTAGCTGATCAGTACGGGGTGATGGCCAACCTCTGACCTGACCCTGTGAGTGGAGGTCTTGATCCCTTAGCCTGCAAAGGAGCGGGAAGACCCAGCAGGACATCCTGGGGAAGGCTCAGGTGGGCAGCAGGAGGGCCTGAGTACAGATGTGGAGGCAGGCATGGAGGCAAGGAAGACAAATGCCTCAGCTTGGCTCAGCTAACCCTGGTGTCCAGGACCCTGCCCCTAGAGAACAACTAGGTTTCTTCCACCACCACCACCCCAGAGGACTCATCATGGTGGGCACAAAGCAGTGCTCTCAGCATATTTTCAGAATAAAGGAAGACCAACTGGTCCATTTGCCAGATGAGGAAACTGACCCAGAGTAATGAGGGACTGACCAGAGTCACAGCAAGACAGAACAACTGAGGATTGAGCAAAGGTCTGGTCATAGCTCCCTGCTACATCCTGCCCACCTTGATGGCTGCAGAAGGCCTGGCCAAGCACAAAGCTTGGCTGGGAAGCATGTGGCACAGGAGCCCTGTGCTGGGAAAGTAGCATCGCCCTGTGCCAGAAAAGTAGCATCAATGGGCCCTGGCAGTCAGAGCCTGGACCTGTGCTCTGGGCCAGGGCTACATGCCTGTTGGACATGTTGGACACCCACAGCTTCTGAGCAGGTGGGCCTACCCAAGGCAGGGGTCAGCAGAAAGCTACAAGAAATGCCATGGGCAGTGCCAGAGCCTTCCTGGGCATCAGGCATTGGGGGCACCTGTGCTCCAGGGAGCCAGGAACAGCCCCGTCAGACTGACAATAAATACCATAGTAAGGGTTCAAAGAGGATGCGAGGTTTGCCAGGTCACATAGCAGTGGAGAGTAGCAGGCTCTGCTCGGGTCCCCCTCAACCGGGAGGCCCATATGGTCCTGAGCAAACAGAATAACCATCCTAGGACTCAGCTTTCTCATTTGTCCAGGGAAAACCTTGGGATTCTTGTCCACCTTCCAGGAAACTTTGCTTAGAGGTCAAAAGGCCACAGGGCTCCTTTCATCATGGGAGCACCACGGGAGAGCCAGACCTGAGAAGAAGCTGTACCCATCTGCAAGTACCCTCCCCGCTGCTTTGGTCCTGTGGTCTAAGGGATCCTGTCCCTGGGAACTGAATCCTCTGAAGATCCTGCCTCATTCCCTCACCCACATCATCCCAAACAGCAGCACCAGGGAGACCTGGGGGCCACACAGAGAGAGTTCACGGGGCTAAGATACAGCCTCTGTAGGCACAAACTGACCAGAACCTGGGCAAGTTGGCAAGCTCTCTGAGGCTCAGTTTCCCCACCTGAAGACAGGGAAGTGATTGATCTGCTTCAGAGGACTGTGAAAGTCACCCGTGTTTATAGCAGTGCTTGGGTCATGGCAATCATCCAATAATTGTAAACTCTGTTACCAGCAGAGCTCAGCACAGGGCCTGTTCCCTGGTAAGGTCTTGGAGTATGAGGGTGGTTACTCCGATTTGTGTTGCTGAGATTCAGGACAAGGAAGCACAAAGATCCAGGACAAGGAAGCTCCTGAGCAGCGCATACACACATCGGCACCACCACTGGTACACACAGCACCTTTGTGTGAAGGAACCCCTTCCATTAGCAAGAAAGCCGTAAGTGTACAGTAAAGTCTCAAGGATCACAGTGGGAACGGAACCTAGAGGTGTGCAGTGTGCAACCTGCCCAACCACACCTGGGGCTCTGCTGACAGCAGGGATAGCGTCGGAGAATGCCTCATTGAGTAGGGGCAGCAGTGACATTAGCCAAGAGTGCAGGCCAGCAGCCAGACCACTGGGCTTGAATCCTATCTCTGCCACCTCCTGGCTCTGTGGCCTCAAGCCGGCAACTCCCCTTCTCTGGGCCTCCTGTGTTTGCAAGCAATGACAACAGTACCTGCCACACAGGGCTGCTGAATGTTATTAATATTCATATTAGCTGTAGCAGGAAGGGATTCTTTCGGACAGAACTGCTTGGCCATTCTGGAACAGGATGTTCTGCTGAAGGGAACAAAGAAGGCCTGTTTCGGAGAGTGAAGCAAGGAAACTTCTAGGAAGGCAGGCAAGCAGCCACTTCCCAGGCGGTTAGCTCAGAATAAGGAAAGTCTGGGTTCAGCTTGTCAAGGGTGCCAGAACCACGCTACAAGAGGGGATGGGCCAGGGAACACTGGGTTCAGGACCAAGAGCAGAAGAAAGTGGGGGTTGGTTATCTGTGCATGTGACAATGGGGAGCTACTTGTCAGGGAGGGACACTGTTCATCAAACAAAGGGTACAGGACACAATGCCAGGGCCTGAACCAGCCTGGTAGGAGGAAGAGGAAGCTGTTCACCAAGGCCAGCAGGAAGAAGAGAGGCAGCTTTGGTAGTGGGAAGCTCTCCACACAGAGAGGCATGCAAGAGTGCAGGACCGCCACCCCAAAGACCAGCTGAAGGGGAAGGTCGCTACACTATAACAGGCCACCCCCCAGTGGAGGCTCGCAGAGGGGCTGGAGAGAGGTCCTCAGTCTAGGGTTGGAAGGGTTGGGGGCAGCCAGCCCAAGGTAGTAGATTCCTGGCTCTGCCACTTACTTGTTGTGTGACCATGAAGAAATTAAACACTCTGTGCCTCATTTCCTCCTCTGGGAAATGGGGACAACATACTAACACATACCTCATGGACTTCCTGGAGCGTCACGTGAGTTACTGTACTTTGGTGCCTTCAGAGCAGTGCCTAGGGCACATCGGGAGCTACTGTAACCACTGCCGCTGTTGTTAGCTCTTGCCCACACCCATGGCATAGCACCTGAAAGACCTGACTGCCTGAGGGGTAAGAGAGGACACCAACCATTATTATAACAGATGCACAGGGAGAGAAGATGAGGGGAAAGCCAACCCAGGGCTGCAGGTGTCTCGGTGTGGGTATGGGAGAGGCATGCCTGCTATACTGCTTGCAGGTCAGGTCCAACTGAGGTACTGTCTGGGAGTGCACCCAGAACGACAGCACTAGCTCTATCCCTACAGGCTTTCTGGGTCTCCATTTCCCACTCTGTAAAATGCAAACTGGTGCCTACATGTTCCAAGGATATTTGAGCACTCAGTGAACTCATGCTTGTGATGTGCAGAACATAGCAGAGATCATCATAAGACCAACTATCACTGCCACTGGGGGACAGCATTGAAGACAGAGAGCACAGAGAGGGCCTAGACCCAAATGGAGCCTGCCCTGAAAAGGAGAGGTCGGCGAGCAGATTATGCAGGCCTGTGGACCAGAATGAGAAGACTGGATAGGAGCTTAAGTGTACCAAAGTATAGATAAAGGCCAACATAACTTCATGAGGTAATAAGTTCCCCATGACAGAAGGTATGCAAGTAAGTGTACCTTGTGGAAGGGATTTCATCTTTGAGAACCTAAGAACAGTGCCTAGCTCCACAGTAAATGGTCAATCAACATGACACCTCATCATCATCATTATTTCTCCTGTCCTATCCAGACCAGGATGCCTCAAAGCTGGGACTCACTTCCTGCCTGACTGTTGCAAGGGCTCCCTCCAGCCTGACCCTTTGTTGGAGGTTATGGCCATATTTAAAGGATGTGCATGTCATATGTACATCTCAGGGCATCAGGATCCCTGAAGGCCGACCAGGGACTCTCAAGTCCTCAGAGAAATAACCCTCCTGAGAAGCAGGTACCCTAGGTTCCCAGTGCCTCTGCCACGTGTGACCCCATCAACGCCAGACCCCACACTGGAGGAACTTGGGAGAAGCTAGAGGTGCACTTTGAAGCCCTAGGAGTGGCTAGAGGCAGGGATGATTTCAGGGTTGACCACAGGGACCTCACCATGCCAGGTATCCACCATGCTTTTCCCTGTAAGTAAATCCTGTTGATGGTGACCACTGCCAAAGATTAATAGTGGCAAAGCTGAATTCCCTTCATAAATCCCACTATTTTTTTGCATACCTGCTACCACAGGGAACTCACTACCTCTTAAGGCCACCATGTCAGGGACTGAGATCTGCCTCCCTAAGATGAACTTTGAATTTATTGGTTGATTCTTTTATGTGCCCTGACCAGGAATCAAACCTGCAACCTTGGGGTAGTGGGACAATGCTCTATTCAACTGAACTACTTAGCCAGGGCTGAAGACGCAATTTGGGCTGAGGGTCCTATCTGCTTTCTGAGACAGTCTGGAAGAAGGCAGGTCCCTTCCTCCTGGGGAAGTGGGCTAATTGGGCAGCCTTGACCAAGGACCACACTATTCCCCTCTGTGGCCCCACCCGGCCCTATTCCAACTGGAGAGGCCATCTGCCAACAGCAGCAGCCAGGGGATAGCACCCACAAAGATGAACCCATCATAAGAGTCAGACCAGTGCTCTGCCAACCCAACTTCCCAACCTCTCTCCAGCCTGCTCCCCAATAAGAGGAAAATACATCAAGACGAGTCTCTGTAAGTCTGGGGTACCTCTGAGATGGGGTACTGCCCACATGAAGGCCAGGCAGAAAAACTTCCTTTCTCAGACTCTGACAATACTACTGGTGAGAAGGGGGCAGTGTTGAGCATCCCTGCAACCCTGGCCCTGGTAGATGACAAAACTGAGGCTTGGGCAGGAAGACTACCCTGAGGGCACACAATGAGTTGGAGGCTGACCAGGGCTAGGGCTTCCAACCACTGCCACCAGCCGCCCCCACGCAAGGCAACTCAGTACCTGTCCTTTCTGCAGTTGAGCATCTCCCTCTAAAGCCTCATGTTTCTGGCCTCTTCCCTGCCTCAGGCTGTGACCACCCAACACTATACACATCCCATTGCATCAGGCCTCACAAGCTGCCCTACAAGTGCCCCTGTTACCTGCGGGCCTACTTGGCAGACTACGGCATGAGGCTCAGACAGGTGTGCAGCGCCCGCACTGACACCAGTGCAGGGCCACGAGAGCACGGGCTCTCTGGAAGCCCTGCAGGGTCTGCTGACTAGCACTGGTGGCACGGGCTTCCCGCACTCAGAAAGAGCCTCCATAACTCAAGACACAATTTGGGAGAAGTCCCTTCCCTGGTCATCTCTGTGCTCCCATGGAAAGGGGCTATAAGCACCATGCCAAACATTCCAGCCACAGCCCCTGTCCAGGGCCAGCCAGGACTCCAGGAGGGGCACCTCCTACACTGGGACTAACTCTCACAAGCTCTCTGATAAGAGTCTAACCAAAACACAAAAGTTGAAAACTGCTGCCTGACCAGGCAGTGGCACAGTGGATAGAGCGCTGGATTGGGATGCAGAGGACCCAGGTTTGAGACCCTGAGCTCGCCAGCTTGAGCGCGGGCCCATCTGGCTTGAGCAAAAGCTCGTCAGCTTGGACCCAAGGTGCCTTGCTCCAGCAAGGGGTTGCTCGGTCTGCTGAAGGCCCGCGGTCAAGGCACATATGAGAAAGCAATCAATGAACAACTAAGGTGTCGCAACAAAAACTGATGATTGATGCTTCTCATCTCTCTCTGTTCCTGTCTGTCTGTCCCTATCTATCCCTCTTTCTGACTCTCTCTCTGTTCCTGTAAAAAAAAAAAAAAAAGTTGAAAACGGCTCCGTATGACCTACAGCAACATGGATACACATGCACAGACAAGATACACAAACACATATGGTCATGTAGCACACACAGACACACATGAAAAAAGCAAGCTGCATACATATATGCATACACGGTCACACAGACTCTTGCAAGACCCAGCCCTGCTCAGATGAACATGCCACCTCGTTCTTTCACACTCACTCATGTAGCAATAGCCACAGTAGCAAAGCCCAAGAATGTGCCGGTAGTATGAGCCATCCTCCCAGGCAGGCCAGAGATTCTGGCAGGGTGGGCATCCTAAATTGGGGAATGCCCAGCTGTGGCACCCCAAGCATTCGAGCTCCTGGCTGGCTGCCTGCTTTTCAAAAAAAATGGTGGCCATGTCCTCACAAAGAAGGTGAGTGGCACCGAGGGCCCAGGGAAGGGAGATCCACGGGGTCCCTTACATCTGTGTTGCCTGAGGGCTGGGTAAGCCTGAAAAGAACCCTGTCCCTTGAGAGTTGGTTTTCCCGTGGCGCCACACAAGGTAGAGCCTGGAAGTAGTCTTCCACCTCTGGATCAGCACACCCAGCTGGGTCCTTCACTGTGGTTGGCCTTTGCAGCTTCTCCAACATACCTCTAGGTCCCCTGGGAGAGGAAGGGCCAGGCCCAGCCCATGTGCCCAGGGGTGCCTATAAGCAAAGCTGGTCCCTCTGGCTGGAAAACAGCAATTTTAAGGGCGTAACTGCTGTGATATGACCCCTTGAGTTCAAATCCTATTTACAAAACTGTGTGACCTTGGCAAGTCTGCACCTCACTTTACTCAGCACTGAGAGGGGAGTAAGGGTGCTCCTTATCCTTTGGGTGCTACAGAGCAGATGGAGCAGTGCATGCATGGTCAGAGTCCCATCTGGCACATAGCTCAGGCCCCATCATTCTCAACTGTGCTTGTTAGGACCATGACAGCCCTTCTGCCCTGCCTCAGCACCCCTGCTCTCCGCATGAGCCCCAAAGAGCCTTCCTTGGAGGCCAGTTGTGTTCTGGTTCAGTGATCAGGAAGAACAAGGAAACCTATGAGCAGCCATGCTAGCTCTGGCCCTGTTGCTGGCCACCCTCTACCCATCCTAATCAGTCTTGCCTAATGGCAAAGAACTCAGCCTTAGCCACACACACAGAATAACAGAGATAAGGGACAGGACTCACCACCCAGCCTGTCACCCATCATACCGACCTCCAGCCGCAGCCGGGCCAGGTGCAGGCAAAGGGCTTTTCGCCTGTGTGCCGTCGCAGGTGGGCCTTGAGGTGGCTGCTTTTGGTGTACATCTTGCTGCAACCAGGGAAAGTACATTTGTGCATTTTGATGAGTTCTGCTGCAGGATTCTTGGGGAACTTCTGGCCCATGAGGAGGCCAGTGGGGCTGGACCCCAAGGATGCCGACCCAATGGGCTTGGCAGCAATGGGTACAGGGGCGATGCGCACAAACTTAGAGGGCACGTTCAAGTTTGAGGAGGGCACTACCTGGGGCAGGAGTGCGAAGGTCTGCCCCTGGATGTTGACTAGGAGCTGCGCTACCTTGACGCTCTCCGGGGCCTGCCCAGGGGAGGAGGGCTCTGTGCTCGATTCCTGCTTCACCTGCATAGGCTGGATTTGCAACAGCAAGGGCACGGGGACATCGGGTGCAGGCCCCCCACCTGGGCCCTGAGCGTCACCTGCACTGGCACCGCCTGGCTGGGGAGCACAGCGTTCTCTCCCCCCAGACCCCGGATGAAGGGGGTTCCTGTGTGGCCCAGCTGAGAACTGACCACAGGCCTCCAAATCCTTGTTGTTGGTCTCCTCCTTGACCCCCAGCTCCATGTTCTCTTCCAGAAACTCTTCAATCTCCTCCAAGGTGGGCTGGAAGGGCCTTGGGACATCATCGGAGTCACCCACAGGAAACTCTGGGAAGTAGAAATGCTCCCCCTTCACAGGCACTGGTGCCCTCCGCCAGGCCTCCCAGGCCACAGGACCACCGCTGGCTCCAAGGCCACTGAAGCCACCACTGCCCAGCATAGCCTGGGATAGCAGGAAGTCCAAGATGCTGTCCTGGCCCTCAACACCTGGGCCGCCGCTGTAGCAGGAGCAGAGGGCTTGTGAGTCGGGGCTGGCACAGGAGCAGAGACTGGAGGCGTCACTGTCGTCTTCCGAGAGAGGTGAGGGCAGCATGTGGTACGCCCGCCCACCTGCCAGCCTATCTCCCAGATAACCAACTGGGCACTTCAATGATGAGAAGTTCTCGTCCACTGGAAGCAAGTGGTCCACCATGCTGGCCTGGCCGTGCCACTGGTGGCTACAGAGAGGGACAACAGAGGGCCGATCAGGAGGACAACACACTCACTGGCCCACTTCAAAGGCCTGTACCCCACCACCTGCCCACAGTCTCCCATTGCCAAATGCCTGGATCCTGCCTCCATCCATACCCAGGATAACACTATCGGCAAGAGTGTTTTCTGAAATTGCACCACCTGTTTGCAAGAGTGCTCTCCAAGGCTATTGCACAACCTGGGCACTTTTGCTTTCAAACAGGTTTTCCAGAACATTTCTGGGAAAGGACATGCATGTGTCTGTGAATGATTGAGTGTGAGTGCCTGTGAGCACGAAAGTGGGTATGTGAGGAGACTCTCTGCACCTTAGAACAGCCAACGTCAGGAAACCCTGTCCATTTAATCAAAGTTGCTGCATTTCTGAGAACATCTGACCTCAACTTCATTCCTGTTGAGTCAGTGGAGGGAGGAAGAAGAATGGCCATTTGCTCTTTGACCCTGTGTTGTTGGGGTTTGGATAGGGTTGCCAGATTAAGCAAATAAAAATGCAGGCTGCCCAGTTAAATTTGAATTTCAGGTTTTAAAAAAAGAACAACTTTTAATTTTTAATGTATGTCCCAAATATTGGATGGGACTTGCTTATATTAAAAAATAGCTATATATTAAATTCAAATTTAATAGGACGGTTTATATTTTAATTAGGTAAGTCTAGTTTGTAGCCATTGCGCCAGCCCTTGCAGGTCCTCTTTCCCCATCTATAGCAGGCAGCCCACCCACCCTCCAGCTCTCAGACCCCTCCAAGCTGGGCTACCTCCTCTGTGAAAGGAGAGACGACAGACAAACTTAAAAAACAGGCATTTTACTGAGGCTACCACCAGGAGGACAAGGCCCTGCCCACTGAGAGAATTCATGGGAGCAGAGGTGGACCCAGAGTGCTAGGACAGATCTTACCTCATGTGACTTCACAACCGCCTAATGGGCCCGTAGAGAGGACCCCCTTGGCCTGCACCCATGGAGCACTCACAACCTCAGTAAGAGCCAGCTAACTCCTGTCTCCTGACTAGGCCATGCTCTCCATAATGGCAGGCTGGGCTGTAGGATGTCCGCTGTGTCCCCAGTTTCCTGTGTAGCAGCTGGTGCCCAAGAGGAGCTCAAAGAATGTCAACAGAGAGGAGAGGGAAAGCTGACCCCTCTGAAGGCCAAGCTAGGTCTGGTGTCCAAGGAAAGTCAACAGTGTCAGGCTGTGACAGGGCCACCTCTGTGGACTTTTGTCCCCACCCAGTGACCACGATAGGGTGTGTATTAAGGTTGGGGATATTTTGCACCTAAAGCCAGAGATTCTCTGCTGCCTGCATTGCTTCTGTACCCACCCCCATGCTCTGTCTCCAGGATCACAGATGGTCCTGGCCTCAGCACTGCCCACCAGTCACGAGGTCCAGCCCCAGGCAGAGAGCTCCAGGGCCAATCAGCAGCAGCAGTGACCTTGGGCAAGTCCTGGCTCTTCCCAAATCTCACTTTCCCCATCTGTTCCATGCCCTCAGTGGCCCCAGGACCTTTAATGTTAATTCCCCACTCATCTGGGAAGCTTCACATAGCTCCAGGAAGCAAAGCAAGGTGGATGCCCTTGGCAAGTCCAAGTATTCCTGGGCAGTTTTGCCTGGATGTTTGGCTTTTGGTTGAAATATTTAGCTAAGGACTTAAAACTCAGCATTTTAAAATACACACTATTCACCAAATCAGGTGCTAAGAAGGAATAAAAGTGCCAGAAAATGTAAATGGCAATGAGGCTTAGCAGAACCCACACTTAGCTCTAGACTTTCCTCACCACATTCACCTACCCTCTGAGCAAGGGGCTTTTGCTCCTACCTCTGCAACATATCAGTTGGGCAGATGATGTTGGTCAGGTGGCACAACCTCTCTATGTCTGTCTTGGTCTATTGGGTGGGGATGCTGCCAACAATCCCTAGCTCCCAGGTTGTTTTAAGAGTCCAGTGAACTAACAGATGCTGAGCATTTACTATAGGGCTGTCATGCACACAGGGATGGTCAGTACCAACCATTAGGATTGAGAACATATGGTCTTTCTGCCATTCTGCTGTGACTTTAAGGAATCCGGGGGACTCCAGCCTTCCTAGAACTTGGGAATAGGCCATGACTGGCAGGAAGGGGCAGATCAGATCATGTTCCTGCCTACTTAAAACTCTCCCCTGCAATGTGATCACCAATTAAATATTCCATAATATCAAGTAGTTACTGTTAATATTTTTAAGTGTGATGATAGTATTGTGGTTGGTATATTCTTTTTAAAAGAGGCCCTCCTCTTCCAGATATAAACTGTGACGTTCACAGATGAAATGATATAAAAAGAGTGAGAAAATAAGTACAATAGGATAGGGTGGGTGGAAACCTCCAACAGTGAGTGTCCCAAGGAAATGCGACCCAGCCTCCTCTCAGCACCCAGCACCCAACACCTGGGCCCTGCTCATCTCTCCCATATCTCACCTCCATTCCACACTAGCTGTGTACCAAGCTCACCAGCTTCATGGGCCTGGGGCCACCACCCTGGTCCCCCACCCACCCCCCCACCCCCCACCCCCTGTGAAGCCCTCTTTTCCTAGCACTCTAAGTGGGAGGGAGTACCTTACTTATTTCTATCTCATCTCAGAAGTCTCTCCTGGTGGGGGTCTCCCCTGACCATTCTCTATTAAATCATCCCACATTATATTCTTCCTAGAAGTTGCCATGGGGAAACTATCTTAGCCATGTTTGTGCACTTTATTTTCTGTCTACCTCCCCACTAGAATATAAGCTGTCCTGACCAGTCCACCTTAAAACAGGACCTGGAAAACTTAAAAAAATCTAAAACAGGACCTGGAAAACTTTGCTGATAGAGTGAGAGAAAGGTGCTACTGTGGGGAGCCAGAGAAGGAGTAGGGGGATCAGGTGAGTTACAACACTCATGAAGAACCACCCGAGTCAAGGAGCAGGGTCTTAATGCAGGGCTGGACGCTGGGGCACTGAGAGCCTCCTAAGGGGCTCTGGAACTGCCCAGGGCGATGGCGTTTGAGAGAGGGCACGCCAGGGCAGAGCCAGCTATGGCTTGGGCTCCCGCCCCTAAAACACAGCAGCACGTGGCAAGGCCAGGGGCGCAGGCTTCGTTCAGGGGAGGGGGAGGGGACGCACTGTTCCCGGCACAGTCCAGGCTGGCGACCCGACTCCTCCCCCCCCCCTACCCCCCACCCGCCAGGCCTGCTGTTTATCCTCCCGGGGACACAGCGGCTGCAGGAACAACATGTAATTGATAACAAGCCCAGCGCCGGCCAAGGGCTTGCCATTGGGTCAGCCTGCAAATCACGGGGGTGGCGAGTAGGGGGGGTGGCCTTCAAAATAAAAGTCCCGCTAACCGCGCGGCGGCGGACAAACCCAAAAGTCACCGAGCCCCCGGTGTCCTCGAACCTGTAAGGTGGCCTGGGAGCCTCACGAGCCACCTGATCAAATCCTTAGAAGGGGGAGAAGATTTGAGGGGTTTTGGCATTTCATAATTTTGTCACCACCATCCCCCGGGATTGGGCTAGAAAACAGCTCCCCTTTGCTCAGGACGTGGGAATGGGGGTCGGGAAGAAGTTCCATAGGGAACACCACCACAATGGGGAGGAAACCGGAGGGCCAGGAAAGGTTGGGGTGGCCTCTTTTATGCCCCCGCCACCGCTGCTCCTAAGCCATCTCTCGGTTAATGTTCATTACAACGGGCCAGGGGACTGATCGAGGGGTCGCAGTAAGAGACGTGTGAATAGGGCAAGTGTACGCGTCGGGGGATTAGTTTATGTCTTGTGACTGTGCGTGTGCGGGCGTGGTGAGCGGCGGGTGGTGTGGCAGTGCGGGAGTGTGTCCGCGACGTACTTGTGCGTGGAGCCAGCGTGGGTGCTGGCGAGTGCGCGCGCGTGAACGTGCATGGGAAAGGAAAGGGTTGGTTGGGGAGCCCGTTCAGACCCCTCGGTAGGGCCCCAGAGCACTGCCCGCTGGGCACCATGCCCTCGGTCGGCGCCCCCTACCTAGCAGGCCACGGCTGCTGACCGACAGTAACCCCTCCGCAACAGGCCCCTTCGTCCCCGCCTCTCCAACCCCAGCTGGCCAGTACGTCCGCTAGCCCGGTCCTCTGACCAGGCCCCGCCGGTGCCCGCCATATGGAAGGACAGGCCTGCAAGGCGTGCTCGGACACGCGGGACCAGACGCCGAGGCGGCGGCCCAGACCTGCGCCAGGAAGTGCCAGTGGGCAACTGGCGATCACTCTTCCACCGGCTTGTCCAACCCCCGCGGCCCGCGCGGAGGGTCAGCCTGCACCGACATTTCCTCGGACGCTCTCGCGGAGCCTGGGACAAGGACGCAGGCGCCCGGACACACAACCAGGAGCTGGCCAGGGCGCGTCCCTGCCCCCCAACCCCCTCCACCCCCGCCACTGCTTCCTGCGTCCCGGTCAGCCCCGAGCGCCTGGGGCAGTGTTCACGCAGCCGTCAGGCCTCTCGGCGCCTCTCCCACCTGAACTTGGCTCACGCCGGGCCGGTGGCCAGGCCCCAGCTGTCCTGAGGCCCAGAGGGTAGAGCTGAAAGCAGGGGTCTGGATCCTGGTCCGCCGGCGGCGGCCGCCGCAAGCTGAGCCTCGGGTTCGGTTCTCGCTCACTCGCCCGCTGGCCCGCGAGTTCGCTGCCTGGGAGCACTTGCCCGCCTCGGCTTGCTGGGCGCTCACTACCAGCGGCTCACGTGACGCTGCGGGCGCAGCGAAGGCTCGCAGGAGGCTCGGCCTCGGGCGCGCGCCCCATTGGTCCGCTCTGCGCGTCACGCGCCTCGCCCAGGCCCGCCCCCAGTCCGCCCCACCCCCGCCCCGCCCCCGACGGCTAGGAATCAGCCCCGCCTGCGCGCTCCCTGTCCCGGAGTTATCGACCTCGTGCGCTTCCCAGCAGGCAGCCCGGCCCCTGGCACCTGGCCCCCAGCCACATCCTGGCTGCTCATTCGTAGCCGTAGACTCGCAGAGTTCGTGGGGGTCAACTTCTAAAGCGCGGTCTACAGGTAAGAAGGTGAGACAGTCCTTGGGACCTGAGAAAACCCAGAATAGTCTGGAAATGCCTTACGCGCGCGGGGTAGGTGCCGGAGGGGGGGGGCAGAGGGGGCGGGAGAGTGTGCAGTCCTGGCCGGGCCTGCCCGTCACCCCCACTGCCACCTGCGGCCCGGTTCGAGAGCCAGATAAAGCAGCGCCCTTGCCCTGGGGAACGTATTGTTGAAGAAATACGGTACAGTCTTTCCGCTGAGGAAAACGGGAATTTACACTCTCGCTGAGCTGCTACTACGGGAGTCTAAGAAGTTTGAGGAGGCCTGCAGATCCCTGCCTCAAATCAATGACACCCAACTGTGGGCACTTTCCTCAAGACTGAGCAGTCTTCCAGTCTTCTGTAGTTCGCAGCAATCCCTGGACGCGTTTGCATTCCATTCAGATAGGAAGAGGGAGGCTCATTAGTGACTTGCCCAAGAGAAATACATGAGCTGAGGGTGCCAGGCACCCTGCTACGCCCTTTAACACACACTGCTGTTGCATCCTCATCCAGGCATTTTACAGATGAAGAATCAGACTCTGAATGGCCACAAGATCCACTCCGGGTCATATAACTGATAAGGAGAGTATAGAGGGTGAGGCAGGGAGGGCATCATCCAGACATTCCTGGGAAACTTGGGCAGAGAGCTCACACCCTTCCCCCTCCTGACCTGGGAGGTGGAAAGCCTTTCCCCTGCTGGAGCTGAAACTCGGGACCTCATAGCTAGGACGCTGGAATGCTGTGGGTCTTTGGTTCATAAATCCATGCCAGCATTGGCCCTCTGGATCCTGGGGCCCTCCCTCTGCACCCAGTCAGTGCCAGGTATGCAGCTCCTGCTGGCATCAGGCTGGGCCCTGGTTTAAAGGAGACTCATGTTAAGAATGAGGGTGGTGGTGAGGTGCTCTACACTGTCTGAACCTTTATGGCAGACCTGGCCAGCATTGGCAAAATGGGTGGAACTCACCAGTTTTTATACAAGAAGAGACAAAGGTCTGGAGGATTCAGTGACTTATTGTTTTGTCTCTGTGAAGATGGGAACCCAGCACATCCACAGGACTTCCCCATCTGCCCTGCTACTATCCAGCCTGCATTCTTCACACACTCCAGCCCAGTGTTCCCCCATCTCCTAAGTAAAAACCACACCAAAATGTCAGAAGAAACTTGGAAACAAAAATGAATCCATAGCAGCTTCAGCACACAAAGAAGTTTCAGCACATGTCTGGTCAGAAACTGGGGATCAGAGAAAGGCAAATAATAAATTATCTCACTTATATATTTAATCTAAAAATCAACCTACAAACTCATAGAAAGAGATTAGATTTATGGCTACCAGAAGAGGGGGATAAGTGAATGGAGATTAGAGGAAATTGGTCAAAAGGTACAAACTTCCAATTATAAGGTACATAAATACTAACGATGTAACAATGTACAATAAGATGGCTATCTAACACTGCTGTATGGTATATGAGAACATTGTTAAATTGTAATAGTTTTTATCACAAGGAAAGAAATTGCTCCTCTTTTTCTTTTATTGTGTCTATATCAAATGATGAATGCTAACTAAACTTATTGTGGTAATCATTTCATAATATGTAAGTCAAATCATTTTATACCTTATACTTATACAGTGATGTATGTCAATTATATCTCAATAAAACTGGGGGGAGGGGGACTGAAGAATGACCAGGATGTTCCTTTTCCAATCTGAATCAGATCATGTCCCTTTTCAACTCTGAATATTTCAGTGGCTCCCGCCTCACCACAGCTCACAATGTTCTACAGGATCTGGCCCCCTTTATATCTCTGACTCTACCCTCTACTCCTCTCCCTGTTGGCTTACATCACTTCAGTCACACTGGCTACCTTGTAGTTCCTCAAACATACCAAGCACAATTCCACCTCAGGATCTTTGCACCTCTCCCTCCTGCCTGTGTAATATTTTCCCCACAAATTACGTGGCTTCACTTCCTTCTTCCTTCAGAGTTTTATTAAATGTTAAATTAATTGTTAGAGTGTACAATAGAGACCTTAACCTAAACAGAAATCAGGAGGGGCTATGGGAAGAGCTATCACACCTGTGTCATTGGGAGAGCCCTACATCAGAGCTCTGTGGCTGTAACAGCTCCTCCCCTAAATTCCCTCTCTCTCTCTGTAAAGTACTTCCTCCAACTTTGTACACGTGGCTCATCATGTCTGCATGTATCAGGTTACTATCCTTTCTCTTCCCTGAATAAATTCTTTTGGTATCAGAGTACCTAGTCAGATTTTGCCATTTGGGGGCTCACAGGGATCCCAGAGAAGTAACCTTAAGGGCTACAGGGCGGGTAAGCAACCAGGAGCCATTGCCCCATAGAGCCACCCCAGCTCATGGCTTAGTCTCAGTCTTCTAGAACCCAGCTTCTGATTTTGTAATCAGAAGCTCTCTAGGCTTTATTCAGGAACTTAGAGGGTTTTTATTGTTGTCAAAGGGCCTTGCTTGTTTGTTTGTTTGTTCATTTGTGAGCTTGGTTGACACTTCAGCCTGACTCTGTAGAAGCACAAGGTTGCTTCTTGGAAATACAGTAACTTTCTGATAGATTCCCTCTGGAACCAGGTTGTTTCCACAAAAACTGAGGCTAGCCTCTGGTGAATTCTGTCTGGAACCAGACTTCTCCAATTGAAGCTGTGTCTCATCAGTCCTTGACTTGTATCTCTTGAAATCAGGCTGTTTTACTACATGGGCTTTTTAACTTTGGCCTTACCTCTCTGTGATCAGGGTACTGAGAGCAGTGGTTTGCAACCTTTTCACATTTAGGGACTGGAAAAATAGGAGAATTATTTCAGGAAGTGCTAAGACAGAAATCACCCTGAGCATAATAAGTGAATTCAACAAAGATCATTAAGTCTATAATCCTCATACAACATCAGTGTGGCTAACTGTTCCATGGACCAGCCAATGAAAAACATTGTTACAGAGTAAGACTGGCCTATATTTAACCTGCAGGTTGCTCAAGCTATTCAGGTTGCTTGGGGCCCTTGCTCTAGAGAAGTCTCCAAAAAAGGGGATCTCAGTTATCTAAATATTTTAAGACTCTCCTCTTCAGGGATTCCTGTTGAAATCATGTTTAAAAATCATGGTCACTCTTCATGTGCATATGAATAACTAAATAAGAAGATCTGAACAAAAGTAATTCAGAATATCAACAGCCACCATCGGGAAACCTTTGACATTCACAAACTTACTTTTCTTAAAACCTAACTGGACAATATTATCATTAAAACTAGCAAAGGTGAATGGAATGCCTATTTCAAATGTTATTTTGAGGCTTCCAAATGGTACTAAGTATCTGAAGTTGCCTCTTTGCAAAATAAACTTAAAATTAACTGGGGCTACTGAACTTTTACAGAGAGAAAAGATGGTTTTTAATAAGGTGATCAACTTTTTTACAATGAAAAGGAAAACAAAAATAAATTGAAGAAAACAATATTATAAAAACATTTTATTCATTGCAACAATAATACACTATGATAAATGCATAATAAAAACATTTGTAATATTTTATATTGTAATTTGCTTACATGCCTATTAATTTTTAATAATAATTGTAAGAAAAAAGTACTCATTTAAATACAAATATGATCACATGCACTATATCAACTCTGCATTGATCGAATACGGACATTTACAGATTAGTCTTCCAATATCAAAAAGGAGGACACTTTTCGAGGGAGGACGGAACTTACAAAAGAGGGACTGTCCTCCCTAAAGGAGGATGATTGGTTACCTTATTTTTAAAGCCTCATGATCTTCACCTTCATTGCCGTCTTGCCCTTCCCCTCAACTCCTTTGTTCAAGCTTCATTTCCAAATCTCTTTGGTTCTCCACTATCTGGCTTCCTTGCCTTGCTTCTGGTGCCAACTTCCTCCGAATTTTCACTCACTTCCTCTTGTCCCATTAAAGTTAAGCCTCTGAGAATCCTAATGTACCTCAAGTTTCAGACGTCCCCATGACTAAAGCTGAATTGCAAGCACAGTGAAAAAATTCTCTCAGGTAAGTGAAGATCCTCACAGATTTGCTGAGGAAGTTGATATAGTTATTCACACCTATCAGCCTGGGTCTTCTGATTTGTAGCAGCTAATTAATATGCTAGTTAATGAAGGCCAGCCTCACTTAGGCCCTCTGAAAGACATTGAATGGGAATTGCCCAATGAAAACACCCCAGGAGGGATTTAGAAAAACAAACCTCAGATTTTTGGAAAGAAGCTACAGTACTCACTCCAGAACCTCACTGAGCAATTACAGTAGCTTTTTTAAAGTCCATTGATTGGAGCAAAACAGTCAGACACATGTCTGTTCCTGATTTCAGGTTGTTTGTAAGGAAAATTCTGGTCTTCCTTCAAATATTGATTACACTGGGATAACCTTTAATAACCCTGTAAAGCCAGTAGCCATGGCCACCAACACAGCCGCCTGGCCCATGCAGGTTCGCATTAGATTCGGACAATTGGTAATGAAACAACGGAGCCAAGAACTGGTGGTTCATTAGCTTTAATCCTAGCTTGCACCCGGCAGGCAAGTAAAAACTCACACTGGGCTTCAAAACCCACTCATTCAGTGCTCACAAAGCTACTGACTTATCTGAGTTTCCTAGAATCAAAAGGTTCTAGCTCACCAGACTTATTCACCTCTGTTCCCCATCTCCTTCTCTCTGCACAAACTCTGCACAAACTGGCTTCTTTCTCAGCACTCCGCCATCTTGGCTGCTTCTCCTGGCCTCCACGTGGCCTTACTCTGCTCTCTTACAGCATGAACTCCTCCTAGAACGCAATCACTCTTCTCCAGAACAACGTGATCTCTCTTCCTTTTAAAACCTTTTGGCGCAAAAGCCCTCCCCCAACACACATTAATACAATCACGCCCATCCCAAGCAGGAAGGGTTAGGGTTATCACCTGGGCAATGGGCTTCCACGTGGGCGGCGCCATCTTTAACAAAGTGAGCATAATATATTTTATCTGCCCAACAAACCCTTTGTTTATTTAGGGGCTGAACCAATACCTTTCCCTTTTAGTCAAAAGGACCAGGATGGAATAGGAAACCATGCCCACCCAAGATTTGGTTAATTTGGCCAATCAGCTTGCCTATATGATCCATCTAAAAGTAAGGCTGGCAGGATGTTTAATTTTTAGCCCTGGCATATGAAGGCCCTATATGTAAAAAGTCTCTTGGCTTCTGCTTCATTGTAAAAGTGAGGACATTGGGGAAGGGATTGTGGCAAAGTTCAGCATTTCAGGCACACCCAGTCTTTTCACCAGCCTTCCCAAGGTCTCCCAAATCCCAGTGATGGGGTTCTGTGGAACAACAGGGACTTTCCCAAAAAAACTTTTCCTCAAATGGGTAATGAGTCTATCTATCTCTGTCCTTGTGACACCTGCTCCTGACTTGGAGTACTAAAATAGTTTAAATAGTAAGGATTTCAAATAAATGTTAACAGGTTTCTGCCTCTGAACCTATGCTCTTTTTGCTTAGGCCCTTTGAAAGGTATTCCTTCTTCCTTCGTTCTTCCGCTCTGTTCCTGTATTAGGCTGAGATGCCCTAGACAAGTGCTACCCCAGAATTTCTTTCTCCCCAAAAGAAGGAAATAATACTAGAATTTGACAGGAGCTGTTAAAATAGCCACTCAGGTAAATTAAATACTGTATTTCCCCATGTATAAGATGCACCCTTTTTCAAAAAAATTGGGGTCTAAAAACCGGTGCATCTTATACAGTGGTTGTAGATTTTTTTTACTTGCATTTTCCACTCTTTCGCGCTTGTTTTTGCGCTCATTGTTGAAGATGGTGATTCAGCATCAGACACAGATGAGGACAAGCTAATGGGTGGGAGTTTTGACAGTAATGAGGAGTTGTATAAATTTTATGATGAATAAACTTGAGTTTTATTCATAAAATTTATGTGATACATTCTTTTTTTCAAATTTCAGGCCCCAAAATTAAGGCACGTCTTATACATGGGGAAACATTTTCAATATCTTTCATTGTTCCATACCTAATGACTCTCTAGCTAAATCTGGTAACGCTGATCAATTGTTCTTACTGGATCGACTGTTACCCTGCTTATGGACAAAATCTCCAACTGATATTGGCAGAATCCACAGTGCACCCCCACCTACCATCAAGATTCACATATATTCTTCAAAACCCCTTCCCAGAATTGATTAGTATCTCATAAGTAAAAAGGCTCTTCAAGGTATAAAGCGCGTAAGAGATGAATTCAGTCCTTGTAACACATTCACTTTACCTGTGTGAGAAAACCAAAGGAAGGAGGTGAGAGGTTTGCTTTCGAGCACTAAACCACATTGTTATCCCTCCAGACCCTTTTGCTCCTCAACCTCAGACACTACTAACATCCATTCCAACTGGAAGTAAGTTCTTTACTGTAACTGCTTTATGCAGTGCATTCTTTAATGTTCCAGTTAATGAAGCTAGCCAATACCTTTTAGCCTTCTCTGAGTGGGAAGGAAAACAACTCAACTGGTTAGTAATGCCTCAGAATTCTACTGAGAGCCCTTCTTATTCCTCACAAATTCTGAAGACTGATTGGGATGATGTAATTTTCCCTAAACATTCTACTTTGTTGCAATACAATATGTGGACAACTTGCTTCTTTGCTTTTCCTCCAAGGTCTTCCCACAGGAAGACAGCCTCATGCTTGTGAGAACTTTCAGCTTTCAAGAGGCATCAAGTCTCTAAAGAAAAATTGCAGTTTGTCCAAACTCAGGTTTAATATCTGGGACATCTGATATTGAAACAGTGCAGCTGATTCCAGATAAGCTTCCTGGTGTCCTGAGTTTCCCAAGGCCTAACTAAGTGTCAGCTCCACGGCTTTCTTGGGCTAGGTGCCTGTTGCCAAGATTGAATCCCAAATCTCTCTTGTGAAAAATCTCTATATGTTTTACTAAAGAATGAAGTCCTGACCCAATTACATGAGAAGAATAGGACAGCATGACTTTTAAAGCCTTAAAGGAGAGTTTAATAAATCTATCTGTTTTAGGGCATCTCAAATATCAAATTCTCTATCTCTCTTTTCCCCCACCCCCTCTCTCTGTCTCTCTCTTTGTCTCTCTCTTTTGCTCTTTGTATATGAGAAGTAATGGAATGCCCTTGAATTACTCACCCGAAAACATGAGGACCACGTTAGGCCCTAGGATATTACACTCAGTAGCTGGACCCTATGGAGTAGGGACATGCCTTGCCACAGAGTCATTACTGCCACTGGCCTTTTGGTTGAGGCCACAGAGAAAATTGTTCTAAGATTTTTTTGTACCCAATGCACTAGAATCCCTCCTAAATTCTCATCACACCAGGATCTTTCATTAGTTGCCTAGCTTCCTATAAAGTGCTTTTATAGTGGGAAGTAAAGGGCGCCAAATATACAGTGATGGGAGGTGGTTTGACTTTGGATAATGGACACGCAACATTACGTGCCATGGAAATGTATACCTGAAACCTGTATGTTTCTATGGACCAATGTCACCCCATTAAATTTAATTTTTTATTTTTTAAAAAACAAAAGAGAGAGAAGGGGAGACAGACAGACAGGAAAGGAGAGAGATGAGAAGCATCAATTCTTTGTTGTGGCACCTTAGTTGCTCATTGATGACTTTCTCATATGTGCCTTGACCAGGAGGCTCCAGCAGAGTGAGTGACCCCTTGCTCAAACCAGAGACCTTAGACTCAAGCCAGCGACCTTGGGCTTCAAGCCAGCAACCTTTGGGCTCAAGCCACCATGAGGTCATGTCTATGATACCACGCTCAAGCTGGTCACCTTGGGGTTTCCAACCTGGGTCCTCAGCATCCCGGATTGATGCTCTGTTCACTGTGCCACCGCCTGGTCAGGCAAATTTAATTTATAAATAAATAAATAAAGTCCTTTTGTTAACTGCTCCCCAAATCACTCCTTCATGTTGTAATAACCTTAATCCAGCTACTCTTCTCCCTGTGACAGTGACAAAGCCACTCATGACTGCTTGATACTGATGGGTCACCTCCTTTTTGATCATCTGCAAGAGACTCCTCTAGATACAGCTGATTTCTCATGCTTTACAGATGATTCACATTGAAAAATTGAAATAAAAAGTACTGTGCTGAATATACTGTTGCAACCCCTTTTAAAGTCTTCAATGCATCATCTTTACCTGTGGCTACTTCATCCCAGCAGGCTGAATTATATACCCTCAGTCAGGCAAAACTGCCATCATTTATAACGATGATACACATGCCTTTCAGTAGCTCATGATGTTGGAATGTTATGGAAATAACATGGCTTCCTCACTTCCAGTGGAAATAAAATTTAAAATGACCTGTACATTTAGGAGGTATTGCATACTACACTTTTACCTGCTGTTTTAGCTGTTATTAAGACCCCAGGGCATCCTAAACTTGACTCTCTGAAAGGTAGAGAAAATCTCCCTGCTGACATTCTGCAAGCAATGCTGCCCTTAAAGGGACCGGCAGCAGACAAACCTCTGTCGTGGTCCATGGGGATATTTTATAAGCTGATAACTTAGAAAAACTGGTCAGAGAAATCCAACAATTGGCTTCAGAGAAAAGAGAAGCAAAATTAGAAATCCAACAATTGTTGGTCTGATAAAAAGAGAAAAGCCAAAAAACAACCCAGTCCTCCCTGAGACTCTAAAGTGTCCATACCTAACTACTGTGCATGCATTAAACCATTGGCCCACTGACAAAATAATAGCATTTATGAATCACTATTGGTGGAGAAGTAGTAATAAGCCATGAAAAGTGTCTATCTCACTTGTCCCACTTGTCCAAAGTACAATCCAGGGAAGCTTATTTGCATGGCACTCAGACATTATTAATTGCCTAATGGACCGTTCAAGGCTTGATAAATAGATTTCATACAACTTGCACCATCTCATGGAAATAAACATGCTTTAGTCCTGATCTGAATGTTCTCTCACTGGATGGAAGTTATGCCTTGTAGACAGGCTACCGCCTCTTCTGTGGCTAAAGTTCCTGTTAGAAAAGATTATCCCTTCCAGAGGAGCCTTTCCCGAACTCCAAAGCAATAGAGGAGCCCATCTTACTGGTCAGCTTTAACCAATCTGTGTTCTTTGCCAGTCTTACATTTCCACTGCACTTATGACAGGGGTAGTCAAACACACTAACTGCATTATTAAGACTCAGTCAGCAAAATTTATAGAGACCCTCCAAATACTGTGGTCAAAAGTATTGTCATTATTCTTCTTAAATCTCAAATCCATCTCTTTTGAATGGAAGAGACACCAAAAAATAATAATAATTTCCTCCAGTCTTACTGGAAGGGCTCCTATCAGATACTATTGACTAAGCCCTGTGCTGCTGCCCCTCCGGGAGTAGACTGTTGGATACCCCTGTCACATTTAAAGAAGGCTCCAAAACCTCATTGGCATTGAACACAGACCTGTGCCCTGAAATTAAAGCTGTCAAAAACTGAAGCAGATGGTCTCTGAAGGAGACAATTTTCCCAAAACAACTGGAGCAGGCTTGTACAAATCTTCCCCTTACTGTTGGTTCTTACTTTATTTTTCTCTTTTTTGTGGAAGGAAACATCATTGCCTACATTTCCCAATCTAATGTGAAAGGAGAAACTTTAGAAAGTTGTAGTAGGAACTCCATAACATTGTGTTGAGTAAGTAAATAAGTAAATGGTTTAATGGGCACACTAGTAGCCTAAGTCGATGAAAGTCCACCTGAGCATCTAGACACAGCATTTACCCAGGCCATAGCTAGACAGGGAAACTCTCCAGTACTGTCAGGAGAATTTGTTACTGTAATTCCTTGCCAAAAAGACAAGAGAAAAAGCTAGGTGGTGCTCTTGAAAACAGAGATGGCAGAGAAAAAGAAACTATTCAACATTAAAACCTCTAACATACTTTCTATCCAAATTAATTTCTTCCCTACTTCTATATCATTTTGCTTAGAAAAGAGCCTTAACCATCCCAGACAAGATGCTAAAGGATTTCACCACCACCAAAGTAGTATTGTAGAACTGACAAAGGGACTTCTTGAAGAAAAGGGAGGAAGAGGAGGAGGCAAAAAAAAAAAGAAGGAAAAGGAGAGAAGACATCAAAAATATGAATAATAAAGTGGCAATAAGTCCATACGTACCAACAATTACTGTAAATGTAAATTTACTAAATGCCCCTATCAAAAGACAGGGTGACTGAATGGATCAGAAAACAAGACCCATGTATATGCTGCCTATAAGAAATCCACTTTAGCCTGACCAGGCGGTGGCGCAGTGGATAGAGTGTTGGACTGGGATGTGGAAGACCCAGGTTCGAGACCCCGAGGTCACCAGCTTGAGCGCGGGCCCGTCGGGCTTGAGCAAAAGCTCGCCAGCTTGGACCCGAGGTCGCTGGCTCCAGCAAGGGGTTGCTCGGTCTGCTGAAGGCCCACGGTCAAGGCACATGTGAGAAAGCAATCAATGAACAACTAAGGTGTCGTAACGGCAATGAAAAACTAATGATTGATGCTTCTCACCTCTCTCCGTTCCTGTCTGTCTGTCCCTATCTGTCCCTCTCTCTGAGTCTCTCTCTGTCCCTGTAAAAAAAGAAAAGAAAAGAAATCCACTTCATATCAAAAGACATGCCAGATGAAAGTAAAAGGATGGAAGAAGATATTTCATACACATGGAAAACAAAATAATCTGGGGCAACAAAACTTATAGCAGACAAAATAGACTTTAAAATGAAGGCTATAACAAGAGACAAAGAAGGACCCAGCTTCCACTTCTGGGTATTGATCTGAAGAAACCAAAACACTATTTCAAAAAAACATCTTTGTGATTATTGCAGCATTATTTACAATAGCCAAGATATGTAAGCAACATAAGTGTCCATCAGTAGATAATTGATTAAAAATGTGTGGTACATAAGTACATAATGAAATATTATTCAGCTATGAAAAAGAATAAAATCTTGCCATTTGTGACAACATGGATTGACCTAGAGGGTATTATGCTAAGTGAAATAAGTCCGTCAGAGAAACACAAACACCATATGATTTTATTTAAATGTGAAATCTAAAAAATACAAAATAAACAACAAAAAAATGAACAAACAAAACAGAAGTTACAGAAAACATTTTTCTGGTTGCCAGATGGGTGAGGGGTGGTAGAATGGGTGAAAAGGGGTAAGGGATTAAGATGTGCAAGTTGGCAGCTATAAAAAGTCAGAGAGATATGAAGTACAGTCACAGCATAGGGAGTATAGTCAACAATACTGTAATAACTATATGTGGTGCCAGGTGGCTACTAGACTTATCAGGGAGATCACTTCATAAGGTATATAAATGTCTAGTCACTATGTGGTACACATGAAAATAATATAATATTGAATGTCAACTGTAATTGAAAAATAATAATTATTTAAAATAAAAGAAAAAGAAAAAGGCCTCAAAAGGATTATAAACTATGTTGTTAAAATATTTTATGACCTCCCCTATAAGACCATTTGGGCTTGTTTTTTGTACAAGGGTGCTGTTGATCTTTTCTCTGCTCTTAAATTTCCCGCATTTTACCACGATGCTTCTAACTCTGGACTCTTGTCTATTTCTTATTCCTGCTTTTTGCTTGGTGTCCTTTTAATCCGGCAACTCTAGTCTTTCTTCAGTTCAGGAAAATTTTCTTCTATCATTTCTTCTCCTTTGCCCCTAGATATCTTCATGGATTGCTCACTCACTTAAGTAGGCCCCTGCTCAAATGCCACCCTAACCATAGCTGACTTCCTGGACCACCCCATCTAAAACAGCACTTCCGCTGCTCTCTATTCCCTGGCCTAGGTTCATTTTATTTTGTGGTCCTGATTTTATATTCTTTCTTTCTTTTGTTTTTTATTTGTTTGTTTGTTTGTTTTCAGCAAGAGAGAGAGAGATGGATAAAGGGACAGTCAGACAAGAAGGGAGATGAGAAGCATCAACTCATAGTTGCGGCACCTTAGCTGTTATTTTGTTTGTTTTTGTTTTTTAAATTTTTATTAATTTTAATTTATTGTGTTTACATAGATTCAAGTATCCCACTGAATATGTTCCCCCCACCCTCGTGTTCCCCTCAACACCCCGCTTGCCCTCCCCTCCCCACGCCCTCTTTCCTTTCCTCTAGGATTTGCTATTCTGCTCCCTATAATGCTGTGTTATGTATATATAATTTCACCACTCTCCCTTCCCTGATCCCATTCTCTCATCCCCTTTCCCTCTGACCGCTTTCCCTCTGGTCCCTTTGATCCCGCCTATGCCTCTATTCCGTTCCTCAATTCACATTGCTCATTAGGATTCCTCAAATGAGTGAGGTCATATGATATTTTTCTTTCTCTGCCTGGCACCTTAGTTGTTCATTGATTGCTTTCTCATATGTGCCTTGTTGAGGGGGGCAGGGTGGCTTCAGCCAAGCCAGTGACCCCTTGCTCAAGCCAGCAACCTTTGAATTCAATCCAGACACCATGGGGTCATGTTGATGATCCCACGCTCAAGCCTGCGATGCCACACTCAAGCTGATGAGCCCATAATCAAGCTGGCAACATCGGGGTTTCAAACCTGGGTCTTCAGTGGCCCAGGCCAACACTCTAGCTACTGCGCCACTGCCTGGTCAGGCCTGATTTCATATTCTTAACTTATTTGTTTGTATATTGCCTATGTCTCCCATTAGCTGGCAATTTCCTTAAGAACATGGACTTGGATTTTTTTTTTTTCCTTTACTGCTACATCCCAGAACCTAGGATACTCCAGAAATATGTCAAGTGAACAAAGAGATTATTTCTGATTTCTCCTTCTAAAGCCTCTAATAGGTTGATAGTCTAAAGAAGTTCCTGAAGGGCTGGCATTGTCCCACAGCTTTGTTGTCACTAATCTTGGCTTCCTCTATCCCATTCCCATTCCCACACCCCCTCCACTGTTCCCATAACCTTGAGCTTTTTCTTTAACTTACACCTGCTCAGCATCTGAGCCCAGCCTGCCCTCAGGGCCCATTCAGTGGCTCAGTGGCCTGAGCACAAAGGGATCACCTGAGGCCATTAAGCCCAATGACCTAGTGCAGTCACTAACTTCTTCTTCCCCATTTTAGGTATCAAATCTTCCCACTCTCAGATCCTGTGTCCCTCAGTTGAACTTTAGTAGTTGCTGACCAGTGTCCATCTCTTCTAATCAGCAAAGGCCTAGGATGCTGAAACCCCATCTGTTGTGGACTCAGGAAGTAGTTCTGAGGTAGGAACTAAGAGTAGGCAGGCACAAGGTGAAGGCTATAGAGGTGTGGGTTGGGTGAGAAATACACTGCAGCAGGCTCCGCATACAGGGGCCTGGACCTTCTCCCCATCAAGCAAGGACCTGGAGTTTATGTGCAAACAAGAGGCCAGTCCCCAGATCCCCACCCTCGGGCACACATAGCTCTGAGGGACATCAGATGCCCAGAGCCTTGGGGACATGGCTGTCAAGAAAAAAAACAGAACAGAGCCTGAGTACCACAAGCCGGCCTGTCCCCCAAGCCCTGGCTAGTGGCAAAGGTTCCAGTGGCAGAAGTGTGGCTTTACTCTGTGGCTAGAACTCTGGAATTGCCTGTTTCAGGGCTAATGTACACAGGTACAGCTCTGGAGGCAAAGGGCCCTCAACTTTCCTCTTCTTCTCTGTCATGAATAGTGGTCTCGCTGGCATCTGGTCAATATTTCCAGACCGAAGGTGGGACAGTCATATTCTTAGCCCCATGGGGCTATCTATATGGCAGCTAGGATTCTAGTCCTGGATTCCTCCACCCAGCTGAGTAGCATTGGGCAAGTCAGTTCGCCTGCCAGAGCCTCAGTTTCCTCATCTATAAATTGAGTGCCAAGACCCATGTCCTACTTGCCTCACAGGGTTGTTTGAGGATCAAGTAAAGTAATGGAGAGGAGAAGGAGCTGGAAAGTCCAGAGGTTAAGGAGGGGCTATATCACTCCTTCCAGTATTTATTCAGCACTCCTTGACCGCCAACCTGGCCTGGTGTTGTGCAAAGCTGTGGAATAGGGACCCTGGCACACAGGCCCAGGGGCAACAGAATGATGGCAGTGCAGGGGAAAAATAACTCAAATGGGGCAACACGTGAGAAAATGCAAGAAGCCCAAGAAACTGACTGCTTTGTACTCCATGGGATCAAGTGTATCTGTGTCCCTACGGGCTCAAGCCCAAGTCTCAGAGTGATATCTAGGCCATTCTTTTGAGTAATTCTTTTAAAAATAACACCTGCACATTATTGTAAAGTTTAAATACTACAGAATGACTGAATAATTCAAGCTCAGTCCCACTGAACATTTTTGTTCTGTTCTTATTACCAAATTCTACATAGCATGTTGTCTCTTCTGTCTCCAGAGGAGGCTCATGGCCACTCTGTGGGCGGAGTTTGGCCCTCCAGTGCTCTCTCTGCCCTTCACCTGCTCTGTGACCCCAGAGGCCCATCTGCACAGACCATAGAACTCAGACCTCTTCACTCCAATGCTCCTTCTTTTCTCTCATCACCAGGTTGATGAGCTCAGCTCCAGACACTACACCCACTCCTGCTCCACCCCACAGATCCTCCCCATCAAACCACACTATGTCACCCACAGATGACTTCCCCGCAAAAAGTCAGGATGGTGCCCCCACCGGATACAGAAAAGATGGAGTCCCACCTCAGACCTAAAGCCTCCTGCAGTTCTGATCAGACCAGCCAGATGTCATGTCACAGAAAGCAGAGTATCATTGTCAAACCAGCTACTGACCCTGCAAGTCAGTAGATAAGGAAGGATTTTTCTTGGGAACACCCTGCAACTTTGTGTCAGAAAGAACCTAATGGTTGGAAAAAGCAGGAGCCCCCTGGGCAAAGGTTAAGTGGGTGAGAGGAGGGCAGGGAAGTGTGCCCAGTGCTTTGTTTAAAGAGCCCAGTGCTCTTTAAACAGATAATTCTGTTTAATCTTCGTAACTCCTCTCCTACTGGGTCCATTTTACAGATGGGGGAACAGGCATGGAGAGGTCATTTCCTCACGATCACTCAGCCAGCAAGAAGTGGTGCCCAGGTTTCAACCCAGAAAATAGTTTCGGAAGTGTCTGCTGCTTCCTGGTGAGGATCTGAGAGCCTGGAAGAGGGTGGAGTAGGGGAAGGATCTAGAGAGAGGCCTCTCGCAATGTGGAGGTGGAAATTTGCAGGGGAATGGCGGGGGGCATGTGGGCATTAAGCAGTTCCCGGGACAGGAAACAGCTGAAGCACGTCCAGGCAGTGATGTATGGCATCCACCTGTCCAGGGTCTTCTGTCACTTGGTCCTTACTTTTTTACAGCCACAGCTCTGGAAGAGCCTGCTGCATCCCAGCCTGGAGGATCAAGGAACAAATGTCACGGCTCCAGAGATCCAAGCAGTGACCAGCAACCTAATGATCACAGGCCTGGGGTTGAGGCAAGCATACTGGCCCACTGTGGAGAGCCAGGACAAACATGCTTATAGTGGCTCAGAGACTAGAATAATGGTGTCGTAAATAAGAGAGGAGCCTGCCTCCCACCTGCCCACCAGGTCCATGCTGCCGACTCTGGAACTGGTGTGGCCTGTCCCAATGCCAGGGGTCCAGGTTCCTCCACTGCTAGCCACTGCTCTCTTCTCCTTGACAACTCATAGTCACACATGGGCTCCAGCCCTGCAGCAGAGGGAAAGAGGGGAGGAAGGGTGTGCTGCTAATCGCAACCCTTCAAGATCAGCACACGGAAGGTGCCACCATTACTGTGAGAAAACAAGAGTCTGGATCTGAAGTTTGTGGCCAGGTTTGTATCTCTCTGCCAGTGGATCTGGGCACCTAAACCCCTGGAGTCTGGTTCCATCTCTAATGGCTGCGGAGATTGAGCAAGTCCCCAAGTTCCATAGATCTATTTCTCCCTCTGCACCAAAAGTTTGGCCAAAATAGCCCCTGAAGGGTCCTTTCTGATGAAGGACTCTGAACCAGAGGACACCAGAGGTGGTTGAGGCCCAGACTTGGGGAAGGAAAGCTGAAGTCAGGCCATATGCAGCTCCCTCAACTGTGCAATGAGGCTGGGCACAGGCCATGCATCCCAGGCCATTAGCACAGCCCCGGAGTTTCCAAGCTTTCTTGGGAAAGCTTCTATAAACTGGTAGTTCATATAGTAGGCAACTACATTAAGTGCTTTGCTTCATACAAGACATGGAGCTATGAGCTAACATTTATGAGTGTTTATTATATGCTGACACTGTTTTAGGTGCTTTAAAACTTTTACCTCCTCTAAACCACACAATTTCTCTGTGATGTAAGCACTTTCGTGATCACCATGTGGATAGTAAATCCATAAAACACGAACCAACCACTATTAAAAAGAAGCACTCAAAGAACAAGAAAGAATTCTTGAAATTTTAATACTTAATGATATTCATAAAAATCCAACCAAGATTGAATAGCAGATTGCACACTCTTGAGAACCAAATCTAAATGACATATGGAAATCATAAGAGAAAAATTTCACAGTGTCTACTGGAAGGAATTGAATTCATGCTCAGAAATAGAGACAAATCAAAGTCACCTCCCAATGAAACTGAAATCTGGCCCCTACTATGCTTGGGAGGATGGGTATTGCTGGGTGGCAAGAGAGTTAATGAGTCACTCTTGCCGGTTAAAGTCCTCAAAGTTTAACACGTGTTTTTTCAGACACAGTTCTAGCCTAAAGCTTCTATCCCCTTCCCCCAGGGTACCTATCCTGTGGTTTTGGGGACTGCTGGCTATCACTTGGCTCTGAGCAAACCACAGGGAACCAGTGTGTGTGGAAAGTCACTGCTGATCGCACACATAGGGCAGGCTTCACACATAAGCAGTGGTCTGCTCAGAAGTCCTGGACTTATGTGAATACATTAAGAACACCACTACACCAACCTGACACTAGCCACTTGCCAGATTCAGGGACAAATTCCTCATTGCTTCAAAACACAGTAAGGAAAACAGCAACCCAAGTGGAAGAAAGATATGAACAAAACATAAAACTGGCCAATGCATGCATGAAGAATTTCTTAACCTCACCATTGACCAAAGAAACACAAATTAAAACAAGATATCATTTTCATCTAGTTGGCAAGAATATTTTAATGTTATAACACTGTTAAAAAGTAGTTAAATTGGTCCACTTCCAGAAGGCAGCCTTGTAATAAACCATTGCTTTTTAGTCAGTAATTTCTGCTTTAGGAACTGATTACCAACAAATTATCAGATTTGCAATCCGATTTACATGTAAATTTGTTCTTCCCAACATTACTTACAATTGAGAAAAATTGAAAACCAATTGAGGCCCAACAAAAGGAAAACTGATAACTATGTCCCATCTGTGCAATGGAACATCATTTATTTAATATCAGCTTTATAAAAAGACTAGTTGATGAAAGTTAAAGTGAAAAAAAGAGGGTATAAAACTCTTAATTCTATATATGATTATGTAAAGGAAAATATATTCATAGAAAAATGAGAAATAGTTATAGAAGTATTTATACTGATGGTCTTTTAAAATATTTACTCTGAATGATGGGATCACAAATGATCTCTTTTTTAGATATAGATTATTTACTTTTCCAGATTTTCTATAATGAATATATATTTATTTAATAACAAGAAAAATATGGTTTTGTTTTATGTCTGTTTTGATTGTGCAAGTTAGCATGTTATTTTCTAAATAGTTTTTCTTATTAGTATAAAAATAAATGTTCTCAGCCCTGGCCAGGTAACTCACTCAGTTGGTTAGAACATTGTTCTAATACACCAAGGTTGCCAGGATCCAGGTTCGATCCCCAATCAGGGCACTTACAAGGATCAACCAATGAATGCATAAATGAGTGGGACAACAAATCAATATTTCCCACAGACTTGCTCTTTGTTTCTCTCTTTTTCTCTAAAATCAATCAATAAATAAAAATTTAAAAATTAAAAATAAAAGTAAATGTTCTTACTGCACAAATATCAGAAAATACAACTATAAGAAAAAAAAAGAAAACTCAAGATTGACCAGGTGGTGGCACAGTGGATAGAGCATCAACCTGGGACACTGAGGTCCAAGGTTCAAAACCTGAGGTCGCCAGCTTGAATGTGAGCTCATTCGACTTGAGAACAGGTTCATCAATTTGATCATGCGGTTGCCAACTTGAGTGTGGGATCATAGACATGATCCCATAGTTGCTGGCTTGAAGCCCAAGGTTACTAGCCTGAGATCAAGGTCACTGGCTTGAGCAAGGGGTCACTGGCTTGGCCGGAGCCCCCAGCCCCACCTCATGAAGGCATGTATGAGAAGCAATCAATGAACCACTAAAGTGCTGCAACTATAAGATGAAGCTTCTCATCTCTCTCCCTTCCTGTCTATCCCTGTCTGTCTGTCTATCACAAAAAAAAATGAAATTAACAATTTTCATCACAGTTAACTTTTTGTTTTGTTTTGCCTTCTTACAAAAAATTGAAACATTATATATATATAGTTTTGGTGCCTTTTAAACAAAAATAGGTCTAAAAACACTTAAAAATTTATCATCTTGGCCCCGGTCAGTTGACTCAGCAGTAGAGTGTCAGTCTGGCATGTAGAAGTCCCGTGTTTGATTCCTTGTCAGGGCATACAGGAGAAGCAACCATCTGCTTTTCCACCCCTTCTCTCTCTCTCTTTCTCTTTTCGTCTCCGGCAGCCATGGCTCGAATAGTTCCAGCAATTTGTCCCCGGGTGCTGAAGATGGATCAATGGCCTCACCTCAGGTGCTGAAATAGTTCAATTCAAAGCAACAGAGCAGTGGCCCAGATGAGCAGAGCATCACCCCCTAGTGGGCTTACCTGGTGGATCTTGGTTGGGGTGTATGTGGGAGTCTCTCTCTGCCTCCCTGTCTCCCCACCTCTCATAAAAATAAAGCCCTGGCCAGTTGGCTCAGTGGTAGAGTGTCAGCACAGCATGTGGATGTCCTGGGCTTGATTACTAGTCAGGGCACACAGGAGAAGCAACCATCTGCTTCTCCACCCTTCCCTCTCTTCCATCTCTCTATCTCTCTCTTCCCCTCCCACAGCCAAGGCTCCATTGGAGCAAGTTGACCTGGGTGCTGAGGATGGCTTCATGGCCTGGCCTCAGACGCTAGAATGGCTCCAGTTGCAACGGAGCAACAGCCCCAGATGGGTGGAGCATCGCCCCCTAGTTGGCTCGCTGGGTTGATCCTGGTCGGACACATGTGGGACTCTGCCTACCTGCTTCTCACTTAAGAAAAATACAAAAAATAAAAATAAAATTTTTTAAAATTTATCATCTTAACAAAGTATACGGTTCAATGTTAAACTCACAATGTTGTGCCACCGTCACCACTATCTGATTTTCATCTTCCCAAATGGAAACTCTATACCCATTAAACACTAATTTCTCATTCCCTGGAAACCACCATCCTACTTTCTTTATGAGTTTGACTCCTCTAGGGACTTCATATAAGTGAAATCATACAATATCTGTCCTCTTGTAACTAAGTTATTTCATTTACATAATGTCCTCAAGGTTCATCCATACAGTAACAT
This sequence comes from Rhynchonycteris naso, assembly GCA_037038555.1. NCBI lineage: Eukaryota > Metazoa > Chordata > Mammalia > Chiroptera > Emballonuridae > Rhynchonycteris > Rhynchonycteris naso. Next base: position 193,568,063 of record CM072999.1, on the reverse strand, counting down.
GAGTCAGAATTTCTTTCCTTCTAAAGGATAAAATACATTTCATTGCTTAGATAGATTACGTTTTGTTTATTCATTCACCAATCCATGGACATGGGTGTTTCTGGAGCCTTTTTAAAACAGAATGCGTTGTGAACTTTTTTCTATGCCAATAGTAATAGATTGATAACAGTCATTGTTAGAAGTTACCTAGTATTCCACAGTGGGAGCCACATCATAATCTATTTAGAAAATGCTTTATTTTTTATTTATTTATTTATTTACAGGGACAGAGAGAGAGTCAAAGAGAGGGATAGATAGGGACAGACAGACAGGAACGAAGAGAGGTGAGAAGCATCAATCATTAGTTTTTCGTTGTCGTTGCAACATCTTATTTGTTCATTGATTACTTTCTCACATGTGCCCTGACCGCGGGCCTTCAGCAGACCGAGCCACCCCTTGCTGGAGCGAGCGACCTTGAATCCAAGCTGGCGAGCTTTTGCTCAAGCCAGATGGGCCCGCACTCAAGCTGGCGACCTCGTGGTCTCAAACCTGGGTCTTCCGCATCCCAGTTCAACACTCTATCCACTGCGCCACCACCTGGTCAGGCTAAAATGCTTTCTTGAAGAATATTCATTTTGTTTCCAACTTTCACTATCATATAAAAACTTCAATAAACCTTCCTAATGCACATGTCTTTGTATACTTATCCTATTTCTGAAAAATAAATTTGAAAAATGAGATTTATGATTCAAGGTGTTTTTAGATTTATGATTTGTAACCAAGTCATCCTTTAGAAATTAACTTAGATCCCTGCCATCAATATATCCCAATACCCATTTCTCATGTCCTCATCAGCAGTGAGAATTGTCACTCTATAAAAAGTGACGTTTTGTCAGTTTATGCCAGGGTGACAGGTAAAAAAAATAAAAAGCCATTGTTTTCCTTTTTGTCTCTTGAATTATTGAAGTTGAATGTGTTTTTCATATGCTTGTTTATCTTTTTACTGAAGGTTGTTTCGTCTGTGAAGAGCCTATTCGTAATGTCTGCCTGGGATAGTGATGCTGATCTTCTCCTCACTGATGTGTATGAACTCCTGCAGAGGAAGGAAACTTGAGTTTTAGGCATCATATATGTAACGAACCACATTTTTTGAGTTGTAGGATGATTCATTTACATTTATGTAGCCAAGTACGGTCATGGATTCTGACTCTGGTGTCATGTTTAGACAATTACCCTCTTTCTGGGTTATCTATGGGATTTGGTCCCATTTTCATGCTGTTGCAGTTACACATCACCCTTCTAGAGTGGTCATGGTTCAGTGTTATTATTACCCTTTTAGTCCAGTTGGACTTTATTCTGAGGAGTGTGTGCTAAGATAAGGATCTTTCCTATATCTAAAAGTCAAGGCCTGGCCAGCCCTGGCCTTGACTTTTAGATATAGAAAGGATTCCTGTCCTTCCCATCATGCCCCCATCACTTTCTCCTTAATACATTGGCCTTTTAAGTGACCCCATCTGCAAGGAGAAGAAAACACTCCTGTCCCGAAGGCTGAGCCCTATTGCACAGCCTTTCCCAGAAGTATTTGCTATTTTAAAGAGGATTCGGGAGAGGCTACCAGGTGAGAGTGCCCAGACAGTGGCATTGCAGACACTCTGCTATCCCACATAATGGACAAGCCATCGTGGCACAAAGAGTTTCTCTTCCCTCTGGCTAACCAGCGTTGACGCTCTCTGCCATGACTGAGTGGGGACGGCAAACTACCAATGTGAGCCTCACATCAGTTTTGCAGCAGGTTGACTGCCGAACACATGGCTTCATCTCATCCTCACAACAGGTATTACTATCTCAGATTCTTAGATGAGGGGCTGAGCTGCAAAGAGGAATGAGTCTGATGACAACACAGCAGTGGCAGAGGCGAGAGGAGGCTCTCCTGGTGTACCTCTGTGACCAGTCGCCTGGAGATGGGAGCTGGCAAGAGCTCCGGCTGTTGGCTCATTCAGAGTTGGACACTGCACACTGTCAGGGCTGATGGGGTGGAGGACCAGGGAGGGCACATACAGGGCCCCCACCCAGAACCCACTCTTCTGAATCCCAGCCCCTATGCAGGGTTACCATGTGTGCAATGCATCCTGGGAAAGTCCTTCTCTAAAATCAGTCTGTTCCCAGAAACAGAGTTCACTCACTCATTCACTCAGCAGGCATTTATTGAGCACTTACCGTGGGCCAGATATTGATCTGGGGATGCAGCAGTTAACAAGAGAGGTGAGGGCCTACCTTCTGGGATCTTTCAGGGCAGCGGGGATAAGCAAGGAGACGAGTAAGTGGGCATGGTAAGTACTGATGATAATAAGCGCTAGGAACAGTTAATATTCTTCATCTAACCGCTCACTACATTCTCTTGGAGATTCTAAGAAAACAATATTCTGTGAAAGAAAACAGGAAGATGGAGGGAAGAAGCTGCTGCAGGTGGGCCGACCAGGTAGAGCCTCTCTGAGGAGGTGATGTTGGAATAAGACAGAGTCTTGGGAAGAGAAGAAGGAAGAACAATCCAGGTCCGGGAAACAGCAGATGCAAAGGCCCCAAGGTGGAAAAGAGCATATTTGAGGCACTGACAAGAAGCTAAGGCTATAAGCCAGGTGGACATGATGGGTAAGGTGGAAGCCACGAAGAGGACCGAAGGGGGGCCCAGCTTTCGCACCACAGCCCACAGAAAGACGTCCCTTCTGACTGAGCCACACAGCCCTAACCCAGGCTCTGGCAGAGAGCCCTTATGCTCTCTACCCCCTACCCTTCTACTTGTTCTAATGTCCTTGGAAGAAGGAGGGTGAAAAAAGAAAGGAAGGAAATGCAGCTCATCAATTAACCCTGGCCTGCTAAGGGAATGCAACTGGCAATGAAACCGACACTATTATAAATGGTAATGCCAGAGCGGTGGGAATCCACCTATTCCCGGAGCAGTGGGAATCCACAGAAGTGTATGTAGGCAAGGGAGAAACTGATTTAGGTTGTTAGAAGACTGTTCTGCTGTTGTATGCAAAAAGAGTTGTTGAGGCCTATCAGTTAGCCAGTATTCCAGAGACAAGACAGTGCACTCAGATGAGCTGAAAAATGAATTAAAGGCAAGGCTCTTGACAGAGGAGGGGCAGGTGAGGGCCAGTGCAGCTCCCAGTTACTCCCCCTGGAGACCAGAAATAGCTGGGGACTGCAGTGGGGAGGTGGGGTACCAGCAGCAATGCCAGAAGCTTGGCAGGAGTAGGGAAATCCCTGACCTCTCTCTGCTGCCACCTCCCCTTGCCTGCCTGCCAGCCAGGGCCTCCTACCTGTCAAACCAAACCAGACACCAAGAGAGAGACCCAAGGGGCCTCCAGGACACAGCAGAGAGCAGAGAAGAGTGTGGTGGGGGAGATGTAAGTGACCTTGATAATATGGATGGCAGGAGCTGGGAACTAGCCAGTGGCTTGGATGTGGGTGAGAAAAAGGTTTTGTTTCCTCCATGGAGGCTCTCTGAAAAAATAACAACAAGATGCAAAACTATGGTGAAGAGAGAAACCAGACTGGGTGGAGCAGAGATACCAGGTTCCGAGGGACCCAGGCCTGGCACCAAGCCCTGGTCCAGCAGGGAAAACATTCAAAATACCTACACAGTTGAAGGGTGCAGGCCCCCACTGGTCAGAACAAGGAAGCAGAGCTGGCCGTGTGAGGTTCCTCTTCCATTACTAGGCTCCAGATCTGGGCCCAGAGCAGTGGAGTGGCTGGGAGCGGAGGCCCTTGTGGAGGTGGGCAGGGCTTCTAACATAGAGCTGAATATTTTCCTAGCTGGTCCATCTGTGCCAGGGCATACTGGGCATGTCACCTCCCAGGTGTGTCATTTGGGATTATGTTGGAATATTCTGATCACAAAAACAGAAAACAGAGGCAGAGTTCAGCTTGGGGTGGCATCGGGGTGGAGGACCAGCCCAAGCCAGCAGTATGTAGGAAGACACATGACACTTGTTGCCTCCTCCACCCCAACATGCTCAGGGAAGGGATGTAGGCACAGTCAGGCCTGTCTGATGTGCTTTCTTGACAGTCATTTGTGAGATCTCTTTATTGCCATTGCCAACTGCAAGTTGTAACCCAGTTGTGGGTCCTGGAATCCATTTAATAAAGTGCAAGTAGCATCATTAAAAACAAAAATCAAAGAAAAGAATAAAATTGAAATGAAAAGGAGAGAAACTATCAGATTTCATAACAGATGGCAAGGTGAAGACCATTCTGTGAAACCGCCTTTCAGATTTGCACTTCCTTCACTTGGGTAACAGACGAGAGAATTGGGAGAGTCATGCATTTGCAAGCAAGTGTCCTCACTTCTCCTCTCCACCTGCATATCGCATTGCATATGGTCAGTTTTCCAGGCTGTTTGGTCCCCGTCTCTTGGGACCTGTGCAAACTCTCCCCTTCTCCGGTTCTTCCCCTCCTCTGGCTCAACGCATCATCTTTGCCTGTTTTTGTCTCTATTTTACTGATAAGGGCACTGAAGTCCAGGGATGGAGAATGGCCTGTCCAGGGGCATCTAGTAGGACCTCAAAGCCCCTTGCGCTTCCTGAGCGTACAGGCACAGTCCCCAGGAATGTCTCCATGGGACAGTCAGAGGGAGGGAGGAGCATTAGATAGGGAGGCAAACTGTTGGTGAAGTCAGAGTAAATTAGAGACTTGAGAGGACCTACCTGACTCCTTGGGCTCTGGAGCCATGACTGAGCTAGGGCAGCAACTCCTACCAAGGCTCTGTTCTGGGTTCTGGACAGAGAGCAGCAAACAAAACCAACACAGTCCCTGCTCCTTGACATTTATATAAATAACTGTTAAGAAGGGAACTTACTTGTAATATGATTTAAGAAAATCAGAGAATAAGAAGGAGAAGCAGGAGGCATTATTAGACTGAAATATCAAGACAGGCATCTTTCAGAAGGACATTTGAGTGGAAGCCCGAAGAATGATAGGGCCTAACTAGGCCAAGAGTCATGGAGAGCATTCCTGGCTGAGAGCTGGACATGTGCAAAGGCCCTGAGGTGAGATAGACTAAGAGAAGGCCAGCATGTCCAGAGCACAGTCTGCCAAGGGGCCAATGCAAGTAGTGCAGTGGAGGTCAGCAGGTTGGGGGGAGGGGGGAGGACTTACTTCTAGCCATGTGCAAAGCTTTTTGCTACCCTAATCAGCCCCAGTTCCATGATCCTGGGCCCACAGTGGTCCAGAACAGCCATGTTCTCACACATCCTACTTTCCAGTGACTCTCAGGATTAAGCTCGACCCAGTTCAAATCAGACTGCTCTGTGTGCAAGCAGCCCCATGCAGACAGAACCCCCTGGGGCGGGAAGAACGAGAGTGCTCTGTGTGGTGAGCACACTGCTCACAGGCTCACGGCTGAAGCAATGACCACACGGGGTTGTTTTCAGTGTAGCAGGTTTTTCTATGTAATTCGTGCACATAATGAATAAGCCAGATGGTAGGAAAGGGTGTTCAGAAGGGCCTGTGTCCCTCTTACTGGGCACCACTTTCTGCAGCACCCATTCCCTGCGGCCATGTCCACGGATATGCTAAGCAAAAACACCATGTCATTCTTACAACACAAAATGGATTCTAACACGCACACCCATGCTTAGCTTTCTGAGCAGCCATATAGGTACTGGGGACGTACCCTGACTCTTCAAGCAGCTCTCCTGTGCAGACACTCATCATCCGCGCCGTCCTGGAGAGCGCTCCCTCTGCTGCCACAACGGCAGTGAGCCCTGTGACCCCTTTGCTCACCAGGGCAGTATGTCTGTAGCATAATGTGTCTGGGGGAGGAGGGAGGAGTGGACAGAGGGGTTAGTTAGTTCAAGAGTATTTGCATTCTTAAAGTTGGATTGGATGTGAGGATCACAGAGCTGGGTAACCGACTCTTAGCTCCCTTGTCTAGTAGCAGTGCTCAGCAAACCTGTAGCCCTGCCTCAGCCCCAGATCCTCTTGCAGGGCAGTGGGAAGGGTGCACTATATCACCCCTGCCAGCTCCCCTCTCTGCTTGGGGTAACTGGAGGCCTCCTCTGGGGCCAGGCTCACCCCCATTCTCTGGGCCCACCCAGTTCTGTGCATCTCCCTGAATAGCTCCACTGCCCTGCCCTAGCCTCTGGCCATCCTCCTTTCTCAAGGCTCAAACCTCTTCAGCCACCTGAAAAAGGGCCTTCATCTGATCCTGGTCCTGTCTGGGACTTTTATCCATGATTCTGGCCAAAGCAAATGCTTCTCCTACAGAATTGGGCATATTGCCACTGTTCAAGAGGCCAGGAAAATTCAGGGGCTTAAGCAGCTAGGGACCCAGGAATCAGATGTGGTCTGAGGCATGCAGCAATCAGTCAGCTTGGGGTCTGTGGTACAGGCCTCCTGCTTCCATGCAGTGACTCTCCAACATGTGCCTGCGTCAAACCCAACTGGGGTGTGGGTTTAGGAAGGTGACCAACACAGGATCTGGAGCCTCGCCTCCAGAGATGCCGATTTGGGGGCCCAGGAATCTGCATTGTCAGGAAGCACCCAGCTGATTATGACATCCACAGTTTAGTCAGCATCACTCAGAGTCACTGCTGTGTGCTAGGGACCGTTTAGGCATTTGGGTCCCGGCAAAGAATACTGAAGCAAAGACATCTGCTCTTGAGGGCTTAGAGTCTATCAGCGGAAGATGGACACAAACAGACAAGTTCAAACAGTAAATGGTGGGGAAGGTCAGGAGGGAGACACACTGCTGAGAAATGAGAAATGGAGAAAGTAATGGCACTCAGGGGTCCCAGGCAGCAGATCAAGAGCAGGCCTCACTGAGAAGGTAACAACCTCTTGAGGGTGAACGGGAGAGGCGATGGGGAGTGAGAGGTGCAGCTAGTCTGGTGCAGTTGAGAAATCACGATGTCAGGACAGACCACTGCAGCAGCATAGGGAGAGTCAGAGGACAGGATGGGGGGTGGGGGGGAGGTGGAAACCAAGAGACCAGTGGGAGGCTCTGTCAGTAATCTGAGTACGGGTGTCCGAGGCAGAGCGGCAGCTGCCATATGACTCTTTACCAGGACCCTCAGTGAAACCAAGGGCTTAGCCTTGGACCCTCTGTTCCAAGTGCTTTGCCAGGGGACCCGCTCATTTAATGCTCACACAGCCCTCTAGAGCAGGCTCTTATTATGGCCCTTGCTGTCTAGGGAAGGATGGTGAGGCACAGAGAGGTGACGTAACTCATTCTAAGCCACACAGCTCAAAGGTGGCAGAGCTCAAATTGAACCCAGGTTGCCTAAAGCCAGGGCCCAGGGAAGAAGATGTTTATAAAGAAAATAGAACTCTGGACCCTCATTAGATAGATGGGTCAGCAGAGAAACAAAGGCCAGGCTCTGGTCTGACTGCCAGGCAACCTTTTCCCCCTCATCTGGAAGAGGAAGATCAGCAAGCGCCTTGCACTCCCCAAATATCTATCTCATCTTATGGGAAGTGGGGGCTGGACAGTAGCACTCGCCGGGCTGCTGTGAGGCTCAAGCACCACAGACGTTAAAGGTGCTGCACTGACATCCATAGCGATCCGCAAAGATCGCCTCACTGTATGGGTAGGTTAGGGAGGGGTGGGACCACAGGCAGGAGGAGCCTTGTCAACAGGACTTGGGATCAGCCCTTGGCAGGAATGGCCCGAAGTAATGGTCACTAGGGAGATGCCTGATGATGGAGGTGGGCCTGCTTTAAGGGTCTCTAAGAGATTATTGACCAGACTAATGAAGGGAATGAGGCCCTAGACATACAAACCCAGCTCAGAGGCCCACCAGCGGTGTGCCCTTGATATATGTGACTTCTGTAGGCCTGTTTCCTTGTTGTAAAACAGAAGGAAAATGCCAGCTCATGGTGCCAACAACTATACATCTGAGCAGCTCTCTCAGCTGGTTGTGAAAACCTTTTGTCTATTCTTCCCCCACCCCCGAGGGTTTCCGTCTCTCTGAGGCTGTTTCTTGAGCATAAATCTGGAACTCAAGTCCTTGAAAGTAATTTCTATTTCTTCCAGAAACTTTTGGAGATTTGGTGACTTATTTTGAAATATAGAAAAATGCTCAGCTGTATGTTGGGACTGAGTTTTCATGCTTATTTTACTTAGATCATTGCTGGGTATATTCTAATACACACTAGCTTCTTTTGTTTCTAATTTTACCCACTCTGAGACTTTGGGTTATAAATTGCAACCATTTCTTTTTTATTCTTTTTCTTTCTTTTTTTATTTTCTTTTTTTTTGACAGAGACAGATAGAGAGTCAGAGAGAGTGATAAATAGGAATAGACAGACAGAAGATGAGAAGTATCAATTCTTGGTTGCAGCACCTTGGTTGTTCATTGACTGATTTCTCATATGTGCCTAGACTGGGGGCTACAACAGGGCAAGTGACTCCTTGCTCAAGCCAGCCACCTTGGGCTCAAACCAGCAACCTTGGGCTTCAAGCCAGCCACCACACCCTCAAGCTGGTGAGCTCATGCTCAAGCTAGATGAGTGCGCATTCAAGTCGCAACCTTCTGGTTTCGAACCTGAGTCTTCCGCGTCCCCATCCGATGCTCTCTATCTACTGCACCACTGTCTGGTCAGGTGCAACCATTTCTTTTTCCCTGAAGAGGAACCTGTGTCAGACGTGGCTGGATAGCCTAGGTTTCACTGTCAACCATTCTCTTGTGTGTTCTGGATGCTTGTCAAGTTCATCTTTCATTTCCACAGGTCCAATCATTATTATTCCAATATGACGGCTCAACTTTGATCTTCCATGCTTACATGTTACGGATTTGAGGACTTTTCTAAAAATCTCAGTAAGTAATGAAATCAGCCATTTTCTGATATTTACTTCTGTTTCCAGTCACATATACACTCGAAGGGCAGGATTTCTTTCCCTTGCTGCAGTTGAATCATTTGTTCAGCAACCACTCCTGTGCTGATACTGGATTATGCCCTGGGACAAGCCTTTTCCAAGTAACTTCATCAGTGTTTATGGCTTTTATTCCATTGCTTTGCTGGTGATTTCTAGATCTCTATCTTCTGCTTGGATCTGTCCCTGATCCCCATTTTTTTCACTTAGCTACCTGTCTGCTGTCCCCATGTGGGTTACTCCCAGACACAGGCAAACCTCAATCGTGGGTCCCTTCTTCCCCACGAGGCTCACTCTTAACACTTGTGGAACCCAGAGCACCTGCTCTCTCCCCAGCCAGCTTTATGCAGAGCTGTGGGGCCTCTCTGAGATGTGCATGACACCCAGGGTCAAGTGCAAGCTCCGTACACACCAGCATCTGCCCCTGCAAACAGCACTCCTTGCCTCTTTGCCTGAGGACACACACCCATGGCACAGCCCCCCTTGACAATGTCAGGCCTGGGGGCAGGCTCCTAGTTGTCTAGGCAGGGAACTCTCAGGGTCCAAAAACTTGAGAAGTCAGCCCCAACACTCCCTATTCTTGCCTAGTCTAGCAGATTCTCTTTCTGAGAAAGTCCCTGGGACTTGATCCAAGTCACCATCCTCTCATCCTTGGACAGAGCAGCACCTCCTCCCATACCTACTCCTGTCTACTCAATCCACCTCGTTTATGGAAATGTTTAGATTAAGTCTTTCCCACTTAAGCAGTTTCCCCTTGCCCTTAGAACTACATGAAGACTCCGATTCACACCCCTCCTAACAACTCTCAGCTCCAGCCCATTGGCCATAGCCATCATCCTCACAGCTCCTCCTGTCTGAATGTGGAGACTGCCGAATGACTTGAGTCTGGGTTGGCTTGTGACTCACCTTGGTCCACAGAAAGTGGCACCAGTGACATTGTGCTGCTCTGAGCCTGGGGCTCACCTGGCCTTGCAGCTTCCTCTCATACTCCTGCTCAGCTGCCGGGAGACAGGCTCAGGCTAGCTCTGGGAGGGCACAGGCAAGCCCTCTCATCCAAGGTCTCCGGGGGCCCCCAGCTCCAGCCCACTTCCCTGTCGGCCTCAGACAGTGCACTCAGCCAGGCCCAGCCCATGGTCATTGTTTTAAGCACTCCACTTTGGCGTGGTCTGGTAGAGAGCAAAAGCTGGCTGACACTGTGGTGGGGTTCCTCCAGGTGGCCAAGGCCTCCCCAACCTCTGGGCCTTTGTGCCCACCTACAGCCAGCTTCACCCTGATCATGCCAGCTCCATCTCAGCCTTGACCCTTTCCTTAAACATCTCTGTGAAAAAACCTCTCTGACCTCCCTCTGTGTAAGCTCCCTGTCCCTCTCCTCTCCCCTTCTGTCTTTTTGTCGCCCTGTATCTGTCACTTGCATACACCGCTACCTTCTTCCTTTCATTCTTCTGCTCTCCAGGCCTGTACTAGACTGTAGGACAGGTGGGGAGTGGAGAGACTTCTCCTGGGTGCCTCCCACGTCCTCCACAGTCAGGGAGAGGCCAGCAGTAGTGTGGGAAGGGCCTCCTGACCTGTCCTTTCTCACTCATTGTGCTTCTTTCCTTCATTGGAATAACCTCGCTCCCCCCTGCTGGGCTATAGTTCCATGGAGACAGAGACCGTGTCCCACCCTCAGCTTCTGCCACATGCTTGGCACACAGTCTGAGCTGAATAAACATTTGCTGAGTGAATAAGTGACTAAACACACAGTCTAGATCTGAGTCCTCAATATGGGAATGCATGGGTGAGTTGAAGTACTGCTGAGTGATGAGCAGGCCCTGGGGGACTGGAAATGAGAGTACTTTCAGAGCCCAGAGTTCTCTCTCCACATGCTCTGGTCCATCCCAGTGCTCAGGACAAAATCATTTCTGAGGTCCTCACAGGCTCCTCTGCCGCATGACCTACACCCAGCAAGTCATTCACAGTGTATCTAGGACTAGGCCACTTTGCATCACATACACTGCTACCTCCCTGCTTCACCATCATGGTCCTCCTTCTCCTGGACCATTGCCATAGCCTCCCAAAGGTCACCTGAGGAAAGTTTCATTTCATAACAGCATTGTCTAGAAAGCAGGTCGTAGGGAAGTATGAATAGGATGATCCCTTTAGTGGAATGGTGCAAGTCCAGCTACAAAGCTGAGGGGACTGAAGAGACTGAGGGCAGGAGGACACTGTGGCTGGTAAAGGAGACATCTGCGTTTGATCGCTTTCATTTGTATCATTGAGATTTTTATACCAAGAAGTATTTGTGCATTTCTTACCTTTTTTTTTTTTTTTTTTTTTTTTTTTCAGGGACAGAGAGAGAGAGTCAGAGAGAGGGATAGATAGGAACAGACAGACAGGAATGGAGAGAGATGAGAAGCATCAATCAGCTTTTTGTTGCCATTGCAACACCATAGTTGTTCATTGATTGCTTTCTCACATGTGCCTTGACCGCAGGCCTTCAGCAGACTGGGCCACTCCTTGCTGGAGCCAAGGACCTTGGGTCCAAGCTGGCGAGCTTTTGCTCAAGCCAGATGGGCCTACGCTCAAGCTGGCAAGCTCGGGGTCTCGAACCTGGGTCTTCCGCATCCCAGTCTGACGCTCTATCCACTGCACCACTGCCTGGTCAGGCTTCTTACCTATTTTTTTAAGCAGTGTTTTGAAGTGTCTGTGAGTCTGTGGTTGGGTGTGGAGTTTGTTCAAATTGGTGTGGGTTAGGTTATATTGCTATTGGTTTAAAAGGTGCTGTGTTTAGAGTTAGAAGACTAGGGTTTGGGGTTAGGAACGGCATTTTCAGTAAAAGGCTCAGCAGAGTAAGGGTGAAGATGCCTTGACTTGGTTAGTATTTGGGAAGGATAGGGTTCAAAATGTGAGTCTGAATCAAGATTTGGAATAAATTTGGATTCAATGGAGAAGGCTAGGAAGGGTTCAGGCGGGGTTGGAGTTTGAGATAAGATGTAGATTTCTAAATTATGTTTGAAATAAGGCAGGTTAGAATTTTGAACTGTGCACCTTTGGCCAAAGGAACTGAATAGGCTTTGAGAGCCTCCCACTCCTAACCCAACCCCAGCATCTCCCTGCAGCTTTCTGCTTCTACCCAACGAAGGGGACTTTGGAGTCCCCCTGCAGGACCCTGTGGCCAAGGGAAGGTGACTGCGTCAGCGTCTGCAGCTGCACAGGAGCAGCCAGTAGGACTCCAGACCCCATACTCCGAGAGTGCTATCCCCACCCCCACTCCCACCCCCGGAGCCCACGAGGTAAGAACAGGGGGACAGTGGCCGCAGTGAGCAGCGCCAAGGTCATGGCTAAGCTGTTTGAGCGGTGTCGCTTTGACGTGGGCTCTCTGCGCAGCATATTTTCAACTTGTTTACAAGTCTGCGTCACTCGGGAACCTTTCACCACTGCCTGGGACAAAAGGTTCCTTTTTTTAAAGTTCATTTTGGTCAGAAAGGGCATTGACCAGAGCCCGGTACTGAAACTGGTGCAGGGCGACACCCCGTGGTAGATTCAGACAGCGCATACTCATCCATTCACCCATGACACCCTTCACAAATGTATATACTCTTTCCACACCTGTACTCTGCTCACCATACAGCATCTATGCATCACACCCGTGCACCCGAACATCGCACGCCCACACACCCACCCAGCATGTATAACTTGGCCTTACATCCACTTTCTCTCTACTCATTCACCCATCCAGTCACCATTCCACCGGAATTTTCATCGTTTTGTGTAAATATTCATCTTTCCAGTCATTTTACAAAATATCTATGGAACATCTTTTGGGTGTTAGGCCCCCCACAAAGCACTGGGATCAAGGGGCCACAGGACAGTTCCTGTCCTTATGGGACGGACATGTGGAGCAGCAGAGGAGACACACCCAGAGAGGCCTTGGTGAAATGACCATAATGCTCAAGGAGCATGATGAGGATGTATCTGCCCAGACTTGGCAGCCGAGCACAGCTAAGTGAGAAAACAGTTTCTAAGCTGAGATTTAAAGAGTGGCTGAGATGAACCAGGAGGGGGAAGGTAAGAGTCACCTCAAAGTAGACTCTGAGCAAAAGGTGTGGAGGAGCCAAGGGAAGAGAGGCCAAACCCACAAGGTCTGTCAGCCCCTCAGAGAACTTAGATGTCACCCCAGGTAGCTGTGCCATAAAAGAGTTTTTTATACTTTCAAACTACTTTATTTTTTACAGAACTAATACATGTCTACAACTTTATTGTACCAAATACAGATTAGTAGGGGGAAAACAACAACCCGTAATTCTAACACAGAGAGCTAATATTTTGGTGTACGTGCATGTATAGAGTTCTCTTGTGCACCCGTGGGGTAGCCTGTGCCATGCTCCTCAGTGCCAGGTGCCCGAGTGACAGTGAGCAAGGCCACAGCCTCTCCTCAAGGTCTCACAGATGCCCCACTCTAAGGATATCTTGAAGTGGACACATCAGATGCCACTGGAGAACAGCCCATCATCTATTTTAATCACCCCCTCTCCTTGTTAACACAGCTGATGAAATCCAGTCACCTGACCTGTCCCTGGGACCAAATGCCCCAAAGCAAGGTCTCCCAGAGAGTTCCCATCACCATGCCTGCACTGGATTAGGCATGTATGAAAAAATAATTTTGTTAAGCAAACATGACAAGAAGTGCTCTAGGGGACTTCTCATTTTAGGAGGTGATATTGCCTTATCATTTAAGTCATTTCTTGTTCAGCTTTCTGTTTCTTTCTCTATTTTTCCTTCTTTTTCAAGTGAGAGGAGGGAAGATAAAGACTCCTGCATGCTTCCCAGCTGTGGATCCACCTAGCAACCCCCATCTGAGACCATGCTCACAACCAAGCTATTTTTAGTGCCTGAGTCAGAGGCTCCAGAGAGCCATTCTCAGTACCTGGGGCCAATGTACTCAAACTAATCAAGCCATGACTGTGGGAGGGAAAGAGAAGAGGGGATGGGTGGAGGGGCAGATGGTTGCTTCTCCTTTGTTCTCTGACAAGCAATTGAGCCCAAGACATCACATGTCAGGCCATTCTACCACTGAGCCAACCAGCCTGGACCAGCTTCTGTTTCTTGCATCAAAATGCCACCTAAATCATGTTAGGGAACTATTGTTGAGAAGTTTCTTATCTTGGGCTCCTGAAGCTAAGTGACACTCTCCTGTGGGGAACAGTCTTGAAGGTGACACCCTGCCATCTCAAATCTCCTGTCACAATGGAACGAATGTCCTTTTCCTGCATATCTGAACCCCACACACCCTGGCCTCCTTAACACCGTGGTCCATCCATCCCATACTCCTCCACTTCCTCCTCCACTTTCTTCTCTCCCTCTCTCTCTCTCTTGTTATCCTCTGTCCTTTCTGTCTCTGTGCCTTCAAGCATAGCCTAGTCTTAACCCCTCTTCCTGGCTGACCACAGTGCCAGTAGAATTATGGGTTATAAATAGAATTATGCTGATCTCTATTTGGTACAATGAGGTTGTAAAAATGTATTGGAACCCCTCAAGCCTTGCCTCCTGAGCTGTGGCATTCAGTCTGGCTCTAATGACCTGGTCTCCACCAGAGCTGTAGGGAAGAAGTTGGTCCTGTCTCCCAGTCCCACTGGGAATTGGTGGGACTTAAGAGAGCAAGAAAGGGCCTTGGCCAAAATCCTCATGAATTCTCTTTCTCATCACCCATTCACACTTGCCCTACTCCCAGTACTTCCTGAAACTTCTCGCATCCAACTGCCAATAGTCTTCTGTCTGACAAATCCAATGAATACTTTGTAATCTCTTAGCTACTGAAGAGCATTTCTTCTTTTTAGCATATTTATTGAGATATAAATCACATACCCAAAATTTTACCCATTTAAAGTATATTTAGTAAACTCATAGAACTGTGCAACCATGACCATAATCTAATTTGAGAAATTTTCACCACCTGAAAGAAAAACTTACATATCCCTTAGCTATCACTACCACTTTTCCCAAGCACCACCCCACCTCCAGTCCCTGGCAAGCACTAATCTACTTTTTGTCTCTATGAATTTGCCTACTCTGAACATTACAAATGAGAATCAAAGATATGGGGTCTTTTGTGAGCGTCTTCTTTCATTTAGCATAATGTTTTCAAAATTCGTCTGGGTTATAGTATTTATCAGTACTTCATTTTTTTATTGCCAAATAATATTATATTGCATGAGCATACCATATTTTATTTATCCACTCATCAGTTCATGAAAATTTCTCTTTTTTCCACTTCTTGGCTGTTAGAAAGAATGTTGCTATGAATATTTGTGTACAAGTTTTTGTGTGGACATATGTTTTCATTTTTCTTGGATATACACCTAGGAGTGGAATTGCTGGATCATATGGTGAGTCTATGTTTAACTTTTTGAGGAGCTGCAAACTGATTTCAAAGTAATTGCACTATTTTACGTTCTCACCAGCTCTGTATGAGGATTCTAAATTCTTCACATCCTCATCAACCAGTTATCTGTCCTTTTGATTATAGCTATTCTAGTGGGTCTGAAGTCATACTTCATTGTGGTTTTGATTTGCATTTCCCTAAAGATTAGTAAACTTGTGCATCTTTCATGTGCTTATAAGCCATTTGGAAAATAATTCCTTTAGAAAATATCTACTCAACATCTTTGCCAAATAATTAGATCATTTGCTTTTTTATTGAGTTGTAAGAGTTCATTATATATTCTAGATACAAGTCCCTGATCAGATATATACCTTGCAAATATATTTTCCCATTGTTTTCACTTTCATAATGGTATTGTTATAGGACAAAAGTTTTTAATTGTTATGGAAGCCCAATCTATTTCTTTTTTCTTTTGTCATTTACTTTTTATGTCAGAGCTAAAAAACCATCGTGTAACTCAAGGTCACAAAGATTTACTCCTGGATTTTTTTTTTTTTTTTTGAGAGAGAGAGAGAGTTTTAGTTTTAGGTCTATGATTCACTTTGAGTTAATTTTTGTGTATGATAGGAGGTGTACCCAACTTCATTGTTTTGCATGTGGATATCCCATTATGCCAACACCATATGCTGAAAAGACCATTCTTTCCCCATTGAATTGTTCTGACATCCACTTTCTTCTTTAAGCTCTCTATTCCTGTGATTTTTCTAAAGAACAAGGCTGCTGGCTTTCTTCCCATTTCTTTTTTTTTTATTTCTTTTTATTTTATTCATTTTACAGAGGAGACATAGAGTGAGAGAGAGAGAGAGAGAGAGAGAAAGGGGGGAGGAGCTGGAAGCATCAACTCCCATATGTGCCTTGACCAGACCAGTGCAGGGTTTTGAACTGGCGACCTCAGTGTTCCCAGGTCGATGCTTTATCCACTGCGCCACCACAGGTCAGGTTCTTCCCACGTCTTTGTCGCCTCTTTGCCTTTCTCCTGTGAGACTCTTCTTTCCTCAGGCTGCCCTGTCCTCCCACTCCAGACATCCTCATAACAAGCTTGCCTATGACCTTCACACCACCCTCTCCCTGCATCTTCATACCTGCTCCAAGGATGGCCTGCAGGTATTTCACGTGGAGCCCAGCTGCAACCTACATCACATAGAGCCCATCTACAATCTACATCATTCTTTCCCCACCCACACTCCATGCCAATGCAATCTGGGGAAGGAGGTCCCGTTGGCCCCAGTGAAGCCACTCTTCCCCTCACAGCTGCTCTCTGTAAAGGAGCCTTGAGCACACACGTCCCCCCATTCCCCATCTCAGTAAATGCACTCAGGCTGCCTATGTCCACTCACCTCCCCTCACCTCACAGCCAGTCTCTCAAATGTCACTTTTATCAGCCTCTCTCCATCTTAACCACCTCCATCCTGTGTCAAGTTAACATTATTGTTTGCTTAGAAATGGCTTTCTAGTATCTCTCTCCAACTCATCCTCTCCACAAAGCTCAAGACCAAACTAAACACCAAGTTGGCAGCGGCTCTGCCTTTTCTATGCTCCATGGGGAGTGAAAAAAGACCACCACCCTTGCCTACGGCACAACACTTTGGTCCTCAGTGACCTGGGGACACTGCCAGGTGCCTCTACATGCTGCCCAATCCTACCACTGCCTTTGTCACAACACACGCTGTGGCCCAGCCTCACAGGGTTGCTCTTGTTTCCTGGACTCAGGTTCACTGTCTTCTGTGCTCTTCCAGTTTTCTTACTCGCGGCTCCATCTGCTTGTTTAGATCCTATGCAAGCTTTAACCCAGGCCAGATGATGCCACCCCCAGGATGCCCTTGATAATGACTCAAGCCAACGGAATCACCCTGGGCTCCAAGACCTTCTTCATTACTTTATATAACACTTTCTTTTGTACTGTATTCAAATGTAGATGCCAAAGCCACCCATCTTCTTCCCAGATGCCAAATTATCTGCCCATCTAGTTAGCAGGAAAGTAGTCTGATGACCATGACAAAAAAAAAAAAAAAAGTGTGCCAGACCAAAATACCACAGGGCAGGTGAAGGCACTGAGGTGCGGAGAGGGTCCTGAGAGAGGGAAAGACTGGAGCTTCAGACTCACTCCCAGGACTTGTTAGCTTCCCCTGACATATGGCAGATCATGGCTCTAAGAGGCTAATAGATACATGTAGTTGGTAAAGAGAAAGCAGTGGGCATGGTCAATACCACTCTGAGAAGCCCTGATTTGAAAATCATGATGAGATATACCTCATACCTGTCAGAATGGCTATCATCAAAAGACAAGTGATAACAAACATTGGTGAGGATATAGAGAAAGGGGGACCCTGGGGAACTGTTGGTAGGAATGTTAACTGGTGAAGTCGTTATGGAATACAGTATAGATGTTCCTCAAAAAACTTAAAATAGAACTACTATATGATCCAGCAATTTTACTTCTAAGTATTTATTCAAAGGAAATGAAAAAACTAACTTGAAAAGCTATGAGCACCTCCATGTTCATTGTAGCATTATTTATAATAGCCAAGACATGGAAACAACCTAAGTGTCTACCAATGGATTAAAGGACAAAAAAAATGTGATACATGTGTACACCCATACACACACACACACACACACACACACACACACACACTGCAACATTACTCAGCCGTGAGAAAGAAGGAAACCTTGCCATTGTGTGTGCGCACACATGAGTGCATGTGTGTGACATGGATGGACCTGACGGCATTGTGCTAAGTAGAATAAGTCAGACAGAAAAAGACAAATACTGTGTGCTCTCATATGTGAAACCTAAAAACAATAATAATAATAATCAAACTCATACATACAGAGAACAGATTGGTGGTTGCCAGAGGTGGGGGTTGAGGTTGAAGCAAAATGGATAAATAGGATGAAAATGTACAAACTTCCACTTATTAGATAAATAAGTCCTGGGGATATAACGTACAGTGGTGACTATAGTTAACAAGCCCTCAGACATTAATATTAAATAGCAGACAAGCATTATTTGAAGCCAACTAGGTGCCAAGCTCTGTGAACCACACAACATTCCCCTCCCCAGGCCATTATTAGTATTCTCACTTCACAGATAAGGAAACTGAAGCTCAGAGCACTTAAGTAACTTGCCCAAAGTCACAAGGCCAGTAAAAGAGTTCAGCCTGACCAGGTGGTAGCACAGTGGATAGAGCATTGGACTGGGATGCAGAGGACCCAGGTTCGAGACCCCGAGGTCACCAACTTGAGCAAGGGTTCACCTGGCTTGAGCAAAGCTCACCAGCTTGGACCCAAGGTCGCTGGCTCGAGCAAGGGGTTACTCGGTCTGCTGAAGGCCTGTGGTCAAGACACATATGAGAAAGCAATCAATGAACTAAGGTGTCGCAACAAAAAACTGATGATTGATGCTTCTCATCTCTCTCTGTCCCTATTTATCCCTCTCTCTGTCCCTATTAAAAAAAAAAAAAAAAAGAGCTCAGAGTTGGACCCAGCATGGACTGATGCCACTGCCCATCCTCTTGGCCATTATGCTCTCCTGCCTGCCTTATGTGTATCAGTCAGCCTTCAGTTTGGAAAACAGAAGCCCTCAAGGAATTTCAGAGAGGGATTTAATACAGGAATTGGTTACACACTTGAGTAACTATATAGATGCAGAACCAGGAATGGTGAAGCCATCAGAAATCAGCAAGAGGGCAGCAGTGTAAGGGAGGAGGTAGTGTCTTGGGGCCCAGGAGCCAGGACTGTTGAAAAGCAAGCCCACCCTGCTCAGCCACAGCCAGGAAGGAGAGGGAGGGGACAGCTGCCCTGACTTCCCGAAATCTCCCACCTTCCAATCTACCACCCGCTGGATGAGCCCAGCTGCTGGAGACAGAGGGCCTGGGAAATATGGGTGATGGACCCAGAGGAATTTGCCAGCAGAATGAAGGATATTCAAAACAAAACAAAACAAAACAAAAAAAGGGAGGGGCAAGCGGGATAGAAACGAAGGTATAGAGTTAGTGCTGCAGGAGCAAACCGAGACCCAGTATACAGTGGAGAACTGACACAGCTGCTTCTCCTGCTGGGAGACCTCTGAACTCCCTCCCTGGGTTTGGAGGAATTGCCACCCCCACTATAGAAGCTGTTTCCCACCTCTCTTGCAGCCAGGTTAGAAGCAGGGACTCCGGCTTCTGCCTATAAGATATAAGGTGCAGGAAGGTGACCCAGTTTCTGCCAGTCGTAATCACACAGCCAGACCCGGAATCACAGCCACAGAGTCTGCACAAGGACACACCCACAGCGGGCTTTGTGCTCCGCTCCATGCTACACCCTCCCAGCCTGGTTCCCCATCCACCTGAAGATTCTGGGAGCTGCCATATCCTTTTCCCATTTACAGCCGTAGCTGATTTCTGTTGTCTATTTCCAAGAACCCTGACTGATGCATCTTCTTCAAGGAGGAAAATATGAAATCATAAACACAAATTTCCCCTTTGAGAAGACCCATTTATTTCTCCCAACCTTTTTTTTTTTAGACAGAGAAGAAAGAGAGATAGGGAGGAGAGAGATGAGAAGCATCAACTCATAGTTGCTTCATTTTAGTTATTTATTGATTGCTTCTAATATATGCCTTTGCCGGGGGGCTCAAGCTGAGCCAGTGACCCCTTACTCAAGTCAGCAATCTTGGGCTCAAGTCACTGACCTTGGGCTTCAAACCATCAAATTTTGGGCTCAAACCAGCGACCAGAGGGTCATGTTGATGATCCCACACTCAAGCCAGAAAGGCAATGTGTGCCTGGTTAAGAGCAACAATGAACTCAGTCTACAAGTCCTGTCTCTGGCACCCCTGGCTCTGCTGGGTACATTTGTTAACTTCACAGTCACTCAGTTTCCTCCCTGTGTGATGGCAGAGCTAATAACAGGACCCACTTCCCTGGGAAGTCTGTGTTAAATGGTCTCCAGCACAGAGAACAGTGCCTGGCACAGGGAAACACTGTAAGGGTTCATGAAAAATTCAGGATGGTCCATAAACATCCTTTTGAAAACAATGAAGTGTTAAGTATGTTCAGTAGCTCTTTCTCTTTGAGTTATCTCTTTTCTAGATTCCCAAAAGTCTCATTGAAACTCTTGGTGCTTAAGGTAAATAATTTCAAAACTGTTTGCTTCTCTACTTCAGTCATTAGTTAACGAGTGCTTGCTACAACCTAACTCCAGTGCACAACTTCCTGTTCTGCTGGTCTCTGTGACAGTTAGTAGGGCAGCAAGGCCGCAGAAACAGGCAACGGCTAGATCCCTTAGAAATGAGTGACAATGTAAGGAGTCTCTCTATCCTGGAGGTTAGGGGAGCCACTTGCCTATTTGGGATATTTAATGCTGACTGCTTTAACAAACACTCCCCCATACACATCTGCACCCACACACACATGGGCATACAATTTATTTCCTCCCTGTACACAGTCCATTGTGCATAATTCCAGGGGAATGCTGTCACTGCAGGTGGGACTCTGTCCTCCAGTGGTCATTCTAGCATTCCTGTTCCTTCCAGCTCCAGAGTTCCTCCCCACTTCCATCCTGAGCTCTACCAGAGTTCCTGCAATGACACTGGTCTCCCACCCACTACACTTGCCTTGGGCAGAGCTAGGAGCCGCTAGCATTCTCACCGTCACCACATTATCACCTGCAGACTGCTCAGAGACCCCTAAATGTTCTTGAGATAAAAGAGCCTTGACTGTGTCCCTAACTCAAAACAGCCTTTGTCTATCCATAAATCCCCTAAATACACGAAAAAATCTGGCAACCATGGTCGGAACTCAAAGAGAGATCTCTTGCTGCTTTGTGGGCCCAGAGTTTCAGGGAAGGAAAGCAGACCCTAGTGCCTGTAGCCACAACAGTTGGTGAATCTGGACGATAGAAAATGGATCCCAGCTCTTTATCACCTCATCCGTTCCCCTCTGCTTATTGATAGAACTTTTACTCTGTGTCTTCATTCTTTGTCTCATATGCGAATCACAGAAGGGCTTGCTACAGCTCAGATTGACCGCTGCACCCCAGAGCTTCAACTGCAGGAGAAGCAGAATATTTGCTTTTCCAAAGAGTTCCCAGAATTTCTGAAGCTACAGTTCCCAGGACTATACTTCTGCAGAAAGGACTACGTGCATCCGATGGTGCAATTTGGATCAATGACTAACAATGAAGAACCCCATAACAGACCTTGAAGAAGGTGCCATAGTGGATGAAGGTGGACCTCTCTCAGCTTTCCTACAGCCCCAGATACCCCACTGAGCCCAGAGGAGGTGCCGGCCCCAGTCCTTGTGTGAAACATCCCCTTCCCACCTCCCCAGAGTCACACACAGCTGCCTGGCACTCCCACTTGGGCACACAGAGGGAGGCTACAGAGGCACATCTGGGGCTGCTTGTCTGAGGCGGGCAGACAGGACAATATCACCTATTGTCATGTACTCTCAATCGCCTTCAGCTTTTAATTTAATTTGGTTTTGAACAGGTAAAGTATTACGATGGTTCAAAATTCAGAAATGTGTCTAAGCCTGCCTTGTGAAAAAGAGCTGGGGGAGCCTAACCAGGCAGTGGTGCAGTGAATAGAGCATCAGACTGGGACCCAGAGGACCCAGGATTAAAACCCTGAGGTCTCAGGCTTGAGCTGGGGCTCACCAGCTTGAGTGCCCAGTCCCTGGCTTGAGCCTGGGATCATAGACATGACCCCATGGTCACTGACTTGAAACCCAAGGTCCCTGGCTTTAAAGCAAGGGGTCACTGGCTCTGCTGTAGCCCCCCCCCCAATAAGGCACATATGCAAAATAATCAATGAACAACTAAGGAGACTCAACAAAAAATTGATGCTTCTCATCTGTCTCCCTTCCTGCCTATCTGTCCTTATCTGTGTCTCTGTCTCTGTCACAAAAAAAAAAAAAAAAAAAAAAAAAAGAGCTGGGGGAGAGTGAACATAATGAAGGACAATGAAGGGTAGAGGAAGATGATCTCTGATCACTAGATCCCGTCCTGGCGGCCCCTAGAATTGAAGTAAAGAGACTCTACTAGTCGCACAGCCCACCCTTAGGCCCACAGGCCCCATTCCAAAGTGGCCGGCCTCCGCGGCTTTTGTGACGTCATAGCCCTAGCAGGCAGGAGAATGGTTGCCATGACGACGTAAACTAAAGGGCCGGGTGAGGTGAGTCTGGAACCCCGGCACAGAAGCTTGGGAGCAAGCGTGGGTGCGCGGAGCTGTGCTGGGCACCAGGGGCGGGGGCGGGGGGCACGGGGGGGGGCGCTGTGCTGCGGGTAGCGCGCAGGGCTGTGCTGGGCACCAAGGGTGGGGGCGGGGGGCACGGGGGCGGATCTGTGCTGGGGGGAGCGCGCAGGGCTGTGCTGGGCACCAGGGGCGGGGGCGGGGGGTATTGGGGGGCGCTGTGCTGGAGGGACCGCGCAGGGCTGTGCTGGGCACCAGGGGAGGGGGCGGGGTCATGGGGGGGCGCTGTGCTGGGGGGAGCGCGCAGGGCTGTGCTGGGCAGCAGGGGCGGGGGCGGGAGGAACGGGGTCGGGTCTGTGCTTGGGGGAACGTGGGGGCTGTGCTGGTGTGTGATGCGGGATGAAGGTGCACTCTGGACCCAAGCACAAGGCCCCTTTGTCAGGCTCCCTGCCCTTCCTTCCTTGCCACTATACTTGCTTTATCACTCACTTTAGCCATTCCTCTGTCCCAAGTCGGACCTCAAGCCCCGCCAGTGCGGTTGGGGAGGCCAGGCCCTAACCCGCGCCCCTCACCAGTACCCGGAGCAGGAATGTGGCTGGAAGCTCCAAAGCTTTGGAGTCAAGGAATCTTGGGCTGGAATCCCAGCTTCCACCCTTACTGGCTGTGTGACTTTGGACAACTCTCGAATCTTTCCTTTTTCCCCTTTGCAAAATGAAAATACATTAAATGTTAAGGAGGTGCCAGGCATTTTCATTAAGCTCATGAGCTACAAATTAGAAAAGACCCATTCTCAAGGAGCTTACATTTTGGGGGAAGTAGGCAATAAACCGATGTTATAAAGCAGGGGTCGAGAACCTTTTTGGCTGAGAGAGCCATGAATGCCACATATTTTAAAATGTAATTCTGTGAGAGCCATACAAGAACCTGTGTACGTTACTCATTATCTAATAAAAAATTTGGTGTTGTCCCGGAGGACGGCTGTGATTGGCTCCAGCCACGAGCAACCATGAACATGAGCAGTAGGAAATGAATGGGTTGTAGTACTTGAGAATGTTTTATATTTTTAACGTTATTATTTTTTTATTAAAGATTTGTCTGCGACCCAGATGCAGCCATCTAAAGAGCCACATCTGGCTCGCGAGCCATAGGTTCCCGACCCATTTTAAAGCACTAATCAGTGAGTAATTGCAGAGGAAAAAAATGGAGGTCGTATGGGAGTGGAGGTTAAGAACCCACTTTAGGTGACGTGATGAGGAAAAGCTTCTCTGAAGGGGTGATCTTTGAGTTAAGCTCTGGAGAGAGTGGGAGCTGGGTATGGCAGAACACTTTTTGACTGAGGAGGCAGCAAATGCAAAGGCCCTGACACAGACCATGTTTGCTGTGTTCTGGCCACAGGCAGATTAGGCAGAAAAGCTAGGACTAAGTCAGAAAGGAGAGAGAAGATGGGGAGTGAAAGGAGAGGCAGGGAGCTGCTGGTGTTGGCCACACTAAATGCCAGCTGTTCTCAGCCACCAAAGGGAAGGGAGACTGTGGGATTGGAAACCATTTGGCTCAAGCACTGTGTCGCTCCCCAGGTTGGAACCTCCTTTAGCCAAGGTCAAGTTTTGCAGCAAGCCCTTGTTCCTCGGCCAGGATGTCCAAGGTCCTGCCTGCTACAGTCTCCAAGAACATAACACACAGCAGTAAGTACTCAGCTGGCATGGGCTCTCTCAAAGATCAAAGACAGCCTGGGCAGTGAGGTCTAGACTTAATAGACAGTTCTGGGGATTCTAAATAAAGTATGAGGCAGAAATCAGTTTGCCAGGTTCCCTCAAACCCTATGGATTAATGACCTAAAGTTGCTAGAACAAAATACTACTACAGACTGGTGTCTTTAACAACAGAGATTTATTGTTTCATGGTTTAGGGTCTGGGAGTCCAAAATCAAGGTGTTGGGTTCAAATTCAAAGGTTGGTTCCCTCTGAGGGCCACGAGGGAGAATCTGCTCCAGGCCTCTCTCCTAGCTTCTGTCAGTTTGCTGGCAATCTTTGATGTTTCTTGTCTTGTAGACCCTCCTCTTCACATGGTCTGTCTGTACGCGTGTGTTCCAAATTTGTCCTTTTCATTAAGGACGGGAGTCATTGAATTAGGGAGCCACACTACTACAGCATGACCTCATCTTAGTTACAGCTACAACCACCTCATTTCCAAAAGAGGGCACATTCTGAGGTGTTAGAAGTTAGGATGTCAAATATTCAAAAACATTCATAGGAGGGGCACAATTCACCCTAAAACAGGCCTTGAAGAAAGTGCCATATTGGATGGAGATGGACCTCTCTCAGCTTTCCTACAGCCCTAGCTACCCGACTGAGCCCAGAGGAGGTACCAGCTGGCCCCAGTCCTTGTGTGAAACATCTCTTTCCCCACCTCCCCAGAGTCACACACAGCTGCCTGGCACTCCCACTTGGGCACACAGAGGGAGGCTGCAAAGGCACATCTGGGGCTGCTTGAGCTGAAGAGGGCAGATGGGGCAATACCAGCTACTATCATATACTCTCAATCACCTTCAGCTTTTAATTTAAATTGGTGTTGAATAGGTTAAGTATTAACATGGTTCAAAATTCAGAGGTGTGTTCAAGCCCCACTGTGTGAAAAGCCTAGCCCCACATGTCCCCAGACATCCAGCGCCCCTCCTTGGAGGCAGACAGTGTCAGTAGTATCTCTCCTATCCTTCCAAGTGTGCTCTGTGCACATGCTTCATGCACATACAGTTAAGAGTTACCTTACATTTCCAGTGTTTCAAGCAGAATAGTAATCCATAGTATCTTTTTTTATTATTATTAACTTTAATGTGGTGACAGCAATAAATCAGGGTACATATGTACAATGAAAACATCTCCAGATTATCTTATCATTCAATTGTGTTGCATACCCATCACCAAAAGTCAAATTGTCCTCTGTCACCTTCTATCTGGTTTTCCCTGTGCCCCTACCCGTCTCCCTTTCCCACCCTCCCCTCCCTCCCCCCACCCCATAACCACCACACTCCTGTTCATGTCTCATAGTCTCACTTTTATGTCCCACCTATGCATGAATTCATGCTGTTCTCAGTTTTTTTTTTCTGATTTACTTATTTCACTCCGTATAATGTTATCAAGGTACAACCATTTTGTTGTAAATGATCCGATGTCATCATTTCTTATGGCTGAGTAGTATTCCATAGTATATATGTACCAAAGCTTTTTAATCCACTTGTCTTCTGACGGACACTAGGGCTGTTTCCAGATCTTCGCTATTGTGAACAATGCTGCCACAAACATGGGGGCGCATTTCTTCTTTTCGAACAGTGCTATGCTGTTCTTAGGGTATATTCCTAAAAGTGGGGTAGCCGGGTCAAAAGGCAGTTCGATTTTTAATTTTTTGAGGAATCTCCAAACTGTTTTCCACAGTGTCTGCACCAGTCTGCATTCCCACCAGCAGTGCAGGAGGGTTCCCTTTTCTCCACATCCTCGCCAGCACTTAGTCTGTGTTGTTTTGCTGATGAGTGCCATTCTGACTGGTGTGAGGTGATACCTCATTGTGGTTATAATTTGCATTTCTCTAATAATTAGTGATGTTGAGCATTTTTTCATATGTCTTTTGGCCATCTGTATGTCTTTTTTGGAGAAATTACTATTCATTTCTTTTGCCCATTTTTTGATTGGATTGTTTGTCTTCCTGGTATTGAGTTTTATAAGTTCTTTATAAATTTTGGTTATTAACCCCTTATCAGAAGTGTTGTCGAATATGTTCTCCCATTGTGTGGTTTGTCTTTTTATTCTGTTCTTATTGTCTTTAGCTGTGCAAAAACTTTTTAGTTTGATATAGTCCCATTTGTTTATCTTGCCTTTTATTTCATTTGCCGGTGGAGATAAATCGGCAAATATATTGCTGCTACAGATGTCGGAAAGCTTGCTGCCTATGTTTTCTTCGAAGATGCTTATAGTTTCATGGCTTATGTTTAAGTCTTTTATCCATTTTGAATTTCTTTTTGTGCATGGTGTAAGTTGATGGTCTAGTTTCATTTTTTTGCAGGTAGATGTCCAATTTTCCCAGCACCATTTGTTAAAGAAGCGTCTTTACTCCATTGTATGTTCTTTCCTCCTTTGTCAAATATCAGTTGTCCATAAAGCTGCGGGTTTATTTCTGGGTTCTCTGTTCTGTTCCATTGATCAATGTGTCTGTTCTTATGCCAGTACCAAGCTGTCTTGAGTATAATGGCCTTGTAGTAGACCTTGATATCCGGAAGAGTGATACCTCCTGCTTTATTTTTTCTTTTTAGGATTGCTGAGGCTATTCATGTTCTTTTTTGGTTCCATATAAATTTTTGGAATATGTTTTCTATATCTTTGAAGTATGTCATTGGTATTTTAATTGGTATTGCATTGAATTTATAAATTGCTTTGGGTAATATAGACATTTTAATGATGTTTATTCTTCCTAGCCATGAGCACGGTATATGCTTCCACTTGTTTGTATCTTCCTTGATTTCTTTTATCAATGTTTTATAATTTTCCGAGTACAAGTCCTTAACCTCCTTGGTTAAATTTACTCCTAGGTATTTTATTTTTTTGGCTGCAATAGTGAAGGGGATTGTTTCCTTAATTTCTTTTGCTGACAGTTCATTGTTTGTATACAGAAATGCCTCTAATTTCTGAGTATTAATTTTATATCCTGCCACCTTGCTGAATTCATTTATAAGGTCCAGTAGTTTTTTGACTGAGACTTTAGGGTTTTCTATATACAATATCATATCATCTGCAAATAGTGACAGTTTTACTTCTTCTTTTCCAATTTGGATGCCTTTTATTTCTTCTTCTTGTCTGATAGCTATAGCTAGGACTTTCAGAACTATGTTGAATAAGAGTGGTGAAAGTGGGCAACCCTGCCTGGTTTCTGATCTTAAGGGGATTGCTTTTAATTTTTGTCCATTTAGTATGATGTTTGCTGTGGGTTTGTCGTAGATGGCCTTTATCATGTTAAGGAATGTTCCTTGTATTCCCACTTTACTGAGAGTTTTGAGCATGAATGGGTGCTGGATTATATCAAATGCCTTTTCTGCATCTATTGAAATTATCATGTGATTTTTGTCCTTCCTTTTGTATATGTGATGAATCACATTGATTGATTTGCGAATATTGATTGAACCAGCCTTGCCTCTCCAGAATAAATCCCACTTGATCATGGTGTATGAATTTTTCATATATTGCTGGATCCAGATAGCTAATATTTTGTTGAAAATTTTAGCGTCTAAATTCATCAGGGATATAGGCCTATAATTTTCTTTCTTTGTGTTGTCTTTGCCCGGTTTTGGGATCAGAAGTATGTTCGCCTCATAAAAGGAGTTTGGAAGTCTTCCTTCCTCTTGAATTTTTTGAAATAGCTTGAGGAGGATAGGAGTTAGTTCTTCTTTGAATTTTTGATAGAATTCACTTGTGAAGCCATCAAGCCCAGGACTTTTCTTTTTTGGGAGTTTTTTGATAACTGTTTCTATCTCATTTGTTGTAATTGCTCTGTTTAGGTGTTCTGATTCTTCCAGAATGGTTTTTGGAAGGTTATATGATTCAAGAAATTTGTCCATTTCACCAAGATTGTCTAATTTTTTGGCATAGAGTTCTTCATAGTATTTTCTTACAATGCTTTGTATTTCTGTTGTATCAGTTGTTATTTCTCCACTGTTCTTTTTAATTTTGTTTATTTGAGACATCTCTCTTTTTTTCTTGGTGAGTCTAGTTAAAGGTTCATCAATCTTGTTTACCTTTTCAAAGAACCAGCTTCTGGTTTCATTGATCCTCTGTATTGTTTCCTTAGCCTCTACGTCATTTATTACTGCTCTGATCTTTATTATTTCCTTTCTTCTACTTGTCTTGGGTTTTATTTGTTGTTGTTTTTCTAGTTCTTTTAGCTGCAGGGTCAGGTTGCTTATTTGTGCTTTTTCTAGCTTCTTATGATATGCCTGTAGTGCAATGAACTTCCCTCTCAGTACTGCTTTTGCTGTGTCTCATAAATTTTGAGTTGATGTATGCTCATTATCATTTGTTTCTAGAAACTTTTTTATTTCTTCTTTGATCTCATTGTTAATCCTTTCATTATTTAATAACATGCTATTTAGTTTCCAAGTGTTTGAGTATTTTTCAGTTTTTCTTTTGTGGTTAATTTCTAGTTTCATGGCATTGTGATCAGAGAAAATGCTTGATATGATTTCAATCTTCTTAAATTTATTGAGACCATTTTTGTGTCCTAACATGTGGTCTATCCTAGAAAACGTACCATGAGCACTTGAGAAGAATGTATATTCTACTGCTTTAGGATAAAAAGTTCTGAAGATATCTATTAAATCAACTTGATCTAGTGTATCCTTTAAGTCTGCTGTTTCTTTATTGATTTTCTTTCTTGAGGATCTATCCAGTGTTGTTAGTGGGGTATTGAAATCCCCTACTATGATAGTATTGCTGTTAATCTCGCCCTTTATGTCCATTAAAGTCTGCTTTATGTATGTCGGTGCTCCTATATTTGGTGAGTAGATATTTATAATAGTTATATCTTCCTGTTGAATTGTTCCCTTTATCATTATGTAGTGTCCTTCTTTATCTCGTACTACACCCTTTGTTTTAAAGTCCATTTTGTCAGCTATAAGTACTGCTACCCCGGCTTTTTTTTCATTTCCATTTGCATGAAATTTTTTTTTCCATCCTTTTACCTTCAGTCTATGTGCATCTTTTGTTTTAAGGTGTGTCTCTTGTAGACAGCATATGTATGGGTCCTGTTTCTTTATCCACCCAGCTACCCTATGTCTTTTGATTGGATCATTTAATCCATTTACATTTAAGGTTATTTTTGATATGTAGTTGTTTATTGCCATTTTATTCTTTAAAGCTGTATTCTTCTCTTTTGCTATATTCTTTCCTCCCTTTGAACTGTTCACAACAGGCCCCTTAGTATCTCTTGCAGAATTGGTTTGGTTTTAATGAATTCCTTGAGGCTTTCTTTGTCTGGAAAGCTCTTTATTTCTCCTTCAATTTTAAATGTTAGCCTTGCTGGATAAAGTAGTCTTGGTTGTAGGTTCTTGTTCTGCATTACTTTGATTATATCGTGCCATTCCCTTCTGGCCTCAAGTGTTTCTGTTGAGAAGTCCGATGTCATCCTTATGGGGGCTCCTTTGTAGGTGATAGCCTTTTTTTCTCTAGCAGCTTTTAAGATATTTTCTTTATCCATTAGCTTTGGTATTTTAACTATGATGTGTCTTGGTGTAGATTTTTTTGGGGTTCTCTTTAATGGAATCTGTGTGCTTATTGAACGTGTGGAATGTTTCCCAGCCTTAATTTTGGGAAGTTTTCTGCTATGATTTGATTGAACAAAGGTTCCATTTCCTGTCCTCTTTCCTCTTCTTCAGGCACCCCTATGATGCGAATGTTGTTTCTCTTCATGTTGTCACAGAGCTCCCTTAGAGTTTCCTCACATTTTTTGAGTCTCTTTTCCTTTTTCTTCTCTGCTTCTGTGCCTTGTTTATTGGGTCCTCTAACTTGCTGATTCGATCCTCATCATGATTCATCCTGCTTTTAATTCCTTCCATTGTGGTCTTCAGTTCTGATACTGTATTTGTCATTTCTGTCTGATTCTTTTTTATTATTTCAATTTCGTTTTTTATACTTGTTATCTCTTTATTTAGGTGTTCATAGTGACTATCTATTGTTGCTCTAATTTCTTTGAACATCCTAACTATCATTATTCTAAATTCTGTTTCTGGTAGTTTGGTTATATCTGGTTCATTCAGGTTCTTCTCTGGGGATTTCTCTTGATTCATTTGGTTTGCATTCCTCTGCCTGCCCATTTTATCTGTGTATAGGCAAGTTGTGGGCACTGGAGTCCAGCAGGTGTTCCCTTTGTGTTCTCTAGGTGTGGTCTGTCTGTAGGCCTGCCACCCCCTCTGCCGCTGCCTAGGGTGGTTGGGTATGGGCGTTGCCAGCAACAGCCTACTGCAGCTGTTGCTGTGATTTCTGCCTCTCCTCCATGGGAGGGGCTGTCACTCAAGCCACAAGCCTTAGCACCAAGGGCAGAGGTGAGCACCTTTGCTCAGCTGCGGACCCAGACCGTTTCCGGAAGACTTAGCCCAGACCCCGCAGTCAGAGCCTGCTCGCCACAGTTTTGCAGGTTAGGCGGGGCTTTTGACGTGCTCTCAGCTGTGAGTCCAGAATTTAGCCCCACCCTCGAGGCTGGGGCCCTCCTGCGCAGGGCTGCAAACCGCGGTTATTGGGCCGGGCGTGTTTGCTGGCGTGAGCTCAGCTGCTAGTTTCCGATGGATCAGGACTCTACCACGCCCCCACGTTCAGGGCCAGCTGGCGCACGTAGGATTTCAAACCACCGGGGTTTCTCCGTCTGGGCAGGGTTGGCAGTGTGAGCTCAGCCACGAGCCCCTCGCCCGTCCCTGGTCCTAGCCCCGTCCCCGCGGTCAGGGCCGGCTTGCGCAGGGTCACAGAGCCGATCTCTGCCCGTATTTTTCCCCACAAGTGGGGTCACAGGCAGCCCACAGCTGCCGGACCGCTTTCGCGTGTCCCCTCCGCCCCTGCTGGGCTAGACCGAGCTCACATCGGTTGTGCCTCCGCCCATGCCGTCAGGACCGCGTTTTAGTGTCCTGCCGCCAACATCCCTTCAGCAACCCTCAGAGAGATAGCAGTATCTTAAGTCTCCACACTGTAGGCTTGGGAGCTCCCTCCCTCTAAGCAGCTCTGCTCTAAGTGCCGCGGGAGAGCTTGTTTGGCTAGTGTCCTGTCTCCCTTTGCTGGTATTGCTAGTTCCAGGGGAAATATTCGTTTTCGATTAGGGAAATGACTTAGCCCAGGGGTCAGGATGGCTGTCCCTCAGAGTGTCCTCGTGCTTTCAGTCCACTCTCTGTTCCCGCTGCTCTGTTCCTCTCCTCTGTCCCCATTCCCCGGAGCCCCAGGTGCATGGTTGTGAGAGAGGGTTTCTGCGCTGTCCCTTTGAAAAGATTCTTGGGTCTGAGAAAACTATCTCTTTTTCCCAAACAGTATCTTCACTTGCTTCACAGCTCAATACTGTCCATACGCCTCTTCTAGGCTCTGGGACTGCAGTCTGGGGCTTGGTTCCTGGGACCCAGGTCCCTCCCTCTCCGCCAAACTCTCTTCCCACCACGTGGGTCTCTCCGGGCTGCTGTTTGCTCCGGGGAGCTGGGCAGCCCTCTTCACGTTTTTGCTATTCCTACCAGTCTCAATGTGGCTTCTGCAGTGTTCCTTGGTTGAAGAGTCCACTTAGTTTAGTTCAAAGTTGGTTTATCCAGATGATGGTTCTTAAAATTGAGTTATAATCCACTTTGGTTCTGGGAGTTGGAAGTTGGTACGTGCGCCTACTCCATCGCCATCTTCCGTGCTCTCAATCCATAGTATCTTAATTTATCTAGACAGCCCTTTATTAACAGGCATTTAGTTTATTTCAAAAAAGTGCACTGCTGTCAACAGTTGTCCCCACTGTTACATTTGTGTACTCACTCTCACTCACAATGCTCCAGAGGAAATTGAAAAACAAAGGTTGAAATAAGGTTACCAAAAAAAAAAATGATAACTTTGAAATTTACAGGTAACAAATTAACATACACACACATGCAATATAATTGTACTATCACAAGACAATTGAAGGCGGTATAAGTTATATTGATTTATCCTGTAGTATCGGGGTGGTGATAGGGTGTAATCTGTGATTGTCAAGTTTGGGTGCACCATCTCCATAGAATGTGACATGCAAACAGGAGGCCTCCCTGAGCTGAGTAACCTGGTCCATTCATTTGGGAGAAAACCGGGCCGAGCAGGCACGACTGAGCTGACATACCCAAGGGCACTAGCAGATGGGGCCGGGCAGGGTAACAAGCCAGGCCGCTGAGTGATGTCCGTTTGTGAGGGGATGCACTAGCCAGAGAAGGGCTCAAGCCAGGGAGATCGCTGAACCTGACATCCTGGGTTCAGCAATAGGAGCTAGGGACAAAGGTGGGGACCAGGAAGGCGCCTAACCCTTGGGCAGTGAGGCGCTTGGGACATAGAGCTCCAAATCTGGACCAGATACATATAGAGTGTCTGCACCTTGGCTCCAGCCAGAGGGCTGAGGGCAGAGGGGTGGATCTGAGTAAAGACTTAGCTGGAATTTGACTCAGAGGAGCAAGCTTTGGGTTTGGTCTTCATTCACAAACACAAATGCCAACTGTGTGCAGGCATGCATTCTAGGCACTAGGGCAGTGATGGACAATCTTTTGAGCTTGGTGTGTCAAAATTCGCCAAAAAACCGAGCATAACTCGGGTGGTGTGTCACTTGGAGAAAAACGGCCTAACCAGAAGTCCCAGAACTAGACGCTCTGTGCCAGAGTTCTGTTGTTTTGGCCTACAGACCTCCGGCACAGTGTCTACACTACAGCAAATGTTTTATCCTCGGCTACTGCACCTGGCCGTGCAGGAGCTGAGGATGAAACATCCTTCTTGGCATGCAGCCCCATACTTCTCTGGTATGCGGCCACATGCAGCTACGTGTCATCGAAAATGGCTACGTGTGTCAGTGCCGACACGTGTGTCATAGGTTCGCCATCACTGCACTAGGGATTCAGGGGTGAGGAAAACGGATGAAGTCCTCTGTCATGGGACTTAAAAACAAACAACCAGTTTATATTTACAACAGCCAAAAAGTGGTAGAAAGGAAAAACAACTGGAAGTTTTGAGCAGATGGCAAAGGATAATTTAGATGAAAAAGGTGATCAGGGAAGGCCTCTAGGTGGTGGTGACATTTGATACCTACTCTAACCACCCTAAAGGACAAAAAAGGAAAATATCTTCGTTGAGATGACTGGAAGTGTTTAAGCAGGAAGAATGCCTAGTTTCCATTTTTTATGACTTTTGTGACTAGAGGTACCATTCCCTATGATAGAGGCAGAGGGGCTGGTTTGCCCACAGCCTCCCTCAAGACACCCTGACCCTGATGCAAAGTACAGAAGACACTTAGAAACCTTGGTCAAGCAGAAGAGCCAGGGAAAGCCCAGAGCAGACTCCAAGTCTTTCTAGTCAGGGCTGATAGGTACAGGGGTTGCAGGACATGCCCTCAATTTTGCCCCATACCCTCTGCACCCTACACCAACTGAGAGCCAGTTCGGGGAGACGTGGCCTGCTTCTGGTCCCTCCATTTCTGGGACTCCTGACATCTTGGCTGGAACCCAGATGATCCTAATGGGGGCCAAGCAGGTGCTGTTCATTGAGTGGCTGAATTTATTTCCCAAGAGGCCAGGCTATGGATACTAAAATGAGGGTGGGGAGAGGCTATTCCCTGCTTAAGAAGCCTCTCTCACCAGATACAGGTGCTGAGCAGACATGTGTGCTGCCATTGACGTCCACATTTCCCATGCTGGGAGCATCAAAGAAGAGGATCCAGAGAGACCTCTGAACCATATGCCCAGGCCTCTGTGTGATTGTGGAGGTGCATAAAAGCCAGATACAGAAGTTGAATTTGGCAACTTTAAGAATTATGATTTTAAGTGACCCACACTTCATCTGGGGAGCTGCAATACCAGGCCATTTGAAGCCGACCCTGGCGGCCACATAAACTATGTGTCAAGCACTGTTGTTAAGCCACAGTTATTCAGTTACTTGACTAATGTTTACTGAGCACATACTACCTTTAGGAAACTGTGTTACACTGGGGGTGCAGAGGTCAGTGAGACAGGTGGTGCCCGCTCTCGGAGAGCAGCCTTCACAGAAGCTGAACCAGTTTACTCCCACCAGGAGAGTTCCAGTTTCTTCACATTCTCACTCAAACTTGTCACTCTCTCTCTCTTATTATAACCATCCTAGTAAGTGTGAAGTGATACACCATCATGGTTTTGATTTACATCTCTCTAGTGACTAATGATATTGAGCATCTTGTCATGTGCTTATTTGCCATTTTTAAGTCTTTGGGAAAATGTCTATTTAAACCCTTTGCTCATTTTTGAGTTGAGATGCTTGGTTTCGATTATTGTTGTTCAGTTTTAGGAGTTCTCTATATATTCTAGATATTGGTCTGTTGTCAAAGATTTCTTTAAATGTCTGGCTCCCAAAAGAATGAAGAAGAAAGGTCCTATCTCTTTAAATTCCCATTGACAGACATGGCAGGTAAGTCACTCTAGTTTTGGGGGGTTGAAATAATTAATGACCAGCCTCAGTGCAGACCCTTAGCAATCAAACACATAGCCCCAATTTGTGGTTGCTGTCCCCACTGAGGCTGGTCTAGAGGCTGGTGACCAGAATTTCCCAGCCTCTTCATCAACTCTCCTCTGAGTGTTCTTATTTGGGATTCTGACAGTTCCTGCCAGCGCCACGGTTGTTTTGGTGGAGAGATCGATTCCGGATCTTCTTACTCTGCCATCTCCCATGATATCACTGTTGTTATTGTATTCTTTTAGATGTCATTATAAATAGAATTGCTTTTTTGTGTGTGTGACAGGAGAGGAATATTCTTCAGCGTTCAAAAAGAAGGAAATTTTGACATGTGCTACAACATGGTTGGATCTTGAGGACAGGACTCTGTGGGGTGTGTGGCGTGGGTGTGCTATCACAGCCTCAAAGAGCGCCAGGCAGACAGGCAGGCTCATGACATCAGCTGTGTTTAGCTGGGGCCACACAAATACAAACAGAAGGTGGAAGGGGGTGGGTGTGAGCACACATGTGTGCATGTGTGTATATAGATGTCTGGTGACATGTATGCCATGATATGGCTTATGGTAGAGGGTAGAATCTCTTCTCTCCATACTTACCAAGGAAAGAGGATAGCATTGTGTTTCTGAAGGTCTGAGGGGGATTCACAGAGAGGCTCAGAGAGGGAGGAAGAGAAGCCAGTGTTTGGCATTGATGAGGCCAGGTTTCTTGAGCAAGAGGGAAGGCAGGGGAGACAGAGGCAGGGGTGTCCATGTCCTGCTTCTAGGCTGGCTCCCTGCTGCCTCCCACTTGTGCAGGTTGGCAATTGCTGGAATTTCAATGGCAAGCAGCATGATTCAGGGCCCTCTCCTACCCTCCCACAAAGTCCCGGGTGGGCAGGGGCAGACTGAGTAACTGGGGTTGAGTTGCCTACGGGTATAAGGTGGGCAACCAAGCAGAGACGTGAAAGTCTGTGATGTGTCCTGCACCCGAGGGTTGTGAAGAAATGTTCACATCCCTCCAGGTACACCTTTGCTTTTGCCAAATCATCAAATATTTTGACTGGGTACCAAGGATGCTGTAGGCACAGCTGATTTTTCTAGTGCTTTGACAAAATTAAACACCCTTATAAGGTTTAGATTCTAGGAGAAGACAGAAAGTGAGCAATGCCCAGATGATTCACATGCCTTCAGAGAGGGGAAGAGGAGCTGAGAATCAAGTAAATTCAAGTGGTGTCAATTGGGTTGTCTGGGCAGACCCTTCTGTGTGGGCAGCAGTTGAGAGAGACAGAGCATTCTGTACAAAGGGCCAAAGGTGGTGCATTCCAGACAGAGGAGCAGCCGGTGGAAAGGTCCTGGGGCAGGATTTGTGGGGCCTGTGTGAGGACCCCAAGGAGACTGAGTGGCTGGAGCAGAGGGAGGAAAAGGAGGTGGTCGAAGAGAGGACCGAGAGGTCTCAGCAAGCTCACCTCAGGCGCTGGGGAGGAGTGGGGCATAATCGCTGCCTTTGCCCTCATGCTGCAATGCCAGGTCTCATTTAACTCTAGGTGTTGGAGATATTTCACTGTACACATTCATGCTCCATGCCTTTTAAAGCTTGCTGAGTCCCAGAGTGAAAGAGAAGGATGACTGAAAATGGGGTCCCATTGCCGTGGCCTGTCCTTTCTGCAGCCGGCAGTCACAGCCTCAGGAGTGCAGAGAAGATAGTTCTGAGGAGAGGAGTGGGGAGAAACAGCTGGGGGTTGGGGGAGCAGGTCAGCAGCAAGCCTGAGGAAGCTTGTTCAGAGAGCAGGCACCTCCTTGGTCTCCCCTCTGTGAGCAGCAGACCCTGTGCTGTGTTGTGCTGCTGGCTGTAGGGGGGAGAACACCAGATCTCCCACCGTTCCAGGATGGGGGCGATTATCACTTTCTATGAGGATATTTTGCATCCAGTTTACCTTTTCCTGTTTCTCCTGAAGAATTATCATAAAATGAAGTTTATGTTTTAAAAATGTTTTCATTTGAAAATGTTTAATTTTGCTAGAGCACTAGAAAAAGAAGTATTATTTTTGTTGCGTTTAACCTTCAGATTTGGAATGCTTTTTAAAGCAGGACACAAAATGTCAAAGCATTTCCTTAACCAAACAGTAAAAGGTCTTGTAAAGAAAAGATGATAAACAGTCCAAAGGTTATTGACAACTCAGCTAAAGAAGGGATATTTTCAGCAGCTCTGACCAACCAAGGAGCCAGTGTCCTTTGATAGATAAATGTTCCCAAGAATCATTCAAAAACAACATCCCAAAAGAAAAATGGGCTAAGAATACTAACAGAGAGAAGAAAATGAATAATTAACTTCTGGAAAGACAACACAATCTCATTCATAATTGAAAGGTGCGAATTAAAACTAAGATGTCATTTATAAGATTGACCAAGTTCCAGATATGTGAAGAACAGTCCGGCTCAGCGTGATGATGGAGAGTGACCACTGCAGAAGGTTAGAGATAAGCTCTGGACCCAACAGGGGATTTATTAAGTAGCAATGAGGCTTGTACATGACCAGATGTATTTTTATTTTAGATTGTGGCAAAATACACAGAAAACTTACACGTTTTTTTTTTAATTTACACGTTTTTATTTTTAAGCATTTAAAGGATTTACATGCACCCAGTTAAGTGACCTTACGTACACTCACACTGTTGTGTGATCACCATCATCCATCTCCAGAACATTTTCATCTTGACTCTGCACCCATTAAACATAACTCCCCATGCCCCTTCCTCACCCTCTGGGACCTACTAATCTACTTTCTGTCACTATGAATTGGACTCCTCTAGGGACCTCATATAAGTGGAATCATACAATATTTACCACTTCATGACTGACTTCTTTCACTTAATATTATGTCCTCTAGGTTTATCCATGTCTTAGCATGTAAGCTGAAGCATGGTTAATAAAAACAAGTGGTATCTAAGAATGCTTATGTATAAAATACCTCTGAGTAGATATACAAGAATCTGGCAGTAAGGGCTTCAGGTAAGTATAGAAAGACATCATGTCAACACATCAAACCTAGATTGTTAGAAAAACTTCCTATGTATGTGCATTGCTTGTTCAATTAACAAAAAATTAAATTTCATTAGGGTTTTGGCTTAGTTTATTTTATGTTGGTCTATTTAAGCTACAGTGGTATCTTCTGATTTTTATATGGTTAATTAAAGGTTACTCCCTGAAAATTTAATCACGTAGTCACTAAGAAAGATAGTTAGAAAATAACAAAGATTCAGCAACTTGTGCCCCTGAGTTTTTCACAGGCTTCACCACTCCTTACAGCCTCCTTCTCCTTTACCAGTATATATGCTGCCTGGTCCTGGAGGCATTTAAGTTTTCAGCCCTATGTCCCAACCTTCCTGCCATCCCCACAGGACTTCTTTCTTCCTCGGTCTCCGCACACCCCAAGACTCATCTGCTCAGGGCCTGGCCCTTAGTGATTTGCACCCCATCTCCCAGCCCTCACTCTCCATCATCCCAGCTCACCCTCCCCTACACTGATCCAAGAGGACCCACTCCTTGAACTTTCCACCAAAGCACATCCTTGTGTTCTCCAGCAGCTCCCACCCCGTCTGCCCGCTGAGGTGGCTGCCCTCCCAGACTGGCATAGACTGGAATCTCCAAGTTCCAAAAGATTCCTGAGTTGAGGTTGTAGGAAGTAGAAGGCCAAATGCCTCCTTCCCTGTGGGTACCAGCTGAAGAGAGAACAAGGAAATGGGAGTCTTGAGTTTTCTGGTATAACCCGGATGGAGCCTTGGGCAGCTCACAGCAAGAACGCTGCAGGGCAGGAGGAAGGAGTGCAGGCCCACAGTCTCCCTGGACATCCTGCGTGGCTCTTCTGGAGCAAATGGAAGGGTGTGAAAGGGAAGGCACAAAATCACCTGTGTACCAGGTACATTTGCTAGGTACTTCTGTGCCCATTTTCTTGCACAATTCTAACAACTTCCCAACAAAGCATGATTATCTCAGATGTGGAAACTGAGGCTCAGAGAAGTTGTGTGACTTGCCAAGCCCACTCAGCAGGCAGGTGAGAGCGTGGAGCTGGAGCCCTACAGTGCTTCTGAGTCTCTCCCCATCCTCACGCTGTATTCACAGCTATCACAAAATATGTCATTTGCTGTGCCCTCACTTTGTGTCTCCCCAGAGAAAAGCCTGGAATCCACAGGCAACAGTTCTCCTTCAATCACTGAAGAAAAAAAACACAGGAAAAAAGGCAAAGGTACCTCTGGGAGTGGGGAGCTGAGTCCCCAGTGGGGGGGTACACTCTCTTTCTCAGCACCAGGTGCCTTCAGACCTAGTCTCCAGTGTAAAGGGCAGAGGGAAGTGTTTCTGTTTCTATTAGTAAGTGGGGTACTGATACCTGAAAAACAGAAACAAAGTAGGATATGTTTTCTGTGGCAATGGGAAATGTGGGAGGCAGTCCACACTTCCATGAGCTCCACCAATAGCAGTTCTACAAAATCATACAAGTGATCATATCCTAAGTCTTTCTCCTCTGCTATCTTTATCTGTAAAGCTTTCAACCACAGGTTGTCACATGACCACAAAATGGCTGCTGCAGCTCTAGCCATCATATCTCATTCCAGACAGGGAGAAAGACTGAAGAGAAGGGCAAAATTACCCACCCACCAACTCAACCCTACCTGGGAAAAGATCTTTCCTTGAAGCTCCACCCAACAATTTCTGACTACATTTTATTTGTCACAGGGCCATCAGCATCTGCAGGGGAGGCTAAGAAGTATAGCTTTTCAGCTAGGAACATGGCTGCCACCTATTAGAAAGAAGAAGGTAGGCAGCTAGGTGCAAGTAACTCAGCCCCTGAGCCCTTGCTCTGTTACTCCACAGCCTGGCTTCCCCGACATGCCCCTGCTTTCTGAACTGCCCCCACCTATCCCTGAGACCTTTGGGCTTACAAGCCAGTCTGGTCCCTCTGTGGAAGCTGTGCAGATGTGAGCATGTTCCCTGTGCCTGTCCTTCACAGGCCAAGCGCCCACCCCTCATCCCACCCTGCCCCTGTTTCCTCTTTCTTTTAATTATTAAAATCCAAACCTGCCCAGAAGTAGACTAAAGGCCTGTGGCTCACATGCTATCACTGATTAGACAGTAGACAAGATTTTGCCACATTTACTTCATCTATCCCTGTTCTCCTTTTCTTTTCAGTCTTTGCCGAAATATTGTAAACTGATAAGAACAGATACTACACTTGATCTTAGCCAAAAAGCCGAGAAGTGGCATTTGCCAAAATATTTTAAAGTCCCTGTCTACATACCTCAATGTATATTTTTCAAAAATAGGGACTTTTTTTTTACAAGTCCACAATGACATTAACCAGACAATCATCAGATTTACCCAATTATCTAAGAAATGGCTTCCTCAAGATGTGTTTTAATAAGGATTCAAATGGGATGTGAACATCTGCAGTCTCTTTTAATCTAGCACAGCCAGTCTCCCCCATCCCTTCATTTTCCATGCCTTGAGGTTTTATTTTTGGGGTTTTTCTGTTTTATTTTGTTTTTGTTTTTTGAGTGAGAGAAACAGGAAGGGAGAGAGATGAGAAGCATCAACTCATAGTTGTGGCACCTTAGTTGTTCATAGATTGCTTCTCGAATGTGCCTTGATCAGGGGCTCCAGCTGTGCCAGTGACCCCTTGCTCAAGCCAGTGACCCTGTGCTAAAACTGGTGAGCTTGCGCTCAAGCCAAATGAGCCTGTGCTCAAGCTGGTGACCTCGGGGTTTCAAAACTGGGTCCTCCCAGGCCAACACTCTATCCTCTGCACCACCACCTGCTCAGGCCATGCCTTGAGTTTTGAAAAATGGTGTTATCCTATAGAATGTCCTTGATGATGTGTCTGCTTCCTGGTGTTGTCATTATAACTCTTTGTTACCCATCTTTTCTTTAAGTGGATACTAGATGTTCGACAGGATGGATCCATGTTCCACTTTGCCCACAGACTCCTTCCTCCATAGGCTATGTGCTTCCTACCATCTTTCATAGGAAACCCACATGGCCATCTTCCCCACTGTCGGCCACGCTGCAATAGTAGGGTCACATGGCTACCACCTGACTATCCATCACAAATCCCCATCAGCCATTCACCCAATAGTTTGTTCCACTTGTGCTGAACTGACTATTAAATTAAGGGTGAAGAGTCTGGGTTTTGGATTTGTTTTGTCTTTTACTGAGATATAATTCATACACAGTGCAAAGAACAAATCTCAACTATACAGTTTGATAAGTTTTGACAAACGTATACAACTTCTATCCTCCACTCATCCACTGTCTAGAACATTTTCATTTGCTCAGTTCTCTTTCCTCCAAAGATGCTCAATGTTCTACTATCATAGAATCATTTTATTCTTGAAATTTACATACATGGAATCACTCTGTGTTCTTTTAGTCTGGCTTCCTTCACTCAGCATCACTTCTGTGAGACACATGTAACAGGAGTCCCTTTTCTGCGTTGCTATGTGTATTCTGTTGTACACATAGGCAAACAATGTCTTATTCTTTCTAGGGTAGGTGAACATTTAGGTTTCTGGTTTTCAGCTATTACAAATAATGGTGCTATGAATATTCTTGCACAGGCTATGTTGGGGGCACAGTGCCCTCCCCCTGCGTATATACAAAGGAGAGGAGTTAGGAACATGTGTTTAACTTTACTTGAAAGGTTTCCAGGGCAGTTATACCAAATACTTGGAAGGTTTCCAGGGCAGTTATACCAAATCACAGTCCCACCAAGAGGTGTGAATTCCAGTTGCTCCAACACTTGGTACTTTATTGATCCTTTTAATATTACATGGTCATTTGGATATATAATAGTATCTAATGTTCCCTGGTAACCAACTATGGTGACTACCTCTTTATGGGCAATTGATGATTCTGTTGTGAAATGCCTGTTCATGTCTACTGCTCACTTTTCTACAGGGTTGTCTGTCTTCTTATTTTAATGATTTCTAAGAACTCTACATATTCCAGATATAAGTATTACAAATACTTACCCCCACTCTGTGGATTGCATTTTCACTCTCTTGGTGGTGACTTTTAGTGAACAAGAGTTCTTGATTTTAAGGTAGTTCAATTTTTAATAATTATTTCCTCATAATTAGTACGTTGTGTCATTTTAAAACTATTTTCTGACCCCTAATAAATCATTAAGATTTCTGTTTACTATATCATCTGTAAGTTTTCATTTAATTCCACAGTAAGATTTATAAACCGTTCTAATTGATCTAATTGTAACCATTTTGTTTGTAGATTTTTGATTTTCTGCTATACAATTATGTCACCCTGAATGACATTATTTTCCCTTCCTTTCCAATCTGATATTTGTTTCTTTTTCTAACCTTGCCACAACATTGAATAGAAGTACAAAGATAGCATCCATGCCTTGTTCCAGATCTTGGTTGGGGGAGACATTCAATATTTATTAGGGCCTGACCAGGTGGTGGCACAGTGGATAGAGTGTCGGACTGGGATGTAGAGGACCCAGGTTCGAGACCCCGAGGTTGCCAGCTTAAGCGTGGGCCCATCTGGCTTGAGCAAAAGCTCGCCAGCTTGGACCCAAGGTCTCTGGCTCGAGCAATGGGTCCCTCGGTCTGCTGAAGGTCCGCGGTCAAGGCACATATGAGAAAGCAATCAATGAACAACTAAGGTGTCGCAATGGCAATGAAAAACTAATGATTGATGCTTCTCATCTCTCTCCGTTCCTGTCTGTCCCTATCTATCCCTCTCTGACTCTCTCTCTGTCCGTGTAAATATATATATATATATATATATATATATATATATATATACACACACACACACACATACATACATACATACACACACACACACACACACACACACACACATATAATTTCTTAAAGCTTTCTTATACACACTTGTTTTTCTTTTCCAATTGCTGCTGTAAAAACTTACCACAAATTCAGCGGCTAAAAACAATGCAATTGTATTATCTTACAACTTTAGAGGTCAGAAGTCTAAGTTGAATCTTACAGGGCTAACATCAAGGTGTCCAGAGCTGCATTCATCCTGGAGCCTCTGAAGGAGAATCCCCTTTCTTGCCTTTTCCAACTTCTAGAGGCTGCCTACATTGCTTGGCTTGTGGCCCTTTCCTCCATCTCCAAAACAAGCAGTGTAGGTAGCATTTTCCAATGTCTATGACATCACTCCAACTTCTGTTTCTCCCATCAAACCTCCTGCTGCTGCTTCTGACCCTCCTCCCTCCCTTTTATAAGGACCCTTGTGGTTAAATTGAGCACCCCATCCGGATAATCCCAGATCATCTTCCATCTCCAAGTCCTCATCACATCTGCAAAGCCCCCTTTACCATAGAAGAGGACAAAGTCACAGGCTTGGGGATTCAGGTACAGACATCTCTAGGGGCTACTCCTCAGTCCACCCCACTTCCCTTTATCAGACTAAGTCCCCTCTATTCCTAGGTTGCCAAGACTTTTATTCAAAATAAGTTTTTAATATTACCAGATACTTTTACTGCATCTATTTAAATGATCCTATTATTTTCTCTCTCATTCTGCTATGGGTAGTCTACATTAATTAATTTATAAATGTCAAATTATGCATTTCTGGGATGGTTTGCTTCAAGTGATTGCCATTCTTGGTTGTGGGCTCATCTTCACATTAACATACTGATTATCTTCACATTGATACAAAATATTTCTACTCACTTGACTGCCAATTCTGTTTTCGGAATCAGTCTTCACACAGCATATAGCTATATAGGTTTGGGTGAGCTTCTTACCTCCCTGTGCCTCAGTTTTCTCATTGGGATAACAATAATTCCTACTTCATAGGTTGTTAGAAAAGTTAAGTCATGTAAAGTCCGTATTCTGACCAAGGGAGATACTCAGCATTAACTATCATAATTAATCTCTTTCTGATGGCGACTGAGAGGCACAAGCCCATGTGTTGCCAGACAGTTTGGGGTCATTAAGACTCTTAGTTCACCCACCACTGTGACACAGACTTCATCTGCACCATCCTAAATTTAGGGCAAACGTCTCTGCCCTGGGTACTGGCCAGGAATAGAGAGTTAGAGAGTGAGAGGAGGACTGAGGAAGGGAATGGCTGTGGCTACTCAGTTCAAGACCCCCTACCCTCTTCTGCTGCCCCAAGCCATTCAGCCCTCCACACCCTGCTCTTAAAGCTGTACTTCCCCCATTAAACCCA
Source organism: Rhynchonycteris naso (assembly GCA_037038555.1). NCBI lineage: Eukaryota > Metazoa > Chordata > Mammalia > Chiroptera > Emballonuridae > Rhynchonycteris > Rhynchonycteris naso. Next base: position 193,524,217 of record CM072999.1, on the reverse strand, counting down.
CCCGGTCTGCCTTTCCTACCCCTAAGCTCCCTGTCAACTCTGCTTCCCACTGACACCCTTTTGTTCAGAGCTGTCTGCCATTCCTGAATTTGTTATGTCATTTCCGAGGGTTGAGAGGAGCTTATTGGGTAGAATAGCCATGTGTCTGGATAACCTTCTCCATCAACCTCCCTAGCCTCCTGAGGCTGACAGAGGGGTCCTTTGGAAGTCTCTTTTGGAGTCTGTCAAAATCCAAGTCAACCTGACCAGGCGGTGGCACAGTGGATAGAGCGTTGGACTGGGATGTGGAAAACCCAGGTTTGAGACCCCGAGCTCACCAGCTTGAGCACTAGCCCATCTGGCTTGAGCAAAAGCTTGTCAGCTTGGACCCAAGGTCGCTGGCTCCAGCAAGGGGTGGCTCGGTCTGCTGAAGGCCCGCGGTCAAGGCACATGTGAGAGAGCAATCAATGAACAACTATGGCATCGCAACAGCAACGAAAAACTAATGATTGATGCTTCTTATGTCTCTTCGTTCCTGTCTGTCTGTCCCTATCTACCCCTCTCTCTGAGTCTCTCTCTATCCCTGTAAAAAAAAAATTTTTTTTTAAAAGAATCCAAGTCAATGTGCCAAAGAAAATCATGAATAGGCACAAGACAAGAACCCACTCTCCAAGCCAAACCTGCATGACCTCTGTAATGGTCTCCTGCTACTCCCCCCTCATCCTGTATGACCCCTATGACCTCTGTCCCAACTCCATTCTTCCTGTCCAGGGGTTCCTGATGGGCTTCGAGCAAGCACTGCTCAGATACCCCCTCCCTGTTGTGGGTCATCTCCTGCCACAGTGCTGGCCCTACCTACTCCCTCCTCAGAAGCCAGGCTAACTGACCAGAGCTCCTTCTGACTCCCTCCCGTCAGTTAGGCAAAGGAGCAAACAACCTTTATTCTTCTCTTTCGAACTTAATTTTTCACACTTTGTCAGGACGGACTGCAAATGAAGCGTCCTAGGCACAAATGTCTGAGTGATGTGCTGGGCTCCCTTTGGGGAGAATGCCAACTCGTCTCCTGCCAATGTTCACTTTGGTCTCTTGGGTGATGCTTCTGCCAGGCTTCTCCACAGTAAAGCCCTTGTGTCTTGGTAATTAATAACTATCTTCTGTTGAGGTATTTTAAGACAATCATAACTTTGACTTCCTATAACTGTACCCTCTTTCTTCTGGTAAGGGTGTAAAACGAGACAGGCCTCTGGAAGGAGGGTCACCACGTCTCAGAAGCCTGCAAACTTCCTACAGCCCTTGGTTTCTTGTTTCCCTTTGGGAAATCTGTTTGCAAGAACCAGTCAGTGGTGGCCGACAGTGTCCTCGGACATCTGGGTGCCATGGACTGCTATGCACCTCGTGGCATGTGCACTCTAGTGACAGTAGTGTCACTGCAGCCATCCCTGTTTGCTTACAAGGCCCACAGATAATTAATAATTTCACAGGCAGCTACTGATGGTAGACTGTTTTTTAAAGGAATATATGGAATTATTAAGAATGTGCATTGGAAAGTACTGAAGAAAATACACCCAAAATGAAGAATTTTTTGTTTTGCTTTGTTTTTAATGAACCTTGTTTCACTTAAGTCAAGGGTAAGGGGAGAAAGAACCATATTTTTAAGCCCTTCATTTGGTGCCTTCTGGCTTCTGTCCTCTCTGACACGCTGTGAACTGAACTGTGGGGACCTCTCTCTCAGCCCTGGGTATGGTGGTAGCAGAATGGGGGACCTTGGCAGCCTCCACCTCCCAAATTCTTGGACTGCCTCCCCAGGCCTCAGGTACATTTCCCTCACCCATCCCAGCCCAGTCTTCTGTAGGAGGCTGGGGAGGCTCCTGCAAAGACAAAGCATAGTCACCTAGAGTGCCCACTTCCCATGCGTAGGCAGGCACCTCGACTCAGGTGTCAATAGGCTGTCATCTCCTGAGACTAAATAGAAGAGGACAGAGTGCCAGGGACATAGTAGACACAGGAGGGGCTGTGTTCACAAGGTCTCTTTCAGATGCCAAGGACAGAAGTCTAACTCCATCTAGGTTAACCCAGACAGGTGAGTTAATGGAGCTAGACTTCAGGCACAACTAGACCCTCAACATTTGCCACTCACTCATGCTTTTGTGGTAGCTCTCTGTGCCAGGCTGGGAGGGCACTGGGACCCCAGAGACACAGAAATCAGCTTGGAAGAGCTGGCTCTTCTCTCCAATAAGGTATCTCCCTCCCCAGTATCTGCGATGGTCTCCCACCGGTCAGCTAATCCTTTCCACATGTCTGGGGACATGGACTTCTTCCTGCTCAGAGGTCAGGAGCAGAATAAGTCTGGCTCAGTGAGTATCCAGGACCAAGGCCCACCCCCAGCTCTTTCTTCCCTTACACAGGCAACAGCCAGCCAGGTTTCCAAGGAGCACTCATGTCACTCTTTTATTCTAGAATGGTTCACCATTCCTGCAGAATCAACTCTAAACTCAGCCTGGCCATCAGGTCTCTGACCTGTGCCATCATCATACCCACTTTCATCACCACTGTGCTTGGGCCTTTGTCAGGTTGGGCTCCTTGGAGCTGCTGTGACCACAGCCACAGTCTCAGCTACCACCCCTTGGCTTCTGCATGAGATGCCATCCCCTCCCTAGACTCTCCCTGTCATTCAAGGCTCATCTCAGGGACCCTCTTACCTCCCCCAGGAAATTAACACCCATCCACAATGGCTCTGCCTTGCACAGTCTTCTAGTTGGGATTCTTAGAGGCCAGATATGCACACAGACACGCGCACAAGTCCACATACACATAAGCATGTCCCTTGGGGACAGCCCTGCCTCCCAGCACAGTCTCTCTTGTCTCTTCATTCCAAGAGCCCATGTGTCCATACAGCCCCCCGCCCCCACCCCACCATAGCCACTGACAAAAACCACACTGCAGCCAGGCTGAGAGAGCTCACCCAGTGCACAGTCCCTAGGAAGTGGCCAACATAGGCCATGTTTCTGCTCATACTTTCATGGCCAGTGTCCTCAGCTTTTTCCTGGGCCGACCCTGTCCACCCCACTTCAGAGCTCGGAGTCTGAGATTCCTTAGAGCAATGACTCCCACTGCAACTCCAACCAGTAATGACACCCCTCTGGCCTAGGAACTCTGGGTGGGCACCATCCATCCATCATTGTTTCCCCCCTCTGCCATGCTGTGTACCCATTCATGCCCTGGAAGGAAGCACTCACGAGAAGCCACACTGAGCAGCTCACACTTTGCTGAGGCCTCCAGAGTAGCAGCTACTGCTAACACACACACAGACTTTCTTTGACCTTGACTGAGAGACCTCTCTCTTTCCTTACCAGTGTAGATTTGATTTTCTTTTCCCAACTTGGCCCTGCTTTGGGGCTAACTGCCTTCTTCCAAAAGCACTCCCAACCTCACACTCCTCCCCACACCCCAGCACAGACCCTACCTCACGCTCTCCCGCACCCCACTCCACAGAGCCCCCGACCTCACTGTGGCCAAAAGCAGCTGCCCAATAGTGACCTTCTGCCACTGGAATTCTGCAGTGACGTTTTTCCAACTTTGTTATTATATAGCAATGTATAAACTAGTAGTTTCACACTGGATCATGCCACAGCTAGGTTTTCCCTAAGCAGTGCTCTTTAAAGGCTGAATTGGTTTCTGCACCTGCCAGGCCCCACAGGAAATAGCATTGGCCCAGAAAGAGCCAAATGAAGAGCTCATGTGAGGGCCTATCTGACGGGGTGGGCTAGGCTACCCAGCCTGTGAGGGACATGGAGACGGCCAGGGCCTGCACAGCGGAAGGGGTTGGGCACCCCAGTAGCCAGACATCTTCATTAGGCCTCCAGGAAGAAGAGGCTCCAACCTCTCCCCTCCATTCTGGGATCTGCCCAAGTAAAAGGCTAGGGCTGCAGGCCAGGGCAGTGTGGAGAATTGTTACGTGGGGGGTCGCACACCCCCAAAGACAGCACAAGCCCCAACACTGACTAAAGATCAAACTCAGGTTTTCAAGTTTCTTTTGGAAACTCAGAAGACATAGTTTCTCGAATCTAGGGGGTGTCAGATTTAGCAAATCACAATACAAGGCATTCTGTAGTGTGAATTTCAGATAAACCAGGAATCATCTTTTAGTGTGTACTTCCCTGAACTACTGATCTAGGATGCACATCTGAGTGCTAGGAAGACTGGACTTCTTCTGGTGGCCCTCCTGCCACCCTAACGCCCGCCAGGCACTCCCTCTCAACCTGGGGCAGCGGTGCACAGGACCCCAGGGCGCTCCCACGTGCACACAGTGCCACAGCCTTGCCTGCGCGCACACGTGCACACCCCACACCCCGCCTCGTCCCTTCACCCACCTTGTCCCAGCTAAGTGCGCACCACCTCAAGTCCGCATGACCTTGGAGCGGAGTAACGCCACAGGAGACCCGGTCCAGGTGGGGCGGGAGGGGGTGGGTAGAGACAGGCCCTGTGGGACCCCATGTGACTTGCCCCGCAGGAGCGGGAGCAGAAGAAGACGCTGCGGGTGCAGGAGAAGATGACCTACTCATCCTCAGTGTTGGCCAAGCACAACAGCTTGCGGCGCCAGATGCAGCGGGAAGACGAGATTGAGGACCAGGAGGCTCTCGCGGAGGCTGAGCGGCTGCACAGCTTCCAGGACCAGACTGCCTGGAAGCTCTCCATGACCAAAGGTGCTGCTCCTCCCTCCCCAATGTCTGATCTACGCCCCTGATGGGGCTGTCCTTTCAAAGCGCTTGGAGCCTGACTAGGCGGTGGCGCATTGGACCGAGCAGGACCCGGAGGACTCAGGTTCAAAACCCAAGGTCGCAGGCCTGGACCCAAGGTCGCTGGCTTGAGCAAGGGGTCAGTTGCCCTGCTATATCCCCCCAGGTCAAGGCACATATGAGAAAGCAATCACTGAACAACTAAGGTACCGCAATGAAGAATTGATGCTTCTCATCTCTCTCCCTTTCTGTCTGTCTCTCTCTGACTTTCTGACTCTCTGTAAAAAAAACAAAAACAAAAACAAAAAAACGCTTGGAGAGGAAGGGCTGCGGTGCAATGGGGAGAGGGGTCTTCTCTGTCTCTGTCTGGCCCCTACCTTCAGCATCACAAAGTCAATTCCAGATGGACTGTAAGTCTAAAAGCCTTTGAATCCCAGTACTGCATACATTCTGAGTGTTGACTATGCACACAGTGAATGCAGGCCGTATGAAATATAGGCATTGGAGATAAGTAGAGTCAATGTAGAACTAGATTGCCTGGGTTGGGACCTCAGCTTCAGCTTTAATGGCTGCACCATCCTGGGCAAGTTAGCTAAACCACAGTTTCCTCTCCTGACTGATGACAGGAGCAACCTCATGGTTATGGGATTCAATGTTGTCAGACACTGTACATAGTGAGAAAGAAGTGGAAAATCCATTAATACTCTCCCAGCCACATGATAAAGTATATCACTAAGCTAGCAAGAAGTAGTTGGGACCAGAGTCCTGGAACCCCTGGGTCTACAAGTGTACTGAATGTGAATATAAATGTAAGGAAACTCCTAGCCTTCCCTGACACGCGTGGTTTGTTCTTCAGGGTAGGAAGGCCTGAACTTGCTTTGATGATGGTGTGCCAAGCTCTGCATGGGGAGAGCAGCACAAGTGTTTCCCCTCTTCCTCCAGCCTCCATTCCTAAGACCTAGGAGGGGCAGGTGGCACCTGGATGGGGAAGACTGGACCCAGTGGGTTTGAACACAAGACTTGTCAGTGTCCCAGCTTTGGCTCTCAGTGAAGAACTGGGTCTCCTTCAGGACAGGGCTTTCCGCAGGGTAGACCAAGGAGGCAGACAGAGGTCTAGTGGGCTCTCTGCCAGGCATCCAGACTTAAAACAGGATTTCTGTACCACATCGGTTTCTCTTAGAAAAGAGAGGACTTGAGAGACAAGACGGAGTGTCACATGGTCCTGCAGTCCTTTCTACAGTCCCTGAGCTCTTCAAAGTTGGGGAGTGTCTAGGTCTTCCTCTACAGAAAGGCCAAAGAGAGGCCCCACGGCCCTGGAGCCAGTGTGCTGCCTCTCTGCTTGTCCTTCGGAAGGTCCTCCAGATGCCCACCTTAATTTGCTCCCACCTGGGTTAACCCTGGGATTGTAGACTTGACGGCTGCCCAAATTGGGCCCTGGGGGTTTAGGGTACCCCAACTAGAGATGATGCTGACCCACTTTTCTCTCAGTTCCTGAGCAATAGGTGTTTTGTTAAGTTCAGCTGGGTGAAGCTTCCAGGGCAAAGTGTCCAGAGTCTCGTTCCAGGTGAGAGAAGTGCGACATCAAGAGAGGCTCTTCCCACCTGGTCCTGTCTCCAGACATGGAGATGTAACATAGCCCAGAGCCTTCTCTCCCTTTGCTGGAGACAGGGCTCGCTCTCCCGTTCACAGCACTGAACCATGAGCAGCTGGCTGACTCCTCACTTCTGATACTATGCGTCCAGCCTCAGCCGCGAACCTGGTCTCTTCCCCACTGCTTGCCTACCCCCCAGATGTCTCCCTTCTCTCACTGCAGAAAGAAAATGGGAATCTGATAGCATACACAAGTACATCAACCAGAAACGACAAATGTTCCTCCTCCAGGTAGGCCCATCTGCTCCCATAAAGGGGACCCGGGTGGGCTACCCTAGTGAGGACTGTGACCCCTGCTCTGTGGCCCTCAGCGTGCCCTGGATATGAAGCAGAGTGACATCCAGCGACTGGCGATCCTGGAGGCTAAGGAGGAGGCAGAGCTGGAGAGGGCTGAGAAGTCCCTGGAGAATGATTCGGTCCTGTTTGATGAGTTCCTCCGGGAGAATGACCGCAGCTCAGTGCAGGCCCTGAGAGTGTGAGCCAGATGGTGGTGTGCCATCTGTCCCTATCTGTCCCTCTCTCCAGAGGGCAGGCTGGCCATGCACCGTCTACCCAGGGTCCCTTGGGTCTGTGCATACCCCCCCCTCAACCTAGCCTGGACCCAGCCCCAGCCTTTATCTCAACCTCTGGCCCTGACGCCAGGTCCCTAGTAGCTCCTGACCTCCAGCCAGCCGGAGGACAGTGTGGACATCCCTTTTTGACAATCTGAGATTGGCTTCCTGCCCCCACCCCACCCCACCCTCCAGGGCAGAGAAGGAGACCAAACTGAAGATGGAGAAGGTCACTGAAATCCGAAGCCTGACCACCCAGATCATGAACATCAAAAGGTGAGGTCAGAGGTAAACTGGGTTTGGGTTGGCCTGCCCACACTTTCCTCCATCACTTCTTCCCTAGTCCGAGGGAGCCCCTCACAACACAAACCCCATCATTTTAACACTCAACCCTAAACATCTCAGGGTTTCCAAGCCCTGCCAAACTGCTACCCATCTTACAAACGAGGTGACTAAGGCCAGAAGTTCAGTGACTTTCCCAAAGCTACACCACCAAGACACAAGGTTCACATGGCTTTAAGGCCCCCTGGTTCAACCCGGGGGGGGGGGGCAGACAAAGGTGCTGAGGGTTTTCACCCTGAGAGATATAACTCACATTGGTCCCTGCAGTGTGGGCATCCTCTTCCTGGCACAGCAGTGTTTCTGTGCCTGCCCTTCTTAGGCAGGGTGCATTGTGGTCCCCCCTGGAAGGGCCTCCCAGTGGGCAGAGCCTGACTTCACTTGCCCCCTTCCCCGGTTTAGTGAAATCTCCAAACTTGAAGACACTCTGCATCATTACAAGGTCTACAAGGATTTCCTGTACAAGCTGTCACCCAAGGAGTGGTTGGAAGAACAAGAGAAGAAGCAATTGGCTCTCAAACAGGCCAAGGAGGCAGCCAAGGTCCCCAAAGAGAGCACTGTGCTCTCCACACAAGGGGACAAAGGTAGTCGAAAGAGAAGTCAGATCCCTTGGTCCCCCTACACCTTGTGCCCAGCTAGCAGAAGCCCTGGAGGTGTCCCGGCTGTGGATGTGGCTCTTTCCATACTCTGCCGGCCCCTAGCTGGGGCAGCAGCTGCCCCTTAGCCACTTGTGGCTCAGCCCACCCATCTGCTTGGGGAAGTGGGGCTGGCTCTCAGCTCAAACCCAAGGGGCTTTCATCCTCTGCACCTCTATCTGTTACTGAGAAAGCTGCTGTAGGCCTGGCTGCAGCCATGGCCATCTGGGACCTTTCCTTGCTTCTTATAGGACCAGGGATCAGGTACAAGACAGGCTCCAAAGGTATGTGATTACCCCAGGCTGGAGGGGCCCCACCCTGGGTTGGGGCACATAGAAACTCTTCTTCTTCTTCTTCCAGTGGGGCAAGGCCCAAAGAAACTCTGGAAAGCGCTGCAGGTGATACGGGCAGGTAGGATCCTGTCTAGCGCCATCGGCCTCGACCAGGAGAGTCAGCTCAATCGGTGAGTGGGCTTGGGGGAGCTGCAAAGGTGGCTAGGGTATGGTGGAAGATGTTCCCTAGTGGCTCCAAGACAGAGGTGTCCAGGATGGGCTAGACTCCCTGAGGGGGTGCATGTGAGGTAGGGCTGTTGCCAGCCTGAAGAGTATATAGTCTGACTTAGCTGCAAAATAAGAGGTTTTCTTAAGAAAGGTTTATTTCTTGCGATTCAGTAAACTTAATCCTGGGGTGGCCCACTTGGATGCTGATAGACTAGCCAAATATGAACAGATAAGGGCAGCCAGGTGGGCACACGGAGCAGGATGGCACATGTCCTCCACCAGCTCTCTGTGGCCAGAATGCTGCCCGAGGCAGGAACACGCCAGAGCCATTCAAGAGAAGCCAGAAGTCTAAGGCTTCTTTATAAAATTACCCAGATTTAAGTGTGACAGTTACTTTCAAATCTTCTGAAAACATGATGGGGGACAAACAGAAACCCCACACAGATACCTGGGCCAGTGCAAACCTGTCCTTCCACCCTTTCTCCTGCAGCCAGAGCTGTCTCCCACCAACCCTACCCGGTTCATAGGATGCACACATATGTCTAGCTGCTGGGTCACCCAGTCACTCCTTTCTCACTGGAATGTTCACAAAAATGACAATTCTATAGAAGGAATAAGCTAAGAAGTATTAACCCCCAGTCCCTGTGCACCTCCTTCCAGGTTGCTGGCCCAAGGAACCACAGGCAGCATTGTGATGAGTTCATTATCTCCTGCATGGCCTTCCAGCCCTTTTTAAGTAAATAGGATGTTAAATCACATGAGGTTGCTGTGGAGGGAAAAAGTGTACTGGCAGTCCTTATGATTCAACCTAAACATAAGCAGAGGCGATTTTCTTATGCCCACCCTTCCTTTCACAAGAGAGCTGACTCTGCACACCTCACTCTCCATTAGCAATATAGCTGGGGGTCCAGGGGCCATCCTGCTTAGCCAGGGTTCAAGCCTGTCTAACCCCTGGCCTCTTGATGCTTGCTGGAGTAAATTTCACAAGATGGGAATATGCAACAGGGCACTGACCACAGCATCACATGGTTATCTGGCATTTGCCTTCACAGTGCCAGGGCTACAGCAAAGGTGCTCACCTGTCCCATGGAGTCTGGATCACCTTGAGCCAGAGGGATGAGGGCCTGGAGAACCATGTGGGAGCCAGGGCAGGTGGCTGGAAGGCCTGAAGCCAGGGCAGAGAAAGAGAGTTTGATTGGCTCATGCAATCTCTGTGCAGGCTAGCAGGCTGCAGACCAAAGGAAGCAGAGCCATTGCTACCACTTGAGGTCAAAGGCAGAATTCTCTCTTTCTGGAGGGAGGTCAATCTTTTTCTACTGAGGCCTCCAACTGATTGGGTGAGGCTCACCCTTATCATAGAAGATTGGTCCCTTTACTCAATCTACTGATTTAATTATTAACCTCATCCAAAAATTACCTCCACAGACACATATAAAATAATGTGTGACCTAGCCAAGCTGACACATAAAATCTACCATCCCAGGGGCTCAAAGCTGGGTCTGCTGGTCGTGCAGAATCACCCCAGTGTCTGACAGCTCCAGCTGAAGGCCAGGCCTCCCTCTAGCCAAGTTTCAGCTCTAATGACTCTTGTCTTGTATGTATCCCTTCAAATTCCCACCTCTGGAATCACTAAGTACCTCTCGGACACCTCCTGGATTTTTTCCTGCAATGCCCCTGACACTTGACTCACTGCCGTGTTCTCCAACAGTAACCAGTGACCGCAGGACAAACCTCCTGCCTCACCCCTACCACCACCCTCCCCAGCCAGCCCCTGCCCCTGTCTTCTCATACTGCCTCATCCTCTCAAATCCCTTGCCCCCAGTGTCCCCTGTCCCCTTGTTCCTCCAGCTCAGACACCCCAAACTCTAGCACCTTCTGGAGGGCCACCCACAGGACAGGTGAGGTAGCTGAGGTCCAGAGCGGCCAGGTGAAGCTGAAACTCTAGGTTCAAGGCCTGCAGAGGCTAGGAAGTATCTATAGACCAGTGACATGGTCAGATTTAGGTCTACTTTACTTTTTGTTGTTTTTTTTCCCCTTATATTGAATTGTTATTGACATCACAAAATGAACAAATCTTAAGTGAACATTTGGCTTATTTGCACACATATATATATACCCATGTGACATTACCCAGACCCAGACAGAAAACTTCCAATGCTCAGAATTCTCTGATGCAAGTCAGACTCCACGTTGTACATTAACCACTGTTTTGATCTCAATTACTCTGGGTTACTATCCCAGTTGTTGAACTTGAAGCACTTAGAACACTGCTGCTCCCTGGCTCCGGATCTTTCCATTAGGTGCTCATCTGGCCTTGGGTGGCCACAGGCTGTTCTAACTCCTGTTGTTTCATGTCCTGCTGTGGGGAGGAGCCCTGCTGTCCTCGTCCGCTGTCCTACTGGTGGTGATTAGGGTTATGTCCAGTTCTTGGTTATTTTGATTAAAGCTGCTACAAACATTCTTACACTTTTCTATCTCAGCACTATTTCTATGGAAATACAGGAGGGCTTGTTGGTTCATAGACTGGCTATATGCTTAACTTTAGAAGCTTCTGCCATATAGCCCTCTACAGTGGCTTCCCTGTTTTACCCTCCAACCTGTACGCTTCAGTTCCAGCTTCTTTACTTCCACATCAAATTGTGTTGTCAGTCTCTTTCATCTTAGGTATTCTGGCAGGGTTGTTTCAATGTAGAGTGTATTGGTAGAAAATCTGAGATTCAGTGAGACCAATATATCAGAGATGATTGCCATTAAAAAGATAGTTTCTGCCTGACCAGGCAGTGGCGCAATGGATAGAGCGTAGGACTGAGACACGGAAGACCCAGGTTCAAGACCCTGAGCTCACCAGCTTGAGCGCGGGCCCATCTGGCTTGAGCAAAAGCTCACCAGCTTGGACCCAAGGTCGCTGGCTCCAGCAAGGGGTTGCTCGGTCTGCTGAAAGCCCGCGGTCAAGGCACATGTGAGAAAGCAATCAATGAACAACTAAGGTGTCGCAACGGCAATGAAAAACTAATGATTGATGCTTCTCATCTCTCTCTGTTCCTGTCTGTCCCTATCTATCCCTCTCTTGGGGGCCACCAGGATGGTCAGGAGGCAAAGGGAGCAGAGGAACTGTGGATTGTGGTTTTTGCAGGAACGAACAATTGAGACAAATTAAGCAGGTTTAGAATTGACTGGTTTGGGCCCTGGCCAGTGGTTCAGTAGATAGAGCATCGGCCCAACATATGAACATCTAAGTTTGATTCATGGTCAGGGCAAACAGGAGAAGCGACCCTGTGCTTCTCCTCTCTCCCTCTTCCCCTCCCACAGCCAGTGGCTCAATTGGTTCAAGTGTGGCCCCGAGTGCTGAGGCTAGCTCCATTGGAGTGCATCAGCTTTAGGTGCTAAAAATAGCTTGGTACTTGAGCATTTGCCCCAGACGGGGTTGCTGGGTGAATTCCAGCTGGAGCACATGCGGGAGTCTCCTTATCTCCCCTCCTCTTACCCCTCCTCAAAAAAAGATTGGCTGGTTTGAATAACTTCAGGGCTCTGGAGTATAGTGGCTGTCCCACATTGCCTAGAACAGCGATGGGCAATCTTTTGAGCTTGGTATGTCAAAATTCGCCAAAAAACTGAGCATAACTCAGGTGGTGTCTCACTTCGAGAAAAACGGCCTAACTGGAAGTCCCAGAACTAGACACTCTGTGCCGGAGTTCTGTTGTTTTGGCCTACAGACCTCCGGCACAGAGTGTCTACACTACAGCAAATGTTTTATCCTCGGCTACTGCACCTGGCCATGCAGGAGCTGAGGATGAAACGTCCTTCTCGGCATGCAGCCCCATACTCTCTGGTATGTGGCCACATGTCATCAAAAATGGTTGTGCGTGTCAGTGCTGACATGAGTGTCATAGGCTCACCATTACAGGCCTAGAACCTTCCCTGGGTGATTAGGCAGGGAGTTAGTGCCTCTATTGTGAGAGCTTGGGATGTAAGCTCTGGATTGGTTGCTTTGCATTTAAAAAAGCATATTCAAGGGTGTTCATGCCTCCAGTCAGCATGGTCCCTGATGTCAAAACATCAGACTGAAAATGAAAGAGTTAATCCAGGAGTGAGGTAGCACCTCATTTTAATGACATTTTCATCATGAGAAATTACGATGGTCATTTGGGTGTTCACCTTTGAGAAAAGTGCCTATTCAATTTTTGTACATTCTTACTAGATTGCCAGCCTTATTCTTCTGGTTTTTTGTCAGTGATTTCTGTATTCTGCATGCCAGACCCTATGTAATAAGCATAGATAAGTATCTTTATCCAGTCTCTTTTGCCTAGTAATGTTATCTTTGAGCCCAGTTTAATAGTCATTGCTCTTATGATTGGTGCATTCTGTGTTCTACTTGAGAACTCTTGGCCAACCCCAAAGTCTCCTATGCTATCTTCTGGAAGCTTAATGGTTTATCAGCTTGGATGAAGGTTGCAGTGTGGGATGGGGAGAATGGGTAGCCAGGGGGCTCAGGAGCCTCCCCCTTACTCTCCTTCTCAGGTCTGCATCTTCTCCTCATCCCTTTAAGTGTTCTGTCCTCTGTCCTTCCTTCTCTACAACGGCCTGGCCACCTCCTTCCATGGTTCTGTCTCCCACTGTTTCTTGAGTTCCAGGCTCCTATGGGTGTCTGTCCCTTATGTTCTCTACATTCGACCTCCTATGTCCCAAACTGACATTTTTCAAGCTGGAAGGGGACCTGAGCGCTACCAATTTCCAAGCTCACATTTATCTTTATGAATCGTAGTCATGCCTTATGGAGAAGAGCAGCCACCATTGGTGGGACAGGCACGTGCATGGGTCAGCTCTGACCCCTGTAACCCCTGCCAGTGGGGACTTACTTCCAGTCCAGTGTTAAATGGAGACTCGAGGGGTAAGATGTGCATGCTTCCTCTGCCTGGGTCAACCCCAGCCCGAGTTCCCACTGTAAGGCCCATGTTGGCACAGTCCCTGAGAATAGAGGTGTGGGAGCACACTGTCCTGGGCTTACATCTGGGCCCCTCCTGTATTAGCCATGTGACCAGGCCTCTGAGTACAACTGGGCAGGTATGACTGTACAAGGCGTTTAGCCAAGAGGTCAAGTACGGCCTAAAGTCCAGCCCACACCCCAGCCTATGTCCATCTAAAGGAAAGATTCTCAAAATGGGCCAGCAACGTCCTGCAGGTGACCTTGGGTAGGTGTCTAGATCTCTGAGCTGCATGCTTCTCATTTGCCAAACGGGCATTTATATGTATAAGATATGAAGCACAAGCCCACTGAGTGTTTAGTAGCCTCTCCCACAGGGTCTTGCATTTATAACCTCTTCACTGCAGATAAGTCAGGGCCTGGAGTCTCTCAGGCCTCAGCCCAGGCTCCTCTGGCTGTTCCTTGGCCATTTTTCAGCCAGCAGAACCAGCAAACCCAGGGTGGGGCCACAAATGGAGCAGGTAAGGAGGACAGTGAAAGCTGGTCTGAATGTCAGGCAAAACTGGCCCCACACTGAGTGCTCTGAGCCCACACAGCCTTCCCCATACCCTGTGGGCTGGTCCAGGATGCCCACGGCTCTGAAGGGTGCTCAGGGGCAGCTGAAGGCGGCTGTGTCACAGAATAGCTCTTAGGACCATCAAGGACAGCTGCCAATGCCAAATCTAAATAAGAAAGATGGGCAGAAAAACCCCTGCAAGTGGTTTTTTAAAGCAGGATAGCAAATGGAGAGGAACAGCCCAGCAGCGCGAGCCACAGTACCCAGGCCCTGAGGCAGAGTCAGCACCTAGGGAGATAAGGTACTTGTAGGCAGGAGCAGAGTAACCTCGGGCTCTGGGTGAGGCAAGGGTGGGGTGGGTGGCAGCTCCCAGGTGGAGGCCTACTTTTATTCTAACTGGAGGGAGATAAGTTCATTGAAACCTGAAGATATCCCCCTGGCTGTGGTTGACAGCTGGTGCCACCACCTGGGCACTTGTGCAATGGACAAGGGACAAAGGGTCTGGAGGTGGAGAGATTCTGTAGAAATGCTGCAGCCCACACCACTGGGCCGGGGCACAACAGCCCAGGCTGAGCCCTGGGGCCCTGAATTCACATCTCTCCGCAGGCACAGCTCTGTCTTCCCTGTGCAAGAGGACCCAGACAGTAATGAGGAGGTCAGTGACCCCACAGTGGCAGGGCCTATGGGAGCCAGTGCTCTCTCCCGCTGCACACACACCCACAACTCTGCTTGCAGGCACTGGAGCTGTACTTCACGGAGCCCCAGCAGCTCCTGGACCTGTTCACAGAGCTGGAGGAGCAGAACCTCTCACTGATCCAGAACACGCAGGAGATGGAGGAGACCTTGGAGGAGTTGAGCTTCTCCCTGAAAAACACCCAGGCCCGCATGTAAGTCTCGAGAGGGGCTGCCCAGGCCAGTGAGCAGTGGGCTCTATCACTAGCTGTTATCCTGTGACACCCACAACCACTGGGAGCTGGACTGTGTGCATCCCCTCACCCTCCCTGTTCATAGCCCTGACCTTGCCCTGATCTGTGTTCTGGAAAACTCTATTTGAAGTATGTGCCTGGCTCTGGTGAGGTCATGTGTCCTACTGAGCAGGGAAGCTGAGGCATGGAGACTCAGGAGCAGCATATAGGTGGAGCCACACCAAACTGGAGCAATCCACAGCCAGAAGGGACATCTTAAGGACCTATTACCCACCCCAGGTGAATTCTGCTGATAGCAAGGCCAGGAGAGCTGGGCTGGGCGGGATCAGGCTGGGGCACTACGTGAGGCCTGTTCGGAGCAAGGAATTCACAACGAAACACAGTTCTGGGTCAGGCTTGGGTCTAAGTCCTCCAAGGATAAGGTAAGGCCTAACCCCATGGAGGTGACATTTCATGGAGGCCAAAACAACAGACAGGCCCACAGATTTGACTCGTAGATACTGACACAGGTTTGAAAGAAAATTAAGAGAATGGTATGAGAAGGGGCTAAATGGAGGGTGGCACAGATTGATGAAGGCAGGGAAGGCTTCCAGGAGAAGATGTCATTTGAGTCAGGCACTTCCAGAGTGATGGCAAACAAGACAGTGATCTGGGAAAAGGATGCCAGGCAGAGGAAAATCAAGTGCAAAGGCCCTGAGGTAGAAGCCAGCTCAAGGCTTTGCTGTACCATGGAGAAACCATGTTCCTGAATACCCATGTATTGTTGGCCCATGTCCTGCCACAAAGAAACTCCTGCTGGAAGTCTCCACAGTTATATGAAATCACCAGCTCTCAGGCAAAATTGTGTTTCCTAAAAAGCTGGGAGGTAGCAGAGACACACACAGAGATGAGCTGAAGAGAACCAGCTTCCCAGATTTCAAGAACCTGGTAAGAGTACACACATATTCACACATATCTCGCAGACTCCTGGAGGTGTTGTCTAGTAACTGGGCTTGGGCCAACTGAACCGCTTCCACAGCTGAGCCATCATGAGAGCACCAACACTTTATTTATAGGGGCATCACAGCATGTATGCTTTTAACTTTCAAGAACTCTACTATCCTTCCTAAGGAAAAAAGAAAGTTAAAAAATATATACAACAGCCTTACCAGGCAGTGGTGCAGTGAATAGAGCATCAGACTGGGAGCAGAGGACCCAGGTTTGAAACTCCAAGGTCACCAGCTTGAGTGCGGGCTCATCTGGCTTGAGCGCAGGCTCACCAGCTTGAGCACAGGGTCTCTGGCTTGAGCGTGGGATCACAGACATGATCGCTGGTTTGAGCCCATGGGTCACTGGCTTGAAGCCCAAGGTCACTGGCTTGAGCAAAGGGTCACATGCTCTGCTGTAGCCCCCAAGGCACATAGGAGAACACAATCATCAATGAACAACTAAGGTGCCATGCTGAAGAATTGATGCTTCTCATCTCTCTCCCTTCCTGTCTATCTGTCTGTCTCTGTCACACACACACACATGCACGCACACACAAATACACACACACACACACACACACACACACACACACACACACACACACAAATAAACCATCTAAACAGACCTATCTATTGAGGAAACTGAATTAACAAACAGGAAGCATCATATCTAGATGTCCTCAAAGATGAATTCTAGCAAATATTTAAGGAAGAAATTATACCAATTTTGTACATTCTCTTCCAGGCAATAGAACACATCCTCATTTTATATAACCAGTATTACCCTAATACTAAAACCAGACAAAAATATTACAAGAAAACTATAGACAAGTATCGCTCATGAACAGAGATATAAAAATCCTCAACAAAATACTGAATTCAACAATATATAAAAAGAATTATATACCCTGACCAAGTGAGATTTTCCCCAGGTATGTTATGCTAGGCTGGTTGTGCATTTGAAAATCAATATGATAAGCAATCTTCAAGCTAAAAGAAAAAAAAGTTACATGATAATATCAATAGATGCAGAAAAAGCATTTGATTAAAATCTAACCATGAATGCCTGATCAGGTGGTGGTGCAGTGGATAGAGCGTCAACCTGGGATGCTGAGGATCCAGGTTTAAAACTCCAAGGTTGCCGGCTTGAGCATGGACTCATCGAGCTTGAGTGCAGGTTCACCAGCTTGAGCACAGGGTCATTGGTTTGAGCATGGAATCACAGACATAACCACACGGTCACTGGCTTGAGCCCAAGATCGCTGGCTTGAGCAAGGTGTCACTGGCTCAGTTGGAGCCCACCAGTCAAGGCACATATGAGAAAGCAATCAGTGAACAACTGAGGTGCTGCCACTATGACTTTATGCTTCTCATCTCTCTCCTTTCCTGATATAAAGTAAAGGATCTATATACTGAAAACTACAAAGCATAAGTAGAGGAAATGAAACAAGACACAATGAAATGGGAAAATACCCCATGTTCTCGAATAGGAAGAATAAATATAGTTAAAGTGGCCATATTAACCAAAGCAATATACAAATTTTAATGAAATTCCCATCAAAATTCCAATGTCGTTTTTTAAAGAAATAGAACAAAAAAAATCATCAGGTTTGTATGGAACTATAAAATAACCCAAATAACCAAAAGTAATTCTGAGAAAAAAATACTAAGCTGGAGGTATTACAATACCTGACTTCAAATTATACTACAGACATACAATAATCAAAACAGTGTGGTATTAGCAGAAAAAGAGACATAGAGACCAACGGAACAGAATCAAGAGCTCAGAAATAAAACCACATGTATATGGGCAAATCATCTTTGATAAAGGAGCCCAAAACATACAATGGAGAAAAGAAAGCCTCTTCAATAAATGGTCCTGGAAAAATTGGAAAGTCAAATGCAAAAGAATGAAACTTGACTACAGTTTGTCCCCTTGCACAAAAAAATAATTCAAAATGGATCAAAGACCTAAATATAAGACCTGAAACAATAAACTACATAGAAGAAAACATAGGTAGTAAATTCATGGACCTTGGCTGTAGAGAACATTTTATGAATTTGACCCCAAAGGCAAAAGAAGTAAAGGCAAAGATAAATGAATGGAACTATATCAAACTGAGAAGCTTTTGCACAGCAAAAGAAACTGACAACAAAAGAAACAGGCAACTAAATAGGAGATGATATTTGCAAACAACAGCTCAGATAAGGGAATGATATCCAAAATATATAAAGAATTCATAAAACTTAGCAACAAACAAACAATCCAACTAAAAAATGGGGAAAACATGAATAGGCACTTCTCCCAAGAAGAAAGACAAATGACCAATAGATATATGAAAAGATGCTCATATTCACTAGCTATTAGAGAAAGGCAAATCAAAACTCTAATGAAATACCACCCCATACCTGTTAGATTAGCTATTATCAACAAGACAGGTAATAAGTGTTGGAGAGGCTGTGGAGAAAAAGGAACCCTCATTCATTGTTAGTGGGAATGTAAATTAGTACAAATACTATGGAAGAAAGTATGGTGGTTTCTAAAAAAATTAAGAATAGAACTACCATATGATCCAGCAATCCCTCTACTGGTTATATACCCCCAAAACTCGAAAACATGGGTATGTAAAAACACATGCACCCCCATGTTCATCGCAGCATTATTCACAGTAGCCAAGACATGGAAACAACCAAACTGCCCTTCAATAGAGGATTGGATAAAGAAGATGTGGTACATATATACTATGGAATTCTACTCAGCCATAAGAAACGATGACATAGTATCATTTACGACAACATGGATGGACCTTGAAAATATTATACTGAGTGAAATAAGTAAGTCAGAAAAAGCTAAGAACTGTATGCTTCTATACATAGGTGGGACACAAAATTAAGACTCATGGACAGAAATAGGAGTGCAGTGGTTACTAGAGGGAGTAGGAAGAGAGGGACATAAAGAGAGACAAATATAAGGTGACGGAGGATGATTTGACTTTAGGTGATGGGTATACAACATAATCAACTGTCCAAATGATGTGAAGATGTTTGCCCAAAATCATGTACTCTAGTTGACCAATGTTAACTATGATTTTCACCCTGTAACCAACGTCACCCTGTTAAATTTAATCAACTAGAAAAAAAAAAGACACATGAACCACTGTGTTCACCATAGCATTATTCAGTGTCTGAGATATGGAAACAACCAAAATGTACCTTGATAGAGGATTGGATAAAGAAGAAGTCATACATATATGTATACAATGAACATTATACTGAGTGAAATCAGTATATCAGCAAAAGCTAAGAACTGTATAATTTCACACATATGTGGGATATATAACGGAAGACTCATGAACATAGATAAAAGTGAAGTGCCAGGGGGAAGGGACGTGGGGGAAAGGAATAGAGGGAATGGGGTACCTTTTTTGAGGTACCGAACCCACCAGTTTCATATGCGCATTCGCCGAACCCTTCTTTAGTGATAAATAAAATATGATTTTTTAATCCCCTTCACTACTGAAACAACAAAAAAATAAAGTACCTAGGAATAAATTTAACCAAGAAGGTAAAAGACTTGTACTCAGAAAATTATAAGACATTGAGAAAAGAGCCTGACCAGGCGGTGGCGCTGTGGATAGAGCATCGGACTGGGATGCCAGAAGATCCAGGTTCGAGACCCCGAGCTCGCCAGATTGAACGCGGGCCCATCTGGCTTGAGCAAAAGCTCGCCAGCTTGGACCCAAGGTCGCTGGCTCCAGTAAGGGGTGGCTCAGTCTGCTGAAGGCCCACGGTCAAGGCACATGTGAGAAAGCAATCAATGAACAACTGTGGTGTTGCAATGGCAATGAGAAACTAATGATTGATGCTTCTCACCTCTCTCTGTTCCTGTCTGTCTGTCCCTCTCCCTGAATCTCTCTGTTCTTGTAAAAAAAAAAAAAAAAGACATTGATAAAAGAAATCAAGGAGATACAAACAAGTGGAAGCATATACTGTGTCCATGGATAGGAATAAACATCATTAAAATGTCTATACTACCCAAAGTGAGGATGTTCAGCAGCCCATATTCGGACGTTATAGCGAAGAACATGTCCACAGATATGGAAGGTTGCCTCATCGCTAAACACAATCTTCTGCAAAAATCTTGCATCATTGTCGATCCCATAAAGAGTATCTGTAGCAAACGCGCATCGTGTGGGTCTATCCACCGGTTTGATAGCATGCAACAGCCGCAATTTGTACCCCATGAAACAGAGACGTTTCTTTAACACCTTATGAACTGTAGTCTTGCTTAGGTGTAATTGTCGAGCACACGCACGCACAGATTTTTTAGGGCTCCTTAGGTAGCTATCCTGTATAGCCTCTACAGACTCATCACTGACTGATGGCCTACCAGAATGGGGTTTCTCCACCAAACTGCCGGTTTCCTTCAACTGCTTATCCCATCAAGTAATGTTATTCCTATGTGGTGGCGCTTCATTATAAACGCGCCGATATTCATGTTGCACTTTGGTCATGGATTCGAATTTAGCGAGCCATAGAACACACTGAACTTTCCTCTGTACCATCCATATATTGACTGGCATGGCTGTGGGCTGCTCCGCTGTATACACGGTGTTACGTCATCATCTGCGCAGGCGCACATATTGCCACATCATCCTACAGAAACTTCCTTTTATTTGGTGCAGATTTCACATTTCTATCGTCTTTTGTTGCTTTCCTGTGACCGGTCAAAAGTGCACCATGACTTTACGGACACATTGTATTTGCTGATACGTCTTATAAGGGGTTAATAACCAAAATTTATAAAGAACTTCTAAAACTCAACACCGTGAAGGTAAACAATCCAATTAAAAACTTGGCAAAAGAACTGAATAGACACTTCTCCAAAGAGGACATACAGATGGCCAATAGGGATATGAAAAAATTTTCAATGTCACTAATCAGAGAAATGCAAATAAAAACCACAATGAGATACCTCACACCTCTCAGCACTCATTAACGAATCAACACAAAACAAGTGCTGGCGAGGGTGTGGAGAAAAGGGAACCCTCCTGCACTTCTGGTGGGGATGCAGCCTCTGTGTAGAACAGTATGGAGATTCCTCAAAAAATTAAAAGTGGAACTGCCTTTTGACCCAGCTATCCCACTTTTAGGAATATATCCTAAACATCCAAAAACACTGATTCAAAAGAAGATATGCACCCCATGTTTATTGCAGCATTGTTTACAACAGCCAAGATCTGGAAACAGCCCGAGGGTCCATCAGTGGACTAGTGGATAAAAGGGTGTGGGTGTGGTACATATACACAATAGAACACTACACAGCCATGAAAAAGAAGGAAATCTTATCTACTGCGATGGCATGAATAGACCTGGAGATTATTATGCTAAGTGAAATAAGCCAGGTAGAGAAAGAAAAATATCATGATTTCACTTATATGTGGTATCTAATGAACAAGGTGAACTGAGGAATGGAATAGAGGCAGAGGCAGGGTCACAGGAAGCAGAGGGACGAAATAGAGGCAGAGGCGGGGTCACAGGAAGCAGAGGGACGAAATAGAGGCAGAGGCAGGGTCACAGGAAGCAGAGGGACAGCAGTCAGAGGGAAGCGGGATGAGAAGACGGGATCAGAGATGGTGACAGGATTATTGAAATTATATATACATAACACATAGATACATATCACAGGACAGCAAATCCCAGAGGGAATGGAGGGAAGGGAGGAAGGAGTTAGGGGAAGAGGGGCAAAAAGCATGTAATGGGGGGTCACGTGGTTGGGGGTGAGGGTGTTGTATTGAGTGGAACACTTGAATCCATATTAGTACAATAAATTAAAATTTTTAATTAAAAAGATAAAAATAAAACCAAAAAAAGTACCAACCAGTGATCAGAGCTCAGATCTCCAATATTTGGAGGACAGGATCCTTTTTGCCCACCCTAGCTAGCTCCCACAGGCTATGCAAGCTGCTCCAGGAACCTTGCACAGGTGCTTGCCACTTGGTTCTGAATAAAGGCTGGAGAGTTGCTACTATGCTCAGAGTTGAAATTTGCTGAAATTAATTGCAACTGCTGTCCAGGCTTCCGTAGAAGTTGCAAGTTTCAGCACCCCAGAATTCCAAATGGTTTCATCAGATTCTGCCTGTGCAATTATTGTCTAGGTGGGAGACAGATTCCTAGTGCTTCTTGTTCTTGTGATCATGGTATCTCCCCTGCCAGGTAAGTATTAGTAGTGCTTATTCTGCCATCTTCCTCTATTCCCACAGAAATATGGTAACTATTTTTTTTTCTTTTTCTCATTTCTTTTTTTTTTTAAATACTACCAGTCTACTGAACTTTCTGGTTATATATCCCCAAGTTTTTTTTTTTTTCCTTCTTTTAGCAAGAGAGACAGACAGATAGGACAAACAGAACAGGAAAGAGATGAGAAGCATCAATTCTTCATTGTGGCACCTTAGTTGTTCACTGATTGCTTTCTCATTTGTGCCTTGACCAAGGGGCTCCAGCAGAGTGAGTGACCCCTTGCTCAAGCCAGCGACCGTTGGTTCAAGTCAGCAACCTTCAGACTCAAGCCAGAGACCACGGGGTCATGTTTATGATTTCATGCCAGTGACCCCACACTCAAGCTGGGGAGCCCAAGCTCAAGCCAGATGAGTCCACACTCAAGCCGGTGACCTCAGAGTTTTGAACCTGGGTCCTCTGCATCACAGTCCTACGCTCTATCCACTGCGCCACCACTTGGTCAGACTATTCCCAAGTATTTATAAAGGAATCCTCTTTCTTGTTAACTTAAAAAAACTTCCTATAACTTCTCCAATTCAGACCAATAACTTTAAGAAAATTTCAAACATATAGAGAAAATAGTATAATGAGTTCACAGTCCCATCACCAGCTTCAACAGTGATCAGCTCACTGCCAATCTCCTTTCACCTAGACCCCATCCACTTCTCCATCTTCCTTATTTTTAAGCAAATTCCTGGCATTGCATTATTTCATCTGTAAATATTAGAGTAAATATTTCTAAAAAGATAGGGCTCTTTAACATAACATCAATACCATCATCTTATCTTTTAAAAAACCCATCAATCTTCAATATTTAATATCCATAATCCATGTGATTCCATTTTTTAAGCTCTTAATTTGAATCAGAATCCAAATTAAGATCACACTCAAATGGTTATCCTTAAACCCTTTAGATCTATAGGCTCCCTCTCCATCTGACTGTCCCCCTGCAGTACACTTGTGGAAAAACCAGGTAACTTTTCTAGCAGCAAAGTACTCCTGTGACTCTGTGTGTACTGGACTCCCCTAGGAATCTTGTAAAACGACGTCTCTGACTGGGCAGGTCCTGGTTGAGGCCGGGACTCTGCATTTTGTCAAACATGCAGGTGATGCCCACACCAGTCTGAGGAGCAACCATGAAGAGTGTGTCCCTTGTGCCTCTGCATTTCCTGTAAATTAGAGGGATCTAGTTGAGAAAAATAGATTGTGAACTAACAATTTTACATTTAAAGAGAACTAGTAGGGAGAAATCATCCCAATCACTTCTACCATATCCAGATAACAAGGATGGCAAAGGTGAAGCAACATGGGCCGGGCAGTAGGATCTGTAGGATGACAGCACACTGACCAGTTAAGGCATTGAAAGTGAAGGCAGTTATTAAAACCCAGGTTAAAGCCAAATGCAATCACATATCCTTTAGGAGACATACTACTAATCCCAAAGCACCCCCGTCTCTGCACTGGGTGCTCGGGGATGGGGGAGGGTAACTAGGATCTGATGTCAGAGGGTGCTCTCTGTTGTCATCCCAGGTGACCTGTTTGCACTCCACCAGCACCCTGATGGATGGGGTGTCTGTGAGCTGCATATGGCCTTTCTGGACACCACCACCTGAGACTCAGCCCAAGAGAACCAGCCAGACCAGCTCAGTAACCCTTAAACGCAGTCTTCTGGACTCAGTGTTGTCTTCACAGCTGGGAAATGCAGTCTGGGAACTGCTGTGGGGCTGTGGCTTTATGGCAGTACAGGCAACAGACCTTGGGACCCCTAGTGTGCACAAGAGCAGCAGCCAATGGCACTCTGCTTAAGACCAAGAAAATGTCAGTAGGTTCTATGAACAAATTGAGACACAGCCACAAAATCATTATGGGAGTAGGGGGTCACCTTTGGACCTCCCAGGCACTGCTGGTGAAGTGGCCTGATGTCCATGCAGTCACTGTGACCAGGAATTGCATGCTGCTGCCTGCATTGGGTGAAGCCATTTCTGCCTTAAGCGCTGGGATTCCAGATTGGGAAACCTCAGTATTCAGGGGTGGGCAAAAGTAGACTTACAGCCTGACCAGGTGGTGGTGCCATGGATAAAGCATTGACCTGGGATGCTGAGGACACATGTTCAAAATCCCAAGGTCACCAGCTTGAGCACGAGCTCATCCGGCTTGAGAACGGGCTCACTAGCTTCAGCATGGGGTTTCCAACTTGAGCGTAGGATCATAGACATGACCTGCCGCTTGCTGGCTTGAGCTCAAGGTCACTGGCTTGAGCAAGGAGTCACTGGCTCAGTTGCAGTCCCCCGATCAATGCACATATATGAAGCAATCAATGAACTAAAGTGCCACAACTACGAGTTGGTGCTTCTCATCTCTCTCCCTTCCTGTCTGTCCCTGACTTTCCCTCTTTGTCTCTCTGGTAAAACAAACAAACAAAAAAATGTAGACTTACAGTTGTGAGTACATGAAACACAGTTTATTCCTGTACCATAACTGTAACCTGCATGTCTTTTTCCATATAACTACAAACCTACTTTGCCCATTCCTGTATAATGGTCAGTCTGCCATGATTATGAAAGATTTTTATTATTTTTAAAATTTTTATTATATTACTTAAAAATTGATTGTTGTAATTCCATTCCTAAATGTACACCCAAGAGAACTAAAAACACGTCTTCACAAACACCTATCTGTGAATGTGCATAGCAATACTATTCCCTAGACTCAAAGGGCAGAAACCACATGTCCTTTAACAGATGCATGGGTCAGCAAAGTGTAGTCTGCACAATAAACCACTCATATCTGTGGTCATAAGGAAGGAAGTTCTGACATCTGACACATGGACCTTGAAAACACTGTACTGAATGAAAGAGCCAGACACAAAAGGCCACATGCATATGAGTCCGTTTATACAATTGTCCAGGAAAGAGATACAAAGTGGGGGAAAAGAATAGGGAGTGACCACTAATGGATACTGGGTTTCTCTCTGCATGATAAAAATGTTCTGAAATTAGGTATGACAATGATTGTGCAACTTTGTGGATATACTAAAAACTTTTTCCTTCATGTCAATTGTTAGATCTTAAAGCCTATCCCTGCATCTCCCAGCCCCTTTGACCCTCAAGCACGCAATTTGCAGTCATGGTCCCTTAGCCCTCGGGATAGTGGCGGGAGCAGTCATAGAGTCTGGGCCACTGAGTGAGCAGGGCCCTGCTGGTTCCCATCCAGGGACAGGGAGGTCAACCAGCTGAAGCAACTGATCACCACACTGACGATGGCCATCACCAAGGAGGAGGAGACAGCTGCTGAGCTGGAGCTCAAAGCCCGAGTCTTCCATTTCGGCGAGTACAAGGGCGCTCAGGAGGTAGGACCCCGATCGCAGCCAGCAGGCAGTGGGTGTGGAAGGAGTGCAGGTGGCCAGAGGCGGATTTAATGGCAGGCGCACTGGGCCCCGACTTCTAGAGGGCCCCGCAAAACCCCAACTTTACACTTTTTTCTAATGCCACCAAGTTTGGCTTCATATATGCAATTTTAATAATAGTACATATTTTTTATTTAAAAACATGGTTAACACGTATTTTTATTTTCCCTTTTTTTTAAGGGGCCCAATATTTTCTGCTCCTGGGGCCTCAACCGACCTTAATCTGCCTCTGCAGGTGGCCACAGGCTGGCATTGGGGGTGGGGGTGCTAATACAGGCATCTGCTAGGAGGTCCAGTGCCTGCAACTCTGACAGTGGGAAAGCACGCCTGCAGTTCAGCTGTGCTCTGGGGCTGCCATAGCCCGTTGCCCCCTCTAGGCTCTGTCAGCCTGACCTTCTCTAGTGTGTTTGCTAGAGAAGGTCCTTAGGCCTCGAACCCAAGGCAACTTGTGTTTTTCTGCACCAATGGCTGGTAAGCTGCCCCAAACATATTCTCCATTCCTTCTTCATTCAACAAATACGTTTGTTTCTTAAATATGTACAATGTGTCCAGCTAGTGACCCTGCTTGGAGGAAGATGGGCCATCCACAGGCTAGGTGGGGAGAATGTGAATTCCAAGGGCACAGAAAGCCAGGGATGTTCCAGACAGTGGGACCAGGATGTGCCACACACCCTTCTTGAGTAGCCCGTTTCCTAATTCACTCAGATTCCTACTATGCTCCTCCAGTGTGCCAGGCCCTGGGCCAGGTACACGAAGCCACGATGAGCAGGCCCGTGTGTCCCTACCTCCTGCTGGTCGTCAATGCACACTGGCTCTGCCCTGTGCCTGGCACAGGCCTTTCTGCCTGCTGTTCCTAATTTAGTCCTTAGGCCCACTTGTGTGTCAGCTGGAGGGGGTGGGGACTGTTTTCTGAATGTCAGAACAGGCTCAGAGAGGGGAATTCATCAGGCCAAGACCACATAGAACGTAGGTCACAGGATGTGGTCCTGTGGGGAGAACAGAGGTGCCAAGCCACAGGCATAAGCCCCACGGGGCACTGGAACCTAAAATGTAACTGACAACAAAACAGCAAAGGGGTCAAAGCTCTGGCCATGAAAGTCCAGGTGTCCAAGTTCTGTTTTCCCCATACTTCCCAAGTGCTCACAGTGCCAAGCAGGGCCCTGGGACATCTGCCACGCCTACAAAGGCAGACCACAGACTGGGGGCAGACACAGCGGAGGCCAGAGTGAACCCACTGGTGCGATGACCACCTTGCAGGACAAGCTGCTGGAGAGCCTCAACCAGAAGGTGCTGGACGTATACCGGCAGTGTGCTGGCATCCAGCAGGAGTCCAACCTGGGCACTGTGCAGATGCTGACCATCATTGAGCACCAGCTGGACGAGCTATTTGAGAACCTGGAACGTGTGCCCCAGGTCAAGATTGAACAGGCCGAGAAAGCCAAGGAGAAGGAGCGGCGCCAGAGGTGAGGGCATAGGCTGCCCTCCACAACCCTGCTCCCATTTTGGACAAGCCCTGCTGTCCTACCTTCCAAGAACTCCTGAGCCAAGGGGACAGGACCCTGGTTCGCTATGCCAGGGTTCTGGTTCGGAACTGGAGGAGACACCAGGCTCAGCCCCAGGGAGGGAAGCCCCTCTTGTGGAGAAGGGGATGTCGTGCAGTTAGGAAGCCCAGGAGCCAAAGTAAGGGATGGCTAGCATAGCCTCGCCACCAAGGACAGGGGACATTTTCCTGACTGGATTGGAGGGAAAGAGGCTGGCACTGCCAGAGCCCAGGGAAGAGAAAAGGCAGAGACTATGGAAGCAGCTGGGGGAAGCCCACAGTACACTGACAGGAACAAAGGCAGAACTGGTAGTGTCAGAACACTGAACACAGGGGCATGGGCCCATTCTCTGAGGGGAGGCCTGGGGAACTCCTCATAGACCCAGTGGGGTATAGGTGAGTTTCAGCGGCCATGACTCCTCTGGCCTGCTGACTACCTGGTTCACATTCACTCCTGCGCAGAGCCTCAAGACACAACCACCTGCAAATAGCCATCTCTCTCTCTGTGAACAAAAATGCTTGTCTTCTGTGTCCCTGGTACCTTGCGCAGGGCACACACTGGGCAAAGGTTTCAGGACCAGAAGCATAAACAGAAAGGAGACAAGACTACTAACGTTGCCGGAGTCCAGGCCTTTGGGGTCATGACAGGGAAGCCATAGGCACATAAGTTATGATGTGACCAGGGATGAGGACCTGGGAACCTGGGCTTCTTGAGGGTATGAGATGATGACGCTTAGATTGTCTCCAAGAAGAGCCCAGAGCTGGAAAGCTTCCCAGGAGTAGGGGCAGAAATAAGGCCTGCCCTGGAAAGGAAGGGTGGAGTCTAGTGGGAAGTCGTCTCAGAAGAGGGCAGGCCATGGCCTGAGACCTGTGTAAGCAGGAGGTGGGAAGGGGATTGGAGAGCCTCCCTTGGACCCTCTAGTCCTCAATCCATCTCTTGCTGCCACTGCCATCCAGACTCCGGGAAGAGAAAGCCAAGATGCAGAAGCAGCTGCAAGAGGAGCGTCTCAAACGGGCCCAGGCCCGCGCCCAGGCCGAGATCAAGAAGAAGGTGAGCAGGGTGGCTCTGGGGAGCTGCTGCTGGGGAAGAGTCCCATGACCGGCACAGCCAGGCTGGGAGGAACAGAGGGCCTGCAGCCGAGCCTGGTCTTCTGAACCCTTTGCAGACACTGCTGCAGGGCTCCTAGGGCCATGAGAGCAAGGCCAGGGACCAGCAGTCTCCCATTCCTACTGACCCTCAGGACTGCCTCCCCTGGGGCTGCTAGCTCTCCTGCACATACTCCTGGTCAGTGACTGGCCTGGTCATGCCCTACTAGCTCTGCCCAGGAGCAAGCCCCAAGCTCAGAGAGCCAGTATGAACAGCTTAGCTTCCCAGAGTCTCATTTCACAACCTGCACTTCAGGTCAAGCTTGTCACCTATTACTAGGGTCCCCTTGACTGCTATGTCCCAAGGCATCCACCCACAGAGAATGAGCAGGAGCAGCCAGTTGCTTGGTCCTGGTAACAGGAAGCATGGTCTATAATGCAGCCCCGGGTCTGAACATAATGGACAAACAAGGCCCATCGGGCTTCCCAGAATAGACCAGCACTCTTTACTCTGTCCTATAAGGAATGGCGCACATGGCAGGGTCCCCATAATCCCTGCAGCGAGAGATGGGTCTGTCTGTTTAGCCTGGTATTTACCATCTGCGTTTCCAGGTATCCCACCCCCACACATGTAGGGGCTGGCACCTCAGGGCACAGGCTTTAGTGCTGAACAGACACTCCAGAGTCAGCTCAGCAACTCTAGCCTTCACAAAAGGCCCCACAGCTCCAGTTCTCCAGCCTCCCAGCAGGGGTGTGACTTCAGCATTTAGGTAGCACCTCTAGTATGCTAAGGCCACAGGCAAAGGGTCACTGAATCCTCTTCCTATACAGAGAGGTAGGAGGTTGATGTGCCGCTCCCAGCCCCCGGCCAAGAAATCTGAGCTGCCTGAGCTCGAGCTGCTGGACAAGGAAAAGGAGGAGCAGCTGTTCTTCTTCACCTAGCCTGCATGGGCACAGGGAAGACTGGCAGCACGGAGCGACCTGGGCTGTGTCAGGACCCATATGCAGCCACTACTGTGCCTCTGTGGTCTCCTGCTGTACATCTCCTTACTCACATGAAATAAACCCCATGACTATGGTGTTTATGGCCTGTCTAAAAAGGCAGACCCTATTCCCAAATGTGCCCCTCTTTCATCATTGAACCCTAAAAGCAAATGCTTGAGGGAAGGAGCGCATCTGGGCTCCCATCTACAACTGCTTTGAGAGAGCAAAGCCAGTTCCCTGCTGGGGTAGAGTAAGGGCCAGCCCCAACACAGAGAAAAGTGAGCCTCAAGCTGGGCAGGTGGAAGGATGATTACTGACTGAAGAAAAAGGGAGTGCAGTACCATACACACAAGTCCTTAAATTAAGCCAAGCGAAACCTTTAGTACATAACTATACAAACACTTTTATTCATTTGTTTGGGTCCACTGACAACAGGGAACCTCACTGCCCAGAAAACTGACAGCCAGTGTCAATCATTTGTAGTGGACATTCACTGGGAGATGTGTGGAAAAAGGTCCAGCGATACGTCCTCCTTCAGGACGCCAGGGGTATGGCCAGGGGCAGACAGGCCTGCTCCTTGGAGAGGCAGAGGCTTTCTGGAGGACCTGGAGACGCAGGTGCAGGGTGGGCACAGAACGTTAGCTGCGATGCAGCACAGAGTTTTGTACGAACCATTTGCCAGTGGGGGCCTAACTTCCTCTGGGTGGAGCAGCACTGAGCAGGAGCAAAAACAGGTGGCATACCAGAACAGGACAGAGAGGAATCACACTGAACGCTGGGGTCACTTCCAAAAGCCCAAGTCCAAACACTCAAGAAACAAAAGGACATAGACTGGGCAGAGTTTGAATGATTCCAAGTCTGAGAACCAAAATAGCATCTGAATAAACACTTCAAAAAGCACGAGGCAAAAACAGCATTTTGAGTGACTGTGTTCAGTCCACTAACCAATTAACAAATAAATATGTGCAAGGTTATCAACTTGTCTCCCTCTGCAAGACAGAACTTCCCCTGTAAAAATATATGGTGAAATATGATATGTACATCCTCAACCTCAACAAAATCCATACACATGCCATTACCCATGTCCTGCACATAATGTATAGCATTCAGAACATTACACACCATTGTCAAGTTACTATTAAACATTAGTAGCCAAATACAGAATTTAGAAAAATTATTTTGAATGTTTTAACTCTACCATCCCCAAACTATGGGCTCAAAATTCAGTCTACACAGAGGGCTCGCTAACAGGGCCCTCGATGTGCCCACTTCACCCTCAGTATTTTCTTCTCACACCAGCAGCCTGCCTGGTCTGCCAGAACACAGATGAGAATTTGGCATTCTGTGACAACAACCCCACTTCTGCCCCACAGTGTGACAAAATTAACCCAACTATGAACACCATCCAAGGGGCTGGGCCAAATGGAAATTTTTATCTCTCATGGAAAATGCTTAAATACCCAAGCTGAAAGACCTCATTCATCTGGTTTTACTACAGATGAAGTTGAACTTGGCTAGGGTACCTGCACTCTATTCCCTGCACAAGTCTGTTGTTATACATGCAACTGGTGCTTCATGGCTCAGATCAAATGGGACAAGGGACGTACACACACAGGCTAATATGAAGAGGTGTGTGCTCTCTTAGGAAGGCAATTCTTGCCTCACAATGCACTCTGCTTGGAGAAGGCAGTTTCAAATAGTACAGCCCCAAACTGGTTCCTGATAGAATATAAGAAAAACATTTTCAATAAGTGTACCCAAAAGTCTCTGAAGAACGAGGCTGGCCTGAGCAGAAAGCAAGTGGGTTTTCACCCAGGCCTGCAAGCCCAGGTACCAGAGCCTCGCACAGACTGGAGGCGTCGCCTGGGCCCCTCAGGTAGCAGGCTGCTCTCACTGCGGGTCCTGCAGGCTGGCGGTGATGCTTACGTGGTGTGTGTCCTCAGGCCCAGCAGCCCCTCCAGCTGCAGGAAGCGCTTCCTGCAAAACCAAGCAGAGTAATGAGGGGCAGAGTGGACAGCTGAGCAGGGAAGGACCACCTCACGGAGGCCAGCCACACAGCCACTCACCAGCTGGCAGCCAATAGGGTGCTTCTGACTTTTCTCAAAAGGACTTGTTTTCCCCTTATTTTAAGCATATGTTCCCTTAAGAAAGAAGTTTAAATATAAACAAAAATCAGGGAAAATAAACTCAATACTGTGTTATAGGTATTCTCAAAAATAAGACTGTCCGCCTGACTGGTGGAGCGCAGTGGAGAGTGTCGACCTGGGATGCTGAGGACTCAGGTTTGAAACCCTATGGCTGCTGGCTTGAGCCCAAAAGTCACTGATTTGAGGCCCAAGGTTGCTGGCTTCAGCAAGGGGTCACTGGCTCGGCTGGAGGCCCCCTGGTCAAGGCATGCATGAGAAACAATCAATGAATACCTAAACTAAAATGCTGCAGCTACGATTTGATGCTTTTCATTTCTCTCCCTACCTGTGCCTGTGTCTGTCTGTCAAGAAGTAAAAAAGAGAGAGAGAGAGAAAGGAGGGGGGGGAGGGGACAGGGAGGGGAAGATTCCTTGTTTAACTTTTAACCCTTTTCCCCCACTTCATATGTGGAAAGCACCATTCACAGTTACTAGGTGTCCACCTGCGTCATCAGTGGCTGACCAGGCCCACAGCTGCACAATCATTAACCATCTAATCCACCTCTTCCTGCCAGAGAAACATTTCTGCATCATTAGATTCAAGGCCATGATGACCAGCTTTTGGCTATTTACATGCTCCTGATTTCTTTAGGAGGGATCTTGTGAGTGGGAACACCAGGCAGAAGCAGCAGACAACTAACAAGGCTTGCTGGGTGTGTGGTACGAAACCACCCTCCAGTTTACCCCACTCCAGCAGTCCGGGATCCCCACCCCCACCAGACATCACACCAGTGCTTTATCCAATATATATTTCTGACACTAAGGGAAATGTTTACTAGCCCTATTTGAATATAAGAAAACTAAAATGACTACTTGTATGGATTTTAAATACATATTTAAGCTTAACTGTTAGAAATGTAGTAAGCTAGATATTTTCATTATTCTATATCTAAATCTGAATTCCCTACAGCCATCTATGCCCAGCGTGACCACCTGCTTAAGCAAACTATTTAATTCATCTGGGTCTACTGTCTGACAGGTTAAAAATTAACTTCCCACAGAAGGAAGTGACTAGAATTCCAAAACATAAAATATTTTACAGAGTGGTTTCATCTTATTTATAAGTAGGAGCTACAATGACAGTAAATTTGAGCTTTGGTCTTAGCCTTTTATTTCTTGGCCATTTACTTACCTTTTCTAGAAAGAGGGACACAATCTGAAAACCAACCCAATGACTCTCTACCCGAGGCTCACTTAAGTGACAAGCCTCAGAAGCTGGTTGCCTCATGATAGTCCTACCAACAAACCCAGAGTGGTTAGGAAGCAAACCTGGTGGACACAGGTGGGCACAATGATGGCAAACCGGGGGTGGAAGGTGGAAGGCTGCGGACCGAGCACCAACGGCAAGACTCCTTCACTTGAGGGGTCGTCCTGGGGAGGCAACAGCACATGTTTTATTAACTGGGCACAATAGCATTCCTTACCTCAGTCAGGAGTTCTGTGACTGTGCTCTGCAGTTGAGCTGGTCCCACCTGATTGTATTCCAGGCAGAGCACGACCCTGAAGGCCTGAGAACCCAGCAATAACTGTCATCAGGACTAGAGGCTGCTTGCCCGCCCTTCTGGTCCTCACTCTCTCACCTTGATCCCAGCCCAAGGCCCAGCAGGCTAAGCTGGCCCTGAACCACCTGCCGTCTGGCTGCTCCTCCCTCCCAAGCCCTTCTTCTGGAACTTCCTGTACTCTCCCACACTCAAATACCTCCGCTCAGTCCAAGTGCCAATTTCTGTCCTGTGGATTATTGAACTCTGGCAAAGGCTACTGGCGTCCCTCCCTGAGTGTCCTCACTGCTGCCCAGCAGCCTTCTCAGACCTCACAGGCAGGCTACCTCGGTCCTGGACCCAGCCCTCAGACAAGCTGGAAGGAACTAGAGATGAAAGGTCTTTCCAAGAGGGGGAGGAGACCAGGCGCCCAATCATCCAGTTCAGAAAAGGGCCACTGCTTAACATTTCACCTGTCTTTCACGTGCATGTCCAGCACAGGGCCACCTACAGCCCTACCACCCAAAGAACCCTCCCTCCTCCCACACCGCAAGGCCGTCTGTGGCAGCACTGAGCAGTGTCACTCCCATCTTGTATGTGAAGACATGGAGGAGGCCTGGCATGCTTAAGTAGCTTGCCCAGGACTGCACTGGCTGGTGAGGGAAAGATAAAAGATTAAAAGCCAGGTTTCTCCACCTCAAAGCTGACATTTTTTCATTGGATTTCTCTTAGAAAAACAGCTACTCTCCTTCCCACTAGTTCCCTGCTGTCTCCACTTCCGAACCTCGGGTCCTGCCCTCTTCATGTCTGACCTGCTGGCCTGGACCATGTTCAGCAGGCCCGGGCCAGACCCCCATCCACTACCTCTATCTGGGGAGAATCTTACATCACTGCACAGACAAGTCCCACCCCCATGAAATCCTCACATCAGCTTCTGTGTGAATAGCACGCCCGCTCCTTGAGCCTGTCTCCCAAGACATTCGTTTACTCTCTCTCACCTGTCCGCACCCTGCAGACGGCTCTCCTTCCTGAGCCTCTCCAAGGACCACAGACCCCACAGACGACCACCCTCCTCCCTCTTCAGATCAGCTCAGGACTCAGATGGCCTACAAAATCTCTAGCTATGCCCCCTCCCCACATGGTGCTCCTTGGCCCGAGTACCCAGGACATAGAAGAGGTAGTATGTGACGGGGTCAGGTCAGAGGGACGTATCCTCAGCTTTTAAATTTCTTCTGTCCTAGAACCCAAAGTACCTTACTTCCCTATCCTGACCTCTCAGAAATGAGACCGGAAATAACAGTGTTCACACAAGTGTGGCAGTAAATGTGTCCTCCACTCAGTAGCTGCCAACTGCTGATGATCTGCTGGGCCTGGGCTTAGGCTAAGAAGTGGCTGGCCCTGCCCGTGAATAGCTCAGTTTGGTACAGAAAAAAACAGGAAAAGAAAAAGCTAGCACCTTTAATATATAAAAGCTACAGCCTCTGGTGTGCTACAATATAGCAAGGAGACCCAAAGATGGAGGTGACCAATGCTGCCTGAGGTTGCCCCTTTACCCCTGCCCTGAAAAGAGGTCTTAGGCAGGGCAGGCTGCACAAGGAGCCAGGTGCCACAGGCATCCACAGGGAAATGCCTGTCTGTGGCCAGCCCCAGGCAGCCCAAGCAGCTGCAAGACAACTACCGGGATGGAGCAGGGGCATGTCTACATGTCACAGGACTCCCAGCGAGGTACAAAAAGAGACCGCATGGGAGGGGGAGCAAACACACAAAGAGCATTCTGACTCGGATGTGTCAATCCTAATGAGGATGAAAGCTTGAACAAATGTAGTACAAGGGCTAGAAAGAAGACAGAAACTGGGTTCATAGAGAGGTCATATAGAATATAAAACAGGACTGGCAACAATTCAGAAACAGGGCTGGGGAAGGGCCATCCACTGACAGAAAGAGCATGCAGTGACATATGAGTTGTGAGGCCTTGCCCACAGCTCTCGCCTGGACACTCTGTAACCTGTCTCCTCCCAGCTAGATGGCTCTTACCTGCAGTAACTGGTCCTGGACACACTGCACCCCAGTTGCTGGAGCAGGTCCTGGCAGGTCTCCGCCGGGGACCACAAGGTTCCCATACAACCAACTGCTCTGGCTTGCATACAAGTGAGTAGGACTGACTCTGCCACTTTTCATTTTTCTCTGAGTAGACCCTGAGGGTCCTAAAATGAAATAAACCAACAATGCACTGATCGTTGCACTTTTAAGCCCCTGCCTGCACAGAGGCCACACTCTGGGGAAGACAGCCTTCCCAGGACCTGTCACTCTGCACAGTCCTGCAAAATTAAAATTACCAAACAGGGATTATCAATAGGTAAGAGGTTAAAAAAACAGGAAAAAGGTTAACAAATACATCATACATATCTCCTGGACACACAGCAATCAGACTCCAGCCACCCATTTCTTACCCTCTGAGTCCAGCAGATCCAGGCATGCAGCTCTTGGGCCACTGAGCAAGCCAACGACTGCGCGCAGCAGAGCCACGGAAAGGGGGGACAGTAAGCAGGCTGTCACAGCCCACCTACGGGCACCCCGGCACACGCTAACCAGCGGTCACACCATCCTTCAGGATATTTCTGTCCAGCTTCCTTTACAAAAATCATCACTTCATTGGTTTCATAAAAACAGATTTTAAATAAAGTACAGAAAAAAATCTGCTGTTCACGAATCCTGACTGGACTTCACTACATTGGATATTGGGCGACGTACGCCAAGCCTCACCATGGAGCTTCCAGGGCTGGTGTGTGCCAAGTGCAGATGTGTGTGTTTTTCAGGGAAATACAGACAAGCTTATAATCAAAATGCAATGGTAAAGGAATACAGGGTACCCTTTGGACCATGAGGGGTTACTGTCTAGAGACTGGAGCAAGGTTTGGGTATACTGCACTGTCACAATGCAGTCATTGCCCTTGACAAACTGTTTTTAGTTGGGGAACCTGCCAGTGTCCCATCAGGACCCCAGGAACACTCTAGGTTATTACATCAAGAGGGACTTCATACACAGGGCATACCAATGACAGTGCTCTGAGGAGAAAACAGGTGGGCATAGCAAGAAGGCATCACCACACTAGAGTCCAGAAAGAACAGTGTACAGTAACCAGAACTCCATCAGAGGCCACCCAGCAAGAACTGGGACCACAGGAGATGTGACATTGTTGTAAAACCCCTACCAAAGCAGAGCACAAACAGGGCCTGGTTCCCTTCCCCCAACTGCCTATCTGCCAACACCCCCACTGCCCAGCCCTGGTAAGAGCCTGGGAAGAAGTCACCAAGGACGGGAAAGTCCAATGGCACAGCTGGGACAGGCTTTCTAGCAATCCACAGAGAAAGGCTGAAGAGAAACTCCCAGAGTAATAACAGAGAGGCCAGGGTTGGCCACAGGGCAGAGTGCAAAGCCAGGCACCATCAGGCCCACCAGAGCACATGTCTGGCAGAGGAGGTGACACAGGCTCCAGGGAGCAGGGAGAGCACGCCTATATGGAGCGAGGGGTCTGCCCACGGGCATGAAACCCAATTTTGTCAGCTGGGCTCCCAGGGTCAGGGACCTGAGAACACACACAGTGCTGCCAATATCTTCCTTGTTTTGCTCCAACACAAACATTAAATGAATGCACAGAAGGAGATGTGATAAACAAAATAGACATTTAATTGGATTCATCACTGGGGCTCCCGGCATCCCTGGATCAAGGATTTTGAAAGAATCAATGCACGTGACTCACAACCACCTACAAGGGCAGCTCCCATACTGTCCTTCTTTCAAAGAGGATGCTGCAGTCAGAGGCTGAACATTTGCCCACGGCCACTGCAACCTGTAAAGCAGCCCTCAGCCCTCGTTCCTGACTCCTGAACTGTACTCTGAATCCCAGGCACTGCCACTTGGCACTGTCACCCTGACTCACATCAAATCCACATGGACAGTTTTTTGGTTACACAGAGGCCTCCTCCTTACAAGAGTGAGAGACCTGCTATAAGGGGCTTTCTAGCAGGCTGCCAGGTACAGACTTACATGCTCAGTCCCTGGACAGCCAGGTGGAGGACCAGAAGGAAACATGGGTGCCTAAAAGGAGACAAGAGAGCCAGGATGCGCACAAGAAACCACAGGCAGGCATAAGGCTAACAGAAACAAGTTCAGTGGCAGCTCAGTCAGCAGAGGACAGACCTGTCTGACCAAGACTGGGAGAACCCTTGTCATTCACTCATGGCGCAGGTACAGGACAACTCAACTCACAGCCTTTCAAGAACAGGAGTCATAATTCTTCATTAGAACAGGAAGGGTCACTGCCACCAAACTACCTTGGTTCACGAGATTTCCAATTATGCCAGCCTTCAAAACCACGACTTGAGTTCAGGGACAGAAACAAACCCTGGGCCCGAGGAACCATACCAGAGAGGCCTGTGGTGTTGCCCATGAGTATGCTGTGAGGCTCAGTTTACAGGTAGCTTTCCCAGGCTTTCCCTGACCTGAAGAACTCGAACCTGGGCAAGTGATGCTCAGCACAAAGAACTACTGTGACAGGTAGAACAAATTATTTATCCCTCATGTAAAACAAACAAGCAGAGGCCCCTACTCACATCCACAACAGGCCAAACTTCACTGTCCTCCCCACCACAGTAACATCTGCCCCAGGGAGCCTAAATGGTGTCCACAGGATATGAACAGCCCCCTCTACACCACCAGGCAGTGTTTCTCCAAATGTAGCTAAGGATCCCCCCATCCATACTAACCCAGGGCGTCACTATCCACATTGGGCTTTCAAGTTCCGTGTCCATATGAAGGTTACTAGAATTCTCTTCTAGAGAAAAGTCACAACAGCTTCCTGTAACTGCCTAGTTAGCTGAGCAAGCAGCGCCTTCCCCATCCCACTCAGTGTGGTCCTCTGCTCTGTCAAGGCAGCCACAGGAAGAAAAAGAAGCTGCCTTGGGACTCACAAGCCCAAAGATTTTTGTTTTCATGTTAAAACTTAATTTCAGGGCTCAATTCAACCCAATTATTCATTCCAACATTCCGGCAGTGCAGACTGACCAGTCTCACCTCACCCTCTGCCCATGTTCCAGTGTCAGACAAGCTGTCCTGTGTTCAAGGCAGGAGCCACAGAGCTGCCCAGACCCATATTGTCAGGCCCTGACTTGGTTCCTCCAGCTCTCCCCTCACCCTCTCCTAGGAAGGAAAACTGATTCCAGGCCAAACATCTCAGTTGACAGGGCCCTGGCCAGTTGGCTCAGTGGTAGAGTGTTGGCCCGGCATATGGAAGTCCTGAGTTCGATTCCCAGCCAGGACACACAGGAGAAGCGCCCATCTGCTTCTTCAACCCTCTCCCTCCTGCAGCCAAGGCTCCATTAGAGCAAAGTTGTCCCGGGTGCTGAGGACAGCTCCATGGCCTCTGCCTCAGGCACTAGAATGGCTCCGGCTGCAGCAGAACAATGCCCCAGATGGGCAGAACATCGCCCCCTAATGGGCTTCCTGGGTGGATCCTGGTTGGGTGCATGCGGGGGAGTCTGTCTCTCTGCCTTCCCACTTCTCACTTCAGAAAAATACAAAAGAAACCTCCACTGGTGTGCTCCATCCACTGCTGCTCTAGTTCTCACATTTAAATAGGGAGGGGGCATTTATATTCACTTTTAAATTACATCATTACTGTACACTTAACGCAAAAAATAAAAATGATCGAAAAATCCAAACTTGTCAGAAAAGACACCATCCACACAATATGTCCTACCACTTTTGTTTCTATACACATACATATACAAACCTATCAACATATCCAGCTTTTGGTCCCTCCCCTAAAAGGCCATCACTCATTTGCCAATAATTAGAGGAGCCACCTTTACAGTGAGGTTTCAGATTTGTTGTGGTGTGTGTCACTCTGGTGTCCCGGCCTGCCTACAGGGTACTAGCACCCCATTTTGATGTAGCTTATAAGATGTCTTATTAAGCAGTGCTAATCTTCTAGGCTAGTTTTTCCATGTTCCTTACACAACTGCTCTGAAACCTCTCAGGAACTTCTAATGGAACAACATCAAAATACTATGGGAAGTTAGCATGTCTGCAATGACTTCTCTCTGGAAACTCACATCTCCCAGCAACTTTCGGCTGCTCCACCTTTAAGACAGGCCCAGAATTTACCCACCTCTACCCACTGCTCAGACCCACTCCAATCTCAGCTACTTTCATTTCTTGCTGGAAGGCCACAAGACACCTCTACCTGCTCTTTGCTCTAGCCCGCCCCACTTTTTTTCGGAAGAGCAGCTGAAATAATCCTGTAAAAAAATGTCATTTATCTAATCGTACCTCTAATGTTTCCCCATCTGATTGAGTCAAGTTCTGACAAAGACCTCAAGGGCTAAACAGCTCTGCCAACAAAGGCCTTTCCACTGACAGCACCCACCAGCCTGAGGTGCTCATCAGGAGTCCTTTACCCAGAACTGTCCAAGAACTCCCTTATCTCTTGCATGTCACTTTTTCTGTGAGGCCTCTACATTCTTAATTTAAAAAAAATTATTTAATGATTTTTAGAGATGGGTGGGGGGAGACATTCATTTGTTGTTCCACTTAGTTGTGCATTCACTGATTTCCATGTGCCCCAACTAGGGATCAAACACACCACGATGGCATTTTGGGACAATGCTCACCCTGACTTAGCTAACTGATTAGGGCTGGTCTAATTTGTTCACATTTACCATCTGATTTGTTTTTCTTGTTTATCAAAAGCTCTCAGCCCACCTACGCCCACTGGAATGCAAGCAATGGTATCCGTGTTGTTTCTGGTTCAGGGAAATGTGTCAGAAGGAAGGAGTCACCCATGCTCTTTCCTACGTTGTTTTACACTCCTCTACTCCTCCATCCTCTACTCCTCCATTCAGACCCCGTACACTTGTGACACTTCCTCTTGGAAATTCTGCAACTTTCGTTGCTACTGTGAGTGAGGTGTTTACTCCACTGTATTTCTTAATTAGCTACTGCTACCACACAAGAAACTCCAGATGGTTATACATTTATAATTGGACACTTAAATATCTTTTAAATTTTATACATCCTTCAGTTGCTTCTTTTGGATTTTTCAGTAAACAACCAAATCATATCTAAGTCTACTCCCTATAGTTATTTTATTTCTCTTTCTTGCTTTATTTCAATAGCAAGACTCTCTAGAACAAAATAATACCAAGGGGAATAATAGTAAAAAAATTAATTCTTGTGTGCATATAGAATGCCTGGTAACTCACCATTAAGTTGGCTGTTTGGGCTATGGAATCTTTATTACATTCTACTGTGTGTCCGTAAAGTCATGGTGCACTTTTGACTGGTCGCAGGAAAGTAATAAAAGTTAAAAATGTGA
The DNA here is from genome assembly GCA_037038555.1 of Rhynchonycteris naso. Taxonomy (NCBI): domain Eukaryota; kingdom Metazoa; phylum Chordata; class Mammalia; order Chiroptera; family Emballonuridae; genus Rhynchonycteris; species Rhynchonycteris naso. The sequence goes on along the minus strand of CM072999.1, from coordinate 193,484,122 downwards.
AATCTGCACCAAATAAAAGGAAAACTCTCCCAGTTTCATACCTATTCAGTGCAGTTCGATGTGGGCTCCATTTGTTGCCCTACACACATCCAAACAATAGTGAAGTTCTTGCCACACACGGGTAAGGACGTCTGGTGTAACAGAGTGAATAACGTCTGTGATCCCGTTGATACATTCAATGTACACATGTTGCTTCACATAACCCCAAAAGTAAAAGTCTAAGGGCGTCAGATCCAGGAATTGTGGTGGCCATGGCTTGAAAGAACCCCTGCCTATCCACCACTGGGGGAATGTTCTATCTAGAAATTAACAATGGTGATGTAGCGTAGTTTGGAGGAGCGCCGTCCTGTTGAAAGATGACACCGTCAGAGCAGGCGGTGGTGCAGTAGATAGAGCGTCGGACTGGGATGCCGGAAGACCCAGATTAGAGACCCCGAGCTCACCAGCTTGAGCACGGGCCCATCGGGACTGAGCAAAAGCTCACCAGCGTGGACCCAAGGTCGCTGGCTTCAGCAAGGGGTTGCTTGGTCTGCTGAAGGCCCGCGGTCAAGGCACATGTGAGAAAGCAATCAATGAACTAAGGTGTCGCAACGGCAACGAAAAACTAATGATTGATGCTTCTCATCTCTCTCCATTCCTGTCAGTCTGTCCCTATCTATCCCTCTGTCTCTCTGTCCCTGTAAAAAAGAATAAATAAATAAAATAAAATTTAAAAGAAAAGAAAGATGACACTTTCTGGAAATTGTTGCACTACATACAATTCCAACATGTCAAGATAGGTGTTTGCCGTCACAAACTGCTCCATGAAAAAAATGGGCCTATCACCTTATCATGCATCAGGCCACACCACACGTTCACTTTAGGGGTGTTATGTTTGTACTCAATGTAGGCATGAGGATGTTCAGCAGCCCATATTCAGACGTGGCGATGTACACGTCCACAGATATGAAAGTTCGCCTCATCGCTAAACACAATCTTCTGCAAAAATCTTGCGTCATTGTCGATCTCATGAAGAGTATCTGTAGCAAACGAGCATCGTGTGGGTCTATCCACCGGTTTGATAGCATGCAACAGCCGCAATTTGTACCCCGTGAAACAGAGACGTTTCTTTAACACCTTATGAACTGTAGTCTTGCTTAGGTGTAACTGTCGAGCACATGCACGCAGATTTTTTAGGGCTCCTTAGGTAGCTATCCCATATAGCCTCTACAGACTCGTCACTGACTGATGGCCTACCAGAACGGGGTTTCTCCACCAAACTGCCAGTTTCCTTCAACTGCTTACCCCACCGAGTAATGTTATTCCTATGTGGTGGTGCTTCGTTATAAACGCGCCGATATTCATGTTGCACTATGGTCATGGATTCAAATTTAGCGAGCCACAGAACACACTGACTTTCCTCTGTACCGTCCATATCTCAACTGGCATGGCCGTGGGCTGCTCCACTGTATACATGGTGTTATGTCATCTGCACATGCTGCCACATCATCCTACAGAAGCTGGGAGGGTTTTCCTTTTATTTGGTGCAGATTTCACATTTCTATCATCTTTTGTTGCTTTCCTGTGACCGGTCAAAAATGCACCATGACTTTATGGACACACTGTATTTCCATCAGTAATGGATATCAATTTTTAAGATAAAAACAGTCTGTTGAGAAAAATAAAGTTCTTCGCCAACCTACTGTGATAAACCAAGTGACATTAAATCGTCTTAAAGCTATGGAACTGAAGCCCACTGATCAGAATATTAAATGTATACCAGAATCCTGTGTATTTAAGAACATTCCCATCTATTTTCATAAATCATCAACCTATAGCTTTCCTTTTGGAGGGTATCCTTGCCAGGACTTGGCATTCAGATTCTGGGGAGCCTCCTGTTTTCCACAAAAGCTCTCCCACACATCCCATGGGTTGGTAGATGCTGCAGAACCACCAGGCAAGCAGGAGTCTCTGACATAGCCACCTCTTCCACATTTGTTAACCATTTATGAATAATGATGATTTCTGTTTTCCTGAAAACTATGCATTTTGTTGTAAACATTCCAATTTAAGTTTACATGACACTTTCCATTGAATCTGTAAAATTTCTTTTTCTTGGTAAAACTGCTTAGAGGTAGAAACTTACAAGCTAGGTGCTGTATTCACATAAAGATGCTTTGTTTGGCTCACACAGAATGATTTTGTTTTTTGTATATTTCCGAAGTGAGAAGCAGGAGGAGGCAGACAGACTCCCACATGCACCCGACCAGGACTCACCTGGCGGCAAGCCCAAATTTTTTAAAATCTGAACAGGTTGTCACACTCAAACATCAAAATCCAGATTTCTGATTCTTCTTTTCCCATCTTGACATGACAGCTTCTTTCACTTAGCTTTCTTTCTCTTATTTAATAGGAAGGTATCCAAAGCATAAACTTGCACCTCGCATCAGCCATATCCCTTACCTTTCATCCTTGACAACAGGAAGTAGCTAAGATTCTGAGTGCTTGTAAACACTTTACCTATATTATCTCACTTCGCCACAAGAATCCAATAGAGCTGCTTCTGTTACTATTTTACAAAAACTGAAGCACAGAGAAATTGCTTACCCCAATTCCAAACTTATAACCACATGGCTACCCATTTCTTCTGTTAACTATTTGTTTATTTCTTCTTTTATTCAAGAGTTTGGTATCTATTGTTTTCCAAGTAATTTTTACCTCCTATTTTACCACATTATGGTAAAAGACAGGATGCGGGATTTTTTCCTAAAGAGAAATGCTTTTCCTGATGACCAAATTTGTTCAGTTTAATTTCCATAAATATTCCATGGTCATGGAGTAGGATCTATTGAGTCAACTTTATTAATCTCATTGTAAATATCTTTTGTGTGTTTTTCTGTAAATGAGTTAAGTTAACCACTTTGGATATTGCTAGGTTTTTATTTACCCAATTCTAGATTTCCGTCAGTTTTTACTTCCTAATGTTTGATATTGTAAGCCTTCACATATACATATAAATGGCCACAAGTCTTACAGGTCTGCTGACTATATGTGAACATCAACCCAAAACAGAAAAAATCTTCTCTGCCCCAAGTGTTCTGTAAACTGTATGCTTTTAATACTAGTCAGAGAAGTCACTGCTTTGTAATTTTTGCCTTTCTTCTTAATTTTAACTTCCCTTAATATCTCTTCCAGAATGTGCCTCTTCTAGACAACACGTAGTTGGGATTTTGCTCTCTGACTCAGTCAAAAAAAGGACCCAGGAGAGTCACACTCATTTACAGTAAAACTGAATGAGTGTGACTTGCCTAACGCCTTTTTTGTTGTTTACTATCTTGATCAGTAAGTACTTTATTTTCTTCCCTTTCCCCTGCCCTGGAGAGCAGAAAAATAGGCATTTGTTATAGTTCTGAAACTGGTTACAATTTTTTTAAGGCTTATTTTGCTAACTATTCCCTTCAAGAATAAAAGTTCCTCTTAATTTTTACACTGAAAAAGTATTGTTGGTTTATTTTAAGAGAAAGACCTCAATACTAAAGACAAAGCGGTAAAATTTAATTTTTGGTCCTGGCCAGTTGGTGCAGCAATAGACTGTCAGCCTGGCATATGGAAGTCCTAGGTTCAATTCCTGGTCAGGGAACATAGGAGAAGCGACCAGCTGCTTCTCCACCCCTCCCTCAATATCCCCTCTTCCTCTCCCCACAGCTGTGGCTCAAATGGTTCGAGCAAATTGGCCTCGTGCACCGAGGATGGCTCCATGGCCTCACCGCAAGCACTAAATAGCTCAGGTGCTGAGCAACGGAGCAGTAGCCCCCGATAGGAAGAGCATTACCTGGTAGGAAGCTTGCCAGGTAAATCCTGATCAGGGCACATGTGGGAGCCTGTCTCTCTGCCTCCCTGCCTCTCACTTAATAAAAAAGAAAAAAAAATATTTTTTACATTCAACAGCAACCCTAGGAAGGGTCTTAGATTTTAGACCCTATAATTTATTTTTCAAATCATTCAGATCACACATTTTCTAAGAATCAGCATGTGTGCTTTGGACTTTACTGCACTGACAATATGAAATCCAAACTGTGTTTAAATTACTTAACTCACTAATAGTCCTATTACCCTGCAACCTCATACTTCTTGGACTTATACCACAATCCCTTAATCACAGTCCCCAAACCTAGAAAGCTTCAAAACCTACCTTTGCCCTGCCCTAAAATTGGTGACAAAACTAATTTTTGAGTAACACCTGGCCTGAACTCGAAGCTATTTAGTCTTCTTTTTTAAAGCTATTTAGTATTAGTTGATCCTACTTAACTGAATTTCAATGAAATGTGCCAATGCAGTAAGTAACTAGACATGTTAATAAATATAGAATGTACACATCACATTCCATTCTAAAATGTGAAATATTCTATATTCAAAACATAGCTAGTGTGGTTTAATATAGTCTATTGGTACATAATGTAATAAATCACTTCTCAGCATCCTCTGATGAAAGCCTTGATGAAATATTATCCTGGTAGCAGGGAGCAATGAGCACACCTTAGCCCAGACCTGTTTCTGGTGTCACTCTCCAATAAAAGAGACAGGCTCGCCTGACGAGGTGGTGGTGCAGTGGATAGAGCGTCAGACTGGGATGCAGAGGACCCAGGTTTGAGACCCCGAGGTCGCCAACTTGAATGCGGGCTCATCTGGTTTGAGCAAAGCTCAGCAGCTTGAGCCCAAGGTCACTGGCTTGACCAAGGGGTCACTTGTTCTGCTGTAGCCCCCCGGGTCAAAGCTCATATGAGAAAGCAGTCAATGAACAACTAAGGTGCCGCAACAAAGAATTGATGCTTCTCATCTCTCTCCCTTCCTGCTTGTCTGTCCCTATCTGTCTCTGTCTCTCTTGCTTAAAAAAAAAAGCAGTCTTGCCTGACCTGTGGTGGCGCAGTGGATAAAGCGTTGACCTGGGAACATTGATGTCGGCAGTTCAAAACCCTGCACTGGTCTGGTCAAGGCACATATGGGAGTTGATGCTTCTAGCTCTTCCCCCCTTTCTCTCTCTCTCTCACTCAGTGTCTCCTCTCTAAAATGAATAAATAAAAATAAATTTAAAAAAAGAGAAAAAAAATTTTTTAAAAAAACAGTCTTTTGGAGACCATCAAACTTGCAGCTGATTGTCAGAAGCGAGGGTTATCTTACAGACCCTTAATAAATGCTCACATCTCAAAGTATTTACCTCAAAATAAATATTTACTAATTACACAGGGGAAAAGAGTAACTTCACAATGGGAAAATGTGTCAGATAATACCTTAACCCAGTGATCACGGTTAGCATCACCTGTAATAATATATTGACACCTCGATATGATGCAAGGAGGATACCTCACTTTGGCTCCAAAAGGTTCATTACTTCAGTCAAGTCAAGGAGAAGCATCAGACAGGCCCAAACAGGTGGATATTCCAGACTAAGACACCCACATTCTTCAAAGGCATCATAAAAGGCAAGGAGGGCTTGAGGGACAGACACAGACAGGAAGAGACTAAAGAGTCATGACAACTGAATGCAATGTGGGATCCAGAATGGGATCCTGGAATAGAAAAGACGCTACTGGGAAACTGGTCAAATCCAAATAAAGCCTGCAGTCCAAGTAATAGAACAGCAATGGCAGCCGTGATCACGAGCTAGGCAAATGGGCCATGACTGCAGGAAATGCAAATGCAAATAGGTGAAGAGCACCACAAATGGAGGACACAAACAGGTGACACTATGTGTGCAATACTGCCGAAGAACGCACTTTTCTGCAACTCTAAAATTCCAACAAAATAAAATGGGTGGGGGGCACAGTTAGCCCCAAAAGTTTTAGAAAAAGGACTGTGAACCTATATTTACAGTCCCCTCTCTATCAGCCAGTTAAATTAAAGCAAGATGGCTTTTCAAGGTTGGTATGTAGGTGGCAAAATTAGAACATTTGCACTTATAAGAAAATTATTCTACTGCCTTCACATATGAAGGCTGAATACTTGCCAGATTCCAGATTTCTATTTCCCATCAAAGTCTATATAAAATGTGTAAATCAATGCACATGTACGTGGGAGGAGATGATACAGGGTGTAGAGAGTGTTTATACTGAGTGGGACACTTGAAATCATGTCAATACAATAAGTTAAAAATTAAAATTAAATAAATAAATAAAAATCAACAGTAAAAAAAAGCATGTATAAAAAACACTCTGACCACTCTTGGAAGATGGTAAGAAAATTGCTTATTATTCTGAAAAGTGATGAACAGAAAGATTCAGGCATTTATCCTGACTTTCCTATATGAACTATATCAGGGTAAAAAAATTGATGAGAAGTTGCTCTTTCCAGTAGTATTCTAGCTAGTTAACAAGAAAGGAATGACAGAACCTCTGATCAACACAGGACAGACACCAAAAGTCAGGGCCCCCGGGAAGAGCCCCAACCCCACCTTGCTGCCCTCCCAAGAACCAAACTTCAATCAGATCAAACCTATAGGTGTAATTACTAATTTATAGGACACGCAGAAGACAGAAACTGATACAATCAGCAATGCCCACACTGGCCAGATTCTTCAACAAACACGCAGGAGACATCTGGAAGGAGAAACCTATCCTATCACATAAATGAAACGTAGAAACATGTCAACCCAAATATATGAGCCTTATTTGGATTCTGATCCAAGCAGTTATAAAAAGCATTTATGGGGCCTGACCGGTGGTGGCGCAAAGAAGAGAGAACAGCCTGGGATGCTGAGGACCCAGGTTCGAAACCGTGAGGTTGCTGGCTTGAGTGCAGGCTCATCCAGTTTGAGCGAGGGGTCCTAGACATGACCTCAAGGTTACTGGCTCAGCTGGAACCCCGGGTCAAGGTACATACGATACAAGAAAGCAATCAGTGACCAACTAAGATGCGGCAACTATGAGTTGATGCTTCTCATCTCTCACTCTTTAGCTAAAAATAAAAACATGGGATTTAAGACAATTAAAATTTGAACACTTACTAAATATAAAGGAAATAGTGTTGATATTTAATGAAGCAATAATATGATTAGTATGTGGCTATGTTTTCACAGTGTTCGTATTTTTTTTAAGATAATGCTACAATATTCTAAAAACAGTAATAAAAATATAAAATCTCATCTATAGATGCTACTCCAAAGCAACAGAATGTATGTAACATGTTTTATATACCTGAATGTTTGTAGTGATTTTTTTACCTTCAAGGTGAGATTATCAAGTTAAATAAAGACATTTGGTTTTCTTCATCAACTCTACCTAATATATGCCGAATTCTTTCATTCTACAGTGTGTCCGTAAAGTCAGGATGCACTTTTGATGGGTTAGACAGTCAAAAGTGCACCATGACTTTACGGACACACTGTATATATCACCCCCACCATACTTTATTATCTCTGAAAGTCCTATTTGGGCACTTTGTGAACTATGGAGGTAATACTTCCTCAGTCACAATGAACACTGAGATGTACAACATTTCTTACAGGGCAAATATTTGCTTTAAGAAAATTGATCAACAGAAAATAGAAAGTTGTCACTTTAAAGAAAAAGCCCTATATTATTAAGAACAGAAAGATATAAAAATACATTGCTAATCCTATATTATACTCACTGATATTTTAAAAATATATTTTAGATAAAAAAGCAAATGAAACATACAAAATAATAATATTAAAAAGAATTCACTGTTCCCTTCACAAAAGATTTCATCATTGTTCCCTTTAAGCACTGTGTCCCACCATTCTATTTTCAGGATGGACAGAAGGAAGGATGCATAAGGCCACAAAACGGCAGGTTTTGTTGGGTCCACTTAAGTGTTTTTAAAATTCAAAAAAAGTTGCTGACATTTTAAAATTAGAAGCTTTCAACATAACTCTCAACCAGGTACCCATAAAGTGTCATGCCAACCAGAAGCTGGCTCCAGGGACAGCAGCAGCCTGTCCGCAGGGTCTTCCTAATGCCAACTGCATGGGCTGGCAGCATCAGCATCAGATCTCCACCTCTGTTGTCCTGACACCTGATCTGCTTTGCTCTTTACCTCCCTGCCTACCAGATAACAGACACTGAAGTGTGCAACCACCACTTTTCACTCAGCTTTTCTTGAGTAAATAAAACATGTCCACACTGATGCCGGGAATTTTCTCGGTAACTTATTTTTTCTTAAATTCACATAAAACTAAGGAGTTGCTGAAAGGGCATTTTGAACATAAAAGTAACACAAAGAACACAGGAACACCCATTTTATGTTTTTCTTTTGTCCCTCATTAAGCCCAAGGTCACAGTGAGAACCCTCTCCCAGCACTGCAGTACACACAGCCTCACCTGTGTTGTTCCCCGTTCCTTTCTGCTTTTTTTCCTTGGCTAGTTGAATGGCTCGGGAATCAGTTCTTGCTGAGCCCCCACTTTCCTGAGATCAAAGAAAAGCGTGTCAGTCACTGACCCAAACAGCAACGGGAGGGTAGCAAGGGAACACTGACACGTAACAAGTCTGCTTCCTGAACAGAGTGAAGTGCAGAGCTCTAAGAATCTCCAGCAAAGGGCTGAGAATCGAAATGCTCTATCCAGTTACAGTGGTAGCTGAATGAAATCAGAAGTGGAATATACATCATTTTATTAACCAGAGAAGCAAAGTTTATTCCTCCAAAATCTAAAACATTAAAACATTTTATACAGAAACTAAATTACATTTAAAAATATATTACATACTTCTCTGCTGTCCGAAACAAATAACCAGCCTTCCCTCAGAGATTCAGGCTTATTTACTGCAGCACATCCCAACCTTTTTCACAGCACGCCACAGAATACCCACATGGCAAACTGGGGAGGTCTTGCTTCGTATACCCACTGCAGAGGCCACTGTGGTGGCAGGTGCTCAACTCAACATCTTACAGACCAAAACCATACTGGTTATGAATTCAGGAAGTCTACCGAGGGATCAAAGAAGTATTTAACTAGAACTTCAACTGTTGTCAACTTGTGAATGTTTTATAAGAAAAACAGTTTAATACTTATCACTATAAAAACAGAAAGAACCACCCTCAACAGCTCATGGCATACCTGGAACCCATTCACCACACACCATCTGTGCTCAGAGAATCGAGGCAGCGCAACGTCACATAGCTAGCAAGAAAATGAACAAGGGGACAAGATCAAGGTCATGGTGGCTCCACCTGCCTCCACCCACAGTAAGGCCTCTGAGATGATGCAGCTGGAGCAGAGACTGCAGTTTCCCTAGGCAATGAGGCCCTGCACGCAGGCACTAACTCCCCACAGATCTCTCAGCCTTGGCCATCTCTCCTCCAGGCCAAGGCACCTGCTGCAGCCACCAAAGCAGGTTATGTTAGCACATGTGGCGATGTGCGCACAACAAACGAGACACCAGACGCTTGACGGAGACGGAGCTTCTCTCGCTCACAAAGACATAAACGTTGGCTCCATAGCAGATGAGTTAGCAGTCCTCAAAACTGATCCTAATTCAAAGGACTGAACATTTTTTAAAAATTATGGTAAAATAAGATTTAACACTTTTAACAATATTACCATCAAATTTAACTTGTGCCATAAAGAAAAAACGTATTTGATCTTTCTCATGTGAGCCTGAGGAAAAAGCCATACTACCCCACAATCTTTAAATTACTTTTAAATTAAGTTATATTAAATGTATAACTGACATAAATATAAACTATTTTAACTGTTGAGTCTCAAAATTGGATAACTACTCAGAACCCTCCAGAAACAAAGGTTCACAAACTACTCTCTTCCCCCCCTTAATTCTACTATTTAAAAAAAAGTTTTGCACAATTTTAAAATTTTCATTAAAACTTCATAAAGACAGGTGATGTCACAATTCTTTTTCCTCTAGTTATTAGTAAGTCTAAGGGCTTGTTTTAAATGAAAAGCAAAAAGGCAGAGTATTTCAACATTATGAAATACTTCCAATTTTTTTTTCAAGAAAACACACAATCACAGATCTAGCCAATCCCCCTCATTTTAAAAATGAGAATTTAAGGCTCAGACAAGTTAAGTGATTTGCTCAAGGTCATAAAAACCAGTCAGTTCAGACTCAGGACCAGAATTCAGATTTCCAAACTTGTCATCCAGGGCTCCATCCCTCTCTGCACAGAGTAAGAAATGTCTGCACGTAAGAGATTAATCCAAAACACCCTCAAAACTGAGTATAAGAGAAGTGACCTATGTGGCAGTGACTAAATAGAGCACTTCATACCAAATAGAAGCTGCCCAGCCCTGCACTGAGCCCTTCATCTTTCTGAGGCCTGTGCTTTTCCGGGGGGCTGGAGAACACAGGTGGGGACACCTCTCTGCTTCCTTCTTCCTGCCTGGCAGCTCCGGAGCCTGGAGGCGAGTCTGGTTCCACTTTGATTGAAGTCAGCAGTTCTCTGACACTGGTATCTCCCAAGGGGGCGCTCGAAGAGGTCGGTGTGGTGGTGTCCGCGACTAAACTGCTGCTGGATATCCGAGCCTGTGGGTCCTGGCTAAAGTTCTTCACAGGCAGAGCTACTAGGCAGCCTAATGATCCTGCACTTACAGTCTGCATATCATCCATATTGAAACTGCTTTGCTGAAGAACTGTGGCTGCTGTCCCAAGAACAAGAGGGCTGTCTGGGCTTGGAGGAATGTCACTGTGAGTCACCAAGACCAGTGGGTCCATTGGCCCCAAGGTACTACTATTGGGGAGGCTCCCTCTGAGAGAGGAGCTCACAGAATTCACATCAATAGTCAGGATTCCAGAGGTCAGCGCCTCCTCTGAGGCCCCAGATGCACCAGTGCCATCAGCAGGTGCATCAGAGAAGAGTGCCGCCAGGTCTATGTTATTGAGCTCACTCTGGCCTGGGCTGCCAAGCTCACTGCTGAGTGCAAGAGAACTCGGAGCTCCAAGTTGAGGGAAGAGATCTGAAAAAAAGAATATTCCAGTTATATCATGCCCTTAGAAAACTAAAAAGTTTTATTTGTACTCAAGATGTCAGGTGACCCACTAAGGCAACATCTACTGCCTTCTTCCTAACACTGCTGCCTGGCATGTCAAAAGCGGCCACACAGAACAAAGGCAGCATAATGCATGTCAGGAATTTCACATGTGTTGTCCCAAATCCTCGAGCTGACAGGGATTTCTCCAGATGAAGGAAATGACTCAAGCATCTAAATATGTTTTCTGAAGTCACATTAATTAGTAATAGGACTTGAATCTTCCTGGCTTCAAATCCTGTGCTCTTTCTGCTATACCACAACAGCTACCCATGAGTAGACTAAAATTCCGTGGCACACAAATCTTCAGACACGAGGTGAACTCTGGTTCTGAGGATATTTTTGGAGTTGGCTCGTATCAGCTCATGTCTCATCATACTCTGTGCCTCACTCCACAACTAACCGCCACTCCAAAACACGTGAGTCATCTGGGGGTAATCAGTGGAAAAGACTGGCCTGTGGGCCTCAGCTCTAGAAGGCCACAGAGACCTCAGAGATCTCCCCTGGCACTGTGGAGATGGACTCTCCTCACCTGCCACCACTCTGTTCCCAGCCTGTCACACGCTCCCCCTCATCCCCGCTAGGATCCCTTGGAGGGTGCAGAGTCTGACCATCTTTCTCCCTCAGCACCAGCCACAGTGTCTGGCCCTTAAGCAGCATTTAATAAGAGTAAAAACAATTCTAGTAGATCTCTCTTCATTCAGTCTTACTTACTGGTCCTAATACTCTTTAATTTTTTTATTATATGTTATCCAATTAACTTACTTATATAATCATAACACCCTCAGGTAAATAATGAACATTAGCATAATTTTTAAAAACTTTAATGAATATTGATCAAGTTTGGGGTTTATACACAAATACACCCAATCATGCCAAATCCAGGGCCAAACAAGGATCTGATGTTACTTTTTCTTAGGAAATTCCTACCTGCAGTTTCTAGACTGTGCTAGGGCCCAGCCAGAAGTAAAAGTTTCCAGCTCCCAGTTCTATTCTTCCCACACCAACCATCAACTACAGTTAGCCCCCGAGTCACTAACAGCCAACTTACATACAACTCGTACTTAAGAACAGAGAACCATAAGGACTATTGGTAATCAACTGCAGCTGGACATCAGTGAAAATGGTATCATCGAGTTACTGATTCCTATGGCAAAGAACTAACCAATGAAGACCTTATGGAACAAGAGCAGCAGATGATAGCAATTAGGAAAGAAAACAGGGGCCTAGAAACTCCAGAAACGAGTCAGCTGATACTTTTCATCTCATTGAAGCGGGAATGGCAAAGTTAGAGGAGCAAGATCCTGATACAGAGAGGTTCACCAGTTTGCCGTGCAGTTACTAAAGACCTGAGATGCTACAGGTCCATTTATGATGAGACAAAGGAAAGCTCTGCACAAACTTCCCTGATGCCTACTTCAAGAAACTGACTCCAGCAGCAGAATCAGACCCTGATTCTCTAACACCAGCCCCATCTTCTCCAACAAGCCCATCACCTTCTGCATCACCCAAGATTGTTTAAAGGCTGTATTTGAAAATGTTTAAATATAGTATATGCACAGAAAAGTAAAAATAAATACTATGTTAAGACAATATCTAAGTTGCATTTAATAGATAAGTGTACCTGTTCCAACTTACATACAAATTCAACTTAAGAGCAAACCTACAGAACATATCTCGTTTGTAACCTGGGGACTACGTGTAATCCCAAAACAGTACATAGTTTCTGGTTGTGGACACCATGTCAAGAATGCTTATTACATTTCTCATGCAAACCTACGAAAGAATCTACTTTAGAATCCCCTAAATTTAAAAATAACCAAATTTGGAATATATCTTTAGTTTTCATATTACTTCAACTTAAAAATAGGATCAGTATATTATTGCTACCTCATTAAGTATCTCTTAGTATCAATGAAAGAAACATTTTGAGAGAAAATGGCAGTGATTCTTTGGAGAAATTAAAATAAAAACTGTCACTTTATCAAAACTTCCCAAGAATTCGATTGACAATTTTAAGGATTCAGTACCCTATGAAAAAATTAATAATAATTTTAGTGCAAATAGATTTCAATTTGCTCATAAATTTCCTTTTTAGCACTTTACTAATTCCAAAGATATTTACTGGAGACTTGCTATGTGCAAAAGCCAATAGTCAAAAATCATTAAATAAACAATAGAGCATCTAGCATAAAATTACAATAATGACCTAGCTCCAGCCCTTCCTTGCCTAAGTGACCTTGGGCAAATTCTCGTTTCCACCTCAGCTTCTCTGTCAGCGACAGAGTGGTGAGGACCCCCCCATCCCAGGACCACCTATGAGGAGGAACTCAAACAGCTAATCCTGGGACTGTAGGGCCCCTGGCAAAGTCAGTCCACAATAGATGGATATTCCCAAGCAGCTATTTCTCATGAGGCGAGCACTGGGCCAACACCTGGTCATCTATCCCTAATGTGTGGCAGGGAAAAATGACAAGTCAATGTCACATCATAAATACGAAGCCTGGAAAAGAGACACTGTGGAGGCACCTGACAGGTTCTCACATCTTGAGAATAAGTGGTAGCATTGCTAACTTTTGAATGAGCCAGGCCAGGAAAGGGGAAGGAGCAGAGAGACCAGGCACACATGGTATCACAGACCAGCTCAGAGACGAGCAAGGCAGGTTAAATTTTAGAAAGAGAGGCAGGAACCTGATCAATCACTGAATGCCAGTATAAGGCACTTGACTGGCCTCTGTGAACTGAGGTGACAGCCTCTAACATGAATCCTCAAGACACCTAGTGTCTAGAGGGACAGACTCATTAAATATAAAGATGAATAGCAATTACTGTTTCAGCCAAAGCAGGAAAGAAGTGACATATTAAACGAAATCAGAAGCAAGAGGAAGAGCACACTCACTCACTGAAACAACTACTCATCAAGCTCTGCTCTAGGCACTTTAACAGAACGGTTCATTCTAAGAACCAAATTGCGTATCTGAAAGATGGTATGCCTGGCCTGAGGTGGCGCAATGGATAAAGTATTGACCTAGAACGCTGAGGTCTCCAGTTCGAGTCCCTGGGCTTGCCTGGTCAAGGCACATACAACAATCAGTGAACAACCAGAGTGAAGCAACTACAAGGTGATACTTCTTGCTATACCCCTCTTCTCTCTCATCTCTCTATAAAATCAATAAATAAAATCTTTAAAAAGCAAAGAAAAAAGGCCCTGGCCAGTTGGCACCAGGCATGTGGAAGTCCCCAATTCGATTTCCAGTCAGAGCACACAGGAGAAGTAACCATCTGCTTCTCCACACCTCCCCCTTTTCTTCTTCCCCTAACCCCGCCAGCCCCGCAGCCATGGCTTAAGCCAGGGGTCCCCAAACTATGGCCCCGGCCTGTGGGCCTCATGCGGCCCACTGAGGCCATTTATCCAGCCCCCGCCGCACTTCCGGAAGGGGCACCTCTTTCATTGGTGGTCAGTGAGAGGAGCACAGGATGCATCCGCACCCACAGTTCCCATTGAAATACTGGTCAGTTCGTTGATATAAATTTACTTGTTCTTTATTTTAAACATTGTATTTGTTCCCGTTTTGTTTTTTTGCTTTAAAATAAGGTATGTGCAGTGTGCATAGGGATTTGTTCATAGTTTTTTTATAGTCTGGCCCTCCAAAGGTCTGAGGGACAGTGAACTGGCCCCCTGTGTAAAAAGTTTGGGGACCCCTGGCTTAAGCAATTTGACCTCTGGATGCTGAGATGGCTCCATGGCCTCCACCTCAGGTGCTGAAATAGCTAGGTTGAGCTACGCCCCAGATGGGCAGAGCATCACCTCCTAGTGGACATGCCAGGTGGATCCTGGTAGGGTTGCATGCAATTGTCTGTCTCTGCCTCCCCACCTCTCACTAAATTAAAAAAAAAAGACGGGGACACCAAGGCTAGCAGACCTGTGTCCCGCCCAGGATCACATAGATGGGAAGTGGGTACGCCCCAAGGCTGGTGCTACTTGTTACACAGTTGGCAATGAGCAGGGCCTGGTTAGCAACAAACTCAGGTAACTCTATAGCTGGATAGGATTTCACCAGCCGGGACCTGCCAGGCGTAGCAACCTGACCACACCCCAGACGGCAGGGTGACATGAGCACTCAAGGGGATGCAGCCCCCTGGCCTCCTCCCAGGCCCCTCAACATTGTGACCGTAGGTCTGTGTATGCAGCCTCAAGAGGCAGAATTCTCAGTTCCATGCCACCAGGTGGCCAAATGAACAAGTCCTCATGTGGCAGACCCCTGCTCTGGAGAGCGACTGTGGTCCCCTCTGTCCTCACGCCTCTGCTCCCACTCATGTCCTGAAATAACTCTGTCCTCGTCTTCAAGAACTCTCCTCAGCAGCATGACAGAGAAGAGGAGAGAGAAGGCCGTCCTCAGAAAGAACCTAAGAACTTAGCAAGAAGAGCTGAATTAGAAATGGTGGAGGAGCAGGCTCAGAGTTTAGGACAGAGGTCACAAGAGAATACAATTTAGGAGACGTATGCTAGGAAAAGCCAACAAAGTAGAAGACTGAATGTTCTCTGAGGTAAGCACTTCAGACAGGAAGGATTAGGGAAGCAGAGGCAAGAGTGGCAGGAGAGTCCAAACGAGGCCCCCAGGCTTAGCAGCCATTCTCCCTGTGCTGATAAGACATTACTGCACCAGATTAACCTAACCTAGGATTCAGCAAATTTCTGAAAGGAGCTAAGAAAGCAATGGCACACTTCCGCTTCTCTGACAAAGGCTGAGCTGGGTCATAACCAAGCAGACCTGGGCGCCGGCTGTGCTGCCTGACCACATGCGCCTTCATGCTGTGCTTGGAGGTGAAGAGCCTATTACAGCTGGAGACGGGGCAACGGCTTTTTGGAGCACCCACGTCCTGCAGGTGTTTCTTGGAGTGAATGTAGAGACTGCTACGAGCGGAGAACCTGGCACAGCACCCTGGAACGAAAGGAATGATGAGTGTTAAACCTGTGAATTACCAAGGAACAATGCTGACATTTCCTCATCTCATGAGTCATGAGACAACGCATGTCCATGTTTCAGCTGTTGGCGAGAGACATACACTGAAGACCCCTTGGAGCAGCATCATAAGGAATTAAATTTGAAAGCAAACTCTGTTTTAAAAGGGGATTTGAAGTCCCATATCATTTGTGCAGAAGATGTGTAACCTTGAACAAATTAACTGTGAGCCTGATTCTTCACCCAAGGCTGCTGGAAAGATTAAGTTATATTAAGTAGTGAAATTTAAATGTTTAATTGCTAAAACGTTATACTAATCATCTCTACTAAGCTAATACACTATACTATAAAAACAACCATAATCCTATGATACTCAAAGTTAGAAACGATCTCAGCAGATCAGCAAGGTCAATTCCTCTCATTTTACCACTGGCAAACTGATACTCAGAGGGACCAAGCAAATGGCCCAAGTGGGGGCATGAGCGGATCCTGGAGCTGGTACTGTCTTGTTGACTATTCAGCAAGGCATTAACACAGAGCCACATGCAGATCAGAGAGAAAACACAGCTTCAAAAAAATAGCCACGCCTGACCAGGCAGTGGCGCAGTGGGTGGAGCATCGAACTGGGATGTGGAAGACCCAGGTTCGAGACCCCGAGGACGCCAGCTTGAGCGTGGGCCCATCTGATTTGAGCAAAAGCTCACCAGCTTGAGTCCAAGGTCACTGTCCCGAGCAAGGGGTTGCTCAGTCTGAGGGCCCGTGGTCAAGGCAAATATGAGAAAGCAATCCATGAACAACTAAGGTGTTGCAACGAAAAACTGATGATTGATGCTTCTTATCTCTCTCCATTCCTGCCTGTCCCTATCTATCCCTCTCTCTGACTCTCTCTCTGTCTCTGTAAATAATAATAATAATAATAATATAGCCACCTTTCTTCATGCCCTGATTGTCCAATGTTGGGACTCAGCACCATGGGGACAGAAGAGGAAGTGGCGACCTTGGCAGATCGTGGCCTGGTAGGGACAGGTAAACAACCAGCTGTCATAACAAAGAGCAGTATAAAACCACCTCTAGTGCCATGATGTGTGCTGGAAGCAGAGGAAACTGCACACCTCCTGAGAGGATGGAGAAAAAATGTTTCAGGAGGCAGATAGCACATGAAGGGACTGGGCCTCAACAACTGCCAGCTGCAGCAGTGCAAAGGGCATCCAGGCGGAGGGAGCTGCCATGGCGTGGACACTGATGAGTAGGTGGACAAGGTGGATAGAGCCTGCTCTGCAGCTAGCTAGCAGGACTGGATCCTAATTCTAGCTCAGCACTCTACTAGTGTGGCCTTACTTATCCTCTTGGAATCTCCCTTCTTTTCTGTAAAGTAGGAATGACACCAACCTCACAGCAGTTATGGAAACAACAGGAACTAGTACCAACCTATAGAGTACTCACACAGTGCAAGACAAAGTGGAAAAGAACACATGACACTGTGGTAACTTTGTAACTTTTGAGGTGGTGAGGTGGAGCTGCTAGAGTCCAGAGCGAGGAGGAGGGTATTTTAGGAAAAGAGGCTATAAAGATAGGATATGACCAGACGAGGAAGGATTTCAGAAGGATTTTGAACTTATTTCATTTTCACACAAAGCCTCAAACTTGTTTCCCAGTCCAGCTCATCAGAGAACATTTGGAAAACACAACAGAGAGAAGAGGTGCAGGCTGCAGGCTCACCCCCAGGTCCTGTCTACAATGCCTACTGTGTTCCATGTGATGCATGGAAATACCCTGTCTGCCATGTTCCTGACCTCTTTTCTAGCTGGGAGTCCACAGCACAGATTTCTAGAGGGAGCTCGCAGAGCAGGATGCTGAATATACCTCTGATCAAACTGCTGTCCCTAGGACAAAGGTCAACCACAATGGGGTCATCTGCTACACTCTCGCCAGCAATGAATTTTTATTTTCTTTGATAACCAGAAGTATGACAGATTTTTCATGCATTAACAGCTCTTTCCTAATTTCACCATTATCTATTAAGACTTATGTCAATTCTTTACAAATCAAAGATATTAGTCAATATCAAACCACCTTTATACCAGATCACCCAACCCAGGGTAGAGGTGAAGCAGTCCCTGTGACAGCTCCCCTCCAAGCCCCAAACTCCACAGGCATCTGCTCAGCTTGCATCATCTGCACAGTGACCACACAAATATCTACCAAGCCTGACTCCCTGTGAGATGCTCTGTAACATAGAGACACCAGCACATGTGCCCTGGAGAAGCTCCCATCCTGTTACACTATGTCCTCAGTCCCACCTGTCCTCCTTCAAATATGCTTGCTACTGATGGCCCTCTATCCTCTTTCTCCTCCTCCTGTTACCATGGAGGACAGTTTTTATCATAGACCATCTAAAAAAAAATGGCATAATCACCCAGACTCAAGAATTATCAGTACTTACCCAAAATGAAAGCAGGCTCTGAGACCCCTCCACCAAGTTCCTGCCTTCACTGCCACTCCCTAAAAGCACTATCAACCAGCCAATGCCCATCATCACCCTCTCTCCATTATCTGCAACCACCTCTAGAAAAGAAATGGCGTAGGCATTTCCAGCCTCATCCTAGCCCACCTCTCAGGTACCAGGGCTCTCTCTGCCTCAGCTACTCCACTGAACCTCAAACCTCACTCAATAAGCAGGGAGACCTGGAGAGCCTGCCTGCCAGAGAAGTCCCTGCACCTTCCTCACCAGCCCACCACACCCCAGCACTCGGCACTCAAACACCCTCCTCTTGGCCTCAGTTCCACCAACTCTACCTCTGTTGCTATTCCTTCACAGGCTCCTCCCAGGGTCCCCTTCTACTTTCCCACCTGAATCTGTGCAGTCCCCAGAGTTTTGTCCTAGGCCTTATTTTGTTTACAGTCATCACAACTGCAGGTGACCTTTCCTGATAGCACTGGGGAACAAAATTTTTGTTGCATCCACAAAAACACTTGTTCTTACCTAATTCGGGTGTGCTGATCTCAAATCTGACATTAGTGTTTCTCTGTATGCTACAGTTTTTTGTAATTCAAGATTTTAGGTTTTCATCTTATTGTAAAATTTTTAACATTTAGTTTAACATAATGAAGTAGAATGTCTTCTTGGGCGTCATCTTTGTGAAAATATAATAATTTATATAATGCAGTAAATACACTAATACCCTAAAAGATATGACTGCATCAGAATTTGTCTACAATTTAGAAACATTAAAACTTATTTTAATCATAAAATTTGGACAAAACTTACTTAAATTCTATTCAGAAAAAAATTTGCGTTTGTAGCTCTTGCGTTTGTGTACTTTTTGAGGACAATCTCATTTGATGCTCCAGCAGTAGTCTGCCATATTTCTGTCCCATCGCCCCTGACAACGCTCTTCCTTAATTTCAGATCTTGATGGAAGTGTTCTACCAGCTCATCACTAACAGCTCCAAGATTTTCAGGAAACTTATCAAGGTGACTATTCAGGAAGTAAATTTTAACACTGTTACATCCACTGTGCGGAAAGCCAACAACATCCTTTGAACCAGAAGTTGAGTTTTCCACTTTTTTGTTGCCAAGGATTCTTTGTAACTGTCACAAAATACTGCCGTGCTGCTTTCTCATCCTTATTCGTCTTCCTGGCAAATTCTTCATCACGTATGAGGGTTCAAATTTGAGGTCCATTGAATATACCTGCTTTTATCTTCTCGAAAGATAAGGCACAAAAAGCAGAAATAATATGTTGAAAGCATTCACGTTCTCTATCCAAAGCCTGAGCAGCCTGACCAGGCGGTGGCGCAGTGGACAGTGTCGGACTAGGATGCGGGGACCTAGGTTCGAGACCCCAAGGTCACCAGCTTGAGTGCGAGCCCATCCGGCTTGAGCAAAAGCTCGCCAGCTTGGACCCAAGGTTGCTGACTTGAGCAAGGGGTTGCTCAGTCTTCTGAAGACCCGTGGTCAAGGCACATATGAGAAAGCAATCAATGAACAACTAAGGTGTCGCAACGAAAAACTGCTGATTGATGCTTCTCATCTCTCTCCGTTCCTGTCTGTCTGTCCCTGTCTATCCCTCTGACTCTCTGTCCCTGTAATAAAAAAAAAAGCAATAAAAAAGCCTGAACAAACTGCTTCATTATGCCAAGTTTGATGTGAAGTGGGGGGAAAATGATCCTGTCTCGATTAACTACAGGTTCATTCACAATATTTTGCATCCCTACTTCCAGAGCTTCACGTTTCGGCCACTCCTTCTGTGTCCAGTGTTTCTCCAGAGCTCGGCTGTGCCACAAACACAGAAAGCAAGGATACTTTGTGAAACCTCTCTGTTGTCCTAGCAGGAAATTGACCATTTTAAGATCCACACAAATGATCCAGTTATGCTCCTCATACTTCAGAAAGTCGAGGACAATTTTTATGTCATTATAATCTTCTTGCAGATGAGTTGAATAACCAATTGGAACCACTGCATAAACACTACCATTGTGTAGAACACATTTCAGACTCCGTTTGGAGCTGTCAAGTAATAATCACCATTCTGTTGGACTGTAAGTGGTAACACCTAGCTGGCTGAAAAGACTACTGATATCATAACAGTAAAAAAGTGTTTGTGTCCAGGAAAAAAGTCCACGAAAATTTGTTCACGCTTCCTGAAATGCGATACTTTAGCTGACCAGTTAAGTACATTCTTTTCTTGAAGCCTGGAGACTAATAACTCAGCTGCTTTCTTTGATAGGCCCAAATCTCTTACTAAATCATTCAATTTGGGTTGGCTAAACTGCTGAGGGGTTAATGACCGCTTGGCATCAGAAGAAGACCCTTCAGATTCTACAACCATTTTCTCATGCATCGTATGAAAATACACTTGATCACCATGTTCACTTTCTTCGTTCTTAGAAGAAAGAAAACCATTGAAAACTGGAACCGAGAGTGTCTCAGAGTGTGGGATAGGTCGTATTGATGAAGGAATATTAGGGTATGCGATCATATGCCATTATTTCTTGCTGATGGCCTTTGTATGGATCAGACAGAAATAACAGTCACTGCTGTTGTCCTTAGGTTCACGCCAAACCATGGCAATACCAAAAGGCATTCCTTTGCATTTTCCTTTTGTCCAGTCATGAAGCGTTTCCTCACAATTATGACACACAATATGAGGAGCCCAATTCTTGTATTGATCGCCAAGGGGAACTTGAAAATAGGCAATATATGCATGTGTCGCAAATAATGAAATATTGCGCCTTTGATGTTGAGGTGTGTTAACAGCCACATATATAACAGAACGTGTCAGGACTCTTACATTTACACCTACTCTAAGAAGCCATGATTCAATCTTAAAACAAAATAAGAGGGTGTTTTATCAGATGATGATATTTTACATCTAAATCAACTAAAATTATGTAAAAGTGATGTTTGTAAACATTAATTGCCTTGTGGTTATGTTCAATCCAAGAGTCGTTGCCTTTTAACTCCAATACATGCCATTAACTGTAAAAAAAAAAGAAATTAAAATTGCATAAAAATTAGAGCATGCACCGAAAAACAGATTTCAGATTTGGAATCAGTGATGCAAAAATATATAGAAAAAGTTCTGAAACCTCATGCAACAGAAAATGAAAAAAAAAAATTGTTCCCCAGTAGTTTATATGTGCCTTAATTAAAATTATTAACTAATCAAACACAACAACTCTTGGAGGTTTTATTACCACTTTACAGATGAAGAAAAAAGGCAAAGAAAGCTTGAGCTGCTTGTCCAAGGTCACAGAGCTACTTATGGGTAGACCTGGGATTTGACTCTAGGCAATGTGACTCTAGGCAATGTGACTCTAGCAGTAACACTTAATCACTGCACTGCTTCTCTCTGATTTATAGTTTACCCTGAACAATACAGGGGTTAGTTGGGCTTGACTTTCTGCCCAGTTGAAAACCCATGCATATTCCCAACCACAGAATTGACCCTTGAACAACATAGGTTTGAATTATGCTGGTCAACTGAACTGAAGTTAACTGAAAAAAAACTGCATGTAAGTGGGCTTGCATAGCTCAGACCCATGGTATTCAAGGGTTAACTGTACACTGTTCCTTGAGAATTACATCCATTTCCATGATTTAAATGATTACTGGTGTGTTGTCTGCCTTACACCAGCCTACCTACTCACCAAGTCACAGCAATACAGAGCCCTGCCCTCTGAACATCTGAATCTGCAAAGCCCATGGGTACCTAAAATGCAGCATGTCCAATGCAAACTCCTCTTCCTCTAATCACCTGCCCTGTGTCTCCCGCTGAACTGAGATACTGACTCCAACTACTGCCTCTTTCATAACCCCCATCTTCCAAATCCCTCAGTAAGCATTGTTAACTCTAACGCCTCTCTTCCATCTATGCCTTCTCTCCCTTCCTGTCTCCAAATCCCAGTCCAGGCAAAAGATCGTCTTCACAGGAATCCAAACTAAGCCTCAACTCAGATACGATCCCATTACTCCCCTGCCTTAAACACTGAAAAGCCTGCTAATCTGGCAGCACTCAGAGACCCCCATACTGGCCTCTCTGCTACCCCCATCCCAGGTGCTAGCTCCTCCTCATTCTTCAGCTCCCTGAAAGGCCATTCCCATACCCTAGAAACAGTTTGGGTGACCATCTCTGTGCCCACAGCACCCTGCAGGTTACCTGTTTACACCCCAGGCTCTGATGAAGAGAACTCTGTCTTGGTTACACCATCTGTACTGTATTGATTACCTTATAGGACTTATTCTCAGCTACAAATGAGTCTTTATTAACCCCGTTTCTAGATAAAGAAACTGAAGTCTAAAGAAGCTTGCCTGAGGTCACCAACTTAGGGAAGGGCAGAGCCAAAACATGAGTTCACAGCCATAGACTGACCTGGTTCTGTCACCCCCCAGTGCCTCTGCAGCACAAGAATGAGGTCTGCACAGCCAAGCCACACAGCAGACTTTTGGTGAATGAATCATACCTTCAGATTTTAGAGGAAAAAAATCTCCAACATCATTTTTAGAAAGCGAGTATTGTTTTACTGCTATGTGATCACAGTAGGAAGAACAGTCACTGACTGAGTCCAGGATGTGTGCCAGAGGCCAGAACTGGCATTTTCCGTGTTATTTCACCTAATCCTCACAACCACCAAATCAAACAGGTAACTCATTAGAGTCACATATCTAGTGAGCGCACTGTAGGGCCAACAGTCAAACCAGGTCTGATTCTGAAGTCTGTTCCTCCCAATACACTGCTCCCAAAATACAGCAATAAACTACAAAATATTGAATGCTATTACTTACACTCATCTTGTCTGTAAGCAACCAAAACTTACCTTTAAATAGCTAAAAGTTACTACATCAACATGGACGTGGTGCTAGTTTACAGCTCAAAGTAACATTGAAAATGTACCTTCCACAGGACACTCGAACGGCTTTGTGCCCAGGTGGGTGATGCTGTGGCCTTTCAGATGCTCCGCTCGTGTGAATGACTTCCCACAGCCCTCCACAGGGCAGGTGAACCTCCGGTCATCATCATGTTTCCTGCCGGAACAGAAAATCAGGACACTGATTACTCAACACAACCTGAAGGCACCTACAAACTCTCTGCATTTAAAAAAAGAAACCACCTGTATAAATCAGAAAATCTTAACTGTGTCTCTAGCCTAATGGGCAGATGTGCAGTTTAACCACCCTGTGTCTGCAAATTCTACTTCAATGACACAGCTGACTCCAGACACAAAACAATTAGTGCTGCTTCCCAATGCGTTGGTTAAGCTACTCCCACTGTTTAGGAATCCGGACAGTAAGCAAGCTGTCAAACCCGTAGAGTGCAATGAGAAGTGTGCACAGAAAATTCACTGCAATGCTAAAAGGACCTTCTAAGGCTCACACAAAAAACACTTGTCTTTTCCTGAGTAACATTTTTTAAGTTAAATCCCTCAAACCACAGCTGTGCAACCATGGACAAAGCGCTCAACCTCTCGAGTCTCAATGCAAACCAGAAAGAATAAGAACAACAGAGTTGTTATAAAGAGTAGATAAGATGCACATGCACTGAGCATCACCTTATGGAGGTTCAGCCCTCCACGTTCATCATCACCATGGAAAGTCTGTATTGACATAAGGAAAGTTTATTCCACAGGTGAACTTTCTTAAAAATATTGAATTGTATATAAAGGGTATCTATTTAAAAAAAAAAAATTTTTTTTTTAGAGCTGTTCCTGTATGTGCCCTGACTAGGAATCGAACCAGCAACCTGCATGTCCTAGACGATACACCAACCAACCAAGTATCCAGCCAGGACTCAGTTAAACTTGAAAACAAGTATATAGCCGCCTGACCAGGCGGTGGAGGCGGTGGCACAGTGGATAGAGCGTGGGACTGGGATGTGGAAGACCCAGGTTCAAGACCCTGAGGTCACCAGCTTAAGCGCAGGCTCATCTGGCTTGAGCAAAAGCTCACCAGCTTGGACCCAAGGTCGCTGGCTCCAGCAAGGGGTTGCTCGGTCTGCTGAAGGCCCGTGGTCAAGGCACATGTGAGAAAGCAATCAATGAACAACTATGGTGTCGCAACGGCAATGAAAAACTAATGATTGATGCTTCTCATCTCTCTCCGTTCCTGTCTGTCTGTCCCTGTCTATCCCTCTCTCTGACTCTGTCTGTCCCTGTTAAAAAAAAAAAAAAATAGTAAGAAAAAGAAAACCAAGTATATATCCAAAATAATGACTTCAGATGATCAAATTCTCAACTGCTTTTTCTTATAGCTTTCTAAATTTTCCAAATTATCTACATTTGGCTTTTCTTATAGCTTAAAAAATCTAGACATTTTATCCAGAGGCTTGTTACTAAGAAACAATTCATCCATTTTCAAAACTTATATTATAATTCAACCAATATGTAGATTACCTTTTGTGCCTCAGGAGTTTAGACATGCTGGTAAAGGTCCAGCCACAACTGTCAGAGTCACAAATAAAAGGTCTTTCACCTTAGAAGAGAAAAAATTACACCACATCATTATAAATGCGAGCACTACAAATCTTGGGTCCCAATCACATTGCAGTCTCTAGCTCATTACCTGTATGACTCCTCAGGTGAATTTTCAGGCGGCAGGCTTTGTCATACTGTTTGTTGCAGCCAGGAAAGGAACAGGAAAAGAGCTCCTGTTCTCTGAAGTGGGCACGGTTATGAGAAAACAGGGCACTCACCGTGATGAAGGTCTTCTCACAGCCTGAATGGAGAAAACACAAACCTGCTCACTGGTGTGGCATAAATCATAGAACTCAGCTACCCTAGCCACCATCCAGACACTGCTGGCACTGAAGAAGACAGGAAAGAAGCTCCTCTGCAAAGATACTACCATTGACATTTGTAATAGCTAAAGCAAGGGTGGCTAAGGGCAGCCAACTGTCACATGCAAGTCACCTGTTTTAATGTGACTTAGGAAGGACCTGATCAAGGGAAAGTCTTCAATCACAGCCATCTATCTGCTCCCACTTCTGTGGCACAGATCTTGCATACATTCTGTGAACTCAAATGTCAATGCAGCAGGTATGAGACCCAAAAAAATACAATGAGAGAAAATAGATACTAAGGAACAAGATGTTCTCTGTTAGTGTTGAGGTTGAAAGGGTCACAAACCACCATAACAGCCAAGACTTTTTAATCTCTTGGGGTAATGCTCCATCCTCTACACTTGTAAATGTCCTCCCTGACATCCTCTGCAAATTGTAGCCCCCACCTTGCTTCTCTTTTTCCTTTTGCCCATTTCATCAGGGCTCCCTGCTCTGTCAAAGGTTATTGGGGTCATCTTCAATCACACTGTCTTTTCATCAGCTCCATCTTCAGCCCCCACTTGAGCCACCAGCTAAAGGAGCAATTCCCAGACTTTCCACACCAATAGTTCTCCTTTGACAAAAACATTCAGAGCTCAAATAGGGTGGAAAAAAGCCAGATGCAAGATGCTTATCAGGTGTCTTCATTGCAGCTCTTCCCCAAACCTTTAACATGCTACCACAGTGCCTGTAAACCACCCAGCAGATAAAAATGCACACCACCACTTAAAAATATTGGCCCAAGAAACCCTGTTCTTCTTGGCAACAATGAACCAGGAAAACCAACCTCTTTATTATTTTTTTTTAATTTATTTATTTATTCATTTTAGAGAGGAGACACAGAGTGAGAGAGATAGAGAAAGAGAGAAAGGGGGGAGGAGCTGGAAGCATCAACTCCTATATGTGCCTTGACCAGACCAGTGCAGGGTTTTGAACTGGCGACCTCAGTATTCCCAGGTTGATGCTTTATCCACTGCACCACCACAGGTCAGGCAAAACCAACCTCTTTAAAGGCCCTAAAATCATCCTCTTTGCCATAAATCCACTACATGCCCCAACACCCCATTTCCTTGTTTGGGGCTTTGGAGTAGTGATACACTTGGTCAGGTAAATCTGAGCATGCTGAATCTCTGCCTACATGAGGAACAAACCACCACTACCACCACCCCTCCTCGACAATCCAGCCCTTTGATTTTGCCTCTGTACCTGGAGTCTCCTCACCATTCCCACTGCCACTGTCTAGATCAGTCCTCTGGACACTTATATCTGGAACACTTCTTGGGGCTTCGCTAATTCCTCTTCTGCTTCTACCCATCTTGAACAAGGACAGGCCACTGATCATCTAGCACAAAACCCTCAGAAAGACCTCAAGCCCTAAAGCTGACTGGGTCCCTGATTTTCCTAGTGTTATACTCAGAAACATGCTTTCTGTGCATTTTACTTAAAGCAATCTTTAAGCCACTATCAAGAGTCCCAGAGTGTATGACTGAAAAAGATTTCCAATCAGTGGCCTAAAGCCATGTTTTCTATGAAAAAGGGCACACAAAACAATTCACAGCATGTGGGAGGAAAACACCAGAACATGTTTGTATTTTTCATTACACTCTTTCAATACCCCAGACTTGAATATATTTTACAACATATACATTAGGAGAACACTGACTGTATATGAGATGCCAACACACACGTAAGGCTCATGCTTGGGGCATGCTTGTCTTTTTGTTTTAAAGAACTGCCTATGGAAGGTCCTTGACCCTCTGCTTGGCCCTTCTGCAGCCCAAATTCCTGCCTTGGATCTGCAATTTTACCCACCAGCAATGCCTCCTACCCTACTTCTCCAAGCCAACTCCTTCCCAGCGAGGATCTTCTCTTCCTCCCTGGAGGCACTGTTTCTCACCTAAACCCTCCTATCCTGATAAAGAGTTCACTGGGCTGAAGTCTTTTTTCCCCACCACTGCAGACCATCACTGTGGAGAAAGAACACGACTGGATTTTCTTCCACAATGCTCGCCTCACTTGCTTCATCAGTAAAATGAGGATAATTTTAGAAACTTCATAAAACTGTGAAGTCCACAGAAATGTTTAAAAAGACACAAAATCTGTCCTACCCCATTTTAAGCTTTTACATCTGGCCACTCATCTGTTTTCCTCCTGCCCCGAGTGTGTGTGCCCCATACTATCCGAGGAGTGAATATTTCTAAATGATGAGGCTATAGAAAATAAAGACTCTCATAGCAAGTCTCTGGAAAAATAGATGATTTCTTTCATTAACCAGAAGCAACTTCCAAGAGATCTGCTGCCTCCACTGTAGGTAAGGACAGCTGTGATCATCTCCGCTCCCTCGGTGTAGAAATCCCCGCAGCAGTGCCGGGTTCAGGTACCCAGGGAAGAATACAAACAACAAACACCGGATCGCTTCCGTTCCCGCCCCTCATGCTCGGACCACCGAGTTTAATCCCTGACCAACACAGCAGCCGAGGCAGGGCGCCACCGCACCCACCCTAAGCTACTGATTTTGGACCCGGGGCCCGGAAACCCCACCCCCCGCAGCCCGCCCGCAGCCCCTGGGTTACCGGGAAAATCACACTTGTAGGGCCGCTCGGGCTCAAAGTGGCTGCGCTGGTGGGAGCTGAGCTTGGCTTGCGTGGGGAAGCGCTCCGCGCACACCTCGCACTTGAACAAGTTCTCCTGCTCGTGGCCCTTCATGTGCGCTTTGAGGTTGTACACGGTGGTGAACTTCTTGCCGCAGCCATCCACCCGGCAGCCGAAAGGCCGCAGCTTGTCGTGCGACTGCAAGTGCCGCTTAAGCTTATAGGAGGTGGTGAAGGCCCAGCCGCAGCCGTCCAGGGGGCACTTGAAGGGCCGCCGGCTCTGGCTGCTGCCGTGCGTCAGCAGGTGCACCTTCAGCTGGTGCTTCTTAGGGAAGGACAGATCGCAATGCGGCTCCGGACACCGGTAGCCGAGCGCGCCAGGGCCCGGGGGCCCGCGGCGGCCTTCGGCCGGGCTCGCGGCCTCCTCGCCGGGCTGCGCGGGCGGGACCCGGGGCGGCGGGCCGGGAAGCGGCGGCTGCGCGGGGGCCAGCGTGAAGACGCCGTGGTCGAAGCGCACGAGCAAGTCCTGGCTGCTGATGGTAACGGTGTCCGCGAGGGCAGCGCCGGGCTCGGGGGCGGCGGCCGCGCCGCGGGAGCTCTGCTCCGGGCGGCCGGCAGGAGTCGCGCTGGCTCCGGACACAGCCTCCCGTGGCCCAGAGGCCTCGGCCGCGGCGCCGCGCGGCACCTCCAGCAGCACCACGAAGGAGTCGCCGCCGTCCTCGAAGGGCGGCGGGTTCGGCTCGGGGCCCGCCGCCACCGCCGCCGCCCGGGCCTCCCCTCGTCGCGGCCCCGACCCGCCATCTTCGGGATTCCGCACCAGCAGGAGGCGGCGTCGCGCGGGGCCCGGGCTTGGCGGCGGCCCCGGACCTCGGCGAAGTGGGCCGGGACCGCCGTCGCCGCTATGCTGGGCTCCGCGCGGGGTCGGAGCGGCAAGCAGTGCGGGGAGATCCATCTTGGACCCAGCTGCGGCGTCGAAGCCGCGGATCAGAGGAAGCGCCGTCGGCCCCGCCCAGGCGTGCGCGACGCCGTGCGGCCGCGGCAAGTCGGCGCCAAAGGGCGGCTCGGAGCGCGGCCCAGAGCTGCGCGTGCGCGTGCGCCGCGGGGCGGGGCGTGTGATGACCGGGCCGTGTGACGAGGGGGTCACGCCCACACCGCCTCGGGCTACCTGGGCAGATTCTCCGGGCTCGAAGTTCTGGTTCGTTTCTGCGCCAGTGGACGGGGTAGCCCGACTTACAGCAATCCTTTTTCTTCCCGGTAGTCGGGGTGGTAACTAGCCGCCAGCCTTCTCACTCACTGGTAAGGAAACAGGCACGGAGAGCCCGAGACTGCGCAGCCGGGAATGGAGAGGCGCTGTTGGAACGCGTAGTTCCTGACGTCTGACTTGAACATCTTTCTCGGGAAGCTCAGCTCAGCCGACTGCGAGCTGCTGCAGACCGTGCCTGCAGATAGATGCCTTCCCGACGCCTGCCTCCCTGCCTCCACCTGCAGCTCCCTTTCACGGTGAAGCTCACAGCCCCACGTCGGGCCGAGCCACGCTTGCACGCCACGCCTGGTCTGGAGTCCTGCGTGCCTTGCGCAGCCACCCGGACCCAAGCCCGGTGTCACAATGACACCACCCTCGTCTGTGATCTCCCAGAAATGCAGATCTAATTATGCCCTTCTCAATGCTCCCCATTCCTCTGATGGCCTTGTTGGTATACCGCTCATTACACTCCTCTTTGTCGTCACTGTATTCTCTCAGAGCCCGCATCTTTTTTCCAGTTTCTCCAATAGGCCAAGCTACTCCCAGCCCTAGAGACCATGCTAGTGTTTGAATCCTCCGGGACGGTTTAGCTGGCCTTCTGATTCAGTACACCCTTACCCAAGCCCTCATTTTCCACCTCCCCCTTTGTTTCTCTTTAGAACTTTGAATTGCAAATGCTTTTGTTTGTCCGTGTCTGATTTATCTATTGTCTGTGTTCCCTCTGGAATGTAGACTCCTAAAGGACAGAAACTGTGTCAATCCAGTTCACATCTATATGCCCAGAAGCTAGCAGCGAAGACATTCAGAAAATGCAATATTGCCTGGCCTGTGTTAGTGCAGTGGATAAAGTGTAGACCTGAAATGCTGAGGTGGGCAGTTCAAAACCCTAGACTTGCCTGGTCAAGGCACATATGAGAGGTGATGTTTCCTGCTCCTCCCTTCTCTCTTTCTCTTTCTTTCTCTCTTCTCTCTAAAATGAATAAAGTCTTTAAAAAATTGAAAAAATATTAAGTAAATGAATACTTTATTATGAAAAGTACTTTTAAAATAATGTGTATCAATAATATTGAAAAGAATAGGAAACATCTTTATATGTATATGTATGAATTTATTACAAAAATTTATTTTTCCAAGATCATTCAAAGGAGGAAAGAATAATTTTTTAAACAAATGCTACTGGGACAACTGGATAGCCACAGGTAGAAAAGAAAGGTATTTAGATCTCCTACCTCACACCATACACAAAAAGTAATTCAAAATGGATCAGAGACCAAAATGTAAAAGCTATAACTATTAGAAAAAAAAAGTAAGTATAAATTTGTGTGATCTTAGACTAGGGAATGGTTTCTTAGGAAACCCAAAGTACAAGCAATAAAAGAAACAAATTAGGCTTCATCAAAATTAAAGACTCCTTTGGTTCAAAGAACAACAACGAGAAAGTGAAAAGACAAGCCGCAGGATGGAAGAGAAATTTTCAAATCATACCTGATAAGGTTCTAATGTCCAGAATAGATTTTTAAACTCTTTACAACTTAACAACAAAAACACAACCCAATTTGAAAATAGACAAAGGATTTGAATAGACAGTTCTCGAAATAAAGAATACAAATGGCCAATAAACACATGAAAAAATGCTCAACGTCATAGATCATTAGGAAAAATATAAATGAAAACCACAATGAGATATACCCCTTCACACCTACTAAAATAGCTATAATATTTTTAAGTGGAAA
The DNA here is from genome assembly GCA_037038555.1 of Rhynchonycteris naso. Taxonomy (NCBI): domain Eukaryota; kingdom Metazoa; phylum Chordata; class Mammalia; order Chiroptera; family Emballonuridae; genus Rhynchonycteris; species Rhynchonycteris naso. The sequence goes on along the minus strand of CM072999.1, from coordinate 193,453,298 downwards.
ACAAGTGTTGGTGAGGATGTGGATAAGTTAGAACCCTCATAAATTTTCGGTGGGAATATGAAATGGTGAAACCATTGTGTAAAAAAGCTTGGCAGATCCTCATACACTTAACTATAGAATTTCCACATGACCGAGCAATTCTACTTCTAGAGAAATGAAAATACATCCACACAAAAACTTGTATGTGATTATGCACAGCAGTATTATTCAAAATGCTATACAATAGAAAGTAGAAACAACCAAGTGTCCATCAACGGATGGGTAAATACAATTGTGTGGTCTATCCACACAATACAGTATTCAGCCATAAAAATAAATGAATACAGACGAGGCGTAGGCGATGCTGTCTGAAGGAAGGCTCTCCGTGCTGCTACGCGGGACCTCTGGCCAAGAGACAGCGAGAGTCCCTGCCACCTCAAGCTTTTCCCTGGCAGTCCACCTAGGTTGAGTACCACCCGAAGATGGCATGGAGACGATAGGTGGGAGAACCAGCCGGCAGGAGCATCTAGCAGCCCAGAATACTAAAACCAGAGGACAGCAAGATGGCGATAGAGTAGGCGGACATACCAACTTCTAACTCCTGGAACCAAAGTGGGTTATAACTTAATTTTAAGAACCATCATCTGGATAAACCAACTTTGAACTAACCTAAGTGGACTCATCAACCAAGGAACACTGAAGAAGCCACATTGAGACTGCTAGGAAAAGCGAAAATGTGGAAAGAGCTGCCCAGATCCCTGGAGCGAACGGCAGACTACGTGGCGGGAAGAGAGTTTAGCAGAGAAGGAGGAACCTGGATCCCAGGGACAAAGCCCCAGCCTGCAGCCCAGAGCCTAGAAGAGGCATTTGGACAGTATTGAGCTGTGAAACAAGTGAGGATACTGTTTGTGAGAAAGAGACAGTTTTCTCAGACCCAAGACTCTTCTTAAAGGGACAGTGCAGAAAACCTCTCTCACAACCACTCACCCGGGGCTCCGGGAGACAGGGACAGAGGAGAGGACTGGAGCAGCAGGAAGAGAGTGTGGACTGGAAGGCACAGGGAGAAACACTCTGAGGGACAGCCATCCTAACCCCTGGGCTGAGTCACTTCTGAAATCGAAAATGAATATTTCCGCTGGAACAAGCAATACCAGTAAAGGGAGAAAGGACACCAGCTAAACAAGCTCTCCCGTGGCACTTAGAGCAGAGCTGCTTAGACGGAGGGAGCTTCCAGGACTACAGTATGGAGTGTTAGGGTCTGAGCTGCAGTGCCCCTACCCTACCCACACTGCTGAGGGCTTGCTGGAGGGAAGGTGGCGGTGGGATGTGGAAATGCGGTTCTGTTGGCGGAGGCGCAGGCCCAGCCGGCATAAGCTTGGTCTAGCCCAGCAGGGGCAGAGGGGAAGCACGAAAGCGGTAGAGCAGCTGTGGGCCTGCCTGCAGCCCCACCTGTGGGGGGAAAGCGGGAGGCCAGGAACGGGCAGAGGCCTGCTGCTGAGCAGAGGCTCGCAGGCGCATAGCATCACGTGGCCTCCAAGATTTGCAACCCTTCTCCGCCGGCAAAGACCACGGGGGCAGGCCTAAAGCCCAGGACAAGAGGAGGCTCGCAGGTGAGTGCACACCAGCAACCCTGTCCGGCCGGAGAAACTGCGGTTTGCTATCCTGCGTGAACGAGCCGGCTCTGACTGCGGGGGATGGGGGAAGCCCTAAGAGCAGGCGGGGTCCACAGCTGACCAAAGGTACTCACCCCTACCCTTGGTGCAGAGGCTTGTGGCTTGAGTGCGGTGCACAACCCCACCTTTGGGGGCGAGGCAAAGGCCCAGACAGGCTGAGGCTTGTAGAGCCGGGCACGAGAACACAGCCCCTCCCGCAGAGGAGAGGCGGAAATCACAGCAACATCCGCAGTGGGCTAGCGCCAACAATGCCCATACCCAACCACCCTAGGCAGCAGCAGAGAGGGTGGTGGGCCTGTAGACAGACCACACATAGGGAACACAGAGGCAAGACCCATGGGACACCCGTGGCCACACCCTAAACATACACAGACAAAATGGGCAGGCAGAGGAATACAACCCAAATAAATCAAGAGAAATCCCCAGAGAAGGACCTGAATGAACCAGATATAACCAAACTACCTGATGCAGACTTTAAAATAATGATAGTTAGGATGTTCAAAGAGCTTAGAGCAACAATGGATAGTCACTATGAACACCTAAATAAAGAGATAACAAGTATAAAAAAAGAAATGGAAATAATAAAAAAGAATCAGACAGAAATGACAAATACAGGATCAAAACTGAAGAACAAATTGGAAGGAATTAAAAGCAGGATGGATAAAGCTGAGGATCGAATCAGCGAGTTACAGGACAAAATAAACAAAGGCACAGAAGCAGAGCAAAAAAAAGAAAAGAAACTCAAAAAATCTGAGGAAACTCTAAAGGAGCTCTGTGACAACACGAAGAGAAATAACATCCGCATCATAGGAGTTCCCTAAGAAGAAGAGAAAGAACAAGAGATAGAAACTTTGTTCAATCAAATCATAGCTGAAAAACTTTCCTAAATTAAGGCTGGGAAATGTTTCTCACATTCAAGAAGCACAGAGAACTCCATTAAAGAGAAACCCAAAGAAATCTACACCAAGACACATCATAGTTAAAATACCAAAGCTAAGGGATAAAGAGAAAATTTTAAATGCTGCTAGAGAAAAAAGGCTATCACTTACAAAGGAGCCCCCATAAGGATGACATCCGACTTCTCAACAGAAACACTTGAGGCCAGAAGGGAATGGCAAAATATATTCAAAGTAATGCAGAACAAGAACCTACAACCAAGACTACTCTATCCAGCAAGGCTAACATTTAAAATTGAAGGAGAAATAAAGAGCTTCCCAGACAAAAAAAAAACCCTCAAGAAATTCATTCAAACCAAACCAATTCTGCAAGAGATGCGAAGGGGCTTGTTGTAATAGTTCAAAGGGGGAAAAGAAAATAGCAAAAGAAGAATACAGCTTTAAAGAATAACATAGCAATAAACAACTATATATTAATAATATCCTTAAATGTAAATGGATTAAACGATCCAATTAAAAGACACAAGGTAGCTGCATGAATAAAGAAACAGGACCCATACATATGCTGTCTACAAGAGACACACCTTAAAACAAAAGATGCACATAGACTGAAGGTAAAAGGATGAAAAAAAATATTTCATGCAAATGGAAATGAAAAAAAAGCCAGGGTAACAACACTTATATCTGACAAAATGGACTTTAAAACAAAGGCTGTAGTAAGAGATTAAGAAGGACACTACATAATGATAAAGGGAACAATTCAACAAGAAGATGTAACCATAATAAATATCTACGCACGAAACATAGGAGCCCCAAAATACATAAAGCAGACTTTGATGGATATAAAGGGTGAAATTAACAGCAATACTATAATAGTAGGTAATTTCAATACCCCACTAACGTCACTGGATAGATCCTCAAGAAAGAAAATTAATAAAGAAACATCAGACTTAAAGGATACACTAGATCAACTCGATTTAATAGATACCTTCAGAACTTTTCACCCTAAAGCAGTAGAATATACATTCTTCTCAAGCGCTCATGGTACATTCTCTAGGATAGACCACATGTTAGGACACAAAAGTGGTCTCAACAAATTTAAGCAGATTGAAATCATATCAAGCATTTTCTCTGATCACAATGCCATGAAACTAGAAATTAACCACAAAAGAAAAACTGAGAAATACTCAAACACTTGGAAACTAAATAGCATGATATTAAATAATGAATGGATTAACAATGAGATCAAAGAAGAAATAAAAAGTCTCTAGAAACAAATGATAATGAGCACACATCAACTCAAAATTTATGGGACACAGCAAAAGCAGTATTGAGAGGGAAGTTCATAGCACTACAGGCATATTATAAGAAGCAGAAAAAGCTCAAATATGCAACTTGACCCTGTATCTAAAAGAACTAAAAAAACAACAGCAAATAAAGCCCAGAACCAGTAAGTAAGGAAATAATAAAGATCAGAGCAGAAATAAATGACATAGAGGCTAAGGAAACAATACAGAGGATCAATGAAACCAGGAGCTGGTTCTTTGAAAAGGTAAACAAGATCATAAACCTTTAACTAGACTCACCAAGAAAAAAAGAGAGAGGACTCAAATAAATAAAATTAGAAATGAGAGTGGAGAAATAACAACTGACACAACAGAAATAAAAAGGATTGTAAGAAAATACTATGAAGAACTCTATGCCAAAAAATTAGACAACCTAGGTGAAATGGACAAATTTCTTGAATCATATAATCTTCCAAAAATCAATCTGGAAGAATCAGAACACCTAGACAGACCAATTACAACAAATGAGATCGAAACAGTTATCAAAGAACTCCCAGCAAAGAAATGTCCTGGGCCTGATGGCTTCAAAAGTGAATTCTACCAAAAATTCAAAAAAGAATTAACTCCTATCCTTCTCAAACTATTTCAAAAAATTCAAAAGGAAGGAAGACTTCTGAACTCCTTTTATGAGGCGAACGTAATTCTGATCCAGAAACCAGGCAAAGACAACATAAAGAAAGAAAATTATAAGCCAATATCCCTGATGAATTCAGATGCTAAAATTCTCAACAAAATATTAGCCAACCAGATCTAGCAATATAGGAAAAAAATCATACACCATGATCAAGTGGGATTTATTTTGGAGAGGCAAGGCTGGTTCAATATTCGCAAATCAATCAATGTGATTCATCACATAAACAAAAGGAAGGACAAAAATCACATGATAATTTCAATATATGCAGAAAAAGCATTTGATAAAATCCAGCACCCATTCATGATCAAAACCCTCAGTAAAGTGGAATACAGGGAACATACCTTAACATAATAAAGGCCATCAATGACAAACCCACAGCAAACAGCATACTAAATGGGCAAAAAACAAAAACAATCCCCTTAAGATCAGGAACCAGGCAGGAGGGGTGCCCCCTTTCACCACTCTTATTCAACATAGTTCTGGAAGTCTTAGCCACAGCAATCAGACAAGAAGAAGAAATAAAAGGCATCCAAATTAGAAAAGAAGTAAAACTGTCATTATTTGCAGATGATATGATATTGTATATTGAAAACCCTAAAGTCTCAGTCAAAAAACTACTGGACCTTATAAATGAATTCAGCAAGGTGGCAGGATATAAAATTAATCCTCAGAAATCAGAGGCATTTTTATATACCAACAATGAAATGTCAGCAAAAGAAATTAAGGAAACCATCCCCTTCACTATTGCAACCAAAAAAATTAAGTGCCTAGGAGTAAATTTAACCAAGGAGGTTAAGGACTTGTACTCGGAAAATTATAAAACATTGATAAAAGAAATCAAGGAAGATACAAACAAGTGGAAGCATATACCGTGCTCATGGTTAGAAAGAATAAACATCATTATAATGTCTATATTATCCAAAGCAACTTATAAATTCAATGCAATACCAATTAAAATACCAATGACATACTTCAAAGATATAGAACACATTCCAAAAATTTATATGGAACCATAAAAGAACACGAATAGCCTCAGCAATCTTAAAAAGAAAAAATAAAGCAGGAGGTATCACGCTTCCTGATATCAAGGTTTACTATAAGGCCATTATACTCAAGACAGCCTGGTACTGGCATAAGAACAGGCACATAGATTAATGGAACAGAACAGAGAACCCAGAAATAAACCCACACCTTTATGGACAACAGATATTTGACAAAGGAGGAAAGAACATGCAATGGAGTAAAGACAGCCTCTTTAACAAATGGTGTTGGAAAAATTGGACATCTACCTGCAAAAAAATGAAACTAGACCATTAATTTACACCATTCACAAAAACAAACTCAAAATGGATAAAAGACTTAAATGTAAGCCGTGAAACCATAAGCATCTTAAAAGAAAACGTAGGCAGTAAGCTCTCCGACATCTGGCGCAGCAATATATTTGCCGATTTATCTCCACGGACAAGTGAAATAAAAGGTAGGACAAACAAATGGGACTATATCAAACTAAACAGTTTTTGCACAGCTAAAGACAATAAGAACAGAATATAAAGACAAACCACACAATGGGAGAACATATTTGACAATACATCTGATAAGGGGTTAATAACCAAAATTTATAAAGAACTTATAAAACTCAATACCAGGAAGACAAACAATCCAATCAAAAAATAGGCAAAAGAAATGAATAGACATTTCTGCAAAGAGGACATACAGTTGCCCAATAGGCATATGAAAAAAATGCTCAACATCACTAATCATTAGAGAAATGCAAATTAAAGCCACAATGAGATATTGCCTCACACCAGTCAGAATGGTGCTCATCAGCAAAACAACACAGAATAAGTGCTGGCGAGGATGTGGAAAAAAGGGAACCCTCCTGCACTGCTGGTAAGAATGCAGACTGGTGCAGCCACTGTGGAAAACAGTATGGAGATTCCTCAAAAAAATTAAAAATCAAACTGCCTTTTGACCCAGCTATCCCACTTTTAGGAATATACCCTAAGAACACCATAGCACTGTTCGAAAAAAAGAAATGTGCTCCCATGTTTGTGGCAGCATTGTTCACAATAGCAAAGATCTGGAAACAGCCCAAGTGTCTGTCAGAGGACGAGTGGATTAAAAAGCAGTGGTACATATATACCATGGAATACTACTCAGCCATAAGAAATGATGACATCAGATCATTTGTAACAACATGGATGGACCTTGATAACATTATACTGAGTGAAGTAAGTAAATCAGAAAAAACTAAGGACTATATGAGTCCATACATAGATGGGACATAAAAATGAGACTCAGAGACATGAATAAGAGTGTACTGGCTACGGGGGGTGGAGGGGGGGTGGAGGGGGGGCGGGGAAGATCAGGGATGGGGGAGGGAGAGGGGAGGGGCACAAATAAAACCAGATTGAAGGTGACGGAGGACAATTTGACTTTGGGTGATGGGTACGCAATATAATCAAATGTCAAAATAACCTGGAAACTCTTTAACAAATGGTGTTGGAAAAATTATTTATATTAATTTTAATGGGGTGACATTGATAAATCAGGGCACATATTTTATCTGAACATATGTGCCCTGATTTATCAATGTCACCCCATTAAAATTAATATAAATAAATAAATAAATAAATAAATAAATAAATAAATAAAAAACAGGTGCCGTCCTCAAAGTAGGTGGGCATCAGGCAATTGTGGAGGACCTGAACAGAACAAAAGCCAGAGGAAGGTTGAGCTTGTCCCCTTTTTCTTCCTTTACTGATTAAGCTGTAACATCTCCTCTCATCTTCCCCTGTTCTGGAACTCAGATTTACACCATCAACTTCCCTGATCTGAGGTCTTCAGGCTCAGGCTGAATCACATCAATGGCTTTCCTGGGTCTCCAATTAGCAAGTGGCAGTCAGATCACGGGACTGCATGATATATATATTATTTGTATCTGAAAGGTGGAAACCACAGAGCGGTACGAAGAACATGAGGCCAAAATGTATAAAAGTAAAAGTTTATTAAAAACTCCCGGGTGCGAGTGAGTGAGGCAGTCTAAGCCGCATCAGCCCAGAGCAGAGAAAAGGCACTTTCTTTTATACTGAAAAGTGGGGAATAGAGAGTTCATCAGCAGGTGGGTTTTTGGTTAACTTACTAGTTTTCAGTTTCTGGCCCAGCATGCCTCAGTAACTGTCTTAATTGGCCTGTCTTCAAGTGATTGATAAACACATTTCTCCCACAGGATTCAGTGATCAGCCAGCAGTCAAACTGATTTCTAGCTATAGAATGAGATTGACATGCCTCTATTTACCTAACAATATCTATCTATCTGTAATATGTATAGGTAGATAGATTTACTCCCTATTGGTTCTGTTTCTCTGGAGAACCTTGACACAGATATAGATTCAAGTTCCAACAGAGACCATGCACATGACACGTATGTGTAAGAAATCAGCAGCTCCTGCCCAAGAACAAACAAACACATTTGGCATTGGAGTACAGTAGGGATTGGTAGGAATTTAGGCAAATTGGAAAAAATAAGCCCAGCCCCAAGGGGCCTCCAGCTGTAACTGAGGCAGTGAGGACATAGTGTCCCCTGATTTATTGATTTCTTCAAGTAAATACTGTCTGAAGATTTAAGTGAAATCTCCCAATTTATAAAAATTGGTGACAAAGTCAAAAAAATTGTTTTAAGGACAGGCCAAAAAAATGCAGCTGCAGGTCAAGTCTAGCACCCAGACCCTAATGTAGAAATCTACTCTGGAAAGCCAAGGGCAAGAAAGCCAAGCCCTCCTGACTGGCCTGGACTGGCCAGCAAGGAAAGCATCTGGAACCAGGGAGCTCCAGGTTCCCTGGGAGCAAAGATTGCCCAGGAAGAGGTCCAGAGACATTCAAATCCTTGAATTTTCAAGGCAGCTGATATCCACACCCATCATAGCCAATTGGTTTTTATCTTAATCGTTTTGATAAAAATATTTCTAGGCCCTCGCTGGCTAGCTCAGCGGTAGAGCATCAGCCTGGCGTGTGGAAGTCCCAGGTTCAATTCCCAGCCAGGGCACACAGGAGAAGCGTCCATCTGCTTCTTGACCCTTACCACTCTCCTTTCTCTCTATCTCTCTCTTCCCCTCCCACAGCCAAGGCTTCATTGGAGCAAAGTTGGCCCGGGCACTGAGGATGGCTCCATGGCCTCCACCTCAAGTGCTAGAATGGCTCCAGTTGCAACTGAGCAACACCCCAGATGGCAGAGCATCACCCACTGGTGGGCTTGCCAAGTGGATCCTGGTCGGGCACATGTGGGAATCTGTCTCTACCTCCCTGCTTCTCACTTCAGAAAAATACAAAAAAGAAAAAAATATTCCAAGTAGACTGCATATCCCTACTGATAAAAAACTAAAAAAGAAAAAAAAAAAAGCTTAAAGCTTTTCTGAAAGAAAGGTTTTATTGAGCCATATGCCAGCCAGAAAAGGGACCAGGTGCTGGATGTGCAGTTTAAACCACCAGCAACAGGGCTAGGTAGGGAAAACAACATATTTATTATCCTGGAACTGATAGGGCTCTTTTAAAGAAGTTGTTGTTTTTTTGTTTTGTTTTTTTGGCAGAGACAGAGAAAGTCAGAGGGAGGGACAAATACAGACAGACAGGAAGGGAAAGAGATGAGAAACATCAATTCTTCGTTGCAGTTCCTTAGTTGTTCATTGATTGATTTCTCATATGTGCCTTGACTGGGGGGCTACAGCAGACCAAGTGACCCCTTGCTTGAGCCAGAGACTTTGGGTCCACGCTGGTGAGCCTTGCTCAAACCAGATGAGCCCTCGCTCAAGCTGGCAACCTCGGGGTCTTGAACCTGGGTCCTGCACATCCCAGTCTGACGCTCTATCCACTGTGCAACCACCTGATCAGGCAAGAAGTAAGTTGTTTTGAAAGAATTTACATTGACTATAGATAAGGGGGCAGAGGGCAAGAATGAAGCAGGCACAGTTCTTAGATAGGTCCACAGTACATAAGGAAAAAATGTTTACTACTTTGATTGATTGTGGGCAACAGTTCAGAAAGTTCATGCATAAGCAGGATGCAGTGGTGTCTGGTGGTCAACTGTTTCTTTTTAGATAGCCACATGGAAGTTGATTCAAAGCTCCAGCATACATTCAGAGATATATCAGCGTTTTATTAGTTGGCTCACAACTATTAACTGATGTTGGGCAACTAAGTTTGTAAAATGTGTTTTTTAGGTTTGCTCACTTATATTTTGCATTGGCCTGGGCAGCTCCATGTGTATGTAGTCCGTGAAAGGCTGCATGCTTGCCCTCAGGTGGCAGATTGCAAATTGTAGATTACCTTACTGCTTGGGAGGGACCACTATATTGCTAATGTTTGCTGGAGAAGGGATTTTTTCCCCATCCTGGGTTTTGCAGGAAGAGAAGGAGTGCAGATGTGGAAATGAAGCTGAAGGGCTTTGGTAGCTCGCTGAGGCTGGTGGGGTCTTTGCTTCCAGGAGGAATCGGAGAAGATTTTCCAGGTTGTGGAACCTGAGGATGCATCAAGGCTTTGGGAGCTCCAAATGAGAGGAAAGTGGTCATCCCTGCCTATTTGCTCATCCACCCGTACAAGACTTAAATAAATGGAATGGCCCACCATTTTTTGGCTTCACTGTTTCTTTACCATCTGCCCAGATGCAATGAGAACCTCCATGGCCACTGTTGGGCAGATAAAATATATTATGCTCACTTTGTTGAAGATGGTGCTGCCCATGTGGAAGCCCATCGCCCAGGTGATAATATTAATTGCCCTTCTTGCTTGAAATGGGTGTGATTGTATTAATGTGTGTTGGAGGAGGGCTTTCACGCCAAAAGGTTTTAAAAGGAAGAGAGATCACGTTGTTCCGGAAAAAGAGAGATTACGTTCTAGGAGGAGAGCAGAGAGGAGAGCAGATAAAGGCCACATGGAGGAGAGGAAAAGCAGCCAAGATGGCAGAATGCTGAAGGAGAAGCCAGTTTGTGCAGAGTTTGTGAAGAGAGAAGGAGATGGGGAACAGAGGTGAATAAGGCTGGTGAGCTAGAAACCTTTGATTCTAGGAAACTCAGATAAGTCAGTAGCTTTGTGAGCACTGAATGAGTGGGTTTTGGAGCCCAGTGTGTGTTTTTACTTGCCCACTGGGAGCAAGCTAGGATTAAAGCTAATGGCCCGCCAGTTCTTGGCTCTGTTGTTTCAATACCATCTGTCTGAATCTAATGTGAACCTGCATGGGCCAGGCGGCTGTGATGGTGGCCATGGCTACTGGCTTTATATTTGGCATAGTCTGTGGCAGGATTCAATACAGTTCGGTATGGAGCCGCCACCACCTTTGAGCGGTGTAGTAGAGGACTGGCTGCAGTTATGGTTCCCCGTGGCTGTCCTTTTGGGGGCCGTAGGCTTGCTGACTTTTACAGCCATGCATGAGGAAACTGAGAGCTCTGTGGAAGAGGTTGCCTGGGACCTGCAAACCAAGCAGTGGAAGGAGCTTGAGCAAATGTTGGAGAAAGAGATGCTGACTGGAGCTGGAGCAAGCACCAGAGGAGGCCAACCAGGTTCACAAGATTTGCTTGGAAATGGAACAGCGCTGGAGAAGGAATCACAGGCACGCAAGTTGTAGACTGCCCTGAACATTGTGGAGAGCCAGCAGCAGTGGGAGGCTGGGGCTAAGGCTGGGCTCGGGGCTGCAAGACCAGTAGCAGGAGCTGGTGTTTTCAGTTCATCTTTGGAGGATGAGGAGAATTGGGCTGGAGTTGTGATCTGCAGTCTCCAGAAGGTGAGAGCCCAGCATCAAAAAGTATTTGCTATGCCCCTGGTAGATCTGCGATTTGGGACATAGGGGTGGATGTCATCATGCTCTCCAGAGCAGAAATGGAAATGCTGACTGCCATTGCCCGTGCTCCTCCTTGGCACAGTGTAATACCTGCCAGGATGGCAGGGATAAGGGGGGTGACTGAGGCCCCATGTGCATGGACTGATTCCTGGACTATGACTGGAATGAGCACTGGCTTCTTTGTTGGATGAACTTACAGATTTTGGACAATGTAAAATACCCTGATGGGAGTACGGGGAGGCTTTGCTGTAGGCCCTTCCCCTGTCCTAGGAAACTTTTCCCATAGCTAGAAATAAGGCCAAGGACATTTTGCAATTTTGGCAAAGTGCTCAGAGACTGGTGAAATGTACCTTTGTAATTGTTGAAATTGTATGATTTGTCATGTCGTTGTAATTTTTTTTTTAATTTATTTATTTACTATTTATTCATTTTAGAGAGGAGAGAGAAAGTGAGAGAGAAAGGGGGAGGAGCAGGAAGTATCAACTCCCATATGTGCCTTGACCAGACAAGTCCTGGGTCTCGAACCAGCGACCTCAGTGTTCCCAGGTCGACGCTTTATCCACTGCGCCACCACCGGCCAGGCATGTCGTTGTAATTTGTGTAATGTGCCTAATTTCCTTGCAAAGGGATGTTGGTGGTGTAGATTGTGGGTAGTAAAGTGAGGATTGTTGGGCAGATAAAATATGTTATGCTCTCTTTGTTGAAGATGTTGCTTCCCATGTGGAAGCCCGTTGCCCAGGTGATATTAGTTGCCCTTCTTGCTTGAAATGGGCGTGATTGTATTAATGTGTGTTGAGGAGGGCTTTCACGCCAAAAGGTTTTTAAAGGAAGAGAGATCATGTTGTTCCAGTAAAAGAGAGATTACGTTCTAGGAGAGCAGATAAAGGCCACATGGAGGAGAGGAGAAGCAGCCAAGATGGCAGAATGCTGAAGGAGAAGCCAGTTTGTGCAGAGTTTGTGAAGAGAGAAGGAGATAGGGAACAGAGGTGAATAAGGCTGGTGAGCTAGAAACCTTTGATTCTAGGTAACTCGGATAAGTCAGTAGCTTTGTGAGCACTGAATGAGTGGGTTTTGGAGCCCAGTGTGTGTTTTTACTTGCCCACTGGGTGCAAGCTAGGATTAAAGCTAATGGCCCGCCAGTTCTTGGCTCCGTTGTTTCAATACCGTCTGTCTGAATCTAATGCAAACCTGCATGGGCCAGGCAGCTGTGATGGTGGCCATGGCTACTGGCTTTACAGCCATGATGGTGGCAGCTACTGGCCATATGACTGGTTAATTATCCTTGTCTCTCTACCAGCTATAATTTAGGACATTTCAGAATTTTTCTCTGATCACTACTTTCTTATAAATAAGACTAAACTGGGCACACTGAACAGCCATGCTGTTTAATCCACTCCACAGCTACTGAGGCTATGGTCAGCTACCTCAACTTCTCATTGAGCCCTATGGTGACCCCAATCTAGATGTCAGTCATCCCTTCTCCCTACTGGCAGCTGCAGCAGGCTGGGGTGTTGTGGCCTGGTGAAGGGGCCTGCTCACTGTTATGGCTTGGTATGGAGCCAAGAGGGGTTCTGAGGTCCCTCCACATGCAAAGAAGCCACCTGAGATCTTGGTCCAAAGTTGACCATCGAGCCCTACCAGTAAGGGGAAGTACTGGGTAAGAAAAGGAGAGCCTAGTCTTAAAATTGAACATATTTTCTTGGTTGCTCCCTAGAAGTGGGGAATGTTCACACAGCTATATGCACCAGGGTACTTTCCATGAAGACTTGTTGGCAGACACTATGACGATTTAGACGCTGTGCTTGCAGTGTGGAAAAGAAGTCATGCTGAGATGTGTGTTTCCAAAGAATGAGATGGGGCCACAGACTGAGCCTGACAAGCTCAGGTGAGCCTGCATGGCAGCCTTGCTGATCCAGAGATCTAAAGGAACCACACAGGATGGTCTGAAATTAAACCTATTTAACTAAAAGCAGTTCATGATGGGTAGTTATGTCTTAGTCTGATCATTTCCTCTAACCAAAGTCAATACTTACTTTACTCAAGCCTGTCTGTTATCTTTTTGCATCTACGATAAGGTACCTCATAATGTGTCTTTCCTGCCCACCAACAAGGGTAGGCATCCCTCCACACCAGGAACCAACAAACCTTCTTATTGTTATTGTTATCATGTGAATCATCAACTGTTAACTGTCTTGTTCCTGTCTATATAAAAGAAGTTTCAACATGTACACTTTTACTTTTTATTCAATCCCAGAGATTTTTCCTGCTTTGCTTTCCCCTGCTTCCCTAATCTATTACCAATCAATGCCATGTGTCCGGGACCGAAAAATAAACAGGGTATTTTGTGGTCTGGATATCTAGGGGACAGAGGTGTCGGGCCCAGCCCTCAAGCTCTCCTGCCTGACTGAGTTACAGGAGGCTGTGCCTGATTTTCACTCGTCCCACCCATGTTCCCTGGAAAAGACTGGAAGCTAGTTTCTTATTGGTATAAAGTTAAGTTGAATGGTATGGTGGGGGTTGTCTTTGAGTTGCCTTGGAAACTTAATTGAATTGCTAATGGACCATGTTTTTCCCTGAATAAAGACGATGTCTTTTCTGGGAAAGCCATGTTGCGACTCAGGAACAGTAGTTACTGTTGGCAAGCCATGGTGTCCTCCTGAACCCGTCCAGTATGTATCTATCTTTAAGTTTCTGTCTATCTTTAATTCAATTTCATACCTTTTCCCGCTCGAAACCCTGGAATAGACTCTTTGCAGCTGGTTCGTGACAGTCATGTAACCCCCTCATGTTTTCCCCTTTGATTCTGATGAATAAAATAAGTGGTGAAACTGCCATTTTCCAGAGTATTTTCTCAATCTCTTAAAACTTTGCTTCCCAGCAGTTGTTGACGGTTTGAAATGTGACTCAAAAAAGTTTGCAAATATGATGTTTATGTTTGCTCGCTTATAGTTTACATTGGATGTGGGGGACACGCTATAAGCAGGCAGGGTCCTTATAGTCTAAGGCAGGGGTCCCCAAACTTTTTACACAGGGGGCCAGCTCACTGTCCCTCAGACCATTGGAGGGCCGCCACATACAGTACTCCATACACTGACCACCAATGAAAGAGGTACCCCTTCTGGAAGTGCGGCGGGGGGTGGATAAATGGCCTTAGGTGGCCGCAATTTGGCCCGCGGGCCGCAGTTTGGGGACCTCTGGTCTAAGGCTTAGTTTTAAGACTAAGCTTTTCCCACCCTTTTAATACTAAGATCTTCTCAACACTAAGCTTTTCCCCACACCTTTGACTGTTGCATTATGTGGGGTGGTGCAGTCTTATGAGGAATCTCATTTATGCCTCAGATAAGTGGCTTTGTATCTGAGACTTCCTTATTTGTATATTGGCTTAAATGTTTTGATTTCTACACTATAAAATGGGGCAGACCAGGGACTTGTTCTCTCTTGGTTCCTGCTATTAGGATTGCAAGGAGAAGCAGCCAAGATGGCAGAGTGCTGAAGGAGAAGCCAGTTTGTGCAGAGTTTGTGCAGAGATAAGGAGATGGGAAACACAGGTGAATAAGGCTGGTGGGGCCTTTGATTCTAGGAAACTTGGATGACTCAGTGGCTTTGGGAGCCCTGAATGGAAAGGGAAGTGTTCTCCCACTGTGTGTACTTCTTGCCCACCAGGTGCAAGCTAGGATTAAAGCTAATGGACCACCAGTTCTTGGCTCCATTGTTTCATTACCGTCTGTTCAAATCAAATGTAAACCTGGATGGGCCAGGCAGCTCTGATGGTGGCCGTGGCTACTGGCCATACAGGTTCAAATAAACTCATAAAAAATTTTTACAGGTCTAGAAGTCTTTTGTAAGTTAATACATGGCTTTAACAGTTGAGGACCAAGGAGTCTGGAGAGGGGTTGGCTGATGCTGGATGGCAGCACCATGTGCTGCAAAGATCCCAGGCACCTGTGTCTTTCCACACACATTCTTCCTATGCCTCTGTTGACCTCATGGTCACAGCATGGTTGCTGTACTTCAGCATCACTCCTGAGATTTTAGCAGGAAGAAGGGAAAAGGCAAAAAGCAATCCAGCCACATCTGTACATTTTTATCAGAAAAACAACAGCTGTCCCAGAAGTCCGACCCAGCAGTTGCCACCTCATCTCATGGGCCAGACCTAAGCCAGTGATCACTATCACTCCTAATTGCAAGGAAAGCTGGGAAATTAACTGTTTTACTGGGTATATTGCTGCCCAGAAAAAATTGGGGTTTTGTAAGAATTGTAAAAGGGAACATGACCACTGGGGAGGAGACAAACAGTGTTGAGTGAGGACTCAGAATCCAGCTAGACCCCCTTTCTGCAGACATGAAGGGGGAGGGGTGAAACGTTTTCTGTGGCTTCTTAGAGACCTATCCCCCAATCTATTTCTTAATTCTTTGTTTAATATAAGCCATTTTAAAATCTGTCCTGGACCCAGTTAGGGACTTCACTAAGACCAGAAACTAGTAAGAATTAGGTACATGGCCAGAGCTGCTCTGCTTTTCATAGCCAGGTCCTGGGGTCTCCTGGTGTGAAGAACCAGCAGGCACAGTGCAGGTAAGGGGTCTGCTGTAGAGGCAGTATCTCCCTTGTTTTCTCCAGGACCCTGTGTGTTTACAGGAAAGGGAGTAGGTCCCAATATCAGTAAGAAGGGTGAAAGACGAGAGATAGGGAATTTATCTCTCCATTTAGCTCCTTTTTGTAACTTAGGGGGGGGGATAATAAAGCAGAACCACCATCACCCCTTTAAAAAAAGAGAATCACCTGCTTCAAAATGAAGGCCTAAAAAAGCATGGTCACATAATCCCCTTTGCATGTGTCATCTTCATCGAGGCTGGGCTCTGGGATCTGGCAGAAGTGGGGTGTATGCAAGAATCTAGCCTCAGGTCCCACACAGCTCCTACGGGACTTCTGGTCCCACCAGAGCTCCTGAACAGACTTCTGTCTTAAGTGATCAATCATGGGCAGCAGCCCTGCTCTCTCATTTTTCCCAACAAAGTATCACTATCCTTTAGGGCAGAGCACTGTCTGACCCATCCCACCACCCTGCCTCCACCCTGCCCATGCCAGCTTTCACAGCTCTCTAGTTAATCCCTTATTTTCCTATCTTCCTACCTGGATCCTTCCAAGCCCAGGACCTGGTCAATATTCCTTTGTACCCAGAGCCAGGAACATGGATGTACAAAAAGTACTTGCAGAGACAAATGAACAGGCTAGCAGATGGAAAGAGAGCTGCATGGGTAGCTGGACGGTGGACAGGAGGCAGCCTAAGTGATGAAACCCTGACTGTAGAAAAGCCTGCCCAGCTGGTAGGAGAAGGAATGGCAAGAGGCTTAGAGGGACTTTGTTGATGCACAGTTCAGCCAGTATTCACAAAAAGCTGACCTCCAAAGCCCCCGGACTCTACTCCACAGCAAACTTGAGGATGTAGTTCCAGACAAGACTCTTATTGCCCTCACAGATTCCCAGGGGGGTGACGTGGTCACAGAGAAATGGCTTTGCCTCTCTGGGCCTCAGCTGGCTCATCTGTAGAATAGGGATAGCAATTGCCTTCCCTCTAGAGTGCAGTGAGGCCAAATGAGGGCGTGAGTGTACAGCTGCTGACCCAGGAGAGGGAGGTGTGCGGCTGAAGGGGTGAGGACAGGGACCAAGGGAGACAAGGGGACCATGGCAGGCTCTCAGACTCCCTCTCATGGCCACAAGGCCTGCTGGAGCATGTGCTCATCTGCCACCTCATGTGGGAGAGTCACCACCAAGCCCTTGTTCTCCTTCATGGTCTCGCAGATGATTTCATAGGCCTTCTGGTTCCCGGACCAACAGCGGCGCGCCACCTGCCGGCAGGGTACAGAGAGGGCTATGCAGCAGCCAGCGCCAACATCACCAGGTTCCCAACAAGACATTCTTTCTGCACACACTGGGGCTGGGCTCAAACCCCTGGGGGACCCCTGTGCTGTCAGAGGTCAGTCTGTCCTGGCACCACCCAAGGATCAGACCTCCTCCTCTGTTGACTCAATTACTATTTACCTACCTCGCTAATCTAAAACTGGCCATCCTTCTGCCCACCCTCCCCACTGCACACAGGCTAGACATCCAGGAGTCATCCTCAGCACCCTCCTCTCTGGTCTCATAGGATGAACACCCATCTCTGATCTGCTTTAAAATCTCTCTACATCCATTCTCTTTCTCCACCTCTGTAGTCAGGGCTCCCTAGATGACTGTCACAGCACCTCCCCAGCCTCCCTGCTGCCACTCTTGTCAACCCCTGTCCACTGGTCCTCCCTCACATCCTCCAGTTCCTCCTCTTTCTGCTTCACTGACTTCAGGATAAGACCCCGCCCCTCCGCTGGGGGTTCCCAGAGAGTTGGGCCCTCCAAGATCCCCTTTACTTCCACTCTCCTGTTCACTCTCTGGGCCACCCAGTGTTAAACTCTCTGGTCTCTGGTGCTTTGCTCCCCATTTCGCTCACAGCTGCACATGCCCTTCCTCATTAGCACCCAACTTCCAGTGTGCTTTTCCATCCCAGCTACCCCCTGATGTGGTCCTAGTGAGGATAGAGTACCCCCCACACACACATACACACACATTCTGAGAGCCGACCCTGGGTCACAGCAAAGCTAATCATTGCTGCACAGCCAGAGGCTGTTCCAGCTTGGGTCCTGTACTCCCCGACTGGCCTCAGAGAGAATAGAAAGATAAGGTTTTAAAAGAAGATCTCTTCTCTATCAGAAATAAGGGTGCTCTCACTGGGAGGGCAGGGTCAGATGCCAGGAATCCCCTGTGTGGAGAGAGGCTCAACTGGCGAGTAAGGCCAGAGGCCAGGAGATGCAAAGGAGCCTCTAGAAACTGCTCGGGAGAGATGAGGGCCGCTGACAAGGAGAGACGTGAATGAGGATGAATGGCAGGATGGGCTCCTGACCATTTCTGGGGTAAAAAGGGCAGAACTCTTGACTCAGGTCTGCAGTTAGAAGGGACAGAGAGCCACCGATGGAGAGGGAAAGCAGGGGAGAAACAGATCTAGGGTGACTTACTCCATTGGAGACATCCCAACTGAGCATCATCTTAGCCTTCTGCTCAGCCTCTGGGGTCCCATCCAGCAAGAGGCCAAACCCACCGTTGATCACCTCACCCCTGCAAGAGGCAAAAAGTTTCCAGGTCATTTCATTTTTTTAAAATTTATTATTATTTAAAAACATTTTTTTAAAGTGAGAAGTAGGGAGGCAGAGAGACAGACTCCCGCATATGCCCTGACCAGTACCCACCTGGCAAGCCCCCTATGAAGCAATGCTCTGCCCATCTGGGGCATTGCTCTGTAGCTCTATAATGGAGCTATTTTAGTGCCTGAGGTTAGGCCATGGAGCCATCCTCAGTGCCCAGGTCAATGTGCTCCAACCAAGCCATGGCTGTAGGAGCGGAAGGGAGAGAGAGAAGGGGGAGGGGTGGAGAAGCAGATGGTCACTTCTCCTGTGTGCCCTGACCAGGACTCAAACCCAGGACATCCACAGCTGGGCCAATGCTCTACCACTGAGCCAACTGGCTAGGGCCCAGGTCACTTCTGACTCTCACAGAACAGACAGAAATACATGCGAGTGCTGAAATGTTCTGGAAGACCTGTTTGAAGATGTGCTGTTGTCGGCCTCCGAGGCCAGAGCCTATGCCCTCTTGACAGTCTGTGGATGCCTCACAGTTCTGTGCTTCCCACTCATGCCTTTGTGCTTTACTCCACAGACTCTGAGCCTACCTTCAGGATCCACTCATGTGTCACATCTTGCTTGAAGCCTGACCCCCTGAGTGTGGTACAACCTCCTTCTCCTGTGCTTCTCAAAGTGCTTCCTATAGAGGTGTGCTTCCTATAGAGATGTGTTTCCTGTAGAGGTGTGCTTCCTGAGGAGGTGTGCTTCCTGTGGAGGTGTGCTTCCTGTGGAGGTGTGCTTCCTGTGGAGGTGTGCTTCTGTAGAGGTGTGCTTCCTTGGGGGTCTCTTGCATCACTCAATTCAATTGTTATTCCTGATTTTCTCCTTATGCTCCTGTTTTCCTTATCTCTTCTTTTACTTGCTTTAGATATATTTTGGGATCCTGATTAGTTGATTTAAAAGCTGAGTTCCTTTATTTTTAACATTTCCTGTTTTCTAGTCATTGCATTTCTTTGAGTTCTGTTTTGACCACCTTCTCTCACAGGTATGATGTGCTCTTGTGTCCAATTGTTTCTTAACAGAGGTCATTTGAATCTTATATATGGTTTTTATTTGTTTGTTGTGGTTTTTTTTGTGATAGAGACAGAGAGAGAGAGACAAAGAGAGGGACAGACAGACAGGAAGGGAGAGAGATGAGAAGCATCAATTCTTCATTGCGGCACCTTAGTTGTTCATTGATTGCCTTCTCATATGTGCCTTGACGGGAGTGGGGGTGGCTACAGCAGAGCAAGTGATCCATTGCTCAAGCCAGTGACCTTGGACTCAAGCTGGTGAGCCATGCTCAAACCAGATAAGCCCGCACTCAAGCTGGCAACCGAGGGGTTTCCAACCTGGGTCCTCTGCATCCCAGTCCGATGCTTTATCCACTGCGCTACAACCTGGTCAGGATTATGTGAGTATGTTAATACTATTCCACTGTTCACACATTTGTCCTGTGGTTTTTCTCCATTAGCCATGAGGACCCTCTCCTTCCTGGCACCCCCACACCTCCGTCCTCACCCTTGACATCATTTTCAATGCCTGCTAGACCCCACTGAAGTTGCCTGGCTCAGCTGTATCACTATACTTCATGTTACACACACAGGAAACCCCTCAGTCTAGTCATTACCTTCCGGAGTTCTACTGCCAAACGTGGATGTCTGGGACTACAGCATATGGCCTTTCAGTACCCAGTGCCAATGAATTTGCTCTTTCTCCTTCCCACACCCAGAAGGTACATTCAGTTTCTCTAGTCTCAGATCCTTCAGAACTGTCAGGTCTGCTTCTCTGCCCAGCCTAGTCTCTACTGACAATTTCAATCAGTTCCCGCCCCAAGAAAGTGGGGAACACTCTGCCCTAGGAGCCACCAGTGCTCCCACTCTGGGCACAGACACCACTCCTGCCTGGCTGTGAGCCCAGTGTTGATGCCAGCCCACACCTGGCCGGCCCTGGGCTTGCATGCAGACTCCCAGCACGTCTCCATCAGCCTCTAGGGTGGAATGCTCTGACTAGATTTAAGTTCATAACCATTCACCTGTCAGAGGCTGATGCTGGTTATCAGGGAAGAAAGCAGAAGGCAGCAAAAGTCATCAAGTGAGGTCTCCCATGTGCACTTCAGCCAAAGAGGTCTTTTTGATATTAGAACTCTGTCCTTCATTTTAGGATCTGGCATGCACAGATGGTTAGAGACCAAAGCTGTTCAGCTCTGGGTGTCTTCTGCAAACTTTGCCCATGGGGGAACCCTGAATATGCTGATCCTAAGAAAACAGGGTGCTAATGGCAGCATTGCTATCCGTGCAGCATTTGGGGTTGCTCGGTGTTGAGACAATGAGCCCTTTAAGAAAAACATAAAAATAGAACCCTCCATCACACTAAAGAAAAACAAAATCTATATGTACTAAGAAATATATAAAGTTACAAGATAAATAAAGAAAATTTAGAATGTTTCTTTTAAGTCAGGAGTGGGGTAAGTTTTTAAAGTGACATTTAAAAAAACAAAGGGCTAGAATAGAAAAGCCACTGGATAAATATGTAAAGCCCTCCTGTGAGAAGAGGGGGCTGTCTAGGTACCCCTTCCAGAAAGCCCAGCTGTGGTTCACTCACATCCCCCAACAATAACTACATACTTAGGGTCCTACTTGAGGTAGGAACTGAGCAATACCATGGCGCCTGCCCATTTTTGCCCAAAGAGACTCCTACAATGGCTCTAGAGCTCTTGGCCAGCAGCAAGACTGTCAGGTCGACAGGAAAACTGAGGGCTCCCGGCCCTATTGCCTTATATCCACCTTTCCCAGGTGGTCCTCCCCAAGAACCCTTCTGCACGCTCCCAATCTCACCTCAGCATCTGCCTCCTAGAAAGCCTAGCTGTACAGATGCTTTAAATAAAGTTCAAAGACAAGTGACATGAACCCAGTACATCCATCTTATTCTAGAATAGATGAAGAATGCTTGCAAATCAGTAAGAAAAAAGGCACACAACTCAAAAACAAAAACTGCGAGTGAGCAAGTCAAATCAAAACAAGAATTTGTTACTCCTCGCCCACCAGGCTGATAGATCCCACATTATCATCAGTGAGTGATTCCAGTTACTGTGATGAGGTATTGCAAACAGGAATTTTATATTATGAAATTGATAGTAGCTATCAAAGTTTAAAATGCCTACCTTTATTGAACCTGTGGTTACAAATGACATGCACAGGACAGAGGTTAACATTTAAGGGAATATGCCACACACCAGGCCCTGTTCTGGCTCCTTTATAAGAGATGGATTGGCACATGTGCTCAGGCCAGGTCTCCTGCAATCCTGGGTCACTGTGACATCTGAGCAAAGTTCCTTCCTTATCTTTGCCGGGTAGTACTTCTTCCTTAGATCGGTCTGTTGTGGTGGTTAGGTGATCTAGCATGCAATTTTCTTGGAAGAGCTCATGCATATTATGTACTATATGAGCCTTAGCTATTATTACCTCATTTAATCTTCACCACTAGCCTACAAAGTGGTTGCCATTTTATGACCATTTTGTCAATGAGAGACAAAGCTTCACAACCTAACTTGTGTAAACAAGTCAAATTCACAAGCCATGCTGCTAATTATGTTAATTGTGTTCATTATGTTAAACTGTACACACAGAGATGCTCCCTGCTGCACTGGTGGTGGGAGGGGTGAAGGAGGTCTATGTGCACAGATGGCAGGAGCCCTCAGTGCTCTGGCTACTGAGAGTGTACCTCGGGCCAGCAGGGGCAGAATCGCAGAAGCTGATTAGAGATGCTGAATCAACCCCACTCCAGATCTGCCTCATCAGAATCCCCATCTTAACAAGACCCCTGGGATTCCTGTGCACATTCAAGTTTGAGATGTCCTCTAAGTGGAAAAAATTGCAGTATCTGAGCAAAGATGGTTGAATGAATACATCAATTTACTCCTCAAAGACATGGGCCCTGGGGCTGGATCTAGGAGTGAGTACAGAAGGGACATCAGAAGAAGGTGAGAGGGTAAACATGAAACACAAGGACGGAGAGAAAGTCCCAGAGCTCAGCAGTGAAGCCTATTCCTCCCTCCTAGTTTGCAGCACTGACCACACCCTCCCTGTAAGGGCAAGGGAACCAAGTAGCCCTCTCTAAATGAGCCAGCAAGGGCAGCTGGACACAAGGATTGACGTGAAATAAACACTCAGAAAGAGGAGCTCCAAGGAGACAGGGGCAACGGAGGGAGCGAAAAACAGCACATAGAGGACGTTGACCGTCAGGAGACATAAAATACAAAAACAGGGACCCAATAAACAATTCACAAAGCTAGGAGCAAATCAAGTAATATCAAGGTAAACTTACAACTTAGAAATATAAATTTCCATTCAACAACAACAAAAAAAATGAAAGCTGGAGTTGGAAGTTGTTTCTTAGAATAGGAATGGCAATGGGACACATTTTTATTCCCCTGCTGATTTTTGCAGTAAACTCCACAGGAGTATCTGATGGATTAAATTATGTATGTGTGAGTCGAATGGATTTCAACATGATTTGAGGTGTTCCCAAAAGAGCTCCCAAGAACATCCAAGGATACAAGGTGTTGATGCTGGCATCTTGCCAGTTTGGGGTCACTATTCACAGAGCCTGGGAGAAGCCTTAGGGGTGGGAGCAACTTGGGAATTTGCATTCCCTGTTCTGGGGGTCCTAAGTACAGGGGGTTAGAGGGAGCAGTGTCCTGCCTGAATTCTGGCCCTGCTGTCCCCTGCTCTGAGGCTCTCATGGTGTAGACTCTCAGCTGTTCTGCTCTGTCACCTTCTTGCCCTCTGTTGTCCCATTGGCCATGATGAGTGGATCCTGGGAGGCAACAGATTTGGGTGCATGTCCCAGCTCTACCATCAACTCTGTGGTCTTGGGCGAGTTACTCCTTCAGAGTCACTCTTCACCTCCAGAACCCTGTTTGTAAATCCAGCGCCAAAAGGCCAGGTACCCCATAACCAGTCACTCTTATGGTCCTGGTTTTCCCCAGCCTTTTGTATCAGAAAAGACATGCATTTGGTTATGTTTGCCATAAATTAGATCCACCTGACTGAGCTGCAGCTCGAAATCCCAGCCAAGCAGGCCCATTGGAATGCCCTGGGAAGCTCGAGTGCTGACAGACTTGGCTCTGGAGGACAAGGTCAGGCTTGCTCTTGCCAAAACAGGCTCAGAGGGCAGTTCAGAGATGGCCAGGCCGAGGGAGCTGGCCTCCCGGAAGCCGCAGTGCCCCCTGCTGCACTGGGTAGCCAGGAATTCAGCTTGTCCTGCGAGCTTCCCTGGGGAACCCACAGAGGCAGACCTTGTGCAGGTGCCGCTCCTGCAGCATCTTAACCTCTTGGTACCGCAGTTTCCTCATTGTAAAATGTATTTTTCCTTCTAAGACTGCGTCGATTTAAAAGAGCCTAGTAAAAAAAAAGTGGGTTTAAAGAGTCTAGAAAGTGCTTGCAATGGGATCCACATGCAATAAGTATTAGTTATTCATTATACTTAGCAGCAGATGTGATATTGTGATTTATAGTAATGTGGACAAAAAAGGGGCCACATGCTGAACCTGACAAGCTCAGGGAAAGCCTGCATGGTGGCTTTACAGACTCTGGGACCTAAAGTAAACCCACAGGATGGTCTGAAATGGAAACTTTTTAACTAAAGGCGGTTTATGGTGGGTAGTCATGTCCTAGGGAGTTATTCTCTATCTGAACAAGATCAATGTTTGCTTTTTTTTTTTTTAACAGAGACAGAGAAAGGGATAGATAGGGACAGACAGACAGGAACAGAGAGGGATGAAAAGCATCAATCATCAGTTTTTTGTTGCTGTTGCGACATCTTAGTTGTTAATTGATTGCTTTCTCATATGTGCCTTGACCGTGGGCCTTCAGCAGACTGAGTAACCCCTTGCTGGAGCCAGTGACCTTGGGTCCAAGCTGGTGAGCTTTTGCTCAAACCAGATGAGCCCGCGCTCAAGCTGGCAACCTCGGGGTCTCAAAGCTGGGTCTTTCTGCATCCCAGTCTGACGCTCTATCCACTGCACCACTGCCTGGTCAGGCCAATGTTTGCTTTGAAACCTATTTGTTGCCTTTTTCATCTACAATAATGTACCTGATAACATGCCTTTGAAATGTAGGGGTAATCTTTTTCTACCCCCTCAAGGCAGGCATTCTACCAGAGCAGGAACCAACAAACCCTTTCATTGTTATTATGTTAATTAACTTAACGTAGCTTGTGCCTCCCTATGTAAGAGGTTTTAGTGTCTACATTTTCACTTTTATCCAATCCCAAAGATTTCCCAGTTTTGCTTTCTCCCACCTCTCTATCACCAATCAATTTCATGGAACACCCCCCATAGTCTTGCCCTTTGATTCTGATGTATAAAATAAGTGGTGAAACCACCATTTTCCAGAGCATTTTCTCAATGTTTCTCAAACTTTGCTTCCCTGCAATTGTCAACAGTTTGGCTCAAATAAACTCATAAAAAATTCTAACAGGTTTGTAGGATTTTTTCAGTTGATAGTAAGAAATATATATTTGGTCTTCATCCCATTTCTAGCACAGAATTCCTAAAACCCTTTGGAATTCCTAAGTGTTGAGAACAATAAAAATGTCTTTTGTTATGTTGATGAGGTGACTTATGGACCCCTAGCTAAGGGTGGGAGTTGGTCGCCTGGGAACCCACCTTGAATAGGGGGTTGAAACTTTCAGTCCCACCCCCAGACCTCAGGGAAGGGGGCGGGGCAGAATGTTGAACTGATCAAAAATGTCCAGTGATTTCATCAATCATGCCTATGTAATAAAGCCTCCATAAAGCCCAGAGAAGACGGGGTTCAGACAGCTACCAGGCTCAGGAGCCAGAACGCTTCCACATACCACTGGGTGGTTTCAAACTCCACAAAGACAGAACCTCTTTGGTTGGGTCTCTTCGTCTGACTGTTGACTTGTATCCTCAAATCTCCTTTGTAATAAATTGGTAACCTAGTAAATGGTTTCCTGAGTTCTCTGAGTCACTCTAGCAAATTAGTAGAACTCAAAAAGGGGGTCGTGGGAACTTCCGATCCGTAGCAGTTCAATCAGAAGCGGCCAACAGCCTGGGCTTGTGATTTGAAGTGGGGTGAGGTCAGTCCTATAGGATTGAGCCCTAGCCTCTGGGGTCTGAGGCTCTCTTCAGGTAGGTCATGTCAGGATTGAGTGAAATTGTAGTGTTGGAGAGGACTGTTGAGTGGTATGAGAAAATGTGCACATGTTGCAAGTAGAAGTCTAGTGGACATCTTCATGATGGAACTTGTGACTGTCAGCCAGAATGAGACCCTCCCAGAAACCCCAATTTTCTAATGGTGCAGACTAGAAATAGCAGTTGCCAGGGCAGAGCCCTGAGCCAGGGATCCAGGGGAACCTAGAACTCAGGTGACCCTTGCTGTCCTGCGCATCTGCCCTGGAAATCACAGGTGACATGAAAAGACAGCACTGTGAGAATTCCTGAGAAAATATCTGTGAATGCAAAGTGAAAACTGACATAAAGGGGGCAGTCATTGTTCTTACAGCCTTCATGTCCTGTGAGACAGGGGAGATCCCAGAGGGAAAAGTGGTCTGTGGGAGACGCTCCCCCACGCTTCCCACCCAACGTTCTGACTCTCCAACATCCAGCTCACAGGAGGACACCATCACGGCACAACCCTCAGCAGAGGGAGCTTGGGGGAGGCAAGCCCCAGGACCCTCAAGGGAATCCTTGTGCCTTCCATAGGAGACTGCACCCCCCCCCACCCTGTTCTTTGAAACTCTCTTACCAGCCCACACCCCCACCATTGTGGAGAGCGACCCAGGTGGCTCCTCGAAAGGCGTCGCCCACGAAGTTCTGCACGGCCATGTCTGTGGAAACAGAGACCACCTCCCATTATTCCCTGAATAAGGTGCACTGGGGCCAGGCCAGGCTCCCACCAGTGTACAAGTGGGCATCAGTCCTTTCAGGCCTAAAGGACAGATGACTGTAGAAACAGCAATAATTTATGTTTTCACAGCTGAGCAAAAGCACGAGAAATTGATAATCCACTTGCTCACTAATTCCCTATAGGTATGGTCTCTAGTACTGAATGCCAGATAAAGTGCCCAGAAGCAGAAATAAAACAGAATCTGAAGGAAGGTAGTAGTGGTTTTATTTATTTTTATTTTAGTGAGAGGAGGGAGGCAGAAAGACAGACTTCCGCATACTCCCTGACCAATATCCACCTGGCAAGCCCACTAAGGGGAAATGCTCTGCCCATCTGGGGCCCTTGCTCTGCTGCAGCCAGAGCCATTTTTTTTGCACCTGAAGTGGAGGGCATGGAGCCATCCTCAGTGACTGAGGCCAACTTGCTCAAGCCAATCGAGCCATAGCTGTAGGAGAGGGAGAGGGAGAGAGAGAGAGAGAGAGAAGGGAGAGGGGTAGAGAAACAGAGGTTGCCTCTTCTGTCTGGTCTGACTGGGAATCAAACCCAGGACATCCACATGCTGGGTCCACGCTCTACCACTGAGCCCACCAGCCAGGGCTGTAGAAGTGATTTTAGCTTAGATGTGTAGAAAGCCAAAAAGCATTACTCCCACCCTTAAAACAAACAAACAAACAAACAAACAAAAGAATGGGGGTGAGGTACCAACCACAAATTAATGACTTTTCTTGACCCCATCAGATAACTGTGGTTCCAGGGCAACTAGGCAATTTGGAATCTGGAGAGACAGACATTTGCACAAGGAAACATAACCCAACCTAGCTGCCTTACAAAGTGTCTAACAAATTGCTAAAGGACAAGCATGAGCCCTGGGACTCTGAGGCCATGACACATGGATATAAGGGGGTTTGTACCCCCTGGCAGGTTCTTACTTCAAAAATACTCTACTGGGTGCTCAAAGAGAAGATCAAGAAAAATACTGAAAATGCTTTTTCTTGGTGCTGAACTGTGAAGACTGTGAAGCATCATGAGCCACGAAATCCAAGAAATGCAGCTCTCGAAGCTGGAAAACACCAGGCAACAGATTCTCCCCTAGAGTCTCCCAAGGTGCCATGGCCTAGCCAACACCTTGCTTGTCTTTGGCCTATTAAAACTGACTTCAGAACTGTGGGAGAATACATTCATGTTGTTTTAAGCTACTAAGTTTGTGGTAATTCATTTCAGTGGTCATAAGATACAAATATAAACTATGTTAATTAATAACAGAATTTCAGAACCAGGAGTATTATTTTTAAAAAAATATTTTTTTTAAAAAAGAGACATTACATAATGATAAAGAGGTCAATTCTCCAAAAAGATATAATAAACTTAAATGAATGTGCACCTAACAACATAGCTTTACAACATATGAGGCAAAATGGGTAGTAACTGAAAGGAGGAATTGACAAATCCACAAATTGAATTGGAAACTTCAGCACTTCTCCCTCAATAATTCATAGAATAGGCAGAAAATTAGAAGAGAGGAGACCTGAACAGCATTATCAAACAACCTAACCTAACTGACATTTTAAGAAGAATTCACCAAGTAACAGATGAATATATGTTTTCAGGTTCTCCAAGAGAGACCACATTCTAGGCCATAAAATCCACAGCAAATGAAAAGAAAAAAACCAGAAATAACCCACAGTAAGTTCTCAGACCACAATGAAATTAAATAAGAAGTTAGTAACAGAAAGGATATCTGAAAAATCCCCCCATACTTGTAAATGACATACTTCTAAATAACCCACAGATCAAAGAGAAGTCTCAAAGAAAATTTTTAAATATTTTGAAATGGGTGAAAATGAAAATGCATCATATAAAAATTTGTAGGATACAGCTAAAGCATGTTTAGAGATAAATTTATAGCATTAAGTACTTATATTAGAAAAGAAAAATGTCTCAAACCAGTAACCTCAGCTCCTACCTTGAAAGAAGAGCAAATTAAACCAAAGCAAGTAGAAGAAAGGCTATACTAAAGATTAGAGCAAAAATCAATGACTTTGGAAGCAGAAAATCAATTGAAAGAAAATCAAATAAACTAAAAGCTTTTTCTTTGAGAAGATCCATAAAATTAATAAATGTCTAGCCAAACTGACCAATAAAAAAGAAAGAGGACACAACTGGCCAATATCAGGAATGACATCACAGGAGAGGACATCACAACTGACCCTATAGACATTAAAAAGCTAATAAAGGAATACAACTGTAGTCTTATAAATTTGATAACTTCAAATGAAATGGACCTATTCTTTGAAAAAAAAAAATCCTAAATGTCCACCTTTCTCCCTTGGGATACTGACCATAACAGAAGGAGCCCTCAGGTGCCAGGAATAAGAAAGCTACCCAGGAATAGAACTCATCAGCCATTATGATGATGATGATAATTGTAGCAGTTGTAGTAGCACTATCAGTGATGACGACAACAACAGCTAATATTTACTGAACACCGACCATGGGACCCTGATGTAATGCCGGGTGTATATTCATTCATTTAATTCTTCCTAACAACCCTTTCAGGTAGGTGCTATTGTTATTTTCATTCTACAAATGAGGACATTGAGGTTCAGAGACTTCAAATAACTTGCTGTAGATCACCCAGCAAGTGATGAGGCCAGAAGCACACCCAAGTCTAAGACACCCAACTGTCCCAGTTTGGCTAGCACTGGTCCAATTTAAAAACCAGAGGTCCCATACCCAGAATACACTCTGTGCTGGGCTGGTCACCCTATCTATGCCAATCCTCTCAAAGGCCAGCATATATTTTGTAACATGACTAATTAAATAGATCAGTTGATTTTTAAATAAAATCCAAAGCCAACATTAAAAAATTTTCTGTTTGTCTTCCTCACCTGCACAGAAGGCAGAGCCATCATAAATGTTGGAGGTCTCCCTAAAGGGACTGTCTGTGCCACTCACATCATGGTGGTCTCGGCTCAGGACCACTGGCGCCTGCAGTGTGCAAAGATATGAGATGTCAGCCAACAGTGTCCACCACACCTGCCTGGCCATATTAGAAGCCCTTCAGATACTGCCCCCTGGAAAACAGACCTTTAGCAAGAGAAAGCACAGATGATTTTGATATCTTCTTGTAGCTACTGAGGGAAAAACAGCTGTGTTGGGCTTGCTCACAGGCTTGGCAACTGTGAGCCCTTTGTGCAATTAGTGTATGAGCATGTGACAGCACTATTGTAAGGGTGTGAGTGCTTCCCCTCAGGGGGCAATGAGAAGAGATCTGCCCACCACTGAGAGGTGAGATTGGTTAACCGATCCCTTGCCCTCCCCTTGGAAAAACAGGTTTTCCTTTCTTCTTCTTTTTATTTCTTCTTCTCTTTCTTCTTTTGGCTTGTCTGTCTTTGCGACCCTCCAATAAATTGGTATGGCTCACCGTTTTCCGGCTCCACAGTTCCTTTACCGTTTGCCAGAATTCAATGAGAATCCGCATGGTCGTGGCCACCACCAGCCTTACAGCTACTAATGGAATTTTCTTATTTGGACACTTTCTATATAACCAGGGAATCCCAAATTGCTATGTATGTGTTACTTCACTGAGTCTTGTCAACAATCCCATCCACGTAGGCATGACTGTTATCATGCCCATTTTATAGAAAGGAAAACTGAGGTTCTGAGAGGCTAAGAAACTTGCCCAATGAAACAGAGCCAGTAAGTGGGCAGGCTGGGATCTAAACCCACACACAGTATACTAGAATCTGGGCTTTCCCCTCAGGCTGCCTGGCCTCTGAGTCTGTGACACCGTTGAGTGTTGCTTTTCTCAGCCCTCCCAGTGGCCACGGAAGTTCACGGGCTCCCCATGTAGGAGGTAGCCTGCCAAAAGGTAACTCCCTGTGCCCTGAATCAAGAGGATCTTGTCTCCTTTTCTTGAACAGGCCAAGTTTCCTCCTTCCTCTCCACCTTTGCCCTGGAACCACCTGCCCCAGGTATTCTGGCACCTTCTGGGTACCCAGGCCTCAGTTCTACACCAGTAACTCAGAATGGCCTGTCTTGACTATCCCATCTAAAGTCATCGCTCACTGTACCTCATTACCCCCATTTTGCCACCTCAACTTATTTTCTTCACTGTGTTTGTCACCATATAAAATTTCCCTGAATTTAGGTGTGTATTGATAGTTTCTCTTCATTAGTAAACAGGTTGAGGCAGGGACCCTGTTTTTTGCTACATCACCCCTCAGTGCTTAGAACAAACCTGGCACAGAGAAAGCATTCAATCAGTTGACGGATGGACGAATGGGAGAAAGGAAGGAAGGAAGGGAGGGAGGAAGGAAGGGAGGAAGGAAGGGAGGAAGGGAGGGAGGGAAAGAAAGAAGGAGAGAGGGAGGATTAAAACACCTAGATCTCGGTGCCAACCTCTGACCCCAGCCTGGATGGGAGTGTGCTCAGAGGGATGTTGGTCTGAGCCACGCCAGCCTTCCTTATGAGTACCATGGGCTTTCAGGACATGCTGAGCAGTGGGGTGCTCTGGCAGCACTTCACTGAGAGAGGCCCAGTGCCACCCAGAACCCTCCACAGGGACAGCCTTCACTTTCATCAATTCTGATTTCCTTTTCATGTCCAATCATTAATATTCCTGGTGTTTCTAAACCCAGGGCTGTCACAAGAACTCTGCATGTGAGCCTACAAAACAGAGGGGCAAGAGGCCCCATCAAATGAGTGTGCTCAGGGCTCCATGTCCTCCAAGATGGGCTAGGCTGACTCAGAGAAAAATAGGAAGTTTGTCATAGTTTGAAAAAGATAATTCAACAAAGAGATATGAAATACTTGTGTGGAAGCCAACTCAATCCTCACACCCATGCTTTGAGGTTAATAGGATTCTCCTTTAACAGGAGGGAAACTGAGGCTCAAAGAGGGCACTTAACTTGCCCAAAGTCACATGGGGATCAGTGTCAGAGCCTGGGTTTGAGGGCAGACCTCATCACTCCCTGCCTCCAGCTATCTGACCCTCAGCTGACATATTCATAGAGCATGGGACCCTGGGGCAGTGTGGGCACTGACAGAAAGAATCCACAGGGAGGACCCCACCAGCCAAACAGGAAATGTCACCTTGATCTTCCCACAAGCGATGGCTCGGTTAAAGGCCACAGCAATGGCCACACGGCCCTTCTGGTCTGAGTATAGGATCCTTGCCTGAGAGCCGACCACCTGGGGAGAGAAAGGGAAAAGGAAGCACCTAGTGACTTGGTGATACTTGGGAGAGACATGGGTGATATGTTCACCAGCAGCCAGATGGTAGCCTCCAGGGAGGTCCTGGAGGAGCCTCAAGGTACACAGTAGTAGATGGGCCTGAGGTGAGCCCACACATCTAGCCCATCAACCCCTCATGTGTCCATCCACCTGCCTCTGGGACCCTAACTTACTTATTTCCAGGGATATTACCTATTATGAGCATTACCCTGCTCAAGTCCTTCCAGGAATAGTAATAACACCACAGTTTTTTATTATGCCTGGCACAGCTCCAAGAACTCTACACGGGCACTCATTTGTGAGTTTTATGAGGAAGATGCTATTATCCTCATTGTAGGTTCAATTTTATAGATGAGGAAACTGAGGTCCAGAGAGGTTGAGCAACCTTCCCATGGTCACCCCGCTGGTAGGTGGCATGGCTGAGTACCTACACACTCAAACGTCACAATGCAGAACCTCTGGGGAGAAAGGAATAGGAAACTGTTCTTTAATGGCCACAGTTTTAGTTTGGGATGATAAAATAAGTTCTGAAGATGGATGTTGGTGATGATTGCATAATATGGGAATGTAGATAAAGCTTCTGAGTTGTACCTTAAAAATGGTTGAAATGGTAAATTCATGTTAATACATATTTTACAAGAATTAAAAAATAGACTGACCTGTAGTGGCACAGTGGATAATGCATTGGAACACTGAGGTTGCCTGTTCGAAACCCTGGGCTTGCCTGGTCAAGGCACATACAGGAAGCAACTATTATGAGTTGATGCTTCCCAATTCCCCCCTTTCTCTTTCTCTTTCTATTACTCTTTCTCTCTCTCTTCCTCTCTCTGAAAATCAATAAATAAAATCTAAAAAAATTTTTTTGAAAAATAAAAAGTCAGAATCTGATGTCAGTAGTGCTGAGGCTGAGAAACCCTGGATTCTCCAAAGAGGGTGCAGGTGTTTCCCTCAGCTGTTTGGCCAACCTGTCCAAAAATGGAGCATAAGATGGGAAGAGCCTTGCACCTGGCCATGAGCCCAAATGCAGAGTTCAGTCTTGGCAGTTTCTTAGATAGTTAGCCTAGTGCTTCTTTCTTTCTTGTGGCTTTCTAATCAACACCTTACTTTTCTCACACCAGTTGCCTTAAATCCTTTTTGGGAAAGCTATACTATAAATAAAACATAAACAGTCAACAACAGCCTTGGGCATCTCACACTCTGGCTGGTCACAGAGATCTCTGTCTGCACAAAGGCTTTTGTGGCCAAAACATGAGTACAGACCACTGGGCAAGGAAGCAGCAGTTTGAATGGATGTTACTGGACCTCAGAAGCACAGGCAAGGGGGCAGTGCTCAAAGCAGGGGACAGCAGGCTCCTCCTGGTTATCTGCCCCCAGCTGTGGCCAAAGGCATATGAACCAAATGCAGAGTTTTCATTTTCTCCTTGGTACACCAAGGCTGCCTGTGCATTGGCTGGTCCCTCTGCCTTCCCTGACTTACATGGCTGCTCCCTCAGCCTCCAATGCTAACCATTTAGACATGAACTCACAAGTCAGCTGCTCAGAGATGCTGTTCTTATCCATTAATATAGAGCAGTCCCCACTTCCCATGCATCACATTTGTCTTCACACTCACCTGAGCATAGTCAGTCACAGAAATGAGGCCAAGGCAACCCTGGCCCTGTCAGTGCCTCATGCACCGACAGCCACAGTGGGCCCATCCCAAGCGTGCCACTACAGCCAGGTGCACTCACAGTCACCAGCATCTCCACTGTACAGATGAGACAGGAGGCTCAGAGAGGCTGAGCCACTTGCCTAGTCATACAGCTGAATAGCCAAGAGGCCTGCCTCTCAGGCTGCCTCTCAAGAGAACTACTTGTAGAGTAACTGGGAAAAGAGTGACTTGACTGTACCTGGTCACTGTCTAGGCCACCTTTTGGAAGGTCCCCAACTTCTCTATCCAGCAGCCCCCTGGGTGAGGTAGCTACTGACTCCAGTGGGTCTGCCACCTAAGCAGTCTAACAGGGTGTGTTGGCACCCTCTCAGATCTCACATCTACTGGTCAAGGGGGCAGTGCCATGGCCTACCCCTGCCCCCCACCAGGCCAAGTCCTCACCAGCTGGTGCTTGGCAGCCTCCCGGATCCAGCGAATATTGTCCACATACTGCAGCTTCACAGCAGGATTCACTGTAGGGAGAGATGGGGAGGGGTGTCACCGGTACCAACCCAAGGTGCCCAAGGTGCGGCACAGAGCCTCCCTCTTACAGGGTGCTTGGCACGGGCACCTGTTCTTCACCCATCACTGGAGCCCAGACTCGGGGGCAAGGAGCCTCCCTCCTCACTGTGCTTGGCCATCTGATTCTTAGAACCAGCAATGCCAATAGTCATGTGAATTAATGCATAGAAGAGTGCAGCCCACTGTCTGATACATTCATTCCCTCAACAAACATCTATTGACTGCCATTCCAGGCACAGGAACAGAGACTGCCACAGAGTGTGAAGAAAATAAGAGTATGGTGAGGTAGTCACTAGATTGTTGGGTCAGAGGGCCAAAGTCCTGTATGAGGAGGTGATGGTCAAACTATGTCCTAAATACTAAGGAGAAACTAGTTACATGAAGATCTGAGAAAATAGCATTTTAGGCAGAGGGAACAGCAAGTGCAAAGGCCCTGAGGTAAGAAGATGCTTACCCATACAAGTAAGATAGGCCAGTTGGCTAAAGCTTGGAGGGCATGCAGAGATGGATGACAGCCCTGGAGCTCACACGCAGCTCCCACCAGCTCTTGAGAGCAGACTGTTAAATCTTCAGAAATTGTGTGAGTCAGTGGTGAACACAGACATTGTTGAATTCCAATTAAATGAACTTACACTTGTAAAAAGTGTATTAAAAATTAAAATAATGTTTATAACTCATCATTTTGTGTGTGTGTGTGTGTGAGAGAGAGAGAGAGAGAGAGAGGAAAGAGAGAGAGAGTGAGAGAGACAGGAAGGGAGAGAGGTGAGAAGCAACAATTCTTCATTGCAGCAGCTTAGTTGTTCATTGATTGCTTTCTCATGTGAGCCTTGACCAGGGGGCTCCAGCTGAGCCAGTGACAGTTTGCTCAAGCCAGCAACCATGGGGTCATGCCCATGATCCCTCACTCAAGCCTGAGACTCCTCCCTCAAGCTGGTGAGCTTGTGCTCAAGCCGGCAACCTCAGGGTTTCAAACCTGGGTCCTCAGTGTCCCAGGTCAATGCTCTATCCACTGCATTACTGCCTGGTAAGGCATCACTTCTTAATTTACTACCTTTTAGGAGGATCTATACTCTCAAGGTTATCTGCCTAGTGGAAACACTGCACTGTTCTAGGTGGAGCCCCATCTGAAACAGCTACTCTGAGAGTATTTAGACATTGGCCATGAACAGATGCAACAGCTCAGGGCTTCTCAGGGGTTGATTATAGAAAACCCATCAGCTACCTACTGAGCGCTATACAGTTATTCTAACACCAGGAGGCCTCTGACAAGGTTCCTGAGAGAAGGCCCTGTTTCCCCTTTCCTCTCCACGAGGCATCTCCTTGCCTGGCTCCTCCCATATAGGTGACCCTCCTCACCCTCAGCCTGGTTCTCAAGCCCTGGGTCCCTGTTACCTAGGTTCCCTCCACCCGATGGAGTCAGCTGTGGATAGCAGGGTGAAAATGACCCCCGGGTATTTAAAGCAAGAAGCTAAGGCTGAGCAACCCACCCAGGAAACCACCTGGAAAGAAAGCCAGCCTGGACCTGTAGAAAAGCTGCAAAAGAAATGAGGGTAGGCTCTGACAACTGAGTAAGTCTCATAAAATAGCTGCCTTCTCTTCTTCAAGTGATAAGCGACATGCCGAATCCACTACACAAGAAGGGACTGTGGTTAAACAACCTCCTCATCCACCTGAGAAGGCAAAACCAAGGTTCTGTATTAGAAAAGCCACAGACAGATTGGAGAGGCTCTGACGTGACATTGGTTGAGTGGGCCTGATCCATGTGGAGGACTGAGGCTCAGAGGGCAGCGCAGGCAGCTATGGAGAACCAGAAGCACTGCCAACAGCCACACCTGGGAATGGTGTATGCCTCTTCTACGGGGGGCCTGGCAGGGGGTGAGGCGGGGCAATGAGGAGGACTGCCCTGCACTGCCAGGCAGGCAGGCTCACTATGGGAGATTCTGGGGGCCACCCACCCTAGAGCATGTCCAGCCTGACAGCCTTACCTCCGCCAGCAATGGCCTCTTCCAGCACAGATGTGGCCAGCTGATCTGTGACTGCCAGGTCCTGGGGTTCCCCTGATGTGCATACCCAGCGGAAAGGCCCGAAGCCCTGGGAAAATATATCCCTGCAAGGACAAGATGCCTAGTCATCTTCCCAAGCTGGCTGCATCTTTGGCTGGGCCAGGATCACTACGATCCAAGGAGAAGAGGCTGGCATATGTTCTAGAACTGAGAAGGGGGAAAGGCTGTGTGCAAATTGGCGTCTGTTGGGGGCCATTGTGTGTGGACATATGTAGTAAAAGAGGGGGGCTTCAATGTCCAGAATTGTTGCTGGCATCCCCTAAGTCACTAAGTGAACAGGAAGTTTCAGAGGCCCTGACTCCCATCCCGTTCCGTGATACATGTGAATCCATGTTGTACATATTTGTCCTCCTGTTCCTCTCTATCTTCTCGGTCAGTCCCCCTCTCCCTGTCTCCCCCTTCCCTGTAGCCCAGTGGTTCTTAACCTGGGTTCTATCGAACCCTAGGGGTTCGATGAGTTGGTCTCAGAGGTTCGGAGAAGCCTCTGCCACAGAGGTAAAGACACACTTGTGTAAAGTCGTGATGACACGCCCCGCTTGGCCATCGCTTGCTTCAGAGGATCATGTTACATTGCTTGGCCAACCAGTGCTGCGGGGAATTTAGTGCACGCAGTAGTCAATGGCTGTCGTAGTTGTACGTCATGTGGTTTCTTTCTTAATATTTTAATCCATACTAAATACGTCGAGCAAAAAAAGAAAGTGGTCAGACAAATATGTACAACATGGATTCACATGTATCACGGAACGGGATGGGAGTCAGCGTCCTATCTGCATGATATGCAATGCCAAGTTGAGCAACTCTAGTCTTGCACTGGCAAAACTAAATTTGGAAAAAGAAATCATATTTTATTTATCACTAAAGAAGGGTTTGGTGAATGCGCATATGAAACTGGTGGGTTCGGTACCTCATAAAAGGTTAAGAACCACTGCTTTAGCCTCTCCCCTTAGCCTCCTCCTTCCTCCTCCAATCGAGTTCCTTCTCAGTCCTCCCCTCAGTGCCCCTCCCTCTCCCTTCACCCCCTCCCTGAGCCCTCCTTCCTTTCCCTTTACTCTCCCATGTCTCCCTCTTCCACTGCCCCCCTTACCCCTCAGTCCCCTTCTGTCCCCTTAGTGCTGTCCCTCCCTCTAGGTCTCTGATTCCCCTCTCAGAGTTGAAACATCTCTAGCTGCATGAGTAGAGAGCTGGGACACAGACAAGAAATTCCTAAAATTGCTGTTATAAACAAATGAACAGTCAGCAAAAACTAAATAGTTGGGAGAAATAGTAAATATGGGTACTAGGCCAAATTTGCCTTAGGCAAACTGACCTTCCTATGTAAACTCCATGCAGAGGGAGACAACAGCCTGGGCCCTCCAACACTCAGCAGGGCCCTCCTGGGCCACCCTCCTGCATCCCTCCCCAGAGGGGCCCCAGATGCCCCCTGCACTGTGGCCTTTGCACAGCGCTCTGGCCCAGCCGCTCTGGCTCTGCCCCACCCACAGTCCACCTGAGGAAATGTTTGCCTTCTCACCTTCCTCCCTCTCTAGGCCCATCTTGCCACACTGAGGGTGGGGAACCTTCCTTAAGCAACTTGAGGTGTTCCCTGCCCTGTCCCTGTGTCACTTAAGCCCAAACTCCTGGCCTTAGCCTCCAAGCCTCCACCCTCAGCCAGTCTCCCTCTGGGTCCACTCCTCCCTACTTGTCCTGGGCCACTGGTCTCCCCAGACCTGCCCTAATGTTGTAGCCCAGGTAGGCACGAGGGCTTCAGGGGACAGTAGGTCTTGGCCTCCATGGATCAAGCCATCAGCCACTCTCTCAGGTCCACGGCCCTGGCCATAGGGTGGACAGCATGTAGGCTCATGGGTATTGAATATGGGGGGATCCATCAGGAAGTGACCGTGGCTCCAGGACAATTCAGCCTACTTGTCTTTTCTTTGGGGCCTTGTACAAAGTTTCCTGTGATCTCAGGTTCTCTTCACCTGCATTTTGTGGTGGAATCCCACGACCTGGTGTGGTAGCCACTCTGGGGCCTCAGCCCTGGACAGAGGAGGGGCTCTTCTGACCTGAAGGTCCAGGACCAGACACTCTGAGGGGCCTTGTCACTTACCCCATGATGTGCTGGACGTACGAGGGGTAGCGGAACTCAGTCCTCTCCGCACCTTTCTTCTCCACGTCAGCTCCTGGGGACAGAGCACCCACACAGAGTCACCTGGAGGGCCAGGGCTGGCAGGCCACACCCCAAGGTCAGGACATACACCACCATCCCGATGGCAACTGAAACTGAACCAAGGAAGGGTTGCAGAGGTGCTCTGTCCTGAGAGCAAAGCATTGAGTCTCCTTTCAGGGAAAAGAAGAGCCAACAAGTGCAGCTCTGGCTGCCAGAGTAGGCAGGGCAGTGTGTACACACGCCCGTGCTTGCTGCATGCATCTGTGTCCAGACGGGCACCCCAAAGCCTGGACTCTAGGGGTGGGTGGGAGCGGGGCCAATGCCAGAGCAGGGCGGGGAGGGAGACTTTCCAGTGAATATCTTTTGTACCTTGTAAACTATAATCCATGAATAAATCACCTGTTTTACAGAAAGATCTTTCCTTCATAAAAAAGTAAAGCTGCATTTTTTTGCAATGGAGCTCATACCTGAGCATTGTATCACCTCTCTTTATGGTATTTTATATTTCTAAAGCAAATGGAGAAACTGAGGACAGAGAGGTCCAGTTTCCAGAAAACCAGGTAAGGGCACAACAAAGCTTGCATGCCATGGCTCTGCCTCCCCTAGGCACCCACCAGGTCACACCTGGCTGTAGGGAAGGGAGTGTGCCCACTGCCAGCCTAGGGAGGATGGGGCCCCCCAAATAAGCCTTCCTTCTCTCACCTGCTCTCTGGGCCTCCAAGAGGAAGGCGTTGCCATAGTCCCAAAAGAAGAAGTTCTCCTTGGCCAGTTTGTTGATGGCTGAGACTTGCCTCCTCAGGCTGCAACAGGCCAGTAGTCAGCTGTCAGTTCTGCCCACCAGTGAGACTCTAACAATGGGCCCTCTCTACCCCATCACTGTCACCTGCCAACCTCACCCTATGGACTTCAGCGAGCTCTGCTGACTTCCACTCACTCTGACAGAGGGGGAGACAGAGGCTCAGAGAGGTTAAGGGGCTTATCTAAGGCCACTCAGCTGGCCACTGGAGAACCAGGCAGAGGCCACAACTGCTCAGTCCAAAAGCTCCTTCCAGTGTGCATTCTTCTTCCCCATCCCCGCCCCATATCCCAAACAGCCTTGGGATCCGCATCACCTTTCCTGGACCAAGCCCTTGAATTTGGCAGGATCGGATGCCATGAGGCTCTGGGCCTCTGCAAAGCCAAGCTGCACAGGATAATAGCCACCATTGAATGGGTTGTGGCAGGATGTCTGGTCTGATCCCAGGTCCACCAAGAGCTCCCCTGTCACATCCAATTCATGGACCAAGCGCTCCCTGGAGAAGATGTTGGATTGTCAGTTCAAGGTGGCACCTGCCCAGGGCAGGGGCCAGCAGCAACTGGGGCCCGAGTTTAGCACCCAACCAGGAGGGGATTGGAGCATGGTTTCCAGACCACACATCCAGTAGCCAGAGACCAAGACTAATCCTACATCCACCCTCACACACCCTTCTCCCGCAAAGAACACCTATGGGAAGGCTGCTATGAGTTCAGACCAGGATCCAGGTGCTGAAAGCAGGGAGCAGAGCCTCAAGCCAATACTTGAAGCTTTGTGTTCCAGGAGCACCAGGCCGCTATTGGGACCTTGGCTGAAGAGAGAGGGTCATATGGGGTCCCCCAGCCTACTGATTCTCACCCCTGCACTTACCAAAGATCTACCACATTGCCATGGTAACCAAGGCTGAGCACCTCTTTTTTTTTCCTTGCTTCCCTAAAGGGCACAAGAACAGAACAGAGAGCCCCATCACAACTGCCCACAACTGTCCACTCGACCTACACACAGGGTCCACCCAGATGGTTAGACTGCGGAAAACCCAAGAGGCTACCAAAAGTATTGTGTGCAAGTCTAGTGCCTGAGGCATGTCCTTTCAGAACTCAGGCCATAAGGGAAACAGCAGACTTGAATGTTCCAGACAGGAGAACTAAGATGACAATGGTGACAACCCTTCCTGAGTCAACACTTAGAATTAGGCCTACTGCTGTTAGAACTCTAATAAGGACCTTCCTAAGACTCACTCAAGTTGATCCTTAAATCATAAAAGTCACTCAATTCTAGACATTACTTGGAAAACTAAAAGTACAAGAAAATAAAAGTGTATTTTGGGGAACAAAGATTTGAATACATGAAAGCTCTCGCAGATATGAGAGGCATCAAAAAGCAACACTAGGTGGGGCAGTGAGGGAGCGCGGCACCCACTCAGACACAGACGGACTGAAGGCTTTGCTTGGTAGAGATGCCAGCCGGAGCCTGGTGCTCCTCTCTCCCAGGTGTGCGAGGAGAACAAAGCAGTAAAAGAGCACACAGTCCCAGAGCAGTGAGGGATGATGGGGAAGGAGGACCGCATCTCAGCTAAAGGGCCAGAACCAGAACCACAAGCCCCTGAGAGGACCATTCCGATCTGTGTCTTCTGCAGCTCAGGGAGTAGAAATGGGATGAGACAGGCAGCTTCAGGCAGTTTGTTAAACTGATGTGAAATGATTGTGTGTGTGTGTGTGTGTGTGTGTGTGTGTGTGTGTGTGTGTCTGTAGAAATTAAGAAAATAAGCTGGTCCAATTTTTTTGTGAGTGACAAGAGGGAGAAGGCAGATGGAAGAGTTGTATTTAGAGATGACAAGAATATCAGCATGGTCGGAAGTGTGTGTGTGAGTGTGTGTGTGTGCATTCGGATGTGTATATGGGCATGTGTGCAGAATGTACAAGGGTGTGTGTTCAGGGTGCTAACCAGCATTGACAGGAATAAGAGCCAAATCAGGCAAGAGCCTTTAGTGACACAGTAGGGTTTGAAATTTCTCCTATAATTTTTTTTAATTTATTCATTTTAGAGAGGAGAGAGAGAGAAAGGGGGGAGGAGCAGGAAGCATCAACTCCCATGTGTGCCTTGACCAGACAAGTGCAGGGTTTCGAATCAGCAACCTCAGCATTCCAGGTCGACACTTTATCCACTGCACCACCACAGGTCAGGCTCTCCTATAATTAATGGAGAGTTAGTTAGCTGAGAGTTTTACACAGGGGTGCAACGTGGTCTAACTAGTATTTTAGAAAGATCTATGTCAAATCATATCTCATCTTAGAAATAGGAATATTTCTCAAATTCCGTGTGTACTTGAACATTTTCACACGTGCCCCCTTTGATTAGAACATTGTAGCTGTGGAGAGTCATGGCGCTGGCGCATCCTCTCCACACAGGCTCAATTCTGTAAAGCAAATCAGTTGACAGCCTGCTTCCAAAAGGGCATCTTATCAGCAGCCTCAGGGAAGTCCTCCCTCATTCCCAGTAAGATACCTCAGAAGACACCAAGCCAGAGAGAAATGCTGCTCTGGACACTATGCAGGTCATCTTAGCGAAAGTGGGGAGGAAGATTGACTTATACTGATGGAGTCATACTGAGGGAAACCTCCACCTTTCCAAGATTCATGTTTCCCCGATAGATTCAATGAGCACCTATTATGTGCCAGGCCCTGTGAGGAGCACTGCAGTCACAACAGTGAGAAACACAGACACATTCTTTGCAAAACTGTGGCTGAGTATTGAGGAAAAACGAGAGGATGATTGAAAAATCTGTTAGAACCACGTTCTTGACCGCCAAAGTACTTAAACTTAGGGGTTTCCTACACACCAGCAATAATGACCAGCAAGAAATAGATATTAGAAGATCACTTCTGCCTGATCTGTGGTGGTGCAGTGGGTAGAGCTTGCGACCTGGAATGCTAAGGTCTCCCATTCAAAACCCCAGGCTTGGCCCTTCAAGGCACATACGAAAAGCAGCTACTGCGAGTTGATGTTTTCCGCTCCTCCCACCCCCCTTTCTCTCTCTCTCTAAAATCAATAAATAAAATCTTTAAAAAAACTTGATCCTTCCTACTCTACCACCTCTGGGTGGTCATTTAGTGTGGTGGCCATCTGTGGCCAAATGTCAGGCATTGAACAGACCCATGCAGAGCAAACAAGCCTCTGGGCTCCTTGCTGTGTTTCCCCCACTTCTGATGCTCATTCGTCACGCTTTGTACCTGAGTCTTTCAATGCACTGGTCCAAGCTGTCAGTCACTTCCATCAGCCAACCTTGCTGGTGACGTTTCATGAGGGCTGTTTTATCCACCTGAGATCATGAAATGCAAAACCACCTAGTCACAAATCATCCCAGGGTGTCACCCTCCACTAGGTTCCATCCTCCCGTGTAGGGCTCCCACTTTTATAACACAGTGTCAGAGCAGACACTAGAAGCTGCTTTCCGATATTCATTCTCCGTCCTGCCTTCTTTATCAACAGAACCTGTTTAGGGTGGCACTGTGCTCAGCCTCAGGAGATGAACCATGTCCGAGCCAATTACAAATATCTTGTCCACTGTCTCCAGCTCCCTTGTGGGTAAGAACATCCATTTGATCCAATACTGACCAGTTTTGAGACTGTTTTGTTTTCTGAAACAGAGTCAGTCACAGCTAGTACTTCCCCTTCTCCCTGCCATTGAATATAGAGGGGATGTTTGGGGCTGGGGCTGGGGCAGCCATTTTGTATCCAGAGGGAAGCCCAAGATAATCTAGAGATATTGGTCTTGACATCACTAAGTTTCTGAACCAATGCCAACAGTGTTGATTACATGAGAAAAATAAAACCATATTTATGTGAGCTGCCATTGCTCGGCTTTCTTTCCTTGCAGCCAAAGGGTTCCTAACAAGTACAGCTATGTATGTCACAGGTATAATATCAACTAAGTGCACATCACACTGGTGTATGTATATCACCAAGGCTTTTCTTAGAGCTACTCACCTCCTCTTTCTGCTTCTGTTCTTGTCCTTAGCACTACCAGAGAAAGCTGTGACAGCCACTGAGAAGAAGCAGCGACACTGCCCTCTACTGATGGTTCAATTCAACTGCTTCCCCCACTTGACTGTGAAATGTCTGAGTTGGGGGAGTCTATCTTCATTTATTCACAAACATTTATTATCACTCAGCTATATTCCAGGCATTCTGCGGGGTAAGGGAAGTGATGCCCACAGAAGGTCAGTTTCATGAGATAGTATCGACAGGCATTGACCATGTAAAATGGTGGGCACTTTGAAGGCAGGAGATATATGCTTCCCTGGGAACCTACCCTGGGAGGCTTTGTGGAGGGGGCAAAGGAGAGGGTGAAAGAAGAGAGGGGTGAGAGTGTGAGTGACTCTAGAATGAAGGAGAGAGGTGGCCAGGGAGGAGGACTCAGCACTCCTGGCCTGCTCACCTCTGCTATCACACCGATGCACCCAACGATGACTGAGGCTTTGGCCTGAGCCCCACTCATTCCGCCCAGTCCAGAGGTGACAAAGACTTTCCCAGCCAGGTCCTGGACACCCAGGTAGCGACGCCCAGCATTCAGTACGGTGAGCTGTAGGGAGAGGAGTTGGGAGCTCACTGTCCACTCCCAGCATGTCCCCCTTCCATCTCCTGAGGCTAGGTGTGACCCCTGTTTCTCACCACTGTGCCGTGGACGA
The DNA here is from genome assembly GCA_037038555.1 of Rhynchonycteris naso. Taxonomy (NCBI): domain Eukaryota; kingdom Metazoa; phylum Chordata; class Mammalia; order Chiroptera; family Emballonuridae; genus Rhynchonycteris; species Rhynchonycteris naso. The sequence goes on along the minus strand of CM072999.1, from coordinate 193,409,703 downwards.
TTCCCTGGGGACCGATGTAGCAATAACTGCCTGCTGTCATCTGGCCATACCTGACCAAAGAGAAGGCAAGCAGGAGGGTAAGCCCAGTGCCAGCCAACCACTTTAGATGATTAAAATTTCATTTTTAATTACTCCAAAGTGCATTAATACATATTCTTTAAAAAAACATTTTAGGAAAAGCTACAACCCTCCATTTCTGGTCCCCTTTGGCCTCTTAGACCTTTGATAAACAAGTGTCCTTTTAAAAACTATAGTACTATTGGCAAAATCACACTGGGGACTAGTTAGCCATATCGACAAAAGGTGAACATGGACCAGCACGTCCACCTTCCATGCTTATACCCATGTAAAGCATGCGCACCACTGTTCATACCAACTTGATTTGCAGTGGACAAACCCTGAAATAGCTGAAAAGTCCATCACCAGGAGGAAAGAGAAATGATTTGCAGCAATGGAACACTACACAGAAAAGAGAAAAGACATCGTCATTCTGCGCGTGACGGGCCCAGCATTGAAGCCAGCCATGAAGGAGTACATTCTGCAGGGTTACGTTCATTTAGTGACCTCCATCTGGGGAATCTGCCTGCTGCAAGGAAGGCTGGGAGCTCTGGGAAGCAAGGACCGCTTGGTCTCCAGCTAGAGGTGCTGGAGACTATGGAGCTATGCACACTCCAGATTGGTGCACTGTGCTGTGTGTAAGTTAGACTTCAGAGAACCCATTTACAGCATTGTTTTGCATATGTAGTATTAGTTACATAAATGGCCTCATTCTGTAGGTGTTGTTTCTACATCTTGTTTTCCCCCTAGACACAAGCCTGTGCGGTTTTTTCCCTATGAGCATTTATAGATCCTGCTCGCTCCTTTGTGTGGCTCCAAGTTTATGCAGTGTCAGAAGCCTCATGTTCTCTCCCCTGTTGATCATTGGGATGGCTCCAATTTTGCTACAGGAATAACGGGAATAATGCAGCAGTGAGTCATCTCTTACCTGCCTCCCTGGGTAGACAGCAGGAAGGAGGAGTGCCGGGTTGTCAGATGCAAGCATTTAAAATATTAACAGTTACTGTCAAATTCTACAGTGACTGTCCCCAGCAATGCATGGCCATGCCTGTTTGCATCACTTCATAATTATCACACATTTGAATTGATGGCAATGTAATGGGAGAATGACAACATTTTGCTGTTACCTTAACTGCGCTCTTTTTTTTTTTTCAGGTTTAATCTAACCTGAGTTTTTTTCTGTTTGTTTTTTTTTTCAGGTTTAATCTAACCTGAGTTTTTTGTTGTTTTTTTTTTAACTGCGCTCTTTTTGAGGTAAGGAGAGTATCAAGGCTTACTGCCACTTGCTTATCTCCCTTGTAATTTTCAAATTGATATATCTTTTCTTTTTTTAAAAAATTTTTTTTAATTTTATTCATTTTAGAGAGGAGACAGAGAGAGAGAGAGAGAAAGAGAGAGAGAGAAATGGGGGAGGAGCTGGAAGCATCGACTCCCATATGTGCCTTGACCAGACCAGTGCAGGGTTTTGAACTGGCGACCTCAGTGTTCCCAGGTTGACGCTTTAAACACTGTGCCACCACAGGTCAGGCCGATATCTCTTTTCTATTGTATTCCTGTGGCCAACTATCTCTCTAGCCCTTTTTCTCTTCTGGATCAGGGGTGGATCCTGATTCTCAGATCTGTCTAAATGTCGAACTTATCCCATAATTTAGGTAAGGCATTGGATTACTCAGAACCTTTGTTTACTCTTCCAAAAAGTAGGGATGCTGTACCCTTACCTTGAAAGGTCATATGGCTATTAACACAACATAAGAGAATAGTGCTAATATAATAAACATTTATCTAGAGAGACAGGTGAAACCATCAAACCCCCCACCCGGACCCTCCTAGGCTGTGCTCCCTTGTGGGCCCGCATCCACTCAAGCAGAGTGTCACATGCTAAGAGTGACACCTTTATTATTAAATTAATTCTCACACTCTTATTAATACCCCTTCTTTACTGATAGGATTCAAGTTCCAAAGTTATATAGGAACAGAACTGGAAACTGATTTTAAGACCTTCTAATTGATTCTTTGTGCTTAACTGATCTGCTGCATGCTACTCCCAAGATAACTCTTGGAAGTTAAATTGTGGGGTCAAAGTTCCTTCACCCCAGTCACTAGATGTAGCCCTCCCAGCCACCTCCAGCCTGCCTTACTGACCTAGACCCTACCTATAGTCTGTGATTGCCTGTTTCCTCACATTCTCCTTAGCAACTGGGTGTTATCTGTAGTTTCATTTTTGTCAGCCCAACAGTGAAAAGGTTTTGCTTTAGTTCGTACTTATCAGATTCCTCATGCAGTACATTTAAACTTTTTCCTACTTCCACTAACAATTTGCATCTTTTCTTTAGTTAAACTTCCCACAGCAGTCAGGTGCAGCCAGACCAGATCTGACTATAGCTCCACCCTCTCAACTTCCATTCTGTATCTTTGAAACAGAAGCACAGAGACTTGCTGGAGATCACAAGAGGTAGAGGAACCATCAGTGGACCTCATTCCTCTGACCCTATGGTTGCTTCTGCTGGAACAGCGAAGATTCTCCAGGCTTCATAATATTAACAACAGCAAGCATGACTACAAATGACCAACAAAAAAGAAATTGGGTTTCTGAGCTCCAGTTTCTTTGTCTACAAAATATGGTAATAAGAGTAGCTATTCTAGAGGATTATGTAGAAGATTAAACCTATAAATCCTAAGGAAAACAAGACTTTAGCAATCCAAAATCTATGGGACACAGCGAAAGCGGACCTAAGAAGGAGATTCATTGTTTTATAGCCTACCTCAAGAAACAAGAAAAATCTCAAATAGACAATCTAACTTTACACTTAAAAGAATTTGAAAAACATAAAGCCCAAGTGAGTAAAATAAAGGAAGTAATGAAGATCTGAGCAGAAATAAATGAAACAAAGTCTTAAAAGAAACAATAAAAATTAGGATCAATGAAACCAAGAGCTGGTTCTTTGAGAAGATAAATAAGATTGACAAACCTTTAACCAGACTCATCAAGCAAAAAAGAGAGAAGACCAAAATAAAATAAGAGATGAAAGAGAAATAACAACTGACACCAAAGAAATACAAAGAATTGCAAGAAAGTATTGTGAACTATATATGCCACCAAATTGAACAATCTGTACAAAATGGATAAACTTCTAGAAACATACAATCTTTCCAAACTGAATCAGGAAGAATCAGAGAATCTGAATAGACAGATTATAGCTAGTGAAATTGAAGCAATAATCAAAAAACTCCCAACAAACAAAACTTACAGACCAGATGGCTTCACTGGTGAATATTACCAAAAATTCAAAGGAGAATTAACACCTATCCTTCTCAAGCTATTCCAAAAAATTCAAGAGTAGGGAAGACTCCCAAGCTCATTTTATGAGGCCAGCATTATACCTATTTCAACATCAGATAAAGACACTACAAAGAAGGAAAATTTATAGGTCAATATCCTTGATGAATATAGATGCTGATATTTTCAACAAAATACTAGCAAACAGGATTCAGCAATACATTAAAGAAGTCAAATACCACGACAAAGTGGAATTTATTCTGGGGATGCAAGGTTGGTACAACATCCACAAATGAATAAAGAGATACACCACATAAACCAAATGAAGGACAAAAATCATGTGTTTATATCAGTAGTTGCAGAAAAAGCGTTTAATAAAATCCAGCACCCATTTTTATTAAAAATTCTCAGCAAAGTGAGAATAGAGGGAACATATCTCAACATTATAAAGGCCATATATGAAAAACCCACAGCCAACATCATACTCAATGGGAAAAAACTACAAGTGTTTTCCTTAAGATCAAGGACAAACCCTAGCTAAGTGACTCAGTGGACAGAGCATCATCCTGGTACACTGAAGTTGTGAGTTTGATCCTTGGTCAGTGCACATACATGAGGCCACCAATGAGTGCACAACTAAACAAAACAACTAAGTAAAACAATTAGTTGACACCTGTCTATTTCTTTTTCTCTCCCTTCTCCCTTCTCCCCCTTCCCCCACCTCTCTCCAAATCAACAGAAAAAAGATTTTTAAATAAAATCAGAACCAAGACAGGGATGCTAGTTACAACCACTCTTATTCAACATAGTTCTGGAAGTCCTAGCCCAGAAATCAGACAAAAAGAAGAAATAAAAGTCATCCAAATTGGAAAGAAAGAAGTAAAACTGTCATATTGATTGATGACATAATATTGTACATAAACTGTCATTATTGATTGATGACATGATTTTGTACATAGAAAACCCTAAAGTCTCTGACAAAAAACTACTAGAGTTAATAAATAAATTTGGCAAAGTGGCAGGATATAAAATTAATATTCAGAAATCAGTGGAATTTTTATACACCAAAAACGAACTGTTAGAAAGAGAAACTGAGGAAACAATCCCATTATTATTGCAACAAAAAGTAAAGTACTAAGAATAAATTTAACCAAGGAGGTAAAACATTTGTACCTAGAAAATTAAAAGACATTGAAAAAAAATTGGAAAAGATACTAATAAGTGAAAGCATATATTATGTTCATGGATAGGAAGAATTAACATCATTAAAATGTCCATGCTACCTCAAAATAATTTATAGATTCAATGCAATTCCTATCAAAATACCAATGGTATATATACTTCCAGATCTAGAACAAATATTCTAAAAATTTATATGGAACCAAAAAGGAATCCAGAGCAATCTTGAGAAAGAAGAACAAAATTGGAGAAATCACGCTGCATGATATCAAGCTATACTACAAGGTCATAGTAATCAAAACAACATGATTGGGGTATAAAAACAGGCACATAGTTAAATGGAACAGAATAGAGAGTCTAGAATTCAACCCATACCTACCTGATCAATTAATTTTTGACAAAGGAGGCAAGAACGTACAACAGGCTAAATATATGGTGCTGGGAAAATTAGACAAATACATGCAAAAATGTAAAATTAGACCACCTTCTTACACCATACACAAGAATAAACTCAAAATACATTAAAGATTTAAATATTAGCTCTGGCCGGATAGCTCGGTTGGTTAGAGAGCATCATCCTGAAGCTCAGAGGTTGCTGGTTAGACAGTTGGTCAGGGCACAAAGAGGAACAGATCAGTGGTCCTGTCTTTCTCTCATTTCCTCCCTTCCTCTCTCTAAAAATCAATAAAATACATATAAAAATGATTTACATATTAGACTAGAAACCATAAAAATCCTAGAAGAAAACGTAGGCAGCAAAACCTTGACCATTTCTCGTACCAATATTTTTTCTGATACATCTCCTTGGGCAAGAGAAACAAAGAAAAAATAAATGAATTGGACCACATCAAACTAAAAACTTTTCTCTGACCAAAGGAAACCATCAACAAAATGATAAGACAACCTTCTGAATGGGAGAACTTATTTGCCAATACATCTAATAAATGATTAATATCCAAAATTAATAAACTTATAAAATGCAACACCAGAAAACAAACAATCCGATTAAAAAATGTGCAAAGAACCCAAATAGACACTTTTCTAAAGAGTCTAAAAAGGACATATATATGGCCAATAGATATATGAAAAGATGCTCAATATCACTAATCATCAGAAAAATGCACATCAAATCACAATGAGATATCATCTGATACCTGTCAGAATGGCTATTATCAATAAATCAACAAACAGCAAATGTTGGCAAGGGTGTAGAAAAAAGGAAACCCTCATGCACTGCTGGTGGGAGTGCAGATGGTATAGCCACTGTAGAAAGCAGTATGGAGTTTCCTCAGAAAATTAAAAATAGAACTACTTTTTGACCCAGTGATTCCACTTCTTGGAATATATTCTAAGAATCCTGAAACATTGATTCAAAAAAATATATGCACCCCTATGTTCATTGCCACAGTATTTATAATAGCCAAGATCTGGAAACAGCCCAAGTGCCCATCAGTAGATGAGTAGATAAAAACACTGTGGTACATTTACACAATTGAATACTATGCAACCATAAAAAAGAAGGAAATCTTAAATTTTGAAACAACTGGAGAGCGTTTTGCTAAGTAATATAAGCCAGTCAGAGAAAGACAAATGACATAGGATTTTACTCATATGTGGAATCTAATGAACAAAATGAACTAACAAGCAAAATAGAGAGAGACTCATAACAGAGAACAGGCTGACAGCTGTTTGGGAAGTTACCTGAGGGGTGTGGAAGGACTGGGCTAAAAGGACAAAAGAAAAGAAAAGAAAAGAAGTCATGGACACGGATAACAGTGTAGTGACTGCCAGGGGTAGGGAGGATGATGGAGGAGAACATAGGGGGATAAATGGTGATGGACAAAGACTTGAATTGGAGGTGTGAACACTCAATGCAGTGTACAGAGATGCGTTGTAGAATTGGGCACCTGAAACCTGAATAATTATGTTAACCAGTGTCACCTCAATAAACTCAATTAAAAGATAAATGAATGAATAAATAAATAAAAAGAAAAAACTCTATAAATCTTAGTATAACAAATGGTGGTAACTATTATAATCATATTATCAAGTATTTACCCGAGGCCTGATTAATTGGTTCCTAATACCATAGACTTGATCATATTTTACGTGGTTATCATCACTCCCAGAGATCCACAAAGGGCATACATTGTAGCATTCCTTATAATCCCAAAGAACTGGAAACAACCCAAATCAGGAGGAAAGTGAGCTAAATGAATTACGATGCCATTGAATACTGCAGGTAAAAAAAGAATAAGTTTGACCCATGTTTCCTGAAATGGAACAGTCTCCAAGCTCTATTGTCAAAGAGGCCAGTCACATAGCCATCACAACAGTCTAATCATCTATATTAGTAACCACATGCATAAGAAATGTTTTAAAGGACACAAGGGACACTGTGAATTAGGGAGTCTAGGGTGGGAGAGGGATTTCCTTTACATTGTATCTCCTTTTATAATGTCTGAGGGAAAAGTATTCAACCTGGAGCATGTATTAATTTTATAACAAATGAAATGATAGTATTCTGCATCTTGATGGGGTTTGCATTTCTCAGGTGCATGCATTTCTTAGAACTCATCAAATGATATACGTAAGATATGTGCATGTCATTACATGTAAATTTTACTTACAAAAAAAACCCTATGATCAATATTAAATTCCAACCCATAATATTTACAGCTTATTTTGACATGCATCAAAACTGAATTGGACAGATGGATGGGCAGAGGAACAGACAGACAGACAGACACAGGATAAAATGAGTTTAGTAGTATATTAATCACGGAATTTGGGGTATTCACAGTTAATTCTTTCAATTTTCTGTATGTTATAAATTGTTCATAATAAAATGCTGGAAAAAAGCAGGATTCAAATTGTATGTCCATTTGCTTATAGTATATAAAAATTGTAGTCATATTTATAAAACTACTAGGGAATATGTAAATATGAAACTGCCACAGTGCTGTGATTGTATTTTTCAAAATTGTATTTAATACTGCTGCCGTTGTTTGACAATGCAAGTGGAAATATGTGATATTTACCGGAATGATCAGCTGAAAACTGAAATAGAGACTTACATTGTCACCCCCATAGCAAAGAGCTTCTCATACTCTGCTCTAGAAGAGTAGTTGGGAATGACCTGGAAAAGAGGGACAGGAGCCAAGGGCTATGGACAGCACAGCACCCTTGGAGACAATGGGCAAATGGTGTCGGGGCACCTGGTTCTCCCCACTGCCCAGGGCCAGCACCGCGCCCGGCTCCCCAGGACCCACCATCCCGTTGGTGATGACCAGCCTGGGGGCTCCAGGGTTGCTTGGGAAAAGGCCCAGTGGGTGTCCACTGTACATGACCAGGGTCTGTTCCTCTGTCATCCGTGACAAGTAGGACATTGTCAGCCAGAACTGCAGGGGAGAGAAAAGCATAGAGGAGACCCACCATGGGCCCCATGGCACCACCCAGACTCTAAGAGCTCCCCAGGCCTCAGCAGTCCTGCCCAAGTGCTCCATCCCTTCAAGCCTAGTGGCTCCTGGTGCCTCCAGTAATGCCACTCCTTCCTTTAGGACCTTCAACATCCCCAAATTGTCACCGGTGCTGTGATCTCAGGCATCAGGCAGGCAGAGAGCTGAGTCCTGAGTCCAGGTCAGAGGACGTGGTTGAGGGAAAGGTCTGGGCACAGGGTCCAGGCCTCATGTTCAGCATACCTGAGCCCAGTTGCTGAACACCTGTCCGTTTCCTCCATAGGTCACAAGTTCTTGGGGAAACTGTAGAAGACATGGTGTCACTTGAGATGGTGGCCCGGGAAGGGCGGGTCCCCTTCCCTGCAGTGGGCTGTATGGGGCAAAGTAGCTGACAGCCCTTTAAGAAGGAGTGGTGGGGCAAAGGAAGAAGCCAGAGGGGTTAAGTCCAGGGACAGCAATCTTTGCAGGAATATTGGTCCACCTGTGACAAGGGTAAGGGCTTGGTTTGGGATGAGGGACAGAGCTAGGTCTGGGGTCACTTTGGGAACTCAGTCTGGGGTCAATGTCAAGGGTCCATCTGTGCTCGGGTTTTTGGGCCAGGGCCAGGGCCAGGGCCAGTGCTGAGGAAGCTCTCACTGGGCAGGGTAGTCTAACCCTAGGACCATATTGACTTCAGAGATTCACCCACAAATACTGTCCTTCCTCAAATATGGGACCTGAGGCACAGACTAGCTCTCCAGGAGGCCCATGACAGGTACAGGTGGCCAGGCTACCACCTACAAGGCTATCGACACACTCGAAGTGTAAAATTCATTCCCAATTTCAAAGACTTAGTAGGAAAAACTTGTAAAATATCTCAATAATATTTTTACTGATTACATGTTAAAATGATGTTACAGATATATCAGGATAAGTAAAATACAGTATTAAATCTGTTTCTTTTTACTTTTTCATGTAGCTATTAAAAAATTTAATAATACACATGTTCCTACTATACCAATGTTGATGTCCTGGTGTTGGTGCTATGCTATCATTACTGGGAATCTATCCTTATTTCCAAATAAAAATCTTAACTGAATTCCACATGGGTCTCACATTACAGTTCTAACGGACAGAGCTGGCTCCCATGCTTCGGTTTCCTTGGTTGTTACCTGAGCCACAGCTGGGTCCAGGTTGTTCATGATCATGTGCATGATGGCTGCTGCAGCTTTTGTCCGGCAGGGGTACTGCTTCATTGGGTAGGCCCTGCAAGGGGAGTCCAAACACGAGGTGTGACGATGGGAGGGCACACAGGTGTGGACAGTGAGACCCAATGTCCTGCTGCAGAAGTTGCCTGGGAGCTTTCAGCGGGAACCAAGGTCAACCAACTCTGGTGCTCACACATGCTTTGCACCCCCACCCTTCTAGGTACAGGGCATTCAGCCCCATTCCACCCTGGGCCAACCTTCCTCCCTTCTCGGCAGGCTCCAACTGGGAGAATGATGACTTTGAAGCAAAGTTTATATCTACTTTCCAGAAGCCTCTACTCTGGACGCAGTTTATTCTTTCTTTCACACCACCTGTACCCCTGGGCACCAATTCTAGAGCAGGTACCAGGTATCAGGTTCCAATAGGAGAGAGGAAATGTGGTTCCTGCTCTATTGGGTTCATGCCATTCCCTGGAGAGGTCCCACACAAGTCCGGGCTTTTGGCATATCCAAGAACGAGGATGCTTACTGAGTGTGACACCTGGGCAGGGCAGTAGCATCTGGGAACTGTGACAGACAGATCCTCCTGCCCCAACCCAGAACTGTTGCTGTGCAATGTAGGGTGAAGCCCAGCCACTCAGGTTCGCAAGGCCTCCAGGACCATGCACAATTCAGCATGATGGCAAGCTTGAGCTATTTGAAGACACTGGCTGAGCCACCCTCTAAATCTCTCCTTACCCTCTGGCAAGATAACAAAACATGGGGTTTAGAAAGGGATTTTGTATATAGTTCGGCTCCAGAATTTGCCAGTGGGCCAGAGGAACCTATCTGATTAGGATTGTCCCATCTTCTGGCCAGTTTGGGAGGCTTCAGCTGTAGTCTGCAAAGCCCCAGAGGTGATAACACTGCCACCTCCTTCCTCTGTGTGAGGGGCATTGACTCAGCATGCTACATCTATGGTCCCCTGGTATAGACAGCCAGCGCCAATTTCCCTTCCCTGCTGACTCTTTGGGGTTCCTGACCTCTGGCATGATCCCTCCTAGGTTTCTCTCTTCCCGCTCAGGCTTCCTTTGAAGCTGAACCTGGCAGCACTCACCTCATTTCAATGCGGGGGCAGAACCGGTACATGTAGATGTGCCCATACAGTCGCAGCTCCTGGGCAAATTCAGGGGCCAGCAGCTCCTGGACATCCGGGGGGAAGTAGCGTAGGGCATTCCTCAGTGCCAGCTGGAGAAGGAGAGTGGTCAGGGGCAGCAGGAGTGGCGGCTCCAGGCCAAGCATCTCGAAGCTTCCATGATGATTCATCCTACCCCGCTTGGATTTGCCTCTGTTCCATTCAGAAACCTGTGGTTCTTCCCAGAGACTACCTAGTTCTCACCCTGGGCCCATCTACAATGTCACCTCCTGCATGAAGCCTTCCCATGAAAAGCTTTGTGTACTGGAGACCAGGCTGCTTAACTCCAGGCAAGGACCAGACGGGCCCTACCCTGAGGTTTGTGGCTACATGGGAGATGCAGAATCAAAGGGAGTGAGAATAGACCTGCTAGGAGCCCATGGGTCCCGTGGACAAGTGCAGAGAAGCACTCTACACCAGTGCCCAACTAGGCCAGTAGCCTGATGTTATACTTTCAGCTCTGGGACTGAGATCCTGCCAGATCCAGGAAGGTCTGGCCCAGAATCTAGAGCCAGAAAGAGGAGAAACCTTCTAAGAGATCTTTATCCAAGTAAGGAAAGGAACCCAAACTGCCACATTCTCCTCCAACCCTATCACTCCTCTCTAGACATCCCTGATGGTTTTAGTCTTGCCCCAGGGCCTTTGCACTTACCCAAGGAGCGAGATGAAGAAGGCCTGATTTAACTGTGTCAAATGCTTTTTGCAACATTGTTCAGATAACCAGTAACTCAAAAACACAACAAAGTTTTCTATCAAAATTAGCAAGTTTGGGATTGTGTCAGTTAATAGAAATGACTCAGCTATTATATAAAACATATTTAAAGACTGTAAGAAAATTAATCTGTTCTAAAATGAACTGTTCGTGCACGTATGCCATAAATATAAAGAGGTATATATTTCCCGAATCCTAAATGGAGCACAAAATCTATTTGCCTATTTTCCCCTGTATAAGATTCCCATTTTATCACTATTGAATTTTTCATTATTTCATGATTTAGCCTAGACATGTCTTACTATGAACTATTCTACATCAAGTATTCTTTTTTTTTCAAGAATAAACTATGTCTTTATAGCTGCAATTTTGTTTATACTTAGTTTAGGAAAGTTGTCTTCTATTTCATTTTGTTCAATAACTTTATCCCCTATGTCCAGAGTTACAAAATAGGCATGTGGTAATTATTTCTTGGGTGAAAACATTTAAAAAGAAGCAGCTCTATTTGCTGGCCTGCATTCAATACTCCCAAGTTTCAAATGGGGAGTAGTTTTCAGCATTAAGATGAAAAAAATGGTGTTCAGACAGATTATGTGAGTTGCCCAAGGTGCTGCAACAGGCCTGGGCAGGCCTAGGGAATGACCCAAGTTCCCATGGACCCTGGGAACCTCAGCAGGGCAGGAGACTCAGTGAGTACAGGTTGGCTGGAGGGATGTTGTCAGCCACCTTCGTACGAGCATAGAACAATAGGCGCAGCTGAATCTGGGCCTGGCCCTGCTACCTACTCACTGTGTGAGCTTAGGCAGGTCATCCCTGTTCCAGTTTCCTCATTTTTCATCACGGTTGACTGGGCTGTGTAGTTGAAAGGATTAAATGAGACAGTATACACTGCCCAACATGCAGAGCCAGACCTCTATCCACCTGGTCTTTCAAGACCCAAAGCCAGAGCCTGGGGAGTAGTTCTTGCTTCCTGCCCATGCCCAGCTTTGCAACTCCCTTGTTTTCAGGCTGCAGTTTAATATCATATGCCACCATGGACAGCTAGTGGAAGCCCCACATGGGAATTCACACTTTGGGGGGGGGGTATTCAGCTGGCATGCCAATCACATAATACCAACACAAGTGCTTCCACTCCCCACATCTCAGGGCACACCAGAGTGCACGCTGCACAGCACAGTGTCGGAGGGACTCCCACCAGTGAGCCTGGGATGATGCATGGAACAGGTGGGTTCTCATTAGTGAAACAAGACATTTTCAAGACACAGAAGTTGGATAGAATATTCTAGATACCTCTCTACCCCCCCCCCCCCACCTTGCCTAACAAGCTCAGTGGTCTTTTTTCTTAAGCCCAAAGGATTAATTCATATAAGCAGAATAATGGACCCAAAAGATGTCCTAGTCCTAACCCCTGGAACCTGTAAATATGTTACATTATATGGCAAATGAGACTTTACAAAATAAGATTAAATGAAGTTGTTTGAGATGGGAAAGCATCCTGCATTACTCAGGTGGGCCCAGTGTAAACACAAGAGGTCTCGTAAGAAGGAAGCAGAGGGTCAGAGTCAGAAACATAGATTTGAATTTGCTGTGCTGGTGGCTGTGAGGATGGAGGAAGAGGCGGGGGGCCGAGAAACACAAAGGTCCAGGAGGTCTGGATGCTTTAGGAGCTGGAAAAGGCGCAGAAACAAATTTTCTCAGGAGACTCTGGAAGGAACCAGCCTGGATGCGTTTATTTATTGATTTTTAACTTGATATTTTATAATATATGTAATGCTACTGAAGCAGTGGTTCTTAACCTGGGTTCCATCAAACCCTAGGGGTTTGATGAGTCGGTCTCAGGGGTTCAGAGAAAGATGCCTCTGCCGTGGAGGCCAGAATAAAGTAATACCGTAATTTGTTGTGAGTTCATGTACTTTGTTGGTTTTGTTCTTTGAGCAAGGTGATGTTCATGCATGGCTCATTTTGTGCTCCAGTAAAAAAAACATATACCTATGTCTTGAATTTGGAAAAAAAAATCATATTTTATTTATCACTAAAGAAGGGTTCGGTGAATGTGCATATGAAACTGGTGGGTTTGGTACCTCAAAAAACGTTAAGAACCACTGTACTAAAGGTACATTATAAACTTTTAAACATGTAAACATAAACCAGGACAATCTGATAGGTCACATTTGTGCCCCCAAATGAGAGTCACGATACTCAGTAAGAGAGAAAAAGAACAAATATGATTTCAATATCAGTGCCTTTCCACTAATATTTCTTGCTTTTAGCCCAGTGAAACCTATTTCAGATTTCCGACACCCAGAATTGCAAGATAAGAGATTTGGGCTGTCTTAGCCACTCTGCCTGTGGAGACTGGTTCCAGCAGCCCTAGTAAACTAACAAGATGGAGACAGAACTGTGTCCTGGAAATTATTTCTGCCAGGACCAAACATTTCCTGCTTGGTGGCTGGTCACCTATGAGGATACCAGCTGCTGACTTTGTTTAGCTCCCAAAACAGGGTGTGTGTGTGTGTGTGTGTGTGTGAATTTGGCCTGTGCCTTCCTTTCATTCTAACCTGGCAGTGATCCTATGGGGCAAACCTGACCCACTTGGAAGTTTTTGACTATTTCTGTAAAATGATGGCCATAATCCAAACTAGTTCAGCCTTGTTTGAATCAACCCCAGCCCTGTACCCCTCTATCTAACCCAGCCCTATTAGGGCCCTTACTTAGCCAGCTCTGGTCTAAACTGGAGCCAGACTTCTGGGTTAAAACTATGGCTCACACAGGGAGCCTCCCCGGAGAGACTAGTGCTCCTCCCTTCTAAGCCTTGGTCTGCACCGCATGCACATGCGCGCGCGCGCGCGCGCACACACACACACACACACACACACACACACACACCGCCCCACTCCCCAACCCGAACTCCCAATCCCTCTCTGCAAACTGAGAATGCGATGATGGCGTGTACCTCATAGGGCTGTCTTGGGGACTAACTGGACTGACATAGCTAGAGCAGTGTCTGGCAACCATACGTGCCATGCCCTGTGCTCATCTACCAAATTTATGGCTCTCTGCACTGCCAACTGTTTCCTCCAGCCCACCTGCCCCTTTGGGAACTCAGTAGAAACCTCTACACTCTTTGGGAGAGTATTGCTAAGCAGCAGGTCATTTCTCCACCCAGAAATCTTCATAAACTCCCCATTATTCATCTGATAAAGTCCACACTATTCTCAGCATTCAGGATCCTCTATAATCCCAAAAAATGGTGACTCAGGGAGGTGAAGTGGTGGAATTTACACTTTTATAATATTTAACTAGCTTATCTCATAAAGTGACTTTTCAAAGGTTATGTCAAAAGCCAAAGAAACACATTTGAATAAAAATATAGAAAACAAGCCAAAGGAGAAGTATAAAGGGAGCCACTGCTGAAGCTGCTGTTGGGTTTGTAAACTGCTGAGGAAACACTGGTGCTCTCCTCCACGGAGAAATTGCTCTCACAGAGAATACTTCTGGGGCTGGATGTGCAGTTTTTTCCCACACTGACCAAGTCTCTGACACCACCAGTTGGGTGTCCTACAATTCAACTCATTTCTGACACTGTTTACCTGACCCCACAGATCAAGGGGTCAAGCCACATGACTGCCCTCCCACACACATTACAGATGCGAACTGCAAGTACAGGTTGTCACCTTACTTCTCACCAACCAGCCATAAATCGGATTCCCACGACCTCCTCCAAGGGCATGATAATTTGCTAGAGTGGCTCACAGAATTCAGGGAAACACCATACTTACTGGTTTATTATATAATAAAAGATATTATAAAGGCTACAGATGAAAAACCAGATTGAAAGATACATAGGGCAAGGTCTGGGGCAGGGTTGTGAAGCTTCTGTACCCTCCCTGAAGCCCCCACTCTTAGGGTTCAACTTCTGCACATGGGTGTGATTAATGATTAATTCATTACCCAACCCCTATCCTCTCTCTGGAGTATGGTGGTATGGCTAAATATTTCAAGCTCTTCAAATCATGGCTTGGTGTTTCTGGTGACCAGCCCTCATCCAGGAGCCCACCTAGAGTGACCGACCTCCTTAGAACAAAAGAGGCTGCTAGTTCCTATCATCTCGGAAACTTCAACTTATACAGGAGATCTGTGTTAGGAACTGGGACTTAAAATCAAATATTAGCAGGAAGGGTGGGGGGAGGGTAGGCAAAGATAAATGCTCATCTATTTCTTATTATTTCACAGGCACCAGCTGAAGGCTGGCCATCCATGGCATCCAGACAAGAGATCTAGCCTCTTTAACAGCCCAAACGCCCCAAATCAAGTCACCCCTTCTCCAAGGGCTTTGTGGTCCTCAGGAAAATAGCAAACACAGGCTAAGCTGAGGCTGTCCTTGCTCCTCAGCTCCCAGGTTCCTTCCTCTCAGCACAAGATGCCATGGAAGCTGATTACCAGCACAGAACCACCAGGTGTCACCTGAGATGTGCTGGTGGTGGAGCCCTTCATGCCCTCTTTGTCAAAGGTCAAGGCATTGGTGGCCAGCAGGGAGTTGACTGAGTGGGAGAAAACAAGAACCTTTGCTTTGACATAGAGGAGCTGGGCCAGATAAGGCAAGCGATGACGGCTTGGAAAGGGTGGGAGGAGAGGGGCGGAGCTGCCCGCCCCCATCCTTCCCCAAGGCCCTCTCTTCCCAGCCTCCCTGCAGCTCCCCGCCCCCACCACTCCGCAGCGCCCCCCAGGGCTCCATTTTCTCCTTTGTGGGAGGCACTTGGCAGAAAGTGTAGGGGCCCTCCTAAAGTTAGCAGTATTTGTCTGGGGTGCGGTGCTGGGATTCTTCTTTTAATCTGTGTGCTTAATATGTTCTACTTTCCCCTGACTGTTACTGAAATTGTTAAGTAATTTTTGAGTAAAGACAGCGGAGGAGAAAATTGTTTATACAACTGTGTATTTTATTTCATCTGGTCTCCTCTACTACCGTGTGTGGTAATTATCTTCATCCCAACCTTACAGAGGACACAAGCTGGTCCCCAAACGGTCAGTGACTTACCTGAGGTGCTGGCTAGAGGGACTGTGGGAGATCAAACAGGAGTGACTGGCCTCCCAGCCACTCTCACTGGTAACCCTCCTACATTTCCCCCCTGCTGTAGTGTCTTCATTAGGGTTCTAACCAGAAAGCTGCAGACTCATCTGAAGATTTGGGGGGAGAGTGTCCCCCCATAAATGGATACAAGAGTTGACCAACTACAGGGTAGAAGTTTAAAGTTCTCTTTGTGTCTGGGTCAGGAAGGTACATATTCCCCTGCTGTGCTTTGGGGGCACTTGACGGTGGCTCCAGCCCTCCTTGAACTTGAGGCATCAAAGTACCTCCACTTACTGGCTGGGTGACCTTGAGCTTCAGGGTCCTTATAAATGAGGACCATAATACCATACCCAAGGGTGGCCATGGGGAGAAAATGAGGGATGTGGAGTGTTATGGAGCCTGGCACACAGCCCCGCCCCCCACAAACACACACATACACCCCCTCACTGGGAGCTCCTGGAGACCCTGGGCTTCAGCTCCTGCAGAGAGAGTAGGAAGTAGGGCATACCCACCCAGACCACCCATAGGGCGGCAAAGGGTCCCAGCAGGAATGGGCCTCAACCTCTTACCTTCTCCTCCGCAGGGCTGAGGCCAGGGGTCCTGACTGGGGCATGTGGCACCCCAGCCCAGCGTCCCTGGTTCTCCGGAAGGGGTCGCAGGGGCAGGCCAGAGCACAGCTCCTGGAGGCTGGACATGTCTGGCTGAGGCTGGGGTGGAGGCGACTCTACTGGAAGGCTAGGGAGAGACTGGGAGTCAAGGTCTGGCTGGGAGGGAACCTCCAGCACCAGAGCCACCTCCTCCAGCCCCTCATTGGGCCGAGAGCCTACAGAAGGAGACATGTGCAGGTTATAGAGTCACTGGCCACTGGGCCGACTAAAGGGGGGAAGGGGCAGTGTTCTAGGGAGAAGCAGGCTTCATAC
Source organism: Rhynchonycteris naso (assembly GCA_037038555.1). NCBI lineage: Eukaryota > Metazoa > Chordata > Mammalia > Chiroptera > Emballonuridae > Rhynchonycteris > Rhynchonycteris naso. Next base: position 193,392,671 of record CM072999.1, on the reverse strand, counting down.
ACAGGAGAGGGCTAGATGAGGGTTCATTTGTCCAGTTAGTGGGGCTTGAGTGGGTTGTGATTTTAGGCTATGACTTTGGGTGCTAGGATGGCTCTATTGGGGTTTCTGTCTTGATGATGGGAGCCATATATTAAACCAGGTACAGAGTGAAGGATGGATGTAGGAAGCAGGCAGTGCCCCTTATACCCCTGTTCCCTGCTCTGTGTGTGTGTGTGTGTGTCGGGGGGTGACAAACCTGGCAGGAGCCCACCCAGCAGCAGGTGTACCCTCCTCTGCTTCCAACCTGGTGCATGCTATTTCACCCCTTCCCAGAGTTCTGTGGAGGGCCTGCCTGGAGATGGTCCTCACCCCCAATTCCATTAATGACTGCAAGAAAGTGCTCCTCCTTAGCCCTGTGCTATGGGGTGCGAAACTGAGGCCTGGTCTCCCTCACACAGCCAGGAAGTAACTGCAGTGGAATCCCAGTGGTCCGGGGAAGCTGCACACCTAGATGTGAGCCACCCAGAGACAAAGGTTCCCAGCAGGAATGGGGCTCACCTTCTTACCTTTCCTTTGCAGGGCTTAAGGCCAGGGGTCCTGACTGGGGCATGAGGTATCCTAGCTCAACATTCCCAGCTCAGATTCTGACCAGTCCTGTGGCCTTGGGACATATGCCAATCTACACAAGTGGGTGTTAATTAACCACTCAGGCAGCAGGAGGCAAAAATTGATTATGTAACCACCTACCACAAGGCCTGTACTGGAAAAGTGGAAAATGCAGCTAACACCTGCCAAGGACTCACTCTTCTGAGTATACCACTGGAGCCAGTTCACGTCATACTCTCACGGCCTATTGGCTTCACTGTCCCATCGTATGGATGTGGAAACTGAGGTCTAGAGAGGTGATAGGACTTACCCAAGGCCATTCAATTAGTCACAGGTGGAGCTAGACAGGCATGGCCAACAATTTTTCCCCCGGGCCAGATTAGAAAGAAAACTTTTTTCACGGGCCAGACGAAATATTAAAACTAAAAAGTGTTAAATACAAAAATAATTTAAGTAAACAAAATTTTATTATGTAATTTGTTTATGAATAAATGTAAGTGAGTGAAAAAAATTTTAACATATAATATTATTTTAATAAAAATAAATTACATACTGTATAAATATCCAAACTACCGCAGTCAATCGAAACAATATTTAATTACTAGAATGAGCTTGGAGGGATTATATTGCAGATAAAACAATTATTTTGTTTTACAAACAGCCTGGACACGTTTTCAGTTATCAACTGCAGCTATTGTCTATGCTACAATGCCACTTGATTTAGCACACTTGACCACAGAAAAAACGAATTGTTTGACCTTGGGTGCGCACTGGCAAACTCCGCCTAAAAGAATGTGGGTTTCACATCACTGCTAAACGTCAAACAGTTCATACCGAGTACAGATGAATAAAAAAGTTGTAAATCTTTATAATGGAATTTTTTAAAAAAAATAAAGAAGTATTGCGAACCCATTTGACTAATTATTGGAAGTTAACCCTAGATTAGTCATACACGAAATTCTTTCCCGCATATCACTATCTTCTTAAATATCTCAATTTCCAATAATCAAAGGTGCTTCCGCTTCTGAGTAGCTGAGATTTGAAAGTAGTGGAAAATATTAAAAATTTAATCGTGGGCCGCATAAACTGATTACGCAGGCAGGACTGTTGGAGGGCCGGACTATAAAATAAACTATGAACAAATCCCTATGCACACTGCACATATCTTATTTTAAAGTAAAAAAACAAAACGGGAACAAATACAATATTGAAAATAAAGAACAAGTAAATTTAAATCAACAAACTGACCAGTATTTCAATAGGAACTATGGGTGCGGATGCATCCTGCGCTCCTCTCACTGACCACCAATGAAAGAGGTGCCCCTTCCGAAAGTGCAGCGGGGGCCGGATAAGTGGCCTCAGGGGACCCCTGATTTAGACCATTGGAACTCAGAGGTCTGGCTGTGGCCCTTTTCTTGGCTAGTCCCACTCTGGCTGGTGCAGTGAGTGTGCTGTTGTTGGGGTCCTCACCAGCAGAAGCTGCTTCGCAGGGGAAGCAAGCAGAAATACACTTTTGTGTGCTTTCCATCATCTGTCCACTCACATGGGTGGACTCACTGTAGAGGTGCAGTACGGCATCAGCAGAAGTGTCTGGGGAGTGCTGGCTCTCAGGGAGTGCTCTCTGTGACTTGGCAGGGAAGCCAGAATGCCGCTGCCCAAGGAGGAGTTTATGAGTATATAGAGTGTAGTATCTGCCTGATGTGCGTCAAATAAGTTTGTAAATATGATATACAGTGGTACTTTGAGATACGAGTTTAATTCGTTCTGTAACCAAGCTCGTAAGTCAGTCAACTCGTATATTAAACAAATTTCTCTCATATAAAATAACTGAAATAGATTTAATTTGTGCCAGCCCTGTGAAACATCCCCAAGCCATCCTAAATTATGAAGAAAGACAAGTTTTTAATTAAGAAACACACATGTATACTTTACCAATGCATAACAAAATATATGAAATAAAAGAAATAATTGTTATTTAGTACTGTATTCTTACCTTGGAGACAGACGAGTGCAGCTAACGGACGTGAATGGCGGAGGAGGAGGGAGGGAGGAAGGGATGCGGGCACTGTAGACACGTAAACTAAAACTGCACTTTCTTAACACTAAATGGAAACTAAAACTGCATTTTCTTTACTTTAAACAAAACTAAAACTGCACTTTCTTTATTTAAAATGAAACCACAAAAACTTAATTGTAAAAAAATGCACTTTCTTAACTTTAAACTTAAATCATCTGTATCTTCTTCAACTCCTCAGTTGAGAGTTCCTCCTCATGTTCCTCGACGAGCTCGTTTACATCACCCTCATCTACCTCCAGACCAGTGGTTCTTAACCTTTTTTGAAGTACCGAACCCACCAGTTTCACATGAGCATTCACCAAACCCTTCTTTAGTGATAAATAAAATATGATTTTTTTTCCAAATTCAAGACATAGGTATATGTTTTTTTACTGGTGCACAAAATGAGCCATGAATGAACATCACCTTGCTCAAAGAACAAAACCAACAAAGTGCACGAACTCACAACAAATGACGGTATTACTTTATTCTGGCCTCCGTGACAGAGGCTTCTCCGAACCCCTGAGACCAACTCATCGAACCCCTAGGGTTCGATAGAACCCAGGTTAAGAACCACTACTCCAGACCCATCGACTTTCCAAGGGACACAATCTCCTTCAACGCTTCTACCTCGGTCTTGGTCTCTGGTTCGAATTATTGGAAGTTCCTGTCTGCAACATCAGGTCATAACTTTTTCCATGTCGAGTTCAAGGTTCTTCTTGTAACCTCTTGCCATGCCAAGTCAATAATGCGTAAACATATCACAGTGTTGTAGTGATCTTTCCAAAACTCTCAAAGGGTTAGAATCGTATTCTCAGTCACCTCAAAGAAGTGGTGGAACAAGTGCTTTGTGTAAAGCTTTTGTGTGTGTGTGTGTGTGTGTGTGTGTAAAGCTTTTTAAAGTTGGAAATGACCTGCTGACCCATAGGTTGCAAGATTGAAGTCATGTTGGGTGTGAGGTAGAGGACTTTCACAAATTTGAACTCATCAAGAATGTCACCTTCAAGACCAGGTAAGTGGGCTGGAGCATTTTCAAGGATTAGTAATGCTTTCATTGGGAGTTTATTTTCTTAAAAATATTTCTTCACTGCAGGACCAAAGACGAGATTTACCCACTGTTGGGCAGATAAAATATATTATGCTCACTTTGTTAAAGATGGCGCTGCCCACATGGAAGTTTGTTGATATTAATGTTTGTTCTGGAACAGGCTGTGGGCAGGCCGGGTCGTCATAGCCTAAGGCTTAGTTTAAGAGTAAACTCTTCTCCACACCCTTGACTGATTGGATGATGTAGGGTGGTGATGTAGGGAGGTTCTTTGTTTGTATAATTGGATTAAAGGTTTTGAGTCTATGCTATAAAATGGGAGAGAGCAGTAGCTTGATCTCTCTCTCTCGGTTCCTGGGTTCCTGAGATTAGTATTAGAGAGGAGAGCAGATTAAGGCCACGTGGAGGAGAGAAGCAGCCAAGATGGCAGAGTGCTGATGAAGAAGCCAGTTTGTTAAGAGTTTGTGCTGGAGGAGATGGGAAACAGAGGTGAATAAGTCTGGTGAGCTAGAAACCTTTGATTCTAGGAAACTCAGATAAGTCAGTAGCTTTGTGAGCACTGAATGTGTGGGTTTTGGAGCCCAGTGTGTGTTTTTGCTTGCCTGCTGGGTGCAGGCTAGAATTAAAGCTGATGGCTCACCAGTTCTTGGCTCTTGTGTTTCATTGCCATCTGTTCGAATCCAATGTGAACCTGAGTGGGTCAGGCTGCCTTGATAGTGGCCTCGACTACTGGTTTTACACCCACCCATTCAATGAAAAACTGCCGCATAACCCATGCCCTGGCATTGGTACACCACATAACCTGTAGTTTTTCTTTAAGAATTTTGTGAGTCTTAAAAAAAAAAAAAAAAATCTTGTGAGTCTTAAAGGCTCGAGGATTTTTGGAATGATACACTAGCAGTGGTTTTATTTTATAGTCACCACTATCATTTTCACACAATGCATGGGTCAGACAGTCCTTCATGGGTTTATGGCATGGCAGCTTCTTCTCAGCTGTGGTGGTGAAAGTCCTGCGGGACATTTTTTCCCAAAACAATCCTGTTTTGTCAAAGTTGAACACTTGTTGGGGGATGTAGCCGTCCTTTGCAATAAACGCAGAAAAACATGCAATGTACTTCTATTGTTGGGCAGATAAAATATATTATGCTCACTTTGTTAAAGATGGCGCTGCCCACATGGAAGCCCGTCACCCAGGTGATATTATTTGCCCTTATGCTTGGGATGGGTGTGGGGGAAAGGCTGTAATGTAAGCAGGCCAGGTTGTTATGACCTAAGGCTTGGCTTTGGGAGTAAGCTTTTCCGCACACCCTTGACTGATTGGATAATGTAGGGTGGTGCACTCTCCTGAGGAATCCCATTATACAGAGATTTCCTTGTTTGTATAATTGGATTAAAGGTTCTGATTCTACGGTATAAAGTGGGCAGACCAGTAGCTAGTGCTCGCTTGGTTCCAGAGGAGAGCAGATTAAGGCCACATGGAGGAGAGGAAGCAGCCAAGATGGCAGAGTGCTGAGGAAGAGTTTGTGTAGGAGGAGATAGGAAACAGAGGTGAATAAGTCTGGTGAGCTAGAAGCCTTTGATTCTAGGAAACTCGGATAAGTCAATAGCTTTGTGAGCACTGAATGAGTGGGTTTTGGAGCCCAGTGTGTGTTTTTGCTTGCCTGCCGGGTGCAAGCTAGAATTAAAGTTGATGGCTCACCAGTTCATGGCTCCGTTGTTTCACTACCGACTGTTCGAATCTAATGTGAACCTGCACGGGTCAGGCGGCTGTGATCCTGACGGTGGCTACTGGCTTTACAGTCCTTCTCAGCTGCCTTAACATCAGCACTCGCAGCTTCACCATGCCTCACCACTGAGTGGATGCCAGATCTCTTCTTGAAATTTTCAAACCAGCCGTGACTTGCCTTAAACATATCTTCTGCTGCCTCTTGAGGTTGATGGTTCTTTCTTCTTTAAGTTGCCATAAATAATACATGCCTTTTTGCATATTACAGTCTCTGTCACTGTATCGCTTGCCAGCTCTTTCTCTTTCACCCACACCAGCAGAAGCTTCTCCATTTCTTCACGGACATTTGTCCTTAATTGGGACAGAATTGTAGTTCCTTTAACTGGATTTGCACTTTTGATGACATCCTTTTGTTTAAGGATGGTACAAATTGTAGATGTATTGCGGTTATACAGCCTTGCCAGTTCAATCACTCGTACACCACGCTCATGTTTTCCTATTATTTTTTGCTTTACTTCTATTGATATCATTCTCTTCATCTTCTCACCACTGTCCTTTACACTCACTTTTCTTCAGCCCCATGATAGCACACAAAAAAATGTTAGTAAAAAAATTGCAAAAATGATGCAAGAACAAGTACAGCACATGAGATTCGACTTGATTCTATGGGTAACACATGAGAAAGAATGAGATGCTGGTGTTGTGCTGCCGATACTGGACCCATGCGCCAATGCGCCAACTAGTGGTAGCTTCCCGAATCACAACTCATATCTTGGAATTTCGCTTGGATCTTGAACAAAAATACAGAGTCACAGCTATATCTTTAAAAAAAGTTGGTCTGCTCGTATCTCAAGGTACCACTGTATATGTTTGTTCGCTTTGGGTGTGGGAGACAGGCTGTAAACTGGCAAAGCCATTATAGCCTAAGGCTTAGTTTTAAAACTAAGCCTTTCCCTCCCTTCTGATACTAAAGCCTTCTCAAAACTAAGCTTTTCCTCACACTTTTGACTGTTGCATGATAGGGGGTGGTGCACTCTTATGAGGAATCCCATTTATGCCTCAGATAAGTGGCTTTGTGTCAGAGACTTCCTTATTTGTATATTGGCTTAAAGATTTTGATTTCTACACTATAAAATGGAGCAGATCAGGGACTTTCTCTCTCTCTTTCAGTTCCTGAAATTAGCATTGCATAGGAGAGGCAGTCAAGATGGAGTGCTGAAAGAGAAGCCAGTTTGTGCAGAGAGACGGAGATAGAGAACAGAGGTAAATAGGGCTGGTGAGGTAAAAACCTTTAATTCTAGGGATACTAGGATGAGTCAGTGGCTTTGGGAGCCCTGAATGGAAAGGGAAATGTTTTCCCACTGTGTGTATTTCTCGCCTGCTAGGTGCAAGCTAGGATTAAATGTAATGGCCCATCAGTTCTTGGCACCATTGTTTTATCACCATCTGTCCGAATCAATTTCAAACCTGCACGGGCCAGGCAGCTGTGATGGTGGCCGTGGCTACTGGCTTTTCACCTGATGTTATCTTTTAACTTATAAATTCATTGTTCTTCCTGGTGGTCTATGTGAACACCCACCATATGGTTTTGCTATTAACCCCTGTGTTGGGCAGATAAAATATATTCTGCTCACTTTGTTAAAGATGGTGCTGCCCACACGGAAGCCCGTCACCCAGGTGATATTATTTGCCTTTATGCTTGTGATGGCTGTGGGGGAAAAGTTGTAATGTAAGCAGGCCGGGACGTTATAGCTTAAGGCTTTGTTTTAAGAGTAAGCTCTTCTCCACACCCTTGACTGATTGGATGATGTAGGGTAGTGATGTAGGGAGGAATCCCATTATGCCTCAAATGGGTGGCTTTATATCAGAGACTTTCTTGTATGTATAATTGGATTAAAGGTTTGGATTTTCTAGGCTATAAACTGAGGCAGTCTGGGAGCTTGATCTCTCTCTCTCTCTCTCTTGGTTCCTGAAGTATTAGAGAGGAGAGCAGATTAAGGCCATGTGGAGGAGAAGTAGCCAAGATGGCAGAGTGCTGAGAAAGAAGCCAGTTTGTTAAGAGTTTGTGCAGGAGGAGATGAGAAACAGAGGTGAATAAGTCTGGTGAGCTAGAAACCTTTGATTCTAGGAAACTCGGATAAGTCAGTAGCTTTGTGAGCACTGAATGTGTGGGTTTTGGAGCCCAGTGTGTGTTTTTGCTTGTCCGCCGTGTGCAAGCTAGAATTAAAGCTGATGGCTCACCAGTTTTTGGCTCCGTTGTTTTATTACCGACTGTTCGAATCCAATGTGAACCTGCATGGGTCGGGCGGCTCTGATAGTGGCTGTGACTATTGGCTTTACATTTGGCGTAGTCTATGGCAAGATTCGATGCAGATCGGCATGGAGCCACCACCACCTTTGAGCGGTGGTGTAGAGGACTGGCTGCTGTTTTGGTTTCCCATAGCTGGTTTTTGGGGGACTGTAGGCTGGCTGACTTTTATAGTCATGCGTGAGGAAACCGAGAGCTCTATGGAACAGGCTGCCCAGGACCTGCAGGCTGAGCAGCGGAAGGAGCTGGAGGAAACGTGGGAGAAACAGATGCTGACCTTGGAGCTGAAGGAAGCGCTGGAGGAGGAGGCTGACCAGGTTTACGAGATTCACCTGGAAATGGAGCAGACGCTGGAGAAGGAATCACAGGTTCGTGAGTTGGAGATTGCCCTGGATGTTGTGGAGAGCCAGCAGCGGCCTGAGGCCGGGCCTGAGGTTGGGGCTGGAACTGAGGCCAGGACTGGGGCTGGAGCCGGGGCTGGAGCTGCAAGGCCCATGGAGCAGAAAGCAGCAGCAGCAAGGGGCTCAAGACCAGCAGCAGGAGCTGATGTTTTCAGTTCCTCTTTCGAGGATGAGGAGAACTGGTCTGGAATTGTGATCCACAGCCTCCAGAAGGTGAGAGCCCAGCAGCAAGGAGTAGTTACGCTGCCAGTAGGTCTGCGATTTTGGGACATAGGGGTGGATGCCATCATGCTCCCCAGAGCAGAGATGGAAATGCTGACTGCCATGGCCACGTGCTCCTTTTTGGGACAGTGTGAGACTTCCCATGATGGAAGGAATGAGGGGGGAGGCTAAGGCCCCATGTGCATGGACTGATATTTTGGACTACGACCCGAGTGAGCACTGGCTCTTTTGTTGAATGGACTTACGGATTTTGGACAATGTGAAATACCCCGATGGGGGTGGGGGTGGCTTCGCTGGAGGCCCTCCTGCCCCAGGAAGCTTTTCCCATGGCTAGAGAAAAGGCCGAGGACATTTTGTGCTTTTGGCAAAGTGCTCAGAGACTGGTGAAATGTATCTTTGTAATTGTTGAAACTGTATGATTTGGGCTATTGCTGTAATTTGTGTAATGTACTTAATTTCCATGTATAAGAATGCCGGTGGTGTAGATTGTGGGTAGTAAAGTGAGCATAAGGGTGGATTGTTGGGCAGATAAAATATATTATGCTCACTTTGTTAAAGATGGTGCTGCCCACATGGAAGCCCGTCACCCAGGTGATATTATTTGCCCTTATGCTTGTGATGGCTGTGGGGGAAAAGTTGTAATGTAAGCAGGCTGGGGTGTTATAGCTTAAGGCTTTGTTTTAAGAGTAAGCTCTTCTCCACACCCTTGACTGATTGGATGATGTAGGGTGGCGATGTAGGGAGGAATCCCATTATGCCTCAGATGGGTGGCTTTGTATCAGAGACTTTCTTATATGTATAATTGGATTAAAGGTTAGGATTTTCTAGGCTATAAACTGAGGCAGTCTGAGAGCTTGATCTCTCTCTCTCTCTCTCTTGGTTCCTGAAGTATTAGAGAGGAGAGCAGATTAAGGCCATGTGGAGGAGAAGTAGCCGAGATGGGAGAGTGCTGAGAAAGAAGCCAGTTTAAGAGTTTGTGCAGGAGGAGATGAGAAACAGAGGTGAATAAGTCTGGTGAGCTAGAAACCTTTGATTCTAGGAAACTCGGATAAGTCAGTAGCTTTGTGAGCACTGAATGTGTGGGTTTTGGAGCCCAGTGTGTGTTTTTGCTTGCCCGCCGGGTGCAAGCTAGAATTAAAGCTGATGGCTCACCAGTTTTTGGCTCCGTTGTTTTATTACCGACTGTTCGAAACCAATGTGAACCTGCACGGGTCGGGCGGCTCTGATAGTGGCTGTGACTATTGGCTTTACACCCTGTAAAAAGGGGAGCCCATTCTAGAAGGGGTTGTGCCTGTTGCCAACAGAGCAACTGCTGTTGTTGTAAAGTAGCGTACCTTAATTCCACAGGTTACGTAGAGACACCAAGGCAGGATACAGAAGAATTTTTAGGAGGAAATTTATTAATATACTGGCTGCATATGACTTACACGGGGTATAGCTGACCTAAATCGTGTAGTGTACAAAATAGCCCTGCCACTCGTTATACAGACTTGATCACCTACCGGTTGGGGAGAAAAGGAAGGGGAACATGACACAATAATCAATTAACAAGCTTATAACATTTGTCTATAGGGTTTATAAAAAACATCCCTACATATTAAAACTTACAAGGTAACACAATAGTGATATTATTTTACATATAAAAGACATTCACAAATCTTTTAGTGTCTATCTCCCATTCCCTTATCTAGAGCAGTGGTAGTCAACCTGGTCACTACCGCCCACTAGTGGGCGTTCCAGCTTTCATGGTGGGCGGTAGCTGAGCAACCAAAGTATAAATAAAAAGATAGATTTAACTATAGTAATTTGTTTTATAAAGATTTATTCTGCCATACTTAGCAAAAATCTGATAAAGTACTTGGTAAGTGTAAAGCCAGTAGTTGCGGCCAGGATCACAGCCGCCCGACCCGTGCAGGTTCACATTAGATTCAAACAGTCGGTAATGAAACACAGGAGCCACGAACTGGTGAGCCATCAGATTTAATTCTAGCTTGCACACGGCGGACAAGCAAAAACACACACTGGGCTCCAAAACCCACACATTCAGTGCTCACAAAGCTACTGACTTATCCGAGTTTCCTAGAATCAAAGGTTTCTAGCTCACCAGACTTATTCACCTCTGTTTCCCATCTCCTCCTGCACAAACTCTTAACAAACTGGCTTCTTCCTCAGCACTCTGCATCTTGGCTACTTCTCCTCCTCCACGTGGCCTTACTCTGCTCTCCTCTCTAATACTAATCTCAGGAACCCAGGAACCGAGAGAGAGCAAGCTCCCGGACTGCCCCACTTTATAGCATAGGAAATCCAAACCTTTAATCCAATTATACATACAAGAAAGTCTCTGATACAAAGCCACCCATCCGAGGCATAATGGAATTCCTCAGGAGAGTGCACCACCCTACATCATCCAATCAGTCAAGGGTGTGGAGAAGAGCTTACTCCTAAAACTAAGCCTTAGGCTACAACGACCCGACCTGCCCACAGCCTGTTCCAGAACACACATTAATATCAACGAACTTCCATGTGGGCAGTGCCATCTTTAACAAAGTGAGCATAATATATTTTATCTGCCCAACAGTAAGTAATTATTATTATCTGATTTAACTTGCTGTAACTCTGCTTTATAAATTTTATAAAGTAAAGTTACTTCCCTACTTTATAAATCACCATTACTGTGGAACTGGTGGGTGATTAGAAAATTTACTACTAACAGTGATACAAAAGTGACCAGTAGGTATAAAAAGTTTAACTACCCCTGGTCTAGAGGTATATGTTACTCTCAGGATTCCAGGAAGGGAGGAAGAGTTAAAATCAGTGTAGGATATGTAAATATTGTCTCTTATTGAAAGGGAAAGGAAGTTCTTCAGATAACCGTTATTCTTTCAGACAACTATAGTTAAACTAAATGACCCAGTTGTCCTTGTAAACCAGAAAGCTTCTGCATTCTTCTCCCTTCATTTTCAAGGAGGGGGGGAAAAGCCTGACTTTTTCTCTTTAAAATGGCATTGCCAGTACTAAGTTTTACAGTTCTTTGGCACCTTACCACACTGTGCCCATGCATGTAAGTTTCCCCTATTAAAGCTCTTAAGGATTTGGATGAGGTTTCATGTCAGTTCTTCAGAATCTATTCTGAATTTAGACTTTTTGGGATTTCCTCCAACACACTCTATCTTTTGAACAGGATTGACTGAGCACCTCCCCATGCCAGTCACTTGCTGTTGTTGGAAGTCGAAATTCTTGTTACAGACACCCCATCCCAGTCCTTGTGGCATGCATTGCACACAGCTTGACACCAGTGGTTAGCAGCTCTCTGCTGGAGGGCTGCTTCTGGTGATTTAGGGCCCTTTTATTCAGCTCAGAGGTGGGCTGGAAGGCTAGAGCAGTGACAGTCCTTCCCCAGTTGCCCTGGGAACAGAACTCAGCCAGCAACAGGGGAGAGTGGGGTTAGGGGTGTAAAGCCCGTAGCCATGGCCACCATCACGGACGCCAGGCCCGTGCAGGTTCGCATTTGATTCGAACAGTTGGTAATGAAACAAAGGAGCCAAGAACTGGTGGGCCATTAGCTTTAATCCTAGCTTGTACCTGGCAGGCAAGAAATACACACAGTGGAAAAACACTTTCCTTTCCATTCAGGGCTCCCAAAACCACAGACTTATCCGAGTTTTCCTAGGATCAAAGGTTTGTATCTCACCAGCCTTATTCACCTCTGTTCCCTATCTCCTTCTCTCTGCACAAACTGGCTTCTCCTTCAGCACTTCGCCATCTTGGCTACTTCTCCTCTCCTCCACTTGGTCTTTTTCTGCTCTCTTCTTGCATGGGCTCCTCTGCCCCATTTTATAGTGTAGAAATCAAAACCTTTAATCCAATATACAAACAAGGAAGTCTCTGATACAAAGTCACTTAGGGTGGGAAAGGCTTAATCTTAAAACTAAGACTTAGGCTATAAGGACCCTGCCTGCTTACAGCCTGCCCCCCACACCCAATGCAAACTATAAGTGAGCAAATATATATATCATATTTACAAACTTATTTGACCAACAAGGGGATAAATACTCCCGCTCCCTTGGCTCTCCCCAGGGTGTGTAGGTGGTGGTGGTGGGGTTAATAAATCTGGGCAGTGTTCTTCACTGTGTCCAGGCTCCAGCAGGACTGGACTGAGTTTCCCCTTGCCCACAGTATCACACTGTTAACATTAAAAAATTCCAAAATCTTTAAGAAGTTTTTATGAGTTTATTTGAGCCAAACTCTCCACAATTGCAGGGAAGCAAAATCTCAACAGATTAAGAAAACGCTCTAGAAAATGGCGTTTTCACCACTTATTTTATACATCAGAATCAAAGGGGAAGACATGAGGGGGGGTTATATAAAATTGATTGGTGATAGATTAAGAGAAAGCAAAGTGGAAAAATCTCTGGGGTTGGATAAAAAGTAAAAATGTACATGTTGAAACTTCTTTTACATAAACAAGAATAAGATAGTTAAACAGTTAATGATTCACAGGTAACAATAACAATGAAGTTTGTTGGTTCCTCCTCTGGAGGAATGCCTGCCTTTGGAGGTGGGGAAGAAAGAAGTTGACCCTTATATATCAGACATGTTATCAGGTACTTATCAGAGATGCAAAAGACAGTAGACAGGCTTGAGTAAAGTATTGACCTTTGTTTAGAGAAAAATACCAGCCTAGGGCGTGACTATCTACCATGAACTGCTTTTAGTTAGAAAGTTTTAATTTTAGATCAACCTGTGTGGTTAACTTTAGGTCTCTGAGTTTGCAAGGCCACCATGCAGGCTTTCCCTGAACTTGTCAGGTTTCGTTCCTTGGCCCACACCCCATTCCCTGACCAGACAACCCTAAACAAACTAGCTGTACTAATACCTCCTCTCAGGACTTGCTTAAGGGTAAAGCTTCGTTGTCTGATGGCTGAAGAGAAGCCATAAACCTAAGATTTTGTGAAATCTCTTGACAGATAGATAAAATGGCTACTCATCCACCATTTTTCTTTTTTCTTTTTTTTTTTCTTTTTTTTAATATATATTTTATTATTATTAATTCTAATGGGGTGACACCAATAAATCAGGGTACATATGTACAATGAAAACATCTCCAGGTTATCTTATCATTCAATTGTGTTGCATACCCATCACCAAAAGTCAAATTGTCCTCTGTCACCTTCAATCTGGTTTTCCCTGTGTCCCTCCCCTCCTCCCTATCCCACTCTTCCGTCCCTCCCCCCATCCCATAACCAACACTCTCTTGTCCATGTCTCATACCCTCACTTTCATGTCCCACCTATGTATGTAATCGTGCTGTTCTCAGTTTTTCTTTTTTTCTGATTTACTTATTTCACTCCGTATAATGTTATCAAGGTACATCCATTTTGTTATAAATGATCCGATGTCATCGTTTCTTATGGCTGAGTAGTTTTCCATAGTATATATGTACCATAGCTTTTTAATCCACTCGTCTTCTGACGGACACTTGGGCTGGTTCCAGATCTTCGCTATTGTGAACAATGCTGCCACGAACATGGGGGCGCATTTCTTCTTTTCGAACAGTGCTATGGTGTTCTTAGGGTATATTCCTAAAAGTGGGATAGCTGGGTCAAAAGGCAGTTCAATTTTTAATTTTCTGAGGAATCTCCAAACTGTTTTCCACAGTGGCTGCACCAGTCTGCATTCCCACCAGCAGTGCAGAAGGGTTCCCTTTTCTCCACATCCTCGCCAGCACTTATTCTGTGTTGTTTTGCTGATAAGTGTCATTCTGACTGGTGTGAGGTGATATCTCATTGTGGTTTTAATTTGCATTTCTCTAATGATTAGTGATGTTGAGCATTTTTTCATATGCCTATTGGCCATCTGTATGTCCTCTTTGGAGAAATTTCTATTCATTTCTTTTGCCCATTTTTTGATTGGGTTGTTTGTCTTCCTGGTGTTGCGTTTTATAAGTTCTTTATAAATTTTAGTTATTAACCCCTTATCAGATGTGCTGTCGAATATGTTCTCCCATTGTGTGGTTTGTCTTTTTATTCTGTTCCTATTGTCTTTAGCTGTGCAAAAACTTTTTAGTTTGATATAGTCCCATTTGTTTATCTTGCCTTTTATTTCAGTTGCCCGTGGAGATAAATCGGCAAATATACCGCTGCTACAGATGTCGAAGAGCTTGCTGCCTATGTTTTCTTCTAAGATGCTTATGGTTTCACGGCTTACATTTAAGTCTTTTATCCATTTTGAGTTTGTTTTTGTGAATGGTGTAAGTTGATGGTCTAGTTTCATTTTTTTGCAGGTAGATGTCCAATTTTCCCAACACCATTTGTTAAAGAGGCTGTCTTTACTCCATTGTATGTTCTTTCCTCCTTTGTCAAATATCAGTTGTCCATAAAGCTGTGGGTTTATTTCTGGGTTCTCTGTTCTGTTCCATTGATCTATGTGCCTGTTCTTATGCCAGTACCAGGCTGTCTTGAGTATAATGGCCTTATAGTAAACCTTGATATCAGGAAGCGTGATACCTCCTGCTTTATTTTTTCTTTTTAAGATTGCTGAGGCTATTCGTGTTCTTTTTTGGTTCCATATAAATTTTTGGAATATGTGTTCTATATCTTTGAAGTATGTCATTGGTATTTTAATTGGAATTGCATTAAATTAATAAATTGCTTTAGGTAATATAGACATTTTAATGATATTTATTCTTCCTAGCCATGAGCATGGTATATGCTTCCACCTGTTTGTATCTTCCTTGATTTCTTTTATCAATGTTCTATAATTTTCCGAGCACAAGTCCTTAACCTCCTTGGTTAAATTTACTCCTAGGTACTTTATTTTTTTGGCTGCAATAGTGAAGGGGATTGTTTCCTTAATTTCTTTTGCTGATATTTCTTTGTTGTTGTATAGAAATGCCTCTGATTTCTGAGTATTAATTTTATATCCTGCCACCTTGCTGAAATCATTTATAAGGTCCAGTAATTTTTTGACTGAGACTTTAGGGTTTTCAATATACAATATCATATCATCTGCAAATAATGACAGTTTTACTTCTTCTTTTCCAATTTGTATGCCTTTTATTTCTTCTTCTTGTCTGATTGCTGTAGCTAGGACTTCCAGAACTATGTTGAATAAGAGTGGTGAAAGTGGGCAACCCTGCCTGGTTCCTGGTCTTAAGGGGATTGCTTTTAATCTTTGTCCATTTAGTATGATGTTTGCGGTCGGTTTATCGTAGATGGCCTTTATCATGTTAAGGAATGATCCCTGTATTCCCACTTTACTGAGAGTTTTGAGCATGAATGGGTGCTGGATTTTATCAAATGCCTTTTCTGCATCTATTGAAATTATCATGTGATTTTTGTCCTTCCTTTTGTTTATGTGGTGAATCACATTGATTGATTTGCGAATATTGAACCAGCCTTGCCTCTCCAGAATAAATCCCACTTGATCGTGGTGTATGATTTTTTTCATATATTGCTGGATCCGGTTGGCTAATATTTTGTTGAGAATTTTAGCGTCTAAATTCATCAGGGATATAGGCCTATAATTTTCTTTCTTTGTGTTGTCTTTGCCCGGTTTTGGGATCAGAATTATGCTTGCATCATAAAAGGAGTTTGGAAGTCTTCCTTCCTCTTGAATTTTTTGAAATAGCTTGAGGAGAATAGGAGTTAGTTCTTCTTTGAATTTTTGGTAGAATTCACTTGTGAAGCCCTCAGGCCCAGGACTTTTCTTTTTTGGGAGTTTTTTGATAACTGTTTCTATCTCATTTGTTGTAATTGGTCTGTTTAGGTGTTCTGATTCTTCCAGATTGATTTTTGGAAGGTTATATGATTCAAGAAATTTGTCCGTTTCACCAAGATTGTCTAATTTTTTGGCATATAGTTCTTCATAGTATTTTCTTACAATGCTTTGTATTTCTGTTGTGTCAGTTGTTATTTCTCCACTGTCCTTTCTAATTTTATTTATTTGAGTCCTCTCTCTTTTTTTCTTGGTGAGTCTAGTTAAAGGTTCATCAATCTTGTTTACCTTTTCAAAGAACCAGCTTCTGGTTTCATTGATCCTCTGTATTGTTTCCTTAGCCTCTATGTCATTTATTTCTGCTGTGACCTTTATTATTTCCTTCCTTCTACTTGTCTTGGGTTTTATTTGTTGTTGTTTTTCTAGTTCTTTTAGATGCAGGGTCAGGTTGCTTATTTGAGCTTTTTTAGCTTCTTATGATATGCCTGTAGTGCAATAAACTTCCCTCTCAGAACTGCTTTTGCTGTGTCCCATAAATTTTGAGTTGATGTATGCTCATTATCATTTGTTTCTAGAAACTTTTTTATTTCTTCTTTGATCTCATTGTTAATCCATTCATTATTTAATAACATGCTATTTAGTTTCCAAGTGTTTGAGTATTTTTCAGTTTTTCTTTTGTGGTTAATTTCTAGTTTCATGACATTGTGATCAGAGAAAATGCTTGATATGATTTCAATCTTCTTAAATTTATTGAGACCATTTTTGTGTCCTAACATGTGGTCTATCCTAGAAAACGTACCATGAGCGCTTGAGAAGAATGTATATTCTACTGCTTTAGGGTGAAAAGTTCTGAAGATATCTATTAAATCAAGTTGATCTAGTGTATCCTTTAAGTCTGCTGTTTCTTTATTAATTTTCTTTCTTGAGGATCTATCCAGTGTTGTTAGAGGGGTATTGAAATCCCCTACTATGATAGTATTGCTGTTAATCTCGCCCTTTATATCCATCAAAGTCTGCTTTATGTATGTCGGGGCTCCTATATTTGGTGCATAGATATTTACAATAGTTATATCTTCCTGTTGAATTGTTCCCTTTATCATTATGTAGTGTCCTCCTTTATCTCTTACTACAGCCTTTGTTTTAAAGTCCATTTTGTCTGATATAAGTATTGCTACCCCTGCTTTTTTTTCATTTCCATTTGCATGAAATATTTTTTTCCATCCTTTTACCTTCAGTCTATGAGCATCTTTTGTTTTAAGGTGTGTCTCTTGTAGACAGCATATGTATGGGTCCTGTTTCTTTATCCATGCAGCTACCCTATGTCTTTTGATTGGATCATTTAATCCATTTACATTTAAGGTTATTATTGATATGTAGTTGTTTATTGCCATTTTATTCTTTAAAGCTGTATTCAACTTTTGCTCTATTCATTCCTCCCTTTAAACTGTTCACAAGAGGCCCCTTAGTATCTCTTGCAGAATTGGTTTGGTTTTTATGAATTCCTTGAGGCTTTCTTTTTCTGGGAAGCTCTTTATTTCTCCTTCAATTTTAAACGTTAGCCTTGCTGGATAAAGTAGTCTTGGTTGTAGGTTCTTGTTCTGCATTACTTTGATTATTTCTTGCCATTCCCTTCTGGCCTCAAGTGTTTCTGTTGAGAAGTCCGATGTCATCCTTATGGGGGCTCCTTTGTAGGTGATAGCCTTTTTTTCTCTAGCAGCTTTTAAAATTTTTTCTTTATCCATTAGCTTTGGTATTTTAACTATGATGTGTCTTGGTGTAGATCTTTTTGGGTTTCTTTTTAATGGAGTTCTGTGTGCTTCTTGAATGTGTGGAGTGTTTCCCAGCCTTAATTTAGGAAAGTTTTCTGCTATGATTTGATTGAACAAAGTTTCCATTCCCTATCCTCTCTCCTCTTCTTCAGGCACCCCTATGATGCGAATGTTGTTTCTCTTCACGTTGTCACTAAGCTCCCTTAGAGTTTCCTCACATTTTTTAAGTCTCTTTTCCTTTTTCTTCTCTGCTTCTGTGCCTTTGTTTATTGTGTCCTCTAACTCGCTTATTCGATCCTCAGCGTCATCCATCCTGCTTTTAATTCCTTCCATTGTGGTCTTCAGTTCTGATACTGTATTTGTCATTTCTGTCTGATTCTTTTTTATTATTTCAATTTCATTTTTTATACTTGTTATCTCTTTATTTAGGTGTTCATAATGACTATCCATTGTTGCTCTAATTTCTTTGAACATCCTAACTATCATTATTCTAAATTCTGCTTCTGGTAATTTGGTTATATCTGGTTCATTCAGGTCCTTCTCTGGGGATTTCTCTTGATTCATTTGGTTTGCATTCCTCTGCCTGCCCATTTTTTCTGTGTATAAGCAAGTTGTGGCCACTGGAGTCCAGTAGGTGTTGCCTTTGTGTTCTCTAGGTGTGGTCTATCTGCAGGCCTCCCACCCCCTCTGCCGGTGCCTAGGGTGGTTGGGTATGAGCGTTGCCAGCGCCGGCCCACTGTGGCTTTTGCTGTGTTTTCTGCCTCTCCTCCGTGGGAGGGGCTGTCACTGAAGCCACAAGATTAGCACCAAGGGTAGAGGTGAGCACCTTTCCTCAGCTGCGGACCCAGCCTATTTCCGGACTTCCGCCCAGAACCAGCAGTCGGAGCCTGCTCGCTACAGTTCTGCGGGTTAGGCGGGGCTTTTGACGTGCTCTCAGCTGTAAGCCTTTGCCCGTCCGGAGCTTTAGCCCCGCCCTCGAGGCCAGGGCCCTTTGCGCAGGGTCAGAAACCAAGGTTTATTGGGGCGGGCGTGTTTGCTGGCTTCCGCTTAGCTGTACTTCCGCTCGTCCCGGACTCTACCCCGCCCCCCGTTCGGAGCCCGCTCATGCACGTATGAATGCTATCCGCGTTTTCTCTGGCCGGATGGGGATAATAGCGTGGGCTCAGCTGCGAGCCTCCACCCGTCTCGGGGTCCACCCCGTTCCCGCGCTCGGAGCCCGCTCGTGCACGTATACTGGCCAACCGCGGTTTCTCTGGGGGGGGGGGACTGGTAGCGTCAGCTCAGCCACGAGCCCCTGCCCGTCCCTGGTCCTAGCCCGGTCCCCGCGGTCAGGGCCGGCTTGCGCAGGGCCTGCCCGTTCCTGGCCTCCCGCTTTGTCCCCGTAAATGGGATTAAAGGCAGGCCCGCAGCTTCCGGACCGCTCTCGCTCTTCCCCTCCGACCCTCTGGGCTAGACCGATCTCCCACCGGCTTGGCCTCTGCCCACGCCGACAGAACTGCCTTTCAGCGTCCTGCCGCCCCAAAACCTTAAGCAGCCCTCAGCAGAGTAGGAAGGGGCCTAATAGTCCACACTGTAGGCCTGGGAGCTCCCTCACTTGTTTCACAGCTCAAAACTGTCCAAACGCCTCTTCTAGGTTCTGGGACTGCAGGCTGGGGCTTGGTTCCTGGGACCCAGGTCCCTCCCTCTCCGCCAAACTTTCCTCCCGCTCCGCGGGTCTCTCCGGGCTGCCGTTTGCTCCGGGGAACTGGGCAGCCCTCTTTGCGTTTTCGCTATTCCTACCAGTCTCGATGTGGCTTCTTCTGTGTTCCTTGGTTGAAGAGTCCACTTAGTTTTGTTCAAAGTTGGTTTATCCAGGTGATGGTTCTTAAAATTGAGTTGTAATCCACTTTGGTTCTGGGAGTTGGAAGTTGGTACGTCCGCCTACTCCGTCGCCATCTTGCTCCGCATCATCCACCATTTTTCTTAACCCTTTGAGTAGTATGAACATTCATGTACATCCTCGTGCCTTCTGACCATCCAGAGTATGATCGTATAAGAAGGGAGAGTAAACGGAGGAACAAAAGAGTGATATGCATTAAATGTAACAAACCATTTTGCCTGTATCCATGTTTTGAGGACTACCACAGTTTGAAAAACTTTTAAATGTAAGGAATAAATAAAAATATCTATAAATTATCCTAATAATATCATCATATGCGAGTACATATTTGAAATTCTCTGTAAAGCCAGTAGTCAAGGTCAGGATCACAGCCGCCTGGCCCATGCAGGTTCGCATTAGATTCGAACAGACGGTAATGAAACAATGGAGCCAAAAACTGGTAAGCCATCAGCTTTAATTCTAGCTTGCACTGGCGAGCAAGCAAAAACACACACTGGGCTCCAAAACCGACTCTTTCAGTGCTCACAAAGCTACCGACTTATCTGGGTTTCCTAGAATCAAAGGCTTCTAGCTCACCAGATTTATTCACTTCTGTTTCCCATCTCCTTCTCTCCGCACAAACTCTGCTCAAACTGGCTTCTCCCTCAGCACTCTGCCATCTTGGATGCCTCCTCTCCTCCAAGTGGCCTTAATCTGCTCTCCTTTCTAATACAAACCTCAGGAACCGAGAGAGAGCAAGCTCCCGGTCTGCCCCACTTTATAGCGTAGATTCCAAACCTTTAATCCAATCTACAAACAAGGAAGTCTCTGATACAGAGTCACTTATCTGAGGCATACTGGGAGGATTCTTCATGAGAGTGCATCACCCTACATCATCCAATCAGTCAAGGGTGTGGGGAAAAGCTTACTCTTAAAACTTGCACGTGGGCAGCGCCATCTTTAACAAAGTGAGCATAATATATTTTATCTGCCCAACATTCTCCTAATAACAATGCTTCTTTATTTATAGATGTGAGGTATGTGAGAATTGCATGAGATAAAATTTTTTTTAAAAAATATGTAAGGCAACATTTTAAAAAGGCAAATGTATGTTCTTCTTGTTTCCATAAATTGGTTATCAAACAAATATGATTTTAAGTTAATAAAACTGTAACTATATCTAATTTTATTTTTTTAAAAATCACCCCCCAGGGGTCAGCGAGCATGAAAAAAGACTCACTACACAAAGGGTTAAGAAAAAAGCAGGCCTGAAGGAGGAAGAAGGATTTGCCTGCTTGGTAACCCGGTTCAGACCTCTGTTGTAGATGGATGCTGATAAGGAATGATTAGATCAGAGTGCAGACAATTTTGAGGAACTGTGGCGCCACTCCCAGACATAAACAGAAAAAGTTATCTTGCAGCTGCCTTTGCCCAAGGCCCTTTGATGAATCCATATAACCCCTGTCCCATCCCTCCCTTGGGGCTGACACCTTTTGCTGGTCTCAGCCCACCTGCACCCAGATTTCATTTGGAACACACTAGCCTCATGTTTGCAGTTCAGCCCATGGTTTCTGCCTTTTATTCTGGTGGTGAAATCTGGGAGGTGTGTGTGCTGGAGACTAGTCAGGAGTCTAACCCAACCCTAGGAAGGGTGAGAATAGCTGCCCCGGAGCAGTGAGCAGCAGTAGCTCATCTCAGGTTTATCCTGGGATCCTGCCCCCCTTGCCTGTGGAATTGAGGGATTAGTCTCCCTGACCCTATGGCAGTGCCCCCGAACCCACCAAGAGGGAAAACTCCCTTTCCCTGTGTAAAGCCAGTAGCCAGGGCCAGCATCACAGCCGCCTGGCCAATGCAGGTTCGCATTAGATTTGGACAGTTGGTAATAAAACAACGGAGCCAAGAACTGGTAAAGCATCAGCTTTAATTCTAGTTTGCACCCAGCGGACAAGCAAAAACACACACTGGGCTCCAAAACCCACTCATTCAGTGCTCACAAAGCTACTGACTTATCTGAGTTTCCTAGAATCAAAGGTTTCTAGCACACCAGACTTATTTGTAGAGTGGTTAGCAAGGGAGTGGTCAAGTGGAAAATCAGAGCCCAGTCTTTGTCTGGGATCGCCCACATGCCCAGGCACGGAAACTATACTTCCCATAACCCTTTGGGAAAAAAGCGACTGACAGACAGCCAGTTAGATTTCACTACATCATATTAGCTAGATGACCACGGAAGGGCCCTGTAAGGTCCAACCCGCATGAAATGAGATAAAGTACCAAATAGTTAAAAAGTCCAACTTTATTGGAACCTTCGGGTGGGTTCAGTGACATGGAGAGTAGTGAGCCAGAGAAGCCGCACCCAACTGGTGGGGCTCGATTTTTATACCCCTTCAGGCTGGCTGGGGAATTTGGTTTGCGTAACTAGGGACGCTAACGGTTGAGGAATTTCTATTGTGTTTTCGGACAGGGTGTGTGTGCTTTCTATTGCGTTTTCGGACAGGGTGTGTGTGCTAAAGGTTAATAATTGCAGAAATGCCAAAGACATGAGGGATTTTCCAGCCCCTTCCCTGGGGGTGTGACCGGACATTCCTGGCTCTTTGGTATAGGGAGTGGGGCAACATGCTCTTATCTGGCTACTTCCTGCTGTACGGGGGCGGAGTTGGGGAGAGGTAGGAAAGGGCCAGAGCAGTCCGTATTCCCCATGGTGGGCAGGGGTTGGTACTGTAACAGCATCATCTGGTGGACTGCCACACTGAAATTCCTAGGACTTTTACCGCTGATGGGATGGTCAGGATCACTGTGTAGGGTCCTTCTGTTGGGCAGATAAAATATAATATGCTCACTTTGTTAAAGATGGCGCTGCCCACATGGAAGCCCGTCACCCAGGTGATATTATTTGCCCTTATGCTTGGGATGAGTGTGGGGGAAAGGCTGTAATGTAAGCAGGCCAGGTCATTATGGCCTAAGGCTTGGTTTTAAGAGTAAGTTCTTCTCCACACCCTTGACTGATTGGATGATGTAGGGTGGTGCACTCTCCTGAAGAATCCCATTATACAGAGACATCCTTGTTTGTATAATTGGATTAAAGGTTTTGATTCTACACTATAAAATGGGAGAGACCAGTAGCTTGATCTCTCTCTCTCTTGGTTCCTGAGTTCCTGAGATTAGTATTAGAGAGGAGAGCAGAGCAAGGCCATGTGAAGGCCAGGAGAAGCAGCCGAGATGGCAGAGTGCTGAGGAAGAAGCCAGTTTGTTAAGAGTTTGAGCAGGAGGAGATGGGAAACAGAGGTGAATAAGTCTGGTGAGCTGGAAAGCTTTGATGCTAGGAAACTCGGATAAGTCAGTAGCTTTGTGAGCACTGAATGTGTGGGTTTTGGAGCCCAGTGTGTGTTTTTGCTTGCCCGCCGGGTGCAAGCTAGAATTAAAGCTGATGGCTCACCAGTTCTTGGCTCCTGTGTTTCATTGCCATCTGTCCGAATCCAATGCAATGCGAACCTGCATAGGTCAGGCTGCTGTGATAGTGGCTGCGACTACTGGCTTTACATTTGGCATAGTCTGTGGCAGGATTCGATACAGATCGACATGGAGCCACCACCACCTTTGAGTGGTGAAGTAGAGGACTGGTTGCTGTTTTGGTTTCCCATAGCTGTTTTTTGGGGGACTGTAGGCTGGCTAACTTTTACAGCCATGTGTGAGGAAACTGAGAGCTCTATGGAAGAGGCTGCCCAGGACCTGCAGACTGAGCAGCGAAAGGAGCTGGAGGAAACGTGGGAGAAACAGATGCTGACCCTGCAGCTGAAAGAAGCGCTGGAGGAGGAGGCTGACCAGGTTTGCAAGATTCACCTGGAAATGGAGCCGACGCTGGAGAAGGGATCACAGGTTCGTGACTTGGAGATTGCCCTGGATGTTGTGGAGAGCCAGCAGCAGCATGAGGCCGGGCCTGAGGCCAGGGCCGGAGCTGAGGCCAGGACCAGGACTGAGGCTGGGGTTGGAGATGCAAGGCCTGCTGAGCAGAAGGCAGTGGTGGCCTGGAGATCAAGCCCAGCAGCAGGAGCTGGTGTTTTTAGTTCCTCTTTGGAGGATGAGGAGAATCAAGCTGGAGTTGCAATCCGCAGTCTCCAGAAGGTGAGAGCCCAGCAGCAAGGAGTAGCTATGCTCCTGGTAGGTCTGCAATTTTGGGACATAGGGGTGGATGCCATCATGCTCCCCAGAGCAGAGATGGAAATCCTGACTGCCATTGCCACATGCTTCTCTTTAGGACAGTGTGAGACTTGCCATGATGGCAGGAATGAAGGGGGAGACTAAAGCCCTATGTGTGTGGACTGATTTCCTGGACTATGACCGGATGGGCACAAGCTCCTTTGTTGAATGGACTTACGGATTTTGGACGATGTGAAATACCCTGATGGGGGTGGGGGTGGCTTTGCTGGAGGCCCTCCTGCCCCGGGCAGCTTTTCCCATGGCTAGAAAGAAGGCTGAGGACATTTTGCACTTTTGGCAAAGTGCATAGAGACTGGTGAAATGTGTGTACCTTTGTAATTGTTGAAATTGTATGATTTGTGCTATTGCTGTAATTTGTGTAATGTACTTAATTTCCTTGTATAAGAATGCCAGTGGTATAGATTGTGGGTAGTAAAGTGAGCATAAGGGTGGACTGCCACACTGAAATTCCTAGGACTTTTACCGCTGACGGGATGGTCAGGATCACTGTGTAGGGTCCTTCTGTTGGGCAGATAAAATATAATATGCTCACTTTGTTAAAGATGGCGCTGCCCACATGGAAGCCCGTCACCCAGGTGATATTATTTGCCCTTATGCTTGGGATGAGTGTGGGGGAAAGGCTGTAATGTAAGCAGGCCAGGTCATTATGGCCTAAGGCTTGGTTTTAAGAGTAAGTTCTTCTCCACACCCTTGACTGATTGGATGATGTAGGGTGGTGCACTCTCCTGAAGAATCCCATTATACAGAGACATCCTTGTTTGTATAATTGGATTAAAGGTTTTGATTCTACACTATAAAATGGGAGAGACCAGTAGCTTGATCTCTCTCTCTTGGTTCCTGAGTTCCTGAAATTAGTATTAGAGAGGAGAGCAGAGTAAAGCCATGTGAAGGCCAGGAGAAGCAGCCGAGATGGCAGAGTGCTGAGGAAGAAGCCAGTTTGTTAAGAGTTTGAGCAGGAGGAGATGGGAAACAGAGGTGAATAAGTCTGGTGAGCTGGAAAGCTTTGATGCTAGGAAACTCGGATAAGTCAGTAGCTTTGTGAGCACTGAATGTGTGGGTTTTGGAGCCCAGTGTGTGTTTTTGCTTGCCCGCCGGGTGCAAGCTAGAATTAAAGCTGATGGCTCACCAGTTCTTGGCTCCTGTGTTTCATTACCGATTGTTCGAATCAAATGCGAACCTGCATGGGCCAGGCGGCTGTGATAGTGGCTGCGACTACTGGCTTTACACCTTCCCACTTGGGAGTAAGAGGTTTAGGGGAAAGTGTCTTTATAAATACCTGGTCCCCTGGGGTGACCCACTCTGTTGGTCCGCCCCCAGGACTGGGTTCAGGAAGGGCCGAGTTGGCATGTTCCCTAAGAAGAGAACGGAGGAGGGAGAGGTAGGACAGGTATGAAGCTAGAGGGGGTGGGTGTGGAGAAGACGGAGTTGACAGGAGGAAAGGTCGGCCGTAGAGGAGTTCAAAGGGGCTAAGTTGGGAAGGCCCCCTGGGGGTAGCTCTTAGACGGGTCAGAGCCAGGGGGAGAAGGGTAGGCCAAGACTGACGGAGCTCCAGGCTGAGTTTGGTCAGATGGTCCTTGATGAGCCCGTTGGCTCTTTCTACCTTACTGGATGATTGAGGGTGGTAGGCTGTATGCAGTTTCCACTGTATGCCAAGGGAGGTGGAGACAGCCTCTGTGATCTTGGAGATGAAGGCAGGCCCATTGTCCAACTGGATGGAGGAGGGCAAACCGAAGCGAGGAATGATGTCCCGGATTAGGTGGTCAGCTACTGTCCCTGTGGTTTCAGAGGTCATAAGGAAAGCCTCGATCCATCCTGAAAAAGTATCCACCATAGTTAAAAGGTATTTAAGGTTTTTGTGTCTGGGCATGTGGGTAAAGTCGACCTACCAATCCTGCCCAGGCAGGTGGCCCCACATTTGGTGGAGTGGGCGACGGACGTGGCAGGCCCCTTGGCTGTTTGTCCTGGAACAGGTGGAGCAAGAGGAATGAACGTCTTGGATGGTTTGCTGGAGATGGTCGTGGTAGAATAGAGGAGATAGAAAATGAAAAAGGGCTTTAGGTCCAATGTGTAAGGATTTGTGAATGTCAGCGATTATTTGGTATCTCTGAGACTGTGGAGGATGAGGAGGTCATTTTTGAAAGCCCATCCATCCTTGATCTGGACCTCAGGGGAAGATTGGAAAAGATTTTGCTCTGTGGAGGAGTATTGGGAGTTGTATGTCTTTGAGAGAAAGCAGATAGCAGAGGTAGGGTGTGTGCGTGCTATGGAACGAGCTGTTTTGTCAGCAAAGGCATTCCCCTTAGCTATGGGAGAATTGGAGGTCTGGTGGCCCTTACAATGTATAATGGCTGTTGGGCAGATAAAATATGGTATGCTCACTTTGTTAAAGATGGCGCTGCCCACATGGAAGCCCGTCACCCAGGTGATATTATTTGCCCTTATGCTTGGGATGGATATGGGGGAAAGGCTGTAATGTAAGCAGGCCAGGTCATTATAGCCTAAGGCTTAGCTTTAAGAGTAAGCTCTTCTCCACACCCTTGACTGATTGGCCGCGGCTACTGGCTTTACATTTGGCGTAGTCTGTGGCAGGATTCGATACAGATCGGCATGGAACCACCACCACCTTTGAGTGGTGGAGTAGAGGACTGGCTGCTGTTACGGTTTCCCATAGCTGTTTTTTGGGGGACTGTTGGATGGCTGACTTTTACAGCCATGCGTGAGGAAACCGAGAGCTCTATGGAAGAGGCTGCCCAGAACCTGCAGGTCGAGCAGCAGAAGGAGCTGGAGGAAACGTGGGAGAAACAGATGCTGACCCTGGAGCTGAAGGAAGTGCTGGAGGAGGAGGCTGATCAGGTTTGCGAGATTCACCTGGAAATGGAGCAGACGCTGGAGAAGGAATCACAGGTTCGTGAGTTGGAGATTGCCCTGGATGTTGTGGAGAACCAGCAGCGGCATGAGGCCGGAGCTGAGGCCAGGACCGGGGCTGAGGCCGGGGCTGGAGCTGCAAGACCTGCTGAGCAGAAAGCAGCAGCAGCAGCAGGGGGCTCGAGCCCCGTGTTGGGAGCTGACGTTTTCAGTTCCTCTTTGGAGAATGAGAATCTGGCTGGAGTTGAAATCCGCAGCCTCCAGAAGGTGAGAGCCCAGCAGCAAGAAGTAGCTACGCTCCTGGTAGGTCTGCGATTTTGGGACATAGGGGTGGATGCCATCATGCTCCCCAGAGCAGAGATGGAAATGCTGACTGCCATTGCCATGTGCTTTTTCTTGGGACAGTGTGAGATCTGCAATGATGGCAGGAATGAAGGGGGAGGCTAAAGCCCTATGTGTGTGGACTGATTTCCTGGACTATGACCGGATGGGCCCAAGCTCCTTTGTTGAATGAACTTACAGATTTTGGACAAAGTGAAATACCCTGATGAGGGTGGGGATGGCTTTGCTGGAGGCCCTCCTGCCCTGGGAAGCTTTTCCATGGCTAGAGAAAAGGCCAAGGACATTTTGCGCTTTTGGCAAAGTGCTCAGAGACTGGTGAAATGTATCTTTGTAATTGTTGAAACTGTATGATTTGGGCTATTGCTGTAATTTGTGTAATGTACTTAATTTCCTTGTACAGGGATGCCGGTGGTGTAGATTGTGGGTAGTAAAGTGAGCATAAGGGTAGATTGTTGGGCAGATAAAATATGGTATGCTCACTTTGTTAAAGATGGCGCTGCCCACATGGAAGCCCGTCACCCAGGTGATATTATTTGCCCTTATGCTTGGGATGGATATGGGGGAAAGGCTGTAATGTAAGCAGGCCAGGTCATTATAGCCTAAGGCTTAGCTTTAAGAGTAAGCTCTTCTCCACGCCCTTGATTGATTGGATGATGTAGGGTGGTGATGTAGGGAGGAATCCCATTATGCCTCAGATGGGTGACTTTGTATCAGACTTCCTTGTTTGTATAATTGGATTAAGGGTTTGGATTATCTATGCTATAAAGTGGGCGGACCGGTAGCTAGATCTCTCTCTCTTGGTTCCTGAGTTCCTGAGGTTAGTATTAGAGAGGAGAGCAGAGTAAGGCCACGTGAAGGCCAGGAGAAGCAGCCGAGATGGCCGAGTGCTGAGGAAGAAGCCAGTTTGTTAAGAGTTTGTGCAGGAGGAGATGGGAAACAGAGGTGAATATGTCTGGTGAGCTAGAAACCTTTGATTCTAGGAAACTCGGATAAGTCAGTAGCTTTGTGAGCACTGAATGAGTGGGTTTTGGAGCCCAGTGTGTGTTTTTGCTTGCCTGCCGGGTGCAAGCTAGAATTAAAGCTGATGGCTCACCAGTTCGTGGCTCCTGTGTTTCATTGCCATCTGTCCGAATCCAATGCGAACCTGCGTGGGTCGGGCTGCTGTGATGGTGGCCTTGACTACTGGCTTTACAATGGCTATATGTGAAGGGAGTTGGATGGCCTGTATAAGTTTAGAAATGAGCTTGCCATTTAGAACAGGTGTTCCCTTAGTCGTGAGGAAGGCTCGTTCCTTCCAGATCATACAGTGAGAGTGGGCAATAAGAAAGGCATATTTAGAGTCAGTGTATATGTTAACTGCCTTATCCTTTGCCCAGATGAGGGCCCGGGTTAGGGCAACCAGTTCAGCCTGTTGGGAGGTAGTTCCCAGGGGGAGGCTGTTTGCCTCGATGACCTGGGTGTCAGAAACGATGGCATAGGCGGCTTGCCGGGGCCCCAGAGGTTCAGAGATTGAACTGCCATCAATGTAAAGGGTATGTTGGGCCTTAGGCAACGGATGAGCCACAAGGTCAGAGCGGGGAGATTTAGAATGTTCTAAAACTTCGATGCAAGAGTGGGTAGAGGGAGGTGCGTCAGAGACGGGAAGGAGGGTGGCTGGGTTAAGAGAGTTGCAGTTAGAGAG
This sequence comes from Rhynchonycteris naso, assembly GCA_037038555.1. Taxonomy (NCBI): domain Eukaryota; kingdom Metazoa; phylum Chordata; class Mammalia; order Chiroptera; family Emballonuridae; genus Rhynchonycteris; species Rhynchonycteris naso. The sequence goes on along the minus strand of CM072999.1, from coordinate 193,363,882 downwards.
AGTGATGGAGGGGTTTTCTATGAAGAGGAGGTGGTACAGCTGGAGTCAAGAAGGCCCAAGGTGAGCCAAAGCCTGATGTGAGAGGAGGTCTGTGAGGCGATGGGGGGAAAAAACCTGTAGTGGCTGTTGGAGATTAATCTTCAGAGCCTGGGTGGTGAGATCAGTGGCAGCTGCAAGAGCTCGTAGGCAGGGTTGCCATCCACGGGTGGTGGGATCTAACTGTCTGGAGAGATAGGCTATTGGGACTAGAGTTGGACCCGCCGGCTGGGCCAGGACTCCTAGAGCCAAGTGTTGTCTTTCTTCAGTATAAAGGACAAAAGGATGTGAGGGGTTAGGTAAGGCCAGGGCCGAGGCTGAGCAGAGGGCCCCCAGGAGAGCCGAAAAAGCCCGGCGGACAGTCTCAGGGGAGGTCAGAGGTCCCTTTGGTATTTCTTTGGCTGCTAAGTAGAGAGGCTTGGCCAGGAGGGCAAAATTTGGGACCCAGTGGTGGAAGAAGCCTACTAATCCTAGGAACGACTGGATTTCGGCTGCCGAGTTAGGGGGTTGTAGGCCCTGAAGAGCCTGAAATCTGTCGGTGGTGATGGCTCAGTGGGTCGGGGTGACCAAGAGGCCAAGGTAAGTGACAGATGGGGTGGTTATTTGTGCCTTCTTGGCAGATACCCGATACCCCCTGTTGCAAAGGAAATTCAGTAAGAGGGTGGTAGCTTTGAGGCATTTGGTCTCGCTTGGGGAGCAGACCAGATGATCATCTACGTATTGTAAAAGAGTGGAGGGAGCTATATTGCAAGCAAGTAGGTCTGTTGCCAGCGCCTGCCCGAATAGATGAGGGCTGTCCCAGAATCCCTGGGGGAGGACCGTCCAGGTCAGTTGTTGGGCGGTATTGGAGACCGGGTCCTCCCAAGTGAAGGCAAAGAGAAAGTAGGAATCCGGGTGGAGAGGTATGGTGAAGAAAGCATCCTTGAGGTCAAGGACTGAGAAATGGGTGGTATTAGGGGGAATGTGTGAGAGAAGGGTGTATGGGTTAGGGACTACTGGGGATATGGGGACAACCGCTGAGTTGATGATGCGGAGATCTTGTACAAGGCGGTATTGTCCTGGAGTCTTTTTAACAGGAAGGATTGGAGTGTTACAAGGCGAGTTGGTGGGAATTAGTAAACCTTGTGTCTTAAGTTTGGTGATGATGGGCAAGAGTCCCATCCTATGGGTGTGTGAGATAGGAAACTGTGGGCGGTTGGGAAAAGAAGATGGGTCCTTAAGTTTGATTAAGACAGGAGTGTGGTGTGAGGCTACAGTGGGGGTGCCCGTATCCCAGACCTCAGGATTTACCCTGGGTAAAAGCTGGACCCTGTGGCCCGAGTCCGGCTCAGGATCGGGACCTGGCACTAATGCTAGTATAAAGACCTGCTTGGGGGAAAAAGAAATACTTGCCCAGAGTTTGGACAAAATGTCTCTTCCCAGGAGGGGAACTGGGCAGGAGGGTATGACTAGGAAGGAGTGTGAGAATGGGTGACCCTCAAATAGGCAATTAAGGAGGGTCATCCGCCGTGGGGTCGAGGGTGATCCGTCGATTCCCATGACCGAGACCTGGGAAGGAACTGTAAGGCCCGAATAAGAGGGAAGGACAGAGTAGGTAGACCCCGTGTCTATTAAAAAGGAAACAGACTTACCCGCTACCTGGAGCGTAGCCCTGGGCTCGGTGAGGGTAACTGGAGTCGAAGAGCCAGGGCCCCCTCAGTCGTCCATTAAGCCCAGCAGTTCTGAGACTGGAAATGCCTGGTTCTCAGCTCCCCGGCATTGAGGTGCCGGAGGCTGAGCCAGGGTCGGGCAGTCCGACTTCCAGTGGCCCATGAGTTTGCATTGTGGGCAAGGCTGCGGGGGGGGGGCTTGGTTGCGGACAGGCCTTGGCTCAGTGGCCCTCTTTGCCGCATTTAAAGCAAGCGCCCAGTGCTGTGTGCTGCCCTCCCTTGGAGGCTGGTTTTTTTATCAGTTCCCCTACCGGCCGGAGGGCCGCTACTAAGGCTTGGGTCTGTTCCTGGCGGGCGGCTTCAGCCATTTCCTCTCGGGCGTTAAAAACTTTAAAAGCCATTTTTACCAGGTCTTGGATGGGGGTCTCAGGGCCCTCTTTAGCCCTTTTTAGTTTTTTTCTAATATCTGGGGCTGACTGAGAGATAAAGTGAGAGGCTAAGACTGTGGCCCCATTGCGGGACCCTGGGTCTAGGCGGGTATAACGGACTAGGGCCTCTTGAAGGCGGTTCAGGAAAAGAGCTGGGTTTTCTTTGGGGAGTTGGGTAATTTCCCTCAGTTTATCATAATTTACAACCTTGTTAGAAACTGCATCCATACCTCTGATTAAGTATTGGAGCATAAGGTTTCGACGAGGGATGCTGGACCCTTGGCCGGGCTGATAACTCCAATTGGGGTCCTCCCCGGGTACCGCCTCTGTGCCAAGGAGGATCTGGTCGTTTACTAGGTGGTCCCTGTCTGCCTGCTGTCGGGCAGCGGTGCGGATGCGTTCATGTTCCTCAGGGGTAAGAGTAGAGGTACAGATTACCTTAATGTCATGCCAGGTCAGGTCATATGTCTGAGTCAGGTACCGGAATTCCTTAATGTAGGTTGAGGGATCGGCCGAGAAAGATCCTAGCCGTTTCTCGATCTGTGAGAGGTCTTAGAGAGAGAAGGGGACATTACTCGAACTAGTCCTTCTGCCCCAGCCACCTCACGGAGAGGGATGAGAACAACGGATGACGATTGAGGGCCGTGTGACCTGGTATGGGCTGCGACGGGAGAGGTTAGGGGGTCTGCAGGAGGTGGGGCAGAAGGAACCAGAAGGGTGGAAGGAGCCAGAGCCTGGCCCGGGTCTGGGAGGTTTTCGTGGGGGAGAGCAGAAGGGGGTGATAGGTGGTCGGGAAGGTCATCGGGTTGAGAGTAAGGAGGGGGTTCCTGGGAGGAAGCCTTGGGAGGAGAGGAGGTTCGAGCTAGGAGAATTTGGTGGGTAGAACAATGGGAACAGAGGTCGGGGTGGGAACAACGGTCCTAGAAAGCTTGGACATAGGGGACCTCAGAATCTTTTCCTGTCCGTCGGCAGAAATCGTCCAGGTCTTGGGGGACGTTAAAATCAAAAGTGCCCATTGGAGGCCAGTGGGACCTATTGTCCAGGTTGTATTGAGACCATGCGACCTGCGACAGGAAAATGAGTTTCTTCCGATGGAGGGTTTGAGTGTACCCCAATTTGGAGAAGGTAGCCAATAAACACCTGTTGGGCAGATAAAATATATTATGCTCACTTTGTTAAAGATGGAGCTGCCCACATGGAAGTTTGTTGATATTAATGTGTGTTCTGGAACAGGCTGTGGGCAGGCTGGGTCGTCATAGCCTAAGGCTTAGTTTAAGAGTAAGCTCTTCCCCACACCCTTGACTGATTGGATGATGTAGGGTGGTGCACTCTCCTGAGGAATCCCATTATGCCTCAGATGGGTGGCTTTGTATCAGAGACTTTCTTTATGTATAATTAGATTAAAGGTTTGGATTTTTCTGTGCTATAAACTGGGGCGGACCGGTAGCTAGATATCTCTCTCTCTCTTGGTTCCTGGGTTCCTGAGGTTGGTATTAGAGAGGAGAGCAGATTAAGGCCATGTGGAGAAGAAGCAGCCAGGATGGCAGAGTGCTGATGAAGAAGGCAGTTTGTTAAGAGTTTGTGCAGGAGGAGATGGGAAACAGAGGTGAATAAGTCTGGTGAGCTAGAAGCCTTTGATTCTAGGAAACTCGGATAAGTCAGTAGCTTTGTGAGCACTGAATGTGAGGGGTTTGGAGCCCAGTGTGTATTTTTGCTTGCCCGCCGGGTGCAAGCTAGAATTAAAGCTGATGGCTCACCAGTTTGTGGCTCCTGTGTTTCATTGCCATCTGTCCGAATCCAATGCGAACCTGCATGGGTCGGGCTGCTGTGATAGTGGCCTCGACTACTGGCTTTACATTTGGCGTAGTCTTTGGCAGGATTCGATACAGTTCAGCATGGAGCCACCACCACCTTTGAGTGGTGGAGTAGAGGACTGGTTGCTGTTTTGGCTTCCCATAGCTGTTTTTTTGGGGACTGTAGGCTGGCTGACTTTTACAGCCATGTGTGAGGAAACTGAGAGCTCTATGAAAGAGGCTGCCCAGGACCTGCAAACCGAGCAGCGGAAGGAGCTGGAGGAAGTGGGAGAAACAGATGCTGATCCTGGAGCTGAAGGAAGCGCTAGAGGAGGAGGCCAACCAGGATTGCGAGATTCACCTGGAAATGGAGCAGACGCTGGAGAAGGAATCACAGGTTCGTGAGTTGGAGATTGCCCTGGATGTTGTGGAGAGCCAGCAGCGGCATGAGGCCAGGCCTGAGGCCGGGGCTGGAGCTGAGGCCAGGACTGGGGCTGAGGCCGGGGTTGGAGCTGCAAGGCCTGCTGAGCAGAAGGCAGCGGTGGCCCGGAGATCAAGTTCAGCAGCAGGAGCTGGTGGTTTCAGCTCCTCTTTGGAGGATGAGGACAATCTGGCTGGAGTTGCAATCCGCAGTCTCCAGAAGGTGAGAGCCCAGCAGCAAGGAGTAGCTACGCTGCCGGTAGGTCTGCGATTTTGGGACAAAAGGGTGGATGCCATCATGCTCCCCAGAGCAGAGATGGAAATGCTGACTGCCATTGCCACATGCTCTTCTTTAGGACAGTGTACGAGCTGCCAGGATGGCAGAGATGAGGGGGGAGGCTAACACCCCATGTGTGTGGACTGATTTCCTGGACTACGACCCGAGTGAGCACTGGCTCATTTGTTGAATGGACTTATGGTTTTTGGACAATGTGAAATACCCTGATGGGGGTGGGGGGTGACTTTGCTGGAGGCCCTCCCCCTGCCCCGGGAAGCCTTTCAAATGGCAAGAGAGAAGGCCGAGGACATTTTGTACTTTTGGCAAAGTGCTTAGAGACTGGTGAAATGTGTGTACCTTTGTAATTTTTGAAATTGTATGATTTGTCATGTTGTAATTTGTGTAATGTGCCTAATTTCCTTGTATAGGGATGACAGTGGTGTAGATTGTGGTTAGTAAAGTGAGCATAAGGGTGGATTGTTGGGCAGATAAAATATATTATGCTCACTTTGTTAAAGATAGAGCTGCCCACATGGAAGTTTGTTGATATTAATGTGTGTTCTGGAACAGGCTGTGGGCAGGCCGGGTCGTCATAGCCTAAGGCTTAGTTTAAGAGTAAGCTCTTCCCCACACCCTTGACTGATTGGATGATGTAGGGTGGTGCACTCTCCTGAGGAATCCCATTATGCCTCAGATGGGTGGCTTTGTATCAGAGACTTTCTTTATGTATAATTGGATTAAAGGTTTGGATTTTTCTGTGCTATAAACTGGGGCTGACCGGTAGCTAGATATCTCTCTCTCTCTTGGTTCCTGAGTTCCTGAGGTTGGTATTAGAGAGGTGAGCAGATTAAGGCCATGTGGAGAAGAAGCAGCCAGGATGGCAGAGTGCTGAGGAAGAAGGCAGTTTGTTAAGAGTTTGTGCAGGAGGAGATGGGAAACAGAGGTGAATAAGTCTGGTGAGCTAGAAGCCTTTGATTCTAGGAAACTCGGATAAGTCAGTAGCTTTGTGAGCACTGAATGTGAGGGTTTTGGAGCCCAGTGTGTATTTTTGCTTGCCCGCCGGGTGCAAGCTAGAATTAAAGCTGATGGCTCACCAGTTTGTGGCTCCTGTGTTTCATTGCCATCTGTCCGAATCCAATGCGAACCTGCATGGGTCGGGCTGCTGTGATAGCAGCCCCGACTACTGGCTTTACAACACCCTAGGGCTGTTTTGGGATCAGCTTTGGAGCCAGAGTTGCCCATCGTTCAGGGAAAAGTATGGGGAGGTTTCACGGGTTGGGAAAAGGGACAACCCAGAGGCGTCCCAATCGGGTGTCCCAGTTCCGGAAGGAGACTCGGTCTCTGGTATTGGAGAGAGAGAGAGAGGCGTCCCACTCACTCGCACTCCTTTAAAGGCTCCTGGAGCCGGCGGAGGGGTTCCCAGCTCGGCCGAGTCTAAGACAGGAACCCCAGTTGGCAACCCGCGAAAAGGTCCCAGAAGAAAGGAACGTACTTACGGCCTGGCTGAACGAGAAAGGGGGTTCCCTGGTCCAAAAAAGTTCCCGGAGTATGCAGGCCGGAGGGAGGAGAGAGAAAGAGAGAGGGGGACGCTTGCCCAGTCACTTGGACCTAAAGGCGGGTCACAAACCCTCTTCTGGGTTTCAGCACCAAATGTAAGGTCCGACCCCCATGAAATGAGACAAAGTACCAAATAGTTAAAAAGTCCAACTTTATTGGAACCTTCGGGCGGGTTCAGTGACTCGGAGAGTAGTGAGCCAGAGAAGCCGCACCCAACTGGTGGGGCTCGAGACTTTTATAGCCCTTCAGGCTGGCTGGGGAATTTGGTTTGCGTAACTAGGGACACTAACGGTTGAGGAATTTCTATTGTGTTTTCGGACAGGGTGTGTGTGCTTTCTATTGTGTTTTCGGACAGGGTGTGTGTGCTAAAGGTTAATAATTGCAGAAATGCCAAAGACATGAGGGATTTTCCAGCCCCTTCCCCGGGGGTGCTACCGGACAGGCCCCTTTTAAAATCTGGCGCCATGTGGTCCCCGGCGAGAGAGATTCATGGCGTCCATCACCCATGCCAGTGAGTCCTGACCGAGTGTTCGGCAGATAAAATATATTATGCTCACTTTGTTAAAGATGGCGCTGCCCACATGGAACTTCGTTGATATTAATGTGTGTTCTGGAACAGGCTGTGGGCAGGCTGGGTCATTATAGCCTGAGGCTTAGTTTAGGAGTGAGCTCTTCTCCACACCCTTGACTGATTGGATGATGTAGGGTGGTGTACTTTCTTGAGGAATCCCATTATGCCTCAGATGGGTGGCTTTGTATCAGAGTCTTTCTTGAATGTATAGTTGGATTAAAGGTTTGGAGTCTATGCTATAAAATGGGAGAGAGCAGTAGCTTGCTCTCTCTCTTGGTTCCAGAGTTCCTGAGGTTGGTATTAGAGAGGAGAGCAGATTAAGGCCATGTGGAGGAGAAGTAGCCAAGATGGCAGAGTGCTGAGAAAGAAGCCAGTTTGTTAAGAGTTTGTGCAAGAGGAGATGGGAAACAGAGGTGAATAAGTCTGGTGAGCTAGAAACCTTTGATTCTAGGAAACTCGGATAAGTCAGTAGCTTTGTGAGCACTGAATGTGTGGGTTTTGGAGCCCAGTGTGTTTTTGCTTGCCCGCCGGGTGCAAGCTAGAATTAAAGCTGATGGCTCACCAGTTCTTGGCTCCCGTGTTTCATTGCCATCTGTCCGAATCCAATGCAAACCTGCATGGGTCAGGCTGCTGTGATGGTGGCCCCGACTACTGGCTTTACACCGAGTAACGCTCTGTACCAAATAAAGCCTCAATAATTAAGACTTAATAACTACGCTGATTTTATTCTTTCTCGGCGGGGAAAATACCTTACATTATTCACCCCTGTTTCCCATCTCCTTCTCTCTGCACAAACTGGCTTCTTCCTCAGCACTCTGCCATCTTGGCTGCTTCTCCTGGCCTCCTCCACATGGCCTTTCCCTGATCTCCTCTCTAATGCTAATCTCAGGAACTGAGAGAGAGCAAGCTTCCAGTCTGCCCCACTTTATAGTGTAGATTTAAAACCTTTAATCCAATCTACAAACAAGGAAGTCTCTGATACAAAGCCACATATCTGAGGCATAATGGGAGGATTCCTCATGAGAGTGCACCACCCTACATCATGCAATCAGTCAAAGGTGTGGGGAAAAGTTTACTCTTAAAACTAAGCCTTAGGCTATATCGACCCAGCCTGCCCACAGCCTGTCCCAGAACACACATTAATATCAATGAACTTCCATGTGGGCAGTGCCATCTTTAACAAAGTGAGCACAATATATTTTATCTGCCCAACACCCTGAGTGGAAACTGTAAGGTTGGGTGAAGGAGGACACTTGAGTTTAGGCAAGAAAAGTTTATTAGGGGTCATCTGCCAGGTTGACTCCTGAGGCTGAGGTCAGCAGCTGGTTCTCTGACAGGCAGGGTTAAATAGGGGATTCCAGGGTTAGGGGGCTGGTAGTTGTTTCAGGAACACATGTAACTTTCAGAGATTTATGTAAGATTAACAGTGTTAGCCAGATAAAATATATTATGCTCACTTTGTTAAAGATGGCTCTGCCCACGGGGAAACCTGTTGCCCAGGCTTGATATTGGTTGCCCTTATGCTTGGGATGGTGTAAGGCCAGGAGCCGCCATCGTGGCCATTCACATGCAGGTTCCCATTGGATTCGGGCTGACGGTGAAGAAATGGCAGAGTCGGAGGATGGTAGGCCATTCTGTTTATTGGTGTCTCACCAATACAGGCAAGCCACAAGAGAAGACAAGGGAGAAGCAGAAAACCAGCTTTTCCCATGGAGGTCAAGGGATCAGGGAGGCCCCTGCAATGGCAATAGCAGGAACCGAGAGAGCTCAAGCTACTGATCTCTCCCATTTTATAGCATAGATAATCCAAACCTTTAATCCAATTATACAAACAAGGAAATCTCTGTATAATGGGATTTCTCAGGAGAGTGCACCACCCTACATTATCCAATCAGTCAAGGGTGTGGGGAAGAGCTTCCTCTTAAAGCCAAGCCTTAGGTCATAACAACCTGGCCTGCTTACATTACAGCCTTTCCCCCACACCCATCCCAAGCACAAGGGCAAATAATATTACCTGGGTGACGGGCTTCCATGTGGGCAGCGCCATCTTTAACAAAGTGAGCATATTATATTTTATCTGCCCAACAGATGGGTGTGACTATATTATTGTGTGTGGGGGGGGGGGGGGAACGACAGGCTGCAAGCAGGCAGGGTCATTATAGCCCAAGGCTTAGTTTTAAGAGTAAGCTTTTCCCCACACTTTGACTGATTGGGTGATGTGGGGTGGTGCACTCTCATGAGGAATCCTCCCATTATGCCTCAGATAAGTGGCTTTGTATTAGAGACTTCCTTGTTTGTAGATTGGATTAAAGGTTTGGATTTCTACACTATAAAGTGGGGTAGACCGGGAGCTTGCTTTCTCTAGGTTCCTAAGATTAGCATTAGAGAGGAGAGCAGAGAAAGGCCATGTGGAGGAGGCCAAGAGAAGCAGCCAAGATGGTGGACTGCTGAGGGAGAAGCCAGTTAGTGCAGAGTTTGTGCAGAAAGAAGGAGATGGGGAACAGAGGTGAATAAGATTAGTGAGCTAGAAACCTTTGATGCTAGGAAACTCAGATAAGTCAGTAGCTTTGTGAGCACTGAATGAGTGCGTTTTGGAGCCCAGTGTGTGTTTTTACTTGCCCGCCAGGGGCAAGCTAGGATTAAAGCTGATGGCTCACCAGTTCTTGGCTCTGTTGTTTCATTACTGACTGTCCGAATCTAATGCGAACCTGCACTGGCCAGGTGGCTGTGATGGTGGCCCTGGGTACTGGCTTTACAAACAGTAAGTAAGCTAGGGGAACTTCCACACCCAGAAAGTCAATCCAGAAGTCTGGGGGGAGGTGATCTGAAATGTCCAGTTTTTTTTAATGTCTCTTCATCTACTTAAGGGAGGAGGGGGTCATGGCCCCTGCCTGCAACCCTATCAGAAGCAAACTGAAAGCCGGACACAGGAATACCATCCTCTCATTTCACCTCGCCACATCCCCACCTGGCAACAATCACATTTGGGTAGATCCAGTGGCTCTATAAGTAGGAACTTTCCAATCCCTCTGCAGCTCTCATTCCACGATCCGGGACGGTTCTGAAAATCCAATGTTAGTTAGGAGTAGTTCAAGGCATTTGCCAGGCATTTGCCTCCACTGGACTGTGGTAGGGGATGCCTAGAAAGCTACCAGCCTCTGTTTCCAGTGGGCCTATGTTGGTCAAATAAGTTTATAAATATGATATATATGTTTGATCACTTATAGTTTGCATCGGGTATGGGGGACAGGCTGTAAACAGGCAGGATCGTTATAGCCTAAGGCATCATTTTAAATTAAGCTTTTCCCCACACCCTTGACTGATTGGATGATGTGGGGTGGTGCACTTTCATGAGGAATCCCATTATGTCTCAGATAAGTGACTTTGTATCAAAGATTTCCTTGTTTGTAGATTGGATTAAAGGTTTTGATTTCTATACTATAAAATGGGGTAGACCAGGAGCTTGCTCTCTCTTGGTTCCTGAGATTAGCATTAGAGAGAGAGCAGAGAAAGGCATGCTATCTCGAGACTAGTACTCTCTTACAATATGTAGATGACCTACTCCTCTGCAGCCCCTCCCTGTCTGCCTTCAGAGAACACATGGCCACCCCTCTCAACTTCCTCGCTTCAAAGGGATATTGGATCTCCTCTACTAAGGCTCTACTTCACTCTCAGTCCGCAGTCTATCTGGGCGTCACCTTAACCCACACCACCTGAGGTCTCACACTAGATCAAACTCAGACCTTCCACAGTCTCCAGCCACCTACCACCACGGATCAGATTCTTTCTTTCTTTGGTCTAATGGGCTACTTTCGACACTGGATTCCCAATTTTGCTTTCTTATCCAAACCCCTCTACGAGGCTGCAAAAGAGACTCCCACGGGACCTCTCACACCCCCCAACACCGTCAAAAATGCCTTCTCTACCCTTCGAGACACCCTCATCTCCTCTCCCCCTCGCTTTACCTGAGCCCAGATGCCCCTTCCACCTTTTCACTAATGAAAAGCACGGTAATGCAATTGGAGTACTGACTCAACCTGTGGGGTCTATATACCACCCCGTGGCATATCTCTCTAAACAATTAGACACCACTATCAAAGGTTGGCAGCCCTGCCTCTGGGCACTGGACGCAGCAGCTGAACTCACCAAGGAGGCTACTAAACTCACCCTTTCCCAACCCATCACTGTCTTCTCCTCCCACAGGCTCGCCAACCTCCTTTCGCACAAATCTCTTTCTCTATTGGATCCTTCCCGCCTACAAGAATTTCACCTCCTGTTCATCGAAAACCCTTCAGTCACTCTTTTACCTTCTCTCTGACTCAAACCAGCCACTCTATTGCCAGCTCCAATGACACTTCCGGAACCCACCCACTCTTGTGCAGAGCTAATAGATTTCCTCAACAGACCCCGAGATGGATTATCAGATTCTCCTTTAAAAGATCCAAATCTAATACTCTTTATAGATGGTAGCTATGTATAGGGACCCGATGGACGACAACGGGCAGCCTATGCGGTGGTCACCACCTCCTCCACCCTAGAAGCCCAACAGCTGCCAGAGGGCACGACCCCCCAGAAAGCAGAGCTAATTGCCCTCACACGGGCACTCACTCTGGCCCAGGGAAAATGCATAACTATATATACTGACTCTAAGTATGCTTTTCTTATCACCCACAGCCCCTCTGCCCTCTGGAAGAAAAGGGGCTTCCTCACTGCCAAGGGCTCCCCCATAATCAATGCTACCCTCATATCTAAACTTTTGCAGGCTTTACAGCTACCCACTGAGGTGGCCGTGGTACATTGTAGGGGCCATTAAATCTCTCAGGACCCGGTGGCCTTGGGAAATGCTCAGGCCAATGCGGCAGCTCAAAACCTCACCACGGGGACCTCTCCCACTCCTCTCATGTTTCTCTCCATCTCCTTGAAACCTTCCTATACTCCTGAGGAAGAACAGGCTCTCCTCAGAAAAGGTGGAGACGTGTGCAATGAGGGATGGATAGTTCTCAGAGACAGAATTGTCTTACCAAAAGGACAGGTTGAAACTCTCCTTTCTGGTACGCACTGTTCCTTACATATAGATCCAAAAGCTCTCTATCGGTTCTTGCAACCACTCTTTTTCTTCCCAGGCCTCCAGCAAACTACTGAAAAGGTACACGCAGCATGCACAATCTGTTCCAAAACCTCTACGCAAGGGGGTCTTCGCCCTCGCTTTCCTACTCATCAGCTGAGGGGGCACTTACTGGGCCAAGATTGGCAAATCAACTTTACTCACATGCCTCCTCACAAAAAACTCCGCTATCTCCTAACTATTGTTGATACCTTTCAGGGTGGATAAAAGCCTTTCCCACCTCTTGAGAAATGGCAGCGGCAGACACCGGTGCTTCCATTCTCATTGAACGTATCATCCGGCAATTTGGACTGCCTACTACCATCCCGTCAGACAACGGCACAGCTTTCACTGCCCAGATACTCCAGCAGGTCGCCACCTCTCTCAGCATCACCTGGAAGCTCCACATACCCTAACACCCTCAATTGTCGGATAAGGTGGAAAGGGTCCATGGCATCCTGAAGGGTCAGCTAACTAAACTTTCTATCGAGACCAGACTCTCCTGGCTGAACCTCCTCCCCCTGGCACTCACCAGAATCAGAGCAACCCCGCAAAACCCCACTGGACTCAGCCCCTTTGAGCTGGTTTACAGTAGACCATTCCTAATTAATCACAACTTACCTGTCAACCCCCCTCCTCTTGCCACATACCTCCCCTTTCTGTCTTTACTCCGCCATCTTCTTAGGGAACACACAGATTGGACTCTCCTTCCCATAGGGGGTGCAAGTGAAGCTCATCCAGCAGTCCCCCGTCAACCAGGGGACAAAGTTCTTCTAAGGGAACTCCAACCCGGGGACGGAACCCCATACGATAATATTGACTACTCCTACCACAGCCAAACTCCTAGGGCAAAGACCTTGGTACCATGTTTCCCCCTCAAGCTTGCCCCAGTACAGGACTGCTGGCAATCAGAACCACTGGACCCCACCCATCTCTTGCTCACTAAAAAGTTGGGTCCCACAGATCCTCCTGTTACTCCTGTCCCTGCCACAGGGAATTTGCCAACACCTTCTGACCTCCCTTCCCCACGACACCCCTAACCAGCAGGAAGTAGCCAGATGAATAGCGGCGCCCCTATCTAACATAAAAGGTCAGAATGTGAAGTCGGTTGGCAATGGGGGAAAGTCACATGATGATCCAACCACCCATGCCCATGACTGTCAAAAGAAATGGCCCAGCAGCATTTTGAAAAAACAATTGTCAGCCAATGAAATTTCGCCACAACCTATCACTCCACCACCACCCTACCAACGCTATAAATTACCCACCCCCCTGGCAGGAGAAGCTGTGTGACTTCCCTGGCCCCTGTCATGTGGACCAGTGAACCTCTCCCAGGAGCACTCTAAATAAAGCTTTTGCTTGTCCACACTTGGTGGCTACGTCCTTCTTTCTTCCTCTGCGGAAAATACATTACAGTTTCTCCCTTTGTTAATCCTTTATAATATATAATTCCATCTCTTGCTGCTGCTATTAATGAATCTCCTGTTATTCCTTTGACTCCAATTAATCTTTTTTAATTATACATTCCCCTTAATAAGGAGACTTGGGAACCTGTACCTATGAGGAATTATGTTTAAAATTTTTACCACTATCTGGAAACTTTACTTCAAGGATAATATAAGGTCTGTTATCTCCTGGTTTATGTACAATTGTACTGCTTAATTTCTTTGCCATTGCTTGTATTTGCCCCCCTTGTTGTTCCTTGGAGGCCATTCCAGTATTTTTTACTGTTTTTTGCTGAAATGGGTTATTTATATTTTCATTTTGATCAGAGAAAGGATTATTCTTATTGTTTCTCCAATTTTGGTTTTGATTTCCCTGTTGTTCCCTAAATTTGAAAGGATTATTTTGATTTTGTTGATTAAGTGGATTATTTTTTTTCCAATAAGAACCTTGGTTTTTTAAATAGTTGGGGTTTCCTTGTTTAATAGGTCCCCTGTATGATGATTTAAAGTCATTATTTTCATCATTTATTCTCTTATATTGGAACTTATTTGTGGTTCTTCTTCTTATGTTTGGCATGGTTGTATGATATGTAAATAGATTTTTCCCATTTAAGTCCTCATGTAATTTATCCTTTCTCTAATGTCCTCTGCTGTGGATGCCCCTTGTAACAAGTTTTGTAAAGGTATTTTATAGTTCTAGGGGGATCCATATATGAGTGCTCTGATAATTCCTGATGATTTTTATTTACCCATGAGTTTTCTAAATCATCCTCATATATACTTAGTAAATGTACTAGCTTTCTTAACTGTATCTTTAAATCTCCTATTTCTGTCCATCTAGCTGTTATTGCTCCTGATGTTAGGTCTATTGTAGGGTATGATGTTTTCCATGCTTCCCTAATCCAGTTCCATAATGATGCTATTCTGTCCTTATTTTTGTCTATTAGCAATCCAAGTTGGTGTTTAATTTTTGGGTTTTCAATTGCATCTATAACTGCTTTTAATTCATCTGTAGATAGGAGGGTTGTATGTCCTCCCTGTTCATAAATTTTCATTAGCTAGTCTACATCTGTATTATTTCCTTGAATAAATGTTTTTCTTAAATCTGCTAGCTCTGTTCGGGTGTATGGATTAAATTCAATAGTTTCCTCATTATTAGCATCTTCTTGTTTAATAGTTTTCTTTCTTATTACTACTGGGTCTGCTTTGACTCTTGCTAATACTTTCCCTGCTAGTTCCTTGCCTTTGTGTCTATCTGCATCTATTTGTTCGATGGTTTGGAGGAGAATTCCTATAATTTCCTTTCCTTCCACCCTCTCTATAATAGGGTCTAAGTTGTTTGGGTTTTTAAGATCGCATGAGATATTTTCTGCAACTCGAGCCTTAAACCTTTTTCTTAGGGAGTCCTCAGTCATCCTCCAAGGACCTTCTGAAGTGGTGTTATAGGGGTTCTTTTCTTTCTTAAAGATTTTTCTAAAGAAAGTTCTAATCTTTTCCATTTTCCTTCTAAATGCTAATTCCTACTCCGTATCTTCCAAATGGGTAAAACTTTTTTGGATATCTGAAACTAGTTTCTAGTCTATACTACCTCCAGCACTCTCTTAGGCCTTTAGTTAGTTTTAGCTTTAAGCAATATAATATTTTCATGAATTTGCTCCGGAGCTTATTTTGTAGATCTTCTTTTTAATATTTGTTATAATTTGTGGGCTTTAGAACAGTTTACTCAGAGTTGTCTTTCAAGAGTGACAACCATCTGCTAAGTCCACCTTGGGATACTCGCTCTCCTTAGTATAGGCTGGTCAGTCGGATGGTCACTAAATCATATGTAGTTCACAAATTTCCCTTCACTTCTGCCCTCTGGTTTTAAGTCAAAAATTTCCAATTGATACTGCCTTTTTAAGGCTGAGTGCCTACTACACCAGTTGTCCCAGTAGAGCCCAAGTTGATCAGGAGTTCCTGATTCGACTTCCTGATGCAGTGGGACACTCTTGCTTATCAGCAGGGCTGGCAGCCTCTTTGAGACTACTCTTGAGGCAGCTATGAGGATGCTACTGATAAGTGCCGACACTAACTGCCACCGGAGGAAAAGCACGAGACCGACACAGAGTTAGTTGTAATAATCACACTGGCAGTTTATTACTCACAAATTCTTTGGACCTGCCTGGGTACAGCTTAAGGGGACCCCATCAGTGTGCTCCTCTCGGCTGGCTTTGGTCAGAGCTCAGAGCAGTGTGGAGGCAGTTAACGTTCACATTGGAGTCTGGGCGGCTACCGCAGCAGGGAGCCCCTCAGCTTTAGTACCTTTACTGGCCAACGCCTTCTAACAGGTGTCAATCTACAGGATTATCAACTCAAATCACCTTTTTGGGAGTTTCTCGCAGGGAGCCCCTTTTATGTTAATCTACTGAAATGTTTACATCAAACCACTTTTTAAGAGGTTCTTATTTACATTAACTTACAAAGTTATGACATCAAGCCATTTCTTATCTAGGTATAACTTCACACACACACTAATTGTGCCCTGCTAGAAAGTCAGAGTCTGTTTATCATATCTGCACCCACAAATATAATTAAATAAAATTATTTAATTTCCTTAATTGTTTTTAATATTATATTTTAATTACTTTTATATACCTTACATATTTTTGTTTTTTATATTTCTATATATTTAATTACTATAACATTATATTAGTACAACAACCAGCAAGCCCCCAATAAACCAGTAGGTGATGAGGTTGTCCCCATCTGTGATCCCCACTGTGACTACCAGGCAGAAGGGGCAGGTAGAAGAAACCAGGATCACACGATCCTCTGCCTCACAGAGGGCCTTAAAAGGCAGCCCATAAAGTGGTAAATTATGAGAAGTTAAAAGAGATCACCCAGCACCCCACTGAAAATCCTGCTCCCTTTCTCTCTTGCCTCACAGAGGCCCTTCAGAGATACAGCACCCTTGACCCTCTAACACAGAAGGGCAACTAGCCCTTCATATGAATTTCATTTCCTAGTTCATGCCGAACATTTGGCGCAAATTACAGAAGTTGGAGAATGGCCCTCAAGCACCTCAAAGGGATCTGTTAAAACTGGCCTTTAAGGTCTTTGGTAAGCGAGATGAGGAGAAGGTAGTTGAATACCAGATGCTTGCTGCTGCCATCGAGGGCCCAGAGGGCCAGCGGAACCAACAATCTCCAAATGGTCAAAACAGACTTCAGGCCAAGGGCCAATCTAACAATAGTGCCGTACCTGGTGCCTGCCTCAAGTGCAGCAATTAAGGTCACTGGCCCAGCAAGTGCCTTAATCCAGGCCGGACCCCAAAGCCTTGCATCCTTTGCAGTGGGTCCTATTGGAAGTTGGACTGTGATCGGACCTCGCTAGGTAAGACCTCATCCCTTCCTAGGCTGGCTTGCCCCTCCTTTCTGGAGTTGATAAGCCTGGCCACTGAAGACTGAAGGTGCCCTGACAATCATCACATCTTATGAACCTCAGGTAACATCGATGGTAGCAGGTAGGCACATTTCTTTTCTCATTGACACAGGGGCAACCTACTCTGCTTTGCCTGAATATAGAAGTTCCTTAAGGGATTCGGTCTATCTCTGTTGTGGGAATTGACAGCCAGGTCTCTGAGCCCCATTCTACTGCTCCTCTGTCCTGCTCTTTAGGGGCCCAGACCTTTACCCCTGCCTTTTTAATTTTGTCCTCATGTCCCACACTGCTCCTAGGACGAGACATCCTGTCTAAGCTTACTTTCCGTACCACCCCTGGGGACATGCCATAGTTTTCACAGTCAGCTAACCTCCTACTCCTCTTACAAACAGCTGGGAATCACTTAATTGAACCATTCCTTACTTTTCCCAGCTCCCTGGTGTGGGGTATTGAACTCCCTTCAATAGCCTGTCCCCATGCCCCAGTTCAGATTAGGGTTAAGGACCCCAATCAGTTCCCATCCCAGAAACAACATCCCATCCCAGCCCCTGCACAACAAAGGCTCATATCCACTATTACTTGCCTGCTCTGTAATGGATTCTTCTGCCCCACTAATTCCCCTTTCAATACTCCAATCCTCCCTGTAAAGAAACCTGACAGGTCCTATCGTCTTGTCTAGGACATTCGTCTCATCAATCAGGCAGTATAACCCTTACACCTGGTTGTTCCCAATCCATATACTATCCTCTCCCAAATTCTGTACTAGACCTAAACGATGCTTTCTTTACTAGTCCCTTACACCCTAATTCACAAGACCTCTTTTCCTTTACTTGGACTGATCTTGACACACACCAATCCCAGCAGCTCACTTGGACGGTCCTATCCCAGAGGTTCTGCCATACTTTTCACCTCTTTGGACATGGTGACCGATTTACAGGTTTTAGATTTAGGACCCTCTACCCTTGTATAGTCCATTGGTGATTTACTCCTCTGTAGCCCCTCAGAACAAGAGTCACAGAATCAAACTGTCTACTTTCTCAACTTCCTTGCAGAACAGCATTACTGAGTATCACCCAAAAAAGGCACAACTTTGTACCCCAACAGTCACCTACCTAGGTCTAGCCCCAACCCCACCCCCTGAGGAATCACCCTAAACTAGCTCTCCCTCATCTCTTCTTGTCAGTCCCTGAAACAAAGCAGGAAGTCCTCTCCTTTCCTGATCTAGCAGGGTATTTCTAAATGTGAATTCCTTCCTTCGCTCTGTTGGCAAAACCCTTTTATCAAGCCACTAAGGGAAATTTATCAGAACCTACTGACCCAACAGCTCCCATCAAAACCCCTTTTCTCTGGTTAAGACAGGCCCTCATCTCAGCTCTTGCTCTAACTCTACCCGACTTCTCTAAACCATTCATACTATATACTGATGAATGACAGGGCACTGATGTCAGTCTCCTGGGACAATTAAAAGGACCCTCATTATAGGTAGTAGCATATCTTTCCAAACAACTGGATCATACAGTCCTAGTGTTGGTCAAATAAGTTTGTAAATATGATGTATATGTTTGCTTATAGTTTGCATTGGGTGTGGGAGACAGGCTGTAAGCTGGCAAAGTCCTTATAGCCTAAGGCTTAGTTTTAAGATTAAGCCTTTCCCACTCTTTTAATACTAAGATCTTTTCAACATTCTTCTAATACTAAGATCTTCTCAAAACTAAGCCTTTCCCCATACCCTTGACTGTTGCATGACAGGGGTGGTGTGCACTCTTGTGAGGAATCCCATTTATACCTCAGATAAGTGGCTTTGTATCAGAGACTTCCTTATTTATATATTGGCTTAAAGGTTTTGATTTCTACACTATAAAATAAAGCAGACCAGGGGCTCTCTTGCTCTGTTTTTGCCATCAGCATTGCAGAGGGGAGGCAGCCAAGTTGGCAGAATGCTGAAGAAGAAGACAGTTTGTGCAGTTTGTACAGAGAGAAGGAGATGGGGAACAGAGGTGAATAAGGCTGGTGGGGCCTTTGATTCTAGGAAAACTCAGATGACTCAGTGGCTTTGGGAGCCCTGAATGGAAAGGGAAGTGTTTTCCCACTGTGTGTATTTACTCGCTTGCCGGGTGCGAGCTAGGATTAAAGGTTATGGCCCACCAGTTCTTGGCTCCGTTGTTTCATTACTGTCTGTCTTAATCAAATGTGAACCTGCATGGGCCATGTGGTTGTGATGGTGGCCATGGTTACTGGCCCTACACCTAGGCTGGCCCCCTTGTCTGGGAGCATTAGTGGCAGCTGCTGTAATCACCCTAGAGAGTCATAAAGTGTACCTCCATAGCCCACTAACCATCTATTTTTCTCACAACCTAAAGGATATGCTTTCCCAATACCATGCCCAGAACCTACTATCACCCTCTAGGATCCAGTAATAACATGTTCTCTTTTTTAGAATCCCCACAGGTCACCTTTGGGATCTGCTCATCACTGAATCCAGCCATTCTCTTACCTCTGCCCTCCTGCTATGAATGACTACACTCCTGCTCTGACCTCCTACCTTCTTATTTTACCCCATTTCCCTATCTGACAGACACCCCTCTAACTGAGGTAGATCAGACTTGGTTCATTCATGGGAGCTCCTACTTACACAAGGGAGAATGCCGTGCTGGTTATTCTATTGTTTCCAACATGGAAGTTATTGAAGCTTTTTTGTGGGAGACTGCAAGCTGACAGAGTCCTTGCAGTTTAGATTTGTTGGGGACAGAGGTGTGGGAAACGGGCAGTAAACTGACATAGTCCTTGCTGCCCATCCCCCCACCTCACTTGCTTGATTAAGTTGCTAAAGGCTAAGCTCTTCCCCACAACTTCTGATTGTTTGATTAAGTTGGTGAAGACAATTTACAGGCCCTTCCCCACACCTCCATGTTAGCTGTGATGCTGATGGTTTCTACTTGTCCCATCCCCCATGTCCCTCGAAGAGACTGGAGGCAGTTTTCTTTCCACCCTTTGTTTTGTGAAGTTAAGATGTTATGCATGGTTGGGGGGTGGGTTTGGCACTTGGGAGAATTCTTGGTTTGCCTCAGAAATGTGACTTTGTATCTGAGCTCTCTGTTTTGCTAATGGCTATGCTCTTTGCCCTATAAATAAAGCATTTGGGGGTTGAGACTTACTCTTGCAAGCCATCAGCTTGGCAATGGGTCCTCCTGATCCCATTCTTTTTCTTTCTGTGTTTATTTTCTAATGCTCCACCATTCCCACCAGAGACCTGCAAAATTATAGGTTGCGCTGGTTTGCGACACTTTCCCTCTCACTAATTGGCACTAAAATAGAACACTATTCCAAATGTGTTTTCTTTTTAACCAGGTGGTCTAAAAAAGCATTTACTATTATTATTAAATTTGATTAATGTCTTTTAAAATTCTTAACAAAAAATATGTTTGTTTTACCTGGGTTTATAAAAGATTCCTGTTATCTCTGTTATATCTTTTAAAAATATAAGTGTATTTGCCAACAAAAGAATCTGTTTCTAAAAGTCATGAAGTATGTTCATAGTGTTGTAAAGTATCAAAAGTTACAGAATTAATACTAATATTTTAGGAAGCTTGAACATTTTATTAATTTGGGCTAGGCTGCAGAGAAATTTTGTGAATGATCTTTGTACTTGTGTGATTAGCATAAAACCAAGATGGCCAATGGCATTGTGTTGTAAGTACAAAGGGGAAGGAGACTTGGATTCTCTGACCTTACACCACACCTGTGGGGAAATGGGTGAATAGCTAGCCAGGTGCAAGCAGAGAAAGATTAATTAAACCTTTTCTTATATTAATGGGCCATTTACAGGCATTTGTCCCCATGGAAACTACCCCTTCCCTCCTGAAAGCATGTAGTTAATGTATATATCTCTGAACAAAGGAATGGCAGGTAAACACTGGAAAATATAGGAATATCTTTTAATATGTAGAGTGACATT
The DNA here is from genome assembly GCA_037038555.1 of Rhynchonycteris naso. Classification (NCBI taxonomy): domain Eukaryota; kingdom Metazoa; phylum Chordata; class Mammalia; order Chiroptera; family Emballonuridae; genus Rhynchonycteris; species Rhynchonycteris naso. The sequence continues at coordinate 193,343,227 of CM072999.1, read as the reverse complement.
TTTTTTTTTAATTTCTTTTTATTTTATTCATTTTAGAGAGGAGACAGAGAGGGAGAGAGAGAGAAAGAGAAAGAGAGAAGGGGGGGAGGAGCTGGAAGCATCAACTCCCATATGTGCCTTGACGAGACCAGTGCAGGGTTTTGAACTGGCGACCTCAGTGATCCCAGGTCGATGCTTTATCCACTGCGCCACCACAGGTCAGGCTAGAGTGACATTTTTACTATTGTGTTACCTTGTAAGTTTTAATGTGTAGAAATGTTTTTTGTGGATCCTATAGACAGATGTTATGAACTTGCTAATGAATTGTGTCCATACCCCTCCTTCATTCTTTTCCCAAACCTGTGTAGGTAAAGACAAAGGTTGTGATGTCATGCTTTTCCCCTGCCCATGTACAATTAAGGATATACAACCAACCCCTAGAGTATTAATAAGACACATGATTTGAAACTGCTGCCCCGTGTAAAATATATGCGGCCGGCATATTTAATAAATTTCCTCCTTTAATAAAACTCTTCAAAAACTTATTTGGACTTGCTGTTTCTACAAAAACCTGAAGAATTGTGGATTGGGTACTGTAAAGCCAGTAGCCGGGGTCGCCATCACAGCAGCCTGACCCATGCAGGTTCGCATTAGATTCGGACAGTCAATAATGAAACAACGGAGCCAAGAACTGGTGAGCCATTGTAAAACCAGTAGTCGAGGCCACCATCACAGCAGCCTGACCCACGCAGGTTCGCATTTGATTCGAACAGTCGGTAATGAAACAGCAGAGCCAAGAACTGGTGAGCCATCAGCTTTAATTCTAGCTTGCACCCAGCGGGCAAGCAAAAACACACACTGGGCTCCAAAACCCACACATTCAGTGCTCACAAAGCTATTGACTTATCCGAGTTTCCTAGAATCAAACGTTTCTAGCTCACCAGACTTATTCACCTCTGTTTCCCATCTCCTCCTGCACAAACTCTTAACAAACTGGCTTCTTCCTCAGCACTCTGCCATCTTGGCTACTTCTCCTCCACATGGCCTTAATCTGCTCTCCTCTCTTCACCTCAGGAACCAAGCGAGAGAGATCAAGCTACTGTTCTCTCCCACTTTATAGCAGACTCAAAACCTTTAATCCAATTATACAAACAAGGAAGTCTCTGATACAAAGTCACCCATCTGAGGCATAATGGGATTCCTCCCTACATCACCACCCTACATCATCCAATCAGTCAAGGGTGTGGGGAAGAGCTCACTCTTAAACTAAGCCTTAGGCTATAACGACCCGGCCTGCCCACAGCCTGTTCCAGAACACACATTAATATCAACGAACTTCCATATGGGCAGCGCCATCTTTAACAAAGTGAGCATAATATATTTTATCTGCCCAACAATCCACCCTTATGCTCACTTTACTACCCACAATCTACACCACTGGCATCCCCGTACAAGGAAATTAGGCACATTACACAAATTGCAACATGACAAATCATACAATTTCAAAAATTACAAAGGTACACACATTTCACCAGTCTCTAAGCACTTTGCCAAAAGTGCAAAATGTCCTCGGCCTTCTCTCTTGCCATTTGAAAGGCTTCCCGGGGCAGGAGGGCCTCCAGCAAAGCCACCCCCACCCCCATCAGGGTATTTCACATTGTCCAAAATCCATAAGTCCATCCAACAAAGGAGCTTGTGCCCATCGGGTCATAGTCCAGGAAATCAGTCCACGCACATAGAGCTTTAGCCTCCGCCCTCATTCCTGCCATCATTGCAGGTTTCACACTGTCCTAAAAAAAAGCATGTGGCAATGGCAGTCAGCATTTCCATCTCTGCTCTGGGGAGCATGATGGCATCCACCCTTATGTCCCAAAATCGCAGACCTACCAGCAGCGTAGCTACTCCTTGCTGCTGGGCTCTCACCTTCTGGAGACTGCGGATTGCAACTCCAGCCAGATTGTCCTCATCCTCCAAAGAGGAACTGAAACCACCAGCTCCTGCTGCTGGGCTTGATCTCCGGGCCACCACTGCCTTCTGCTCAGCAGGCCTTGCAGCTCCAACCCCGGCCTCAGCCCCGGCCCTGGCCTCAGCTCCAGCCCTGGCCTCAGGCCCGGCCTCAGGCCGCTGCTGGCTCTCCACAACATCCAGGGCAATCTCCAACTCACGAACCTGTGATTCCTTCTCCAGCGTCTGCTCCATTTCCAGGTGAATCTCGCAAACCTGGTCAGCCTCCTCCTCCAGTGCTTCCTTCAGCTCCAGGGTCAGCATCTGTTTCTCCCACGTTTCCTCCAGCTCCTTCCACTGCTCAGCCTGCAGGTCCTGGGCAGCCTCTTTCATAGAGCTCTCAGTTTCCTCACACATGGCTGTAAAAGTAAGCCAGCCTACAGTCCCCCAAAAAACAGCTATGGGAAGCCAAAACAGCAGCCAGTCCTCTACACCACCGCTCAAAGGTGGTGGTGGTTCCATGCCGATCTGTGTCGAATCCTGCCACAGACTACACCAAATGTAAAGCCAGTAGTCGAGGCCACCATCACAGCAGCCTGACCCACGCAGGTTCGCATTTGATTCGAACAGTCGGTAATGAAACAGCAGAGCCAAGAACTGGTGAGCCATCAGCTTTAATCCTAGCTTGCACCCGGCGGGCAAGCAAAAACACACACTGGGCTCCAAAACGCACTCATTCAGTGCTCACAAAGCTACTGACTTATCCGAGTTTCCTAGCATCGAAGCTTTCTAGCTCACCAGACTTATTTACCTCTGTTCCCCATCTTCTCCAGCACAAACTCTGCACAAACTGGTTTCTCCCTCAGGATTCTGCCATCTTGGCTGCTTCTCCTGGCCTCCATGTGGCCTTCATCTGCTCTCCTCTCTAATACCTCAGAAACCAAGAGAGAGCAAGCTCCCGGCCTGCCCCACTTTATAGTGTAGAATCAAAACCTTAATCCAATCTACAGACAAGGAAGTCTCTGAAACAAAGCCACCCATTCGAGGCACAATGGGATTCCTCAGGAGAGTGCACTACCCTACATCATCCAATCAGTCAAGGGTGTGGAGAAGAGCTTACTCTTAAAACTAAGCCTTAGGCTATAAGGACCCGGCCTGCTCACAGCCTGTCCCCGAACACACATTAATATCAATGAACTCCCATGTGGGCTGCACCATCTTTAACAAAGTGAGCATATTATATTTTATATGCCCAACAGGTACTTTATAACAATAGAAGTACCAATCTAAAATAGCTAAGTCCTCACTAAAAGTTAGGGATTATTAATAGTAAAGAAGATTTATGAAAGTTGCAGAATGTTTGTATAAGTTGCAGGAGGTTGGTGCAGGGGAAAGAAACAAAAAGAAAGAAACTAAGAAAGTAAACAAAGGTGAAAAGAGGACTTGAAGAGTCCATTTGGTCAGCCATACAGAACCCCTTGCCCAAGCTAACCTGGCTACTACCCTTATTAGGGCCATTAATAACCTTACTTTTCATACTAATTTTTGGCCTGTTGAGCAGATAAAATATAATATGCTCACTTTGTTAAAGATGGCACTGCCCACATGGAAGCCCATCACCCAGGTGATATTATTTGCCCTTGTGCTTGGGATGGGTGTGGGGGAAAGACTGTAATGTAAGCAGGCCGGGTCATTATAGCCTAAGGCTTAGTTTTAAGAGTAAGCTTTCCCCACACCCTTGACTGATTGGATGATGTAGGGTGGTGCACTCTCCTGAGGAATCCCATTATGCCTCAGATGGGTGGCTTTGTATCAGAGACTTTTTTGTTTGTATAATTGGATTAAAGGTTTTGAATCTATGCTATAAAGTGGGGCGACCAGGAGCTTGCTCTCTGGGTTCCTGAGGTTAGTATTAGAAAGGAGAGTGGATTAAGGCCACGTGGAGGAGAGGAGGCAGCCAAGATGGTGGAATGCTGAGGAAGAAGCCAGTTTGTGCAGAGTTTGTGTAGAGAGGAGATGGGGAACAATGGTGAATAAGTCTGGTGAGCTAGAAACCTGTTTGGCAGATAAAATATAATATGCTCACTTTGTTAAAGATGGCGCTGCCCACATGGAAGCCCGTCATCCAGGTGATATTATTTGCCCTTATGCTTGAGATGGCTGTGGGGGAAAAGCTGTAATGTAGGCAGGCCAGGTCATTATAGCCTAAGGCTTAGTTTAAGAGTAAGCTCATCTCCACACCCTTGACTGATTGGATGATGTAGGGTGGTGATGTAGGGAGGAATCCCATTATGCCTCAGATGGGTGACTTTGTATCAGAGACTTCCTTGTTTGTATAATTGGATTAAAGGTTTTGAGTCTGCTATAAAGTGGGAGAGAACAGTAGCTTGATCTCTCTCTTGGTTCCTGAGTTCCTGAGATTAGTATTAGAGAGGAGAGCAGAGTAAGGCCACGTGAAGGCCAGGAGAAGCAGCCCAGATGGCAGAGTGCTGAGGAAGAGTTTGTGCAGGAGGAGATGGGAAACAGAGGTGAATAAGTCTGTTGAGCTGGAAAGCTTTGATGCTAGGAAACTCGGATAAGTCAGTAGCTTTGTGAGCACTGAATGTGTGGGTTTTGGAGCCCAGTGTGTGTTTTTGCTTGCCTGCCGGGTGCAAGCTAGAATTAAAGCTGATGGCTCACCAGTTTTTGGCTTCTGTGTTTCATTACCGACTGTTCGAATCCAATGTGAACCTGCGTGGGTCGGGCTGCTGTGATTGTGGCCTCGACTACTGGCTTTACAAAACCTTTGATTCTAGGAAACTCGGATAAGTCAGTAGCTTTGTGAACATTGAATGTGTGGGTTTTGGAGCCCAGTGTGTGTTTTTGCTTGCCCACCGGGTGCAAGCTAGAATTAAAGCTGATGGCTCACCAGTTCGTGGCTTCATTGTTTCATTACCGACTGTTTGAATCTAATGCGAACCTGCATGGGTCAGGCGGCTGTGATGGTGGCCTCGACTACTGGCTTTACATGGCCCCTGTCTTTTCAGAATCTTGATGTGCATCCCCATAGTGTCGCCTTACAGTGCTTCAACCCCACCATCAATAGTAATCTGTGGGACATTGGATATGTCACTCTCACAAACTCCCCCTTCCATGTGTTCTTGCCTAAACACCCAAGATAAATCCCCCACCTTTAATCCAACATAGGTCAAAATGTGTTGTTGGAGTAATAATTGCAGAAATCATTGTGGCCAGTACTGCCGCCAGTCTAACAGGGGGTATCACCTACAATGCTCCAACTTCAAAAAACATAGTGGCCACTGTGGCTGCCATAGGACAGAATATAGGAGAGAACTTCTGTGATAAGGTGCCAAGAAACTATAAAACTTAGCATCAGTAATGCCATTTTAAAGAGGAAAAGTCAGGCCTCTTACCTCTTCCTTTCTGTGGAGAAAGGAAAGAGAAGAATGCAGGAGGAAGAGCTTGCAAGGGCAACTGGGTTAGCTAAGTCATAATTTAACTACAGAGCAAAGAAGATAGAACTTATCTGAAAACCCCTTCCTCTTCTCTTTTCTTAAAAGCCTTTAGAAAAGAATGTTTATGTACCTTAATTAACCTGTTAACCGGGGAGTTCCCTTTTTAAGTACGCAGCATACAACGGGCGCGAACTCTTACACTAGGACATGTCAGTACGTCATGCCCGGAGTACTTGGCTTCATATTATTTTTTTTTAATTTATGCTTAAAATAAATGAAAAGGTTATGAGATATATATGTTTTCGTTTATTTATATATATAGTGTTGGATTTGCGGCTCTTATCCATTTTGCTTTCTTCAGAAAAATAAACATGGTTTAAAGAAAAAGATATTTATTTAACTCCAAAACAATTCTTGTTGATTGTTTCTCTTGTGGGTAGTTCGAACCATAATTTGTGCCCTTGCCGGTGTATAAAATTATATTTTGTATGTATCCAGATTGGCTTTCACTCAAAATAAACAACTTCATTCCAAATCTAGCTCTTTTTGTAGATATATATTGTTTCCAAGATAAATTCCCTTTCCATAATAAGAGATTCATCCATGCATATTTCTCGTTCACATACATAACAACTTTTAAACTTTTCGAACAAATTATTCATGATTGGATCAATTTTATATGTTTTTTTATTAAATGTGTTAGGATCAAAACTTAGATTGTCTGCAAAATGCAAAAACTTACATAATAATCCAAACCTGCTTTCATTCATAGTTTCATTAAAAAATGGTGTTTCAATTATTCTTTTTCTTGAAAAATAAATTTCCAAAGACGTTTTTCCAATTATTCCTTGTAAAATTAGGAGCCCTAGAAAAATCTTCATTTCAGCTTCATCTGTATCCTTCCATTGTCAAATTCGAATGTGGTTTCAACTCAGGATTATTATCAAAAAATTGGGCGGCATACAAATTTGCTTGCTCAGTAATTAATTTGATACGCTCCTCATCTAGAAACTTCTCCAGATAAAACAAAGGAACTTTTCTTTGAGGAGTAGCATAAGTTTTTCCAGGCTGTGCAGTAAAGGGAAATGGTGATTGTAAGGGAAAAACAAGAACTAGGAAAAATTCCATATGACCTTTAGGGCTTGTGAGACAGGCACCCTGCTGTACACAGACAGGAACTAGATAAACTGCATCCTGCTGTAAACAGATAAGGACATTGCTCAAACCCACCTTACGAGACACCGCTTGATCAAAGCAAATACCTAAATCCCCTGCCCCCCACCCTTCCCTAAAAAGTAAAGTATAAAAATGCTGAGAAAACGCTGTATGGCGCGCCTGGCAGCATACTTGCCTAGTGCCCGCTCGTGAGTGTACTAAACTCTTTTTCTTTTGTCTGTAATAAACTTTTCCTTCTACTTGTACTCCTGGTCCTAGAGTCTTAGTGGTGCGTCTTCGGTTAACATTTGGAGGTTCCACCGAGATTCAATCTCTTCGGAGATCATCGGACGGACGCCCACTTCTGGTAAGTGAAACTGGCGGTGGCTGTCAGACAAGGACGTGAGTCTCTCCTGACTGCGACCGACAGACGTGTCAGGGGGTCGCAGGCCACAACTCCGGGGGACACCCTGGAGTGTGCGGACGACCAAGGACGCTTGGAAGTCCATCTGCTGTCTCAGACAGAATCTGTAATTTCGTTGCCAGTTTCTAACCGAGCTCATAGGTCCGGACCAATAGACTTATTTTTCTTTTTATTTTGCCGTTCGCAGCGCAGCCGGCTTTGTCTGTCTGTCTCTGTTACTGTCTTCTTTGTTGCTTTCTTTTTGTCTCTCTATTTCTTCGAGACTAACATGGGACAAAGGTCGTCGACCCCACTGTCCCTGACTTTGTCTCATTGGTCTGAAGTTAATGCCCGAGCCCATAACTTGTCTCTCCTAGTTAAGAAGCGCAAGTGGCAGACTTTCTGTACCTCTGAATGGCCCACCCTCGGAGTAGGTTAGCCAACCACTGGAACTTTTCATAAGGACACCATACGAGCGGTCAAAACAATTGTCTTCAGTCCAGGACCTCATAGTCATCCGGATCAACAGCCTTATATTTGGGTTTGGGAAGACCTGGCGAACGACCCTCCTTCTTGGGTCCAACCTTTCCTTCCTCCCCTTACGCCCTCCCTTCCAATAACTCTCTCCACCACCCCAGACCCCTCTAGACCTGCTCCAACTCATCCGAACAGCTGCTCTATGCTCCCACTTAAACCCCCAGTGCCTGCGACGCCTGCTCCATCCCTATATCCCTCTCGCCCTCCCCTGTTCTCCCTGAATCTCAAACTGACCTTATTCTTTTTGATTCAGAGTTCCCGCCTCCCTATCCTAGGGGTGCCCCCACTGGCGCTGCTGGTCCTCAGCCTGGGGCCCTGCATCAGGGCGATCAGAGACCATCAGTAGGAGGTCCAGCCCAGGGCACCCGGAGCCGGAGAGCACAGACTCCAGATGACGTGGCCATCACCCTGCCCCCTCCGGTCTTTCGGACCCCCTGTCCCTGATGGACAAGGGGGGAATATGCCGGCACTTCAGTATTGGCCCTTCTCTTCCTCAGACCTATATAATTGGAAAAACAATAATCCGCCTTTTTCAGAGGACCCTGTCAAACTTACTGACCTTCTCGAATCTCTTATGTTTTCCCATCAGCCCACTTGGGATGACTGCCAACAACTTTTAGGTATCCTCTTCACCTCAGAAGAAAGGGACCGGATTCTCCTTGAGGCCAGAAAATTAGTTCCTGGACCTGATGGTTGCCCTACTCAACTCCCCAACCTTATAGATGAGGCTTTTCCCCTGAGGCGGCGTAACTGGGACCCTAATACGCCTGAAGGTAGGCAGCAACTCTTACTCTATCGCCAGACTCTGATGATGGGTCTCCGAGCGGCGGCGAGATGCCCCACTAATTTGGCTAAGGTAAGAGAAGTAACTCAAGGACCAGAGGAATCCCCATCCAGATTCTTAGAGAGACTAATAGAAGCCTATAGGAGGTATACCCCTTTCAACCCTGAGTCTGAAGAACAGAAAGAGGCACTGGCTATGGCTTTTATAGGACAGTCAGCTACTGATATTCGGAGGAAGCTCCAGAGAATAGATGGGTTACAGGATATGGCTCTGAAAGACTTAGTCAAAGAAGCTGACAAAGTTTATTACAAAAGGGAGACAGCAGAAGAGAAGGAACAAAGATTAGAGAAAGAGCGTGAAGAATTAGAGAATAAGAGAGTGTAAAGCCAGTGGCTGGAGCCACTATCACAGCAGCCCGACCCACACAGGTTCTCACTGGATTCGGACAGATGGCAATGAAACACCGGAGCCAAAAACTGGTGAGCCATCAGCTTTAATTCTAGCTTGCACCCGGCGGGCAAGCAAAAACACACACTGGGCTCCAAAACCCATACATTCAGTGCTCACAAAGCTACTGACTTATCCGAGTTTCCTAGAGTCAAAGGTTTCTAGCTCTAGCTCACCAGACTTATTCACCACTGTTTCCCATCTCCTCCTGCACAAACTCTTAACAAACTGGCTTCTTCCTCAGCACTCTGCCATCTTGGCTACTTCTCCTCCACATGGCCTTAATCTGCTCTGTTCTCTAATACTAACCTCAGGAACTCTGGAACCAAGAGAGAGAGCAAGCTACTGGTCTCTCCCACTTTATAGCATAGACTCAAAACCTTTAATCCAATTATACAAACAAGGAAGTCTCTGATACAAAGCCACCCATCTGAGGCATAATGGGATTCATCATGAGAGTGCACCACCCTACATCATCCAAACAGTCAAGGGTGTGGAGAAGAGCTTACTCTTAAAACTAAGCCTTAGGCTATAATGACCTGGCATGCCCACAGCCTGTTCCAGAACACACATTAATATCAACGAACTTCCATGTGGGCAGCGCCATCTTTAACAAAGTGAGCATAATATATTTTATCTGCCCAACAGAGAGATAAACGAAGGAATAAAGAGTTAACTAAAATTTTGGCTACCGTAGTAGGAAAACAGGACAGAAAAGGAAAGAATAGTACCTCGGGCCCGCGCCAAAGGCCAAAACTGGGGCCTAACCAATGTGCCTACTGTAAAGAAGAAGGGCACTGGGTAAAAGACTGTCCCAAGGAAAAGAAGAAAGTTGACGAAATTCTTGCCCTAGGCGATTAGGGGCGTCGGAGTTCGGACCCCCTCCCCGAACTCAGGGTAACATTCAACGTGGACGGGACACCAATCGACTTTGAGGTAATTCAGGAGCATTTTACTCCGCCTTGCAGAGCCCGCTGGGACCCCTTTTAAATAAAAAATCCTTAGTCCAAGGGGCAAATGGATGCCAGCATAGGTCATGGACAACTAAAAGGACGATGGACCTGGGGAAAGGAAAAGTACAGCACTCCTTTCTGGTCATACCAGAATGCCCCGCCCCGCTGCTGGGGAGAGATCTGCTTACCAAGTTAGGGGCAAGTATTGACTTCAAACCTCAGGGGCCAGAAGTAAGATTCAGTAACCCTCTTGTCAGTCAGCCTGTTGTGACCATGCTGACCTTGTCTGCTGAAGATGAATATAAACTATATGAAGCCCCTACCCCCGGACCCCATTCGACAACAGACAGATGGCTCCAGAGCTTCCCAGAGGCCTGGGCAGAAACGGCAGGGCCAGGGTTAGCAGTACAAAGGCCTCCGGTAGTAGTATATTTAAAGCCCTCCGCCACTCCTGTAAGGGTCAGACAATGCTACATAAGTAAGGAGGCCCGGGAAGGCATCAGGCCTCATATCCAGAGGCTGCTAGGACAAGGGATCCTAAGGCATTGCCAATCAGAATGGAACACCCCCCTGCTGCCAGTGAAGAAACCAGGGCCGGGGGATTATAGACCAGTCCAGGATTTAAGAGAGGTTAACAGTAGGGTGATAGACATACATCCAACGGTCCCAAATCCTTACAACCTCCTCAGTACCCTCAGTCCTGACAGGAAATGGTATACAGTGCTGGACCTGAAGGATGCCTTCTTCTGCTTGCGCCTGCATGAGGACAGCCAATCCCTGTTTGCTTTCGAATGGACTGACCCTGAGAATGGACTCAGCGGACAGCTAACATGGACACGGCTACCCCTGGGCTTCAAGAACTCTCCTACCATCTTTGACGAAGCGCTGCATCAGGACTTGAGTGCCTACCGGGCCTCCACCTCTGAGGTAACTCTGTTACAGTATGTTGATGATCTGTTACTTGCAGCCGCCACCATAGAGCAATGCAAACGGGGAACTGAGAAGCTGCTGGTCGAACTGGCCAAACTGGGATACCGAGCATCTGCCAAGAAGGCCCAGATCTGTCAACCCGAGGTCACCTTCCTGGGCTACTCTCTCCGAGATGGTAAGAGATGGCTAACTGAGGCCAGGAAAAAGACTGTTACTCAAATCCCGCCCCCAAAGAACCGGAAGGGCCTCAGGGAATTCTTGGGCACAGCAGGTTTCTGCAGACTGTGGATACCCGGCTTTGCCGCACTAGCTGCCCCTCTGTACCCCCTGTTAAAGGATGGAACTGAGTATACATGGGGAAATGAACAGCAAAAGGCCTTTGACCAAATCAAAAGAGCGCTGTTATCAGCCCCGGCCTTGGCACTCCCCAACATAGAGAAGCCATTCACTCTCTATGTAGATGAAAAAGAAGGGATAGCTAAAGGAGTACTGACTCAGTCTCTGGGACCCTGGAAGCGACCAGTAGCCTACCTCTCTAAAAGGTTAGACGCAGTCGCAAAAGGGTGGCCAGGGTGTCTACGGGTGATCGCTGCTGTAGCCCTACTGGTAAAAGATGCTGACAAACTGACTCTGGGCCAGAAATTGACTATTGTCGCCCCCCATGCTCTGGAGAGCATAATCAGACAACCTCCGGACCGCTGGCTAACTAATGCCCGCATTACTCATTACCAGAGCCTCCTGTTAGATAAAGACAGGATCACCTTCGGCTCTCCAACTGTTTTGAACCCAGCCACCCTGCTACCCAGGGAAGAGGGGGAAACTGTCCACCTTCAGTGCAGGGATATCCTAGCCGAGGAGACTGGGATTCGAAAGGACTTACGGGACACACCATTGCCACAATCTGACTTAATTTGGTACACTGATGGGAGCAGTTTTCTGTGCGAAGGAGAACACAGAGCTGGGGCTGCAGTAGTAGACAAGGAAAAAGTAATCTGGTCAGAGAGACTTGCCCCAGGAACCTCAGCCCAAAAAGCAGAGCTAATAGCTCTAACAAAAGCCCTAGAACTGGCCGGTGGTAAACGGGCCACCGTCTACACGGACAGCAGGTATGCATTTAACACTGCACATGTGCATGGGGCAATTTACAAAGAAAGGGGCCTGCTCACGTCAGCAGGTAAAGATATTAAACATAAACAAGAAATCCTAGCCCTCTTAGATGCTGTCATGCTCCCATGGGAGCTGGCCATTGTCCATTGCCCTGGGCACCAGAAAGGGCAGGACCCAGTAGCCAAAGGCAACAGTAGGGCCGATGAAGAGGCTCGAGCGGTAGCCATGAGGACTGCCTCCAACATCCTCGCCATAGAAGCAGAGCCATCCTCCACCTCGACTCACCCAAAGGAACCTGAGGACATTCAGACGTTCCTCCAGATGGCCCACCGTCTCACCCACCTTGGGACTGATAAACTAGTACAACTGCTCCAGGATGATAAGACATTAACCTCCTCTGAAAAGAGGCAAATGGCAAAGGAGGTAATAGAAGCCTGCAAGGCCTGCCAGATAGTAAATGCCTACCCAGCCAAAGGAGCCAGTGGAACCCGTCTCTGAGGCACCGGACCGGGCCAATATTGGGAAGTAGACTTCACCGAGGTAAGACCTGCCAAGTATGGACTAAGGTATCTCTTAGTTTTTGTAGACACCTTTTCAGGATGGGTAGAAGCCTTCCCTACCAAACATGAGACGGCGGCGGTAGTAATTAAGAAGATCATGGAAGAAATCTTTCCCAGGTTTGGCCTTCCAAAGGTAATAGGGTCTGACAATGGACTGGCGTTTGTGGCCCAGGTAAGCCAGGGGGTAGCCAAAATATTGGGGATTAATTGGAAACTTCATTGTGCTTATAGACCCCAGAGTTCAGGACAGGTAGAGAGAATGAATAGGACGATTAAAGAGACCCTAACTAAATTAGTCATAGAGACTGGCCATAGAGATTGGGTAATGCTCCTACCATACGCTCTTTTCCGGGCACAGAATACCCCTTCCGCCAAAACTAACCTGACTCCCTTTGAAATACTTTTTGGAAACCCTCCGCCCATTCGGGATTTATCCCCCTCTGACATGAATATCCCGAATACACCCTTGTCTGTTAGGTTACAGGCCCTAGCCAAAGTGCAACATTGCCTGTGGAAGCAGTTATCTGACCTTTACCAGCCGGCAGGAGACGGAACCCCGCATCATCACCAGGTTGGGGACTACGTCTACGTCCGGGGACACCAGCACCGTACACTCGAACCTCGCTGGAAAGGACCCTACCAGGTCCTCCTCATCACACCCACTGCTGTAAAGGTCGATGGCATCGCTGCTTGGATCCATGCTTCGCACCTCAAGCCTGCTCCTGCTCCTGATGACCAATGGACAGTGGAGAAAACGGACAGCCCCCTCAAGCTGCGTGTCCGCCGCCGCAACGAATCCTCATCAGCCAACCCGGCAGACATGGCAAGTGATATCAGGGACTAGTGCCATAGTATGGGAAATAACTTCTGATAATCATCCCCCTTGGACTTGGTGGCCATCCCTGCATCCAGACCTCTGTCAGTTAGCAGCAGGGTTAGAGACCTGGGACATCCCAACCACAGACCCGGGTAACCCCCCTCCTTGTGAGTCCGGAAAATGTGAATGCCCAACTAGTGGAATAGGAGCTGTAGGCTTTGGATGCTCTCACCCAGAATTCCGCTCGCCTCTTAGGACGACTGACTTTTCTGTCTGTCCCCGGGACGGTCGTAATAAGAACATCGCTTGGAAATGTGGAGGACTAGAAGCCTTCTACTGTAAGGCCTGGGGTTGTGAGACTACTGGGACGACTCACTGGAGGCCCGCATCCTCCTGGGATTGGATCAGGGTTGTGCGAGTAACTCAAAAAGAAGTAGGAACCAAAAACTCCCGGTGTCTACCCAGAGGGGTCCCTAGCCAGAGACCAGGGATAAGTAATAGACGACCAGGCATTTGGATAGGTGAAGGACCTTGTCTTAACTTTACCTGCAACTCGTTAAATATTACCTTCACTCAGCACGGAAGAAAACAGGACAATACCTGGATAAAAGGTAGACAATGGGGGTTAAGAATGTATATGCCAGGTCCAGACATTGGTGTAACATTTAAAATCAGACTTCAGCTAAGTACTACCAAGGGAAGTCCAATAGGACCTAATAGAGTACTTGCCAATCAGGGAGCCCCCAAACCTGGAAAAGCTCGTCCAATCCCTGCACGAGTCACCCCATCGCCAACAAATACAGCCTTCAACTCAGCCAGTAGTATACCCCTGCCTACAGACCCGTCAGAATTAGAAACTACGGGACAGCGGTTGCTAGATTTAGTAGAGGGGAGTTACAAGGCTCTAAATCATACCTACCCCAACCTAACTGACTCATGCTGGATCTGCTTGCAGGCAGAACCTCCCTACTACGAAGGAGTTGCAATTAATGGGAGTTATCATGAAAATAGTAGTTCTTCCCAATGTAATTGGAATAAGCACCATATGTTCACCCTTCCAGAGGTAACAGGACAAGGAATATGCCTAGGAACTCCATCTGCCTTAGACAAGGCACGATGTCTCCAGACCATTTCAGTCTCCCCCAATAATTCTTATCTGATCCCAGGGGAAGGAACACGGTGGGCATGCAGAACAGGTTTAACCCCCTGTGTGTCCACCCAAGCCTTTAATAACTCTCAGGATTTCTGTGTAATGGTCAGGGTTTTTCCCCGCCTGACCTACCATGGGAATGAAGACTTTGAAGAAGCAATCGAGGGGCGAACTAGATATAGAAGAGAGCCTGTTACCATCACTCTAGCAGCCCTGTTAGGAGCAGGAGTACTAGCAGGAGTAGGAACAGGGGCTGCGGCCCTAGTTGAAGGACCTCGACAGATGGCACTACTTGAATCTGCCATTACACAGGACTTAAAAGCTATAGAGCAATCTATAGAGGCTTTAGAGAAGTCACTAACTTCCCTATCTGAGGTAGTATTACAGAATAGGCGAGGCCTAGACTTGTTATTTCTGAAAGAAGGTGGACTATGTGCTGCCCTAAAGGAGGAATGCTGCTTCTATGCTGATCACACCGGAGTAGTACGAGATTCTATGAGTAAGCTGAAAGAAAGGCTGAAAGCAAGGGAGAAAAGGCTACAAGATCAGCAAGGATGGTTTGAAGGGTGGTATTCTAAATCATCCTGGTTAACAACCCTCATCTCCACCTTGGCAGGGCCCCTTATAGTATTACTTCTAGTTGTCACTGTCGGACCATGTGTCCTGAATAGGCTAACCACTTTCTTGCAAGGGCAGATAGGAGCAGTAAAATTAATGATAGTACGACAGCATTATGAGAGACTAGTTGAAAACACTAATCTCTAGGATTAGAGATATACAGAACAAGAGGGGGAAATGTAAGGGAAAAACAAGAACTAGGAAAAATTCCATATGACCTTTAGGGCTTGTGAGACAGGCACCCTGCTGTACACAGACAGGAACTAGATAAACTGCATCCTGCTGTAAACAGATAAGGACATTGCTCAAACCCACCTTACGAGACACCGCTTGATCAAAGCAAATACCTAAATCCCCTGCCCCCCACCCTTCCCTAAAAAGTAAAGTATAAAAATGCTGAGAAAACGCTGTATGGCGCGCCTGGCAGCATACTTGCCTAGTGCCCGCTCGTGAGTGTACTAAACTCTTTTTCTTTTGTCTGTAATAAACTTTTCCTTCTACTTGTACTCCTGGTCCTAGAGTCTTAGTGGTGCGTCTTTGGTTAACAGTGGTCTTTCTGCATTTTGAGGTAGCCATGCTTCAGAAACAGTGTTGCTGCTAGGACCAACGTCATCAACTTCTGCACCACCTTCATTCTCAGTATCGCTCAATTCCGTGTTGTAGTCAAAATTACTGTCAGATGACAAACTCATAATACGTCTCCTTTTTGTTCCTGCTGGTACATTGATTTCACCTTCGCTAATATTGTTTTCATTCATTTTATGGATACTTATAAAAATGTATTGTACAATAAAAAGGTTGAAAATCTAAAAAATATAAACAGTAATGCAAAAATAAAAAATATAAGTAAATAAAGAATAATACGAAAATACGTAGGTAAGTGTAAGTACGTACTCTTTGCTGTTCACCCAGAATACGTCCACCACGAAATGATACTGACCTTCCCCGCGTCTTAAACTCATGTCCAGACACGCATCGATGACTAATACCTTTGTTGTACGCAGTTATGCGCCCCACCTGTCCCAGGGTGCAACATATATTTCGAGGACGTATTCATACGTCTTGCCAGTACGCGCTACTGTTTACGTTGGATGTATTTATACGTCCCGCCCGGTTAACAGGTTAAGAATTCCTACACGCTGACTTACCCTCCCATCCTAAAGTCATGAGAGTAACATATACCTCTAGGAAAGGGATTATAAGCCCCTCCATACCCACCCCAACCAGTATATGATTTTGTATATAAAAGCAGGCTCAGAACTGTATTGGGATCTACATGATGTGGGATTATGCCCCGTGTAGCTCGACAGCTAATAAACTCCTTTTTTGAAATTTTTCTGTAACTTGGGTGTTTTTGTGAAACTCGCAAGTCACTTTACAATACTTCCAGCTTCTTACACGCTCCCTTGACTCCCTCACCTACATGGTGACAGACAACTAAATAGCCTTAGACTATCTTTTAGCCAAAGAAGGGAGAGTCTGTATGATCGCTAGCTAACACCTTGTTGGGCAGATAAAATATATTATGCTCACTTTGTTAAAGATGGCGCTGTCCACGTGGAAGCCTGTTGCCTGGGTGATAACATTAGTTGCCCTTCCTGCTTGGGATGGGCATGATTGCATTAATGTGTGTTGGGGTAGGGCTTTTGCGCCAAAAGGTTTTAAAAGGAAGAGAGATCACGTTGCTCCAGGAGAAGAGTGATTGTGTTCTAGGAGGAGGGCAGAGAGCAGGGAGGAGAGCAGGGTGAGGCCACGTGGAGGAAAGGAGAGGAGAAGCAGCCAAGATGGTGGAATGCTGAAAGAGAAGCTAGTTTGTGCAGAGTTTGAGTAGAGAGAAGGAGATGGAAAACAGCGATGAATAAGTCTGGTGAGCTAGAAACCTTTGATTCTAGGAAACTTGGATAAATTAGTAGCTTTGTGAGCACTTAATGAGTGGGTGTTGGAGCCCAGTGTGTGTTTTTACTTGCCCGCCGGGTGCAAGCTAGGATTAAAGATGATGCCCACCAGTTTTTGGCTCCGTTGTTTCCTTACTGACTATCCGAATCTAATGCGAACCTGCATGAGCCAGGCGGCTGTGATGGTGGCCATGGCTACTGGCTTTACACAGCTCTTACTGTTTTTATGTCAACATCATAGGACAGGTAGAAGAAAGAACCCAAAGGATCTTAGAAAATGCAGCCTGACTTAAAGCTTTCAGTCAAGAAGGGCTTGAGGACTCCATTTCGTCAGCTATACAGGAGGGTCTGCTGAAATTAACCTGGTAATTACCTTCCATAGGTCTTCTAGTAACCCTCCTATTAATACTTCTCTTTGGCCCCCGTCTTTTCAGGATTTTCATGTGCTTCATACAGAATCGAGTTCAGACTCTCACAAATAAAACTGTCAGCCAATTATTGGGCCTCACAGCAATATTAACTAATATCCCAGCAAGTATAGGCTTTCTTTCTTAGGTGTCCATGACGTCCCTTTTCAGCTTGAAGCAGTCTTAAGAGAATAGTGCTCCTTATCTTTTAATACTAGAACAAGTTGAGAATGATAGATAAAATGGATACTCAGCCACCATCTCTCTTAAGAACAACATAGGCTTGAAGGAGGAAGAAGGACTTACCTACTCAGTAATCCAGCTCAGACCTCTCTTGTAGCTGGGCGCTGATATGGCACAGTGTGGTAAGGTGTCAAAGAACTGTAAAACTTAGTACTGGCAACGCCATTTTAAAGAGGAAAAGTCAGACTTCTTGTCCCCTCCATTCTGTGGAAAATGAAGGGAGAAGAATGCAGAAGCTTTCTGGCTTACAAGGACAACTGGGTAATTTAGTTTAACTATAGTTGTCTGAAAGAATAAAGGTTATCTGAAGAACTTCCTTTCCCTTTCAATAAGAGACAATATTTACATATCCTACACTGATTTTAACTCTTCCTCCCTTCCTGGAATCCTGAGAGTGACATGTATCTCTAGGCAAAGGAATGGGAGGTAGACACTAAAAGATTTGTGAATGTCTTTGATATGTAAAATGACATCACTATTGTGTTACCTTGTAAGTTTTAATATGTAGGAATGTTTTTTATATATCTTATAGATGAATGCTGTAAGCTTGTTAATGATTGATTATTGTGTCATGTTCCCCCCAACCTGTATGTGATCAAGTCTATATAGTGAGCTGCAGGGCTATTTTGCACACACACGATTTGGGTCAGCTATACCCCATGTAAGTCATATTCAGCCAGCTTATTAAATAAATCTCCTCCTAAAAATTCTTCTGTATCCTGCTTTGGTGTCTCTCTGTAAACCTGTGGAATTAAGATACATTACTTTACAACACAACTGGGTCAGGGTACAGACAATTTTGAGGGACTGTGGTGCCACTCCCAACCATAATCAGAAGTTATTTTATAGCTGCCTTTGTCCAAGGCCCTTTGACAAATCCATATAACACCTGCTCCTTCCCTCCCTTGGGGCTGACACCCTTTGCTGGTCTCAGCCCTCCTACATGCAGGCGTTTTTAAAATAAATTTTCCTTTGGAATACACTAGCCTCATGTTTTTGGTTCAGCTCAGGATTTCTGCCTTTCATTAACTTTTAAATATTTTCAACCAATTAAGAAAAAAATTTTAAACATTGCATTGAATAAGATGAGTGGGTTGTAACAATACCAATGCCCTGGTTGTGATACTATACTATATGGTCAGCAAGAGGTTATCATTAGGGGTAACAGGGAAGATGGGATCTCTCTGCATTGTTTCATACAACTGCATGTTCATCTGTAAGTACTCCAAAATACTTTAATTTTTAAAAACTTATACAATCTATTTTTAAAAATAAGGATCTCACAGATGTTAAATATGGTAGGTGGAAAGCCAGTAGCCACGGCCGCCATCACAGCTGCCTGGCCCATGCAGGTTTGCATTTGATTCGAACAGACAGTAATGAAACAACAAAGCCAAGAACTGGTGGGCCATTAGCTTTAATCCTAGCTTGCACTTGGCAGGCAAGAAATACACACAGTGGGAAAACACTTTCCTTTCCATTCAGAGCTCCCAAAGCTACTGACTTATCCAAGTTTCCTAGAATCAAAGGTTTGTACCTAACCAGCCTTATTCACCTCTGTTCCCCATCTCCTTCTCTCTGCACAAACTCTGCACAACCTGGCTTCTCTTTCAGC
Source organism: Rhynchonycteris naso (assembly GCA_037038555.1). Classification (NCBI taxonomy): domain Eukaryota; kingdom Metazoa; phylum Chordata; class Mammalia; order Chiroptera; family Emballonuridae; genus Rhynchonycteris; species Rhynchonycteris naso. The sequence continues at coordinate 193,324,228 of CM072999.1, read as the reverse complement.
ATTCCACCATCTTGGCTGCTTCTCCTCTCCTCCATGTGGCCTTTCTCTGCTCTCCTCCCTAATGCTAATCTCAGAAACTGAGGGAGGGCAAGCTCCTAGTCTGCCCCATTTTATAGTGTAGAAATCAAAACCTTTAATTCAATATACAAACCAGGAAGTCTCTGATACAAAGTCACTTATCTGAAGCATAATGGGATTCCTCATAAGAGTGCACCACCCCGGTTGGGCAGATAAAATATATTATGCTCACTTTGTTAAAGATGGCGCTGCCCACGTGCAATTTTAAGAGTAAGCTTTTCCCCACACCCTTGACTGATTGGATGATGTGGGGTGGTGAACTCTCATGAGGAATCATCCCAGTATGCCTCAGATAAGTGACTTTGTATCAGAGACTTCCTTGTTTGTAGATTGGCTTAAGGGTTTGGAATTTTACACTATAAAGTGGGGCAGACCGGGAGCTTGCTCTCTCTCGGTTCCTGAGGTTAGTATTAGAGAGGAGAGCAGATTAAGGCCATGTGGAGGAGAGGAGAAGCAGCCAAGATGGTGGATTGCTGAGGGAGAAGCCAGTTTGTGCAGAGTTTTTGCTGGAGAAGGAGATGGGAAACAGAGGTGAATAAGTCTGGTGAGCTAGAAACCTTTTGATTCTAGGAAACTCGGATAAGTCAGTAGCTTTGTGAGCACTGAATGAGTGCGTTTTGGAGCCCACTGTGTGTTTTTGCTTGCTCACCGGGTGCAAGCTAGAATTAAAGCTGATGGCTCACCAGTTCTTGGCTCTGTTGTTTCATTACCGACTGTCCGATTCTAATGAGAACCTGCACTGGCCAGGCTGCTGTGATGGTGGCCACGACTACTGGCTTTACAACCCCCTATCATGCAATCAGTCAAGGGTGTGGGGAAAAGCTTAGTATTAAAACTAAGCCTTAAGCTATAACGATCCTGCCTGCTTACAGTCTATCTCCCACAACCAATACAAACTATAAGCGAGCAAACATATATATCATATATATCATATTTATAAACTTAAACAGTAGGTTTAAACCTTGGCTATAACACTCACTAGCTTGTGAGCCATTGGTTAAGTTACTTAGCCTCTCTGTGCCTCAGTTTTCTCATCTGTAAACCAGAAGTGATAACAATACCTGTAAGGCCAGTAGCCATGGCCACCATCACAGCCGCCTTGCCCATGCAGGTTCACATTTGATTCGGACATACCATAATGAAACAACAGAGCCAAGAACTGGTGGGCCATTACATTTAATCCTAGCTCGCACCCGGCGGGCGAGAACTACACACAGTGGGAAAACACTTCCCTTTTCATTCAGGGTTACCAAAGCCACTGACTTATCTAAGTAGTCCTAGAATCAAAGGTTTCTACCTCACCAGCCTTATTCACCTCTGTTCCCCATCTCCTCTCTGCACAAACTGGCTTCTTCTTCAGCACTCCGCCATCTTGGCTGCTTCTCTTCTGCAATGCTAATTTCAGGAAGAGAGAGAGAGAGAGAGAGAGAGCGCCCCTGGTCTCCCTTATTTTATAATGTAGAAATTAAAGTCTTTAAGCCAGTATACAAATAAGGAAGTCTCTGATATAAAGCCACTTATCTGAGACATAAATGGGATTCCTCATAAGAGTGCACCACCCCACATCATGCAACAGTCAAAGGTGTGGCGAAAAGCTTAGTGTTGAAAAGATATTAGTATTAAAAGGCTGGGAAAGGCTTAGTCTTAAAACTAAGCCTTAGGCTATAAGAACCCTGCCAGTAAGGTATTTTTCCCCCCTGCTGAGAAAGAAGGAAGGGGCTGGAGCCACGAAGTGTGGAATAGTAAAGGTTTTATTTAGTACCACACTGCCCGGATGATTTGTCCAGGGGATGAGGGTGGGGTGGGGGGGCAGGGGTCAGAGTCGTCGCATGGGATGATCCACGTGAGAGATATTTAAAGGGTCTGTAGGATGGGCTAGCTAATATGATATGGTGAAATCTCACTGGCTGATGGACAGTTGCTCTCTTCCCAAGGACTCCTGGGAAGTTTCTTTTGACGTGCTTGGTTGTGGGCGGCTCTAGCAAAATTTTCCGAATCTGGGTTCCTCATGTGACCTTTCCTCATCATCCACTGACCTTACACTGCCTGCTTACAGCCTGTCCCCTATACCCAATGCAAACTATAAGCGAGCAAACATATACATATTTGCAAACTTATTTGAATAGTTTGCAACTATTCAAATAAGTACCTAACTCATGGAATGCATCTGAAGATTAAATAACACATGTGAGGGTTTTACAATAGTGCCAGGCACAGAGTAAGCACCAGATAAGAATAAGATATAGTTATTTTTTATAATTATTGCCACTATCAAAAAGCAAGGAACAGTAATATATGTAGTACAAAATGTAAAGGAAAGAAAAAGTAAATATATACAAATTTATCTCTGTTAGGTTGAAGCCACGAGTGGCTGGTCCACTGGGGGAAGGGGAAAGCCTCCTTTCAGCTTCCCTAGGCAACTGGCAGGTCAATATAAACCCTAGACTACGTCTAACTTGGAGAGAACTTCAACGGATTGTCTTATCCTGTATGAGATAGCTGACAGACTATCCAGGGGGAGCCAAACTTAAAACACAAGGTTGGACCCAACCAGGCAGTGGCACAGTGGATAGAACATCGATCGGACTGGGATGCAGAGGACCCAGGTTTGAATCCCCGAGGTCGCTGGCTTGGGTATAGGCTCATCCAGTTTGAGCGTGTGCTCACCAGCTTGAGCACGGGGTTGCTGGCTTGAGTGTGGGATCATAGACATGACCCCACAGTCACGGGCTTGAAGCCCAAGGTCACAGGCTTGAACCCAAGGTTGCTGGCTTGAGCAAGGGGTCACTTGTTCTGCTCAAGGCACATATGAGAAAGCAGTCAATGAACAACTAAGGAGCCACAATGAATTGATGCTTCTCATCTTTCTTTGTTCCTGCCTGTCTGTCCCTATCTGTCCCTCTCTCTGTCTCTTTCTCTGTCCCTGTCTCTCTTGCTAAAAAACAAACAAACAAGCAACCCACAAGGCTGGTGTGTTCTAAAAGGATTGTTTATTTAAAACACTTGGGTGCAAGCCTGCGGGGAGGAACCCAAATGCCATGTCATCCCCAGGGAGGGTTGGAGTTGTTGGGTATTTATAGATTAGTCAGGGGTCTTGGAAAAAGCAGCTGATGTCACTGCCTCTATAGATACAAAGTAATACTTTTTGTATGTGGATTGGAGTGGCGTCACAGTTACTCCAAATTGTTTCTCTCCTGGCTCAATTGTCTAAAGAAGGCCTGTGCTAGTTCAAAAGGTCCCGGCTGGCCAGGTAGGCCAGGCTTCAGGCAAGCCAGTCCCCCCTCCTCCCACTGGTTTGCACTGCCCTTGGAATGGCAGAGGGGGTGCTGATCAGCTATCAGATGACAGCACCTCTGGGCCTGTAGCCTGGCTTTTATTGTGATTTAAACTTCTCTAATTGTCAGGTCCCTTGCAATATGAGCTGTTCCAGGACTTTTGCAAAGATAAACTTTTTTGCTACATTTCAAAGTGAAGGCTAGGAAACCATTGAGAAAATAGCAAGCCAATTAACTACATGACTCACAGTGGGGGTGGAAACTGTGCTGCTTTGAGCCTGGCAAAGAAATTGGGTGAGCAGAATTTTAGTTTTAAAGCAGCTCTGGCCTCACCTGTGGTGGTGCAGTGGATAAAGCGTCGACCTGGGAACACTGAGGTCGCCAGTTCAAAACCCTGCACTGGTCTGGTCAAGGCACATATGGGAGTTGATGATTCTAGCTCCACCCCCCCCTCTCTGTGTCTCCTCTCTAAAATGAATAAATAATAAAAAAAAGAAGTTAAAAAAAGGAATTAAAGCGGCTCTGGGTTTAAAGCCATCCTGAACCCAAACCTTACAATCTCTGAGGGATACACAGAAACTGGAGTAAGGTGGGGAGGGAAAGAGACTTTTACTGTAAAACTTTCGTGTGTTCAACATTGTCAATGTACTAAATGCCACTGAATTGTACACTTTAAAAAGACTAATTTTGTTATGTGAATATCACCTCAATTAAAAAAAATTCTGGTGTTTTTAAAGTTTGATTCTTGTATAAACCAAATAAATAAAATCATAAAACTAGTAAGGAGTAACAAAAGATAGGCAGGTGCTGCAAGCCAAGCCCAGGCAGCCAGGACCCCACGCTCCTCTGGTCCACCCCCAGTGAACTACTGTGAAGGGAGCCCTCAGGGAAAGCCAGATGGCCAGCCTCTAGATGACCAGTCCCAGCTGCCCTTCAGCTGCAGCAGCATGAGACCCCTAGTGAAAAGCACCCAACGGATTCCCTTTCTTAATTTCTGACCCACAAAATTGTGAAGATAATGTAAATGGTTGTTAAAAGCTGCTAACGTTTAGGGCAGTTAGTTACTTAGCAACAGCAACCCAATCACCGCCTCAGGATTCTCACAAGGGCCAGAAAGCTCCTCCTCCTCCCTACCCTCATATTTGCTTGGCCCTCCTCCCCAATTCACACCTCTGCTCAGTCACTTCCTCCCTGAGGCCTGCCGACCACCTCCTTGTGTGTGCTGCACACACACATCCCATCCCTTTATTCTGCTTTCTTTCCTCCACAGCACCATTTGCCACCTGCCATAATTCTACCTACTTATTCCTGTTTTCTCTGCCTTTCCCACCAATAATTAAAACTACATCAGGGAGGAGAGTGTATCTGCAGTATTCTGGCCACTAGAGCCTTCGCACAAAGCCAGTATTCAGTGTGTGTTGAATTAGTAAGTGAATGAATGCACTGGAGCCCCTGTGAGAGGACAGAGGCTGCAGAGGGCATCTTCTTAGGCAAGCTACTAAGGCACTAGGCTGCTGGCGGGGCATATTCACCATCCCACCCCAAGACCCCAATATTGGTGCTTTACCACGGGTTTCAACAGATTTTTCTGTACAGGAATGGGCAAAGATGTTCTCAACTTTGGCCACCAGGTGGCAGGCCAGGAGACGGAGACTCCTGCTCTACGGACAGCAGTGGCTGGGCTTTACAGAGAATGCTGCTTTGTAGGGGAGGCTCAGGAATGCGGATGCATATTAGATTGGGGTCTGCTGGGAGTGTGAATGACCCGGAACCCTGGATCCTGGGTCCAGAGCAGCAGCAGCCCTCACTGTGGCCTGCTCTATGTCCAGGTCACCTGTAAAGGCATAATAAAGAGCTTCCAGTTTTATCTGAAAGCTAGGTTTCTCACCCCTGTGCTATTTGAGACCTATCATCACCGTTTGGAATTATATCTTTAAGCCAAAAGAACTGTTATTTACTTAATATGCTTCCTTATTTAGACCTTTGAAACTTAAATGTAGCCTGACCAGTAGTGGCGCAGTGGATAGAGCGTCTGACGCAGAGGACCCAGGTTTGAAACCCCGACAGTGGATAGAGTGTCTGACTGGGACACGGAGGACCCAGGTTTGAGAACCCGAGGTTGCTGGCTTGAACGCGGGCTCATCTAATTTGAGCAAGGATCACCAGCTTGAGCCCAAGGTCGCTGGCTTGAGCAAGGGGTCACTAGGTCTGCTGTAGCCGCCGCCCCCCCCCCCCCCCCCCCCGTCAAAGTACATATGAAAAAGCAATTAATGAACAACTAAGGTGTTGCAATGAAGAATTGATGCTTCTCATCTCTCTCCCTTCTTGTCTGTCTGTCTCTGTCTCTGTCACACACACAACGCCCCCCCCCAAAAAAAACTTAAATGTAGTAGGAAGGAATTTTTATTATCACCACTGTATCTTGCCAGAAACAGGCTGTAACTATAAAATCAACAAACACTAATGAAGGAGGAGAAGCCAGAAGAATACAGAGGAGAGGGGGACCTGCAACGTCTGGGGTCTTACACTCTAGCCTGTGACCTCTGTTCAAGACCAAGGGAGCAATGACAGATAGAAAAGTCGGAAAAATAACAAACCACAGATTTGGACCTTGCTTGTTATCAGTTACTTGAAATGAATTTGCAGCTCCAGCAAGAAGAATCAGTAATAGGATTATCAAAGACAGACCCTCTGGCCACCTCCCCCCTTCCCCTCCCTAAGACTCTAAAGTCCTGTAGGTCTGCAAACAAAGAAGTCTGTAGGAATCACGCATTCGTCATGTGAAAGTTAAAGCTGTAAAGGTATACAAGATGTAAGAAATCTAGTTTCGGGAAGCAAGTGTTTTGTTGCCTCTTTTGGGGTCACCCTGTTCTGCTGGCTAAATAAATCCTACCTCTTTCATCAAGTTGACTGGGCGTTTTTGTTCTCCTTTGAGTCCTGCAATACTAAGATCTAATACTTAGATGGCACTCACTAATGTCCTGTACCTCATTTAGTCCTTGCAAGACTGTTACGTGTGTCCTAGTACTAGCTTTATAGAACAGTGAACTGGAGCACAGAGAGGTTAGGGTGACTTCCTGATTTCACACAACCAGGAGGTGAGTAAGTGGCACCAGCAGGGTTTGCAATCACCAGATTTTTAGAGTTGTTAAAAAATTGGACTCTACTATAGTAGCTTTGCCCACACACTCAACAGGTAAGTGTTGGCTCAGTGCACATGCGTACACCTGTACAGCACCAGTGGCACTCTCTGGTCCCCTGCTGGTCTGCCCTCTGGGCAGCAAGATGCTGGGGTTAGTCCTGGTCTCCTCACCCCACAGGGCTAGCTGGATGGGTTTATCTTCCAAAGGTCAGACTTCACTTGCATCTCCTTACTCAGCGAATTCTGAGTGTTCACCTGGAGTCTGAAACAGTTGTGGATGACCAGGGAGGCACAGTGGTCCTGATGACCATGCGGGAGGTGAACTGAGACTTTGACCTCAATTCCCCGAGTCTGGCTGGGACCTACATGAGCCACAGTTCAGGCAAGACCTGGAGACACCTGTGGAAAACAGACTCCACTGTGGTCTTGGGGGAAGGAAGGGACACTCTTAGACCTCATCCCGAGGATGGCAGCTCCAGGGGCGTCTTGTACAGCCCCCGGTTTGCACAGCAAAGAGAAGGGGCGACAGGGTTCCCTCTATCTAGCCTCCACCCTTTGTACTCCGGACAACTGCCCTGCTTGATCGTTTGTGTGGGCGGGGACGGGCGTTGAGACTGGACTCGGCCCACAGACCCGCCCTTATCCACCTCTCCAGTCCCCAGAGGCCAGCGCTGCGTCCCTGCTGCCACGCGAGAAAGCTCTGGCACCCCCTCTCTGCGCGCCTTGATACGGCCGGCGGGCGGGTGGGGGCGGGCTTGGGCCAGCACCAGCGCCCGCAGGACACCGGGACTGCAGTGCCGCGCGCCGGCACAGGATGGGGAAGCGCTGCTGGCGGCGAATCTTGGCGGCTTCGAGTCTGAGTGCCGCGCTCCTGCTCCTGGGAGTCGCAACCCGCGCCCTGCTGCCGGGTGAGTGCCAGTCGGGCCGCGGGCCGCCCCAGGGCGGCCAGACCCTTCGACAGAGCAGGGGCACCTGCTGTCTGCTCCTGACCTAGGGGTAGGGCTAAGGGTAGGGGTAGGAGTAGGAGTAGCGGTCGGGGTAGGGGTAGGGATGGGCCCAGAAAGTCTCTAGATGCCCGCCTGTGCCCCGCTACCCCTAAGGTCTTGCTACCCTCAGAGAGTGGAAGACTGGCTTCATGCCCTGTGCCTGGGGACTCGGGTCAGTGGTGTGTGGTGGAGCGTGTTTGGCCCACCTGGAAAGGCAGCTTCCTTTACCTCACCCCATCCTCTTAGCGCTGGAAGCCCATGCCGGGTGAGCCGTACACGGGAGAAAGCTTGATGCTCCTGCGTTCCCAGGGTGGTCCATCTGTGCTATCAGCGCTGCTGCCTGGAGCACCCTGCTCCACCCTTAAATTCACATTGACAGGGACTTGGGGCTCCTTTGCATCTACTTCATGGTCTGGTTGGGGAAACCGAGGCAACCAGTCAGGACTCTCCAGTGTGAAGTACCTGCTCCGGGCAAGGCATGTGCTGAGACTATTCACATCATCTCCTCAGACCCTCTCACCAGCCCATTTCACAGAGGAACAGCCAGAGAAGTGGAAGACTGGGTGTGACGGCTAACCTCCTGGCTGCACAGTCTGCTCGGGGTTTGAGGCACGTAGCCACTGGCTTGTTCTACTGACCCAGGCTCTGTTTGCCTTTTCTGATGTGAGTGTGTGTGTATTTGGGGGTGAAGGCTGCACTCTCCTCCTTACCTGGTGTGGGCTCTGTGAAAGTCCTTGGAGAATCCCCTGTGAGAATACTCTCAGAGGTGTCCTAGAGAGTAAGTAAAAACACCCCAGGGTGGGCGGGGACCACTGAGCAGTGGAGTTGGGGTGGCCCAAAGATAAGGCTGAAGAGACTGTTTTGGGGGCAGTACTTACCCATGGAGGGACTCAACTAGGTCTAGGGAGGTGTGGGAGAGGGTCATTCCAAAGCCTTATGTGGCCTGACCAGGTGGTGGCGCAGTGGATAGAGCGTCGGACTGGGATGCGGAGGACCCCCGTTCGAGACCCCGAGCTCACCAGCTTGAGCGCAGGTCCATCTGGCTTGAGCGCGGGTCCATCTGGCTTGAGCGCGGGTCCATCTGGCTTGAGCAAAGGCTCGCCAGCTTGGACCCAAGGTCGCTGGCTCCAGCAAGGGGTTGCTTTGGTCCGCTGAAGGCCTGCAGTCAAGGCACACGTGAGAAAGCAATCAATGAACAACTAAGGTGTCTCAATGGCAACGAAAAACTAATGATTGATGCTTCTCATCTCTCTCCATTCCTGTCTGTCTGTCCCTATCTGTCCCTCTCTCTGACTCTCTCTCTGTCCCTGTTAAAAATATATAAATAAATAAATAATAGCATTATGTGCTGGGCGACCTATCCTCTCCCCTCTCAGGGCCTCAGTACTCCCATCTCTAAAGTGCAGTGCTCCAGTTCTTTCTTACAGGGCTTCTGGTGAGGTGAATGAGATAGCACACAGAAAGGTCCTGACCCCTGGACTCTTTTTCATGGCACTGTCATGATGAATGTGGTACTGTGCTGCTCCCTCCCTCCTGAGGTGAGGGGTTTCTTTTTCCTGCTCACCCTCAAACCTCTCTGACTGCCTCTGGATTGGAGACCAGGGTTTGGAGAAGCCTCCTCAGTGCTCACCAGTCACCCTGCCACTCACACCATTCCCTCCATGTTTGGATAAAGCTGGCCAGACCCGGACACCTCCCAAAGCCCATGGGAGGGAGCTGCAGTCATTCTTTCCATCCCCTCCCCTGACCTCTCCGTGACCTGGCTGGCCATCTGGGGGTAATGCTCTTGGTTCATGGCCAGTGCTCCTATGTCTTAGCTGAGTGGAGTGTCCCCTGGCACAGTACAGGCTGTAGTCCCGATGTCTGTGGACATGACAGTGTCTGTCCATGCCGTCACTTATAGACAAACCTCTGCCCAGGAACTGGGCTCGGGCAAGGCACAATGGCTCCCAGCCCCCAGGTCAGCCCTGGTGTTGGGTGAGAGAGAGGATGCCACAGCATCTAAGGTGCTGTGTGTGGGGTGTGTGCCCTGGCAGTATCTGCAGAGTGTGCATGTTTGGGTGACTCTCACCTGTGAGGTGAGTGTCTGTGTGTCCCTGTGTCTCCCCTACCTGGACACATCTCTTTTGCCTGTCCTCCACCCAGGGTTGACAGAAGAAAAAAGCCAAGGTACTAGTCTTGTGTGCTTTGTTCTTTCTGACCTCCTGCCCTCTCCTCCCTCTCCTGGGAGAGCAGGTGTTAGCAGGATGGCTCACACACACCCCTTCCTGCCTTTGCCTAGGCTGTGCCCCCCACTTGGGCTACTCTGCTGTGTGAATACCCTTGGCCATGATTCTCTCACCCAGCGGCTGGCCTCACCATATCTGGTCAGGCAGACACTTCTTGACCCCTGCTTTCACACACCCTAGACTGGAATGGGCCATAGCACAGCCCCTCCTACCTCCCGACATCCCTCTCTGCTCCTGCTGGATCCTTAGACCTTTCTCCATGGCCTATTTCCATACATCACAGTTTTCAGGGTGACCTTGGACAAGCAAGCATTAGTCAAACTAACTTACCCCACCTACCCTGCTGGCTCTTTTCCCTTCCAAGCCAAGAGTTAAAGCCATAAACTCAGAAACCAGTGAGTATCTGCTCATGGAGAACCTGCATAGTCATGGCAGACTGGGAGGGGAGACAGCTGGGGGGAAGGCCTTCTGCTGGCCCATTGTGCTGGAAGTGGATCCTGCTATTCAGGACCTTTGGAAGTGGCCTCAACAGGGCATTCAGCATCTCTGAGTGTGTTCTTGCAGTCACGGCCCGAGTTGGAAGGGGGTGAAGGCTGTGGTTTGTGGCCTCTTAAGGACCAGAGCCCAGAAGCAGTTTCAGTATCTAATTTCAGGCAGCGAGGTCGGGCACTGTTCCCCCTCCAAAGCAGAGTGTCACAGTTGGGCATGGGACTCCAGAAAGGCTGCCAGCTCAGGGCTGGGGCTCCTGCTGCCCCTCTACCAGTGGGGAAGTCTGGAGCAGCTCACCCCAGCACCCCTCAGCCCCCAACACCCCACCATTAGCCTGGTCCCCCTGATCCTGGAGATGGGGAGTATGTTGGGGGAATATTTGACAGCTGCCCAGGACTCTGCTGTACCCTACCTTCACCTCCAGGATCCCAGTAGTGGCTCCACTGTCACCCTTGTTGTCTTCTACTCTTTGCAACTGTGCTTCTTTGTAACACTGTTGACCACATATTTGCTGGGCACCTGCTTGTGCCAGGCCTCTGTCTAGCACTGGAAACAAAACTATAATATCCCTGATCTCATAGAGCTTACGTTTTTTTGTATTAAAAAATGCACATCTCCAGCCTGCGTCATCCACCCCTGAGATGCAGCTGAACAGTGCCACCATGCTGTACACTAGACCCCTACCAGCTGGTCCACAAGGCCCAATGCCACTGCCACCACACCCCAGCCTGTTCTGACTCTCCATCCCCTCCCTAGCTTCTCAGGGCTTGAGCATCTTTCCTGATGTTGGAAGTAACGGTTATTTCTCTGGAGCCTGGTTGGCTTCTGTCCACTTCTAGAAAACCTCGGGTAGGGGAGGAAAAGGAAGGGTGTAGAACAAGGTTGAAGGGAGGAGAGGACTTGTTCCCAGAGGAGCCTACCGCCTCCCTTGTAGGCTGTATACCTGCTCTCTCCTTTCCCAGGTCAGGCCTGTCCTCTTATAGCCCAGAGCTTCCTGTCTAAGTCCAAGAGTAATGTGTGTTAACAGAGACCTTCCCTCCTGGGGGAGAGTCTCCAAGGGGGGATGACCCAGGAACCTCAGGTTGGGACCCTGGTCCTTTTTCCCAGTCTCCTTCCCCATCTCTCTACCCTCTCTTGATCCCTCTGGTACCATAGCACCTGGAGACATAGTCCATATAGACAACTACAGGCTGAGCACAGGGTCCGTGACTGTCACAGCACCTCATAGTTCTGCAGCGTTGCGGCCCTCAGTCATCCATCGTTTATAATGAAATACCAATATTTTGGTCCTTACAGAATAAATGCAGAAATGCCCAGTGACTACCGGGAGCCAAGGTGCTGGCACTGAGGAGGTGAATGAGGACCGAGATTGGCTTGGCTTTGGAGCTGAGCAGAGCCCCTTGAGGACTCAGCAGCAGCACCTCATTGCAGAGTTAGGGGCAGAGTCAGCCTGCAGGGGCTGTTGCAGGGGAAGCTGGGGGCAAGATGAGCAGGCATCTTACCCCCAGCTGTTCTGTGTTCACTGCCTTGCTCTCAACCACATGCAGGGACCCAGCCCATAGGCTCGCCCTTAATGCCCTTGCTCACGGCTCCCCCAGTGCCCTCCTCTGCACACCTTGAGTCCTTCCCCAGTCTTGGCCCCTGGCTTCTCACAGGCAAGAGAAGAATCAGAGACCGGGAGCCACCCAGAAGATAGAGGTTCAGTGAGGACAAGCCAACTTAGACTCATTTAAGCCACATGTGGCTGCCTTCAGGCATGGATGGACCCAGGATCTCAAAGCATGTCTCCACCTCTGAGTTTGACCTTTCTCTATGGTGGTTTCACTCTCAGCTCCCACAGCCAAAAAGAGGGTTCTTATTAAAACTCCAGCCAGTGTCCCAAAGATAGGTCTCATTGGCCTGAATTGGGTCACGTAGTGCCCACTGCTGAGATAATCACTATGACAGAAAGGGATGGAATGCTCTGAATGGTCAGGCCTAGTCACATGCCTATTCTAGCAGGTATGGGAGGAGGACAGCCTATCAGAACCCCATGGACTGAATGTAAGCAAGTTTGCTCGTGGAGGGAAATATGTAGGCTTGCAAAAGGCAGGGGACAGGCCATTGGGAGTCTAATCAACAGATGCTCACCATCTTGTTCTCCATTCCCACATACTGCCAGAGTGTTCAAGCCTCCAGGGACTACTTGAAAAAGGCAGGCTGGCAAGAGGGAGGGCTCACCAGAGTAGGGATTGGTAGTCCCATTTTGCAGAGGAAGAAACTAAGATCAGAAGAAATGAAGTGCTTTGCTCAGCTAGGAAGTATGGGACCAGAATAAATCCTAGCCTATCCTAAACCCTTATGCTTTCTACTCTACAGGGCCAGGGTATTTGGGTTGGGCTTTTAAGGCTGCATAGGAGTTTGCCAGGTGGGAAAATGAAGAAAGGGAATTGTGAACAGAGGGAATGGCACAGACAAAAACCTGAAGGTGTGAAATAGCCTGATATGTTAAGGGATTGGGTGGTGGGCCGAGCTTAGGATTCATAAGGGATTGGTGGGGTAGAAGCTGAAAAGGTACTATAAGTTAGAGCCCAATCAGTTCAGCAGTAATAAGTGTCAACACATTGAAAGGAGAGACTGGGGAAAATCCTGGTGTGTGTGGGGGGACATTTGAGTTGAGATTTGAACAAGAAGCATCTGCCCTAAAGTGTCAGGTTTCCTGGATGAGCTTCCCAGGTGGAAGGAATAGTTAGTGCAAAGACCCTGATGTAGGGATGCATCTAATATGTGCAGTGTGGCTGGTGCTGAGCAAGTGAGCTGGGAAGGGTGGGAGATGCACCTAGAGGGGCCCTGGGAAAGAAGTGGAAATGCACTGTTTGTCAGTGGGAAGCTTTGTAGGTTTTAAGATCACTAAGATGGAGCAAGTGGAAATAGGAAACCAGCAGGGATTTCCTGGGCATAGGGTAGGCTTGCCTTGGGCTGGCTACTTTGGAAGAAGCAGAACTGGGACTTCTTGATGGCTCTGGAGGCAGAGCTGATGTGACTAATACTCAAGAATGATCTGATCAGATAGGTTTCTATTTCATGTGGAGTTTGAATTTTAGGTATAAGTGAAGAGGTCTCTTTTTATTTCCAGAAAAATAAAAAGGAAAGAAAAAGAGGCAGAATTGCTTTTTACTTACAAAGGGATTGAACCATGTTCCTTGGTCAGCCTGATCACCAGAGGAAATGTCCCTGACCTAGGGGCCTAGGTCACCATGGCGTGGGGGCTGAATGGGTGAGGGCAGACTCTGGCAGTCAGGCCTAGGGTTCCTGCCTCTCTGGTCTTGCAACACTAGCCCAGCTAGAACTTATTAACCAGAAGCCGTGTGTCATAATCTTTGCTTACCAGACTGGGGGCATCAGTGTTTCCCAAAATGGTGAAGCCTCACCCCATACAGGAACTATACACTCCCACCCTGCAGGACAGCCTCTCCTCTCCTTGGGGTTGAGTGTGCAGAGTGTCTCTGCTTTCTCTGTGTGGTGTTTTGCCCACTGGCCTGTGGGTGCTGTGCAAACGGGTCCTGTGCAGGGCAGAGTGGTACTTGAGAGGCAGGATGACATAGTTTGCATGAAGGACACACATGCTGTGACTGGCATAAAGTCCTAACTCTGGCCTTTCCTTACTGTGAGGCCTCAGGCATGTTTCTTTGCCTTCCTGATCCTCAGTTTTCCCATCTGCCAGGTGGGGATAATAATAGTTCCTACCCAGTAGGAGAAAGCATTAATGTGCATAAATCCCTGAGTATACTGCATGGTGCCCCCCAGAATTCTTTGGGCCTGGCTCCCCTAACCAGGCCAAAGCCTGACCTCACTTGCTGAGTTTTGTGCAATCCTAGGAGCTTCTGGCCTGCATATAGTGGGCACCACAGAGTGTTGGATTGATCCTCACATTTGCCCCCTGGGCTGGGACCACAGCCTACTGCAGTCTAGGCTGCCTGGTGACAATGGCCTGGACCTTATGGGCACAGACTACTGGCTCTCAGACTGCTAGCAGTGCATTCCCCAGTGCTTGCCTCCTCTTCACACCCAGCTAGTGTCTGAGCTGTTTCAATATCCTGTTATCTCCAAGGTTCTGCTCTGTTCCTCCTCCTCCTAGCTTCTGTCTCTCGTGTAGTTCTCTCTCTGTCTCAGTCTCTGTGTCTCTGGCACCCCAGTCCCTCCCTCCCTCCCTCCTATTTCCCTCTCCCTCTTCTCTCCATAAACTACTGCTATTTTTGTTTCTTTTTTCAAAGCAGAACCCCATGTGCTTTTGCCTGTGGTTGCTCTGGGCTGTCTTAGGCCCAGGCCCCTCCCTGACCCTGAGACTGGGGCCTGCCTACCTGGCTGTTCCTGGTCTGTCTGCTCCAGTGTTCTGGGCAAGGGTCCTGGGACCTGAAGCCCAGAGGAAGGGCTGAGGGGAAGAAAAACAGGCCAGGGGTGGGAGTGGGGGCTTGAGTGATGATAGTATAGGTAGGGGGAGGTTTCAAGGTGGCCCTGTTCCTACTGGACCCTGGGATCTTCAAAGCATTCCTTTCTGACTCCATAGACCCACCAGTCCCTCTCTATAGCCAGTTGGCTCATCCTGGTAGACCTGGGCTTCTCTGATCTGTGTGCTGGAGCTGGGTGGGGATGGCCTAGCCCTGTAATCACTGGCCACAGCTACTCTGGGCCTCTCTCTGGTGTCTGCTTCCTTGTGCCCTCCACCCACTGGCCCTGAGGTTTGGTATGGGACCCAATTTCCTGCAGGCTGTGGTCTGCCCAGGAAATGACAGTCCTTACCCAAGGGCTGGTGTTTCTGGAAGGCTCCTAGCTATCGAGCCCTGGAGTAAAGACGGACCTAGGTTTCTTCTCTGTTATTTGGGGTTCTTCTTCCCAGAACCCCTAGTGGGCAGCAGCCCTTTCTGAATTCCCAGTTGTAGCTCCAGGAGGAATTTGTCACTGGGTGACCTCATACCAGAGGTAACTCATCTTGAATCCTCCACTTTTCCATCTACAAAACACTGAGAAAGGTCCCCCCACTCAGGGCTGTGAGAAATCTGTGGCACAGTGGGATCAGAAGTTCCCAGTGGCTGCAGCCACACTCGGGTCAGCAGTGGTGGCCAGGCCTACCTGCCCCTACCCTGGGGCCTCCCTGCCCCTACTCTGGGGCCTTTCTTACTCTGAGGGACTAGCCAATTGCTGCCCTCTCCTGTCAGATCATTCTTGGATGACATCGGCATTCCTGGGACATGTCCAACTGCCACAGAGATCCCTGGACCTGGGTTTAGAGACTGAAGTTCAAGTTCTGGGACCACTGATGAATCCCAAGACACAGGCCATCCTAGAGGGTCTCACCTCTTTCATGTGCCCTGGGGACACTGGAGTAGAGAGGGGCCCAAGGCTGCCAGAGGTGTGATGGGGGTCCTAGACAGCAGGCTTCAGGTGCACACTGAGCCTGTTACGGTGCACACCTTGGTCCAGGCGCTGTTCTCACAAGCACTGCTCTAGTGCTGCAGCCTCACCTGGGAACTGTAGAAATGCATGTTCTCAGGCCCTGCCCCAGACCTGTTGGGCAGACAGACACTCTGGGTATGGGGCCTAGCAACCTGTGTTTTAACAGGTCCACTGAGACTAAAGTTTTAGAACTACTGCTCATGGTAAGTTTGTAAACAGAGCAGTTCATCTAATTATCCAAGTTTATTTGTCGACCAAAAATTAAAAAAAAACCTCCTGAATCTTTTCAATGAATGTGTTCTTCTGAGCAGCACTTTAAACTATTTTGTTGAAACCATAGCTCCTGGAAACATTCATTCTTCTTGTGAATATATTTTTTTCTCATATGTTCCCAAATTCTTATGAATATTTAATATTCTTATGAAGTCAAGAATATATTTTTTAAAAGAATATATCAAGATAGCATTGGATGTTTAAAATTTTAAATTAGATTCACATTAAATTTTCTTGGACATTTTGTTATGAGCTATATTTTTATTTTCATTGAAATATAATTCTCATTTCATAAAATTTACTATTTTAAAGTGTACAATTCAGTGGTTTTAGCATATTCAAAAGTTGTGCAATATTACCACTGTATAATTCCAGAACATTAACCATTACCAGTCTCTCCCCATTGTGTCAGTTCCCAACCCCTCAGCCCCTGGCAACCACCAATCTACTTGTGTGTCTCTATGAATTTGACTACTCTAGGTACTCACATAACAGGAATAATACAATGGCTTTTTTTTTTGTGACTAGTTTATTTCGCTTAAGATAATGTCCTCAGGGTTCATCCATGTGTTCCATCTATCAGAATTCCCTTCCTTTTCAAAGGTGGATAATGTTCTACTGTACGTATAGACTACATTTTGTTTATCATTAATTGGTTAATGGAAACTTGGGTTGCTTCCATGTTTTAGCTAGTGTGAGTAATGTTGCAATGAACATGGGTGTACAAATATCTCTTTGCCACCTGCTTTCAATTCTTTGGGGTGTATACCCAGAAGTGGAATTGCTGGATTATGTGGTAATTCTGTTCTTGTTGAGAACCCTCTATTCTGTTCTCCACAGAAGCTGCATCATTTTACATTCCCAAAAGCCGTGCACATATATTACAGTCTCTACACATCCATGCCAACACATTTTTTGTTATTTTAATAGAAGCCATAATCATGGCTGTCAGGCAGTATCTCTTTATAGTTTTGACTTGTATTTCCATAATTATTAGTGATGTTGAGCATCTTTTCATCTGTTTATTAGCCATATATTCTTTGGGAAAATGTGTATTCAAGTCTTTTGCCCATTTTTGAATGTTCGTTTTTAGACTGCTGAGTTTTAAGAGTTTCTATATATTCTTTACTAGATATACAATTTGCAAATATTTTCTCCTGTTCTGTGGGTTGCCTTTTTACCCCGTGGATAGTGTCCTTTGGTTTACAGTGTGTGTGTGTGTGTGTGACAGAGACAGTGAGAGGGACAGATAGGGGCAGACAGACAGGAAGGGAGACAGAGGAGAAGCATCAATTCTTCGTTGCAGCACCTTAGTTGTTCATTGATTGCTTTCTACTGTGTGCTTTGACGGGAGAGGGGGGCTACAGCAGAGCGAATGACCCCTTGCTCAAGCCAGTGACCTTGGGCTCAAGCTCGTGAGCCTTGCTCAAACCAAATGAACCTGTGCTCAAGCCAGCGACCTCAGGGTCTTGAACCTGGGTCCTTCGTTTCCTAGTGCGACGCTCTATCCACTGTGCCACTGCCTGGTCAGGCTGGTTTACAAATTTAAAGTTTTTTCATAAAATCCAATTTATCTAGTTTTTCTTTTGTGCCTTTGATGTCATATCCAAGGAATCATTCCTAAATCCACTGTCCATAGTACTTTTAAGAGTACTATTTTTTAGGTCTTCCATTAGGTGATTGATCTATTTTTAGTTATTTTCTGTATATGATGTTAGGTAAGGGTCTAACTTTATTCTTTTGTATTTGAGCATCCAGTTTTCCCAGCATCATTTGTAGAAAGATTGTCATTGGCACTATTGGTCTAGGCACCCTTCCTGAAAATCATATCCATGTGAGCTTTATTTCTGGTCTTTATATTCTATTCCATTGGTGTGTATATCTGTCTTTATGCCAGTATTACACTGTTTGGTTCACTGTAATCTTGTATTAACTTTTGAAATCAGGAAGCATGAGTTCTCCAATTTTGTTCTTTTTCTTTTGGCTATTAGGGGTCCCTTGTGATTCTATATCAGGGGTGCTCAATACATCGATCGCGATCTACTGGTCCATCGCGAAGGAAGTGTGGGTAGACCACATGACATTAAAAAGACATTTGCCTTTTGATCGGCATACAGGGTAGCCAATCTGACGTCTGAACTTTTGACACCCTACGCATGCGCATTAAACCACGCTAACTTGTTCAGTTACACTACTGCGTAGTTAGCCTTCAATTTATTTAAACTAAATACAACAAAGGGTATAAAAATGAGTGCCATAGCTGGTCCGAGTAAGAAGCCTAAAACCTACCACTTTCATACAGAATGGGAGGGGATTTTTTTCACTATGTCATATTCTAAGTGCGTTTGCCTCATCTGTCTGTGTGCCATTGCTATTCCAAAGAAGGGAAATGTGGAGCGGCTTTTTCGGACTGTTCATAAAAACTGACATTGACTTTCCTCCGAAAAGAGAGCTGAGAAGGAGAAAGGTGAAAGAAGAATACACAATATTAAATAGTAATAATAGTAACTTAAATAATGATAATAGCCTGACCTGTGGTGGCGCAGTGGATAAAGCGTCGACCTGGGAACACTGAGGTCGCCAGTTCAAAACCCTGCACTGGTCTGGTCAAGGCACATATGGGAGTTGATGCTTCCAGCTCCTCCCCCCTTTCTCTCTCTCTCTCTCTCTCTCTCTCTCTCTCTCTCTGTGTGTGTCTCCTCTCTAAAATGAATAAAATAAAATAAAAATAAAAAATAATGATAATATAGAAGAAATAAATTTATGATTTGCATTTTTATTGTAGGTAGATCATTTTGACTTGGTCATCTTATAAGTAGCTTGCAAGCTGAAAAAGTGTGGGCACCCCTGTTCTATATGAATATTAGGATGAGTTTTTCTATTTCTGCACAAAATGTCATTGGCATTTTGATAGAGATTACATTAAATATGTAGATGATTTTGGTAGTACTGGTATTTAACAGTACTAAGTCTTTAATCCATGAACATAGAATGTGTTTCTATTTATATCTTCTTTTAATTTCTTTAAAAAGTGTTTTGTAGTTTTCATTTGTCTTTCACATATTTGGTTACATTTATTCTTAGTTTTGATGCTATTATAAATGGAATTGTGTTTGTAATTTCTTTTTCAGATTTTTCATTGTTAGTATACAGAAATGCAAGTGATTTTTATGTGTTGACTTGTAGCCTCCTAATTTGGTGAACTTATTTATTAGTTTTCACAGGTCTTTATTTCTGGAATCTTTAGGGTTTTCTAATATATATAATCTATATATAAAATCATATAATCTGCAAACAGAGATATTTTACTACTTCCTTCTAGTCTGAATACCTTTTATTTCTTTTTCTTGCCTAATCACTCTGAATAGAATATTGAATAGAAATGGAAAGTGAACATCATTACCATGTTCCTGATATTAGAAGGAAAGATTTCAGTCATTCACCATTGATTATGGTGTTCACTGTGGGTTTTTCATATATGACTTATTATGTTGAAGAAATTTACTTTTTTTGTGGCAGAGACAGAGAGAAGGACAGATAGGCACAGACAGAAAGGAAGGGAGAAAGATGAGAAGCATCAATTCTTCGTTGTGGCTCCTTAATCTCCTTAGTTGTTCACTGATTGCTTTCACATATGTGCCTTGACCTGGGGGCTATAGCCGAGCCAGTGACCTGTTGCTCAAGCCAGCGACCTTGGGCTTCAAGCCAGTGACCACGGGTCATGTTTATGATCCCATGCTCAAGTCAGTGACCGTGCACTCAAGCTGGTGAGCCCACACTCAAGTCAGATGAGTCCACAGTCAAGCCAGTGACCTCGGGGTTTTGAACCTGGGTCCTCTGCATCCCAGTCCAACACTCCACCCACTGCACTACTGCCTGGTCAGGCAGAGGAAGTTTATTTCTACTCCTTGTTTTGAAAGTGTTTTTACCATGAAAGTGTGTTGGATTTTGTCAGATGCTTTTTGGTATCACTTGAGTGTTTTTTTCCCCTTATTTCTGTTAATGTGGTGTACTAAATTGGTTGATTTTCTTACGGCGCATCATCTTTGCATCCAAGGAGTAAATCTCACTTGCTCATGATGTATAATCTTTTATATTAAAAATGTATTACTTTTCAATTAAAATTCATAATATATTACTTTCAAGTGTACAACATAGTGATTAGACATTTCTGTAACTTATGAAGTGATCACCCTGATAGATCTAGTACCCACCATACTTATTACAATATTATCAACTACATTCCTTATGCTGTAATTTATATCCCCATGGCTATTTTGTAACTACCAATGCATACATTTTAACCTCTTTCCCTTTTTACCCATCACTCTAAGCCCCTCCCATCTGGCAAACATCAATATGTTCTCTGTATCTATGCATTTGTTCCTATTTAACTTGTTCATTTGTTTTCTTTTTTTAGATTCCATGTGTAAGTGAAATTATCCAGCATTTGTCTTTCTCTGACTTATTTCACTCAGCACATATCCTAGAGGTTCACCCATGTTGTTGCAGATGGCAAGACTTCATTGTACTTTTTATGGCTGAGTCATATTCCATTGTACATATGTACCACTTCATCTTTTTCACCATTTTTTAACTTAGAAATTAAATTTAATGGGGTGACCTTGGTCCATTAGAACACATAGGTTTCAGGTAAATATCTATACAGAATTTGAACTGTTGATTGCATTGTGTCCAAAGTCAAATAATTTTTCGTTATCGTGTATTTGTCCCTCTTTACTCCTCTCCCCCACCCCTTTTCCCCTGGTAAGCACTTCACTTTTATCTATGTCCATGAGTCTCAGTTTTACATCTCACCCAAGTGTGAAATCATATAGTTTTTAGCATTTTCTGTTAAACGTATTTCACTTAATATAATGCTCTCAAGGTCCATCCATGTTGTCATAAATGGTAATATGTCATCATTTCTTAAGGCTGAGTAGTATTCCATTGTATATACGTACCAATCCTCTATCGAGGGGCACTTTGTTTGCATGTTTTGGCCACTGTGAATAATGCTGTGATGAACATGGGAGTGCATGTGACTTTGCTTTTGAGGTTTTTTTGGATACTCTGTAGAGCAGGGGTCCCCAAACTTTTTACACAGGGGGCCAGTTCACTGTCCTGCAGACCGTTCGAGGGCTGGACTATAAAAAAAACTATGAACAAATCCCTATGCACACTGCACATATCTTAAAGTAAAAAAATAAAAAACGGGAACAAATACAATATTTAAAATAAAGAACAAGTAAATTTAAATAAACAAACTGACCAGTATTTCAATGGGAACTATGGGTGCGGATGCATCCTGTGCTCCTCTCACTGACCACCAATAGAAGAGGTGCCCCTTCCGGAAGTGCGGAGGGGGCCGGATAAATGGCCTCAGGGGGCTGCATGCGGCCCCTGGGCCATAGTTTGGGGACCCCTGCTGTAGAGGAATTGCTGTATCATACAGTAGTTCTAGACTTAATTTTTTGAGGAACTTCCATACTGTCTTCCATAATGGTAGTACCAGTTTGCATTCCCAGTAGCAGTGAATGAGAGTTCCTTTTTCTCCACAGCCTCTCCAACATTTGTTATTATCTGTCTTGTGAATAACAGCCAATCTAACAGGTGTGAGATGGTATCTCATTGTAGTTTTGATTTGCATTTTTCTAAAAAGCTAGTGACAGTGACCATCTTTTCATATATCTATTTGTTGTTGGTATGGCTTCATTAGAGAAGTTTCTATTCAGGTCCTCTCCCTATTTTTTAATTGGATTCTTTGCTTGTTTCTTGCTGAATTTTGAGAGTTTTAAAATATATTTTGGATATTACCCCTTATAAGAACTGTTGTTTGTGAATATCATCTCCCATTTGATTGGCTGTCTTTTTGTTTTGTTATCGGTTTCTTTTGCTGTGCTTGAGATTAATGTAGTCTCGTTCATTTATTTTTGCCTTTACTTCCCTTGCCTTAGGGGTCAAATTAATAAAATGTTCTCTATGGCCAAGGTCCATAAGTTTAGTACCTATGTTTTCTTTTATGTAATTTATTCTTTCAGATCTTATATTTAGGTCTTTGATCCATTTTGAATTGATTTTTCTGCATGGGGACAAACTATAGTCAACTTTCATTCTTGCATGTGGCTTTCTCATTTTCCCAGCACTTGAAGAGGCTTTCTCTTCTCCTTTGTGTATTTTTGGCTCTTTTGTCAAAGATTACACTGGGGAACAAAATTTTTGTTGCATCCACAAAAAATACTTGTTCTTACCTAATTCGAGTGTGCTGATCTCAAATCTGACATTAGTTTAGTTTTTCTCTGTAAGCTACAGTTTTTTTGCAATTCAAGATTTAGGTTTTCATCTTATTGTAAAATTATCAACATTAAGTTTTTAAACATAATGAAGTAGAATGTCTTCTTGGGCATCACCTTTGTGAAAATATAATAATTTATACAATGCAGTAAATACACTAATACACTAAAAGATATGATTGCATCAGAATTTGTCTACAATTTCAAAATAGAACATATTAGAACACTTATTTTAATCATAAAATTTGCGCAAAACGTATTTAAATTCTATTCAGGCAAAAATTTGCATTTGTAGCTCTTGCGTTTGAGTACTTGTTGAGGACAATCTCGTTTGATGCTCCAGCAGTAGTAGTCTGCTCATCACTAACAGCTCCAAGATTTTCGGGAAACTTATCAAGGTGACTGTTCAGGAAGTGAATCTTAATGCTCATGTTACATCCAATGTCATGGAAAGCCAACAGCATCCTTTGAACCAGCAGTTCATAGTTTTCTGCTTTTTTGTTGCCAAGGAAGTTTTTTGTAACTGCCACAAAAGACTGCCATGCTGCTTTCTCCTCCTTATTCATCGTCCTGGCAAATTCTTCATCATGTATGAGGGTTCGAATTTGAGGTCCATCAAATATACCTGTTCTTATCTTCTCAAAAGACAAGGCAGGAAAAGCAGAAATAATATGTTGAAAGCATTCACTTTCTCTATTCAAAGCCTGAACAAACTGCTTCATTAAGCCAAGTTTGATGTGAAGTGGGGAAAAAATGATCCTGTCTCGATTAACTTACAGGTTCATTCAAAATATTTTGCATCCCTACTTCCAGAGCTTCACGTTACAGCCACTCCTTCTGTGTCCAGTGTTTCTCCCAAGCTCGGCTGTCCCACAAACACAGAAAGCAAGGATACTTTCGTGAAACCTCTCTGTTGTCCTAGCAGGAAGTTACCATTTTAAGATCCACATAAATGATCCAGTTATGCTCCTCATATTTCAGTAAGTCAAGGACAATTTTTATGTCATTATAATCTTCTCGCAGATGAGATGAATAACCAATTGGAACTGCTGCATAAACATTACCATTGTGTAGAACACATTTCAGACTCCGTTTAGAGCTGTCAAGAAATAGCTGCCATTCTGTTGGACTGTAAGTGGTAACACTTAGCTGGCTGAGAAGACTACTGATATAATGATAGTAAACAAAGTGTTTGTCTTCAGAAAAAAAGTCCACAAAAATTTGTTCATGCTTCCTGAAATGTGATACTTTAGCTGACTGGTGAAGTACATTCTATTTTTGAAGAATGGAGGCTAATAACTTAGCTGCTTTCTTTGATAGGCCCAAATCTCTTACTAAGTCATTCAATTCAGGTTGGATAAGCTTAATGAGTGCTTGGCATCAGAAGAAGACCCTTCAGATTCTACAACCATTTCCTCATGCATCTTATCAAAATACACTTGATCACCATGTTCACTTTCTTTGTCCTTAGAAGAAAGAAAACCATTGAAAACTGGAACCGGGAGTGTCTCAGAATGTAGGATAGGTTGTATTGCTGAAGGAATATTAGGATATGCAATCAGATGCCGTTTTTTCTTGTCGATGCCCTTTGTATGGATCAGACAGAAATAGCAGTCACTGCTTTGGTCCTTAGGTTCACGCCAAACCATCGAAATACCAAAAGGCATTCCTTTGCGTTTTCCTTCTGTCCAGTCATGAAGCATTTCTTCACAATCATGACACACAATATGAGTAGCCCAATTCTTTTCTTGATCGCCAAGGGGAACTTGAAAATAGGCAATATATGCACATGTCACAAATGATGAAATATTGCGCCTTTGACGTTGAAGTGTATAACAGCCACATATATAACAGAACATGTCAGGACTATTCTTACATTTACGCCTACTAGAAGAAGCCATGATTCAATCTGAAAATGAAAACAAAATAAGAGGGTGTTTTTATCAGATAAGAATTTTTACATTTAAAACAACTACAATTATGTAAAAGTGATGTTTGTAAAACATTAATTGCTTTTTGGTTATGTTTAATCCAAGAGTCGTTGCCCTTTAACACCAATTTAAAAATGAATGCATGCAATTAACTGTAACAAAAATAAATTGAAATTGCATAAAAACTAGAGCATGCACCAAAAAACGGATTTCAGATTTGGAATCAGCAATGCAGAAATATATAGAAAAAGTTCTAAAACCTCATGCAACAGAAAATGGGAAAAAAATGATCCCCAGTGATTTGCTCATATAGATATATTTTTTTTCTGGGTTCTCAATTCTGTTCTATTGGTCTGCATGTCTGATTTCTGGCCATTATCATGCCGTTTTGATTATTGTGGCTCTACAGTATAATTTGAAGTCAAGTAATGTGATACCTCCGGTTTCATTCTTTTTCCTCAGGATTGCTTTGGCTATTTGGTTTTCTTTATGGTTCCATACAAACCTGGTGATATTTTTTGTTCTGTTTTCTTATAAAATGACATTGAGATTTTGATTGGGATTACATTACATATGTATATTGCTTTGGGTACTGTGGGCATTCTATGTTGATTCTTCTAATTCATGAACATGGACTATTGTTCCATTTCATCGTCTTTTTCAATTTCTTTCAATAATGTATTTTAATTTTCAGTATATAGATCCTTACATTCTTTGTTAAGTTTGTTCTCAGGTATTTTTTGTTGTTGCAATTATAAAAGGAATTGTTAATCTTTGAGTTTATTTTTCGAAGTTTCATTGTTGGCATGTAAAAAAGCAATAGGCTTTTGTACATTGATTTTGTATCCTGTGACTTTACTGTATTAGGTAATTGTTTCTAATTGTTTTTTGATAGTCTTTGGGGTTTTTCTATATACAGGATCATATCATCTGTAAAAAGTGATACCTTTACTTCTTCTTTCCCATTATGGATGCCTTTTATTTCTTTCTCTTGCCTGATCACTCTGGCTAAAACATCCAGAATTACGTTGAATAAGAGTGGAGAGAGTGCGCAGCCTTGTTTTGTTCCTAATTTTGGAGGAAAAGCCTTCATTTTTTTTCACCATTTAGTATGATATTAGCTAATGTTTTGTCATATATGGCCTTTATTATGTTGAGGTATTTTCCTTCTATTCCAATTTTATTGAGTGTTTTAAACATAAAGGGACATTGTATCTTATCAAATGCCTTTTCAGCATCTATTGATAGGATTATATGATTTTTATTCATTTTTTTGTTGATATATTGTATTATGTTGATTGATTTCCATGTGTTGAACCATCTTTGTGCTCCTGGAATGAATCCCACTTCATCATAAAGTATTATTATTATTTTTTTAATTATTTTTTTATTTTATAATTACAGTTCACATTCAAAATTTCACTAATTTCAGGGGTACAGCATAGTGGGTAAACATTTACGTAACTTACAAAGTGATGCCCCCAATAAGTCTAATACCTGATCCCGTACATGGTTATTACAATATTATTGACTATATTCCCCATGCTGTATTTTACATCGCCACTATTCTGTAACTACACATTTCTACTTCTAAATACCTTTATCTTTTGCACCAATCCCAATCCCCCTCCTATCTGTCAACCATCCATTTTTTTCTCTATATCTGTGTCTTTTTCTGTTTTGTTTATTTTGTTTTTTAGATTCCACATGTTAGTTAAATCATATGGTATTTGTCTTTCTCTGACTTATTAAACTTAGTATAAAACCCTCTAGGTCCACCCATGTTGTTGCAAATGGTAAGATTCCATTTTATTTCATAGCTAATATTCCATTGTACTAATGTGACACATCTTCTTTATTCAATCACCTATTAATGGACACTTAGGTTGCTTTCATATCTTGGCTATTGTAAATAGTGCTGGAACCAGAGGGATGCATGAACTTTTCAAATTAATGTTCTGGTTTTCTTCAGATAAATATCCAGAAGTAGAATTGCTGGGTCATAAGGTATTTACATTTTTAATTTTCTGAGGAACCTGCATACTGTTTTCCATAGTGGCTATACCAATTTGCTTTCCCACAAACAGTGCATGAGGGTTCCCTTTTCTCCACATCCTCCAACACTTGTTTGTTGATTTATTGATAACTATTCTGACAGGTATGAGCTGATTATGGTTTTAAGTTGCATTTCTCTGATTGTTAATGATGTTGATCTCTTCTTGTCTATCGGTCATCTGTATGTCCTCTTTGGAGAAGTGTTTATTCAGGTCCTCTGACCATTTTTCAATTGGAATGTTTGTTTTTTGTGTGTTGAGTTGTATGAGTTCTTTATACATTTTAAATATTAACCCCTTATTAGATGTATCATTGTCAAATATCTTCTTCCATTCAGTGTGTTGTGTTTTGTTTGTTGATAATTGCCTTTGCTGTGTAAAAACCTTTTAGTTTGATGTAGTCCCATTTGTCTACTTTTTCATTTATTTCCCTTGCCCAAGGAGACAGATTTAAAAATATATATTGCTAAGAGCCATGTCAAAGAGTTTATTGCCTATGTTTTCTTCCAGGAGTTTCATAGCTTTGAGTTTTACATATAAGTCTGTAGTAATCAATTTTGAGTTTATTCTTATATATGGTATATAAGAAAGTGGTCTAGTTTCTTTTTTTTTTTTTTTTTGCATGTATCTGTCCATTTTCCCAATAACATTTGTTGAAGAGACTCTCTTTACTTCACTGTATAGTCTTGCCTTCTTTGTCATACATTAGTTGGCCTTGTAGATGTGGGTTTATATCTGGGACCGTTTTTCTGTTCCATTAATCTATGTTTCTGTTTTTATGCTGTTACCATGCTGTTTGATTACAGTAGCCTTGTAATGTACTTTGAAATCAGATAGTGTGATATCTTCAACTTGTTCCTCTTTTTCAGGACTGCTGTGGCTAGTTGGGGTCTTTTGTGGTTCCATATAAATTTTAGAATTATTTGTTCTAGTTCTATGATAAATACATTGGTATTTTGACAGAGATTGCATTAGATCTATAGATAACTTTGGGTACCATGGACATTTAAACAATGTTAAATCTTTCTATGCATGGGCACACTACATGCTTCCATTTATTTGCATCTTAAATTTCTTTCTTCAATGTTTATCATTTTCCAAATAAAGTCTCTTACCTCCTTAGTTGAATTTATTCCTAGGTATTTTTATATATAATTATAAATGAGACTGTTTTTAAAATTATTTTTCTGTTAGTGTGTTATTGGTGTATAAAAATGCAACCAATTTTTTATTTATTTATTTTTTTAATGAAAACATCTCCAGGTTATCTTAACATTCAATTGTGTTGCATACCCGTCACCAAAAGTCAAATTGTCCTCTGTCACCTTCTATCTGGTTTTCCCTGTGTCCCTCCACTCCTCCCTATCCTACCCTTCCCTTCCTCCCCCCACCCCATAACCACCACTCTCTTGTCAATGTCTCATAGTCTCACTTTTATGTCCCACCTATGTATGAAATCATGCTGTTCTCAGTTTTTCTTTTTTTCTGATTTACTTATTTCACTTCGTATAATGTTATCAAGGACCATCCATTTTGTTATAAATGATCCGATGTCATCATTTCTTATGCTGAGTAGTATTCCATAGTATATATGTACCATAGCTTTTTAATCCACTCATCTTCTGACGGACACTTGGGCTGGTTCCAGATCTTCGCTATTGTGAACAATGCTGCCAGGAACATGGGGGCGCATTTCTTCTTTTCGAACAGTGCTAAGGTGTTCTTAGGGTATATTCCTATAAGTGGGATAGCTGGGTCAAAAGGCAGTTCGATTTTTAATTTTTTGAGGAATCTCCAAACTGTTTTCCATAGTGGCTGCACCAGTCTGCATTCCCACCAGCAGTGCAGAAGGGTTCCCTTTTCTCCACAACCCTGCCAGCACTTATTCTGTGTTGTTTTGCTGATGAGTGCCATTCTGACTGGTGTGAGGTGATATCTCATTGTGGTTTTAATTTGCATTTCTCTAATAATTAGTGATGTTGAGCATTTTTTCATATGCCTATTGGCCATCTGTATGTCCTCTTTGGAGAAATTTCTATTCATTTCTTTTTCCCATTTTTTGATTGGATTGTTTGTCTTCCTGGTGTTGAGTTTTATAAGTTCTTTATAAATTTTAGTTATTAACCCCTTATCAGACGTGCTGTCGAATATGTTCTCCCATTGTGTGGTTTGTCTTTTTATTCTGTTCTTATTGTCTTTAGCTGTGCAAAAACTTTTTAGTTTGATATAGTCCCATTTGTTTATCTTGCCTTTTATTTCATTTGCCCATGGAGATAAATCAGCAAATATATTGCTGCTACAGATGTCGGAGAGCTTGCTGCCTATGTTTTCTTCTAAGATGCTTATGATTTCACGGCTTACATTTAAGTCTTTTATCCATTTTGAGTTTGTTTTTGTGAATGGTGTAAGTTGATGGTCTAGTTTCATTTTTTTGCAGATAGATGTCCAATTTTCCCAACACCATTTGTTAAAGAGGCTGTCTTTACTCCATTGTATGTTCTTTCCTCCTTTGTCAAATATCAGTTGTCCATAAAGCTGTGGGTTTATTTCTGGGTTTTCTGTTCTGTTCCATTGATCTATGTGCCTATTCTTATGCCAGTACCAGGCTGTCTTGAGTATAATGGCCTTATAGTAAACCTTGATATCTGGAAGAGTGATACCTCCTGCTTTATTTTTTCTTTTTAAGATTGCTGAGGCTATTCGTGTTCTTCTTTGATTCCATATAAATTTTTGGAATATGTGTTCTATATCTTTGAAGTATGTCATTGGTATTTTAATTGGTATTGCATTGACTTTATAAATTGCTTTGGGTAATATAGACATTTTAATGATGTTTATTCTTCCTAGCCATGAGCACGGTATATGCTTCCACTTGTTTGTATCTTCCTTGATTTCTTTTACCAATGTTTTATAATTTTCCGAGTACAAGTCCTTAACCTCCTTGGTTAAATTTACTCCTTGGTACTTTATTTTTTTGGCTGCAATAGTGAAGGGGATTGTTTCCTTAATTTCTTTTGCTGACAGTTCATTGTTGGTATATAGAAATGCCTCTGATTTCTGAGTATTAATTTTATATCCTGCCACCTTGCTGAATTCATTTATAAGGTCCAGTAGTTTTTTGACTGAGACTTTAGGGTTTTCAATATACAATATCATATCATCTGCAAATAGTGACAGTTTTACTTCTTTTCCAATTTGGATGCCTTCTATTTCTTCTTCTTGTCTGATTGTTGTAGCTAGGACTTCCAGAACTATGTTGAATAAGAGTGGTGAAAGGGGGCATCCCTGCCTGGTTCCTGATCTTAAGGGGATTGCTTTTAATTTTTGTCCATTTAGTATGATGTTTGCTTTCGGTTTGTCGTAGATGGCCTTTATCATGTTAAGGAATGATCCCTGTATTCCCACTTTACTGAGAGTTTTGAGCATGAATGGGTGCTGGATTTTATCAAATGCCTTTTTTGCATCTATTGAAATTATCATGTGATTTTTGTCCTTCCTTTGTTTATGTGATGAATCACATTGATTGATTTGCGAATATTGAACCAGCCTTCCCTCTCCAGAATAAATCCCACTTGATCATGGTGAATGATTTTTTTCATATATTGCTGGATCTGGTTGGCTAATATTTTGTTGAGAATTTTAGCGTCTAAATTCATCAGGGATATTGACCTATAATTTTCTTTCTTTGTGTTGTCTTTGCCCGGTTTTGGGATCAGAATTATGCTCGCCTCATAAAAGGAGTTTGGAAGTCTTCCTTCCTCTTGAATTTTTTGAAATAACTTGAGGAGGATAGGAGTTAGTTCTTCTTTGAATTTTTGATAGAATTCACTTGTGAAGCCATCAGGCCCAGGACTTTTCTTTTTTGGGAGTTTTTTGATAACTGTTTCGATCTCATTTGTTGTAATGGGTCTGTTTAGGTGTTCTGATTCTTCCAGATTTATTTTTGGAAGGTTATATGATTCAAGAAATCCATTTCACCAAGATTATCTAATTTTTTGGCATAGAGTTCTTCATAGTATTTTCTTATAATGCTTTGTATTTCTGTTGTGTCAGTTGTTATTTCTCCACTGTCCTTTCTAATTTTATTTATTTGAGTCCTCTCTCTTTTTTTCTTGGTGAGTCTAGTTAAAGGTTCATCAATCTTGTTTACCTTTTCAAAGAACCAGCTTCTGGTTTCATTGATCCTCTGTATTGTTTCCTTCGCCTCTATGTCATTTATTTCTGCTCTGATCTTTATTATTTCCTTCCTTCTACTTGTCTTGGGTTTTATTTGCTGTTGTTTTTCTAGTTCTTTTAGATGCAGGGTCAGGTTGCTTATTTGAGCTTTTTCTAGCTTCTTATGATATGCCTGTAGTGCAATAAACTTCCCTCTCAGAACTGCTTTTGCTGTGTCCCATAAATTTTGAGTTGATGTATGCTCATTATCATTTGTTTCTAGAAACTTTTTAATTTCTTCTTTGATCTCATTGTTAATCCATTCATTATTTAATATCATGCTATTTAGTTTCCAAGTGTTTGAGTATTTTTCAGTTTTTCAATTGTGGTTAATTTCTAGTTTCATGGCATTGTGATCAGAGAAAATGCTTGATATGATTTCAATTTTCTTAAATTTATTGAGACCATTTTTGTGTCCTAACATGTGGTCTATCCTAGAATACGTACCATGAGCGCTTGAAAAGAATGTATATTCTACTGCTTTAGGGTGAAAAGTTCTGAAGATATCTATTAAATCAAGTTGATCTAGTGTCTCCTTTAAGTCTGCTGTTTCTTTATTAATTTTCTTTCTTGAGGATCTATCCAGTGTTGTTAGAGGGGTATTGAAATCCCCTACTATGATAGTATTGCTGTTAATCTCGCCCTTTATATCCATCAAAGTCTGCTTTATGTATGTCGGGGCTCCTATATTTGGTGCATAGATATTTATAATAGTTATATCTTCCTGTTGAATTGTTCCCTTTATCATTATGTAGTGTCCTTCTTTATCTCTTACTACAGCCTTTGTTTTAAAGTCCATTTTGTCAGATATAAGTACTGCTACCCCGGCTTTTTTTTCATTTCCATTTGCATGAAATATTTTTTTCCATCCTTTTACCTTCAGTCTATGTGCGTCTTTTGTTTTAAGGTGTGTCTCTTGTAGACAGCATATGTATGGGTCCTGTTTCTTTATCCATGCAGCTACCCTATGTCTTTTGATTGGATCATTTAATCCATTTACATTTAAGGTTATTATTGATATGTAGTTGTTTATTGCCATTTTATTCTTTAAAGTTGTATTCTTCTTTTGCTATATTCTTTTCTCCCTTTAAAATATTCACAACAGTCCCCTTAGTATCTCTTGCAGAATTGGTTTGGTTTTTATGAATTCCTTCAGGCTTTCTTTTTCTGGGAAGCTCTTTATTTCTCCTTCAATTTTAAACGTTAGCCTTGCTGGATAAAGTAGTCTTGGTTGTAGGTTTTTGTTCTGCATTACTTTGATTATTTCTTGCCATTCCCTTCTGGCCTCAAGTGTTTCTGTTGAGAAGTCCGATGTCATCCTTATGGGGGCTCCTTTGTAGGTGATAGTCTTTTTTTCCCTAGCAGCTTTTAAAATTTTTCTTTATCCATTAGCTTTGGTATTTTAACTATGATGTGTCTTGGTGTAGATCTTTTTGGGTTTCTCTTTAATGGAGTTCTGTGTGCTTCTTGAACGTGTGGAGTGTTTCCCAGCCTTGATTTAGGGAAGTTTTCTGCTATGATTTGATTGAACGAAGTTTCCATTTCCTGTCCTCTCTCCTCTTCTTCAGGGACCCCTATGATGCGAATGTTGTTTCTCTTCAGGTTGTCACAGAGCTCCCTTAGAGTTTCCTCACATTTTTTGAGTCTCTTTTCCTTTTTCTTCTCTGCTTCTGTGCCTTTGTTTATTGTTTCCTCTAACTCGCTTATTCGATCTTCAGCGTGATTCATCCTGTTTTTAATTCCTTCCATTGTGGTCTTCAGTTCCGATACTGTATTTGTCATTTCTGTCTGATTCTTTTTTATTATTTCAATTTCGTTTTTTATACTTGTTATCTCTTTATTTAGGTGTTCATAATGACTATCCATTGTTGCTCTAATTTCTTTCAACATCCTAACTATCATTATTCTAAATTCTGCATCTGGTAATTTGGTTATATCTGGTTCATTCAGGTCCTTTTCTGGGGATTTCTCTTGATTCATTTGGTTTGCATTCCTCTGCCTGCCCATTTTGTCTGTGTATAAGCAAGTTGTGGCCACTGGAGTCCACTAGGTGTCGCCTTTGTGTTCTTTATGTGTGGTCTGTCTTCAGGCCCCCCACCCCCTCTGCCGCTGCCTAGGGTGGTTGGGTATGGGCGTTGCCAGAGCCGGCCCACTGTGGCTTTTGCTGTGATTTCTGCCTCTCCTCTGTGGGAGGGGCTGTCACTCAAGCCACAAGCCTCAGGACCAAGGATAGAGGTGAGCACCTTTACTCAGATGCGGACCAGCCTATTTCCGGACTTCTGCCCA
Organism: Rhynchonycteris naso; assembly: GCA_037038555.1. Lineage (NCBI taxonomy): Eukaryota > Metazoa > Chordata > Mammalia > Chiroptera > Emballonuridae > Rhynchonycteris > Rhynchonycteris naso. Next base: position 193,291,545 of record CM072999.1, on the reverse strand, counting down.
GAACCAGCAGTCGGAGCCTGCTCGCTACAGTTTCGCGGGTTAGGCGGGGCTTTTAAATGTGCTCTCAGCTGTAAGCTTTTGCCTGTCCAGACTTTAGCCCCGCCCTCGAGGCCAGGGCCCTTATGCGCAGGTTCGGAAACCAAGGTTTATTGGGGCGGGCGTGTTTGCTGGCTTCCGCTCAGCTGCGGACTTCCGCTCGTCCCAGACTCTACCCCGCCCCCGCGTTTGGAGCCCGCTCGTACACGTGTGATGGCAAATCACGGTTTCTCCGGCCGGGCGGGGATATTAGCGTGGGCTCAGCTGCGAGCTTCCACTTGTCTCGGGGTCTGCCACATCCCCGCGCCCAATCACACACGCAGAATGGCAAACCTCGGTTTCTCTGGCCAGGCGGGGCTGGTAGCGTGAGCTCAGCCGCAAGCCCCCCGCCCGTCCCTGGTCCTAGCCCGGTCCCCGCGGTCAGGGCCAGCTTGCGCAGAGTCGTAGAGCAGATTTCTGCCCGTTCCTGGCCTCCCGCTTTGTCCCCGCAGCTTCCGGACCGCTTTCGCGCGTCCCCTCCGACTCTGCTGGGCTAGACCGAGCTCCCACCGGCTTGGCCTCCGCCCATCCCGACAGAACCACGTTGCAGCGTCCTGCCGCCCACCATGCCCTTCAGCAACCCTCAGCAGAGTAGGATGGGACCTAATACTCCACACTGTAGGCCTGGGAGCTCCCTCACTTGTTTCACAGCTCAAAACTGTCCTAACGCCTCTTCTAGGCTCTGGGACTGTAGGCTGGGGCTTGGTTCCTGCGACCCAGGTCCCTCCTTCTCCGCCAAACTCTCCTCCCGCCACGCGGGTCTCTCCGGGCTGCCGTTCGCTCCGGGGAGCTGGGCAGCCCTCTTCGCGTTTTCGCTATTCCTACCAGTCTCAATTTGGCTTTTTCTGTGTTCCTTGGTTGAAAAGTCCACTTAGTTTTGTTCAAAGTTGGTTTATCCAGGTGATGGTTCTTAAAATTGAGTTGTAATCCACTTTGGTTCTGGGGTTGGAAGTTGGTACGTCCGCCTACTCTGTCACCATCTTGCTCCCCCAAGTATTATTTTTTTAATGTATTGTTGTATTCTATTTGCTAGTATTTTGTTGAGGATTTTTGCATCTGTATTCATTAGAGATACTGATTTATAGTTTTCTTTTTTGGGGTTGTCCTTGCCAGGTTTTGGTATGAGGTTTATGTTGGCCTCATAAAATGTGTTGGGGAGTATTGCTTCTTATTTTATTTTTTGGAAGACTTTGAGAAAGATAGCCATCAAATCTTCTTTGAATGTTTGGTAGAATTTATTAGTGTAGCCATCTGGTCCTGGACTGTTGTTTCTGGGGAGATTTTTGATAGTTGTTTCTATTTCCTCCCTGCTTACAGTGATCTATTTAGGTTTTTTTTACTTCTTCCTGATTCAATCTAGGAAGATTGTATAATTCTAGGAATTTATCTAGGTTGTTGAATTTGGTGGCATATAATGTTTCATAATATTCTACTATGATCCTTTGTGTATCTATGATGTGTAAAGTAATTTCTTTAATTTCATTTCAGACTTTGTCTATATGAGTCCTTCCTCTTTTTTCCTTAGTGAGTCTAGTGAGGGGTTTGTGTTGCCATGGTATTCAATTTCTTCTTCATTGATGGCATTTCAAAGTGGTGTTGTTAAGACTGCTAACAAAAACAAATAAGAAATAAAAAATAAAATGTAAAATTTTAAAAAATAATGACAAGAAAAACCATGCAAAAAATAAAAAACAAACAAAATACTGACAAAGATAAGAATAAAAAATATAAAAATAAAGAAAAGGAAAGTCATAAAAGAAAAGAAAAAAAGAAAGAAAAAATATTCAGTTTTGAGAGGCTGGTCTGTTTATTCCAGTAGGTGTCTCTGTATTACAAGTTCTAGCTTGGTAAAATTCCTGGGTTGACCCCACTGAGACATCACTGTCATAGTGATGTAGGTGGGGTTGAAGTCACGTTGGTGAGTGGGGTGTGTTGTGAAGGCTTTATAGCTTTAGCAATGATTATTTCAGGTCTCCAGGCATTCCTTCCCACATCTCAACAGATCAGGGGACCAGACATGGAATATCGCTGTTCTTCAGGGGAGAGAGTGCTTCTGTTGAGTTAGCTGTGGGGTCTTTATCTGCCACTCTCTATACCCATCAGGGGAGGAAGACAAGATCTGGGAGGCTGGGGGGGGGGCACATTTTGATTTTATCTGTCCCTGAGTTGAGTGCAGGCTGCAGTCAGACTGCGGGAACACTGTCCATGATCCCTCCTTCTGTTGCCGCTTTGGTTTAGTATTTCCTCCTCTGCTCCTCAATTTCACTACTCCTCACAGCAGGAGACCCAGTCACTCCAGGCTTCTCCTCTCTCTGTAGCACTGGCAGAGAAAAAACCATCGCTTTGGGCTTCTCTCTTCTGGAGCCTCTGCAGGCAAACCAAGTTGGTCCTCTCCTCTCTGAGCAGACCATAAATGTGTTTTATTTTCTTCTCCACTTCTCAACCCTTTTGTCTTTAGCCCATTCAGTGTGCGGATTTTTCAGGCAAGCCTGCAAGCCTAGCTGGGGTTACTTTGCTGCATTATAGTTGATTTGTTAAAATTTCAAGGGGAGAGATCAGGAGTATCTCTCCCACCGCCATTACTCTTACATCATCCATTTGAATGTCTTGATTTCCTTCTTAACTCATTTATTATGTAGTAACATGTGTGGAGGAACAGTGTATAAAAAATATATGACTTTGAACTCAATTGAAGATGAACAATGACTTACAAAAAATGGCTGCAGGAATGACAGTAATTTACTCAGGGTGGGATGAGACATTCTACTGTAGTTTCCCTGGAAACCAGGAAGGATGCTGTTAATCACTTGATTGCTGGCCTAGTCAATTATTCCAGAATGTGGTGACCTTTCTTTGTTCCTAGAGGCTATGCAATAGCCTTCAGCTAAAATTTTTCCATAAAAAGGTACGGTTTTGGACCACCCCTGAAGCTCTAGACAACTCTTCCTCATGTGTGTAGCAGGTGGCTGACTTTGGAGCCTAGGCTGACACTTCTGGTCTGGTGATGTGTTCCTCTAGGGTTTGGTGAGATTTATACATACTCAATTCTCTTTTTCTTAGTCTATTGCTTTAACTAGCTATTACTCTGTAACCCAGACTGATGTTTCTTCATCTGGTGATGTTGTATAGAGCTAGAGTCCAGGCTGATGCTTCTTTGCCTGGCGATGTTGTGTAGCTCATTATTTCACTGATTTCTTTCTATTTATTCTACTTTAGGTTAAATAAGTTTAAACCCCTTTTTGATTTTGCCTTATTTTTATTGTTATTAATCATAATCAATTTTCCCCTAAAATCCATCCATGAGTACTTGCAACTCTGTACTGCACCTCCAAGTGTTTGGGTTTCTCACTTTTCTTGTAATTGTTTCTAATTCTATATTATTGTGATCAGAGAAGATGTCTGATATGATTTCAATCTTCTTAAATTTATTGATTCATTTGTGGCCTAACAAGTTGTCCTGGAAATTTTCCATATGTGCTTGAAAAGAACGTATATTCTGCTGCTTTGGGGTGAAATATACTAACAATATGAATTACATCCATTCTGGTCTAATGTGTGATTTAAGGCTACTGTTTTTATTGTTTTTGTCTGGATGATCTATGTCAATGGGTGTTAAAGTCCTTACATATGACTATATTACTATCTCTCCTCCTATGTCAGTCAATATTTGTTTTATATATTTAGGTGCTCCTATGATGGATTGTAAATGTTTACCATGTGTTTTATTCTCTTGTTGACTTGATTCCTTTACCATTATGAAATGTCCTTCTTTGTCTCTTGTTATAGTTTTCATTTTAAAGTCTATTTGTCTGATATAAGTATTGCTATCCCAGATTTTTTTTGTTTCCATTCACATAAAATATATTTTTGTACCTGTTTACTTTCAGCCTGTGTGTGTCAATCTGAAGTGAGCCACTTATGTGCAGCATATGTATGGGTCTTGTTTTCTTACCCATACAGCCCCCCTATATCTTTTGATTGGGGTATTTAATTCATTTGTTTAAACTAATTATTGATAGGTATGTAGTTATTATCATACTTATTTATATTTTTTATTCCCTTCTCCTCTTCCTCCTCTTATTCCTCCTCCTTCTCCTACTTGTCCTTCTTCATAAAGTCTCTTTTAACATTTATTGTAATACTGGTTTATATCAAAGAACTCCTTTAGTTTTTCCTTGCCTGAGAACCTCTTTATCTCTCTTTCAATTTTAAATGATAGCCTTTGCTGGGTAGAGTAATCTTGGTTATAGATCCTTGCTGTTCATCACTTTGAATATTTTGTGCCAATCCCTTCTAGCCTGGAATGTTTCTGTTGATAATTCTCTGTCAATCTTAGAGGAACTCCCCTGTAGATAACTGTTTTTCTCTTGATGCTTTTAAGATTCTCTCTTTGACTTTAACCTTTGGCATTTTCATTGTCATGTGTCTTTGTGGCATTCTCTTTCAGTTCATATTGTCTGAGATTCTCTGTGCTTCCTGGATTTGTATGTCTATTTTTTTTTACCTAGTTAGGGAAGTTTTTAGTCATTATGTCTTCCAATAGGTTTTCAATACCTTGCTCTTGCTCTTCTCCTTCTGCTACCCCTGTGATGAAATAGTGTTACACTTGATGTTGTTCCAGAGACACCTCAAACCATCCTCATTTGTAAAAATTTACTTTTTCTGTTTTCTTCTGATTGGGTATTCTCTGCTACCTTATCTTGCAAATTGCTGATTTAATCCTCTGCTTCATCTAAACTACTGTTGATTCCCTCAAATGTTTTTTTTTTTTTTTTTTTTTTTTTTTTTGCGAGAGAGACGGTGAGGGGGGAGGACAGATAGGGACAGACAGGAAGGGAGAGAGATGAGAAGCATCAATTCTTAATTGTGGCTCCTTTTTCTTCCTTTCTTTCTACCTGACCTTTATTTATTTATTTTTTAATAAATTTTAATGGGGTGACATTGATCAATCAGAGTACATAGGTTCAGAGAAAAATCTCCAGGTTATTTTGACATTTGATTATGTTTCATACCCATCACCCAAAGTCATATAGTCTTCCGTCACCTTCTATCTGGTTTTCCTTGTGCCCCTCCTCTCCCCACTGCCGCTCCCCCCTGTAACCACTACACTCTTGTCCATGTCCCTGAGTCTCATTTTTATGTCCCACCTCTGTATGGAATCATATAGTTCTTAGTTTTTTCTGATTTACTTATTTCACTCAGTATAATGTTATCAAGGTTCACCCATGTTGTTGTAAATGATTTTATGTCATCATTTCTTATGGCTGAGTAGTATTCCATAGTATATATGTACCACTTCTTCTTTATCCAATCATCTATTGAAGGGCTTTTTGGTTGTTTCCATGTCTTGGCCACTGTGAACAATGCTGCAATGAACATGGGGCTGCATGTGTCTTTACATACCAATGTTTTTGAGTTATGGGGGTATATACCCAGTAGAGGGATTGCTGGGTCATATAGTAGTTCTATTTTTAGTTTTTTGAGGAACCACCATACTTTCTTCCATAATGGTAGTACTACTTTACATTCCCACCAACAGTGGATGAGGGTTCCTTTTTCTCCACAGCCTCTCCAACACTTGTTATTACCTGTCTTGTTGATTATAGTTAATCTAACAGGTGGGAGGTGGTATCTCATTGTAGTTTTGATTTGCATTTCTCTAATAGCTAATGAAGATGAGCATCTTTTCATATCTTTGTTGGCCATTTGTATTTCTTTCTGGGAGAAGTATCTGTTCATGTCTTTTTCCCATTATTTTATTGCATTGTTTACTTGTTTGTGGTTGAGTTTTATGAGTTCTTTGTATATTTGGATATTTAGGCCCTTATCTGTGCTGTTGTTTAAAAATATCATCTCCCACCTGGCCTGTGGTGGCGCAGTGGATAAAGCATCAACCTGGAATGCAATGCTGAGGTCGCCGGTTCGAAACCCTGGGCTTGTCTGGTCAAGGCACATGTGGGAGTTGATGCTTCCTGCTCTTCCCCTTTCTCTCTCTCTGTTCCTCTCCCTTATCTCTAAAATGAATAAATAAAGTCTTAAAAAAATATATCATCTCCCATTTAGTTGGCTGTCTGTTTTGTTGTCAGTTTCTTTTGCTGTGCAGAAGCTTCTTAGTCTGATGTAGTCCCATTCATTTATCTTTGCCTTAACTTTCCTTGCCTTTGGAGTCAAATTCATAAAGTGCTCTTTGTAACCAAGGTTCATGAGTTTAGTACCTATGTTTTCTTCTGTGTAATTTATTATTTTAGGTCTTATATTTAGGTCTTTGATCCATTTTGAATTAATTTTAGTACAAGGGGACAAACTGTAGTCGAGTTTCATTCTTTTGCATGTGGCTTTCCAGTTTTCCCAGCACCATTTGTTGAAGAGGCTTTCTTTTCTCCATTGTGTGCTGTTGGCCCCTTTATCAAAAATTATTTGACCATATACCTGTGGTTTTATTTGTGGGCTTTCTATTCTGTTCCATTGGTCTGAGTGTCTATATTTCTGCCAATACTATGCTGTTTTGATTATTGTGGCTCTATAATATAATTTGAAGTCAGGTATTGTAATGCCCCCAGCTTCATTCTTTTTCCTTAGGATTGCTCTGGCTATTTGGGTTTTTTTATAGTTCCATATAAACCTGATGATTTTTTTTGTTCCATTTCTTTTAAAAAATGACATTGAAATTTTGATGGGAATTGCATTAAATTTGTATATTGCTTTGGGTAATATAGTCATTTTGACTATATTTATTCTTCCTATCCAAGAACAAGGAATATTTTTCCATTTCATTAATCTTTTTCGATTTCCCTTAACAATGCTTTGTGGTTTTCATTATATAGGTCATTTACATTCTTTGTTATGTTTATTCCTAGGTATTTTATTTTATTTGTTGCAACCATGAAGGGGATTGTTTTTTTCTGAGCTCGTTTTCTGATGTTTCATTGTTGGCATATAGGAAGGCAATGGACTTTTGTATATTAATTTTGTATCCTGTGACCTTACTATATTGGTTTATTGTTTCTAGTAGTCTTTCTGTGGAGTCTTTGGTTTTTTTTTTTTTAATTAATTAATTAATTTATTTACAGGAACAGAGTCAGAGAGAGGGATAGACAGGGACAGAGAGAAATGAGAAGCATCAATCATCAGGCTTTTTTGTTGGGACACCTTAGTTGTTCATTGATTACTTTCTCATATGTGCCTTGACCGTGGGCCTTCAGCAGACCGAGCAACCCCTTGCTGGAGCGAGCGACCTTGGGTCCAAGCTGACAAGCTTTTGCTCAAGCTAGGTGGGCCCGTGCTCAAGCTGGCGAGCTTGGGGTCTCAAACATGGGTCTTAAGCATCCCAGTGGGACGCTCTATCCACTGCGCCACCGCCTGGTCAGGTGAGTCTTTGGGGGTTTTGATGTACAGGATCATATCATCTGCAAAAAGTGAAACCTTTACTTCTTCTTTTCCAATATGAATACCTTTTATTTCTTTCTCTTGTCTGATTGTTCTGGCTAGAGCTTCCAGCACTATCTTGAATAAGAGTGGACAACCTTGTCTTGTTCCTGATTTTAGGGGGAAAGTCCTCAGTTTTATTCCATTTAATATGATATTAGCTGACGGTTTATCATAGATGGCCTTTATTATGTTGAGATATTTTCCTTCTATACTCAATTTGTTAAATGTTTTAAACATAAAATGATGTTGTATTTTATTGAATGCCTTTTCTGCATCTATTGATAAGACCATATGTTCTTTATTCTTTGTTTTGTTGATATGGTGTATTACGTTAACCATATTATGTATGTTGAACCATCCTTGTGATTCTAGGATGAATACCACTTGATCATGATGAATTATTTTTTTAATATGTTGCTGTATTCTATTTGCTAGTATTTTAGTATCTGTATTAATTAGAAATAATGGTCTGTAGTTTTCTTTTTCTGTGTTGTCCTTGCCAAGTTTTGGTATAAGGGTTATGTTGGCCTCATAAAATGTGTTTGGAAGTATTGCTTCTTCTTCAATTTTTGGGAAGACTGAGTATATTAGGAAGCAAGTCTTCTTTGAATGTTTGATAGATTCACTAGTATAGCCGTCTGACCCTGGACTTTTATTTTTGGGGAGGTTTTTAATGGTTGTTTCTATTTCCTCCCTGCTTATGGGTCTGTTTAGGCTTTCTGCTTCTTCATGACTCAGTCTAGGAAGGTTGTATTGTTCTAGGAATTTATCCATTTCTTCTATATTGTTAAATTTGATGGCATATAGTTTTTCATAGTATTTATTCTACAATAATTCTTTGTATATCTATGATATCTGTGGTGATTTCTCCTCTTTCATTTTGGATTTTGTTTATATGAGTCCTTTCTCTTTTTTCCTTGGTAAGTCTTGCCAAGGGCTCATCAATTTTGTTGATCTTTTCAAAGAACCAGCTCCTTGTTTTATTGATTTTTTAAATAGTTTTTCTGTTCTCTATTTCATTTATTTCTGCTCTGGTTTTTATTATTTCCTTTCTTCTGTTGGTTTTGGGTTGTCTTTGTTCTTCTTTTTCTAGTTCCTTAAGATGTGAAGTTAAGTGGTTTACTTGGGCTCTCTCTTGTTTGTTCATATAAGCCTGTAGTGATATGAACTTCCCTCTTATTACTGCTTATGCTGCATCCCAGAGATTCTGGTATGTTGTATTGTTATTGTCATTTATCTGTATGTATCTTCTGATATCTGCGCTTATTTCTTCCTTGACCCACTCATTTTTTAAAAGTATGTTGTTTACTTTCCACATTTTTGTGGGTTTGTTTACCTCCTTTTTGCAGTTGAATTCTAGTTTCAAGGCTTTATGATCAGAAAATATGCTTGGTATAATTTCAGTCTTCCGAATTTGTTGATGTTAGTTTTGTGGCCCAACATATGGTAAATTTTTGAGAATGTTCCATGTACACTAGAGAAAAATGTATACTCTGGCATTTTGGGATGAAATGTCCTGTAGATGTCTATCATATCCAGTTGTTCTAGTGTTTCATTTAAGGCCAATATTTCCTTATTGACTTTCTGTTTGGATGAACAATCTAGAGCCGTCAGCAGTGTATTGAGGTCTCCAAGTATGATTGTATTTTTGTCGGTTTTTGTTTTTAGGTCAGTCAGTAGCTGTCTTATATATTTTGGTGCTCCTTGGTTTTGTGCATTATATTAAGAAGTGTTATTTCTTCTTGATTCAATGTCTTCTTTATCATTATGAAATGGCCGTTTTTGTCTCTGATTACCTTTGCTGTCTTGTAACCAGCATTGTTAGATAAGAGTATTGCTACACCTGCTTTTTTTTGGGATGTTATTTGCTTGGAGTATTGTTTTCCAACCTTTCACTTTGAATTTGTTTTTATCCTTGTAGCTTAGATGTGTTTCCTGTAAGCAGCATACAGTTGGATTTTGTTTTTCAATCCATTCTGCTACTCTGTTTTTTTATTGGTGAGTTTAATCCATTTACATTTAGTGTAATTATTGCCGTTTGAGGGTTTCCTATTGCCATTTTATATATTGCTTTCTAATAGTTTGTATCTTCTCTTTTATTTTTCTATCATTTGTTCTTGTTTGGTTGTAATCCATACTTCTTTCCTCTGTTACTTTTTTTTTTCAAGCCATATACTTCTGTGTTGGTTATTTCAGGGGTGGTTACCATTAAGTAATGGAAATGATACATATCATGTTCATTGTAGTACATTATCTCATTAGTGCTTCTGCACTCCATTCTCTTTTGCTACTGTTAATCTTTGTCCTCTCCCCTTTTTTGTTTCTTTGTCACAGATTAATCTTGTTTTTATTGCGATCTTGATGGAGCTTTTACTTGTAGTTTTGTTTTGTTCTTTGTTTCTGGTAGGAAAACCCCCTTTTACTATTTCCTGAAGTGGGGGTTTTCTGTAGATAAATTCCCTCATCTTTTCTGTATCTGTAAATGTTTTTATTTCTGCTTCGTATTTGAAGGGTAACTTTGATGGGTATAATATTCTTGGCTGCAAGTTCCTCTCTTTCAGAACTTTAAATATTCTAGGTTGTAGAGTTTCTGCTTCTAGCTTGTAGAGTTTCTGCTGAGAAATATGTTGATAATCTAATGGGCCTTCCTTTATATGTTGTATTCTTCTTTTCCCTGACTGCTTTGAGAATTTTTTGTCATTGGTTTGTGCCAATTGCATTATGATGTGCCTTGGAGTCGGGTTGTTAGGGTTAAGATAACTCGGTATTTGCTTCTTGAATTTGAGGCTTTAGTTCTTTCCACAGGCTTGGGAAGTTCTCTATTATTTGTTTGAATATGATCTCCATTCCATTTTCTCTCTCTTCTCCTTCTGATATACCCATTATTCTTAGGTTGCTTTTTCTAATGGAGTCAGACATTTCCTGTAGGGCTATCTCATTTTTTTTTACTTGTGAGTCTCTCTCCTCTTCTCTCTGTCGTGCCTCTAGTTGCCTGTCTTCTATGTCAATAATTCTCTCCTCTATCTGGCCTGTTCTATTGGCTAAGCTTGTTACCTCGTTTTTCAGTTCATGAATTGAGTTTTTCATCTCTGTTTGATTCGTTTTCATAGTATCAATTTACTTGGTGAAGTATTCTTTCTGTTCCTTGAATTGTTTCTTGAGCTCCCTAAATTGCCTTTCTGTGCTTTCTTGTATATCCCTGAGTATTTTTAGGACTTCAATTTTAAATTCTCTGTCATTTAACTCCAAGGTTTCTAAGCTATTGAAATATTTTTCTATAATTTTCCTCATCTATCTGAGCTACATCACTGTCTTTTGTATCCATGATATTAGATTTCTTTTTCTTTAATGGCATTTGAGAGTGGTATTGTTAATAACACTAATAAGAGTTGATAAAAAAAATTTTTTTTGAGAGAATTCAGTGAGAAACTGAAAATTCTATTGTGTTAAATGGAACAAAAATACATAGAACAGAGGGCCTGGGTTTTGTTTTCAGAGCAGTCAGTAGCTGTCTTATATATTTTGGTGCTCCTTGGTTTGACAAAGAGGCAAAAAACGAGGCAAGGACCTACAAAATGCCACAAAAAAATGTGGATCAAGAATAAAATAATTTGGCCTGACCAGGTGGTGATGTAGTGGATAGAGCGTCAGACTGGGATGTGGAAGACCCAGGTTCGAGAGCCCAAGCTCGCCAGCTTGAGCGTGGGCCCATCTGGCTTGAGCAAAAAGCTCACCAGCTTGGACCCAAGGTCGCTGGCTCCAGCAAGGGGGTGCTCAGTCTGCTGAAGGCCCACGGTCAAGGCACATGTGAGAAAGCAATCAATGAACAACTAAGGTATTGCGACAGCAATAAAAAAACTAATGATTGATTCTTTTCACCTCTCTCCGTTCCTGTCTGTCTGTCCCTATCTATCCCTCTCTCTGACTCTCTGTCCCTGTAAAAGAAAAAAAAAAGAATAATTTGTTTGTAGGTGAGATTTGAATGGGAAAAAGTGAAAGAGAAAAGAAGAAACAAAAAGAGAGGGGAAAAAATTGAGTTTTTTGGAATGTAATACTCATAGAAAAAAAAAGAATGGAAAATATAACACATATGGGTAATAAAGTTCAAAATGAAAAGAAAAGAATAAAATGGAAAGAGAATAAAATGACCAAGGTAGAAGGAGAAAAAATAATACAAGAAAAAAAAATAATAAAAAAGTTATAAAGACTGTGGATTTTTCCCAGTTTTAAAAAGTTATCTTCTTCCTTTTGTTTTTCTTTTCTCTCTTTTTGGCCAGTGGCACGGTACCCCAGGTTCTGCTCCTGTGGCACTCTTAGGCAGAGATTTGCTGTTGTGTTACTATGGTGATAACATAAACTAGGCCTCAGTCCCGTTGGTAGGTGGGGCTTGTTAGCGTTTGCAGGCTCTGATAGTGGGAGAGTCCGTTTTCTTGGAGCCTCTCCCCAAACCTTCCTGAGTCAGCAGCCTGGGAACCCAGCTGTGAAGTTGCCCCAACCACTGCCTGGAGAACAAGAGGCTCTAAGAGCTGCCAAATCCTCCCTCTATCCCCACTCAATGCAAGGTTCTGGGTAAGGCTTTCCCAGCTAGAGCCGCTAGCTTAATCAGGCAGGGCTGGAAGCTGACTGCCTTTCAGGTGTCTTTCTATGAGCCTCTGGGCATGTCTAGTATGCCTCAGCACTCCACAGGTTTGCTCTCCAGAGGCTGTCTGCAAGCTGCCTCTGCGCCCCCCCCCCCACTTCTGCGATTCTCTTCCCCAGGAGTGTGCTTTGTTAGCCTGTATGGCTGGCCAAGGTGCCGCGCCCAGACAGGTCCGGGTTTAGGGAAGCTGGCTTTCGTGCACTTCCTGTGCACTGTTGTTTGGGAAGCTGGGATTATTCAGAAACTCTGGTCACAGCTCACACAGAGGGTCACTACTGACAGTCCCCGACCCAGCCCCTTCATCCAGGAATGTGGGCACCCTCGCCCAAAGTGCCGGTTGGATCCACTCACACACTGCCTGCGCTCGCCGACCGGGATACCGGGAATAAACAAGGCAACTTCTCGCCCACCTCTGCCAGGGTCTGCCATTGGTGTTAGCTCCGTGTGGGCTGAGCCGCGGGAACACTCTCTCCTCAGCTTGAACATCTCTGCCCTAGCCCAGCATTTTTTCTTGTTGCCAGCCCTCCCTTCCTCTCAGTTCCAAGCGAAAGCAGCACTTCCTCAGGTCAGTGAGGAAAGTGGAATACTCCCAGAGTTCTCTGTCTTATTTCCTTCAGAATGGATTATATATTCAGCCACCTTTTCGCCCAATTATACCTTCGTTTGATATATCAGTATTTCAGATGCTCCTGAGATTGTTTTTCTGTCTCTAGTTGTTGAATTTGTTGAAGTTTCAGGGAGAGGTATCGGGAGCACTCCTCATGGCGCCATTTCTCTGACGTCACTCCCATTGTGGCTCCTTAGTTGTTCATTGACTGCTATCTCATATGTGCCTTTACCAGGGGCTGCAGCTGAGCCAGTGACCTCTTGGTCAAGACAGCAACCTTGGCCTTCAAGCCAGCGACCTTTGGGCTCAAGCTTGCGACCATGGGGTCACGTCTATGATTCTATGCTTAAGCTGGCGACCCCATGCTCAAGCAAGATAAGCCCATGCTCAAGCTGGATGAGCCCATGCTCAAGCCAGTGACCTCGGGGTTTCGAACCTTGGTCATCTGCGTCCCAGTCTGACGCTCTAACCACTGTACCATTGCCTTGTCAGGTGGTCGTTTTTTCTTTTTTTAAAGTGAGAGGAGGGGAGATAGACAGAATCAGGCATGCGCCCTGACTGGGATTTACCTGGCAACCTCCATCTGGGGCCAATGCTTGAATCGACTGAGCTATCTTCCTCACCTGGGCCAAGGCTCGAACCAATCAAACCACTGGCTGTGGGAGAAGAGGGAGAGAGGGAGTATAGAGAAGGGGATAGAAGCAGATGGTTGCTTCTCCTGTGTGCCCTGACTGGGAACTGAGTCTGGGACATCCATAGGCTGGGCTGACGCTCAATCCACTGAGCCAGCCGGCCAGAACTTTTGACTGATTATTTCTAATGTTTTCTATCTCAATTTTTATGACTCCTATCTTTTTGTTGAAGTTCTGAGATGGTGTGTTTTGAACCCTGCATCTGGTAGATAGCTTGTCTCCATTTTATTTAGTTCTTTTTCTGGAGTTTTGTTCTGTTCTTTCACTTGAAACATGTTTCCTTGTCTCCTCATTTTGGATGCCTCCCTGTGTCTGTTCCTATATAGTAGGTAATTCTGCTACATCTCCTGGTCTTGGTGCAGTGGCCTTAAGTAGTCGGTGTTCTGTAGAGTCCAGTGGTGTGATCTCAGTCAGCTGAGCCAGATGGTCCAGGTGTGTTTCTTTTCTTTTTTAAAATTATTTATTTACTTATTTATTTATTCATTTTAGAGAGGAGACACAGAGTGAGAGAGATAGAGAAAGAGAGAAAGGGGGGAGGAGCTGGAAGCATCAACTCCCATATGTGCCTTGACCAGACCAGTGCAGGGTTTTGAACTGGCGACTTCAGTGTTCCCAGGTCGACGCTTTATCCACTGCACCACCACAGGTCAGGCCCAGGTGTGTTTCTTGAGTGGGTTGCATGTGCCCCCCCCCATTGTAGTCAAGCCTTGATTGCTGTTGGCACATCAGTGGGAGGAATCGACCCTCGTGTTAACTTGCTGTGAGGACTGACCTTAGACTATAGCAGTTGAGCTGTTGTGTGGTGTTGACTGCATGGAGCAAGACTCACTTTAGTGGGGTTCTGATGCCTGCTGAATTGCCCTATGGGTGTGTCATTTTTGAAGCGAAGCTTATTGGGTGGTGCTCTGGTGTGGTCTGATTCCAGGCACAAGGTATGATGGTTCTAGAGTCTTTGGGGAGGGGCTCCCACACATACCAGATCAGCTGCTGCCTGTGTCTGGCAAAGGGCCACCTGGAAGGAGCTACAGAGTAATCTTCAGTTGCTAGTTTCCTGTATTTTGTTTGAAGGTGCCCAGGAAAGGCTATGCTGAGACACGAGGCTGGCTGCCTCCAGTGTCAGAATTGGAGCTGCTTAGAAAGAGGTATAGGGCTTATCAAGGACAGCCAATTCTTGTTTGTTTTTACAGGAACAGAGAGAGAGTCAGAGAGAGGGATAGATAGGGACAGGGAGATAGGAATGGAGAGGGATGTGAAGCATCAATCATCAGTTTTTCGTTGTGACACCTTAGTTGTTCATTGATTGCTTTCTCATATATGCCTTGCCCACGGGCCTTCAGCAGACTGAGTAACCCCTTGCTCAAGCCAGCGACCTTGGGTCCAAGCTGGTGAGCTTTTTGATCAAGCCAGATCAGCCCGCACTCAAACTGGTGACCTCGGGGTCTCGAATCTGGATCTTCCGCATCCTAGTCTGATGCTCTATCCACTGCACCACCGCCTGGTCACGTGCCAATGCTTGTTTTTGATTTGTGGACCTTTGAGAAATTTTAGGAAAGTTTTAAGCACAGTCTGAGGTCAGTGGCTTGTGAGGAAAAGCTGCTAGAAGAGGTAGATGCCTGAATTGGCTGGGCGGGGTCTTAGAGAATCACCAGGGTGTTGTGAGTGCTGACAGGCAGGTTGATAAGAGACTCAGATTTGGCTAAAGACTGCTCCTATAGGTTGGTGAGAGGGTGTTTAGGCCTCAAAAGAGAACAATAGTGCCTGCCAGCACCTGCCAGTTGTAGAGGTGAGAGGAGGCCTCAACAAAGTAATAGTGGCACCTGCTACATGGAGCTGCCCCTCTAGTTCTCACCTTGAAGCTCCGTATGACCCTGGTGCTTTTCTAACTGCTGTCCCTTCTTTGGAGTTTCAGGGCAAGTGTTTGCTAGTGAGTGGTTCTGTGCTTGGGCCCTTGTAGAGGATGCCTGTGTCTATAGCAGCCCTCTGTCTCACCCAAACAGAGTCCCTACCAGATTTTATGGTGTCTCTTCTTCCCAGCACTGCTGCTCTGGGCTGGGAGGACTGATGTGGATCTAGGACACCCTCACTTTTCACTGGGGACCTCTGTAGCCAAGATATACCTCCCAACATCTCTGCCGCACCCATTGTCTCAATGTGGCTTTCTTTTAAAAATTACTAATTCAGTTTATTTACTTATTAGTCTGTTGAGATTTTGTCTTTCTTCTTGAGTCAATTTTAGGAATTTGTGTCTTTCTAGGAATTTTCCAATTTATATAGGTTATGTAATTTACTCTTGTTCATATTATACTCATATAATCCTTTCTTATTTTTGTAAGGCCTGGTACTAATGTCTCCTCTTTCATTCCTGTTTTTAGTAATTTGAGTCTTCATTTATTCTTCTTGGTCAATCTAGTTAAAGATTTTCCATTTTTGGTGATTTCTGTAAAGATTGTTATACTTTATTAGTTTATTAATAAGCATGATCATATTTAAGAAAAATATGATCAAGAAGGTCTTGAACCTTTCCTCACCTATATTGATTATAGTCCTAAGAATATATTCATACTAATTGAATATATTTAAGAAGATAGTCCTTAAATCACATTTTGAGTGAAGAATAAAATTAGCAAGCTGTGTTTTTGATGGTTTTAGGAAGATTGAGGAATTTGGCACTGAAACAGATAGTACTTATGCCCTCAGGGAAATCCAGTCTGGGAGACACCTAAAGCTATTATTTACCATGAGGAAGCAAGCACACTGCTAATAAAAGTACAGACTGCTGTAGGAGTCCACAGTGGATGAGCTGGAGAACCTGCAGTTAGGTTGTGCTCCCTCAACTACTTCCAGATCTCTCTGGACAGACAGGTAGCTTATTGAATCCCCAGGGCTCCTTGATCATGAAGATGGTACAGGTGGGGCATGAAATGAGGGCAGATTGAGGTAGAAGAGGTTGGGTGGTCAGACCTTTCCCAGAGGGCTAGGGGCTGGGTACTACCTTTCCTCTCATCCCCTCCTGCCTGGCACCCTCCAACTCTAGAGGGTAGAATATGGGAGCAGGAGTAACATCAAACATTCTGCCCTGGTCAATTATGGGCCCTGTCAGTGCTTCTTTACACTCCATCAACTTCCCACCCATCCCAAGGCAGGTGGGACAGGAGGGAAATTGAGTCTCAGAAATGGATTAGCTGTGCCCTAGATGAGTTGGCTGAGCCTCCTACTGCCAAAACCAGTTTGTCTGATGAAGCAATGACACCCCTATTTTTTTATGCTCCACAGAACCTGAAAACAGGGCCCTGGGCTCTATCTGGTTTGGTGGGAAGAGGAGGAGTCCTCTGCAGATGCTCTATGACTTGGACCAGGTAGGTGGATAAACACCCACCCTGGGACTTTGCCCTTTGCTTCCAGACATAAGAACCTGAGATCTCCAGTGTAGACCAGCTGTCATGGGTCTGGTACCCACACTGGGCACAGAAAGTCATTCTCTGCAAATACAGGCTCTTTTCAGAGACTAGAATTCCTTGCGAGGTGACAAGGGCAAATTTTGGGGGCAAACTGAACTAGCTGTTGTCTCTACCCACCCATCTATCATCTACTGAATAATAGACTGGCCACTCTGCAAGGCACTTTTCTGAGTTGTGAATATGAAAGAGAGTGAAAAAGATGCTTTGCCTACCCGCAGGGAATTGACAGGCCAGTGGGGAGAAAGTAAGTGAACCCCCAAATTTAGTACTATCTACAATAGGGAAATAAGAAGGAGTACGCCCTGCCATACCTGTCCTCAAGCAATGGACCAGCTGGCTTACTGACTGATTCATGTCTAAAGGGGAAGTATGTGGTACAATGGTCCTAGTCCAGATGAAAGGAGAGAGACCCTCTCTGAGAAAGGGAGAGTGCAGCTGGGACCTGCAGAAGAGGAGCTGAGAATCAAACAGTAGGGGCAGAGTAGCTGGAAATGAGCAGAAGAGAGAAGAAGGGGAGCGAGGCAAACCAGGGGTGGGCAGCGGTCTGGGGCTGTCTGGTAGGTAGGGCAAAGATAATAGGGAGCCATGGAAGGTTTTAAGCCAGGGACAATGATCAGACTGGGTTTGGGAAAGTGGCTTCTCACTGAATCCCCAAGGACTGAACTGAAGGGGCATGTGGAGCTCATCTGGACTATGCCCTTGGGTTACAGGCAGGCAGGTCTTTGTTCAGAGAGGGTGACTGGGTTGCTCTGGGCCACACAGCAAGTTGAGGGCAGGCTAGGCTCTTATCAGGTCCCCAGTTCTACTAGCTCTACAGACTTTTGAGAGGCAGATGGGCTGGCTCAGACCCCTCACATATTAAGGACCCAGTGACCTAGGGGTGTCAAGACCTGGAAGCTTAACACCTTGCAGCTAGAGAAATAATAGTAAGAAAAACAACCTGGCCAACCAGTGCTAACTGTGTACAAGGCTCTCTAGTTCAGTGAACTCAGTCCTCACAGCAACCATGTAAGGTGTGGCTGTTGTTATCCTTGTTTACAGATGAGGAGACTGAGGCACAGGGAAGCTAAGGACCCTGAGAAGATCGCAGGGGTCACATAGACTAAAGCCAGAATAAGGATCCAAGCAGCTGAGTCTAGGCAGGCTGGGAGGGATGAAGGTGTCACTGCTGGATGCAGCTCCAGACCAGCAAACACAGCTCTGGCTTTTGAGTCCCGAGGGACCTGAGCTGGAGCTTCCCTACCAGAGAACTATAGACCACTCATTTCCTCTAAGCCTCAGTGTTTTAACCTGTAAAATGGAGACAGCATTGACTATGCAGGTATTCATGGGACTCCAAACAACATAAAGGCAATTGAGACTACATTAAGCCATTAGAATAGTTTGTGTGTACTCCCAAGATACTCAGAGAGCAGCATCCCCATGGACAGTGGTAACACTTTGCCCACCAACATCCAGTGGATGTTGGCTTCTGCCATAGCCTTGCTGCCTCATGGTTGTAAGATGAATGCCAGCCGGGCACTGACATCTCCTCAAAGATTAGAAGAAGGTGAAGGAGTGAGGCAAAGGATTTTCTTCTTTCAGCAGCCTTCACTTTTTCTCCTGAAGGAGTCTTTCCTGGGAGCCATCGAGCAGACTTCCTCTTACATTGCCCTGGTCAGAAACAAATCACAAGCCCACCTATGAACCCAACACTTTAATGAAGGTGTAACTCAGGCTGGGTATATGGCCTAACATAGTTGGGGTCTGCTAGCAAGGAAGCAGGGAGGCTCACAGGTGGACAGATGGCCACCATTCCCTGCCACAAGAAACATTCTGGGTCATCTGGAAGCTGAAAGCAGACCTTGCCTGTGGAGCCCCTGGTTACAGTCCTCTTCTGGCACTCACAAGGAGCCAGACTGTGCCTCACAGGGTCAGAATACAATCCTCTAAGTGCCTTCAGATCCTCTGCAGCCATGGCTGAACTTGGCAGCCACCCCCACAGTGAGACATTTTAAAAGTAATATAAACACTATAGGGCATTCTACATTTCCAAAGAGTATACAGTGCAGGGCACCTCTCCTTCTCACACTGGTCCCCATTTACCCCTGGAAGTGACCAGTTCCCTGTGAGGCCTTCCAGACATGTTCTTGACATTTATGTAGCATCATATGCTCTAGCATGTGCTTATGCTCCTTTTCAAAATCTCACCTACAGGTACATTATCCTTCTTCTCTTTAACTTTCCATTTTGAAAAATTCAAACATATGCAGAAGTAGAGAGAATAGTACAATGAACACACACAGTTCTATCACTCAGTCTAAACAATGATCAACTCTTGTCCATCTTCAAACTCCTGGTCCCCCTCCTGCCTGGTATTATTTTGAAGCAAATCCCAGACTAGTTGATTCTGTGATTATTTCAGCATATGTCTAAAAGAGAGTCCCCACAATTCATCCTTTTTTGAAACTGTTTTATTTTGTTCCTTACCCTTTTAAAATCCAAAGTGTGTCATGTTAAGTCCCATTCTTTACTTTAGCTTTTGCACTTAAAGTATGTTGGATGTCTGTGGGATATTTGTAAAGGCGCATACACACCTGCCCACACTATTCCCAGTCCCTCCCACAGTGTCAGATACTCTCATGCAGGCACTGCGTGAATAGTCCCACTATTGCAGATGCTGCTTTGGCCTTCTCTGAAATGGAAACATTATGAAGGCTTTTCTTAACTGAGATATAACTCACATACCACAAAATTCACCAGCATCTAATTTCAGAACATTTTCATCACTCCAAAAAGAAACCCAGTACCCATTAACAGTCACTCTCCATTTTCTCCACTCCTAGTCCATGATAACCACCAATTTACTTTCTGTCTCTATGAATCTATTCTGGACACTTAACCATATTTCCCCATGTATAAGATGCACCTTTTCCTGAAAAAAAACTGGGGTCTAAAAACTGGGTGCGTCTTATACAGTGATTGTGGGGTTTTTTACTTGCATTTGACAGTGATGAGGAGTTGTATGAATGTTATGATGAATAAAACTTGAGTTCAATAACTTATGTAATATTCTTTTTCAAATTTTGGGCCCCCAAATTAAGGTGTGTGTCTCATACATGGGAGCATCTTATATATGGGGAAATACGGTATATAAATGGAATCATCCACGTGGCCTTTCATATCTGGCTTCTTTTGCTTAGCGTGAATGATGTTTTCAGGGTTTATCCATTGTTATTCACATCGTTCCACCTGCCTCTGCAGTTAGATCCATTTCCCCCCAATCCAGATCCAGGACAAAGGCCTTGGCCCCAAATTATACATGTTTTCGCATGTATCAGAACTTGGTTCCTTTTTATGACTGAATAATATTCCATTATATGGATTGACCACATATATACTATTTATCTATTCACCCAATGCATGGGCATTTGGGTTGTTTCCATTCCTTGGCTATTATGAATAATGTTGCTGTAAACATTTGTGTACAGGTTTTGGTGTAACTTATGCTTTTAGTTACCTCAGGTATGTACCTCATACCTCAGAGTGGAATTGCTGGACATTTACCTTTTTTGAGGAGCTGCCAAACTGCTTTCCACATCATCCCATTTTACCTTTTCACAAGCAATGAATGAGGATTCCAGTTTCCCACATCCTTACCAATATTTATCTTATTATCTAAAGGTTTTTCATGCAATATTTAGAAATTAAATACACCTTCTTCTAAGAAATCTTAAGATGAAAAAACTACAAAAGAGAGGGGCAGGGGGACTGTCAGGTTAGTCTTGGAGGTGAAGATCCTGTTTAGGGCAGAAAGGATTTGAAGAAACGAGGGTGAATTGCTGGAGGTACTGGCCTGGGTGTTGGTATAGCTGAGGAGGGTAGGTAAGAAGGGCTGCACCCAAGTGTACTCCTAATATTACCTAATTCATAGAGCTGTAAAGGGCATGACATGTGCCTGGTACACAACAGTGCTAGATAAATGCTAGATGTTATTGTTTCCCAGAGGAACAGGCTTAGAGCAAGCTTCCTACCCAAGATATTGAGATTAGAATCTGTTGGGGGGAGGAGGACTGGGTGGGTGAAGAAATCAAGACGCAAAGAAACATGCTAATTCATATACAGAATTAGCTAATTTTATTATTACACAAAAAAATCCTAATAGCCTGCAAGTGGCTACATTTTTAACTCTATTTATATAGAATTAACACTACCATTGTTATACACTATACTACTTCTGGTAAACAGCAGATACTCAGTTTGCTCCCAAGGTGAGTACTTTAGTCATACTTCTTTATCAGTCTTGCTCTGATCCTGTCATATTCGTTATCAGGACCTCCTCAAACCTGAGTATCCAACAAGTGATTAGTCACTTCGTTCCATCTGCCTCTGCAGTGAGATCCATTTCCCCCCAATACAGATCCAGGTCAAAGGCCTTGGCCCCAAATTATACAGTGATGCGTGGCAGCTCCGGGGCTCCAGTCCAGGTTCCCTACCTGCTGCCAGGCCCGGGCTCACACAGGTTGCTGGGCACCTACGTCCAGCAGCAGCCAGGCCCCCAAACCCTGTCGTCCCCAGGGTCCAAGCTCGGCCCTGGCTGAGGTGCACCGGCAGCGGCGCGATCTGCTGCGCCGCGCCTGCAGCCGCCACACACGCCGGCAGCGCCTACTGCAACCGGAGGACCTGCGCCACGTGCTGGTGGACGACACACATGGCCTGCTCTACTGCTACGTGCCTAAGGTGGCCTGCACCAACTGGAAGCGCGTGCTGCTGGCTCTGAGCGGCCTCGGGGGTGGGGACCCTCAAGCCATCCCGGCTCACGAGGCGCACGCGCCCGGCCGCCTGCCCTCTCTGGCCGACTTCAGCCCCGCGGAAATCAACCGGCGCCTGCGCGCCTACCTGGCCTTCCTGTTCGTTCGTGAGCCTTTCGAGCGCCTGGCCTCCGCCTACCACAACAAGCTGGCGCGACCCGCCAGCGCCGTCTTCCAGCGCCGCTACGGCACGCGCATCGTGCGGCGCCTGCGGCCGCGCCCGCGTCCCGACGCGCTGGCCCGCGGCCACGACGTGCGCTTCACCGAGTTCCTGGCCTATCTGCTGGATCCGCGCACGCGCCGCGAGGAGCCTTTCAACGAGCATTGGGAGCGCGCACACGCGCTCTGCCACCCGTGTCGCCTGCACTACGACGTCGTGGGTAAGTTCGAGACCCTGGCAGAGGATGCGGCCTTCGTGCTGGGACTGGTGGGCGCGCCGGGTCTGCGCTTCCCAGCGCCACCGCCCCGGGCCAAGGCCGCCACCACGCACGATCTGGCCGTGCGCCTCTTCCAGGACATCAGCCCCTTCTACCAGCAGCGCCTCTTTGACCTCTACAAGATGGACTTCCTGCTCTTCAACTACTCTGCCCCTGCCTACCTGCGGCTGCACTAGCCTGCAGTGCTCCTACAGGGCCTGGCACACTGCCAAGGCTTCAAGATCAGGGGTGGGGGGCCCGAAAGTGGCCCAGAGAACCCCATTCTCACAACCACTGTGTGTGATTGAGCTGATATCACACCTGGCTGGGTTTGGGTGCAACCCTCTCAGGCATTGTACAGCTGTGCCTGCCACGTGTCCTGTCTATGGATTGATGCTTGCTTCCTCTAACTACTCTAGCTGGCAGCTGTTTCCCTTGAATCCGTGAGTGGGTGAAGACTGGGCAATAGCGTTTTAGCTTGCAGAGAGGCCATTTTTTGTCAGCTCTGTTCCTGAACCTGTCCATGCTGCAGCGGAGCACAGTGCTGGCTCAAGGCGGCCTACCGTTCCCACCTCTCTCACTCTGGTAAGGACAGTCCTGGCCAAGGAGATGCGCCCTCCCCTGCAGGACTGGGACTCCGGCTATCTTTGTCCACAGTCATGGCACAGAAGCCAGCTGTGAGCTGCCCTCACTCTGCCTGTCACAGAGCAGGCTTCCTTTCCTATTGCCCAGCCCTGACCCTAACCTTGGTCTTAGCCTGGCTGGATGCTAGGTTGCCTTTGTGCGAACAGAGCCCAAGGTGTACTAAGGCAGGTTTTATTGGACTCATGTTATTGAAATAAATGTGTTTTGATACTACTTTCTGACAATTTGGAGTTTTTCCACTTCATTTTGCCATTTGCTCTGGGGTGTGTGACTGATCTTGATATCTCACTGAGTCTCTGAGCCTCAGTTTTCCCTGCTGCCAAATGGCCTAAGAATGCAAGGTGCTTATGAAAATCAGATAGAATTGATGGAGAGCCTGGCTTACCTTCACAGCACAGCACAAGTGGGGGGTGGGGTGGCGACATGGGAGTGGGGTATGGAGGGAGAGCTTCATGTGGGAGATGCTACATTGTAGGGTTGTGGGGGAAACAGTCACAGCCTGGGGAAAATCTAACCTTTCACTCTGCCTGGGCCAAAGATTAAAACCCAAAGCAGTGAAGTGAAGCCCTGTGCCCTGGGCCACTTCGTGTGTGTGTGTGTGTGTGTGTGTGTGTGTGTGTGTGTGTGTGTGTGTGTTTGTGTGTTATAGCATGTGTTGGGTGCTTGGCAATGAGGATCCACCCCTCCAGCTTTGGGGAGACAGCCAGCCATGGGGGTCCCTTAGGAGGGACTGAATGTCTCCTTAGTAACTGGTTATATATATGGTGTCCTTTCTCAGTGTCCTTGGATGATAAATAAAAATACCAGAACTTTGGGAAGAACAGGGCAGGGCATGCTTGAGGTTTTGAAAAACAGAAATCAGAACACAACTCAGAAAGGCAGCTTGGTAGGGATGAAGCCAAACCAGCTGTGGTGCCTCCACACCCTATGGTGAGGACTCGTGAATGCCATGCTGAGTTGGCCAGAGATTGGCAGCTTAGCCACATTCTCACCCCAGCTTTGATAATGCTGCTCTCTTGCTTACAGTGCTCTCCTTTCTCAGGCTGGTCCTCATTCCCCTTCTTTTCAGGAATCTGCTTGAGGCCTTCAGGATGCCCCTCTCAGAGTTCCCCCATGCTATGTCTATAGGTCCTTGAAGTATGGGCTAGCAGCAGCCAATTTCTGTGGGCCTTTCAGCACCTGGCCTCTGACCTCAAATAAAGGCAAGCTGTAAGGCTGCTTAAATGGTATCAGCAAAATAAAGCAGGAGTTCAGTGGATCTCGGTCTCAGGGTGCTGCCTTACCCAGTGATGCTATAGGTCCCTTAGTAGGATAAAGGTGCGGCTGGCTACCTGTGGCAAAGGCTCAGTAATGGCAGCTGCAACCAGGTGGTATCTCCTGTCCAGAGAAAGATGGTCAAAATTGGCAGGAAGTCTGCCCCATGGAGCCAGTGGGGGGTGCAGGCTGCTTCTCTCCTATTGCTCTCCCACCACTTGGACGTAGCTCTCTTCCATGTTGTCTGTGAGAGTAAGTCATTCACTTTCTTGGAAGGCTGGTTGACCTCTGATTGCCTGTTTTTTAGGAGGCTTCAACTGTATGCTGATCGTGTTTTGTGTACCTATGCTTGTGGCATGAGGACAACTAAGGATCTGGATGGTCACTCTTTAATACCTGGTCGACATGCCCCATGTTGCTCCATGGGCCCCATGAGATTCTAATGTTTAGGGAATAATTTTGTATAGAGAACACTGCTAAGCCATTCCTTTGTTTTCAAACATTTAGGTCATTGCCCATTTTTTTGCTCTTGAGGACATCATGTACATACAAACATTCAACACACATGAGCAAAAATAGTAGTTCCTGACACTCATGGTCGTTCCTTTTTTTTTTTTTTTTCCCGACAGAGAGGGACAGGTAGGGACAGACAGGAAAGGAGAGAGATGAGAATCAAGTCTTTGTTGTGGCACCTTAGTTGTTCATTGACTGCTTTCTGATATGTGCCTTGACCGGGACTTCCAGCAGAGCGAGTGACCCTTTGCTCAAGCCAGCGACCTTGGGCTTCAAGCCAGCAGCCTGTGGGCTCAAGCCAGCGACCGTGGGTCATGTCTATGATCCCATGCTCAAGCCAGTGACCCCGTACTCAAGCCAGATGAGCTTGTGCTTAAGCTGGCAACCTCAGGGTTTCATACCTGGGTCTTCTGCGTCCCAGTCTGCTGCTTTATCCACTGTGCCACCGCCTGATCAAGCCCTCATGTTCATTCTTTAGAATAAACTCACAGGGATGGAACCATTGAAGACCAGACACATTTTAAGACTCTGGATTCTGGGACAAGTATGAGCTTTTTCTACCAATGGACAACCAACTTTGCCACACCTGCTGGAGGAGCCCTGCATGTCTTCCCTGTCCTCCATTGCCTAAACTCCAGGCCCCAGCTCAGTGTAGCCAGAGGTGGATCTAAAATAGTTTTTTCTACAAGCTCCTCATGGCCATGTGCAGTGGGAAGACTTGGGAAAACAGCGTGGTGCCATCTGGTAAAGGTAAACACAACTGCCCTCTGGGGACAACATGCCCAGGAACGGGGCAGGAATGCTCAGAACAGCAACATCCACTCTAGTAAAAGAAAACAACCAAATGTCTAGTGGAAAAAGAATAGACACATCTAGAGTATTATACAGCGAAAATTAAACGATTAAGTGAACAACTATATGCACTATCATGTGACTCTTAGAACTTGCTGTTGAATGGAAAAGAAAATTGAGTGTAGAATGATACAATCATATATCACTAAAAAATGTATTGTTTTGAGATACTATTTTTAAATGGTAGGAGAAAGATGTGGTCAGGAGGGGTTGGAGGGAGGCAGGGGACAGATGGGGAAGTATTTCCTAGGCAGGTATAAAGATTGGGCATATGTATCTCTTTATCATTATGCTGGATCATAGAGACATGTTACTATATTTTGCATGTATCAAGCATGACATAGCTTTAAACATTGGAGGGAAATTCCTTGAGACTTCTATAGTCCAATGGAGTTCAATCTGACTTCAGCCCCAAAAGGAGGGGACCCTGGAGTTCTCTGCTTCCTGCAGGCCTGAAGGACTGTTGCTGGGAGTTAGACTCTGCCCACAGACAGACCGACCTGCATCATACCTTAGGACTGCTCCCCACCTGGGTTCTGCAAGCCTGGAGGGAGGGGGCCTGGAGCCCTTTGCTGGGCAGTCCTCTGTGCCCTTTCCCTGGGCCCCAGACATCCCAGGAGCACACAGCAGAACTGACTTCTACCTCCTGCAGACTGGGAACTACCATCCAGTCCCTCGTCAGGTCCTGGGGAGAGCCTATCAACCCTCACTCCACAAGGGGTCTCGTTTCACCTTCTTACTAGAACAACAGGGCTTCTTGCCCACCTTGTTAAATGTGGCCACCTGGTCATCTCCAAGGTGATGACCATCTCTTCTCTAGCAAGAAGCTAGTTAGTGTCCCTGATTTTATGTATGCTCCCTGGGACTCCGAGATGAGTTTTTAGCCCCTGTCTTTGTAGAACAGAGAGGGAACCCGCCCATCTGCAGTGGCTGTTCTTCCACATGGTGCTGCTCCTCCACATTCCAAACGGATCAGACCCGTCTCTGATTTTTCAGTAGGCCATGAGCATGCTTGCTTTACTCCATGCTATTTCTCTTTAAAGGATTTGTAATACACCAGAAATATGGTACTAGGTTCATGTATTAAAAATTTAGAAAATGTTGTGCCTCCCTCAGGCCTGTACCCAAGCTCCCAGGTCTTCTACCCAGAGATAATGATTGTTACCTGTTACATACATGTGCACACATCCACACACATACACATGCAAGCATATACTTACGTACATACACAGACACATGTGCGTAGACATAGAACAAATTTAGATGTACACACACCTTTTTCTAATAAGCACAAGATGATAGCATATTATACACACTCTTGCGATGCTTGTTAAAAATATCTTAATACACTTAATACATTGTTCCACATATTTAAAAAGCAGCTTCTTCATTTTAATGGATGCCTAGTCTTTCGGAATGTAGCTATGGTATAATAATTTAATAGTCCTCTATAAACAGCTGTTTAAGTGGTTTCTAATCTTTTAAATTGAATTTATTGTGGTGACATTGGTTAATAAAATTATATAGGTTTCAGGTGTACAATTCTATAATATATATTCTGTATATTGTATTGTGTGTTCACCACCCCAAGTCAATTCTCCTGTCATCACCTCAAGCTAGTGACTCAGCCTCTCTGTGCCCTGATGTTCCATCTGAAAGGGAACACCAGGAGTACTGCCTGTTGAGTACGCAGAACAGTCCTGGTGCCCTTGAGAGCCCTATGAGACTAAGAATTGTCCAGGGCATAGCTGGTATGTAGAAGGTGGTCTGGACAGGTGATGGAGAGCCTTCTCAGGTCAAGGACCATGTGGGAGAAGGAGGAGAGAAGAGGAAAGGAAGAAGTGATGTAAAAAGCAAAATCTCCTTATGCCCTGATGTTGGAAACTTTATTCACTAGTGCAAACATAGGGAACCTGTGGTAGATTAGGGTCCCTAGAAGCAGGGCTGAGATGGGGATCCTCATCAAGTGATGCTGAGGGAGGACCCTCAGCAGAAGGGCAGTGAAGTACATGGGGCAGGGCAGGGAAGAATTGGTCGAGGACATGGTCTCAGCTGGAGACTAGTCCTAGGCGACTTCTGCAATGAAACTGCCCCCAGAACTGTTTCTATCCTGAGGCAGGGCGGCCTTATATGCCCCGTGGCAGGACTTCCTGGGCCGCTGGAGAGTGGGACCTGCAGATGTCCCTTCCCTGGTACACGGTGAGCTGTCAGCATCTCTCATGGCAGCTGGGCTAGGTTCTCCAACCTGGTAAAGGGGTCTGGGCAGGGCACCAAGCTTGCTATTAACATAAAATAGAAACAACTACAGAGGGAGATAGCGAGTGAGATGGAGGGAGATCTCTAGAGAAATGGCCAGTGCTGTCAGGAGACTGCCAGTAGGTTTAAAGGGAAGAGACAAGGGATGTGACAGGTGACCTAACCAGGGTTGTATAGGAACTGGAGTTTCAATCAGGCTGCCCAAATCCTTTAGCCTAAATTTAGATTTTCTCTGACTCTTCTCTGGGCCAAAGCATCTTGCCAGCTTTCTGGATGGTGCCTTAAAATGAACAGTACCAAAGGGTGTGTATTTGGTGCCATTAGCTAGGGCTAATGACACTGCGAGTTTACCCACAGGATGGGTTCCTTGAGTTCCTATAGTGCCCAGGGCTGTGAAAAGGTGAGCCCTGCAATGGGGAGAGGGAGGTGAGAACATCACCTCAGCCCCACTTGATGTGTGGCCCTGGGCAAAACTTGAGTTGCAAATGTATACAAGGAAGATGGTCCCTAAGCCAGGTGACTGTGTGGAAGAGAGATGAGGACTTTCCAAAGATCCTTGCATCACATTGGCACAGCTGGCATGTGACTTTGCTACAAGAAGTGGCAAACCTGTCTGGCCAGGTGGGGAGCTCAATTATCTTTGCTTTTTACACACCTTTCTCCTTCTTTCCAGCCTGATTATCAAATGCTAAAAAGCCGAACAGGGGCCTCAGTGGCAAGAGCACAGGGGTCAAGGTGAAACCAGGGTGTCAATCCCAAGATCTGATGAGTTGGGTCTTACAGGCTGTTATAGAAGGTCAATAAGAGCCCACGGAAAGAAATGACTAGATTTTATATGCTTGTTGAAACATTACTCTGATGAAAGTGTGGAGAACAAAGTGAATGAGATCAAAAGTAGGTATAATAGCCCAGGCAGCTGAGATGGTAATGCCTTGAAATGAGGTGGTGAGGGAGAATGGAGAAAAGGAGGGATTTGTGAGGTGTTTAGGGGAAAATGAACACATCATGGTGATTAGAGGCGATGAGGTCAAAGGTGATGCTAGGTTTCTTTCATTGCCACTAGATGGGGTTGGATAAAGCCTTGGATGGAGACTATTAATTCATTCTTGATTAGGTTAAGTTTGAGATACCCGGAGACGTCTAAATGGAAATGCCCCTTTATTTAGGCAATTACCTTATTTTTCGCTCCATAAGATGCGCTTTCCCCCCACCCCACCCCCAAAGTGAAGGGAAAAATGCCTGTGCGTCTTATGGAGCGAATGTTCTTTTTCTTTTTTTTTTTTTATTACAGGGACAGAGAGAGAGTCAGAGAGAGGGATAGATAGGGACAGACAGACCTGAACGGAGAGAGGTGAGAAGCATCAATTATTAGTTTTTTGTTGCCGTTGCGACACCTTAGTTGTTCATTGATTGCTTTCTCACATGTGCCTTGACCGCGGGCCTTCAGCAGACCAAGCCACCCCTTGCTGGAGCCAGCGACCTTGGGTTCAAGCTGGCGAGCTTTTTTGCTCAAGCCAGATGGGCTGAGCTCAAGCTGGCGAGCTCAGGTCTTGAACCTGGGTCTTCCGCATCCCAGTCTGACGCTCTATCCACTGCGCCACCGCCTGGTCAGGCCGAATGTTCATTTTTTTAAGCTGCTGCCGGGCGCTGAGCTGGTAAACATGTAGAATGAGCGCAAGCGGGAGCGTAGTCATACCCGCCACCGCAGCGTGCGGAACCGGGCATATGTTGAGTGATCTCCTGATTTCGGTTTCCACAGTTGCATACAGCGCAAGAGGGGAAGGCCAGCGACATTTGTGTGGACGCATTCACCTAGCATCATGGAGGGCGACCCACGGTCGGGAGGGCCCGCTGCGCTGCAGCTGCTAGAACTCTGTGAAATGCTGACCTCATTTGTTGTCAGCCTAATAGCATTTCATTGGCTGGCTGGGGGGCAGATAGGGGAGGGGCCAAGGTTGCTAGAGGGCTTCTGAAAATATCTGCCCTGTTGGTGCTTGACCAGTTTAGAGCACATATTAGCGAAACTACAACAAAACAAAAAATTTTGAAGAAGTAAAGACTCATCTAGCTGTAATTCCTAGGGGGGGGGGGGTCTTACCAGCCAGTTACAACCTCTTGACATTTCCCATCAATAAACTGTTTAAATCTTTATGCGAGAAGAGTGGAACAAATGAATGGCTGCTGGTAATCATGATCTGACACCAACTGGAAGAATGAAGAGACCCACTATCACTCAAGTTTGTGAATGGATTAGAACATCATGGCAGTCAGTGAAGAATAAAACCGTGGTATGGTCATTCAAAAAATGTGGCATTAGCAATGCCTTAGGTGGCACTGAAGATGGTATCATATATGAAAATAGCAAAGAAAGTAATACCAGTGATTGTGAGCAACTGAGCTTCTTAAATTCTGACATTAGTGATGATGAGTTCCTCGGGTTCCCAAACAACTAGAAGAGTATTCGAACATTAAAGTCTCTTCTCATTTATTAATAATAGTGCTAATGGTTGTTAATACTGCTATTGAGTTTACATTGTGGAAATATTATTGTGGTATATTTTATTAAATATTTTCACACACTATTTGGTTCAGAATATGTTTTTTATTTTCCTCCTTAAAACCCTAGGTGCATCTTATGGAGTGAAAAATACGGTATACAGCTGAGTCTGAAATTCAGATGGGTGAAGTCTGGTCTTAAGATAATAGTTTGGGTGTCATTGGTGTACCAATGGTATGAAGAATATAGTCATCTGAACAGAAGAGAGTTTAGAACAGTGGTTCTTAACCTGGGTTCTATCGAACCTTAGGGGTTCAGTGAGTTGGTCTCGGGTTTGGAGAAGCCTCTGCCGCGGAGGCCAGAATAAAGTAACACCATAATTTGTTGTGAGTTCATGCACTTTGTTGGTTTTGTTCTTTGAGCAAGGTGATGTTCATGCACGGCTCATTTTGTGCACCAGTAAAAAAACATATACCTACGTCTTGAATTTGGAAAAAACATCATATTTTATTTATCACTAAAGAAGGGTTCGGTGAATGCGCATATGAAACTGGTGGGTTCGATACCTCAAAAAAGGTTAAGAACCACTGGTTTAGAAGGAGAAGATAAGAGGGCATAAGACTATGTTGAGATACTCCAGTAATGATCAAGTAAAGGAAGATGAACCTGAGAGCCAGATAGAGGTATGGACAGAGAAGACCAAATGAGTGATGTCACCTAAGTCAGGGGATGATTATATCTCAAGAGGCATTAGTGTTGCCAGTGGGTACAACAAGGTGAGGACTTAAGAAATAACGGCTGGTTTTATGGCTGTTTGGTCTTATTGCAGAGCTGTTTCCATGGAGGAACAGATGCCATATTTTGGGGATTTGGAGAATGAGACTGAGGTAAAGGAGTTAAACCTGAGGTGGTGTGGCCATTTCATCTGTGTCACATGTCCCCGAGCCATTCTCTGTTGTATCCTGCAACCTTGATAAATTAGTTTATTGTCACTGGTTTTTTGGGGATTCTTTAGAGTGTTCTACATATAAGATCATATCACCTGTCACATAGAAATAGAGCTAGTTTTATTTCTTCTATTCCAATTTAAATGCGTTTTATTTATTTTTCTTGCCTAAACACTCTCTCTAGAACTTCCAGCACTATGTAGAATAATAGTGGGCAAAACAGATATCTTTATCTTGTTCTTGATCTTAGAGAAAAAAATCTTTCAGTCCTTTGGTTTTAAGTTGGGGCTATTTGCAGGTTTTTCATATATGACTTAATCATGTTGAGGAGTTGAGTGTTTTATTATGACAGGGTTTTGGATTTATTCAGGTGCTTTTACTGCAACAATTGAAATGATCTTGGATGTCAGAGTAATGGCAGTGTGAGAGGTACACTTGAACAAATTGAATAAATTGAACAGCTGTAACTCAGCAAAGAAATACCTGGTGGGCTCATAGACTTGCCTGAAAAGGTCCACGCATCAGTGGACTAAAGTGGGAAGGGTGAAAACAGGAGGGTAGAAGAAGTCTCATGCTGGGCCTCTGGAGAGGGGAGAAACCCAGAGTGGTTGGGTCTTCTGCTGAGAGAATTGAAGAGATTCGGGGGCATTTGGAGAGATACTGAATCAAAGTGGCGGCTGAGTATCGGGTACCTGCCAGTGTTCTCATGGGCTGTGTTGGCAGCCTGCACTCAGGACAGAGACCCAGGGTACATAGTGCAGCGTGCCAGCCTCCCAGATGCTGCCTCCCTCCCCTCATGGAGTATGGAGAGTGGTAGAGACATACTCTACAGCTAGTTCTACTGGGCTACTGTTTCCCCTGAAGAACAGTGATGCTCCATGTTGGGTTCCCTGGTCTGTTCAGATATAGGAAAGAGCACCCAGAGTCCTGAGATCCCCATTGTTAAAGCTGTGAAGTTCTCACAGCATGCCCCACCACATCATCACAACTACAATTTAACAGAGGCCAGCTTGGGGATTTTACAGAGCTAAAGCTTGTAATCCAGCACCACCTACTGGAAAACGAAATAGAAAACCTCTTGCAAGTACAATACAGCTCGTGCTCGATTTAGGACCATGATTGGTTCCAACAGACCGATGGGTCGATCTTGGTTGTAACACAATTTGGTCGTTAAGTTGAGTAGGCTATATGTACAGTACTGTGAAATAATGTTATAAAAATCTTTAAGTCAAAGACAAAGACAATTTCCTCGTGGTAGACATCTTGGGAGGGGTTTGATGAAAAATATCCAAGACTCAAAACACAAATTGCTGTACCGAGTCTGGGATAACAGTTGAAATGGTGCACGCAGAGATGGTAGTGCTACCGGATGCTGGTCCGCACTGTCGTATGCCCAGCTGGGCAATGCTTGCGCTGCCAGACACGGAGCAGTCGTGGCTAGCGATTGTGGTCATAAAGTTGAATGGTCGTAAGTTGCATAGGTTGTAAGTCGATTAATACCTGTACCACTATTTACCTGTTTAAGGGGAATTAAGGTTTTGTCTCTATTTTTTTGTTATTCTTTTGGCTTTGGATGTTATTTTGTGTTTTTTTATTATTATTATTGTTTATAGTTCTTGCTCTTTTTGTTTTTTCTCCTTTGTTTTATTAAAATTTTTATTAAATTTAATTTATTGTGTTACCATGGGTTCAAGTGTCCCACTCAATATAATTACCTCACTCCCACCCCCATGTCCCACATTACCCCCCCTTTTGCCCCCTACCCCTAGCTCCCTCCCCCGTTTCCTTTGGGATTTGCTGTCCTGTTATCTGTATCTCCGTGTTATGTATATATAATTTCACTAATCCTTTTATCTCTGATCCTATCTCCTCATCCTTCTTCCCTCTGACAGCTGTCACTCTGGTCCCTGTAACCGCGCCTCTGCTTCTATTCCATTACTCAGTTCACTTGGTTCCTTAGATTTCACATATAAGTGAGATCATATGATATTTGTCTTTCTCTGCCTGGTTTACTTCACTTAGCATAATAATCTTCAGGTTCATCCATGCCATCGCAAAAGGTAAGATTTTCTTCTTCCTCACGGTTGCGTAGTATTCCATTGTGTATATGTACCACAGCTTTTTAATCCACTCATCCACTAATGGATACTTGGCTTGTTTCCCGATCTTGCTTATTGTAAACAATGCTGCAATAAACACGGGAATGCATATCTTCTTTTGAATCAGTGATTTGGTATTCTTAGGATATATTCCTAAAAGTGGGATGGCTGGGTCAAAGGGCAGTTCCATTTTTAATTTTTTGAGGAAACTCCATACTGTTTTCCACAGTGGCTGCACAAGTCTGCATTCCCACCAGTAGTGCAGGAGGGTTCCCTTTTCTCCACACCCTTGCAGGCACTTATTGTATGTTATTTTGTTAATGAGCGCCATTCTGACAGGAGTGAGGTGGTATCTTATTGTGGTTTTAATTTGCATTTCTCTGATGATCAGTGATGTTGAACATTTTTTCATATGCCTATTGGCCATCTGTATGTCCTCTATGGAGAAGTGTCTATTCAGGTCAGTTGCTCATTTTTTAAATTGGATTGTTGACCTTATTGGTACTGTATTGAGTTTTAGAAGTTCTTTATAAATTTTGGTTATTAATCCCTTATCAGATGTATTGGCGAATATGGTTTCCCATTGTGTGGGTTGTCTTTTTATTTTGTTTATGGTATCTTTTGCTGTACAAAATCTTTTTAGTTTCATATAGTCCCATTTATTTTGTCCTTTACTTCTCTTGTCTGTGGAGACAAATCAGCCAAAAATATTGCTATGAGAGATATTGGAAAGTTTACTGCCTATGTTTTCTAGCAAGATGTTTATGGTTTCGTGACTTACATTTAAGTCTTTTACCCATTTTGAGTTTATTTTTATGAATGGTATAAGTTGGTGATCTACTTTCCTTTTTGTGCATGTACCTGTCCAATTTTTCCAACACTATTAAAGAGACTGTCTTTACTCCACTGTATGCTCTTACCTCCTTTGTCAAATATCAATTGACCATAAAGTTGTGGGTTTATTTCTGGGTTCTCTGTTCTGATCTATTGATCTGTATGCCTGTTCTTATGCCAGTACCAAGTTGTTTTGATTAAAATGGCCTTGTAGTATAACTTGATATCAGGAAGTGTGATACCTCCCACTTTACTTTTTATTTGCAAGATTGCTGAGGTTATTCGGGTTCTTTTTCGGTTCCATATGAATTTTTGGAATATTTCTTCTGTATCTTTGAAGTATGCCATTGGTATTTTAATAGGAATTGAATTGAATTTATAGATTGCTTTGGATAATATATGTTTATTCTTCCTAACCGTGAACATGGTATATGCTTCCACTTGTTTGTATCTTCCTTGATTTCTTTTATCAATGTTTTCTAATTTTCTGAGTACAAGTCTTTTACCTCCTTGGTTAAATTTATTCCTAGGTACTTTCCTTTTTTTACAATAGTGAAGGGGATTGTTTCCTTAATTGCTCTTTCAGACAGTTTATTGTTGGTGTATAGAAATGCCACTGAATTCTGAAAATTAATTTTATATCCTGCCACCTTGTCGAATTCATTCATCAGGTCCAGTAGTTTTTTTTTTTAATTTTTATTTTATCTTATTCATTTTAGAGAGGAGACACAGAGAGAGAGAGAGAAAGGGGGGAGGAGCTGGAAACATCAACTCCCATATGTGCCTTGACCAGACCGGTGCAGGGTCCTGAACTGGCGACCTCAGTGTTCCCTGGTTGACGCTTTATCCACTGTGCCACCACAGGTCAGGCAGGTCCAGTAGTTTTTTGACTGAGACTTTAAGGTTTTCTATGTACAGTATTATGTCATCAGCAAATAATGATAGTTTTACTTCTTTTTTTTCCAATTTGGATGCCTTTCTTTTCTTCTTCTTGTCTGATTGCTGTGGCTAGGACTTCCAGAACTATATTGAATAAGAGTGGTGAAAGGGGCACCCCTGCCTTTTTCTGACCTTAAAGGGATTGCTTTTAAATTTTTGTCCATTGAGTATGATGTTGGCTGTTGGTTTGTCAAGGATGGCCTTTATTATGTTGAGGTATGTTCCTTGTATTCCTAGTTTGCTGAGAGTTTTGATCAAAAATAGGTACTGGATTTTTTCAAATGCTTTTTCTGCATCTATTGATATAATCGTGTGATTTTTATCATTCCTTTTGTTTATGTGATGAATCACATTGATTGATTTGTAAATATTGTACCTCCCTTGGCTCCCCAGGGTAAATCCCACTGATCCTGATGTGTGACTTATTTCATGTATTGCTGGATCTGGTTTGTTCATATTTTGTTGAAAATTTTAATATCTATGTTCATCAGTGATATTGGCCTATAATTTTCTTTCTTTGTAGTATCTTTACCTGGTTTTGGAGTGAGGACCATGCTTGCCTCATAAAATGAGCTTGGAAATCTTCCCTCCTCTTGAATTTTTTTGAAATAGCATGAGGATAAGTGTTAGTTCTTTGAATATTTAGTATAATTTGTCTGTGAAGCCATCTGGTTCAGGACTTTTGTTTGTTGAGAGTTTTTTGATGACTGTTTCAATTTCACTTGTTGTAATCAGTCTGTTTAGGTTTTTTGATTCTTCCAGATTGAGTCTTGGGAGATTGTATGTTTCTAGGAATTTATCCGTTTCACCTAGGTTTTCCAATTTTTTTTTCATATAGACCTTCATAGTATTTTCTTACAATCCTGTGTATTTCTGTAGTGTCAGTTGTTACTTCTCCATTTTCATTTCTAATTTTACTTATTTGAGTTCTTTCTCTTTTTTTCTTGATGAGTCTGATTAAAGGTTCATCAATCTTGTTTACCTTTTCAAAGAACCAGCTGTTGGTTTCGTTGAATTTTTGTATTTTTTTAACCTCCGTGTCATTTATTTCCACTCTGATCATTATTACATATTTCATGCGAATGAAAATGAAAAAGAAGCTGGGGTAGCAATACTTGTATCTTACAAAAGAGACTTTAAAACAAAGCTTATACATACTTTTTTTCATATCTTCACTTTCAGTCTATGTGTATCTTTTGGTTTGAGGTGTATTTCTTGTAGACAACGTATGTATGGGTCCTGTTTTCTTACCCATACAGCTACTGTATGTCTTTTGATTGGAGCATTTAATCCATTTACTTTTAAGGTTTTTTATTAATATGCATTTATTTAATGCTATTTTATTCTTTAGCTTTACGATCCTCTTATTTTAGATTTTATTTTTTCTTTGCTCTTTTTATAGCAGGCCTCTTAACCTCCCCCCCCCCCTTTTTTTTTCTTACAGGGACAGAGAAAGTCAGAGTCAGAGAGAAGGATAGATAGGGACAGACAGACAGGAACAAAGAGAGGTGAGAAGCATCAATCATTAGTTTTTCATTGCTGTTGCAACACCTTAGTTGTTCATTGATTGCTTTCTCACATGTGCCTTGACCGCGGGCCTTCAGCAGACCGAGCAACCCCTTGCTGGAGCCAGCAACCTTGGGTCCAAGCTGGTGAGCCCTCGCTCAAGCCAAAAGGGCCCGCGCTCAAGCTGGCGACCTCAGGGCCTTGAACCTGGGTCTTCCCCATCCCAGTCCAATGCTCTATCCACTGCGCCACCGCCTGGTCAGGCTAATGTCCTGTTTGATGCTTTTATCTTTTAATTTAGGCGCTCATTATGTCCATCCATTGTTTCTCTAAGAACCTTGAACATCCTAAAAAAAAATCATTATTTTAAATTCTGCATCTGGTAGTTTGGTTACTTCCATCTCTTTTAGTTCTTTTTCTGGGGATTTCTCTTGTTGATTCATTTGGGTCACATTTCTCTGTGTGCCCATTTTGTCTGTACATTAGATAGCAACTTCTGATTTGAAATTTTTGTGGTATCTTTATGAGGAAGGTGGAATTGTGGTACTGACCTCCAGGAAACGTTTTCCTTGTTCTAGGAATGCTTCTTGAGGGTACTATTTTCCCTCTTGTTGTATGTATTATATGCAGTTGGTCTTTTCAGGGTACTGTTATCCCTTCAGGCTGGCTGGTCAACCTTGATCATGTGTATTACACAATGTGCAATGTCTGTCCTATTGGGTGTATTTATTCCACAGTGACTGGTGCCTGCTAGACTCCACCATTGCACATGCTCCTTGTGTAGGTAGCTGAGACTAGGGTTGGTGCTGTCTGCCACCCACTGCCAGTTGTGTTGGGTCTAGATCTTCTTGTTTTGGTGTTAACTTTTGTTTGTAACCCACTGTGGGCTACTTGTCTGCAGCTACTGCACTTTTAGCTATTTGTGTCTGCATATTCTGTGACTGGGTAGTGTGGGAGGGGCCAACCTTTGTATAAGGATCAGCTTCCTCCTGCTTAGAGATGACAGCAGCTCCATAAGAGCCCTAAGCTCTGTAAGATTTGTCTCCACTTTTCAGCTGCTCGTCCTCCTCTGGCAACTGCCTGGTCTTCCCATAGTCTTCTGTAGTATTACTGTAGTGTGGGCTCTGACTGGCCTCACCCAACCAACCCCTCTACAGGTTGCATGCTTTGTGGGTTAGGGCAGCTGAGGTTGTGAATACAATGTTAGTGAGATACCCTACTTCAGGAGTGTGTTGGTCAGGAGCTCAGTACGGGGAAATGTGGCCCCTACTCCAGAGGTTAATCCCTCAGCCACTGCTGGATACTCAAATTTTATTTCTCCACAACAAGGTGAGCAGTAGGTTAAGACTGACTGTGGCCAAACAGTCCCCTCTGCAGAAGTTCTTTCAGCTAGTGAAAACCCAGTCTCAGGGAGTAAGACTGAGAGAATCCTCTCCTGGAGCTGACTGTGCTCCCCACCTTAAAGGTGTCTAAGCCTCTCGACCAGATCCAAAAATAGACTCACAGGGACCCACATGTTAAATGTCCATGCTCCTAGCCTCTCTCCCTTCTCCCTATAGAATCTAGCCCAGCATGGCAGGATATCCAGCACCCAGGCTGGCTGTGAAGCTCCACCCTATCCAAAGCACATGAGCCACTGTGTCAGTGCTAATCACAGAGAGTGGAACTTGCCTCAACTGGGCCTGGTGTAAGAAGTCTTTCCTTACAATACTACTCTAGCAAGGGTTATTAGGTCCTGAACTGATGCTTTCTGCAGCTGGCCCCAGGATGTGTCAGCCATGGACCTCCCTGGCAGGAACCCGGCACAAACCAGTGGGAGAGACTGCCCATGACAGGCCCTCAGCAACCTTCTTGGAGCTACAAGTAATGCAGAGTTTGTGGCTGCCGCTGCTGGGCCCAGGTGTACATGGAAATACCAAGGTGCACTCTTAGGCTGGTTTTTACCCGTACTGGGCCTGGGGGAAGGTCTTTAAAGGTCACATTTCCCTGAGTCCCACCTCCTGTGGCCTCTGATGGTTGCTTGTTGGGCTCGGCCACTGAGTTTGGTGCCTGCAGCAATTCAGTGATTAGGTATGGTTTTGGGTGTGGCTCTGCCCCTCGGCCCCAGGTATTAGTCTGTCCAGATTTTTTTCACAGACATCAATAGGGTGTGGCCTCTGAGACCCAGAGGTGTGGTCTGCCTGCTCTCTGGACAGTCTCTACTGAGTCTCCCATGAGGTGGAAGCACCAGTCTTAGAGTTGGGAGAGTGTATGGGGGGTGGGGCTCTGGTCTCAACACCAGAAACCTGAGTCACTGACATGCCCCCTGCCTCCTGACCTCTCAGAATGACCGGTCCTCATGAGTTGGGTAGGAAAGACTCCCGATGGTGGAGTAGTTGCTTTTCCCTAGGCTGATGTAGCATAGAGGAGACATTTTGGCCAAGAAAGATGGTGACTGTAGTACTGGAGAATGACTCAGCACAGGGGTTCCGGTGCCCATCCCCACAGGGTCTATCCTGTGCCTCCAAATTATACTCTCCTCATGCAACTCCACTTCTCTCAGCTTTCCCTCCACGGGAGCCTTAGGTAAGTGGCTATGAATGAGGTTTTCTGCAAAGGCCCTTTAAGACACAGCCTGCTTCTCCGAGAGCTCAGTCTCTTTCTCGTAGATAGAAACCCTGCTCTTTTCACCAGCAAAAGCTGTCTGGGCTCCTCTTTTAGGCTCTGGGGCTGTAGGCTGGGGCTCCCAGCCTGGGGCTGAGCACCTACACTTCTCAGGGAGACTCTCCCCACAGTGAGAGTCCCTCTGGACCCTCAGCCATCACTCACTTTTGGGAGCGGGGCAGCCCTTTCCATGTCTCCGTGAGGCTTCTTTTGTGATCCTTGGTTATAGACTATTCTTCCTTTAGTACAAAGTTGGTTTTTCAAGATGATGTTCTTAAATTAAGTTGTAATCCAATTTGGTCCTGGGAGGTGGCAGTTGGAATGGCTACTCTGTTGCCATCTTGGAATCTTCCCTCTTTTGTTTTTAATTTGTTTTTATTTTTGTCGTTTTTAGTTGATTTCCTACCACCCTTCTCAAATACTTAAAGGCGCAAAAAAACTAATACCTGTCCTTGGCCAGTGGCTCAATGATGGAGCACCGACCTGGCCTGTGGAAGACCCAGGTTCAATACCCATCCCAGTCAGGGCACACAGGAGAAGTGACCATCTGCTTCTATACCCCACCCACCTCCCCTTCTCTCTCAATATATTTCTCTCTCCCCCTGCATCATCCATGGCTTGATTGATTCAAGTGTGTTGGCTCCAGGTACTAAGGATGGCTCTGGAGTCTCTTTGGCAGGTGCTAAAAAGAGCTTGGTTGTTAGAATGGCCCCAGATGGGCAGAGCATTGGCCCCAGATGGGATTCACTGGGTGGACCCTAATTGAGGTTCATTCAGAATCTATTTCTCTATATCCCCTCCTCTCACTTAAATTAAAAAAAAAAGAAAAAGAAAAAACCAGTATCATGACTACCCAAGGAAGAGATGGAGTCCAGAAAAAAAAATGAAAATCTCCAGAAATCAATGTCAATTACATGAACACCTTGGAATTAAACAATACAGAATTCAGAATTGAAGTTCTGAAAATACTCAATAAGATGTAAGAAAACACTGATAGGCAATTTAATGAGCTCAGAAAAAAAATAGTACTTCACCAAGGAAACTGAAATTTTAAAAGCAGTGATGAAGAGCTCTATACATGAATTGAAAAATGAGCTAGCAAGGTTAGCTAACAGAGCAGGCCAAATAGAGGAAAGGATCAGTGACAGTGAAGACAGGCGACTAGAGATACAGAGAAAAGAGACTCAAAAATTTTAAGAAAATAGAGCTCTATGAGAACTGTCACTCCATTAGAAAGAGCAATATAATAACAATGGTTATATCAGGAAAAGGAGAGAGGGAGAAGGGAATGGAGAGCCTATTTAAACAAATAGTTGAGAACTTCCCAAGCCTATGGAAAAAGTTAAACCTTTGATTCCAAGAAGCAAATAAAATGCCTAGTTATCTCAATGCAAACAAGCCTTTTCCAAGGCACATCGTAATAAAATTGTCAAAAATCAATGACAAAGAAAGAATCCTAAGAAAATGAAGAACATGTCCCTGACGGTTGGCTCAGTGGTAGAGTATCAGCCCAGCGTGTGGATGTCCTGGGTTCAATTCTCAGTCAGGGCACACAGTAGAAGTGACTGTCTGCTTCTCCACCCCTGCCCCTCTCACTTCTGTCTCTCTCTTAATCTCTCTCTTCTCCTCCCCTCCTGTAACCATGGCTCAATTGGAGCGAGTTGGCCCTGGGCACTGAGGATGGCTCCATGGCTTCCACCTCAGGTGCTAAAAAATGGCTCTAGTTGCAACGGAGCAAGGGCCCCAGATGGGCAAAGCATCACCCCCTAGTGGGATTTCTCTGCTTCCCATCCTCTCACTAAATTAAAAAAAAAGAAGGAAAAAGAAGAACATAACATATACAGGAAGGACCATCAGGTTATCAGCAGAAACTCTACAACCCAAGGCAGAGCGGACCCAAATATTCAAAGTACTGAAAGAGAGAAATTACCAGCCAAGATTACTATATCCATAAAACTTATTTTTCAAATATGAAGAAGAATTATAAACTTTTCCAGATATACAGGAGGTGAGGGAATTTATAACCAGAAAACCCCCGCTGCAGAAAATGCTCAAGGGGGGTATTCTACCTGATACAAAGAACAAAACAACACAAAACTACAAGTAAAAGCTCCAACAAGGTGACAATAAAAACAAGGATAATGTGTGACAACAACAACATAAAAGGGGAGAGGATAAAGATTTGCGATAGCAAAGGAGGATGGAGTGCAGAAGCACTCATAAGACAAAGGAATCTTATATATGAAAATTTTTTTTCTTAATAACCTAATGATAACCACCCACAAAAAAAATTATTGAAACAAATAGCTTAAAAAAAGAAAACAGAGGAATGAAGTATGGAATACCACCAAACAACAACAACAAAAAACTGACAGAAACACTAAAGAGAAGAACCAAATAAGACACAGAAAACAAAACATAAAATGGCTATAGGAAATCCTCAAGTATCAACAATTACCCTAAATGTAAATAGACTGAACTCAACAATAAAGAGGCACAGAGTAGCAGATTGGATCAAAAATCAAAACTCAACTGTATGCTCCTTCAGGAGACACACCTAAGCAGTTGGGACAAAAGATTCAAAGTGAAAGGTTGGAAAAACAATTCTCCAAGCAAACAAAAATAGAAGAACAAAGGCAACCCAAAATCAGCAGAAAAAAGGAAATAGTAAAAATTAGGGCAGAACTAAATGTAATAGAGAATAAAAAACTATAGAAAAAATTAATACAACAAAGAGTTGGTTCTTTGAAAAAAATCAATAAAATTGATAAAACCCTATATAGACTCACTAAGGAGAAGAGGACTTATAAAGAAAATCAGAAGAGACTCATAAAAACAAAATCAGAGATGAAAGAGAAGTTACCACAGACACTGTAGATACAAAGGATCATACTAGAATACTATGAAAGACTATATGCCACCAAATTCAACAATCTAGAATAATTGGATAAATTCCTAGAGCTCTATAATCTTTCTAGACTGAGTTGTGAAGAAGTGGAAAGCCTAAATACACTGATAAACAGTGAGGAAGTAAAAACTCTCAAAAACCTCCCCCCAAATAAAGTCCATGACCAGATGGCTACACTAGTGAATTCTATCAATCAAAAGATTTAGTAATGCCTGACCAGGTGGTGGCACAGTAGATAGAGCATTGGCCTGGGATGCTGAGGACCCAGGTTCAAAACCCCAAGGCTGCTGGCTTGAGTGCAGGTTCACCACCTGGAGTGCAGGTTCACCAGCTTGAGTGCAGGATCACCTTCTTGAGTGTGGGATCATAGACATGACCCCATGGTCACTGGCTTGAGCCCAAGGCCGCTGACTTGAACAAGGGGTCACTGGCATGGCTGGTACCCCCGGTCAAGGCACATATGAGAAATCAATTAATAAACAATTAAGGTGCCACAACTATGAGTTGATGCTTCTCATCTCTCTCCCTTCTTGTCTGTCTGTCCCTGTCTGCCTGTCTCTCTCTTCCCCCCTCACTGAAAGATTTGGTACCTATCCTTCTTAGTCTTCCAAAAAATTTGAAGAAGAGGCAATACTCCCTAACATATTTTATGACACCAACATAACCCTCATACCAAAACCTGGCAAGGACAACGCACAAGAAAGGAAAACTGCAGACAAATATCTCTAATGAATACAGATGCAAAACCCCTAAACAAAATAGTAACAAATCAAATACAACAATACATTTTAAAAATAACACATCCAATCATGTGGGATTTATTCCAGGAGGGCAAGGATAGTTCCACATACACAAATTGATCAATGCAATACAATACATCAACAAAATAAGAAAAATTGCACAATCCTTTCAATAGATGGAAACAAGGCATTCGATAAGATACAACATCCAGCCTGACCTGTGGTGGTGCAGCAGATAAAGTGTCGACCTGGGAATGCTGAGGTCGCCAGTTCAAAACCCTGCACTGGTCTGGTCAAGGCACATATGGGAGTTGATGCTTCTAGCTCCTCCCCCCTTTCTCTCTCTCTCTCTCTCTCTCTCTCTCTCTCTCTCACTCTGTGTCTCCTCTCTAAAATGAATAAATAAAAAGAAATAAAAAAAGATACAACATCCATTTACTATGAAACACTCAATAAAATGGATATAGACGGAAAGTACTCCAACATAATAAAGGCCATGTATGACAAACCATCAGCCAACATCATACTAAGTGGTGAAACACTGAAAACTTTTCCTCTAAAATCAGGAACAAGACAAGGCTGCCCGCTCTCTCAACTCTTATTCGCATATTCACATAATACTGGAAGTCTTAGCCAGAGCAATCAGGCAAGAGAAAGAAGCAAAAGGCACCAATATCGGGGAAAAATAAGTAAAGATATCATTTTCTGCAGTACATAATTCTGTACATAGAAAGCTCCAACAACTCCACCAACAAACTATTAGAAACAATAAACAAATACAGTAAATTTTCAGGATATAAAATCAATACATAAAAGTCTACTGCTTCCCTATATGCCAACAATGAAACTACAGGAAATGACTGAAAAAATATCCCCTTTATAATTGCTACAACAACAAAATAATAGCTAAGAATAAACTTAACAAAAAGGACTGCCTGACCAGGCGATGGCGCAGTAAATAGAGCTTCAGACCGGGATGCGGAAGACCCAGGTTCGAGACCCCGAGGTCACTAGCTTGCGTGGGACCCATCGGGCTTGAGCAAAAGCTCGCCAGCTTGAACCCAAGGTCGCTGGCTCCAGCAAGGGGTTGCTCAGTCTGCTGAAGG
Organism: Rhynchonycteris naso; assembly: GCA_037038555.1. Lineage (NCBI taxonomy): Eukaryota > Metazoa > Chordata > Mammalia > Chiroptera > Emballonuridae > Rhynchonycteris > Rhynchonycteris naso. Next base: position 193,247,701 of record CM072999.1, on the reverse strand, counting down.
CCCACAGTCAAGGCACATGTGAGAAAGCAATCAATGAACAACTAAGGTGTCACAACGGCAATGAAAAACTGATGATTGATGCTTCTCACCTCTTTCCGTTCCTGTCTGTCCCTATCTATCCCTCTCTCTGACTCTCTCTCTCTGTCCCTGTAAAAAAAAACAAAAACAACAAAATGTGAAGGACCTATATACTGAAAAGTACAAAGCATTATTAAAAGAAATTGAAAAAAAGACAATGAAATTGAAAAATATTCCATATTAATGGATTGGAAGAATCAACATAGTTAAAATGACCATATTACCCAAAGCAATATACAAATTTAATGCAATCCCCATCAAAACCCCAATGTTATTTTTTAAAAAACTAGAACAAAAAATCACCAGGTTTGTATGGAACCATAAAAAAAACCACAAAAAAAAAACCCAAATGGCCAAAGCAATCCAGTAGAAAAAGAAAGAAGCCAGAGGTATCATGTTATCTGACATCAAATTATACTATAAAGCCACGATAATCAAAACAGCATGGTATTGGCAGAAAAGCAGGCATAAACCAATGAAACAGAATCAAGAACCAGACAAATAATTGTTGACAAAGGAACCAAAAACACACAATGGTGAAAAGAAAGCCTCTTCAATAAATGGTGCTGGGAAAATTGAAAAGCCTCATGCAAAAGAATGAAACTTGACTACAGTTTGTCCCCATGCAGAAAAATCAATTTAAAATGGGTGAAAAACATAAATATAAGATCTGAAACAATAAATTACATAGAAGAAAACATAGGTACTAAAGTTATGGACCTTTATTGTAAAGAACATTTTATGAATTTGATCCCAAAGGCAAGGGAAATGAAGGCAAAAATAAATGAATGGGACTTATCAAACTAAAAACATTCTGCACAGCAAAAGAAACCAACAACGAAACAAAAAGGCAGCCAACCAAATGGGAGATGATATTCAGAAACAACAGCTCCAACAGAAACTCACAGATATATTAAGAACTCACAAAGCTGAACAGCACTCACTCAAACAATCCAATTAAAAATTGGGGAGAGGACCTACACAGACATTTCTCTCATGAAGACATATAAACAACAATATATGAAAAGATGCTCATTTTCACTAGCTATTAGAAAAACACAAATTAAAACTACAATGAGATGTTACCTCACACCTGTTAGATTGGTTGTTATCAATAAGACAGGTAATAAGTGTGTTGGAGAGGCTGTGAAGAAGGACCCCCCCCCCTTCACTGCTGGTGGGAATGTAAACTGGTACAGTCATGGAAGAAAGTATGGTGGTTCCTCAAAAAATTAAGAATAGAACTACCATATGACCCAGCAATCCCTCTTCTCTGTATCTACCCAAAAATCTAAAAAATACTGGTATATAAAGACATGAACCTCCATATTCATTGTAGAATTATTCACAGTGGCAAGACACAGAAACAACCAAAGTGCCCCTTGATAAAGAACCGAATAAATAAATTGTGGTACATATATACAAGGGAATACTACTCAGCCATAGAAATGATATATTGCTATTTATGACATCGATGGACCTTTTAAGAACATTATACTGGTTGAAATAAGTAAATCAGAAAAAGCTAAGAACCGTATGATTTCACACATAGGTGGGATATAAAACTGAGACTCATGGACAGAGACAAAAGTGAGTGGTTACCAGAGGGAGGGGTATGGGAATGTGAGTAAAGAGGGACAGAAAATGATTTGAGTTTGGCTGATGGGCACAAAACGCAATCAACAGTTCAAATGCTATAAAGATGTTTATCTGAAGCCTATCCTTTTTTAAAAAAGATTTTATTTATTGATTTTACAGAGAGAAGGCAGGCGGGGAATGAGAAGTATCAGTTTATTGCTTCACTTTAGTTGTTCATTGATTGCTTGTCAAATGCCTCTTGACCAGACAAGCTCATGGTTTCAAACCAGTGACCTCAGTGGTCCAGGTCCACACTCTATGCACTGTGCCACCACAGGCCAGACAAGCCTATATGTTCTTATGGACCAATGTCACCCATTAAATTTAATTTCTAAAATAAATTTAAAAAAATAATAAAGTAAAATAAAATGAAAAAAAATGGATAATATTCCAGAATTCATTGAATCTTAAGTTTTTATTTTCCAGTCTCTTTTCTGTCCTTCACCTTGGATAGTTTCTATCATGTCTTTAATTCATTGTCATATACAATGAAATACTCTTTTTTTTTTTTATTGTGAGGGAATTGCTGATATGTAGGTCTATTTTACTCACTTTTATTTATCTTTGTATCCAGGGCAGTGACCTCTGGCTAAGCCCTGAAGATTAAATTCATGGAATACTCTCAGTTACTGGTTAATTATTATTATAATAAATAAAGCAGCAGGTCAAGGTACACCAGGTTTTAAGTGTTTAAACATGAAGATTCATGATGTATACTTGGTGTCTGATTTCTAGGCCACATCACAGATACGTGACTAGTTTGCTTCAAGAACTCTGAACTCCAAGACATGAATGGACTTTCTTGGATACAGACATGTTTTCACAGTTCACAGCTGAAAAGTACATATGCATGACTGTCATAGATAGAAGACTTGGAAACCTGCACATAAGATAACACTTGCCTGTGTGGTTTTGTTTGTTTCTGTCCTTTCACTTTACTTTTTATTGTAATAAACCCTAGACATGAGTATGACTTTATGTTGTCATGGGAGTTCTTCCAACAAGTCAACAAACTAGCTAATGACCATGGGACCTACTGAAATGGATATTGTATTTTTCATATTTACAAATTATTTTGGTTCTTTTAAGTCTCTTCCATTTTATTCATTATGGTTGTTTTCCCCTGTAATATCCTTGTGTGTTAATTGTATCATGTAATCACTCTGGGTCTATTTCTTTTTACTGTTTTAAGATTTTACTTAGCCTGAGCAGGCAGTGGTGCAGTGGATAGAGTGTCTGACTGGGATTCAGAGGACCCAGGTTCGAAGCCCCAAGGTTGCCATTTTGAACATGGGCTCACAGGGTTGGGTGCGGGCTCATCAGCTTGAGCACGGGGTTGTTGTTTTGAGTGTGGGATCATAAACATGACCCCACAGTCGCTGGCTTGAGCCAAAAGGTTGCTGGCTGGAGCCCAAGGTCGCTGGCTTGACCAAGGCATCACTTGCTTTGCTGTGTAGCAGCCCTCCAGTTAAAGCACATATGAGAAAGCAGTCAATGAACAACTAAGGTGCTGCATCGAAGAATTGATGCTTCTCATCTCTCTCCCTTCCTATCTGACTGTTCCTATCTATCCCTCTCTCTGTCTCTGTCAAAAGAAAAAAAGATTTTATTTATTCGTTTTAGAGAGGGGAAGGAGAGAGAGAGAAGGGAGGAGCAGGAAGCATCAAATCCCATACATGCCTTGACCAGGCAAGCCTGGATTTCAAACTGGCGACCTCAGCGTTCCAGGTCAACACTTCATCCACTGCACCACCACAGGTAAGCCTGAGGTTTCTCAAGGGTCTCTTTTCTTGCTCCTTCGTATACATAGTAATTTTTGATTGGGTATTAAACATAGTTTTATATTTTCAAGTGTTTTTTTTGTCCTCCTTTAATGAGTGTTGTGCTTTCTTTTGTAGGCAGTGACATCTGGATTATCTTAATCCCTTTAAGGCCTATTTTAAAACTTTGATAGGGTGAGTCTACAGCAGACTTGCCTCCTGATATAGTTCAACACTACTACTAAAGCATGACTCCTTATGGGGTCTCCACTTAATTCTTGGGGGGTTACTGAGGACGCTCTTGTGCTGGTCAGTTAGAATTTTTCCTCACTTGAACAACTGTGGCCATTGTTCAGCTCTTATTCCCTATCATTTTTGCTTGACCTTCTAGAATTTTACTCTGAGGATGTGTGGCTTAGAATTCAGCAGACTCAGGGATCCTGCTGCAGATTTCTGGAGCTCTTTTCTGCGTAGTGCCCGCCTGTGTTTCCCCCACAATGTACTACTGCCTCAACCTCCCTGAACTCTAATTTCTATCTCAGTTTAGCAAGGTTGTCAGGATCTGTTTGGGGTGGCCACGTTTGCAGTGTGAAAATTGCTTCCATACAGAAAGTTAGGGCAGTTGGAGGAAATCACCTCATTTGTTTCCCCCCTCTCAGAAATTGCAGTTGGTCACTTTCCATTGTTCCACATTTCCTCCAATTTGTTTATAGACAAATACTAAGTCTATTACTGTTCTTCCAGCATGGGTAGAAGCATAAGTCTCAATAAATATTGATCTCTTGTAAAAAATTTCTAATAGTTCCCCTCCTTACTCCCTTCCTAGACACATTGGATGGTTCTCAATTGGGAAATAAAACCACAATTTGAAAAACTGTACTATTACTCAAAATCCTCTAAAGTGTACTAAAGCACATCATACAACAAATTACCAGAACCTGAGCTGTTTAACACTAGCTCGTTCAGACCTAAGTTCTAAGAGAAGACTGCAGTAGCAGGAACTCAATACGGTTTCATAAATCCCAAATTCTAAAGACCAGCAACACTGTTCCAGTAACTAGTTACAAATTCTGACCCACTGCTGCCCAGACCCACTCACCTACCTCTGCCTAACCCAACCCTCACTCAATCCCCTAAGTGTCCTTCCTTAACTCCTATTTGATAGAAGGCTGTGAAGGTATTGCTCTCTTTTGCTAAGCTGAACAACTTCCCAAGCAATCTTTTATGAGCTGTGACAATCATGGTGCTCCAATAAAGTTCAGAAGGGACCCCCCACAGCAAAGCCCAAGACCACAGACTCAGAATGTTCTCAACTAAGGCCCTGTGAGCTTCCCTGCTTAGGGTTTCCTTATCTACATTTCAGTGCTAAGTCTGAGCTCAAATTCTTTTTGTTGAAGTCCCACATCTGCATGAGATTTGTTTTGTCTGAACTAGAAAAGAATTCCAAGACATGTTAGTTATCTGATGAAATTTGTACTAATTCTAATTTTCCATGAATATATTATCTATTCGTAACTAATTACTCCAAAACATAGTAGCTTGAAAAATAAGTACTTATTATCCCAATTTCTGATGGTCAGGAATCTGGGAGTAGCCTAACTGGATTGTTCTGGCCCTCAGTCTCTTAGGAGACTTCAGTCAAGCTGATGGCTAGAAATATTCACTTCTAAGCTCATTCACATGGATGTTGTCAGACCTCAGTTTCTTCTTGTTGGCTGAAGACTTCAGTTCATCACCATCTGAGCCTCTTCATGGGCTTCCCAAGAGTCTTCATGATATGGCAGCTGCCTTCTCCCAGAGCAAGTGATCCAAGAGAATGCATGGAAATGACCAAAACTTAAGCTGCAGTCTTTTTCTGACCGAATCTCACAAGTGACAAACCATCACTTCTGCTGTAAGCTACTGGTCACAAAGACCAACCTTGGTACATTATAGGAGGACAAGGATGTGACCACCCATAGTTAGAGAACCCAATCTGGGGCCCAGCCCAGAGGCTGCTTATTATAGTGAAGTCTGCCAAAGTACTAATTTGTCAACAGGTCCCCGTATTTATTTATTGGCTATAGAGTTGTATCTACAAGAGCTTTCTCTAAATAAGGCCTCTACTCATCTTCATGAAAGGCAAGATACTCTACACCGATATGCTATATGTTGGAAACTTAATAAATGTATTCAATGGTTATAAGCCTGTGAAGTAGGCAATACTGTCAATACTTAATAAATGAATAGGAAGAGTTAAGCAACTTATTTTTCCATACATCTTGTAAGTCATGGGACCAGTCATTCACAAGTCGATTATTCTTCAAAGTCTAGGATTTTCCCACAATTCCCTGCTTCCTGTGACCAGTTCTTGGCTCTAACTTGGCACTTTCTAGCTTGATTTCACATTAACCCCTCCCTCACTTTACAATACCTCCACACTCCTCTTTCTATTATACTACATGGATTTTAAGGTTGTTGGGTCTTAGTGTTAGTCCAACAGCTAAAATCCTTTGGCCCCACCTCTATATACCAGTTTAGCACATGACAAATTTCATAAATATTCCATGTGTGCCTGAAGTAGTCATGTTAAATTGTCCTCCTCATAAGATCATTAAACTGAGCTTGTTAATTGTGCTATTCAAATATGTATCTTTATTAATATTTGTGTTTGACCTAATAAATTTGTGAGGTATATTAAAATCTCTACTATAATGGAGGATGTTAATATTTCTTGCAGATATGTATGGTTCTGTTATTAGATAAATACAAGATTCATCTTCCAGGAAAAGTAGATAAAGTGTGTGTGTGGGTGGGAGGGGAGATGGTTATGAGAGAGCCAGTTACAGATGGGTTTATATCCAAACCTTCTCGCCTACTTGCCAAGAGAAGATAACTAACTTTTCCAATGGTCTGTAACCTGCACAGTGGTTACAAATTCTTTGCATAGATTATTTTCTTCCACCCATGCCAGTGAGAAGACAGGCAAATTTTGCTGTCTCTTTCTGTGAGCAGAGTGCTTTTCAATCATCTAACAGGGTGAAATTGGGGTACCAGCTTACACAAAGGTCTTACTAGAAATTTCACCTGGGACAGGCCTGGGCTTTAGTTTTACCGTCCTATGCCCAGTGCAGAGCAGAACTCAAGACCTCTATGGTTTCCAGATTCATTTCAGTTGGGTTCTGGAAAACCCTGCTTATGTATGTGCATGTAGTACTTAGCAATACAGGAACAAACATTTAAAAAATTATTTTATCTAGTTTTTAGTTGAATTGGTTGAAAGTAGCATTTACAGATTCTTTATAACATTGAAATCCTATTCATCCCTTACAACTCAGTTCAAATACAGCTGCTTCTGTTAAATTCTTCGTTTACCCTACCCTACACCACATCTAACAAGAATTAGTAACATCTTCCTGTTTTCAACTGTGCTGTTTCTGTCTGTTATAGCAGTTACTACACCCTGCCTCACTTTGTGACAGTTATATTTATATCTTACTGTACCCAATAAAAAAGCAACTCAACAATGGGACTTATGTCAGGTGTCCTTGGGTCCCTATCCCCACTCCATTCCCTATCTTCAGAAGTTAGCAAAATGTCCCTTTTTTGAAGGAGTTCTAATTGTTTATTGGCTTCAGTTTTTTCTCTTAAAACATATTCTTAGAAATTATGACCATATAACTATCCAATCCTGTGTCAGTGGGCTAATGGCTAGTGCACTCTCTGCTCAAGAGAGTAAGTGCAATCTCCAAGAGCCTTGAGGTGGGCTGCTGTGTGCTATGTTCCTCAAGAAAACAAGATTTCCAAAGGACCTTGGACAGGCCTCACACTGCAAGGGCCTTTTAGATTCTGAGAGGTATATAAATTCAAGTGGAATCTCCTAATATCACCTGTTCATTTACTGAACTTGATGATAATTAGACTGTACACTAAATCATTTTAAAGTTTTAATACAGTTCAACTAATACTGAAAACTTTTTAATATTAGTCTTAAGATCAACATGAAGAAGAAATACAAGTCTATCTCTGACATGAGATGCCACTCAATTTAAACACACAAAGAGGAGGAGGACACCAAGGTGGTCGCCATCCGGAACGGGAGCAGAAGGCAGGTTTTTGACAGTGGGAAAACTGCACTCACAGGAGAAAACAGTTAACTGAACTCTACTTAGTGTGTGCAACTTTCTGTGAATGCACCTCAGTCCTGTGCAGCCAGCTACCTAAGGGCATTTCCAGACACCTGCCAGCAAACCACATGTGAATCCCACACCCACACAATGGAAGATCACCATTTCATAGTTTCATAACTGAGAAAGTATTTTCACAGAAACAATAAAGCAAGGAGATAAAAACACTAGCAACTGGAAAAGTGGACTTCAACTAGTTATGTGATTAAAAGGTTTTTCAGAAGAAAGCTCAGTTCTGACTTGGGAAGAGTATTGGTCTTAGCTCACTTCACATTGGTTCCGAGTTAAGACGTCAAGGACGCAGTGTCACTGCCTCTTCCAGTCACTGAGCCTGCTGAGCAGACGCCCGCTGCGGCCTGTCTCCTTGTCTGTGTTCTCTCCTGCGCACTGTTGAGGAAAGCCCTGCACGGGACCCTGTACAACAGAGCAGTGCCGTGGTCACAGACTCACTGGGTCTGAGAGTGTCCTCATCTCTGAAAGAAAGAGGAGCAGACAAGGGAGACTAGACAGCAGCAGGCCTATCCTCAGCAGCCCTTCTGGGAGAAGTCTAGTCCCGATGACTTTGTGATTTCCAAAGTGGTGAATACCTGTTAAAAAGGAAGAAAAAAAATGTATTTAGCCAACAATATTTCAGTATGGCTTTAAGAAAACACATTCTGAATATTATATCTATTTTCCTTTAAAATATGCAAAGTAGTTACTAATACAAGAACTTTCTGACGATGTGCTTCACAATAGTTTTTCAAACTATACCAGTTGAAGTCAACCCATTTCTGTACCTCTCCACATGTGGGGTGAATTCCAATAGTGTCATCGAGTAGCTGCTTCGTGAGCCCACACTTCATTGCAGCTGCAAATCCTTGGGTAACCTCCCCGGCATTTGGTCCAAGAATATGAAATCCTATCACCCGATTCTTTAATACAGAAACAAAACAAAAAGAAACCCAGTAGGTTAACGGTCTGAATAGGAATCTATTCGTTGCAAGTTCATAGTTCAATCTGACAGCACATACTACAGAAAAAGAACCAACATAGAATTCAGCCGAGAACATTACCGTGACATTGAGCCATTGTGAAATAAGCTAACAAATGCACACCCAGAGTAACCTGCACTCGAATTTCCTAGAAACAAGTAATTTATTCACTGCATGAAGTAGCTCATTAATGTATGTGGTAGAAATTTCCTAATTATGCTGAGACAGTGCTAAACAATAGTATTCAAATTTGAATTAAAGTCCAACTCTGTAATAATTCTAAGGTAGCAGATTTCTCAGTGATTCCCAGCCCCAGAGCAAGCTGCCTGGCTCCCAACATAACTAAGGGAGGAGTGAGGAGTAGTTGTGTGGCTTGTCCCCAGAACTGCATGCTGGGAGGAGCAAGGTACAGGTGATGAGCAGGCCACCGAGCCAGGAAGCAAGACCCGCAGTGGGTTTCCGAGGTACACTGCGCTTAGGCTGTCTTCTTGTCAGTGTTTTCTCATGAGATTCTAACCTTTGTTTCGGTCTTCAATAGTAAAAATGGGCAATAGACAGAAAGGGCAGCAGAGGTCTTGGGCTGCCAGAAATCTTTGCCTCTTCATATTCTAGAGAAAAAACTGGTTGAATGCAGCCAACTCACACTCATCTACTGGGAGGTGCTCCGAGGGAGAGCTCCAGAATCAGTGTTTCTCAAAGGGCAGTCATGAGCCACAGGGGCCTGGGGAAAGTGTGATTCCCAGGGCTCCATGGAAGGACACTGAATTGGAATCACGGAGGTGGTGCATTGTACATACAGCAGCTGGGAAAGGCAGGCATCCAGAGTGAAAACATCTGATGAAAATCCCCACTTAAAAGTGAAAATGAGCCTGACAAGGTAGTGGCACAGCAGATAGAGCAACGGCCTGGGACACTGAGGTTGCTAGTTCAGAACCCCAAGGTCACTGCCTTGAGTGTGGGCTCATTTGGCTTGAGTGCAGGGCCGCCAGCTTGAGTGTGGGATCATAGACGTGGCCCCATGGGTCGCTGGCTTGAGCTCAAAGGTTGCTGGCTTGAAATCCAAGGTTGCTGGCTTGAGCAAGGGGTCACTGGCTTGGCTGCAGCCTCATAGGTCAAGGCACATATGAGAAAGTAATCAATGAACAACTAAGGTGCCGCAACTATGAGTTGAAGTTTCTCATCTCTCTCCCTGTCTGTCTGTCCCTGCCTATCTATCTCTCTCACACAAAACAAACAAACAAATAAATAATAAAAATGAAGGCAGCTTCTGTGAGACAGAAAACCTCATTCATAATTTTTACCATACAGCTACAGTAAAATACATAGTAGTAGGATGGTCCTCTAGAAATAGAAATTTGGATAGGAGTAAAGAAAGCAACACACTCTTGAGGACAATGAGCAAGTGAGCAGGGGCAAATGGGGGTTGTGGGGACAGCTGAGGGTGAGCACAGGGAGTGGCAAATGCCAAAGATGGGGTTCAAAAAGAGGGGTAGCCTGACCAGGCAGTGGCACAGTGGATAGAATCAGACTGGGATGCGGAAGACCCAGGTTCGAGACCCCGAGCTTGCCAGCTTGAGCGCGGGCCCATCTGGCTTGAGCAAAAGCTCGCCAGCTTGGACCCAAGGTCGCTGGCTCCAGCAGGGGGTTGCTCGGTCTGCTGAAGGCCCACGGTCAAGGCACATGTGAGAAAGCAATCAATGAACAACTATGGTGTCGCAACGGCAATGAAAACTAATGATTGATGCTTCTCACTTCTTTCCATTCCTGTCTGTCTGTCCCTATCTATCCCTCTGTCTGACTCTCTCTCTGTCCCTGTGTAAAAAGAAAATTAAAAAAATAAAAAGAGGGGTAAATGGACAGGTAAATTTTGCCTCAGGCCCACAGCCACAGTCACAGTCAACAACTCTGACAACAGGTTAGAAATAACATGAAGACTGACACTCTTGGTTGCAGCAATAGCTCAGTGAAACACCCCTGCTCACATTAGGGTTTCAGTGCATAGTCTCTGCCTGCTCCATTTAGAAAAGAAGCCGTAACTTCATGACAGTAACCGCAGATTATTATGTAAACTTTATAGAAATGTCAGGTCTTACTGTTCATAGGTATCTAATTTTATATTTCATCTCCCCAGATAAACGATCAGTTCATAAAAAGGGAGGCACCAAGCACTAACTGTTTTCTATTCTCAGTGTTCTTTATAAAACAAGTCCTAAATAAACTGTGTTTTAAACTCCAATAATTAAGACATCTGTTATCAGTTCCATGCTCACTTCAATACCAGGGAAGGCAGAAGCCTCCAACAATGGGTTCCTTGCCCATTGAATTTTCTTTAATGAAAGGCTTCATCAGGAATTAATCAACTATTGTTCACTTTGTAAAAGAATCTCCTTGTAAAGGCTTTTTAAATTTATTTTTTAAGTTTTTTAATTAAATTTTTGAAATTTATTGTGTTAACATGGATTCAAGTGTCCCACTCAATATAACACCCTCACTCCCCAACAACGTGCCCATTACCTCCTTTTCCCCTTTCCCCTTGACTCCCTCCGATCCTTCCCTCTGAGATCTGCTGTTTTGTTATCTGTATCTATGTGTTATGTATATAGAATTTCACTAATCCCTTCACCTTCTCTGATCCCATCTTCTCATCCCCCTTCCCTCTGACAGCTGTCCCTCTGGTCCCAGTGAACCCGCCTCTGCCTCTATTCTGTTCCTCAGTTCACTTGGTTCATTAGATTCCACATATAAGTGAGATCATATGATATTTGTCTTTCTCTGCCTGGCTTACTTCACTTAGCATCTCCAGGTCCATCCATGCCATTGCAAAAGGTAAGATTTCCTTCTTTTTCATGGCTGTGTAGTATTCCATTGTGTATATGTACCACAGTTTTTTTTATACACTTGTCCACTGATGGACACTTGGGCTGTTTCCAGATCTTGGCTATTGTAAACAATACTGCAATAAACATGGAGGTGCATATCTTCTTTTGAATCAGTGTTTTGGGATTCTTAGGATATATTCCTAAAAGTGGGATAGCTTGGTCAAAAGGCAGTTCCACTTTTTTTTTTTTTTTCTTAGACAGAGAGTTAGAGAGTGGGACAGATAGGGAAAGACAGGAAGGGAGAGAGATGAGAAGTATCAATTCTTCGTTGTGGCCCTTTAGTTGTTCATTGATTGCTTTCTCATATGTGCCTTGACCGTGGGGCTACAGCAGACCAAGTAACCCCTTGCTCAAGCCAGTGACCTTGGGCTCAAGCTGGTGAGCTTTGCTCAAACCAGATGAACCCACACTCAAGCTGGCGACCTTGAGGTTTCGAACCTGGGTCCTCTGCGTCCCAGTCTGATGCTCTATCCACTGTGCCATCGCCTGATCAGGCTTAAATTTTTGAGGAGACGCCATGCTGTTTTCCACAGTGGCTCCACAAGTCTGCATCCCCACCAGCAGTGCAGGAGGGTTCCATTTTCTCCACACCCTCACCAGCACTTGTGTGTCAATTTGTTATTGAGCGCCATTCTGACAGGTATGAGATGGTATCTCATTGTAGTTTTAATTTGCATTTCTCTGATGATTAGTGACTTTGGACAGTTTTTTATATGCCTATTGGCCATCTGTATGTCCTCTTTGGAGAAGTGTCTATTCAGTTCCTTTGCCCATTTTTTAATTGGTTTATCCTCCTGGTGTTGAGTTTTACAAGTTCTTTATAAACCTTGGTTATTAACCCCTTATCAGAAGTATTAGTGAATCTGTTCTCCCATTGTGTGGGTTGTCTTTTTATTTTGTTAATGGTGTCTTTTGCTGTGCAAAAGCTTTTTAGTATGATATAGTCCCATTTGTTTATTTTGTCCTTTATTTCACTTGCCTGTGGAGATACATCAGGAAAGATATTGCTAAAAAAGATATGTAGAGTTTACTGCCTATGTTTTCATCCAAGATTTTTATGGTTTCCGTCTTAAATTTAAGTCTTTTATCCATTTTGAGTTTATGTTTTGTGAATGGTATAAGTTGGTGGTCTAGTTTCATTTTTGTGCATGTACCTGTCCAATTTTCTCAACACCATTTATTTATGAGACTTTCTTTTCTTTTTTGAAGTGAGAAGTGAGGAGGCAGAGAGACAGACTCCTGCATGCACCCGGCATGCCCACTAGGGGTGATGCTCTGCTCATCTGAGCCATTGCTCCATTCCAACTGGAGCCATTCTAGCGCCTGAGGTGAAAGCCATGGGGCCATCCTCAGCGCCAGCGCCGACTTTGCTCCTGTGGAGCCTTTGCTGTGGGAGGGGAAGAGAGAGATAGAAAGGAGAGGGGGAAGGGTGGAGAAGCAGATGGGCGCTTCTCCTGTGTGCCCTGGCCAGGAATTGAATCTGGGACTTCCACATGCTGGGCTGACGCTCTAAGGCTAAGCCAACTGGCCAGGGCCTTGAAGAAACTTTCTTTTTGTTTTTTCTTTTTCTTTTTCCTTTTTATTACAGGGACAGAGAGAGAGAGTCAGAGAGAGGGATAGGTAGAGACAGACAGACAGGAACAGAGAGAAATGAGAAGCATCAATCATTAGTTTTTCATTGCCGTTGTGACACCATAGTTATTCACTGATTGCTTTCTCACACATGCCTTGACTGCGGGCCTTCAGCAGACCGAGCCACCCCTTGCTGGAGCCAGCGACCTTGGGTCCAAGCTGGCGAGCTTTTGCTCAAGCCAGATGGGCCCTCGCTCAAGCTGGCGACCTCGGGGTCTCGAACCTGAGTCTTCCGCCTCCCAGTCCGATGCTCTATCCACTGCGCCACCGCCTGGTCAGGTGAGACTTTCTTTATTCCACTGTATACTATTGCCTCCTTTGTAAAATATCAATCAACTATAAAGGCGTGGGTTTATTTCAGGGTTCTCTGTTCTGTTCTCTTGATCTGTATGCCTGTTCTTACGACAGTTCCAAGCTGTTTTGGTTATTATGGCTTTGTAGTATAACTTGATATCAGGAAGTGTGATACCTCCTACTTTGTTCTTCATTTTCAAGATTGCTTAGGATATTCGGGTTCTTTCTTGGTTCCATATTAATTTTTGTAATATTTGTTCTAGATTTGTGAAATATGCCATTGGTATTTTAATAAGAATGGCACTGAATCTATAGATTGCTTTGGGTAGTATGGACATTTAAATAATGTTAATTGTTCCTATCCATGAACACAGTATATGCTTCAACTTGTTTGTATCTTCTTTGATTTCTTTTTCAATATCTAATCATTTTTCAAGTACGAGTCTTTTATCTCCTTGCTTAAATTTCTTCCTAGGTCCTTTATTTTACTTTTTGTTGCAATAGTGAAGTGAATTGTTTCCTTAATTTGTCTTTCTGACAGTTTATCGTTGGTGTATAAAAATGCCACTGATTTCTGAATATTAATTTTATATCCTGCCACCTTGCTGAGTTCATTTATCAGGTCTACTGGTTTTTCGGCAGATACTTTAGGGTTTTCTATGTACAGTACCATATCATCAGCACATAATGACAGTTTTGCTTCTTCTTTTCCAATTTGAATGCCTTTTATTTCTTCTTCTTATGTTATTGCTGTGGCCAGAATTTCCAGAACTATGCTGAATGAGAGTGATGAAAGGGGGCACCCTTGTCTTGTTTGTAAAGGCTTTTTGACATACATTCACTTTACAAAATGCACACAAACATATACCTTATATTTTATAGTTGATGATCAAAATTTTCACAGATGATCTAGTTCTAAACTGCTGAGTTAGATAAGTCTGGGAGGAGACAACTTTCAGTGATTAATTTGAGAAGGTATTGGTAAGCCTTAGTTACAATCTATCATTGTTCAACCTTTGCAAACACTTTAACTGGGTAATAATTTGAAGAATTTATGCCTTTTCCTGAAATCTACCTTTTTATTTTTTTCCAAGTGAAAGGAAGGGAGATAGAGAGACAGACTCCCACATGCACCCTGACCTGGATCCCTTAGCAGCTCCCATCTGGGGCCGATGTTCTGCCCATCTGAGGCCATGCTTGCAACTGAGCTATCCTTAATGCCTGAGATGGAGGCTCCACCAAGCCATCCTTAGCACCCAGAGCCAATGTGCTCGAACTAATAGAGCCATGGCTGTGGGAGGAGAAGAGAGAGAGAAGGTGGGAAGGGAGGAGTGGAAAAGCAGATGGTCACTTCTACTGTGTGCCCTGACTGGGAATTAAACCTGCAACATCTACGTGCTGGGCTGATGCTCTACCACCGAGCCAACTTGCCAGGGCCAAAACCACCTTTAAAGACATTAAAAAACCCATCTACTACAATAAAAGCTACATTTTAAAATTATAGCATTTCAGCCTGGCCTGTGGTAGCACAGTGGGTAAAGCTTTGACCTGGAATGCTGAGGTTGCCGGTTCGAAACCCGGGGCTTGCACAGTCAAGGCACATATGACAAGCAATCAATTAACAACTAAAGTGAAGCAACTATGAGTTGATACTTCTTGCTCCCATCCCCCTTTCCTCTCTCTGTAAAATCAATAAATAAAATCTTTAAAATTACAGCATTTTAGCTTCCAATCATATTACATACATTGTCGAAAATATTGCAAATTATCTTTGCATAACAAGTATTGTTGTCTCTGCCAGCTACTGTCCATTCAAGAGGCCAGAATAAAGTATGATACACCTGGAAGACAAGAAGAGAGAGAAAGAGGCCAAGATCAGCGTATAGAAAAATCACTCCTTGATGTGCTTTTTCATTATATAATAAACATGATAATCTCTTAACAGCTTTCAGAAATTTAAAGTTCCATAATCCCACTTTATGTATCTGATCAGATCATCTGGGCAAGAGCTCCTAAAATGCCAGCTGCACAGCATGTTGACCTTTGTTTTGCTCTACCATTAGTCCAAAAAAAACCCCTATTAACTAAATTCGATTTTCAAACATTTACAGAGTACTCCTCTCCAAGAGCCCTGTGGCTCAAAAGGTAAATAAAGACTTAGATCCTGCCTTTGACAAGTTTATAACCTGCCTACAAGGTTCATTTTTGAGCCAAATCTAGGAAAAGCAGAAGAGATAAAACAGTTGAACCCCATTAAAAGATACTAAAAACACGACCTATAGTACTTGACAGCCATTGCTCCTGCAGCCTTATGCACACACTGCCCAGGCTCCCCAGTCCGGCCACTCATCTGAGACCCACAACAAAACACAGCGTGACCCCATCCTGCTCGCCACAGCACGCTCCCCAGTGTCATTCCTCCTGATGGCTCCAGACATAAGGCAATGGATTACTGTTTGGTCCAGGATAAAAAATGTATTCTAAACTATGATGGTCCCTCACTTACACTGGTTCAACTTAAGATTTTCTGACTTTATGATGGTGCAAAAGTGACACACTTTCAGTGGAACTGGTACTTCAAATTTTGAATTTTTATATCTTCCTGGGTTAGCACGAAGCAGTAAGAATTCTCCTGTGCTGCTGGGAAGTGGTACCTGTGCAGACAAACCTCACGACCTGGGCTTCGCTTCACTGTGCTCCACAGGTGCAGCTTGTCCACACGAAGGTTGGGGCGACCCTGTGCAGAGCAAGTCTATCCTTGCCCATTTTTCCAATAGCGTTTGCTCACTTTGTCACTATGTCACACTTGGGTAATTCTAGCAACATTTTGACCTTTTTCATTGTTATTATATTTGTATGGTGATGTGTGAAGAGTGATCTCTGATGTTACTGCTGTCATTGTTTTGGAGCACCATGAACCACCCCCAATATGTAAAATGGCAAACAACTGATAAATGTGTGTGTTCTCACTGCTCCACTAAGCGTACGTTGCCCTATCTCTCTCCCTCTCCTTGGGCCCCCCTATTTCCCAAGATACAAATGCTAATGGACACATGACAGACTACAGTATATTGTAAACAACTCTTACATGCACTGGGAAACCAAAAACTTGTGTGACTTGCTTCATTGCAGTACTCTTTATTGCAGTGGTCTGGAACCGAACCCTCAATATCTCTGAGGTACACCTGTACTCTAAAAGTTTATCCTGTCAGACCACAGCCATATTTTGGCCCCTTCAGGAATTACTTTTTTAGTATACTGTGCTTTGGCATTATGCCAAAGGACTGCAGTTCTGGATCTAATGAGATCCTATAAAACCCATTATTGTATTTACTAATGAGATACTTTAAGGGTACTATTCAGGATATTTCAATGGCCCTTCTCTCTCTTCTAGTCAGGTAGTAGGGAGCTTAGAGTTAAACTCAATTTTCAGCTTAATCCTAAAGCTAGTCTATAAGACTTTATTGCATTAATTTTGTGAACCAACAAATTAACCTTTCTCTAACATCATCTTATTTTAAATTTCTACACTCATTCTCTTACTTTGATTTCCTCACTTAAAAATGTCATATATGTCTTTATAATGGAAATTTTAAAAAACACTAATACTTCAAATTTTTACTCCTGTCAATTGCAATAAGCAAGGATATAAAGGAGGTGAGTTGGTCTGCAGTGAACCTCAGGAAACCTGAAAGAAATCCCACAAACTGGGGAACTTTTTCCCATAAAGATATTCTTTTAACTATCATTAATTTAAAAAAATTTTGTAACTGTTAAATCTGTAACTGTTACCATCAATTTTCTAACACCCAGATGAAAATTCACCATTGCAGAAAGGATGGCTCATTATTATTACAATGAGTTAATTATAAATACTGATCAATGTCCTCTAAAATGTAAATGTCTCATTGAAAGCAACCACTTAAAATAACATGATCAAGTTTTAATCATACATTTTCCCAACACCAGAAGTATAATAAGAGATTCAGTTAAGTCATCAGGCCACTTCACGAGGGGGTATCAATACTATGGTTTAAAGAAATTCCCAACAATAAATTAAGCTGTCTTTAAGAGAGAGAACTGAAATTTCAATTCTTTTTTGTTTAAAACATCAAGTAGTAATAATCCTCCAACTCCTTTTTTTTATTTCTCCCTACCCCTCCTATGTTGGGTGTGCAGAAAAAAGACACTTAACCCACCCACCAAAATGTAAGAAAATATTTATAAGTCTGCTGTGATTAAAAGGGAGGTGAGAATAAATGTGTGGAGGGCATTTTTGCCAATCCAAATTGCAGTTGGACCAGGGCTGGGTCTCGGTGAGCAAATTGCACACAGCCCATGACAACCCTGGGGACTGCCTACCTTCACCTAGAGTCCATGCGTAGTGTAGGTTCCCAGAGCCGTGCTGATGCTCCATGAGTCTGGCTACCATCATGCCAAATGGAAGTGGTTGGATGGCCGACCCAACTTAGACCATTCAAAGGTCCTCTGCTATAATTTAGAATTGAGACTGAGAAACACTAAGTCAATCAATTCCTTTTAAGACCAGAACTATCAGATAAAATCGGGAGCAAAAGAAAGGCTGTATTTTGGCTGCGTGCGTATTCCAGGAGCAAATAAAGCCTATCTGCAGGGACAGCAGAATAACCGCACACACACAAAAAGCCCCAAGTAGTAAAAGAAAGAGGTGAGATGCTCTTCAGTCCCTGGTACTCAGCCCTTCCTATGGCCTTGATACTTTCCTGCATTTCCAAACATCTCATAGTCACTTGTGCTTTCTTGTATAAGCTTACTCAAGTAGATACTTGCTACGTATAATTCAAAAGTCCTAACGAATACATTATTATTAGTTTGCAAGATAGACAGGGTTTTAATTACTTATTTCCTACTTTTCTTAAAATGGGGTGATTTCCTGTAATATGACCATTATAATAACTTGCAAAATAACAAAACAAAAATGACTGAGAAGACAGCTGATTAAAAGATTCTTAAAAAGTAACCAAAACAATCTTACTTCCAGATTCTCTTTTTTATATACTTCAATAGCTTTCTCTTCAGATAACCCACAGCAGCCATATTCTAGAGGGGTGAACACTGTAGTTGGAACATTAATATAGTCGCACTGAAAGATAAACAAATTACATGCTCTTATTTTGTGACACTTTTTACAACAAAAATTGCTATCACATACATTTATGAAAGGAAAGTGTAGTCCAGTTCAGTGTGACTGATTCTGACCCCTCACCATTTCAGGGAACTCTTAAGTTACACTAAAGGAAATGGGTGAGCCCTTGACTCCAGGGCAGAGACCGGCACTGGACAGCGACTGATGGACAGGACTGGCTCTCCCACAGCCCCACCCTCACTTCTGGTCTGAAACTGCTTAGCAGAGGAGAAGGTGGTGTACTTTGTTGCCCCTACAGGCACTTTCTAAATTATTTTTCCCTCCCCAGGATTCTGGACCCTGCTTTCCTAGAACACCTCTACCAGGTGATGAAGAATTTCACTTGAAGCTTAGACCACCTTTGGCCATGTCATTTAATGGTATCACTGAGATGACGAGTAAAGCAGCAGCTCACTAGTGTGGGGCTGAGTGATTTCCTGGGCCATCAAGGGGAGATGGCATATATGTACTTGGGGCCAGGCTGCATGAGTCCCATGTTAGGACAGAACCCTGCAGAGCTTCTGACTGAGACAGCACAGGCAGTGCAGACTGAACCAGCAGCTCCACGCATCTGCCCGGGGGAAAGCGAGCGAGTCGCACTGCTGCCTGGAGAAGACGGTGCATGTGATTGTGTGGACAAGAGCTGGAACATGGCAGTGGAAGCATCATTAAAACTGTGTGTGTGAAGAGAAAGCAGTGGGCTGGGACAGAGAAAGGAGGGTATAACTGGGGACGAAGGTCGCTGTATTTGTCCATCCACAGCCCCTCAAGGGGTAACACTGCCCAGAGTACATATCCCTCAAAGCCCTGCCAACATGTTATGGGGTAGGGGGTAAGGGGTGACATCTAACCCAACAAAAGGTAATCCAAGCTGGCCAGAAAGCTATGCGAAAAGGAGAGCTGCACCCGACTGTTTCTTTTGTGGGAAAAGGAACAAGGAGCAGAAAAGTCCCCTACATAGTAGTGTGACAGGAGAAAACAGTTATGGTCAAGTCAGGCTAACAGAAGGGCACTCTGTGAAGCCTTCGTCCATGTGCAAGAGCCACAGAGCAGCTGGGACACTGAGACTCAGCCCTGGTCCAACTGCAATGAGGTCCAGCACAAGCACGGTCCTTGTTCTAAGTCACTGTGTGATTTGACTCAATCATCTGTGTGCTCCTTGTAAGAAAGCCCCCCAATTTGCCTAGTTTCAGTATTTTACCCCAAAGGAAAACATTTCAAAACACCAGCAGGTACACTTGCTTCAATGAGGTGATTGTGTATAATATGCACCAGCCTAGAGTCTTTACCTTAAAATATGCTCGGCCCAGGCCAGTAGGCTCAGTGGTAGAGCACTGGCCCAGTGTGTGGATGTCCTGGGTTCGATTCCTGGTCAGCGCACACGGGAGAAGTGATCATATGCTTCTCCACTACTTCCCTCCCCCTTCTCTCTCTCTTTCTTCGCACAGCCATGGCTGCTTGATTGGTTTGAGTGCATCAGCCTGAGTGCTGAGGATGGCGCCATGAACCTCTGCCTCAGGTGCTAAAAGTAACTCAGTTGTAAGTATAGTCCCAGATGGGCTGAGCACTGGCCCCAGACGGGGGATGCCAGGTGGATCCTGGATGGGGTGCATGCGGGAGTCTATCTCCCCGCCTCTCATTTGGAAAAGAAAAAAAATTATGCTCTCATCCCATTTTGCATTTGCTAACCTGCAAATCATGAAGCATTGTGTTCTTTTTTACACAATAGCTTGAGAAAATCACATAAACATGTAGACTGTCTGGTTTTCTGACTTCTCCTAGGTAAGGTGACCAATCGTCCTCCTTTAGTGAGGACAGTCCTTCTTTTGTAAGTTCCGTCCTCCCTCAAAAAGTGTCCTCCTACATGTCCTCCTTTTTGATATTGGAAGACTAATCTGTAAATGTCCATATTTGATCGATGCAGTTGATCCATTGTGTGTGATGTGATGTATTTGTATTTGAGATGACAATTTGTCAAGGATCAGTACAGTGAGGTGAGACGTGATTATGAGACACTGCGCTCCGCACGGGAGACCTTGAGAGAGCGAGCGATATGCCGAGTGCGCAAATGGCTTTGTGTACTTCTTACTGAAACACAACACGGCACATATGACATTGTAGACTCACGATTATTTCTTTCTCAGTGAATATTCAGCCATAGACAGGTAAGCACAATTCACGTTTTATTAATTCATTATCTATTTAATAATTTCCAAATACGTATAATTTTATTTACAAGATTTTCCTGAAATTCAAGTTTTAAAGTAGAAATCTAACCTCAAACCATATCTATTAATAACATATTTTGATTATATAGTTGCATAAAACAGATGTGTTTTAATTAGAAAATGATAAATACACCCGAATATCACTCCAAATTAGTGGTTTTGTTTGATATTTAGTTTTACTAAATGAGTACTTTTTTCTTACAATTATTATTAAAAATTAATAGGCATGTAAGCATAATTACAATATAAAATATTACAATGTTTTTATTATGCATTTATCATATTATAGTGTATTATTGTTGCAATGAATAAAATGTTTCTTTTATTTACGATATTGTTTTCTTTATTTTTGTCCTCTGTGTGCTCCTTGTAAGAAAGTTCCCCAATTTGCCTAGTAAAAAAGTTGGTCACCTTATCTTAGGCCATCAAATGCTCATCAATCACTTCTTGACCAGCAGCCTATGACATACCCCATGGCTAACAGTGGAAGCCTCATCTTGAACAGATGCCTCTGTCTCCTGTTTATATTAATTAAGAAAAACCAACAGGCAATTCTGTAATTTTCCTGCCTTTCATCTAAAACACTTTCTTCACATCTTACTCTATCTCTTCCACTTGAACTTAACTTCATCTTGCCCTACCTGTAGCCTTCCTTTCAGTCCTGTAACTTTAACCTTTTTGCGCGCGCGCACACGCACACACACCTGTCTTCTTATCTCTCCACGCCACGCCACCATGACTAACCCTTAAAGCAGAGGTCCCCAAACTACGGCCTGTGGGCCAAATTGTGGCTCCCTGAGGTAATTTATCCAGCCCCCGCCGCACTTCCGGAAGGGGCACCTCTTTCATTGGTGGTCAGTGTATGGAGTACTGTATGTGGTGGCCCTCCAACGGTCTGAGGGACAGTGAACTGGCCCCCTGTGTAAAAAGTTTGGGGACCCCTGCCTTAAAGCACTAGGCAACTACTCTGATTCCATATACCTTGAAATGCTATAGAACTTTGGATGGGATACTCTTCTTTGTATATTTAGCATTCCTGTCCCCATCCATCAATGCCAGCAGTATCATGTCCCCAGCTGACCCTCACCCACCAACACTTCCACATGTGTACAAGGTCTTCCTGCACGGCCTTGCAAGGCACCTGGGGTGATAAACTGCACACAGCATCCCTTATGAAGAATATATATCCCAAACTTTTCCTCGAACCTAATCATGCAAAGACAATCAGAGAAATTCAGAATGTGAGACATTCCATGAAAAGTAGCCTGGATTCGTAAGAAACCAAAGCCATGAAAAGGAACATAAGCAAACAGGTAAGTCAAGGCAGAAAGCCAGAGCAGATTAAGAGAGACTTAGGAGTCAGAGACCCATATACTGTGTCAATCGAAATACACGCATACACACTAATGGACAACTGAAGAGCTGTGACTACTACAGCATTTTTGTTGAATTCTCAGCTACAGAAATGGAATTGTGGTTATGTAGGTGAATTTCCTTGTTCTCAGGAGATATATACTGAAGTATTTAGGAGCAAAACATCATTGATGTCTGCCACTTATTTCAAATAGCTCAGCAGAAAAAAAATGTATGCATTGTAAATATATACATCTTCAGAAAAGGAGAGAAAGCAAAAATGGCAAAATGTTAACCACCAGGAAATCTGATTAAAAGGGTAATATGGGTAATTGCTACTATTCTTTCTGTGGTTTGACATCTTCCTAAATGAAAAGTTGGGGAAATTAAAGATCTTCAACAGCTCCCTACTGCCTAGAGAAGGCCATATGTATTCTTAACTGTGACATCACAGATTTTTGATAATCTAGCACCAAATTAATTTCCTAGCCTCATTTCCAATTGTACTCCTCTATCTCCAATTGCTCTGCCTGCATATGCCTCAAAATGCTGTGAGCATTGTGGATGAGACAATTCCTGTGTGCAAAAGAACAGTCATCACTCCTGACACCCACCCAGTAAAACCACCTCCCCAGTCACTCTGTCCGCCAGCACCTCTGCACATCCAGTGCTCCTGATGGAGCAGCTGGCTTCTCCTGAGAGACTGCTCACAGTTCTAGAACAAACCAAACACTGCAAGCTCTGGCCTTTGCTTTGAGTTACCTACTTATCAAAAGAGCCCCAGGCTTCCTCAATTTCAGATTACTCATAAAGCCCATTCCAAATCTTTGATCAGACTATGGAAGGCGGGAGAGGCTGTAGAATCACCTGACTCACACACACTATCAGCTCTATAGAGGGTGAAATGAGGTGGAGGAAAGTGAAACAACTCCACTAGGTTCCCACATTAAGGCGGTCCCAAAGCCAGGGCCAGCATCCTGAGCCACTCTGAGTGACCCTCCTATTCTGTGACAGTGTGACCATTTACCTGAAAGGCCTCTTCTGAGCCACTTAGTCAGAGCTCACTGCTCCTCCTCTTACTCACAACCTCCATCTACCTAGTAAGGGGAACTGCACTGGAACCCACAGCCCTTTGTATATCACCCAGCAAAAATATCCTGTACATAGTGGATATTAAAAAATATTTTTGAAAACCATTACTAAATAATAAGTTGACTGACTGATGGATAGAGCATCGACCTGGGATACTGAGGTCCTAGGTTCGAAACTCCAAGGTCGCTGGCTTGAGCATAAGTTCACCAACTTGAACGCAGGGTCCCGGCTTGAGCGTGAGATCACAGACATGACCCCATGGTCGTTGGCTTGAGCAAGGGGTCACAGGCTTGGCTTGAGCCCCTGGTCAAGGCATGTATGGGAAGCAATCAATGAACAACTGAAGTGATGCAAGTATAAGTTGATGATTCTCATCTTTCTCCCTTCCTGTCCCTGTCTCTGTCTCTCTCGGAAACAAAACAAAAAACCCCCACATCAACTACAAATGATTTATTTGTGAAGAACCCTTTACTTGCAAAACAAGCACACGTTTGTTTTATTTGTATTGATTTTTTTAGTCATGATTTTTATTTAGATTATTATTTCAAAAACAACAGTAAGAAACCCACCTTTTCTAAACGACCGCCAAAAAGTCTTCGAGCCAACAGCTTGCCTGCCTGTATGGCGACAGGGGTGAGCTCAAGTTTACCTTCCAGAACATCCCCAATAGCATACACATAGGGCACGTTGGTTTGTTCCACATCGTTTACTGGTATCTTGCCAGTCCTATTAGATTTTGAAAGGGAAAAAACATGACTAATTCTATACTGCTGGAGGACTACCACTATTCCAAGATAACAAAATACATAGAAAACAACCTCCAGGAACTCATGCACTCAGGTCCTGACAGCCCATCAGACCAATGGCTCACAACAGCAATGGCTTCTGCGGCTCCAAAGGGAAACACCCTGCTGAGTGATGAGACCACACTCGTTCGGGATGCTGAGTGTGTTCACAGATTTCCCCTAGACTGCACATAGAACTTTGAAATCTTTCTCCTTGCCTGACCAAGGTCATAAAATTCACTTTAAACCAGAGAGTAGTTGAATACATTTCCACAATTATTTGTTAAAATTATGCATGAGCTCTTTAAGGCACACAATAAAGAGTTACTGACTGATTAATGAAAAAAACTGGTAAGACAGAGCTGGGACAATACTTACTATAAAGTAAATAAAAAGCATTAAAAATTTGCATCTTAGTAATTAAATGAGAATTTCAAGAGGTGAGCTGCAGAAACATTTCGATGTGTACATCAATAATGCAATGATCCCACATGTACATACTTCTCATTGATTTTGACACCAATCTTCTCCAAGCCTATATTCCTTGTACAGGACTCACGACCAATTGCTAACAAAACCTATATTTAGAGAGAGAGCAAAAATGCAAATTATCAGTATCAGAACAAAAGTGAGAACATCACTATAGATCCCTCAGACATTAAAAGACTAATAACTTTTGTGAATGCCCTATGCCAATAAACTTAACAGCTTAGAGAAAACAGATTTTTTTTAGGTCAAAATGCAATATTTTTAAATTGTGGTAAAATTGACATATAACATGTTAGTTGTGGGTGTACACCATAACAATTTGGTCTTTGTATATATTGCAAAATGATCGTCACAATAAGTCTAGTTAACATCTGTCACCATACATAGTTAGAAATTTTCTCTCATGATGAGAGCTTTTAAGATCTACTCTCTTAGCAACTTTCAAATATACAATACAGTATTGTTAACTATAGTCTCCATCCTGTACTTGACATCCCTGAAACAGACTCCTTTAAAGACACAATTTACCAAACTTACACCCAAATCTAAACCCTATCTTATATGCTAAGTTATGTCCCCCTGCCCCAGATTCATATGTTGAAGTCCTAATCCCCAATATCCCAGAATGTGACTGGATTGGAAGACAGGATCTTAAAGTAGTAGTTAATGTAAAATGAGGTCATTCGGGTAGCCCCTAATACAAGATGATCAGTGTCTTTTCTAGAACATACAGCACAAACTGAGGAGCAGTCACGTGAGGACACAGAGAAGATAGCCAACCACCTGCAAGTCCGAGACAGGCCTCAGAAGAGGCCAAACCAGTTGACACCATGGTCTTGGGCTTCTGGCTTCCAGAACTCTGAGAAACTCAATTTGCTTTCCCTAAGCCACCTAGTCTGTGCTGTTTTGTTCTGGCGGCCCTAGTCGACTAATTCACCCTGTATTCATTAAGGAAACTGAATTCACAACTTCCAAACTTCTCTTTAATTAACTCCAGACCCTGATGACTTCACTTATAAAGTCTATTAGACACATAAGTAATAAACACTTATGATACACAAACTCTTCCAGCAAAAAGAGAAGGGAGCCTTCCCAACTCCTTTCTATGGGGCAAGCAAAAATTTCTGAAACAAAATCAAACAAGAATATGTGAATAAAATTATAAGCCAATATCCTCATGAACACAGACGCAAAACTGTTAACAAAATCTTAGCAAATCAAATGTAACAATATATAAAAAGGGAAACTGATCATGACCAAGTGAGATTTGTCCCCCAAATACTATTTTGTTTTAACATAAAATAATTAATCAATGTAACTAATAACAGAATAAAGGAGAAAACAATTTAATAATCCCAATAGATGTGAAAAAAAGCATTTTATAAAACTTAACACCCTTGGGGATTTTAATTAAATCCCAGCACATAAAGAATAAAAGAAAACATGCCACATGATCAACAGATGGACAGTAATGAAGACAGAAACGTAGGGCCTGAGAAAGATGAAGAGCCTTTTGACATCTAGACAGATCCCTCCAAGCAGTATCCCCTAAAAACTCTGTAGAAATGTGAGACCACCCAGGAGAAACTCAAGAATGACATGGCACTCACTGCCCACACCCCCACCTGCACCCCCAGTACTGCCACTAAACAGTACCTACGCCAGCTGCTGCTGGATCCACCCTGCCCGTATCTGCTTGTCCATCTCCAACCATCCCCTATACTACACATTTGTGCCAGACATGATGGCCGTCCATGACCCACCCATCACGTGCCAGTGGTGTCAGCCAGAAGGGTAAGTTTGAAGAGGACAGGTGGCAGAGTATCCTCAATGTGCTATGGTGGAGGTGGTCAGATTAGACCCCAAGTTCCTGGTGAACTTGGACCCTTCTCACTGCAGTAACGATGGCACCATCAACTTGGTACACAAGCTGGTTAAATTAACAAGGATTTCCTGAGTGTGCCACCACTGGAGCTCGGTGTGCCCACGATCCACCCCACCCAGAGCCCACTGTGGATCGACCAGTAGTGTCAGTATAGTTGCCCAGCAGTCACTGGAGAATGAGGGTCCTTGCCCCCACTGTGTCCCTTTGCCTGTTCTGCCACTCCAAGGTAACCATGTCTGATAGACAACAACCCCTTCCTGCAGTCGGCGCACAAATGCATGACTCGAAGGCTACTGCAGCTCTCTGACAAGCGCTCGATTACAGCACTGCTCAACACCTGGGTAGAGAGCACCCACCAGGCCTGCCTCTGGCTGCCTAGCCACCACCGCTGCTGCATCTTGGGCTGCCAGCAGGCTTATCCGGGCTACAGAGGATACACACCTCATATCTAACCTTTCTAGGTGGTGTTGGCTCCCTTAGAGAACCTGAGATTAGGTTAGCGTTCCTGCTTTTATCTTCTTCCTTGGGGACCTACCTGACATTTCCCTACACTTGTACAGGACTGGTTGCATCAGTGGTGGGGGTGAGTTTCTCTAAGGAGGCAGACGTGCCCCCAGGGCGCTTCTCCAGCTGCTGGCCATTTGGCTTCTGCAGCGTCCATGTCCTTCCTCGGCATCATGGGGAAGAGTCAGGGCCCTGTCAGAGCCCCTTTGTGTGCTAGAAAATACTGTACTCATTTCAGTAGGGGAAGATGAAGAACATAGGAAACCTTTAAATCACACAGAGTTCTCTGATCCCAGTGTTGGGTTCAGAGTGTTCCACTGTTGGCATATGGGGCATGCCACAAGGATGCTCCTGGACCTGGGGGTGCCAGCTGCATCTCAGTGGGAGTCTGGCCTATGGGTAGTTGTATATCCCACCAGCTGAACCTCATGCCTCATAGCATTTCCCCTTTAAGGCCCGGGGGTTAGCCCAGCACAGTGAAGATGCTGGGGAACAGAGGCATCTGGTAGAATTCTGTCCCTGGGACCATGTGAAGCAGTGGGACTCATTCTCTGGTCAGGGTGCCATCTTCTGGACCTGGTGTCCTCAGAGCCACTCCTGAGAGTGAGGACTCCCTGATGGGGCATCGGCCATCCCTCTGCTGAAAGAGCTTTCCTCTTTTGTATGTGCACTACCATGTCATCTGGGGTTCTTATAATAAATTTATTTTTCCTATGTTTGTCAAAAAAAATAAAGAAGTTAAACTTCCTCAGTCCAATAAAAGGCATCTGTTAAAACACATACAGCTTACACCCAAGGAATCATAAAAAACTGAATGCCTGGATCGCCCCCAAGGTCAGAGCAAGGTGAGGATGCACACTTACAATTTCTATTCCACCCTGTACTGGAGGTCGTAGCTAGTGCAAAAAGGAAAGTAAAAGAAATAAAAAGCATGTAGACTGATAAAAAGAAGCCAGACTGGTTTTATATGCAGCCATAAATCTTAAAAACCTATAAGGTTAATATATAAAAATTACTTGTATTTCAATATACTATCAACTAACCACTGAAAGTTAAAAAATTTTAAATACCATTTACAATAGCTTAAAAAACATGAAATATTAAAGATAAATTTAGCAAAATATATGAAAGACCTCTAAAGCAAAATAATATATTGTTGAGAGAAACTAAAGAATACATAAATAAAGATACAGGCTGCTCATGTACATATTAGAAAAATCAGTATCATTAAGATGTCAGTTCTTCCAAACTGATTTATGTAATCAATACAATCTTAAGCAAAATCCCAGAAGGCTTTTTAAAAAAATTGGCAACCTATTTTTAAAACTTATGTAGACAGCCCTGGCTGATTGGCTCAATGGTAAAGTATCAGCACAGCATGTGAAAGTCCCAGGTTCAATTCTCAGTCAGGGCACACAGAAGATGCACCCATCTCCTTCCCCACCCCTTCCCTTCTCGCTTCTCTCTCTCTCTCTCTCTCTCTCTCTCTCTCTCTCTCTCTCTTCCACTCCTGCAGCTATGGCTCGATTGGAGCAATTTAGCCCTGGGCGCCGAGGATAGTTCCATGGCCTCTGCCTCAGGCCCTAAGAAGAGCTCAGTTGCTGAGCAATGAAGCAACATCCCAGATGGGTAGAGCGTCGCCCCTAGTGGGCTTGTGGGGTGGATCCTGGTCAGAGTGCATGTGGGAGTCTGCCTCTGCCTCCCCGCCTCTCACTGAATAAAAAAAATTTATATGGAAATGTAAAGGACCTAAACAAAATTGGAAAAGTTATTATACCTGGTCTAAGATTTACTCTAAACCTTCAATAATCAAAACAACGTGGTGCTGGTTAAAGGAGACAAATGGTCAACGGAATAAGAGTACAGGAACAGAGGGACGGCTAATCGGTCACATAATTTCAACAAAGGCAACAAAACAATTTAATGGAGAAATGAAAGTCTTTTCTTTTTAATTTTTATTTATTGATTTTAGAGAGAGGAGAAGAGAGAGAGCAGAGATAGAAATGTTTACTTGTTGTTTCACTTATTTATGCATTCCTTGGTTGATTCTTATATGAGCCCTGACTGAGGATCAAACTTGCAACCTTGGCATATAGGGATGACATTCAAACCATCTGAGCTGCCCAGCAAGGGTACGAGAACTCTTCAACAAATGGTACTGGATACCCATATGGAAAAAAACAATCTCAATTCCTACCTCACACCATAAACAAAACAATTCAAGATGGATTAGAAACCTAAACTTAAAAGAAAAAGCTATAAAGCTTTACAAAGAAAATATAGAATATCTTCACAAAGATTTCTTAGAGCACACAGAAAGCACTAACCATAAAAAATTTGAGAAATTGGACTTTATAAAAAAAATTTTAACTATTGTTTACTAAAAGATTTCATAAAAATTAAAAAAGGCAAGCCCTGGCTGGGTAGCTCAGTTGGTTAGAGCATTGTCCCCATATGCCAGTGTTGTGAGATTGGTCCCTATTATATAAGGACACATATAAGAACCAACCAATGAGCCTGACCAGCGAGGTCAAAGGGGATAGAGCATTGACCTGGGACACTAAGGTTCCAGGTTCAAAACCCTGAGGTCACCAGCTTGAGCACAGGCTCATCTGGTTTGAATACAGGCTCAGCCAGCTTGAGCACTGGGTTACCGCTTGAGTGTGGGATTATAGACATGACCCCACAGTTGCTGGCTTAAGCCCAAAGGTCACTGGCTTGAAGCCCAAGGTCACTGGCTTGGCTTGAGCACCTATGAGAAGCAATCAATGAACAACTAATGTGATGGAACTATATAAATTGATGCTCCCTATTTCTCTTTCTACCTGTCTTTCAGTCTTTCTCTCAAAAAGAAAAAAGAATCAACCAATGAATACAGAGATGGATGGAGCAGCAAGTCAATGTTTCTCTATCTCCCTTCTCTCTAAAAGCAATCAGTAATAATAAATATATAGGCAAGTCACAGATGGGAAGAAAATATTCACAACACGTGTATTTTAAAAAGGAATATATCTGAATATACACATAACTCCTGCAATTATTTGAATAAAAGTCCAAATAACCCAACAGGCAATAAGCCAAAGACTCAAACAGATACTTCATAAGGGAAAATATATAAATGAACAATAAAACAGAAAAATATGCTCAACATCACTATATTAGGAAGATGTAAATTAAAACCATAATAAGATACCGCTACACATGCATTAGAATGGCTAAAATGAGAAAGCCAACCAATCCCAAATGTTGGCGAGGATATGGAACAATCAAAACTTCAATGTATGGCTGATGGATATATAAAATGATATAATCATTTAAAGGTGCTTGGCAGTTTCTCAAAAAGTTGAACATAGAAACTATCCTAGAAGCAAGCAGTTTCACTCTTAGGTATTTATTTACCCATGAGAAATGAAAATATGTATATGTCCACATAAGGCCTTGTACCAGAAATTTTCATAGGAGTTTAAGTCATAATTAGCCCAAACTTAGAACAGCCTAGGTGTTCATCCAGAGGAAAATAAATAAACTGTAGTATAGTCATAGAACTGTAATTAATACAATTCACCAATAAAAAGAACTACTGAAACACATAGCAAAATAGATAAGTCCCCAAAACATCATTCTGAATAAAAGGAGCCAGAGATCAAGGAGTTCCTCCTATACGGTTCCATTTCTGTGATGTCTAGAATAGGCAAAACTAGTCTATGGTGACAGAATCAGAACAGGGTTGCTTGGGGTCAGAAAATGGGAAGGGACACCAGAGTTTTCTAAACACATAGAAATTTTGTTACCTTCAAATGAGTGTGTATTACACAAACATTCATTTGTCAAACTGAATGAACTCTACATTTACGATCTGTGCATTTGATTACATGTAACTTATACCTCATTACAAAATCAAACAATTTATAAATTTAGATACTGTGAACCACTTTATACCCATATATTTGATAACTTAAATGAACTAATTCCTAGAGAAATGTAATTAATCCAAAGTAACTCAAAAAAGTATATAGAAAGCATCAAACATCCTTTGATGGTTAAAAAAAATGAATCATTGGTCAAATATATATAGCCATAGAAAATTTTAGACTCAGATGGTTGTTGCAGGAGTGAATCCTATTAAATATACAAAACAATGCTCTAGTAGTACATAAATGTGTCCAGAGAACAGAAAAGAGAAAACATACTCCTAACTTCTTTCATGAGTTAGAATAACCTTGATACCAAAAACTGAAAAGTTCAATATGTGAAGGGAAATTATAAATCAATACAACTCATAAAAGTAATGCAAAAATTCCAAATAAACAAATCCAACAATATATAAATAGGACCTTTACCAAATTGGGTTTATACAGTATAAAGCACAACACGTTGATTGAAGATTAGAATATCAATGTAACTAGAATAAGATACAAACAAGTGGAAGCATGTACCGTGTTCATAGATAGGAAAAATTAACATTGTTAAAATGTCCATACTACCAAAGCTATCTATAGATTCAAAGGAATTCCTATTAAAATACCAATGGCATATTTCACAGATCTAGAACAAACTCTCCAAAAGTTTATATGGAACCAAAAAAGAATCTCAACAGCCTCAGCAATCTTGAAAAGAACAAAGCGGGAGGTATCACATTTCTTGATATCAAGTTATACTACAAGGCCATTGTAATCAAACAGCTTGGTATTGGCATAAGAACAGGCATATAGATCAATGGAACAGAACACAAAACCCAGAAAAAATCCACACCTTTATGGTCGATTGATGTTTGACAAAGGTGACAAGAGTTATCAATGGTATAAAGACAGTCTCTTTAATAAATGGTGTTGGGAAAATTGGACAGGTACATGCAAAAAAAAAAAAATGAAACTAGATCACCAACTTACACCATTCACACACACAAAAAAAAACTCAAGATGGACAAAAGACTTAAATGTAAGTTGTGAAACTCTAAAAATCTTAGAAGAAAACATAGGCAGTAAACTCTATGATATCTCTTGTAGCAATATTTTTGCCAATATATCTCCATGGGCAAGTGAAATAAAAGACAAAATAAACAAATGACACCACAGACCATTAACAAAATAAAAAGACAACCCACAAAATGAAAAAACATATCCGCCAATACGTCTCATAAGAGGTTATTAACAAAAATTTATAAAGAACTTCTAAAAACTCAACACCAGAAGGACAAACAATCCAATTAAAAAATGAGCAAAGGAACTGAATAGACAGTTCTCCAAAGAGGATATACAGATGGCCAATAGGCATATGAAAAAGTGCTCAACGTCACTAATCATCAGAGGAATGCAAATTAAAACCACAATGAGATACCAACTCACACCTGTCAGAATGGTGCTCATTAACAAATCAACACACAAGTGCTGGTGAGGGTGTGGAGAAAAGGGAACCTTCCTGCACTGCTGGGGGGATGCAGACTGGTGCAACCACTGTGGAAACAGTATGACATTTCCTATAAAAATTAAAAGTGGAGCTGCCTTTTGACCCAGCTATCCTACTTTTAGGAATATACCCTAATAATCCAAAACACTGATTCAAAAGAAGATATGCACCTCCATGTTTATTGCAGCACTCTTTACAATAGCTAAGATCTGGAAACAGCCCAAGTGTTCATCAGTGAACAAGTGGATAAAAAAGCTGTGGTATATTTACAGAACGAAATACTACATGGCCATGAAAAAGGAAAAGATATGTTTTGCAACAGCTTTGATAGACCTGGAGATTATTATGTTAAGTGAAATAAGCCAGGCAGAGTAAGACAAATATCATATGATTTCACTTAAATGTGGAATCTAATGAATAAAATAAACTGAAGAACAAAATAGAAACAGAGGCAGAAGGATAGAAAAAAGAAAGAGAAGAATAGTTGTCAGAGAGAAGGGAAAAGAGGGGATGGGATCAGAGAAGGTGAAAGGATTAGCCAAATTATATAGACATAACTCATAGATACAGATAATAGGACAGCAAATCCCAGAGGGAAGGAGGGGAGGGCAGAGGGGGATAAATGGGGGTGGAATAGGGGAATGTTGTTGGGGGTCGAGGTTGTTACGATTGAGTGGGACAGTTGAATCTATGTTAACAAATTTTAAAGATTAATAAAAATAATAAAATAAAATAATGCAACTAAACACATTAACAAATTATAAAGAAAAAAATTTTGATCAACAGCTACAAAAGAAACTGTTCCAACTATACTCACACACTTTACAACTTCTAAAAAGCAAAAACAAAAATAACACAAATAACCAAAAACTGTTAGCAAACAGGAAATAGAAAAGAATTTCTTTAACTTAAGGCTATCTACAAAAACACTATAGAAAACAGTATTATTAAATAATGAAACACTGAAAACTTTTCTTTGATATCGCGAACAAGACAAGAGTGGCCGCTGTGGCCATTTCTGGTTAACACTGCAATGAGGCGTTAGCTAGGGCACTCATGCAAGAAAGAGAAGTAATGAGGAAACAAAACCGTATTATTCACAAATAGCGTGAACATGTACAAAGAAAATTCAAAATAGTCTAATATATTTTCTAATACATTTTTGACTTAGCTGACTCTCCTACATTATTTCCTTTTTTAACTAAAAAAATATGTATGAGTATATAAAAATAAATGTATACTTTGTGTTAAAGTTATAAACTACAGTTTACAATGGCATCCAAAAATCAGCAATCTAAATTATAATTGTTGCCATCCAAAACAGTCCATGGACTATTCATAGTTTTTGAATATTTTATATTGTTTGTCTTCTGAAAATAAAAACAAATATTTTTATTATAAAATAGATTTAATGTTTATTGTGAAAATATTCAAATGCATAAATATATAAGGTATCTAATGCCTCCGAACGAAGTACTAGTAAGAGTCAGGTGTATCTGCTTCCAGATTTTGTTCTGTGCATAGTTACACATCCACATGTATTTTACCATGGTGTTCTTCATGTACTATTATCAAATGTCAACAGACCCACTACCCTCCATATCTACTATACTCTTACAAAGAATCCAAATAAAGCTAAGCCTGGTATAATTTTCCTAAAAGCTGCTTCTGTGCTAATTTATGAGTGTGTTCAACCACTTACTGCTTATAGAATTAAAACTTACTGTGTTATATATTCCTTCAATGGTTTCTGGTCCATCAGCGGATTTAGCCACTACTTTCAGCTTTCCAGGTGAACCTTTCTCCAATTGTTGAACCTAGTAATGATAATCAATGTAATGATTCTATTTAACCGGTACAGAAAATAAATGAGCCTTAGAGCATATGCATGTATGTACACATGTGTGTAAATGTGTGTGTATGTGTCTATGTATTTAGGTTTTTGGACTAAGTAGAAACAGAGAAAAGAGGGCTGTCACAAGATACATTTTGGAGGTAGAACAAAGTTAAATGATTAATTAGAAGTAGCATAAATTAAAGAATGAAGAGATGTTTCCTCATCTCTTATCAGGAAAGACGCCTGAGCAGGATATATACTACAAATCTGAGAGCCATTAACATTAAGATAACAAAATGTGGGCCTAAAGAAGACTGCCCAGGTAAAAAGGGCAGAAAAGTGAATAGGGAAGTGAAGAGGTGCTGTGATGTTTACAAGTTGAGCACCCATGGGACCACAGGCTGTGGGCCAGCAAAGTAGAGGAAGGAGTAGTTTCAAATGGAAAGATTCACCAAATGCTGCCAGAGGCCCTGTAAGACAAGAACAGAAGACGCAACCACTGGCTCTGACACCAGGGAGTTAGACACAGAACCTGACACGCAGTTTCAAAGGAGTGGCAGGGAAGCAGCTGAGAGTCCCAGGCAGTGGGAGACGTGGTAGGAAATGGACAGAAGTTTTCTTGTAAAGGGGAAAAGAAAAACGGGACCCAACCAGAAAGGCAGAGGGCTTCTTTGTTTAAAGATGAGAGACCCTGAAGGGCATGACAGAGAGGGGTGAGGATGCCTCCCCAGCCAAGGAGGAGAGGACAGGGACAGATTAGGGGCCAGTTTAGTAGATTTGGGGTGGGAACACTATCGTGAAAGCAATGAAATGAAGGAGGGCTAAAATAAAGAGTTAAAGATAAAGTAAAAGGAAAATAAAAGGAACTCTAAATGTCATTTAGACTCACCATCACAGGTATAAATTTTCTTAGGAATTTAACACCATGTTGTTCCATGTATAAACCCACTTTCTCTGCCATTTCTTGATCAAAGCCACGAAGAAGGATTGAGCGCACCATAACTGTGACATCTAAGCCGACACCAGCAAGGAACCCTGCACACTCCAGAGCCACGTAAGATGCACCGATCACTAACGTTCTGCCAGGGCAATATGGCAGAGAGAAGAGGTCATCACTGAAAAATAAAAAAAAATAGAATACCTAGGCAATAAAAGTGAAATGAGTTATTTAGGTTTCAATGGTCTTTTGTTGACTGAATTGCAATTTAGGGCATAAGTAAAAAATACTAAAAGAAATATAGAATTTGGAGCCCTGGCTGTTTGGCTCAGCAGTAGAGCACTGGCCCAGCGTGTGAAAGTCTTGGGTTCGATTCCAAGTCAGGGCACACAGGAGAAGCGACCATCTGCTTCTCCAACCCTTTCTTTCTCTCTCTTCTCCATCCTCTCTCTCTCTGTCTTCCCCGCCCACAGCCATGGCTCAAAAAGGTTTGAGCAAGTTGGCCCTGGGCTCTAAGAATGGCTCCATGACCTTGCCTTAGGTGCTGAAATAGCTTGGTTGCTGAGCAATGGAGCAGTGGCCCCAGATGGGTTAGGGGACTTGCTGGGTGGATCTCAGTCCAGGTACATGTGGAAGTCTGTCTCTCTACCTCCCTGCCTCTCACTTAATTAAAAAAGAAAATATATATATATATATATATATATATATATATATATAATTTTAGAGTATGTAATAGTGTTGTCTCCTGTGGAGTAAGAAATATTAGACTATATGTGATAAGAAATATTTTGTTTTGGATAGATATGTGTTCACCTGACAAAAATTGTATATATATTTTTTAAGTTAGGAGGGCTGATAGAGAGACAGACTCCCACATGCACCTTGACCAGGATCTACCCAGCAAACCCTGCCTGGGTACAATGCTCAAATCAACTGAGCTATCCTCAGTGCCTGAGGCGGACACTTGGACCAACCAAGTTATTGGTTGCGAGGGGAAGAGTTAGAGAAGAGGGAGGAGAAGAAGATGGTCACTTTTCATGTGTGCCTTGACCAGGGATCGAACCCAGGATGTCTGCACACTGGGCCAATGCTTAATCCATCCACTGAGCCAACTGGCCAGAGCAAAAATGTATTTTTCTTTTTCTTTTTTTTTATTAAGTGAGAGATGGTGAGGCAGAAACAGACTCCCACTTGCACCCCAATCGAGATCCACCTGGCAAGCCCCCTACCAGGCAGCCATGCTCTGCCTATTTGGGGTTGCTGCTCCATTGCTTGGCAACTGAGCTATTTTAGTGCCTGGGCAAGGCCATGGAGCCATCCTCAGTGCCTGGGGTCAACTTGCTCAAACCATTTTGAGCCATGGCTATGGGAAAGGAAGAGAGAGAGAGAGAGAGGACAGAGAAGAGAGAAAAAGAAAGGGGAGGGGTGGAGAGGCAGATGGTTACTTCTCCTGTGTGCCTTAACATGGAATTGAACCTGGGACTTCCACACGCCAGGCCAACATTCTATCGCTGAGCCAACCAGCCAGGCCAAACTGTATTTATTAATGTGCATCTGGCCAAAAAAGCTTGAAAGTCATTGTACTACGTTACACATTGTCCTCTTATAAGTATCCAGGAGAGATTCCTACTAACCTCAGTGTTAGGAATAGCCATGCTTCTCCCAATCAGCTGCTTCATTATTATTATACCAGACCCTAAAACCTAAAGCTAATTGTATTCGCTTCTACTCTTTGGCCTCTAAGAAGTTTAGAGCCAAATTCCCAGAGCAATTACCTTGAAACATAGAGCATATTGTTTAAATATGTA
The DNA here is from genome assembly GCA_037038555.1 of Rhynchonycteris naso. Classification (NCBI taxonomy): domain Eukaryota; kingdom Metazoa; phylum Chordata; class Mammalia; order Chiroptera; family Emballonuridae; genus Rhynchonycteris; species Rhynchonycteris naso. Next base: position 193,210,792 of record CM072999.1, on the reverse strand, counting down.
AATCTGACTTTATTATTTATCTAACCTTATTTTCTCTTTGCTCCATTATGTTAATTACATAGCTTCTTGCATTTGTATAAAAACCTTTATTCATCAGTTCAAATCTTTGTGAAATAAGACAGGGAATAATCTGAAAACACATAAACATAATACAGTTTACAATTTAAATGGCCTATTTAATCTTACCTAGTAATACAGTACTCTTTATCTCCTTGGATTCCTAAGTACCGTGGCCTTGCACCTGTTGCTATGACAAATTTTGCAGCAGTATAATAAGTTTCCTGTCCTTTTCTATTGGTTGCCTTGAAAAAAGAAAAGTAAACTTCACTTTTCAACCAATACTACAAATTACCAGACAAAATGGACAGATTAGTTACTCCCCTCTATGGAGCTTCCCATCAACAGGAAAGGACATGCAAAAATAATAACGCAGTGTGATAAGCACCCCATAGAAAACAGAAGCGTCGACCGAACAGTAACCAAAGACCATAGTGGAGAAGGAGCAGGGAACTGCAAAGCCAGGCAAGAATGGTTTCAAAGGGGGCAGCATTTCAAGTGAAGGTGAGAAAACTGAAAAGAATTTAGTGAAATGGAAATCTAAAGAGAGAGAATTCCATAAAAGTGCACACAGGCATTAAAGCAGCTTGTGTCTGGGGAATGGAAAGTGGCCAGAAGTGACAGGACAGGAGGATATGTGTCAGAAGTGAAGTCACACAGATTTATGCCAAGTGTAAAGATCTTCCCAAAATTCCAGGCTATGGAGCATTAGCAAAGGTTGTTCATTTTATTTTCACTTATACAAGTAAATCATTTACACTTAAAACATTCAGAAAGCAATGAAAATGCTCAAACAAGGGGGTAGTTTCAGTGGGACAGAGAGGGAAGGCAGGAGCCTTGCAACAGGGGCTGCAGCAGACAGACAAGTGTGAGCTGTGAGGATGAAGTGGGGAACTCTGCAGTTTCTTGCAGGCATAACTGGAGGGACCTGGTATTAAATGAGGCAGCATCAGGAGAGGCAGGTCTGGCTGGGAAGTCAGCTTATTCAACCACCTGCTAAAGATCAGGCGTGTGACAGTTTGAGAACTAAAACTTGTACTTCTACTATGTTACGTGAATGATGTACCGTATTTCCCCATGGATAAGACATACATTTCTTTGAAAAATTTGGGGTCTAAAAACTGAGTGCTTCTTATACAGTAGTTGTAGTTTTATTTTACTTGCATTTGCTGCTTTTTTTGCTCTTGTTGAGGAGTTGTATGAATTTTATGATGAATAAAACTTGAGTTCAATAACTTTATGTAATACATTCTTTTCTCAAATTTTGGGCCCCTAAATTAAGGTGTGTTTCATACATGGGAGCATCTAATACATGGGGAAATACAGTAATTCAAAGTAGCCCGTGTATGGTATAGCAGTAGCTTTAAATGGACGCCTCACACCTTTCTAGAGACAAAAAAGGATTATAAAACAACTCCAAGTCCTGTCAAGATCATTGCACGTTGTGCTAAAGAAGCAGAATGCAAAAATCAACTAGGCATTGAGGATAATATTTGATCATCATTCACAACTCCAATTTATGTTTTGTGTTCATCAAAATGGTCTATTTCCTTACATATTCATCTCATAATAAACACTCTTAAGTTTATAAAATAAAATAATTCTCCTGTTACTTTTATTAATATTTTTATGAATAATATATATTGAAGTTCTAATTAAAGTTTTATTTTTAAAAAGAAAACTACTAAAAGTTTTGCTATTTTTACTGTTTAAACATTTATTTTAGAATGGCAATGAAATTGAAAGGCAAATAACTTTAAGAGTTCTTTAAAGGCAATTTCTTTAATTTAGCCAGACATGTGAAACCCACAAACAACGGAGGAAAGCAAGTGCATGCATGGCCGCACATGCACTACCTATACCCTTAACAAGTGAAACAAAATTTTAGTTCATGTCAAGTACAAGCAGTAGCAAAGGAAAAGCAATGAACGAGACAAAATATGCAAATAGTACCTTTATTTTATGATGTTCGACAAATTCGCCGTAGGAATTGACATAGGTCACAGCCTTCTCCCTCAAAGACAGCCTGTAGCTCCAGTTCAGGGAGCCGACATGGTTTTGGATAGCTTCTGTCATGGTCTCCCAGCTGTGCTTCACTGAAATAACCAGGGGGAAGCCATTAAGTGAATCTGACTGTAAACGGTGAATTATATATAACCACACATGAGCCACATGATAATATTGCTTTAAAAATCAAAAACTGAGTAGAAGATAATTAGCAACTTAAAAATTTTTGACACAGTTATGGTTTATACTTCCTTTTATATATTACAAAACATAGGCAAAAAAGCATAGTTCTGAATAGAAAAAAAATCCATGGTGGACAGAATGGGGTAACTAGCTCTCCTATGGCCATGCATGCAAAAGCTATGAGGCAGGAAGATCCTTTCTACTCAGGAGCACCCAAGGCCACTCACATTCTAGGAGGGCCTGCTGTACGTGAACTTCCTTCTGCATATGAATACCAGCAGGTCTCAGGTCACTGAGCACTGCACATCTGCCTTCCCAGGCAGGTCCAGGCTACTCCCGTTCGGTACACCCGACGATGGTTTTACGATAGCAAATATCCCACATTTCTTTATGGTAAATGTGGTTAGTACTCACCATTGCACACCATTTGTATTAAAATGTTTGCCCACTTCCTGTTGAAGTTGGAGTGGTAGTTGATGGAGTGAGATTTCTCATCATCCCCATATCTTCCTGATGGCATTGATTTCCTGCATTCATCTTATCTGCTGATGCTGATTCCCAAAGGAGACACCATCTCTATGCATCACCATGTTTCTAAGACACAGGCAGTCCAGGGCTCCCATCAAACTAGATGAGATCCCCAAAGACAAACCCAGCCAACTGAGGGTTCACCCTCTGATCACATTTGGAGACTCACCCCATTAAGCACTCTCAAGAAAGCCCCACCACTCATCAGGAACATGGGAAATTATGGTGCAGACAAGGGACAGAGGTCACAGTGCAGATGCCTTGCCAGTATACACATTTATGGCTCATAAGTCACATCACCCTTTTTAGGATGCCAGAGTATAACAAAGTCAACTAAGGTTTCACAATCTAGAGGGTCATTCTGGTCACTACATTTCCTGACCCCCACCCCAAGGCCTCAGGGGTTTACACCCAGCCGCGATGAGGCTTTCTACAATGGCACATACCTCCACACCTAAGACACCTCTGCCTCACTCCCCTAAGAGTTAGAAGAGTCTTCTTCTAACCCCTAAAATACCATTTATCCAGGGACCTACTCAGTTAAATTCATACTTCATATCCTTGTTTCTGGTTCTTGTTGTAAGAGACATTTTAAAGGTTCCCAAACATGGCTGCATAACAGGACCACTGGGAATCATGCTGAAAATATTCAAAGGCTGGGACCTCAAATCTATGCAGTCAGGAGGGTCTCAGAGCCCAGACAGTTAAAAAGCTCCCCCAGGAGGTTTTAATATGTCGAGTCCATGGACTTGTATTTCGGAACCACTTGCTCTACTATTTTATTAATCTGTGTAGTCCTGCAACAGTATCAGAATTTTAAATAGTGATGAGAAAAGTCATTCTCCCTAAATTCTCAAAGATTAGCTACCCTCACATACTTTTCCATATAAACTTTAGAACAATCTGTCAAGTTCCAAAAAAAAAAATATATTTTCGAGTTTTCCTGGACCTGCATCATACATAGTTACATTATTACTGACTATAGTCCATATGATGTACTTTCACATCCTCATCACTTTTCTGAACTCTTAATCCTGTCACCTTTTCCACCCAACCACCCCAAACACCCTCGTATCTGGCAACCATCAAAACGTTTACAGTATCTATGAGTCTGTTTCCAGTCTGCTTGTAGGTTTACTTTGTTTTTTAGGTTCCCCATACATGTGAAATCATATGGCATTGATCTTTCTCTGATTTATTTCTCTCAGCACACCACCTTCTAGGTCCATCATGTTGTTGCAGATGGCAAGATTTCATTCTACCAGCTTTGTTGGGTAGAATGAGTCATATTCATCTGTTGATGGACCATTAACTTGCCTCCACACACTGGCTATTGTAAATAATTCTGCAATGAACATGAATGCATATGTCTTTTTGATTTAGTGTTTTGGGTTTCTTTGAATAAATACCAAGAAGATGCTGGGTCCTTCTTTGACTCTTGCATTAGCTTTTGTTTTTAGTCTATTTTGTCTGGTATAAGTATTGCTCACGCAGCTTTTTTTCTTGTTTTCATTTTCATAAAATGTCTTTGTCTCTCCCTTTACTTTCAGTTTGTGTGTACCTTTCAATCTTAAATGAGACTCTTGTAAGCAGCATATGCAAGGGCTTTGTTTTGTAATCTATTCAGCCTCCATATGTCTCTGTTTGGAGCATTTAATCCATTTGCATTTAAAGTAGTTGTTCTTAGGGTGGTGCACACACAACACAGTATAGAGATGATGTGTTCTGGAATTGTGCACGAGACCTGTGTAATTTTCTTAACCAGTGTCACCCCAAAGAATTCAATGAAATGAAAAAAGTTGGCTGAATAAAAGAAAAATGAAATAATTGTTGATAAATATAAATTTATTTCCATATTATTCATATTTTTTACTTTTTCTTCTTAAAGAAGATCTTTTATTTACTTTCTTATTTATTTTATCTTTTTTACAAGAGACAGAGAGAGGGACAGATAGGGACAGATAGACAAGAAGGGAAAGAGATAAGAAGCATCAATTCTTTGTTGTAGCTCCTTAGTTGTTCATTGATTACTTTCTCAAATGTGCCTTGAGCAGGGGGCTATAGTAGTATGAGTGACCCCTTGCTCAAGCCAGTGAACTTGGGCTTCAAGTCAGCATCCTTCCGGCTCAAACCAGTGACCATGGGGACATGTCTATGATCCCATGCTCAAGAGAGTGACGTCAGGTTTCGAACCTGGGTTCTCTTCATCCCAAGCTGGCTATCTACTGCACCATCACCTGGTCAGGCTAAAGAAGACCATTAAATATTTTCTTGCAATACTGGTTTGGTGGTGACAAACTCCTTTAGCTTTTTCTTATCTGGGAAGCTCTTTATCCGTCCTTCAATTCTAAATGATAGCTTTGCTGGGTAGAACAATCTTGGCTGCAGGTCCTTGCTTTTCATCACTTTGAGTATTTCTTGTCAATCCCTTCTGGCCTACAAAGTTTCTGTTGAGAAATTAGCTAACAATCTTTTGGGAGCTCCCTTACAGATAACTAACTGCTTTCTCTTGCTGTTTTTTTTTTTAAATTTATTTTATTTTTATTTTATTCATTTTAGAGAGAAGACACAGAGTGTGTGTGTGTGTGTGTGTGTGTGTGTGTGTGTGTGTGTGAGAGAGAGAGAGAGAGAGAGAGAAAGAGAGAGAGAGAGAGAGAGAGAGAGAGAGAGAGAAAGGGAGGAGGAGCTGGAAGCATCAACTCCCATATGTGCCTTGACCGAACCAGTGCAGGGTTTTGAACTGGCGACCTCAGTGTTCCCAGGTCGACGCTTTATCCACTGCGCCACCACAGGTCAGGCTCTCTCGCTGTTTTTAAGATTCTCTCTTTGTCTTTAACCTCTGTCATTTTCATTATGATGTGCCTTGGTGTGGGTCTCTTTGGGTTTATCTTGTTTGGGACTCTCTGCGCTTCCCAGACTTATATGTTTGCTCTCTTCTCCTTCTGCCACCCCATGATGTGAATGAATGTTGGTATACCTGAAGTTGTCCCAGAGGTTCCTTAAACTATCTTCATTTTTTTAGGATTTTCTTTTCTTTTCTGTTTTCATAGGGTGTTTTCTACTTTCTTATCTTCCAAATCTCTGATTTGATCCTCTGCCTCATCTACCCTACTGGTGCTTTCCTCTAATGTAGTCTTCATTTCAGTTAGTGTATTCTTCATTTCTGACTGGTTACTTTTTTATGTTCTCTAGCTCCATTCTTATGTTTCCTATATTTATATTGAAATTCTCACTAAGATCCTCTATTCTTTCCCTAGGTCACTGAGCATCCTTATAACCAGCATTTTGAACTTGGCATCTTGCAGCTTGTCTCCATTTCATTTAGTTCTTTTTCTGAAGTTTTATTCTGTTCTTTCATTTGGGACATATTTCTTTGTCTCCTCATTTTGGCTGCCTCCTTGTGTTTGTTTCTATGTATTAGGTAGAGCTGCTCTGTCTCCTGGGCTTAGTAGAGTGACATTATACAGTAGATGTCCTATAGGGTCCCATGGCACAGCCTACCCATTCACATGAGCTGGGCATTACAAGTGCTCCCCCTCTGTTAGCTGTGTACACCATCCTGTTGTAGTTGAACCTTGATTGTTGTTGGCAACTCAGTGAAAAGTATTTGCCCTCAGGCCAATTGGTTGCAAGGACCAGCTGTGAACACTGGTTACATACACCATGGAGGATCAGCTGTGCTGGCTCCAATCCCACAGGTTAGAATGTACTTAAACAGGACTCTGGTGCCCTGAGAGTCTAACATGTGGAAGAGTCTGGAAGGTGTTTTGACATAGGTTAAATCTGTCTATTGGGTGCACTATCTTTAGGGCCTCCCTGGAGGACAGGCCAAGGTCAACAGGCACCAGTACCCTGCCCAGAGCTGGCCAGCATGAGCTCCAAAGTGATCTGCAGAGAGCTGCTGGGCTTGGACGTACCAGGATAGGCCATGCTGTGACTCAAGTTCAGCTGCTTCTAGTTCTGGGCCTGGGGCCACTTAGTGAGAAGTATGTGGAACACCAAGGCCAGATGCTGCTAGTTGAGTAATTTTAGCAAAATCTAAAGCATGAGCCATGACAGGTCATTTGTATGGAAAAGCCACATGGAAACAGGTTAGGTTGAGTCCAAAAATTGGATAGAGCAAGGTTTCAGAGAATCAATGGGGTAGACTGAACTGTGTAGCCAGGTTGATAGAGACTCAAATATAGCATCCACCTGCCACCTCTGTGAGGAGAGAGAAGAAACAATGGTACCTGCCCCTCTTCTTCCGCACTTCAATCTGGCAGAAAGCTGTCCCTCCAGCTCTTGCCTAATGCCAGACTACTGTATTCCTCCCTGTGTGTCCCTTGTGTTCCAGCACTGAACCTCAGAGTGAGTGAGTCCAAGGAAGTCTGTGCATGGGCCCTTTACAAGGAATGCCTGGGACTTAAGCAGCCCTCCACTCTTCCAAATGATGGTTGTTCTATAGTTCAGTTGTAATTTTGATGTGGCTGTGGAAGTATTTGAGTACTGCATATACCCAGCTACCATCTTGACTGGATTCGCCCAATATCTTTTCTTATCTATTAAAAGTGTTCCCATCTATTTAAAAATTCCTATATTCCAAATTATCTCATTTGGATTTAGGTGTGTGTCTTGTAAACAGCATATGAAAGAATTTTGCTCTTTACTCAACCTAGAAATTTGACCCATTCAGATTTATTCTAATATGTAAAAGATGGCTCTTAAAATCAACACCTTATTTTCTTCTGTTGTCTTGTTTGTTTTAGTTATGTTTCATGCCTGGCTAAAGGAGGTTCAGTGGGCAAAGCGTCAACCTGGAATACTGAGGTTGTCAGGCAAAGCCCTGAGCTTGCCTGGTCAGAGCACATATGAGAAGCAACTACTACAAGTTGACGCTTCCCATTCCTTCCACCCCCCTCCCTCTCTCTCTCAAAATATCAATAAATAAAATCTTAACAAAAAAGAATCAACCAATTAATGCATAAGTGGAACAACAAATTGATGCTTCTCTCTCTCCTTTCCTCTCTCTTAAAAAAAAAAATCCATCAATAAATAAATTAAATTATGGTTCATTCTGTTTCTTTGTACATTTTCTCCTTCAGCAAATTTCTTTTACTTGAAAGTTCTACATCAATTTCTAATCTGGAGATTATGCATACATTTTAAATTTATTTAATATATATTTCTCTATCAACATCAAGAATGAAAGTAACTACAACATCAATGCAAACAATATATGCAGCACGCTTTTACTTCTTCCTCTTGCCCTTGAGATTCTGTTGACTTCTCTTGGCCTAACATAGAGCCTATGACTAAAAATTGCTAATCCCCAAATTCCATGTGATGGCTAACTAAGTATATCTTAGTATTGTACCTCAAAATTAACTCTGATGTATTATGGGGAACTTTGAGGAATCTCAGATTTTACCCAATCAAGAATATTAGGAAGTATTTAGAAATATTAAGTACTTATAAAGTTTAAGAACTGGCCCCTCAGAGAATGCAAAGTGGTACAAGCAGCCCTGAAAGGGCAGAGCCGCAACAGTAGGAGGCAGTGAGAGTGAGCAGGGCTGCTGTCTCAGAAATCATCAGCTGGTTGGGAAAGACTGCTGTCCACACAAACCCTTGCCTAACTGTCCCCTCTGTCCCAGGCTGAGTGTGCAGTTCTGTTGTTCTTGACCATTTTCCCCACAAAGGAAGCATTCCATGTTTTCTCCCTACTTGGACTTGATTATTATAGAAATAGACTAGGAACATTTTTAATTTGAAAGAGACTTCTGAACTACCCTACTACCAGTTTAAACTGTACATACTCAAATCCTAATTCATTAAGCCTTTCTGCAGCATTTCACTCAAATTAGTTCTTTTTAAAGACTCCCTAAGCCAGGGGTCCTCAAACTTTTTACACAGGGGGCCAGTTCACTGTCCCTCAGACCTTTGGAGAGCCGGACTATAAAAAAACTATGAACAAATCCCTATGCACACTGCACATATCTTATTTTAAAGTAAAAAAACAAAACGGGAACAAATACAATATTTAAAATAAAGAACAAGTAAATTTAAATAAACAAACTGACCAGTATTTCAATGGGAACTATGGGTGCGCATGCATCCTGTGCTCCTCTCACTGACCACCAATGAAAGAGGTGCCCCTTCCGGAAGTGCGGTGGGGGCCGAATTAATGGCCTCAGGGGGCCGCATGCGGCCGTAGTTTGGGGACCCCTGACCTAAGCCCTTAATCTTGTTTTAAAAATTAACGCCTCCTGGTTTCTATGACACAACTCTCCTGGTTTTCCTCCTTTTCCTCACTCATATACCTTAGGTATTAACATACCTTAGGATTCTGTCTCTTTCTTCTATTATTTTCCATCCATATATTCTCCCCAGATCATCTCAGAAATTAAGACTTCACTGTCACCTATAATGCTATGACTCTAAAACCAATTACAAACCAGCTCTAAATATCTATTTCACTCAGATGCTCTGAAGGGATTTAAGTGGAATATATACATAAAATAAAATATTCAGGGAAAATTCTTGAAAGTGAAGACTACCCAGAAATTAAACTACCAAGTGGAGAGACTTTATTTTATCTAAAAAAAGTTGATACTATAGTTTGACGAAAAGCTCTCCCCTGACTTGACTATCTGGAGAAATTGTCAGTAGGGAGTATGTCCAGCTGTAATTCATTATGCTGCAAACCGGCCTGTGTTTTTTATCTCAATGAAAGCATTGCATTTTCATCCAGTCCCTCTTCCTGGACTCCTTCTTTTCCATCATCCTCTACCCTAGCAATGATTTGGATGGCCTTGCAGAAGCACCTGTAAGTATCAGAATCATCTATGAAACTTTATGCACACATATAGAGCTACTGAACCAAAATCTCTGGAAGAAGAGACAAGCTGTCGTAATTTCTTAAATAATTCCATCTGGCCCTGACTGGGTAGCTCTCAGTTGGTTAGAGCATCATCTCAATATGCCAAGGGTGCGGGTTCAATCGCTTGTCATGGCACATACAAAAATCAACCAATGAATGCATAAATAAGTAGAACAGCAAATTGATGTTTCTCTCTCTCTCCACCTCTCACTTCCTCTCTCCCTTTAAAAAAAAAAATCAATCAAAAAATAACCTCCATGCTATTCTAATGATTTAAGACCACCATTCCACATCTAACCTGTCAATTCCATGACTTAAATCCTCTAAAGCCACCTCTCTTTCTCTCCAGTCAACATCATGATCTTTGCCCAGGCCTCATCATTTCAACCTCTGGGTTATGCAACAATTCCACACCTCACTCATCTTTGGACTTGACCCTTCCCCTACCCAACTCCAGCCTTCTAAATTCCTTGGTGCCATGAGAAGAAGCACTGTGGGTAATACTCATCTCCTGCAAAAACTCAACAGCTCTTGCTACCTTTGGGGTAAATTTTAACTTCTCACCATGGCATTTCAGAGCCTTTGTGAGCTGCTTACCTCTCTAATCTCATTTCTCCCAATATCCTTCCCCCCTTATTTATTCCAGCCTATCACAATCCCTTCTCCCCCAATACTCCCTGTTTTCTCCTATCTCCATGGGTTGGGTCCAGCTGTTTCCTATCTTAAATGTCCTATTTCCCTGTGACCTTCAAGATGAAGTTCAAGGGCCACCTTCCCCCACCTCCCAGCCTCAAGGCTATATTAGGTACCCCTCAAGTTGATGCTTGGAACAGCACCATAAATTATAGTGCACTGAATGCCTTCTCTCCACTTCAAACAGACTGTATGCTGCTTAAATTTTCCTCATATCTACATTATGAAAGCCTAACCAATAAGTGTTTACTGGATTAATTTGTTACCTATCTTTCATTAAATAATGACCTACATAAGAATACCACAGACATGATGTGTCTGCCCAGTGCACCTTAGCAGGAGGAAAATAATAATAATAATAATAATGACCTACATAACTACTGATAAAACAAAATGTTATTACTATAATGAGCAAAAAAATCCATACAAATAATGACCTCTGCTATTCTATTTTCTTTATACTTGAAAGAAATGTGAAAATAGGGATTATCCTGTCTCCCATTTTACTAAGGGTTTGGAATGGCTACAGCAGCAACAATTCCTTCCTAGGTAGTAAGGTCCACGAGAGGGCTGAGTCCTCTGTGCCTGGCTGGCACACAGGAAGCTCTTAAGGACTGTTTATTAAACAAATTTTAAATTCAGCTACTAAAATATAAATAGCAAGACTTTCTCTAAGAAACTCATTCTTTCTACTTTTCTCCCAATTTGTACTGTTATATATCATTACTACCTACCTGGTTGGTTACACTCCCAGCCAAATTTTCTCGAGTCACTTAGTGCCTGTCCCAAAAGGGCAGCTTGGTGCATCAGTTTCTTAGGAACACAACCTACATTTACACAAGTACCTCCAAGACCTGAGAAAGAAAATAACAATTTTAATGTTCCATATGTGGTTTTATACACATGTAAAGTTGGTGTTATGAAAACATGGAAATGACAAATTTGAATAGTTGCGGGGTCAACACCACAAGAACACACAAATGACTAACCCAAACTTTTTAAACCATGGGTCTATGAAGGAGGCCCAAGGATAAGCAAAAAAGTGTCCCAAACTTTCATTTGAGTCTGCCCTACAAACGGATCAGAACTGTATTAGATTACTTATGTACTATACCAGCGGCCAGAACCCCAAGTTCCAGCCTTTACTCTTTGTAACTCCGACTGCTCTGAGCCCATAGTAGGTCCAATGTGAGGTAAATTAGCTTTACTAAGATGAAATTCTTGACTATAGTTTTCTGAGTAAGTTTGAATTTTTAAAAATGATTTTCATATCTTGTCAGGGTTCTGCCAGAAAAGAGATGACAACCCCAAGCTGGGTAACTAAGGAATATGTATAGAGAAATTATTACAGGGGTATGGGTATGAAAAGTGAGGAGGGACAGAATAGTAACAACTACTAACAGTGGGCTTATCACCACCCCACATGAAGGGACAAGCACACTGTAGGTACCACAGATCACAGAAAGGTAGCCATGTAAGGGCTGTGGCTTTCCATACGGGGTGGAGCCAGGGAAATAAAGACCCCAACTTCATTGTCCTCCCTCCTTCTGCTCTCCTTCCATTGCTCCCAACTGGCCACGCCCAACCACAGCCTGAGGGCAAGGTTACTGATTCATCAACATTCTGGGACATAGAGCAGGGTAGAGACAATGAAGAATGGATTAGAAGCATAAACAGAAAATACCCAGCACAAAAATCTATGTGTTCTGTTTTAGAGTGAAAAGAACATGAAAAGGTAAGCACTCTAGTCTACAACAAAGTCACAGGGCTGGAAGCACACTGTGCACTTTATTAAACTGACTTAAAATGGTCACACACATACTAATTCAACTGACCATTATGCGGCCATGAAATTCCGTTATGAAATCAACACAGAAACAAAAAAAATGTTATAGCAAACAAGTGAGAATGACTGTATACACTAAAACCACAACTATGTGACAAGTATTAACGCATGCGTGCAAAAATTATTATGACAAAGGAATTGAAATACTAAGTCATGGAATTTCTTCTTGCAAAATCGTCCTTAATTATTTTTGTGTTAACTTTCCAAATCAGCAGTTGTTAACCCTGCAATGGTCATAGGCCACTTATTTCACCCTCACTGAGACCCAATTTCTTCACCTATGAAACAGGCTAATAATTATACCTCCTGAGATTGTTGTGAGGATTACATGAAATTAAACAAAGCCAAAAATGTATGTAAAGAGCAAAAAACAGTAAAGAAAAACAGCTTACCCCAGGATGTACCCTGAGGTGATGGGACCACAAAATCTAGCACCATTACTTTCTTTCCCAAAATGGCAGCTTCCTTTAAAAGAAAAAAGCCACATATAAAGATTGTCATTTTCCTGACACACCCCTAACTTTTCTATTCTCTAAATAAAAAGGCTCTGTGTCATAACACGGTCTTTTTCCTTTATTAAACCAGCTATTACAATAAAAGCTTAGACTGTAACATCAAAATTGGCTTTTTTAAGTAGCAGAAGAAATTCTTATGCCAATCATCAGGGAAATTATCTCCCAGGTCCATTTTTTTCATACCTGAGCACATGCAAGGCCACCAGAACCACCACCAATGACAATGAGGTCATAATCAAATGCTGACTCATCCTGAAGAAGCTTCTGTAATAAACCACTCTGATGTGCCTATGATTTAATGAAAGGAGAAAACATAGCATGACTTGTTTTAAAACTGTTTCTTTTTACCTTATATTTAATCAGCATGTTTTTCTTTTATAAAAATCTTAGAAACAATTATTGTTTCTAAGATTTTTTATAAATCTTATATAAATTAGAGATTTATATTTTTATAAATCTCTAATTTATATAAATTGAAATTACATATATATCTGAGTAGTATTCAAAAAGGTCCAACTAGTTAGACCATATGCCAAAGTACTTGTTTGTTTGTTATCTCCTGACAGGTAGGCATGTGTCAAATGATTCCTCCCAGGAAGCACAACAAAAGTGCTATGAAACCACAGGACTCCACATATGTCACATGGCCCACTGAAGGATGGATGCCTATAGAGGCTTTTGGCACATTCTAAAGAGGACGCCTTTGGACTTCTTTGCCCATAGAGAAAAATCTGTCTTCTTAGCATCTATCATCCAAGGAAATGCCTTTCCATCTTGAAATAGAGTGAATATCTTCTGCATCTCCAGATTCATCCTCTGTTATCATTTTCTATGTTAGGACTGGCAAGAGCAACACTCCTAAAGGTGTTTAGGGACTGTAATTATAGTACTTACCATCATGTGAATGAAGTTATAGCTTCTGGGACCAATAAAGCAGACTGTTACTAGATAACAATGCTACTCATAGATTAACATACAATACAGATAATCTCTTTTTCCACCAAGAAAAATATAATTTTTAAATAAAATTTCAAATATAACTATTTTATCAATCATTGATTACTATCATTTGCATACAAACATAAAGGATACAGGAGAGCAGGATTTTAATAAAAGTAACTACTTATAAGAACCTTATTTAATAAATATCAGTTTTTATCTACCATTATTTAACTGAATGATTTCTGTTCGTTTCTGTATTCTAGGAATCAAAATCAAACACCAGGGCCTCTGCAAAGTTCCCAGGGTCAGCAGCCTTGACAAGAACTCTACTTACCCTAGCCAAGAATGTTAGCTAGCATTGACTACATTTTACTAAACCTTAAAGAGAGAGAAATGCTTGTTTCTCTCTCCATAAGGAGGAGGAGACCAAGGCCTTTAGGGTGTCCCACCTGGTTGTCTGGCAACCTTACTCAAAATCTTTTTCTCAGTTTCTGAACTTGGTATTGGTAGAAAAGCTAATTTTGTCAAAGTAATCGAGATTATCCAATAACCACCATATATGCTTTCCATCTTACAACCTCCAAAAGACTAACAGACTCCTAAAAACCATTTATCCCCTTTGAAATATTTTTTAAAACAAAACTTGATCAAACACCATTAAAAGACACATAATACCATTATTACCTGGAAAGTTCGGTCACATCCACCTACATGTACTTTATTCACAAAAATATTGGGCACAGTTCTCTGGTTAGTGATCTCTGACAGTACTTCTTGAACACTGGCCCCATCATCTAAAGAATAAAAAATTAAATATATAAAAACAATAAACGGGTTCAAAATCTTTGTGAGTCAAACTAAACTGTCACAACACTCAAATGCTCCCGTGCACAAACCCATGCAAGGTCAATAGATAACATTATGAAATCATAACTCAAGACGGGGAGATATCCAGGTTTTCAAGAAAAACCTTAGCGAATAAAGAGCAATCTACTGATTCCTTTTAAAATAAATCTTTCTAAATGAGATTTTGATATGTAATTCAATGATTATTCCAGACTAATAAATAAGAGTCTGCTTTAAAGAGCAAATATCAAGATAAAAACCTGCTTCAACAGTAATAACTCAGAAAATATTTCCTACAATTATATTTGAAAACATTTCATGATCATAGTCTAAAATTTGTCCTCTATCCCTAAAAATACAGGCCACAATTACCTAGGACTATTTCCTATACTCTTTAGAAAAATCTCAGATTCAAGAACATTTCACTTATTAAGGTGATGTCCTTAAAAGGAGCTGATGAAGTCCCATGGGGGTAAACATCAATTCATTTCTGTTCACCACTGCCCCCCCACCCCCGCCTTGTAAAATACACACATGTGTACAGTATCAATTAATATCAGATTAATGCATGTCTGACAACAATTCAAAAGTATAAACCTGAAAGATTAATGTGCTCTCCCTCATAGATAACACAAGGAGGAAATAGGGGCAGATTCCTTTAATTTATTACAGCTTAATCTATTTTGCTGAAAGTGACCAGATACATCCGAAATGCCTGAAGTACTTTAAAGTTAGCAGCTTATACATCTTCCTCCCACCCCCTTCCCTCAAATACCAAAATATATAAATAACTAAATCTATTCTAAATTATCTGTCATATAGAGATTGGTTTTCTACATGGTTGAATGTAGATGAAAAGAGCTAACAGATAACCAAAGAGACAAGAGTAAACTGAACAAATCAAATGAACAGAAGTCAATCCTGTTGACATTTATTGAAACAACAGTATATACTAATCATTCCACTTACCAACTTGATCAAGTTCCAAGATATTACATTCAACTCCCAAAGAGGAAAAGAGTTCTTTAACCTGCAACAAAAATTTACTTAAGTTTTACTCTCCCAAAGATTTGATGGAGTTATGAAATATGGACATAGTAATAAGGGATGTCCAAAATAAGTGTTCTTCAGAAATATGATCTCTGGCCTATGGTTGTTCTTTTCTTATATTTTCTTCCTCTACACATCTCAAAGAATAATCTCAGCCTACCTTTTTTTTTCTTTTACTATTTGATGCTCGACTTTCAACTCTACAACTCTTGCCCAAATCCCTTTTCTGAACTCAAAACAGACAAAAGATATTTCTTCACCTGAATGTCCCCAAGCACCTCACATGCAACACGCCCAAAATAAAACTCATCTCTTTCCACGTACCTTTTCTTCTTTCGGTGTTTCCTTTCAACAGTCAGTAAATCATCCAACAAATATTATCCACCAAATATCTACTATGTAGTCAAGCTGTAACAATAAACAGAACAATCCCTGCCCTCTAGTAAGGAAAGTAGACAAGTAATTGACAATTCACACTGCTACCATTTATCAGTTGCCTGAACAAGAAACCCTGGGCTTTTCTATTCAAATAAGGGATGGAAGACTAGCAGCAAAGGCATCACCTAGCGGCATGTGACACAGGCAGATTCAGACCCTGGATCAGAACTTGCTTTTGACAAGTTGTGAAGCATTACAAGTTATTTTAATGACTCCCACTCTTGCAACATCTCCCTACCCTAAACTAACTCTCCATCCATCCATTTAATTACAGTACTAAGTCTTATCAATTCTTTTTGTTGAACTAGTTCACCTTTCTAGTTCTCAACAGTTGCTATTGTAATTTGAGCAATCTCTCAGTAACATCCTAGGAGTTCTCTCTGTATCTAGCTTTGTCCCATCCAGTTCTTTAAATTGCAGTCAAAGTGTCTTTGAAAGCCCACTAATCATCATTACTTAAACCCTTTGAGGTCCTCAGTCCTCAAGATAAAGTCCAGAGGTTCCAATTCCAGGATGGAACATATGAGCCTGGCAGATTCACTCCCTAACAAAACATTTACAACTGGTGAAATTATTAAGAAAACAAAACTCTTAAAGAGTCTCTGGAAATTGTCTCAAATCTGCTAGATGTAAATAAAAACGAAGAGTCTGAGGCACTTACGCCACAACCCACACTCTCCTTCCTCTGCCCTAGGTCAGCTTGATGGAAGCTACACTTCAAGTGATCAGCCAAGGAGATGAGGTACCCTAATCCCTGAAATCTAGTCACAAGAAGGGGTGGGCCACCAGCATTTCTCAGTCTCTCCACAGCTCTAAGTGGCCAATGCTACATTCCTGCCAAGTAGGGCCAAAAGTACCCAGTCTGCACTCAGAGATCAAAGGCTTTATCTCAGTCTGAAAACACTGGTGACCTGATCACCCTTGCCTCATCCCAATTCTAGGGTGAGGTTCGAGGCTGACAGAGGTAAGCCAAGAAGACCAGAGACTACTGTCCCACACAGAACTCTGCTTAAAAAGCTGGGTTGCTCTTCCAAGAGAATCAGTCATTGTCCCCACCACCAGCTCCACCAGCTCTGGAGCAAGGTCTCAGAGATTTTGCTCAGGGAAATAAGTAAACCGTAAGATCAGAGAGCTCAGAAGCTCTATCCAAAGGAAATGACTCTATTTCAAGCTGAAGGAAAGTTCATCTAGAGGTGCTTTTGAAAATAATGGGAATTTCAGTGATAAGCAGTGAAGAAGAGGCTGGTAATTCCACAAGAACAACATGCTAACCCATGAGCCAGTGAATTTACCATAAAAATATATGGAAAGATAAAGATAAGAATAGTACTTCCAAGGTTAGAATAAATCTGAAACTTCCCGCAAAAAATATCTCTGCTAAGGGGCCTATATTTAATTGGATAAGAGTGTAGAACAATTTGCACTCCAGGGCATTGTCAAAAACAATAGCACAACTGGTCTGAAATTAGTAGCACGGAGCATCTGCATATGATTCCAACAGAGACAAAAAATTAACATAGCCAACAAAATCTCTGTCATGCCAGGGTGACTATGTACATAAACAAGTCTGCACTCTCTGAGGACTGACATTAAAATCTTCATCTTTGGATGGAAATAAATTTCCCTAAAACAATCCAGCAAATTCACTATCAAGAAATAAACAAGCAAACAAAATGGAGCCATGGAAAAGGAGGGCTTCAGTATATAAACTTGATACAATATATTACCTAATATTTCCAGGTTTCAACAAAAATTACTAGACATACAAAGAAACAGGTAAGTGGATCCATTAATGGGGGGGGGGGAGTAGGGGAGAAAGCAGGTAAGAGAAACTATCTCTGAGAGGCTCAGGTGTCACACTGAATAGTCAAAGTAGCCATTGTAAATATGTCCAAAGAATTAAAACTGTTTTAAGAGATAAAGGAAGGTATAATGATAATGTCTAATCCGATAGAAAATATCAATATACAGATAGAAATGGTGAAATAAATAACCAAATGGAGAATGATATAAGAAAAATGGCAGCATGAGAGATACCCTTGACTTCTCCCCTTGAAATTTCAACAAACTGAACAGCTATAAAGGAACCCTGGCTGGGCTCACAGATTTGCCTGAAAAGATCACACATCAAATCAACTAAAAGTGGGAAGGATAAAAACAGAATGGAGGATAAGAAGCACACTCAGTGGGGCTCCTGAGAGGAGAGAGGCCCAGAGCACCTAATTTTTTGCCTGCTGGGACTCCAGAGAGAGGAGAAACCAGGAGTGATTGGGTCTTCTTCAGCTGGTAGGAGCGGAGAGATTATGAATCTAAGAGGTGGCAAAGCAAGGGATCACTGCAGTGTTCCCATGATATTCTGGCAACCTGCACTCGGGACAGAGACAAAATGCAGCCCCCTAGGCTCCCAGACACTACCTCCCTCCCCTCATGCATATGATGAGTAGCAGGGACATACCCCACAGCTAGTTCTACAGGGGTATTCTTTCCCCTGAAGAACAGAGGAGCTCTGTGTCTGGTCTCCTGGTCTATCGATGTACAGGAAGCAACACCCAGAGGCCTGAGATCACCATTGCTAAAGCCATAAACTTCACAGCATGCTTCATCCATTATCACAACTGCAGCCCTACCTCCTTCACCACAACAGCACCTCTCAGTAGAAGTTGGACTGAAGATTTCACAGAGCTAACACTTGTAATCCAGGGTCACCTACTGGAAAATAATAGAATAACCTCTCCTTTTACTGTTTTTGGGGGTTCTTTTTTGTTTTATTTTTTTATGGTTGTTTTATTTTCGATTACTGTTTTTTGTTATTTGTGAAAGGTTGGAAAACAATAAGCCAAGCAAATAATACCCCCAAAAGCAGATGTAGCCATATTACATCTGACAATACTAACTCCAAGATAACAATGATAACAAGAAACAAAGATGAACATTTCATAATGATAAGGGTGAAATTATATCAAGAAGACATAACACTTCTTAATATATATGTACTGAATCAGTGAGCACCAAAATAAATGATTTATTAACATCTAAAAATTTATACAGACAAAAACACAATAATAGTTGGAGATCTGAACATATCATTTTTAGCTTTACATAGATCATCCAAACACAAAATTAATAATAATAATAAAAATATCAGCCCTATGTGACAAACTAGACCAAATGGACATGATAAACATTTACAGATGATTTCATCCCAGAACATCAGATTATACATTCTTTTCAAGTGTGCATGCAACATTCTCAAGGGTAGACCATATGTTGGGCCACAAAACTAGGCTCAGCAAAGTCAAGAATACTGAAATTATACTAAACATATTCCATGACTATAAGTCTCTAAAATTAGAATTCAGCTGCAAAAAAGAGGTGAAGAAACCCACAAAAATGTGTAAATTAAACAATATACTTCTAGAAAATGACTGGGTCAAAGAAGAAATAAATGCAGATTTCAAACAATATATGAAGACAAGTAAGAATGACAACACAACATATCACACCTCTGGGAGGCAGTGAAAGCAGTATTAAGAGGGAAGTATGTTTCATTACAGGCTTATATCAAGAAACAAGAGAGATCCCAAGTATATAACCTAACATCACATCTTAAAGAACTAGAAAAAAAAAAGTCATACAGAGAATAATAGGTAGGCAGAGAAGCATAAGTCATATGCTTTAACAAATAAGTCTTCCGAAAAAGTCCTGGACAAATAAGAACTAATCAAATTACCAGACACAGAGTATAAATAATGATTGTTAGGATGCTTAAGGATCTCAAAGCTACAATGGACGGACATAATGAACACCTCAATAAAAAAATTGTAAGCATCAAAAAGGACACGGAAATCATAAAGAAGAACCAGACAGAAATGACAAACAATATCAGAAATAAAGACTACACTAGAAGGAATTAAAAGCAGACTGGATGAAGCAGAGGATCGAATCAGTGACTTAGAGGACAAGGTAAGTGAAAACACGGCAGCAAAAACGCAAAAAGAAAAGAGGATCAAAAAGTCCGAGAAACCCTAAGAGAGCTCTGTGACAACATGAAGAGAAACAATATCCACATAATAGAAGTTCCTGAAGGAGAAGAGAAAGAACAAGGACTAGAGAAGCTCTTTGAAGAAATTATAGATGAAAATTTCCCTAAATTGATGCAGGAAAGAGTCACACAAATTCAAGAAGCAGAGAGAACCCCATCAAAAAAGAACCCCAGAGACGCACACCAAGACATATCATAATCAAAATACCAAAGGTAAGAGATAAAGAAAGAATATTAAAAGCTGTAAAAGAAAAACAGCCAATCACCTAAAAAGGAAAACCCATAAGGATGACATCCAACTTCTCAACAGAAACACTTGAGGCCAGAAGGGATTGGCAAGAAATATTCAATGTAATGCAGAACAAGAAGCTACAAACAAGATTTCTTTACCCAGCAAGACTATCGTTTAAAATTGAAGAAAAAATAAAAAGCTTCCCAGCCAAAAACAAAAAACAAAAAAAACACCAACTCAAGGAATTCATCACAACCAAACCAATGCTGCAAGAAATGTTAAGGGGCCTGCTATAGACAGAACACTGCAGGGTGGGCCAATTGCAGTGCCATTTGGTTGCTCCACTACTGCCCATCATGAAAGCTGGAACACCTACTAGTGGGAGGTACATACCAGGTTGACCAGCACTGCAAAAGTGGGCCATTTATATAAAATGCTTGAAGACGTCTGTTAGGGCATAAAATGAGTCTCAACAAATATAAGAAAATTTAAACCATATCAAGCATCTTCTCTGACCACAATGGCAGGAAACTAGAAATCAACTACAATAGGAAAACTGAAAAACACTCAAACACTTAGAAACTAAACAACATGTATTAAACAATGAATGGGTCAGCAATAAGATCAAGAAAGAATTTAAAAATTTCCGTGAAACAAATGAAAATGAGCATACAACAACTCAAAATCTGTGAGACACAGCAAAAGCAGTCCTGAAAGGGAAGTTCATAGCATTACAGGCATACCAGAAGAAGCTAGAAAAAGCTCAAATAAACAACCCTACAACTAACAGAACTAGAAAAAGAATAGCAAGTAAAGCCTAGAGGAAGTAAAAGGAAGGAAATAATAAAGATCAGAGCGGAAATAAATGACATAGACTAAAAAAACAATACAGAGGATCAATGAAACCAAGAGCTGGTTCTTTGATAAAGTAAACAAGATTAATGAACCCTTAGCCAAACTCACCAAGAAAAAAAAAGAAAAGACTCAAATAAATAAAATTAGAAATGAAGGTGGAGAAGTAACAATGGACAAAGCAGAAATACAAAGGATTGTAAGAAAATACTATGAAGAACTGTATGCCAAATAATTAAGACAACCTAGATGAAATGGACAAATTCCTTGAAAAGTATAATCTTTCAAAAATCAATCTGGAAGCATCAGAAAACCTAAATAGACCGATTACAACAAATGAGATCAAAACAGTTATCAAAAAACTCCCAACAGCCTGACCTGTGGTGGCGCAGTGGATAAAGCGTCGACCTGGGAACACTGAGGTTGCCAGTTCAAAACCCTGCACTGGTCTGGTCAAGGCACATATGGGAGTTGAGCTTCCAGCTCCTCCCCCCTTTCTCTCTCTCACTCTGTGTCTCCTCTTTAAAATGAATAAAATAAAAATAAAATTTATAAAAAAAAAAAAAAAAAAAACTCCCAACAAACTAAAGCCCTTGGCAGGATGCCTTCACAGGCAAATTCTATCAAACATTCAAAGAAGAACTAACTCCTATCCTTCTCAAGCTATTTCAAATAATTCAAGAGGAGGGAAAACTTCCAAACTCCTTTTATGAGGTAAGCATAATTCTGATTCCAAAGCCAGGCAAAGATAACACAAAGAAAGAAAACTATAGGCCAATATCCCTGATGAATTTAGATGCTAAAATTCTCAACATAATATTAGCACACCAGATCCAGCAAAACATAAAAAAAATCATACATCATGATCAAGTGGGATTTATTTTGGGGAAGCAAGGCTGGTACAATATTTGCTGAAAATCAATCAATATGATTCATCAAATAAACAAAAGGAAGGAGAAAAGCTACATAATATCAATAGATGCAGAAAAAGCATTGGATAAAATCCAGCACCCATTTATAATCAAAACTCTCAGCAAAGTGGGAATACAGGAAACATACCTCAACATGATAAAGGCCATCTATGACAGGCTCACAACCAACATCATACTCAATGGGCAAAAGTTAAAAGCAATCCCCTTAAGATCAGGAACAAAGCAGGGGTGCCCCTTTTCACCACTCTTATTCAACATAGTTCTAGAAGTCCTAGCCACAGCAAGCAGACAAGAAGAAGAAATAAAAGGCATCCAAATGGGAAAAGAAGTAAAACTATCATTATTTGCTGATGATATGATATTGTATATAGAAAACCCTAAAGTCTCAGTCAAAAAACTACTGAACCTGATAAATGAATTCAGCAAGGTGGCAGGATATAAAATTAATACTCAGAAATCAGAGGTATTTTTATACACCAACAATGATCTGTCTGAAAGAGAAATTAAGAATACAATCCCCTTCACTATTGCAACAAATAAAAATAAAATACCTAGAAGTGAATTTAACCAAAAAGGTTAAAGGCTTGTACTCGAAAAATTATAAAACATTGATAAAAGAAATCAAGGAAGATACAAACAACTGGAAGCATATACTGTGTTCATGTCTAAGAAGAATAAACATCATTAAAATGTCCCTGTTACCCAAAGCTATTTATAAATTCAATGCATTTCCTATTAAAATACCAAGAACATACTTCAAAGATATATATCTTTGAATATCTTAGAACAAATATTTCAAAAATTCATATGGAACCAAAAAAGAACATGAATAGCCTCAGCAAAAGAAGAATAAAGTGGGTTGTATCACACTTCCGGGTGTCAAGTTATACTACAAGGCCATTGTACTCAAAACAGCTTGAGTACAATGCATAAGAACAGGCACATAGATCAATGGAACAGAACAGAGAACCCAGAAATAAACCCGCACCTTTATGAACAATTTATGTTTGACAAGGGTGGTGATAGCATACAACGGAGTAAAGACAGTCTTTAACAAATGGTGTTGGGAAAATCGGACAGCTACCTGCAAAAAAAATGACACTAGACCACCAACTTACACCATTCACAAAAATAAACTCAAAATGGATAAAAGGTTTAAATGTAAGTCATGAAACCATAAGCATCCTAGAGGAAAACATAGGCAATAAACTCTCCGACATCACTGGCAGCAATATATTTGCCGATTTATCTCCACATGGAAGGGAAATAAAGGACAGGATAAACAAATGGGACTACATCAAAGTAAAAAGCTTTTGCACAGCTAAAGACAATATGAACAAAATAAAAAGACCAACCACACAGTGGGAAAACATATTTGACAATATATCTGATAAGGGGTTAATAACCAAAATTTATAAAGAACTGGTAAAACTCAACACCAGGAAGACAAACAGTCTAATCAAAAAATGGGCAAAAGAAATGAATAGACACTTCTCCAAAGAGGACATACAGATGGACAATAGGCATAGGAAAAAATGCTCAGCATCATTAATCATTAGAGAAATTAAAATTAAAACCACAATGAGATATCACCTCACACCAG
Organism: Rhynchonycteris naso; assembly: GCA_037038555.1. Taxonomy (NCBI): domain Eukaryota; kingdom Metazoa; phylum Chordata; class Mammalia; order Chiroptera; family Emballonuridae; genus Rhynchonycteris; species Rhynchonycteris naso. The sequence goes on along the minus strand of CM072999.1, from coordinate 193,187,167 downwards.
TCAGAATAGCACTCATCAACAAAACAACACAGAACAAGTGCTGGCGAGGATGTGGAGAAAGGGAACCCTCCTGCACTGCTGGTGGAAATGCAGACTGGTGCAGCCACTGTGGAAAACAGTATGGAGATTCCTCAAAAAATTAAAAATCGGCCTGACCAGGCAGTGGCGCAGTGGATAGAGCGTCAGACAGGGATGCGGAAGACCCACATTCGAGTCCCCAAGCTCGCCAGCTTGAGCATGGGCCCATCTGGCTTAAGCAAAAGCTCAACAGCTTGGACCCAAGGTCACTGGCTCCAGCAAGGGGCTGCTTGGTCTGCTGAAGGCCCGCGGTCAAGGAACATGTGAGAAAGCAATCAATGAACAACTATGGTGTCGCAATGGCAACGAAAAACTAATGATTGATGCTTCTCACCTCTCTCCGTTCCTGTTTGTCTGTCCCTATCTATCCCTCTCTCTGACTCTCTCTCTGTCCCTGTAAAAAAAAAAAAAAAATTAAAAATCGAACTGCCTTTTGACCCAGCCATCACACTTTTGGGAATATATCCCAAGAACACCACATCAACGAGTTAAAAGGAGAAATGCACCCCCATGTTATGGCAGTATTGTTTACAATAGTCAAGATCTGGAAACAGCCCAATGTCTGTCAGTGGACAAGTGGATTAAAAACCTGTGGTATAATGGAATAATATGGGGCCACGAAAAAGAAGGAAATATTATGTTAAGTGAAATAAGCCAGGCAGAGAAAGAAAAATATCATATGACCTCACTCATCTGAGGAATCCGACGAACAATATGAACTGAGGAGCGGAATAGAGACAGAGACGGGATCAAAGGGTCCAGAAAGAAAGCGGACAGAGGGAAAGGGGATGATAGGCTGATAGGATGGGATGAGAGCAGAAAAGCAAATTCTGGAGGGAAGGGGGGAGGGCGTTATCGGGAGGGGGACAGGAGGGGATGTACTGGGGAACATGGGAGAGGGGAGGCTGTATTTGGGTGGACACTAGAATCTATGTAAACACAATAAGTTAATAATAAAAAAATAAGTGTTTGCTTTGTTTCTTTTTAAAGTCTATACTTTTTCACCATCAATAATGATAACAGCATTCCATGTTTTCCTGTTCGTTAATCAGTCAGTAGCTCATTGATTCTTCCCATTAGACAGCTCTATTCAGAAAACTACCAAGAAAGCAGATTCTTCTGCTTATAGAACAACCACACATGTAGCAGCAAAGATTTATCAAAAAGCCCATAATGTCATCTTTTCTAAAACAGAATAGTTTAGCAACAGTGCTAAGTACATTGATGTCTTTATATTAGGAAGACAAAAATCCTATTACTTTGTTTTTGGTAAGACGGAATGTTGGAATAATAAAGAAGGTTAAAGATAGTGAATTTTTCATTGTCTTTTCAGAAAAAGTACTATCTGTATCTATATATTCAGTTTTCTGATGCAAATAGAAAATTGGGGGGGAACTTTAATCTTTTTCAAATTTACTTTAAATTTAATCTTTTTGTTGCACGGTTCTATGAGATTTAACAAATACATAGAGTCACGTAATTACTTCCATAACCAAAATATAGAAATATTTCAATACCCCCTTTCCAAAATGTCCTTGGGCTGCCACTTTATAGTCAGACTTATTTCTTTAACTGTTGATACTACCAATCTGTTATCTATCCATATAGTTTTGCATTTTTCAGACTGTCATATAAAAGGAATCGTATAGTAAAACTTTTGACTCTAACTTGTTTCAGTCAGTATAACATATTTGAAATATATGCATGTTGTTGTAGGTATCAATAGTTCATACCTTTTTTATTCTTAGGCAATATTACTTTAAATAGACTTAACATAATTGTATTTTTTTCTCCAGATGAGACATATGAGAAAAAAGAAAAAAAAAAGAACAAAGTCAGCAGAAGAAAGGAAATAGAAAAAACTAGAACAGAACTAAATGAAATAGAGAACAAAAATAACAAGAACAAAACTATAGAAAACATTAATACAACAAAGAGCTGGTTCTTTGAAAAAAAACCAATAAAATTGAGAAACCCCTGGCTAGACAAAGGAAAAAAGAGAAATGGCTGCTATAAGCAAAATTAGAGATGAAAGAGAAGTTACCACAACCATCATAGATATGCAAAAGATCACACTAGAATACTATGAAAGACTATATGCCACCAAATTCAATAACCTGCAAGAAATGAGTAACTACCTAGAATTATATAATTTTCCTAGACTAAATCATAAAGAATTGCCAAACCTAAATAGACTAATAAACATACAAAATTGAAACAACCATTAAAACCCTCCCCCAAAATACATAGAAGTCCAGGACTAGATGGCTACACTAGTGAATTCTACCAATCACTCAGAGAAAATATGGTAGCTATTCTTTTCAAAGCCTTCCAAAAAAAGTGAAGAAGAGGCATTACTTCCTAACAGATTTTATGAGGTCAATGTAATCCTGATACCAAAACCTATCAAGAACAACACAAAATAAGAAAACTACAGATCAGTATCTCTAATGAATATATATGCAAAAATCCTAAACAAAATACTAGCAAATCAAATACAACAATACATTAAAAAAATACATCACTATCAAGTGGGATTCATTCCAGGAGCACAATGATTCAACATATGCAAATCAACCAATGTAATATACCAAACCAACAAAACAAAGGACAAAAATCATAAGATCCTATCAATAGATGCAGAAAAGGCATTTGATAAGATACAAAACAAAATATATAGATCATTTATGTTTAAAACACTCAAAAAAATGTGTATAGAAGGGAAGTACCTCAGCATAATAAAGACCTTTTATGATAAAACATCAGTCAATTTCATTACTAAATAGTGAAAAACTGAAAGGTTTTCCTTTAAAATCAGGAACAAGAGAAGGATGCCCACCCAGAGGTCCCCAAACTACAGCCCATGTGCCAAACTGTAGCCACCTGAGGCCATTTATCCGGCCCCCACCGCACTTCCGCACTTCCGGAAGGGGCACCTCTTTCATTGGTGGTCAGTGTATGGAGTACTGTATGTGGCGGCCCTCCAATGGTCTGAGGTACAGTGAACTGACCCCCTGTGTAAAAAGTTTGGAGACTCCTGCTACACTCTTATTCTACATACTACTGGAAGCCTTGGGCAGAACAATCAGGCAAGAGGAAGAAATAAAAGGCATCCATATTGGGAAAGAAGTACAGTAAAGGTATCACTTTTTGCAGATGATATGATCCTATATATAGAAAACCCCAAAGACTCCACTGAAAAACTACTAGAAACAATAAGGAAATACAGTAAGTTGCAGCATACAAAGTCTACTGCCTTTCCTATAGCTAACAATGAAACTTCAGAAAAGAAACTGAGAAAACCATTTCTTTTTACAATTGCAAGAAAATAAATAAAACGCCTAGTAATAAACTTAACAAAGAATGCGAAGGACCTGTATACTGAAAACCACAAAGCATTACTAAAAGAAACTGAAAATGACACAATAAAATGGATAAATATTCCATGTTCAAGGATCAGAAGAATCAGCATAGTTAAATGGTCATATTATCCAATGGATGCAGTACACAAATTTAATATAAACCTCATTTTTTAAAAGAAATAGAACAAAGAAAATCACCAGATTTGTATGGAACCATAAAAAAACCCAAATAACCAAAACCATCCTGAGAATAAAGAAAGAACTGGAGGTATCACACTACCTGACTTCAAATTATACTACAAAGTCACAATAATCAAAACAGCATGGTATTGGCAGAGAAACACAAATACAGATACGTAGAACTAAATCAAAAGTCCAGAAATAAAACCATATATATATGGACAAATAATCTCTGACAAAGGAACCAAAAACACACAATGGAAATAAAAAGCCTCTTCAATAAATGGTACTGGGAAAATTGAAAAAGAATGAAACTTGACTACAGTTTGTCCCCCTGCCCAAAAATTAATTCAAAATGGATCAAAGACCTAAGTATAAGATTGAGAACAACAGAATACATAGAAAAAACCATAGATACTAAACTCATAAATCTTGGCCGTAGAGAACATTTTATGAATTTGACCCTAAAGGCAAGAGAAGTAAAAGCAAAAATAAATGAATGGGACTATATCAAACTATAAAGTTTCTGCACACAGCAAAAGAAAGCAATAACAAAACAGAAAAACAGCCAAACAAATGAGAGTTGATATTCACAAACACAGCTCTGAAAAAGGGTTAATACCCAAAATATATAAAGAAATCACAAAGCTCAGCAAACAACCCAAACTCAAAAATGGGGAGAGGACCTGAACAGACACTTTTCCCAAGAAGACATACAAAAGGCCAGCAGATATATGAAAAGATGCTCATCTTTGTTAGGTATTTGAGAAATGCAAATCAAAACTACAATGAGATACCACCTCACACCTATTAGGTTAGCTATTATCAACAAGACAGGTAATAAGTGTTGGAGAGGCTGTGGAGAAAAAGTAACCCTCATCCACTGTTGGTGGGAATGCAAACTGGTGATGTCATTATGGAAGAAAGTATGCTGGTTCCTTAAAAAATTAAGAATAGAACTACTATATGACATAGCAATCCCTCTACTGCAGGGGTCTCCAAACTACAGACCGGGGGCCGCATGTGGCCCCTTGAGGTCATTTATCCGGCCCCTGCTGCACTTCCGGAAAGGGCACCTCTCTCATTGGTGGTCAGTGAGAGGAGCACAGGATGCATCCGCACCCATAGTTCCCATTGAAATACTAGTCAGTTTGTTGATTTAAATTTACTTGTTCTTTATTTTAAATATTGTATTTGTTCCCATTTTGTTTTTCTACTTTAAAATAAGATATGTGCAGTGTGCATAGGGATTTGTTCATAGTTTTTTTATAGTCCGGCCCTCCAAAGGTCTGAGGGACAGTGAACTGGCCCCCTGTGTAAAAAGTTTGGGGACCCCCGCTCTACTGGGTATGTACCCCCAAATCTCAGAAACATTGGTACGTAAAGACACATGCACCCCCATGTTCACTGCAGCATTATTCACAGTGGCCAAGACATGGAAACAACCAAAGTGCCCCTTGATAGAGGACTGGATAAAGAGGATGTGGTACATATATACTACGGAATACTACTCAGCCATAAGAAATGATGACATAGTGCCATTTACAACAGCATGGATGGATTTTGAGACATTACACTAAGGGAAATTTGAAAATCAGAAATAGCTAAAGAGTATAATTTCACACATAGGTGGGATGTAAAAATGAGACTTATAGACATAGATAATAGTAAACTGGTTACCAAGAGGGCATTAGGGGAGGGAAGTAAAGGGGAAAATATATTGTGAAGGAAAATGATTTGACTTTGGGTGATGAGCACACAACACAATCAACATTTAAAATGTTATAGAAATTTTTACCTGAAACCTATGTACTTTTGATCAGTGTCACCCCATTAACTTTAATTTCTAGATAAAAAACGTTATTTAACATCAAAAAACAAAACAACCAAATGGACATTATGTACTTGAAAATTACATAAACTAAAACGAAAAGTCGACTAGTGTGTCTCATCAGTTCATTTGAACTGGCAAAGAAGTCAGCAAACTTGAGGATAGATCAATAGAGGTTATGCAACCTGAGGAAACAGAAGAAAAGGAATAAAAAAAAGAGTTTCAGAGAAATATGGGACACCATTAAGCACACGAATGTGCATAGTGTGAATACCAGAAAAAGGAGAAAGAGGCAGAAAAAATGTTTATAAAAATGTCCCAAATTTGATGAAAAATGGCAATCTACATTATTCATGAAGCTCAATGAGCTCAAAGTAAGATTACTTAATAAAAGCTCTGGAAAGTGAAGATCTGCAGCAACCAAGTGTATGCTCAATTGAGAAAATGTCACATCTGAAATGGTAGGCATTTTGTGATATTCATAGTCACCCTTGCCACACCCCCATCCTGGTACTGCATGGCACAGTAAGAGGAAAGCAACAACCCAAGCCCCAGTTCCCTTCCACAAAACAGCACAGAAACCAAATTTGCAACATTCTTGGCTGTTTAAGAAGTGCCTGAGGGATTGGTGCCTGTGATGCCTAACTCAGAGTTCAGAAGTCAAAGTGGCTGGGGTTTCACACTAGAGCAGTGGTTCTTAACCTTTTTTGAGGTACCGAACCCACCAGTTTCATATGCGCATTCACCGAACACTTCTTTAGTGATAAATAAAATATGATTGTTTTTTCCAAATTCAAGACATAGGTATATGTTTTTTTACTGGTGCACAAAATGAGCCATGCATAAACATCACCTTGTTCAAAGAACAAAACCAACAAAGTGCATGAACTCACAACAAATTACGGTATTACTTTATTCTGGCCTCCATGGCAGAGGCTTCTCCGAACCCCTGAGACCGACTCATCGAACCCCTAGGGTTCGATAGAACCCAGGTTAAAAACCACTGCACTAGAGGAAGCTATGTGAAGCAGTGGGCATGGCTTGTGAAAACCAAAAGAAAGCTACAAATTGGAACACATTTGGACCAAGAAACTACAGGCAGAGGAATACAAAGCTAAGACAACAGAAAAGGCAAAGGGAGACTTTAAAAAATTTAAGACACTTGGAAGCAGTCATGTGCACAAAGAATTGGGCCCATGCATGAAAAGTACAAATTTAGGCCCAGAAAAGACCTACGAAGGTCATAAGCCTTCACAATGCATGGATTAGTTCCATCTTTTCCAGCATGAAGCCAGCAAGCCAAGACTGGAAAATCAGCTATTTTACATAATGTTGAATCTCCAATAAAAGATCACATGCATACCGAGAAGCGTTGCCCATTCAAAGGAAAAAAATTAATCTCCAAAACATCCCCGAATACAGACTCCAGACTTATTAAACAAAGACTTTCTTATACCTTTAATAATTTTTATTTTTCAATTACACTAGATGTACACGATTAGTGATTAGACATTTAGAACTTATAAATGATCACCCCAATAAATCTAATTCCCATCTAACACCATAAAATATTGACTATAGTCCATATACAGTACTATATTTCATATCCTCATGATTTTTCTGTGATCACCAATTTGTACTCCCTAATCCTATCACCTTTTCCACCCAACCACCCCAAACACCCTGGTATCTGGCAACCATCAAAACGTTTACAGTATCTATGAGTCTGTTTCCAGTCTGCTTGTAGGTTTACTTTGTTTTTTAGGTTTCCCATACATGTGAAATGATATGGCATTGGTCTTTCTCTGATTTATTTCACTTAGCTCACCACCTTCTAGGTCCATCATGTTGTTGCAGATGGCAAGATTTCATTCTACCAGCTTTGCTGGGTAGAATGAGTCATATTCATCTGTTGATGGACCATTAACTTGCCTCCACACACTGGCTATTGTAAATAATTCTGCAATGAATATGAATGCATATGTCTTTTTTTTTTTTTTGAATGCATATGTCTTTTTGATTTAGTGTTTTGGGTTTCTTTGAATAAATACCAAGACGGTGCTGGGTCCTTCTTTGTCTCTTGCATTAGCTTTTGTTTTTAGTCTATTTTGTCTGATATAAGTATTGCTCACCCAGCATTTTTTCTTGTTTTCATTTCTATAAAATGTTTTTGTCCATCCCCTTACTTTCAGTCTGTGTGTGCCTTTCAATCTTAAATGAGTCTCCTGTAAACAGCATATGCTAGGGTCTTGTTTTGTACAGTGGTCCCTTGTCTATTGCGGGGGTTAGGTTCCAGAACTGTCCGTGATAGGCGAAAATCCGCAAAGTAGCGACCTTATATTTATTTTATTATTTATATATATTGTAAGGCTTTATAAACCCTCCCCACTTTTATAAACCTGTCCCACACTGTTATTAACCTTTCCTACACTTATTTTGCTTATTTTACCAGAAAAATAATTAAAATAATATATAAAAATACCTATGTACTGCAAAATCCTGTGATATAGCAAAAAATCCGCGATACGAAATTAAATATATATAATTTAAAAATCCGCGATACAGTGAGACCACGAAAAGTGAACTGCAATATGGTGAGGAATGACTAATCCATTCAGCCTCCATATGTCTCTGTTTGGAGCATTTAATCCATTTGCATTTAAAGTAGTTGTTCTTGGGGTGGTGCCCACACAACACAGTATAGAGATGATGTGTTCTAGAATTGTGCACCTGAGACCTTTGTAATATTCTTAACTGCTGTCACCCCAATAAATATAATGAAATAAAAAAAGTTGGCTGAATAAGAGAAAAATGAAATAATTGTTGATACATATAAATTTATTTAGCTTAATATTCATATTTTTTACCTTTTCTTCTTAAAGAAGGCACTATAATATTTTTCTTATAATACTGGTTTGGTGGTAACAAGCTCCTTTAGCTTTTTCTTATCTGGGAAGCTCTTTATCTGTCCTTCAATTCTAAATGGTAGCAGCTTTACTGGGTAAAATCATCTTGGTTATAGATTCTTGCTTTTCATCTCTTTATTTCTTGCCAATCCCTTCTGGCCTGCAAAGTTTCTGTTGAGAAATCAGCTGAAAGACTTATGAGACCTCCCTGGTTGATAACTAACTGCTTTTCTCTTGCTGTTTTTAAGATTCTCTCTTTGTCCTTAACCTCTGTCATTTTCATTATGATGTGCCTTGGTGTGGGCTTCTTTGGGTCATCTTGTTTGGGACTTTCTGCGCTTCCCAGACTACTATGTTTGCTCTCTTCTCCTTCTGCCACCCCATGATGTGAATGTTGGTATACCTGAAGTTGTCCCAGAGGCTCCTTAAACTATCTTCATTATTTTAGGATTTTATTTCTATTTCTGTTCTCATAGGGTGTTTTCTACTTTCTTATCTTCTAAATCTCTGATTTGATCCTCTGCCTCATCTACTCTACTGGTGATTTCCTCTAATGTAGTCTTCATTTCAGTTAGTGTATTCTTCATTTCTGACTGGTTACTTTTTTATGTTCTCTAGCACCACTTTTATGTTTCCTGTATTTATATTGAAATTCTCACTAAGATCTTCTACTCTTTCCCTAGCTCACTGAGCATCCTTGAACTTGGCATCTTGCAGCTTAATCGTCTCCATTTTGTTTAGTTCTTTTTCTGAAGTTTTGTTCTGGTCTTTCATTTGGGACATGTTTCTTTTGTCTCCTCATTTTGGCTGCCTCCTTGTGTTTGTATGTTTCTATGTATTAGGTAGAGCTGCTCTGTCTCCTGGGCTTAGTAGAGTGACATTATACAGTAGATGTCCTATAGGGTCCCATGGCACAGCCTACCCATTCACATGAGCTGGGCATTACAAGTACTCCCCCTCTGTTGGCTGTGTACACCATCCTGTTGTAGTTGAACCTTGATTGTTGTTGGCAACTCAGTGAAAAGTATTTACCTTCAGGCCAATTGGTTGCAAGGACCAGCTGTGAACACTGGTTACATACACCATGGAGGATCAGCTGTGCTGGCTCCAATCCCACAGGGTAGAACTTACTTCAGTGGGACTCTGGTGCCCTGAGAGTGTAACGTGTGGAAGAGTCTGGAAGGTGTTTTGACATAGGCTGAATCTGTCTATTGGGTGTGCTGTCTCTAGGGCCTCCCTGGAGGATAGGCCAAGGTCAACAGGCACCAGTACCCTGCCCAGAGCTGGCCAGCATGAACTCCAGAGCAATCTGCAGAGAGCTGCTGGGCTTGGAAGTGCCAGGATAGGCCATGCTGTGACTCAACTCCAGCTTCTTTTAGTCCTGGGCCTGGGGCCACTTAGTGAGAAGTATGTGGAACACCAAGGCCAGATGCTGCTGGTTGAGTAATTTTAGGAAAATCCAAAGCATGAGCCATGTCAGGTCATTTGTATGGAAAAGCCACATGGAAACAGGTTAGGTTGAGTCCAAAAATTGGATGGAGCAAGGTCTCAGAGAATCACTGGGGTAGACTAAACTGTGTAGCCAGGTTGATAGAGACTCAAATATAGCGTCCACCTGCCACCTCTGTAAGGGGAGAGAAGAAACAATGGCACCTGCCAGCAGTTCAACCTGGCAGAAAGCTGCCCCTACAGCTCTCGCCCAATGCCAGACTACTCAGTTCCTCCCTTATGCCCCTTGTGTTCCAGCACTGAATCTCAGAGTGAGAGAGACCAAGGAAATCTGTGCATGGGCCCTTTAAAAGGAATGCCCTAAACTCTAGTAGCTCTCTATTGTTCTGAAAGATGGTTGTTTTACAGTTTAGCTGTAATTTTGATGTGGTTATGGGAGAATGAGAATAATAACATTTACCTACTCCACCATCTTGACCAGACTACTAGATAAAGACTTTAAAACAACTGTCTAAAATATACTCTAGGAATAAAACAAAGAACCAAAGGAAATAAGGGATACAGCATACTAACAAAATGAGAGTGTCAGAAAAAAGAAATATCAAGCAGAAACTCTAATGCTGAAAAATACAATAACTTAATTGAAAAATTCACTAGAGGGCTTTAAAAGCAGAACTTATATGAGAGAAGAAAGAATCAGCAAAATGGAATTGGAAATTACAGCATGTGAGGAGCAAAAACAAAAAGAATGAGTAAAAATGTATGAAAAATAAGGGAGCTAGAGACATATAAAGAAAAAAAATACACATTGTGGGAGTTCTAGAAGAAGAAAGGTATAGAAAGCGTATTTAAAGGAATAATGGCCAGAAAATCCCCAAATTAAAAAGCTATTAATCAAGAATTCTATATCTGTCCTGACCAGTGGTGGTGCAGTGGATAGAGCACTGACCTGGGGCACTGAGGTCTCAGGTTCAAAATCCTCAGATCACTGGCTTAAGTGCAGGCTCACCAGCTTGAGCATGGGGTCGTTGGCTTGAGTAAGGGCTCACTGGCTCTGCTGGAGCCCCCAGGTCAAGGTACATATGAGGAGCAATCAATGAACAACTAAAGTGTCACAACTACATGTTGATCCTTCTCATCTCTTTCCCTTCTTATCTCTGTCTCTGCCTTGCTTGTAAAATACCCCCAAAACTAATAATAATAAAAAAATAAATTATAACTGGCCAAAAGCTAAACTTCAAAAATGAGGGAGAAAGATTTCCCAGATAAACAAAACTTGAACAAGTAATAATACTAGACCTTTCCTACAAGAAATGCTATAAGGAGTTCTTCAAATTGAAATAAAAGAATGCTAGACAAGAATTCAAAGCCATATAAAAAGATAAAGTTCTCCAGTAAAGGTAAACACACAGACAAATACAAAATCCAATATTATTGTAATTTTGGTTCACAATTACATTTTCTAATCTTTAATAAGGATTTTAAAGACAACAGCATAAAAACAACTATAAATTTATAAAGTGGTACACAACATATAAAGACATAATTTGTGACATTGATAACATAAGGTCAGGCAGAACTGTAAATGAACAGTGTTTTTGTATGTCATGGAAGTTAAATTGCTATTAGTATAATACGGGTTATAGTTTAATATGTTATACATAGCACTCATGGTAACCACAAAAATATCTAGCAAATATACGCAAAAGGAAATAGGAAAGGAATCAAAAAGTATAACTACAAAGAATCAACTAAACAAAAGGCAGACAGTAAGAAAGGAAATGGGGGACACAACAATATACAATATATAATATAGAAAACAAATTTTATTTTATTATTTTTTTATTTTTATTTTTGGTGACAGTCAGAGAGAGAGACAGATAAAGACAAGATAGCCAGGAATGGAGAGAGATGAGAAGCATCAATTCTTTGTTGTGGCTCCTTTAGTTGTTCATTGACTACTTTCTCATATATGCCTTGACCAGGGACTACAGCAGAGCATGTGACCCCTTGCTCAAGCCAGTGACCTTTGGTCTCAAGCCAGCGACCATGGGGTCATGTCTATGATCCCACGCTTAAGCCAGTGACCACGCACTCAAGCTGGTAACCCCACACTCAAACCAGATGAGCCTGAGCTCAAGCTGGTGACCTCGGAGTTTCGAACCTGGGTTCTCCACGTCCCAGTCCAACACTCTATCCATTGCACCACCATCTGGTCAGAAAACAAATTTTAAAATTGTCAAAATTTCTTCCCTAACAATAATTATTTTGAATGTAAATAGATTAAATTCCCCAATCAGAAGACATAGATTGGCAGAATGGATAAAAAGACAGGATCCAACATTATGCTGTCTAGAAATGATTCTTTTTTGAGCTAAGGACACACATAGGTTGAAAGTGAAAGGGCAGAAAAGTTATTCCATGCAAACAGTAACCAAAAGAGAGTAGGGAGGGCTATACTGATAGAAGACAAAAGAGACTTTCAGTCAAAACTGTTAGAAGGGATTAAAAAGGACATTATATATTTATAAAAGGGCCCATATTCCAGAAGATATAACAATTATAAAAATATATCTACCAAACATCAGAGCTTCCAATACAGATAGCTGACCAAATTGAAGAAACTGACAGACTACAATTCTAGTAGGATACTTTTAACACTCCCCTTTCAAAAACAGTAGAACAACCAGATGGAAGATCAATAAGGAACTACAAGACCAGAAGAACATTATAGACTGACTGGCCTACCAGACATATCACATAACATTCCACCCAACAAAAGCAGAAGACATATTTTTCTCAAATAAACATGGAACAGTCAGTCTCTAGGTTATACCATATGCTAGGGCACAAAACGAAGTCTTAATATAACAACTGAAATTATACAAAGTATCTTTTTTGATCATAGCAGAATGAAAGTAGAAATCAATAACAAAAGAAAAACTTGAAAATTCAAAAATACAGTCATGCACCACTTACTGACAGGAATACATTCTAAGAAATATGTTGTTGTGTAAACTTTAGAGTGCATTTACACAAACCTAGATGCTATAGCCTACTACATACACACCAAGGAATCTGGTATACCTGATAGCTCCCAGTTTACAAACCTGTATAGAATGTTATTGTACTCAATACTGTAGGCAACTGTAACACAATGTTAGGAATTTATCTAAACATATGTAAATATAGAAAAGGTACAGGAAAAACTCAATATAAAAGATATAACATATAAAAAAAACTCACTACTGTAGACTTTATACACACTGTACATGGGCTATATGAAACTTATAAACAACCACAAGATTAAATAAAGCACAAAAGAAAATGATATAATCAAGAGACACGGTAATCACCAGATGTATGAAGCTGCTGTAGGCAGAATACAGCATACTGTTTCACACTAAACTTTATGTGTAGAAAGAGTAGATTCTAAGCCCTGGCTGGGTTGCTCAGTGGATAAAGCCTCATCCTGGCACTCCAAGGCTGCAGGCTCGATCCCTAGTCAGGGCATGTACAAGAAGCAATCAATGAGTACACTAAATGAAACAACTAAGTGGAATGAAAAGACAATGCTTCTCCCTCTCCTTCTCTCTTTCTTTCTCTCTCCTCACCCCTCTCCCCTTCATCTGTCCTTCTTTCTCTCTTTTCTTTCCTTTCTCTCTCTCAATCAATGGGAAAAATTAAAGTACACTCTAAAATAACAAATAATAATGATAAAAAGTATAGTGTAGTGGATACATAAATCTATAATATAGTTGTTTATTAAGTATTATGTACTACACGTAACTGCCTGTGCTATACTCATATTATTGGTGCAATAGGTTTGTTTATATCAACATAACCACAAAGAATATATCCTCTAGCAAAATCCCAAAACAAATTTTTTTTATTTCTTTTTTTAAAATTTATTTATTCATTTTAGAGAGGAGACACAGAGTGAGAGAGAGAGAGAAAGGGGGGAGGAGCTACAAGCATCAACTCCCATATGTGCCTTGACCAGACCAGTGCAGGGTTTTGAACTGGCGACCTCAGTGTTCCCAGGTCGACGCTTTATCCACTGCGCTACCACAGGTCAGGCCAAAACAAATTTTGAAGATATAGAAAACCCATCCTAAAATTCATACAGCATCTTAAGAGAACTCCAATTAGCCAAAAATCTTGAAACAGAAAACGAAGTTGGAAGTCCCAACTTCCGAATTTCAAAACTTGCTACAAAGCTATAGTAAGCAAAACCATGGTAATGGCATAAAGACAGGCAGAGTTCAATAGAAGAAAACAGTGCTCCCAGAAGTAAAGCCTTGCATATCATCAAGTTAATCGACTTTTGATAATGGTGCCAAACCATTCAGTGGGGAAATAACAGTCTTTTCAACAAATGTACTAAAAAACCTGGATATCCACATGCAAAAGAATGAAGTTGGACCCTTACCTAACACGATTACAATAATTAACTCAAATGGATCAAAGATGTAAAAGTAGGAACTAAGACTCTTAGAAGAAAATAAAGGCCAAAAGCTTCAAGACATTGGATTCAGCAATGACCTTTTGGATATGACACCAAAGGCAAAAGTAAAAGAAAACATAGACAAGTTGAACCTCATGAAAATTAAAACCTTTTGTGCATCAAAGCAAACTATCAACTGAGTAAAAACGCCACCCCCAGATTTGAAGAGAATATTTGCAAATCACATATTTGATAAGGATTCATATCTAGTATATATAGAGAATTCCTACAACTCAACAACAAAAAACCACCTAATTAAAAAACCGACAAAGCACTTGAAATGACATTTCTCCAAAGAAGGCATTAGCCATTCACAAATGGCAAATGAGGACATGAAAAGATTCTCAACATCACTAACCTTCAGGGAAATGCAAATCAAAACCACAGATACACCACTTCATATCCATTTAGAATGACTATTATCAAAACAAACATTATGCTTAGTGAAATATGCCTTTCATGCATGATTCCACTTACATGTGGCAAGTAGAGTAGTCATATCATAGAGACAGAAAATAGAATGGTGGTTTCCAGGGGCTGGAGGAGGGGGAAGGGGGGAATATAGTTTAACGAATACAGAGTTTCAGTTGGGAAACATGAAAAAAGTTCTGCAGATACAGAATGGTGATGGTTGCAAAATAAAGTAAATGTACTAATGCTACTGAACTTTAAAAATGGCTAAAATAGTACAACAGCTGACCAATGGACATATACATTTTTAAACTACAGATGTGTGAATCAGGATTGGCTTATAATTAATGTGGGGTTTTTTAAAAATTGGGGCAATTTCTTCACTATTTAGTTTGGGACATTATTTCATAACTTCCTGACTAGTCTAGCTGTCTACACACGTAGTCTAGTTTTCACACTACCGCTAGATTTCAAATCACAGGTCGGACCCTTTCACTCCTCTTCTCAAAAGACTGAGTTGACTTTTCTTTGCTCACATCTTTAAGTCCACACGTACCAGCATTGAAGACTTCTTCAATAGGACTTTGAAACTAAACTTTCAGCCATTTACTCTCCTAATTTCCTTTCATATATCCTAAGTGCAACCCCAGTATTTTCATCACATCACCACCTATCTTTGCTAGATGCTGTTCCTTACCTATAGATGTCTAATTTATCTCTCATGGATCAGTTTAAATATCATCTCCTTACATTTTTCTGTCCCCCTACAGAAGATATTGCTTTTGTCACTCATTCCCACTGCACTTGTTTTCCACAGGTACCTCTTTTGGTACATGAAAGCTGGTTGATTACAGGTCAGACTTCTGGGAAGGCAAGACCATGGTTTATTCATTTTTGTGTTCCACAACACTAAGCACATAGTAACACTAGTTAAATGACATCAAGGAACAAACCTATTTAACTCTACCCAGGCAAGGGCATATGTGAAATATGGTGTTCAATTTTGGGTGATAAATTTAAGATGTTTATAGTCAAACTGCCTCATAAGAGAATTACTGAAAGGTCATTGTTAAAGATAGATAATATAGACCAGTGGTTCTTAACCTTTTTTGAGGTACCAAACCCACCAGTTTCATATGTGCATTCACCAAACCCTTCTTTAGTGATAAATAAAATATCATTGTTTTTTCCAAATGCAAGACATAGGTATATGTTTTTTTTACTGGCACACAAAATGAGCCATGCATGAACATCACCTTGCTCAAAGAACAAAACCAACAAAGTGCATGAACTCACAACAAATTACGGTATTACTTTATTCTGGCCTCCACAGCAGAGGCTTCTCCGAACCCCTGAGACTGACTCATCGAACCCCTAGGGTTCAACAGAACCCAGGTTAAGAACCACTGAAATAAACATATAATCCTGAAAACATTTTGTTCCTTTTGGTCTATTTTGGTACTTCATGTAAGTAGAATCATATGTATTCTTTTGCAATTTTCTTTTCCTCAACAGTTATTTTTACAGATTTATGTGTGTTAGTTTCTGTAGCTGTGGCTTTTTAATTTTCATGCCTAACATTCCCTAACATGAGTCATTACACAGTTTATTGATTCTGCAGTTTCTAGTATTTTGTTCTTGAAAGCAATACAGCTAAGCCTATTCTTGTTCATTATCTCCCAGTGCTTGTGTAAGACTTATTGTAATTGCTGAGCCACAGAGGATGCATGATTTCTACCTTAAGTAAGTGATGCCAAACTTTTTCCAAGTGGTTATGCCAGTTTCCTTTCCCACTGGCAGTGGTTAACAGTTCTTCTTTGCTTCCTGTCCTTGCCAACAGTTGATATACTTAACTATTGACATTCTGGCAATTATGAAATAGTATTTCATTGTGGCTTTAATTTTACATTTTCTGATAAAATTGAGTATCTTTTCATGAGTTTATGGGTCACTTGAGTTTCTTCTGTGAAACTTTCAGGCCTTTTGCTTTTTTTCTGTATTAGGTTGTCTTATTTTTTTTACTGATTTATAGGCATTCTTTATATATTTTGAATATTGTTTATGTGTTGCAAAATCTCCCATATCTTGTTTTTTCTTTTTTTTATTTATTTTTTTTAAAGATTTTATTTATTGATTTTACAGAGGGGGGAAAGGAGAGAGAAGTATAAACTCATAGTTGCTTCACTTTAGTTGTTGTTCACTTGTTGTATGTGCCTTGACCGGAAAAGGCCAGGGTTTCAAACCAGCGACCTCAGCATGCCAGGTCAACACTCTAGACACTGTTCCGCCACAGGCCAGGCCCAAATCTATTTTTTCTTTTCACACTCTTTATGGGATCTTTTGGTTAACTGAAGTTTGCAAGTTTAATGTAGTTCAATCTTATGACTCTTTTTCTTTCATGGTTTGTGCTTTTTGTGTCTTGTTTAAGAAATCTCTTTCTACATTCAGGTCATAAAGATAACCTGTTTTAGTTCTTGAAAATTTAGGAGTGTCGTTTTCACATTCACTTTCTTTATTTTACCTGGACTTGATGCTGAAGTGAATAGGGATCCAGTTCATTTTTTTCTTTACGACTTAGTTGTCCCTACTTCTGTTTTTGGAGAGTTCATGCTTTCCAAACTAATTTGAATGCTTCCATGTATTCATTGGTCTTTTTCCAGGCTCTGTGTTCTATTTCTAGTTTTTTAAGTTGTCCTTTGGAGCTTATAAAAGGGCCAAAAGAGGCCCTGGCCAACTGGCTCAGTGGTAGAGTGTCAGCCTGGCGTGCAGTAGTCCTGGGTTTGATTCCTGGCCAGGGCACGCAGGAGAAGCACCCATCTGCTTCTCCATCCTTCCCGCTCGCCTTTCTCTCTATCTCTCTTTTCCCCTCCCACAGCCAAGGCTCCACTAGAGCAAAGTTGACCTGGGCACTGAGAATGGCTCCATGGCCACCGCCTCAGGCACTAGAATGGCTCTGGTTGCAATGGAGCAATGCCTCAGATCATCTAGGACAGAGTATGACCCCCTAGTGGGCATCCCGGGTGGATCCTAGTAAGACACATGCAGGGGTTGGTCTCTCTGCCTCCCTACTTCTCTCTAGAGAAAAATACAAAAGAAAGGGGGGGGGCAAAAGGTCAGAAACTGTGTCACTGGAGCCTATGATGTGGGCTGGGGCAGGCCATGCGGGTTGAAAGAATAAATGGTTTGAGTTCAATCTAGTCGAATCTTTGCCAATGCAGAAAAACTTAGGGCAGATGTTTTTTGTTTTGTGCATGTCAACACTTCCAGTAATGTAGCCATACTTTGAGTCACATTACAGAATTGAATGGCTTTCTTATTATTAGAATTTCTTGTTTAGATTGAGCCAAAATCTATCTACTTGAAATATTTACTCTTTTTTGGAGGTATTGCTCCAATGTGTAGAATTAAGAATCCTGCTTCTATGTGGATGACAGATCTTTCAGTATTTTTCTTGAGTGCTTTTCTTGCCTAACCAAGCAGCCCACTTTCTAATGTGTCTATATCAGTGGTTCTTAACCTGGGTTCTATCAAACTCTAGGGGTTCGATGAGTTGGTCGCAGGGGTTCGGAGAAGCCTCTGCGACGGAGGCCAGAATAAAGTAATACCGTAATTTGTTGTGAGTTCATGCACTTTGTTGGTTTTGTTCTTTGAGCAAGGTGATTTTCATGCATGGTTCATTTTGTGCACCATTAAAAAAACATATACCTATGTCTTGAATTTGGAAAAAGCAATCATATTTTATCACTAAAGAAGGGTTCGGTGAATGCGCATATGAAACTGGTGGGTTCGATACCTCAAAAAAGGTTAAGAACCACTGGTTTATTTGGTAAAACTGCAAATAAAAGCAAGAAATTTTGGATACTGGTTCCTTCTGAAAAGAAAGAGGAGAATGTAATCATGGAGAAACACTCAAGTAGGCTTCCACAGTACTATTTTGTTTCTTTACTCTTTAAGATTTAAATGGGGGGGGGGCAAGATGGCGATGGAGTAGGCGGACATACCAACTTCCAACTCCCAGAACCAAAGTGGATTATAACTCAATTTTAAGAACCATCATCTGGATAAACCAACTTTGAATTAAACTAAGTGGGCTCTTCAACCAAGGAACACTGAAGAAATCACATTGAGACTGGTAGGAAAAGTGAAAACGCAGAGAGGGCTGCCCAGCTCCGGGAGTGAAAGGCAGCCTGGAGACCCGCGTGGCGGGAGGAGAGTTTGGCGGAGAGGGAGGGACCTGGGTCCCAGGAACAAAGCCCCAGCCTGCAGTCCCAGAGCCTAGAAGAGGCGTTTGGACAGTATTGAGCTGTGAAACAAGTGAGGATACTGTTTGTGAGAAAGAGACAGTTTTCTCAGACCCAAGATTCTTCTTAAAGGGACAGCACAGAAAACCTCTCTCACGACCACTCCCCTGGGGCTCCGGGGAACGGGGACAAAGGAGAGGACCAGAGCAGTGGGAAGAGAGTGTGGACTGGAAGGCACAGGGAGAAACACTCTGAAGGACAGCCACCCTAACCCCTGGGCTGAGTCACTTCCCTAATCAAAAACAAATATTTCCCCTAGAACTAATAATACCAGTAAAAGGAGACAGGACACCAGCCAAACAAGCTCTACCACGGCACTTAGAGCAGAGCTGCTTAGATGGAGGGAGCTTCCAGGACTACAGTATGGAGTGTTAGGGTCTGAGCTACAGTACCCCTACCCATACTGCTGAAGGCTGGCTGGAGGGACGGTGGTGGCTGGACGCTGAAACGCGGTTCTGTCGGTGGGGGTGGAAGCCCAGCTGCTGTGAGCTTGGTCTAACCCAGCAGGGGCAGAGGAGACGCACAAAAGTGGTCCAGCAGCTTCAGACCCGCCTGCAGCCCCACCTGCGGGGGAAAAGTGGGAGACCAGGAACGGGCAGAGATCTATCTGCTCTGCAACCCTGCACAAGCCAGACCTGACCATGGAGGCGGGGCTGGAGCCAGGGAGGGGTGGAGCTCGCAACTGAGCACATACCAGCAGACCGCCTGGCTGAGAAACCAAGGTTTGTGATCTTGTGCAGGCAGGCCCTGGCCTTGGGGGAGGGGCGGAGGTCCGGGAGAGGCGGAGGCTAACAGCTGAGTGCAAGCCAGTAGCACCGTCCAACCCGAGAAACTGTGATGAGCAGGCTCTGATCACGGGGGTTGGGTGGAAGCCCGGGAACAGGCTGGGTCCACAGCTGAGCAAATGTGTTCACCTCTACCCTTGGTGCTGAGGCTTGTGGTTTGAGTGCAGTGCAAACCTGTGGGGCAAAGGAAAGGCCCAGGCAGGCTGAGGCTTGTAGAGCCAGACACCAGAACACAGCCGCCCACCCAGGGGAGGCGGAAATCACAGCAACAGCCGCACACCCATACCCAACCGCCCTAGGCAGCAGCAGAGGGGGTGGGGGGCCTGCAGACAGACCACACCTAGAGAACACAAAGGCAATACCCATTGGACTCCAGTGGCCACACCCTTCTTATACACAGACAAAATGGGCAGGCAGAGAAATGCAACGCAAATGAATCAAGAGAAATCCCCAAAGAAGGACCTGAATGAACCAGATATAACCAAATTACCAGACGCAGAATTTAAAATAATGATAGTTAGGATGTTCAAAGAGCAAACACCTAAATAAAGCAATAACAAGTATAAAAAAAGAAATTGAAATAATAAAAAAGAATCAGACAGAAATGACAAATACAGTATGAGAACTGAAGACCACAATGGAAGGAATTAAAAGCAGGATGGATGATGCTGAGAATCGAATCAGCAAGTTAGAGGACACAATAAACAAAGGGACAGAAGCAAAGCAGAGAAAAGAAAAGAGAATCAAAAAATGTGAGGGAACTCTAAGGGAGCTCTGTAACAACATGAAGAGAAATAAAATCCGCATCATTGGGGTTCCTGAAGAAGAGGAGAAAGAACAAGGAATAGAAACTTTGTTCAATCAAATCATAGCAGAAAACAGCCCTAAATTAAGACTGGAAAATGTTTCACATGTTCAAGAAGCACAGACAACTCCATTGAAGAGAAACCCAAAGAAATCTACACCAAGACACATCATAGTTAAAATACCAAAGCTAAGGGATAAAGAGAAAATTTTAAAAGCTGCTAGAGAAAAAAAGGCTATCACCTACAAAGGAGCCCCCATAAGGATGACATCCAACTTCTCAAAAGAAACACTTGAGGACAAAAGGGAATGGCAAGATATATTCAAAGTAATGCAGAACAAGAACCTACAACTAAGACTACTCTATCTAGCAAGGCTAACATTTAAAAATGAAGGAGAAATAAAGAGCTTCCCAGACAAAAAAAGCCTCAAGGAATTCATTCAAATCAAACCAATTCTGCAAGAGATGCTAAGGGGACTGTTGTGAACAGTTCAAAGGGGGGGAAATATGGCAAAAGAAGAATACAGCTTTAAAGAATAAAATGGCAATAAACAACTACATATCAATAATAACCTTAAATGGAAATGGATTAAATGATCCAATCAAAAGACATAGGGTAGCTGCGTGGATAAAGAAACAGGACCTATACATATGCTGTCTACAAGAGACACACCTTAAAACAAAAGATGCACATAGACTGAAGGTAAAAGGATGGAAAAAAATATTTCACACAAATGGAAATAAAAAAAAAGCCGGGGTAGCAATACTTTTATCTGACAAAATGAACTTTAAAACAAAGGCTGTAAAGTAAGAGATAAAGAAGGACACTACATAATGATAAAGGGAACAATTCAACAGAAGATATAACTATTATAAATATCTACGCACCAAACATAGCAGCCCCGACATACATAAAGCAGACTTTGATAGATATAAGGGGCGACATTAACAGCAATACTATAATAGTAGGGGATTTCAATACCCCACTAACATCACTGGATAGATCCTCAAGAAAGAAAATTAATAAAGAAACAGCAGACTTAAAGGATACACTACATCAACTTGATTTAATAGATACCTTCAGAACTTTTCACCCTAAAGCAGTAGAATATACATTCTTCTCAAGCGCTCATGGTATATTTTCTAGGATAAACCACATGTTAGGACACAAAAATGGTCTCAACAAATTTAAGAAGATTGAAATCATATCAAGCATTTTCTCTGATCACAATGCCATGAAACTAGAAATTAACCACAAAAGAAAAACTGGAAAATACTCGAACACTTGGAAACTAAATAGCATGTTATTAAATAATGAATGGATTAACAATGAGATCAAAGAAGAAATTAAAAAGTTTCCAGAAATGAATGATAATGAGCATACATCAACTCAAAATTTATGGGACACAGCAAAAGCAGTACTGAGAGGGAAGTTCACTGCACTACAGGCATAGCATAAGAAGCTAGAAAAAGCTCAAATAAGCAACCTGACCCTGCAGCTAAAAAACTAGAAAAACAACAGCAAATAAAGCCCAGGACCAGTAGAAGGAAGGAAATAATAAAGTTCAGAGCAGAAATAAATGACATAGAGGCTAAGGAAACAATACAGAAGATCAATGAAACCAGGAGCTGGTTCTTTGAAAAGGTAAACAAGATTGATGAACCTTTAACTAGACTCACCAAGAAAAAAAGAGAAAGGGCTCAAATAAATAAAATTAGAAATGAGAGTGGAGAAATAACAACTGACACAACAGAAATACAAAGTATTGTAAGAAAATACTATGAAGAACTCTATGCCAAAAAATTAGACAACCTAGGTGAAATAGATAAATTTCTTGAATCATATAATCTTCCAAAAATCAACCTGGAAGAATCAGAACACCTAAACAGACCAATTACAACAAATGAGATAGTAACAGTTATCAAAATACTCCCCAAAAAGAAAAGTCCTGGGCCTGATGGCTTCACAAGTGATTTCTACCAAAAATTCAAAGAACTAACTCCTATCCTCCTCAAGCTATTTCAAAAAATTCAAGAGGAAGGAATACTTCCGAACTCCTTTTATGAGGTGAGCATAATTCTTATCCCAAAACCAGGCAAAGACAACACAAAGAAAGAAAATTATAGGCCAATATCCCTGATGAATTTAGACACTAAAATTCTCAACAAAATATTAGCCAACCGATCCAGCAATATATAAAAAAAATCATACACCATGATCAAGTGGTATTTATTCTGGAGAGGCAAGGCTGGTTCAATATTTGCAAATCAATCAATGTGATTCATCACATAAACAAAAGGACTAAAATCACATGATAATTTCAATAGATGCAGAAAAGGCATTTGAAAAAATCCAGCACCCATTCATGATCAAAACTCTCAGAACAGTGGGAATACAGGGAACATTCCTTAACATGATAAAGGCCATCTATGACAAATCCACAGCAAACATCATACTAAATGGGCAAAAATTAAAAGCAATCCCCTTAAAATCAGGAACCAGGCAGGGGTGCCCCCTTTCATCACTCTTATTCAACATAGTTCTGGAAGTCCTAGCTACAGCAATCAGACAAGAAGAAGAAATAAAAGGCATCCAAATTGGAAAAGAAGAAGTAAAACTGTCGTTATTTGGAGATGATATGATATTGTATATGGAAAACCCTAAAGTCTCCGTCAAAAAACTACTGGACCAAAAAAAAATAAATAATAATAAAAATATAAAAAACAAACAAACAAAAAACTACTGGACCTGATAAATGAATTCAGCAAGGTGGCAGGGTATAAAATTAATACTCAGAAATCAGAGGCATTTTTATAGAACAACAATGAACTGTCAGCAAAAGAAATTAAGGAAACAATCCCCTTCACTATTGCAACCAAAAAAATTATGTACCTAGGAGTAAATTTAACCAAGGAGGTTAAGGACTTGCACTCGGAAAATTATAAAACATTGATAAAAGAAATAAAGGAAGATACAAACAAGTGGAAGCATATACCGTGCTCATCATGGTTAGGAAGAATAAACATCATTAAAATGTCTATATTACTCAAAGCAACTTATAAATTCATTGCAATACCAATTAAAATACCAATGACATACTTCAAAGATATAAAACACATATTACAAAAATTTATACGAAACCAAAAAAGAACACGAATAGCCTCAGCAATCTTACAAAGAAAAAATAAAGCAGGAGGTAACACTCTTCCGGATGTCAAGGTTTACTACAAGGCCATTGTACTCAAGACAGCCTGGTACTGGCATAAGAACAGGCACATAGATCAATGGAACAGAACAGAGAACCCAGAAATAAACCCACACCTTTATTGACAACTGATATTTCACAAAGGAGGAAAGAACATACAATGGAGTAAAGACAGCCTCTTTAACAAATTGTTGGGAAAATTGGACATCTACCTGCAAAACAATGAAACTAGACCATCAACTTACACCATTCACAAAAACAAACTCAAAATGGATAAAAGACTTAAATGTAAGCCGTGAAACCATAAGCATCTTAGAGGAAAACATAGGCAGTAAGCTCTCCGACATCTGTAGCAGCAATATATTTTCCGATTTATCTCCACAGGCAAATGAAATAAAAGGCAAGATAAACAAATGGGACTATATCAAACTAAAATGCTTTTGCACAGCTAAAGACAATAAGAACAGAATAAAAAGACAAACCACACAATGGGAGAACATATTCGACAACATGTGTGATAAGGGGTTAATAACTAAAATTTATAAAGAACTTATAAAACTCAACACCAGGAAGACAAACAATCCAATCAAAAAATGGGCAAAAGAAATGAATAGAAATTTCTGCAAAGAGGACATACAGATGGCCAATAGGCATATGAAAAAATGCTCAACATCACTAATCATTAGAGAAATGCTAATTAAAACCACAATGAGATATCACCTCACACCAGTCAGAATGGCGCTCATCAGCAAAATAACTCAGAACAAGTGCTGGTGAGGATGTGGAGAAAAGGGAACCCTCCTGCACTGCTGGTGGGAATGCAGACTGGTGCAGCCACTGTGGAAAACAGTATGGAGATTCCTCAAAAAATTAAATATCGAACTGCCTTTTGACCCAGCTATCCCACTTTTAGGAATATACCCTAAGAACACCATAGCACTGTTCGAAAAAAGAAATGTGCCGCCAGGTTCGCGGCAGCATTGTTCACAATAGCGAAGATCTGGAAACAGCCCAAGTGTCCATCAGAGGACGAGTGGATTAAAAAGCTTTGGTACATATATACTATAGAATACTACTCAGCCATAAGAAATGATGACATCGGTTCATTTACAACAAAATGGATGGACCTTGATAACATTAAACGGAGTGAAATAAGTAAAACAGAAAAAAACTGAGAACAGCATGATTACATACATAGGTGGGTCATAAAAGAGAGACTATGAAATGTGGATAAGAGTGTGGTGGTTATGGGGTGGCGGAAAGGAGGAGAGGGAGGGAGAGGGGGGAGAGGAGGGGCACAAAGAAAACCAGATAGAAGGTGACAGAGGACAATTTGACTTTGGGTGATGGGTATGCAACATAATTGAAAGATAAGATAACCTGGAGATGTTTTCTTTGAACATATGTACTCTGATTTATTAATGTCACCCCATTAAAATTAATAAAAATTTTAAAAAAGATTTAAATATATGATAAACATATTTTATGAAACTTATAGAAGGCAACGTAAACTTGAAAATAAATCTGAAAAAACACAACCTATAATTTCATGAACCTATGCAATAGTTTATGCTTTTGCATATCTTATTTCAACTTTTGGATAATGTGAAGTATATTTAAAAATATTAAAAGTCCCCACCATTCAGATGTGTTAATCTTGCAAAGGTTCCTTTCTAAGTGGGTTATTTTAAAAGTCAGAACTAATCTGTCTATAAAAATGCTGGACTCACAGTTAGCCCCCAAAGTAAGGTAGTGGGAAATATGGATGAAATTACCCATCACGTTGTACCATCCTCACATTCAGTTTACAAAATGTGGAAACCAGGGCTCCGCGGAGTTCCAGAACCTGGGCAAGGTCACGCAGTTAGGAGGTTGGATCTGACTCCAGCTGTAGTCTACTACTCCCAAGTTATGGCCTTTCCTTATCAGGCCAAAAGTTTTTAGAAGTATCTTTTACTGTTCTGGATGAACACTTGATAAAGAAGCCAACATCAGGCTATATAAGGTGACCAGATGTCCCGCGTTTGACGGGATAGTCCTGATTTTTAACAATTTGTCCCGCGTCCCGTGGCATTTTTAAAAAGTCCCGATTTTAAAAAATATATTACAATACTATTTTTGCATTCTATGAAAAAATTTTTTGCTCCATATAGATCAAATTTTTAATCAAGAATCCCCCGTCAATGGTGTCCCGCTTTATCAATTTTAAAATCTGGTCACCTTAGACTAACAACCAGGAGGGAGAGGACCAGCGGTTAACCCCACAGGCTGCGGTCCCAAAAGAAGTCTGTGCAGTCTAGATGGTCGCGGTTGCTGAGGAGTAGAGTAGGGGGAGTGTTCGCCTCTCCCAAGGAGCCAAAAGAGCTGAGGTAAAGGTCCGGGTCCTACCCCGCGCGGGTTAGCTCAGTTTGTAAAGCGTCGTCCCTGTACGCCAGGGTTGCGGTTCCACCCCCAGGTCAAGGCACATACAACAAGCAAACAATGACGGCGTGAATAAGTGGAACAAATCTTTCTTTTCTCTTTTGTTTTCTTTCTTTTCTGTCCTTCCCTTCCTTTTCCTTTCTCTTCCTTCCTTCTTTCCTCTCTCTCCCCTCATCCCTCCCTCCTTCTCTCTCTCCCCTCTTCCTCAGTCTCTAAAATCAATAAATAAATTCAAAAACTATTAACAACAACAACAAAAGATCCTGGTCTTGGCTTCGTGTAACCATCCCGGAAAACAGGTCCTGAGTCCCGGTCCGCCGAGAAGTCGCTGGGCCTCGCTATGTGTGTCCGAGGGACGAACAGGCATCGCTTGGCCGGAGGTCCGGGGCACAGAGGGAGGACCACCCGAGCTCCAGAAGCCCCGGTCTCCCCCAGGCTCTCCCCGGCTCTCCCCAGGCGGCCCCCCTCCGCCCCGCGTACCCGCGTGCTGTGCGGACAGTAGCTCTTGCTGAAGATCATCACTCGGTTGCCCTCGATGAGGCCCAGGAGACGGCGCCGTAGCTCTTCGCGGGCCTCGGAAGACGGACGACTGGTCCCGGGGGACAACAGGCGGGCTCGGCGCCCCGGCAGCGCCGACATGGGCACGCCGTGGACGCCGTCCAGGCTGCGGTTGGGGACCGCGCCCACCTACTCCAACCCCGGTGATATCGGCGCCCGCGGCTACGGTGGCGGCGGTGGTAGCGGCGGCGGCCGCTGCGCCAGGGCCTCGATGTCACTCCAGGATAGGCTGGGCCTAGCCTGTTCTGAAAAACCGGTACGCGGGCGGCCGCGCTGGGACCAGGTAGGAAGGAGTAACTGCAAAAACCGCCACAAATCCCGAGGAGCGTCACTCGCGCCGCCCCCGGCGCCGCCCCCATCAGCCCCCGCCCCCTCGCCCCAGGCGGCGCCTGGCGAGCTAGGCCGCTGTGCAGGCGTCCTCTATCCTTACAAGGAGGGTGGGTGCAAAGCTGAATGCCCTCACCTATCCCTTGCCTTGTGTGCGCATCCCAGGACGGCTCAGTCTCCGTGATGCCCTCTGGAGGGCTTTTTACACCTTGTAAATTTCCACCAGCCTCCATAAGCCACCTTAAAAATGTATATTCTTCAATGAGGATAAATGTCTGAATCTTATGGAAATTGTGAATAAATAAATCCATCTTTAGGAAAAAAGATATTTAAAAAAGTATTTTCCTCAAACTAAATAAAAATACTACGTTCCCTATCACAATGCAGTTTTATTTATTTTTAATTTTTTTAGTAAGAAACAGACGGACGGGCAGATACACAAGAAGGAAGAGAGATGAAAAGCATTAACTCATAGTTGCAGCACTTTAATTTTTCATTGATTGCTTTCTCACATGTGCCTGGAGGGGGGCAACCTGCCCTCTCGGAGACCACTCCAGTAAAGCCAGTGACCCCTTGCTCAAACCAGTGACCTTGGGCTCAAGCTAGTGACCAAGGGGTCATATCTATGATCCCACACTCAAGCTGACCACACTGCACTCAAGCTGCTGAGCCTGAATTCAAGTAGAATGAATCCACACTAGGTGACCTCAGGGTTTTGAACCTATGTCCTCAGTATCCCAGGCTGTAGCTCTATTCACTGTGCCACCACCTGGTCAGGCACACTGCAGTTCTGAAATGAGCTTCCTAGGTTGCTGCCTCTAAGCCCCTACCCAATACATAGAATTTTGGAGGACCCTCTAACAAAGGGACCCTGAAATCATCTGTGCCTACAGGAATCGTATCCATTATTTGGGTGGGTAGGTAGGTAGAAGACCTCAGGGTTAAACATGGTCACCATGACTTACAGATCCCTGTGCTGCAACAAATGAATGAAACCCCACTAAAAAGAGGGACTCAACCACAGGACAAGCAGGCATGGCCTGGTGCCACTCAGGTATCATTTCTGGACATGCTCTCTATGTCTGGATCCATGCCTCAGGTAGGTCAAACCCTTGCAGGGGTCCCCAAACTTTTTACACAGGGGGCCAGTTCACTGTCCCTCAGACCATTGGAGGGCCGCCACATACAGTACTCCATACACTGACCACCAATGAAAGAGGTGCCCCTTCCGGAAGTGCGGCAGGGCCGGATAAATGGCCTCAGGTGGCCGTAGTTTGGGAACCTCTGGATGGTCTTTGCATTTTCTGCTTCCTCAGCCAACGATGTTCCCACTCCTGCAAGAAATCTATAAAGAGACCCACATAGTGAGGAACTGCTTTTGCCTTTGTTAGTGCCTTTGTTTTTTCTTGCAATTCATTTTTCACTTTTTTCCGTTCTTTAAGTTGTAGGTTTAATTCATTTCTCTCTTCATTGTTTTTAAATAAATATTAACTTAACAAAAGTAATATATGCTCTCTACTTTTCTGCAAAAAAGAAAAATCAAGCAATGCATAGAAGTAGAAATGATAAAACTAAATATAATCATCACCCCAAATTCTAGTAAAAAATTATTTTTAATATATTATGACCATCATTCTAGCTATCTCTATAAACATTTAAACATAGGAGGGCATACTCTTTTAATATATGGTCATGCTAATTTTAAAGTAAAATGTAAATTAAATTTTAAGAAAATAAACTAAACTGTAACTGTAGGAATTACTTATTCAGACTTTTTTTTCCCAGTTTCTCAAAGATCTTTTTAAAGAAAAATGATTATAAACAATAAAATTGAGATAATTAATTTTTAAATTTTATTTTTCTTTCTTTTTTCTTTTCCTGTTATTGTTTATTTTCTTGATTTTAAAGAGAGGAAAGGAGGGAACAGAAGAGAAACAGGAACATCCGTTCCTGTATGTGCTCTGACTGGAGTTGAACTGGCAACCTTTGAGCTTCTGGATGATGTTCTAACCAACCAAGCTATCTGGCCAGGGCTTTAAATTTATTTTTCAATTACAATTTACACTTAATATTATTTTGTATTAGGTGCAGGAGTATGCATAGTGGTTAGATAATCATATACTTTACAAAGTGTTTCCCCAAAATTTCAAGTAGGTAGCCATCCATCTAGAACCATACATAGTTATTATAATATTATTGACTGTATTTCCTATGCTGTACTTTACATCCCTGTGACTATTCTGTAACTACCAATTTGTGCTTCTAATCAATTCACCCTTTCACCCAGTCCTCCAATTGTCCTGTCCTTTGACAACCACCAGTCTGCATTTATGAATCTGTTTCTATTTTGTTTATTTATTTTGTTCTTTAGTTCCCACATATAAATGAAATCATACTATTTTGTCTTTCTCTGACTTATTTCATTAGCATTGACGTAATTCATTTTTATCAAATTTCAACTTTCAATTATATATTTTTACTTCATTGTAAGAAAAATGAGGAAACTGCAACACACACTTTCTTCTATCTCTTCTCCTCCTAACTCATGAATGTTTTTATTGTCAGGTTTATAACATTTGCATTCTGTATCCCACTAAACCCCTCACAATTTAGTCTTACTTATGTGGACCCTGAGAAAAAAGTTACCTATTGAGAAAGACTCCTGGTTGCTAACTGGACTCAAATTCCAAAACAGAGTGGAGCAGCCATTTCTAAACAGGTGCCTCTCACATAAACCACACTTCAGAGAGAAGCCTGTACTAAGCCGCCTGCCTGTGCCTGGACTGAACTGCATGCCTGTACCTATTTCTGCCATCTGAGGAGTTCTTGGTATCCTATTTCAATCAATGGGGCTGAGGCTTCCCCATCGAATCAGAAGTGCCCAACCAGAGTGTCTTCATTCTGACCAATCCCAAACATCAAGGATTTGAAGTCTTCATTTGCATGAAAACAGACCAATCAGGGATTAGGGGTAAGGACTTCTGTCTATATAAGTGAGATACTCTTGAGCTCAGAGAGTGCACTTTGCTTCTCTTTGGAAGAGTGAACATTGAGTTTCCCTGGCTCAAACTAAAACACTAAAGATGAAACACCATCTTGGCACAGCAGGCAGAGTGGATCAGATTAGCATAGACCCGCACACCCAGAGTGGACTGGAGCGGGTGGAGCAGACCAGAGCAGAGTCGTGCTGCCTCACCCTAGAGCCTCCTTGCCATTGAGCAGCCTCACAGCTGTGCTGTCTCATAATTGCACTGTAATATTATTCAATGTTCTCGCAGCCCTGCTGTGTCACAAGTGAGCTGTTTGCACTGAATAAAGTTTCCCTCTTCAGTGTCCCTTGGCATTAAGTTGATGCCAACAATCATCTGTTGATACATATTTAAGGGGATATTTAAGTGGATTTGACAGCCAACAATAATCTTTTTGCCATGTCTTTTTTATTCCTGAACTTTAGAATTTTAACCACTTCTTCATTGTTTGATTTGAATTATCTGAGTATTTTTTTTCCGAAAGGATCAGTTGTCGTCTGCCTGAGTTTTTTACATTCTTGAGTATGTCCATCTGTTACATACACACATGAAAAACTCAGCTAGCTTTAAAATTCCCGGATCATACTTTCTTTCCCTCTGAACTTGGTAGATTTGGCTTCCTATCTACAGAAAGGGAATATAGATGAGAAAAATTCTGAGAATAACAGTTTCTTTCTTGCATCATGTATTGTTTATTACTGCAGAACAAATTACTCCAAAACTGGGCTGAAAAGAACAAATACTAATTATTTCACAGTTTCTGTGGGTCAGAAATCTGGGAACAGATTGGCTGGATGATTCTGGCTCAGAGTCTCTATAGGTTGTGATTAAGCTATCCACTGGGACTGAAGAATTTGCTTCCAGCCTCACTCACATTGTTGTTGACAGGATTCAGTCCACACCACATGGGCCTCTATATAGGTTTCTTGGGCGTCTATTGACAAGTGACTTTCTCTAGGACGAGTGATTAAAAAGATAGAGCGAGAAAGAGAGCCCACATGCAACCAAGCTGAAAGCCACATTTTCATAACCTTTCAAATTCACAAGGCATAATAAGCTTTAGTCTAATAATATGTTTAGAGCAGTGGTTCTTAACCTTTTTTGAGGTACCGAACCCACCAGTTTCATATGTGCATTCACCAAACCCTTCTTTAGTGATAAATAAAATATGATTTTTTTCCAAATTCAAGACATAGGTATATGTTTTTTTACTGGCGCACAAAATGAGCCGTGCATGAACATCACCTTGCTCAAAGAAAAAAACCAACAAAGGGCATGAACTCACAACAAATTACAGTATTACTTTATTCTGGCCTCCGCGGCAGAGGCTTCTCCGAACCCCTGACACTGACTCATCAAACCCCTAGGGTTCGATAGAACCCAGGTGAAGAACCACTGGTTTAGATAGCTTTATAGAAGGATATAGAACAGAATGTTCTGAATACACCATTACTTCATCTTTTGAGGGTTCCACCAGCCAACCAGGTACACAGCTTCTGATCCTTACCCATATGGGACACGTATAGCTGCTGCAGATGACAGACAAAATGCACATGGGTAATCTTTTTTTTTTTTTTTTTGTATTTTTTTGAAGTTAGAAGCAGGAAGGCCATCAGACTCCTGCATGCACCCAACCAGGATCCACCAGGGGGCGGTGCTCTGTCCATCTGGGGCATCACTCCATTGCAGCCGGAGCCATTCTAGTACCTGAGATGGAGGCCATGGAGCCGTTCTCAGCACTCGAGTCAACTTTCCTCCAGTGGATCCCCGGCTGCTGGAGGGGAAGAGAGAGACAGAGAGGAAGAAGCCGGGGAAGGGTAGAGAAGCAGATGAGCACTTCTCCTGTGTGCCCTGACCCGGAATCGAACTCAGAACATCCACATGCGGGGCCAACACTCTACTGCTGAGCCAACCAGCCAGGGCTCACATGGGTAATCTTAACTCAACAGTTGTCACCTCAATTTCTCACTGTTTTAAAAATATTATTCTGATTATTTTAGCACAAGGCTGGATGCCAAATCCCTCAGCCTGGTACAGGATCACGTTACAAAGTTTGCTGTGACTTAGTCATTATCACTTTCTCTCCCATCCTTACCTCTGGTAGTCTCCTCAGCCAGAGGCGGTATCACTGAAAGGAAAAATAACAGATTTCTCCTTTAGCTCCCTCACTTCATGGGTACTTTTTATTTTACACTGCATCCTGCTCATGCCCTTACATCTATTGGATCCATCAAAGCTTCATTGGATGGGCCTTTCAGAACCATGACACCATTGTTAAGAAAATCTGTATTTAAAATAGCATATCAAAGAACCAAGCCATTGTCAGTGCAGCTGCTAACAGGATGGATCAGTTCACTTTTCAAACCCAGACCAGCAGCAAGATGGTGCGGACCATACTTCAGATGAGTGAGAGTACTACTTCATCTAAAACCTTCTTCACCCAGCCATTGTTTTCTCATAAGATCTTCAGATTCCTGCTTGTTGGTTATAACATTTCTAAGTTCTTAATCAGTATCTTGTTCTACTGGCAGATGAGCCACTAGACTTTTTTGAAAAGTCTGACAATGGTGGAAGAATGTATTTCACCAACTTGCATAAGGCTCTCTAAAAGGCTTAGCCACAATTGCTCTGGAGTCTGTCATACAGGAGATATTAAAGTCTTGCTGTGCCAGAATATTTCATCTAGTTTTGCAAAAACTCTATTATATTATGGCCAAAAATTTGGTTTCTCTAATTTTTACTCTTTGAAATTTGTTAAGAGTCCCATCATGGTGTGACAATTAATTTTTGCCAACGTTCCTTGACTGTTTGAAAAGAATACGCATTTTCAGTAAGCTGTGATTGTGTATTTCACATTACAGTATCCTAACTTATTTTTGTTGTCCGTTCACAAGAAAGTAGATAAAAAGCTCCCTATGACTGTGGGTTTGTCAATTATTCAATCCATTTGTCAATATAAGTTTTGGACATGTGGTTGGCTCCCCAGGATTTGCCTCATTTCTTCTAAATTGTGTCACTTCCAAGTGTTGGGGACATAACTGATGCCATACCATGGATGGGTCATGATGGTCTCAGATAACTGAGGAATGCCTTTCCTCTTGCTTCAGTTTTTTATTTCAGAATTTATGTATAAGCCAAGTCTAAGCCAAACACTACCTGCCATTCCCCTGGCTACACAGATCAGTTCAGCCATGATCATATGACTTAAGTTGGTCATCTGTAGCCCAGGATTTGTGTGTGTCTGTGCGTGTGTAGTTAAAGGGAGAGTTATTCTTCAGACTACATGACAATGAGGAAATGGTTGTCTACATATACTACTAACAGCCATCCTCTATCATGAGGAGAGACTGCTTTATGTGAAGTAAATGCTCTGAAAGCAAGGATGAGACAAAGGAGGAAATGGGGTCTTTGGGAGCCATTCAGGACCAAACCTCACCTTAAGGCTTTCTTATCTGAACTGTTGTGGTCAAGAGAATTTCTTTCATTATTTAAGCCAGCTTGAGCTGTGCTCTCTGTTATTTGCCATGAAAAGCACCCTAACAAATTAAAATTGTTCAAGGTAATGATGCTAAGTACAGAAAAGTAATGACTTGTAATTTTTTTATTGATTATATCTTTTTTTTGTGACAGAGACGGAGAGAAAATCAGAGAGAGGGACAGATAGGGACAGACAGACAGGAAAGGAGAGAGATGAGAAGCATCAAGTCTTCATTGTAACCCCTTAGTTGTTCATTGATTGCTTCCTCATACTGCTTACAAAAATTAGGGGATATTTCCAAATGAATATGAAAGCGATAAAAAAGAAGCATTTGATTTTTTTTTTATTAAATAAGAACATCAGAAAAGCAAATGACAAGACAAAGAAAATTATGCAAATGAGGTGCAAAACCAACTTTTATTTCATTGATGAAAATGCACTATACAAAAGGCTAAAATTCCTGGAGTAGCTGCACGTTCCCTGATCCCCTAATTTTTGTGAGCAGTATATATGCCTTGACCCAGGGGCTACAGAAGAGCGGGTGACCCCTTGGTCAAGCCTTGAGAATGACCTCAACCTTGAGCTCAAACCAACAACCTTGGGTTTCAATCCAGAGACCTTTGGGCTCAAGCCAGCGACCTCAGGGTTTTGAACCTGGGTCCTGTGTGTTCCAGTCCAATGCTTTATCCATCATGTCACTGCCAGGTCAGATTATGGATTATACCTTTTATCATAAAATATCCTTCTTTGTCCTAGTTAACTTTTTAGTTCTTAAATTCTATTCTTTTCCAAATATCACTGTGACCAAATCTACTTTCTTTTGTTGATATTTATATACATATTATTTTTCATACTTTTATTTTCAAGAAATACTTATCATTTTCTTCTATATATTATCTATTAAGATAAAATATAGCTTACTTAATTGCATCTTATCCTTTGTAAGTTCTTAATTAATTGAAGACAGATGCAAAAAATCAGATGACAGAGCCAAGAAGGTATTTCAGCAGAAAGTAGATTAGTGGTTATCTTGGGCTGGGCAGTGAGGGAGAAAATAAGGCAGCATGGGGAGTGATAGCTCAAAGTTACAGGATATTTATTTTTTGAGTGAAGAAAATAATCTAAAATTGATTATGGTAATAGACACACAACTCTGTAAATTTAATAAAAGCCAGTGAATTTACATTTTTAAGTGGGTGAATTGTATAGTATGTGAATTATCTTAAGTTGTTAAAGAAAAAAGATAATAAATAAAACAAACAATTGGGAAGAAAGAACTCTTAGAAATTTGAAGTATTGTTGCCAAAATGCACTTATATATAAATATACATTATATTAATTATTATATAATTAAGTCATTATATAACTATTACATATAAGTTATATAGATATAAATATTTTATATAATTAATATTATATATAAATATATAATTAATATTGTATAATACACATGTTTATGTCTATAAAAAAATCGCCCACAATATGGCACAGTAAATTTAAAAGGCAGAAAACATAAAAGAAAATATTAGCCTGACTGCTATTGGCGCAGTAGATAGAGTGTCAACCTGGGATTCTGAGGTCTTAGGGTCAAAACCCTGAGGTCTCCAGCTTAAGCGTAGACTCATCTGGTTTGAGTGAGGGCTCACCAGTTTGAGCTCCCAGTCATCAGATTGAGCATGGGCTCATCGACATGATACCATGGTCATTGGATTGAATTTAAAGGTGGCTTGAGCCCAAGGCTGTTGGCTTGAGCATAAGGGGGCTGGCTCAGCTGGAGTCTCTGGGTCAAGGCATGTATGAGAAAGCAATCAATGAAAAACTAAAGTGCCGCAACTACAAATTGTTGCTTCTCATTTCTCTCCCTTTCAGTCTGTCTGGCTAAAAAGAAAAGGATTAAAAAATTAAGCCATGATGTTGAAATGTCTGCCTAATAGGAACTTCAAAAATACATGATAGAGTTGAAAGGATAGTGAAATAATAATAGTAATAGGAACAAGAGAAGACAATTTCTTGGGACTGAAGCACATGAGTCTTCTGTTCAAAAGGGCCCTCTGAGTGCCCAGCGTAATGAATCAAAAAGATCCATGTGACATCAGTGCAGAATTTCAGAATATCAAGAATAATGGAAATATCCTACAAGATTCCAAAAAGGGTAGGAGCAGAAGAGATAAATTCTGGCATCAGATGCTTCATCACTAACTCTGGGTGTCAAAAGAAAATTCACTATTGCCTCTAGACTTCTGAGGAAGAGTCATCATGCACCTAGTCATCCAGAACAAGCCATTGTTTAAAAGGAAAATAAAGATGTTTTCAGATATGGAAGGACTTAGATTTACCTTGTGCACATGTTTCTCAGAAAGTTATTTGAGCCTTACCTCTAAAGCTAATGAATAGAAGTCTCTGGGTGATAGCCAGACAGCAATCTTGGAGACCAGTTGTTTCAAAGAGAAGGAGGAAAATGTCCAAGAGAAAAACTAAAGACTGTGCAGCAGCCACCACCTCCTCAGGAGAGCAGTCTCCCACCCCTCAGTGAGTAGGTTCATCAAGGCCAAACCCATCCTCAGCTAACTTCTGGTGTTTGTAAAGATTCTTTAGTGGGAGGCTGCCTGCTTTCCTAATACTAAGCCCCAGAGGGCAAAGAGTGGGGAAGTAACTCACAGACTACCCAGCTGATGACCTTGAGAAAGTCCAGAAAAAGGTCAAAAGAATAAAGTTAGTTGGCATATCAGTTAGCTGTTGCTGCATAACAAACCATCCCCAAATGGTCTTGCTCATGTGAGTCCATGGGCTGGCAGGAAAGTTCTGCTAATCTGAGATGGGCTCAGAAGGGTTTGTTCATCCATTATTTGTGAGTCATCTGAATGTCATCCAGGTGGCTTTACTGATCTTGGTTGACCCTTCTAACATGTCTGCAGACTCAGCTGGGACAAATGGACTGACTCACTCAATTCCAGCTGCTTCCACCCTACAGCAGGGTAACTCCGAGATCCAAGAGAGAAAGGAAGCATGTAAGACCTCTTGATGCCTAAGCCAAGAACCAAAACACCTTCCTTCTGCCACATTCTATGACCAAAGGGCATCAAAGGGATAGCTCAGACTCAAGGGGTGGGAAACACATTGCACATCTTGATAGGAGGAGCTATGAGGTCACATCACTAATGATGGGAATACAGGGAGGGGTGAAAAGTCAGCACTACCTTTGTAATCAATCTACCAGGAGAAGAGAGTAAGGATTTTCAGAAAGTAGTAAAATGGTACCTCTTTTCTTAGGTGGGCTTTATTTTCCTTTTTTCTGTGCTCTGGACATGAATGGATCCAGGCATTCTGTATAGTTTAGACGTTGTTGTGTTTATTTCCCTATATTACACATGGAGAGAAACCTTTGGACAGACCCAGTATGGCTCCCCTGGTCTAAGGGACCACCAGAGAGGCTTTCAGATCACTCCTGGAACAGAATATTGAAAGGGAGACTCACTCTCTTCTTCCAACACAGGGAGGCAGCAGAGGGTCAGACTGAGGCTCTCAAAGGAAGGAACAATAAGCTCTCCCTTCCCTCCTGGAGCTTCTGAGGGTAATGGGAGTGCCGGTTCAGGCAGAAACTTAAAATTATGCGGCTGCTCCTCTGTCTACAAATGGAGACTTTAAGTCACCAGGGAGAATTTGTCCTATTAGCTTTTGAGTTTCCTTTAGTTATATAAATGTAAAACAAATCAGCACTGCTATTTTTTGAGAAAAGGTATAAATGAACCCTTACTTTCTTTATCTTGGAAATGCCTACCCCTCCAAAGAGTCCTTTACATACAAAGGCATGGAGGAGATGGCACAGATTTGCACAGGGGCCACTGGCCATCTTGCTAGAAAAAGGGAGGTAAGGACTCCAAGTTCTCTTTTTTTATTGGAACCAGACTCTCTCTTAGAGACTGGTGTGGCCTTGGTGAGGTACAGCAGCGGGAAATTGTGGCTACTGCCCCAGAAGATAATTTTCTGTCTGCCTGCCTTTTGGGTGGCTTCCCCATACCATCCTAGCCACAGGTTTCTACCCAGGGTATGGCCTTTCTGCAGCTGTACATTCAAACAGCTGCCAACCTCCAGCCCAGGTAGGAGCTGCTGTCTCTGCATAGCTTCCGGGGTACTTGAACAATTTGGGTAACAAATATCCAAGCCTGAGATGTAGAATCTCTGTCAATGGAAGCAAGTGGGGGATTATGGCAGAACGCTGGACAAAAGCTGTGTTATTTGGGTGCATTGGCTGAGCTCTGCATGTTCAAACTTCAGTACTAAGTGAAGTGGGTTTCACGTGCAGGCCCTCCATCAGTCCCCATCTTCCCAGTTTCCTGGAACCCCCAAGAGCTAAAGCAGTGGGGTTCCTCCTCGGCCATAAGCCCCTAGTTGCCTCTCTGCCACCCCCACAGCAAGGCCCAGGCCTGGCAACCATTGAGGATTCTGGCACTGAATTCAGTGTGTTCCAAGCCCATTGCCATTCTGGAGCAGTAGAGGGAGCAGGGCTGTGTTCTGTTGATTGAGTCTGGCAGCCAAGGGCCAGCAGCTAGCTAGTAGTGGGCTCCCCCGCAGGTGTTAGCCTCTGTTGATGCCCTGCACACTTGGGCGACCCTTGACCACTGAGAGGTGGTGAGCACAGAGCATCTATCCTCTCAGTGGCTCTGCTGCTGCAGGACTTAATTTCCAATTAAACAGTACAGGTAGCTGACCCTGATCCACTAAGGGAATGGATTTGAGCACATGGTGAACTCTGAAAGCAGGGGCAGAAAAACCTGGTGTGAATACAGTGATGAAAAGGAAGTGGGGAGGCACCCTCTCTTCAGGAATGTTCTGGGCCAACTGCTGAAAACCCCATTCTCGGCAGGAATGCATATTGACAGTTTTGAAGAGAGAACAGTTCTAAAGTTGTTTTTCTGAGGTGGGGAGGATAAGAATTGCTGTCTGCTTTTCAGGTACTGACTTATTGAAACCTCACAAGAGGACTCTGATCCTCTCTGAGCTACTATGATTCTCTCCATTTTATAGAGAAGGAAACTGAGGTCCATGGAAGCTGTGACTTGCTGGAGCCCACATATCAGAAAGTGGAGAAGTAGGAGGATACAGAATGGAAGTAAAGAGGAGGTGGGGTGGCAGATGGGGAGATGCTGGAGGCTGGCGGGTTAAAGTGATAGGAGGCAGGTAGACAAGAAGAAGGATACCTTCTGGAGGCAGTATGGGACCGCTTTCAAAGTCCACAACCGAAGGCCATCAACATGGGGTGGCCCCTCTTCCCAGAGGCCTGGGCCAGAGAGGCATCATGGCCTCTGGGAGCCAGGCCTAGGACCTGCTGGCCTTTTCCTTTGCAGAGAGCTTGGGAGCACACACTTGTACCAGCCCAGACTACTGTTCTTACCAGAGCCTTTGCACTTACCAGAGCTTGTAATACTACATTTGTGTGATTTTCTGAATAACGTCTGAAGCTTCCCCCATAAACTGGAAGCTCTGCTAGGGCAGGGGAGCATGCCAGGTGTCACATTGTCATCGGTGTGAGGGCACACTGGTGCACCACTGACACGAGTAGAAGGGATGACACAAAATTGCAGCAAGTCAACCATGGCAAGGGCACAGGATGTGGGCTTGGGGGTGTGGTTTTCACAGTCATCTTTTTGGTCTCAGCTCCCCCTTCTGTGTCAGACCCTGACTCTCTTTTTGAATGCACGTGTCCTTTCAGCACATAGGAGCTGGAGTGATGTGCATTGGTTGTAGAGAGTGTTCAGAGGAAAAGGGGGAACGGCGTTGATGATTTCTTTGAGGCTGCGTCTTTTCCATTGAGGTTTTAGCTGTTTTCCAGCTGTGAGGTATCTAAGTGCAACCATCCCACTTCACTAGAGTGGCTGTCTCAGGGATGTGACCAGGAGGTAACAGAGCTGGATGTGTTCCTGGGATGGGAGGAACCACCCAGGACTCCCTCTCAGAGTCTCTGCTCTTTCTCTTCTCCTCCAGGGACAGGGTAATTGACTCATAAAACTGGAGCCAGCACATAAGCCTTTCTGATTCGACTCCTATTCACCTGCAGGAATCATTTCACCTATAAGAATTCATTTATTCCTCAACCTTACAAGTGTCTGCTGTGCAAAGATGCAGAGTAATAGTTATTGAAGATGTGACTGGTTTCTGCAGGTTCCAGTGTTTAATTTGGGGGAATAGTAATTGTTGGTTATTAGAATCCTCATGGGCTTTATTTATATATTTATTTATCTGGCAGCATTATTTGTTTCTTGTCCTTAAACTGTGATGAGTGATAATTTCTTGGGGGGAGGTATGAGTGTGCTCCTCTCTGACTCTGCCTTTCTTCCTTTTTTAACAGCTACAAGACTTAGTGTCTAAATAAAACCAGCCAACAGGAATGAGTACATACTACTGCTTTATGAATTTGACAGATGATTGTAATAGCAACAAACCTGTAGATAGAAAACCTATAAAACACCTCAAAGCACCTCTCTTTTGTCAAGTTGTGATGAAGGATATGTGTAGACTCAGGGAAGAAAACTCAACCAGCCAGGGAATATATGTGAATTTCTTAGGTCAGGCAGATAAGATATTTATAACACACATGAGACTGAAATTCTAAGTTGCGAAGATTTCAAGGCTGGGCTTGAAGGAAGATCTTGGATTTTCTCCATTTACAAAGTCTGTAAAATTGGGATTATCCTATCTTTATCCCAGTCACAACAAAAGACATAGGCCTGACTTTTATAAAAAGCAGAAAGGGAAAGACTTGGGAGTCCAACAAGAGGTATTCTGGGACTGATCCTGTAGGAGTTGGGCTGGGACAGGAAGTTTCATCCATCCCGCCAAGAACATTTGGGCCAACAAAACCCATCCACTCTTGGTCCCCCAATGGTCCATCAATGTCATCCATGAACACTAAACAGCATCCGCAAGAACCACCTGGGGAAGACTTCCTTACCCACCTGCTGCATTCACTTGTGTCCATGCTTATTCTTTACCCAAACTTGGTTTTCCTTTTTGGGCCACTTCTGCATGTTGGATTGGTGAACTCATCTTATTTTCTTGATTCAACCATTGGCACTTTGAAGGGATTTTCACATTTCCTGGCTTATTCCTCCTCCTCTCCCTTTCCCCAGGAAGACACCTCAACCTACCTTGACTGCCAAGGATCCAACAACTAATTCCCTAATGGGGGCCACCAAACTAACTAATAAAGTAATTACTATTTTGGAGCAGTGCGCAGGGGTGCTGGAGAGGGAAAGAGAAAGGAAGGGGGAAGGGAAGAGATATGTAGGCCTTGAAGACTGCCACAATTATCCCCAGACACAGCTAACGTGAACCCCTTTGGTCAATCTCCATTTTAGCACCAGTACCACTAACTACTTAGATCTGTTTGCAGATTTGTGAAATGATCTGAGAATCTGTACATGATTAATGAAAAAGCATTGGTACTGTGTTCTCTAAATAGTAACACTGTAAAAGAGAGTCACCAAATTACATCAACAACAACAAAATATAAATCTGAGGATTCAAATTCAATAGCAAATAGTAGGGCAGGAATTTTTAGTAAGTATAATTAGTGGTCTCAGAGAGATGCACAAGGATATTGCCTTTATAGACAAATAAGACTATGAAAAGCTCAATTGCTAAAGTAAGAAAGACAAAAATTCAATAGATGGGCTGAAAAATGGAGTAAATACAGCTGCAGATCAAGTTGGTAATTAAGAAAACCTGAGCAATTATCCTAAAAATACAAAGAAATAGAAAGCATGAAATAAAAAGTTAAAGATCAAGGAAGATAGAAAATACTATGAAAGCCATCAAATGGTAATTCAAGAAAGAGAGCAAGGAAAGAATGGAAAGAAGAAAAATTTCCAAGAAATAATAGAGGAAATTCTCTCCAAACTGAAAAAAATGCATGAATGCTGAGGTTGACAGGGCCCCTCAAAAGATCAACATGGAAATAGAGCATTATCTTCAAAATTCTGAGTGAAAATCACTTGGAACCTATAATTAGTTACTAACCCTAATGACTTACAAAACTATCACTCATTGTGAGGGCAAAATAAAGACATTTTCAGACATGCAAGAAGCCAAACATTTAAGTTCCACACTCTAAAACAAATGAAAACCAAATATTAGATGATGAGCTCCAGCAAGAAGAAAAATGAAGACATGCAAAAAATAATACAATATAAGAAACACTAGTGATCAAATAAAATAGTAAGAGCTATTTTAAAGCATAAATAACATTGATTGTAAAAAATTTTAAAGGACAATATGACGTTACTTGGAAAACTGACAGTTATCCTCAAATATTAAGTATATCTATACCCTATGACAAAGAAATTCTATTCCTGTGTATGTATTCAAAAAGAATGTATAGATATGTAACAAAAAGATAAATGCTAGACTGTTATAGCAACATTATTTGCAACACCCACAAACTGAGACAAACACAAGTGTTCACCAACAGTAGCATAGAGAACTTGTGATATAGTCATAGAAGAGATTACACAACACAAGAAAAGCACCACTGCATTATGCTTCTGTGTGGTTGAGTCGCAGAGGCATTATTTCAAGCAAAACAAGTCAAACATAATGGAATACAAACTATGATTTCAAATATATAAAGTTGAGAAACAGGAAATACTGATTTATGATAATGGGAGTCAGCATTATAACTGACCAGTGATAGAGGGAAATGACTAGGAGACCCAACATAGTCTTTTGGAGTAGTGGTCATGTTGTGTATCTTGCTCTGAGTAGTGTTTGCATGGATATGTTCACTTTGGAAAAAATTCATCAAGCTGTATAAATAAGATTTTGACATATTGATGTATACATGTTATACATAAATAAAAAATTTATAGACAACATGAACAAAATTTAGAGAGAAGTGGTGATAAGTGGTAAATGGACCAGAGGGAAGTATTACTATGTTGCTTGGCTTCTTGTGGTGGCATGGCACTTGACTACAGAGAGTGTTTATTTTTCTTTTCCTTTAATTTTTATTAATTTTAATTTATTGTGTTCACATGGATTCAAGTGTACCACTGAATATAACTCCCTCACTCCCACCCATGTCCTTTTTTTATACCCCTTTTGCCCCCCCACTCTTAACTTCCTCCCCCCTTCCCTTTAGGATTTACTGTCCTGTTATCAATCTCTCTGTGTTATCTATCAAAAGATATAATTTCACTAATCCCGTCACCTTCTCTATTCCCATCCCCTCATCACCCTTCCTTCTGACTGCTGTCCTTCTGGTCCCTGTGACCCAGCCTCTGCCTCTATTCCATTCTTCAGTTCACTTGGTTGATTAGATTCCACATATATGTGAAATTTTTCTTTCTCTGCCTGGCTTATTTCACTTAGCATATTAATCTCCAGGATCATCCACGCTGTCACAAAAGGTAAGAATTCCTTCTTTTTCATGGCTGTGTAGTATTCCATTGTATATATGTACTACCACTTTTTAATCCACTTGTCCACTGACAGACACTTGGGCTGTTTCCAGATCTTCACCATTGTAAACAATACTGCAATAAATATGGGGGTGCATATCTTCTTTTCAATCAGTGATTTTGTATTCTTAAGATACATTCCTAAAAGTGGGATAGCTGGGTGAAAGGCAGTTCAATTTTTAATCTTTTGAGAAAATGCCATACTGTTTTCCACAGGGGCTGCACAAGTCTGCATTCCCACCAAAGTGCAGGAGGGTCCCCTTTTCTCCACATCCTCGCCAGCACTTAATCTGTGTTGTTTTGTTAATGAGCGCCATTCTAACAGGTGTGAGGTGGTATCTCATTGTGGTTTTAATTTCCATTTCTTTGATGATTAGAAACGTTGAACATTTCTTCATATGCCTATTGGGCATCTTTTTGGAGAAGTGTCTATTCATTTCCTTTGTCCATTTTTTAATTGGATTGTTTACCTTCTTGGTGTTAAATTTTAGAAGTTCTTTATAAATTTGGGTTATTAACTCCTTATCAGACGTATTGGCGAATATGTTCTCCCATTGTGTGGGTTGTCTTTTTATTTTGTTCATGGTGTCTTTTGCCGTGCAAAAGCTTTTTAGTTTAATATAGTCCCATTTGTTTATATTGTCCTCCATTTCATTTGCACATGGAGATAAATCAGCAAAAGTATTGGTACAAGAGATATCAGAGAGTTTACTGCCTATGTTTTTTTCCAAGATGTTTATGGTTTCACGATTTACATTTAAGGCTTTTATCCATTTTGAGTTTATTTTGTGAACGGTGTAAGCTGGTGTTCTAGTTTAATTTTTTTTGCATGTTCCTGTCCAGTTTTCCCAACACCATTTATTAAAGAGACTGTCTTTACTCCATTATATGCTCTTACCTCCTTTGTTAAATATCAATTGACCATAAAGGGTTTTTTTCTGGGTTCTCTGTTCTGTTCCATTGATCTGTATGCCCGTTCTTATGCCAGTACCGAGCAGTTTTGAGTACAATGGCCTTGCAGTATAACTTAATATCAGGAAGTGTAATACTTCTCACTTTATTCTTCATTTTCAAGATTGCTGAGGCTATTCATGTCTTTTTCGGTTCATATAAATTTTTGGAATATTTGTTCTATATCTTTGAAGTATGCCTTTGGTATTTTAATAGGAATTGCATTGAATTTATAGATTGCTTTGTGTAATATAGATATTTTAATGATGTTTATTCTTCCTATCCATGAACACGGTATATGCTTCTACTTGTTTGTATCTTCCTTGATTTCTTTTATCAATGTTTTCTAATTTTCAGAGTACAAGTCTTTTACCTCCTTGGTTAAATTTACTCCTAGGTACATTTCCTTTTTTTACAATAGTGAAGGGGTTTGTTTCCTTAATTTCTCTTTCAGACAGTTTATTGTTGGTGTATAGAAATGCCACTGAATTCTGAATATTAAATTTATATCCTGCCACCTTGCTGAATTCATTCATCAGGCTTAGTAGTTTTTTGACTGAGACTTTAAGGTTTTCTATGTACAGTATTATGTCATCAGCAAATAATGATAGTTTTACTTCTTCTTTTCCAGTTTGGATGCCTTTTTTTCTTCTTCTTGTCTGATTGCTGTGGCTATGACTTCCAGAACTATGTTGAATAAGAGTGGTGAAAAGGCTCCCCCTGCCTTGTTACTGATCTTAAGGGTATTGCTTTTAATATTTTGCCCACTGAGTATGATGTTGGCCATGGGTTTGTCATAGATGCCTTTATCATGTTAAGGTATGTTTCTTGTATTCTCACTTTGCTGAGAGTTTTGATCATAAATGGGTGCTGGTTTTTTCAAATGCTTTTTTTTTCATCTGTTGATATTATGGTATGATTTTTATCCTTC
Organism: Rhynchonycteris naso; assembly: GCA_037038555.1. Lineage (NCBI taxonomy): Eukaryota > Metazoa > Chordata > Mammalia > Chiroptera > Emballonuridae > Rhynchonycteris > Rhynchonycteris naso. Next base: position 193,142,196 of record CM072999.1, on the reverse strand, counting down.
CTTTTGTTTATGTGATGAATAACATTGATTAATTTGTGAATATTGTACCAGCCTTGTCTCCCCAGAATAAATCCCACTTGATCATAATGTATAATTTTTTTTCATTTATTGCTGGATCCTGTTTGCTAATATTTTGTTGAGAATTTTAGCACCTAATCTCATCAGAGAAATTGGCCTATAGTTTTCTTTCTTTGTAGTATCTTTACCTGGATTTGGAATAAAGATTATGTTTGCCTCAAAAAAGGAGCTTAGAAATTCCTCCTCTTGAATTTTTTGAAATAGCTTGAGAAGAATAGGTGTTTGTTCTTCTTTGAATATTTGGTAAAATTCACTTGTGAAGCCATATGGTCCAGGACTTTTGTTTGCTGTGAGTTTTTTGATATCTGTTTCAATTTCATTTGTTGTTATTGGTCTGTTTAGGTTTTCTGATTCTTCCAGACTGAGTTTTGGAAGATTACATTTCTAGGAATTTATCTATTTCATCTACATAGCCCGACTTTTTGGTATACAGATCTTCATAGTATTTTCTTAAAATCCTTGGTATTTCTGTGATGTCAGTTGTTACTTCTCCATTTTCATTTCTAATTTTATTTATTTGAGTTCTCTTTCTTTTTCTTGATGTGTCTGGTTAAAGGTTCATCAACCTTGTTTACCTTTTCAAAGAACCAGCTGTTGCTTTTATTGATCTTTTGTGTTGTTTTTTTTAGCCTCTATGTCAATTATTTCTGTTCCGATCTTTATTATTCATTAGTTCTACTTCCTCAGGGCTTTATTTGTTATTCTTTTTCAAGTTCCCTTAGATGCTTTTCTTGCTTCTTAAAGTATGCCTGTAATGCTATGAATTTCTGTCTCAGGACTGCTTTTGCTGTGTCCCATACATTTTGAGTTGTTGTATGTTCATTTTCATTTGTTTCAAGGAAAGTTTTGATTACTTCCTTGATTTTGTTAAACCATTCATTATTTGACAACATGCTATTTAGCTGCCAAGTGTTTAAATGTTTTCAGTTTTTCTATTGTAGTTGATTTCTAGTTTCATTCCACTGTGATCAGAGAAAATGCTTGATATGATTTCAATCTTCTTAAATATATTGAGACTCATTTTGTGTCCTAACATGTGGTCTATCCTTGAAAATGTACCATGGCACTTGAAAAGAATGTATATTCTGCTGCTTTGGGGTAAAAGTTTCTGAAGATATTTATTAAATCCAGTTGATCAAGTGTGTCATTTAAGGCCACTGTTTCTTTGTTAATTTTCTGTCTAGAGGATCTATCCATTGATGTTAGTGGAGTAATAAAATCCCTTACTATTATAGTATTGCTGTTGATCTTGCCCTTTATGTCCATCAAAATCTTCTTTATATATTTAGGTGCTTCTATATTAGGCACATAGATATTTACAATGTTTATATCCTCCTGTTGGATTGTTCCCTTTATTATTAGGTAGTGACCTTCTTTATCTCTTATGATAACTTTTGTTTTAAAGTCTATTTTGTCAGATATAAGTATTGCTACCCCAGCTACTTTATCATTTCTATTTGTGTGAAATACTTTTTTCCATCCCTTCACTTTCAGTCTATGTGTATCTTTTCTTCTGAGGTGGGTCTCTTGTAGACAGCATATGTATGGATCCTGTTTTCTTATCCATGCAGCTACACTATGTTTTTTAATTGAAGCTTTTAAACTGTTTAATTTTAAGGTTATTACTGATATGTACTTGTTTATTGCCATTTGTTGGGCAGATAAAATATATTATGCTCACTTTGTTAAAGATGGTGCTGCCCACATGGAAGTCTGTTGATATTAATGTGTGTTGGGGGACAGGCTATGGGCAGGTCGGGTCGTTATAGCCTAAGGCTTAGTTTTAAGAGTAAGCTTTTCCCCACACCCTTGACTGATTGAATGATGTGGGGTGGTGCACTTTCATGAGGAATCCTCCCATTATGCCTCAGAAAAGTGACTTTGTATCAGAGACTTCCTTGTTTGTAGATTGGATTAAAGGTTTTGATTCTACACTATAAAGTGGGCAGGCTGGGAGCTTGCTCTCTCTTGGTTCCTGAGGTTAGCATTAGAGAGGAGAGCAGATTAAGGTCATGTGGAGGAGAGGAGAATCAGCCAAGATGGTGGAGTGCTGAGGAAGAAGCCAGCTTGTGCAGAGTTTGTGCAGAGAGAGGGAGATGGGGAACAGAGGTGAATAAGTCTGGTGAGCTGGAAATCTTTGATTCTAGGAAACTGGGATAAATCAGTAACTTTGTGAGCACTGAATGAGTGGGTTTTGGAGCCCAGTATGTGTTTTTACTTGCCCGCCAGGTGCAAGATAGGATTAAAGCTGATGGTCCACCAGTTTTTGGCTTCATTGTTTCATTACCGACTGTCCGAAACAAATGCTAACCTGCATGGGCCAGGCAGCTGTGATGGTGGCCCAGACCACTGGCCTTACACCATTTTATTCTTTAAATCTACAAGACTCTTTTTCTTGATTTTTCACCCTTTTCTCTTTTTATAGAAGACCCCTTAACATTTCTTGCAGTACTGGTTTGGTTGTAATAAATTTCTTGAGTTTTGTATTTTTTTTTGTCTGGGAAGCTATTTATTTCTCCTTCAGTTTTAAATGATAGAATCGCTGGATAAAGAAGTCTTGGTTGTAGGATCTTGCTTTGCAACATTTTCAATATTTCTTGCCAATCCCTCCTGACCTCAAGTGTTTCTGTTGAGAAGTCTGATGTCATCCTTATGGGAACTCCATTTTAGGTAATTAACTGCTTTTCTCTTGAAGCTTTTAGTATTCTTTCTTTGTCTCTTAACTTTGGCACTTTAATCATGATGTGTCCTGGTGTAGACCTACTTAGGTTCCTCTTTAGTGGAGCTCTCTGTGCTTGAGCTTGTGTGAGTATTTCCTTCACCAATTTAGGGAAATTTTCAGCTATGATTTCTTCAAACAGGTTCTGTATTCCTTGTTTGTTCTCTTCTTCTTCAGGAAACACTATGATGCGGATGTTATTTCTCTTCTTGTTGTCACAGAGCCTTCTTAGAGTTTCCTTGGAACTTTTGAGCCTCTTTCCTTTTTACTGCTCTGCTTCTGTGCTTTTGTTTATATTGTCCTCTAAATCGCTGATTTGACCCTCTGCTTTATTCAGTTAATTCCTTCTACTGCAGTCTTCATTTCTGATATTGTATTTGTCATTTCTGACTAGTTCTTTTTTATGATTTCAATGTCTTTTTTGATGCTTGCTATCTCTTTATTTAGGTGCTCATTTTGTCCATCCATTGTTCTTTCTTTCTTTATTTACTTATTTTTAGCAGGAACAGAGAGAGAGAGTCAGAGAGAGGGACAAACAGGGACAGACAGACAGGAATGGAGAGAGGTGAGAAGCATCAATAATTACTTTTTCGTTGCCATTGAGACACCTTAGTTGTTCATTGATTGCTTTCTCATATGTGCCTTGACTGCGGGCCTTCAGCGGACCAAAGCAACCCCTTGCTGGAGCCAGCGACCTTGGATCCAAGCTGGCGAGCCTTCACTCAAGCCAGATGGGCCCATGCTCAAGCTGGTGAGCTCGGGGTCTCGAACCGGGGTTCTCTGCATCCCAGTTCGACGCTCTATCCACTGCGCCACCGCCTGGTCAGGCTGTCCATCCATTGTTGCTCTAAGATCCTTGAGTATATAAAAATCTTTGTTTTAAACTCTGCATCTGGTTATTTGGTTACCTCAATCTCATTCAGTTCTTTTTCTGGGGATTTCTCTTGTTGATATATTTGGGTCACATTTCTCTGTCTGCCCATTTTGTATGTGTATTAGGTAGTGCTGTCTGACTTTGAAATTTTTGTATGGTCTTTATGAAGAAGATGGGCTCATTGGTATTGTCTTCCAGGCCACTTGTTTTCTTTGTTCTAGGAATGCTTATTCAGGGTACTATTTTCACTCTTGTTGTATGTGAGTATTAGATACAGGTGGTCCTTTTGTGGTACAATTATCCCTTCAGGCTGGCTGGTTCTTTGGGTTGACCTTAAGCATGTGTATTACATATTGTGCAATGTCTGTCCTGTTGGGCGTATTTATTCTCTACAGTATCTGATGCATTTGGGTGAGCTGCTTGTGTAGGTAGATGAGTCTAGTGTTGGTGCTGTCTGCCACCCACTACCAGTTGTGTTGGCTCTAGTTCTACTTGAGTTGGCATCAGTTGTTGTTTGTAACCCGCCGTGGGTTACCAGTTTGCAGCTACTGCACTTTTTGCTATTTGTGTCTGTGTTTTCTGTGTGTGGGTACTGTGAGAGGGGCCAACCTTTGTATAAGGATCAGCTTCCTCCTGCTTAGGTAGAGCAGCTCCATAAAAGCCCTAAGTTTGTAAGACTTTTCTCTACTTTTCAGCTCCTCCTCCTCCTCTTGTAGCTGCCTGGTCTTTCCACAGAGTCTTTGGTAGTAAGAGTGTAGTGTGGGCTCAAATTGGCCTCACCCAAACAACCCCTCTACAGGTTGCATGCTTGGTGGGTTAGGACAGCTGAGATTCTGAATACAACTTTTTGGGACTTCTTACTTCAGGGGTGTGTTAGCAGCTCAGTACAGGGAATTTGGCTACTTCTCCAGAGGTTGATCCCTCAGCCACTGCTGGATACTCAAATTTTATTTCTCCCCAACAAGGTGAGCAGCAGGTTTAGAGTGAGTATGGCTGACAGTCCCCTCTGCAGAATTTCTTTCAGCTAGTGAGACCTCAGTCTCAGGGAGGAAGACTGAGAGAGTTCTCTCCTGAGGCTGTCTGTGCTCCTTAGGAAAGGTGGCTAAGCCCCTTAACCAGATACAACAATAGACTCACAGGGACCCACACATTAAATGTACATACTCCAACCTCTTTTTCTTCCCCCATAGAATTTAGCCTAGCAGGACAGAATATCCAGTGCCCAGGCTGGCTGACTGTGAAGCTCCATGCTATCCAATGAACATGAGCTGCTTTACCGGTGATAGTCCCTGCTGGGCCTTGTGTGAGGAGCTTTTCCTTAGGATTCCACTCTAGCAAGGGTTGTTAGGTCTTGAACTGATGTTCTCCACAGCTGGCCTCTGGATGTGCCAGCCCTGGGCCTCCCTTGTAGGAACCCAGCGCAGACCAGTGGAATACATTGCCCATAATTTGCCCTCAGCAACCTTCTTGAAGCTACAAGCAATACAGTGTTTGTGGCTGCCTCTGCTAGGCTCAGGTGTACGTGGAAATACCAAGCTTCACTTCTAGGCTGGGTTTTACCCACTCTGGTCCTGGGAGAAAGTCCACTGAAATGGTCAAGATTCTCTGAGTCCTGCCTCCTGCAGCCGTTGGCTGTTTATTGGGCTCAGCCACTGAAAAAACCTCTGCTAGAGTCTAGCGCCTGCAGCAATTCAGGTATTAGGAAGGGTGGTGGGTGTGGCTCTGCCTCTCTGCCCCAGGTTTCATTCTGTCCAGACTTTTTTTATAGACTTCAGTGGGGCGTGGCCCCAGAACTCCAGTGGGTGTGGCTTCTGAGACCCAGAGGTGTGGTCTGCCTGCTCTCCGGGCAGTTTCAACTCTGTCTCTCATGAGGTGGAAGCACCAGTCATAGACTCGGGAGAGTATGGGGGGCAGCTCCTGTCTCAGTACCAGAAAATTGAGTCACTAATGTGCCCTCTGCTTCCTGGCCTCTCAGAACGAGCTGTTGCTGTCACAAACCAGCTCGACTGGTAATTCCAGGTCCTGAGTGGGAACAGCATAGAATTAAGAAAATACACTTAGCCTGACCAGGCAGTGGCACAGTGGATAGAGTGTCGGACTGGGATGCGGAAGACCCAGGTTTGAGACCCCGAGGTCGCCAGCTTGAGCGTGGGTCCATCTGGCTTGAGCAAAAGCTCGCCAGCTTGGACCCAAGGTCGCTGGCTCCAGCAAGGGGTTGCTGGGTCTGCTGAAGGCTCGCGGTCAAGCCACATGTGAGAAAGCAATCAGTAAACAACTATGGTGTCACAACGGCAATGAAAAACTAATGATTGATGCTTCTCATCTCTCTCTGTTCCTGTCTGTTCCTGTCTATCTCTCTCTCTGACTCTCTCTTTGTCCCTGTAAAAAAAAAATAAAGAAAGAAAATACACTTAAAGAATTAAAGTGGGTTCAGATGGGCTCAGCAAAGCTGGTACCAAAAACTGCATCTTGCTTTATTTATAGGGCAAAATGGGCCATCATTAGCAAATCAATGAGATCTCTTATCATGTTTCTGGGGCAACCCAAGAATTTTTACCAAGTGTAGAAAACCCCCACTATTTGTAACATTTTAATTTTACACAAAACAAAAGATAGAAGAAACCTGCCTCCAGTCTTTCCGGGGGACATAGGGGGGTAGGATGAGTACAAACAATTAAGCATCCCAACTAACATGGAGGTGTGGGGAAGGGCTTAACCTTTGCAACTAAATCAGGCAAGTGAGGTGGGGGCTGGGCAGACTGCCAGCCCACAGCCAGTTCTCTACACCTCTGTCCCCAAAAAATCTAAACTGCAAAAACCCTGTTGGCTTTTTGGTCCCCAACACGTTGCCATGACTGGGGTAGGAGAAACTCCTGAGGGTGGAGCAGGTGCTTTTTCGCAAACTGATGCCACTCAGAGGGAATTGCTCCACCCAAGAAAGATGGCGACTGCATTACTGGAGAATGACTCAGCACAGGGATTCTGATGGCCGTTCCTCACAGAGTCTCTCCCTGGGCCTCCAATTTTACACTCTTCTCACGCAATTCCAGTCCTCTCAGCTCTCCCCCGCCTGATCCCTGAATAAGTGGCTGTGAATGAGGTTTTCTTTGTGGGCCAGAGTCTGTGTCTGAGAGCTCTGTCTCTTTCTCGCAGACAGAAACCCAGCTGTTTTCATAGCTAAATGCTATCTGCCTGCCTCTTCTAGGTTCTGTGGCTCTAGACTGGGGCTCCAAGTCTGGGGCTGAGCCTCAGGGCTCAGCTCTCAGGGTGAACCTCCCCACGGTGAGAATCCCTCCAGACAGAAACCCCACGGTGAGAATCCCTCCAGACCCTCAGGCATTGCTTGTTCCTGGGAGTGGGGCAGTCCTTTCTGCATCTCCACCTTTCCTACCAGTCTCAGTGTGACTTCTTTGGTGATCCTTGGTTATAGACTCCTCTTAGTTTAGTCCAAAGTTTGTTTTTCAAGATGATTGTTCTTAAATTCAGTTGTAATCCAATTTGGTCCTGGGAGGTGGCAGTGGGAACGTCTGCCTACTCCGTTGCCATCCTTGTTTTCCTCCAGATAGTGTTTTTAAAATACAACCTTATAGATTTTTAAAAGGTGAAAATTTTTAACAAAGAATATTCAACTGGTATAACAAAACATTAGAAAAGGTATAAAGACTGGTTTGGCCAAATAGCTCAATTGGTTGGAGCATCATCCTGGAGCACAGAGGTTGCTGGTTAGATTCCTTGGTCAAGGTACATACAATAAGAGATTTAAGTTTCTGTCTCTCTCTCCCTACCTTTGTCTCTCTCTCTCTCTATTAGAAAAAAGGGAGGGGGTAACAAAAACAAAAAATAATATACAAGAAACAAAAAAGTAGAACAAACACTTCTAATAATATAAATGATCACAATAGATGTGAGTGGGTTAAACTCATAATTAAAAGAAAAAGACTCTGGTTTGATAAAAATACAAACTCTACCTATATGCGTTTTATGTGAAACATTTCTAAAATAAATAGTCCAGGAACAAGTTTGAATAAATGAAAATGCTAATAAAAAATATGGTAATATTAAATTCAGATGAAATAGAACTTAAAGTCAAAGCATTTAATAAAACAAAGAATATGTCACACTAAAAAATGGGAATGACCCATAGAGTAACATTTGCCTTTAGATTATAACTTCAAATTTCACAGAGCAGAAATCTGACAGAATTATATGTAGAAAGACATTAAATCCTTAATATCTCAGTGGGCAATTTTGACAAAATTCTCACAAAAATAAATTTAAAAAGGATTTAAATAAATCAATTAGTGAGATTCATCTAATCTTATATGTACACTCTCTTACACAAATTTCTGCTCAATGGAGATAGTGTATTCTTTTTTATTTTTAAAAGATTCTATGTATTCTTTTAAAGACAAATGGAATTTCTGAAAATGACCTGTGCAAGGTCATAAAGGAAATAATAATAAATTCCATAAGGCTGTTATTATTTAGGCCATATTACCTAACTGAATTGCAGTAAAATTAACAAAAACATTTTAATAGCTCGTGAATTAAAATATAAATAAAACTTTATGATGTACAGATTATTCGTGTCTGAATGATAACAGAATCACCATATCACAAAGCCTGTGTTTTTCTGCCAAAGCAACACTTGAAGGAAAAGGTATGGCTTACATGCATTTATTAGATAACAAAAAAAAAATTGAAGATAAACTTTCAGTTCAAGAAATTATTAAAAACCATTTAAAAATTGCAAAAAAGTAGAATGATGGAGTTAACACTAAAGTAGAAATTAATCAAATAAAAACAAAAATAGATGTTCCAAAGACAAAAGAAGACAGTTCAGGAAAATAAAGCTATATGCCAAATTTTTTCATAAATATAGATGCAACGCTCCTAAATAATATACCATATAGAACATAAACCCAACGGGCCATAAAGAGAACAGGGTGTTGCCAAACAAAGTCACTTTCTGTCTAAGAATCATTTTGTATTGGATTCACTCTCAATGTATTTTTCCTCTCTATGTGTCTCTCCCTCTCAATTCCTCTCTGTTTGTCTCTGTCCCTGTCTGTCTGTCTCCCTTCCTCCCAAACTTCTTCCCTCCCCACTGCATCTCCCTATCTCCCATTCCCTTCTTCTATCTCTGCCTACTCCCTTTCCCTCTTCCTCCTCCCTCTCTCCCTCATCTTCTCTTTCCCTCTCTCTGTACTTGTGTATTTTTCATATTTTCTGTATGTATGTCTTCTGAATATGTTTATTTGTGAGTCTCTTGACCTTACATATCAAATCCATCTTTTTTCTTTAGTTTTACATTTCTATTTCTTTTTTTCCCACTTTTTTCTTTTCTATTTCTCTTCCTTAAATGGTACAAACATAAAAATAAGCAAATGGTATAATTTTATTAAATTAATGTGCTCCTTGATTGTAATTTTTAATTAAGATGAACAATGTTAGAGTATCATCTTTAAAATAAAATTTAGTTAAAAATTTTTAATTATAGTTTAAATTCAATATTATTTTGTATTAGTTTCAGGTGTATAGCACAGTGGTCACACAATCATACCCTTTACAAAATGCTTCCCCCAATATTTCCAGTACCCAACTGCCACTATACATAGTTATTACAGTAATATTGACTATATTTTCTATGCTGTTGCAAATGGTAAAATTTTATTCTCTTATGGTCAAGTAGTATTTCATTGTATATTTGTATCCACACTTTTAATCCACTCATCTATTGATGGACATCTGGGTTGCTTCCATATCTTGCCTATTATAAATAACACTGCAATGAACTGAGGGCTGCACATATTCTTTCAAATTAGTCCTTTGGGTTTCCTCATATATATGCCCAGAAGTGTAAATGCTGGGTCATAAAGAAGTTCCATTTTTAATTTTCTGAGGAATTTCCATACTGTTTTCTTAATCTGCATTCCCACCAACACTTGATGTTTGTTGATTTTGATGATAGCCATTCTGACAGGTTGAGGTGATATCTCATTCTGGTTTTAATTGGAATTTTTTTTGGATTACTACTTGTCTGTCTTCAATGCCACAGATTCTCTTCTCTATCTAGCCTGTTCTATTAGCTAAATTTGTAAGCTCATTTTGCAATTTATGTATTGAGTTTTTCATCTTTGTGTTTAGTTTTTATCTCCTTGGTGAGGTACTCATTTTTTTTCCTTCCTGAGCTCATTAAGTTGCTCATTAGTGTTTCCTTGCCACCTAGTTGAGTATTTTCACAACTCCAGTTTAGAATTCTCTGTCATTTAACTCCAAGGTTTCCATGTGATTGAAGTTGCATTCTGGAGATTTAAAAATTTTTTTTCCTGAACTGTGCCTCTTTCTTGGGTAGCCATTGTTATTTATTTTTTCCTGCCTTCAGTCCATTTAGTGCATGGACCTTTCAGGTGAGCCTGTGAACCCAGCTTGGGTTTCTTCTTTGAGTTATAGCTGTTTAATTTGTTGAAAGTTTAAGGGGAGAGATCAAGAGTATCTCTCACACTGCCACTACTCTGATGTCATCCTCTTTGTATCCTTTCTTGAGAAGTGTCTATTCACGAGGTTCTCAGCCAATTTTTAATTGGAATATTTGGTTTTTCTGGTGTTTAGTTGTATGAGTTCTTTATAAATTTTGGATATTAACCCCTTATCAGATGTATCATTGGCAAATATCTTCTCTTACTAATTAAATTGTCTTTTCATTTTGTTAATAGTTTCCTTTGCTGTGCAGAAACTTTTAAATTTGATTTAGTCCCATTTTTTTTAGCTTTTCCTTTGTTTCCCTTATTGAAAAGATGTATCAGAAAAATTTTGTGAAGATAAATGTTAGAAATGTTATTGTTGGCAAAGATTCCAAGATGGCTTTAGAGTAGGTGAACACTTTACTAACTTGTTCTGGGCCCCAAATTGAATATACTACATTGGCCCAGGTAGTGCAAACAACCTGAATAATTAACTGTAAAGCCAGGGGCCACGACCGCCATCACAGCCGCCTGGCCAATGCAGGTTCGCATTAGATTTGGACAGACGGTAATGAAACAATGGAGCCAAGAACTGGTGGGCCATCAGCTTTAATCCTAGCTTGCAACCAGTGGGCAAGTAAAAACACTCACTGGACTCCAAGACCCACTCATTCAGTGCTCATAAAGCTACTGACTTATCTGAGTTTCCTAGCATTAAAGGTTTCCAGCTCACCAGTCTTATTCACCTCTGTTCCCCATCTTCTTCTCTCTGCACAAACTCTGCACAAACTGGTTTCTTTCTCAGCACTTTGCCATCTTGGATGCTTCTCCTGAGCTCCTCCATGTGGCCTTTCTCTGCTCTCCTCTCTAATGCTAATTTCAGGAACCGAAAGAGAGCAAGCTCCTGGTCTGCCCCACTTTAAAGTGTAGAAATCCAAACCTTTAATCCAATCTACAAACAAGGAAGTCTCTGATACAAAGTCACTTATCTGAGGCATAATGGGAGGATTCCTTATGAGAGTGCACCACCCCACATCATCCAATCAGTCAAGGGTGTGGGGAAAAGCTTATTCTAAAAACTAAGCCTTAGGCTATAACGACCCGGCCTGCCCACAGCCTGTCCCCCAACACACATTAATATCAACGGACTTCCACATGGGCAGCGCCATCTTTAACAAAGTGAGCATAATATATATTATCTGCCCAACACTAACTAAAGGATTTTATAACCAAGGATTGCATAAGAAGCCATATAGTGACTGTTAAGAAGGGCAGAGGCACAGAAAGGCTTGATCCCATGTACAGGTGTGGGTATTTCACCACCAGGAGTCCTTCTCTGGAGGAGTGAGGGCTCTCAATCCCAAGCAGGGATCCCTGGCCCAGGTTCCCTGGAAAAGGATCCCACAAAGTAATTGTTGATGAAAACCAGAGGAGACTGAGTTTGGCTGGGTCACCCAGAAACCATGTACAAAGGGGCAATCCCTCCCATTGTTACAGTACCGGCATGGGGTGTGCACTCTCTTCTTATCCCTACTTCCTACTGCTGATATGGCCACTCTGCTGAGCTTGGTCCTGCAGAGGGTTGTTCAGGTTATAACCATCAGTCACTTTGGGGGCACTATTTCTTGTGGGAGGCTTGTGAGGGAGACACAAACAGTGACTGGGCAAAAAGACTTTGGAAAAAGGTCCCATGTTTCCCATTTTGAGGGCACAACTGGTACCTTCCCCCACCCTAGCCTGTTGGGATGCTGTATCCACAGGTGTAGCTGAAGTCTCCACATGTAGGGAGATAGGAGAACAGTGTAGAGTCGAAAATTTCTACGGTTTTGGGAAGAGAGCTGCTCTACTAGAGCCATCTGGGGAGACTCTGGGGTTTGTGGTTTTGGGGAAAGGCTGTGATAGGGATAGACAACAGGATTACTGTTCTGCTTTGTTCTCTAGTGTTGTGGTTGTCATCTTTCTTGGGTGGAGCACTCCTTTCCTTAAGGAATCAGCCTCTGAGAAACCAATTGTCCCACTCTCTGGACTCTTTCTTGCCTTACCCTGTGGAGATTAGACCCTGCTGAAGAGTCAGCAGCCTGAGTTAAAGAATAGAGTTCTGGGCCCTGGCCAGTTGACTCAGAGGTAGAGCATCGGCCTGGCGTGTGGAAATCTTGGGTTTGATTCCCAACCAGGGTACACAGGAGAAGCGCCTCTCTGCTTCTCCACCCTTCCCCTTCTCCTTTCTCTCTATCTATCTCTTTCCTTCCTGCAACCATGGCTCCACTGGAGCAAAGTTAGTCCAGGCGCTGAGGATGGCTCCATGGCCTCTGCCTTAGGTGCTAGAATGACTCTGGTTTCAACAGAGCAACACCCCAGATGGGCAGAACATCACCCCCTAGTGGGCATACCGGGCGGATCCCAGTTGGGCGCATGCAGGAGTCTGTCTCTCTTCCTCCCTGTTTCTCACTTCAGAAAAATCCACAAAAATGAATAGAGTTCTGGACAGCTCAGGGCATGACAGTGACTCAGTTATCAGGCATTAAGGTGGGAAATATTCCTCTCACTTTCTCATGAATCTGAATGACATTTTCTGGTCACAAGAGAGTCAGGAAAATCACTATCCAGGTTGCAAAGAGTCAGACTGAAACTGAAGGCTTGAAAGTGGGGACCTTACCCACCACCTTCCTTGAAGCCTGACAGGCCTTACCCTCAGGGGAAAGCCACTACCTCCATCCTCCCTACTCCACCAGAGGCTCTTTTAGTGATTAAGCCTAACAGGAATCCAGAGGGCAGAGGCAGCTGGAGGCAGATTTCAGGGTGCTTGGGGTCTTTTGCTGACCTGCCCCTGGGCCCGTGGTTGCAAAGCTGACCTCAGTGTACAGCTTGGTCCTTTCCATGCACACTCAAACCCAGTAGAGGAAGCCACAAACTGTGGGTTGCTTGTAGCTCTGAACAACTTATGGAGGGCCAGTTAAAGGCATTGTCTCACACTGGCTTGCACTAGGTTCCCTTCCAAAAGGTTCAGAAATTTCACACCCAAAGGAAATCTTCAGACAGCATCAGAGCAGGATACAATTAGCTACACAAATAGCATATCTAAAGGGCAAGCTTGTCAGGCACCACACCAAGCTAAGGCAAATTCTGATCACTGCGGTTAGCACCTGCACAGCGGTTTACACACTTTGATCAAGGTAAAGCCCCACAGTCAGCCAGCCTGAGGCTTGAACTGATGCATAATGGGCCAAGAGCAATCAAGTCTTATTTACGACACTATGATACAAATAACCAACACTAGGGTCATTCCTGGAACATCCAGTTTAGGTGATAAGGAGACTGCACCGTTGGCTCCACAGAAAACTTACTTACATACAACCACCCCACAAAGACTGGGATTAATAGAAGATCTATCTAATACTTAGAAACAAACACAAAGGGTTAGCCAAATGGGGAGAAAAAAATAGGCCCCTAATGACAAAACAGGAGAAATCTCCATAAAAAGAGCTAACTGAAATGGAGATAAGCAATTTATCATATATAGAGTTCAAAGTAATGGTTATTGAGATGCTCAAATAACAAAATGAGAACTTCAACAAAGAGATAGCAATCATAAAAGAAAACATAGAAACCATTAAAAGGAACCAGTCATAAATGAAGAATACAATATCTTACATCAAGGATATGCTGGAAAGGAGCCTGACCAGGTGGTGGTGCAGTGGAGAGAGCGTCGGACTGGGATGTGGAGGACCCAGGTTTGAGACCCCGAGGTCGCCAGCTTGAGCGTGGGCCCATCTAGTTTGATCAAAAAGCTCACCAGGACCCAAGGTCACTCACTGGCTTGAGCAAGGGGTTATTTAATCTGCTGTAGCCCCATGGTCAAGGCACATATGAGAAAGCAATCAATGAACAACTAAAGTGCCACAACAAAAAACTGATGATTGATGCTTCTCATCTCTCTCTATTCCTGTCTGTCTGTCCCTATCTACATCACTCTCTCTGACTCTCGCTCTGTCTCTGTAAAAAAAAAAAAAAAAAAAAAAAGAATATGCTGGGAAGGAATAAACAGTAGGTTGGATGAAGATGAGAATCAAGTCAGCAATTTAGAAGACCAGGCAGGAAATAACACCAAATCAGAGCGGCCAAAGAAAAAAAAAAAGAATTAAAAAATTAGGAGAGTTTAAAAGAACTTTAGGACAACATAAAGCACAATATTCATATCGTAGGGGTACCAGAAGGAGAAGAGAGAGAGCAATGGATTGAGAACCTATGTGAGAAAATATTGACTAAAAATTTCCATAACCTGGTGAAGAAAAATGACAATCAGTATAGGAAGCACAGAGAGACCTAAAGAAGAGGGAACCAAAGTTGCCCACACCAAGACACATCCTAATTAAAATAGTGAATATTAAGGACAAAGAAACAATCTTGAAAGCAGCAAGGGAAAAGCAGTTACTGCTTGATGTAAAATAATGTAAGTAATTTCTGGATATTTATTTTGTATGCTGCTAATTTACTGAATTCATTTATCAGTTCTGAAATTTTTTTTGGTGGAGTCTTTGGGGTTCTCCATATACAGTATCATGCCCACAGCTAACATCAGGCCATCTGCACATAATGACAATTTTACTTGTTCCACTCTGATTTGGATGCCTTTTATATCTTTCTCTAGTCTGGTTGGTGTGGCTAGGACTTTTAACACTATTTTGAATAAGAGTGGTAAAAGTGGATATACCTGTGTTGCTTCTTTCTTTAGCAGGGGTCCCCAAACTACGGCCAGCAGGCCAAATTGCAGCCCCCTGAGGCCATTTATCCGGCCCCCGCCACACTTCCTGAAGGGGCACCTCTTTCACTGGTGGTCAGTGTATGGAGTACTGTATGTGGGGGGCCCTCCAACGGTCTGAGGGACAGTGAACTGGCCCCCTGTGTAAAAAGTTTGGGGACCCCTGCTTTAATGGAAATGCTTTTAGTTTTTCCCCATAGAATATGATGTTAGCTGTGGGTGTGTCACATCTGCATCTATTAATATGATCATTTGATTTTTATTCTTCATTTTGTTTATGTGGTATATCACATTAATTAATTATCAGATGTTGTACCAATCTTGCATCCCAGAAATAAATCCAATTTGAAAATGGTGTAGATTTTTAAAATGTTTTATTGAATTTGGTTTCCTAATATTTTTCTGAGAATTTTTTTCCCAGGGACAGAGAGAGAGTCAGAGAGAGGGACAGACAGGGACAGACAGACAGGAACAGAAAGAGGTGAGAAGCATCAATCATTAGTTTCTCGTTGCGGATGTGATACCATAGTTGTTCATTGATTGCTTTCTCACATGTGCTTTGACCGTGGGCCTTCAGCCCCTTGCTGGAGTATCCCCTTGCTGGAACCAGCGACCTTGGGTCCAAACTGGTGAGCTTTTGCTCAAGCCAGATGGGCCCACGCTCAAGCTGGCGAGCTTGGGGTCTCAAACCGGGGTCTTCCGCATCCCAGTCCAACGCTCTATCCACTACGCCACCGCCTGGTCAGGCTTTTCTGAGGAATTTTGCTTCTCTGTTCTTCAGAAATATTGGCCTATAATTTTCTTTTTTTGTAGTTTCTTTATTTGGTTTTGGAATTAGATTATTGCTGGCCCTGTAAAATTGGTTTAGGAGACTTTTCTCCTCTTTGATTTTTTTGAATGCTTTATGAAGAGTAGGTGTTATTTCTTCTTTGAATTTTGGTAATATCGACCTAAGAAACTACTGGGTCTAGGAATTTTGTTTGTTGAGAGATTTTTGCTTACTGTTTTGATTTTGTTAATTGTAATTGGTCTATTCATATTCTGTGTTTCTTTTTTACTTAGTTTTGGTATGTTGTATATTTCTAGAAATGCATCCATTAATCCCCAGTTGTCCAATTTGTTGTCACATAGCTGTTTATTGTATTTTTTATAATCCTTTGTATTTATGGCGTCAGTTGATACTTCTTCATTTCTCATTTTATTTATTAGGGTCTTCTCTCTTTTTCTTCCCCCTTGATGAGTTTGGTTAAAAGTTTATCAATCTTATTTATCGTTTCAAAGAACCAGTTTGTTTCATTGATATTTTGTACTGTTTTTTAGACTCTATTTTATTTAGTTCCAACCTGATCTTTATTATTACCCCCTTTTCACTCATTTTGGGCTTTGTTTGTGTTTCATTTTCATTTCGAGGTACCTTTTGATTTCTTTCTCAGTATCATTAACTCATTCATTGTTAAGTAATATGTTATTTAATCTTCATGTTTGTGTGTTTTTCAGTTTTTATTTTGTAATTGGTATCCAGTTTCATACCATTAGGCTCAGAAATGATGCTTGGTATGATTTCTGTCTTCTAAAATTGATTGAGACTTGTTTTGTGTCCTAACATTTAGTCTATTCTAAAAAGTGTTCCATTTGCACTTGGAAAGAATGTATATTCTGCTGCTTTTTGGTGATATCCTCTAAAAATACCAATTAAATATATCTGGTTTGATGTGTCATTTAAGGCTGCTGTTTCTTTTCTTTCTTTTTTGAATTTTATTTAGAAAATTAAATTTGACAGGGTGACACTGATCAATAAGAGTATATAGGTTTTAGGTAAACATTTCTATAGCATTTGAACTGTTGATTTTGTTGTATACCCATCACCCAAAATCAAATCATTTTCCATCACCTTATATTTGTTCCTCTTTAATCCCTTTCCCTCATCCCCCCCACCCCTCACACCCTCATCCTCTTGGTAACCACTTCACATTTATCTATGTCCATGAGTCTCAGTTTCATATCCCATCTACATGTGAAATCATATAGTTCTTAGCTTTTTCTAATTTACTTATTTCACTCAGTATAATTCTTCAAGGTCCATCGATGTTGTCATAAATGGCACTATGTCATCATTTCTTATGGCATTGTATATGTGTACCACATCTTCTTTATCCAATCCTCTAATGAAGGACACTGCATTTGTTTCCATGTCTTGGCCATTGTGAATAATGCTGTGATGAACATGGAGTGCATGTGTCTTTATATGTTTTCAAGTTTTCTGGGTAGATACCTAGTAGAGGATTTGCTGGGTGATATGGTAGTTCTATTCTTAATTTTTTGAGGAGCCACAATGCTTTCTTCCATAATGACTGGATTAGTTTACATTTCCAACAGCAGTGAATGAAGGTTCCTTTTTCTGAAGGCTGCTATTTCTTTGTTGATTTTCTGTCTGGTAGATCTATCCATTGATGTTAAGGGGATGTTAAACTCCTCTACTATGACTGTATTACTTTTATCTTTCCCTTTTTTTTAAAAAAAAATTTTTATTTTATTTTTATTTTATTCATTTTTAGAGAGAAGACACAGAGTGAGAGAGAGAGAGAGAGAGAGAGAGAGAGAGAAAGAGAGAAAGGGGGGAGGAGCTGGAAGCATCAACTCCCATATATGCCTTGACCGAACCAGTGCAGGGTTTTGAACTGGCAACCTCAGTGTTCCCAGGTCGACACTTTATCCACTGCGCCACCACAGGTCAGGCTATCTTTCCCTTTTTGTCCATCATAATTAAAAAATTTTAATTGGTTGATTTTAGATAGAGAAATGAAGGGGGGAAGGGAGAGAGAGAGAGAGATTTTGTTGTTGTTTCACTTATTTATGCATTCATTGGTTGATTCCTATATGTGCCTGACCAGGGATTAAACCTGCAACCTTGGCTAATCAAGACAATGCTCTAACCAACTGAAATACCTGGCTAGGTCTATCAAGATTTGTTTTACATATTTAAGTGCTATTTTGAATGCATAAATGTTTATAAGGGTGATATTCTTTTGTTGGATTGCTCCCTTTATCATTATGCAATATTCAAGAGAGAGAGAAGACCAACAGGGAGAGAGAGACAGGAAAAAAGAGAGAGTCTGAAGCATCATAGTTTTTTTCATTTTAGCTGCGCAGTGATTGTTTCTTGTACATGCCTTGACTGGGATTGGAGGGGCTCTAGCTAACAGAGTGTCTCTTTGATCAAGCCAGAAACTTTTGGGCTCAAACCAGTGAACTTGGGCATTTCATACCATTTGGGCTCAAGATGGTTAAACCTTTGGATCATGTAGATGATTCCCCTGCTCATGCCAGTGATCCCTTGCTCAAGCTGACGAGCCCACTCTAAAACCAATGAGTCCACACTCAAGCCCTTATAAGTCCAGGCTTAAGCTGGTAACCTCAGGGTTTTGAACCAGTGACTTCAGCATACCCAGTTGATGCTTTATCCACTGCATCAACATCAGTCAGGTTATAGCCTTTGTTTTAAAGTCTATATTGTCTGATATCAGTATTGTTACACTAGCTGGGTTTTCTCTTCATTTCCATTTATTGAAGTATCATTTTTTAGCCCTTTACTTTCAGATTGTGTGTGTCTTTTGTTCCAAAGTGAGTCTTTTATAGATATGCTTTCTTATCCACTCAGCCACATTATGTGTTTTGATTGGAGCATTTATTTTATTTATACTTAAAGTGATTATTGATAGGTATGTATTTTATTCTTCATAACTATATTCCTCTTTTATTTTTTTCTTTCTTCCTCTTAAAGAAATCCCTTTAACACAGTGGTTCTTAACCTTTTTTGAGGTACCGAACCCACCAGTTTCATATGCGCATTCACCGAACCCTTCTTTAGTGATAAATAAAATATAATTTTCTTTTTCCAAATTCAAGACATAGTTATATGTTTTTTTACTGGTGCACAAAATGAGCCATGCATGAACATCACCTTGCTCAAAGAACAAAACCAACAAAGTGCATGAACTCACAACAAATTAAGGTATTACTTTATTCTGGCCTCCGTGGCAGAGGCTTCTCCGAACCTCTGAGACTGACTCATCGAACACCTAGGGTTTGATAGAACCCAGGTTAAGAACCATTGCTTTAACATTTCTTGTAAAGTTGGTTTGGTATAATGATGTTCTTTAACTTTTTCTTGTCTAGGAAACTCTTTATTTCTCCTTCAATTTTAAATGATAGCCTTTCTGGTAGAGTAGTCTTGGTTTAGATCCTTATCTTTCTTCACTTTGAATATTTGTGCCAATGTTTTCTGGCTGAAATTGTTTCTTTTGAGATATCAGCTGACAGACGTATGGGAATTCCCTTGTAGGTAACTGTCTTTCTTTTGCTGCTTTTAAGATGATCTCTTTGTCTTTAACCTTTGCCATTTTAATCATAATGTGCCTTTGTGTGGGCCTCCTGTGTTCATCTTGTTTGGGATTCTGTGCTTTTCCTAAATTTATGTTTCTTTTTCCTTCATCAATTTATGAAAATTTTCAGCCATTATTTTTTCAAATAGGTTGTCAATCCTTTGCTCTCTTTTCTCCATCAGTCAATTCTTTGCTCTCTTTTCTCCTTCTGCAGATGTTGTTAGGCTTCATGTTGTTTCAGAGGTCCCACAAACTATTCTAATTTTTTTAAATTATTTTTTCTTTTATTATTATTATTATTTTGCTGCTCTGATTGGATGTTTTCTGCAGCCTTGTTTTCTAAATTGTTGATTCAAGCCTCTGCTTCATCTAATCTGCTGTTGATTCTTTGTAGTGTATTTTTAATTTCAGATATTGTATTTTTCATTTATGACTTGTTCTTTTTTATGGTTTCTATATCTTTTTATGCTTGCTATCTTATTGTTGGAATTATCACTAAGTTCCTTGAGCATCCTTATAACCATTGTTTTGAAATCTATCTGTTAGATTGCTTGCCTCTATTTCATTTAGTTCATTTTCTGGAAATTTCTCCTGATTTTTTATTCTCGGCATGATTCTCTTTCTCCCCATTTGTCTCAATTGGCACGTCTGTGTGGGCCAGTCTTTTTTGTATCTTTGCCATTCCTACCAGTCTCAATGTGACTTCTTCTGTAATTCTTTGGTTGTAAGACTTCCTGTGTTTATTTCTATGTATTAGGCAGAGCTATTACATCTCTTCATCTTGCTAGAAAGGCTTTCTGCAATGGATGTCTTGTGGGGCTCCAGGAATGTGTCTTGAGTGTGTTATGTCAACTCTCCTGCTATAATTGTGTCTTGATTGCTATTGGCTTGTCTGAGGCAGACCCTCAGGATGGCTTACTGAGAACTGACCCACACCACAGGATACTAGCTGCTGTGCAGGTTCTGACCACATGAAGTGGAATTTGCCTCAGAAGGGCCATGGTGTCTACCAAGATCTCCCATTTGAAATACCAATTATGAAGTTATTTGAATCCTACTCTGAAGTGTTCTGAAGCCTGCCACTGGGTGTGTTGGTTCTGGGGCATTTGGGAGGAACTCCAGTGTAGGTCAATGTTAGGCACTATTTGTGAACAGCCCTAGGCTACCTGTTTGGAACTACAAAGCAATCCATAGTTTGTTGCTGCCTCTGCTGTGCCTAGGTGTGCATTGGAGTGGCCACGCTGCACATCAAGGGCAGCTTCTACCAGCACCAACCCTTGGGGTAGGCCCACAAAAAGCCCAACACACCTCAAGAACCACCTCTGACTAACTGACTGCCTGATAAGCTCAGCCACTGAAAGAGTTTCTGGTAGAACTTGATTTGTATGATGTAGGTTCTTAGTAAGTCACTAAGTAGAGGCAAGTAGTGTTAACTAGATTGATACAAATTCAAACTCAGCACCAATGCTGAATCTGAGGCCACTCAGCAAATGTCTCTGAGGGTACACCAAGGTCAGCTACCACCTTCCAAGTGTCCAGAGACATTTGTGGTTGGGCAGAGTCTCAGGGAGTAATCAGGGTAAGGTCAGCAGAGTTCTTCAGGCCCAAATGGGCCAAGACTTTGCCATGTGAAGGGATGGCTGTGCACAGTAATGGTGGTACTAGTCAGGCATGCGGGGAAATAACGGCTTCTTCCCTAGAGTCACACAACTCTGTGTCTCCTGGATACCTGGACCTCTTTGAGATCCTTCCTAGAAATTCTAAATTGTGGACCCATGCTGACAATAGCCAGCTGACATTTCTGCAGGGCATGAGCTCAGCAGGGCTTAGCCATTAGGGATCAGGAAGGTGGGCTACTGAATTCCCCCAGGCTGATACTGTATGGCAGGGAGTGTTTGACCCAGGAATGATGACATCTGTGGGCAGTGTGGGAGAGGGACTCAGTACAGGGATTCTAGTGGTTGTCCCTTCAACTCTATCCCTAGAGCCTCACAATGCAGTCTCTTCTTGCAGGATTCCAGTCCATTTTGAACCATCCTACCTCTTTCTGAGCTGCTGCAACAAGATTTTGTGTATGGACCTTTTAAGAGTATGCCTGCATTTCTAGCAGACTCCTGTCTCTTCTTGGTGGATGGGATCTCTGCTGCTTTTCACAACCTGATATTTTGAGAACTCCTTTTGCTGACTTTGATGCTTCTGGCTGGGAGTACAGCATCAACTGAGACCACCATACTCCTCAGGGAGAACATTTGCAGCTGAGAGATCCTTCCAGATTCTCAACTCCCACACATTTGTGTGGGCCAGCCCTTTTGGCATCTTTGCCATTCCTACCAGTCTCAATGTGGTTTCTTCTATAATTCCTTGCTTATATGACTTCTTTTTAGCTAGTCTTTAGTTGGTTATTTGGGTAAATGGTTCTATAATTTAGTTGTAATTCCAGTTGGTTCTTGGAAGAGGTGATTGTAGCTTCTACCTATGTCTCACCATCTTGGATTCCTGACCTTGAATTTTATTTTTAAAAATTACCAAATTCAAGTTAGCAGTTTATTAAAAGGAATCTAAGTGTGTGTTTGATTTTAGAAAAGTAAAATCAACCAGTTTAAATCACTATTTTACTGGAGTGCAAGAAAACCACATTATTGTTTTCACAGAGAACAAAAACACTTTTGAAAATAGTCGACATGCATACTTTCATGATAAAAAAAATAGTTTCTAGCAAATTCGGTTCTTTCTCAATATGATAAAAAGTGCTGGAAGTCTATAATAGTCATTATATTTGATAATTAAGTAAAAATAATATTATTATTGCGCTATTCAATCTTTTTATTGGAGATCCTAGCCAATACTATAATATGAGGAAAAATAGTATTAATATTAGGGAAAAAAGAGATAAACTGAGATTATTTTCAGACCATAGGATCATCTATCTAGAAAATTCTCAAGAGACAAACCAATGAGAGAATTTATCAGTGTAGCCAGATATAAGATTAGCATAGAAAAATCAACAACTTAATTACATGCTAACAAAAGCAATTAGAAAATAAAGTAAAAATACCTCATTCTTAAAAACAAGAAAATGCATAAAATATCTGGAAAGGACCTAATAAAAATGTATAAGAACTATGTAAAGAATGCTACCAACATTTACTGAATGTCTTTCAATAAAATTTAGGCCTTATCAGGCTGTGGAGCAGTGGATAGAGCATCGGACTGGGATGCAGAAGACCCAGGTTTGAGACCCCGAGGTCTCCGGCTTGAGCGCGGGCGCATCTGGCTTGAGCAAAAGCTCGCCAGCTTGGACCCAAGGTCGCTGGCTCCAGCAAGGGGTTTCTCAGTCTGCTGAAGACCCGCTGTCAGGGCACATATGAGAAAGCAATCAATGAACAACTAAGGTGTCATAACAAAAAACTAATGATTGATGCTTCTCATTTCTCTCTGTTGCTGTCTGTCTGTCCCTATCTATCCCTCTCTCTGACTCTCTCTCTGTCCCTGTAAAATAAATAAATAAATAAAATTTAGATATATCAGTTCTTCCATAAATTAATATATAAATTTAATTCAATCCCATTTGAAATATCAGTAAGACTGTTAATGGTATATTACAAGGTGATTTTTCCCCTTTAGAAGAGCAATTTTCAAAGGTAGTCTAGAAAATTTGAAAATGGAAAAACAACAAAGAATAACTTTCTTTATCAGATATCCAAATATTTTATAATATCTTAGCAGTTAAATTCATTGGTGACTTTCTATAGAAATAGTCATAAAATAGAGAAACAAACCCAGAAGCACAGTATGTATATATAGAAAAATAGTTTATATGAAAATTAATTTTTTAAAAATTCAGTGACAAAGTATTAATAATAAAATATTCACTGAATCATAAGGGAGGGATTGGCTATCTACATGAAAATAAACCTACATATCATAATCCCAAAGCATAATGAAAAATAAATTACATTTGATTTTAAAAGGTAAACTTAAAAAAAAAAGCTATATTGCAATCTTGATAGGAGAGACTTTCATACTAATACCTGAAATCTACAAGCCCAAAAAAGGGCATAAATTAGAGATTTGACCAAAAAATATTAATATTAAAACCAGTTTGTCAAAATTAAAATAAAGCAAGTAAAGAGACAAGTGATGGGCAGGAAAAAAATAGCTACAAATCTGATAAAGAGGAGTAACAGCCCGAGTGCCTACAAATTAATAAAAAGACCAAAATAACTGCAAGACAAAACGAAGTGAGCAAAGTAGGTAATTACATATAAAAGAAATATCAATCAACAAATAAATGTAAAGATGCTTAATTTTAGATATAATATTCAGGCAGTTGCAATTAAAATTAAAACTTTTTTTTTTTTTTTTTTTGCTTCTATCACACTAGTAACAGCCAATGCTGGCAAAGGTGTGGGGAAATGAGCACTATCATACATTAATGGTAGGCAGGAGTATTTATATAGTGCAGCTTAGTAGTAGCCACCGTTTGAACCTACAGCTCCACTTCTAGGAATCTATTTTTCAGATATGTGTGCACAAAGACAAAAATAGAAGAGGATTTGTGGCAGCATGATTTGTATTAGTGTAATGATCCATGAGAAGGGTGAGGAGGAGGGTGGAAGGTTGGTCCAGTGGGTAGAGCAGGGTACAGACCTAGGACACCTGGAGTGTAGTGTGTCCTGCTACACCAGCTTCATGTGGTGGCTCTTCATGGCCCTCAGATTATAGCTTTGTGTTCCTGGACAGGTTGGTCCTCTCCTGACCAGCGTTGATATCTCTAAAGTGGGATCAGTAGCATTAATAATACATCAGGTGGTTTGAGGATTGAACCAGACCACACCCAAACATTCCCCCAACTTCTCCCCCCTCCACCTCCTGCTTCTGTCAGAAAGAGTCAGGGAATGATCTGTCAGGTCAGGCAGCCTGGTCTTTGGAGATCAGCAGGCTGAGACGGCAGCTCAAGCCAGCTCAGCCTGCATCCTTGCTAGCAAGACTGGAGGAAACCTCATTGATGCCTTTTACCCTTTGGCATTACTTTCATCATGACAACTACAACTACCATCAGTAGTCCAGTAAGAAGCCCACCCTCACTTCTGCTTAAATTCCATCCAAAAACCATCAGATAATCACTAGCTTCCCAGCCTGGTTCACAGGCCTTTCTCCAGCCCCACACTCACCTGGCCCTCCTCGGTGCTCTGCTAGGGGTGAATCCTCTCTATCTTCTAGAGGCCAACAGTCCTGACACCCTTCCTCAGACTTCCTGGGGCCCCAGGTTCCTCCGCACCACTCCTGCTGCTGTGTCTACACGCCCACGGAGTTGTGTGTGCAAGTCCCCCTGCCACTCTGCACATATAGATCTTCCTGTTGTGTTCCAGACTCTATCATGCATTGAATATGAGATTTAATTTTAAGAGTTCTTAACCACGTTTGGGGGATAGACACAGATGCAAACAAGTGAAAACTGTGCCATCCATATGGTTGCTCCTGGGGAGAAGCTTCGGCAGAAATGTCTTGAAGCTTTGTTTGCAATGCAAACACAAGGTTTCTACTTAGGGAGTATTTTGTTTAGCTGAGAAAAAGTGATAAAGATTAAAGGAGGGAGAGCAAAGCTCCCGCAGGAGCCTCTGGAGTGGCCTCTGCTGTGTGAAGGACTTGGGTTCATAGTCTTAAATGCAGAGGTGTATTCTCTGTACCCCTCACCCTGGTCATCCTGCAGGCCACTCAGCGCTCATGGGGCACCCATGGGTTGGTCTCTCCCTTCCTTTGCTAATAGATACAAAAGGCTGGATAACCATTTTTGCCAAGTAGGCAACTGGGATTAGTACTGAGCCCTCAAAAGAATCATGTCAATTTGTAGCTCTTATTACTGTATAACACTATTTCCTTAAATTTAGAGTGTGCATTTTAATGAGTTCATAAAACTCAAATTGTAAGTCTCATGGTGGGATGGGGGTACAGCACTGTGACTTTGAACTGAGAGGTGGAAGAATCCTGTGTGGGGCTGGGAGCCAGTGGCAGCTCCTCCCAGGCTGGGGTGGGATGGTTTCTCTTTGGGGCTTGGAGCCTGGGTGGGCTAGCAGGGTGACAAATTTACCTGGGCAGCAGCTTCTCTTTTCTTCCCCCAAACCCCACAGTGCTTGTGAGTCAGTAGTCCCACACCCAGGTGCCAAACAGGCTTGCTGCTGGGGAAGGTACCAGGCAAGGGCGGCCCCAGAAAGGGCTCTATCTCATGAGTTACTGAGGTCAGGGTTTAAATCCTGTCTTTGCTTGCATTCACTCACTCAGTCCCTCATTCAGTTGGTCACTCGATGACTTCCTGAGTACCTGCTCTGTGCCAGGCCCTGTACTAAATGCTGGGAATTCAGTGATAAGTGAACCTCTTCTCCAAAGTTCTGTCCTAGGAATTGTGTGTGTGTTGTGGGTGGGATTGTTTGGAGACCAGCCATAAACAAATATTTAAGCAACAAATATCTAGAGAGTGAATTATTTTTTCATAAGGAAAGGAAATAAAACACAGTAGTGTGAGGTCCAAAGGGATGGCCTGTCTGGGGAGGTGACATCTGAGCTGAGACCTGGGTGATGAGGACCAGCTCACAGGAGGTACAAGAGGGAAGTAATAAGGGGAAGTCTAGTCAGCTAGTCCCGAGGCCTCTGTGGCTCTGGTCCAGGGCCAGTTGCTTGCCTGGTGCATGTGAACTCTGGCAGTGCTCTGGAACACTCCAGAGCTCCGGTCCCCCACACTATGTGAGCCACTGTTAGGCTATAGTCACCCACACCCAACCTTTGCTGGGTGTGCTGGAGTGCCTTAGGGCTTCAATCAGACACTTCTAGGATGAGGGACAGAGCCTTTAGCTGACACACAGACTAGAAAGTCCAGAGCCTACTGGCATCTGTGTGTGTGTGTGTGTGTCAGAAGAAGAAGAAGAAGAAGGAGAAGGAGAAGGAGAAGGAGAAGAAGAAGAAGAATTAGAGAGGAAATAATCTTTCAGCCACCTCTGTGAGAGCGCTGTGGCTTACTTGGCTTTGTTGAGCTAACATCTCTCTTTTCTCACTGAAGTCCTTGGCCATCTGTTTCCTGATTGTCCCACTTCCACCCAGCCCTGCTTAGAATGTGGCCAGGGATTGTCCTTCCTGCAGTGCAGCTGCTGGGGTGCAGCGAATTCTGGCTCTGGGAAGCCCCCTCCTGCCTTTTCCTGGCTGCCATTCATGGGCTAAACATTTCTATCCAGGGCAGAAGCTGAAGCTGAGAACTCAGAGAAGCAGAAAAGGAAACTGGGGCTGAGAAAACTGATCCTGACTTCCTACTAGAGCCACTTGTGCTTTTCAGCAGATTCATCCTATCTGGAGGCTTTGTTTTGCACCAGGAGCAGCCTGGATGTCAGGAGAGCAGGTGGGGAGCCGAGCATGGGCCTGAAACAATGAAGGAGCAGCTTCATTTTCTAGGTTTCTCTCCATTTCCATGCTACATACACACACGCTCACTCAGAGTGCTGCACAGCGCAACACACACCCTGTGCAGCACCCATGGACCACACACATAGCAGCCCTGAAACAGTCCAGTGCCAGGTTCTCAAGTGAGGGGCTTGTAGAGGCTTTAATAAAGGGACTATTATCCTAGGTGTGGGCAGGGCTGGTTTTGTTAGGGCACTAGCCAGGAAATGATCCTGCTGGTCTAAGGCAGTCTTGGCCATCCCACCCTTTTTGTCAGGGCCTAGCGCGCGTGCGCGCGCGTGTGTGTGTGTGTGTGTGTGTGTGTGTGTGTGTGTGTGTGTGATAACTGACCAATGTGACTCCAAGAGAAGACTGACGGTTGCTTTTGGGAAAGATTATCTTTGTGCTGAGAAAGAAAGAGAGCCCTTTGTGCACCCCTGTTCTTTCTGCTCAGCCAACTGTGGTGGGCAGATGTGATGCTTGGAGCTGACATCTGACACCATGAGGGAAGATGTCACAAATGCTGAGAAGAAATATGGGAGGAGTCCGATCTTCAGTGAACCCAGACTGTCACCACTAAGTCTGACACATGAGAAGCACAGGCAGGCAGGCAGACCACAAAGAGATAAGAGGAGGGCACCACCAAGCATCACAGGTCAAATTCCTGCATGAAATTCTACCCAAGACATGCCAAGAGTGTTACACTAATGGGTGTCCCTTCTTGTGGAAACATGAGGCAGGAGAAGGGAGGTTCCCCTGACTAAAATGTCTTCTAGGGGTCAGACAGTGAAGAGGGTAAGTGTGGCTACTGCGGATCTACCACAAGTTCAGATGGCAGTGAAGATTAAGTAGTAACCTCTGCTTTTTGAACAGGTTGTATTTTAAGGATGGGCCTCAATATTTTATTTTATTATTATTATTTTTTGTATTTTTTGAAGTGAGAAGCCGGCAGGCAGACAGACAGACTCCTGCATGCACCCAACTGGGATCCAGCCAGCATGCCCACTAGGGGGCGATGTTCTGCCCATCTGGGCCGTTGCTCCTATGTGACCAGAGGTATTCTAGCGCCTGAGGTGGAGGCCATGGAGCCATCATCAGCACCCGGGCCAACTTTGTTCCAATGCAGTCTTGACTTCAGGAGGGAAAGAGAGAGACAGAAAGAAATGAGAGGGGGAAGGGTGGAGAAGCAGATGGGTGCTTCTCCTGTGTGCCCTGGCAAGGAATCGAACCTGGGACTTCCACACGCCAGGCCAATGCTCTACTGCTGAGCCAATTGGCCAGGGCTGGGCCTCAATATTAACCATCTCTGGGGCTACTCTAAAGATCGCTCTCCATTCTGGGGTGAAAGACAGCTTTCTAAAGCTCAGTTTGGGCCAGAACTCTCCCTAAGTCCCAAATCAAGAGTTCTCTACTGTCTGCTATCTCAAGGGTAACACTACATACTTAGCATTCAAAGCCTCCAACCTCCTGATCCAACTAAATCCTGCAGAGTTTTTCACCTGACACTCCATTGTACCAGTACTCTGGGACCTTACACATTCTTCTCTAGGTCCACCATTGGTTTTAAACAATAATCCAAAAATGAATTTGGCGAGGTCCACTTAGTCTGTTTTGAGCCAGACCCAAACACTTTTGCATAAAACTAGCTGATTTAATTCAAAAACACTAATGACTGAGTCTAATCTTCTATTGAATATTACACAGAGGTAGTGAAAGGGTTCTATCAACTATCACAGAACAAAATCTATTCATCTGCCATTTTATTCCCTAATCTCTTTCCTCAAACTTTCTCTTCCTATCTGCTTTTGTCTTTTCTCCTTCCCTCACTGCAAACCCCACTCTTCTTCAACAGAGATGGCTCTGCTCCTACCCATCCCCCTTCATCTTTCTTCTTCTTCTTCTTCTTTTTTTTTCAGAGACAGAGTCAGAGAGAGGGATAGATGAACAGACAGACAGGAATGGAGAGAGATGAGAAGCATCAATCATCAGGGGTTTTTTTTTGCCATTGCGACATCTTAGTTGTTCATTGATTGCTTTCTCACATGTGCCTTGACCACGGACCTTCAGCAGACTGAGTAACCCCTTGCTGGAGCCAGTGACCTTGGGTCCAAGCTGGTGAGCTTTTGCTAGAACCAGATGAGCCCGCGCTCAAGTTGGTGACCTCGGGGTCTCGAACCTGGGTCCTTCCACATCCCAGTCCAATGCTCTATCCACTGCGCCACCGCCTGGTCAGGCCCCCCTTCATCTTTCAAAACCAGCTTGCAACCTACTTAACAACAACAACAACAAAAAGCCTCAATGGCTGGCCTGAACAGTACAAATGCCTTTGAATTCAGCTTCTCATTCTTCAGACCCATAGGGAGTATATACAAGGGCCTCAAATCATAGCCATTCTACGGATAAGGAGCCTGAAGTTCAGAAAGGTGAAGGGTCACAGAAAGCTAGGAAATGCTCCCACCACCACAGAGACGCTGCTCCCTCATTTACTCCTCCCAGTGGCTCCTGGCCAATGGGTTCACCCAATCCTCTTGCAAGTGCCTCTTGCCAGCTGGCCTGTGAGTGACCTATATGCCACCCCTATTCTAATCATGGTGCCATACTTTACCAGTGGTTTGCAAATCTTGACCCAGTGCACAGTGAACTGAAAAAAGTAAGGGCAAGTGAAGAGCAGCAAAAACAATTTGCTTTCAAAGTTATATGCGTGCCAGTTTTGCTGAGTGACAATTTTGGGACACAGGAAACACCTCTTCTTTTTTTTAACCATCATTTTTTTCCTGGAGATCACCCTTTCCAAGTTCATCATCATTCTGCTTCAATCTAGAGTGGCTGCTTTCTAGGCTTCCTGCATTGCCTAAGGTTTCCCTTTGTAGCTCTCATTGATTTTTTAAAAATCATTTGTTTATTTAGAAGAAGGGAGAGAGATGAGAAGCATTAACTCATAGTTGTGCAACTTTTTTTTAGTTGTTAATTGATTGCTTCTCATATGTGCCTTGACCGGGGGACTAAAGCTGAGCCAGTGACCCTTTGCTCAAGCCAGCAACTTTGGGCTCAAGTCAGTGACCTTGGGCTTCAAGCCAGTGACCTTTGGGGTCATGTCAATGATCCTGTGCTCAAGCCTATAACCCTGCACTCAAGCTGGTACCTCAGGGGGGAAACACCTTCTTAAGTAGGAAGATCCATAGAACATCATTATTGTATGGCAGAAGATGTGTGTGTTAATATCATGACACTAGATGGGCATTTTTGTCTCAATGTTATATTTCAGCATGTGAAATTTTTTTTTATTATCAATATGTTTTTCTTATATGGCCCTTCTCAGAAAACAAGAAGGGATTAATGACTTTTTTATTCATAAATTGTGTGATATTTCTACTGCCTTGATATTAGTGTTCTGTTACCTTTTACTCAATGAAGACAGCACTTTCCAGTCCTTGCATTGGGTGGGACCATGTTAACTGAATAGCCAGTGGAATGTGAATGGAGGTCAGGGGTCATTGAGGCAGGGAAAAGCTGCAGTTCAGGCCTCTTGTCTCTGAGACCCACTCTTGCCCTGCTGAGTTGCCTGAGAAAGTCACATGTTCCAGATGGTGCAGTTAAAGCATAGGGGAGCCTCTGGCAGTCAGGATTGCCAAGACCTGCCCACTCACATTTTTCCTGAGTGAGAAACACATTGTGGCATTTACCCACCAAAAATATTTTAAACTTTTATTGAGGTATAATTTACATATCATAAAATATATAGATGTTAAGTGATCTCTTGATGAGTCTTGGTAAAAGTATCTGTTATGTAGCCACTACCCCAAGATTTATTTTCTTGTCAATTTCCACATTTCATCTCAGACCACAGCGTTTTGTAGTTTTCAGGTTAAAAGTCTTGCACTTCTTTGGTTAAAGTTACTTGTAAGTGTTCTAGTCTATCTGATGTTATTGTAAATGAAATTGTTTTCTGAATTTATTTTTGGATTGTTCATTGTGAGAGCATAGAAATAGAACATATTTTTGTATATTGATCATATATCCCACAAACTTGCTGAACTAGCTTATTAGCTCTAGTGTGTGTGTGTGTGTGTGTGTGTGTGTGTGTGTGTGTGTGTGTATGTGTGTGTGAGAATCCCTTAGGATGTAAAAAAATATACAAGACCATATAATCTGCAGATAGAGACTGTTTTACTTCATCCTTTCCAATCTGAATGACTTTTATTTCATTTTCTTGTACAGTTGCCGTGGCTACAGTTTCCAGTGCAATGTTGAATAGAAGTGGCCAAAGCAGACATTCTTGTCTTTTTCTTGATCTTCTGGGGTATGCTTCCTTTTGGCTTTTAACATGGATAAAGGAATTTATTTTTTTACTTTACCAGCCCTTTTCTTCTTGTCTGCTTATAGAGAACCCAATTTAGGCCCTGGCTGGTTTGCTCAGTGGATAGAGCACCCATCCACGGATGTCTAGGGTTCAATCCCTGGTTAGGGCACACATGAGAAGCGACCATCTGCTTCTTTCCTCCTTCCTTTCTCTCTTCTCTTCATCTTCCCCTCCTGCAGCCAGAAGCTTGACTGGTTCAAGCATCAGCCCAAGCCTTGAGTATAGCTTGGTTGATTCGAGCATCAGTCTCAGATGGTTATTGTGGGGTGGATCCTGGTCGGGACGCATGTGGGAGTCTGTCTATCTCCCCTCCTCTCACTTAAAAAAAAGAGAACCCAGTTTAAGAGACCCTGCCTCACACAATTCACTCTTCAACCCACCTTCTATACTGGTTACCAAAGTGTTATTTACAAAAACAAAATCTTTCAATAATAGTAGCTAACCTTGAGTAAATTCACTAAGTGCTGCGTTCTGGGCAAGCACTCCATGTAATGTCAGCATCATTCTTTTATCCTTCAGAAAACTGAGATACCAAGATATTCACTAACTTGCCCAAGGGCAAAAGTCTCGAAAGAGGTAGAGCTGAGGCTTGTAACCTCTTCACATTGCCATACCTCACTGCTCTGGTTAGCTTTGGGCTGTTCTGCAGGTACCACTGCTCAAGAGCCTCCCTAGCCAGAGCTAGATCACATGGTTACTTCCAGCTGCAAGGGACAAGGAAGTTTGGTGAGGGAAATAGTTTTTTCCCCCAAGTTCAGAATTTTGTTTTTCTCCTACTTATTCTGAAAGTTTTCAAAACCACAGAAACAGTAAAGAAATAAAATGGGCTCCAATATACATTTTACCCAGATCCATCTATTATTGGCATTTTTTTCTGCACCATTTGAGTGCAAGTTGCAGACACTTAGGACACTCCATGCCTAAATAGGTCAGCACGCATCTCCGAAGAATAAGAAAATTAATGTTTGCTCAATAATATCTAGGCCAGTATTCTGTAAGTAAGCTTTCCCTGGTGTCCCAAGTACCTTTTTATAGCTTTGTTATTTTAATCCAGTATCTAATAAAATTCGCTGTTGCATTTCATTGTTAAGCTTCTTTTATCTTTTATAAACTACCTTTTGTTTGTTTTGTTTTTCATGACAAGGACCTCTGGAAGAGTCCTGGGCAGTTGTTTGGCAGGATTTTTACATTCTGGATTTGTCTGTTTCCTCATGATGAGATTCAACTCTCACATTTTTTAGAATAATCCACAGGAGATGTGTGTGCTCCTTATTATATCACATCAGGAGTGACAGCATGACAGGTGTCTTACTGTTTGTGATGTTAAATTTGACCATTTGGTTAAGGCAGTGACTTCCAGGTCTCTTCATTGCAATATAGTTTTCCCTTTGTAATTATTAAGTAATCTGTAGTGAGACTTGGAGGTTAGGTGAATATCCTGTTCCCTCATCACATTTCACATAATGGCTTCAGTGTCTAATGATGACTTTTGCCTGACTCAGTTAACTCACTCAGGGTTGCAAATGGGAAACTTTTAAACCTCACATTGATTTGCTGGCATTCTTTTGTAAAGAAGAGTTTCCCCAATTTTTCCATTTTCTCTCTTTCTCCCTATCCACATGGACCAAAAAAAGTAAATGTTATAATCTTACATTGTCAAAATGTTATATTGTTCAAATTGTCCCAAGTTTGGCCAGTGGAAGTCTAAGAGGAAGATTTTCAAACCAGGCATACTGGTGCACCAAAGGAAATTAGTATTCTATTGTAAGAAAAGAGTAAATGGTTATTGGCCAGCAACTAGTGGACCTGTCACACCTTATCTCCCTACAGCCTTCTGTTTCCTGGGCTGTAGAATGGGGTAATAACTTTCAGGATGATTTCTAGGACTAAATGAATTGGTTTTGGATTGATTGCATGAAAAGCATGTGTGCATGTGTCATAGATCCTGCCACAGAGAATGTCCAAAAATATAATTCCCATCACTGGCCAGTTGGCTCAGTGGTAAATTGTCGGCCCGGTGTGTGGATGTCTCGGGTTTGATTCCCGGTCAGGGAACACAGGAGAAGTGACCATCTGCTTTTTCACCCCTTCCCCTCTCCTTTCCCCTCTCATTTCCTTTTCTTTCTTTCTTTCTTTCTTTCTTTCTTTCTTTCTTTCTTTCTTTCTTTCTTTCTTTCTTTCTTTCTTTCTTTCTTTCTTCTTCTCTCTCTCTCTCTCTCTCTCTCTTTCTTTCTTTCTCTCTCTCTCTTTTTCTTTTCCTTCCTTCTTTTTTTCCTTCCTTCCTTCCTTCCTTCCTTCCTTCCTTCCTTCCTTCCTTCCCTCCCTCCCTCCCTCCCTCCCTCCCTCCCTCCTTCCTTCCTTACTTCCTTCCTTCCTTCCTTCCTTCTTTCCTTCCTTCTCTCTCAGAGCATCACCCCCTAGTGGGCTTGCTGGGTAGATCCCTATAGGGGTACATGTGAGGGTCTGTCTCTCTGCCTCCCCTCCTCTTACTGAATAATATAAAAAAAATTCCCTTCCCATCCTTCTTTATGCCACTGCTTTTAAGTCCTACTTTGTGTTTATTCCACGTTATCTTCACCTGTTTGCAACTTAGTTTTCTTTTGGGGTATCAGAGATTTAGCTATGCTGCTGTCAGTGTAACCCCCACTCAGTCTTGTGGAATTCCAATTCTCTCCCAGGATTTTGCAGATGGTGTGGAAGGGGAAGGCCATGCAGTCTCATGGTCACTTGCGGCTCTGACTCTTGTTTTGCTGAATTAGTTGCGTGTTAGATTATTTTATCATCTGGCCAGAAGTGAAATCTATCTCTTCCCTCAAGTTTTACAACCCCCCTTCACAGTCATAGAGATGTCTGAGTGTTCAGGATGCCTTGAAAAATATGGGGAGTATGTAGTGGGTGCTGAAAATGCCCCACCCAGATTTTTTACTGGCTAATGAGGCCATTCCCTAGCTCCTGTGGGTGTTGGCAATAGATGCCCTCTTCACTGGGAATTGTCCTGGGCTGCTAATGACTGAGGGGGAGATAGGCTAATCTCTTGCCAGTGAGATTATTTCTGGCCATAATTTGTGCTCCAGAGCACCTTGTGGGATCAAGCTGAAGTCAGTTTCCAGCTTTGATCACATCTTTACTTAACTTTCCTGTATCCTCACTTCCTTTCTCCTGAGGTACTCCCCCAATAAACTACTTGTGCCAGAATTCCCAACTCAGGCTCTGCTTATAGAGAAGAAATGGAAGACACAAGGGATGAAGGGAGATTTGCAAATCAAAATATTTTGAATAAAACTAGCACATGTCCTTGTTCATAAACATCCTTTGGCTACCCCACATCTGGAATGTTCACTGGCTCCTTCACCCAAGTTCTTCTCATGTCAGAGCATTTCTCCAGGTCCAGACTCCAAATTCAACTTCAGGTCCATTTTAGCAAATCAAAACCATTCAGCAGTTCAGACGAGTAAGAGTGTGCTTCTTTCATAGCTGCTGTGGTTGTGAATAACAATCATTTGTGTTCCTCCTTTACACATAGGATCCTGTGTGAGAAGCAAACTGCATGCAATACATGGCATGTATGCTTTTTGGATAATATCTCCTAAATGCTTAGTTAGCATCATTCACTGCCCTCCTAAGAATAAAACTCTGACCTACAGTAAGATCCTAAACGGTTTGACCTCATTGCCTCTGGGTCTCCCCAGCTTGCTTCTCACTTTCCATTCATGTAGCTAGACCCTCTTTCTTTCCTGAATGTGATGAGATAGATCTCTCCTAATTCAGGGCCTTTACACTGGTTAGTCCTCAGCAAAGTTATTTCCACTGCTTCTCCAGGCTAACTCCTCTTAGACCTTAGGTCTCAATTCAAATGCTCCTTGTTGCCCTGGCCTCTCAAATTAAAGGGGTCCCCTCCTATTCATTTCTTTCGTGATATTTATCCCAATATTTAGCAAATTTACGTGTTGCTTGTCTTTTAATTTGTTTCCTTCATTATATCTAAACAGTAGGAATGCAGGACACAACTGTCTTCTTAGTCGTGTTCCCCGCGGCTATGTCAAGGCTTACTCACCGTTCAACATCAGTTTGCTGAATGAACCAAGCCGAGAACCATATCAAGTTCACCTTCACATGCTCGGTTTAGCTCCCTCGGTGGTCTCCTGGACTCAGAACACCACCCTCGGCTCTGCTTTAAGGATGACCATACCAAAGCAAGCACTCTCTATCCCTCCGCTGCTTAGCCTGCCATCGTAGATTCTCTGAACATAGGAACCTCTGCCTCACTTTCAACGCGTTTCCCACGACTCCGGCACCACGCCTCCCGGAGCTCCCTAGTTACAGAAAGGCTGGTCGGGACCACGGGACTACAATCCCCACAATGGCCCGCAGGCTTCCCGTCACATTATTGGCTGAGCTTCCGACAGCGTCCAATAAAATGTGGTTTTGTTGTCTTGTGCCACGGCAGGTCGAGTCTCGGAAGCGACAGTTTGGCGTCTGCCTGGTTGCTCTGGAGTCGGGTCGCGTGCCCGCTTGCCTGCTCGCCTCCTATTATGGGGGGCGCCGAGAGCAGCGAGGGCCGCAGGGTGTCCTTAGGAAAGGACGAGGAGGAGCGGGTCCGGGTGCTACAGGGTGTCCGGGTGAGCGGGCCGCCGGCGGGTGCGACGAGCGAACGCGGCCGGGGCTGGACGGGCGTGAGGGCACCTGAGGGTGCGGAGGATGGGCCAGCCTTCGGGGAGGTGCGGGTGTGTAGCGGGTGGCACCCCTTGCTAGCGGAGCACAGTCTACTCCGCGGAGGAGAGCATTTCTTCCTCCTCCCAGTAAGTGAGGAAGGTGAGGCTCAGGAAATGCCCGGGGTGCCCCGTGCAGGGTGAGGGCGCCTTCGGGCTCCACCACTCCGCTGGCATCCGGAGAAGGATGAGTGGAGAGCGAGAGAGGTGGCGAGGCCGTACTTAGCCCCGGGCACCTAATTGTTACAGACCTCAACTGGTGCCACCACGTAGCCACTGTGTGCGTCTTGTTAGTAAACAGGAGGTGCTTCCAGTCCTGGATCACACAACAGCCCCCTTCCTAACTAGAGGCTCCTGGCTTCTCAGCCCTGTCGCCGAAGGGGCACTTTATAAGTTGTGAGTCACATCCTAAACCTTCCCCTTGCTTAACACTCTAAGCAAGGGTTTTAATGAACGCCTAGAGCATTTAAGGTGAAAAGGAATGACATAACCTTGTTTTACAAAGCTATATTGCTGAGCTCTCTAGGTCCACTTCGCATGCCAGTTCCCTCACCAATCCCTCTCGCCTCCAATCAATTCACTAGCCTCAGGACCTCGTTGTCCCAGCAGAATGACAGCTTGCTCCAAGCACAAGACCTCTGCATTTACTATTTTCTCCTCCCCAGTTTTCCCCCACCCCATAATCTATTGTTTTTAGCTAGTAAAAACCAATGCCTATGTTACTAAAATTATATATCCTCTAATTCTGTTGTAACAATGATTGTATTGGCAAACACCTAAATGTTTTACTGATTGAATTTCGTAAGCAACGATATAGGATAATAAAAACATTTCTAATTTCATTTGAAACGATGCAAAACACTAATTCAATCTGTCTTGCTGAGAAAATGGGAGGTTTTAATATTCTAAATCTAGATTTTGATTTTGGAATTAATCCTTTGTTTTTGTTATTCCCCAGCAAGTCAGTTATAATTTTGAGTACAGTCATATAGCAATCATAATTCAGTTGATGCTGAAGTCTTTGTCAAAGTTTGTCCTTTCCACCTTTTTTCTGAATCCACCTTTTGGTTGGTTCCATCAATACCAAGGGTTCTTGTATTATGATAGCTGGGTAATGTTTGCTTAGTAGTTCAGCTTCCACTTGGCCTACCTTACTTAGCTCTGTAGGGATTATGCAAAAGTCAGACTCTTCTGGATGCTATAACTATAGCTTCCAGATGATCCTGTTGCCAACCACCTTCCCATCTTATCAGATGCTTTCATTTTCCTTCAGATCAACATCATCCCTAGCCAAGGTGAGGCAGATCAGCCTGTTTCAGTCCCTTGGCTTTAATGTGTTTCAGTGCTTGCTCTCCTGTGAATTCTCACTGGCTACATCACAGTTCTGGTTAACACTTCCTTTCCAGTCCCGATCCCCTGACCACTTAATCTAAAGTACCTTCCCACCCACATTGTCACACATCTATTTTTTTCATAGTGCTCATCATTATTTGAAATTTTTATTAATAATTTACTTGTTTGATGTGTTTCCCAGTCCAGTGTAAGCTCCTTGAGGCTAAGGCTCCTGTCTGATTTGAGACCCTTACTCTCAGAACCTAGAAATAAAAGCAGCTCATATTTGAATGTTTAGTGGGGGCATGGGATAGGTATCCTCTCATTTAATTTTTAATATCTCTGTGAGAAATATAGAATTCTGTTTATCTAAAGACAGCTGAGGCCCTGAGAGATGAACTTATCCAGAATCACCTAGGTGACAAGTGGTAGAGCTGGGTTGAAAGTAGACAACGTGGGCCTGTTCACTGAATACTATATTTTCTTCTATGCTTGTGTCTGGCCGATAGTGAATGCTTTGTAAATGCCGAGTGATTAAACCAGGGGTAGTCAATCTTTTTATATCTACCGCCCACTTTTGCATTTATGTTTGTTGTAAAATTTTCTAACCGCCCACCAGTCCCACAGTAATGGTGATTTATAAAGTAGGGAAGTAACTTTACTTTGTAAAATTTATAAAGCAGAGTTATAGCAGGTTAAAACATATAATAATAATTACTTACCGAGTACTTTATGTCGGATTTTCGCTGTTTGGCAGAATAAATCTTTATAAAACAACTTAGTATAGTTAAATCTATCTTTTTATTTATACTTAGGTTGCTCCGCTACCGCCCACCATGAAAGCTGGAACGCCCACTAGTGGGTGGTAGACTACCACTGGATTAAATGAACAAACTCAGTGAAACAGACCAATATTTAAATGGAATGCACAGAGCTGGGTGTAGTTGACTTATTTAATTAGGGAAGTGGATCAGTAAAAGACATCAAGAGGCCCAACTTCTGGGCAGATGCTTATTAGCTGTGTGATCTTGGGTGAACAACATCATTTGAATCTCAATCACCACATTTAAAAAAAAGTGTGTGGGGGGATTGTGTGTTAATTCTATGTGCTGCCTATGATAAGATGAAGATGTGTGTTGAAGTGTTTAGAGAAAGTACAGTTTTTAGTGATAGAGTGGGGGCCTCTACTGTTAGCGCGGCATTATACTTAGCACATTTGGTGCCTGTTAGGTGCCATCTAATCTTGACCTGACTTGTAGCAAAGACAAAATGAGGAGGAGATGGCTGGTGTTGGAAGGTTGAGAGGCAGGAGCCTGATTGAAATTTAAAAATATACCTTTGGCTTAGTTTGGGTGCTCTCCCACTTTGTGATTTGGTATCCAGCTTTTGGGAATGTTGGAAAATTAGATTAGTGGGAGTCTTCTGAGATTCACGGTACTCCCTTGGGAAGTGATTTCTTTTAGGATAATGGAGGAACATAATCTATTTTGAGTATTATATTAGACAGGCACATTTTATTTCCTGTTTTTTTTTTTTTTTTTTTTTTTTACAGGGACAGAGAGAGAGTCAGAGAAAGGGATAGATAGGGACAGACAGACAGGAACCGAGAGAGGTGAGAAGCATCAATCATTAGTTTTTCATTGCTGTTGCGATATCTTAGTTGTTCATTGATTGCTTTCTCACATGTGCCTTGACCGCGGGCCTTCAGCAGACTGAGCAACCCCTTGCTGGAGCCAGTGACCTTGGGTCCAAGCTGGTGAGCTTTTGCTTAAGCCAGATGGGCTCGCGCTCAAGCTGGCGAGCTCGGGGTCTCGAACCCGGTTCTTCCGCATCCCAGTCCAACGCTCTATCCACTGCGCCACCGCCTGGTCAGGCTCCAGTTTTTTTTTTTTTTTAAAACAATTCTGCAAAGTAAAAATTCTCTTTAAAGATGGAGAATCAGGCTTAAACACATTAAGGAATTTATCGAGGATGTTACCTGAGTATCTCCTGGGACTTAAATACAAAAATGTTTTGGGTGCAAAAAGCAGCTTTTCTCACTACTCCAGTTCCTTCCCCGCCACTGATATGAAAAACTGCAAGAAAACTCTGTGACAAAGCCTTCACCTGTCCTGTTAGGTTGCTGGTGCCTCACTTAGTTCTCAGTTCTCCCAGGGGTTGTTGAAATGAGAGGGAGCTTTGGTGACTGGTTGACTGCTGGACAAACTCATTAGAGAGAATAAGTGACTTGTCCTGAGGCATGGCTCCATGCAATGGCAGCCCCTTCTTCTCTCCCTCTGTACCTCTCTCCCTCTTTTCTACCTCTCTCTCCCTCTTCCTCTTCTCTCTCCCTCCCACTCCCTCTCTTTCCCTTATGTTCCTGGTGATCAGAGAAAAGGAGGTGAGGGCAATGAAGTGTTTTGGAATAGTAACTCTTTTGTTCTCAAAATTACTTGAGGGTTGGGGAGTCCACTTTGTCTTTAAGCAGTTGAGTAAAAATCAGTAGTAAAGATCATTGGATGAACAAAGTTAATTTAATAGAAGGTAGATATTGAAGAAGAATATCTGCCCCAGCTCCTTAAGGGAGTGTCAAATATTCATGAAGACCACTTGTGTTTAATAATCTGAGCCTGGTCCTGGAAAGCACTCTATTTAGTTCCCTTAAAATTAAATGTTAAGGCCTTGTGAGTTTGTGCACTTATTTGCATAAATTTACATATTGAATTCAAGCCCTATTTTCTTGGAAGGTAAAAAACTTAATACAAAGTGCTGCAATTCCATTCAATTCCAGTTTTCAGAGCAAGCATGTATGAAATACAGATTTCATCTCAAGCAGTATGTTTAACCTCACCCTCCAATAGGAGGAGGCACACACGTGGCAATAATGTCCTGCGTATCTATGCTTTGCCTTTACTTGGCCCTTGTGTGCAGCCATCTTTGGTGATTCACCTGGAGTTGGTTGCTCCTCAACATCCAGATGCCTCACTGTCTTCAGCGTTTTCTTTTCCAACCACTAGGCAGTTCTTCCCTAGTCACTTCCCCAGCCTGTTGCTTCAGGTATGTCTCCAGACTCATTGCACCCACCTGGCTCCATCACCTTTATCATTTATTGCTCCTGGGAGGTGAGTCTGGGCCACTGCTGAGGGGAAGATCAGGGAGAGTGTGGTAAGATACAAGAAACAGTTTCCAAATGTGCCAGTCCCAGGGAGCCACATACTGAGCACTGCACCCATAGCTCCCATTTACCCATCACTTCAGAAAAGTGCTTACTGTGAATATGTTACTTGCCAGGCCCTCAGCCTGGGCTTGCAGAGATGTCTAATAACGGACAAAGCATAGGACATAAGGTCTCTGCCTTCATGAAGACCTCAGTCTAGTAGGTAGAGAGGAGAAACCAAAGGGAAGAAAAAAGAGGCAAAGGAAGAAAAGAACTGCAAGTGCTATGGAGGAAACATAAAGGGCGCAAAGAGTAATGGGGTCACCTGTTTGAGGGGAGCTAGCCAGCTCATGCTGCTCCGGGGAGGTGACTGAAGATGTGCCTCAGCCAGCCAGGGGAAGTGCTCATATTTACTCTTTGCTGAATGTATTAGGAGCACCCTCTCAGATACTCCCCATGCTTACCTTGTGAGATATTAGCATCCCTATCTCAGAGCTGAGGAAACAGGTTCAGGGCGGTGAAGTGACTAAAGGTCACAGCAAGTTAGTGGTAGAGCTGGAAGCTCAAACATTCCAACTCCTAAGCTTATGTGCATGGCAGCCACAAGCACTGGGAGGCTGGAGAAAACTGGCTAGGTGATGAGGCTGGACAGGTAATGGGCCCGAGTGCAGACAGGGCTGTTTACGTGGCACCCAGGAGGCAACACTGATTTCTAATCAGGAGTGGAGCTTTGCAAAGATTGTATCTGATGATGATGATTTTCTTGTTTTAAACAGCTTTATTGAGATGTATTTCCTGTATAAAATTCACCCATCTCAATGATTTTTTAGCAAATTTACAAAGTTGAGTACTGTATTATCACAATTGGATTTTAGAACATTCACAAGACCTAGAAAGATTCATTGTACCTATATGCAGTCACTCCTCACTCCCACTTCCAGCCTCAGGTCACCCTGTTACTTCTGCCTCCGCACAATTACCTTTCCTGGACATTTTATAAATGCACTCATACAGCTTTTATGTCTGCCTTCTTTCACTTAGCACCAAGTTTTTGGTGTTGGTTCACTGATGTTCTAGCATGTATCAGTATGGTAGTTCCTTTTCATTGCTGGATAGTATCTCATTGTATGGCTATATACAATACTGCATTTTGTTTATCCCGTCACCAGATGATGCACATTTGAATTGTTCCTAGTTCTGGACCATTGTGAATAATACTGCTTTGGACATTTGTGGACAAGTGTTTTGGTGGACATATGTTTTCATTTCTCTTGGATAGATACCTAAGAGTACAATTGCTGGGACATTCTGTTTATAAATTTTGTGAGTTATTAGGTTAACATTTTAAGAAACTATCAGACTTTTCTAAAATGACCGTACCATTTTACATCATTCCCACTGGCAATATATTAGGGTTCCAATTTCTCCATATCCTTAGCAAAACTTGTTATAGTTTGTCTTTTTAATTATAGCAATTTTGGTGGATGTGAAAGGGTATCTTGTTATGGTTTGAATTTGCATTTCTCTAATAACTAATTATGTTGAGTATCTTTTCATGTGCTTATTTGCTATCTACGTATTCTCTTTGGTGAAGTGTGTATTCACATCTTTTGTTCACTTTTAATTGGGTTGTCTTTTTATTATTGAGTTATAGGATTTCTTTATGTTGGGTACCAGTTCTTGATCATATTAAGATTTATAAATATTTTTTCTCAATATGTGGCTTGTCTTTTCATTTTCTTTCTTTTTTTTTTTTTTTGAGAGAGAGAGAATGAGAGAGAGACTAGAAGGGAGAGAGAGGGTGAGAAGCATCAACTTGGAGTTGCTTTCATTTTAGTTGTGCCTCGATTGTTTCTGCTGTGTGCCTTGACTGGGGCCAGGGCTTGGGCCATATCCATTTTCCCTTGTTCAAGCCAGAAACTTTGGGCTTTTCATACCAGCAACCTTTTGAGCTCAAGCTGGCAAGATTTGGGATCCTGTGATCAATTCCCCCACTTAAGTTGAGGAGCCTATCTTCAGAGCTGGCAAATTTAGGACTTTGAACCAGCAACCCCAGCATTCTGGGTCAACACTTTATCCACTGTGCCAACACCAGTTAGACATCTTTTCATTTTCTTAACAGTGTCTTTGAAGTTTATCAAATTTATTTTTTAATCAATTACACTTTTGGTATCATATCTCGTAAATCTTTGCCTAACCTAAAGTTATGGAAACTGTCTTCTTTGTTTTCTTCCAAGAGTTTTATAGTTTTGGCTTTTATATGTAGGCCTATAATCCTTTTTGAATTCATTTTGTGTATTATTATGAGGTAAGGCTCTAAATCAGAGGTTGGCAAAATTTTTTTTGTAAATGACCAGGTAAATATTTTGCCTCTGCTGACTCGAAGGTGTTTATCATTACTACTCAGCTCTGCCATTGTGGGGTGAAAGCAGCCATAGGCAATATGTAAATGAAGGGGTGTGGCTAGGTTCCATTAAAAACTTTACTTATAAAATCAAGTTTTTTGGTTAAAT
This sequence comes from Rhynchonycteris naso, assembly GCA_037038555.1. NCBI lineage: Eukaryota > Metazoa > Chordata > Mammalia > Chiroptera > Emballonuridae > Rhynchonycteris > Rhynchonycteris naso. The sequence continues at coordinate 193,099,442 of CM072999.1, read as the reverse complement.
TTGGCTCTAGCACTGGCATTTGTTGAACCCTGATCTAAATCCATCTATTTACATAATTACCTATTTTTTTTTCAAACTCCATTTGTTGAAAAGCCTGTCTTTTGCCCATTGAATTACGTTGGGATTTTTGTGAACATAAGTTGACCATAAAAAACATAGGGGTTTATTTCTTGACTCACAATTCTGTTGAGAATTCCATTGATATTATATGGTATACATCTATCTTTATGCCAGTACCCCACTGCCATGGTTATTGTGGCATTATAGTAAGCTTCAAAAGTGAGAAGTATAAGGTGTCAAATTTTTTCCCTTTTTCAACATTATTTTGGCTGTTCTGTGTCCTTTGTGCATTTAGGGTCAGTTTGTCAACTTCTATATAAAAAAACCAAAACCCTTTTGAGATTTTAATGGTGTTTGTGTTGAATCTATAGATTACTTTGGGAGACTTAATCATTTTAAAATATAGGGTTCTTCAGTCAGTGACTATGAAATCTCTCTTCATTTATTCAGTCTTCTAAAATTTTCTTAGCAATGTTTTGTACTATCAGTATACAAGTCTTGCATTACTTTTCTTAAATTTATTCCCAGGTATTTTATTCCTTTTGATGTTGTTATATATGGAATTGTTTCCTTCATTTTATTTTTAGATTTATTGCTGGTATGTAGAAATACATTTGATTTTTGTACATATTAATCTTATAAATAATGCTGCCATAAACATGGGGGTGCATTTCTCCTTTTGAAACGGTGATATAGTGTTCTTGGGATATATTCCTAAAAGTGAGATGGCTGGGTCAAAAGGCAGTTCAATTTTTAATTTTTTGAGGAAACTCCATACTGTTTTCCACAGTGGTTGCACCAGTCTGCATTCCCACCAGCAGTGCAGAAGGGTTCCCTTTTCTCCACATCCTCGCCAGCACTTACTCTGTGTTGTTTTGCTGATGAGTACCATTCTGACTGGTATGAGGTGATATCTCATTGTGGTTTTAATTTGCATTTCTCTAAGGATTAGTGATTTAGAGCATTTTTTCATATGCCTATTGGCCATCTGTATGTCCTCTTTGGAGAAGTGTCTATTCATTTCTTTTGCCCATTTTTTGATTGGATTGTTTGTCTTCCTGGTGTTGAGTTTTACAAGTTCTTTATAAATTTTGGTTATTAACCCCTTATCAGAAGTATTTTCAAATATGTTCTTCCATTGTGTGGTTTGTGTTTTTATTCTGTTCATATTGTCTTTAGCTGTGCAAAAGCTTTTTTTTTTTTTTTTTAACAGGGACAGAGAGAGAGTCAGAGAGAGGGATAGATAGGGACAGACAGACAGGAACAGAGAAAGGTGAGAAACATCAATCATTAGTTTTTCATTTCTTGTATGACACCTTAGTTGTTCATTGATTGCTTTCTCACATGTGCCTTGACCATGGGCCTTCAGCAGACCTAGCCACCCTTTGCCGGAACCAGCAACCTTGGGTCCAAGCCGGCAAGCTATTTTGCTCAAGCCAGATGGGCCTGCGCTCAAGCTGGCAGCTCGGGGTCTCAAACCTGGGTCTTCCGCATCCCAGTCTGACACTTTGTCCACTGTGCCACCACCTGGTCAGGCATGTGCAAAAGCTTTTTAGTTTGATATAGTGCCATTTGTTTATCCTGTCTTTTATTTCACTTGCCTGTGGAGATAAATCAGCAAATATATTGCTGCAAGAGATGTTGGAGAGCTTACTGCTTATCTTTTCTTCTAAGATGCTTATGGTTTCACAGCTTACATTTAAGTATTTTATCCATTTTGAGTTTATTTTTGTGAATGATGTAAGTTGGTGGTAGAGTTTCAGTTTTTTGTAGGTAGCTGTCCAATTTTCCCAACACCATTTGTTGAACAGTTTGCCTTTACCCCATTTTATGCTCTTACGTCCTTTGTCAAATATCAGTTGTCCATAAAGGTGTGGGTTTATTTCTGTGTTCTCTGTTCTGTTCCATTGATCTATGTGCCTGTTCTCATGCCAGTACCAGGCTGTTTTGAGTACAATGGCCTTGTAGTATAACTTGATATTGGGAAGTGTGATACCTCCCACTTTATTCTTTATTTTCAAGATTGCTGAGGCTATTTGTGTTCTTTTTTGGTTCCATATTAATTTTTGGAATATTTTTTCTATATCTCTGAAGTATGCCATGGGTATTTTAATAGGAACTGCACTGAATTTATAGATTGCTTTGGGTAATATAGCAAGGTGATCAGATTTTAAAATTGGTAAAGTGGGACACCATTGACGGGGTGGGGGTTCTTGATGAAAAATTTGGTCTACATGGAGCAAAAAAATTTTTCATTGAATGCAAAAATAGTATTATATTTTTTTAAATTGGGACTTTTTTAAAACGCCACGGGACGTGGGGCAAATTGTTAAAAATAGGGACTGTCCCGCCAAAAGTGCGATGTCTGGTCACCTTATTATAGACATTTTCATGAGATTTATTCTTCCTATCCATGAACATAGTATATGCTTCCACTTGTTTGTATCTTCCTTGATATCTTTTATCAATGTTTTATAATTTTCCGAGTATGAGTCCTTTACCTCCTTAGTTAAATTTACTCCTAGGTACTTAATTTTTTTTGTTGCAATAGTAAAGGGGATTATATTCTTAATTTCTCTTTCAGACACCTTATTGTTGGTATATAAAAATGCCACTGATTTCTCAATATTAATTTTATATCCTGTCACTTTGCCAAATTCATTTATCAGGTCTAGTAGTTTTTAGACTGAGACTTTAGGGTTTTCTATGTACAGTATCATGTCATCAGCAAATAAATATAGTTTTAATTCTTCTTTTCCAATTTGAATGCCTTTTATTTCTTCTTTTTGTCTGATTGCTATGGCTAGGACTTCCAGAACTATGCTGAATAAGAGTGGTGAAAGGGGGCACCCCTACCTTATTCCTGATCTTAAGGGGATTGCTTTTAATTTTTGCCCATTGAGTATGATGTTGGCTGTGGATTTGTCATAGATGGCCTTTATCATGTTGAGGTATGTTCCTTGTATTCCCACTTTGCTGAGAGTTTTGATCATAAATGGGTACTGGATTTTATCAAATGCTTTTTCTGCATCAATTGATATTATCATGTGATTTTTATCCTTCCTTTTGTTTATGTAATGAATCACATTGATTGATTTGCAAATATTGTACCAGCCTTGCTTCCCCAGAATAAATTCCACTTGATCATGATATATGATTTTTTTTCATGTATTGCTGGATTTGGTTTGCTAATATTTTGTTGAGAATTTTAGCATCTAAATTCATCAGGGATATTGGTCTATAATTTTCTTTCTTTGTGTTGTCTTTGCCTGGTTTTGGAATCAGAATTATGCTCGCCTCATAAAAGGAGCTTGGAAGTCTTCCCTCCTCTTGAATTTTTTGAAATAGCTTTAGAAGGATTGGAGTTAGTTCTTCTTCGAATATTTGGTAGAATACACCTGTGAAGCTATCTGGCCCAGGGCTTTTGTTTGTTGGGAGTTTTTTGATAAGTGTTTCTATCTCATTTGTTGTAATCAGTCTGTTTAGGTTTTCTAATTCTTTCAGATTGATTTTTGAAAGTTTATAGTTTCAAGGAATTTGTGCATTTCACCTAGGTTGTCTAATATTTCGGCATACAGTTTTTATAGTATTTTCTTACAATCCTTTGTATATTTTGTATCATTTGTTATTTCTCCACTCTCATTTCTAATTTTATTTATTTGAGTCCTCTCTCTCTTTTTTTTTTATTTGTGACTCTGGTTAAAGGTTCATCGATCTTGTTTACCTTTTCAAAGAACCAGGTTTTGGTTTCATTGATCCTCTGTATTGTTTTTTTAGCCTCTATGTGATTTATTTCTGCTCTGATCTTTATTATTTCCTTCTACTTTCTCTGGGCTTTACTTGCTGTTCTTTTTCTAATTCTTTTAGATGCAGTGTTAAGTTGTTTATTTGAACTTTTCCTAGCTTCTTAAGGCATGCCTGTAGTGCTATGAACTTCCCTCTCAGGACTGCTTTTTCTGTGTTCCATAAGTTTTGAGGTTTTGTATGCTCATTAAAATTTGTTTCTAGGATTTTTTTTATTTCTTCTTTGATTTCATTGTTAATCCATTCGTTATTTAATAACATGCTATTTTGCTTCAAAGTGTTTGAGTATTTTTCAGTTTTACTGTTGTTTTTGATTTCTAGTTTCATGCCATTATGATCCGAGAAAATGCTTGATATGATTTCAGTCTTCTGAAATTTATAGAGACTTGTTTTATGTCCTAACATGTGGTCTATCCTAGAGAATGTACCATGCGCACTTGAAAAGAATGTATATTTTGCTGCTTTAGGTTGAAAGGTTCTGAAGATATCTATTAAATTCAGTTGATCTAGTGTGTCCTTTAAGTCTGCTGTTTCTTTGTTAATTTTCTTTCTTGAGGATCTATCTACTGATGTTATTGGGGTTTTGAAATCCCCTACTATTATGGTGTTGCTGTTAATCTCGCCCTTTATGTCTATCAAAGTCTGCTTTATATATGTAGGTGCTCCTATATTAGGTGCACAGATATTTATAACAGTTATATCTTCCTGTTGGATTGCTCCCTTTATCATTATGGAATGTCCTTCTTTATCTCTTACTATAGCTTTTGTTTTAAAGTCTCTTTTGTCAGTTATAAGTATTGCTACCCCAGCTTTTTTTTCATTTCCATTTGCATGAAATATTTTTTCCAACCTTATACTTTCAGTCTATGTGTATCTTTTGTTTTGAGGTGTGTCTCCTTTAGACATCATATAAATGGGTCCTGTTTTCTTATCCACACAGCTACCCTATGTCTTTTAATTGGATAATTTGATCCATTTACATTTAAGGTTATTATTGATATATAGTTGTTTATTGCCATTTTATTCATTAAATCTACATTCCTTTTTCACTATATTTTATTCCCTCTTTCTTCTGTTTACAATAGGCCCCTTAGCATTTCTTGTAGCATTGGTTTGGTTGTAATGAATTCCTTGAATTTTGGTTTTTTTTTTGTCTGGGAAGCTTTTTATTTCTCCTTCAATTTTAAACGATAGCCTTGCTGAATAAAGAAGTGTTGATTGTTAGCTCTAGTTCTGCATTACTTTGTATATTTCTTGCCTTCTTTTGGCCTCAAGTGTTTCTGTTGAGAAGTCAGATGTCATCCTTATGGGGGCTCCTTTGTAGGTGATTGACTATTTTTTTCCTTGCAGCTTTTTGTATTTTTTCTTTATCTCTTAGATTTGGTATTTTAATTTTGATGTATCTTGGTAAAGGTTTCTTTGGGTTTCTCTTTAATGGAATTCTCTGTGCTTCTTGAACTTGTGTGACTTTTCCTGCATCAATTTAGGGAAGTTTTCAACTATGATTTCTTCATATAGGCTCTCTATTCCTTATTCTTTCTCTTCTTCTTCAGGAACCCTTATGATGTGAATGTTGTTTCTTTTTATGTTGTTACAGAGCTATCTAAGAGTTTCTTCAGACTTTTTGAGCCTCTTTTCTTTTTGCTGCTTTGCTTTTGTGCTGTTGTTTATCCTGTCTTCTACGTCACAGATTCAACCCTCTGCTTCATCCAGCCTACTTTTAATTCCTTCTAGTGTAGTCTTCATTTGTTATTGTATTTGTCATTTCTGACTGATTCTTCTTTATTATTTTAATGTCATTTTCAATGTTTGTTATCTCTTTATTTAGTTGCTCATTGTGTCCATCCATTGTTGCTCTATGATCTTTGAGCATTCTAATAATCATTATTTTAAACTTTGCATTCGGTAGTTTGGTTATTTCCATCTCACTCAGTTTATTTTTTCTGGGGATTTATCTTGTTGATTCATTTGGATTGTATATCTCTGTTTTCCCATTTTGTCTGTGTATACACTCCTCGTTTGAGTGTGTTGTTTGTGAAGCTAGCTAATTCTAGGGTTGGTATTGGCTGCCTCCAATTTTTATTTTTGTTATTTCTAGGTCTTCTTGGGTTGGCATCAGCTTTTGTTTGTAATATTCTCTGGGCCACTTATCTGCTATCACTGTTCTTTTTGTTTTTTTGTGTTGGTATTTTCTATGTCTTAGCTTGGTCAGGTGTGAGAAGCCCTTCCTTAAGCTTCCAGTCTAACAAGGGTAATATTATTAGTTCCTAAACTGGTTCTTTTTGTATATGGCCGCTGAATGTGCTTGCCCTTGACCTCCCTGTCCGGGGGCTGGTTCAGATCAGTGTGGGTCTCTGCCTATGACTGACTCTTATCAACTTTTTTTGAGCTACAGGTGATTCAGTTCTTGTGGCTGCCTCTGCTGGGCCAGGTGCCATTTTAATGATGTGAATGTTAAGTATCAGCTGCACTCCTAGGCTTGATTTTATCTACTTCTGCCATGGGTGAAGTTTCTTTAAAAGTTCAAGTTCCCCTGAGATTTGCTTTCTATTGCCTCTTATTGCTGGCTACTTGTTCGGCTCAGTACTGTAACTCAGTGATTAGGTACAGTATTGGATGTGGCCTGTTCCTTAGCCTCAGGTGTCATTCTATCCAGACTTTTTATTTATTTATTTATTTTATTTATTTTTGTTTTTCTCTTTTTTCAGCACTCAGTAAGTTATAGTCAGAAGGATCCAGTGGATGTGGCACCTGTGCTCCTGTTGTGTGGTCTGTCCACCAGGCTGCTGCCGCTGTTGCTACCCATGGTGTTTGGGCCCAGGTGTTGCTGGCGCCATCCCACCACCATGGCCACTGCGGCTTCCACCACACCCATGTGCGCCCGCTTGGACCATATTCAAGGCCACCCCAGCTTCCACTGCCACTGAGGGCTGGCCTGTGCCACGGGCAAGTTTTTGCACAGGCTTGTGCCTCCCCGGCATCAGCCGCAGCTTCCACCTCTGTGGGTGGGCTTACACACACCCACTTGGACTGCTTCTGGGGCTGCCTCAGCCTCAGCTGCTGCTGAGGGCCGGTCCATGTCACTGGGGGATTTGCACTTCAGCTCAGACCTCCTCAGCTGCCACCGCGGCTCCTATCTTTTTGGCTAGACCCACGTGCTCCCACTTGGACCACTCCTGAGATCGCTGGGCTTCTGCTGCTGCTGAGGGCACGCAAGCTCCAAGGGCAGGTTTGTGCGCCGGCCCAGATCTCAGCAGTGGCTGCTGCTACTCCTGCCCTCACTCGGGGCTTGCATGCATTCATGTGGATCCTCCCAGCTGTTGCTCGGGCCTCCACTTCTTCCAAGGGCTGGCCCATGCTACAGGCAGGACTGTGTACAAGCCCAGACCTTTGCAGCGGCTGCAGCAGTTTCCACCTCCACAGGCTATTCCACATGTGCTTGCTTGCTCAAACCACCCTGGCCTCCGCAGCTGCATCTTGGCTCTTGCATACGCACCTTTCCACCTATGGACTGCCCACCCCCGGCGAGCACTCAGCAATGCGGGATGTGGTGTAGGTTAGACCTGTTCACTCACTATTTGTGTTTCTAACGTGCTGCCTGCCTCTAAGCGCCTCTTTGTTCTATCTGGGGCAGGTGAGCCTTCGGTGGATGGGGTAATTTCTTCCCTTTGCTGGTGGTCATTATTTTAAACTCTGTCTCTCATAGTTTGGTTAATTCCATTTCATTCACTTCATTTTCTGGGGATTTCTCTGTTGATTCATTTGGGTCGCATTTCTCTGTTTGGCCATTTTGTCTGTGTATTAGATAGCGTTTTCTGACTTTTGAATTTTTTTGGTGTCTTTATGAAGAAGATGTGCTCGGTGGTACTGACCTACAGGCACTCTGTTTTCTTTGTTCTAGGAATGTTTTTTGAAGGTACTATTTTCCCTCTTGTTGTATGTGAGTATTGAATGCTGGTGGTCCATATGTGGGTATGGTTATCAACTTCAGGCTGCCTAGCTCTAGGGTCAACCTTGATCATGTGTATTACACAATGTGAAATGTCTGTCCTGTTGGGTGTATTTATTCTCCACAGTGTCTGGTGCCTGTGAGACTCCACCTTTGTGCGTGCTGCTTGTGTAGATAGCTGAGTCTAGGATTAGCGCTGTCTGCCACCCACTACCAGTTCTATTGGCTCTGGTTCTTTTTGGGTTGGCATCAGCTGTTATTTGAAACCCACTGTGGTTACCTGTCTGTAGCTCCTGCACTTCTTGCTGTTTCTCCCTGAGTTTTCTGCGCCTGGGTAGTGTGAGAGGGGCTAACCTTTGTAAAGGGATCAATGATCTCTTGCTTAGAGATGATAGCAATTTTATAAAAATTCCAAGCTCTGTAAGATTTGTCTCCACTTTTCAGCTCCTCCTCCTCCTCTTGAAGCTGCCTGGTCTTACCACAGAGTCTTCTGTAGTAAGAATGTAATGTGGTCTCAGATTGGCTTCATCCAACCAACTCCTCTACAGATTGCATGCTTGGTGGGTTAGAGCAGCTGAGGCTGTGAATACATCATTTGTGGGACCCCTTACTTCAGGGGTCTCTTGGTCAGGAGCTCAGTACAGGGGATATGGCCCTTACTTCAGAGCTTGATCCCTCAGGCACTGCTGGATTCTCAAATAGCATTTCTCCCCAAGAAGGTGAGCAGCATGTTGAGACTGAGTGTGGCCGACAAACCCCTCTGCAGAAGTTCTTTCTGCTGGTGAGACCCTGGTCTCAGAGAGGAAGACTGAGAGAGTCATATCCTGGATCTGACTGTGCAACCCTTCCCACTGCTCCCCCCCGAAGGTGGCTAAGTCCCTCGACCAGATCCAACAATAGACACAGGGACCCACACATTCAATGTCTTTGTTCCAATCCTTTCTCCCTTCCCCCTGTGGAATCTAGCTCAGCAGGGCAGGATATCCAGCACCCAGGCTGGCTGACTGAAGCTCTACCCTATCCAATGCACACAAGTCACTGTGCTGGTGCTGATCACAGAGAGTGGAACTTGCCTCAGCTGGGCCTGGTGTGAAGAGCTTTTCTTTAGGATACCACTCTAGCAGGCGTTGTCCTGAACTGATGCTTGCTGCATCTGACCCCTGGATGTGCCAGCTCTGGGCCTTTCTGGATGGAACCAGGCACAGACCAGTGAGAGACAGTGCCTGTGACTGGCCCTCAGCAACCTTCTTGGAGCTACAAGCAATCCAGAGTTTGTGGCTGCTTCTTGTTGGCCCAGGTGTACATGGAAATACTAAGCTGCACTCCTAGGCTGGCTTTTACCCACACTGGGCCTGTGGGAAGGTCTGCTTAAAAGGCCAAGTTTCCTTGAGTCCTGCCTTCTGCAGCCTCTGTCTGTTGGCTGCTTGTTGGGCTCAGCCACTGAAAAAACCTCTGCTAGAGTCTAACGCCTACAGCAATTCAGGGATTAGGAAAGGTGGTGGGTGTGGCTCCCACCTCGGCCCCAGGTGTCAGTCTGTCCAGACTTTTTTCACAGACCTCAGTAGGGTGTGGCCCCAGGAGTCCAGTTGGTATGTCTTCTGAGACCCAGAAGTATGGTCAGCCTGCTCTCTGGACAGTTTCTACTGAGTTTCCTGTGAGTCAGAAGCACCAGCCCTGGAACCGAGAGTGTGTGGGTGAACACTCTGGTCTCAACACCAGAAAATTGCGCCACTGATGTGCTCCCTGCTTTCTGGCCTCTCAGAAATACCCATCACCATGACTGGGGTAGGAGAGACTCCTGAGGGCAAAGCAGTTGCTTTTCCCCAGGTTGATGCCCCACAGAGAGGGTGCCCTGCCCAAGAAAGATGGCGACTGCAGTACTGGAGAATGACTGAGCACAGGTGTTCCGGTTGCCATCCTCCACAGTGTCTCTCCCTGGACCTCTAAGTTTACACTCTCAGGTCTCCCTCCACCAGAGCCTCCGGTAAGTGACTGTGAATGAAAGTTTCCGTGTGGGTCCTTTAAGATGGAGCCTGCTTTTTCGAGAGCTCAGTCTCTCTCTCAAAGACAGAAATCCTACTCTTTTCAATGCCAAATGCTGTCTGGGAGCCTCTTCTAGTCTGTGGCTCCTGGCCTGGGGCTGAGCACCCACACCTCTCTCTGGGCAACTTTCCCCGCAGTGAGAGTCCCTCCGGACCCTTAGCCGCCACTTGCTCCTGGGAGCGGGGCAGCCCTTTTCCTGTCTCCACCCTTCCTACCAGTCTCGGTGTGGCTTCTTCTGTGATACTTGGTTAGAGACTCCTCTTCGTTTACTCCAAAGTTGGTTTTTCAAGATGATTGTTCTTAAGTTATTATCCAATTTGGTCCTGGGAGGTGGCCGTTGGAATGTCCGCCTACTCTGTCAACATTTTAGAGTCTCCTTAAATGAACTTACTGATTTTTGAGAGAGAGGATGGAAGAGAGAGACAGAAAGACAGAAACATATATCTCTTCATGTATATGACCTGACTGGGGATCGAACCAGCAACCTTTGTGCATTAGGTTGATGCTCTGACCAACTGAGTTTGGCCAGGCTGCAGTCATCTCTTGAGGCGCAGCTCAGATCATCTTCCTTCCAGCTGGAACTTAGGCTTCTTTTATTAGAACTCCCGGCACCTCAGTTGAGCATCTCATACCTGACAGCTTAGCAGCTTGTGTTGTCTATGCGAGTTCGTCTTGCCCACCCTATCGGGACATAAGCTCTTTTTGGCTGTTATATCTTTACATGCTTCATTGCACTGTGTTAAGGACATGTGCCTTTAGTAAATGTCTGTTTAGTCCATGTATTTAGCAAATGTTGAGCATCTCCAGTGTGCTGTGCACTCTTTGCACTGAAGATACAGCAAAAACAAAACAGAATCCCTGCTCCCATGAAGCTTATATTCTGGTGGGAGTGATGACAAGCAGGTGATCACATGTGAGTTACGTGAGGTGGGTAGCAAGCGATCTGAAGTGAAGTGAAGCACAGGGGCGGAGAGAAAAAATGAAGGCAGGGTGGTAACATAGGGTCATCAGGGAAATGCAGCAAGTGTTTGGTGTGTCTGAGCTTACTTGTGACTTGATTGTGGTTTCTTGGCTTCTCTCAGCAATCCTGACTCCTTAGTTGCTTTAGCTTTTGTAGAAGTTGTTCCTTCCAGGGGCTCCACCTGCCAGTGTGTGTTGCTTTGCAAGGGTATCTGCCCTGTTCTAGCCGTTGGTGTCAGCATCCTTTTGCTCCACAGCAGACCAGATATAGTAAAGGAGCCAGGCAGCCTGGCTTCCACTCTGTTGTGAGCTTCATGGCCTGGGCGAGAGCTTTACCCTTCCTGTGCCTTGGTTTCCTTGACTGGGAGGTGGGCATTGCATTTTGAGGATTGATGAGGTGGTCTCTGAGTACTGAGTGCACCTAACTAGTCTATTAGTAGGGTGTTCTAGCTTGTAGTTATTCTCAATTATACTAGGTCAGCGGGACATTGCTCACTCTTGTTCTGGTTCTTGCTTTCGGTGCTGGCTAACACCCATGTGTGATTTTACTGGTAGCACCCTTCTCCTCTAGCCTTTTAGTTGTGGGGTGGCCACAGGACTTCCTGAAAGACGTCTATCATTACTAGATAGTAATATTAATAAAGAAACCTCTACCCCCTCTTTGGGAACTTGCCTGTAAAGTCAGTGAGGAAAGTGATTGGAGTCATGCAGTGGTGATCATTAGGATGTGGGGTCTGGTTTTTGTTAGGACAGAAGTGTGTGACTTTGAGGCCTGACTTCACGAACTGTTTGTGGCCTGCTGACCTGCAGCCATGGCACTCCTGAGCTAGGGCTGTGGGCTGGAGAGGGGAGGAGAGAGTGTCCCTTCATGGGCTCTGTGTGGTCACTGAGACTTGTGGAGGTGCCAGCAGCTAAGTGCAGCATGGTGGGGGCAGGGAAAGGCTCCTCTTCTTGAATTCCCATGTTATTCCACACTGAGGGCAGGAGATCCAAGCTGGAGGGCACATTACAAACAATCTTCTCAATTTAAGTTTGAACAGGTTACATACATGGGACAATTAGAACAGTGCTCAGTTTATAGCATGTGGTGACTGTTACCTGTTGTTATTATAGTAATCTCCCCATCCCCAGTTTTGCTTCCTCAGTTTCAGTAGCCTGCAGTCAGCCGTGGTTCAGTTCAGAAATATTATATGGAAAATTCCACAAATAAACAATTCATAAGTTTTTAATTGTATGCTATTCTGAGTAGAGTGCTGAAATCTTACGCTGTGCTACCCGGGAAGTGAATGATATCTTCCTCCCATGTATCTACAGTGTGTCCGTAAAGTCATGGTGCGCTTTTGACCGGTCACAGGAAAGCAAGCGCACCATGACTTTACGGACACACTGTACTTGTATGTACAGTACAATAAAGTACAATAAAATAATTTGAGAAAGACCACATTCACATAACTTTTATTATACTATGTTGTTTAATTGTTCTATTTTATTATTAGTTTTTGTTATTATTTTCTTAACTGTGCTTAATTTATAAATGAAATGTTATCGTAGGTTTGTATGTAAAGGAAGAACCAGTATAGACAAGCGTGGAGCAGCTGTGTTAGGCTTGCTCGCTGGATTACCAGCGCACTTTGTCTGATTGGTACGTGAGTGTGTGGCTGTACCATGTGTATATGACCTATATAAGGCTATGGGAGCTTGCACTTGAGACAGATGGGGGATTGTGGATGGCAGCTTGCCTGCTTGTCACTGTGAGGGGCCTTTCTTGCTGTTTGTGTGCTGGGGAAGAGGTTTTCCCTGCCTATGTGCATATCCGCTCTTGTGGGACTTTATTAAATAGTAATGGCCCAGCACTTTCTGGCTCTGCAGTTTCTCTGCCATCTGCCTGAATCTAATGTGAACCTGCCTGCCCTCAGCCACCGGCATTACAACAAGATTTTGTAATATCCATGGTTTCAGGCACCAACTGGGGGTCTTAGAATGTATCCTCTGTAGATAAGGGGGGACTACTATATTATTGATTAGTTCATGTATTTTTACATACCCAGTATGTGCCTGGTATGGATTATAGTGAGGATTTGTACAGTGCTTTGTTCTTTCCACTTAATAGCTATATTGGTTTTTTATGCTAATTACTTTATGTAGATTGCTTCATTTAATTCTCACAATAGCTCTACAGTCTATACCATTAATTATTTCCATCTCACAGATGAAAAAAACCAACTTAGAGATAAGTCCTTTGTCCAAGGTCATGAAGCTAGTGAACAGCTTAATTGGGATTCAAACCCAGGCCTCTTTGACCCCAAAGCTGTATCACAAGGGTCCTCATTTCATAGGTGAGAAAGGTGATGCTTAGAGAAGCTAAAGACATGGGTAAAGGACACAGCTGAAGCATAGGTAGTGCTCTACCGTCCTTGCACTGCTCTGGATTTGGCCCTCTACCCATCTTCTGACCACATAGGGCCATATGTGGCTAGCTATGATGGCACAGGGGACCTCTGGCACTGAGTTCCCAGACCTGTGTGGTTCTGGAGGCCTCCATTCTTGTTCTGTTGATACAGTAAGCACTGTCCAGATGGTGTTTATTCTCTCATGACTACTGTGTGCGTATGTATATTTGTTGATTAAAATATTACTTGCTGTATTTTGTAGCAACATTAAAAAATATTTCAAATTTTCTACTGCCAACAAGAAGCCTGCCAATGTTTTACTTAACTTCTCACTCATCAAGTGGTATGGTTCAGATGATACCACCTGGGCTGGGACCAGGAAATCAGAGCCTATGATTCACCTGTGTAGAACCCCACCATACCTGCTCTTGCCCTTGGAACAAATGTGAGCTTCTAACTTTCGTTTGCCAGGGCATATGGTCTTGCCTTTGCCCGCCTCTCTGGCCTGATCATCTGGTCCCGATCTTCTCACACACTGGCCTTCTGTCAGGCCCTTGGATGTGCCAGCTTCAGTTCTTCCCAGAGACTTTGCATTGTCTTCTTCTGTTTGGGACCAGATCATTTTCTCCTGGACCTCAAGATGGAGATGTAGAGGCAGGAATGTTAAAATTAGTGCCATCTCTTTTAAAAGGCCTTTCCCACCACCTCTGACTTTCTGCACACACGGCATCACTGCAATATTGTATTTTATTTTTTCCTAGCACTTATCACTAATATTTGTCACTGATTTTTAAGACACATACTAACATTTCTGAAGTAGGGATATCATAAGATAGGTGGAATGGTAATTTCATTGTTTTTTTTTTTGTCTTCGGGTTTTGTAAAAATAATGGTGTAATTTGTAACTGTTTTATATTGTCTTAGGTTGGGTGAAATAGGATTTGTAAAAAATTGTTTACTTGTTTTTGTCTTACTTCCCATTAGAATATAAGCTCCAGTAAAACAGGGGTCATGTCTCCTCGCTGCTGTTTCTCTCACTTGCTGTCTGTCACACAGTGGGTGCTTAATAAACAAATGCTATCTGAGGGAACCTGGGTTAGAGTTACTTTGTCCTTGGCCAGGCTGCTTCCTCTGGTCCCCAGGGGCCCCTTTCTATGTGTGCTGGCAGCTGTTCTTCCTGGTCACGTGACCCTTTACAGTGTGACCATTGCCAAGGTGACTGCCTGTTTTATGCACATCACACATCACTGATCACCCACACCCATATAGATTTTAGGACCACTCAGTGCTCCTCCCTGCAGATACGTGTCTAAGAGGACTGGTGTGTCAGAGTCTGCTGGGCGATGGGAGGCGGTGCCCCTTGGTGTGCTTGTAAATGTTTAACAACTGGTTTTTCTCCTAAGAAAAGGCCCTGATTTTGTAGCATTTGCTGATTTCTGTGGCTTTTTAAGCTAAGTCTGTGATATGACGTGTATATATTTGATCTTTAATTTATGCTATGCTGTAGAAGAATTGTATTTATATTTAAAAAGTTATCAGGTCTAAAAAATAATGTTCATGGCCAATTTCAGAGTGGTCATGAAGTCAACCAGCTTGCAAAATTCCTGCACATTTAAAAATTTGCTCTGGCAGGTCAATCCCAGCACACTGCTGGGAACACCCAGATCTTTCCACACAGATTCTCTCTCTAGTACCAGCTCCATATCCCTACCTGCATGGAAAACGTCCCATCTCAGCTTAGCTGTCACCTCACACCCAGTCAGGGGTCCCACCTTGACCCTGCATGTAGCTGATTTGAGCAAGAGATGGGTACTTGACTGTGCTGTAGAGTTTGCTCTTGACTTTCCAAAACATTGACTCATTACCAGTTTTACTTGCTATGCTTAAAAAGGAGTGAGTGAGCCTGCAAATTTTAAGGGCTCATTCTCTTTTATAATCTGGGGTTTTTATATCCACAACCAAGCTAATTTGCTATTTTCTCAAAATGGTCTCTCTTTTCTGGGTTTGATTCTTTCTGTCATTCTCACTCAAGTCGTTCCACTAATTTAAGATCAGAACCCCTCTTTCTTTAACTCGGCACTCTCCTTTGTTCCTCACTTCTGAGATGGCACCAGACAAAACCTGTTGTTGCATGTCACTGCTGCTGCCACAGGCCCTGTCATGTCATGACTCCCCACTCCACTGTGCTCCCTACGGCACTGCTGATTCAACTTCCGAAACACCGCTTATGTTCTTTCCTGGCTCAGAAACTTTCAACAGTGCCCACAATTGTTTGAGTCCTTTGTCTGACTTTAAAGTTCCTGCTGGGACCAGCTCCATCCAAGTGCACTTTTCCAGTCCATACTTTCCAAAGTTAGCCTAGTGCTGCATGCACACTAGGCTCTGGCTGGCTGTGTCTCTTTCCCACATGCTCAGCCCAGCACTATGTGAGATCACATCCCCTGCCCCTCCACACACTAGCTTCTCTTCTGTCTGAATCCTGCTCCTGCCCTCAGGAACTCACACAGGTGTACCTTCCTTAGACATCTTGCTTTTACTCAGTGACCTCCTGTCTGTACTGCCCATTTGTATTTTTGGTTCTTTCTTTATAACAGCTTTATTGAGATGTGACCTATATAATGTAAATTCATTTATAGTGTACACTTCACTGGTTTTTAGGATAGTCACAGATATGTGCAACCATCATCACAATCATTTTTAGAACACTGTTTCCATCCCCACCCCTGGAAAAACTCCCTTACCTTTTTGTTATCAGTGACCAGTCTCCTATTTCTCCAAGTCCAAGGCAACCACTAATTTTTGTCTCTGGAGATTTGTTCTGGACATCTCAAATAAGTGGAATCATATAGTATGTGGCCTCTTGTATCTGGCTTATTTCACTTAGCGTAATGGTTACAGGTGTATCCATTTTGTAGTACATATCTGTACTTAATTCTTTTTTATGGCCTAATAGCCCGTTGTATAGATAGATCACATTTTACTTATTCATTTATCAGTTGATGAACATTTGGGTTCTTTTCATTTTTTGGCTATTATGGTTATGAACATTCATATACAAATTTTTATGTGGACATATATTTTCATTTCTCTTGAGTAGATGTCTAGGAGTGAAATTGCTGGATCATATGCTAACTGTATGTTTAAAATTTTGAGAAACTTTCAGACTGTTTTTCATAGTAGATGTACTATTTTATATTGTCATCAGCAACATATGAGGTTTCTGATTTTGCTACATTCTTGCCGACACTTGTTAACTGATGTTCTGCTTATAGCCATCCTAGTGGGTATGAGGTGGTATCTCATTGTAGTTTGAATTTGCATTTCTCTAATGACTAATAATACTGAGCATCTTTTTTATATCTTTGGAGAAATATTCAGATTTTTTGCCCATGTTTTAATTGGGTTATATACTTTTTGGTATTATTGAGTTGTGGGAATTCTTTTTATATTCTAGATACATATTTTCTGTCAGATATATGATTTGCAAATATTTTCTCTCATTCTATTGGCTATCTTTTCACTTCCTTGATTGTGTCCTTTGGTATACAGAATTTAATTTTGTTGAAGTTCAATATATCTATTTTTCTTTGATTGCTGCTGTTCTTGGTGTCATATCTACAAATCTGGTACCAAAGCCAAGATCATAAAAATATACCCCTACATTTTCTTCTATGTGTTTTATTGTTTTAACTTGTACATTTAGGTATCTTAGCCATTTGTATATGGTGTGAGGTAGGTGTTCAACTTCATTCTTTTGCATGTGTAAATCCAGATGTACCAACACCATTTGTTGAAAAGACTGTTTTTCCCCCATTAAATTGTCCTGGCACCTCTGTCAATCAATTAACCATAGATATATAGGTTTATTTCTAGATTCTCAACTTCCTTCCACTACTAAATATGCTTGGTCTTCTCTTGTTCTATATTATTAATTAGCTATTTGATTTACACTGATGTTAAATACTAGAGGGACTCTATTATTCATTATTAAAATCTTTACTTGCTAAAAATATTGTTCATGTTAAAACACAGAGGTGCCAAGAGAAAGTCCTGTCCCAGCTGCTCCTGTCTCCACTTGCATGATTTTATGTTTGATATAGCCTTTCAGACTTTCATGTCTGAACAGATACATGTATTTGTGTGTATGCATATATGTGAGCATTCAAATGGATTTCACATTTTTGAATGTACATATGACCTTTATATTTGTATGTCTGAATTTTTATTTATTTATTATTTTTTGGTTTTTTAAAATTAATTTTAATGGGGTGACATTGATAAATCAGGGCACATATATTCAGAGAAAACATCTCCAGGTTATTTTGACATTTGATTATGCTGCATACCCATCACCCAAAGTCAAATTGTCTTCCGTCACCTTCTATCTGGTTTTCTTTGTGCCCCTCCTCTCCTCCTACGCCCTCCCTTTCCACCCACATTCCCCGTCCCCGCACTGCAACCAGTACACTCTTGTTCCTGTCTCTGAGTCTCATTTTTCTGTCCCATCTATGTATGGAATCATATAGTTCTTAGTTTTATTCTGATTTATTTATTTCACTCAGTATAATGTTATCAAGGTAGTTCCATGTTGTTGTAAATGATCCGATGTCATCATTTCTTATGGCTGAGTAGTATTCCATAGTATATATGTACCAAAGCTTTTTAATCCACTCGTCCTCTGACGGACACTTGGGCTGTTTCCAGATCTTCGCTATTGTGAACAATGCTGCCATAAACATGGGAGCACATTTCTCCTTTTCGAACAGTGCTATGGTATATTCTTAGGGTATATTCCTAACAGTGGGATAGCTGGGTGACAAGAAAGTTCAATTTTTAATATTTGAGGAATCTCCATACTGTTTTCCACAGTAGCTACACCAGTCTGCATTCCCACCAGCAGTGCAGGAGGGTTCCCTTTTCTCCACATCCTTGTCAGCACTTATTCTGTGTTGTTTGGCTGATGAGCGCCATTCTGACTGGTGTGAGGTGATATCTCATTGTGGTTTTAATTTTCATTTCTCTAATGATTAGTGATGTTGAGCATTTTTTCATATGCCTATTGGCCATCTGTATGTCCTCTTTGGAGAAGTGTCTATTCATTTCTTTTGCCCATCTTTTGATTGGATTGTTTGTCTTCCTGGTGTTAGTTTTACAAGTTCTTTATAAATTTTGGTTATTAACCCCTTATCAGACGTATTTTCGAATATGTTCTCCCATGGTGTAGTTTGTCTTTTTATTCTGTTCTATTATCTTTGGCTGTGCAAAAGCTTTTTAGTTTGATATAGTCCCATTTGTTTATCCTGTCTTTTATTTCACTAGCCCGTGGAGATAAATCGGCAAACATATTGCTGCAAGAGATGTCTGAAAGCTTACTGCCTATATTTTCTTCCAAGGTGCTTATGGTTTCATGGCTTACATTTCAATCTTCTATTCATTTTGTGTTTGTTTTTGTGAATGGTGTAAGTTGGTGGTCTAGTTTCATTGTTTTGCAGGTAGATGTCCAATTTTCTCAACACCATTTGTTAAAGAGGCTGTCTTTACTCCATTGTATGCTATTACCTCCTTTGTCAAATATCAGTTGTCCATAAAGGTGTGGGTTTATTTCTGGGTCCTCTGTTCTGTTCCTTTGATCTATGTGCCTATTCTTATGCCAGTAGCAGGCTGTCTTGAGTACAATGGCCTTGTAGTATAACTTGATAGAAGGAAGAGTGATACCTCCCGCTTTATTCTTCCTTTTCAAGATTGCTGAGGCTATTCGTGTTTTTTTTCGGTTCCATATAAAATTTTGGAATATGTGCTGTATATCTTTGAAGTATGTCATTGGTATTTTAATTGGTACTGCATTGAATTTATAAGTTGCTTTGGGTAATATAGACATTTTAGTGATGTTAATTCTTTCTAACCATGAGCATGGTATATGCTTTCACTTGTTTGTATCTTCCTTGATTTCTTTTATCAGTGTTTTATAATTTTCCGAGTACAAGTCTTTAATCTCCTTGGTTAAATTTACTCCTAGGTACTTTATTTTTTTTGTTGCAATAGTGAAAGGGATTGTTTTCTCAATTTCTCTTTCTGACAGTTTATTGTTGGTGTATAAAAATGCCTTTGATTTCTGAGTATTAATTTTATATCCTGCTTCCTTGCTGAATTTATTTATCAGGTCCAGTAGTTTTTTGACTGAGACTTTAGGGTTTTCTATATACAATATCATATCATCTGCAAATAATGATAGTTTTACTTCTTCTTTTCCAATTTGGATGCCTTTTATTTCTCCTTGTCTGATTGTTGTGGCTAGGACTTCCAGAATTATGTTGAATAAGAGTGGTGAAAGGGGGCACCCCTGCCTGGTTCCTGATCTTAAGGGGATTGCTTTTAATTTTTGACCATTGAGAATGATGTTGGCTGTGGGTTTGTCATAGATGGCCTTTATCATGTTAAGGAATGTTCCCTCTATTCCCACTTTGTTGAGAGTTTTGATTATGAATGAGTGCTGGATTTTATCAAATGCTTTTTCTGCATCTATTTAAATTATGATGTGGTTTTTCTGCTTCCTTTTGTTTATGTGATGAATCACATTGATTGATTTGCGAATATTGTTCAGCCTTGCTTCCCCAGAATAAGTTCCACTTGATCAGGGTGTATGATTTTTCTCATATATTGCTGGATCCGGTTTGCTAATATTTTGTTGAGGATTTTAGCATCTAAATTCATCAGGTATATTGGTCTATAATTTTCTTTCTTTGTGTTGTCTTTGCCTGGTATTGGAATCACAAGTATGCTCACCTCATAAAAGGAGCTTGGAAGTCTTCCTTCCTCTTGAATTTTTTGAAATAGCTTGAGGGGGATAGGAGTTAGTTCTTCTTTGAATATTTGGTAGAATTCACTTGTGATGCTATCAGGCCCACAACTTTTCTTTGTTGGGAGTTTTTTGATAACTGTTTCTATCTCATTTATTTTAATCGATCTTTTAGGTTTTTTGATTCTTCCAGATTGATTTTTGGAAGATTGTATGTTTCAAGGAATTTGTCCATTTCATCTAGGTTGTTTAGTTTTTTGGCATACAGTTCTTCATAGTATTTTCTTGCAATATTTTGTATTTCTATTGTGTCAGTTGTTATTTCTTCACTCTCATTTCTAATTTTATTTATTTGAGTCCTCTCTCTTATTTTTCTGGTGAGTATAGTTAAAGGTTCATCGATCTTGTTTACCTTTTTTAAAGAACCAACTCCTGGTTTTATTGATATTCTGTATTGTTTCTTTAGCCTGTATGTCATTTATTTCCACTTTGATCTTTAATATTTCCTTTCTTCTACTAACCCTGGGCTTTACTTGCTGTTGTTTCTGTAATTCTCTTAGATGCAGGGTCAGGTTGCTTCTTTGAGCTTTTTCTAGCTTCTTATTGTATGCCTGTAATGCTATGAACTTCCCTCTCAGTACTGCTTTTGCTGTGTCCCATATATTTTGAGTTGATGTATAGTCATTATCATTTGTTTTTAGGAATTTTTAAATTTCTTCTTTGATCTCATTGTTAATCCATTCGTTATTTAATAACATGCTATTTAGTTTCCAAGTGTTTGAGTATTTTTCAGTTTTTCTGCTGTGGTTGATTTCTAGTTTTATGCCATTGTGATCAGAAATAATGCTTGATATAATTTCAATCTTCTTAAATTTGTTGAGACTGCTTTTGTGTCCTAACATGTGGTCTATCCTAGAGAATGTACCATGAGCACTTGAAAGGAATGTATATTCTGCTGCTTTAGGGTGAAAGGTTCTAAAGATACCTATTAAATCGAGTTGATCTAGTGTACCCTTTAAGTCTTCTATTTCTTTGTTAATTTTCTTTCTTGGGGATCTACCTAGTGATGTTAGTGGGGTATTGAAATCCCCTACTATTATAGTATTGCTGTTGATCTCACCCTTTATATCCATCAAAGTCTCCTTTATATATTTCGGTGCTCCTATATTAGGCATGTAGATTTTTATAATGATTATATCTTCCTGTTGTATTGCTTCCTTTTTCATTTTGTAGTGTCCTTCTTTATCTCTTACTATAGTCTTTGTTTATATCATTTTGTTGATATAAGTATTACTACCTCAGCTTTATTTTAATTTTTATTTGCATGAAATATTTTTTTCATTCTTTTACCTTCAGTCTATTTGCATCTTTTGTTTTAAGGTGTGTCTCATGTAGACAGCATATGTATGGGTCCTGTTTTCTTATCCACGCAGCTACCCTATGTCTTTTGATTGGATCATTTAATCCATTTACATTTAAGGTTATTATTGATATGTAGTTTATTGCCATTTTATTCTTTAAAGCTGAATTCCTCTGTTGATATATTCTTTTCCCCCTTTGATCTGTTTACAACAGGCCCCTTAGCATTTCTTACAGAATTGGTTTGGTTGTAGTGAATTCCTTGAGGTTTTTTTTTTTCTGGGAAGCTTTTTATTTCACCTTCAATTTTAAATGATAGCCTTGCTGGATAAAGTAGTCTTGATTATAGGTTCTTGTTCTGCATTACTTTGAATATTTCTTGCCATTCTCTTCTGTCCTCAAGTGTTTCTGTTGAGAAGTCGGATGTCATCTTTATGGGGGCTCCTTTGTAGGTAATAGCCTTTTTTTCTCTAGCAGCTTTTAATATTTTCTCTTTATCACTTAGCTTTGGTATTTTAATTATGATGTGTCTTGGTGTAGAATTCTTTGAGTTTCTCTTTAATGGAGTTCTCTATGCTTCTTGTACGTGTGAGACATTTTACTGCCTCAATTTAGGGAAGTTTTCAGCTATGATTTGATTGAAGAAAGTTTCTATCCCTTGTTTATTCTCTTCGTCTTCAGGAACCCCTATGATGCAGATGTTATTTCTCTTTATGTTGTCACTGAGCTCTCTTAAGAGTTTCCTCAGACTTTTGAGTCTCTTTTCTTTTTTCTGTCTGCTTCTGTGCCTTCGTTTATTTTGTCTTCTAACTCGCTTTTTCGATTTTCAGCTTTATCTATCCTGCTTTTAATTTCTCCCGTTTTGGTCATTTCTGTCTGATTTTTTTTTATTATTTCAATTTCCTTTTTTATATTTGCTATCTGTTTACTTAGGTGTTCATAATGACCATCTATTGTTTTTCTAAGGTCTTTGACATCCTAACTATTATTATTTTAAACTCTGCATCTGGTAATTTGGTTATATGTGACTCATTCAGGTCCTTCTCTGGGGATTTCTCTTGATTCATTTTGGTTGCATTTCTCTGCCTGTGCTTTTTGTCTGTGTATAAGAAGGGTTTGGCCACTGGAGTCCAATGGGTGTTGCTTCTGTGTTCCTTAGGTGTGGTCTGTCTTCAGGCCCTCCACCCCCTCTGTCGCTGCCTAGGGCATTCGGTTATGGGTGTTTTTTGGCACCGGCCTGCTGAGGCTGTCACTGCGGTTTTGCCTCTCCTCCATGGGAGGGGCTGTGTTCTCATTTCCGGCTCTATAAGCCTCAGCAGGTCTCGGCCTTCGCCCACCCCAATGGGTGGGGTTGTGCGCTGCACATGGGCCACAAGTCTTGGCACCAAGGGCAGGGGTGAGCACCTCCGCTCAGCTGCAGGTTTCCGTCTGTTCCCCAGCTTCCGCCCCTCCCCCACGGTCAGAGCCGACTCATTAGTCAGTCTGCCAGCCTCACTCCTCTGGCAGGGTGGGGTTGTGGGCCTGCGCTCAGCTGTAGACCTCTACCTTTTCCCCAGGCTTTCACCCCGCCTCCCCCCCTAGGGCAGAGTTGACTGGAGGGTAGGGCCATAAGCCTCGGAGGCAAGGGGAGGCTGTGCAACCGTGCTCCCTTGCTCATTGGCAGATTTCCGCCTGTTCCTGGGCTTTCCCCCCATCCTTCACAGGTGGGGTTGCAGGCGTGCCCGCAGCCAACTCAACTGCTTTTGCGTGTCCCCTTTGCCCCCGCCCGGGCTAGACTGAGCTCACTCTGGGCTGGCTCCCGGCTTCCGCACCCCTCCCCCCCACGAAACCACGCTTATGCATCCCATTGCCACCCACCCTACAGCATGCTCCAGGCGTGTGGAGGCAGGGGCGCTGCAGGTCAGACCGTAACACTCCATACTGTAGTCCTGAAAGCTCCCTCCTTCTAAGTGGCTGTGCTCTGAGTGCTGCGTTAGAGCTTATTTGGCTGATGTCCTGTCTCCCTTTGCTGGTATTGCTGGTTCCAGGGGAAATACTCGCTTCAGATTTGGGGAGTGACTCAGCTCAGGGCTTAGGGTGGCTGTCCTTCAAAGTGTTTCTCCCTGTGCCTTCCAGACCACACTCTCACTCTCTTCCTGCTGCTCCTGTCCTGTCCTCTCTCCCCGTCCCCCAGAGACCCAGGTGAGTGGTTGTGAGAGAGGTTTTCTGCGTCATCCTTTAAGAAGAATCCTGAGTCTGAGAAAACTGTCTCTTTCTCACAAACCGTATCCTGACTTGTTTCGCATCTAAATACTGTGCATATGTCTCTTCTAGGCTCTGGGGCTTCAGGCTGGGACTTTGTTCCTAGGGCTCAGGTTCTTCCCCTCTCTGCTAAACTCTCTTCTTGCCACGCAAGTTTCTCCGGGCTGCCGTTCACTCTGGGGAGCTGGGCAGTTCTTTCCGTGTTTCCGCTTTTTCTACTAGTCTCAATGTGGTTTCTTCAGAGTTCCTTGTTTGAAGAGTCCTCTTAGTTTAGTTCAAAGTTGGTTTTTCCAGTTGATGGTTCTTAAAATTAAGTTGTAATCCACTTTGGTCTGGAAGTTGGTACGTCCGCCTACTCCATCGCCACCTTGCCACTCTGTATGTCTGCATTTTTAATGGTTGTCTATATCTTTTTTTTTTTTTCCAAGGACAGAGAGAGAGTCAGAGAGAGGGAGAGAGGGATAGATAGGGACAGACAGACAGGAATGGAGAGGTGAGAAGCATCAATCATCAGTTTCTTGTTGCCCTTGCGACACCATAGTTGTTCATTGATTGCTTTCTCACATGTGCCTTGACTGCGGGCCTTCAGCAGACCGAGCAACCCCTTGCTGGAGCCAGCAACCTTGGGTCCAAGCTGACGAGCTTTTTGCTCAAGTTGGCGACCTCGGGGGTCTCGAACCCGGGTCTTCCACATCCCAGTCCGACTCTCTGTCCACTGCGCCACCGCCTGGTCAGGTCGTTGTCTATATCTTTTTACAAAATTGAGATATACAGTGTTTTATAACTACAAAATCAGCCATATATATCATACATCCTTTTGTGTCAGCTATATGTCTTACCTCATTCTTTCGTAATGGTTCCATAATATTTCATAGAAGGTATACACCATCATTTCTTCAATTAGTTCTTCATTGTTGCATATTTATATTCTTTTTTTCCTTCCCTCACTTCTTTCCCTCCCTCGTTCCCTCACTCCCTCTTTCTTTCTCCCTTTCTCTCTCTCTTTCTCTTTCTTTCTTCTCCCCCACCCTTTTATTTTCTATTCCAATGTTGCTGATTACATGTGGGAGCACTTTTCTTACCTGGATACCTAAAAGTGGAGTTACTGATTGTGGCTTTTGTTTTAAAGTCATTTTTATGTTTTCCCCTCAACTGTGCTTTATGATGCTTTGCACATATTAAGCACTTAATAAATGTTTACTGAAGGGAATGCTGAAGGGTTTTCATTCTGGATTTATCCTTAGCCTGCTATTTCAGTTCAGCAAACTGTTTATGACACCCTCATGCCAATTTCAGTTCTGTGAAGTGAATGAAAGTTTTGGTTATCCAGTTTTTATTAGAAGGAAGTAGGGTAAAATGAGCATGTGTGGCACAGAGGATAGTGAGAAGAAGCCCTAGCCCTCGAGGTATTTCTAAACCATTCGGATAAGTCAACCAGGATGTGTGGTACGTCCCTTAGAGGCACGCAGTCGTTCTAATGGGAGCATTCAGGAAGGGAAGAAATGCTGCTTCACTTTGGTGCTATCAGGGAAGATCCCACAGAGGAAGGGACACTGAGATGCCCTTAAAGGAAAGGTAAGATTTGGGCAGGTGGAGGGGGCTGCTACTGGTTCTCAGTGGAGGAGCAGCATAATGAATTCTGAGGAGTGAGGAAAGTGATAAGTCAGGTTCCACTGAGTGTAGAGTGTGGCAGGGAGCTGGAGGGGATAAAGATACAGAGCCAGCAGGGGCCTACCGTGTTTGGCCCAGGGCCCAGACAGGCTGGGTAGGGGTAGGGGTGGGGGGCACTAACCTGGTAGATGGGAGGTTTGGGGATTACATTCTTGGAACTGGTATTAAGGAAGTGGTGTCAGTGGTCAATCTGGGGCATGGATAAACGGTAGTCTTTATTTTCAGAGGTTTCCATGATATAACTTTCTCCTATCCCTCAATTCTTCCCTTAGCTTTCTGAAAATGTGGTGAACCGCATGAAGGGTTCCAGCCAGTCTTCCAAAGCTGGCCAGCTGCCTTTTCCTCCTGCTACTCTGCCTTCTGCATTTGGCACTTCTAAGGGCCCAGATGAAGGTATGGCAGGTTGTTCTGACTCTGTGGGAAGCTGGGGTAGAGTGTGAAAGGAATGACAAATTGTTCCTTTCAGAACATGTTTGACCGCTAACGTGGCTCCAGTTTGTTTCTGGGCGATGTGGACAACTCCTTTCTGATAACTGCTTCTCTGGACAGTGTGGCTTCGATGCATGGCCATTGCTGTCTGGTATAATGAGAGCAGCAAAGGTCAGTCAGGACTCTGTGACTGGGACCAAACTGTTGTGCCTTCCTGTTTCAGTTTTTCTATGTGTAAAAAATGAGGCAGCAGAGCTTGGTTTGACAACTCCCATCAGAAGTTGATTTTAAGGATTCATAAGTGAAGCACAGTCATTAGTGCTGGTGTGGTCCAAAGCATGGTGGGGTTTACGTGAATCAGCACGATTAGGAGGAGTTGGCATCAACCTTAGCAACTCCAACCTAGCCCACAGGTCCTGGTCCTGGCCTGGGCTTCTGGGAGGGCCTTCCACCCTGCATCTTCTAGGAGTCTTTCCTTTTATAGCCACAAAGAAAAGAGGTGTAAAGTACAAAAATATTAAGGTATTATAAATAAGAAAAGTCTTGGGGCAATTGCTGTTGTCCTCAATAAATACCTGTTTCTGAGAATCTGGGTCTTAGCTGTCACTTGTAACTTGAGTGTATTTTTTCACCGATTGACTGGAAGAGCCATGGCACTGTGGAACGTAGACTTTTGTCTCACAGTCAATAATTGTTCATTGTATTGTACGTGGTATTGCGTTAGTATTGTCTTTTCTGCTAATCCTCCCTATTAGGTTATAAGATTATAGAAGGTGGGAACCATATCCTGTCTAGTCAGAACTTAGTGAAAACTGGCCAGGGATCGGGACATGTGCTTCGTGCTGGGACAGTGACAGGTGGACGGGGACTCTGCTCCTATGGCATAGACAGCTCCAGTTAAGGAGCAGATATGTGCAGAACCCTGCAATTTATGTATATTGTGTGATGTTATAACACTGGTGCATGCCCAAAGTCTAAGGTAGCACAGAGGACCCAGTGACTCATTATTTTAGGGTGGGGCTCTGAGAGATGACTTTTGAACTGGACTTTGAAAGATAGAGCAGTGGTAGACAGGCAGTTCAGGCATGGTGACCAGCATCAGCAGAGGCCCAGAGGTGGTGGCACACCCTGGCCGTGTGGGGAACCTAGAAGCAGTTTTCTCTCTGTGGAGTACAATGTAGAAGGAAAGAGAAGGTGTTGGGGCTGTGCTCAGAGCCCAGGTCCTAGAGGCCTCCACACAGTGGCCAGAGAGCGTGGGCTTCACACTCATGGCCAGAGTGCCAGCCAGGCCTTTGCCACCTCCCCTTATATCGTCTGCCTCAGGGCTTCCTGAGCTTTAGAGCAAATCCTACCTGGATTGGACCCACCCTAAGATCTTTTTGAATATTCTGTTAGTGAAGGGGCTGAGTGAGGATCTTAAAACCACACAAGATGCCCCCATTTGTTTTTAAAAGGGCTAGCCCCCATGATCTCTCTAGCTGACTGATGAGTTGAAGTGGGTCTAACTTAAACCTGGGCACTTTAATAAACTGCATTAACTGGTGAGTGAGAAGTGATGAAAAAAGCAAAAATTGCCAAAATATTTTACATACACATCAATTTCAGCTGTGGAAGATAAAAGAAGCACTTATTTCAGCTTTGGGGAGTTTCACTAGTTTAAGAAGCAAGAATTGTGGCACATTTGTCATTTGGTGTTAGATGTAATAAAGTATTCTGCTGTTTAAACAGTGAGTGTGAGTTTGGGTTTCTGATTGCTGGAGAGTAACCAGTGTTTGCTTTTATTTTAGTGATAGAACATATTAGAAAAAGAAGTTAAAATTAAGTCCTTATGTTACAGTATATCTCAAAATAAATGTCAGAGGCAACACAAGATTTAAATATAGGAATTGAAGCTATAAAAGTGCAATGGTACAGAAAAGTACAGTAAGTAGACTTTCTAAGCAGTACATCAAGTGAAGAAATGCTAAATTTGGAAGAAAAGTAAGTAATGTAAGTATAAGAAATTAGAGACAATTTAGAAAAAATAAATGAAGAGTGAATAATAAACTAGGGAAATATGACGGATTATTGATAGTCTTAATATATAAAGAGTTCTTAAAGATTCTTAATAGAGAATGTACAAAATGGTCATGTACGTGTGATGAGATATTCACCTTTGCTGGTGGTTAAAGACAGGTATTAAATGATGAGCATTTCCAAGGGGGCAGGGAAATAGACAGACTCATACTTGGAAGGTGGGAGTGTGGATTAACTGCCACATTCTATACAATGGATTGATACATTATTCTTGTAGTGATAAAAAAGAAAACTTGTATCAAAAGCAAAAAATAGGATAAATTGTATCTCAGTAAAGCTGTTGTAAGCAAATAAGTAAGAAGAGGGAACATGAATGTGAAAATAAGAGCTGGTCAGCAGTACACTATTTTTCATTCTCAGCTGAGAACCTGTCGTGTTACTGTGGAGCATTTAGGTGTGCCCTCCTTATAGGCTGTAGTGCCGCTGGGCCCATCCTTCTGTAGGGATCTGAAAGTGGGAATCATAGAAGCATAACGTTTGGAAATGACTCCTTGAAGGGTTGAGTGCTCCAGCCTGTGAGTTACCATGCTTTAAAAGGTCTTGGGAGTGGAAAAGCAAATCCTCACATTATCTTTCACAAAGCCGGGTTCTGCTATAATATTTTGTGAGGTCCTAGTCACTGCTGCTTTCGAAGCCTGTGATGGAAGTGTAGACTTTTGGCCAAAGTCACAGAAAAGTGTTGAAATTTGTCTGAGAAATGGTTTGGTAAGGATGAAGTCTGGGGGAGGGGAGAGAACAAAACCTTCAGTTTCACCCAGTGGGGAAGAATATAGAGTGAATTGGATTTGCTCAGACATTTCCAAGTGCATGACTTCAAAATGTAGACCTACTGTATGTAACAAGTTAAAGAACCCAATAATACTAGAGGTGATCCAAGTTAAATGATATATAAAACACCACTAGTGGGGGTGTTTGTCACATTCAGGATTACAAATTTGTAGAATGGGGTACTAAGGGAAACAAGATTTAAAGAACCTCCTCTCCTCTTTCCTTCCGCATGTCAAACCCAGACTCCGGGAGCTGTCCTTTCAGCATGAAGCATGAAGCAGTCCCTCAGCTGTTCCTAGCCTATGTTTAGCAGTGAATGAGATTCCCAGTAATTTTAGAGTGACTAGGGATATATTTGAAACTCTGCACTTACTAGTTCTGCTTGTCGCAAGTCCCATGCAGTAAGAGACTGGTGCAGAATAAGGAAGTGGAAAGCCTTTGGGCCACCTCTCTCCAAACTTGCTGGGTGAAGGATGTATCACTTTGTCCATCCCTAGGATGTGTTCATATATGGAAGTGCACTCCTGAACCCTTTTCCTGGATGACCACTATGTCTTCATTTATCCTGGGGGTGCTACTGACAGGCCTTCTCTTGTTTCTTTGCAGACCCCAAACTGTCCAGGTCTGAGGGTGGTGATGATGGTCAGCAGTCTTTGTCAGTGGAGAAGGATCTTCTAAAGAGGTGAGTGTGAGCTCCCACTCACCCCTGGCTCTGCACTCTGGCTGAGCACCCTTTCCTCAATGGGAAATATTACAAAGCCTGAAGGTCCCTAGGGTTTGTCTTATTTAGATTGCACGACAACCTTACAGTATAGGTGGTACTGGTCCTAGTTTATAGATGAAGAAACACCAAGAGGGGCATGTAGAAGTTGATTGCTAATGTTCTCAAAAATTCACTTGAGCCTGACCTGTGGTGGCGCAGTGGATAAGGCGTTGACCTGGGAACACTGAGGTCGCCAGTTCAAAACCCTGCACTGGTCTGGTCAAGGCCCATATGGGAGTTGATGCTTCCAGCTCCTCCCCCCTTTCTTTCTCTCTCTCTCTCTCTCTCTCACTCTGTGTCTCTTCTCTAAAATAAATAAAATAAAAAAGAAATTAAAAAAAAAAATTCACTTGAAAAAACCAGTACTAAATAGTTGAGTGTCTAGGCCTTCGGTGCCTGTGTGAGTGTGCAGGCATATTTTTAGAGATAGGAAGGAAAAAGTGGAGACCTCACAATTATAACTGTAGTTGGTGAGATGGACTTGGCTCCAGGATGTTAGTGACTTTCCATCAGCACAGGCCAAACCCTGGAGAGCTGGCTGTACCTGAATTGGGACCTGCTTCCCCTCCCGAGGCTTGTGGAACAGTGGTTAAGGCATGGAGGCCCTCCTGGAGTGCAGGTTTGCATCCTGATTTTTGCGACATATTGGTAATGTGACCTGGAAAATCACTGCATTTCTCTTGGCCTCGGAGGAGAACACAACTTGTGTACCTCTTTCATTGGAGTGTTGTGATTAAATGTACTAATGCAGAGAAAGCACACACGATGCCTAGCACACAGAGTTCTCTGATTGCTAACTGCACTGTTATTGAGAGATTTCTTCAGCAGTCTTGAGGACACTGGCCTCTATGACAAAGGACCAAGTGAGTTTGTTTAGGGTCTGCAGTGTTAGCCACAGTTACTTTTCTCCCTCCAATAGGTCAGCCATGTAGGGCTGTTCTATAGTCGTGGATTACGATTGACATCCTAAGAATTTCACCTCCTTTAATTCTAAGAGGCCTCTTCAAGAATAACTAAACTGAACCCTTTTGTGTGTGTGTTTTTAAACAATTAAAAATGACCAAGTAATACATGCTAATGAAAGACTTAGGAAATATATAAAATGAAAAGAATCATCCATAGAGTCATCATTTCAAGACAGCTATTGTTAGTATTTTGGAGTGTTTCTTTCAAATGTGTTTTTTTTCTCTAGTTTAGGACTTTTCCATCATATATTATTTTATATTTTGCTATTTTTATTTACTATTATAATTTTCCCCATTTGTTACACCTGCTTTATAAACATTTTTATTGCTGATAGCAGTTTATTGGTTCTCAGTTTTTAGATCAACTTATAGACAAATCAAATAATGTATTTTTATTTTTTTTTGTATTTTTCTGAAGTGAGAAGCAGGGAGGCAGAGAGACAGACTCATGCATGTGCCTGACTGGGATCTACCCAGCATGCCCACCAGGGGTGATGCTCAGCCCATTTGGGGCATTGCTCCATTGCAACTGGAGCCATTCTAGCACCTGAGGCAAAGGCCATGGAGCCATCCTCAGCATCTGGGCCAACTTTGCTTCAATGGAGCCTTGGCTGCAGGAGGGGAAGAGAGAGATAGAAAGTAGAGGGGGAAGGGTGGAGAAGCAGATGGGTGCTTTTCTGTGTCCTGGCTGGGAATTGAACCTGGACTTCCACATGCTGGGCCAACGCTCTACCACTGAGGCAGCCAGCCAGGGCCAATGTATTTTTTAATGATGATGTAATATACCATTGTGTGATTATACCAGATGTTTTTTGACTTGACCTTGATTGTTGTACATTTCAGTTGTTTGCATTTTTTACATTATAATAAATACCACTACTAAAAGCATCTTAGTACTAGTAACTTTTTTTCTCTCTTTAAAATTACTTTATTGGGCAGAAAGCCCAGAAATAGGTCAAAGGTCAGAAACAGATTCAGAACGAAGAGTTGCCTGTTCAAAACAAAGGACTGATGCTATCCACAAACCTTCACGCTCTCTAATGGAGGCAGGGAAGGTGGGCTGCCCACCTTCCTACCCACTTTGAAAGTGTGGCTAGTGGGGGGTTGAATCCCTGCCCCAAGAACCTCATTTGGTATAAGGCTGCCTGATTTCTCACTTGATGGTCAGCTTTCCTTCTGTTCCTGATCTGTCTTGGTCTGGCTGAAAAAGTGTTGCTTGCCTTGGGGACTGTCAGTGATGCCTGACCTCTGAGGTGTCAGATAGTGTGGGCTTTCACAGTACTGTCTCTGGCTAACCTCATTGTTGTACTAACCCACAGACCCCAGGCTCTCGGTCCCTTGAAGTGAGTGCACAAACTTTTTCTTGTCTCCTTTCTGCCATCATTACATCTGCACCTGCTTCTCCCATGTCTCTCCTGGCATAGGTATAAACAGGAGCAGGCTCTAGCCCAGGATGAGCTGTTCCGGGTGGCAATGAGGGACAGGAAGGAAGCCACAAGGCACCGGAGTGCATCCCTGCATCAGGGGGAGGGCAGCGTGGACGAGGAGAACCAGAAGTCTGCTCTGCTGGTGAGTGTAGATTTTCCTGAGCTGCCCTTTCATGCTCTCGTAATACAGGGAAGCAGAGGTCAGGCCTGCAACCTGATATGTCTGAAGCCTGGGACTCAGGCTGCCCATCTGATGTCCTCCGAGTCACCTTTGTGGCAAGGGTGTCTGACCAGGAACTTGGGTTCTTATAACTCTGGCTATGGTACTGATAAGTTTTGCTGCCTGTGGCCTCTGTTTTCAGTCTAGGGGCCTCGTGTCTATAGTGTAAAGCCTGGATCATTCGATGGCAAGTGCTGCAGTGGTACATGTGCCAGTAGGCTGTGAAGGGAAGGGACTGGGGCTTGGACACATGCAGTAAAGGAGATGCTTGAAGTTTGTAGAGTTAGGCGGCCTGGGTGTGAATTCGGGTTCCCTACTTGTTATTATGGGCACATCCTCTAGTGTCTGTGAGGCTTGGTCAAGGATCAGGATGATTGCACATTTTATTACCCAAGGGATCAGTGGACGTGATAAGTTACTGTACAGGACTTAGTGCTTCTGGCAGGTTGTGGATGTGTACTGTTGTTGCTGTTCTTGTTATTAATCCACTTAACGGACAGGAGTCTATTAGTTAGTAATCATTCTGCTGTAAGCGCACAGTTGTTCAAAATGTGCAGTAGTCACGTAAGAAATGTTGGTTGAACTAGACCCTCTGGGAAATACAAACAATGTAGGATTGTTTCCATTAGGAAATTTTCAGTCTTGTGGGGAAGACAGACTTACACCAAAAACTTTGAAAAAAGCCAAATCTGTTATATTAAGTGTGAAATGGATTTAAAGATAATATGACAGTGGTATCAACTGCTGGTGGAAGAGATGGCATTTTACCTTAGCCTTCAGCAGTGTGGAGGCACCTGGCTGAGTGAGCAGCTGGGCTGAGACAGTTAGCTATCTAGGAGGTGATGGGATACTAAGAAGTGTGTGAGGTATGAAGCCAGATTAGAGAAGGCCTTGGACACCTTGAGAAATTTACCCACAATACAGCTCACAGTGACTCTGAAACTATGGAGGATTCCCACAAGTTCACAGGATGGGGATAATGTGATTTGACTTATGTTTTTAGAATCCTGTGGCATCTTGGTGAAAAATAGTTGATGCAGAGAGAAACTGGGTGAGACAGTTTTAGAGGCTCTTGCAGTTAGTCAATCAGAGAGAGGCAGGTTGTCACCACTCTGTAGGCAGCCTGACAACCAAGTCAAACGGACCCTGGCTGGTCCTGGGAATGAAGGGTTAGTCAATATGACATGAGCAGAAAGGTTGGCCACCTGGGACTGTCATCTAACATGGAAAATTGAAGTTCCAGGTGTGGTAACTTTATTCTCACCTGAAATATTATTTATACTGAAAGGGAATTCACAGCTTCCTTTCTCCTGCCCTGGACCCTGCTTCCTCAGAACTGTCCCTGAAGGGTAATCGGTACAAGTAAATGACCTTCAGTACAGTGTAGGTTATTTTGTTTTTTGTTTTTCTTAAATAAAGGGTAACTTTTCAGTAAAGGAGATATATCTTTACTTGATTCCCACCTCCAAAGCTTCTGAAACAGAGTTCCTAGGGAATAGTGAAGCAAGTGACTTTTTTTGTTTTGAAGATGTTTAGTAACTACTTTTGTGGACATTCCATTTTTGATTGTTCAGCATCTATTTCTTCATGCATTTGGTACCTCTGTTTCCTTTTGGGAACTTACCTGTTTCGTGTTGTGCCATACTGGGATTGCAGTTCTAATGCCTACCTTCCTCTATGAAAGCTAGATCACTTCTCTCCCCCTGCCATGGTACAGGCAAGATCTGGGCACCGGGCCCAGGGGCAGCCAGTCAGGTCCTCTCTCTGGTGGCTTCCGTTTTTGAGTGAGTGAGAAGGCCAGGGTGGGGTTGTTTGTTGTATGGCTGGCCAAGACTCTCATCTTGTGAGGCTGCCTTTGATTTCTGTCTGTTCTTTTGCCTTCTTGAGGATTGGGTCATGTGCTGATAACCTGGTGTCAACTGTGTTTTCGTCACTTAGGTGGAGGTGGTTTCTGTTACTTGGTGGTATAGCAGATGAAGAGCCCAGTTTTAAAGGCTTACAATCACGTTCCATACTCAGTGCAAAAGAGAAGGGAAGCCAATACCAGGCTCTGCTCTGAAAGCTAGTAGGGTCATGAGGTATTCACCTGAATGCTGAGCGAAGCTGTGGCCATCACTTCCATTTGTGTTGGTGTAATGCCAGTGGCTAAGGCCAGGCAGGTTCACATTGGATTCAGGCAGATTATAGAGGAACTGAGGAGCCAGAAAGCTTTGGGACATTCCCATATATTGGAGGCTCACAGAGATAGATGAGTAAACAGGCAGGGGAAATCTGCTTCTCATAGCAGTACGTGAATAAACAGCAAAACGGCCCTTTGCAATGGCGGGCAGACAGTCTGCAATCCACAATCTGCCCTGAGGGCAAGCACCCATAGCCTTACACAGACTATACCTTACACGGCTATGCCACATGCTCTCGCACTAATCATGTGAATTGCAAGAGAGCAAGCCCAACACAGCTGTTTTCCCTATATTCTACCTCTTTAAGGTATCTTCTGCTATGGTACCTATGCGACGAGTGAGGTACATTAGATAAACAGAAACAGTACAGACTACAGCAACCAAATTACAAAAGCACAAGTTATACCAAAAATAACAATAATTATAAAGGTGCCCTTCACAATGTCTCCCTGAGCACTCTGCCCATGGAGTTAACTGGAGGCCCTTCTAGACCTCTACCCCAGATAACTGGAGTTAACTTCTAGACCTCTACCCCATGGTGCCAATAAGATCACCCATTGTAGGTATGGTGCTTGTACAGCCCGGGGCCATGTTTATAAAGTGTCCTCGGTGTGTATCAGCAGCTGTATCAGAGAAGCTGTCTAGTGCAGGAGGTCCTCCACAGGTGCTGGGCACCAAAGTTGAGGTCTTTTATTCGAAATACAGAGTACTGTCTACAAGTGCCATGTCCATCTGGCAAGGGAGTCAGTGCCTCCCTCTTGCTGTAGTGCCTGCTTTAAGAGTTTGTTACACTGCTCAATGATCAGTCCATGATACACAGCCCAGCTGTCTGTGCAAATCACCCAAGGTGAAAGTTTATTACAGGCAACTAGCTATACAGCTCTTTGATAACAGACCTCAGAACCTAACCATAAATGCTCTGTTCATTGTCATGAGCCCCATACAAACCACTTAGCAAGCTTACAGGTCTTCTCAGGCTCATTCAAGGCCTGTGCTGCCTTGACAGTTTTTTTAGCTGCTGCTGCTGCTGCTGCTGCTGCTGCAAAAAAGCAGCAACACTTGCTGCACATTAGAAGGGAACCAGTGGATTGCCCATTTCACATGGGGCCTCTGGTCCCCCCATCCCTGTTAGGCAGGTCCCTCAGCCTTCCTCCTATTCCAACTGGGACAATGGTTCTTGGGGATCCTCCCCTCTCTCAGCTGTCTCCAATAGGTAATCTTGCAGATGTACAACCCAAACACCAGTTACTTTCTTGGTATCTGCCAGGGTCACCCACTTCCCCCACTTTTTCAGTAGATGGAACATCTGTTCCAGCTTAAGCTGCCGATAAAGCTCCAAAATAACTTTGTTAGATTTGCCATCTAATTTTTTTCTATCTGCCCCAGCCACAATAAAATATACCCACATCTGTGTTTGGGTAACCTTTATAGGCCTGTTTCTCTTGTTAGTTGGCGGATGGGTAGCATGGTTAGCAGCCCACACAGCCTTATGGTTCCATGCTGCTTCCTCCTCCCCCAAATCTGCCACCGTCTATGTAACCGTGTTGGTGGGTTGCCCCACATAGGGGCTCAAGATAGCCACTAGTGACCCCAAAAAGACTGGTGGGGTGCTAGAGAGAATAAAGTCCCTTTTCCCTACTGTAAGTACTTCCTCATCTGGCTCACAAGACCTCAGGTTGAAAACAGCATTCTTCATATCTAGTTTCCAGAGGACTTGCTGCTGCTCAGTATATGATTGCCAGTGCTACTCAATGTCCCTGGCAAGTCTCCAGCATTTGCCAGACCATATGAATGGCAGCCATCACTCATTCTAATAGGGTATTGTTTCCTGGTTTGTCATGGAAGTTCTGAAGACACTGCCTCAAGGAGGAGTGTGTGCTAATGGCAGCTGATTTCTCCATCTCTGTTCTGGAGAGCATGATACCATCCACCCCTATGTCTCACAACTATATTAACCAAGCTGCAGGGACTTGGGTTTCTGACTGAATTTCACCTCCATAAATGGTCTGGGCATAGGGCTAGATTACGGAGTGCTCAACTACCTATGGAGGAGGTTGTCCCCAAGGTACTCTTACCTTCTGGGTGACCATGGGCCAGGCCTTCAGTCTACGCATGGCAGTTTCAGCCAGAAGCTCCCTCTCAGAAGAGGAGAAGTTGGAAACGCTTGCTACCACTGACTCAGAGCCACTCTGCTGGCATGAATGCAACGCTTTTGGTGTGTGCTTCAGCTCTTGTGGCTGCCAGCTCCTGGCCTGAAGCTGAAACTTGAGCTCTTGAACCCACAATTGTTTCTCTAACAACTCTCACTGCCAGCCTTCTGCTTCTAGGGCAAACTGAATCTCTTGAACCCATAACTCCTTCTCAAGTGACCTTTCCAATTCCAGGTGCCATTGTGTTTAGCCTGCCTTTTACACCGAAGCTCTCAAAAGCAGTTGGCCTCCCTCTCCACACTTGTTTCAGTTCAAGCTATTGTTGGTTCTCAGCCTGTAGCCTGAACTTAAGTTCTCGAATTTGCAGCTCTTTCTCCAGTGACTGTTACAGCTCATGATGCTGTTGTTGATGCTCAATCTATAGTTTGTGCTGGAGCTTTCGACCTTGGGCAACCTCTCGCATGGAGTTCTTGGTTTCTGTTTGCAGGTCTGTAAAAATCACCCAGCCCACGGCCCCCACCAGGATAGTCACAGGGAACCATATGCTGGAGAACAGCTGCCACTCTTTCAAGGTGAAAGGTTGAAACTGGGGCTGGTCCACTGTGGGGGGGGGGCAAAGTCTATTTTCAGTCTCCCTTGGCAACTGGCAGGTCGCTATAAACCCCTGACTAGGTCAGACCTGGAGGGACTTCAGCTGGACGGCCTTATCCTATACTGAAGAGCTGGCAGGCTAAGCCCCTTGCACCTGAATGGAAGGTGGCAGTGGGGAAGGGGGAAAGCTTCCTGTCAGCTTCTCTTGGCAACTGGCAGGTTGGTATAAACCCCTGATTAGGTCACACCTGGAGGGACTCCAGCTGGACTGCCTTATGTCATATGAGATAGCTGACCCTTTCTGGGTCGATGAGTGGGTACTGGGGAAAGCTGAACTGAAAATACAAGGCTGGTATGTTCCAAAAAGAAAATTTATTTAAAACATCTGGGGGCAGGTGGACCAAGACAGACTAAAGCTGTGTCAGCCCCAGGGAGGAACGGAGCAGGGTATATATAGGTTAGAGGTCTTAGAAAAAGCAGCTGACATCGCTACCTCTATAGAGGATTGGATTGGATATCATGTGGATTGGAGTGATGCCACAGCTCCTCTAAATTATCTCCCAGCTTAACTGTCTAAAAGAACTCTTGGGATGGTTCAAAGGTTCCGGCTGGGACTTCAGGCAAGCCAGTCTCCCCACCTCCCACAGGTTTGCACTGGTGACTGATCTATCAAAAGACAGCATCTCTGGGTCTATGGCTAGGCATTTTACAAACAACTATTGTGACTTAAATTCTGCTAATTGTCAGGTCCCTTCCCAATGTAAGCATTCACTGACATTTCAGCAAAGATAAACTTTTTGCTACATTTCAAAGTGAAGGCCAGGAAGCCATTAAGAGAGAATAGCAAGAAAATTAGCCAAAACCTCACAGTGGGGGATGAGAACATTCTGTTTTGAGCCTGAGTGAGAAGTTGGGTGAGAGCAATTTGAGTTTTAAAGCGGCTCTGGATTTAAAGGAACCTTGAACCTAAACCTAACCCAAGGGTGTTGGTGGCTCCATACCAATCTGATCTGAATTTGGGTACTGCCCACTATGCCAGATGTAATGCCAGTGCCTGAGGCCAGGCAGGTTCACATTGGATTTGGGCAGATGGTAAAGAAACTGTGGAGCTGGGAAGCTTTGGGACATTCCTGTTCATTGGAGACTTACAGAAACAAACGAGCAAATAGGCAGGGATAACCACTTCTCATGGCAGCAGGTGAACAAACAGCATAATGGCCCCTCACAGCGGCAGGTAGGCAATCTGCAATCTTTCACAAAGGAAAGCACCCATTGCCTTATATAGATTATACCCATGTGGCTTTGCCATGTGCTCATACACTAATCATGCAAAGTACAAGCAAGCAAGCCTAACACAGCTGTTTTCCCAATAATTGGTCTACCTTGGAGGATTTAAAAACAAGGAGAAAGATGGACAGAACAACCTGAACAGAAGCATAGAGAATTTTCTCTCTTCATCTGCATCTTCCAGTTGCAAGGATTGAAGGAGTCTGCTAGGCAGAGCTGGCCACCCACCTGTTCTTGGTGGCTTCTCTGACTAGTGTTTTCAAGCCCCACACACTTGAACCTATAGCCTTGTCTGCAGGATATCCTTTTGAGTAAGCTGAGTGCAGTTTGACATTTAATGTATACGTCTGCACTGTATCTTTGCTTCTGACTTTTATAATGTTGATTTTTTATTCTCTTTATTCATGAGGGAATGATTCAGTTCATTACTGGGAAAAGTTCATAAAACCAATGATAAGAAAAAGTAATTTTTATAACCTACTTGTGATGATGAAAGTGTTATCGTTTCCCATATAGTACATCAGTGGTGAACTGTTTTTAATTATATTTATGCCCGATTCTTGCCACTTGCTGATTGGTAAAGCCCCAGTTATAATTGGGATGATGGCCCTGAG
The DNA here is from genome assembly GCA_037038555.1 of Rhynchonycteris naso. Classification (NCBI taxonomy): domain Eukaryota; kingdom Metazoa; phylum Chordata; class Mammalia; order Chiroptera; family Emballonuridae; genus Rhynchonycteris; species Rhynchonycteris naso. Next base: position 193,060,699 of record CM072999.1, on the reverse strand, counting down.
TGTCACTGGAGCCTATGTGAGATGTCTTCTCTCTGAATTGGGGGAGGAAGTTTGGTGTCCAATTCAGTGTTTTGGAGTCCAAACTATTTTAGAGAGAGAAGTGTTTTTTTGGGCTGTTTTTTGATGGGAAAAGTTTTTAAAATCCAGTGGATGGAGTAATAAAGGCCTGGCGGTAGCTTTACTTTTAGGGAAAAATGAGAGTTATAACCTTGTCCACTCTATTCCTGACAAATATTATTAGTTATATGTGATTACGTTACACCTGACAGAAAGTAAAAACTTTTTTGTTTTTGGTGAGCAATTTTATTTGTGTATGTGTGTGTATACAAAAATATATTAAATTTTCTCCGTGTGCCTGTTACATGTTAAGCACTGGGCTAATTTTGTGATAAATTGAAATAAGTAAGATACCACCTGAAATCTAGCTGAACAGAAGTCCTACAACTAAGGCTACAAAGAAGAAGCTACATTGAGACTGGTAGGAGGGCGGAGACTTGTAGCTGGCTGGTCCCACACCCACATGTGGCAGTTAAAAATCTGAAGGGATGTCTTGGCTGTAAAGGTCCCCATGGAGGAGGGAAGGGTCCCAGTTCTACACCAGGTCCCCTAACCCAGAGTTCCAGTGCCGAGAAGATACATTCCCCTAACTTTTGTCTGTAAAAACCAACAGGGATGTGACTGAATGAGACAGAGGGCTGCTGGAGACCGAGATATTCTTAAAGGGCCTGCGTACAGACTCATTCCCTCGGAGCTCTAGTACTGGGGCAGCAGCTTGAAAGGCACCAGGGACATACTGGGAAGAAAACCGAATTGTCTGGCATTAGCACGAGAGCTGGAGGGGCAGCTTTCTCCCAAACAGAGGTGCTGGCAGAGGCCAATGTTGCTTTGCAGAGCCCTCCCCCCACAGAGCAGGCAAATGGGTACCATATCTGAGTCTTTATCAATCTGGCTAACATTGTTTTTCCTGCCCTGGTGACCTGAGACCTTGCCTCACCTAACCTTTGGGTTCATGCAAGCTGTTCCCAAGTGCTTTTCCATACGAATAACCTGCCTTGACTCATGCTAATGCTCCATACCACCTGCCAGGTGACCCCAGGGCCGGCACTAGTGGCAGCTGGCCTTGGTTCATAGTTTGGCCTCTCCTGAGCACTTCTGAGCTCACCACAAGTAACAGCCATCTGCAGATCACTTTGTAACTCATGCTGGGTGTCCCTGGTCAGGGTACAGGTGGTGTCTGACTTTGGCCTGCACCTTCTGGGAGAACCCAGAACCAGTGCACCCTGTGGGATGGCTTTAGACCACGTTGAGTCACCACCCAACCACCTCCACAAGTGGCACATTCAAAGATCTGACTCAGTGGGCACCAGAGCTCCGCTGATGTAAGTTGTTTTCTATGGGGTTGGCCTTTGCACAGCTGATCTTACACAGTGGTTAGAGCCAGTCCTCACAACTGATTAGCCTGGGGCTAAATCACTGCTATTGAGGTGCCAACTACAACAGGAGGGCATACACAGCCCACATGGGGGGTATAACCTGAAGTGCCATGCTTGGGTACTGGGAAGACTGTGCCACTGGACCCTACAGAACACCTACTACATATGGCCATTCTACTAAGCCTTCAAGGCATAACAGCTCTACCTAGTACATAGAAACAAACACAGGTAGACAGCCTAAATGAGGAGATAAAGAAACATATCCCAAATGAAAGAACAGAACAAAATTCCAGAAAAAGAACTGAAGAAAATGGAGAGCAGAAATCTACCAGATGCAGAGCATAAAACATTAGTTATAAGGATACTCAATGAACTTAGGGGAAGACTAGAGGAACTTAGAATTTCAACAAAGAGATAGGATACATAAAGACAGAGATAGAAAACAAAACAAAACAAAACGTCAGAAATGAAGCATGCATTAACTGAAATGATAATACATTATAGGGAATCAACAGTGGAGTAGATGAAGCAGAGGATCAAATCAGTGATTTGGAAGATAAAGGAATACACCCAATCAGAACAGCAAAGAGAATAAAAAATCCAGAAAAATAAGAATAGTTTAAGGAGCCTCTGGGAAACTTAAAACGTACCAACATTTGCATCATTGGTGGGAGTGGATACCAGAAGGAAAAAAGAGAGAGCAAGGAATTGAAAACCTATGTGAAAATATAATGAAGGAAACTTCCTAACTTGGTGACGGAAACAGGTGTACAAATCCAAAAAGCACAGAAAATCTAAAATAAAGTGAACCCAAAGAGGCCCACGCCAAGATACATGATAATTAAATTACCAAAGGTTAATAAACAAAGAGAGAATTCTAAAAGCAGCAAGAGAAAAGCAGTTACCTATAAGGGAGCTCCCATAAGACTGTCAGCTGATTTTTCAACAGAAACTTTGTAGGCCAGAAGGGATTGCAAGAAATACACAAAGCCATGAAAAGCTAGGATCTACAACCAAGATTACTTTACCCAACAAAGCTATCATTTAGAATTGAAGAATGGATAAAGGAGTTTTTTTTCCCCAGACAAGAAAAGGCCAAAGGAGTTCATCATCACAAAACCACAGTCCTTTGTCGGCTCCTTGAGGCCTCTGCCCCTGCCCCATTGCAAATGGTTGGAAGCAAGTACCCACGTTAGCCTTCCCTAGGATGGTTGGCAACTTACAGATCTGACCTTTTCAAACAACAAAACAAAGCAGGACAGCAACGAACAAACCTTTCCCAATGATATCTTGGAATCAAGTAGAAAGCAGTTTATATGACTGCTAGTCAGACACTTAGAGACTTTGGGTTCAACTTGTGTGGAATAGGCAGAGAGTGGGACTTTGGTGACCCAGGCCTAGGGACTTGGGTGACTTTGTCCTTATACCTGCTCCAATTTCAGCTAGCTTGAATTCCTGTGGAGATCTACTTGTCACCACTTAGAGGACTGGTAAAAGGCATCATGGGGGAAAAAAAAGAGCATGCCATCGATACCCCTTTCTTTGTTCCTTAGGTCTTGCTGAGTCCTTTTCTAGATTAGATCAGGGATTGACAAGCTTTCTCTGTAAAGAGCCAGATGGTAAATATTTCAGGTTATGGTCTCTGTCACATGTTCTTTGTTGTTTTTATAACTTTAAGAAAAAGGAAAAATATCATGTTTAGCTCAGAGGCTCTACTAAAAGAGGTTGTGGGGTGGAGCTCACAGGTGGGCTATAGTTTGCTGACCCTTGGACTGGATAGGGAAGCTCTGGAGATTTTAATTTTTTAATTTTCTGAGCAACCAGATATTTCAGGGAGCTGGTGGCAGAGGTGGTGATGGTCGCCTCAGTTCCTCAGTAATTTTCATTCCTGTGAGAAGTCTCATAGCATGCTGGTCTCTCTCTTCCGACCTGTAAAATGAGGATTTTTCTGGAGACAGCCTAGTGGGCTCTTTGTGAAGAGTTATGCATCTCCACTTTAACTTCTGATTCTATTTACATTTGGCATTTTTTATGGTTTCCATTTTTCTGCTGTAATTTATTATTTACAAGTTAATCACCTTTTTCATATTTATCATAGTTATTCTAAAATCTCTCTGTTATTCCAGCATCTGGGTCATCTCTGGGTTTGGGTTAATAGACTATTTCCTCTCTTGATAATGGGTCCTATTTTCCTGCAGCTTTATATGCCTTGTAACTTTTGATTTGCACTGGACATCATGGGCAGAATAGTAGAGACTGAGGTAGACAATGTTTATGCCCAGGAATGCCACTCTTCTTCTCTGACAGGACATTAGTGTGGGCGGAGCAGTAAATCTGGTCTGTAGTTGAGCAAGGTGTGAGTGGGCTCTGCATTGCTTTGGCTTCAGATCCGGTGAGAGTGGAACCAAAACCTTCTGCTTAGTAGGCTTAGAATCTCATCCAAGGGTCTGTCTGCTCTTCTGCTTTCCCATCAGACTTTTTGGAGGCCTTGCTTATCTCTCCCAGGGTGCTTCCTTGTACCTCTGCAGACAGCTGCTGTGTGGTGCTTGGTGTGTGGCCTGGAGTATCCTGGGGCTTCTCTCCATCTCCTGCCTGGCTCTCAGGTGTCAGCAGGCCCTGTGCTCCGGTGCCTCGTGCTATGCACGGAGGGTGTTTATTCAGTTCTGCCCCATATCCAAGTCTTTTAAACAGTATAGTTAAAGAAGGTTCTCATAACCAAACGTATTTTACTCTTCCCTTTTAATATCATCACTTTGGAGCACTCCTTACTTCCCAAGGAAAATGAAAATGACAAAGTAACATGACTGATTTCACTCCCTTTCTGAATGTTTAGGCCCAGATGGCTACTAATGTATAGGGTCAGTCCTTCTACAGGACAGTTGGGTCTCCCAGAGCAAGGTATAAAGGCCACATTTGCTCAAATAGCAAGGGTGTATACATTTCATTATTTTCAAGAGGTGGCATAATTAGTTAGGAGGTGCGTTGTGAAGCCTCCTGGGTTCTTATTTTCTTTATCAAGGTCAAAGTAACCTGGCTTTGGAGAAAAGAAACCTACAAATAGGCTTGCCCGAAAACCAGTGCAACTGTTTTTTAGCTGATTATACACCAAAAAAAGAGCTTTGGTTTTATTTCTCATATATTTTATACAAATTGGGGGTAGAGGGAGGACATAAAAATCAGACATGGCATCCAGTCATAGGCTAAGAGTCTGGCACTGCATCTAGGGATAGCCCTTAGTGTGTGAGGATGGGATTGGGATGCCTGCCTTCTGGGAGGTTGTGAGGATCGACCAGCAGAACAGGTAACCTAAATGCTGGCACACAGGTGCTCGAGGATGTGGACACGTTGTTCTGGGATAGTGAGGCCAGCAGGGCACTACATCTAAATGCCTGGCACTGGGACGCTTTCACTGTGCTATGTTGACTCCTCTGTGGGTGGGATAGACAGGGTTTCACATCGTTAGCAATGCTATAATTCCTCTCCTCTTCACTCCACTTGTGGGCCCAGGACACAGAGTTATATGAACTGATTCTTAGAACAAACAGCCATGCAGGCTTCTGACAGCTGTCTGAAAAGAGATGGGGCCTCACAGAAGCACCTTTCTTATGAACAAAGGCCCTGGGGCTTCCCAGAGGTGTGTAATGTGTTATGGGTGTAGGATGAGGGGCCCTGCTATGGTTTTGCTGCTGCCGACTGTCTTACCTGCTTCCCTTTGCTCTTTGTCCATTTCTGCCCAGCTTCTCAACCTGCTGTGCATCAGAACCACCTGGGAATTTGGTAATAATGCATACAACTGGATTAAATTCTTTGCTGCTCTGACCCTGGAAATAGTGGTGTTTATTTTTATTCTTTTGTTTTGTTTGTGTGTTTTGTGTGCTTGTGTGTGTGTGTGTGTGTGTGTGTGCGCGCGCGCATGCGTGTGTGTGTGATAGACAAGACAGACAGGAAGAGAGACAGAAAGGCATGTGTTTTTAATAGCTCCCATGTCATGCTGGCACAGCAGGCCTAGAGCTGACTCCTGGGCTGACAGTAGGAGCCTGTGGCACCAGAAGGGGACTCATGGCCCTTTTGCTGTCTGGATCACTAAGAGATGTGAAGTGTTCCCACTAATGCTGTGGTTCCATGGGCAGGGACTCTGCTGTTTGAAATGTTCACCAGATGACCATTGACCCTGGGTCCTGTCCCTGACACAGCTTGCTGACCACCTGGATGTCTTTGTTAGACTTCTCAGCCTCAGAGGAAAGCGGGAGCTCTTTTCTTTGCTGAGGATGCTGGGGAAGAGAATCAGCCATCTGTTGTACCATGCCCTGGGAGGGGTCTGGTTGAGCTAAACTCAGCATTTTAGGGGACTGGGCATAAGAAAATGTTGCCAGAGGCTAGGTGGTAATGGGGGGTGCCAAGTGGCACGCATCAGCCTCCCAGCAATAACCTTGCTTGTGTGGAGCCCAGACTCGGTTTCTCGCAGCAGCAGCCCCTGCAGTGCTGGAGGCACGTGGAAGAAACAGAAAGAACCCTTCACAGGCATGTGGGACCCATGAGCCACCTCGGGCATGCATGGGAGGGCTGCTGCAGTTCAGTTGCTCCTCGGCTCATGGGGATGTGGCCCCGGGCAGGCAATGCAGACCTGAGGGTTACACTCCTGTCTCCTCCCTGAGAAGTCTGTGAAGTTCTTGTTTTTCATTCACTTCAGTAAGTGCGCTGGGGTGAAAAAGTCCTGCCTTTCTGTCAGCTGCTTTATGCATTTGTTTTATGTCCACCAGGAAGGTGGTGGTCACCCTGGTCCTGAGAAGGAGGAGGAGGACGAGCTAAGATGAGGGAATGGGTTAAGAGGGCCCAGGGTTCATCTGGGCAAGGTCACCAGGAGAGCAAGGAGAAGGTGAAGAGCGTCGCCAGATGTTTGAATCTTAGGAGAAAGTGGAAACCTCTTGGAATTCTCTTTATGAGAGCTGTTACTCCGTGGATTTCTCAGATTAAAATGCAGGGATTTCAGAATCTGACTCAATGGCCCTGAGGTGGGAAGAGGCATGCCAGTACTGGGGAGTAGTGCAAGATGTTTTATTAAGCTGGAATCCAAGTGGATGTCACAACCTGGGCTGATAGGGATTGTGCAGCCCCCCCCCCCCCCCCCCCCGCCCCCTCACAGGTCTGCAGATGCCTTTCACTTTCCCTCCCCAGCTCTGTGCTAGCTCAGGTGACCTCAGCTGTGTGCTGGCAGAAGCAGGAAATCCTCATTAGCTGCTTACTTTGTTAGGCAAATGGCTGATTGTAGTTCCATTCCTGGTGTCATTGCTTCTAATTAGCAGATTGTATTTCTACCAAAATGTCTGTTAGCACCAGGGATGAGCTAAATAGGCTGACAGCTAGGGCTGAGATCTGGAGAGAACTGTGAAAGAAGCTTTTCTCTTAATCCTCTTGAGGGACTCAGCTGCTGACCTCAGCCAGGCTCCTTGGCCTCTGTGTGCCTGATGGGACCCAAGGGATCTGAGCTGCAGACTTCCTTGCAAAAACCCACCATCAGAGGGGGGGTGACCTGAGCCTGCCGACAGAGGCATTGAGGCACTTCTTAGTGATTTGGAGAGTTTGGGGCTTTTGTGTTTTGAGTAGGGCCGAATTGAAGGGACACCTGACTTCTGAATTGGGGCCATCCTGATAGCTGGAGTCAGACAGCGTGTGCTGGCGGTCCTGGCTCTGAGGTGAGGCAGGCCATCAATGGCAGGGCCTGCTTTGGCGCCTGCTCTGGACGCATTTTGGTTCTCCTCCCTGGAGAAGTATTGCCTTCCCCCGTCCACCACTCTTCATGCCTGTGGACCATGTGGGGCCCATCCTGCAGCCCTACAGGCTCTTGGCAGCAGTGTTTTCCTTCCTCTCCTGCTGGAGTGGAATTGGGCTGGTGCCTGCTGACTTTTGTGCGTGTCTCCAGGATGTTAGCAGGGCTGGGAAGAGGGGAGTGCCATGCTTTATTTTGAGTCTGTTTGTGCAGTCTATTCATGTTGTCTTTGGGGAACTATGTTTCTGCCCTTTCCGTTTTGTGAAAAATGTTTTACATTTGTCAGTTAAGCAGCATGTGTTTACCCTTTTGGGTAGATGCCAATGCTGGCTGCTGGCACTGTTAAGAATTCAAAAGGGATTATTTGGCTAGCGAACACTATTAAGTGGGACAGGAAAAACATCTCAAATTTTTCCTTTTACTTCTGTGTCCACTCAGTGGCTGAGCCAGGTCTCCATATCTGGTGCCTGGGCACTACGACCATTGCTCTCAGGTAGAGCAACATGTGGGCCATCCAGAGAGGATTTGGCTATAATGGCAGCCCAGATGGCTGCGGCTGAAACAGTGGGGGTTGTTTATCTTGTGCAAACAGAAGCCTGGGACAGCAGCCCTGTCAGGTGTGGTACTTGATGTATCAAGAGGGACCCAGGGTCCTTGCAGCTCTGTTTAGGGTTGTGGGATGGTGCTGTGCTTCTAGGCTCACATCAGTTTTCTAGTCTGAAAGAAGGAATGGCCACAAGCCTTTCCTATTGAAGTTGTGTTGTTTTATGTGGGAGAGACACCTTCCTCAGGGACTCTCATTAGCAGAACTGTGTCTCAGGGCCACATCTGGCTGTGAGAGGATAGTGAGTTATTTTAGTAGGGCACTTGATCCCTGCCCCCAACAGTTAGGGTTATGTTATTATGAAGAAAGGACTGATGCTGGTCAGGTGGCGAGCAGCACCTTCTGCAGCATGGCAGAAGAAGCCCCGCTTAGAGACTTGGTAGAGCTGGGCTCATTCACCAGGTACTGTTGTGGTAAGGTACCAAAGAACTAAAACTTAGTAGTGGTAACGCCATTTTAAAGAGGAAAAGTCAGGCATTAGAAGAATAAAGGTTATCTGAAAAACTTCCTTTCCCTTTCAATAAGAGATAATATTTACATACCCTACTCTGATTTTAACTCTTCCTCCCTTCCTGAGAGTAACATATACCTCTAGACAAAGGAATGGGAGGTAGACACTAAAAGATTTGTGAATGTCTTTGATATGTAAAGTGACATCACTATTGTGTTACCTTGTAAGTTTTAATATGTAGGAGTGTTTTTTATAGATCCTATAATATAGACAAATGTTACAAGCTTGTTAATGATTGATTATTGTGTCATGTTTGCCCTTCCTTTTCCCTCAACCTGTATGTGGTCAAGTGTGTATAACTAGCCTCAGAGCTATATTCGAGGCTACACGATTTGGGTCAGCTATACCCCATGTGAGTCATATGCAGCCGGCTTATTAATAAATCTCCTCTTAAAATTCTTCTGTATCCTGCCTTGGTGTCTCTACATAACCTGTGGAATTAAGGTACAATACTTTACAACACTGTCTCCATGATACTGGACACATTACTTAACCTCGGTGAGCTCCAGTTTCCTCATGTCAAATGTCAAACATCTAGAGTTGTTAGGATGCTTCAGTGACATGACATTAGTAGAATATCCAGTGTGCTGGTTGGTGGATGGAAGGTAACAGTTTATTCTTTTCTTTGCACTATACCAACTCCCCCAAGATGCAGGGGAAGAGAAATGACACAGGTGACTAATCTGCATCCAAAGATAGAAGAAGGGACTGGTATCCACCATGACAGAAAAGGGACGAGACCTGGAGGGCAGGTGTGATGGCTGTTACTGAGTGGGTGTCACTATCAGTAGCATGTGCAGCACACTCCCCTCTGTTGGGCAGATAAAATATATTATGCTCACTTTGTTAAAGATGGCACTGCCCACATGGAAGTCCGTTGATATTAATGTGTGTTGGGGGACAGGCTGTGGGCAGGCCAGGTCGTTATAGCCTAAGGCTTAGTTTTAAGAGTAAGCTTTTCCCCACACCCTTGACTGATTGGATGATGTGGGGTGGTGCACTCTCATGAGGAATCCTCCCATTATGCATCAGATAAGTGACTTTGTATCAGGGACTTCCTTGTTTGTATATTGGATTAAAGGTTTTGAATCTACACTATAAAGTGGGGCAGACTGGGAGCTTGCTCCCTCTTGGTTCCTGAGATTAGCATTAGAGAGGAGATCAGAGAAAGGCCACGTGGAGGAGGCCAGGAGAAGCAGCCAAGATGGTGGAGTGCTGAGTGAGAAGCCAGTTTGTGCAGAGTTTGTGCAGGAGGAGACAGGGAACAGACATGAATAAGTCTGGTGAGCTAGAAAGCTTTGATGCTAGGAAACTCGGATAAGTCAGTAGCTTTGTGAGCACTGAGTGAGTGGGTTTTGGAGCCCAGTGTGTGTTTTTACTTGCCCGCTCGGTGCAAGTTAGGATTAAAGCTGATGGCTAACCAGTTCTTGGCTCCGTTGTTTTATTACCGTCTGTCTGAATCCAATGTGAACATGCACTGGCCAGGCAGCTGTGGTGGTGGCCCTGGCTACTGGCCTTACACCCTCTCTACTCTGCACTCCTGTGCCCTGAAGCAGACCCTCTGCATCCTGCTGGGCATTGTCTCCTGACTCCCAGGGCGGGGAGCTGAGCTGGGAGAGGCGGGGTGCTGCTCTGGGGCTTGCACTGTTCAAGTTCATGTCTCTTTGAGGCCCAGGTGGGAGTTCTGGTGAGTACTGGGCTCTGGTGAGGCGGGGGAGAACCCCCTGGGAGTCGTGGCACCCTAGACTGTGGCGGCAGTTCCTCCCTCCTTGCCTTGCTGAGTCCAGCAGGATTTCTCTGGAGGGTTCTGGTGCTTTGCTCTTTGCTGGGACTGGGAAGGGGGTGGGGTGCACAGTGGTGCTCTGATGCCACCCAAACTAGTGTCCATGGAGGAGTTCTCAGAGCTCTTGGCTAGCCCTGACCCCCACTGCCACGCATATATTAGCCTCACCTGGCTGCCCATTCTGTTCCTAGGCTGGCTCTGCTCTCTCTCGCACCCTTCCTTAGCACACAGCCCTGTTTGTCTGTTTTCTCTCTTGGTGCGCAGCCTTTCACTCCCCCCCCCCCCCCCACACACCAGCTCTCTGCCCTGCATGTCCCCGCTCCTTCCCTCTGCTGCACCCTCACTGGCTACCCTAGTAAGTGTGCTAGGGATAGTGAGTGCGGGGCCAGCTCTGCTGAAGAGCCTCTGTTGTTGGGCTTGCCAGGTGTCAGACAATGTGGAACATGGGTCTGTTCTCTAGTTGACTGGTCAGACACGATGTCAGCACCTTATCTTCATGCTGACACACACTGGACATTAATAGGAATACACAGCCAGGGCACATGTGTGGAATTTCAAGCAGCCATGCGGGCTGGTGCTTTCGATAGCCTATTGTGTGCTTAACCTCTTCTGAAGAGGTTTTTGATGAGAAATGAGTGAGACTGTTAACTCTCAGAAGCTTGGTATATGCCAGGTTTCCTTTATTCCTTTTTCCCTCCTTGATTCTCTGCAGTGCTTCCTTAATCTTTACTCCTGAGCCCTGGGTTTTGCCACCTCAGGATTTCTTATTGAAATCACTGCTGCTTGGGAAGTGCTCTGCTGTCATGGACAGGAGGGGCCGGCTGGCCTAGGGGTCTGTGGGTCTCAAGGTGGCCCAGGGGGATCTTTACCCCAGTCTTGGGTGTCTTGCCCAAGTTTCTTATCCTAGGAAAGTTTCTTATCCAAGTCCCAGGGGAAGCCCCTTTGTGACTGCACAGGGATGTGGGACCACTGGCTTCTCTTCTGGGAGTGAAGCTGTTTGAAGCTTTAGAGTCACTTTCTTTTATTACCCCTTCATCTCAACTCCTTATTCCTCCTCAGGATCTGCTAGTGATGCCTTTAAGACCCCGGAGAAGAATGACTTCCTCAGAATAGTTGGGCCTTGATGTGCTGTTGGGCAGATAAAATATATTATGCTCACTTTGTTAAAGATGGCACTGCCCACATGGAAGTTCGTTGATATTAATGTGTGTTCGGGGACAGGCTGTGGTCAGGCTGGGTCGTTATATCCTAAGGCTTAGTTTTAAGAGTAAGCTTTTCCCCACACCCTTGACTGATTGGATGATGTGGGGTGGTGCACTCTCATGAGGAATCCTTCTAGTATGTCTCAGATAAGTGACTTTGTATCAGAGACTTTCTTGTCTGTAGATCGGATTAAGGGTTTGGATTTCTACAGTATAAAGTGGGGCAGGCCGGGAGCTTACTCCCTCTTGGTTCCTGAGGTATTAGAGAGGAGAGCAGATTAAGGCCACGTGGAGGCCAGGAGAAGCAGCCAAGATGGCAGAGCGCTGAGGGAGAAGCCAGTTTATGCAGAGTTTGTGCAGGAGGAGATGGGGAACAGAGATGAGTAAGTCTGGTGAGCTAGAAAGCTTTGATGCTAGGAAACTCGGATAAGTCAGTAGCTTTGTGAGCACTGAATGTGTGGGTTTTTGAGCCCAGTGTGTGTTTTTGCTTGCCTGCCGGGTGCAAGCTAAAATTAAAGCTGATGGCTCACCAGTTCTTGGCTCCATTGTTTCATTACTGTCTGTTCGAATCAAATGGGAACCTGCACGGGTCAGGCGGCTGTGATCCTGACCCCAGCTACTGGCTTTACATGTGCTGAGGGTGATCCTGCGGGTGCTGTGGGGAGTCTGGTGTGCTGTTCTTTGCTGATAACCGAGTGGGTGTTTTCTGTCTGTGAAACAGGAGTAGAAACGTGTACAGGCCGAGGGCATCGGATAGCACACGTGAGGGCATGTTTCAGCATCCAGGAAAATGTTTGCACTGTTCCGGACCTCAGCAGAAGTCGTTAGCCCTTTTCTCAGTGACCCCTAGAGCTGGAGACTGTTTCTTCCTTCAGTCTCGACTGTTTCTCAGCCTTCCCTCCAGTGTGGCTCTTGTTCTGTCAGTGCATCTTAAATCAGAAACCTTAAAGTCTTCTTCCTCAGTCCCACGAACCCTTATCTCCACCCTCTGAGTGTTCCCTGGCGCCAGGCACCTCCCTGCCCTACAGGAATGCACTGACAGCCAGTTAGAGCCACACCCTCTCTCCCTTTCCTCCCTCCCTTGGTTCCTCATGTGCTTCCTCCACCCACTTTGACCACACTTAAGCTGTGGGTAACCCCACCACTTGCTTTCTTTCCACCTGGGCCTAGACTCCCAAGGGCCACAGGACGAAGTTACACACCAGGTTGAAGGGTCATGGGTTCTGACCTCTCCCCGCTTCTGGCTCATCCCTCCTGTCACTCCTTTCCAGCCAGCCTGTAAAGCCAGTAGCCGAGGCCGCTATCACAGCCGCCTGACCCATGCAGGTTCGCATTAGATTCGAACAGTCGGCAATGAAACACAGGAGCCACGAACTGGTGAGCCATCAGCTTTAATTCTAGCTTGCACCCGGCGGGCAAGCAAAAACACACACTGGGCTCCAAAACCCACACATTCAGTGCTCACAAAGCTACTGACTTATCCGAGTTTCCTAGAATCAAAGGTTTCTAGCTCACCAGACTTATTCACCTCTGTTTCCCATCTCCTCCTGCACAACTCTTAACAAACTGGCTTCTTTCTCAGCACTCTGCCATCTTGGCTACTTCTCCTTCTCCACATGGCCTTAATCTGCTCTCCTCTCTAATACCAACCTCAGGATCTCAGGAACCAAGAGAGAGAGATCAAGCTCCCAGACTGCCCCAGTTTATAGCCTAGAAAATCCAAACCTTTAATCCAATTGTACATACAAGAAAGTCTCTGATACAAAGCCACCCATCTGAGGCATAATGGAATTCTTCAGGAGAGTGCGCCACCCTACATCATCCAATAAGTCAAGGGTGTGGAAAAGAGCTTACTCTTAAACTAAGCCTTAGGCTACAACGACCCGGCCTGCCCACAGCCTGTTCCAGAACACACATTAATATCAACGAACTTCCATGTGGGCAGCGCCATCTTTAACAAAGTGAGCATAATATATTTTATCTGCCCAACACAGCCCCTGTCGCATTACCCACTGCATTCATCCCCTGCCTTCTCCACACTGACTTTTTAAGCTCCAACTCTGCCTTCTCTGTCCTTGCCTTGCCACCCTCTTTTCTCCATCTCTAAAAGTGCCCTATTCGTCTTGGCTGGAGCCCCCCTTGTCCCCTTGGAGCTTATTCTCTTTCCTTCCCACTCCCCAGACTCAGCACCTTCCTATCTGAAACCAGTGCCCGTGTTCCAGTGTGATACGGTGCCAAGGAACTATAAAACTTATAGAATCAATCGTAGTCCGAAAGACCAGTGTAACAGGCTTTAATAAAAGGAAACCTGCCGGGCTGTCTCCTAAGGGAGAGCAGCCCCAGTTCTCTAATCGGTAGGGTTAAATAGGGGATTTGAGGTTGAGGGCACAGGAGTTCATGAACAGTCCAGTTAGTGAAGGCTTTTAGGCAGTCCTGGAGGAAATAAGAGAAAAGGTGCAGGAAACTGAGACCACATGCTGAGAAGGCAAAAGGCAGGTTAGGGTTAGAGGGGCGATGGTCTCTCTTCTGTAACTTCTTCCTGCTGAGTAGGGGTGATGTTGGGTAGATGAAATATATTATGCTCATTTTGTTAAAGATGGCGCTGCCCACGTGCAAGTTTTAAGAGTAAGCTTTTCCCCACACCCTTGTCTGATTGGATGATGTGGGGTGGTGCACTCTCATGAGGAATCCTCCCATTATGCCTCAGATAAGTGACTTTGTATCAGAGACTTCCTTGTTTGTAGATTGAATTAAAGGTTTTGAATCTACGCTATAAAGTGGGGCAGACTGGGAGCTTGCTTGCTCTCAGTTTCTGAGGTTAGCATTAGAGAGGAGAGCAGGTTAAGGCCACATGGAGGCCAGGAGAAGCAGCCAGGATGATGGAGTGCTGAGTGAGAAGCCAGTTTATGCAGAGTTTGTGCAAGAGGAGATGGGGAACAGAAATGAGTAAGTCTGATGAGCTAGAAGCCTTTGATGCTAGGAAACTCGGATAAGTCAGTAGCTTTGTGAGCGCTGAATGAGTGGGTTTTGCAGCCCAGTGTGTGTTTTTGCTTGCCCGCCGGGTGCAAGCTAGGATTAAAGCTGATGGCTCACCAGTTCTTGGCTTTCTTGTCTCATGACCAACTGTCTGAATCTAATGTGAACCTGCATGGGCCAGGCGGCTGTGATGGTCTGTAAAGCCAGTAGACGAGGCCACCATCAGAGCCGCCTGGCCCATGCAGGTTCGCTTTAGATTCGAATAGACAGTAATGAAACAACGGAGCCAAGAACTGGTGAGCCATCAGCTTTAATCCTAGTTTGCACCCGGCGGGCAAGCAAAAACACACACTGGGCTGCAAAACCCACTCATTCAGCGCTCACAAAGCTACTGACTTATCTGAGTTTCCTAGAATCAAAGGTTTCTAGCTCACCAGACTTATTCAACTCTGTTTCCCATCTCCTCCAATGCAAATTCTGCACAAACTGGCTTCTCCCTCAGCACTCTGCCATCTTGGCTGCTTCTCCTGGCCTCCACGTGGCCTTAATTTGCTCTTCTCTCTAATACCTTAGGACCCAAGAGAGAACAAGCTCCCAGCCTGCCCCACTTTATGCTGTAGAAATTCAAACCCTTAATCCAATCTACAAACAAGAAAGTCTATGATACAAAGTCACTCATCTGAGGCACAATGGGATTCCTCATGAGAGTGCACCACCCTACATCATCCAATCAGTCAAGGGTGTGGGAAAAAACTTACTCTTAAAACTAAGCCTTAAGCTATAATGACCCGGCCTGCTTACATTACAGCCTTTCCCTCACATCAATCCCAAGTATAAGGGCAAATAATATCACCTGGTGACGGGCTTCCATGTGGGCAGCGCCATCTTTAACAAAGTGAGCAATTATATTTTATCTGCCCAACAGGTGTATTTACAGGGGTCCAGATTTTTCTGTTTTGCGAGGGCAGGTTTCAGGGTTGGTGCGTAGGGCTAGGTAGATTTCTCCAATTTTCTGATTGGTGGAGTTCTGCATGCAATTCTGTAAGAAACTAGTGAGCAGATATAAGAGGAAAGGTCCAAAAGCTAAAATGACAAATATGAGAGTGAGTGGACCAATAAATGGCAAGACACCCAGTTTGTGCAGAGTCACTGATCCCAAGACTTGGATTATGTTGATGTTCGGGGTGAAATAGACCAGGGATCTCGTTCAATTAGTTGGGAGACACATATAGGTGTTGGTTCCACACATATGGAAAGCCCCTGATTGGGTGAGACAGGCTGAGAGGTGAATAGAGAATAGATGGACAAGGGGTCGGTTTTGTCTATCCGGCTCTGAACTCCAGACGGTCAAGGTGGAGGAAAGTGCAGCCCCAACTAGGGGTGAGACATGGTCAGAGGCCTTCTTTGAGCATTGCAACCTTCTTTGAGCATGTGGAAGGGGTAATGCGCCAGGGATAGAGTCGTGTGGTGGGATAGGAGCATTTATGTTGTGAAGCTGTAAGAGGAGGTGGTCCTGTGAATCGAACAGGGTTAGAAAATGAATCTGTTTGCTTCTGGAGAGACTTGATAGTTAACTTGATGGTTCTGATGGTCTTTGGAAAATTGAATAGTTATTGTGGTGTTGCAGAGGTTAGAGGGGAGGTGACCAACTGGGACGTCACCCTGAGCCTTGAAGCATAGGGGACCAGGTGAGAGGAGAGGGGTATTTAAAGTGACTGGTCCTTGTTCAGGAAGGGTTTGGGGTTTTAATTTTTCAAGGTGGGAGTAGTAGGTTTAGTATAGCTTGTTTGCTCAGTTTGCAGCTGAGGTGGGTTAATCTCCTATAAGAGTGCTGGCTCTCCTAAAGAAGGTGGCCCTTTTCTGAATTTTGTACTTAAGAGTGTTGTGAAGGAGATGAATATTGTTAAGAGGAATATGGAGAGCTGAATAAGCTGAAGATGATATGGACAGACATATCCAGCAGTTGGCTGCATAGGAGGAGTTAGTCTTGATTATGAGATTTTTAAAGAAGATTAAGAGAGCTTTCTAGATGAGAGATTCCAAGAGGGACGGTATGGAGGCAGAGTATGCCTTTAAGGGTAAGGAAATAAGAAAGAATAGAGCAAGCTGGAATCTCCATACTGACTGTTGTCAGGGAGTAATCATAGTTACTTACAGCTCAGGCTGTTCTTCTTCTTCTGGGATTTTAATTAGTCTGACCTTGGTGGGCCCTAAAGGGGAGCAGGCATATCTGGACGGTGATTCAGGCTGACTAGAAAGGTCATCCGTAGGCATGTGTGGAGATGGAGCTTCTGTTTTCTTTAACCTGGAGACATGAAACTAGGGGGTCTTTCCCTGGAGTTTTGGCACCATGGGGGTGGTGAGGAGAACCTTGGGAGTCACTATGCTAGGTGATAAAGGTAAATTTATAACATAATTGGGCAAATCTGGCTAGCTGAGAAGCAATAACAGGACCCACTTCAGGGATGGGAGGTGAAAGGAGAGAGAGGCTCTGAATTTGGAGAGTAGGTCCCAGCCTAAGATAGGCATGGGACATTGAGACAACAGGAATAAAGGAGACACTATACATTAAATAAAGCAACAAAAATCAGACTGTCAATACCCATAGTAGAGATCTTTGAGGGATGAATAAAACTCAAATATTCGAGTAAGGCATAGTTAATGGCCCTTGTGTTTACAAGAAATGAGATCAGTTTACCTGCTACTTGGAAGAAATTCCCTAGGCTCATCTATGGTGATGTGTGATGGGACCAAGAAACCTGGGCACCTTTTAGCCTTTAGTGGCAAGTCCCAGCATGCTGGGCAAGGTCAGCTCACGGGTAGCTGGAAAGGGCTGGAAGAGATTGAACCCTCTTTCCGTGGGGCAAGGGGGCAGCTTAATTTTTTGTGTTCCTTTTTCCCACAGCAAAGGCATGTCCCCCGGTGGGGCCAAGAAGCCTAGCAGGCTTCAGCTCGATGACCTTCCTTTCCACTCTTGAAGCAGAGCCCTGATGGAATTTTATGAAGCCCCTTTGGAGCGTTGGAGCCTTAAAGGGTGTATGCCAAAAGCTGGTATTTTCCTAATCTCTTTTGGGCTCTATTTGCCTTTTCTGTTACTATCTTGTATATTATAGACCTTAAAAGCCATGCTCAGAAAATCTTGCTGAGGGGCTTGAGAGGGCCCTCCTCTGCCTGTTTAAGCTTTTTGAGATGGTAGGGAGTTGTCAGCATAGAGGGGAGGAAGAGAAGCAGATGGACAGACAGCATGAACAGCTGGATGGAAAGAAGGAGGGTCAGAATCTGCAGGAGGAGGAGGAGAAGGAGGAAGGGGAGGAGGTTGAGGTGCTGGTGGTGGCGCCATGTGGTCAGAGGGGTCAAAAAGATTAGAGCTAGAGGACAGTTGGAGGAGGATGGGGGAGAAGGGGTTTTTGCTAAAAGTATTTGGTAGGTCAAGCAAGAGGAACAGAGGGAGAGTCAAGATTGGAGAAAGAAAAAAACCTGTACATTGGGAATTTCTGAGGCTTTCCTTGTCTGGTGGCAAAAATTATCGAGATCTTTGTACTGTAATTGAAAGTAGTTTATATTGGGGCCATGCTGTATTACAAAAGAAGATTAATTTTTTTGGTTTAAGATCTGCGAGGCCAAGTTTGATGAGATTTTTTTAAGACGCATCCCAAGGGACTAGTATTTGAGGCCTGAGATTGGGAGGAGTACATGTTAGGATGAGAATAAATTAAGAGAAAAGCATCCTCAAACTCTTTCAATTATTCTGAGTAGAGTGTGTGAGACGTGAGGAAACTGATTGTCACCAGAGACCTCAGTTCCAGAGAAGAAGAAAGCAGCCTGGCGAGGCACCTAGACTTTTGAGAAAGTCTGTAGAAGCAGGCTGCATGGAGTAGAATCCTCTCAAACTGTGAACCTCAGAGAGTAGAGTAAGGGTGAGGGAAGGAGAGGAGCCTACCAGAGATTGGGAAAGTTTCAAAAAATCTTCTACCTCTGGTCTGGCAAGGGTTTGGGACAGGGTAAGACCACCAGCCAATTAATCTACAATTACACATCCAAACAGAATCAGGGAGTAAACCTGGGAAGAGCTACCACTGCCCACTGCTTCCCTGGTTGTAAGTTTGGACAGCAAAATGGATTATCCAGTCAGTTAGTACCCTGTCCCGGGTTTTGGCACCAAATGATAGAATCAATCGGAGTCCAAAAGACCAGTGTAACAGGCTTTAATAAAAGGAAACCTGCCAGGCTGTCTCGTAAGGGAGAGCAGCCCCAGTTCTCTAATCGGTAGGGTTAAATAGGGGATTTGAGGGTGGGGGCTGGTGGTCATTAAAGAAAAATGCAGCTTTTAGTGATTTATGTAAGATTAACTGTAAATAAGCTAGGGCACCTTCCACACCCGGGTTAGTCACACAGATGCCTGGGGGAATGCGATCTGGAATATCTAGTTTGTCAATGTCCCTTTGTCCACAAGGAGGGAGTCATGGTCCCCACCTGTAATCCTATCAAAAACTTAGCATTAGCAATGCCATTTTAGAGAGCAAAAGTCAGGCGGTGGCGGGGCAAAACCGAGGCCAGCCGAGGCTTATAGACTGGGCACATAAACACAGCCCCCACCCCATGGAGGGGAAGTGGAAACTACAGTGACTATAGCAGCAGGCTGGTGTTGGCAATGCCCATACCCAAATACTCAATGCAGAGGCAGAGGGGGTGGCGGGCCTCCAGACAGACCACACCTAGGGAACTCAGAGGCCACACCCATTGGGCTCCAGTGGTCATACACTTCTTATACACAGACAAAATGGGAAGTAAGAGAAATGTAACCCAAATGAATCAAGAGAAATCCCCAGAAAAAGACTTGAATGAGTCAGATGTAACCAAATTACCGAATGAAGAGTTTAAAATAATGATTCTTAGGATGCTCAAAACCTTAGACCAACAATAGATGGACATAACAAACACCTAAATAAAGAGATAGCACCTGACCAGGCAGTGGCACAATGGATAGAGCATTGGACTGGGATGCGGAAGACACAGGTTCGAGACCCCGAGATCGCAAACTTGAGCGTGGACCCATCTGGCTTGAGCAAAAGCTCACCAGCTTGGACCCAAGACATTGGCTCCAGTAAGGGGTGGCTCAGTGTGCTGAAGGCCCATGGTCAAGGCACATGTGAGAAAGCAATCAATGAACAACTATGGTGTTGCAACGGCAACAAAAATCTAATGATTAATGCTTCTCATCTCTCTTTGTTCCTGTCTGTCTATCTTTATCTATCCCTCTCTCTGGCTCTCTCTCTTTCTCTGTAAAAAAAAAAAAAAAGGAGATAGGAAATAGCAAGGATAAAAAAGGACATTGAAATAATAAAAAAGCATGAGTCAGAAATGACAAATACAGTATCAGAAATGAATACCATAATGGAAAGAATTAAAAGCAAGATGAATGAAGTTGAGGATCGAATCAGCGAGGTAGAGGACAAGATAAATGAAGGCACTGAAGCAGAGCAGCAAAAAGAAGAGAGACTCAAAAAGTCTGAGGAAACCCTAAGAGAGTTCTGTGACAACATGAAGAGAAATAACATCTGCATCATAGGGGTTCTTGAAGATGTAGAGAAAGAACAAGGGATAGAGACTTCATTCAATCAAATTATAGCTGAAAACTTTCCTAAGCTGATGTAGGAAAAAGGCACACAAGTTCAGGAAGCACAGAGAATTCCATTAAAGAGAAACCCAGGAAGCACAGAGAATTCCATTAAAGAGAAACCCAAAGAAACCTACACCAAGACACATCATAATTAAAATACCAAAGCTAAGAGATAAAGAGAAAATATTAAAAGCTGCTAGAGAAAAAAAGGCTATCACCTACAAAGGAGCCCCCATAAGGATGACATCCGACTTCTCAACAGAAACACTTGAGGCCAGAAGGGAATGGCAAGAAATATTCAAAGTAATGCAGAACAAGAGCCTACAACCAAGACTACTCTATCCAGCAAGGCTATCATTTAAAATTGAAGGAGAAATAAAACTCTTCTCAGACCAAAAATAACTCAAGGAATTCACTACAACCAAACCAATGCTGCAAGAAGTGCTAAGCGGCCTGTTGTAAACAGATCAAAGGGGGAAAAGAATATATCAACAGAGGAATACAGCTTTAAAGAATAAAATGGCAATAAACAACTACATATCAATAATAACCTTAAATGTAAATGGATTAAAAGTCCCAATCCAAAGACTAGGGTAGCTGCATAGATAAAAAACAGGACCCATACATATGCTGTTTAAAAGAGACACACCTCAAAACAAAAGATGCACATAGACTGAAGGTAAAAGGATAGTAAAATATATTTCATGCAAATGGAAATGAAAAAAATAATGGGGTAGCAATACTTATAACAGACAAAATGGACTTTAAAACAAAGGCTATAGTAAGAGACAAAGAAGGTCACTACATAATGATAAATGAAGCAATCCAACAGGAAGATATAACATTATAAATATCTACACACCTAATATAGGAGCAAAAAAATATATAATGCAGACTTTGATGGATATAAAGGGCGAGAACAACAGCAATACTGTAATAGTAGGCGATTTCAATACCCCACTAAAATCACTAGATAGATCCTCAAGAAAGAAAATTAACAAAGAAACAACAGACTTAAAGGACACACTAGATCAACTGGATTTAATAGATATCTTCAGAACCTTTCATCCTAAAGCAGCAGAATATACATTCTTTTCAAGTGCTCATGGTACATTCTGTAAGATAGACCACATGTTAGGGCACAAAAGCAGTCTCAACAAATTTAAGAAGATTGAAATCATATCAAGCATTTTTTCTGATCACAATGGCATGAAACTAGAAATCAACCACAACAAAAAAACTGAAATATACTCAAATACTTGGAAACTAAATAGCATGTGATCAAATAACGAATGGGTTAGCAATGTAATCAAAGAAGAAATAAAGAAATTTCTAGAAATGAATGACAATGAGCATACAATAACTCAAAATTTATGGGACACAGCAAAAGCAATACTGAGAGGGAAGTTCATAGCATTACAGGCATACCTTAAGAAGCTCGATAAAGCTCAAATAAACAACTTAACCTTGCATCTAAAAGAACTAGGAAAAGAACACCAGTAAAGCCCAGAGGTAGTATAAGGAAGGAAATAATAAAGATCAGAGCGGAAATAAGTGACATAGAGGCTAAAGAAACAATACAGGGGATCAATGAAACCAGGAGCTGGTTCTTTGAAAAGGTAAACAAGATCTATGAACCTTTAGCCAGACTCACCAAGGAGAAAAGAGAGAAGACTCTGTTGGGCAGATAAAATATATTATGCTCACTTTGTTAAAGATGGCGCTGCCCACATGGAAGTTCGTTGATATTAATGTGTGTTCTGGAACAGGCTGTGGGCAGGCCAGGTCATTATAGCCTAAGGCTTAGTTTTAAGAGTAAGCTCTTCCCCACACCCTTGACTGATTGGATAATGTAGGGTGGTGCACTCTTGAGGAATCCCATTATTCCTCAGATGGGTGGCTTTGTATCAGAGACTTTCTTGTATGTATAATTGGATTAAAGGTTTTGAGTCTATGCTGTAAAGCGGGAGAGACCAGTAGCTTGATCTCTCTCTCTCTTGGTTCCTGAGTTCCTGAGGTTAGTATTAGAGAGGAGAGCAGATTAAGCCCATGTGGAGTAGAAGTAGCCGAGATGGCAGAGTGCTGAGGAAGAAGCCAGTTTGTTAAGAGTTTGTGCAGGAGGAGATGGGAAACAGAGGTGAATAAGTCTGGTGAGCTAGAAACCTTTGATTCTAGGAAACTCGGATAAGTCAGTAGCTTTGTGAGCACTGAATGTGTGGGTTTTGGAGCCCAGTGTGTGTTTTTGCTTGCCCGCCGGGTGCAAGCTAGAATTAAAGCTGATGGCTCACCAGTTCTTGGCTCCCGTGTTTCATTGCCGACTGTTCGAATCTAATGTGAACCTGCATGGGTCAGGCTGCTGTAGTAGTGGCTGCGACTACTGGCTTTACAGACTCAAATAAATAAAATTAGAAATGAGAGTGGAGAAATAACAACTGACACAACAGACATACAAAGGACTGTAAGAAAATACTATGAAGAACTGTATGCCAAAAAATTAGACAACCTGCATGAAATGAACAAATTTCTCAAAACATATAATCTTTTAAAAATCAATCAGGAAGAATCAGAAAACCTGAACAGACTGATTACAACAAATGAGGTTGAAACAGTTATCATAAAGCTCCCAACAAACAAAAGCCAGGGCCAGATGGCTTCACGAGTGAATTCTACCAAATTCTACCAAATATTCAAAGAAGAACTAACTCCTATCCTTAT
Organism: Rhynchonycteris naso; assembly: GCA_037038555.1. Taxonomy (NCBI): domain Eukaryota; kingdom Metazoa; phylum Chordata; class Mammalia; order Chiroptera; family Emballonuridae; genus Rhynchonycteris; species Rhynchonycteris naso. The sequence goes on along the minus strand of CM072999.1, from coordinate 193,038,088 downwards.
CAAGCTATTTCAAAAAATACAAGAGGAAGGAATACTTCCAAGCTCCTTTTATGAGGTGAGCATAATTCTGATTCTGAAACAAGGGAAAGACAACACAAAGAAAGAAAATTATAGGCCAATATCCCTGATGAATGTAAATGCTAAAATCCTCAAAAAATATTAGCAAACCAGATCCAACAATATATGAAAGAAATCATACACCATGATCAAGTGGGATATATTCCGGGGAGGGAAGGCTGGTACAATATTTGCAAATCAATCAATGTGATTCATCCCATAAACAAAAGGAAGGAGAAAAACTGCATGATAATTTCAATAGACACAGAAAAGGCATTTGATAAAATCTAGTACCCATTTATGATCAAAACTCTCAGGAAAGTGGGAATACAGGGAACATACCTCAACATGATAAAGGCCATCTATGACAAACCCACAGCCAACATTATACTTAATGGGCAAAAATTAAAAGCAATCCCCTTAAGATCAGGAACAAGGCAGAGGTGCCCTTTTACACCACTCTTATTCAACATAGTTCTGGAAGTCCTATCCACAAGCAGACAAGAAGAAGAAGTAAAAGGCATCCAAATTGGAAAAGAAGAAGTAAAGCTATCATTATTTGCAGATGATATGATATTGTATATAGAAAACCCTAAAGTCTCAGTCAAAAAACTACTGGACCTGATAAATGAATTCAGCAAGTTGGCAGGATATAAAATTAATACTCAGAAATCAGAGGCATTTTTAAAATGTTTTATTTATTTATATTTTACAGGGACAGAGAGAGTCAGAGAGAAGGATAGATAGGGACAGACAGACAGGAACGGAGAGAGGTGAGAAGCATCAATCATTAGTTTTTCGTTGCCGTCACAACACCTTTGTTGTTCATTGATTGCTTTCTCACATGTGCCTTGACCGCGGGCCTTCAGCAGACCGAGCAACCCCTTGCTGGAGCCAAGGACCTTGGGTCCAAGCTGGCGAGCTTTTGCTCAAGCCAGATGGGCCCGCGCTCAAGCTGGCGAGCTCAGGGTCTCTAACCTGGGTCCTCTGCATCCCAGTCCAAAGCTCTATCCACTGCGCCACTGCCTGGTCAGGCCTGAGGCATTTTTATATACCAACAATGAACTGTCAGCAAAAGAAATTAAGGAAACAATCCCCTTCACTTTTGCAACAAAAAAAAATAAAGTACCTAGGAGTAAATTTAACCAAGGAGATTAAAGACTTGTTTCGGAAAGTTACAAAACATTGATAAAAGAAATCAAGGAAGATACAAACAAGTGGAAGCATATACCGTGCTCATGGTTAGGAAGAATAAACATCATTAAAATGTCTATATTACCGAAAGCAATTTATAAATTCAATGCAATACCAATTAAAATATCAATGACATACTTCAAAGATATACACCACATATCCAAAAATTTATATGGAAACAGAAATGGAACACGAATAGCGTCAGTTATCTTGAAAAGAAAGAATAAAGTGGGAGGCATCGCACTTTCTGATATCAAGTTATACTACAAGGCCATTGTACTCAAAACAGGTTGCTACTGGCATAAGAACAGGCATATAGATCAATAGAACAGAACAGAGAACCCAGAAATAAACCCACACTTTATGGACAACTGATATTTGACAAAGGAGGTAAGAGCATACAATAGAGTAAAGACAGCCTCTTTAACAAATGGTGTTGGGAAAATTGGACATCTACCTGCAAAAAAATGAAACTAGACCACCAACTTACATCATTCACAAAAATAAACTCAAAATAGATAAAAGACTTAAGTGTGAGCCGTGAAACCATAAGCATCTTAGAGGAAAACATAGGCAGTAAGCTCTCCGACATCACTCACAGCAATATATTTGCTGATTTATCTCCACAGGCAAGTGAGATAAAAGACAGGATAAACAAATGGGACTGTATCAAACTGAAAAGCTTTTCCACAGCCAAAGACAATAAGAACAGAATAAAAAGACAAACTATACAATGGGAGAACATATTCGACAATACATCTGATAAGGGGTTAATAACCAAAATTTATTAAGAACTTGTAAAACTCCATACCAGGAAGATAAACAGCCCAATCAAAAATGGGCAAAAGAAATGAATAGACACTTCTCTTTTTCATACAGATGACCAATAGACATATGACAAAATGCTCAACATCACTAATCATTAGAGAAATGAAAATTAAAACTACAATGAGATATCACCTCACACCAGTCAGAATGGCGCCCGTCAACAAAACCACACATAATAAGTGCTGGCGAGGATGTGGAGAAAAGGGAACCCTCCTGCACTGCTGGTGGGAATGCAGACTGGTGCAGCCACTGTGGAAAATAGTATAGAGATTCCTCAAAAAGTTAAAAATCGAACTGCCTTTTGACCCAGCTATTCCACTTTAGGGATATACGCTAAGAACACCATAGCACTATTTCAAAAGGAGCAATGCACCCCTATGTTTATGGCAGCATTGTTCACAATAGCGAAGATCTTGGAAACAGCCCAAGTGTTTGTTAGTGGATGAGTTGATTAAAAAGCAGTGGTACATATATACAATGGAATACTATGGGGCCATGAAAAAAGAAAATCTTAATTTTTGCGACATGTGGATGGACATGGAAACTATTATGGTAAGTGAAATAAGCCAGGCAGAAAAAGAAAAATATATGACCTCACTCATTTGAGGAATCCAGTGAACAATGTGACCTGAGGAACAAAATTTAGACAGAGGAAAGATCAAAGGGACCAGTGGAAAAGTGGACAGAGGGAAGGGGGATGATAGGATGGGATAAACCTGAAGGGAAGGGGGGGCGCTATGGGGAGGAGGGAAAGGGAGATGTTGAGGGGAATATGGGGGAGGGGGGATGCATTCGGGGCAACACTAGAATCTATGTAAACACAATAAATTAAAATCAATAAAAAAATAAAGAGGAAAAGTCAGGCCTCTTACCCCTTTCTTTCTGGCAAGAAAGGAAAGAGAAGAATGCAGGAGGAAGGGCTTGCAAGGCAAACTGGGTCACCTAAGTCATAATTTAACCACATAGCTAGGAAGATGAAACTTATCCAAGAATCCCTTCACTTCTCTTTGCTTAAAAGTCTTTAGGGCAGTGGTTCTTAACCTGGGTTCTATTGAACCCTAGGGGTTCGATGAGTCAGTCTCAGGGGTTCGGAGATGCCTCTGCTGCGGAGGCCAGAATAAAGTAATACCGTAATTTGTTGTGAGTTCATGCACTTTGTTGGTTTTGTTCTTTGAGCAAGGTGATGTTCATGCATGGCTCATTTTGTGCACCAGTAAAAAAACATATACCTATGTCTTGAATTTGAAAAAAAAAATCATATTTTATTTATCACTAAAGAAGGGTTCGGTGAATGCGTATATGAAACTGGTGGGTTCGGTACATCAAAAAAGGTTAAGAACCACTGCTTTAGGGTGTAGCAATGTTCTCCTTTTGATAGATCCTATAGATAAACGTAACTAGGCAGTAGAATTCAATGAGCTTGTCAATAGGATGAATGACTTTTGTACCATGCTCCTCCCAAGCCCACCCAGTGTGTGATTTTGTCTATAAAAAGGGGCCTCAGAGTTCTGGGGGGGGACTGCAGGATTTGGGTTTGCCCTAGTCCCCTGTAGTCACTGGCCAATAAACTCCTCAAAAATTTATTTGGACTTGGTTTCTTTGCTGGTCACTTTACAACACCAGTAGCTTCTTTGGTTGCAACTTGGATCTTCCCTTTCCTTTATTGCGGTGTTTTGAAATCATAGTGGTTAAAATCATAATCTTGCTTCTCAAACTTATTACAAATTGGCCTTTGCTTCCATATATACTTTGTTCTCTGGAACCACCACCTTCTTCTTTCCAACAAATCTGACGGCTTTGTTTCTTCACATTTCCTCCATGGGGCATCTGATAGCTACTCTGTCTTTAAACTCTCACTTTTGTCACCTATGTGCCTCCCGTTCTGCATGCTTGATCCATTCAGCACATGTTTACCAAGGGGCATGACGGCTGGTACACAGGAATGACATGTCCTGGGCTTGCTGGAGCCAGGCCCAGCTGGAGAGACACACATTAAATTAGTAAATATTTATTGACTTACAAACTGAGGTAAGTATAATGCTGTTAAAGAAGAAAGTACTTAGAGAGAGACAGCAGGGACCTAATTTAGATGGAGGTCAGCAAGGGCTTCTCTGAAGAATAGGCATATGAGCTAAGACCTAGAGGAAGAGGGGAATTGAACAAAGAGCTGAGCAGAGGACCTGGCAGCCTTAAGGAAGAGCATGGTCACGGGCCTTGGGGTGGGACGGAGCTCAGTGAACCAGAGGAACTGCAGGCATTGGGTGTATGCACAAGGGGGCAGAGGCTGGTCGTGGAGGGACTTGTAGGCATGGGGGAGGTTTGGGTCATATTCAGGAAGGAGTTTAAAAGATTTTCAAGTTCTGGACAGGGTAGCTTAGAGTGGGTAAGAACAGAGGTGGGGAGATCAATGAGAAGCTACCCAGGAGTCCTGTGAGGTGTCATAGTGACCGAGACAACAGGGACTGAGTGGGTGGGGAGAATTGCACAGAGAAAGAATGGCCAAGTGTGGGTATGTGGGATGAGGAGGAAGAAGGTGTCCATGATTCTAGGACTTCTGGCTGGAAGCAGATGCCCTTTGCTGACAGGGTGATACCTAGGGAATGAGCCATCTCTGCTCTCCTGGTCTCTACCCACTCCCAAATGGATGTGCTGTCCACACAGAGCATCATTTAGGGCAGAGACTGAGCTGCTGTAACAAAGAGGCCCCCAGATATATCTATTCCTCTTTCATAAAACAGTCTAGAGGTGGATAGGTAGTTCAGGGCAGGTAGGGACCTTGCCAGCCTCAGCACCTACGGGTTTAAGGCTCCAGTGCCCTCAGTTCCTAGCTCGCAGGAAAGGGACAAGGCCAGCGGGCACACTCAGTCATTTAAGGGCAAGGCCATGATGCCGTTTCTGGCCGTTGCTTGTTGCCAGAAGGCAGTCACATGGCCACATCTCACTACAGGTTTCTTTGGAAATGTCGTTTAGCTGGATACCTCACTGTTACACTGGAGGAAGGAAAGCGTGGGTATTGGGGGACGGTTGGAAATCTACCCCCATTTGTGTTGCCTCTGCATTTTCTGCTAAAGACTCTTTCCATGTCCACATTTGGCCAGATCTCTGTTCAGGATTTTGCATTTCTAGGTGCTGCACAGGTGGTTCTGAGTAGCAAGGAGGGATGTTTCTGCAGAGTTGAGTTGTCTGACTTTTCCTTCCTAGTGGTCAGCTGGCCTTGAGGCCTTCCACTGAAACCTCAGAATGGTGCCTCTGTTGTTTTGAAGATGATCTCAAGATGCTGAATATGGCAAAGCACATGGCTCTTCCCTGACCATCTGTCCACAGTTGGACCCTGGCCAGACCTCACAGAGGGACAGTGTTTTCCAGCAGATCAGATGGAGTGCAAGAAGAGAAGTCCTCCAGGACTGGGGATTCCCTCTTGGAAGTCGGATCGGGAAGAAGATTGCGGGGTTCAAGCTGGCCTGGCCACTTGTGTGGAAGGCTCACTGGAGGGTCTGACCCGGGTTGAACATTGCTCTCTGGTGTGTGCAGCCCTGGGTCAGTTTCCCCAGCTCCCAACCAAACCCTCCCCTAAATGAGCAGACCCACCCAGCTAAATGCTACTTCCCTTTGCAGTGAGTCTCAACTTCCTGCATCCTAGTTAAAGGCAACCCATTAGCACTGCCCCATCTGTCTCCGTAAATGAAAAGTTCTTCTAACAGGTGGACAGGCAGTTTTCCCTGCTAATGAAGAATCTATGAAATTTCTCCGGGGACTGGGGGCACTGACAGAGGCTCAGCCATGCCCTCCTCCATGGGAAAATGCAGCTGACAGAGGGCAGGTGGTTGGTGCTCTGTGCTGACCCCAGTATGACCCGCTTGACCTCCAGGGGCTCTGGCAAAATGGGAGAGAGATTGTGTAGAGGAGGGCATTCTTATCTGTTTTACCATCTGGTTTTCCCCAGAGTCCCCATCAGGACTGGAGAAAGAGAATGTGTGCTTTATCTTCTTTGTGGCCTGGGAGGGCGTCTGGGACCTGGTGTTTTCCTCTTGGTCTCTGATAGCACTTCTTTGAACATAGTTGCTTTTTCTCCCTGAGAGTTTGTCTGTGCCTGACTTGATTCTTGCCTCTGCTTCCCTCTGCTCCTTTGCTAGGCCCTCTAGTGAGAACAGACCAGTTTTTTTTTAAATTTCAGGGTAGAGAGCTTTTTGTTATGCCCAGCAGCTGGAATTGGAGGCATTGGCATAGCCTGGACTTAAGGGCCAGATTGACAGGCATCAAATCTTCCTTTGTAGTTGTGCTTCTTGGCTAAGTCCCTTTACTTCTCCATTGTTCCTTTTGTTAGATGGGACGCCCGTTTTGCCTGTGGCCTAGATTGCCAAAAGGACTTCTTGCGATAGTACAGGCAAAGTGTTCAGGGAAGTGCCTGGCATGCAGCAGGCCTTAGTACACGTCCGCATGGTTCCGCATGGTTGTTCACAGCCCTGAAGGGGCTGCACAGGCCCATAAATCTACAATTCTGCTACCTACCTCCCGCCCTCCACTCCCTCATGCCCCTTACTCTGCCTAATTTGCTCTCTTGGTGGCCAGGTATAGGATTTTCTCTTCTAAGGACTTCACATCAGATTTGGGACCAGATCTTAGGTAAAGGTCAGATCAGAGTTCAGATCCCATGTGTTTGGGGGTAGGGGTCAACATGCTGCTGTGTATCTATCTGCCTGTTGCATTTCTTTTTTTTTTTTAATTTATTTTATTTTTATTTTATTCATTTTAGAGAGGAGACACAGAGTGAGAGAGAGAGAGAGAAAGAGAGAAAGGGGGGAGGAGCTGGAAGCGTCAACTCCCATATGTGCCTTGACCAGACCAGTGCAGGGTTTTGAACTGGCGACCTCAGTGTTCCCAGGTCGACGCTTTATCCACTGCGCCACCACAGGTCAGGCTCTGCCTGTTGCATTTCTTGTGCTCACTGGGGACAGGCTCTGGGGCAAGTGATGCTTGTCCTGATTTAAGAATAGTTGGGAAGAAGTCAGCCTGCTCCTTCCTTTCTACTTCCCTTCCTTCACTATTCCCCAGGAACTGTGTGGTGACGATTTTGGTTGTTGCTACTGCCAGAAAAGCACTGTACTTTCTGAATGAAGTCTGAGGCCCGGTTGTCCTGGAGCCACTTCCTGTACTGCACGTTGGGCCCTCTAGGTGGCAGTCCTGGGCCAGCCTTTGGCTGGGAAGATGTGAGTTGGGAGAGCAGGCCTCTCTCAGGCAGAGTTGCAGGCCCCTTCCCCTGATGTGCTCCCTTTGAGGGCCTGATCTAGCTGAGAATGCTCAAAAGGCCCATTATTCTGGGCTGGATCTTCCACTCTCCCCTCCACCTTTTGTTGGGAGACGAACGGTTTTGCCTCTGTCTGTCCCTGGAGGCCTCTCTTTGTTGTGGCTACCCTAGGAACTGGTGCAGATTACTAGGTAAGGCTGCTCAGTGGGGAGGCATCCTGCCCTCCAGCCCCTTCAGTGGGCTGCCTGCTGGGGTGGGGAGTTTCCTTCCTCTCATACGGTACTCTCTTCTCATCCAGCATGTTCCTGATGGCTTGGCTTGGGTACTGAAAGTGTAGAGGAACAGCTGGGAGCAGATGAGGAATGAGAAACGTTGGGGTTTTAGGATGGGCTGGGCTGAGCTGGGCAGCTTTGAGCACTCACTCCTCAACCACAGGTTACTTTCCTCCCAGAGATTTCAGGCCACATTGCTTCTTCTTGATAAATATCTGATGTTAAGGCCAAATTCAGCGCCAAGTCTGTGGTCTTCTGCACATGGAAGGAAAGATAAGAAGATTCCTGCTGGAGCTGGTGCCCTCCCCGCCATGTGCCTTTTCTTTGGCTCTCTTTTGCAAAACAAGCAGATTCTGTCTTTACTGTGGGTGGGTGGACTGCCATGGTTTTGGCGACCAAGGAGATTTTTTCAAGGCCTGGGGAAGGGACATGGAGATATCAACTAACATAGTGGTGACTTTAACTTCCCTTGGCAAATAGCTATTGGGTTTAAGGAATCTGAAGTTGGCATCCAAACATGGACTTTCTTACTTGTTTCTGCTGAGAAACCAGGGTCCTGGCAGCAGGGTCCTGGCAGCAGGGTCCTTGCTGTCCTGCCCTCCTGAAGGTAGAGAAGAGGTGTGGGACTTGTGGCCTATTGCAAACCATCCAACGATATTCTGGTAAGCTGGCTGCAGCCTGCCTGAATACCCACCTTAGCGCCATGCCTGCTGGAGCTGCGCCATGCCTGCTGGAGCTCCATTTGCAGAGTATCGGCCTGCCCTGCCCAGAGTGGGCCCTGAGTAGTCATAGATGGGGAAACAGCTGCTAGGAGAGCTTGCTCAGCTGTCTCAGATTTGTCAGGCCCTTGGCATTCTTCTCCCAGATAGGCATCAGCAGACTCCTGCCTCTTCTGTTTCCATCTTCTCTCTGCCACCCCTGCCTCTCCCGTCTTTCTGGCTAATAGGCATGTGACCCAAAGCCTTCACGGGCTGCCTTTCTGGAGTAGAGGGCAAGAGAAGGCCTGTAGGCTCTTTTCTTTCTGCTCTGGGGGCTGTGGCACTCTAGCACGGATCTTCTGGTTGCGTGGACACACATATGCCAAGCCCCACTAGAAGTTGGTGACATTCGAGAAGCTTGTTAGGGGCCTCTTCTTTGAGGGTATAGGGAGGGCAGGGGTTGCCTGCCTGGAGCCTTTGCTGGGAAAATACTGCACAGATTCTACGTGTAGTGGGGGTCCTATTATTAGAATTACCCACATGCTTCTTTAAAGAGTTCACAGCAGCACAGAAATCCCTGCAGCCTTGGTCTTTACTCTCTGGTTTACAGACAGATAAGAAAGTAACCTATTCCATTAGTTCATAAAGTAGTCTCAACAGATAGAGCTCCAGTTTTTCCAGTCATAGTCTGAACTGCCCTAAGAGGGAGTGATTGGTAGAAATATCCAAAAATTACTTGAACAATTTGTGTGGCTTAGACCTAGACATTAGTTTCTCTATCTGTAAAATGGGGACTGTAATACCTACCTTAAAGGGTTGTTGCAAGGACAGTAAGACAGAGTATAAACATATTCAGAATACCTTGCTCAGTGCTTTGCTCACTGGAGGCCCTCAGTAAGCATTCATTCCCTCTTAGAGATGGGGCCAGCACCTGACTTCTAGTCAGCACATCCTTTCCTCCCACCCCTGAGCCAGTACTCCACCCATGGGGAGTGTTCAAACTGCCCTATGCACATCTGTGCCAGGACACCCTGGGGCGTCCCTCTTGGGGAACTCTTTCTGAGGTACTGGCTGTTGGAAGAGGAGGGAGCTGGGGCAGGAGCCAGCCTGTCCAGGAACGTTCTTCATAGCAGGCTGCTTCAAGCAGCTCACTGCCAAAGTGAGAGTGCTGCGTGCTCAGCCGAACTGGTCCTCAGGGGAGATTAATTTTTGCCTGTGTAACTGCTGTGATGAACCCTAATGTCTCTCTGTTTAGGGACCCACCGCAGAGTTCATCCTCTACCTTTTTTAGAAGGATGTGTTTAGGAGCCCTGAAGATGAAGGTGAAGCTAAGCACTTTCAGCCTTTTGGCTTTGGAGGCTGTCCCTTGGAACAGCCCCAGGTTAAGAGGTTGAAAGCAGACAAAGAGATGGCCATAGGAAGAAATGAGGCTGCTTTTAGTCTTCCTGGCTCTGGCATCTTCCCAGTGGAGGTAATGATTGGTCACCTCCTAAAAGCCTGTGGGAAGGGAGACTGTGGAGAGGAGCAGAGCGCCACAAATGATTGAAGAATGAGGGCCTGAACAAGAGTGAGCCAGCTGTTCCGGTGCCAGGGACAGCAGAAGAAGTTGTGCCAGGCATAAGCGGTACCAGGGGAGAACACGAGGACAGAAAAGGGTTAACAGAACTTAGAGTTGAGTAAAACTCTTCTCTCTCAGCATGATCTCTGTCCTGGCTGGCATGCAGCAGAACTGTCTTCAGAAGGGAAGGAGATGTGCAATTATAGATTATCAGGGCTGGGAATAGGTTCTGATTTCGCCTCGCTCAGCTCTGTCACTGTGCAGGAGAACTGAAGCCTAGATGAGTTTAGGTGGCTGTTCTGGGACCTGAGTGAGAGCCCCTGTCTGGAGGTCCCTAGGAATGGGTTCTGAGCTCTGGGTAGGTAGGATTGACTGGAAAGCTACTTCTGAGGATCTGCTGCACAGCACAGCCTTAGGAAGCGTCTTTCACATGTTCTTTGAAATCTTGTAGTTTCACTTGGCTCCCCAGGGATTCTGCAGTGTATCTGTATTTGAGTCATTGTAGCTCTTTTTTTGGCAGCACCATTATTTAGGCCTGACAGTTAGGCACAACTGTCTCATTAAAGGCAGATATACTTGTGTGGCTTGTAAAAAAAAAAAATAGAACATTTCATTAGTCTAAAAAAAGAATACCACTTATTCCTTTTATTTGTAAACTCAGTATATTAAAATTTGTTGTCATTAAATTTATGTAATGGGAACAAAGTGTTGTACCTTCCTATTGTGAAATGCTCAGATGTTCAAGGTACTGGAGTGTGTCTGTGTATGTGCACACCCATGCCTATGTGAGTAGACTCAACCACACCTTATGCTTGTCCCTGGGATAGGTACTTTTGCATATAATTTCTCAGTTATCCTCATGACCAACCTGCTAGGTATGCATAGTCACACCCTGTTGCAAATGACTGAGTCTCAGGGAGGTGAACCCAGGTCACAGCAGGTAGCTTCTAGGTATTGATACTGGACGACCAAGTGAAAATTGCAGCTGCAAAACAAGGCAGGCCTTCAGGCTTGTATGGCTGTGGCTGGGACTGTTCTCAACCGCCCTTTGCCTCCTTCCAGCCCCACTGTGCATTAGAATCTGGGGCAGAGGGAGGTGGAGAGAGGAAATAGAGATTGCAGAGGCCTCTGGGTGATTCTGTCAAATATGCGTACTATTGAGAATCAATAGTTTTTGTAGAAGGAGAAAGATGAACATTATTAAACTACTTCTCCTTAGTATCCAAAAGAACTGCTGGGGAAGCCATCAGCATCCCAAGCAGGGCGGCACCTGCTTCACCTCTTCCTCGCTCCACCTGGATCCAAGGGTTCTCCACCCTGACCTGTGTGCTGTAGGTCAGTGGGGAAATAGCATTTGTATCTCACCAGTTTTTTTTAGGATTGAAACTTCTTTGTAAACCAAGGTCTCCCTCCATTTTGTCACACCCACACCATAGGCTGGAAGGGCGAGAAGGCCTCAGTTTCCTCATTGATAACAGCCAGCAGCTTCACAGGGTATGGAGACTAAATAGGAAGTCATTTATTTACTTGTTCACACAACCACTGAGAGCATGAGCGCAGCGTGCCCTGTCCTTGGCACTGGGATACGACTTTGACAGAACAGATTCTTATCTTTTGTGCTTATATTTTAATTGTGTAAATATAAGTTCAGGGAGACACACAGTAAAATAACAGTAAATAGGTCAAATGGTAAGTATCATGAAGAAAAATAAGATTTCTTTTAAGAGGAATGGAGAGTGAAATGTAGGAGTGCTTTTTTCTTTTTTACTGAGGTGAAATGTAACATTTTAGTGTTAATCCAGTGGTGTTTTATACATTGACATTCTTGTGCAACAATCTCTTCTACCTAATTACAAACCATTTCACCACCCCAAAGGAGATATCACCTTTATATAGAAAGGTGACATTTGAGCAGAGACCCAAAAGAAAAGAGAAAAGAGCCCTGGCTCAATTGGTTAGAGCATTGACCCAAAACATAGAGGTTGTTGGTTCAAGTCCTTATCAAGGCACATACAGGAACAGATTGATTTTCCTTTCTCTTTCTCTCTCTCTCTCCCTTCCTCTCTCTCTCTCCCTTCCTCTCTCTCCAAAATAAATAAACAAACAAACAAAAAGAAATGAGGGAATGACCCATGAAAATATCTAGGGCAGTACCTTTTCTAGGTGGTAGGAACAGCAAGTGGTGCAAAGGTCTGCTTTGACAATCTTGAAGACTCACAAGGAGGCCAGAAGGCTGCTTAGTGTGCGTGGAGGAGAGCTGTGGGGGGTGAGGTGGACAGGCCTGTGGAGACCACAGCAGTCCCATCCCGGAGACCAAGGAGAGCGTTGAGAGGCGGGGCATCTCAGTGGTGGATCGGGCACTCAGCAGGCTCTTATGAGTGCACAGCATCCTTTCCGGCTGCCTTCCTGGTTCTCTACAAACCCTACGTCTTGGTTTAGTCTTAGACTGTTTATGTGCATAAGTCTGATACATGTGTTTTGTGTGTCCAGTGTGTATACCTGTGAATTGACTACTGGTGTTACAAATCTCTACCTCTTTCTCCTGTTTGTTTCTGCTTGGAAAAAGAATCTTTAAAAAAATTAAACAAATATTTATGTTTTCCTTGATAAAATTGCAAGTTGAACATGGGGACATTGGCTGCAGACAAAAATGCTATCACGTTTCTGGGAAGGTCCATTTAAAATTAGTAACACAAGGATCAGGTGGTAGTACAAAGGGGTAAAAGGGAAGGTGGAATGCATTACTACGAAAAGACAACCTAAAAAATCAAAGGTTTCTGCATTGCTCACCATATGTAGAGTGTAGACTTCTTCACCAAACGGAAGCCAGAGCCAAGAGGTATTTTTTAAAAGATTGAATAGGAAATGCTACTCTTAAACAGATACCTTGGGGTAAATATCATGAGGTAGCACAGGCTAGAAACCTGAGCCAGTATTTTTTTTGTGTGTGTGTGTGACAGACAGAGGGACGGACAGGGACAGACAGACCAGAAGGGAGAGAGATGAGAAGCATCAATCAATTCTTCATTGCGGCACGTTAGTTGTTCATTGATTTTTTTCTCATATGTGCTTTGACTGGGGGGCTACAACAGACCAAGTGACGACCCCTTGTTTAAGCCAGTGACCTCGGGCTCAAGCTTGTGAGCCTTGCTCAGACCAAATGAGCCTGCGCTCAAGCCGGTGACTTTGGAGTTTCGAACCTGGGCCCTCCACGTCCCAGTCCGATGCTCTGTCCACTTTGCCACCACCTGGTCAGGCCTGAGCCAGTTTTAAGTAAAGTTTAAGATCAAACGTTGTACATGTAAATGCCTTCCAGGGCCATGTAGGCCACAGAAGAAGGTGAGAATTGGCAATGGAAGACAACAGGGAGTGGTAAGGACTGGGGCACTGTGAGGGTCATATAGGGGCTCCACAGGGCAGCATGCTGTTGACCTGGAGTTATGGGCCTATCCCTGCTCAGCTGGAGATACAGGGTCTTTTAGAAATTTTTAAATGTCAGCAGATATTCAGACTTAAAGAAAAGGACAGATTTGGAGGAGAATGAAGAAATTGTGTGGAACAGACAAAGCAAATCTAAAGGCTAAATGGTCCAAATTTCCATTCAGATGAACTTATCCTCAAGTCATTTGGAGAATGAAGGTTGTAGGTCAGTGTTTGAGCTGGGGTTCAGGACTGAGTGAGCCCTCTGCAAATCTTCTGTGGCCCAGTTGATAACAAGTTTGTAATCTGTAAAACAGGCCACACCAGCTGCACTGTGTCTGTGGAGAGCTTTAAAATCTTAATTAAAAGGCCCCAGCTAAATAGGAAAGGCACTCTTGTCAAATTGACAGTCTTCCCATGGCCATCAGTGTCCATCAGCAGGTGCTGTCTCCAGCCTGTAGCTGTTGGCTATTTTTAGCTCTCTGTAACTTCATTAACCAAATCCTCTTACTTGTGACACTCGGCTGTATTTTTAATTATGTAAATATTTTTACAAATCATAGTGGCGCTGAACTGTGTCTCATTTCTCAGATCACATCGATGCATGGTTACACTGTGTCTTGTTGACCATCCATTCAGTCTGAAAGTAGGCATTGCTGACTCATTATTAGCAATTGAATGTAATTCTCAAGCCACTACTCGAGTTTGTATTTAAGCAAGGAGGTGGCAGTCTTTCAAGTGTTGGAGAAGGATACATGGGGCCAGCAAGACTGTCACCTAGCAGGTGCCCTGTCGGAAAAGCTGCTTTTAAACTGCCCATAACCTCCTCTTCTAAGGCCAGTGACTGAAGTTGTTCTTCCAGAAAGTCCTCCCTTCTGTCTAACCTGTGTCACATATGTAATTTAGGCTTATTCCCTTGCGATTGATCTTCACTAAAGAATAAGTGATGAGTACCCTTCTTGAGTAAACTCACTGTTGTGCTCTTGGTTCCAGTGTCTCTTTCATGCTCTGTGGAATGTTTATTCTCTGCTCTCCCCTCAGCAACTTGATTGGAGCTTCCTGTCCTCTCCAGTCCCACACTGTGCACCCTCCAGCATCCCTCCTTTTACCAGTGGCTTGAAGCTCTGATTGCCTACTCACTTATGGAGATTTTTAATCTGGCAGTCAACCTTATTACTACTCTTCTGAATTGATTCTCTCAGAGGTGCACTCATGTGTCCTGCCTGCCAAATCCAGGACGTGCCCCAGATCTCGCTCTGCCAGTGTTGTCATTGTTGAGTCAATGAGAGAGAGGGAGAAACGGCATTTACATACTCATTGCTTAACTCTTGTAAGCACCCTGACCGAGGATTGAACATATAACCTTGGCACATTGGGGTAATCAACAACTGAGCAACCCAGCCAGGGCCATCCATTGATATTTTTAAATCTATGCAATTCTTTACATTTTAAAGATCATTCTCTTACTGTGGTAAAATATATGTAACATAAGATTTTCTATTTTAACCATTTTTGAGTTCAGTGGCATTAACATTACTCCCAATGTTTTACAACCATCACCACTCTATAGTTGCAGAACTTTTTCTTCAATCCAAACTGAGACTGTGCCATTAAACGAATGCCCAACCTCCCTTCCAGTCCCTGGCAACTTCCTTACTACGCTCTGTCTCTATGAATTTGACTATTCTAGAGACCTCATATTAGTCGAATCATATAGTATTTTTGTGTGTGTGTGGCAGGCTTCTTTCATGCGCATAATGTCTATGGTTTATCATTTTGTGGCTTTTATCATAATTTCATTCTTTTTAAAAGCTAAATAATATTCTATCATTTGTATAGACCAGATTTTCTTTGTCTTTCATCTGTTGTTGGACACTGGGTTGCTGTTACCTTTTGGCTATTGTGAATATTGCTGCTGTGAACATGTGTGTGCACATGTCTCTTCCACACTCTGCTTTCAGTACTTTTCTGTGTGTAGTCAGAAGTGGAATTGCTGGATTATATGGTTATTCTATTTTTTAATATTTTGAGTAACTGCCATACTGTTTTTCATAGCTGCTGCACCATTTGGCATTCTTACCAGCAATGTATGAGGGTTCTCATTTGTCTATTTCCTTACCAACATTTATTCTTTTCTGTTTTATTTATTTATGTTTTATAGTCAGCTTAGTAGATGACATCTTAGGTAGGCATCTTATTGTGGTCCTAATTTGCATTTCTATAGTGACTAATGATGATGAGTACCTTTTTAAGTACTTCTTGGGCAATTACATATTTTTCTTGGAGGAATGTCTCTTTAGATTCTTTGCCCATTTTTAAATTGGGTTACTTGTCTTTTTATTATTGGGTTGTAGGAATTCTTTATATGTATTTTGGAGATGTCTAAGTCCCATATCAGACATTGCAAATATTTTTCCCATTCTGTATGTTGTCTTTTCACTTTCTTGATAATGTCCTCTGATATAAAATGTTTTTTAATTTTGAAGAAGTCCAACTTATCTATTTTTCTTTAGTTGCTCGTGATTTTAGTTTCATATCTAAGAATCTATCTCCAATTAAAGGTCATACAGATTTACTCCTATATTTTCTTCTAAGAATATTGTGGTTTTAGCTTTTATATTTAGGTACTTGATCCATTTAGAGTTAATTTTTTTATATGGTCTAAGGTAGGGGTCCATTGTTATTTTGTATGTGGTCATCCAGCTCCATTGGCACCATCTGTTGAAGATACTATTCTTTCCCCATTAAATAGTCTTAGCATCCTTTTCCAAAACTAATTAGCCATCCATCTATGGGTTTATTTCTGGACTCTCAATTCTATTCCATTGGTTTATATCTGTCCTTATGCCATTATCACACTGTTTTATGTAGCTTTGTAGAAAGTGTTGAAATCCTGATGTGTGAGTCTTTGAACTTCATTCTTCGTTTTTTGAAGATTACCATACTTCCTTCCCTATGTATAAGACACTCCCATGTATAAGATGCACCTTCATTTTGGAGCCCAAAATTTAAAAAAAAGTTGTATTACGTAAAGTTATTGAACTCAAGTTTTATTCATCATAAAATTCATACAACTCCTCATCACTGTCAAAACTCCCATCCATTAGCTTGTCCTCATCTGTGTCTGATGATGAATCACTCTCTTAAACAATGAGTGCAAAAACAAGCGTGAAGAAGTGGGAAATGCAAGTAAAAAAATTTACAACCACTGTATAAGACGCGCCCAGTTTTTAGACCCCAATTTTTTGAAAAAAGATGTATCTTATACATGAGGAAATACGGTATTTTGGCTGGTCAGCGCCCCCTACCATTCCATTTGAATCTGGAGGTCAGTTTTCCCATTAGGAGGAAAAAGAAAAGGTGTTCCAATTTTGATAGGGATTGTTTTGAACCTGTGGATTGTTTTGAGTAGTTTATTAGTTTCCTAAAGCTCCTTTAACAAAGTACCACAAGCAGGGATGGCTTAAAAAAACAGAAAGCAAGGTTTTGTAAAGACCATGCTCTATCTGAAGTATATAGAAAAGAATCTGTTCCATACTTTTCTTACCTTCTGGTGTTAGCTAGAAATACTGGTGTTTCTTGGCTGGCAACTGCATAACTTCATTATTTGCCTTCGTCTGCACATAGCATTTTTCCTCTGTATCTCTGTCCTTTTATTTATATTTCCCTCCTGTAAAGACACCAATCTACTGGATTTAGGACCTACCCTAAGACTTCATCTTAACTAATTATATTTGCAAAGATACTGTTTTCAAGTAAGTCCACATTTTGAAGTTCTGGTAGACATCCATTTTAGGAAGATGCTATGTTAAACTCAGTACTGTTAGTATTGACATCTTAATATTAATTCTTCTTATCCATAAATGGGTGCTTTTGCATTGTTTTGAGGTTTTTTTTTTAGTTCTGTCAGCAATGTTTTGTAGTTTTCAGTGAACTAGTCTTTCATATCCTTGTTAAATTTATTCCTAGGAATTTTCTTGTTTTAGATGCTATTGTAAATGAAATTGTTTCCTTAATTTTGGTGGCATTGTTCATTCATGGTGTACAAAAATACAACTGATATTTGATTGTTGCTCTTAACTCTGCCTTTGTTGAATCCATTTATTAGTTCTGGTAGCTTTCCTGTGGTGTCTTTGGAATTTCCTATATATAAGGTCATGTCATCTGCAAAGTGAGATAGTTTTACTCTTTTATTTTACAGTGTGTCCATAAAGTCATGGTGCACTTTTGACCGGTCACAGGACAAAAGTGCACCATGACATTACGGACACACTGTATTATGAATCCCTCTTATTTAATATGCTTTATCTGGCTAGAACTTCCAGTTCAGCTTTGACTGGCAGTGATAAAAGTGGGAAAATCCTTTTCTTTCCTGATCTTAGCTGAAAAGCTTTTATTTTCACCATTGGCTATGGTGTAATTTCCTCGTATTGCCTTTATCATAATGAGGAAGTGTCCTTTGATTACTAATTTCATGAGAGTTTTTGTTATGAAAAGGTGTTAGATTTTGTCAAATGCCTTTTCTGCATCAATTGAGATTGTTATGTGTTTTCTTCTTTGGTTCTGTTAGTGTGATGTATTATATTGATTGATTTTCTCATATTGAACCAGCATTACATTCCTGGTATAAATACAATTTGATCATGATATGTAATCTTTCTACTATGATACTAGGTTTAGTTTCCTAGTATTTTGTTGAGGTTCCGCCTCTATATTCATAAGGTATATTGGTCTGTAATTTTCCTGTGTTTTTTTTTTGTTAAAAATTTGCTTTATTTTTCTGCCGAATCAAGTACTAGCTCCCAGTTAAGTTAGATTTGTTTTTACATGTTCCAATCATTAGCATAGTTTTAGCATCACCTTACCAATAACCAAATAACAAATCAAACTAGTCCCAGTGGTTATGTCCACATCTAGGTGGTTGGGATGATCAGGAACTCTTATTTGTTTGTGTTAGCTTTTAGTTCTTGGTTATATCTCCAAATCTGAAGAAGCTGAGAGGCTCTTGCTGCCCTGACAAAGAAATTAACTGCAAATAGACTCCAGTTTTTTGGAATAATTACAAATGAGTATCTTGACCAAATAAGCCCTGTGGCCATCAAAACAGCAGATTGAGCAGTGCTGAGTTTTTCAGCAGGTCTGGCCATGTCAGTCAGTCCAGCACACACCAAGGCCCATTTCATTATTGGAGCCCAGAAAAAAACTGTTCTAGGGCCTGCCGGGTGGTTGTACAGCGACCTCAGTTTCTCAGGCACCATGAGCTCCACTTTGTCGAGGAGCCGGTGGTAGGTGGCCTATAGGCCGCGGACATCTCTACGGACGAGGGCCTGCTGGTGGCGGGCGGAGCGGGCAGAAGAGTGGCCGCGTCTTGTTCCCTGGCTGACGACGAAGGGCTGCACCTCCCGTCCCGTCCCCGTCCCCCCCCCCCCCCCCCCCCCCCCCGTCCTCTCCCCTCGGGTGCACTTCCTGCCGCTGCCCCTCAGCCTAACCTCTCTCTGCGAGTCACTAAGGGCCCCAGGCTACGAGCAGGCCGAGGAGGTGGGGGTGGGGGGTGAGGGGGTGGGGGTAGGTGGGGGGGTGAGGGGGTGGGGGTGGGTGGGGGGTGTAATTTTCCTGTTTTTGTGATGTCTGTTTCTGGCGTTGTTATTAGGGTTATGCTGGCTTCACTGAATGAGTTTGGAAGTATTTCCCCCCCCTTCAATTTTTTGGAAGAGTTTGAGGAACACTGGTGTTAATTCTTTAAACGTTTGTTAGGATTCACCAGTGAATCCATTATTTCTGGACATTTTGTATATTGGAAGTTTATTAAATTTTTTTTTTTATTACTGACTCTATTTGTTTACTTGTGATAGGGCTTGAGGAGAAGAAGAGGAGCAATTAATGTTTAATCATTACAGAGCTTTTCTTTGGGATGATGAAAAAGTTCTGAAAATGAATAGTTGTACAACATTTTGAATGTATTTAATGGCACAAATTGTACACTTAAAACTGGTAAAATGGTAAATTTTATGTTTTGAATGTTTTAATGCAATAAAAAAATTTTAAAATCTGTTTCTATATAGCTCTGTCAGCCTCATTATGTTATTGTTTTCACAACTGAGTTTTATATGTTGGTTGCCCAATAACAGACAATTATTTTTTATGCATTTGTCTTTTATATCATGTAGGAAATAAAAAAGTACAATTATGTACCAAAATATAATAACACTGGCTTTCATATTTACCTATATATTTACGTCTTCTGGAGATCTTTATTTCTTCATACTGCTTTAAGATACTCTCTATTGTCCTTTCATTTCAACCTGAAGGACTCCCTGTAGCGTCTCTTGTAGGGCAAGTTTAATGATGATAAACTAGCTCAGACTTTGTTTATCTAGGAACGTTTTAATTTCTCCTGCATTTTTGAAGGAAAGTTTTGCTGGATATAGATTTCTTGGTTGAATTTTTTCTCTTGCTATTTTTATTATTATTATTTATTTATTTATTCATTTTAGAGGAAAGGGGGGGAGAGGGAGAGAGAGAGAGAGAGAGAGAAGGGAGGGAGGAGCAGGAAGCTTCAACTCCCATATGTGCCTTGACCGGGCAAGCCCAGGGTTTTGAACCGGCAACCTCAGCATTCCAGGTCGACGCTTTATCCACTGTGCCACCACAGGTCAGGCTCTCTTGCTATTTTAAATCTGTCTTTTTATTGTTACCTAGTCTCTATAGTGTCTGATGAGAAATCAGCTATTAGTCTTTGAGAATCCCTTGTACATATCAGGTCATTTCTCTTCTGCTTCCAAGATTCTCTCTTTGTCTATTGCTTCAATAGTTTGATTATAATGTCTTGGTGTTGATGTCTTTAAATTTAGTCTACTTGAGGTTTGTTGAGCTTCTTGGATTTGTAGATTTATGTCTTCCATGAAATTTGGGGAGTTTTAGCCATTGTTTCTTTAGATATTCTTTTTGTATATGATAGTGTCCCATAAGCTCTCTAGGTTTTGTTCACTTTTCTTCCTCTTTTCTTTCTGCTCCCCAGACTTAGTGCTTTCAGTTGGCCTCTGATCATGTTCGCTGATTCTTCTGCTTGTTCATACCTGTTATTGAACCCTTCTAGTGAGTTTTCATTTCAGCTACAGAACTTTTAGTTGGTTCTTTTTATAGATTCTCTCTCTGTATTGATATTCAAATTTTGTTTATGTATAGACTTTTTCTGACTTTCTATGTTATATGTCCATGTTTTTCATTGTTTGTTTGAACATATTTAATTAATTTTTATTTAGTAAGTCTGATGTCTGGGTTTTCTCAGGGGTTCTTTCTGTCAGTTAATTTTGTTCCTGTGAGTGGGTTATACTGTCCTGTTTCTTTGTGTTCCTTTGATTATTTTTGTTGTTGAATGCCCGATATTTGAATATGATAATGTCACAACTCTAGAAATCAGAGTCTTCCTCTTTCCCAGGATTTGCAGTTTTTTAAAAATATGTTTTTAAGGTCATAGTAGTCTTATCTGTTTAGCTACTTTTTTGAACTATTCTTGCAAAGATTATATTTCTTGTTATGTGTATTACCTGAAATCTTTATTATTGTAGCTTGTGTTCAGCTAATTCTGTGACATAAATTTACTTTAATGCTGGGGCTTAAAAATAACAGGTAAAATAAGAGCACAATAAAATTTGGACACTTTCTTAGCCTTTGTAGATTGGCTGTGTGCTGGAAAACCCTTTTAGCAGTTAGCTAGGCTTGTTTTGAACCTAGAGATCAGCCCAAGGTAAAAGGTGAAGGGATTATCAAGTCTTTTCTGAACATGTGTCTTTCCCTTGGCCTGTGTGTGGCTCTCTAAATTTTCCTGTATACATGGGTGCTTTTAAATGTCCTGCTGATTCCAAGAATCTCCCATAGTTTTTCTTTCCAGTTGTTCTATTGTCTGTCTGAACTGTCTTTTTCCCTAGCAATGCCTGCCCCCTTTCCAGTCAAAGTTCTGAGTTAGGCAAAATGGGGATGTGCCTTGCAAAGTCCTTCAGGCAGCTCTCAGACAGGTTAGAACAAATATACATAGTAATTTACTAATAAGACTTGCTCCCTCTAGAACCAGGGGACAGGGTCCCACATTGGAAACACGGGCTGCCATCAAGCAAGAATGCCATAGAGGTTTCCTACTCTCAACTTTCCCTCCAAATTTATTTTTTAATTTTTTTTAATTTTATTTTTATTTTATTCATTTTAGAGACGAGACGGAGAGAGAGAGAGAGAGAGAGAGAGTGAGTGTGAGAGAGAGAGAGAGAGAGGGAGAGAGAGAGAGTGAGAGAGAGAGAGAGAGGGAGAGAGAGAGAAAGGGGGGAGGAGCTGGAAGCATCAACTCCCATATGTGCCTTGACCAGACCAGTGCAGGGTTTTGAACTCTTCCAAATTTTTTTGATTCAGTGTTTATATGGTTGCTGTAAACCTTTAACTGTTTTTCAAAGTTCTGACAAAGTTGGTGTAGGCAGTTTCTGCTCTTTTTCAATGTTTCTGTGGAGAGATGAGAGCTTGGAGCTGCTCACCCAGCCATTTTCCTCAATTGATGATTCTTGTGTGAGTCTTTATGCTGTTAGTTGCAAAATGGTTATTTTGAATTTCTATAATTTTATTTACATTTATTAGTTGGCATTCTTCTATTGAACAAAAGAGCTTTATATTCTATTTCTCCCATTTGTTTATTTAATTAGTATTGACATGAATTTAGATATTTGAACAGTTTATTATTTTAAATAACTCTAGTGAGGTATAATTTATATAAATGAAGTCCACACACTTTCAGTGTTTAGTTGCAAATGCAGCATATAATAATCATATAACAATTACCTCAGTAAAGCTATAGAATATGTCCTTCCTTTATTACGGCTTTCTTATTTTTACCTTTTATTTTGAAATAATTATAGCTTTGCAGGAAACTGCTAAGATAGCAGAGAGATGCCCCAGGCACCCTTCATGGAGTTTTCTCCAAAGGCTACATCTGTCATAACTGCAATATAATAATATCAAAACTGGGAAACTGACATCACTGCAACGTATAGGTATAGTTCTGCATCATTCTATGACATGTACATTCCTGGAACCAGGAGTTTAAGCTCCTTACTAGGCCTCTGGTGACACCACAGTGGTTGGGGAGGGATCCCTGTTACTGTTTTACTAAGTGCTCTCCACTGACACTGCGGGAGGTGGGGAGATGTCACTGCTGCTGATGGTGGCCAAAGGTCTGCCTTCTTTGATAGTACCCTAACAGAGAAGGTGGCAGGGCATCTTGTCACAGACTAGTGAAGGTGGACATCCAGGCTACCCAGTGGGGATATGGCTGCAGGGTTTTTTGAGGTGTTAAGCTGAAGTAGCATAGTTAGTTGAAAGTTTGTTTTGCTCAGCTGTTTCTTTCCTGGTCCTTTGGCTAAAAAAAAAAAAAAAAAAAAAAAGCAGGCTTTTCTTTTTGTCACTCCATTGACATCCTTTGGAGCCCCTTGTCCAGGATATATGAAGCAAAAAGAAAACTTAGGAAATTCACTGCCATACATTCTGGGTCCCAAGGTGCCTAGCCAGACAGACACCTTCATTCTCTTCACCTTTCAAGATCTTCTTCTTTTATGTGTATAATGTCCAGAATTTTAGCTGTATTACTTGGAAAGAATAGAAAGAAGTATATTTACTCCTGTAGCGTCTAGTTTTTAGACTCAAATTTTAAAGATTTTAACACATACTGTCAGAATTCTCTCCATTAAAATGACAATACCACTATACATTTCTACCAACACTGAATGGCAGTGCATGTGGCCAGCACTGCATATAATTGGACTTTTTTTTTAAAGATTTTATTTATTCATTTTAGAGAGGAGAGAGAGAGACAGAAGGGGGAAGGAGCAGGAAACGTCAAGTCCCATATGTGCCTTGACCAAGCAAGCCCAGGGTCTCGAACTGAGAACCCCAGTGTTCCCGGTTGATGCTTTATCCACTGTGCCACCACAGGCCAGGCTATAATTGGACTTTTTAATCTTTGTTGCTCTGATAGGCAGAAATTGATGTCTGATAGTATTAATTTTTGTTTCTTTGCTTTCAAGTGGAAATTGAATATTTTCATGTTTACTGGCCTGAGTTTTTCCTTTCCCATGAATTACAGCTTCATGTCCTCTCAGAGAAGGAGAAGTTAATTGAAAATAGAAAGAGAGGGGTAAAATGCTGCTGTATTAGTTATTCCAGCCAGGAGACAAAAACTACAGCAATTATTTGAACAAAGAAAATTTAAAATTAAGAATCGATAGTTGGCCTCACCAGGCAGTGGTGCAGTGGATAGAACGTTGGACTGGGATGTAGAAGACCCAGGTTCGAGACCCCGAGGTTGCCCGCTTGAGCGCGGGCCCATCTGGCTTGAGCAAAAGCTCTCCAGCTTTGACCCAAAGTCGCTGGCTCCAGCAAGGGGTTGCTCAGTCTGCTGAAGGCCTGCTGTCAAGGCACATATGAGAAAGCAATCAATGAACAACTAACGTGTCGCAGCAAAAAACTGATGATTGATGCTTCTCATCTTTCTCTGTTCCTGTCTGTCTGTCCCTATTTATTCCTCTCTCTGTCTCTTAAAAAAAAAAAAAGAATTGATTAGGTTTTTAAAAGTGTAAGACAGAATCACTGAGGTGTTATGGAGGTAGCAACCATAGGAAGCAGCTTCTACCTTTAGGGCTGAAGGATCTTAAATCATTTCATACCCACATCAAAATTGTAGCGAACTTCAGAACAACCGTCATTCAGAGCCATCTGAAATCTAGCTGAACAGAAATCTTACAACTAAGGATATAAAGAAGCCAAATCAAGATAGGAAGGAAGGGTGGAGACACAGATTAGAGTGGTCCCACACCACATGTGGCTGTTAGAAATCAGGAGGGATATCTCAGCTGTAGGTCCCTTTTGAGGAGTGAGGGGTTCCAGCCCCACACCTGGCCTCCCAGCCCAAGGTTCCAGTGCCACAAAGAGAAGTCCCCATAATTTTTGGCTGTAAAAAACAGTGGGGATTGTGGCTGAGTGAGACAGAGGGCGGCTGGAGTCCATGGCATTCCACTTAAAGGGCCTGTGCATGGATTTTCTTGGAATCATTCACTCTGAGCTCCAGTGCTGGGGCAGCAACTTGAAAGACATCAGGAGAGTAACTGAATTGTTTCACATCAGATCAAGGGCTGGAGTGGCAGCTTCCCCAGATAAAGTGCTGGAGGAGGCCATTGTTTCTTTACTGAGCCCTTCCCCCACAGAGCATACCGGCAGATTCCGTATCTGAGTCTCCATCAATCTGGTGATTCCCTGAGACCACACTCCACCCAACTTGAGAGCCCATCCAAGCTCATTCCAGTGGCTTTTTCGTACAGACAGCCTGTTTTGCCTTATGCTTCCTAAAATCTCTCAGGCAAGTAGCATCTGGCCTCGATGTACCCTGTATTTCTTACTGTGTGGCTTCAAGTCCAGCACTAGTGACAGCTGGCCTTGGTTTACAGCTTGCCTTTCCTGGGCACCTCCAACTCTTGTACAAGTAGTAGCCATCTGCATATCACTTTGTAGTTCGTGTTGGGTTGCTCTGGGCTTGGCACAGGTGGTGGCTGACCTTCACCTACACCTGCCAGAAGGTCTAAGAGCCAGGGCACCTTGTTGACAGCTTCAGACCACGCTGGAGGACCACCCAGCCACTTCCACAAATGACACACTCAAGGGGCTAATTCACTGGGCACCAGAGCCCCAGTGCAGTAAGTTCTGCTCAGTGGGGTGAGCCTCTACACAGCTGATCCTCCACAGAGGTAGTAGCCAGTCCTCACAACTGATTGCTGTGGGGGTAAGTCCCTCCCACTGATATGCTAACAGAAATCAAGGCTCAACTACAACAGGAGGAGGGTGCACACAGCTCACATGCAGGAGGGCACCTGCAGTGGCCAGCTTGGATTACTGGGGAGGCTACACCACCGGACCCTTCAGTACACCTACTTCATAAAACCATTCTACCAAACCTGGGAAATATAGCAGCTCTACAAAATACATAGAAGAAAACATAAGGAGGCAGCCAAAATGAGGAGACCAAGAAACATGTCCCAAATGAAAGAACAGAACAAAACTTTAGAAAAATAACTAAACAAAATGGAGACCAGCAATCTACATGGATGTAGACTTCAAAACACCAGTATAAGGGTGCTCAATAAACTTAGGGGATGAGTAGAAGAATACAGTAAGAACTTCAACAAAAGACAGGAAACATAAAAACAAAGATAGAAAACATAAAAAGAACCAGTCAGAAATGAAGACTACATTATAGGGAATCAACAGTGGAGTAGATGAAGCAGAGGACCCAATCAGATTTGGAAGATAAAGAAGCAGAAAATACCCAATCAGAACAGGAAAAAAATTTAAAAATCCAAAAAGATGAAAAGAGTATAAGGAGCTTCTGAGATTTCAAGGACACCAACATTTGCATCATGGGAGTGTCAAAGGAGAAGAGAGCAAAGAATCGAAAACTGACATGAAAAATTAACAATGGAAAACTTTCCTAACTTGGTAAAGAAAATAGACATATAGACCCAAAGAAGATAAATCCAAAAAGGTCCACACCAAGACACATCATAAGGAAAATATAAAAGGTTAAAGATGAACAGAGAATCTTAAAAGCAGCAAGAGAAAGCAGTTAGTTATCTGTAAGAGAGCTCCCTCCCATAAGACCTTCAGCTGATTTCTTAACAGAAACTTTGCAGGCCAGAAGGGAATGGCAAGAAATATTCAAAGCAAGTACCTACAACCAAGATTACTCTACCCAGCTAAGTTATCAATTAGAATCAAAGGACAGATAAAGAGCTTTCTAGATAAGAAAAAGCAAAAGGAGGTTATCATGAAACCAGTATTACAAAAAATGTTAAAGGGTTTTCTTGTAAAAGAAGAAGGGAGAAGAAGAATGAGAAGGAAGGAAGAAGGAGTAGGAAGATGAAGGAGGAAGGAGGAGGAAGGAGTAGTAAAAGAAGAGGAGAAGAAGAGGAAGAAGAAGAAAGAAAAAAGGAAAGAAGAAATAGAAGATCAAACATGAATAATAAAATGTCAATAAATACATATAAGGTGTGGTACATATATATACAATAGAATACTATTCAGCCATAAGAAACGATGGCATATTACCATTTATGACAACATTGATGAACCTTGAGAACATTATACTTGGTGAAATACGTAAATCAAAGAAAACTAAGAACATATCACACATAGGTGGGATATAAACTGAGACTCAAGGACACCTATAAAAGTGAAGTGGTTACTATGGTGAGGGGAGTGTGGGGGAGAGGGGTGAGGGGAAGGGAGTAACAGGGACAAATATATGGTGACTGAAAATGATTTGTCTTTGGGTGATGGGTATATAACATAAGCAACAGTTCAAATGCTATAGATACATTTACCTAAAACCTATGTATTCTTATTGATCAGTGTCACCCTATTAATTAAATTTTCTAAATAAAATAAAAAACATGAAAAAAATACATATCTTTCAACACTTTAAATGCAAATGGATCAAATGCTGCAACCAAAAGACATACAGTGGCTGAATGAATAACAAAACAAGATCTTTACATATACTGTCGACAAGAGACTCACTTAAGATCGAAAAACTCACACAGGTGAAAAAAGA
Source organism: Rhynchonycteris naso (assembly GCA_037038555.1). Lineage (NCBI taxonomy): Eukaryota > Metazoa > Chordata > Mammalia > Chiroptera > Emballonuridae > Rhynchonycteris > Rhynchonycteris naso. The sequence continues at coordinate 193,011,180 of CM072999.1, read as the reverse complement.
TATTTCACGAAAATGGAAACAAACAAAAACTGGGGTAGCAATATTTATACAAGACAAAATAGACTTTAAAACAAAGGCTATGACAAGTGACAAAGAAGGGCCCAGCAATTCCACTTCTGGGTATGTATGTGATAAAACCCAAAGTTCTAAATTGAAAAGACATATACATCCCTATGGTCATTGCAGTATTATTTACAATAGCCAAGATATGGAAACAGCCTAAGTGTTCATCAATAGATAATGGATAAAGAAGTGGTGCATATATACAATGGACTATGACTCAGTCATAAGAGAGAATGAAATCTTGCCATCTGCAACAATATGGATTGACATCAAGGGTATTGTGTTGAATGAAAGTCAGACAGAGAAAGACAAATGGCATATGATTTTACTTACGTGAAATCTAAAAAAACAAAATAAACAAACAAATAGAACAGAAATAGAGTTATAGATACAGAGAACATTTTGATGGCTGTCAGATGGGAAGGCGTATTGGAGACTAGGTGAAAAAAGTAAAGTGAAATGGGAAAAAGAAGTACAAATTGGTAGTTCCAGAATAGTCACAAGGATGTGAAATACAGCATAAGGAATATAGTCAATAATATTGTGATAACTGTATCATGTCAGGTGTGTAAGAGACTTAGGCTGATTGCTTAATAAGTTACATAATGTCTAATCACTGGGTTGTACACCTAAAACTATTATAATATTGTATGTCAACTGTAGTTGAAAAATAAAAAATATATTTAAAGTAAGAAAAAAGCAGGTAAAGGGAAGTACCCATGGAAACTCAGTTTCATGGAGGGGTACTCCTGGGTTGGGGCTTTTGTCTCCAATGGGAGGGTGTGGGATAAAGTACATTCTTCAGTTTTTGGGAATAACTGAAATCAACAGCTGTTAGAGGGAGGCACTGGCTTTTGGTGAGGGAGCATAGCTGGGGTGATGCTCCTTAAAACAGGAAGGAGTGAGGAAGCACAGAGGAAGAAGAAGCCAGTTTCTTTCTCCTTCTCCATCCTTAACAGTTTCCTTCTAGGGTCTCCTAATGAAGAGGCTCTCATGCCCACATGTGATTTGCAGGGTCCGAGGCTCATCATCCCAGAGCTCAGTGTGCAAGGGTGCGCTAGGCCCTGAGATGCAAGAACTCAGTGACCAACTCGGCCAGCATTCCCCTAATGGCACTGCCTTTACTGAGTATGGTGGGGAGATGCAGCTTTGCTGTGCCCACTTGTCTTGAACCTTTTGTTCCTCCCATAGTTGGAGCATCTTGCCATAGTGAGCATGATTTTAGTGTTAAATTTATTTTTGTGCAACATGGTTTTTCATTATATTTTTCCTATGTATATTGTGTGCCATGTGTGTACAGTCGTCCCTTGCCATATTGCAGTTCACTTTTTGTGGTCTCACTGTATTGAGGATTTTTAAATTGTATATATCTAATTTTATATCGCAGATTTTTTGCTATATCGCAGGATTTTGCGGTATATAGGTATTTTTATATATTTATTTAATTATTTTTGTGGTAAAATAAGTATTTTCTAGCATAAAATGTGAAAACAATATAAAAATATTAAAACATTAAAAGAATATTAAATTGAAATAAAATACATAGCGTACAGCAGATGAGTAGACAAAGACTCATACATATGGAAAACACAGCTACGGCTGCTTCTGCTTGAGCTAGTTTGCTCACATGAAATTATACACAGCACAGTGTTGGCTGATGGATAGAAGGCAACCAACCAGAGCACTGTATTCTGTACCCTGGGTGCTGATTGGCTCAGCAACTGTAGCATCAGTCTCCACTGTCTCCGGCATATAGCATGCGTTCAGCATCTTGCCTTGTCCATTTTACATCGAGGTCTGATCAATGCACATAGTGTTGCTCTGCAATGTTATGTTTTTTGTGAAATTTTCATAATAAATTGAATTTATTTCAAGCCCTACGATGTCATCCAAACGTTTTGTGCCTTCTAAGGCTTCTGGCACCAAACCAAAGTGCCAGAGGAAGATGCTTACCATTGCAGAAAAGATATAACTTCTTGACATGCAAAGGGAAGGGGAAAGCTACAAGACTGTAGGCCGCCATTATGGATCAATGAATCTTCGGTTTGCTACATAAAGAAGGACGAAAAGAATATAAGGACGACAGCAGCAGTGTTTTTTCACAAGACTGTAATAAGGCCTTTGTGAGGATCGAGTTTGCATTGGCCCTGTGGATCAGTGACTGCAGGAATAATATCCCGCTGGATACAAACACCATCTTGCCAAAGGCCAAGAAGCTTTACGAAACTTTTGCTATAAATGGTGACATTCGCGATGGTGACGAGGATGAGGATGACAACACAGAAGCAGGACCATCGAACGCTTTTACCATGGGACCAACCTCATTCAGTGCCAGCAAGGGCTGATTTGAAAAGTTGCAGAAATGCTTTGGACTTAGGAGTGTTTCTCTGCATGGAGAAGTTGCCTATGTGGATAAAGCCAGAGCCAAGGAGTACGTGAATAACACATTCAAAACCATCATTGAGGAAGAAAGCTATAAGCGTGAAGAAGAAGAGGAACTAGGGGTTGAAGAAAAAGAGGAGGTTAGCCTAACACTTGATCGCCTCACAACCATGGTCAGAATGACCAAAGAACTTCAGCGAGTGGCTCAAGAATGGGACCCCCACATGCTTTGTTCATTGCAGTTCTTAAATACAATCGAGGATGGCATGTTGGTTTAGAAAAACCTTCTTGCCCAGAAGGAAAAGCAGTGCCAGCAACTCCTCATAACTATGTTCCTCACTTGGAAGAAGACACCAGTTCCACCTACACCTTTAGCAAAGACAGAAGTTACAGACGAGGGTGAAGATACTGCACCACCTGATGAAGTGGCACCTTCAGAAGAGCTGAAATTCTCTTCTTGGCTGTGCAGTACATTCATCTCATCATCATTACCTTCATCATCATCAGTACTGCACAGCTAACTCATCATCGTCTTCATCATTCAAGTTGTAGTATATTCACTGGTGAGGACCCATATAGAATTTTATATGTTGTTAAAATTACATAGGTTTAAGAGTGTAGAAAGTGTTTAAGAGCATCGGAAGTGTTTATAGGAGTGTGGGAAAGGTTAATAACAGTGTAGGAAAGGTTTATAAGAGTGTGGGGAGGGTTTATAAAGCCTTAAAATTACATAAATAATAAAATAAATACAAGGTCGCTACTTTGCGGATTTTTGCCTATTGTGGGGGGTTCTGGAACCTAACCCCCATGATAGAAGAAAGACCACTGCACTACATATGTATTGTCACATAAAATCGGGTGTAAAAATGTGTGTGTGTATGTATGTATGTATATAAATGTAGTTCATAGGAGCATACGGGTTTTAAGGGTAATTTTAGTTGCATCTGAGTGTCCCTTTCCTTTAAAACCTATCTCCTCTTGACTTCCCAATCAGTAAAATGAGACTTCAACTTGTATTCCAGTCAAACCGAGACTTCCTGTGGCTGGAGCTTGTACACGCATATCTTGTCTCATCTTCACCTGTCTTCATTTGTTTATCCTACTTAGATAGATTTTAATTTTTAAGGACTGGACCGTATCTAGTGTCTTATTCACAGGGCCTGAGGGCACTTGCTCAATACATTTTTGTTAATATTGATAACAGCAGCAACAATATTTCTTTTACATATAATTACTCACTTATTTCTCACATCAATTTTGTAGGTAGCTATCATTGCCATATTACATCCATTCTGAGGTGAACATCTTTTTCCCATTTTAACATCTCTGAAATTTTATAATTAATGACATCTTATAATTGATCCTTTTCTTTGTGGTGATAGAATAATAGTTTCTCTTACAGTTGATGGTGTTTTAGATTCAATTAAATTTGGTGTTATTTCCATTTTATAGATCATGGAACTGGGGCACAAGAGGTTAAGTACCTTGCCCCAGGCCACTCTGCTAGAAAGCCTGGCCTCCATTCTCGGGGTTCTACTCTTCCTCCTTGGCTGCCTTCCTCTTTGAGCCTCTGCAGAAAATGGCTTCTGCAGTATCTCTACCTGTCTCTGTCTTGTTCAGCCTCCAAGGCTAGCTCAGCCTTGCCCTGCCATGCCAACCTTTCTTCTCCCATGCTACCATGCCGACCAGCTGTCATTTCTTCTTTCCTTTTGAACCCCATAGCATTTCCTTGTGATATCTATTTCACTTGATCATCTGTGTCTTTTATTTAGTGGAGTTTCATTTTCCAAGGTATCCATACTCCACATTAGCATACCCTGTAGGAAGGAAGACTGGGTTAGGTTTGGGGTCCGGTGCACTCAGTTTTTTCGACCAGATTAAGCAAAGCACCGTTTTTTAACTCAGCACCAAATCAAATAGTTGGCTTGTGTTTTGTAGCTATGTTGTAGGAAAAATGCTGATCTTCAATGCCAGGCTTGCTCTTGTGAGTATAATGAGACACTCACACTCTAAGAGACATAGAGGAAGAGAGGTGGATTATGGGAGGCATGTCTGCTGCTGACACAAGCCACCCCACAGCTGAGTCTCCATTGCAGGGCTCAGCTGGTATCGCCAGATGAGGCAGCCCTGCAACAGGCTCACTGAGCTCCTTTCCAAGGTATGTGTTTATTGAGAAGAATAGCAATCTTTCTCCATTTGCCAATTTAAAATTTTTGCTTTTAACATCTTTATTGAGGTAAAATTCACATAAGATACAACTCTGTCTTTTAAAGTGCCAGATGCAATGATTTTTAGTATGTTTATAGAGATATGTAAGCATCACAATAAATTTTAAAGCATTTCATCAGCCCGCAAAGACACTCTCTGCCCAATGGCAGTCACTCTCCACTTTCCACAATCCTCCTAGCCCTGAGTAGCAACTAATTTACTTTTATCTGTATGGGTTTGCCTGTTCTGGACATGTCATTTAAGTGGAACCACACATTACTTGGTCTTTGTGACTGGATTCTTATTTAGCATAATGTTTTCAAGGTTTAGCTATGCCACAGGCATATATTGGAACTTAATTTCTTCTTATTGCTAAATAGCATTCTCTTGTATGGTGATCTCACATTTTATGTATACATTAATCAGTCGATGGACATTTGGGTTGTTTCTACGTTTCAGCTATTATGAATAATGAGGCTGTGAACATTATGTACAAGTCCGTCCGTGGATGTATGGTTTCATTTCTCTTGAGCATATACCTAGGACTGGAATTGCTGGGTCATGTGGTAAATCTGTGTTTGACCTTTTGAGAAATGGCCAGATGGTTTTCCCAAGCAGCTATCAGCACCCATTCCATTTCACCGGCAGGGTCTAAGGGTGCTAGTTTCTCCAAATCTTCACCAGTACTTGTTATTATGTTGTTTTGAGTATAGCCATCTTAGTGGGTGTGAGCTGGTATCTGTTTATTTTTTTTTTAGTTTTTATTTATTTATTGAATTTATTAGGGTGACATTGGTTAATAAAATCATACATGTTTCAAGTAACAACTCAATCAGACATTATCTCTACAATTAATTATGAGCTCACGACCCAAATTCAAATATCTTTCCATCTCTATTTATCCCCTCTTTGTCTACTTCAGCCACCCCGCTTTCACTCTGGCTATCACCACACTGTTGTCCATTCTGTGTATCATATATAGCTATATTTTGATTAATCACTTTACCCTTTTTTACCTAATTTCCTAAAACCCCTCTGATAGCTGTCAGTCTGTTCTGTATATCTATGTTTCTGTTTTTATTTTGTTTGTTAAATTTTTTTTCTTAATTTTTATAGGGTGATATTAATAAATCAGGGTACATATGTTCAAAGAAAACATCTCCAGGTTATCTTGTCGTTCAGTTATGTTGCATACCCATCACCCAAAGTCAAATTGTCCTCTGTCACCTTCTATCTGGTTTTCCCTATGTCCCTCCCCTCCTCCCTATCTCACTCTTCCCTCCCTCCCCCATCCCTTAACCACCACTCTCTTCTCCATGTCTCATAGTCTCACTTTTATGTCCCACCTATGTATGAAATCATGCTGTTCTCAGGTTTTTTCTGTTTTACTTATTTCACTCCGTATAATGTTATCAGGGTCCATCCATTTTGTTGTAAAGATCCGCTGTCATCACTTCTTATGGCTGAGTAGTATTCCATAGTATATATGTACCAAAGCTTTTTAATCCACTCGTCCTCTGACGGACACTTGGGCTGTTTCCAGATCTTCGCTATTGTGAACAATGCTGCCACGAAAATGGGGGCGCATTTCTTCTTTTCGAACATTGCTATGATGTTCTTAGGGTATATTCCTATAAGTGGGATAGCTGGGTCAAAAGGCAGTTCGATTTTTAATTTTTTGCAGAAACTCCATACTGTTTTTCACAGTGGCTGCACCAGTCTGCATTCCCACCAGCAGTGCAGGAGGGTTCCCTTTTCTCCACATCCTCGCCAGCACTTATTCTGTATTATTTTGCTGATGAGCGCCATTCTGACTGGTGTGAGGTGATATCTCATTGTGGTTTTAATTTGCATTTCTCTAAGGATTAGTGATTTAGAGCATTTTTTCATATGCCTATAGGCCACCTGTATGTCCTCTTTGGAGAGATTTCTATTCATTTTTTTTGCCCATTTTTTGATTGGGTTGTTTGTCTTCCTGGTGTTGAGTTTTATAAGTTCTTTATAAATTTTGGTTATTAACCCCTTATCAGAAGTATTGTCAAATATGTTCTCACATTGTTTGGTTTGTCTTTTTATTCTATTCTTATTCTCTTTAGCTGTGCAAAAACATTTTAGTTTGATATAGTCCCATTTGTTTATCCTGCCTTTTATTTCATTTGCCCGTGGAGATAAATCGGCAAATATACTGCTGCTACAGATGTCGGAGAGCTTGCTGCCTATGCTTTCTTCTAAGATGCTTATGGTTTCACGGCTTACATTTAAGTCTTTTATCCATTTTGAGTCTGTTTTTGTGAATGGTTTAAGTTGATGGTCTAGTTTCATTTTTTTGCAGGTAGATGTCCAATTTTCCCAACACCATTTGTTAAAGAGGCTGTCTTTACTCCATTGTATGTTCTTTCCTCCTTTGTCAAATATCAGTTGTCCATAAAGGTGTGAGTTTATTTCTGGGTTCTGTGTTCTGTTCCATTGATCTATGTGCCTGTTCTTATGCCATTACCAGGTTGTCTTGAGTAAAATGGCCTTGTAGTATATAACTTGATATCCGGAAGAGTGATACGTCCTGCTTTATTTTTTCTTTTTAAGATTGCTGAGGCTATTCGTGTTCTTTTTTGGTTCCATATAAATTTTTGGAATATGTGTTCTATATCTTTGAAGTATGTCATTGGTATTTTAATTGGTATTGCATTGAATTTATAAATTGCTTTGGGTAATATAGACATTTTAATGATGTTTATTCTTTCTAACCATGACCCCAGTATATGCTTCCACTTGTTTGTATCTTCCTTGATTTCTTTTATCAATGTTTTATAATTTTCCGAGTGCAAGTCCTTAACCTCCTTAGTTAAATTTACTCCTAGGTACTTTATTAGTTTTTTGTTGCAATAGTGAAGGGGATAGTTTTCTTAATTTCTTTTGCTGACTGTTCATTGTTGGTATATAAAAATGCCTCTGATTTCTGAGTATTAATTTTATATCCTGCCACCTTGCTGAATTCATTTATCAGGTCCAGTAGTTTTTTGACTGAAACTTTAGAGTTTTCTATATACAATATCATATCATCTGCAAATAATGACAGTTTTACTTCTTCTTTTCCAATTTGGATGCCTTTTATTTCTTCTTCTTGTCGGATTGCTGTAGCTAGGACTTCCAGAACTATGTTGAATAAGAGTGGTGAAAGGGGGCACCCCTGCCTAGTTCCTGATTTTAAGGGGATTGCTTTTAATCTTTTCCATTTAGCATGATGTTTGTTGTGGGTTTATCATAGATGGCCTTTATCATGTTAAGGAATGTTCCCTGTATTCCCACTTTACTGAGAGTTTTGGTCATGAATGGGTGCTGGAATTTTTCAAATGCTTTTTCTGCATTTTTATTGAAATTATCATGTGATTTTTGTCCTTCCTTTTGTTTATGTGATGAATCACATTAACTGATTTGCAAATATTGAACCAGCCTTGCCTCTCCAGAATAAACCCCACTTGATCATGGTGTATGATTTTTTTCATATATTGCTAGATCTGGTTGGCTAATATTTTGTTGAGAATTTTAGTGTCTAAATTTATCAGGGATATTGGCCTATAATTTTCTTTCTTTGTGTTGTGTTTGCCTGGTTTCAGGATCAGAATTTTGCTCACCTCATAAAAGGAGTTTGGAAGTCTTCCTTCCTCTTGAATCTTTTGAAATAGCTTGAGGAGGATAGAAGTTAGTTCTTCTTTGAATTTTTGGTAGAATTCACTTGTGAAGCCATCAGGCCCAGGACTTTTCTTTGTTGGGAGTATTTTGATAACTGTTTCTATCTCATTTGTTGTAATTCTTCTGTTTAGGTGTTCTGATTCTTCCAGATTGATTTTTGGAAGGTTATATGATTCAAGAAATTTGTCCATTTCACCTAGGTTGTCTAATTTTTTGGCATAGAGTTCTTCATAGTATTTTCTTACAATACTTTGTATTTCTGTTGTGTCAGTTGTTATTTCTCCAATCTCATTTCTAATTTTATTTATTTGAGTCCTCTCTCTTTTTTTCTTGGTGAGTCTAGTGAAGGGTTCATCGATCTTGTTTACCTTTTCAAAGAACCAACTCCTGGATTCATTGATCTTCTGTATTGTTTTCTGAGCCTCTGTGTCATTTATTTCCACTCTGATCTTTATTATTTCCTTCCTTCTACTAGTCCTGGGCTTTATTTGCTGTTGTTTTTCTAGTTCTTTTAGATGCAGGGTCAGATTGCTTCTTTGAGCTTTTTCTAGCTTGTTTTGGTATGCCTGTAGTGCTATGAACTTCTCTCTCAGTACTGCTTTTGCTGTGTCCTATAAATTTTTTTAATGTATATTTTATTATTATTAATTCTAATGGGGTGACACCAATAAATCAGGGTACATATGTACAATGAAAACATCTCCAGGTTATCTTATCATTCAATTGTGTTGCATACCCGTCACCAAAAGTCAAATTGTCCTCTGTCACCTTCTATCTGGTTTTCCCTATGTCCTTCCCCTTCTCCCTATCCCACTCTTCTCTCCCTCCCCCATCCCGTAACCACCACTCTCTTGTCCATGTCTCATACTCTCACTTTTATGTCCCACCTATGTATGAAATCATGCTGTTCTCAGTTTTTTCCTTTTTTCTGATTTACTTATTTCACTCCGTATAATGTTATCAAGGTACATCCATTTTGTTATAAATGATCTGATGTCATCATTTCTTATAGCTGAGTATTATTCCATAGTATATATGTACCATAGCTTTTTAATCCACTCGTCTTCTGACGGACACTTGGGCTGGTTCCAGATCTTCGCTATTGTGAACAATGCTGCCACGAACATGGGGGCGCATTTCTTCTTTTCGAACAGTGTTATGGTGTTCTTAGGGTATATTCCTATAAGTGGGATAGCTGGGTCAAAAGGCAGTTCGATTTTTAATTTTCTGAGGAATCTCCAAACTGTTTTCCACAGTGGCTGCACCAGTCTGCATTCCCACCAGCAGAGCAGAAGGGTTCCCTTTTCTCCACATCCTCGCCTGCACTTATTCTGTGTTGTTTTGCTGATGAGTGCCATTCTGACTGGTGTGAGGTGATATCTCATTGTGGTTTTAATTTTCATTTCTCTAATGATTAGTGATGTTGAGCATTTTCCCATATGCCTATTGGCCATCTGTATGTCCTCTTTGGAGAAATTTCTATTCATTTTTTTTGCCCATTTTTTGATTGGATTGTTTGTCTTCCTGGTGTTGAGTTTTATAAGTTCTTTATAAATTTTAGTTATTAACCCCTTATCAGATGTGCTGTCGAATATGTTTTCCCATTGTGTAGTTTGTCTTTTTATTCTGTTCTTATTGTCTTTAGCTGTGCAAAAACTTTTTAGTTTGATATAGTCCCATTTGTTTATCTTGCCTTTTATTTCATTTGCCCGTGGAGATAAATCGGCAAATATACTGCTGCTACAGATGTCGGAGAGCTTGCTGCCTATGCTTTCTTCTAAGATGCTTATGGTTTCACGGCTTACATTTAAGTCTTTTATCCATTTTGAGTCTGTTTTTGTGAATGGTTTAAGTTGATGGTCTAGTTTCATTTTTTTGCAGGTAGATGTCCAATTTTCCCAACACCATTTGTTAAAGAGGCTGTCTTTACTCCATTGTATGTTCTTTCCTCCTTTGTCAAATATCAGTTGTCCATAAAGCTGTGGGTTTATTTCTGGGTCCTCTGTTCTGTTCCATTGATCTATGTGCCTGTTCTTATGCCACACTGTAGGCCTGGGAGCTCCCTCACTTGTTTCACAGCTCAAAACTGTACAAACGCCTCTTCTAGACTCTGGGACTGCTGGCTGGGGCTAGCTCCCTGGGACCCAGATCCCTCCCTCTCTGCCAAACTTTTCTCTCGCCACGCGCGTCTCTCTGGGCTGCCGTTTGCTCTGGGGAGGTGGGCAGTCCTCTTTGCGTTTTCTCTATTCCTACCAGTCTCAATGTGGCTTTTTCTGTGTTTCTTGGTTGAAGAGTCCACTTAGTTTTAGTTCAAAGTTGGTTTATCGAGATGATGTTTCTTAAAATTGAGTTATAATCCACTTTGGTTCTGGGAGTTGGAAGTTGGTACATCTGCCTACTCTGTCGCCATCTTGCTCTCCTGTGTCCTATAAATTTTGAGTTGATGTATGCTCATTATCATTCGTTTCTAGAAAATTTTATTTCTTCTTTGATCTCATTGTTAATCCATTCATTATTTGCTCATTTTAAATGGCAAATAAAAAAAGAATTTTATTACTCAATTATGACAGAGTATTGTATATATTGGGCAGTAATCCCTTCTGAGATATATGATCTATAAAATTTATCTCCCTCCTATGGTGTCTTTTTACTTACTTGATGTTATTCTTTAAAGCACAAATGTTTTCAGTTTTTCTGAAGTCCAATTTATCTATTTTTTTCTTTGTTGCTTTTGATTTTGATGTCACATCTTAGGTCACAAATATTTACACGTATGTTTCTTCTAAGAGTTTTATGGTTTTAGCTCTTACGTTTATGTCTGTATCAACTTGGAGTTTATTTTCATATATTTTATAAGGAAAAGACCTAACTCCATGTTTCCCAGACAAAAGTCTGGATGTCCAGTTTTCCTAGTATTATTTGTGAAAAGACTATTCTCTCCCCACTGAATTATTTTGACATTTTATTGAAAAAAAAAGATATTTAGTTTTTTTGCTGGGCATGTATACAGTGGTATCTTGACAAAGGAGCACTTTAAATCATGAGCACTTTGAGAGACGAGCAGTCACTCGCAGGATTTTTTGCTTTAAGTCACTAGTGGATATTTGAATCACAAGCTTCCACCACCCTCCACTAGATGGCCTGCCAAATGTTCTGAAAGGGAGGAAGAAACAAGCTTCTATGGAAAGGTTTTGGTTGAAATGGCCTCTAAGTGAAAGTGAAGAAAGTGTGGTGAAAAAGGCAAAGTCAGTGAAGAAAATGATGATTAAGCAAAGTAAAAAAAATCACAATTAAGTTTAGCGATAAAGTTACATATCATATGTAGTGTGTAAGTTAAAATTTGCAATTAAATGTAGTGTTAAGTGTGTAAAGAGTAAATTATGTTAAGTGATAGTACATGAAATGAAAACCTCCTCTGCCAGTCTCCTCCCACTCCACCAGCATCTTTGCCTGACCTTGAAGGTAAATACACTTCATAACCCAGTTTATTTCTTTACATTTTCTCTTATTATATATATATATATATATATATATATATATATACATATATATACATAATGTATTATTTAATAACAAATATATATATATATACATAATAAGAGAGAATATAAAGAAATAAACTGGTCTATGAAGTACATTGTCTTATTAAAAGCTTATAAAACAAAAAATTTGTGTGGTTTTGGGGGCCGGAACAGATTAATTTCATTCCCATTAATTTAAATCGGGAAATTCGATTTGACACACGAGCAAACTGAGTCATGAACTCAGCCATAAAACAAATTAAACTCATGTGTCGAGGTACCACTGTAGTTGATTCTGAAATATGTAATTGTGGGTATAAAACACTTCTGTGTATTCTTCTTTCTTTTTTTAAGGGATAAAGGTGGGTTTATTTTTTGTTATAAAAAAAACTCCTTGGGAATCTTAACAAAGGAAAGGAATATTTCAAACTCAGAACAGATACCAGGATACAAAATTACAGGTGGTTGACTCCAGTCTTGTCCCCAATTTCCTCAGAGAGCAGAGATAGGAAGGAGACAGTTGAAACAAAATAAGCAATTCTGTAAAACAAAGGCTTTAGATCCCAAATATGATTAAAATCTAAACTCTTTTGCTTTTAAAAATGTTTAATATATGAAAAGTCCTGCTTTAGTGACATGCTAGTCCCATCAGAAAATAACCCGATTGCCACCTTATCGGTAACATTCTCACATTGACCAGCCAACTCATATCTTTACAACCCTGTATGTACGTACATGTGCGTCTTTAAACCAAAGCCACAAGGCTTGGTGACAACTGCTGTAATGTGCTTTCAACCAATATCCACCCTTTTTAGAATGGTGGGCAGGGCACAGCAAAACCCTTAAGTGGAAGTAAGGGAATGATAGCCCCAAATAGCCAACTTTTGAAGTACCTCCTTCCTCACCCACTCAAAAGGAGATTCTTATTTCTAAACAGACTACTCTTCTCAAATTTGGCTGTCAGTGACCAGAATGGGTTTTTTCCTTTAGAAAAAAGCACATATATCTGTATACCCATATATATACCCATAAATATAAACATACTATATATATACATATTATGTTGTATATATACACATCATACTGGAGAACAAAATTTTTGTTGCATCCACAAAAACACTTGTTCTTACCTAATTCGAGTGTGCTGATCTCAAATCTGACATTAGTTTTTCTCTGTAAGCTACAGTGTTTTTGCAATTAAAGATTTTAGGTTTTCATCTTATTGTAAAATGTTCAACATTTAGTTTAACATAATGAAGTAGAATGTCTATTTGGGTATCATCTTTGTGAAAATATAATAATTTATATAATGTAGTAAATACACTAATACACTAAAAGATATGATTGCATCAGAATTTGTCTACAATTTCAAAATAGGACATATTAAAACACTAATTTTAATCATAAATTTGCTCAGAACTTATTTAAATTCTATTCAGGCAAAAATTTGTATTTGTAGCTATTGTGTTTGTGTACTTGTTGAGGACAATCTCATTTGATGCTCCAGTAGTATTCTGCTCATCACTAACAGCTCCAAGATTTTTTGAGAAACTTATCAAGGTGACTGTTGAGAAAGTGAATCTTAACACTCATGCTACATCCAATGTCATGGAAAGCCAACAGCATCCGTTGAACCAGAATTTCATAGTTTTCTGCTTTTTTGTTGCCAAGGAAGTTCTTTGTAATTGCCACAAAAGACTGCCATGCTGCTTTCTCCTCCTTATTCATTGTCCTGGCAAGTTCTTTGTCACGTATGAGGGTTCAAATTTGAGGTCCATAGAATATACCTGCTTTTATTGTCTTGAAAGACAAGGCAGGAAAAGCAGAAATAATATGTTGAAAGCATTCACTTTCTCTATTCAGAGTGTGAACAAACTATTTCATTAAGCCAAGTTTGATGTGAAGTGGGGGAAAAATGATCCTGTCTCGATTAACTACAGGTTCATTCACAAGATTTTGCATCCCTGCTTCCAAAGCTTCACATTTTGGCCACTCCTGTGTCCAGTGTTTCACCCGAGCTTGGCTGTCCCACAGACACAGAAAGCAAGGATACTTCGTGAAACCTCTTTGTTGTCCTAGCAGGAAATTTACCATTTTAAGATCCACACAAATGATCCAGTTATACTTCTCATACTTCAGAAAGTCGAGGACAATTTTTATGTTGTTATAATCTTCTTGCAGATGAGTTGAATACCAATTGGAACCGCTGCATAAACATTACCATTGTGTAGGAGAACACATTTCAGACTCCGTTTAGAGCTGTCAAGAAATAGCCACCATTCTGTTGGACTGTAAGTGGTAACACCTAGCTGGCTGAGAAGACTATTGATATCATGAAAGTAAACAAAGTGTGTCCGGGGAAAAAAGTACACAAAAATTTGTTCACACTTCCTCAAATGGGATACTTTAGCTGACCGGTGAAGTACATTGTTTTTTCTGGAGGCTAATAACTCAGCTGCTTTCTTTGACAGGCCCAAATCTCTTACTAAGTCATTCAATTTGGGTTGGCTAAACTGCTGAGGGGTTAATGACTGTATGGCATCAGAAGAATACCCATCAGATACTACAACCATTTCCTCATGCATCTTATCAAAATACACTTGATCACCATGTTCACTTTCTTCATCCTTAGAAGAAATAAAACCCTTGCAAACTGGCACCAGGAGTGTCTCAGAGTGTGGGATAGGTCGTATTGCTGAAGGAATATTAGGATATGCAATCATATGCCGTTTTTTCTTGCCGATGCCTTTTGTATCGATCAGACAGAAAAAACAGTCACTGCTTGTGGTCCTTAGGTTCACGCCAAACCATGGGAATACCAAAAGGCATTTTTTTGTATTTTCCTTTTGTCCAGTCACGAAGCATTTCCTCACAATTATGACACACAACATGAGGAGCCCAATTCTTGTCTTGATCGCCAAGGGAACTTGAAAATAGGCAATATATACACGTGTCACAAATCATGAAATATTTCGCCTTTGACGTTGAAATGTGTAACAGCCACATATATAACAGAAGGTGTCAGTACTATTCTTACATTTACGCCTACTTGAAGAAGCCATGATTCAATCTGAAAACAAAATAAGAGCGTGTTTTTATCAGATCAGAATTGTTTACATTTAAAAACAACTACAGTTATGTAAAGGTAATGTTTGTAAAACAATTGCCTTGTGGTTATGTTCAATACAAGAGTTGTTGCTCTTTAACTGCAATTTAAAAACCAATGCATGTCATTAACTGTAACAAAAAGAAATTAAAATTGCATAAAAACTAGAGCATGCACCAAAAAATGGATTTCAGATTTGGAATCAGCAATTTAGAAGTATATAGAAAAAGTTCTAAAACTTCATGCAACAGAAAATGAAAAATAAATTTGTTCCCCAGTGTTATATATGTTGCATATGCATATATGTTATATATATAACCTTTTTGCATTTAAATATAGAAATGCTACTTTGCTTTGAGTTATAAATGGAGGAACAAAGAATGAGAATTTTTTCTTTAAGGTAGGGCTATCTATTCCATCCCTTTATGCTGTTTGTCTTTGAGTGAGGGCATTGAGCATAGGCAAGGGAAGCGTCACACCAGGGTAAGAGGGCATTTTCCTGCCTGATTCCTACCCTTTCCTCACTCCTAATTCTCATTTTTATTAGAAAACTGGTTATAAACTTTTAAGAAATGCAACTTCTCAACAGGAGGGGATATCTAATCACAAAGTAAGACTACCACTTGTCCTACCCCCCCCTTCAGCTACCTCAAAGACAAATGTCCACTCTCCATATAGCTATTACTATTGGTCAAACACCTGATTAAATGGAAATAGTAGTTATGTTTCCTTGTGCCCCTCCCACACTAAAGCATTAGAAAGCTTTACTGATAGGGAAAATGTGTGTGTGTGCCTGTATGTAGAGATAAGAACTTGACCCCTCCATTCTGGCCAAAGAAAGCAAGAGATACTAACAAGGCATGAGGAGTGAAAAAAGACCTTGATATTTTGCGCTTTAAGTTACAGATGTTATTACAGTGACAAGGACGGTGAGAGTGGGAGCAGGATGGAGAATTAGAAGGGGTTTGATGGATGCAATCCAGTCTGCTTTGTTTTTGCATTGGCAGGGCTTCTGTCACAGCAAAGGGGTCACAGCTGGAAGAGGCATGACAGTCCTCAAAATAGCCCTTCTCCTGGCCAACAGTCTGGGGAATGTGGATGCTAGCAGTGTGGTTGGCCACATCAGCAGAGAAGTTGTTGATGTTGGAGGTTTCATGGAATCCAGTCAGGCAGTGGGTATTGTTCGTAATCTATTTTGGGATTGTAGGCTTGGAAAAGACACCGGTGCTGCTTGCTCCATCTCCTGATAGACTCCTCAGTGCACTTCAGTCCATCTTCCTCTCGCATGGCCTTGGTGCTGAAGTTGGCGTGGCAGCCTGCACCTGTCTAGTTCCCAGGAATGGGCTTAGGATCAAAGCTTGCTGTCACTCGGAAGTCTTCACACACTCGAGACAAGCTAAGGGGCCATGCTGAAATGATCGTTTGTGTTCATTTCTTCACTGGGCAGACCTGAGCTCAGCATCTGTCCCTGCTATTTTGATGCCACATACAAGCAGGTCTGGTAGTGAGCCTCCATAATATCTCTGCCATAGGCTTTGTCTGCTCTCATGCCACAGCAGTAGAGCCTAGAGAAGCCACTGGGAGGCATATTTCTGCTCCATTCTAAAACAGGGGTGCTGATTGCTTACCATGTCCATTATCCATGTACAGGTATGCCTTAAGTTGGTTTCAGCAGGCTTTTGGTTATATTTGAAGACTTTACAGAACACGAGCGTTTTGGGGTCCTTGTGGAGAAGTTCCTGAAACATGGCAGCAGGGATGAGACACAAGTCATTGTTGGAGCCTTCGGACTGAAAATTACGAGAGGCATCAAAATTCCATTGGGTAGATCTTCTATATACTTGGGCTCACTGCCTGGGGACAGGGTCTTCCAGCACGGCTCTTCTCCAGAACCATCAATCCAGATATAGATAGCCTGCACCTGATCACCCTGAGGCATGTATACCTGCTTGATACCTTTGTTCAAGTGGAAACTCGGAGCAGGCAGCGGGGCGGGCAGCCATGGGAACGAGGTGTGGAGAGGAGAGGAGGCAGGTGCTGCTCAGGTGTGCCATTCTTCTGTTCTTGGCTCCCTGCCTAGTTTGTTTTTTGTTTTTTTAAATCTGCCCCACTAGGTTATAAACTAGGGCAAGAAAACATCATGTCTTATTTACCTTTGTTCCCTTCAGCATCCAGCTCAGGGTCTAACGTATATTGGACTTCTGAGTAAATCAGAGTGAGCAATAGAGGCCCACATCACTCCTGCTGTAATGAGCAAATCACATAGGGCTCATTGAAAAGATTTTTCTTTTTAATTTTAACTTCTGATTATTTAATCCTTTGAGTAGTGAGTTTTTTTTTTCATGCTTGCTGACCCCTGGGAGTGAATTTATTTTCAAAAAATAAAATTACTTTCAGTTACAGTTTTATTAACCTAAAATCATGCTTGTTAAATAACCAATTTATGGAAACAAGAAGAACATACATTTGCCTTTTTTTAATGTTGCCATCGTACATTTACAATCATACTCTGGATGGTCAGGAGGCACGAGGACGAACAGGAACATTTGTACTACTCAAAGGGTTAAAATCTAAGTCTCAATATGATGCTTTTATGTTTGTATCTAGTCCTCACACCAGCGTCCTTTGTGGTCACAGGGCATTGGTTCCTCACACCAGCGTCCCTCGTGGTCATGGGGTATCGGGTCCTCACACTAGCGTCCCTCGTGGTCACGGGGCATCGGGTCTCACACCAGCGTCCCTCGTGGTCACGGGGCATCGGGTCCTCACACCAGCGTTCCTCATGGTCACGGGGCATCGGGTCCTCACACCAGCGTTCCTCATGGTCACGGGGCATCGGGTCCTCACACCAGCGTTCCTCATGGTCACGGGGCATTGGGTCCTCACACCAGTGTCCCTTGTGGTCATGGAGTATTAAGTCCTTTTTAATGGTGTACACTTGTCAGGCTCAAAAGTTTTGGGGTCTAGGTATCAAAAATTTAAGAATGTTTTATTTTCGATGTGTGTACTTTTACATGTAGCTTCTGTTAATGACAAGAGATAATGATTTTTCATTTTTCTAGTTACATACAATTTTAAAATGAATTTAAGTGAAAAAGTAGAGGTAGATTAAAAATACTAAATAAGGTGAGGTGCAGGTATAGCATGAATAACTTTGGAGACATAACTAAAAAGTCAAAAAGTACAAAAGGCGTACAGTACAAAGTTTTCTCTCTTTATTTCTCCAGCCACCTGGCAACCTGCCCTGGATTAAGACCTTGATTTCTTAAATATATTTTCCAGTGGTTCTTGATGCATATACAGAAAAATCTTCCTATATAATTTTTTACTGCTGATTTATACAAATGATTTCTATTTTTTGGCTGGGTCTCTCTTGCCTTGGAGGGTTGTTCTTGGCCTGGACTGGCCTATCTAGATTTTCAGTGACCTCACAGATTGCTTGTGACCCTTGTCTGTCCTTATCTATGTGGTGGTTTCTGGCTTTAACATATTAGGAAGACATGTGAAAAGGCTGTGCCTTCAGGCAGTGCTACTGTGTGTGAATCAGGACTGCTTTTGGCTGTAAGAAGCAGAACATTCATTTGTGAGAGGCTTAACAGCACAGATGAAGCTGTCTTCCTGGACAAGAAGACTGGCTCAGGGAGGTTGAGATGGAAGCTTTCTACAGATGTTTGTCCTTGTCCATCCAGTCATGGGGCCTACAGTCCTCCCACCAGACACCCCTGCCGTCACGGAGCCGGCGGTCCTCCCACCAGAGACCCCTGCCGTCACGGAGCCTGCGGTCCTCCCACCAGAGACCCCTGCCGTCACGGAGCCGGAGCCGGAGGTCCTCCCACCAGTGACCCCTGCCGTCACGGAGCCGGCGGTGCTCCCACCAGAGACCCCTGCCGTCACGGAGCCGGAGCCGGAGGTCCTCCCACCAGTGACCCCTGCCGTCACGGAGCCGGCGGTCCTCCCACCAGAGACCCCTGCCGTCACGGAGCCGGAGCCGGAGGTCCTCCCACCAGTGACCCCTGCCGTCACGGAGCCGGCGGTCCTCCCACCAGTGACCCCTGCCGTCACGGAGCCTGCGGTCCTCCCACCAGAGACCCCTGCCGTCACGGAGCCGGAGCCGGAGGTCCTCCCACCAGTGACCCCTGCCGTCACGGAGCCGGCGGTCCTCCCACCAGTGACCCCTGCCGTCACGGAGCCTGCGGTCCTCCCACCAGCATTCCCTGAGGTCACGGGACATGTGGTCCTCCCACCAGCAACCCCTGTGGTCAGGGGGCATTTGGTCCTCCTTCCAGGATCTCAGAAAGGAAGGGGAATACTCATTGTGGAGAAAACAACTGTGTTAGGCTTGTTCACTGGTTTCCCAACTGCAGAGACTTTGCACAATTAGTGTGTGAGCATGTGGCAGAAAGCCACAAGTGTGTCTCTGTGAAAAGCTATGAGTGCTTTCCCTCCATGGCAATTCTCTTAGATCACTCACCCACCGTGAGGTGTGGTTCCCTGATTCCCTCAGTTGCCACCATATGGGGCAGTTTTCCTGATTCCTTGCCTTCCATTGAGAAAAGAGGTTTATCTTTGCTTATTTGCTCACCTGTCTTTGTGAGTCTCCAATAAATGGGTAATGGCTGGACACTTTCCATCTCTGCAGTTCCTCTGTTGTCTGCCCAAATTCAATGTGAACCTGAATGGCCTCAACCACCAGTATTACATCTGGCATAGTGGGCAAGATCCAAATCAGAGTGGTATGGAGCTGCCAACACCCTTGAAGGGTGGGATAGAGGAGTGGCTGTTCTCTGTGGCTCTCCTGCTGGGGGGTTGGGGTTGCGTGTTTTTTACAGCCCAGTGAGAAGAAACTGAAAGCTCTGTGTGGGAGGCTGCCCGAGGTCAGAAGCTCCAGGATAAGCTGCAGACTGAGCATCGACAATGGCATGACCTGGAAACAATCACTGGAGAAAGAGTTGCTGATTCAAGAACTGCAATTCAGGCTACAGGCTGAGAATAAATGATGGCTTGAACTGGAACAAGTGCTGGAGAAAGAGGCTGAACACTTTCAAGAGCTGCAATGTGGGATTTAGGCTGAGCACCAATGACGCCTGGACTAGAATAGTCACTGAAATGGAATTATGGGATCACAAGCTGCAATTTGCCCTAGAAGTAGAATGTTGGCAGCAATGGTTGTTAGAGAAACAACTGTGGGTTCAAAAGCTTGAGTCTCAGCTTCAGGCTGAGAGGCGGCAGCTGCAAGGAGCTGCATCTGTGTTGGCAGAGTGACTCTGAGTCAGCAGGAGCAGGCGCTTCCAACTCCTCCTCTTCTGAGGAATTTCGGGCTGAAACTGCCCTCTGCAGACTTAGAGCCTGGCCAGTGGTCACCCAGAAGGTAAAAACCCACCAACAGAAAGTGCCTCAGGGGTAGGCACAACCCCCTCCACAGGGAGTTGAGCACTCTGCAGTCCATCCCTACACTCAGAGGGAGCTGATGGAGTTAGGGGTGAAATTCAGACAGAAATCCACCGAGCCCCTGGCACCTTAGTTGCTGCAGTTGTGGGACATGAGTGGATGGCATCATGCTCTCTGGAACAGAGATGGAGAAATTAGCTGCCATTACCATTCATTCCTCCCTGAGGCAACGTTTTCAGAACTGCCATGACAACCCAGGAAACCATACCCTATTAGAGTCGGTGATGGCTGTCATTTGTACAGTCTGTCAGAATGCTGGAGACTTGCCGGGGGCAGTGATGGTGGCAGTCATATACTGAGCTGTAGCAGTTCCTCCAAGAACTCGGTATGAAGATGCTTTCAGCCTGAGGGCCCGTGGGCCAGATGAGCAAGTGTTTACAGCAAGAATGAGGGACCCTATTCTCTGTAGTGCCCTGTCAGCCCTTTTTGGGTCACTAGTGGCTATCTTGAGCCCCTATGTGGGGCAGCCCATCAACAGGGTTACACAGATCGTGGCAGATTTGGCAGAACTGGAGGCAGCATGAAATCAGAAAGCTGTGAGGGCTTCTGCCCATGCTGCTCCCCCCCTCAACTAACAAGAGAAATGAGCCTGTAAAGGTTACCTGAACACAGATGTGGGTAGATTTGATTGCAGCTGGGGAAGATAGGGAGAAATTAGATGGTGAAGCTAATAAAGTTCTTTTGGAGCTTTGGTGGCAGCTTAAACCAGAACAGAGGTTCCAGCCACTGAGACGAATGATCCTAGCAGCTACCAATAAGATATGGTTGGTGCATGGGTGGCACAGTTACAAGATATATGATGGAGATAGTTGAGGAAGAGGAGGATCACAAGACCTGTTATTCCAGTTTGAGTAGGGGGAAGGCAGGGGTACCTGTCTAAAAGGGACAGACAGGGATGGGAGGCCTCACGTGGAACTGGCAATCCGCTGGTCCCCTTCCAATATACAACGGGTGTTGGCCTTGGTGGATATAGGTACAGAATGTTCCCTACGTTTGGGAACCCAGTGCAGTTCACTAGGAACACAGTGGGCATTGACAGTTATGGAGGCCAAACTGTTCAAGTGAAGCCAATAACTATTCCATTGGGGATAGGAAGACTGCCTCCTAAGCCATATAAGGTGTATGTATCTCCTATTCATGAGTATATTTTGGGGGTAGATGGCTTGTAAGGACTATGGTTGAAAACTACAGCCGGGGAATTCCGGCTGTGGATCAGGGTTGTGAAGGCAGTGTGTGGGGACATGCAGCACATTCCCCCTTGCAATTACCTGTTCCACAGTGTGTGACTAGCACAGAACAGTACCAGCTATGGAGAAATCACAGGGACGATCCTCAAACTAGAAAAGGTGGGAATCATTGGGCTGGTGCACAGTCCTTACAACTCCCTGGTATGGCCTGTGCACAAACTGGACAGAACCTGGCGAATGACAGTAGGTTACAGAGAACTTAATAAAGTTGTTCCCCTTTGCACACTGCTGTTCCCTTGATAGCTAACCTGATGGATTCGCTAAGCCATGAGTTGGAGACATACCACTTTATGGCAGATTTGGCTAACGCCTTTCTGTCTATTGATATAGCTGCAGAGAGTCAAAACCAATTTTCCTTCACTTGGGAAGGGTGGCAATGGACCTTACAGTATTACCAGAGGGATATTTTCATAGCTCCATCTTGTATTAGGGGCTGGTGGCTACTGACCTGGCTAAATGGAAACAGCCAGAGGTGGTTCATATGAATCATTATATTGATAATATCATGCTAATCAGTGACTTCCAGAATTGGAGCAAGTAGTCTCTACCCTGCTATCCTATATGAAAGCATGTGACTGGACAGTCAACGAGAGTAAGTTAAAGGCCCTCGGTTATCTGTTAAGTTCTTGGGAGTTGTCTGGTCAGGTAAGACAAAAGTTATCTCTGATACAGTTATAGATAAAATCCAGATGTTCCTTTTGCCCACTACAGTAAAACAATTACTGGAATTCCTAGGTCTGTTGGGGTACTGGCAAGCATTCATACCCCATTTGGCTCAGTTACTATAGCCCTTATATCACCTTATTCAGAACTGGGTTTGCTGGAATTAGACTGAGCAGGCACAAGGTGCATTTGCAGTAGCTAAGAGAGCTGTCAAGGCAGCACAGGCCTTGAATGTGTTTGATCCTGCCAGGCCCTGTGAGCTTGATGTCCATGAAATCTCTGAGAGGTTTGGATGGGGCTTGTGGCAATGGATAGAGCACTTACAGAAACGTGTTGGTTTTTGGTCCCAATTGTGGAAAGGCACTGAAGCCTGTTGTTACTCATTAGTGGAGAAACAGTTAGCAGCTGTGTATGCTGCCCTCCTGGCCACTGAGAGTATTATGACCTCAACTCCAGTTATGGTCAAGACAACATACCCTATTGCAGGATGGGTGACAGATTGGGCAACCAAGCTTTGAAGTGGGACAGCCCAAACCTCCACCCTGACTGAGTGGGGTGCAAACTTGCAACAATGCTGTGCTCTTTCTTTAATTTTTATTAATTTTAATGGGGTGACATTAATAAATCAGGGTACATATGTTCAAAGAAAACATCTCCAGGTTATCTTATCATTCAATTATGTTGACGATGCTGTGCTCTTAGCATTAGCCAGTTGAGGGCAGTACTGCAGGAAGTCTTGGGTCCAGTCACCTATGCGACTCCAGAGTCAGGTGCAGCTGGGGCTCAGAAGGCACAACCTGAAGTCAGCACCTGCCAGGAGGGGTGCACACCTATCCCCAAGGATGACTAGTATACTTATGGTTCTAGCAGGGGCCAACCCACCAAGTGGACGGCCATAGCCTTTCATCTGGCCACTGAGACTATTTGAGTGGACTAAGGTACAGGCCAAAGCAGCCAATGGGTGGAATTAAGAGCCTTATGCTTAGTTGCCCATAATGAACCTTCAAATTTGGTGATTTACACCAACAGCTGGGCTGTCTATCATGGATTGACCCTTTGGATTGCTACTTGGCATATTAACTAGTGGATGGTAAAGCACAGTTTGCTATGGGGTCAGGCCAGGTAGCAGGACTTAGGGGAAATAGGACACTAGAAGCAGGTGACAGTATATCATGTGTCACAGGGCACGCCCCTCTACCCCATCCTGGGAATGATGAGGCAGACACCTTGGCAAGGGTGGGATGGTTGGAGACTATACCCACAGGTGATGTGGTGCAGTGGCTCCACTGGCATCTGCTCCATGTGGGCAGAAAACTATGTGGGCCACTGTTAAGGCCCACACATAACGTGGAACTTGCCAGTGTCCTATGCAGAGGTACTTACAGCTTATGAATAATGTGCAGTGTGTTCCAAGGAGAACCCTCTGAGCCAACTGGTTTCACCTGGACAGATCCACAGAGGTTGTGTTCCATTGACACAGTAGAACCTTACCAAAGTTGGATGGGTACCAGTATGCAGTCACTTGTATAGGTACTGCCACTGGTCTGCTTGCTGCTTACCCTGCCCATAACCCAGACCAGAGGGCAGTCATGCAGGCTCTGCTGAGTATGGGCCTCCACTGGTCCTTGAGAGTGACAACAGTACTCATTTCACTGGTTCTATGGGGAGGCAGTGGGCTCAAGACCTAGCGGTGGACTGGAAGTACCATGTTCCCTACCACCCACAGGCTGCTTGTATCATTGAGTGGTATAATGGACTCTTAAAGCAGGGACTGCGACAAGAAGGGGACACCAGCTCCCTTACTGGATAGACATACCGCTTATGGATGGTTCTCCGGATTTTGAATGAGAGAACTTGACAAGGGGCCCAGCTCAGGTGGAGGCTCTCCTGCACTGGGAAGCTACTGCCCATCCAGTTGCAGATATGCACCAAGGACACCTTACTCAAGCTGGGCTTTGGACAGCAGGGCAACATGCTCCTGTCTGCCCCAACAGCCCTCCTTAAAGGCCAACGGCTTCAATAGACATGGCCCTGGACTGTACAGGCCCCCCACCTACGATGGGTGGCCTTGTTGACACCATGGGGTAAGGAGCTAGAAATGGGCCCCAGTTAACTCCTTGGGCAACCAGCACCTGGCCGCCTAAGGTAGAAGTGTATTATCCCTTGAGTGCTCAGGGGGACAGCATTATGAAGGACACCTTTGTAATTTCTTTATGGCCAATAATGAGTTCTCCCATTTTATTACTCATAGAGCCAGCAGATCCTGGTGTACAGGCCAATAACGTTTGGTATGCCCACCTGGGGTGGCCTCTGGTACCAGCTACTGTGCTGTCTGTGGACAAAACTCTGGCCTGTATTCTACCAGAAGGGAAAGATTTGCCTCTCTTGGTGCTGCTGACAACTCTCCCTCTTCGCCCATAGCTTACTGAACATTGTAAGCCAGGCCTTGCATGCTCTGGTGGAGGAGACCTAGGAGGTGGACACCAAACGGGGGACCCCATCCAAGAATGGTGGGCGTCTTTAGCACCATCTCATTGTATAGCTTGTGCCTTTGTAATTCTGTTGCTGTAGTCTGCACTGCTTCTGTTTATGTAATGTACCTCACTCCTCGCACAGGGACCATTGCGAAAGATACCTGTCACATAGATTATGAGGCAAGTAACCCTAAGGGGGTGGAATGTAAGGAAAACAGTTGTATTAGGCTTGTTCACTGGTTTCCTAGCTACAAGCACTCTGCATGATTAGTGCGTGAGCACGTGGCAGAAAGCCATGTGTGAGTGTCTGAAAAGCTATGGGTGCTTTCCCTCCGTGGTGCTTCTCTCAGAATTCTCTCCCGCGCTGCACGTTACTATTTGCTGATTCCCTCAGCTGCCGCTGTGAGAGGTGGTGTTCCAGAACCCTTGCCCTCCACTGTGAAAAGAGGTTTTCCTTTGCTTATTAACTCAGCCATCTCTGTGAGTCTCCAATAAACGGGTAATGGCTCAACTCCAGCTTTACAGTTCCTTTACCTTCTGCCTGAATTCAATGTAAACATGCTGGACCTCAACCAGCAGCATTATAGGCATGGGTGTGTTTCTTCATTTAGGCAAGACTGTTGTCCTGTGACTTCCAATCATCTCTTTGTCTGGAACTAGCCGATGTGACCATCTCAGACCAATCACTGCAGTGCAGGCCAAGATGACCATGGTTGGTTTAGGTGTGCCAGTTTTCCCTGAAGGCTTGCAAAGGGACTTGCTTTTCCTGAGAGCAGAGGCTTCTGGCAAATAAGCAGCTTTGTGGGAATGGCCATAGGTGGCCACTGCACAGCGTCTGCTGCAGGACTTTAGAGGGACACCAGTGGACGAGTCAAGACAAATATTCTTCCTCAGAGAAGTCTTAGGTTAGCACAGCCATTTCTGAACTCAAGAACGAGAAGTAGTTCTGATTTGGCCTGAGGTACTGGTCGCATGGAGACAGAAGTACTTCTTGCCCCAAGTTTTATGCAATGGAACTAGATCCCTGAGGTTTTCTTCCATTAAAGTTTCTTCCTGGGGACTTACATCCTTTGGGAAAACTCTTTGTTGAAACCAGAAAGGTCTCTTCTACTTCCTGGCCCAGGACTGACTTCTTGGAGTCTGTCTGACCAGCTGGTCATCAGCCAAGGGCTCAGAACCCTAAAGGGGTATGTGAGTGGTTGGGGGCACTGGTGCTGAGATGGAGCTGGCCTGCCTTGCCTCACACCCTGACACTGGGGTGCTTGTGCCCAAGCTGAGAGCCTAGTCTTTCCAGTCTCATCCTCCTCTGCCTTTCTGTTGCTCTCCTTCCTGTTCCCTCACTCAACTCCTTTTTTCTACCTGCTCCTTTGTAGCCTGGAGAGCTAAGAGCTAGAGGCTCAGGCCTTTTATGTCCTGTAGGGCACAACTACAGGAAGCCCTGCTGTTTTAATCAGCTTGAAGGGGAGGAGCACCCTTCGTACAGAAGGTGGAGAGTTGGGGAAGGTGGGAGACATGTCACTGGAATGAGAAGCAGATGTAGAAATCCTGTGTGGCTGAGCCTAGTAAGGGGAGTTGCAAGGAGAGGGAGGCAGAGCAGGCTGGAAGTTGGTGGTCGTACTCATTTGTGTGTTTAATCCTTTTGTGGCTTTACTAGTATTCATGAAGCAAGAGGCTCCCAGCAAGGCAGTGAACAAGCCGATGATTAATTACCCTTTTAAATTGTAATTATGTCACTCACCAGAGCCCATGAACATTAATTCTCAGTTTACAGAGTGAATAATCGAATAATGAATGGCTGCCTGTTGTTGTGCTCTGTTCTTGCCCATGTGTTTCTATAATGCCAGGCCCTCTGTCTCTTAGTGTTTGGATGGTGCCCACTTTCCTGGTGATTTTAGTGCCTGATAGCAAGCTGTCTGGCATTACTTTTTGTTGACAGTGGTGAGGCCTGGGTGGATGTCACATTCTCTAGAGAGAGGGGAGATCAGCCATTTCTGGCTCCAATCTGATCCTGCTTTTTATTAAGTTCTCTTTCGGCAACAAAAGCCTTCTCTGGCTAACTCAGGCAAAAGAAAATGAATTTATTGGAAGGCTATCACAGAGCTCACA
This sequence comes from Rhynchonycteris naso, assembly GCA_037038555.1. Taxonomy (NCBI): domain Eukaryota; kingdom Metazoa; phylum Chordata; class Mammalia; order Chiroptera; family Emballonuridae; genus Rhynchonycteris; species Rhynchonycteris naso. The sequence continues at coordinate 192,984,272 of CM072999.1, read as the reverse complement.
GAGGCCAAGGGAAAGCTGGAGAAGCAGATCTTGAAAGAAAATAGCTAAAGCTAGGGTCCTGGTGGGGTTTTTGATCTTTGTAGGACATCAAGCAGTTCGTCTCTGCAGGACACTAGGAAGGGACTGAGTTTCTAGGCTGTCACTTCACACTGGATTGATTCAGATTCCTGAACCGGTCACAATCGTGGCCACGGAGGATGCATCACTCTGATTGTGACCACGTTACCACAGCAGGAGCTTTTGGTGGGCACCCTCCATAAGCCCCTTCTCTGCCTCTGGGTGTTTGCTTCTGTCCCAGAACTGAGTGTGCCCACTGTGGGGAGGCAATCTACAGGGAAGGGAGCGCCACCTGGGGCCACAGGTCTGCATCAGCAAGGCTCTGCCTTCCTTTCCTGTGGACACCATTCTACATTTACCTTTTTGAATTTGCAGTCTTTGCTGGCTTTGGGGTCTAGGAAGTGATGTCACTCAGATGGGTACTCTTGGGCATTCCAGTAACATGTGTATGGCACTGGGAACTCCTGAGCAGATTCATTGTCACTTTTGATGAAGTGTGTAAGAAAAACCTTGTATTTTTAGGAAACTCTGGATGTCCTTATGCTGGGTACTTCCTGCCCCTCCAAACAGTTATATATCCTGTTTGGTGTGATTTTTCCAATCACAAAGACACGTGGTTTGGAGCCACGTACACCTTTTAATAAGCTAGCAGGCTGTGTGAGGGATGCAGGCTGGGGCCACGGTTTGGCATGCTGGCCTTCAGTGTAGGTAGGGGACCCTCTCTGCTACATGGTGGAATCAAATACATGATCTTAACCTCTTTGTTTAGGAACTGAACCATAAAAAGAAAAGTAATTCAGTACTTTCCAGAGAGAGAGAGAGTAACAGGGCACTCTCTGAACAGGGGAATGCTATAGAATGAATGAATGTATCCTCCCTAGTATTCATATGTGGAAACCTAATCTCCAGTGTGATGACATTTAGAAGGTGAAGCCTATGAATGGGATTAGTAACCTTATAAAAGGGACCCCAGGGGGTCACTTGCCCCTTCTGCCATGTGAAAAGAATGCCATTTAGAACCAGGAAGCGAGCCCTCACCAGACACCCAATGTGCTGGTGCCTTGACATTGAACTTCTAACCTCCATTTGATCTGAGCCCTTGATATTTATTTATTTAAAATAATAAGTTTCTGTTGTTTCTAAGCCACCCAGTTTATGATATTTTTGTTTTAATAGCCTGAAAAGACTAAGACAGTAGCCCAACAGATTAGGAGTCTAATTGAACTTCTTCAGATCCCCATAGGTTCATTTTTCTCTTGATCTCCCTTGGGAGATACCATGCCTGATACAAAAAGAGTCTTGAAAGTTGTCTGCAGGTTTTGTGATTGCCAGTGGATATGCTAACCACAGACAGGATAAGTAAGAATCCACTTTACAGCCTCTGGCCTCATGAGTATCTTCTCATCGGTGATTCCTATCTTCATTTGACATAAGAAACCAGCTCAACTTTGGCTTCCTCTGATTGTTCCGCCTTCAAGAACTTGAACAATGTTCTCCTTGACCACAGATCTACTGTCTGTTTTGCTTTTTGCTCTCTCTTTCCTCTGGAGCTTTCTCTTTGCTTTCATTGCCTTCTCAAAACTTGCCTGTTTTTCCAATTTAAAATTCTGATATCGTTTGTTTTCTTACCCTGGGCAGACTCTAGTCAGCACATCAGGTTTCCCATCTCTTCCTTCTACCTCATTATAGGTCTGCCCCAAACTGGATAGCTGCTGGAGGAAACTAGGCCCAGCGTCAGCAGCCACACAGTGCAGCAGCACTACTTCCTGAGATTTTTCACAGCTCTCCCCACTCGGGTGCCCTCTGTGGGGACTTACTATAGAGATGCAGTACAGCGCCAGTCTGGGAAGTGCTGGCCCTCAGTGACTTCTCTCTGTGACTCTGCAGCCTCATGCTGGGTTGACTGCTCCAGAAGCCTGGAATGCTGCCTCCCAAAGACAAATGTCAAGTCCCAGGAGGGAGGTTAATGAACGTGTAGAGTGTAATATCCGCCTGATGTAATCTTTTAACTTAGAAATGCATTGTTCTTCCTGGTGGTCTATGTGACTACCCATCATATAGTTTTGCTGTTAACCTTCTATAAAAAGGGAACCCCAGCCCCGGCCAGTTGGCTCTGTGGTTGAGTGTTGGCCCGGTGTGTGGAAGTCCGGGGATCGATTCCTGGTCAGGGCACACAGGAGAAGCACCCATCTGCTTCTCCACCATTCCTCCTCTCCTTTCTATCTCTTCCTCTCCTGCAGCCAAGGCTCCATTGGAGCAAAGTTGGCCTGGGCACTGAGGACGGTTCCATGACCTCCGCCTCAGGTGCTATAATGGCTCCGGTTGCAATGGAGCAATTCCCCAGATGGGCAGAGCATCGCCCCCTACTGGGCTTGTCAGGTGGATCCTGGTCGGATGCATATGGGAGTCTGTCTCTCTGCCTCCCTGCTTCTCACTTCAGATAAATAAATAAATAAATAAATAAATAAATAAATAAATAAATAAATAAATAAATAAATAAAATAGGAGGATCTCATTCTAGCAGGGTGTGTGGTGTGTGGATTTTATCCTGCCCATCACCACCAGAGCAGCTGCTATGCTCATGTAAGTTTCCCCTATTAAAGCTCTTATGAATTTGGATAAGGCTTCATGTTAGTTCTTTGGAATCAGTTCTGAATTTATACTTTTGGGGCATTCCCACACACCTTCATTTTCAGCAAGCACCTTTGCCTTGCAGCGCACTGAGGAAGAAGGCCGTCTAGTCTGAACTCTTGCTGCTCTCTGACTCTCCTCTCAGTGTGGTCCTCACAGACCTGTCATCTCGATTGGATTCTGAGGAAAGGTCTTATCTGGGACTTGCATCTGCCATTTTCCTTTCTCTTGCTTATTGTTTACATTTTTCTCTCCCTACTCACTCCTCCTTAGCTTATTTATTTGCCCAAGATTCCCACAGCACCTTATTATTTTTTAACTTCTACTGTGCATCCTTCTATTGTCCTTCAGATTATACTTATATGTTTTTAAATTTTTTAAATTTTGAAACAATTTTAGGCTCACATAGAAGTTTCCAAACTAGTATATCCCACGGGCCCTTCCCCCAGTAATGATGTTTTGCATAGCCAGAGTATGGCATTTTTTAACCTCAGCTCTTTTGACATTTGGGGTTTGATACTTCTCTGTTGGGAGTGGGATTGCTGTCCTCTATATTATATGATGTTTAGCAACATCCCAGGTTTGACAAACAAGAGTGTCTCCAGATGTTGCTAAATGTCTCCAAGTCGCCCAGTTGAAACTACTCTGTATTAGTTTTCTATTACAGCTATAACAAATTACCACTCACTTCATGTCACTTCATAGCTGAGAACATGAATTCACCCTCTTCTAGCTCTTTAGGCCATAAGTCTAACATGCTGTGGCTGGACTCTGCTCAGAGTCTCACTGAGCTAAATCAAGATGTCAGCCAGGGCTGCATCTCTCACTAGAGGCTCTGGGGGAAGAGGCAGATCTCTGTGGGTCTCTGAGGTGCATTTGGTTAGCGTGTTTAGCTGTTAACCAAAAGGTTGGTGATCTCCGTGGGTCTCTGAGGTGCATTTGGTTAGCATGTTCAGCTGTTAACCAAAAGGTTGGTGGTTTGAGCCCAGTGAGGGACACCTTTCCTATCCTTATGAAGCAAAAAACAGGCCTTTGTGGCTCTTCTTTACACATCCTCTCTCTCAACCATTCTTGGAGGGAGGCCTCTTGTCTGCCCTGGCCAGGTAGCTCATTGGTTAGAATTTAGTCCCAATATGCCAAGGTTGTGAGTTTCAAATTGATGTTTTTGTTTCTCCCCCCACCCCCACTCTCTCTCTAAAATCAATTAATAAAAATATTTAAGAAGTGTCTGCTTTTAAACTGATCCTGATTGTTGGTGGACTCCAGCTTCTTTCCCGTGCTTCTAGTGGCCCTTCTTTCTTCAAACCAGGAGCAATTGTCTGAGTTTATCTCATGCTTTCAATCTACGATTTTTTTTTTTTTCTACCACCAGCTAGAAAAAGTTCGGTGCTTTTAATAGCTCATGTGGTGACATAGGGCCCACTGGATAATCCAGGATAATCCCCTCTCATTCATAACTTCCAGGGATAGGGTATAAACATCTTTGGGAGGCTGTTATTCTGCCAACCATGCGCTGTTGTGCTGCAGTGACCACAGCTTGTAAGTACCTACCACTGCAGTGCAGTAATGCAGCCTCAGCCCTCAGAGTTCATTCATTTCCATGTGCACTCATTGCCTTTTATTACTATTAATTTTTGGTTAAAATTCTGTCAAATTTTATATATATTTATAATATATATGCATGTATATGTATAAATATTTGTGCAACCACCACCACAATTAAGGATCAACTCCAAATAAACTTCCTGCCTTCAACCCTAACCCAGCAATCATTTGAATCTTCTCTGTGACCATAATTTTGTCATTTTGAGAATGTTATGTAAGTGGAATCATGCAGTATGTTATCTTTTGAGATTGGCTTTTATTTTACTTAGTTTAAAGCCCTTGCAATCCATCCAAGTTACTGTGTGCATCAATCATTGGGTCCTTTTTATTACTGCTTAGTGTTCCTTTATATGAATAGGTATACCACCTCGCTTACCCTTTTGCCTGTACCTTTTGGGTTGTTTCCAGTTTTTCTTGTTGCAAATAAAGTGGCTATCTGTGTTCATACATGTATAGTTTTTGTGTAAATGTAACTTTCATTTCTACACCATAAATACGTAGGAGTGGGATTCCTGGGTCATTTGGTAAGTGTGTGTTTATAAGATGTTACCAGACTGTTTTCCAGAGTGGCTGTACCATTTTACGTTTTTACCAGCAATGAATGAGTGATCTAGTTTCTATATATCCTTGTCACACTTGGAATTGTCAGTATTTAAAATAATTTAAAAATATTTAAAATAAGAGTATCAGTGTATAAAATAGTAATTGGCTAGTATTCTAGTAGATAGGTAATGATATCTTATTGTGGCATTGGATTTGCACTTTCCTAATGGCTAACACTGTTGTGTGTTCTTTTATACGCCCACTAGCATTTAACACCCACCTAGCCCCATACATAGTTATCACACTATTATTGACTGTATTCCCTGTGATGGAGCATTCTGTGCCCCATGACTGTTCTGTAACTATAAATTTGTACTTCTAGATTCCTTCAACTTTTTTCACTCAGCCCCTCAACCCTCCTCTCATCTGGCAGTTGTCAAAATGTTCTCTGTGTCTATGAGTCTGTTTCTGTTCTTGCTTGTATGTTTATTTTGTTTTGTAGATTACACATATAAGTGAAATCATATGGTGTTTGTCTTTCTCTGTCTGACTTATTTCATTCAGCATAATACCTTCTAGGTTCATCCATGTTGTTGCAGATGGCAAGATTTTATTATTTTTTAAGGCTGAGTCACATTCCATTATATATATGCACCACTTCTTATCCAGTTGTTTGTTGATGGACAGTTATGTTGTTTCCATATCATGGCTATTGTAAATAATGCTGCATTGAACATGTGAATGTATATGTCCTTTTGATTTAATCTTTTGGGTTTCTTCGAATAAATACCCAGAGTGGAATTGCTGGGTTCTTTTTTGTCTCTTGTTATAGCCTTTGTTTTAAAGTCTATTTTGTTTGGGATAAGTATTGCTCACCTAGCTTATTTTGTTCCTTTGTTTACATTTTCATGAAATATCTTTCTCAATCCTTTTACTTTTAGTTTCTGTGTGTCTTTTAATCGTTTTTTGAGTCTCTTGAAGACATCATAAAGGGGTGGGCGAAGATAGGTTTATAGTTGTTCGTATGAAAAATATATAAGAATAAACTGTGTTTAGTGTACTCACAACTGTAAACCTACTTTTGCCCACCCTGTATTTAGGGGTCTTATTATATGTGTTTTGATTGTAATATTTAATTTTTTTGCATTTAAAGTAATTATGTATTTATTGCCATTTTATTATTCCTATTTTTTATCTTTTTTTCTTCTTCTTCTTCTTAAAGAAGACCCTTTAACCTTTCTTTTAATATTGGTTTGCTATTGATGAACTCCTTTAGCATTTCCTTGTCTGGGAAGCTTTTTACCTCTTTCAATTCTAAATGATAGCTTTGCTGGGTAGAATAATTTTGATTGTCCTTGCTTTTTATCATGTTGAATATTTTGTGCCAATCACTTCTGGCCTGCAGAGTTTCTGTTGACAAATTAGTTGATAATCTTATGGGTGCTCCTTTACAGATAACTAACTACTTTTCTCCTGCTGCTTTTAAGATTCTTTTTGTCTTTAACCTTTGACATTTTAATTATGACATGTCTTGGCGTGGGTCTCTTTGCATTCATCTTGTTTGGGATTCTCTGTGTTTCCTGGACTTGTATGTCTATTTTGTTCACCAACTTAAGGAAGTTTCCATCGTATTTTCATGTAAGTTTTCAATTCCTTTCTCTCTCTCTCTTCTCTTTTTGGCACCTCCATGATGTAAATGTTGGTAAACTTGAAGTTGTACCAGAGGCTCCTTACACTACTCTCATTTAGAATTGAAAGAACATTTTTTTCTTCTTGCTGTTTTTTTTTTTTTTTTTTTTTTTTTTTTTTTACAGGGGCAGAGAGAGAGATTCAGAGAGAGGGATAGATAGGGACAGACAGACAGGAACAGAGAGAGATGAGAAGCATCAATCATCAGTCCCTTGTTGCCATTGTGACACCATAGATGTATATTGATTGCTTTCTCACATGTTCCTTGACCACGGGCCTTCAGCAGACCAAGCCACCCCTCGCTGGAGCCAGCGACCTTGGGTCCAAGCTGGCGAGCTTTTGCTCAAGCCAGATGGGCCTGTGCTCAAGCTGGCGACCTCGGGGTCTCGAACCTGGGTCTTCTACATCCCAGTTCAACGCTCCATCCACTGCGCCACCACCTGGTCAGGCTCTTCTTGCTGTTTTTATTGGGTGTTTTTCTGCTTCCTTAACTTCCAAATCTCTGATTGGGTCCTCTGCTTCTTCTACTCTACTGTTGATTCCCTATAATGTAGTCTTCATTTCTGACTGGTTGTTTTTTATTTTTTTCTATCTTTGTTTTTAAGTTTCTTCTTTAGTTGAAGTTCTCACTGTATTCTACTCTTTCCCTAAGTTTATTGAGCAATCTTATAACTGGTGTTTTGAAGTCTATATTCAAGTAGATTGCTGGTCTCCATTTTGTTGTTATTTTCCTGGAGTTTTCTTCTTTCATTTTGGAGATTATATATATCTATCTCCATCTCCTCATTTTGGCTGCCTCCCAGTGTTTGTTTCTGTGTGTGTGAGTGGTTATGAGGTAGGTTTCCTGTGAGGCTTGGTGGTGCGGCCTCGCCAGTCATCTGGGCTGAGTGCTTCCCACCTCTGTGTTTATCCTCTTGTTTTTTTATAACCTTGATTTTTGTTATCATGTCAGTGGGAGGGATTTACCCTCAGGCTGATCAACTCCATGGACTGGCTGTGACCACCATGGAGGATCAGCTTGCTGGGTTGTTCCCACAGAGCTGAACTCACTTCTACAGGGCTCAGGTACCTGTCAAGTTTACCTTGAGTGTCTTGCTTATGGAGTTGATTGGGTGGTACTCCAGCATGGTCTGAAGCTGTCTACTGGGTGTGTTAGCTTTGGGGGGCCTCTCAGGAGGTGCCAAGGTCAGCTACCTGTGCCCTGCCTGGGGCCACCTGGCTTGATCTGCAGAGTGAATTGCTGGTGGCTGCTATTTGTACTGGGCTTGGCACTGCCTGGGAGAGGTCAAGCTGTAAACCAAGGCTGGCTGCCACTAGTGCCAGGCCTGGGCCACTTAGCAAGAGGGAAAGGGTATGCAGAGGGGCAAATGTTCCTTGTTTGAGAGGTTTTAGGGAGGTAGGCAGCATGAGTCAGTACAAACTATTTATATGGAAATGCCACTAGAAAGAGCTTGGGTTGGTTTGCAAGTTGGTTGGGGCAAAGCCTCAGGGAGTCACTAGGCCCAGGTGAACAGCATTAGTTAAGTTAATGGAGACTCACATATGGCATCTGCCTGCTGGTTCTGTGGGGTTGGGCTCAGCAAAGGAACAATGACCACTGCCAGAGCCTTTATCTGGGAGAAAGCTGCTTTTGCAGTTCTCGCCCAGATGCCAAACAACTCATTTTCTTTTTAAGTGTCCCTGGTACCTTTTGAGCTACTGCTCTAGTGCTAGAGCTCAGAGCTAGTGAGTTTGAATAAGTTTATGTGTGGTCCCTTTAAGAGGAACTGCCTGGGACTCTAAGAACCCTCCCTCTCACTCAACCACAATCCTCACTGGTGTTCCCAGCCAGAAGTTATGGGACTTCTCACCTTTCACTCAGCTGCCCAAATCAGCCACCCCCCCCACCCCACCCCCGGTAATTATTACTCTGATCTCTGTATCTATGAGTTCATTCCTATTTTTTGTTTGTGTATTTTGCTTTTTAATTCCACATATGTGAAATCATACAATATTTGTCTTTCTCTGACTGACTTATTTCACTTAGCTTAATACCCTCTAGGTTCTTCCATGCTGTAGCAAATGGTAAGATTTCATTATTTTTTATGACCAAAGTAGTATTCCATAGTAAGAATGTACCAGAGCTTTTTTTTTATTTGCTCATTTATTAATGAACACCTGGTTTGCTTCCATATCTTGGCTATTGTAAATAACACTGCCATGAACATAGGGTTGCATATATTCTTTTGAATTCATGTTTTGGGTTTCTTTGGCTATATACTCAGAAGTGGAATTGCTGAGTCATAAGGCAATTTCATTTTTAATTTCTTGATGATTCTCTATACTGCTTTCTATAGTGGCATTTCCACCAACAGTGTAGGTGGGTTTCCTTTTCTCCACAGCCTTACCAGCACTTGTTTGTAGATTCAAACAACCAGCTATTGGCTTGATGCTTTTTCTGTTCTGAATTCACTGATTTCTACACCTATTTTTTTTCTTTCTTTTAGTTTATTTTATCTTTTTCTAGTTCCCTGAAATGATTATTGATGTAAGACAATTCTTTTATTTTAATATAAGTTTTTAATGCTGTCTCAATTATAAGTTATATCCGAACTTAATGGATCAAAACATTTATTATCTCACAGTTCTTTTGGGTCAGTATCTTGGTGCAGCTTAGCTGGACTATGCATCAGGGTGTCTAATAAGGCTGCAACCAAGTTGTTGGCTAGGGCTTTAGGCATCTCAAGGCTGGAAGAGGCATATTCACTTCCAAGCTCACTCATGCAGAATTCAATATCTTGGTGACTATTAGACGCTGCTCCTAGTTTTTTTGGCACGTGAACCTCTTCTTTAGGATAGTTCACAACATGGCACCTTGCTTCAGAAGAGCAAGAAAGAGACTACATAGAAGAGTGAATACTAGTAAAATGTATATCACTCTTGTATAACTTAATCAAGAAGGTGTCATTTCTCACTGTTGTTGTGTACTCTTCATTAGAAGCAAGTCATGCCATCCAGCCCATCATAAATGCTATAAATTTTTCCCTGAGCTCTACTTTAGCAGCAACCTAGTGATTTTTTAAAAACTATTGTAAAATATATGTGACAAAGTTGTACCATTTTAACCATTATTCTGTAGAGTTTTTTGGCATTAAGTACATTAACTATGTTGAGCAAATGCCCTCTATTCATTTCTACATCTTAATTCATCATTCCAAAAAAGAAACTCTGTTCTCATTAAATAATAACTCCTCATTCCCCTCTTTCCTCTGGTGACCTCTATGCTACTTTCTGTCTTATAAATTTGCATATTCTGAGTACCTCATATAAGTGGAAACATACAATATTTATCTTTTTCTACTTAACATTTATGCTAAATGGGTGTTGAATTTTTAAAAATTAATTTTAATTTGTGTTTACATAGATTCTAGTGTCACCCCGAATGCATCCTCCCCTCCCTCATATTCCCTTTAACATCTCCCTTGCCCCACTCCCCATAGAGCTCTCCCCCCTTCCCTTCAGATTTACCCCATCCTGTCATCCGCTTTCCCTCTGTCCTCTTTTCCTCTGGTTCCTTTGATCCCTCCTCTGTCTCAATTCCATTCCTCAATTCATATTGTTCCTTGGATTCCTCAAATGAGTGAAGTCATGTGATATTTTTCTTTCTCTGCCTGGCTTATTTCACTTAACATAATAGTTTCCAGGTCCATCCATGTTGTTGCAAAAGGTAATATTTCCTTCTTTTTCATGATCCCATAGTATTCCATTGTATATATGTACCACAGCTTTTTAATCCACTCGTCCACTGATGGACACTTGGACTGTTTCTAGATCTTCGCTATTGTGAACAATGCTGCCATAAACATGGGGGTGCATTTCTTTTTTTCAATCAGTGATATGGTGTTCTTGGGATATATTCCTAAAAGTGGGATGGCTGGGTCAAAAGGCAGTTCGATTTTTAATTTTTTGAGGAATCTCCGTACTGTTTTCCACAATGGCTGCACCTGTCTGCATTTCGACCAGCAGTGCAGAAGGGTTCCCTTTTCTCCACATCCTCGCCAGCACTTAATCTATGTTGTTTTGTTGATGAGCACCATTCTGACTGGTGTGAGGTGATGTCTCATTGTGATTTTAATTTGCATTTCTCTAATGATTAGTGATGTTGAACATTTTTTCATTTGTCTCTTGGCCATCTGTATGTCCTTTTGTAGAAGTGTCTATTTATTTCTTTTTATATATATATATATATATTTTATTATTATTAATTCTAATGGGGTGACACCAATAAATCAGGGTACATATGTACAATGAAAACATCTCCAGGTTATCTTATCATTCAATTGTGTTGCATACCCATCACCAAAAGTCAAATTGTCCTCTGTCACCTTCTATCTGGTTTTCCCTGTGCCCCTCCCCTCCTCCCAATCCCTTCCTTCCTCCCTCCCCCATCCCATAACCACCACTCTCTTGTCCATGTCTCATACTCTCACTTTTATGTCCCATCTATGTATGAAATCATGCTGTTCTCAGTTTTTATTTTTTTTCTGATTTACTTATTTCACTCCGTATAATGTTATCAAGGTACATCCATTTTGTTATAAATGATCCAAAGTCATCGTTTCTTATGGCTGAGTAGTATTCCATAGTATATATGTACCAAAGCTTTTTAATCCACTCGTCTTCTGACGGACACTTGGGCTGGTTCCAGATCTTCGCTATTGTGAACAATGCTGCCACGAACATGGGGGCGCATTTCTTCTTTTCGAATAGTGCTATGGTGTTCTTAGGGTATATTCCTATAAGTGGGATAGCTAGGTCAAAAGGCAGTTCGATTTTTAATTTTCTGAGGAATCTCCAAACTGTTTTCCACAGTGGCTGCACATGTCTGCATTCCCACCAGCAGTGCAGAAGGGTTCCCTTTTCTCCACATCCTTGCCAGCACTTATTCTGTGTTGTTTTGCTGATGAGTGCCATCCTGACTGGTGTGAGGTGATATCTCATTGTGGTTTCAATTTGCATTTCTCTAATGATTAGTGATGTTGAGCATTTTTTCATATGCCTATTGGCCATCTGTATGTCCTCTTTGGAGAAATTTCTATTCATTTCTTTTGCCCATTTTTTGATTGGGTTGTTTGTTTTCCTGGTGTTGAGTTTTATAAGTTCTTTATAAATTTTAGTTATTAACCCCTTATCAGATGTGCTGTTGAATATGTTCTCCCATTGTGTGGGTTGTCTTTTTATTCTGTTCCTATTGTCTTTAGCTGTGCAAAAACTTTTTAGTTTGATATAGTCCCATTTGTTTATCTTGCCTTTTATTTCATTTGCTCGTGGAGATAAATCGGCAAATATACTGCTGCTACAGATGTCGGAGAGCTTGCTGCCTACGTTTTCTTCTAAGATGCTTATGGTTTCATGGCTTACATTTAAGTCTTTTATCCATTTTGAATTTTTTTTTGTGAATGGTGTAAGTTGATGGTCTAGTTTTATTTTTTTGCAGGTAGATGTCCAATTTTCCCAACACCATTTGTTAAAGAGGCTGTCTTTACTCCATTGTTTGTTCTTTCCTCCTTTGTCAAATATCAGTTGTCCATAAAGCTGTGGGTTTATTTCTGGGTCCTCTGTTCTGTTCCGTTGATCTATGTGCCTGTTCTTATGCCAGTACCAGGCTGTCTTGAGTATAATGGCCTTATAGTAAACCTTGATATCTGGAAGAGTGATACCTCCTGCTTTATTTATTTATTTTTAATATTGCTGAGGCTATTCGTGTTCTTTTTTGGTTCCATATAAATTTTTGGAATATCTGTTGTATATCTTTGAAGTATGTCATTGGTATTTTAATTGGCATTGCATTGAATTTATAAATTGCTTTGGGTAATATAGACATTTTAATGATGTTTATTCTTCCTAGCCATGAGCACGGTATATGCTTCCACTTGTTTGTATCTTCCTTGATTACTTTTATCATTGTTCTATAATTTTCCGACTACAAGTCCTTAACCTCCTTGGTTAAATTTACTCCTAGGTACTTTATTTTTTTGGCTGCAATAGTGAAGGGGATTGTTTCCTTAATTTCTTTTGCTGACAGTTCATTGTTGGTATATAGAAATGCCTCTGATTTCTGAGTATTAATTTTATATCCTGCCACCTTGCTGAATTCATTTATAAGGTCCAGTAGTTTTTTGACTGAGACTTTAGGGTTTTCAATATACAATATCATATCATCTGCAAATAGTGACAGTTTTACTTCTTCTTTTCCAATTTGGATGCCTTTTATTTCTTCTTCTTGTCTGATTGCTGTAGCTAGGACTTCCAGAACTATGTTGAATAACAGTGGTGGAAGGGGGCATCCCTGCCTGGTTCCTGATCTTAAGGGGATTGCTTTTAATTTTTTTCCATTTAGTATGATGTTTGCTGTCGGTTTGTCGTAGATGGCCTTTATCATGTTAAGGAATGATCCCTGTATTCCCACTTTACTGAGAGTTTTGAGCATGAATGGGTGCTGGATTTTATCAAATGCCTTTTCTGCATCTATTGAAATTATCATGTGATTTTTGTCCTTCCTTTTGTTTATGTGATGAATCATATTGATTGATTTGCGAATATTGAACCAGCCTTGCCTCTCCAGAATAAATCCCAGTTGGTCATGGTGTATGATTTTTTTCATATATTGCTGGATCCAGTTGGCTAATATTTTGTTGAGAATTTTAGCGTCTAAATTCATCAGGAATATAGGCCTATAATTTTCTTTCTTTGTGTTGTCTTTGCCCGGTTTTGGGATCAGAATTATGCTCGCCTCATAAAAGGAGTTTGGAAGTCTTCCTTCCTCTTGAATCTTTTGAAATAGCTTGAGGAGGATAGGAGTTAGTTCTTCTTTGAATTTTTGATAGAATTCACTTGTGAAGCCATGAGGCCCAGGACTTTTCTTTTTTGGGAGTTTTTTGATAACTGTTTTGATCTCATTTGTTGTAATTGGTCTTTTCAGGTGTTTTGATTCTTCCAGATTGATTTTTGGAAGGTTATATGATTAAAGAAATTTGTCCATTTAACCAAGATTGTCTAATTTTTTGGCATACAGTTCTTCATAGTATTTTCTTGCAATGCTTTGTATTTCTGTAGTGTCAGTTGTTGTTTCTCCACTGTCCTTTCTAATTTTATTTATTTGAGTCCTCTCTCTTTTTTTCTTGGTGAGTCTAGTTAAAGGTTCATCAATCTTGTTTACCTTTTCAAAGAACCAGCTTCTGCTTTCATTGATCCTCTGTATTGTTTCCTTCGCCTCTATGTCATTTATTTCTGCTCTGATCTTTATTATTTCCTTCCTTCTACTTGTCTTGGGTTTTATTTGTTGTTGTTTTTCTAGTTCTTTTAGATGCAGGGTCAGGTTGCTTATTTGAGCTTTTTCTAGCTTCTTATGCTATGCCTGTAGTGCAGTGAAGTTCCCTCTCAGAACTGCTTTTGCAGTGTCCCATAAAGTTTGAGTTGATGTATGCTCATTTTCATTCGTTTCTAGAAACTTTTTTATTTCTTCTTTGATTTCATTGTTAATCCATTCATTATTTAATATCATGTTATTTAGTTTCCAAGTGTTTGAGTATTTTTCAGTTTTCTTTTGTGGTTAATTTCTAGTTTCATGGCATTGTGATGAGAGAAGATGCTTGATATGATTTCAATCTTTTTAAATTTATTGAGACCATTTTTGTGTCGTAACATGTTGTCTTCCTAGAAAACGTACCATGAGCGCATGAGAAGAATGTATATTCTACTGCTTTAGGGTGAAAAGTTCTGAAGATATCTATTAAATCAAGTTGATCTAGTGTCTCCATTAAGTCTGCTGTTTCTTTATTAATTTTCTTTCTTGAGGATCTATCCAGTGTTGTTAGAGGAGTATTGAAATCCCCTACTATGATAGTATTGCTGTTAATCTCGCCCTTTATATCCATCAAAGTCTGCTTTATGTATGTCGGGGCTCCTATATTTGGTGCATAGATATTTATAATAGTTATATTTTCCTGTTGAATTGTTCCCTTTATCATTATGTAGTGTCCTTCTTTATCTCTTACTACTACCTTTGTTTTAAAGTCCATTTTGTCAGATATAAGTATTGCTACCCCGGCTTTTTTTTCATTTCCATTTGCATGAAATATTTTTTTCCATCCTTTTACCTTCAGTCTATGAGCATCTTTTGTTTTAAGGTGTGTCTCTTGTAGACAGCATATGTATGGGTCCTGTTTCTTTATCCATGCAGCTACCCTCTGTCTTTTGATTGGATCATTTAATCCATTTACATTTAAGGTTATTATTGATATGTAGTTGTTTATTGCCATTTTATTCTTTAAAGCTGTATTCTTCTTTTGTTCTATTCATTCCTCCCTTTAAACTGTTCACAACAGGCCCCATAGTATCTCTTGCAGAATTGGTTTGGTTTTTTTGAATTCCTTGAGGCTTTCTTTTTCTGGGAAGCTCTTTATTTCTCCTTCAATTTTAATCATTAGCCTTGCTGGATAAAGTAGTCTTGGTTGTAGGTTCTTGTTCTGCATTACTTTGATTATATCTTGCCATTCCCTTCTGGCCTCGAGTGTTTCTGTTGAGAAGTTTGATGTCATCCTTATGGGGGCTCCTTTGTAGGTGATAGCCTTTTTTTCCCTAGCAGCTTTTAAAATTTTTTCTTTATCCATTAGCTTTGGTATTTTAACTATGATGTGTCTTGGTGTAGATCTTTTTGGGTTTCTCTTTAATGGAGTTCTGTGTGCTTCTTGAATGTGTGGAGTGTTTCCCAGCCTTAATTTAGGAAAGTTTTCTGCTATGATTTGATTGAACAAAGTTTCCATTTCCTGTCCTCTCTCCTCTTCTTCAGGCACCCCTATGATGCGAATGTTGTTTCTCTTCATGTTGTCACAGAGCTCCCTTAGAGTTTCCTCACTTGTTTTGAGTCTCTTTTCCTTTTTCTTCTCTGCTTCTGTGCCTTTGTTTATTGTGTCCTCTAACTCGCTTATTCGGTCCTCAGCGTGATTCATCCTGCTTTTAATTCCTTTCATTGTGGTCTTCAGTTCTGATACTGTATTTATCATTTCTGTCTGATTCATTTTTATTATTTCAATTTCGTTTTTTATACTTGTTATCTCTTTATTTAGGTGTTCATAATGACTATCCATTGTTTCTCTAATTTCTTTGAACATCCTAACTATCATTATTCTAAATTCTGCTTCTGGTAATTTGGTTATATCTGGTTCATTCAGGTCCTTCTCTAGGGATTTCTCTTGATTCATTTGGTTTGCATTCCTCTGCCTGCCCATTTTTTCTGTGTATAAGCAAGTTGTGGCCACTGGAGTCCAGTAGGTGTTGCCTTTGTGTTCTCTAGGTGTGGTCTGTCTGCAGGCCCTCCATCCCCTCTGCCGGTGCCTAGGGTGGTTGGGTATGAGCGTTGCCAGCGACGGCCCACGCTGGCTTTTGCTGTGATTTCTGCCTCTCCTCTGCGGGAGGGGCTGTCACTGAAGCCACAAGCCTTAGCACCAAGGGTAGAGGTGAGCACCATTGCTCAGCTGCGGACCCAGCCTATTTCCGGACTTCCGCCCAGATCCCGCAGTCAGAGCCTGGTCGCCACAGTTTCGCGGGTTGGGCGGGGCTTTTGACGTGCTCACAGCTGTGAGCCTTAGCCCGTCCGTAGCTTTAGCTCCGCCCTTGAGGCCAGGGCCCTTCTGCGCAGGGTCGCAAACCCAGGTTTATTGGGCCGGGCGTGTTTGCTGGCTTCCGCTCAGCTGTGTACTTCCGCTCGTCCTGGGCTCTACCCCGCCCCCGCGTTGGGAGCCCGCTCGTGCACGTAGGAATGCAATCCGCGGTTTCTCTGGTCAGGTGGGGATAGTAGCGTGGGCTCCGCTGCAGCTTCTACTTGTCTCGGGGTCTACCCCGTTCCCGCGCTTGGAGCCCGCCTGCGCACGTATAGGCCGGGCAGGGGGGCTGGTAGCGTGAGTCAGCCGCGAGCCCCTGCCCGTCCCTGGTCCTAGCCCGGTCCCCTCAGTCAGGGCCGGCTTGCGCAGGGTCACAGGGCAGATTTCTGCCCGTTCCTGGCCTCCCCCTTTGTCCCCGTAAGTAGGATTAAAGGCGGGCCCGCAGCTTCCGGACCACTTTCGCGTGTTCCCTCCGACCCTGCTGGCCTAGACAGAGTTCACACCGGCTTGGCCTCGCCCACGCTGACAGAACTGCGTTTCAGCGTCCTGCCGCCCCAAACCCTCCAGCAACCCTCGGCAGAGTATGAAGGGACCTAATACTCCACACTGTAGGCCTGGGAGCTCCCTCACTTGTTTCACAGCTCAAAACTGTCCAAACGCCTCTTCTAGGCTCTGGGACTGCAGCCTGGGGCTTGGTTCCTGGGATCCAGGTCCCTCCCTCTCCGCCAAACTCTCCTCCTGCCCCGCGGGTCTCTCCGGGCTGCCGTTTGCTCCGGGGAGCTGGGCAGCCCTCTTCGCGTTTTCGCTATTCCTACCAGTCTCAATGTGGCTTCTTCTGTGTTCCTTGGTTGAAGAGTCCACTTAGTTTAGTTCATAGATGGTTTATCCAGATGATTGTTCTTTAAATTGAGTTATAATCCACTTTGGTTCTGGGAGTTGGAAGTTGGTACGTCCGCCTACTCCGTCGCCATCTTGCTTCTCCTATTTATTTCTTTTGCCCATGTTTTGATTGGATTGTTTGTCTTCCTGGTGTTGAGTTTTACAAGTTCTTTATAAATTTTGGTTATTAACCCCTTATCAGACATATTGTCGAATATGTTCTCCCATTATGTAGTTTGTCTTTTCATTCTGTTCATATTGTCTTTAGCTGTGCAAAAACTTTTTAGTTTGATATAGTCCCATTTGTTTAGCCTGTCTTTTATTTCACTTGCCTATGAAGATAAATCAGCAAATCTATTGCTGCGAGAGATGTCAGTGAGATTACTGCCTATGTTTTCTTCTAAGACACTTATGGTTTCATGACTTACATTTAAGTCTTTTATTCATTTTTTTGTGAATGGTGTAAGTTGGTGGTCTAGTTTCATTTTTTTGCAGGTAGATGTCCAATTTTCCCAACACCATTTGTTGAAAGGGTGTCTTTATTCCATTGTATGCTCTTACCTACTTTTTAAAATATCAATTGTCTATAAAGGTGTGGGTTTATTTCTGGGTTCTCTGTTCTGTTCCATTGATCTATATTCCTGTTCTTATGCCAGTACCAGGCTGTCTTGAGTACAATGGCTTTGTAGTATAACTTGGTATCAGGAGGTGTGATACCTCCTACTTTATTCTTCTTTTTCAAGATTTCTGAGGCTATTCGTGTTCTTTTTTGGTTCCATATAAGTTTTTGGAATATGTGTTTTATATCTTTGAAGTACGTCATTGGTATTTAATTGGTATTGCATTGAATTTATTAATTGCTTTGGGTAATATAAACATTTTTTTTTGTAGAGAATTTTTTTCCCCACAGGTTTCTTCTCTAACAAAAATAAAACAACCCCTCATCACTCTGTAACTGAATGCCCCAACTACCATCTCCATGCTGATCTGAGTCCGTGTTGCTCTGGGCACAGTGTGGGAACCAAGGGACAGCATGCGAAACAGGACAGGGTGAAGCTCATGTTGGAACAGTCAGGATTTTCAGTGTCAGACATATCTACCTTTAAGTTTTTTTTCTGAATTATGAGGAACTAAAATGAAAACTTGTGTTTTTGAACTATAATTACATTAAACTTCAACTTTTATTGATCAGTATTAAGCATACATGTAATAAAAAACATTCTTTAGATATTTAATTAGTGCTCTAAAATATTGTAGTGGTCCAAGGTCAATGAATAAATATTGTTTAAGCGTCTTTTTTTATTAGACATTTTAATGATGTTTATTCTTCTTATCCATGAACACGGTATATGCTTGCACTTGTTTGTATTTTCCTTGATTTCTTTTATCAATGTTTTATAATTTTCCAAGTACAAGTCCTTAACCTCCTTGGTTAAATTTACTCCTAGGTACTTTATTTTTTTGGCTGAAAAAGTGAAGGGGATTGTTTCCTTAATTTCTCTTTGTGACACTTCATTTTTACCTCCACCTCCTTTTAAAAAAAATTTTTATTGAATTTATTGGGGTGACATTAGTTAAAAAAATAATACAGGTTTCAGATATACAGTTCTATAATATATCATGTATACATTGCATTGCATGTTTACTAACCAAAGTCACGTTTCCCTCCATCGCTGTCTACCCCCCTCTGCGCTTCTGTGCCTCTCTCCCTTACCCCTTTTCTCTCTTGCAATCTCGACACTGTTGTGTTTATGTTTTTTTTCTTTGCTTAATCCCGTCACCCTTTTTTACCCTGCTCTACCCTCTCACCTCCTTATAGCAGCTGCCTACCTATTTTTAACATAAAATATTGTTATCTTCATGGAGAACCTTTATTGCAGTGGTTCTCAAAGTGTGTGCCAGGATGCACCAATGCGCCTTAGAAGATTTCCACATGCACGCTATGGTATTCCAGAGAAATATGTGCCTGTTGGGGACCAAAAAACCAACAGGGTTTTTGAGTTTAAGTTTTTGGGGGACAGAGGTGTGGGGAATTGGCTGGAAGCTGACAGTCTGCCCAACCTCCCACCTTACTTGCCTGATTAAGTTGAAAAAGGCTGTTAAGCTGGGGTGCTGGATTGTTTACACTATCCCCCATGTGCCCTGGAAAGACCGGAGGCAAGTTTCTTCTATCTTTTGTTTGGTGTAAAGATAATATGTATGGTGGAGGTTTTCTGCACTCAACACAATTAAGATTAAAAAGAGAGGAAATGAGAGTTTGCCTTTCAGATATATGCCCAAACATTGAAGAAATCGCTAGGACACATCAGGCTCATTTTTCTCATAAACACAAGAATGAAAAAACTTAACACGTTCGTGCCAGGACCTGCCGAATTTACTAAATCTTACTAAGAATGTATCTGTATATATATAAAAAGATAACTTTTTTTCATTTTATTTTTTAATTGCTCTTTTTTATAAATTTTAAGAAGCATAACTCAAAAAATGTAACATAAAAATGTTTTTTAATGTCTGAATAAATTTAATTTTGTCATATTTATTTCTTTTAATTACCATAAAAGCATGCTTGGACTTTATATATTTTTCTTTAATATTTGACTTAATTATTATAACATATTTCTCATAAATTTGTATAGTGTGCCTACAATTATTTGTAGGATTTTAAATGCGCCCCAAATTCAAAAAGTTTGAGAACCACTGCTTATTGGGATAACTTGTTTGATTTTCAGAGATCCTCTTACAAAAATTATACTCCTCTGACACCATGTACTGTCTGTAGTAAAGTGGGCTTATGAGGTGGTGTGGCTGGCATTGGTGCTCTCCAGGGGAAACCTTTGTGAGAGTCAAACTCCTGGGTTAGGATTCTGCCCCTTAAATGAATAATGGTGGTAATGTCCGAATCTTACTGCCTTCAGCTGCCCTGACAGAAAGTTCTGTGTTGGGGTGGACTCTTCTGCATGTGTACATGGGAGGCCTTTGATTTGGGCCGGCACTGAGCCTAGAGTAGAATGTGCTGCCTTTTTCTCCCCTCCTTAGCTCTCATTAGTTCTGAGAGTCAGGAGGAGGTGGCGGCTTGTAGGGCCAGGAATCCCACGGTATGACTTCCAGGGAGGCTCTGGGCAAGCTGGCTTTTCTCTGTTCCCTGCCCAAGTTTCAGTGTTTTCCAGAGGCTCTTGTGGACAAGTCACACTGGCCACTGTACAGCTGGTTGTGCAAGTGAAGACCAGCATCAGCATCTTGGCCTATACCCCATGAGTCTCTGGGGCCTGTGGAGAAGAGGAGGCCTCTGAGACCTTTGAGCTGATGGAAGAGAGATGGCTGTCCACAGGGGGATGTGGAAGAATTTGGTGTGTTCCAGCGGGGAGAGAGAGCCTTATGTTTGTTTCTTCTGACATGAATACTAAGGAGAGATGATGAGGATGACATGATGGTGATGATGAGGAGGAAGAAGAGGCAGGCTACAAGGGAGGGGAGGGTTGTTGACAGCACAGGAATAAATGGACCTGTGTAAAAATTTCTCACATTTGACATTTCGTTTCCTAGGAAGTTGATGTTTCCATAAAATACTGAAAACACTGAGTCTCTGGTTTGAGCTAGGGACTCTTCCAAATTTGTCTGTTTCTCATTTGTTGTTCCCACTTGTTTGTGGCTAGAAACTGTGGTGTACCATGGGATTCCAGGGACTTTTGAATGCTCACCTAGGACCTCTTTTTGTAAATGTATTCTTTTAAATACAACAGGGATACATACTTTAAAATGGTAATATGTGTTCGTTAAAAACTTTAAAAAATTCCCAGAAGTTTTGAAAACAAAAAATTAAAGCCCTCTCGCCCCCATGCCATGTCCAGGCTACTCTGGACTCTTTTGAACACTGCTGTTAGACCAAAGAGTCTAGACCTGGTGTAAGGTCAGCAGGCCATACTACCTCCCCCATCAGTACTAGGTATGGGAGGGGTCCTCTGGTGTGGTGTGGTTGCCTTGGGAAGAAGAGGGAGAAAAATGACAGGGCAACTTTGTCATCTTTGTCAAGCTAGGATGTTGGGAAGAGAAGAGTAATCATTCACCAAATCTTTTTTTCCTTTTCAAGCCTTGTGCTCTGTGCTGCTAATGTGTATTTAATAAGATCTCTCTCTCTCTCTTTTTTAAATGTCTATAATTTTTGCCTTGCAGTTTGAAGCACAGCATTATACTGGCAGGATAGGACGAGGGAAAACCAAATGGTGTGCTGGAAATTCCTCAGGAGCTCAGCTCAGCGGGGGCTCCCCTTGCCTCCGGTGCCAGGGCATGCGAGAGGGCACTGATAGTGAAGACCATGCTTCATTTATGAAGATGAGTTGTTCAGGTCTCCCAGCTTGGAGAGGTTTCAGCACTCTATGGCAAATATAACTTCAACAGTGTTGATTCTTGAGTGGCTTTTCTTTTTTGAACATTTACTTAGAGGTGAAGGGGGAACTATAGGAGACTGTTAAAACCTTGTCATTCTGGAAACAACAAAAGGTGGTTCTAGTGAAGACCTTGGGCTCTGCTGGGTCTGTGTTGTCAGTCTGCTCCTCTTGCTTTCATGAGCAGCCACAATTTGATCTGGAAAATAAAGGTGTACTTTTTAGTGGATACCTTTTGTTCTCTTTTCCCAGCTGATTTTTCCTTTGTAGCAGGCGACAGTCACAGGGTATGAATGAATGTTCTCTGTCTTTGCTTCCTAAAAAATGTTAAGGTCTGCTCTTAGCCCCTTATGCTAGCCTGTGTGTTTCCAAAGGCATGACTGGGCCCTAGTCACTTTTTTGTACTCTCAGTGTTCAGCACATGGTCTCCTAGACCTTTATGGTTAGTGAGGACCGCTGACATTCATAGATAACAGCTGCTCAGTCACTGCAAATAGGTGATTATCTTTTGCAGGAATTCAAGCTGGACTATGGTCTGCACTACTCTGTATTTAAATGGGTCTTAGTGCCTGACTTGATTTATTCAGGCAAAAATCATGGTGTTTCTGAGCATTCTGAGTTATTTTAATTCCTTGGACTATTGCTCCAGTATTCTGGGATGGTCCATTTTCTGCTTTTCCCAGTTCAATGGGATAAGTTTCAGGGTTGGCCTAGGTTACCCTCCTTTAAGAAGCATTGCTGGTCCTCCTACAACTGGCTTCTGCCACACTGCTCCATGAGCTTTGTCTACCTTCCTGTCTTGCCCAGTACCTAGAATACAGATTCCTTAAAGGTAGAGTCTGTGACTGAGTCATCTCTGAACTTCCAGCTTTCAGCCAGGAACTTGGTGGGGACTCAGAAAAGAGAAAAGGTGTGGACTGACTCAAGGAATCTAGTGTTTGGCTATGGTGAGCAGATACTGGTACTGTGAGCAGCAAACCATATTTGCAAGGGAGAAAGGATACTGGATGTGAACTGATGGGCTAGAGACTGGCGATGCCTAGACAAACTGCATGGCCTTTGTTCTAACCTGTCTTTATTTCTTTGTGATCTGGTCTTATCTATTGTCATAATATCCATGGGATAAACGTGGATCTGTGGTACTTTAGAAAATGGAAACAAATGGGAAATGACTGTCCAAAGGTGTCTTCATAGCAGACCCAGGGCTGGGAGATGAGCCAGCTTGTCCGACTCCTGGATAAGAGATTCATGCTGTTGGCCACACTCTGCATTCCTGGTACCTCTTCAATGCCCTACTGGCAGCCACACCCTGAGCTCTGACACCTTTTCCTTTCCTGGGTTAGAGCTTGGGGGAGAAAGTCAGAGAATGGAACAGCAAACAGAAGAAAGTAAGCATGTAGAATCCCACTATCTAGAGAGAAAGAAGACTGATACAGTTTTGGTTCATATGCTCTTTTGTTAATGGTCTTTTTTATCCACTGCACCACTGCCTGGCCAGGCATGCTTCTTAACTCTTTATTTGCATAACTAATCATGGACCTTTATAATGTATTCATGCTATGATGCTTTAGAATTCGAAAATTTCTTTTTAAGTAAAAGTCACATGATTGAAAATTGAAAACATATAGAAAGATAGACAATGAAAAGTCTCTTCACATCCTTTCACCCGTCTACCACCCAGTTACCACCTCCTCCATAAGGAAGCACTAGTATTTTTCTGGGTTTTTGCAGATTTTTTAAATGTACATTCAAGCAGAAAATAAAAAGTTATTTTATTTTTACCATTTTTACATATATGGTATACTGTACATAGTACTCTGTACTTTTTCTTTTTGGCTTAACATTATCTTGGAGACCTTAACTGTTTCAATTACTATAGGTTTATAATATATTTTAATATCTGGTAAGACAAAGCCTGCCCCATTTTATTTCTAAATTTTTCTTATTGTCCTCACACACTTATTTTGTTAAAGTTTGAAATTAGTTTTTTAAGTTGAGAAAGCCTATATATTGTATTTCTCCATTTATAAGATGTACTATTTTAAAAAAAATTTGGGGTCTAAAAACTGGGTGCATCTTATGCAGTGGTTGTAGATTTTTTTACTTGCATTTCCCACTTTTTTGCATTTGTTTTTGCACTCATTGTTGAAGACAGTGATTTGTCGTCAAACACAGATGAGAATAAGCTAATGGATGGGAGTTTTGATATTGTGAGAAGTTGTATGAATTTTATGATGAATAAAACTTGAGTTCAATATCTTTATGTAATACATTTTTTTTTCAAGTTTTGGGCCCCAAAATTAAGATGCGCCTTATACATGGGAGTGTCTTACACGTGGGGAAATATGGTATTTGCAGTTTCAATTGCGAAAGATTAACATCTTTGTAGTATAGAAGCCCTTAAATCCTATTTTCACAGAATTATTTACATGCAGACCTCTCTTTCTCATATTTTGTTCATCCATTCACCAACAGAATACCCTCTGTGCTTCCTGTGTGCTAGAGGCAAGCTGGACATGGTTTTGCTTTCCCAAAGCTTCCATTCTAGGGAAGAATGTGAGAAATAACTAGGCAAGTACATCATGTTTTAAATGTTATGGATAGGAAAGCACAGAGTATACACTGGAGAAAAGATAGAACCCAGAAATGGATATTTGAGGGTGTGAATTGGGGAGAAAGAGTTGGAGAAATTAACAGGAGAGAGCCAGAATTCACTGATGTCCAAACAGAGACCTTAAGATTGAGAAGGAGTTATCTTGTTGGAGATAGAAAAGTGGAGGCAGCCTGACCAGGCTGACACAGTGGATAGAGTGTCGGACAGGGATGCAGAAGACCCAGGTTCGAGACCCCGAGGTCGCCAGCTTGAGCGCGGGCCCATCTGGCTTGAGCAAAAGCTCGCCATCTTGAACCCAAGGTCGCTGGCTCCAGCAAGGAGTTGCTTGGTCTGCTGAAGGCCCGTGGTCAAGGCACATATGAGAAAGCAATCAATGAACAACTAAGGTGTCGCAACGAAAAACTGATGATTGATACTTCTCATCTCTCTCTGTTCCTGTCTGTCTGTCCCTATCTATCCCTCTCTCTGACTCTCTCTCTGTCCCTGTAAAAAAAAAAAAAAGTGGAGGCAGAGAGACAAATTGCAGGCCAGAGGGAACAGCCTGTACAAAGACCTAAAGATGAGGAAGAAATAGGCATATTAGAAGAATTAAAAGATGCTCATGATAGCTGGAACATGAAGCAGAAGAGGGGATAGAAAGAAAGGAGGATGTTGGGATTTGGACCTTGCAATCCAAATAAAAGCCTTTTTTTCAGAGGGCTATGGGAAGTCATCAAATTGTTTAAGTCCGTGTATTAGTTTCTGAGGTCTGTGTAGCACATAGTACCACAAACTGGGTGGCTTACAGCAACCGAAATGTCTTGTCTCACAGTTCTGGAGGCCAGATGTCTGAAACCAGGGGATTGGCATGGTGAACGTGCCAGGGAAGGGTTCAGTTCCAGGTCTTTCTCCTTGCTTTCTGTAGCCTCAGTCATTACTTGGCTTACATATGGCTGTCCTCTCCCTGTGTCCCTTCACATGGCATTCTCCCTGTGTGCATGTCTGTCTCTAAGCCTCAAATTTTCTCTTTTTATAAAGACACCAGTCATATTGGATTGAATCCACCCTAATGACCTCATATCAACTTAATTATCTCTGTATTGACTCTATCTCCAAATAAAGTCACATTCTAAGTTACATATAAAGTTTTGGAGGACATAATTTAGCCCATAACAGTTGGGAAGTGACAGTGATATGACTTGCACTTTGAACTGATGATACTGGAGGTTGGGTTGGAGGCAAGGAGTGATTTGAGGGCAAAGAAATGATGAAACTGGCTGCCCTTCAGGGAGAGATAAGGGTCAGGCCTGCAGAAATGACTGTGGACTTGCAGAGGAGTGGATAATTAAAGAGATAGCAAGGAAACAGAATTCTAGAACTCAGTGATTATAAGTCTGTGAGAATTGAGGACACCTGCATGTCTATTATAAATGACATATTGAACACAACCTTCTACCTTGGCTCCTTAAGCCCAATTAAAATGAGAGTGAGGCGCTGGCCAGTTGGCTCAGCAGTAGAGCATCAACCCAGCATCTGGAAGTCCTGGGTTCAATCCCCAGTCAGGGAACACAGGAGAGGTGATCATCTACTTCTCCCTACCCCCTCTCCCCTTTCTGTCTCTCTGTCTCTCTCTTATCCTCATGCAGCCATGGCTCAATGGATTTGAGCATGTCGGCCCTGGGTGCTGAGGATGGCTCCATTGATCCTCCACCTCTGGTGCTAAAAAATAGCTTGGTTGCGAGTGGCCCAGATGGGCAGAGCATGGGTTGCCTGGTGGATCCCAGTAAGGGAGTATGCGAGTCTGTCTCTGTATCACCCCTCCTTTCACTTAAAAAATAAATAAATAAAATGAGAGTGAAAACACTGGGAGAGTAGGACAATGACAACAAAACTGGGATAGCTGGAAAAGAGGTCAATAAACTGTAGGTAATTGGCTAAGCAGACCAGAGGCAGATGAAGCTCAAGCCTATAGCACAGAAGCACAGAAAACAGTTGGGCCACATCAGGGAGCCCCAGGGAGCTTCAAAATGAGAGGGACCAGGCACCTCTGAAAGTGGGGGTAGGGTAGAGCAAGTCTGTGTGAGTAGTCAGATTCCTTTCCCACTTGTGTAGTATGGTAATGGAACCTCCTTGACACCTGCAGAAGACCTGTGGTTTATTCTTCAGGTTATCACTTGGTGAGATTAAAGTGGAAGAACTCTGGGTGTGGTCATATCTGCATGACACCAAGAGCATAGGCATAAATCTTCCAGACAAGTGCTTAAACCACTCCTTGATGAGAAGTTGAAGAGCCCAAATGAAAAGCGGCATAAACACTGAAAGTTGGAAGCTATTCAGTAAGATATTCTGAACCAGTTCTCTCTTCCAACTGACAAATTGCTCTATGAAGACAGACCTTGCAACTGTTTGTTACTGCTTCATTCTTAAATACAAGGGGACAACCCCATCAAGGTCATTAGACATTTGATAACTTTCTCTGATATGATCAAAATATGAACCAATATAATTATAAGAGTAAAAATAATCAGCCTCTGTAGTTGCAAACAAACAGAAAAGGAACACAGGAAACAATGCAGGGGGTGGTGGTGGTAGGAAACCTTTCCTTACAGTTTAAAAACATCCTCAGATTATAGGAAATATTGTATTCATAAAATATGAAGAGGAGCGGCTAAAAAATAACATTGAGAAAAAGAGAGCTCTTAGAAACTTAACATACAATACCAGAAATGAAAACTTAAGTTGAAGGGCTAGAAAGAAGAGTTGAGACATTCTTCCAGAAATTAGAACAAAAAGGCAGAGATGGAAACTATCAGAGAAACATTAGGGACCTTGTTTAGGAGGACAAACATCCAAATAAATATTACCAGAGAGAGAAACCTGAGGAAACTATTAATGAAATACTTTTAGAAAGTTTTCCAGAACTGAGGAATAAGAGCTTCCATATTTAGAGGTCCCATTTATTCCCAGCCCATCAGCTTCTGAGAATAGATTTATAACAGGCTACATCTTTGTAATGCTGGTGGCTGAGGCCAGGCAGGTTCATGCTGGATTCAGGCAGATGGTAGAGAAATTGCAGAGCCGGAAAGTGTTGGGCCATTCCTGTTTATTAGACTTTTGCAATGGCAGGTGAGCAGGTAGGCAGGGGAAACCTCTCCTCACGGTCACCCGCAAGTGATGGGCAAGTGATCCGTGCCAAGGACAAGCACCTGTAGCCTTACAGAGCCTACACACGTGTGGCTCTGCCATGTACTCATGCACTAATCATGCAAAGTGCAAGCGAGCAAGCCTAACACAGCTGTTTTCCCAACAGTCTTCATGAACTTTTAGAACATAAAGCACCAAAAGAGATCCTGGAAGTTTCCAGAGAGGAGACATAAGCTATTGCTGCATAACAAATTACTTCGACATATAGTGGCTTAGAATAGGGAGAGGCAAGCTTTTTCTTAAAGTATTTTAGACTTGTGGGCCACACAGTCTCCTCAGTTCAGCCACTGCAGCGCAAAAGCAGGCAGAGAGTATGCCTCAATGTGTGGTTATGATTGTATTGTAATAAAACTCTGTTTACAAAAGCACACAGCTATTTCAGGGCTGTGGTTTGCCAGCCCTGGCTTAGAACAACATTATGGGTAAGACATTAACGTCAAGGTGAACTGGGTGAGAAGAATGTAGGAACTCTATATTCTTTTTAGCAACATTTTTGTCAATTTAAATTTATTCCAAATTAAAATGATTATTTAAGGAAAAAATAGAGAAAGGCAAGATGCGGAAGGCTCAGTGTCGATGCTCTCAGGCTTCTGAGTGGATGGTGGGCACTTCCTAAGCTATGGATACGTGAAGAGGTGCAGTTTGGGTGGGTGGGTAGGGGAAGAGGACAGGCTCAGTTGTATACACTTCAGAGAAGTCTGTGTATCCAGGTGCATCGACTGTCCTCTAGACAGGACCTCCAGATTAAAGACCGAGGAGTGTGAGCCACCAGTCCATGGATTACTGACCAGGAGCAGATAGAATATATCCATGGAACATGTGTGAGAGGAGAAGAGGAAAGGACTTAGGATAGAGCTCTAATGAATACCAAAAACATTAGGAGAAAAAGTACTATTTTTGCAGACTGGCAACTGAGGTTTTGATGAAGATATCGATAAGTTTGGATCTAGCACATATTCCTACACAGACCTGTTTATTAAATCCCTGTGCCCCAGAAGCACTGGCTTGCTGATGTAACCTGAATGCAGTTTGCCAGACATTTAGTTTCTTGCTTAAAGCAACTTTATTTATCTGATAATTACCTCTTGTCATCGATGACCATGTCATTGGGGACAGGGCCTAATTTCATGCCAAGGAGACAACGTGGACTTAAGGCCTGTGGGCCTATTATTCTAGCCTAGAAGATTAAGCTAACCAGCAGGACCTGCTCTTTAGGTAACCATGCCAGAGTATCACACATTTTTCTTTCTGGTATTCGCAAGTGAATCTTGTGTTTTTATTTCCACTCATGCTGCTGGTGGCAGCTGGGGAAGAACATAGATTTAGCATTAGAAGGAAAAAATGCAAATCCTCAAGTGAAGTGTATGGATCTGCAGTCTTCTAGTCTTGTATCCTGGAAGTCCTTTGTACATACAGACATAGTATCTCTTCCCAGTTGTTCAGGCATATTCTCAGTCCTCCATGAAGTCTTAGAAACACCAGATTTCCAGGAATGTATTTGCCACTTTCCTAAGAGTCCCAAATACAAATTTGGAGATACAGCTCTTGTCTCCCACCCTGCCCTTCTCTGTGTGTCCTGATCAAAAGTCTTTAGTTTATACGTGGCTTTGAATTCGGAGAAAGAAGCATTATAACTATTTTTCACATGATCAGTTATCAGTCTCCTATTAAAACTTGGCAAGATGATCTTTTTTTGGCTTCTTCGTATAGGTAAATAATGTTTTTCTGTTTATGTCTTTTGAGTTGCATATCATTTCTTGCTTAAACTTTATGATAACTACTTTTTGTGGAAGACTTTCTTTTTTGCCTTTTGATTGGCACCTTGGGATTTTTTAAAAGTATAGCTGGCATACAATATGGTATCTATTTTAGCTGTACAATATAGTGATTCAACATTCATCTACATTACATAGTCACCACACTAAGTCTAGTAACCAACTGTGCTAAGTTAACACCAACCATTTTACTGCACCTTTAATTGCCTTTACTTTGGAGGTTTCTTGTGGGAGGCACTGTTGTCTCTGGCTTCTCTCCCTTCTTCTGGTCTTGGAACTGAAGATTATATGTACATAATGCTTGCTTTATATTATAAATCTGATTAAGCTTGTAAAACTTCAATTTTGTAAGGATGAACCTTTAGGGAGTCAGCATGGTGTTGTAGCAAAGTATGAGATTTAGAATTAGGAATTAGATCATATATTTTGTGTGAAATTTCTTACCTATAGAAAGCAGTGGGTCAGTAACTCTTAAAATTTATAAAGAATGTAAAGGTTTGAGTTTTGCCTTCACTGGCTAAGTGATCTTGGTTGGGCAAGGCTCTCTGAACCTTGGCTTTCTCATTTTGTTGCTAGGGATGCTGTGCCTACCTGTTGACCAGACTGAATTATTATTAAGCATCAAATGAGGGGGTGGGTAAGTCAGTACAAAATTGATATCAATAAATTACACTGCGACTCAGTTCCTGAAATTAGCACTGGAGAGGAGAAGCAGCCAAGATGGCAGAGTGCTGAAGGAGCAGCCAGTTTGTGTAGAGAGAAGGAGATGCGGAACAGAGGTGAATAAGGCTGAACCACTGGCTGAAACCTGACACTGAACCCTCACTGGTGTGACAAATTAGTGATTCTGCAAATTAAGCCTCATAGAGACAAGCAGTTATATAATCTCGGATACAAACTGTGCTCTCAAAGATCCAGAGACGTTGAAACTGAGTCACACTCAAAAAATATAGCAGCCTTGGGACGGCAAGATGGCGATGGAGTAGGCGGACATACCAACTTCCAACTCCTGGAACCAAAGTGGTTTATAACTTAATTTTAAGAACCATCATCTGGATAAACCAACTTTGACTAAACTAAGTGGACTCTTCAACCAAGGAACACTGAAGAAGCGACATTGAGACTGGTAGGAAAAGCAAAAACGTGGAAAGGGCTGCCCAGCTCCCTGGAGCAAACGGCAGACTCACGTGGCGGGAAAAGAGTTTAGCGGAGAGGGAGGGACTTGGGTCCCAGGAACAAAGCCCCAGCCTGCAGTCCCAGAGCCTAGAAGAGGCGTTTGGACAGTATTGAGCTGGGAAACAAGTGAGGATACTGCTTTTGAGAAAGAGACATCTTTCTCAGTCCCAGGATTTTTCTTAAAGGGACAGAGCAGAAAACCCCTCTCACAACCACTCACCCGGAGCTCTGGGGGAAGGGGACAGAGGAGAGGACTGGAGCAGCAGGAAGAGAGTATGGACTGGAAGGCACAGGGAGAAACACTCTGAGGGACAGCCAACCTAACCCCTAGGCTGAGTCACTTCCCAAATTGAAAACGAATATTTCCCCTGGAACTAGCAATACCAGCAAAGGGAGACAGGACACGAGCCAAACAAGCTCCCTCATGGAACTTAGAGCAGAGCTGCTTAGATGGAGGGAACTTCCAGGACTACAGTATGGAGTGTTAGGGTCTGAGCTACAGTGACCCTACCCATACTGCTGAGGGCTTGCTGGAGGGACAGTGGTGGCGGGATGCGGAAACGCGATTCTGTCAGCTGGGGCAGAGGCCCAGCCGGGTGAGCTCGGTCTAGCCCAGCAGGGGCAAAGGGGATGCGCAAAAGTGGTCCGGCAGCTGTGGGCCCGACTGCAGCCCCACCTGCGGGGGGGAAAGCGAGAGGCCAGGAATGAGCAGAGATCTGCTGCTGAGCAGGGCCCATGGGTGCGCAGCATCACCTGGCCTCTGAGGTTTGCGACCCTGTGTGAGCCGGCCCTGACTGTGGGGGCTGGGCGAAAGCCTGGGACAGGCCGAGGCTCGCAACTGAGCGCACGCCAGCAGTCCCGCCCAGCCCCAAATACTGCGGCTTGCGATCCTGCGCGAGCCGGCCCTGACCACGTTGGCAGGTCTAAAGCCCGGGAAAGGCGGAGACTCGCAGCTGAGTGCTCACCAGCAGCCCCGCCCAGCCCGAGAAACCATGGCTTAAGATCGTGTGCCAGCCGGCTCTGATTGTAGGGGAATAGCTAAAGCCTGGGAACAGGCAGGGTCCGCAGCTGAGCAAAGGTACTCACACTTACACTTGGTTGCCGAGGCTTGTGGCTTGAGTGCGGTGCGCAACCCCATCTGTGGGGGCAAGGCGAAGGCCCAGACAGGCTCAGGCTAGTAGAGCAGGGCACCAGAACACAGCCCCTCCTGCAGGAGAGGTGGAAATCACAGCAACAGCCGCAGTGGGCTGGCGCCAGCAACGCCCATCCCAACGGCCCTAGAGAGCGCGGCATAGGGGGTGGTGGGTCTGCAGACAGACCACACCTAGGGAACACGGATGCAACACCCATTGGACTCCAGTGGCCACACCCTTCTTATACACAGATAAAATGGGCATGCAGAGAAATGCAACCCAAATAATCAAGAGAAATACCCAGAGAAGGACCTGAATGAACCAGATATAACCAAATTACCGGACGCAGGGTTTAAAATAATGATAGTTAGGATGTTCAAAGAGCTTAGAGCAACAATGAATAGTCATTACAAACCCCTAAGTAAAGAGATAACAAGTATAAAAAAAGAAATTGAAATAATAAAAATGAATCAGACAGAAATGACAAATACAGTATCAGAACTGAAGACCACAATGGAAGGAATTAAAAGCAGGATGGATGAAGCTAAGGATCGAATCAATGAGTTAGAGGACAAACAATCAAGCCACAGAAGCAGAGCAGAAAAAAGAAAGAGACTCAAAAAATGGGAGGAAACTCTAAGGGAGCTCTGTGACAACATGAAGAGAAATAACATCCGCATCATAGGGGTTCCCGAAGATGAAGAGAAAGAACAAGGGATAGAAACTTTGTTTAATCAAGTCATAGCTGAAAACATCCCTAAAGTAAGGTTGGAAAAACATTTCACACGCTCAAAAAGCACAGAGAACTCCATTAAAGAGAAACCCAAAGAAATCTACACCAAGACACATCATAGTTAAAATACCAAAGCTAAGTAATAAAGAGAAAAAAAGGCTATCACCTACAAAGGAGCCCCCATAGGGATGACATCTGACTTCTCAACAGAAACACTTGAGGCCAGAAGGGATATTCAAAGTAATGCAGAACAAGAACCTACAACCAAGACTACTCTATCCATCAAGGCTAACGTTTAAAATTGAAGGAGAAATAAAGAGCTTCCTAGACAAAAAAAAAAAAAACTCAAGGAATTCATTAAAACCAAACCAATTCTGCAAGAGATGTTAAGGGTCCTTTTGTGAACAGTTCAAAGGAGGAAAAGAATATAGCAAAAGAAGAACACAGCTTTAAAGAATAAAATGGCAATAAACAACTACATATCAATAATAACCTTAAATGTAAATGGATTAAATGATCCAATCAAAAGACATAGGGTAGCCGCGTGGATAAAGAAACAGGACCCATAGATATGCTGTCTACAAGAGACACACCTTAAAACAAAAGATGCACATAGGCTGATGGAAAAAAATGTTTCATGCAAATGGAAATGAAAAAAAAGCTGAGGTAGCAATACTTATATCTGACAAAATGGACTTTAAAACAAAGGCTGTAGTAAGAGATAAAGAAGGACACTACATAATGATAAAGGAAACAATTCAACAGGAAGATATAACCATTATAAATATCTATGCACCAAACATAGGAGCCCCAACATACATAAAGCAGACTTTGATGGATATAAAGGGCGAGATTAACAGCAATACTATAATAGTAGGGGATTTTAATACCCCACCAACATCACTGGATAGATCCTCAAGAAAGAAAATTAATAAAGAAACAGCAGACTTAAAGATACGCTAGATCATGGATGCTCAATACGTCGATTGCGATCTACTGTTCGATCATGAAGGAAGTGTGGGTAGATCGCATGACATTAAAAAGACATTTGTCTTTTGATTGGCATACAGGGTAACCAATCTGGCGTCTGAACTTTTGATACCCTACGCATGCGTGTTAAAACGCGCTAATTTGTTCAGTTACATTGCTGCGTAGTTAGCCTTCAATTTATTTAAACTAAATACAACAAAGGATATAAAAATGAGTGCCGTAGCTGGTCTGGGAAAGAAACCTAAAACCTACCACTTTCATACAGAATGGGAGGGGATTTTTTTCACTATGTCATATTCTAAGTTTTTTTGCTTCATTTGTCTGTGTGCCATTGCTATTCTAAAGAAGGGAAATGTGGAGCGGTATTTTCGGACTGTTCATAAAAACTATGTCATTGACTTTGCTCTGAAAAGAGAACTCAGAAGGAGAAAGGTGAAAGAAGAATGCACAATATTAAATAGTAATAATAGTTACTTAAATAATGATAATATAGGAGAAATAAATTTATATTTTTCATTTTTATTGTAGATAGATCAATTTGACTTGGTCATCTTATAAGTAGCTTTCAAGCTGAAAAAGTGTGGGCACCCTGCACTAGATCAACTCGATTTAATAGATATCTTCAGAACCTTTCACCCTAAAACAGTAGAATGAACATTCATTTCAAGCGCTCATGGTACATTCTCTAGGATAGACCACATGTTAGGACACAAAAGTGGTCTCAACAAATTTAAGAAGATTGAAATCATATCAAGCATTTTCTAAGATCACAAGGGCATGAAACTAGAAATTAACCACAAAAGAAAAACTGAAATAAAACTCAAACACTTAGAAACTAAATAGCATGTTATTAAATAATGAATAGATTAACAATGAGATAAAAGAAGAAATAAAAAAATTTCTAGAAACGAATGATAATGAGCATACATCAACTCAAAATTTATGGGAACAGCAAAAGCAGTACTGAGAGGGAAGTTCATAGCACTACAGGCATAGCATAAGAAGCTAGTAAAATTTCAAATAAGCAACCTTACCCTGCATCTAAAAGAGCTAGAGATACAACAACAAATAAAGCCCATGACTAGTAGAAGGAAGGAAATAATAAAGATCAGAGCGGAAATAAATGACATAGAGGCTAAGGAAACAATACAGAGGATCTATGAAACCAGGAGCTGGTTCTTTGAAAAGGCAAACAAGATCAATGAACCTTTAACTAGGCTCACCAAGAAATAAAGAGAGAGGACTCAAATAAATAATATTAGAAATGAGAGTGGAGAAATAACAACTGACACAACAGAAATACAAAGTATTGTAAGAAAATACTATGAAGAACTCTATGCCAAAAAATTAGACAACCTAGGTGAAATGGACAAATTTCTTGAATTATATAACCTTCCAAAAATCAATTTGGAAGAATCAGAACACCTAAACAGACCAATTACAACAAATGAGATAGAAACAGTTATCAAAAAATTCCCAAGAAAGAAAAGTCCTGGGCCTGATGGCTTCACAACTGAATTCTACCAAAAATTTCAAGAAGAACTAATTCCTATCCTCCTCAAGCTATTTCAAAAATTTCAAGAGGAAGGAAGACATCCAAACTCCTTTGATGAGGCGAGCATAATTCTGATTCCGAAACTGGGCAAAGACAACACAAAGAAAGAAAATTATAGGCCAATATCCCTGATGAATGTAAATGCTAAAATCCTCAACAAAATATTAGCCAACTGGATCCAGCAATATATGAAAAAAATCATACACCATTATCAAGTGGGATTTATTCTGGAGAGGCAAGGCTGGTTCAATATTCGCAAATCAATCAATGTGATTCATCACATAAACAAAAGGAAGGACAAAAATTACATGATAATTTCAATAGATGCAGAAAAGGCATTTGATAAAATTCAGCACCCATTCATGATTAAAACTCTCAGTAATGTGTGAATACAGGTAACATACCTTAACATGATAAAGGCCATCTATGACAAACCCACAGCAAACATCATACTAAATGGGCAAAAATTAAAAGCAATCCCCTTAAGATCAGTAACAAGGCAGGGGTGCCCCCTTTCACCACTGTTATTCAACATAGTTCTTGAAGTTTTAGCTGCAGCAATCAGACAGGAAGAATAAATAAAAGGCATCCAAATTGGAAAAGAAGAAGTAAAACTGTCATTATTTGCAGATGATGTGATATTGTACATAGAAAATGGTAAAGTCTCAGTCAAAAAACTGCTGGACCTGATAAATGAATTCAGTAAGGTGGTAGAATATAAAATTAATACTCAGATTTCAGAGGTTTTTTTATATACCAACAATGAGCTGTCAGCAAAAGAAATTAAGGAAACAATTCCCTTAACTATTGCAACCAAAATAATAAAGTACCTAGGAGTACATTTAACCAAGGAGGTTAAGGACTTGTAGTCGGAAAATTATAAAACATTGATAAAAGAAATCAAGGAAGATACAAACAAGAGGAAGCATATACCATGCTCATGGTTAGGAAGAATAAATATCATTAAAATATCTATATTACCCAAAGCAATTTATAAATTCAATGCAATACCAATTAAAATACCAATGACATACTTTAAAGATATAGAACACATATTCCAAAAATTTATATGGATCCAAAAAAGAACACGAATAGTCTCAGCAATCTTAAAAAGAAAAAATAAAGCAGGAGGTATCACCCTTCCGTATATCAAGGTATACTACAAGGCCATTGTACTCAAGACAGCCTGGTACTAGCATAAGAATAGGCACATAGATCAATGGAACAGAACAGAGAACCCAGAAATAAACCCACACCTTTTTTTTTTTAATTATTTACTTTTTATTTTATTCATTTTAGAGAGGAGACACAGAGTGAGAGAAAGAGAGAAATGGGGGAGGAGCTGGAAGCATCAACCCCCATATGTGCCTTGACCAGACCAGTGCAGGATTTTGAACCGGCGACCTCAGTGTTCTCAGGTCAATGGTCCATCCACTGCGCCACCACAGGCCAGGCTATACCCACACCTTTATGGACAACTGATATTTGACAAAGGAGGAAAGAACATACAATGGAGTAAAGACAGCCTCTTTAACAAATGGTGCTGGGAAAATTGGACAGCTACCTGCAAAAAAATGAAACTAGACCATGAACTTACACCATTCACAAAAACAGACTCAAAATGGATAAAAGACTTAAATGTAAGTCATGAAACCATAAGCATCTTAGAAGAAAACGTAGGCAGTAAGCTCTCCGACATCTGGTGCAGCAATATATTTGCCAATTTATCCGCACGGGCAAATGAAATAAAAGGCAAGATAAACAAATGGGACTATATCAAACTAAAAAGTTTTTGCACAGCTAAAGACAATAAGAACAGAATAAAAAGACAAACCACACAATGGGAGAACATATTCGACAATACATCTGATAAGGGGTTAATAACCAAAATTTATAAAGAACTTATAAAACTCGACACCAGGAAGACAAACAATCCAATCAAAAAATGGGCAAAAGAAATGAATAGAAATTTCTCCAAAAAGGATGTACAGTTGGCCAATAGTCATATGAAGAAATGTTCAACATCACTAATCATTAGAGAAATGTAAATTAAAACCACAATGAGATATCACCTCACACCAGTCAGAATGGTGCTCCTCAGCCAAACAACACAGAATAAGTGCTGGCGAGGATGTGGAGAAAAGGGAACCCTCCTCTACTGCTGGCGGGAATGCAGACTGTGGAAAACAGTATGGAGATTCCTCAAAAAATTAAAAATCGAACTACCTTTGACCCAGCTATCCCACTTTTAGGAACATACCCTAAGAACACCATAGTACCGTTCGAAAAGAAGAAATGCGCCCCCATGTTCGTGGCAGCATTGTTCACAATAGCGAAGATCTGGAAACAGCCCAAGTGTCCATCAGAGGACGAGTGGATTAAAAAGCTTTTGTACATACATACTATGGAATACTACTCAGCCATAAGAAATGATGACATTGGGTCATTTACAACAAAATGGATGGACCTTGATAACATTATACGGAGTGAAATAAGTAAAATGGAAAAAAACTGAGAACTGCATGATTTCATACATAAGTGGGACATAAAAACGAGACTATGTGACATGGATAAGAGGGTGGTGGTTTCGGGGGAGGGGGACGGAGGAGAGGGAGGGAGAGGGGAGAGGCGAGGGACACAAAGAAAACAAGATAAAAGGTGACAGAGGACAATTTGACTTCAGGTGATGGATATGCAACATAATTGAATGACAAGATAACCTGGAGATGTTTTCTTTGAATATATGTACCCTGATTTATTAATGTCATCCCATTAAAAGTAATAAAAAAGTTTTAAAGAAAATGTAGCAGCAAATAAATAAATAAATTACATTGCTGCTTTTATTTTAAATTATGCTACAGTAGTTTGCTGTTTGAAGAAAACAAATGTTAATGTTCGCCATATTTCAATGAGTTTTTCTAAAGGTGCAGATACCATTCTACACTGTAATCTCCAATGAGAGGAAGGACTATAATAGATTAATTCTGTTACCCATATTAGTTCCTTGAATCATCACAAATATTCAAGAGAGAGGCCTTAATTTTGTATCTGTAAATGAAGACAGGAAGGCCATATTGCTTGGAATGCCTGACAGGAGAACCCACCCCTCCAACCTGCACAGATCAGTCTGGATATTTACTGATTGTCCTGGAACATGCTGGATCCAGTCCCCATCATCACTGGATTGTTTCCTGACTAGTCATGGTTCCAGGCCTTTGAGGCAGTCGTAGAAGCCTGGAGCCCAGAAGGTTTCTGCCCAAAGTGAACCCCAGAGTGAACCTCAAAGTTAATTACCAGATACTAGCTGCAGTTTGAGGGAGCTTCCAGGAAGCTGTTAGTTCCAGATATTTAAAGTTCTTATCCAGATGGGAGGATAAATGGGCAAGAGTCCAAATTCAACTTAGTATTTGTTAGAGATAGGATAGAGTCCCCCCAAAGGGATTGTTTTGAACTTAGCATTAGCCTTAGCTAACTTTGCTAGGCTTATTGTACCAAGAATAATGAGGTGTGTTTTTTCTTGATTTTGTATTTCTGGATTGAGGTACAATTTCAAGGGTAGTTTACTGGCCTGAAATTATCTGTAGTACAAAAGAAATATAGATAGGAAATATCTCTCTATTGATGGAGCAGAAGGAAAGACATGGGATTGCTTTAAAAGGATTGGCAGGAGCTTTGTCACCACCTCTCTGCTTTCTTAAGGGAATTTGTCTCTCTGATGAGCCACTGGCAGGAAGAAGTTTATGAATCTCATCCAAACTTGCGAAACCTTCACTTTGGTATCCTAAGCCCTTATCTCAGGGTTATGTTTTCAGTAAGGCTTTGATTTATTTTCTGCTTGATCATTAAATCTTGGTGCTCCCCAGCATCATATCCCATTTTTATTGAATAGACCTCTGGGTGATTTCCTACCTTCCCTTGGTTTCAGTTGTCTTCCCTACACTACAGATTCCTAATTCTGTGGCATGTTCACATCAGATTTCTCTTTCTTGTCTTCCTAGGGTGCTGTTGTCCTGGTGTTCTCCAAGTGGGTTAACAGTAAGCTTGAAACCTGGCTAGCATTCCCAGATCCTCCCTCCCTCTTGCCTGGTCACTGCTACAAGTCCTATTCACGTGACCTTGACTTTTCTCTCTTAAAGCAATCCTCTTTCTCCCCATGGCCACTCTTGTAGTCCTGGCCCTAGCTGCTGCTGTGCAGGCTCCTTGACCCTACCTGATAGCTTTGTCAAAAATTCTTGTTCCCTTGGGATCCATTCTTCACCATGCCCCCAGAATGATCTCTCAGAAACTCATGTCTGATAATGCTACTCCTTTGGTCAAAACCATGCACGTCTTTTCTTTATATCTGTGACCAAGTTCCAGCCCTATTGCTTAGTAGTCAGGGTGCTTAGCTGTGCTCTTGCTGGCATCATCCCAGCTTTTCCTCAAGGAAGATACCTGCACCCCTACTAGAATCACAGGGCTTCTCACCGTTTGCAAAAGACTTTGCAATGTCATCCCTCTGTGCTTTGCTTGGAATGTACCTTCTGCTTCAAAGGACCAGGGAGAAAACATCTGCTGACATCAAGCTCAAGTGTGATCTCTCTATTAGCTTTTCTGATTCCTCCTTCTGCTGCTTCTCTTCCTTCCTTCTGTCTCGGTTCCCCACACCCATGGACCACTATGTGTCACTAAGCCAGCCTCTGTCCCCTCTTCCTTAGAATTGTGTGTTACTAAGCCAATCTCTGACACCTCCACACTCTGAGCATTCGGTGTTACTGAGCTAGCCTCTCCCCTCCTCCTCAGAGCACTGCTTTTTACTAAGTCATCCTCTGTCCCCTCTTTTTTTGGAGCACTGTGTGTTACCAAGTCAGCCTCTGTCCTTCCTGTCTCAGAGGTGTGTGTTCCTAATCCAGCCTCTACCTTGTTGTGCTGTGTTCCTAATCCAGCCTGTGTCCACTCCTCCCTCAGAGAGCTGTGTGTTCCTAATCCAGTCTCTGTCTGCTCCTACCTCGTTGCACTGTGTTAGTAATCCAGCCTGTGTCCACTCCTCCCTCAAAGAGCTGTGTGTTCCTCAGCCAGACTCTGTCCCCTCTCCTCAAAGCACTCTATGTTACTAAGCCAGCCTGTGTCCTTCCTCATGCAGAGCGCCATGTATTACCAAGCCAGACTTTGCCCCGTCATCCTTTGGAGCACTCTGTGTTTCTAAGCCAGCCTATGTCCTCTCTTCATCAGAGCACTGTGTGTTATAAGTCAGCATTAGTCCTCTCCTCCTCGGAGCACTGTCTATGACTAAGCTAGCCTCTGTCGCACCTCTGCAGAGCACTGTGCGTTACTAAGCCAGCCTTTTCCCCCTCCTTCTCTGAGCATTGTGTGTTACTAAGGCAACTGTCTACTCCTCCTCAGAGTACTGTGTATTACTAAGGCAACCTTCATCTACTCCTCCTCGCAATACTGTGTGTACAGCATGTACTCAGGGCTGTTGTTATTTGTGTCATGTCCTCTACCATATTGTAGTTCGTGCTTGATGGGAGTTGTCTTGTACCTGGTTAGAGCCCTGCGCAGAGCCAAGCACACAGAGGCTCTGTCATGTGGACATGACTGCGTAAACTGCCAACACCCAGGTGAATGTCTAGAAGAGGAGCTATTGCTAGGCTTCGTTGGAGTGATCACCTAGATTTTTCACAGCTCACATTTTCTTTACTTTAGATGTGCCCGATGATGTACTTTTTGAGCCACCCAGCTATCCTTGGTAAAGGGAGCTTGTCTGCCTTCTGGAAGTATCTGGCTTCTAGAATCTTGGGATTCCTTGAGATATTGGGTGTGGGCCTGAGAGACTGGGACAGAGGAGGTTCCCATCAGCTTGTTCTTGACCTCTAGTCCTTTTAATAAACTTAGATACAGCAATGGGAACTGGGAATTTTGCATATCCACTGGGGAAGTTGTTCCTGAAAGGAGTCCTGTTGGAGACCCCTTTTAAGGGTATGGAAGCTCCCATACTTCACACAATCAACTGCCACTCTGTGAGTGGACTATGACGAGTGAGCTAGGGCTATGCCTTTGCACATATTATTGCCTGTCTTCATGCCTGAAAGCCAGAAGGCAGCAGAGTACTGTAGAAAAGAGGAATGGTGTTTTGCTATTTCCTCTTTACAGTTGAGTACCTTGGGGTTTTTCCCAGAGAGATTTTTTCTCTTGTCCTTTTTTTAAAAGAAAATCAATGAACAGTTTTTCTAGTAGATGTCAGAAAGCCACTTCTAGGGCACTGATAGTCACCAATAAAGAGGCCCTGGCTGTTTCTCCTTGTCCCCTGAGTTTCCACACCTATGTTGTCATCTAGAGAATGCTGAGTGCCTGCAAGTCCCTACTTCAGGGACACCACCTGGCACATGATCCAACCTGCGGCTCACCAGGCTCTAGGCTCGGTCCACTGCTGTCCAGCTTACTACAGAAAAGTCTTGCTTGCCTGACTGGTGATGGGGCAGTGGACAAAGCGTTGACCCAGAACACTGAGGTTGCCATTTCAAAACTCCAAGGTTGCTGGCTCTGAGTATGAGCTCATCGGCATTGGGTCTCTGGCTTGAGCAGGGAATCATCCACAAGATCCCAAAGCTCACCAGCTTGAGCCCAAAGGGTCGCTGGCATGAAAAACCCAAGTTCACTGGCTTGGGGACATTGGCACAACCTCAGTCGAGGCATGAATGAGAAGCTTAATGTACAACTGAAGTGTAATCAACTACCAGTTGATGCTTCTTACCTTCTCTTTCTCTTCCTGTTTCTCTCTCTTGCTCCACCCCCCCAAAAAGTCTTGCTGCCCTTTCTGTTGAACTCCATGCAGTTCCCATCTTTGTAGGTGGCATGTGAAGTTGCATTTGAGCCTTCTTCCCTTCGTCAGCTGGTTTTCATTCTTTGTGCCCTGTGCTGCCCTGCCTCTGGGGGTCTAGGACTCTGCTGTCAGTCTGGGTGCCCACACCCCATTTCCTATTTGAAATATAGTCTCCCTGGGTCTTGGTTGAATGCCACCAGGGGACCATAGAATGTGCTAAGGACAGTCCAGGTTGAAATCCTTACTTGGCTGCCATCTAGCTCTGTCTTTGGGCAGTTCACTTCCCTCAGAGCCTCTTCCTATAGAAGGTGGCAGGATCAGCCTGGTTGTTAGGATGGAGTACAATTACCTGTAAATCAAAACTTGGCAGTGAGAGGTGTTTATTAATGTCTTTCTCTTCTCTTTTCTTTTATGTTTTTCTTTTTCCTAGTCTTCCTAACTGTAAGGAATCTTCCTCCTGTGAATCTTTAAGCATTTGGTAGCTTAATGGTAGAATGTAGTACTTCCCGCCTTTATTTTATTGTTATTAGTTTTTTCTTTTTCAAGTGAGAGGAGGGGAGATAGAGAGACAGACTCCCATATGAGCCCTCACCAGCAACCCCATCTAGGGCCGATGGATCTACCCAGCAACTCCATCTGGGGCCGATGGATCTACCCAGCAACCCCATCTGGGGCTGATGCTCTGCCCATCTGGGGTCATGCTTGCGACCAAGCCATTTTTAACGTTAGCTTGAGGTGGAGGCTCCATGGAGCCATTCGCAGCACCTGGGGCCAATCCACTTGAACCAATTGAGCCATGGCTGGGGGAAGAGAGAGAGAGAGAGAAAGAGAGAGAGAGAGAAGGGAGAGGGGGAGGAGCAGGGGTGGAGAAGTAGATGGTTGCTTCTCCTGCGTGCCCTGACTTGGAATTGAACCTGGGATGTCCACACACCAGGCTGATGCTCTACCAGCCAGCCAGGGCTGCCACCTTTATTTTAATTGGTATAGGTGAGTTTCTCGTCTTCCTAATGTGTTTTAGCAGCTGTTGACTTTATTTCCCATGAAGCTCCGTCCACCCTCACCAGGTTTCCTGGCTCCATACATGCATACTTGCTGAGTGCCTCAGCATTGCACTAAGTTCCAAGTCAGTCTACCAGAGGTAACTGGATGCCCTCGGAGACAGCCAGCCTGCCTTTCATTGTGTTTATTACCTGCACTGGTTTTGGCTCTATATTAAAATGTATATTTTAAGAGAAAATAAATGAAGGCATATGCAGTGACAGCCTTTCCGTGTGGGCCCCAATGTTCTCTAATACAGATCACCATGGCAACATGGTAGCCTTCACATTTCACCAGTTAAGATGAACTCTCCTGCCCACAGATGCTAAGCAGATTGGTCACCATTACGCAGTGCTCCCTGCAGAGGTGTCTTTCTGAAAGAAAGGAAAGGAAGGTTCTATTACCAAGAACCTTTCCTTGGTCCCATGTCGATAGACAGTACCCCTGTCCCCTGTGTCTCCCTATTGCCTGATTCCATGCTCTGTAACAGCCTGGTCTTTCCTGTCCAGGCCTCAAGGCATTGTAAGTAGGTCTAAGAAAGCCTGAGGTGAGCTGACAGGGATATTGGCCAGTGGCGCTGTGATGTGTATATCTACTATATCTGTTCCCATTCCCACAGGAAGTCCAGGAAAGTTGAAGGTGAAGTTTTAAGGTTGTTTAGAAGGTCAGCTTGAAGTTCCTAGTACAATATGGGCAGCTTTGTTGTATCTCTCAGCTACCTCCATATCCACTGGCTGGCCCCACCCAGTGCAGTCTACGGGTAGCAGACTCTAGCTTACCTTTCTGCAAAACCAGTCTGTCCTCTGAGCCCCCATCTCACTATGTCATGATGGAAAGGTGAGATTGTAAGCTTCTGGGTTCATACTTTTCTCAGGAAAAAACAAATACATGTGTATATTTTTTCTGGTAACAGAACACATTGAGACAAGGTGCAGGAAAAATGGACCTGAATTTTGACAGCCGCTCAGGAAGGCATGCCAGCATTCTATATGCCCATTAGTCTCAGAATGATGTGTGGCCAGCACCTATTCCTGAGCAGTGTGACTTCCCTTGCCCATTATCTAATAGCAAAGGGTGCCTCTCCGGCCAGGCTTTTGGATATTTCATGAAGATAGTTTCAGCTTTAGTGGAAGTTGGGAAAACTAGAAAGTTCTTAGCAGAGAAAAAGATGTGTTTACCCCTTGGGACCCTCCCATAAAAGGCTATGCATGTAACAGGCTCAATTGTTCCTATACCTGTTGTGACCGTCATGAGTTATGAAAGCCAGCTAGCCACATCTTCCCAGTTTGCAATCCTTGGCCCTCAGCATTTACAAACTGATGAGATCATGAGTAGCCAGAGCTGACTGAGACCTCTTTTGACAGACAGGTGTCTAAATTGACACATATATACATATCAGATTTTGAGTGTGCATATGGGAAAATGGGACCTACTGTAGTGTTCCCACCCCATTGCCCCCTTCTGCAGGGAGCTGCCCTCTTCTCTGCTAGAGGCACTTTTTTCTAATGAGCATTCTAGCTCCTTACTTTGGTCAACCTGGCCACAATGGTTGGTCAAGGTATTTATATGTATATATTATTGAGGTATAACAGTAAATGCATGGATCTTAAGTCAACAATTCCACACATTTTTTTTCTTCTTTTCCAAGTGAGAGGAAGAAAGATAGAGAGACAGACTTCCATGTGTGCCCCGACCAGGATCCACCCAGCAACCCCCATCTTGGGCCAATGCTCTGCCCATCTGGGGCCATACTCCCAACTGAGCTATTAGCGCCTGAGATGGAGGATCCACAGAGCCATCCTAAGCACGTGGGGCTGATGCTCTGGAACCAGTCCAGTTATGGCTGCAGGAGGGGGAGAGAGATAGAGAGAGAGAGATAAGGAAGGGGCGGTGGAGAAGCAGATGGTTGCTTCTTCTGTGTGCCCTCAGTGGAAATCGAACCCGGGACATCCACATGCTGGACCCACACTCTACCACTGAGCCAATCGGCCAGGGTCCAGTTCCACACATTTTTTATTTTTATTTTTATTTTATTTAG
Organism: Rhynchonycteris naso; assembly: GCA_037038555.1. Classification (NCBI taxonomy): domain Eukaryota; kingdom Metazoa; phylum Chordata; class Mammalia; order Chiroptera; family Emballonuridae; genus Rhynchonycteris; species Rhynchonycteris naso. Next base: position 192,939,808 of record CM072999.1, on the reverse strand, counting down.
ACAATTAATTTTAACAGGGTGACATTGATCAATTAAAGTACATAGATTCAGAGAAAACATCTCCAGATCATTTTGACATTTGATTATGTTGTATACCCATCAGCCAAAGTCAAATTGTCCTCTGTCACCTTTTATTTGGTTTTCTTTATGCCCCTCCCTTCTCCCCCCTCCTCCTCCTTTCCCCTCCCGCTGGTAATCACTGCACTCTTATCCATGTCCATGAATCTCAATTTTGGGTCCCACCTATGTATGGAATCATACAGTTCTTCATTTTTTCTGATTTACTTATTTCACTGAGTATAATGTTATCAAGGTCCATCCATGTTGTCGTAAATGATCCAATGTAATCATTTCTTGTGGCTGAGTAGTATTCCATAGTATATATGTACCACAATTTCTTTATCCAATCATCTATTGAAGGGTTTTTTGGTTGTTTCCATGTCTTGGCCACTGTGAACAATGCTGCTATGAACATAAGGCTGCATGTGTCTTTATGTACCAGTGTTTTTGTATTTTGGGGTATATACCCATTAGAGGGATTGCTGGGTCATATGGTAGTTCTATTCTTAATTTTTTGAGGAATCACCATACTTTCTTCCATAATGGTTGTACTACTTTACATACCTACCAACAGTGGATGAGGGTTCCTTTTTCTCCACAGCCTCTCCAACACTTGTTACTACCTGTCTTGTTGATAATAGCTAATCTAACAGGTGTGAGGTAGTACCTCATTGTAGTTTTGATTTGCATTTCTCTAATAGCTAGTGAAGATGAGCATCTTTTCATATATCTATTGGCCATTTGTATTTCTTCCTGGTAGAAGTGTCTGTTCATGTCCTCTTCCCATTTTTTTATTGTACTGTTTGCTTGCTTGTTGTTGAGTTTTGTGAGTTCTTTGTATATTTTGGATATTAGGCCCTTATTTGAGCTGTTGTTTGAAAATATCATCTCCCATTTAGTTAGCTGTCTGTTTTGTTGTCAGTTTCTTTTGCTGTGCAGAAGCTTCTTAGTCTGATGTAGTCCCATTCATTTATCTTTGCCTTTGGAGTCAAATTCATAGAATATTCTTTATGGCCAAGGTCCATGAGTTTAGTAACTGTTTTCTTCTATGTAATTTGTTGTTTCAGGTCTTATATTTAGGTCTTTGCTCCATTTTGAATTAATTTTGGTACAAGGAAACAAACAGTAGTCGGGTTTCATTCTTTTGCACGTGGCTTTCCAAATTTCCCAGCACCATTTATTGAAGAGGTTTTCTTTTCTCCATTGTGTATTGTTGGCTTCTTTATCAAAGATGATTTGGCCATATATATGTGGTTTTATTTTTGGGCTCTCAATTCTGTTCCATTGGTCTGAGTGTCTATATTTCTGCCAATACCATGCTCTTTTTTTTTTTTAATTCATTTTAGAGAGGAGACACAGAGTGAGTCAGAGAGAGAGAGAGAGAGAGAGAGAAAGAGAGAGAGAGAAAGAGAGAAAGGGGGAGGAGCTGGAAGCATCAACTCCCATATGTGCCTTGACCAGACCAGTGCAGGGTTTTGAACTGGCGACCTCAGTGTTCCCAGGTCGACGCTTTATCCACTGCGCCACCACAGGTCAGGCAATATCATGCTCTTTTGATTATCGTAGCTCTATAATATAATTTGAAGTCAGATATTGTAATACCCCCAGCTTCGTTCTTTTTCCTTAGGATTACTTTGGCTATTCGGAGTTTTTTTTTGTTTTTGTTTTTGTTTTTTTTTTATAGGGACAGAGAGAGGGATAGATAGGGATAGACAGACAGGAACGGAGAGAGGTGAGAAGCATCAATCATTAGTTTTCCGTTGCCGTTGCGACACCATAGTTGTTCATTGATTGCTTTCTCACATGTGCCTTGACTGCGGGCCTTCAGCAGACCGAGCAACCCCTTGCTGGAGCCAGCGACCTTGGGTCCAAACTGGCAAGCTTTTGCTCAAGCCAGATGGGCCCGTGCTCAAGCTGGCGAGCTCAGGGTCTTGAACCTGTGTCTTCCTCATCCCAGTCCGATGCTCTATCCACTGCGCCACCGCCTGGTCAGGCTATTCGGACTTTTTTTATAGTTCCATATAAACCTGATGATATTTTGTTTCATTTCTTTAAAAAATGGCATTGGAATTTTGATGGGAATTGTTTTAAATTTATCTATTGCTTTGGGTAATATGGTCATTTTAACTGTATTGATTCTTTCTATCCAAGAACAAGGAATGTTTTTCCATTTCATTGTATCTTTTCAATTTCCCTTAACAATGCTTTGTAGTTTTCATTATATAGGTCCTATACATTCTTTGTTATTTTTATTCCTAGGTATTTATTTTTATTTTTGTTGCAACTGTAAAAGGGCTTGTTATTTTTTTTTTTTGGCAGAGACAGAGAAAGTCAGAGAGAGGGACAGATAGGGTTATATAGGAAGGGAGAGGGATGAGAAACATCAATTCTTTGTTGCAGCACCTTAGTTGTTCATTGATTGATTTCTCATATGTGCCTTGACCCGGGGGCTACAGCATACTTTGACCCTGTGCTCGAGCCAGCGACCTTGGGCTCAAGCTGGTGAGCCTTGCTTAAACTAGATGAGCCCATGCTCAAGCTGGCGACCTTGGGGTCTTGAACCTGGGTCCTCCACATCCCAGTCTGATGCTCTATCCACTATGCCACCGCCTGGTTAGGCGGGATTATTATTTTGAGTTCATTTTCTGAAGTTTCATTGTTGGCGTATAGGAAGGCAATAGACTCTGTATATTAATTTTGTATCCTGTGACCTTACTGTATTGATTTATTGTGTATAATAGTCTTTTTGTGGAGTCTTTGGGGTTTTTGATGTACAGGATCATATCATCTGCAGAAAGAGAAACCTTTACTTCTTTCCCAATATGAATGCCATTTATTTCTTTCTCTTGTCTTATTGCTCTGGCTAGAACATCAAGCACTACGTTGAATAGGAGTGGAAAGAGTGGGCAACCTTGTCTTGTTCTTGATTTTAGAGGAAAAGTTTTCAGTTTTTTGCCATTTAATATGATGTTAGTTGATGGTTTGTCATAAGTGGCCTTTATTATATTGAGATATTTTCCTTCTATACCCATTTTGTTCAGTGTTTTAAACATAAAATGGTGTTGTATTTTATCTAATGCCTATTCTGCATCTATTGATAGGATCATATGGTTTTTGCTCTTTGTTTTGTTGATATGGTGTATTATGTTAACTGTTTTACGTATGTTGCACCATCCTTGTGATTCTGGGATGAATCCCACTTGATCATGATAAATTTTTTTTTAATGTGTTGTTGTATTTGATTTGCTAGTATTTTGTTTAGGATTTTAGCATCTGTATTCATTAGAGATATTGATCTGTAGTTTTCATTTTCTGTGTTGTCCTTGCCAGGTTTTGGTATGAGTGTTATGTTGGCCTCATAAAATGTGTTTGGAAGTATTGCTTCTTCTTTAATTTTTTGGAAGACTGAGTAGAATAGGAACCAAATCTTCTTTGAATGTTTGATAGAATTCACTAGTATAGCCATCTGGCCCTGGACTTTTATTTATTTATTTTTTAGTAATTTCTTTTTTCCTTTTTTTTAAATTTCTTTTTATTTTATTCATTTTAGAGAGGAGACACAGAGTGAGAGAGAGAAGGAAAGAGAGAGAAAGGGGGGAGGAGCTGGAAGCATCAACTCCCATATATGCCTTGACCGAACCAGTGCAGGGTTTTGAACTGGCGACCTCAGTGTTCCCAGGTTGACGCTTTATCCACTGCGCCACCACAGGTCAGGCTGGACTTTTATTTTTTAGGAGGTTTTTGATAGTTTTTATTTCCTCCCTGCTTATGGGTCTGTTTAGGCTTTCTGCTTTTTCATGACTCAGTCTAGGAAGATTGTATTGTTCTAGGAGTTTATCTATTTCTTCTAGATTGTTAAATTTGGTGGCATATAATTTTTCATAATATTCTAAAATAATTCTTTGTATATCTGTGATATTTGTGGTGATTTTCCACTTTCATTTAGGATTTTGTTTATATAAAGTCCTTTTTCTTTTTTCCTTAGTGAGTCTTGCCAAGGGTTTGTCTATTTTGCTGATCTTTTCAAAGAACCAGCTCCTTGTTTTATTGATTTTTTCTATAGTTTTTCTGTTCTCTATTTCATTTATTTCTGCTCTGATTTTTATTATTTTTGCCCTTCTGCTTGTTTTGGGTTGCCTTTATTCTTTTTCTAGTTCCTTAAGATGTAATGTTAAGTTGTTTGCTTGGGCTCTCTCTTGTTTGTTCATATAAGCCTGTAGTGATATGAACTTCCCTCTTATTACTGCTTTTACTGCATCCCAGAGATTCTTATATGTTGTATTATCGTTTTGTTTGCCTGTATATATATTTTGATTTCTGCTTTTATTTCTTCTTTGATTCACTAACTTTTTAGAAGTATGTTGTTTAATTTCTACATTTTTGTGGGTTTGTTTACTTCTTTTTTGCAGTTGAATTCTAGTTTCAAACATTTTGGTCAGAGAACATGCTTAGTATAATTTCAGTCTTTCTGAATTGTTGATGTTAGTTTTGTGGCCCGATATATGGTCAATTGTTGAGAATGTTTCATGTACATGGGAGGAAAATGTATACTCTGGTGTTTTGGGATGAAATGTCCTGTAGATGTGTATCATATCTAATTGTTCTAGTTTTTTGTTTAAGGCTTATATTTCTTTATTGATTTTCTGTTTGGATGAGCGATCTAGAACCATCAGCAGTATATTGAGGTCTCCAAGTATGATTGTATTTTTGTTGGTTTTTATTTTTAAATCAGTTAGTAGATGTCTTATATACTTTGGTGCTCTTTGGTTTGGTGCATATATATTAAGAAGTGTTAATGTCTTCTTGATTCAATGTCCCCTTTATCATTATGAAATGACCATCTTTGTCTCTGATTACCTTTGCTGTCTTGTAGTCAGCATTGTTAGATATGAGTATGGCTAACCTGCTTTTCTTTGGATGTTATTTGCTTGGAGAATTGTTTTTCAACATTTCACTTTGAATTTGTTTTTATCCTTGTAGCTTAGATGTGTTTTTTGAAGACAACATACAATTGGATTTTCTTTTTTGATCCACTCTGCTACTCTATTTCTTTTTATTGGTGAGTTCAGTTCATTTCCATTTAATGTAATAATTCCACACATTTTTACACAGGTGTACTTAATACCTGGACCAAGATATAGATCATTTCTTGCATCACAGAAGATTCCTTTGGGTTCTTATTCGTACTCCCTGAAGATAACCACCATTTTGACCTCTACGTGACGTTTTGGTTTGCCTGTTCTTGCACTTTGTATATGTGGAAATGAACAGTATGGTATTTTTTTCTTTCTATCTTCACATCTTTCTTATGTCTATGAGATTTATCCAAATTGTTGTACTGAGGAATTGTTTTTCCTTTTCCATTGCTATGTAATATTTTGTTGTCTGATTATACCACTGTTTATTGATCTGTTCTACATAAAGGACATTTAGGTTATTTCTAGTTTGGGACTATTATGAATAATTGTGTTATGAATATTTTTGTACATGTGTTTTGGTAGACATAAGTATTTGTTTCATTTGAGTATTTTCCCAGAAGTAGAATTACTAAATGGCTTTCTCAAGTGGTTGTATCAATTACATTCTTTTAAATAATGTATGAGAATTCTAGTTACTCCACATCCTTACCATAATTTCTTATTGTCACTTGTTTTAATTTGAACTACTCTGGTAGAGATGCAGTGGTTTTAATTTCCATTTCCTGGAGGTCTGTACCTTTTCAAATGTTTATTGGTCATTTCGATATCCTTTTTTTGTGAACTGTCAGTTTAACTCCTTTGCTTGTTTTTTTTTTTTTAATTGGATTGTCTTTTTCTATCAACTTGTAGGAGTTCTTTGTATATTTGAAATCAAGCCCTTTGTTGAAAATATATAATGCAAATATCTTCTCCCAGTCAGGGGCCTTTCTTTTCACTGTCTTAATAATCTGTTTTGTTAAGTTCCGTATGTCTAATGTTTCTTGTATATTTAGTGCTTTTCATTTCCTATTTAGGACATTTTTGCTCATACTGCAGTCATGAAGATGTTTTCCATTATCTACTATCTTCTTTTAGAAGCACTAAAAAATAAAACAAAACAAACCCCCCCAGCTTTATGTAGATATAATTCATACCATAAAATTTACACTTTTAAAATGTACAATTCATTGTTTTTAATATAGTTATGGAATTTTGAAATCATTACCACTCTCTAATTTCAGAAGATTTTCATACTCTTTCTCAAAACCTCATACTCATTAGCAGTATCCCTCTGTTTCCCTCAACCCCTAGCTTCTGGAAATCATTAATCTCTTTTGTGTTGAAAACAGTTGAGTACCTTGGAGTTGGAATCATATAACATATGGTCTTTGTGCCTGGCTTTTTTAACTGAGCATAATGTTTTCAAGGTTTATCTATGTTGTAGCACATGTCAGTGCTTCATTTCTTTTTTGTGGCCGCATAATATTTCATTATATGGAAATGCCATTTTTTTAATCCATTCATCAGTTGATGGCATTTGGGTTGCTTCCACTGTCTTTATTATGACTAATGTTTATAAAAACATTCATAAACAAGTTTTTATTGAAATATGTTTTCAATCACTTGTATAATTATTACTCATTAGTTATTCACATGTAAGGTAACTCTTAACTTTAACCTTTTGAGGAATGATCAGACTGTTTTTGCAAAGTGGTTGTACCAGTTTATATTTCCACCAGCAATGTATGAGGGTTCCAGCTTCTCTGCATTGTTGTCAACACTTGTTATTGTCTGTCCTCTGATTGTAGCTATTCTAGTTTGTGGAGAGTGATACCTTTTTGTGGCTTTGATTTGCATTTCCCTAATGATTTGTGATACTGAGCATCTTTTTATGTGCCTATTTGCCATTTATGTATCTTTTTTGAAGAGATGTCTATTCAAATCCTTTTCCTTTTTAAGTTATTTTCCTTTTTAATTTTTTCCTTTTTCTTTTTCTTTTCTTTTTTTTTTCTTTTTGTGTGGCAGAGACCGAGAGAGTCAGAGAGATGGACAGCTAGGGACAAACAGACAGGAAGAGAGAGAGATGAGAAACATCAATTCTTTGTTGCGGTTTCTTATTTGTTCATTGATTGATTTCTCATATGTGCCTTGATGGAGGGACTCCAGCAGACCGAGTGACCCCTTGGTTGAGCCAGTGACCTTGGGCTCAAGCTGGTGAACCTTGCTCAAACCAGATGAGCCTGTGCTCAAGCTGGTGACCTCGGGGTCTCGAAACTGGGTCCTCCACATCCCCGTCCGATGCTCTACCCACTGTGCCACCGCCTGATCAGGCTGCCTTTAAAATTTTTGAGTTATGAGAGCTTTAATATATTCTAAATATAAGTACCATATGAGAGAAATTATTTGCAAATATATTCTATGGGTGTCTTCACTTTTTTGATGATGTTCTTAACACAAATTTTCATTTTGATGAAGTTCAATTTGTCTACTTTTTTTCTTTGGTTACTTGTGCTTCTGGTGTCATATCTAAGAAACCATTGCCATATTCAATGCCACTAAGGTTTATTCCTATGTTTTCTTTGAAGAGTTTTGTAGTTTTAGCACAGAAATTCAGGTCTTTGTTTCATTTTGAGTTAGTTTTATATATGTTGTGAAGTGGGAATCCAACTTCTTTCTTATGTATGTGGACATCCATTTGTACCAGCACCATCTGTTGAAAAGAAAAGACTGGTTTTTTCCCCCACTGTCTGAACTTGACATCCTTGTCAAAACCAATTGACTATAAATATAGGAGTTTATTTTTGAACTTTTAATTCTTCTTTATTAATTTAAATGTCTATCCCTATGTCAATATCACACTGTTTTTAAATTTTTTAATTGAATTTATTGGGGTGACACTGGTTAATAAAATTATATAGTTTTTAAGTGTACAATTCTATAAGCTGTCTTAATTACTGAGCTTTGTAAGCTTTGAAATTAAGAAGTGTAAGTCCTCCGGTGTTGTTCTTTTTCTTGACTATTTTGATTATTTGGGATTCCCTATGATTATATATAATTTTGGGATGTATTTTCTATTTTGGCAAAAGAAAAAAAGCAATTGTGATTTTGATAGGGATTACACTGATACTATACTTCAAATTCTTTAAAAAATCTTTCTCATTGAGGTCTTTGATCCATCGTGAATTAAATTTTGTATAAGGTATCGCATAGTGATATCCACTTCTTAAAAAGTTAATTCTTTTCTCACTGGATCAGGAGGAATTTTGTCATTAATTATTTGACTATGTATGCAAAAACTGTTTCTGGGTTTTATTCAGTTCAATTGGTCTGTTTCCTTGTGCCAGTAAATTTTTTTATTAATTATTGTATTGTTTTTATCATGAGTATGTTAAGAATTTTACCAAATATTTTTCTGAATCTATTGATGGCTATGTGTTTTTCCTCTTTATTTCATTAATGTGGTGAATTATAATTGATTTTTTAGTCAAGACTATTGGCATGTAATTTACAAACAGTAAAATTGATCCTTGTGTACAATTCTGAGTTTGCATACTGTTATGTTAGACTCTTCATGTATATTATCAATTGCATTGTCATAATGGTAACATGAAGAAGGCATCTTTATAACTTGACTTTAAGTAGAAAAACTGAGACCCAGAGAGATAGCTTGTCATTTATCCAGGATCTTATATCTAGTTAATAAAAAGTGGAGATTCAGAATCATGTCTTCTGACTCCAGAACAGATGTTTGTCACCACATTTTGTTGACAATAGCCATCTACTAGTAAAACCTCTTTCAGGGCATGACTCATTTCCACTCCCACACTGAGGCCAGTTTTTTGCAAAAGAGCTAAAACAAGATTCTGCAAGTGACTATAATGGAGAGGGAAACAGAGTTCTTGGGGGTCCATGAGAAGAGCACCTAGACTTGAGGAGTCATGGAGTGCTTCCCAGAGGCAATGAGACCTGAGACTTGAAGAATAAGTAGGGGTTAACAAGTAAAAGATGTTGGGAAGGAGGAAACCACCTGGAAAGAAGAGGCTGTTTGCCAGGAGATGAGGGAAAGTGACAGCGGGATGAGACTGGGGTAAGCAGGAACCACATCATCTTGGTATTTACTCTGTAGACATTGTGAATCTGTTGAAGGCTTTTATGCAGGAAACCATATGCTCAGATATGAGCTTTGGTAAGATGATTCTTGCTGCAGTGTGAGGAAGTGTACAGAGTGAAGCAAAGCTGCAGGAAGAAAGAGCTGTTTCCACTGCTGTAGTAACCCAGGAGGCAGTTTATGTGACCTGAGCTGGAACGATAGGTGGGAAATAAATGGATAATGGCTCCAGAAATATTTAGTAGGAAAAATCAGTAGCATCTGTTGAGCAATTAGAAGGGAGATGAGAGGTAAAGACAAGAAACTGAAATGAAATGTAGTTACTGTGGTTGAAGTAGCAGTGGAGGGCCTAACTCACTGCCTTTTCTGTGCTGCGGTGCCTCAGGGTACCTCCAAGAGACGTGGTTTGAAAAACACCCACCTAAATCAGTGGCTTGGTGAGGGGGCTTCATCCTCTTTAAACTTCCATTGGCTGCGGACACTGAGGACCTTCCTTTTTCCTAGGTTCTAAAATGCCACTCTCCTCCGGGATCTCTGCCACTCCTCAGCCTCACCTTTCTCAGTCTCTTCTGCTAGGTGGGTCCTCAGTCTTACATCCTCAGCCTCTCCTCTTTTTAGTCTTTATGGTTTCCCAGGACAGGGCTCCTCTCTGGGTTTTAGTTGTCCCTTTAAGCTCAAAGGGCTTCTGAGCTCCAGCCTGTTTAATTAACCCCTGATCAACTTGATGGTGCCTATGAGACAATTTCGGGTAGGTCTGTAAGACAGAAGTTGGCATATTGTCTGCTACTCCTCTTCCCTGACCTGTTCGCTGGAATTGAAAGCCTGCTCATCCTTTACTTTTAAAGCTCCATTAACAGTTTAATATTATGTTTTTTTGCTCAAAGGCCTTTCTTCCCTAACTTTGCACCAACAGCAGTGAATGGCACATAATAGGCCCAATAAATTTTAGTTGAATGACTGTATTTTAGTTGAATGACTGTATTCTGTGGCCTGACACTTTGGGTGCCCTCAGGAAATGTTAATGCTGATAATAACTTCACCCATTGAAGGCCTGTTGTGTTCTTCACTGCACTTGGTGTCCCTTGGCTCAAAGATGGAGGAAAGAAAATGGAGCCGCTGCAAAGCATGTTTAAGACTCTGCTCTAGAACTTGGAAACAGAGGAAGGGAATGGGGGCATGGAGTACCTGCTGGATGCTAGTTGTCTATCATCATCACTTCATTGAAACCTCATAGTAAAACCTTGATGTAGCTGGGCCCTCCGTGTACCACCCAGGAAAGTCAAGGCTCAGATAGGTACATAACTTGCCTGAGATTATATAGCCAGTATTCTAGGCTGGATTTGACCTCACTGTTATACTGTGCCTATCTGCTGAATGAAAGTCTAAATGAATGAGCAGTTAAGTATTTATTTGCCACTCTCCTTAGCTAAACTGTGAGCAGGAAATATGCTTTGTAATGAAGGGCCTGGCATAGAGTATACACTTAAGAAGTAGTGATGGAAGGAACTGCAAGAAAAGGTGAGTAGAATGCTGAACTAGGAATCAGGTCTGCCTTCCCCCTTCCTAGTCCCTTATCAGTCATTCATTAAATATGTTGCCTCCCTTCTTTCTTTCTCAAGTCTGCTGTTGAAGAGGGAGAACACCTCTTGCATCCAACCCCTGATAGATAGGAGATAATTAGATAAAGCTATTTGAATACTCAGCACAGTAGTATGTGAACTCAGGGCCTCCTGTCTAGTGTGCTAAGCACAGGACCCACTCCCCATGGGCAGCAACAGTAGCTACTGGGCAACCAGGATGGACAGGTACTGTGTCTGCAGGCTGGTATGAAGCCACACCGGTTCCCAGGCCAGACTGGGAGAAACTCAAGATAGCAGGTCCAGGGGCAAGACTGCTTTCTCCTCCTCCTCTCTTGGGGCTTGGACTCTCCAGTGGAGAACACTTGGATCTCCAGGAAGGATTGCTGGTTCTTCATCCCAGAACCTCCTGGTGATCCTTTGCCTCTAGAGTTCTTACTGCTGCTGCCTTTCTCCTTGTCCTTTCTTGGCTACACCAAGAGCTTTGGGCCTGATCACTTCTCCAGAAGCCTCAGCTCTTGGGTCCCTGTAGGCTCAGGGAAAGAGACAGGTCTGAGGGTGGGTACAGGTGCCTACACGTTGGCACAGCCTCTGACTGTAGTGCCAGCTTCTGGTATCTTTCCTCCCATAAAAATTGCTTGTCCCTTTCCAGTGACTTTGGTACTGTTCTCTGTGTACCTGCCGTCAGTCCTAACGGGGGTGCTTAACCCCTGGTATCAATTGGGATTCTTTGGTTGGAAACCACAGAAACCAGCTCCATCTAACTTAAATAAAAGCGTGTGTTGAAAGGCTACTGGTGAATCCCGCAATTGTGGACAGTTAGAAAATAAGGCCTGTACAGAGGCCACATTGGAAAGCAGGGACTCCTGTGTAGCAATCCCATCTGTTGGATTGCACAGGACACTAGTGTCTCTGCTCAGGATCATTCTTACTGGAATTACATGTGATCTTTGGCAAGAAGAGAAAACATTCTCTTTGAAAGGGGAATGGATATTGGCACTCAGAACCATGCAAGCATCTGTTCCAGCTCCTCTAGTCCAGGCACTGACTGCCTGTCTATAGAGGCCCTGTCAGAGCCTTCCTCAGCGGTCACCCCTCGTGTCTGCTCGGACTGCCCCACACAGGCCTTGCATCACTCACGGAAACCCTCTCATAAACCCCAGATAGTGACCATTTTGCTCTCCTTTATTTCTTGATCAGTCTAGCTAGGAATTTATAAATTTTGCTTATTGTTTCTTAAAAATCAACTTTTGACTATTGATATTTCTGTTTGCTAATTCATTGATTTCACTTTATTTTTATTTCTTTTACTTACTTTTGGTTTAATTTAGCTGGGGTTCTTTTTTGGTTTATTTTTTAGCTTCTTAAAGTGGAACTATAGGTCATAGATTTGGTATACATTTTTTCTTTTTTGTGCATTTTTTAAAATCTATTTCTTTTTTTAAAATTTTTATTAATTTTTAATTTATTTTGTTTACATGGATTCAAGTGTCCCACTGAATATAACTCTCTCACCTCCACGCCTGTGTCCCTTTTTATACCCCCTCTGCCCCCCTCCCCTACCCCCTTCCCTTTAGGATTTGCTATCCTGTTATCTATGTCTCTGAGTTTGTATATATAGTTTCATAATCCCTTTAGATTCTCTGATCCCATCCCCTCATCCCCCTCCCCTCTGACTGCTGTCCCTCTGGTCCCTGTGACCCTGCTTCTGCCTCTATTCCATTCCTCAGTTCACCTTGTTCATTAGATTCCACCTATATGTGAGATCATATGATATTTGTCTTTCTCTGCTTGGCTTATTTTACCTAGCATAATAATCTCCAGGTCCATCCAAGATGTCACAAAAGGTAAAATTTCCTTCTTTTTCATGGCCGTGTAGTATTCCATTCTGTATATGTACAGCAGCTTTTTAATCCACTCATCCACTGATGGACACTTGAGCTGTTTCCAGATCTTGGCTATTGTAAACAATGTTGCAATAAACATGGGGGTGCATATCTTCTTTTGAATCAGTGATTTGGTATTCTTAGGATATATTCCTAAAACTGGGATAGCTTGATCAAAAGGCAGAGTTCTATTTTCATTTTTTGAGGAAACCTTATACAGTTCTTCACAGTGGCTGTACCAGTCTGCATTCCCACCAGCAGTGCAGGAGGGTTCCCTTTTCTCCACACCCTTCCAAGCACTTATTGTGTGTTGTTTTGTTAATGAGGGCCATTCTGACAGGTGTGAGGTGGTATCTCATTGTGGTTTTAATTTGCATTTCTCTTATGATTAGTGATCTTGAACATTTTTTCATATGCCTATTAGCCATTTGTATGTCCTCTTTGGACAAGCGTCTATTCAGTTCTTTTGCCCATTTTTTAATTGGGTTGTTTACCCTCCTGGTGCTGAGTCTTATAAATTTTGGTTATTAACTCCTTATCAGACATATTGGTGAATATGTTCTTCCTATTGTGTGGGTTGTCTTTTTATTTTGTTCATGGTGTCTTTTGCTGTGCAAAAGCTTTTTAGTTTAATACAGTTCCATTTGTTTATTTAGTCTTTATTTCAGTTGCCCATGGAGATAAATCAGCAAAAATATTGCTACGAGAGATATTGGAGAATTTACTGCCTAGGTTTTCTTCCAAGATATTTATGGTTCCACGACTTACATTTAAGTCTTTTATCCATTTTGAGTTTGTTTTTGTGAATGGTGTAAGTTGATGGTCTAGTTTCATTATTTTGCAGGTAGATGTCCAATTTTCCCAACACCATTTGTTAAAGAGGCTGTCTTTACTCCACTGTATGCTCTTACCTCCTTTGTCAAATATCAGTTAACCATAAAGGCATGGGTTAATTTCTGTTCCCTCTTTTCTGTTCCAATGATCTGTATGCCTGTTCTTATGCCAGAACCAAGCAGTTTTGAGTACAATGGCCTTGTAGTATAACTTGATATCAGGAAGTATGATACCTCCCACTTTATTCTTTATTTTCAATTGCTTTGAATTTATAGATTGCTTTGGGTAATATAAACATTTTAATGATGTTTATTCTTCCTATCCATGAACACAGCATACGCTTCCACTTATTTTATCTTTATTGATTTGTTTTATCACTGCTTTATAATTTTCAGAGTATAAGTCCTTTATCTCCTTGGTTAAATTTACTCCTAGGTACTTTATTTTTTTGTTGTTGTTGCAATACTGAAGGGGATTGTTTTCTTAATTTCTTTTCAGACAGTATAAAAATGCCACTGATTTCTAAATATTAATTTTATATCCAGCAACCTTGTTGAATTCATTTATCAGGTCTAATAATTTTTTGACTGAGACTTTAAGGTCTTCTATGTACAGTGTCATGTCATCAGCAAATAATGATAGTTTTACTTCTTCTTTTCCAATTTGGATGCCTTTTATCTCTTCTTCTTGTCTGATTGCTGTAGTTAGGACTTCCAGAACTATGTTGAATATGAGTCGTGAAAGGGGGCACCCCTGCCTTGTTCCTGATCTTAACGGGATTGCTTTTAATTTTAGCCCATTGAGTATGATGTTGACTGTGGCTTTGTCATAGATGGCCTTTATCATGTTGAAGAATGTTCCCTGTATTTCCACTTTGCTGAGAGTTTTGATCATAAATGGGTGCTGGATTTTATCAAATGCTTTTTCTGCATCTATTGATATTATCATGTGATTTTACTCCTTCCTTTTGTTTATGTGATGAATCACATTTATTGATTTGCAAATATTGTACCATCCTTGCCTGCCCAGAATAAATCTCACTTGATCATGATGTATGACTTTTTTCATGCTGGATCTGGTTTGCTAATATTTTGTTGAAAATTTTAGTACCTATGTTCATCAGGGATATTGGTCTATAGTTTTCTTTCTTTGTAGTGTCTTTGCCTGGTTTTGGAATGAGGATAACGCTTGCTTCATAAAAGGAACTTGGAAGTCTTCCGTCTTCTTGAATTTTTAAAAATAGTTTGAGAAGGATAGGTGTTAGTTCTTCTTTAAATTTTTGGTAAAATTCACCTGTGAAGCCATCTGGGCCAGGGCTTTTGTTGGCTGACAAGTTTTTTGATAACTGTTTCAGTTTAATTTGTTGTCATCGGTCTGTTTAGGTTTTCTGATTCTTCCCGATTGAGTTTTGGAAGATTATATGTTTCTATGAGTTAATCCATTTTGCCTAGGTTGTCCAATTTGTTGGCATACAGATCTTCATAGTATTTTCTTTCTTTTTTTTTTTTTAATAAGATTTTTTTAAATTTATTTTATTTTATTTTATTCATTTTAGAGAGGAGACACAAAGAGAGAGAGAGAGAGAGAGAGAGAGAAGGGGGGAGGAGCTGGAAGCATCAACTCCCATATGTGCCTTGACCAGACCAGTGCAGGGTTTTGAACTGTCGACCTCAGTGTTCCCAGGTCGACGCTTTATCCACTGCGCCACCACAGGTCAGGCAAGATCTTCATAGTATTTTCTTACAATCCTTTGTGTTTCTGTGGATTCAGTTGTTACTTGTCCACTTTTATTTCTAATTTTACTTATTTGAGTCCTCTCTCTTTTTCTCTTGATGAGTCTGTTTAAAGGTTCATCAATCTTGTTTACCTTTTAAAAAACCAGCTCTGTTTCATTGATCTTTTGTATTGTTTTCTTAGCCTCTATGTCATTTATTTCCACTCTGATCTTTTTTTTTTTTTTCCACTCTGATCTTTATTATTTCCTTTCTTCTACTTCCTCTGGGCTTTATTTGTTGTTCTTTTTCTCATTCTTTTAGATGCAAGGTAAAGTTGTTTATTGAGCTTTCTCTAGGTTCTTAAGGTATGCCTGTAATGCTATGAACTTCCCTTTCAGGACTGCTTTTGCTGTGTCCCATAAATATTGAGTTGTTGTATGTTCATTTTCATTTGTTTTAAGGACATTTTTTTTCTTCCTAGATCTTGTTGTTAATCCATTAGTTATTTAATAACATACTATTTAGCCACCAAGTGTTTGAATGTTTTTCAGTTTTTCTATTGTAGTTGATTTCTAATTTCATGCCTTTGTGATCAGAGAAGATGCTTGATATGATTTCAGTCTTCTTAAATTTATTGAGACTTGTTTTGTGTCCTAACATGTGGTCTATCCTAGAGAATGTGCTATGAGCACTTGAAAAGAATGTATATTTTATGGCTTTGGGGTGAAAGGTTCTGAAGATATCTATTAAATCCAGTTGATCTAGTGTGTCATTAAAGGCCGCTGTTTCTTTGTTAATTTTCTGTTTGAAGGATTTATCCATTGATGTTAGTGGGTATTAAAATCCCCTACTGTTATAGTATTGCTGTTGATCTCACCCTTTATGTCCATCAAAATCTGCTTTATATATTTAGGTGCTTCTATATTAAGTGCTTAGATATTTACAATGGTTATAGACTCCTTTTGGATTGCTCCCTTTATTATTCGGTAGTGACCTTCTTTATCTCTTACTATAACTTTTGTTTTAAAGTCTATTTGGTCAGATATAAATATTGCTATCCCAGCTTCCTTTTTATTTCCATTTGCATGAAATACTTTTTTCCATCCTTTCACTTTTAGCCTATGTGTATCTTTTGTTCTGAGGTGTGTCTCTCTTTATTTTTACAAGAGTATTTTTTTTCTTTTTTTGTTGTTCTTTTTTGTTTTTTTAAATTAATTTTAATTTTAATTGGGTGACATTGATAAATCAGGGTACATATGTTCAGAGAAAACATCTGCTGGTTATTTTGACATTTGATTATAATGCATACCCATCACCCAAAGTCAAATTGTCTTCCGTCACCTTCTATCTGGTTTTATTTGTGCCCCTTCTCTCCTCCTACCCCCATCCTCTCCTCTCCCTTCCACCTCTATCCTCTCCTCTCCCTTCCACCCCCCCCCCCATAGCCAGCACACTCTTGTCCATGTCTCTGAGTCTCATTTTTATGTCCCATCTATGTATGGAATCTTATATTCTTAGTATATTCTGATTTACTTATTTCACTCAGTATAATGTTATCAAGGTCCATCCATGTTGCTGTAAATGCTCCGATGTCATCATTTCTATGGCTGAGTAGTATTCCATAGTATATATGTACCAAAGCTTTTTAATCCATGAGGTGTGTCTCTTGTAGACAACATATGTATGGGTCCTGTTTTCTTATCCACGCAGCTACCCTATGTCTTTTGATTGGAGCATTTAATCCATTAACATTTAAGGTTATTATTGATATGTAGTTGTTTATTGCCATTTTATCCTTTAACTCTACAATCCTCTTTTTCTTTTTCTTTTCCTTTGCTCTTTTTACAGTAGGCCCCTTAACATTCCTTGCAGTACTGGTTTGGTTGTAATGAATTTCTTGAGATTTTATTTTTTTGTCTGGGAAGCTTTTTATTTCTCCTTCTATTTTAAATGATAGCCTTGCTGGATAAAGACGTTTTGGTTATAGGTTCTTGATTTGCATCACTTTGAATATTTCTTGCCAATCCCTTTTGGCTTCAAGTGTTTCTGTTGAGCAGTCAGATGTCATTCTTATGGGGGCTCCTTTGTAGGTAATTAACTGCTTTTCTCTTGTACCTTTTAGTATTCTTTATTAGTCTTTTAACTTTGACACTTTAATTATGATGTGTCTTGCTGTAGTCCTTCTTCGGTTCCTCTTTAATAGAACTCTCTGTGCTTCTTGAACTTGTATGACTTTTTCCTTCATCAATTTAGGGAAATTTTCAGCTATGATTTCTTCAAACAGGTTCTCTATCCCTTGTTCGTCTCTTCTCTTCAGAAAACCCTATGATGCAGATGTTGTTTCTCTTCATGTTGTCATAGAGGTATCTTAGAGTTTCCTTAGACTTTTTGACCTTTTTTTTTCTTTTTGTTGCTCTGCTTCCATGCTTTTGTTTATCTTGTCCTCTAAATTGATGATTCAATCTTCTGCTTCTTCCAGCCTGCTATTAATTTCTTCTAGTGCAGTCTTCATTTCTGATATTGTATTTGTCATTTCTGACTGGTTCTTTTTTATAATTTCAATGTACTTTTCTGATACTTGCTGTTTCTTTATATATGTGCTCATTATGTCCATCCATTGTTGCTCTAAGATCCTTGAGCATCCTAAAAATCATTGTTTTAAACTCTGCATCTGGTATTTTCATTACTTTTATTTATTCAGTTCTTTTTCTGGGGATTTCTCTTGTTGATTCATTTGGGTCGCATTTCTTTGTCTCTCCATTTTGTCAGTGTATTAGGTAGCACTGTTTGACTTTTAAATTTTTGTGTAGTCTTTATGAAGAAGATGGGCTTGTTGGTAATGTCCTCAAAACTGCTTGTTTTCCTTGTTCTTGAAATGCTTCTTGAGGGTACTATTTTCCCTCTTATTGTATGTAAGTATTAGATACAGTTGATTCTCTTGTGGGTACAGTTATCCCTTCAGGCTGGGTGGCTGTAAGGGTCAACCTTGATTATGTGTATTTCACACTGTGCAATGTTTGTTCTGTTGGGCGTATTTATTCTCCACAGTATCTGTTGTCTGCTAGACTCCACCCTTGGGTGTGCTGCTTGTGTAGGTAGTTGAGTCGAGGGTTGGTGCTTTCTGCCAACCACTGCCATTAGTGTTGACTCCAGTTCTTGGGTTGGCGTCACCTATTGCTTGTAACCTGCTGTGAGCTACCAGTCTGTAGCTACTGCAGTTTTTGCTGTTTGTGTCTGTGTTTTCTGTGTGTGGGTACTGTGGGAGGGGCCAATCTTTGTATAAGTATTAGGTTCCTCTTGCTTAGATATGACCACAGCTCCATAAAATCCCAAGCTCTGTAAGATTTGTTTCCACTTTTTAGCTGCTTCTCCTCCTCTTGCAGCTGCCTGGTCTTCCCACAGAGTCTTCTGTAGTAAGACTGTAGTGTGGGCTCAAATTGGCCTCACCCAACCCATACCTCTACAGGTTGCATGTTTGGTGGGTTAGGGGAGATGAGGTTGTGAATACAATGTTTCTGGGACCCCCTACTTCAGGAGTCTGTTGGTCAGGAGCTCAGTACAGGGAATGTGGTCTTTACTCCAGAGCTTGATCCCTCAGCTACTGCTGGATACTTAAATTTTATTTCTTCACAACAAAGTGAGCAGCTTATTCAGATCGAGTGTGGCCTATAGTCCTCTCTGCAGAAGTTTTTTCAACTGTTGAGAGACCCAGGTCTCAGGGAGGAAGACTGAGAGAAGACTGGGGCTGGCTGTGCCCCTTCCAAAGGTGGCTAAGTTCCTCGACCATATCCAACAATAGACTCACAGGGACCCACACATTAAATGTCCATGCTTTAAGCCACTCTCCCTTCCCCCTGTGGAATCTAGCCTAGCAGGACCAAATATCTAGTGCCCAGGCTGGCTGAGTGTGAAGCTCCACCCTCCAATGCACATGAGCCGCTGTGCCAGTGCTGATCACAGAGAGTGCAACTCAGCTCTCCAGGACTGGGTGTGAGGAGATTTTCATTAGGATACCACTCTAGCAAGGGTTGTTAAGTCCTGAATTGATACTTTCTGCAGCTGGCCCCTGGATGTGCCAGCCCTGGGCCTCCCAAACAGCAAACGAGCACAGACTAGTGGGAGACACTGCCCATGACTGGCCCTCAGCAATCTTTTTGGGGCTACAAGCAATTCAGAGTTTGTGGCTGCCTCTGCTGGAGCCAGGTGCACATGGAAATACCAAGCTGCACTGCTAGGCTGGCTTTTACCCACTCTGGTCTTGGGGGAAAGTCTGCTCAAATGGCCAAGTTTTCCTGAGTCTTGCCTCCTGCAGCCTGTCTGCTGGTTGCTTGATAGGTTCAGCCACTGAAGAAACCTTTGCTGGAGTCCAGAGCCTGCGACAAGTTAGCGATTAGGAAGGGTGGTGGGTGTGGCTTCGCCCCTTGGCCTCAGGTGTCAGTTTGTCCAGACTTTTTTCACAGACCACTAGGGTGAGGCCCCAGGAGTCTGGTGGGTGTGGCCTCTGAGACCCAGAGTTTGGTCTGCCTGCCTACAATTTCAACTGAGTCTCTTCTTGTGAGGAGGCAGTACAACTCATAGACTCGGGAGAGTGTGTCAGGGGGAGCTTTTGTCTCTACACCAGAAAACTAAGTCACTGATGAGACCCCTGCATCCTGGTGTCTCAGAATGACCCATCACCATCCCTGAGGGCGGAGCAGTTGCTTTTCCCCAGGCTGATGCTACTCAGAGGGGACTGCTCCACCCAAGAAAGATGGTGACTGCAGTACATGAGAATGACTCAGCACAGGGGTTCAGGTTTCTGTACCCCACAGAGTCTCTTCCTGGGCCTCCAACTTTACACTCTCCTCCCGCAACTCGGCTCCTCTCAGCTCTCCCACTTCAGAGCCCTGAGTAAGTGGCTGAGGACAAGGTGTTCTGCGCAGGCCCTTTATAATAGAATCTGCATCCGAAAGGTGTATCTCTTTCTCGTGGACAGAAACCTGGTTCTTTTCACAGGTAAATGCTGTCTGGGGCTCTAGGCTTGGTCCCTGGGCCTGCGGCTGAGGCAACAGGGCAACCCACCCTACCATGACAGTCTCGCCGGACCCTCAGCCGCTGCTCACTCCTGGAAACAGGGCAGCTGTTTGCACATCTCCACCCTTCCTACCAGTCTCAGCATGGCTTCTTCTGTTATCCTTGGTTAAAGAGTCCTCCTAGTTTAGTCCAAAGTTGGTTTTTCAGGATGATTGTTCTTAAATTAAGTTGTGATCCATTTTCATCCTGGGAGGTGGCAGTTGGAACGTCTGTTGCCATTTTGCTATCTCTCACCTTTTTTTTTCTAATAATAGGTGTTTAAAGCTGTGTATTTAATGACCATTTTCACTGCATACCAAAGATTTGTCCTATGTGTGTGCAATTCAGGGGCTAGCCAGAGATTTGGGCAGAGTTCATGTGCAGGAATTGGGGCTCTCCTTTCTGGGGTATTCCCCCTCATGCTCCACATGCTGTGGGAGCCCCTATTTGGCTGCTAGGCTCCCAGTGTGGCACATGGGACCTATTCTTAGGTAGAACCCATTAAACATGGCACTCTTTGCAGCACCGTTTCCTCCGTACATGTGTCGACTCTTCCAGAATGCCTGCCTGTGTTTGGTTGTTCTGCAGGGCCTTCGGAAAGCTGTTTTTAGTGTATTTGATCTAGAATTTATCACTTGTTTTCTGCAGGAGAGTTAAGCTAGTAGGAGCTAATATGACTTCGGTTATGTGGAAAGTAGACCTACTCTTCCCGTGTGCGCCAGCATTGTGCCTCCTCCGTCACTGGACACCATTGGTCTCTAGTTGGGTTGTGCAGGATGGAAGGAGGCCTCTGGATATTGCACCTCTTTGTAGCCGCTGGTCCCCTCCAAGGGTCTAACCTATTGAAGTGTTGCAGGCATTTTTAGTCAGGCTTTCTGTCCTATGGCTTCAGCTGCTCTCTTTATACTGAAGAGCCCCACATTCCTGTCTCTGGTTCTGGCCTCAGCTGACCTACCAACCCAGCTGTGTCCTGGGTGCCTATCACTGAAGACCATCATATAGCATGTTTATGATGGACCTGGTCATCTTCTCCACTGCACTGCTGTTACTGTATCCCCACTCACTTTTTTTGATAGAGAAACATTCTTCTTGTCCTGCAACCTTTGTTCACAAAGAAAGCTTATCATAGCCACTTTTTGGGTTTCTGGCCTCATCATCTCCTGTGTATTTTTCACATGGTCTTACGCTCATCACCTCCCCTTTGTGGTCCCCTTTTAACATGGAACGAGACTGACCTTAGGAAGAGACAGTTTTGAGCATTAACGTCCCTCAATAAAACTCTTCAATACCTCTCCATTGACTGGACCCTTTTATCATAGCACTTGGGATCTCTGGGGCTCCGGTTCCATCTGCCTCTTCCAGCCCTGTTCCCAGGTGCTCCCCTTACTCCCTATGGGCTGCCGCTGAGCAGCACCTCTGCTGGTCATGGGCATCTCTGCCCATGCAGGAGCTGGCTCCTGTGCTGCATGCTATGTCCCTCGCCTGCTTCTCTGCCACCTAGACTCTCAGTCTCAAGCCAGAAGAGTGTTGTTCCGTCATGAACCTTTATGACCCTTCTAAAGCAGAGTCAGATGATCTCTCCTCCGCAGATACCTCTGTGATAATACTTTAAGTGCTATGTTGCAATTAGCTATCTTTTGGTCTCCCCCACCTGAGTGGTGGACTGTGACCTTGTCTGATTGATATTAGTGCCCCTAACACCTCATGTAGAGCAGGGCCCAGCAGGATCCATCTCTGTCACTTGAGACCCCTCCAGGACCAAAGGGGCCAGCCCTGAGCTGGTGTGCTGTATGTCCACTGAGCTGAGAAGCTGATTTGTGTTCAGTAGGTGGACTTCAGACTCATGCTCAGTCTCCATGAGGAAGGTGAGACTCTTCCCTATCCTCAGGAAGTGAAAGGTAAGCCATCTTTACTCCCTTACCCCTACCATAAAAAGAAGAATGTGTTTGGTTTAATGTTTGGATGGGAACATGCTGTTGATCTTAGGTGAGCATGTGACATGCTTGCTGTCGGCTGGGAAGGACTCACTCTGTGGGTGTTGGCGCTGTCACTGCTTTGGGCCCTTCCCGCAAATAAGAATATGAAGTATGGTGAATGCTTTTGAAAGGTATATAAAAATATGCAGCCAACAGGTACTGAAGAGAAGAAAGAACTTATGGTTCTTGAGTTTAGTGGGACAGACAGGCACACAATGACACAGTCCCCATAGAGGTTTAACCAGGGGGTTAATAGGAAGTACTTAGTCCCCTCCATGTGTGCACATACTCATGCATGCCTCCACACACATATGCACATATGTGCACACACCTGCACACATGCCTTCTAGCTCTAAGCAAAATTCTGTGCTCACTTCTAGGACTTGCTAGTTAAGGAGCCACATGAGGGAAGTCAGTTTCCTGCTGGGTTTGGGGGGCATACTCCAAATTTTATGGCTGATCACCGGCCTTCTCCCTTGGCCCAGGTACAGGAACCTTCTAGCTCTTTCTAGAAATGTGATACCTCTCTTAAAGATTGAAGATTTGCCACTATAAAAGACATGCATAAACATGTTAATTCTAAAAATGGTTTCTAAACAGCAGATCTGTTAGAATAATTTACACAGTGCCTTGTTGGTAGTATTTCTTCAATGAAGACATACAGAGAAGCAGTGTTAGAAGTAGAAAGAATGCGGCTTCATAATCATACAAACCTGAGTTCAACCTCAACTTTGATTCCTAATAGCTGTGTGAGTTTGAGTTCAGGGTTCTCCTCTGGCATCCACATCCAGCATGCCACTGTGATAGTGGCAACAATAATAATACAACATTTGTTGGGGAATAAATATATAATCTCCACAAAGGATTCTTGAAGATTACAGCATTACTGTTGGTGGCCTAAGTTAAAAGTAAGTACAGATTCACTTTGACATACATTTGTTAAGTGTCTATCTATCAGGTACCATGCCAGATGAACACAGGTGACTTGGGGCTTATCTCAAGAAGCTCTTATATTTGCAGGGGGACAATAACTATAGATCAATTAGTGTAACAATAATTAGAATAATTTTAAAATATACTTAAGTGAAATGGGAGTACAGATGGGAAAAATGGTTCTGTTTTGTTGGAGAGAGAAGGAAAATGTATGTCAGTCAGGATTTTGACTGCAGCCATGGAAACCAGCTCTGGGTGTCATGAGCAAAGAGGAAGTTCACAGGAAGGGTCCTGGGGCAGGCTGGTGGACATGAGGCTGGAGGGCCAGAATTAGGGAATGGCCTGGAAACAAGGGAGCCTCAGGCGGGCCTTGGTTAGGGAGCCCTATCAGTCAGGTTCTCACTGTGCTGCTGTTCTCACTGCTATTGCTGTGGTCCCTCAGCCCTCCATTCTGTATCATTTATTCAGCATTTAGATTTAGATTTAGGTTTATGGGACAGCAAGTGCCATGGAAACTGGTGTGTGAGGAAAAGCTGCAGTGTGGAATGGGCAGTACTCTCTAGCAGGTGAGAGTAGGTTTAAGAAAAGTATTATTTAGTTTTGACCCTGGCTGGTTGGCTCAGTGGCAGAGCGTCAGCCCAGCGTGTGGATGTCCCAGGTTTGATTCCCAGTCGGCACACAGGAGAAGCGCCCATCTGCTTCTCCATCTCTCCCCTCCCTCTGTTCTCCTTCTGCAGCCATGGCTCTATTGGAGTGAGTTGGCCCTGGGCACTGAGGATGGGTCCTTGGCCTCTGCCTTAGGCGCTAAAGAAAAGTGGTTGCTGAACAATGGAGCAATGCCCCACATGGGCAGAGCATTGCCCTCTAGTGGGCTTGCCAGGTGGATCCCAGTCAAGGCACATGTGGGAGTCTGTCTCTGCTTCCCATTCTCTCACTGAATAAAAAAAAAAGGGAGAAAGAAAAGAAAAGTACTGTTTAGTTTCTCATGTTTGTTATCCCCAGAGATAACACAAGCAGGGATTGCTGATGGACCTACAGAGTCGAAGCAGACCTCTGAGTGGCTCCTAGGACCTTGAAGGTTATCAAGATGACTGCTGCCATCTTCTGCAGCTCAGCCTCTGGGCATTGCCATGGAAGCTGACCGAGAGCAGCTGTTCTGTGTTTTTCATGTCCTCATTTTAGCCCAGGTCATAGGTGCCTGCAGGCAGCTCCTACCTCAGCAAGAGGTAAGGCAGTGCTATACAGAACCCCTTGTCTCTCTGGTAGGCATGAATCTTGGCCAGCCTGCCTGTAGAAAACAACTATAGACTCAGGATAGGACCTGAGCCCTAGGCTGCCTGCTCCAAGTAGTTGGGAGCTGCCTCTCTGACTCCTTCACCTCATGGCATTCTGTAACTTTCTAACCCATTAGCACACCTGACCTTCAGGTTTGAGGTTCACATGAGGTCAGGGAAGGATTGCTCTGGAAGCATGTGGGTTTGCGAGAGCCCCATACTCACCCTTGGCTGAACTTGTGTGTTTCCCTCTGACCTGGAGCTGGAGCTGTAGGTCGACCCTTGTCCTCTGCTAGGAGCCAAATTCAATCACATATTATGTTTAAGCAGCATCTCTGAACTCAGTGTTTGCAGCTGCATTGAGAAGCAGCAGGCAGCTGAGCAGAATCCTGGCTCCTTTGTTTTCGGCCTGCATATTCTGATACGTGGGTAAGCTCACTTTGCCCCACTCCTGTTTATTTCAAGTGGCACATTGTTATCTGCCCCCAAAGACAGCCCCTGCCTCACTCACAGGCAGTCATTGTGTTCTCCATCATTACTTTTTAAAAGGTGTTCAGCTAGAAAATTGCATTCTGTTTCCTGTCTTCTATCTGCCTTTGTGCAGCACGTGGCTGTCGTGACCATGGTTAATGGTTAATACTTTGTGTGCCGCGCTGGTGAGTGCCCGGTGCAGGAAGATAGGTCAGCAGGCCATCCTCTTGGGCCGCAGCTTTCCAGTTCAGCTTTTATGAATTGGACTTAAAAAATGAATAAATCCGATTTCACTCTCCAGCTTACAACTCTCCAGCGGCTTCTCACTGCTCGGGGAAGACGTGCACATGCCTGGGCGCTACCTGTCAGGCCTTACGCAGATGGCCTCAGCCTGGTGTTCCTGCCCTCACTCCCATCTCACCCTCGCTGCCTGTCTGTTGTGTTGTTTGTTCTGTTCTCCTTGTGCTTGGAAACACACGTTTGCTTCCAGATAAGGCACCCCTGCATCTTTGTGGGCCTTCCTTCCTGTCTTTGGGCTGGCAGCTCAGATGTCACCTCTTCAAAGGACCCTTGTTTGGTCATTTCGTCCTCACCCACCACTCTGGGCTGTCACTCTGCTCTCATAGTCCCTTATCACCGCCCAACATCTTTTTAGTTTGTGTCAGTCTACCCATCCCGACATTCATCTCAGTATCCCTTTCAGTTACATGGGCATCTAGGCATTTCTGTGATGGATTGACTGACTGACTGACTGACTGCGTGAGTACAGGGAGAGGCAAAGGCCAGAGCAGGGATGTGCAGAGATGCTGAGAGGGGACAGGGCATCTGCTAGGAGGACCCACTGAGACTATGCCCCGTTCTCACTGAGGACAGCTGTGGCCAGGAGTGGCCTCTGGAGTCAAATACCTCTCCATATAGAGCAGCTTTCATCCACACTTGGTTAATTCCCACCATGCTAGCTTTTCTTATGGAAGCCAAAATATGTTTTGTATAAAATTATGGTTTTGTAAATGCTGTGATTAACTCCATTGAAAACCAAACCGAACCCAAACCCCCTAGCAGACCAAACAAAATAATATCCTGTAGTTCATGGGCTTTCCTTTCCTAACTAATTCTTTTATCCATTCAGCAAATATTTAGTGACCCCTCTCCCTGAGTTCAGAGCTTCAGATATGGAGCTAAAGTTCTCTGTCCTCAGGGGGTTCTTGGTCCTTGGGAGGAGCAGATAAGCAGACCAGTGCAGTGCTGAGTGACAGCGCGACGACAGAGTGGGGTGCCTGGCCAGCCCACTTTTCCAGAGGAGATGAGGCTGTCACTTGGGGCTTTCGTGTGGTAGAGGTCCCATGTGATTCACTGTTGTTCTGTGCTAATCTGAGCTTCCTCCCGCCCACCCCTCTCTCTGCCACCCCACCTGAACGGTAAGTTTAATTTCCAACCCTCATCATTTTTGTGCCCTAGAATTTGATTAGAAACTGCAAAGGTGATACTCTGACTTCTTAAGATGGTCTTGCTTGGAAAATTATACCAGGTAGGGCTTATTACTCTGTGAGTTGAGGTCCATTACTTCTAGATTTCAGCTCTACCAGGCACTGATTGTGAGGCTCTGGGTGACTTAATTACTCTGTGCCTCGTTTTTCTTTTCTTTTGAGTGGGTTTAATAATAGTTCTCTACCCCACCATGCTGTCGTGTAAATTAAAGGAGCACTTAGGTGATTATTTATTAACTGTTAATAAATGGTTGCTGCTGCTTTTATTGACTTGTTTCTGACTGTTTTATGAGCCTGTGCTGATCCTTGTTTCTGTTATAACCAAGATTATACTTTTCACCTACTACCTAGGTGTTGCAAAGAGGAAGGAAGGCTACAGAGAGTGTGGTACTCATTAGATCAAATGTGTGGGTTAACCAGCATTGAGCATTTCACACGGTCTCCTTTCTTGTGGTCTTATTCTTTTCTTACGTGTGAACAGCAGGCTTCAGTTACCTCAGAGGCCATATGTCCTGCAATCCCTTGCACCCAGAGCCTCCATTCCCTGGTCCTGTGGACCTTGGCACTGTGTCCACCTTATGGATAGGAGTCTCAGCACTGCAGCCTGTGGATGAAGACTGGGAAGGAAGCATCATGCACAGACATAGCCTTAAGAATGAGACCATTTTCATGCATCTTTCCTGGTAGGAAATGGGACTTCAGAGAGAGCTACAATATTTCAGCAGATGGTCTTGTACTAGAATGTTTTTTCAAAGTTTTCTATGATATATCAGTGACTGTTAGAAAATGTGCATCAAGTAATGAGGAACAAAAAAGTGGCTTTGACCAGTCCCACTTCATTGCACATTGCTGCATTGTCCTCTTTCCTGGCACAAGAGCTGGTTTTAGAAAGTTAGGAAGGTAATCATAGAAAAGTGACCCCTCCTGATTTCTGCCTGGACTCTAAGGAGCTGGGACTTGGTCCTGTGGTCAACACTGCTCGTATAGCTCTGGCCCCCCACCCCCACTCTCCTGGGCTCTGGCATGGACAGACCCATTTGATAGTCACTGAAGGGCAGCACACTCTCATTGCAGGCCTATGAGGAAACCTGGGTTCAGAGAGACCAAGCATCCGTGTCTTGTGGCAAATAATTGTTAGAGCCAGAATCTGCACCACGTTGTCAGACATCATAGTGTACTGTCAGCTTAAAGATGATCATCTCCCCCCCCAAATTAACTTCCTAGTAACATCATTCATTTTATTCTTTGAACAAATATTTCCTGTGTGGCCCTGGGGCTAAGGCAGCAAACAGAACCATGCCCCTGGGACTTACAGTCTAGAAGGGGTTCAGGTTGGCAAACAGACAAGCAAACACACAGTTTGTCATCGTGGAATGCTTCTCTGTACACATACATGTTTATATACCATGCAAGTTGGCATCTGGCAGTGCTCAGCAGTTTATGTAAGCATACCCATGTGCTGAGTACCGTGACAGCTATGTGACTATGTGTAGCTATGTCTAGAAGACATGTATGAGTACAAGGTGCACTGTGTCATTTTTCTTCACAATCTAGTTAGACATAGTTCCTCATATTCAGGCCAGCAACCTGACCCCTTCCTTGAACTTAACCAGGCAGTCTATTCCTGTGGGATCCCCTTCCCCACCCCGCCACCCTCTGTTCAGATCCTCGCTGTCTTCTCTAACCTGGATTATTGCATAGGCCTTCTAACTGGTCCTCCAACATCAAGTCTTTTTTTCCTTAGTATTTTGATACCTTTATTTCAGAATAATTGGTCTCCTTTCTACTTCTATATATATTTAAATCTTTGTTGATGTATATAATTCATATATCATAAAATCACCTATTTAAAGTATACAAGTCAATGGTTTTTAGTATATTTACTGTGTTGTGCAACTATCACTACAATCTATCTAAGCTTATAACATCTCATCACCCCTAAGTACCCCTTAGTAGTCAGTCCACATTCTCCACTATCTCCAGCACCTGGGAACTACTAACCTGCTCCTTAATCCCTATGGATGTACCTATTCTGGATATTTTATGTAAGTAGAATCATAAAATATATGGCCTTTTGAGTCTGACTTCTTTTATTTTAGAATAATATTTTCAAGATCCATGCATATTGTAGCATGTATCAGTACTTCTGTCATTTTTATGCCTGATATATACCATTGTGTGAATATATATCACATTTTTTTAATCCAAATGGAAATTTAGGGAGTGGGTATAGGGGGAGAAGGGGAATGATTGACTGCTAATAGACACAGGGTTTCTTTTCACGGTGAGGAAAATGTTCTGGAATTAAATAGTGGTGATGGTTATACAACTTACTGAGTATACTAAAAACCACTGATTTACAGATTTAAAAAAAGTATGTTTTATGGTATGTGAATTATATATCAATAGAACAATCCAATAACATTTAAAGAAAGAAGATGTCTATAATAGTTACTGTAGATAGACATATTAAAGAGGAGGACATATAGGTATAATGAGGGAAAGTAAGCACTGGTATGTGCCTACCTGAGATGGAAGTTGACATATAGCACCTCAGCATCTCAGTATCAGTTCAAGGGCAAAGATTATCTCAGATCATCTCAAAGTTATATTTGTCTTTGGAATTTGCTTTCTTACATTAAAAACCTGCTATCTATTCTGGTTGTGGATAGGTATATTTTATTTTTTGATTAAGTGTTGAATAATAACACTTATTATCATGATAATCATTCTTGGCTGCCATTTTTTAAAAATTACAGTGTACCAGATACTGTGTTTAATGCTTTATGTGTATAATCTTATTTAACTTCACTGCAACCTTATGAGATATAGGTGGTGTTAATCTCCCCATTGTGTAGACTAGGAAACTGACACTTAGAGAAGTTCTGACTGGACCAGAGCCACTAGGGAAGCGGCAAATCATGTATTTAAATCTAGTTTTTTTTTCTAACTCTAAAGCCTACCCTCTTAAATCACTATTCTACCATCTTTTAAAATTAGAACACGTTATTATTAACTTGAAGGGTTGTGTGGAACATAATTTAGACCCATCATGGATCTTACAGGGTCTTTGAGATGTTATTATAACCGTTATTTATCTTTCTATAGACATGATCTATGTCTTGTTACTCAAAATGGCTTACCTGGGAACTTGTTAGAAATGTATAATCTTGAGCTCTTCCCAGGTCTATAATTCAGAATCTTTATTTTATCAAAATCTCAGGTGATTTCCAATGTGCTTTGAACATTTGAGAAGCACTGTTATAATACAGAATTTTAGAGGCATCCAGTTTGATGAATTCACTCAACCAGTGAATTTACATTATCAAAACACAATTCAGGGGAAGCAAGATGGCGACGGAGTAGGCGGACGTACCAACTTCCAACTCCCAGAAGCAAAGTGGATTATAACTCAATTTAAAGAACCATCGTCTGGATAAACAAACTATGAACTAAACTAAGTGGACTCTTCAACCAAGGAACACAGAAGAAGCCACATTGAGACTGGTAGGAATAGCAAAAACATGAAGAGGGCTGCCCAGCTCCCCAGAGCAAACGGCAGCCCGGAGAGACCCGCGGGGCGGGAGGAAAGTTTGGCAGAGAGGGAGGGACCTGGGTCCCAGGAACCAAGCCCCAGACTGCAGTCCCAGAGCCTAGAAGAGGCGTTTGGACAGTTTTGAGCTGTGAAACAAGTGAGGGAGCTCCCAGGCCTACAGTGTGTAGTATTAGGTCCCTTCCTACTCTGCTGAGGGCTGCTGAAGGGTTTGGGGCGACAGGACGCTAAAACGCGGTTCTGTCGGCGTGGGCAGAGGCCAAGCCGGTGTGAGCTCGGTCTAGCCCAGCAGGGTCGGAGAGGATGCGCGAAAGCCGGGCTAGGACCAGGGATGGGCAGGGTCTCGCGGCTGAGCTCACGCTACGAGCCCCCTCACCCCCGCCGGAGAAACTGCGGTTTGCCAGTATAGGTGCGCGAGCGGGCTCCAAACACGGGAACGGGGTAGACCCCGAGACAAGTGGAAGCTCGCAGCTGAGCTCACGCTAATATCCCCGCCCGGCCGGAGAAACCGGGGATTGCATTCATACGTGCACGAGTGGGCTCCCAACGAGGGGGCGGGGTAGAGTCCCGGACAAGCGAAAGTACGCAGCTGAGCGGAAGCCAGCAAACACGCCCGGCCCAATAAACCTGGGTTTGCGACCCTGCGCAGAAGGGCCCTGGCCTCGAAGGCGAGGCTAAATCTTCGGACGGGCAAAGGCTCACAGCTGAGAGCACGTCAAAAGCCTCGCCCAACCCGCGAAACTGTGGCGAGCAGGTTCTGACTGCGGGTTCTGGGCGGAAGTCCGGAAATAGGCTGGGTCCGCAGCTGAGCAAAGGTGCTCACCTCTACCCTCGGTGCTAAGGCTTGTGGCTTCAGTGAAAGCCCCTCCTGCGGAGGAGAGGAAGAAATCACAGCAAAAGCCACAGTGGGCCGGCGCTGGCAATGCTCATACCCAACCACCCTAGGCACCAGCAGAGGGGGTGGGGGGCCTGCAGACAGACCACACCTAGAGAACACAAAGGCAACACCTACTGGACTCCAGTGGCCACAACTTGCTTATACACAGAAAAAATGGGCAGGCAGAGGAATGCAAACCAAATGAATCAAGAGAAATCCGCAGAGAAGGACCTGAATGAACCAGATATAACCAAATTACCAGAAGCAGAATTTAGAATAATGATAGTTAGGATGTTCAAAGAAATTAGAGAAACAATGGATAGTCATTATGAACACCTAAATAAAGAGATAACAAGTATAAAAAACAAAATTGAAATAATAAAAAAGAATCAGACAGAAATGACAAATACAGTATCAGAACTGAAGACCACAATGGAAGGAATTAAAAGCAGGATGAATCACGCTGAGGATCGAATAAGCAAGTTAGAGGACACAATAAACAAAGGCACAGAAGCAGAGAAGAAAAAGGAAAAGAGACTCAAAAAATGTGAGGAAACTCTAAGGGAGCTCTGTGACAACATGAAGAGAAACAACATTCGCATCATAGGGGTGCCTGAAGAAGAGGAGAGAGGACAGGAAATGGAAACTTTGTTCAATCAAATCATAGCAGAAAACTTTCCTAAATTAAGGCTGGGAAACACTCCACACATTCAAGAAGCACACGGAACTCCATTAAAGAGAAACCCAAAAAAATCTACACCAAGACACATCATAGTTAAAATACCAAAGCTAATGGATAAAGAAAAAATTTTAAAAGCTGCTAGGGAAAAAAAGGCTATCACCTACAAAGGAGCCCCCATAAGGATGACATCGGACTTCTCAACAGAAACACTTGAGGCCAGAAGGGAATGGCAAGATATAATCAAAGTAATGCAGAACAAGAACCTACAACCAAGACTACTTTATCCAGCAAGGCTAACGTTTAAAATTGAAGGAGAAATAAAGAGCTTCCCAGAAAAAGAAAGCCACAAGGAATTCATAAAAACCAAACCAATTCTGCAAGAGATACTAAGGGGCCTCTTGTGAACAGTTTAAAGGGAGGAATGAATAGAGCAAAAGAAGAATACAGCTTTAAAGAATAAAATGGCAATAAACAACTACATATCAATAATAACCTTAAATGTAAATGGATTAAATGATCCAATCAAAAGACATAGGATAGCTGCATGGATAAAGAAACAGGACCCATACATAGGCTGTCTAAAAGAGACACACCTTAAAACAAAAGATGCACATAGACTGAAGGTAAAAGGATGGAAAAAAATATTTCATGCAAATGGAAATGAAAAAAAAGCAGGGGTAGCAATATTTATATCAGACAAAATGGACTTTAAAACAAAGGCTGTAGTAAGAGATAAAGAAGGACACTACATAATGATAAAGGAAACAATTCAACAGGAAAATATAACTATTATAAATATCTATGCACCAAATATAAGAGCCCCGATATACATAAAGCAGACTTTGATGGATATAAAGGGCGAGATTAACAACAATACTATCATAGTAGGGGAGTTCAATACCCCTCTAACAACACTGGATAGATCATCAAGAAAGAAAATTAATAAACAGCAGACTTAAAGGAGACACTAGATCAACTTGATTTAATAGATATCTTCAGAACTTTTCACCCTAATGCAGTAGAATATACATTCTTCTCAAGTGCTCATGGTACGTTTTCTAGGATAGACCACATGTTAGGACACAAAAATGGTCTCAATAAATTTAAGAAGATTGAAATCATATCAAGCATTTTCTCTGATCACAATGGCATGAAACTAGAAATTAACCACAAAAGAAAAACTGAAAAATACTCAAACACTTGGAAACTAAATAGCATGTTATTAAATAATGAATGGATTAACAATGAGATCAAAGAAGAAATAAAAAAGTTTCTAGAAACAAATGATAATGAGCATACATCAACTCAAAATTTATGGGACACAGCAAAAGCAGTTCTGAGAGGGAAGTTTATTGCACTACAGGCATATCATAAGAAGCTAGAAAAAGCTCAAAATAAGCAACCTGACCCTGCATCTAAAAGAACTAGAAAAACAACAACAAATAAAACCCAAGACAAGTAGAAGGAAGGAAATAATAAAGATCAGAGCAGAAATAAATGACATAGAGGCGAAGGAAACAATACAGAGGATCAATGAAACCAGAAGCTGGTTCTTTGAAAAGGTAAACAAGATTGATGAACCTTTAACTAGACTCACCAAGAAAAAAAGAGAGAGGACTCAAATAAATAAAATTAGAAAGGACAGTGGAGAAATAACAACTGACACAACAGGAAAACAAAGCATTGTAAGAAAATACTATGAAGAACTATATGCCAAAAAATTAGACAATCTTGGTGAAATGGACAAATTTCTTGAATCATATAACCTTCCAAAAATCAATCTGGAAGAATCAGAACACCTAAACAGACCAATTACAACAAATGAGATCGAAACAGTTATCAAAAAACTCCCAAAAAAGAAAAGTCCTGGGCCTGATGGCTTCACAAGTGAATTCTATCAATAATTCAAAGAAGAACTAACTCCTATCCTTCTCAAGCTATTTCAAAAAATTCAAGAGGAAGGAAGACTTCCAAACTCCTTTTATGATGCGAGCATAATTCTGATCCCAAAACCGGGCAAAGACAACACAAAGAAAGAAAATTATAGGCCTATATCCCTGATGAATTTAGACGCTAAAATTCTCAACAAAATATTAGCCAACCGGATCCAACGATATATGAAAAAAATCATACACCACGATCAAGTGGGATTTATTCTGGAGAGGCAAGGCTGGTTCAATATTCGCAAATCAATCAATGTGATTCATCACATAAACAAAAAAAAGGACAAAAATCACATGATAATTTCAATAGATGCAGAAAAGGCATTTGATAAAATCCAGCACCCATTCATGCTAAAACTCTCAGTAAAGTGGGAATACAGGGATCATTTCTTAACATGATAAAGGCCATCTACGATAAACCGACAGCAAACATCATACTAAATGGACAAAAATTAAAAGCAATCCTCTTAAGATCAGGAACCAGGCAGGGATGCCCCATTTCACCACTCTTATTCAACATAGTTCTGGAAATCCTAGCTACAGCAATCAGACAAGAAAAAGAAATAAAAGGCATCCAAATTGGAAAAGAAGAAGTAAAACTGTCACTATTTGCAGATGATATGATATTGTATATAGAAAACCCTAAAGGCTCAGTCAAAAAACTACTGGACCTTATAAATGAATTCAGCAAGGTGGCAGGATATAAAATTAATACTCAGAAACCAGAGGCATTTCTATAAACCAACAATGAACTGTCAGCAAAAGAAATTAAGGAAACAATCCCCTTCACTATTGCAGCCAAAAAAATAAAGTACCTAGGAGTACATTTAACCAAGGAGGTTAAGGACTTGTACTTAGAAAATTATAGAACATTGATAAAAGAAATCAAGGAAGATACAAAGAAGTGGAAACACATACCGTGCTCATGGCTAGGAAGAATAAACATCATTAAAATGTCTATATTACCCAAAGCAATATATAAATTCAATGCAATACCAATTAAAATACCAATGACATACTTCAAAGATATAGAACACATATTTCAAAAATTTATATGGAATCAAAAAAGATCATGAATAGCCTCAGCAATTTTAAAAAGAAAAAATAAAGCAGGAGGTATCACTCTTACAGATATCAAGATTTACTATAAGGCCATTATACTCAAGACAGCCTGGTACTGGCATAAGAACAGGCACATAGATCAATGGAACAGAACAGAGGACCCAGAAATAAACCCACAGCTTTATGGACAACTGATATTTGACAAAGGAGGAAAGAACATACAATGGAGTAAAGACAGCCTCTTTAACAAATGGTGTTGGGAAAATTGGACAACTACCTGCAAAAAAATGAAACTAGACCATCAACTTATACCATTCACAAAAATAAACTCATAATGGATAAAAGACTTAAATGTAAGCCTTGAAACCATAGCATCTTAGAAGAAAACATAGGCAGCAAGCTCTCCGACATCTGTAGCAGCGGTATATTTGCCGATTTATCTCCACGGGCAACTGAAATAAAAGGCAAGATAAACAAATGGGACTATATCAAACTAAAAAGTTTTTGCACAGCTAAAGACAATAGGAGCAGAATAAAATGACAAACCACACAATGGGAGAACATATTCGACAACACATCTGATAAGGGGTTAATAGCTAAAATTTATAAAGAACTTATAAAATTCAACACCAGGAAGACAAACAACCCAATCAAAAAATGGGCAAAAGAAATGAATAGAAATTTCTCCAAAGAGGGCATACAGATGGCCAATAGGCATATGAAAAAATTCTCAACAGCACTAATCATTAGAGAAATGCAAATTAAAACCACAATGAGATATCACCTCACACCAGTCAGAATGGCACTCATCAGCAAAACAACACAGAATAAGTGCTGGCGAGGATGTGGAGAAAAGGGAACCCTTCTGCACTGCTGGTGGGAATGCAGACTGGTGCAGCCACTGTGGAAAAGAGTTTGGAGATTCCTCAGAAAATTAAAAATAGATCTGCCTTTTGACCCAGCTTTTCCACTTATAGGAATATACCCTAAGAACACCATAGCACTATTCGAAAAGAAGAAATGCTCCCCCATGTTAGTGGCAGCATTGTTCACAATAGCGAAGATCTGGAAACAGCCCAAGTGTCCGTCAGAAGACGAGTGGATTAAAAAGCTATGGTACATATATACTATGGAATACTACTCAGCCGTAAGAAACGATGACATCGGATCATTTATAACAAAATGGATGTACCTTGATAACATTATACGGAGTGAAATAAGTAAATCAGAAAAAAAAAACTGAGAACAGCATGATTACATACATAGATGGGACATAAAAGTCAGAATATGAGACATGGACAAGAGAGTGGTGGTTATGGGATGGGGGAAGGGAGGGAAGAGTGGGATAGGGAGGAGGGGAGGGACACAGGGAAAACCAGATAGAAGGTGACAGAAGACAATTTGACTTTTGGTGATGGGTATGCAACACAATTGAATGATAAGATAACCTGGAGATGTTTTCATTGTACATATGTACCCTGATTTATTGGTGTCACCCCATTAGAATTAATAATATATATATATATATATATATATATATATATATATATATATATATATATATATATATATATATATATATATATATATATAAATAAAATAACACCCTGAAATGGAAAATATAAAATAAAACTCATAGACACAGAAAAAAAAAAACAAACAAACACAATTCAGGTCCCAGAATGTTGTTTGATTGGTGAACTGGAGTCAGGAAACCTGTGTCCATAGCCCTACATCTGTATGACCTACATCTGTATGACCTGTAGGGCCAGTCACCTAATCTGAATTTATTTTATTCATACATGAAATAAAGAATCTTTTTATTTTTCTTATTTTTTTTTTTTTTTGTGACAGAGACAGAGAGAGAGAGAGTCAGAGGGACAGATAGGGACAGACAGACAGGAAGGGAGAGAGATGATCCGTTGTGGCTCCTTAGTCTCCTTAGTTGTTCATTGATTGCTTTCTCATATGTGCTTTGATGGGGGGGGGAGCTGCAGCAGAGCAAGTGACCCCTTGCTTAAGCCAGTGACCTTGGGCTCAAGCCAGCGACCTTGGACTTTAAGCCAGCAACATTTGGGTTCAAGCCAGTGATCATGGGGTCATGTCTATGATCCCGCACTCAAGCTGGTGAGCCCGCGCTCAAGTCGGATGAGACCGTGCTCAAGCCAGAGACTTTGGGGTTTCAAACCTGAGTCCTCTGCATCTCAGTCTGATGCTCTATCTACCAGCAGTAGCACCACTGCCTGGTCAGGCTATTTTTCTTAATCCTTAAAAATAAAGCATTGAAGGCCATTAACTTACCTCTTAGTTATGTCACATATCTTTTCAAAATATATTCTTTTTCTTTTTATCTGTTTGTTTCTTTATATTTAAAATGCACTTCTTATCAATAACAGAGTTAGGGTTTTGCTTTATCATTGGTAGGGCAGAATAATTGCTGCCCCCAAAATGTCTACCAGAACCTGTGAATTTGTTCTTTTATATATAAAAGGGACTTTGCTGATGTGACTAAGTAAGGCTATGTGATAGAGATATTATCCTGTATTGTCCAGGGAGGTCCAGTGTTACTTCAAGAACAAGTGTTACAAGGTCCAGTATCCTTACCAGGGAAAGAGAGAGACTAGAATATCAGAGAAAGAGAGGTGATGACAGTAGCAGAGGCTTAGGTGTTGTGGGACCATGACCCAAAAAAGCAGGCAGCCTCTAGAGTCTCCTGAAGGGTATAGCCCTGCCAACACTGAGCTTAGCCAAATAGGATCTATATGAGGCTCCTGACCTCTACACCTGTAAGAGAATAAAGATGTATTGTTTTAAGTCACTAAGTTTTTTTGTAATTTCTTACAAAATAGAAAACTAATAGGGGGGTGGGGGTTACATCTGTTTATGTTTAATGTCATTATTGATATGATTGGATTTAAATATACCATTTTGACATTTAATTTCTGTTTGTTCTATCTGTTCTTTGTTCCTCTGTTGCTAGTTTCTTGAAGGGTTTTTTTTAGGGGGGTGAAGAGAAATCAATGTATTTTAGGATTCCATTTTATCTCTGTTGACTTTATATTTGTGACCCTTTGTTACTTTTTCAGTGGTTGCTGTAGAAATTACTTTTTAAAAAAACTTATGAAAGTCTGTGTTCAAAAACTATTTTATTATTTCAGGAAATATTTAAGAGCTTTACAAAAACATCTGCGTGAGATTTTTCTGAGCATCTTAGATATGTTATTGTGTTTAATTATTTTGGAAAATTCTGTTCTTTATCTCCATTCTTTTGCCCTATTTTTCTCTTCTACTCGGGTTCCAATTAAATGTATGCTATTTCATTTGATATTGTCATATAGATTTTGGGCACCCTATTTTGTTTTATTTTTCATGATCTTTGTGTTTTAATTTCAGTGATTTCTAATGACTTATTTTCAAGTACATTGATTCCTTGATCTGTATAGTCTGCTAATAAACCCATGATTTCATGACATATTGTTCTATAAATTTATTTCTAGCATTTCTTTTTTGTTCTATTTTTATAGTTTTGGGTGTTGTCAGTGAAAATGGTGGTGGAATAAGGACTCCCGAAAAGCATCTCTTTCTTAGAAGCAATGAAAACGGTCAGAATCTATCTTTTCAGTACTCTGAAAATTAACCAAAGGCTTGTAGCAATCTCAGAATATTTGTTCAAAAGAAATGGGTGAATCTCAGTATGAACAGTGAGCTTTGTGGCATTTTAAATTGTCTTATTCCCACCTTCTTCTTCCCAACTAAACAGTAACCTGTGAAACAAACAGCTGTAATTATGGTAAAAACCTGGCCACCATTGGAAAGGGGAGAAAAGGACTGAAGTCACTCAAAATCCCATT
Organism: Rhynchonycteris naso; assembly: GCA_037038555.1. Taxonomy (NCBI): domain Eukaryota; kingdom Metazoa; phylum Chordata; class Mammalia; order Chiroptera; family Emballonuridae; genus Rhynchonycteris; species Rhynchonycteris naso. The sequence continues at coordinate 192,901,509 of CM072999.1, read as the reverse complement.
TTTAGAGAGCTGTCAGTATCTTTTTTATCTGTTGGTTCTCTGGAAAACCCTACTTACAAGGCTGTCTTCATTTGATATTACTCCGACATTGACCAGTGCAAGCCACCTTTTCCCAAGAGGCCTTTGTCAAAACAATCAGAGGCAATTGTTGAACATCACAGCTGCCTGAAGAGGTGGGTAACAGTGCAGGCAAACAATAGGATAACCCAAAAGTTTAAAAAGAAAAGCTAGAGAATGAGATGCCTATTAAGAGGCTTTGAAAAGCTCTGACATATTCCTGGGAATTTAGAAGGCCATATGTTATGTAGGGCTATGCACAAGGAGATCTCAAAGAGAGTAACACCTAGATGTGTCATAATCAAACTCTCATAGTTCAGAGTCAAAGAGAGGATCTTGAAAGTAGCAAAAGAAAACAATTCATTATGTAAAAGGGACCCTCAATAAGATTAACAGCTGATTTCTCACCATAAATAACTGAGGCCATGCAGTGTCCATATTCCTGTGGAAACTCCATCTCTTCACACATAATGTCTATTGTATTTTACTAGATTATTTAACATATTAATCATAGTTATTTTAAAGTCCCTCTATGTTGATTCTAATGTCTGGACCATTGTTACTTCTGATTCTATTGAGTATTTTTTCTTTAGGGTATAGGCCATTACTTTGTGTGTGTGAGTGTGTGTGTGTGTGTGTGTGTGTGTATGTGTGTGTGTGTTTTAAAATATTTTTGTTTGAATGCTCAATCTTCTGTGTAAACAAAACACCAGAGACTGCTGCTTATATTTATGAGCAGTGAAGGATTTTCTTTTGTTTTGTAAGGGGATTGGGTCTCTTGTAGGTGGAATATAGTTGGATCTTCTTTTTTCTTTTATCCAATGTGATCATCTTAAGGGTGAGATGAATTGACTCACATTTTATATTAGTTACCTATTGTTAAATAACAAATTACAAAATGCAGTGGTTTAAAATAGTGTTTATTACTTCATGGTTTCTGTGGGTCTGGGATGTGGGCCTGTCATAGCTGGTGCCTCTTCCCTGGTGTCTCTCACAGGCTGCGCTCAGCGTGCTGCACTGATGGTCTCAGCTGGGGACTCAGCTTTGAGGGAGAGCTGCTTCCACCTGCCCTCACGTGACAGGATATAGTTACCATGCAGGCATTTCCCTCAGTGTGAGCAAGTAAGGGGAGAGACAGTGAGCAAGAGAAAAATCACTGTCTCTGGAGATCAGAAAGTGACATCAGTTTTGCCATATTCTGCACATCAGAAGTTAGTCACAAGGTGTAGCCCATACTCAAGGGGAGCACCACTCAAAGGCCTGAGTGTCAGGAAACAGTTCTCTGCAGTCCATCTTAGTAGCTATCTACCACATATTTATTGTAATAACTGATATGCTCATTCTTATCATTGTAATTGGTGTTTTCTGTTTACATCTTCTTGTCCTCCTCCCTTCATTTTCCTCCCCATCTTTCTTTTTATGTATACCCACCTCATCTTCACTATCACCCTCCCCACCCTTCCCTTCCCTAACTTGCCTTCTGCTCTAAGATCTGTCCTCCTTCTCCTTCCTCTTCTCTCCCTCCCTTCCTTTCCTCCTCTATCTCCTCTTCCTCTGCCATCCCTGCCATACTAGTCTTTTGAAAGAGCAAGTCAAGACTGACAGACTCTTCTCTTATTTGTTATCTTTGTCTTCCATTGCAGCATTCTGGCTGAAATCTCTATGCTACATTTCAATTTGGTAATTGCTTTCCTACTGCCCTCAGCTTAGGGACTCACCTATCCATTGTATTTTTCATTTTGAAGAAATATAAATTTATAACATTTACTTGTTCTTGGGTTGTACTGTTCTAGGCTCATAAATATTTCCTTGTAAATCAGAAGTTATTCCTTCCATATGTTTTTTGAACACTTTAAATATATATTTCAAAGATTCTATCAATTGGAAATTGGAACACTGGCTGAATATTTGATGATAAATTAATGTTAATTTTTAAAAACTTTTTAATTAAATTTATTGGGGTGACATTGGTTAATAAAATTATACAGGTTTCAGGTATACCATTCTATAATACATCATCTGTATATTGTATTATGTGCTCAGCACCCCAAGTGAAATTCTCCTTACACCACCATTTATTGCCCTATACCTTATCCTGCCAACATATATGTATATATGTATATATATGTATGTATATATGTGTATATATATATAATGTGTATTGGTGCTGTGGCTCTGTTTAGGAAAGTAAAAGTCCTTACCTTTTAGGCAAATATATTGAAGTATATACAGATGAAAGAATGTGCTATAAGAAATTTAAGAGCCTGATCAGGAGGTGGCACAGTGGATAGAGCGTCGGACTGGGATGCGGAAGACTCAGGTTCAAGACCCCGAGCTCGCCAGCTTGAGCGCGGGCCTATCTGACTTGAACAAAACTTGGACCCAAGGTTGCTGGCTCCAGCAAGGGGTGGCTCAGTCTGCTGAAGGCCCGCAGTCAAGGCACATGTGGGAAAGCAATCAATGAACAACTATGGTGACGCAATGGCAACAAAAAACTAACGATTGATGCTTCTCATCTCTCTCTGTTCCTGTCTGTCCCTATCTATCCCTCTCTCTGACTCTCTCTCTGTTTCTGTAAAACAAACAAACAAAACAAAAAAACAAAACAAGAAAACAACCACATAGCTACTTCTAGAACTATTAAAAAAAAAAAGAAATTTAAGAATTAGGGGATTGTGGAGAGTATAGGTGAAACAATGTTTCATTTAGTTTACATTTTTTTTAATGTTTAATTCTTTCTTTATTGATTTTATTAATTTTTTATTTTAAAAGGGTGACATTGATAAATAGGGGTACATATGTTCAGAGAAAACCTCTGCAGGTTATTTAGACATTTGATTATAATGCATACCAATCACCCAAAGTCAAATTGTCTTCCATCACCTTCTATCTGGTTTTATTTGTGCCCCTCCTCTCCTGCTCTCCCCTCCCTCTCTTCCCCCTTACCCCAAGCTCGCCCCGCCCCCATAGCCACCACACTCTTGTCCATAGCTCTGAGTCTCATTTTTATGTACCATCTATGTATGGTATCATTTATTCTTAGTTTTTTCTGATTTACTTATTTCACTCAGTGTAATGTTATCAGGGTTCATTCATGGTGTTGTAAATGCTCCGATGTCATCATTTCTTATGGCTGAGTAGTATTCCATAGTATATATGTACGAAAGCTTTTTGATCCACTCGTCCTCTGACGGACACTTGGGCTGTTTCCAGATCTTCACTATTGTGAACAATGCTGCCACAAACATGGGGGCGAATTTCTTCTTTTCAAACAGTGCTATGGTGTTCTTAGGGTATATTCCTAAAAGTGGGATAGCTGGGTCAAAAGGCAGTTTCATTTTTAATTGTTTGAGGAATCTTCATACTGTTTTTCACAGTGGCTGCACCAGTCTGCATTCAGGAGGGTTCCCTTTTCTCCACATCCTTGCCAGCACTTATTCTGTGTTGTTTTGCTGATGAGCGTCATTCTGACTGGTGTGAGGTGATATCTCATTGTGGTTTTAATTTGCATTTCTACAATGATTAGTGATCTTGAGGATTTTTTCATATGCCTATTGGCCATCTGAATATCCTCTTTGGAGAAGAGGATATTCATTTCTTTAGCCCATTTTTTTATTGGATTTTTGTCTTCCTGGTGTGGAGTTTTACAAGTTCTTTATAAATTTTCGTTATTAACCCCTTATCAGATGTATTTTCGAATATGTTCTTTCATTCTGTAGTTTGTCTTTTTATTCTGTTCTTATTGTCTTTAGCTGTGCAAAAGCTTTTTAGTTTGATGTAGTCCCATTTGTTTATCCTTCTTTTATTTCACTTGCCCGTGGAGATAAAATCAGCAAATATATTGCTGCAACAGATGTTGGAGAGCTTACTGCCTATGTTTTCTTCTAAGATGCTTATGGTTTCTCAGCTTTCATTTAAGTCTTTTATCCATTTTGAGTTTGTTATTGTGAATGGTGTAAGTTGGTGGTCTAGTTTCATTTTTTTTCAAGTAGATGTCCAATTTTCCCAGCACCATTTGTTAAAGAGGTGGTCTTTACTTCATTGTATACTCTTACTTCCTTTGTCAAATATCAGTTGTCCATAAAGGTGTGGGTTTATTTCTGGGTTCTCTGTTCTGTTCCATTGATCTATGTGCCTGTTCTTATGCCAGTACTAGGCTGTCTTAAGTACAATGGCCTTGTAGTATAACTTTATATCAGAAGGAGTGATACCTCCCGCTTTATTCTTCTTTTTCAAGATTGCTGAGGCTATTCGTATTCTTTTTTGGTTCCATATGAATTTTTGCAATATCTGTTCTATATCTTTGAAGTATGTCATTGATATTTTAATTGGTATTGCATTGAATTTATAAATTGCTTTGGGTAATATAGACATTTTAATGATGTTTATTCTTCCTAACCATGAGCACAGTATATGCTTCCACTTGTTTGTATCTTCCTTGATTTCTTTTATCAGTGTTTTATAGGTTTCCGAGTACAAGTCTTTAATCTCCTTGGTTAAATTTACTCCTAGGTACTTTATTTTTTTGTTTAATAGTGAAAGGGATTGTTTCCTTAATTTCTCTTTCTGACAGTTTATTGTTGGTGTATAAAAATGCCTCTGATTTCTGAGTATTAATTTTATATCCTGCCACATTGCTGAATTAATTATCAGGTTCAATAGTTTTTTGACTGAGACTTTAGGGTTTCCTATATACAATATCATATCATCTGCAAATAATGATAGTTTTACTTCTTCTTTTCCAATTTGGATGCCTTTTATTTTTTTTTCTTGTCTGATTGTTATAGCTAGGACTTCCAGAACTATGTTGAATAAGAGTGGTGAAAGGGAAACCCTTGCCTTGTTCCTGATCTTAAGGGGATTGCTTTTAATTTTTGCCCATTGAGTATGATTTTGGCTCTGGGTTTGTCATGGATGACCTTTATCATGTTAAGGTATGTTCCCTGTATTCCCACTTTACTGAGAGTTTTGATCATAAATGGGTGCTTATTTTATCAAATGCTTTTTCTGCATCTATTGAAATTATCATGTGATTTTTGTCCTTCCTTTTGTTTATGTGATGAATCACATTGATTGATTTGTGAATATTGAACCAGCCTTGCCTCTCCAGAATACATCCCACTTGATCATGGTGTATGATATTTTTCATATATTGCTGGATCCAGTTGGCTAATATTTTGTTGAGGATTTTAGCATCTAAATTCATCAGGGATATTGGTCTATAATTTCTTTCTTAGTGTTGGCTTTGCCTGGTTTTGGAATCAGAATTATGCTCACCTCATAAAAGGAGTTTGGAAGTCTTCCTTCCTCTTAAATTTTTTGAAATAGCTTGAGAAGGATAGGTGTTAGTTCTTCTTTGAATTTTTGGTAGAATTCACTTGTGAAGCCATCAGGCCCAGCACTTTAGTTTGTTGGGAGTTTTTTGATAACTATTTCGATCTCCTTTGTTGTAATCGGTCTGTTTAGGATTTCTGATTCTTCCAGATTGATTTTTGGAAGATTGTATGTTTCAAGGAATTTGTCCATTTTATATACGTTGTGTAGTTTTTTAGCATAGAGTTCTTCATAGTATTTTCTTACAATATTTTGTATTTCTGTTGTGTCAGTTGTTATTATTCCACTCTCCTTTCTAATTTTATTTATATGAGTCCTCTCTCTTTTTTTCTAGGTGAGTCTAGTTAAAGGTTCATCGATCTTGTTTACCTTTTCAAAGAACCAGCTCCTGGTTTCATTGATATTCTGTTTTGTTTCTTTAGTCTCTATGCCATTTATTTCTGCTCTGATCTTTATTATTTCCTTCCTTCTACTACCCTGGGCTATACTTGCTGTTTTTTTTCTAATTCTTTTAGATGCAGGGTCAGGTTGCTTATTTGAGCTTTTTTTAGCTTCTTATGGTATGCCTGTAGTGCAATGAACTTCCCTCTCAGTACTTCTTTTGCTGTGTCCCATAAATTTTGAGTTGATGTATGCTCATTTCATTCGTTTCTAGAAACTTCTTTATTTCTTCTTTGATCTCATTGTTAATCCATTCATTATTTAATAACATGCTATTTAGTTTCCAAGTGTTTGAGTATTTTTCAGTTTTTCTTTTGTGGTTAATTTCTAGTTTCATGGCATTGTGATCAGAGAAAATGCTTGATATGATTTCGATCTTCTTAAATTTGTTGAGAGCATTTTTGTGTCCTAACATGTGGTCTATCCTAGAAAACGTACCATGAGCACTTGAGAAGAATGTATATTCATTCTACTGCTTTAGGCTGAAAAGTTCTGAAGAAATCTATTAAATCAAGTTGATCTAGTGTATGCTTTAAATCTGCTGTTTCTTTATTAATTTTCTTTCTTGAGGATCTATCAAGTGTTGTTAGTGGGGTATTGAAATCCCCTACTATTATAGTATTGCTGTTGATCTCACCCTTTTTTATCTTTCAATGTCTGCTTTATGTATGTCAGGGCTCCTAAGTTTATTGCGTATTTATAATGGTTATATCTTCCTGTTGAATTGTTTCCTTTATCATTATGTAGTGTCCTTCTTTATCTCTTACTACAGCCTTTGTTTTAAAGTCCATTTTGTCAGATATAAGTATTGCTACCTCAGCTTTTTTTCATTTCCAGTTGCATGAAATATTTTTTCCATCCTTTTACCTTCAGTCTATGTGCATCTTTTATTTAAAGGTCTTTCTCTTTTAGACAGCATATGTATGGCTCCTCTTTTCTTTTCCATGAAGCTACCCTATGTCTTTGGATTGGGTCATTTAATCCATTTACATTTAAGGTTATTATTGATATGTAGTTGTTTGTTGCCATTTTATTCTTTAAAGCTGTATTCTTCTTTTGCTATATTTATTCCCCCTTTGATCTTTTCACAACCGGTCTCTTAGCATTTGTTGCAGGATTGGTTTGGTTTTAATGAATTCCTTGAGTTATTTTTGTCAGGGAAGCTTTTTATTTCTCCTTCAATTTTAAATGTTAGCCTTGCTGGATAAAGTAGTCTTGGTTATAGATTCTTGTTCTGCATTTCTTTGAATATGTCTTGCCATTCCCTTCTGACCTCAAGTGTTTCTGTTGAGAAGTTGGATGTCATCCGTATGAGGGCTCCTTTGTAAGTGATAGCCTTTTTTTTTCTAGCAGCTTTTAATATTTTCTCTTTATCACTTAGCCTTGGTATTTTAATTATGACGTGTCTTGGTGTAGATTTTTTTTGGTTTCTCTTTAATGGAGTTATTTGTGCTTCATGAACATGTGAGTCGTTTTCCAGCCTTAATTCAGGAAAGTTTTCAGCTATGATTTGGTTGAACAAAGTTTCTATCCCTTGTTCTTTCTCTTCTTCTTCAGGAACCCCTATGATGCGGATGTTATTTCTCTTCATATTGACACAGATCTCCCTTAGAGTTTTCTCAGATTTTTTGAGTCTCTTTTCTTTTTTCTGCTCTGCTTCTGTGCCTTTGTTTATTGTGTCCTCTAACTCGCTGAATCGATCCTCAGCTTCATCCATCCTGCTTTTAATTCTTTCCATTGTGTTCTTCAATTCTGATATTGTATTTGTCATTTCTGATTTTTTTTATTTCAATTTCCCTTTTTATACTTGTTATCTTTCTATTTAGGTGTTCGTAATGACTATCCATTGTTGCTCTAAGCTCTTTGAACATCCTACCTATCATTATTTTAAACTTTGCATCCAGTAATTTGGTTATATCTGGTTCATTCAGGTCCTTCTCTAGGTATTTCTCTTGATTCATTTGAGTTGCATTTCTCTGCCTGCCCATTTTGTCTGTGTATAAGAAGGGTGTGGCCACTGGAGTCCAATGGGTGCTGCCTCTGTGTTCCCTAGGTGTGGTGTGTCTCATGGCCTGCCACCCCCTCTGTTGCTGCCTAAGGCGGTTGGGTATGGGCGTTGCCAGTGCCAGCCTGCTATGGCTGTTTTTGAGGTTTCTGCCTCTCCTTCGAGGGAGGAGCTGTATTTTCGTGACAGGCTCTACAAGCCTGAGCCTTTCTTGGCCTTCGCCTCGCCCCCACAGATGGTGTTGCACACCTCACTCAAGCCACAAGCCTTGGCACCAAGGGCAGGGGTGAGCACCTTTGCTCAGCTGTGGTCCCTGACTGTTCTTAGGCTTCCTCCCAGCCTTCGAGTTCAGGTCCGGCTTGTACAGGTTTGCAAACCTTGGCTTCTTGGGCCGAGCTGCTGGCATGTGCTTAGTTGCCTATCCTAGCTTTAGCCCCACCCCCGTGGTCAGGGCTGCCTTGCGCATGATCGCAAACCGTGGCTCCTTGGGTGGGGCGGGGCTGCTGTCCTGCGCTCAACTGTGAGCCTCCGCCTGTCCCAGGCTTTCGCCCCATCCCTGCAGTCAGGGGCGGCTCGCGCGGGGTTGCAAACCATGGAGGCCAGGTGATGCTGCACGTCCGCGCGCCCCTGCTCAGCAGCAGATCTCTGACCCTTCCGGGCTCCAGTTTTTCCACTGCATGTGGGGCTGCAGGCGGTCCTGCAGCTGCCAGACCGCATTCACGCATCCCTTTTGCCCCTGCTGGGCTAGACTGAGCTCTCACCAGCCGGCTGGGCCTAAGCCCCCGCCGACAGAACCGCATTTTCGTGTCCGGCCGCCACCGTCCCTTCAGCAAGCCCTCAGCAGTGTAGGTGGGGGCACTGCAGTTCAGACCGTAACACTCCATGCTGTAGTCCTGGAAGCTCCCTCAGTCTAAGCAGTTCTGCTCTAAGTGCCGTGGGAGAGCTTGTTTGACTGGTGTCCTGCCTCCCTTTGCTGGTATTGCTAGTTCCCAGAGAAATATTCGTTTCTGATTTGGGAAGTGACTCAGCCCAGGGTTTAGGGTGGCTGTCCCTCAGAGTGTTTCTTCCTGTGCCTTCCAGACCACACTCTCTTCCCCTTACTCTGGTCCTCTCCTCTGTCTCTGTCCCCTGGAGTCCCGGGTGAGTGGTTGTGAGAGAGGTTTTCTGCACTGTCCCTTTAAGAACAATCCTGGGTCTGAGAAAACTGTCTCTTTCTCACAAACAGTATTCTAACCTGTTTCACAGCTCAGTACTGTCCATACGCCTCTTCTAGGCTCTGGGGCTGCAACCTGAGGCTTTGTTCCTGGGACCCAGGTCTCTCACTCTCCGCTAAACTCTCTTCCCACCACACGAGTCTCTCCGGGCTGCCGTTCGCTCCGGGGAGTTGGGCAGCCCTCTCTGTGTTTTTGCTTTTCCTACCAGTCTCCATGTGGCTTCTTCAGTGTTCCTTGGTTGAAGAGTCCACTTAGTTTAGTTCAAAGTTGGTTTTTCCAGATGATGGTTCATAAAATTAAGTCATAATCCACTTTGGTTCCAGGAGTTGGAAGTTGGTACGTCCGCCTACTCCATCGCCATTTTGCCATCTCTAGTTTACAGTTTTTGAAGCTAAGTGACGGCTATCTGGGGTTTATTATATTATTCTATCTTGTATTTATTCTATTCATTCATTTATTGTTTAGTTTTATTCCTTGATTTTAGAGCAAGAGAGAGAGAGAAAGAAGGAGCAAGATCGTAGCTAGTTCTCTTTAGTTGTTCATTGATTGCTTCTTCTATGTGCGTTGACTGGACAAGCCTGGTTATTCAAACCAGTGACCTCAGTGTTTCAGGTCAATGCTCTCTTTGCTGTGCCACCAAAAGTCAGGTTATTTTGTCTTGTATTTAAATTTTTGCATAATAAAAAGGTTTTTTAAAATCCTGTTTATAATGACCCATAAAATAAATTTAATCTGGGGTGAACTCATATTCTAGTTGCTGATTTGATTGGTAGTCTTTCTAAGCATTACATTTCTATACATATCTGGGATTGGTTTGCAGGTTTGTTTTGAGTAGAAAGTTTGCTATTTGTCTTGTTTTGCTTTGCTTTGTTTTCTCTCTCGTTTTGTTTTCTCCCTGGGTGGCATTTTTGGGGTTGCCTACACCTGTCCCCAAATGCTGGGCCAGGTATGATTGTGACCTTCAGAAGCCTGTCTCTATGGTGGTCCTGATGGTGCTGTGACTCTAGGACCTGACCCACAAGTGCTTGATTTATTTGATAGGACTCTAGCCTTGGCCTGTGGGCTGGACCTCGGTTCAAGCAAACTGAAAATTACACGCTCCATGGAGGTCATGAGGGATTTTTACATCAGTTTCTTATTCCAGGGGAGCCCTAGGCTCTGTGTGGCAAATCTAGTTGTAGTCCAAGATGCCTGGGACTCGGTAGGTTTCTGCCTGAATTGCCTCACCCCCCTCCAACTTCATCAGCTTGGCCTGGGTGGAGGGCCGGACCAGAGTGCTCTACTACTTGGGGAGGGCGTTGCGCCTGCCCCTGAAGCACTCTTGGCTGCTGGTTTTTTACCTTCTGGGTCACCACTGGCCAGGCTTTGAGTCTGAGGATGGCGTTTTAGCCTGAAACTTCTCAGAAGAGGAGGAGTTGGAAACTCTTGCTCCCACCCACTCGGAGCCACTCTGCTGGAATGAATGTGGTTCCTGCTTTAGTGTCCACTTCAGCTCCTGCAGCTGCCAGCTCTTGGCTTGAAGCTGAAGCTGAAGCTCTTGAACCACACTTGTTTCTCTAATAGCTATCACTGCCAACGTTCTGCTTTTAGGGCAGTTTGCAGCTCTTGGACCCAGTCAGTCTCCTTTTCTAGCAACTGTTGCAGTTCCTGCCACTGTTGGAGCTCAATCTGCAGCTCATCCTGGAGCTTTTGACCTTGTTCAGCCTTTTGCACAGAGCTTTCAGTTTTTTCTCACAGGGCTGTAAAAAACACTCAGCCCACAGCCTCCAACAGGCTCTCCTCTATCAGGGAACAGCCACTCTTCTATCCTACCCTGCAAAGGTGTCAGCAGCTCCATACCGATCTGACCCTAATCCTTCTGACTATGCCATATATATAATGCCAGGGGCTGAGGCCAGGTAGATCCACATTGTATTCTGGAAGATGGTAGAGAAACTGCAGAGCCAGAAAGTGTTGGGTCATTACCATTTAATAGATTCTTGCAAAGGTAGATGAGCAAACAGGCAGGGAAAACTGCTTCTCATGGCAGCAGGCAAACGAACAGTAAAAGGGCCTCACAGTGGCGGGCAGGCAATCCACAATCTGCCCTGACGGCAAGCACCTATAGTCTTGCCTAGGCTATGCACACGTGGCTGTGCCACGTGCTCACACACTAATCACGCAGAGTGCAAGCGAGCAAGCCTAACACAGCTGTTTTCCCAACATTGTCTCTGCTGGTTTCAGCCTCACCTAGTGCTTTGCATTTGTGTTTTGTTGGGCATTTTATTTTGTGTTTGAGTTTGAAATTGGCCGTGTCTTTTTTATCTTGTGCTCTTAGATTTTATTGGCCTTTGCTATATCTTTGAAGCAGAGTGGACACATGAGAGTATGAACTCATTGTGCTCTCTTAACTGTAGGAAGTCCTTAACTAAATCACTAAAGAGTTCTTTCAAGTTCCCATTCAAAGACTGTAATATTCTGAGTAGATATTCATAATGGTGATATTTTTCCTTTGTATTAGAGACAACATACTTTATTCAGTATTTTTCCCCAGAAGACTGTTTTGGAAAATATTCTTAGAGACAATAGCAACCCGCTACCCCACAAGTTATTGTCTGTGGTCTCCCAGCACATGTCCCTCTTTAAAATGTTCCGATTCATCTGCTCACACATTTGTCTCTCCCACTGGGATCTAAGCCCCATGGGAGCAGAAACGTTGTCTTTTTTCTTTTGTATCCCTAGTTCCTTTACAGTAGTGTCTATCACATGGTGGACCCACAATAATGTTTGGATAATTACTGAATCAGTCACTGAAGCCTGTCTTTGCTGCCCTAATTTCATGGTCGTAATGAGAGATGCCTGCTGCATGGCCTCCCATGAGTGCTGGGAAGCAGATATTGGACTGCAACAGCTATGTAGAATTACTGGTGTTGTCTGATGCCTACCTTCTTTCATCAGAATCGAATCATTGAGTGCCTGCTCTGGGTCAGACACTGACTTCCAGGTGTTTTTGTATCTGATTAATTTTCTATAGCTCTTTTCCATGTTACCTCCCGTCCATTGTCAATCACTGGATTTTGTTACAAATCTCAGAGATGAACAGAGTGAGTAGGTAGTGCTGATTAGTGGGTGGAGTGAAGCTAGTCACCTGGCTGGCTCACTATAGTGAAGACCAGGGTTTTGGGTATGTACCAGAATCAGGCCAGGCCCTTCCTCTTGTAGAGCTTCCTTTCCAGTGGGTAAAACAGACTCAGAGTTCTCGAAACGGCTCGTCACTTACTTAATAGCAGCGTAGTTGTGTGGGAAATTGCTGTGGTTACAGAGGCCTCTTGTCCCCTCAGTACATGTTCTCCTGTGGAACAGTCTCTCTGTGTCCTGAGGAAGCTGCAGGGATTGGGGAGCTCTGCCTGGAGCCTTCGCTCTGCATCCTTTTCCTGATGTCGGTGTTCGGGCTGGCATAGGCCCAGGACCGGTGGCTGAGCATTCCTGGAGACTCTGCCCAAAGGAGGTATCCTGACATGTCAGTAGATGGTGCATGGACATGTGGAAGAACTCCTTGTATGCTGCCCCACTGGCCCCTAATGAATAGCCACAGAAGACCTCAAAACAGTTTTGTTTTCAGAACCAGTACTTAGCATGTCATCTTCCTGCTTGTCTGGAACTGTTGGCCAGAAAATGTCAGGTCCAGGGCCCTGAGAGGTTTCACCAGGGCCAGCTTCTCCGATTGCACCAGGGATATTTAACCGGTAGTGCTGGCTGCTTGAGGGCCCAGAGCAGATTAGCCGTGCTCACATTCCTGGGACATGCCTCAGCATCATGCTTTGAAAAACCCTGCAAGAAATCCCCAGCATTCACCTCACTGTTTGTATTTAGCTTTTTGAAGTGTTGGCATTCCACAGGCATTCCAGAAGCCTTCTTGGCATTTTTAGATATTTTACAGCTGCCTCAGGATCCAAGTTACTACTCTTCTCTATTCTCCAGGTAAGGAGAAAAATACACAAGAAAAGGCTAGCAGTTCATTCAAGCTTACAGGCTACTCAGTGGTCTAGCTGGCAGTAGAACTTGACTCTCAGGTGGTCAGCCTGTTGCCAAGCCCTGCTGGCCTGGAGTTTTCCTGAAGGTAGCATGGTCCTCTAATCCCAAGCTTTTCTTCAGGCCGCTGTGAGGTCAGCTTCTCGTTACCAATCCTCCCTTCCACTCCCATGCCCACTGGGGCTTCAGAAAGGTTTAATGCCAAGGAGAGTAGCAATGCCAGGGAAATTGGCTTGCAGAATATTAGTTCTTGTCCTGCCTGGTGTTTCTGAATAGTTCAAACCCATGCACTCATACCATAGTGTGGTTGGAAGGGAGAAGCCCAGAACTCAGAGCCACACTAACTTGGGTTCATGATCCACTTCAGTTGTTGACTGGCTTTGTGCTCTTGTGGTCATAAGAATGAAGTGATACAGGAGCCTAGAATGGTGTCTGAGCACACTTGACCCTTCACAGAGGGCAAATGGAAAGCAGATGGCATTACTTCTACTACAAACACCAAGTCTGTCTGCCAGAGTGCTTAGACCCCACTTTGCCATGATGTCGGTGACCCCTGGTGGTGGCCTGCAGTGACCATGCCCCTTTCTATGGGGTGTTCTTTAACCGCTATACAGTCCTATTTAGTCCCATTTCAGGTTTATATATTATACCTGAGTAAGCGGGGAACTTGGTGGAATTAGGTGATTGTTTGAGGTCACTCAGCTAGTTAAGGGTGAGGGGGGTTTAGCCCCAAGTCTGCTGGTTCCATGTGGCTTGTCCTGGTCAGCCAAGCCCCTCAGCCTAACTGTGACTGTGAAGGAGGGTCCTTGGCTGTGTGCACTAGCATTTCTGTTTGTCCCCCTACGGTGGATGAGGGAGCAGGTTTACCCCAGCTCTAGGATTCTGGGGTCCCCCAGGTTCCCCGACCCCTGAAGCAGGGAGTTTGCTTCAGCAGAAGAAGGGCATTTGGGCACTCTACCTCTGACAACTTAGAAAGTGCGTCAGTGGCATGGTGAGGTGCCAGGTGTAACAATTCTCTGGCCAGGCCCTGTGTTTGCTGAGGTCTAAACCCCAGCTATGAGCTTTGGGTCACTTAGCCCCTCTGTTTCTTCATCTACCATAGGGGACCATAACAGTTCTACCTACCTTTCAGAGAAATTGGAAAGATCAAATGGAAGGATCTGTGGAAGCACTTGAACCAGTACTTAGCACAGACACTAGTAAGCATTCAGTAAATGTTAGTGCTTGTCATCTGCGAGATGGTTCTAGCAACGGCCTACATTGTAGTTTCGCGATGAAATTTAATCACAGCTAGATAAGCCATCTAGCATCACATAGGTTTCAGTTTGTCATAGCTGTTGTTCTCCTTGTTAATGTTACTGTGAACAGAGGTCGCTGTCAGTTTCTCGCAGCCCCAGATGACCTCCTCTGGTTAACCTGGGTTTTGTTTTCTTCCAACCAGGCCAGGGAGCTGGAGAACCAAGAGGCAGAGCTGAGACGCCACAGCACCTTCTATACAGAACAGCTGGAGCATATCGAGAAGAAGGTAAGGCGGGGGCTTGGCTGCCTCTTTTGGGAGCAGGTTAGAGGAAGAGGGGAGCCCACAGGCCTCAGTGCCCATTTGCCTCAATAGCCAGTCACACTGCAGACATGCCCTCCTGCATGCCACAGCGAGCCACAGCCCAGCCTTTCAACAAGTGGCAGTCAGAGATCTTTTTGTTGAATGCGGCTGGCTCATTACAGTTCCATTTTAGAAAAAAATCATTTCACCACAGGGCGGTGCTGAGAACCAGCTTACCTTTCTTTAGTTAAGCTGTATTAAGTAAAAATAATAATAGCATCAAGTCTTGCTATACAAATATATTAAAGTTGTATTACTGATTTTCTCCCAAGAGTTGGGGAGATCAAAGTGCAGCACAGCTACACTGCTTTTCAGAGGACGAGCCTTTGAAGTGCCTGTGATTCAAAGACATGTCATCATTCCTTTCTTAAAAGCCTGCAACAGTTCCTGAAAATTCATTTGGTAACTTGCTTACTTTGGGGGAGGGGTCATTTGTTGATCATGACAGATTTTTTCAAAGAAATGATTTAAAGTGTGGGAAGGGATTTAAAGGGTTGGGAGGGTAAAGAAATGGCTCTTTCTTCTGTGAGGGACAGCGTGCCCAGCAACCCCAGCCGTCAGCTGTGGCAGGCAGATCTCTGAGGGTTGTTTGTCGCGGTTTGGAGCTTTGAAATGGATGGTTTGTTGAGGGGCTTGGTTTTCACAGGGTTTTTCTCCTGTGGTACGCCACACTAGAAGCCTGGCAGAATCATGTGTTTCTGCATTTCTAGACAGTGGGAACATGAAGGAGGTTCCTCCCTGCATCGTGGACACCCCCACCTGCACACCGTCCTTGGGTGTTTAAGGGACCGCCAGAATAGCAATGTGAACACAGTGTTGATAGTGGCAGCCTGTGGTTCCAAGGGTTGACAGGGCACCCCAAGCTGCATATGGGGGTGGCCCTTAGCAAGCAGACACTTCTTGGAACAGCCTCACACCCAGGTCTGATTGATTGTAGCTGTAATGACAAGGATGGTGATTTGAAATCCTGAAAAAGGGTAAAATAAAAAAAATTCCACCAACCATATCTCTAATTATCACAGTTGCCCATATGTTCATAAGCACTGTTTTTTTGTTATTGCGTACAATTTTATAGTTGCCTACTGTGCTTCTCCTGCATTTTCTCTTTGCTTTTGCTCCTAGAAGCATGCATTTGTTTGGGATGGAAGGCAAGTAGCCTCACAACATTTTTCCTTCCCTAAAATCTGTTTGGGTCAGCACCCTCCTCTCTCCTACAGTTCTCCTCTCCAAAGCCAGCCCTCAGCTTTCCTAGAGAAGAGGAAATTCTCCTGGAGGAACTTTTCTTTCTTTCTTATCTGGTCTCCCTCCTCCCTGTGAAGTGAAGTCCACACTCCTTATGTATGCAGATGGAGGCTTTTATTTTTTTAATGAGGTTTTCCTACATGGTTGTAAACAGTTACTGAATGAGTCTGGAAGGAGGTGCAGAAACGTGGTCTCCTTTCTGACTCTTAAACACTAGCATTTGCTAGTGATACTGCCAAGAAGGAAAGCGCCTCTAACATCTTAGCAACTGGAGATTGGTGGGGGAGCCGGGGGCTGGAGGGGACTGGAGGAAGGGGATCAAGGAGGCACAGTCAAAAGCTTAATTGTATAGGTTTTGAAAAAAGTTTTCCATTTTCTTTATGGATAATTTTATTCCCTTAATGGCTTGGGAGGATGAAAACACAGCATCCAACAATCTCTTTTATTAACTGTTGCTTTTATGTAATCTGCTTTCATTTGTTGAATACTCACAGACCTTGACATTTCAGTTTCTGCACATACAGTGCCAGGGCCTTCCAATCATCAACCTACTTTTCTTTTCTTTTCTTTTTTTTTTTCAGTTCCTTTTAAGTTCAGAATTTGATGGTGGAAACCTGCTCAGGGAGAAATGCGGGATAGTTGTTGCGTCATCCTCAACCACCCTAGATTACTGGATGAGAGAAGGTTGGGATGGAGAGGCAGAGGCCTGGGCCCTTGGAGGCACCCTAGTGTGCTGACAGGCGTCTTGGCTGCACCCTGCTGCCCTTCTTGCTGTAGGGTACTGGCCTGGAGTGCTAGGCCATTGTGCCTGGCACCCGGGGAAAGTGTGCACAGAATCCAGACTCATTTTCCTTTCTTTTTTAATTTTGAAATTAAATTTAATGGAAGTCACATTGGTCAATAAGAGTACATAGTTGTCAGGTAAACATTTTTATAGCATTTGAACTTTTGAGTATGTTGTGTATCTGTAAAGCCAGTAGCCATGGCCACCATCACAGCCACCTGGCCCATGCAGGTTCGCATTAGATTCGGACAGATGGTAATGAAACAATGAAACCAAGAACTGGTGGGCCATCATCTTTAATCCTAGCTTGTACCCGGCGGGCAAGTAAAAACACACACTGGGCTCCAAAACCCACTCATTCAGTGCTCACAAAGCCACTGACTTATCCGAGTTTCCTAGAATCAAAGGTTTCTACCTCACCAGACTTATTCACCTCTTTTCCCCATCTCCTTCTCCAGCACAAACTCTGCACAAACTGGCCTCTCCCTCAGCACTCCACCATCTTGGCTACTTCTTCTGGCCTCCTCCATGTGGCCTTTCTCTGATCTCCTCTCTAATAATCTCAGGAACTGAGAGAGAGCAAGCTTCCGGTCTGCCCCACTTTATAGTGTAGAAATCAAAACCTTTAATCCAATATACAAACAAGGAAGTCTCTGATACAAAGTCATTTATGTGAGGCATAATGGGACTTCTCATGAGAGTGCACCACCCCCACATCAAAAAGGGTGGGAAAGGCTTAATCCTAAAACCAAGCCCCAGGCTACAAGGATCCTGCCTGCCCACAGCTCACCCCCAACACACATAAATATAATCACGCCCATCCTAAGCAAGAAGGGCAACTAACATTATCACCTGGGTGACGGGCTTCCATGTGGGCAGCGCCATCTTTAACAAAGTGAGCGTAATATATTTTATCTGCCCAACAGTGTCCATCACCCAAAGTCAAATCATTTTCTATTATTCCCCCCTCCTCCAGGTGATCACTTCACTTTTAGCTATGTCCATGAGTCTCAGTTTTATAGCCCACCTATTTGTCATACATATTTGCAAGACTCATTTTCAGGGAGGAGGAGACTTTTTGACCATTTTGTACTGCAGTGTTTATTCCCTGGATGACTATTCTTGAGTGCAGAAACCGTATTCTGTAGTGCTCTTATGCTTTATAATCTTTCTGAGTAATTGTTCCTTACACCCATACTGCAGGATCTAAGGGAGGAGTGTTTTGCATTTCACTGTAGAGAGCAGTGAGTTGCTGGTGGTGCCTTGAGGTGGTCCTGGGGCACCTGGGAGCACACCCCAGACGGTGCTCACACACAAGCTGAGACACAGCAGGCAGTGGGTTGACGATGAACCTGTTGTCACAATCTGCCACCACTGTGCCTTCTCATGTCTCACTTTCTTCATCTGTCAAATGGAGTCATTGCTGCTTTCTTCTAGGGAGCTAGTGGGGGCATTAGACAAGGGCACATCTGTAGAACTGTTGGTATGTGCCACAGCTCCACTCCCAGGGGTACAGCAAATTGGAGATTCTGTTTCAAGTCATGATGCCTCAGGTTTGGCTTTAATGTTTGATGCGGGCACGTGCACATGCATGGATGTGTGCTGAGGTGGGCTTCTCTCACAGGACGGCCCACTCTCTGGGATGGACTTTCCTCAGATGACTGCCACAGAGCCCCTTCAGCATACAGGGTAGATGAGGGCTCTGTGAAAATCAGCGTGGGGACATGTGCTGCTGACAACTGAGTATTTCTCACATGCTTGGGAGTGAGGGAGCAAGGCCATATTTATTTCTACTCACTGGTATACAGCCCAGGAGGACATAGCTCTCTACTACTCGTGAACCTCTGCCATCGTAACTAGTCTCCCAGAATCCTTACTCAGCTGCACGGCCACTTTGGTGATTTACTGTAAGAAAAAAAGCAACTGGGGGTGAGCTCTACCCACACCACACCTGGACACAGCTGCCCTGGGGCTGAGCGTGACCTGTGCCACTTCAGAACCAGCATGTTTATTGTCTCCTAGCAAAACCCTTGGTACTGAGTGGCTCTGAGCTAGACCCTGACAGCTGTTGATCTGAGCATTGATCTGCCTTCCATCATGGGACCAAGTAGAGTGAGGAGATGAGAGAGCGCTCTGAGGTCCCACAGACCTCAGCCCTAATTCTGCCTCAGTAATATGACAGCTTTATGACTCTGAGCAAATTGTTTAAATTCTATAGCTTCAGTTTCCTTATCTTTGAAATGGAAATTTTAAGACCAGCCTACAAATTGTTTTGGGAATGAGTAGTCATTTCTACAAAAGTACCTGAGATAGAAGTATACTAGTTCTCTCATGTTATTTCCACCCTCTTTCCCCTTATTTATAAATGCATAGTCATTTACAGTGTGTCCGTAAAGTCATGGTGCACTTTTGACCGTGTGACCGGTCGAAAGTGTACCATGACTTTACGGACACACTGTACTAATTCCATATTTATTTAATTTTGCTAAATACCCGGAGATAGTTCAGACAGTTGTGGTTCCTGCCTCACGAAATTGAAAATTCAGTTTGTAAAGGCCGTGAAGTGTTGAAGATTAGGACCCCGATGGGTGGATGCCTGAGAGCCGGCTGGATGACCAGAGGACGTTCCAGCTGTATAAAAGTAGTCTCATTTTTCCAAACTCAGCATTTGCGAAGTGGAGAGGGCATTTTGGGGTCTAGTTTCAAAGACTGAGGCAGGGAGAAAGGAAAACTGAGAAATGTAAGTGTTCTTTCTGGATTTGGGGCTCTTTCCCCAGGACATATTTCTCACTTCTCTCCCTTTGGTGCGCACACCATCCCAGCATTGACATGGCAAAACCTTCTTCCTGGTTTTGCCTTTGCTTCTCCTCTGGCTTTTTTGTGGAACGACTCTTCTGTGATCCTGCCAAGCCTACAGCCTTCTCAGTGACAGCACTAAGCAGCTCCCTGCCTGCTGTCTCTGAGGGTGTCAGAGCTTGTCGGGAAAACAGGAGCTGCTCTATGGTTCAGAGAAAAGGGGTTTAGTACAGGGAATTCCACTTCACAAGAAAAGATGGGCCATTGGTCAGAAACATGTGAAAAGGCCCAGCCTCACAGACATGGAGATGTGGTCACACCCCAAGGCTGCACATACTCAGTGGAAAGGCTACCAGGAACGATGGCACCCCAAGTGCTGGAAGGCTGTGGTTTAACCCATACTCTCAGACACTGCTGACAGGGTGTAAATGGGCTCTTGACAACTGTTATGCAGTGTCTTTGGAAGCAAAATGATGGCATACCCATATGACCTGGCCGTGTACCCGTAGAGCGCCTCTGGCCTCACCACAAGAAACACTGTGGGGTGGTCATCACTGCATCATTCATAATAACCCCAAACTGTCAACACTAGGACAGTCATCATGCTGGAGGCTGACAGAGGACAAGGACAAGCAAGTTATAGCACCAGGCAGCGATGTGGGAAACTCACCAACAGAGCACTGAGCAAAAAGGCCAGAGGAGGACAGCATGTGCACAGTGGAAGGGCCCATTTACATGATGCAGCAAAACTGATCTGTGGTGTCAGCAAGTAGGGTAATATTACCTTCTGAGGACGGTGGCTACAGGAACATGCAGGGGGCTTGAAGGGTGTGGCAAGCTTCCCTTTCCTGGCCTACGTGCTAGTTATACAGGAGTCTTCAGTGGTGAGAATTCCTCATGCTGTGCTTAGAGGATCTTAGACTTTTCTGCCAGTATGTCACACTTAATAAAAAGTGGGATGCAGCTGAGGAAGGCAGGCCTGTCCTCAGGCACCCACAGAATCACCCGCCTTTCCCTCTCCGGCAAACCTCTAGGCCATGTTTCCGTCGTGTGTTCTAGCACTTGCCACACTGTCTTGTGACTCCTGGCATTCGTGGTCTCCTCGCTTTCCAGACAGTGAGGGTCTGGGAGCTCAGAGTTTTCACTGGTCTGACTCGTCAGGCTAATTCATCACCCAGTGCTGGGGAGGCACTGTCTGGAGTAGAATAGGTGCTCAGTCAATGTTTGTAGGAATAATGAAAGGAGAGAGAGTGTGTGCACAAGTAGAAAACAGGGAAATGGGCCTCTGGGAAGAAAATGGTGGAGCTCTTGACGGAAAGGTCTGTGGTAGAAGCTGTGTGTGGAGAGTGAGCAGGACGTGGAGAGTTGGGGGCTTCTGGATGGAGACCTCAGCCGAGGTGGTCAATGCGATAGTTAGCAGTGGGTGGCAAAGCTGTAAAAATAGGTTGGAGTCAGAATGTGAGGGACCTTGGATGACTGGTTGACAGGTGGGCCTTCCTTTAGGATGATGTTGGGAGTTCTTGGGCCTCTGAGCTGGAGAGAGATTGGAGCTTGGATATCCAGAAAGGTAATTAAGAGAAAGAGAAAAGTTCAAGCAAGCCATGACTACATTGAGTAAGGTCACCATTTTCATTCTAAACATGCACGTATGTGGTGTAGATGACCCCAGTGACTGAGACATGTCAGACATGGAGCTCTGTGTCCTATAATCTGACAGTTGCTACAGTTTTTATGAGCATGTGCTGTGTGCCAAGCTTTTTTATGTAACTTATCACTGATCTTTGCTACAGCTCTGCAAGGTGGATTACGTTACACATTTCACAAATGGAGAAGCTGGGGTGTCAAGTGAAATGAGCGGCTGGGTAAAGTCAGAGCTCTAGTGTTCACATCACACAGTTCCCCGGATCACGCCGCCCCTCACTTCAGCTTGCGGGAATGGAGTTGACACTGACAGGCTGCAGGTGGGAGAGAGCTGGGACTGAGAAGAGGCCTCTTAGTCACTCTGAAGTACATGTAACATTGAAGAAGGATGGCAGTGGAGACTGAAGCTGGGTGACAGGCAAGGTTATCTGGGTCTACAAATAGGGAGAGAACATTGTATTTCAGAGGGAATCACTTGGGCCCATTTATGGCAGAAGGAGAATTCATATGTCTCTCTGGAAGGGATGTGGTAGAAGCCATTTCCAAAGGTGGCTGGAGTGCATGGAGGGACAAAGGCCACTTCTGGGAGAAGCATTCTCAGAGGAGTAGCCCTTTGTCTCGGCAGGTGGAGTGGAGTCCAGTTGTGTGGTGAGTGAGCGGTGTGTGTTGTTGGAAAACTGCTAACAGCCAACTGCTCTCATGACATATCCCCTGAGTGTGGGGAGGCTTGGCTTGCTTTGTGTTGGGCCCAGAGTCAGTACCAGAGACTCAGAGAAGTGTTTGCCATTTATGATGCAAAATTGAGACAACGCAAGTATTCCCAAAGTGACATGCCAGCAGAGAGGCTGCAAGAGCAGTGGGAATTCAGAAGAGGGAACAGATATAGTGATCTGTAAACAGGACAGCAAGAAATGGGCCCTAGTGGGGAGTAGCCTACCTCCCCCGATCATCACAGGATCCATTCTCTTCCTGCTGAGCTGGTAGAAAGGTCTGTCCAGAACTTCTTTACCATGTAAGGTAAAGAAGAATACTTGCACACCAGTTACCTCACTAGTACCATTTTTGGTAATGGACCCAGCATAAAAATGACTATTTTATGTGTTCTCAATAGTGTGTGTAAGTGATAAGTGAAAGAGCACATTGCTAAGAGATATAGAATAACCTTTCTTAGCAAAGATGGACTATTTATCCTGTACCAGCGGGACCAAGGGCCTTTGATGAACAGGGACAATGAGGTAGGGGGAAACAGACACTGAGAACACTGCTCTAATTTGCATGGTAGCTGCCATCACTTTCAGCAGCCAGCTATACAGTATAACTGCCATTGCTCTCACTGTCCCTGGACGTCACACAACTAGTTTATAGTATAACTAGGATTCTACTTCCTTGCTATTCTGTCAATTAGTCTTTTTTTACTATAGGGTGAGAGTAGTTGTTAATTACAGGCACTTGAGTTAGATACTTTTATATCTTGGCTTCCATCACTCCCACTTCTACCTCAGTAACGATCACCTACCCCCCAACTCCTCCACTGCCACCTCCACCATCGCCTCCATCACTATTACCTCCACGACCACCTCCACCACCCTCACCTCCAGCACCACTGCCACCTCCACCATCACCTCCATCACCATTACCTCTATGACCACCATGAGCACCTCCACCACCCTCACCTCCAGCACCACTGCCACCTCCACCATCACCTCCATCATCATTACCTTTACGACCACCTCCACCACCTTCACCTCCAGCACCACTGACACATCCACCATCACCTCCATCACCATTACCTCCATGAGCACCTCCACCACCCTCACCTCCAGCACCACTGCCCACCTCCATCATCACCTTCATCACCATTACCTCCATGACCAGCTCCACCACCCTCACCTCCAGCACCACTGCCACCTCCACCATCACCTCCATCATCATTACCTTCACGACCACCTCCACCACCCTCACCTCCAGCACCACTGCCACCTCCAGCATCACCTCCATCACCATTACCTCCATGACCACCTCCACCACCCTCACCTCCAGCACCACTGCCACCTCCACCATTGCCTCTAGTTCCACCATCACTACCACCTCTATTTCTACCACCTCTATTTCTACCACCTCTGCTACCTTTACCTCCACTAGCACAGTCATCTTCACTCTCATCTCTATTATATCAACCTCTACCTCTACCCCCACCGTCTCTACCACTCTCACCTCTGCCGCCATATCCACCATCACCATCACCTTCACCACCTTCATCACCTTCACTTCCGTGTCTCCCACTTCACCTTCCCTGACTCCACTTTGTGTATTGCTTCTGGCATGCTTCCTAAAAGTCTGTTCTTTATTTCAGCCTCATCTCGTACTTTGCAAAAATCCTCTAGTTTATCTCAAATAACCTTTGAAGTGAGGAGAGAGTAGACTACAGTCCTGTTGCACATTTAGAGAGTCTGTGGCTTTTCTGGGTCTTGTGGCCACGTCTTTCTGGGATAGAGATCTGGGAAAAGAACCCCACTGAACTGGTGGCCCGCCTCCTCTTTGATCTGCACAGTACCTGAGTTATGTCACTTAGGTTTTATTGCACTGCGGATGGGAAGTAGGGAAGGAGTGTTGACCATGAACAAAAATGCAGACACGCAGGTTAAGGGGTGGTAGAAGGGTTCTCAGCCATTACACTTTAGAGCTAAGACCTAGTTCTTTCTACATCCACATGTATAAAATTGGAATAATAGTAGTTCCTATCTTGTAGGGTAGTTTCAGTTTTGAGAATTTAGTGGATAAAATGTTGCTAACAAACTCCCTCTCTGTCTCCAAAGCTGGTTTTCTTGGTGCTGAGTGGCTGACATTTGCTGAGTGTTCTCCACTTGCAAAGCACTGGCCAAAGGAGCTCCTCCTTTGACCTTCACAAGAACCCAGTGATCTGAGTGATAAAATGACAATTGCCCTTGTTTGAGTCCTTACTGTGAAAGTGCCAGGTGTGTTCTAGACTCATGACATATACTAATTCATTACATCCTCAAAACAGTCTTATAAGGTAAGAACTATTATTAGTCCCACTTTACAGTTAAAGAAACAGGCTTAGAAGTAGGCAGCAGTTACCACATGAATGATCTGGGGTTATTGGGAACAGTCAGAATTTGTTGCCTGTAGGCCCTAGCAGGCTAATTCAGGGGATCAATGGTTCATTACTACTCAGAATTCTGTATTAAAATGCTCTACGATAGAATTTACTCAAAGTAGAATATGACAATAGTAACATGAATCTCTCTGTTCCTATCTCTATACTTAATAATTTGCCACATTTTCTCATATCTATTCTCTTTTCCTTCTTTGTTCTTTACTAAAGTACTTTATAGAAAATTACAGTGACCATGACTTTTTCCTTATATCTCTGTGTGTCTTTTCAAAGGATGTATTGGACATTTTCTTACATAAATACAATATTGTTTCTTGACTCAGAGAATTAACATTGATTCCCCCAGTATTCTAAAAAATACCTTTTTTTAGTGTTTTTGTCTGGTTTTTTTGTTTGTTTGTTCTGGGGTACGTCAAGGTCTACCATTACCACTACATTGCCACTGGTTCTTAGGCTGCCAAGGCTCTCGTCACCTAGAACTCACCCTACCCCCTATTTTAGACCCACAACTTATTGCAAAAACTCTTGCGGTTCTTACTGCCCTTTTTCTCCTTCACTTTACTGAACCCAGTCAGAAAAGTAAGGAGAATGCTGTGGGGAAAGCCAGCCACGTCCTGTGTCAGGAGGGACGTTTTCACGCAAGGCCAGGGCCAGGTCTCACTGGCGAGCTGGCTGTTCACAGCTGCGGATTCATGCCAATCCCTCTGTTACAGGTGCTAGGGCCCTTGTTATCATACGCTCGATCTCTTGAAGGGTTCTCTGCACCACACCTGGCAGCAGCTACATTAATATGCAGTGCTTTTTGCCGCAGGGTCACTACTGGTTTTCCTGCAGCACAGGAAGTCCCCTAAATAGGTACTTACAGGTTGAAGAGTCAGCAGTGTATGTCTGTCATGTATGCAGTCTGTCATGTATCCTGCTGGAAAAGACCCTGTTACTCTATGTTTTGCCCTATCTTTTTCTTCTCAGCTCTTCCCTTTCCAGCCTGGATCACCTCAGTTTTTGTTTTTGTTTGTTTTTGAGAGAGCAAGAAAGACTTAGGAAGGGAGAGAGATGAGAAGCATCAACTCACAGTTGCGGCACATTAGTTGTTTGATTGCTTCTCATTCATTCCTTGACTGGTGCGCTCCAGCCAAGCCAGTGACCCCTTGCTCAAGCCAGCGAACTTGGGCTTCGAGCCAGAGACCTTTGGGCTCAATTCAGCAACCATGGGGTCCTGTCTATGATTCCACGCTCAAGCTGGCAACCCTGCACTCAAGCTGGCAAGCCTGCTCTCAAGCCGGATGAGCCTGCACTCAAGTCGACAACCTCAGGGTTTTAACCTGGGACCTCAGTGTCCTAGGTCAATGCTCTATTCACACTGCACCACCACTGGTCAGGCTGGATCAGCTCAGTTTGACCCAGTGAATTCCTTTGGGCCTTTCCTTTCCCGTTCCCTTGGCCACAGTTGTGGTGAGATGCTACGAAGGGAATCCAGAACTACCCTTCGGCCTCTCTACAGGTGCTCTGCCACCCTACTGCACTGGCAACCAAGACCTGTCCAGGGCATTGTGCTTAAGGTTCTTGTTCTTTCTTTGTCCTCCCTCCACAATGGCAGCGCCTTGCTAATGTCTCTTTTGAATGGTAGCCATCACCTCACCACTGTTATTCTTTTGGCCAGACCCTCCTCCTGTGACTTGGCATCCACTTGTGTTTTTCTTTTTATAAATTTTTAATAATTTTTAATTTATTGTGTTTACATGGATTCAAGTGTCCCACTGAATATAACTCCCTCACCCCACAGTCATCCACTTGTTGCAGGAGAATTCTCTAAAGCTCACCAGCAACTCCCTGCTGCTTTCAGGAGAAAGCTTGGATTTCTCAGCCTTGCCTTGCCTTTGTTTTCTACCCCTCCCCAGTTATACCCAGCATGCTGTTCAGCCTCTGGCCTCTCTCAGGAGCTAGAATCACCCTGGAGGCCATCTCTGAGCACTTCCTGCTCCCCCCTCTGTACCAGGCTCCACATACCTTACCTGGCTGTTTTGTTGCCAGAGTGAGCGCAGTGCCCAGCCATCGGGACAGATGACAGACAGCACTGACAGCAGAGCAGCTATCACAGCATGGGACTGTGGGGTATGCAGTAGATGATGGGGATTCACTGCATGGTGTTCAGTGCCAGCTGAGGGAGCCAGGACCCTCTGCCCTGAAAACGCTGCCTAGGCAATCGGCATAGTGAGAATTACCCAGCAGACTGCTTAGACCTTAACCAATCAGGGGGCAGCATTGTCTTTTTAAAAATTGCTTATATTTATTTCTTAAGTGACACATATTCACAGTAGAAAAAACAGAAATTGCAGATAAGCTCAAGGAATAAAATGAAATTTACCAAATCAGTCCCCAACCTAGAGTGGTAACTGTTGCAGACACCTTGGTGGACACTGCCTAGACCTGATTCTGGTGTGGTGACAGTGGTCATGGTATAGTCCTTGTAAAAATAGATTATACCCATCCATGTCATTTGGTAGCCTTTTCTTTCTCTTTTTATTTTATTTTTAATTAATTAAAAAATTTTAAATTTATTGTTTT
The DNA here is from genome assembly GCA_037038555.1 of Rhynchonycteris naso. NCBI lineage: Eukaryota > Metazoa > Chordata > Mammalia > Chiroptera > Emballonuridae > Rhynchonycteris > Rhynchonycteris naso. Next base: position 192,874,683 of record CM072999.1, on the reverse strand, counting down.
TTATTTATTTCTTCTCTTCCAAGTGAGAGGAGGGGAGATAGAGAGACAGACTCCCACATGTGACCAGACCGAGATCCACTTGGCAATCCCTGTCTGGGGCCAATGCTCTGTCTATCTGGGGCCATGATCCTAACTGAGCTATTTTTAGCACTAGAGCGGGAGGCTCCACGGAGCCGTGCTCAGCACCCAGGCTGCTGTGCTCTAATTAATCAAGTCATGGCTATGGGAGGGGAAGAGAGAGAAGGAGAAGGGGCAGAGGTGGAGAAGCAGGTGGCTGTCTCCTGTGTGCCCTGACTGGGTATTGAACCCAGCACATTTACACTCCAGGTGAATGTTCTACCACTAAGCCAATGAGCTAGGGCCAATTTAGTGTGATAACATGGTTTCAAGTCTCCCATTCAATACAACACCCAGAGCCCCCTGCCTTGTGCCCCCTATCTCCCCTTCCCCTCTGGGACTTGGCTGCCCTGTTATCTATATCTACATGTTATATAGGTATAATTTGGCTAAACCCTTGACCTTCTTTGATCCTGTCACCTATTCCCCCTTCTCTCTGAAAGCTGTCCTGTTTTTTGTGACCCTACCTCTGTTTATATTTGGTTCCTCAGTTTATAGTGTTCATTAGATTCCACATATAAGTGAGATCATATGATGTTTGTCTTTCTCTGCTTGCCTTATTTCACTTAGCATAATAGTCTCCAGGTCCATCTAAGCTGTTGCAATACATATTACTTCCTTTTTCATAGCCGCATAGTATTCCATTGTGTAAAAATACCACTGCTTTTTTATCCACTTGTCCACTGTTGTACACTTGGGCTGTTTCCAGATCTTAGCTATTATAAACAAGGCTGCAATAAATATGGGGGGTGCATATTTTCTTTTGAATCAGTGTTTTGGGGTTTTTAGATATATTCTTAAAAGTGGGATAGCGGAGTCAAAAGGAAGTTTCATATTTAATTTTTTGAGAAAATGCTATACTGTTTTCCAGAGACTCTGGACAAGTCTGCATTCCCACTAGCAATACAAGAGGGTTCCCTCTACTGCACACCCTCTCCAGCACTTGTTCTGTGTTGATTTGTTAAAGAGCATCATTCTGACAGGTGTGAGGTGGTATCTCATTGTGGTTTTAATTTGCATTTTTCTGATTATTAGGGACACTGAACATTTTTTTATATGCCTATTGGCCATCTGTATGTCCTCTTTGGAAAGTGTCTATTCTGGTTCTTTGCCCATTTTTAAATTAGGTTGTTTTCCCCTCTGGTGTTGAGTTTTAGAAGTTCTTTATAAATTTTGGTTATTAACCCTTTGTCAGAGGTATCAGTGAATACTGTATATACTCCCATTGAGTGGGTTGTCTTTGTATTTTGTTAATAGTGTCTTTTGCTACACAAAAGCTTTTTAGTTTGATATAGTCCCATTTGTTTATTAAGTCCTTTACTTCTCTTACCCATGGAGATAAATCAGCAAAAATACTACTACAAGAGATATCGAGAATTTACTGCCTATGTTTTCTTTCAAGATGTTTATGGTTTCGTGACTTACATTTAAGTCTTTAATCCATTTTGAGTTTATTTTTGTGAATGGTGTAAGTAGGTGGTCTAGTTTCATTTTTTTGCATGTACTTGTCCAGTTTTTCCAACACCATTTGTTAAAGAGACTGTCTTTACTCCATTGTATGCTCTTACCTCCTTTGTCAGGTATCAATTGTCCATAAAGGTGTGGGTTTATTTCTGGGTTCTCTGTTCTGTTCCACTGATCTGTATGCCTGTTCTTATGCCAATAACAAGCTGTTTTGATTACTTTGGCCTTGTAGTATTACTTGATATCAGGAAGTATGATACCTCCCACTTTATACTTCATTTTTAAGATTGCTAACACTATTCATGTTCTTTTTTGGTTCCATATAAATTTTTGGAATATTAGTTACATATCTTTGAAGTATGCCATTGGTATTTTAATAGGAATTGCATTGAATTTATAAATTGCTTGGGATAATATAGACATTTTAATGATGTTTATTCTTCCTATCCATGAACACGGTATATGCTTCCAATTGCTTTTATCTTCCCTGTTTCTTTTTCCAATGTCTTATAATTTTCCGAGTACAAGTCTTTTACCTCCTTGGTTAAATTTATTCCTAGGTACTTTATTATTTTTGATGCAGTAGGGAAGAGAATTGTTTCCTTAATTTCTCTTTCAGATAGTTTATTGCTGGTGTATAAAAATGCCACTGATTTCTGAGTATTAATTTTATATCCTGCCACCTTGCTGAATTCATTTATCAAGTCTGTTAATTTTCCAGCTGAGACTTCAGGGTTTTCTATGTACAGTATCATGTCATTAGCAAATAATGATAGTTTTACTTCTTCTTTTCTAATTTGGATGCCTTTTATTTCTTCTTCTTGTCTGATTGCTGTGGCGAGGGCTTCCAGAACTATGTTGAATAAGAGTGGTGAAAGGGGTATCCCTGCCTTGTTCCTGATCTTAAGGGGATTGTTTTTAATTTTTTCCTATTGAGTATGATGTTGTCTGTGCGTATGTCTTAGATGGCCTTTATTATATTGAGGTATGTTTCCTGTATTCCTACTTTGCTGAGAGTTTGATCATAAATGGGTGCTGGATTTTATCAAATGCTTTTTCTGCGTCTATTGATATAATCATGTGATCTTTATTCTTACTTTTGTTTATGTGATGAATCAAATTGAATGATTTGCAAATATTATTACCAGCCTTGCCTGCCTAAAATAAATCCCACTTGTTCATGATGTAATGTATTGCTGGATCAGGTTTGCTAATATTTTGTTTAAAATTTTAGCATCCATGTTCAGCAGGGATATTGGCCTATAGTTTTCTTTCTTTGTAGTGTCCTTACCTGGTTTTTGAATGAGGATAATGCTTGCCTCATAAAAGGAGTTTGGAAGTCTTCCCTCCTTTTGAATTTTTTTGAAATAGCTTGAGAAGGATAGGTGTTAGTTCTTTTTTGAATATTTGGTGAAACTTACCTGTGAAGCCATCTGGTTCAGGATTTATGTTAGCTCGAGTTTTAATTTCTTTTTATTTTATTTTATTCATTTTAGAGAGGAGACAGAGAGAGAGAGAGAGAGAGAGAGAGAGAGAGAGAGAGAGAGAGAAAGAGAGAAAGGGGGGAGGAGCTGGAAGTATCAACTCCCATATGTGCCTTGACCAGACCAGTGCAGGGTTTTGAACTGGCGACCTCAGTGTTCCCAGGTCGATGCTTTATCCACTGTGCCACTACAGGTCAGGCTCGAGTTTTACAATAACTGTTTCATTTTCATTTGTTGTGATCAGTCTGTTTAGGTTTTCTGATTCTTCCAGGCTGAGTCTTGGAAGATTGTATGTTTCTAAGAATTTATCCATTTCACTTAGGTTGTCCAAATTTTTGGCATATAGATCTTCATAGTATTTTATTACAATCTTTTGTACTTCTGTGGTTTCAGTTGTTACTTCTCCACTTTCATTTCTAATTTTATTTCTTTTAGTCCTCTCTCTTTGTTTCTTGATGAGTCTCGTTAAAGGTTTGTTAATCAGTTTACCTTTTCAAAGAACCAGTTCTTGGTTTTATTGATCTTTTTTTTTTTTTTTTTTTTAGCCTCTCTGGCATTTATTTCTGCTCTGATCTTTATTATTTCCTTACTTTTACTTTCTCTGTGCTTTCTTTGTTGTTATTTTTCTAGTTCTTTTAGGTGCAAGGTTAAATTGTTTATTTGAACTTCTTCTTGCTTCTTAAGGTATGCCTGTAATGCTATGAACTTGCCTCTCAGGAAAGTTTTTGCTGTGTCCCATAAATTTTGAGTTGTTGTATGTTCATTTTCATTTGTTTTAAGGACATTCTTTTCTTCCTAGATCTTGTTGTTAACCCATTAATTATTTAATAACATACTATTTAGCCTTGAAGTGTTTGAATGTTTTTCAGTTTTTCTATTGTAGTTGATTTCTAATTTCATGCCATTGTGATCAGAGAAGATGCTTGATATGATTTCAATCTTCCTAAATTTATTGAGACTTGTTTTGTGTTCTAACATGTGATCTATTCTAGAAAATGTACCATGAGGACCTGAAAAGAGTTTATTTTGCTGCTTTTGGGTGAAAGGTTCTGAAGATATCTATTAAATCCTGTTGATCTACTATGTCATTTAAGGCCGCTGTTTCTTTGTTACTTTTCTGTCTGAAGGATCTATCCATTGATGTTAGTGTGGTATTAAAATCCCCTACTATTATAATATTGCTGTGGATCTCTTCCTTTATGTCCATCCAAATCTGCTTTATATATTTAGGTGCTCCTATACTCGTTGCATAAATATTTACAATTGGTTATATCTTTCTGTTAGATTACTCCCTTTATCATTATGTAGTGACCTTTTTATCCCTTACTATAGCCTTTGTTTTAAAGACAATTTTGTCAGAAATAAGTATTGCTACCTCAGCTGCTTTTTTATTTCCACTTGTGTGAAATACATTCTTCCATCTCTTTTCTGTCAGTCTATGTGTATTTTTTCTTCTGAGGTGGGTCTCTTGTAGACAGCATTTGTATGGGTCCTGTTTTCTTAATCATGCAGCTACCCTATGTCTTTTTATTGGAAGATTTAATTTATTTACATTTAAGTTTAATATTGACATGCATTTATATATTGCCATTTTCTTCTTTAAATCTACATTCCTACTTTTCTTGATTTTTTTTTCTTTGCTCTTTTTATAATAGATCTCAATGTTTCCTGCAGTACTGGTTTGGTTGTAATGAATTCCTTGAGGGTTTTTTTGTTTGTTTGGGAGGTTTTTTATTTCTCCTTCAGTTTTAAATGATAGCCTTGCTGGATAAAGTAGTCTTGGGTATAAGTTCTTGTTTTGCATTACTTTTAATATTTCTTGCCAATCCCTTCTGGCCTCAAGTGTTTCTGTTGAGAAGTTGGATGTCATTCTTATGGAGGCTCCTCTGTAGATAATTAACTACTTTTCTTTTGCAGCTTTTAGTATTCTTTCTTTGCCTCTTAACTTTGGCCCTTTAATTATGATGTGTCTTGGTGTAGACCTCCTTTGGTTTCTCTTTAAAGGGACTCTCTGTGCTTCTTGAACTTTTGTGACGTTTTCCTTAATCAATTTAGGGAAGTTTTCAGCTATGATTTTTCAAACAGGTTCTCTATCCCTTGTTCATTCTCTTCTCCTTCAGCAGCCCCTATGATGCGGATGTTGTTTCTTTTTATGTTGTCACGGGTCTCTTTTAGTGTTTCTGCAGTCTTTTTGAACCTCTTTTTGTCTTGCTGCTCTACTTCTGTGCTAATGATTATCTTGTCTACTAAATCGCAGATTTGATTCTCTGCTTAATCCAGCCTGCTGTTGATTCCTTCCAGTGCAGCCTTCATTTTTGATATTATATTTGTCATTTCTGACTGTTTCTATTTTATGATTTTAATGTCCTTATTTATGCTTGCTATGTATTTAGTTCCTCATTATGTTCATTTACTGTTGCTTTAAGATTCTTGAGCATCCTAAAAATCGTTATTTTAAACTCTATGTCTGGCAGTTTGGTTACTTCCATTTCATTTTGTTCTTTTTCTGGGGATTTATCTTGTTGATTCAGTTGGGTCGAATTTTTTTGTCTGCCCATTTTGCCTGTGTAGTAGGTAGGGCTGTCTGACTTTGAAATTTTTGTTGTATCTTTTGAGGAAGATGGGCTCTGTGGAACTGACTTTCAGGCCACCTGTTTTCCTTGTTCTAGGAATGCTTCTTGAGAGTACTATTTTTTCTCCTGTTGTATGTGAGTATTGAATGCAGTTTGTCCTGTCATGGGTACACGTACGTATTCCTTCAGGCTGTCTTGCTCTAAAGGTCAACTTTGATCATGAATATTACACACCGTGTAATGTTTGTCTTGTTGGGCATATTTATTCTCCACAATGTCTGGTGCCTGCTAGGCTCCACCTTTGGGTATGCTGCTCGTGTAGCTAGCTGAGTGTAGGGTTGGTGCTGTCTGCCATCCGCTACCAGTTGTTTTGGTTCTAGATTTTCTTGGATTGGCATCAGCTGTTGTTTATAACCTGCTGTCGGCTACTTTTCTGCAGCTACTGCTTTTCTCGCTGTTTGTGTTTGCATTTTCTGTGCCTAGGTAGTGTGGGATGGGTCAACCTGTGTATAAGAATCAGCTTCCTTCTGCTTAGAGTTGACTGCACCTTTGTAAAGGCCCCATGCTTCGTAAGATTTACCTTCACTTTTCAGCTTCCTTACCTCCTCTTGCAGCTTCCTTTTCTTTCCATAGTCTTCTGTAGAAAGACTGTCGTGTAGGCCCAGACTGGCCTCACCCAACCAACCCGTCTGCGAATTGCCAGCTTGTTGGATTAGGGCAGCTGAGGTTGGTAATACATCCTTAGTGGGACCCCCCTACTTTACATGTCTCTTGGTCAGGAGCTCAGTATGTGGAATGTGGTTCCTAATCCAAAGTCTAATCCCTCAGCCACTTCCGGATACTCAAATTTTATTTCTCCCCAACAAGATGAACAGCAGGTTCAAATTGAGTGGGTCCAATAGTCCCTTCTGCAGAAGTTTTTTCAGCTGATGAGACCCTGGTTTCAGGGAGGAAGACTGAGAAAGTCCTCTTTTGGGGCTGACTGTGCCCCCCCCCCAGAAAGTGGTTAAGCCCTTTGACAAGATCTAACAATAGGCTCACAGGGACACACACTTTAAATGTGAGTGCTCTAAACCTTTCTCCCTTCCCACTGTTGAATCTAGCTCAGCAGGGCAGGATATCAAGCACCCAAGCCAGCTGACTGTGAAACTCCATGCTATCCAATACAAAGAAGCTGCTGTGCCAGTGCTGATCACAGAGAGTGGAACTTGCCTCAGCTGGGCCAAGTGTGAGGAGCCCTTCCATAGGATAACACTCTAGCAAGGGTTGTTAGTCCAGAACTGATGCTCTTTGCAGCTGGCTACTGGATGCACGAGCCCTGGGCCTCCCTGGAAGGAACCTGGCACAGACCTTTGGGAGACACTGCCCCTGACTGGCCCTTAGCAACCTTCTTGGAGCTACAAGCAATCCAGGTTTTGTGACTGCCTCTGCTTGGCCCAGGGGCACATGAAAATAGCATGCTGCACACCTAGGCTGGTTTTTTCCCAGACTGGGCCTGGGTGACGGTCCACTTAAAAGGCCAAGGTTCCCTGAGTCTCGCCTCTTGCAGCTTCTTTCTGCTGGCTGTTTGATGAGCTCAGCCACTGAAAAAATTTCTGATAGAGTCCAGAACCTTTGGCAATAACAGGGATTAGGAAGGGTGGTGGGTTTGGCTCCACCCCTCTGATGCAGGTGTCAGTCTGTCTAGACTTTTACAGACCTCAGTAGGGTTTGGCCCCAGGTGCCTGGTGGGTGTGGTCTCTGAGACCCAAAGGTGTCATCGGCCCACAGTCTGGACAGTTTCTACTGATTCTTCCACTAGGTGGAGTTATCAGTCTTAAACTCAGGAGCATGTGGCGGAAAGTTGCAGCCTCAACACCAGAAAACTGAGTCACTGACGTACCTCCTGCTTTCTGGCCTCTCAGAATGATCAGTCTCCATGACTGGAGCAGGAGAGACTCCTGAGGACGGAACAGTTGGTGATTACTGTTTGGAGAATGACTCATCACAGGGGTTCCTGTGAGCCATCCCCCACAGTGTCTCTCCCTGGGCCTCCAACTTTATACTCTCCTCACAGTCTTCTAGTCCTCTCAGCTCTCCCTCCACTGGAGCCTCAAGTAAGTGGCTCTGAAGAAGATTTTCTGTGCAGGCCATTTAAGACGAAGCCTGTGTCTCCAAGAGCTCTGTCTTTTTTTTGCAGACAGACACCCAGCTCTTTTCACCTCTGAATGCTGTGTGGGTACCTCTTTTAGGCTCTGGCACTCTAGGCTTGGGCTCCAGGCCTGGGGTTGTGGACCCACCTTTCTCAGGGTGACTCTCCCCACAGTGAGAGTCCCTCCAGACCCTCAACTACCACTTGCTTCTGGGAACACGGCAGTCACCTCTGAGTCTATGCCATTCCTACCAGTCTCGGTGTGGATTGTTCTTGTGAGCCTTGGTTACAGACTCCTCTTTGTTTAGTCCAAAGTTGGTTTTACAAGATGATTGTTCTTAAATTAAGTTGTAATCCAGTTTGGTCCTGGGAGGTGGCAGTTGGAACGTCCGCCTACTCCGTTTCCATCTTGGAATCCCCTGTTTCAATTTCATTTGTTGTAATCTGTCTACTTAGGTTTTCTGATTCTTCCAGATTTTGTTTTAGAAGAGTGTATATTTCTAGAAATTTATCCATTTCACCTAGGTTTTCCATTTTGGGGGCATATAGACTTTCACAGTATTTTCCTATAATCCTTTTTATTTCTCTGATGTCAATTGTTACTTTTCCTCTTTCATTTCTAATTTTATTTATTTTGGTTCTTTCTCTTTTTTTCTTTTTGTGTGTGTGTGACAGAGATGGAAAAATACAGAGAGAGGGGCAAATAGGGACAGACAGACAAGAAGAGAGAAAGATGAGAAGCATCAATTCTTTATTGTGGCTCCTTAGTTGTTTGTTGATTGCTTCCTCATATGTGCTTTGACCAGGGGGCTACAGCAGAGCAAGTGACCCCTTGCTCAAGCCATGAGCACTTGAAAAGAATGTATATATTCTGCTGTTTTGAGGTGAAAGGTTCTGAAGATATCAATTAAATTCAGTTATTTTAGTGTGTCATTTAAGACCACTGTTTCTTTGTTGATTTTTCTGTCTGAAGAACCTATCCATTGATGTTAGTGGAGTATTAAAATTCCCTAGTACTATATAGTATTGCTGTGGATCTCTCCCTTTATGTCCATCAAAATCTGCTGTATATATTTAGGTGCTCCTATACTGGGTGCATAAATATTTATAATGATTATATCTTCTTGTTGGATTGCTCCCTTTATCATTATGTAGTGACCCCAACTTTTTTTTCATTTCCATTTGCGTGGAATACTTTTTTTCATCCCTTCACTTTTAGTCTATGTGTATTTTTTGTTTGATGTGGGTCCCTTATAGCAGCATATATACAGATCTTGTCTTCTTATCCATTTAGCTACCCTATGTCTCTTGATTGGGGTATTTACCCATTTACAGTTAAAGTTTTAATTGATATGTACTTATTTATTGTCATTTTATTCTTTAAAACTACAATTCTCTTCCTCTCCATTTTTTTTTTCCTTTGCTCATTTTATAGCAGGCTCCTTCAGCCTTTTTTGTTTGTTTGTCTGGGAAGCTTTTTATTTCTCCTTCAATTTTAAATGATAGCTTTGCTGGATAGATTAGATTAGTCTTGGTTATAAGTTCTTGTTTTGCATCACTTTGAATATTTCTTGACAATTCCTCTGGCCTGAAGTGTTTTTGTTGAGAAGTCCGATGTCATCCTTTTGGGGCCTCCTCTGTTGGTAATTAACTGCTTGAAGATAAGGGTGTATCTGCAAAAGTACCAAGACTCCTTGAGGTCCACCTCCATATGCCAGCTACTTCACCTCCCCTAAAATTACCTGGTTTTCCTCAGAGTCTTCTGAAGAAAGACTGTATAGTGATCTCAGGCTGGTCAGGAACCACAGCCCCTTTCATAGGTTGTAAGCATGATAAGGTAGGGAAAAGAGGGTTGGGAGGACAGGACTAGTACGTGCCCTACTTGGGGATCACACAGTCAGGAACTCAATGAGGGGAAAGTTCTCTCCACTCAAGAGCCAAACCATTCAGTCTCTGGCAGTGTCTCCAACTCTAGTTCTCCCTACAGGGGCTTGCTGCAGGTTCAGGTTGGGTACAGCCAGTCATCCCCTCAACAAGTGCAAGTTCAGCTGCCCTGGGCTCTGGCACACAAATCAAAAGAATTACCCATTGGGGACGATGCTAGCACAGCCTGCAGGAGGGGACTTCATCCTGGTTCCAGACAATAGCTTCTGAGGGATTCATACTTTGAATGTCCCTGCTCTGAACCACTCTTCTCCACCCCCACAAACAGAGCCCAGTGAGGCTGGGTATCCTGAACTTGAAAGGCATGATCCAAACCGTCTTCTGCTGGAGGAGGTGCCTGCAAACCTGTAGGAGGGGATCAAGCAATAACCCTCTGGGATACCATGGACTGAGTTTGCCAGGAAGATAGGAGTGCCCTCTGCCTTGCGATATAACCACAAACCCCAGCTCCTGCCCATCTGTTTCTCAGACAAAAGCTTCCCTGGGAGACATGGCCCAAAAGTCCCAGATCTGCACGGCATTCTGGCCCTGCCCCCTGCACAGCTGAACTCAGTAGGATGAGGCTGGTCAAGAGAGTCGACAGGTAGGGGAAAGGGCACTGGCTATGTAGTCAAAGTAGGGGAGACCAGACCTCTTTTCAAAGCCATACTGTTTAGCCGCTGTCTGAATCTCCACCAAGAGCTTCCCTCAAAAGAAAGGTCCCCAAAAGTCATTTCTGTGTGAAGCCAGAAGACACCTCCATAGGACCCAAGCATTGCAGAGTGTCCTTGCCAGTAGTTGAAGACTGGGCAGTGTACTCCCCAGGCTGGTGCTGTAAAAATAGAAGTGCTCGTTCCCTGGGAAGGTAGCATCTGATTCTCCCAAGTGAACTGAATCCCTGTTTTTTACCACAAGAAGCTATGCAGGCTCCTCCTTCTGTCTCTGTTGCTCTGGGTTGAGGATCCCTGCATAGGGTTGAGATTCCATGCTCCGTAGAGGAGGGAGTTTTGCAGCTATGATATCTCTCTGGCTTCTAAACTACTGCACCTTTATGTGGGGGCTAGCCCTTTCCATGCCTTCACCGTTCTTACCAGTCTCTATGTGGCTTCTTCTGTAAATTCTTGGTTATAATATCTCAGTTTAGTTAGCCTTCAGTTGGTTATCCAGGTTGATTGCACAATAATTTAGCTGTAAATCTGTTTGGGATCAGAAGCAAGTGAGTGTAGCTACTGCCTACTCTGCAGCCATCTTGGAATCCTCTTGGGAGTTTTTTGATTACTGCTTCAATTTCACTAGTTCCAATATGTCTATTTACATTCTCTGATTTTTACTGATTCAGTTTTAGAAGAGTATATGTTTCTAGGAATTTATCCATTTCATCCAATTGTTGGCATAAAGTTGTTTGTAATGTGTTCTTACAATCCTTTGTGGTTTTTCTTAGTGTGAGTTGTTACTTATCCTCTTTCATTTCTCATTTTATTCATTTGGGTCCTCTCCCTGGTTTTCTGTGTGTGTGTGTGTGTATGTATAGTTGTTGTTTTGTGAGAGAGAGACAGACAAGAAGGGAGAAAGATGAGAAGCATCAACTTGCAGTTGTGGCACTTTAGTTGTTCACCGATTGCTTCTCATATGTGCCTTGACTGGGGTATGGGAGGGGGGGCGCTCAAGCTGAGTCAGTGACTTCTTACTCAAGCTAGTGACCTGGAGCTCAAGAAAGCAACCATGGATCATGTCTATGATCCCACGCTCAAGACAATGACCATACGCTCAAGCTGGTGAGCCCACACTCAAGCTGGATGAGCCTCTGCTCAATCAAGCCACATGAGACTGCACTCAAGCCAGTGATGTCAGGGGTTTTGAACCTGGGTCCTCAGCATTCCAGGTCAACACTCTGTCCACTGTGCCACCATCAGTCAGGCTGTTTTCCTTGATGAATCTGATGAAAGGTTTGTCAGTCTTGTTTATCTTTTCAATGAACCAGGTCTTGGTTTCATGGATCTTTTGTATTGTTTTTTAGATCCTGTTTTGTTTATTTCTACTCTGATCTTTATTATTTCCTTTTTACTACTCACTTCGGGCTTTATTTGTTATTCTTTTCAAGTTTATTTAAGTGTAAAGTGAGTTTATTTGAGGTTTTTGTTTCTTGAGATAAACCTGTAATGCTATGAAATTTTCCATTATGACTGCTTTTGCTGTATCCCATCGATTTTGGGCTGTTGTGTTCTCATTTTCATTTGTTTCAAGTTATCTTTTGATTTCTTCCTTGATCTCACTGTTAACCCATTTATTGTTCTGTAACATGTTATTTAGCCTCCATGTCTTTCTGTGTTTTTCATTGTTTTTCTTGTGATTGATTTCTAGTTTCATACCATTATGTTTAGAGAAGGTGCTTGATATGATTTTAATCTTAAATTTATTGAGACTTTCTTTGTGTCCCAACATGTAGTCTATCCTAGAAAATGTTCCATGTGCACTTGAATGTATATCCTACTGTTTTGGAGTGAAATGTTCTGAAGATATCAATTAAATCCATCTGATCTAGTGTGTTATATAAGGCTGACAAATACTTGATTTTCTATTTGGAAGATTTATCCATTGGTATCAATGAGGTGTTAAAAACCCCTACTATGATTGTATTACTGTTGTTCCCTCCCTATATGCAAGATTTGCTTTATATATTTAGGTGTGCCTATGTTGGGTGCATAAATGTTTACAAGGGTTATATTCTCTTGTAGAATTGCTTCCTTTATTATTATGTAGTGTCTTTTTTTGCCTCTGACAATAGCCTTTGTTTTAAAGTCTATTCTGTCAGATATAAGTATTGCTACCCCAGCTTATATTTTTCTTTTCATTTGCATGAAATCTTTTTTCATCTCTTTACATTCAGTCTGTGTGACTGTTTCATTCCATAGTGGGTCTCTTATAGACAGCATATGTATAGGTCTTGATATCCATTCAACTACCCTTTGTATGTTTGGAGTATTTAAGCCATTTAGTTTAAAGTCATTATTGATAGGTATGTATTTATTGCCATTTTATTCTTTAAATTATGTTCCTCTGTTTTATTCTTCTTCTACTCACACTTTCCTTCCCCTTTTTCCCCTCTTGCTTCTTTTATGACCATTGACATTTCTTTGATTTATTTTAATATTGATTTTGTGGTAACAAACTTCTTTAGCTTTTCTTGTCTGGGAAGCTTTATTTCTCCTTCAATTTTAAATGACAGTCTTGCTGTGTAACATTGTCTTGGTTGTAATTTCTTGCTCTTCATCACTTTGAACATTTCATGTCAATCCCTTCTTGCCTGGTGTTTCTGTTAAGAAATAAGCTGACAGTATTATAGGAGCTCCCTTGTTGGTAACTGTCTTCCTTTTGTGGTTTTTAAGAGTCTTTCTTTGTCTTTAACCTTTGCCATTTTAATTAGGATGTGTCTTAGTGTGGGACTCTTTGGGTCCATCTTATTTGGGACTTTATGTGCCTCCTGGACTTGTGTGTCTTTTTTCTTCATCAGATTAGGGAAATTTTCAATCATTTTTTTTTCAAATAAGTTCTGGATCCCTTATTCTCTCTCTCTTCTCCTTCTGGTACCATTATGATACAGACGTTATTTTTTATGTTGTCCCAAATGTTCTTGAACTATCATAATTTTTCAAATTTTTTTTTTATTTTTGCTTCTCTGATTGGATGTCTATTTTTCTACCTTGTCTTACAAATCACTGATTCAGTCTTCTGGTTCATCCTATCTACTCTTTATTTTTTCTAGTGTATTCTTCATTTCAGATGTTGTATTTTTTATTTCTGACTAGTTCCATATGCTTTCTGTGTCCTTCTTTATGCTGTTGAGCATCTTTATAACTATTATTTTCAGCTCTATATCTGATAAATTACTTGCTTCTATAGTGTGTCCGTAAAGTCATGGTACACTTTTGACTGGTCACATGGTCAAAAGTGCACCATGACTTTACAGACACACAGTATTTTATTTAGTTTTTATTTTTCTGGAGATTTCTCATGTTCTTTCATTTGGGGTCTGTTTCTTTGTCTCCCTATTTTGGCTTTCTCTTTTTTTATTTTTTTTTAAAGATTTTATTTATTCAATTTAGAGAGGAGAAAGATAGAGAGAAGGGAGAGAGAAGGGGGGAGGAGCAGGAAGCATCAACTCCCAGATGTGCCCTGACCAGGCAAGCCCAGGGTTTCAAACCGGTGACCACAGTGTTCTAGATAGATGCTTTATCCACTGCGCCACCACAGGCCAGGCTGGCTTTCTCTTTGTGTTTGTTTCTATGTATTATGTATATCTGCTATGACTTCCAGTCTTTGTGGGGTCGCCTTATATAGTGGTGTCCTGTGGAGTCCAGTGGTACAGTCTTCATGATAACTTGAGCGGGGTACTCCAGGAATGTCCCTTATATGGCTTATGTGGGCCCTCCTGTTGTAGTCAGTATTGATTGCTGTAATGCTGGTGGTCAAAGCCAGGCAGGTTCACATTAAATTCAGGCAGACAGTAGTGGAACTGTGGAGCCGGAAAGCGTCAGGCCATTCCTGTTTATTGGAGGCTCGCAGAGAAGGGCGAGCAAATAGACAAAAGAAAACTGCTTTTTGCCGTGGAGGACAAGGAATTAGGAAAAGTACCACTCACGGTAGTGGCTGAGGGAATCAGGGAACCACACCTCACAGTGGCAGGAGAGCAATCTGGGAGAACTGCCCCTGACGGAAAGCACCCATAGGTTTTCATAGAGACACATATGTGGCTTTCTGCCATGTGATCATGCACTAATCATGCAAAGTGCTTTCAGCCAGGAAACCAGTGAGCTAGCTTAACACAGCTGTTTTTCCCACAGTTGCTATTTGACACACTCATGCGTGGGGTCAACCCTCAGGCTGGCTGACTGTGAGGCTTAACCCCAACCAACCATTGCTTGTGAGCTGCTGTGCAGGTGCTGACCACACAAAGCAGAATTTGCCTAAGCAGGGTTTGGTGCCTGCCGACATCTCTCTTTGTGTGTGCTGTTTGTGAAGCTTATTGGATCCTTCTTTGATGTTGTCTGAATCTGGCCACTGGGTATGTTGGTTCTGTGCCTCTTGGGAGGGGCTCTGGTATAGGCCAGTATCATATGCTACCGGTAACTGGCAACCTATTTGGAGTTACGAGCAATCCACAGTTTGTGGCTGCCTCTGCTGGGCCTTAGTATGAGCAGGAAGAATTAAAGTGCTCACCAAGGTTGACTTTTACCAGTAGTGAGCCTGAGGGCAGGGCAGCAAGGTCCCAGGACACCCTGAGATTTGCCTCTGCCCTCTGGCTGCCCATTAGCCTCAGTCACTGAAAAAGCCTCTTGCTGAACTCCTCAGCAGGATGTAGGCTCTGCAGGGTCTGGCAAGAGGGAGTCCAATGGGTGTCGCTGTTGCTTTCCTCCCAACAGATGCCACACAGAGGGCAGTGCTTTATCCAAGAAAGATGGCATCTTTAGTATGGGAGAATGACTCAGTACAGGGATTCTGGCAGCTGTCCTTTCAGCTCTTTCCCCAGGGTTATAAATCTCAGACTTTCCTCAAGTGACTATAGTCCACTCTACCCTACCTCCACTGGAGCTCCTACCTCCACTGGAGCTCAGGGTGAGTGGTTGTGAAACTTTGTGTGTTGGCCCTTTAAGAGGGCATTTGTATCTCTAAGGGACTCCCATCTCTTTCTTTTTTTTTTTTTTTTACAGGGACAGAGAGAGAGTCAGAGAGAGGGATAGACAGGGACAGACAGACAGGAACAGAAAGAGGTGAGAAGCATCAATCATTAGTTTTTTGTTGCCATCACAACACCTTAGTTGTTCCTTGATTGCTTCCTCACATGTGCCTTGACTTCGGGCCTTCAGCAGACTGAGCAACCCCTTGCTGGAGCCAGCGACCTTGGGTTCAAGCTGATGGACTTTTGCTCAAGCCAGATGGGCCGTGCTCAAACTGGTGAGCTCAGGGTCTCGAACCGGGGTCTTCCGCATCCCAGTCTGACGCTCTATCCACTGCGTCTCCACCTGGTCAGGCGGGACTCCCATCTCTTTCTACTGGAGAAAAACCCTACTGAGTTTCACAGCTGGAGATTATGTGGGCACCTTTTCCTGGCACTGGTGCTCTGGGCTGGAGTGCCCAGCTTGAGGTTCAAGCCCCACACTTCTTAAGAGGAACCTTGGCTGCTGAGACAACCATCTGGAACTTCAGCTGCCTCTGTGAGAGCAGGCGAACCCCTTCTGCATCTCTGCCCTTCTTGCCATTCTTGATGTGACTTCTGTGAATTTTTGGTTATAAGACTTCTCCTCAATTAGTGTTCAGTTGGTTATTCAGGATAATTCTTCTATAATTTAGTTGTAATTCCAGTTTGGTTCTGGGAGGAGGTGAGTGTAACCATTCATTGTTTTCTGAAACCCTGTTTATCCACACTAATCTTTTTTTAGAAGCTTCTGTCTGAAGGGCCTCTGACCTGCTGCAGGTGTTGTGCTGTTGTCTCTTCACCTGGTGGTTGTTTAGACACTAACTGGACTAATTTCCCCACAGGTTGGACAAGCATGGGATTTAGATCTATACCTGGTTCTGCCTCCTTACCTGAGTTATGACTGTGTGACATTAGGCAAATTACTTAACTTTTCTAAGCCTAGATTCTGTGTTCTTCAGGCAATAGTAACAACAACCTAATTGGACTAATAAGGACCGAATGATATGTCAATATTCCTGTTATCATGTATATGATTTTGATTCTTCCTCCTGAGGTATTCTATCCCTTTAGTGGACAATTACAGTTGTTTTCTATACTGAGGTTAGCTCAGGTGTCCTGCGTGTAATTATGACTTGCTGCTTCAACTTTCACCATGGGCAGGAAAAGCTATTACAGATCCCCACAAGACAAGCCCATGCTGGTGCGTCAGAGAGGTGATTTACTTCTCTTCCCAACCCACACCCCACGCCCTTCCCAGTTAAATCTTATCTCCAGTTCTCTCAGGCTTTCTTCATAGGAAGTAATCTCACCATTCTTCCTTTGGTAGATTTTAGTTTGTCTTTGTCCCCACAGGGCCCTGGAACTGAGGCCAGCCAGCAGGTTTGATTGGATGGGGCAGGGCAGAGCAATGCTATCACCCCTGCTGGTCCTGTGGGACGTTTCTCCCTGGCAGGGCTCCTGAGCTGCCTTTGGCTGCATTTAGTTCCCTTGATTGAATGTCTGTACACTTCCCAGAAGCCACTTTTCCTCTCGTCTGTAGGCATGTGGCCCAGGCACAGAACCTTAATCAGGTTCCTTTAATTTTTATCTAATTGGAATGGACAGGGCTCTTCAGTCTTTCAAGATATCTTTGGATTCTGATTCTGTTATCCATCTAGTGTATTTGGTCTGCACATTTGATCCCATGCTGCGTCTCCCTCCTCCAGTCATCAGTAATGATGTTGAGAAGGAAAGGAGATGCCACATTCTATGGTCCAGCCACTTTGTCCTCACTCTCAAGCCTCCAAGAATGGGAGCACCACTCTAAGCTCCCTTCTGCTCTTTGGTCCACCCAGAGAAACTCTCACTGTTCAATGTCACACTCACTCTAAGCCAATGGTTCTTAACCTTTTTTGAGGTACTGAACCCACCAGTTTCATATGCGCATTCACCGAACCCTTCTTTAGTGATAAATAAAATATGATTTTTTTCCCAAATTCAAGACATAGGTATATGTTTTTTTACTGGTGCACAAAATGAGCCGTGCATGAACATCACCTTGCTCAAAGAACAAAACCAACAAAGTGCATGAACTCACAACAAATTACGGTATTACTTTATTCTGGCCTCCGCGGCAGAGGCTTCTCCGAACCCCTGAGACCAACTCATCGAACCCCTAGGGTTCGATAGAACCCAGGTTAAGAACCACTGCTCTAGGAATTGTGCTGACCACTCTAGGAGGTGTCTCCATCACTCTAAGAAGTATCCCCATCACTCTGAGTGATGTTCACCATGATCTCTAGGTGGTGTCCCCATCACTCTAGGCGGTGTGTCCATCGCCGTAGGTGGTGTCCCTGTCATTCTAGGCATTGACACCCCCCACCCCCCATCAATTTATGACAAAAGTGTCATAAATTGGTGGGTCTGCTGACTGTTTTCTATCTGCCTATGCTGCCTCTAGTGGCTGGTGCTCTAAGTATTTAGACAGTAGAATTGTGTCAGGGATCTGAGTCTGGGTCACCAACTATAGTTTTCAAAAATGCCTTTTCTCCTTTGCTAACTTGGACATTGTCTTGTCTTGGACATCTTCCTGTTTTTACGGCATTCTTAAGATTGCCAGCAATGAGCAAGTCTGTTCTGCAAGTAATTCAGAGCTGAGATGTGATTTATCTGGAGCAGGAGATTTGAATTCATTTAGTGTGACTGAATGTTCTTTCACAGTGTCTCCCCCAACCCTGTGTTTCAATCCCCTCATATCAGTGTTTGATTCACCCTTTTCAGTATGAAGATTGCACTCCTTGAGAGAAAATGAGAATTTCATTCTTTCTCTCCATCATCTGTTAACTGAACACCTTTCACCCCAATATGGGCCTAATCCTTCCTTGTTGCTAATTCAATTTTAAAAGCCCTTCTTTCTTGTCCTTAGCATTTTCCAAACAGCTCAGTATGCCTGACGCTTTTATTTTACAGGCCTAGGCTACTCCTTAGAGTTCCTGGCTGGTTCTGTGCCCTGTTGCCCTGTTAGATGTGCTTCTGTGAAAGCTCCTCCATGACCCCAGAGACCCTCGAGGTCAGGGACTCTTAGGAGCTGCACTTCGGGGAGCAGAGGCAGGACTCACGTCTGCATCTTGGAATTATAGCTCTCCGCCGCCAAAGATTTGATGTGCACCGGGAGGAGCGCGCCAGGGCCCACTGCAGTCTTCAGGTGCATTGGAGCTGAGAACAGCTCGCTGTCCTTTCCCCCTTATTAACATCCTTCATGATTGCGTTGCTCAGACATGTATTTAAAGACTGTTAGTGTTCTTAGCAGTCTTCTCATCACAGAGCAATGGTTCTTGACAAGGGCAGATTTTGCCTCCAAAGGATGTTTAGTGATGTCTAGAGACCTGCTGGTTGCCCTTACTGGGGGAAGGTGCTGTTGGCATCTTGTGAATAGAGTCAGGGATGCTATTAAACATTTTGCTGTGCCCAGGACAGGCCCACAACAAGGAATTGTCCTGCACACAATGTCAGTAGAGCCACTAACTATGGTCATCGTTGTCCCCAGTGTGCCTGTTCACAGGTGCAGGTTTCCTCTGAAGAGTCCTGGTACGGTGGGCCCAGGCAAATATTTTAACCAGCACACATAGGTGATTCTAACCATTTGAGAAGTTTTGTTTTAGAATGTTGGGTAAGAGCCTGGAATTCATTCTCCCCTGTGAGAGCCCAGGCACTCCCATGTTTAGAATCACCCTTTCCGAAGCTGTGAGGAAATCTGAGGTTGAGCTTTTCCCCTTCAGTTAACTTCGGTCTAGCACCTTGTTTTTTGGGAGAGCCCAGATTTTCATCCCTGTTTTCTAAAACCTCAAGGCCAAGTGTGACAGCCCTCAGATGGATGATGGGCGAGGACGCTGCCCTGTCACCACTGCCTCTGTCCCTATCATGATGAGCTTGAGGTGGAAGAGTGCTCATTTCCCATGCAGGCCTAACCTTGCTCCCTCTCTCCTTCGACCTAAAACCAGGCATGTTTTAGCATGTTTGAGCTCTCAAGTGAGGCATGGATTTTTTCATAGGGGGATACTATGGCTCTGCCTCCTAGTCAGCACTGTGGGAGAAAGTCCTCGTCCTGGGGCGCCTTTTATTGCTGCTTACTCGGACACAGCTGGTTATAGGTAGCCACAGTCACACGAGTACTTTTGCGTATCCCCACTGGTTGCTTCCCATCACATTGAACAACAGGTTGCAAAGCATTTCAGGGTATTCAGAGGCAGAGGTGGAGGCTGCACAGCCCTGTCATCTTCTCTAGAAGGGAAGTTGTGCTGGAGCTGGTCCAGGGCCACAGTGCTGCTGGCTCTTCCTTTGTCACCTGAAGGAGACTGGTGACCGCTCAAGTGCATTACATACGAGGCTCCTGAAGCCCTCTCGCTGTTTTGCTTCATTTGTTTGTTCAAGTCCCTTATTCCCTTCAGCAATAGCACCAGCAGTGTTGGCAGAGTGAGAGCTGAGGAGGGAAGACTGCATTGTCTGTGCTCGGGGCTACCTCATGTGCACTCACCCCTGTCCTCTTCTAGTGCTATTGATGCAGGTGCAGATTCCAGTTCTTCTGAGGGCTGGTTCAGGTTGGGCAGCCAGAGGAACTAATCCATAGGGCCACGTCTGCTGGAGCGCTGTGATAAGACCTGGTTGTCCACACACCTTTGCTGCCCTCTGCTCTCCCTGGAAGCCACCACTGCTGAAGAGAGAGCTGTTCCCTTACACCAGCTTTTGCATAACCACCTGTACCTGCCATTTGTCAAGTGTCTAAGAAGCAGGCACTTCCCCTGAGGCTTTATTTGCCATCACTCAGGTCTTGTAAGGGGGATATAGTCATTCCCATTGGACAGGTGACAACTTGGAACCTCAGGAACTATAATAAGCTGGTGCAAGACCACCAGTCTCAGCAGTGGTAGAGGTGGAATTTATACCTGGGGCTGGCTGATATCTGAATCTTTAGTCTGGCCTTCACTATTAAAGCTGTAATGTGTTTACCTTTGTAAAGGGCAGGCAGGTGGGTGCCAGAAATGGAAATATCCTCAGCCCTACAGAGCTGGGCTCTCTGTTCTGCATTCAGACTGTGTCCTCTCCAGATTGTCTGATGCCATGTACTTGACATGCTTGTCTGGGAAACTCCTAGCTGCTCCAGACTTCCCCCCTCAAGGCACCTTTGGTTTGCTTGAACACTTGTATGGTGGTTTAATGTTTACCTAAAGTTTTGTTCCTGCTCTTAGGATCAATGAAAGTGTTCACAGTAAGGTCTAACCCAGAAGAAGCATTAGGAACAAGAGTGGGTCATTGATTCAAGAGAAAAAGTCACAGAGTCGAGGGTCAGGGGCTAGTGCCTATGCCAATGGGCCTAACTAGCAGCAGGGGTGTCAAGAGATGTGTGAGGCCACATGTGGAGGGCTCACCATTACCTCAGGCTGCCATCTTCCCTGGTAATGTGGAGTGCATGACCCCATTTGTCCCCCACATTGGAAAATTCAAGGTGTGCTGGTCTCTTTTCTCTCCTTAGCCCTGTATTTCTCACATTCAATTCATTAACAAGCTTCTGAAATAGTTAAAAACTGTCTCGTCCTCTCATCCTCAGTGCCTCATCATCTGTTACCCAGAGGGGAGCAGTCATTCCCAGTGGTCTCCTTGCCTTTAGTAGCATTCCCCATTGCTACAAACTGACTCTGCTGGTCCCATGCTCAAAAAGATGGTCCTCCTCCTCAAGATCTGAACTTCAATGGTCTCAGCTACTCGGCCGATGCCTGCCACCTGCTCACAGTTTGCCTCACCTCACCTCACACTCTCCTACCAATAGAACTGGCCTGTTCCTGCTTTGGGGTAAACTAAGTGCTCCTTTTTGGGAACTTGTCTGAAATGTGCTTCCCCCACCCTCTCCTATACTTTACCTTGTCTGTTTCTGAATACCCTGTAAGACCCAGCTGAGCCATTTCTTGCTCTAGGAAGCCTCTGTGGATCCTCCCTGGCAGAGCTCAGTGTTTCCTAGGCCCCATGTTGGCCACTGCATCTTGATATTGGTCAATCTTTCACCCTAATTTGAGCTCCAGGTCAAGAAGTGATTCTTACCTACAGAATCCAGAGCAGGGAAAAAGGGGGAGGAGAAGGGTATTCCGTGGAATAGTACTCCCCCAGCACAGGTCCTGGAGTTGCTGAGGGCCCTGTTTGCCAACCCACAAAGCAGCGGTACTTGCATTCTCCCACAACCACATCAGCATACAACTAAACTACAGAACCACCAGCATCAGAACCACTGAAATCTAGCTGATGGAAGTCCTGCAACTAAGGATATAGAGAAGAAGCCACATTGAGACTAGTAGGAGAAGCTGAAATACAGAACAGGCTAGTGCCACACCCCTATGTGGCAGATAAAAATTGGGAGAGATATATTGGCTGCAGAGATGTCTTTTGGGGACTGAGGGGTCCCAGCCCCATACCAGGCCCCCTAGTTTAGGGTTCTAATGCCAGGAAGAAAAGTCCCCAGAGATTCAGGGTGTAAAAAGCAATGCAGCTTGGGGGTGAGTGAGACAGATTGCTGCTGGAGTACCAGGCAGTTCCTCTTATGTGAGCCATGAATGGACTTCTTTGGACTCACTACCTCTGAGCTCTAGCACTGGGACAGCAGAGTGAAAGGAGCCAGGAACACACAGGAAGGAACTGAGCTGGAGGGGCATCTTTCTCCCAGAGAGAAGTGCTGGCTGAGGCCATTGTTCCTTTTATGAGCCCTCCCCCCACAGAGCCCAGAGACAGGTGCCATATTTGAGTCTCTATCAACCTGGCTAAGGCGGGTGATTCCCTGAGACTCTGCCGCACCCAACCTGCAGGCCCACCCTTGCTGTTTTTAGTGGCTTTCCATATGAATGTCTTGTCTTGGCTCATGCTTCAGACTTACCTAAAATTTCTCAAAGAAGCAGCATCTGACCTCTGCCTCCACCTCTGTGTACCCCATAATCTCACTAAGTAGCCCCAGGCCCAACACTAGCACAGCCAGCCTAAGCTTGCAACTTGGCCTCTCCTGGGCACTTCTAAGCCTAGCACAAGTAGTAGCTATCTTCAGATTTCTTTGTAGCTCATTCAAGGAGGCCCTGGGTAGAACACAGGAGGTGACTGGCCATGGCCTGCACCTCCCAGGAGGCCCCAGAGCCAGTACACCCAGTTAACAGATACAGACCATGTCAAAGCACCACCCAACCATTTCCACAGTGATACACACACAAGGAGAAGACTTAGCTGACACCAGAGTCACACTGAAGTAAGTCCTGCTCTGTGGAGTGGGCCCCTGTACAGCTAATCCTCCATAGTGGTCCTAGCCAGTCCTCACAATCAGTCTGGGGATAAAACCCTGCCATTGAGGTGCCAACAGCAATCAAGGCTCAACTACAATAGGAGATTGTACAAAGCCCACATGAGTGGGGGTATGTGCACCTGCAGTGCCCAGCTCAGGTGAAAAAGGAGGTTGTACCGCTGGACCCAACAGGACCCTACTACATTAAATAACTCTACCAAACCTGGGGGATATAGCAGCTCTATTTAATACATAGAAACAAATACAGGTAAGCAGCCAAAAGTGAGGAGAAAAAGAAACACTTCCCAAGTGAAAGAAGAAGAAAAAGAACTAACATATATGCAAAGTTCAAAATACCATTTTTAAGAATGCTCAAGGAACATAGTGAGGACTTCAACAAAGAGACAGGAAACATAAAAATGGAGATTAAGCCTGACTGGTGGTAGCGCAATGGATAGAGAGTGGACCCAGAATGCTGAGGTGCTGGGTTTGAAATCCTGAGGTTGCTGGCTTGAGCATGGGATCATGGACATGATACCAAGATCACTGACTTGAACCCAAAGATTACATTACTAGATTGAAGCCCAGGGTCACTGGCTTGAGCCCAAGACTGCTGGTGTGAACAAGGGGGCATTGGTTCAGCTTGAGCTCCCCAGTTAAGGTATATAGGAGAAGCAATCAATGAACAACTAAAGTAAAGCAACTATGAGTTGATCCTTCTCATCCTTCTTCTTTCCTGTCTCTCTCTCTAAAAATAAAGATGGAGCTAGAGAAAATAAAAAATAACCAGTCAGAAATGAAAAATACACTTAACTTTGAAATGAAGACTCCATTACAGGAAAGCACTAATAGAGTAGATGAAGCAGAGGATCAAATCAGAGATCTGGAAGATAAGAAAGCAAGAAACACCTAATTAGAACAGCAAAAGGAAATTTAAAAAAATGAAGACAGTGTAATAAGCCTTTGAGACAACTGCAAGTGTACCAACATTCACATCACAGGAGTGCCAGAAGCAGAGAAAGAGTGAGGCTTTGAAGACTGGTGTGAAAAAGTAATGATGGAAAACTTCTTTAACCTGATGAAGGAAACAGAAACACAGGTCCAGGAAGTGCAGAGAGTCCCAAACAAGATGAACCAAAAGAGACCCACACCAAGGTACATCATATTTAAAATGGAAAAGGTTAAAGACAAAGAGAGAATCTTAAAAGCAAGAGAGAAACAGTTGCCTACAAGGGAGCTCCCAAAAGACTGACAGCTGATTCCTCAACAGAAACTTTGCAGACCAGAAGGGAGTGGCAAGAAATCTTCAAAGTGATGTAAAACAAATACCTACAACCAAGATTACTCTGTCAAGCAAAGCTACCATTTAGAATCAAACAACTTATAGAGAACTTCCCAGATAAGAAAAAAATAAAAGAGTTTATCATCACCAAACAAGTATTGCATGGAATGTTAAAAGGTCTTATTTAAGAAGAATAAGAAAAAAAAATAAAAATATTAATAATAAAATGGCAATAGTTATGTATCTATCAACAATTGAATCTAAAAACAAAATAAACAAGCAGAACAGAAACAGACTCATAGATACAGAGAACAATTTGATGGTTGCCAGATGGAAGGGGGGTTGGGGAATGAGTGAAAAAGGTGAAGGGATTAATAAGTACAAACTGTAGTTACAGAATAGTCACAGGATATAAAGTACAGCATAGGGAATATAGTCAATAATGTTCTAATAACTATGTATGGTGTCAGATGTGTACGAGATTTATTGGAATGATCACTTAGTTATATAATGTCTAATCACTGATGTGTACACCTGAAACTAATATAATATTGAATGTCAACTGTAATTGAAAAATAAGAAAAGTGATTTTTTAGGAAAGGAAAAGCCTATCCTGTGGTGGCACATTGAAATGCTGAGGTCACTGGTTCAAAATCTTGGGCTTTCCCAGTCAAGGCACATATAAGAAACAACAACTATGAGTTGATGCTTCCCACTCCTCTCTCTAAAATCAATTTTTTTTTATTTTATTCATTTTAGAGAGGAGACACAGAGTGAGAGAGAGAGAGAAAGAGAAAGAGAGAAAGGGGGGAGGAGCTGGAAGCATCAACTCCCATATGTGCCTTGACCAGACCAGTGCAGGGTTTTGAACTGGCGACCTCAGTGTTCCCAGGTCAACGCTTTATCCACTGCGCCACCACAGGTTAGGCTCTAAAATCAATTTTTAAGATATTTTTTAAAAAGTAAAAGAATAAAAAGTCTACATTAAAGCCTTCCCTTGGACATTTTGAACACCAGAGATGATGCAGGGTAAGGGTTGTGAATGAAGTGGTTTCCAGTTTTACAGTATTTAATTAAAGACCTCCAGGGCCACTGGTAAGAGCTCTGGATGGCATCAGGCTTTGTGCAGTTTTAAATAAACCAAAATCAGTTTAGAGGTGTTTCAGGGTTCTTTGAATCCTACAATCCCATATTTTAAAGTCAAGCATAGGGAGGCTAGGTTATTTAATCAAGTTGAATGCCTTGTGAAAGGGCTGCTAAAAAAACAGTGCTCTGTGTGTGTGTGTGCATGTATGTATATAAATATATACATATAAATATGTATATATTTATATTTGAAATGCTTTAGAATATAAGGAATTTGTGCACTGTCACCATGAAAACCTATAGGATCCCATACTTGGTGCTGTTCTTCCAGGAGGAATATAGGTTGTTTCATTGTCTCTTATTAAGATGATCAGACTCACCAGATATTTTGGATATGCTCCTATTATCTGATAAGAACACTGGCTATCAGTAAAATAAATATAATATGTGGCAGAATCTGCTAGTTTGTTCCTGTTTGGTGGTTATTAGGTGGTGACTTTGGCTAATCTAGAATAATGATACTCACAGGATACATATTCTATGCCAGTCACCATGTGGCTCATATAGCCTTTTACTTCATAGACATTCAATAAATGTTTATTGTGACTCATGAGTAAATGAAAAAGAGCTCCTGGACATCCTGGAGGGAAACCTGATTTTTAGGACTTTTTAAAAATTATTTTATTTTTCCAAGGACAGAGAGAGAGTCAGAGAGAGGGATAGATAGGGACAGACAGGAAGGGAGAGAGGTGAGAAGCATCAATCATTAGTTTCTCGTTGCCCTGGCAACACCATAGTTGTTCATTGATTGCTTTCTCACATGTGCCTTGACCGCGGGCCTTCAGCAGACCGAGCAACCCCTTGCTGGAGCCAGCGACCTTGGGTCCAAGCTGACGAGCTTTTGCTCAAGCCAGATGGGCCCGCGCTCAAGCTGGCGAGCTTGAGGTCTCGAACCTGGGTTTTCCGCATCCCAGTCCGATGCTCTATCCACTGCGCCACCGCCTGGTCAGGCAGGAAACCTTTTTTTTAGCCAGGTTTTCCTCGACTCCCGTATCCAGTGGCAGACATGACTGGCATTGCCTGTGTGTGGGAAGAAGGAGTGCTAGGAAATGGACCTGGTAAGTTCAAATGATATAAAAACAGCAGCAAAGTATTTGAGAGTAAAGTGAGTGTGAAGGTTTCTGTGTCTTTTGAGAAGGAACTGAGCAAAATTGTCATGATTCCAAGAATGTTTGCTACATGTGTAAACCGTGTGTAGCTATTCTATAAGATTTGTCTGCGGGAACTGTGATAGTGTTGTGTTGTCATTTTGATACTTGTATTTTGTGACATTTAAAAAGTGTAGTGAAGTATAAATGGTGAACTTTTTATGTTTTGTCAGTAGTGTTTACTACAGATCTCTCACTTCTGTCATGAATATGTGATCTGAAAAACATAAGCAGCCCTTTTGTGGTATTAATTATATCCTATGACCATTTCTTCTTTCCCACCCCAGTGGACTGGAATATACTTCTTTGGAAAATGGAATTTGCCTTACAGAAGTTCATTGTAAAGCAAACTCTAACAGAATGCATTTATTCCATTAAGGTAAACATCTGGGTTTTTTATTGAGTTTCAAATATTTTTATGATTGAAAAAAGAGTAAGAATTATGTAGAAAGTCACTAAAAAACTGGATCAATAAAGTTTAAAGAAGAAAAAGAGACAAATGGCTTAACAGCTTGAGAAAAATGAGCAGAATGGAGGGGATAGGATCAAATGGCATCAGAACAGCATTGAAGGGGTGTTGATACAAGCAACATCTGGATTATGAAGATTTCAAGTTACTGGGCTATGAATGATCAACTTCTAACTGTGATTCTGAGGCCAATATTGTGCCTTTGCTGGCATGAGAAAAAGAGATAGAAATGTGTGAATCTCCTGAAACCCAGATATTTTTTATATATAGTTTGAGTTTTGAACATGTTAATGTTTTTGCTTATTTAAAAATTAAATCAACAAAGATAGGGTTAAAAAACTTAATATAAGCAAAAACAAATCAGCTTTGCTATATGTCAAATTGATACCACCCCACACAAAAGGAACAAAATTCATGTAAGTGGGCTTCTTCTCTGGGCATGATGGCTAAACTTCTCTCTCCTTGCTTATCCACTAAGTACAACTATGAAGCCTGGAAATAAGTTGGGAGGCAACCATAGGAGAATTCTTTAAGGTAGGAAAAAGAAAGAAGACTGGCTAGAGACTCTGTGACTAAAAGAATAACACAGCCTGGTGCCTCATGAGTTCCCAACCAGTGAGAGAAAGTAATTAAGTGCCATTATCTCTGGCCCCCAACCCTAGTGGCAAACAACTGCTCAAGTAGGCATATTGTTCTGCCAGATTGGAAGGAGTTCTGCCAATATTACTTACTAGGCTCAGTGGTATCAAGTGGAAACCTCGCTGACAAGTGTCCCCAAGAAGCAGTCTTTACTCCTGCAGGCCACAGATTCCCTTCCTTTACCCAGAGACCCCCAAGTGGCTTGACAACATCAACTGGTGATTATGCCACAAAAAGGTGCCCAAAGGGAAGCACTCTTTGTCCAGTCAGTCAGAGATTCTCCTGTGTACCTAGAGACTCCGGGTAGCTAGGAAGCATTGGCCTGGTAATGGCTCTTTGTCCTAAGGACCAAAGATTTCTTTCTCTCACCTAGAGACAACAGCTGAGAACATCTTGCCACAAGTTGCTTTGGCAGTTCTTTGTGGCCTGTAGGTCAGAGACTCCCTTTTCCTACCTGGAGACACTCAGGCTTGACACTGGCAGGAGGGATTTCTCCACAAGTGGCTGGAAATGAAGCAATATTTGTTCTTACAGGCAAACCCAACAGAGATCAGCAAGAACCCCAGTGACCTCAGATGAATCAAGCAGACCAATATAGTGGAGTAAGGACTCTGATTCAAGAAGCTGAATAAATCCTAAAGAAGATAAATCCAAAGAAATCCACATCCAGACTCAAAATAGTGAAACTTCTGAAAACTAAATACAAAAATAATCTTGAACACAACAAAGAATATCAACATATTATTTATAAGGTTATACCAATTTGAAAGACAGTGGGATCTAATTTAAAACCATGACACGTTAGCCATGAATTCTATACCCAGCAAAACTATTCTGTATGAATGATGAAGAAATAAGATATTCTCAAATTACAGAAAACTAAGAGAATTTGTTGCTAGCCAATATACCTTAAAAGAATGACTAAAGTTAGTTCTTCAAACAAAAAGGAAATGATATAAGAGACCATCTTGGAACATGAAAAAGAAAGAACAATGAAAAAAGGAAAAATATGGATAAGTGGGAAAGATTATTCTCATGAGTTTTTAAAATCTCACTTGTTGATTGAAACAAAAAATATAATTCTATGTGATATGAGGCAAATGTATGTTCAAAAATGCTCAAAGCAAAGGTTTTAAAAGTGGAGAGAAGAAAAGAACATAAATGGATATAAAGTTTCCATACTTTAAGTGGTAAAACACTGATATCAATAGATTGTGATAAGTTACATATGTAAATTGTAATATTCAGTGCAACCACTGAGATTATATGAGACAATGTATTTAAAAACTCTATTAATAACTCAACATGGAATCTTATGAAATATTTAAATAACTTACAGGAGGGCAAGTAAAGAGAAATGAAGAATGAAGAGAGGGAACAAAAAGAAAGCATATAATAAAGTGGCAGACTTAAGGTCTAACATGTTAACAACTACCTTAAAGGTAGATGTTCACATTTACCTAATAAAAGGCAGAGATTACCAGAGTAGATTAAACACACAAATACACAACTATGGTGTCTATAAGAAACTCAATTCAAATACCAACAGGATCTAATTGATATATAACGAATACTCCAACAATAGCAGGATACATATCTTTTTAAGCATCTCTGGAACCAAGATAGACTATATCTTGGGCCATAAAACAAACCTTAACAAATTTATGATCATTTAAACCAACATATCCAAATATGTACAGTCATCAACATAAAAAATTGTAAGAAATTAAAATAAAAACACCCTCTTTACCTCTTAGTACTAAATGTAATAAATGAGTTTAGCAAGATCTCAAGATAGGAGCTCAACATAAAGAAAAAATCCATTATAATTCATATTGACAAATCTGCAAACTTAAACCAACTCCGCAAAAAGCATGATCCATAAAAGGAAATATTTATACAATGGATCTCATCGAAATTAGAAATGTTTGTTCTGTGAAAGACCCTGTGAATAACCTGACTAGGTGCTAGGTGGTGGCACAGCGAAGGGAGCGTCAATTTGGGACACTGAGGACCCAGGTTTGAAACCCCTTGGTCACCAGCTAGAGTATGGACTCATCTGGCTTGAAAGGCTCATCAGCTTGAGCACAGGGTTGCTGGCTTGAGGGTGGGGTTATAGACATGACCCAATGGTCACTGGCTTGAGCCCAAGGTCACTGGTGTGAGCCCTTCGTCACTGGTTTGGCTGGAGCCTCTGATCAAGGCACATATGATAAGCAATCAATGAATAACTAAGGTGCTTCCACTATGAATTGATGCTTCTCATCTCTCTCCATTCCTGTCTGTCTCTCTCTCACTAAAAGAAAGAAAAGAAAAAAAGACCCTGGGAATAGTATAAAAAGAGAAGCTCTAGATAGGAGAAATTATACTGCTTACAAAAATTAGGGAATATTTTATAGCTTCATATTCATTTTGAAATATCCCCTAATTTTTGTGAACAGTATATTTGCAAACCACATATCAAACGAAGGACTAGTATCTAAAACAGATAAATCTTAAAACTCACCAGTGAAAAAGGTTAAACAAGAAATTCAACTAAAAAATTAACCAAGAGAATATACAGATTGCAAACAAACACATAAAATAAACACATGAAAAGACATTTAATATCATTAACCATTGGAGATATGCAAATTAAACCTACAATGAGATATGACTACTTACTTATACTTAGCAGGATAGCTAAAATAAAAAGTAGTGACAACTCCAAAGTGCTGGCAGGGATGTGGGGAAAATGAGTCCATCATCCATTGTAAGTGGGAATGTAAAATAGTTCAACTACTCTGGAAGTAGTTTGGCAATTTCTTATAAAAGTAAACATGCAATCACTATATAACCCAGCAATTACACTCTTTGACATTTATCTCAGTAAAGTGAAAACTTACATTCACACAAAATGAATGTTTATATCAGCTTGATTTATGATAACCAAAAACTAGAAACAACCCCAATGTTCTTTGACAGGTGAATCATAAACAAATGTGGTACGTCCATATATAGAATATTACTTGGCAATAAAAAAAGAATTAACTCTTGATATAAAGATGAATCTTAAATGATTCTCCAGGGAATTATGTTGAGTAAAAACGGTCCACTCCAAACGGATAAAAGTTGTGCGACTTCTATAACATTCTTGAAATGACAGAATTACAGAGCTGGAGAACCGATTGTGGTTGCCAGGGGTCAGGGAAGTGGGGATTGGGCAAGAGGGGAAGAAAGTGAATGGTTTAGGGAGCATAGGGACCCTTGTGGTGATAGCACAGCTCTGTTTGACAATAGTGGCAGTCACATGAATCTACACATGTGATAGTACTGCCTGGAGCTAATTATGTACAGACCAGTGCCTGTAAAACTAGATGGGTCGTATCAAGGTCAATTTCCTGGCTGTGATACTGTCCTAGAGTGATGCAAGATGTACCACTGGAGGAAACTGGGTGAGGAGGACATAAGATCCTATGTATTATTTCTTATTACTGCCTAGAAATCTGCAATTGTCTCAAAAAACATCTAACTACAAGTGAATCTAGGTAATTTTTGAACTAGTATTCTGTGTATCATCAATGGCCTGTATTCTAATGAAGAAAAAATTTAAACTTCCCTTAGTAGGTGTTTTCAGTAATAGAATTGGTATGGCGATTTCAAACTATTTTATTGTATTATAGGACTGGACAAATGAGTCTTGATATTGTGAGGAAGTAGAGTTCTTATTAGAGGACAACGGAGGTAAAAATACCGAACGGGAGAAGAAGAGGCAGCGCTCTATGGTGTTGGTTTGAAATTAAAAGAATCAATACAGACTCATGGTTTTTAAGAAATATATTTTTTCTAGAGCTGTTCACTGAAAGAACACTAAAAAATAAAGACAGTAACAGTCAGCACTCCTGGTACTTAGATCTTGGTTTCCAACTACCGTTCCTAATTGACAAGAGCTCCTTGGAAACTGGTTCCAAGGATGAAGTAGGAAGTTGACAAGATGAACCTAGGACATCTTATTTTGTGAAACAATGAGGAGTTAAAAAAATGATGTGGATATATGATTCTACATGGGACAGAGGAGCCAGCCTGAAAGAGGTCTCACTGGCCATATTTGGAATACCTTATATGAGCAACAAAATGAAAAATGACAGAAATGGATTAAGACACACTGAATTTTAAAAAGAACCTAAGTCATATTGATATAAGAAATACAGAGGCCAGACCAGGCAATGGCGCAGTGGCTAGAGTGTTGGACTAGGATGCAGAGGACCCAGGTTCAAAACCCTGGGATCACCGGCCTAAGCTCGGACTCACCAGCTTGAGTGAGGGGTTGCTGGTTTGAGCAAGGGATCATATACATGACCCCATGGTCACTGGCTTGAGCCCAAAGGTTGCTGGCTTGAAGCCCAAGGTTTCTGGCTTGAGCTCAAAGGTCACTGGCTTGAGTAAAGGGCACCTCGCTCTGCTGTAGCCCCCCAATTAAGGCACATATGAGAAAGCAATCAATGAACTGCTAACGAGAATTGATGCTTCTCATCTCTTTTCCTTCCTGTCTGTCTGTCCCTATCTGTCCCTCTCTCAGACTATCTCTGTCTCTGTCACACACACACACACACACACACACACACACACACACACACACACACAAAATACAGAGAAACAAAAGAATGGTAAGGGAAGAAAAACTGTCTTTATTAAAAATGACAACTAGTAAATATAAAATAACAATCACTGTTTTGCCACTATTGTAATAATAATTAATTCAGTCTAAAACTTTTGGGAAATAGGAAAATCACATGATCTTACAACATCACCCCTCAGATCATTTATTAATTAATGAGAGAAAAGGATATGGTTGTAGTTATATATTTCTACATAACAAATCACCTGAATACGTAGTGGCATCAAATAGCTATTTTATCACAATGTCAGGAATTCAGATAAGGCACAAGAACAGCTTATCTCTGCTATTTATAATGTCTGGGAAGATGTTAAGGCTGGGGTGACTTGCTGGCTGGGGCTGGATCTAGAATTGTCTTTCACTTACTCAGGCAGTCGGTGCTGGCTGTCAGTTGGAACCTAAGCAGGGCTATTGGTCAACATTTACATGTGGTTCTTTGTCTGGGCTGTTTTAGGCTTCCTCACAGCATGGCAGCTGGGTCTTAAGAGGGCAAGGTAGAAGCACAAGGCATTCCCTGATCTAACCTCCTAAGTCACATGGCATCACTTTTGCCACATGCTGTTGGTTAAAGCAGTCCCAAAGTTCCAGCCAGGATAGGGGGAGGGGATATTGACCCCACTGCAGTGTGGGAGAAGTGCCATGATGCATTCCAAACGACATGTGGGAGGGGAGATGTTGCTGTGATTGTCTCCGGTAAATTCTGCCATCCAAAGGAGAAGTCTAGTGGTCTTCACCCTAATTTCATCTCCCAGTAACGGGACACACAAGCAGGGCACATTACCTGTGTCATTTCTCTACTATGAATTTAAACCCAAATCTAATCTTCAGGAAAAAGACATTCAGATGCAAATTGAGGGACATTATCCCAAACCACTGTCCTGGACTCTTCACAAATATCCGTGTTCTGAAAGGCCAAGGAAAGGCAGGAGCAGTCTGGTCTAAAGGAGAGTGAAGAGCCGTGTCAACCAAATGCAGTGTGTGATCTTTGACTGAACCCTCAATTGGGGGCTATTCTTGGCACAATTGCAAAATATCAGATGTAGATTTTATATTAGATTTTATATTGAGATTGAAATATCCTGAGTGCAGGCATTGTTTTTTGTTTGTAGGAGGTTATCAGAATATCCTTATTTTTAGGAGATGCAGCTGGAGTATTAGGGGTATTAGATGACTTCAACTAACTCTCAGATAGCTTCAGCCCAAAAGAGAGAGAGAGAGAGAGCGCAAATGTGTAGATGTGGCAGCACCTGAGCCAGTGATGAATCTAGATGAAGCACACATAGGCATTTATTAAAATTTTCAAAATAAAAATATGGGTGTGGAGTAAGCCTGTACCTAAACTCTCCCCCTAAGTAGCAGGAATAAGATTTCTAGAAGGATGGAAGTAAACAGAAGAATGTTAAAAAAGAAGAGGACGCAAAAAGAGAAAAAGCAGCCGTCAGCATTGCTACTTGGTCATGAAGACCCTGCCCACATGTCCAGCTGTGATGCACAGGGAGTCAGAAGGAAAAGCCACTGTGGCCCACTGACAGACCCCTTTCTGGAGAGGAAACTGAGGCAAAGACAGCAGTCAGGTTTCACAATTGCCTGTGTTTTGTAGAGACAAAGGCTAGAAGGGATGGTATCTGAGAGGGACAGGTTACTGAGGGCGTGTGTGGAGGTGACTGTAGGGCCAGGCTCTCCCTCACTGATACTGGCCCCCGGAGGCTGCGCAGTCAGAGCCTGATCTGGAGTGGTGGCCAGACCACTCAGAAAACTAGATATAAAACACTGTGATCTCACTCCAAATACAGTAGAAACTACATACACTCTTGAACTCAGGCTGTCTTAACAAAGTGCCACTGACTGGGTGGCTTCGACAATAGAAATGTACTTCTCACAGTTCTGAAGGCTAGAAGTCTAAGACCAGAGTTCCAGCCAATAGGTTCCTGGTGAAAGTTCAGTTTGTGGCTTATAGACAGTCACCTTCTTATGTCCTTAAATAATGTGATGATTAATTTTATGTATCAACTTATTTGGGCTAAGGGATGTTCACATAACTGGTAGAACATTATTCCCAAGTGTGTCTGTGAGGGTGATTCCCGAAGAGGTTAGCACCTGAGTTGTTGGGTTCAGTAGGGAAGGTGGCCCGCCTCAGTGAGGCTTCATTCACATCAGCCAATCCTTTGAAGGCCTGAAGAGAACAAAAAGGACCAATTTATTCTCTTTGTGAGCTGAGATGTTCATCTCCTCTTACCCATTGACACTGGCGCTTGGTTCTTGAACCTTCAGACACAGACTGTGGTATCACCCACTTCCCTGGTTCTCCAGCTTACAGATGGCAGATCAGGGACTTGCTGGACAGTACTTCCACACAGTGCTGCACTCCTCGTCTATATCTCTGCCTCCGTTTTTATCTGTTTGTCTGGAGAACCCTGAATGATATGCATGGCTTTTCCTAGGTGTGTGCACACAGACAGTGTTGAGCTCTCTGGTGTCTCTTCTTCTAAGGACACCAATTCTATTGGATCAGAACTCTCCCCTTATGATCTTATTCAATGTAAGTACTTCCAAAGAGGCCCTGTCTCCAAATACAGCACGACTAGGAGCTGGTTAGGGGTGCTGCATATAAAATTTGGGGGTAGGAGGATGTGGACACAAACATTCAGTTCATAACACCCCCACAAAGTTCTGCAAAGGTTCTCAAGCCCCCTACTCTACCTCATGCACAATATTTAATCACAAAGATTTAAATTATAATTGTGTATTATCACCTGCTAGCTTAATATCTGAGAGGATGATACTAAGGAGTCTAGGTGATGATAAGGATTTAACAGAAGTCTATTCACATCATTTTGAGGGCAAATTCTAGGCCTAGAGAGAATATTCATATAAGGATGATGAGAAAGGAAAGCTTTAAAACCCAGCAAGAGGCATATAAAATATGATGTAATAGAAAATACTCAAGAACAGCCTTTTTTTTTAAAGTTTTTCTAGTAGAAACTACATACTCAAGGTAGTTAAAAGAAGTCATGAACAGGAAGTAAGGGAAGTGATTCCCTATTGCTGATAGACGTGGAGGATAAGTATTGATGTAACATACAGAGAACTGGGTTCTTGAGCTTCCTAAAGAAGTCCCAGAAGAAATGGGTACAGCAATAATCAAAGCTATCATAGAAGGAAATCTGCTTCGCTTGGAGACACCTGAACTGGCAGCACGTGTTTGCAAACAGTGGCCTCTTGGAGAGGGCATAGCGTATGGCTGCAAGCCGCCTTTTCCTCGGTAGGAAATTTATGGCAGTCAAACCTGTGCATGGAGCCTACCCACTTTGGGTCCTGTTTGCACTCTGCAGCTGTCCTGTAGGTCTCCTAGGCTCACTCTACACAGATACACCTGAGTCTGCAATGTCCCAGACAAGGAGCATCTGCTGACACCCCTACCCCAGCAACCATCAGCACCCTGCCCCAGTTCCCCATACCACATGCTTCCTGTCTTTCTTGGCACCTTCAAATTTCCTAGTATCTCAGGGGGTCTGCCTCTTTCCCTGGCCTCAGGACCCTGTGCTGTTCACTCCTGAGTGCAGCTTCTGGCTGCTCCCTCCCAGTCCTGCATCGGATGAGTCCAGTGCACACTGACAGACCCAGTGGCACAGCTCTTCAATACTAAGCCCTTGTGCATCCTGCCTCCACCCTAGTACTTTTTTTAAAGAGAGAGGCAGGGAAAGAGCAAGACAGGAACGTCAAGCTTCTCCTGTAGGTGCCCTGCCCACGAAATCAAACCTGCAACCTCCATGCTCTGGGATTATGCTGCAACCCACTGAGTATCTGGCCAGGGTTTAATTTTGATTGATTTTTAGAGAGACAGAAGAAGAGGGACAAGGGAAGGGGAAGGGAAGCATTTGTTGTTCCACTCAGTTACACATATTTGGTTGTTTCCTGTGAGTCCCCTGACCAGGGATCACACCTACAACCTTGTTGTTTTGGGACAGTGCTCTTAACCGACTGAGCAAACTGGCTAGGGCCAGTACATTTTTAAACTTATCTTCCTTCTTGTCTTACTTTCCAAAGAGCTAAGGCCCCAAAATAGCTGTTGATTAAGTGAGAAGAAAAGAGGCTTTGGCCACAGACTGAAAAATGTGAGTGCATTTGTCTCTGTGGTCAGCATACAGAGTAATGGCCCCCAAAATGTCCACTTTGTAATCCCTCAGACCTGTGACTATGTTATGTTATGTGGCAAAGGGGAATTAAATTTGCATATGAAATTGTTCTGGATTATCTGGTTGGACCTAGTACTAAAAACAGAAGAGGGGGACAGAAAGGAAGAGTGAAGTGAGGTGTTATAACAAGGACTCACTTGTCAATGTGGGCTCTGAAGATGGAGGAGGAGGCCATGGGCCAAGGAGTACAGGCAGCGTCTGATGTTTGAAGCCACCAAGTTTGGAGCACTTTGTTACAGCAGTAGTAGAGAACTAATACAGCCTAGACCAGGGGTGCCCACACTTTTTCAGCTTGCAAGCTACTTATAAGATGACCAAGTCAAAATGATCTACCTATAATAAAAATGCAAAACATAAATTTATTTCTTCTATATTATCATTATTTAAGTTACTATTATTACTATTTAATATTGTGTATTCTTATTTCACTTTCTCCTTCTCAGCTCTCTTTTCGAAGGAAAGTCAATGTCATAGTTTTTATGAACAGTCCGAAAAAGCCGCTCCACATTTCCCTTCTTTGGAATAGCAATGGCACACAGACAGATGAGGCAAACACACTTAGAATATGACATAGTGAAAAAAATCCCCTCCCATTCTGTATGAAAGTGGTAGGTTTTAGGCTTCTTACTCGGACCAGGTATGGCACTCATTTTTATACCCTTTGTTGTATTTAGTTTCAATAAATTGAAGGCTAACTATGCAGCAATGTAACTGAACAAGTTAGCGCGGTTTAACGCGCATGCGTAGGGTGTCAAAAGTTCAGATGTCAGATTGGCTACCCTGTATGCCAATCAAAAGACAAATGTCTTTTTAATGTCATGCGATCTACCCACACTTCCTTTGCGATCGACCAGTAGATGGATCAAGCGTATTGAGCACACCTGGCCTAGACAGAGGAGTATAGAGGGATGGTGAGGCAGGAAAGGAACAAAGGGTTGGGAAGCCCATATGCATGGATCTCACCCCCACTGAGCGATTGCTGAGAAAGCTTCAGACCCACTGCCACAGATGTGGGGGTGGGGAGAGGGCATGTAGGATGCCCAGTTGGAGGTACAGCTCACTTCAGGCCCAGGGAACAGACAGCTGCCCACATAGTGGGGTTGGGCAGTGTGGGAGCTGCCTGGGAAAGTCCTGAATGGCAGACAGAGGATCTTGACCAAAGGAGATGAACAAAATCAAGCAGTAAGAGTAAATTAGTACGCCTTTGGGACTGCATTCAGCAAATATTTCTTACTAATGGGCCTTACTCCTGTTAGCATGAGCAGGGTGAGTTGTCCCAGCACCAGACATAGTGTAGAGCAGGGGTCCCCAAACTACGTCCTGCGGGCCGCATGCGGCCCCCTGAGGCCATTTATCCAGTCCCGCCACACTTCCGGAAGGGGCATTTCTTTCATTGGTGGTCAGTGAGAGGAGCACAGGATGCATTCACACCCATAGTTCCCATTGAAATACTGGTCAGTTTGTTGATTTAAATTTACTTGTTCTTTATTTTAAATATTGTATTTGTTCCTGTTT
This sequence comes from Rhynchonycteris naso, assembly GCA_037038555.1. Taxonomy (NCBI): domain Eukaryota; kingdom Metazoa; phylum Chordata; class Mammalia; order Chiroptera; family Emballonuridae; genus Rhynchonycteris; species Rhynchonycteris naso. The sequence continues at coordinate 192,836,956 of CM072999.1, read as the reverse complement.
TGTTTTTTTACTTTAAAATATGATATGTGCGGTGTGCATAGGGATTTGTTCATCATTTTTTTTTATAGTCTGGCTCTCCAACAATCTGAGAGACAGTGAACTGGCCCCCTGTGTAAAAAGTTTGGGGACCCCTGGTGTAGAGGGTGGGCCCACAGGTGACAATGCTGCCTCAGTCTGGGAGAGATGGGGCAGGTGAGCCCAAGATATCTTGGTTGGAAAATGGACATTGTGAGTCCAGAGTTGAGTGGCTCTGAACTCAAGGTGGGCTCCTCTGGCAGGTACAAGTGGCCAACATCTGGGGGAGCAGAGGGATCATCCCTAGCTGCCAGTGTCCCTGTTATACTGGGCATAGTGCTATATCTGCAGTTACTGCCTAAAAAGCACTCGTTTGGTCAAAATAATGGCAAAGGGAGGCTCACTTCTTGGGGTAGGGTGACTTCAGGATTGACATGGGAATCTGTGGGGATGAAGGTAGTGGGAAGACCTGGGCAGGTCCTGACACTTGAGGAGTGAGGTGGGAGTATCTCTCTGCTCAAGAGAAGGCAGACCTGCCCTACCAAGGAACAGAACTCAGGGCTGACTCCCACCCCCTTCTGCTGTTCCTTCCTCAGAGCCTAGAGTGGGGTAAGGGACCCTTTTCCCCTTGCTACCCAGATGAGGGTTTTGGGGCACAGGAACCCATTTAGTAGCTCTGGCCAACCTGTTACAGAGTGCTGTGCCCTTCCAACTCAGCCCTTAGAAGTCCTGCCCTTTTAATTCCCCCTCAGGGTTGGACTGCTGATAAGGGTAAGTTTTTCACCTGGGTTAACTTTAGATACCTCTTGCAGAGAGCGAGCAAATGTCAGTGTTATGAGGTCAGGGGAAAGGTTTGCTGGGTGACAGTGGTGCTTGATAACCCACCTTGTACTCTGCTCTCAGACACTCCCTGCTCACTCCTGTTGGCTTGGGTCTCCTGGCCAAGCAGCAGAACGAGGCTGAGGCCCTTGGACTCTGGCACACCCAGGCTTCTATGTCTGCTGCCTCATAGCCTGAATTGGTCATGCTGTTGGGTTCCTAGGGACTTACAGGGGTGAGAGAGCCCTGGCTATTTTGGGCCTGGGTTAGGAAGTAGTTCTGACTCTGAGCAGAGAGCCAGTGCCCCAGTTTCTAACAAAAGTGCCTCACCTGGGGTGGAGCACACCTGAGGAAGTGCTAGGTGGCCTGGACAGGGTTACTCAAGGCAAAGCTGTTGTTGGTCATGCTAGAAATTTCTTTCCTTTTATCCATTTCATCCACCCTTCCTGCTAGGAGCTGCAATCAGGGTGTTGAATAAGATTCAGACCGCCTTCTCTGACTGGCCACTGAGTCTGATGGGGGACCCAGTGTATCATTCAGTGACACAGCAAGGTTGAGAAGTGCTCTGAGAGGAGTCCAGGGACAGAGGCACCAAACATCCTGGGCAGTTTAGGAAGTCCTCCTATAGGAGATGCTGTGCTTGAGAGGCAGCTCATATATACCTGTCTGTGTATTTCACACACACCCCTCTCTCTCTCTCTTATTTATTCATTTATTTACGGCTTCTATAGGAGCAGATGTTTTATCATGGACTCTTACCTTGGCAGTGTATAGTGATGTATATTACTTTTTAAAAATCAGTGTAATATTTTATTCTTTGGATGTACAATTATTTAGCCACTTCCCTACTGCTAGTTACTAGGGTTTTTTTTTTTTTACTATTATAAACAATACTGTAGTAAAAATCCTTTAATGTGCATCTCTCTGCACTTATCTATTTTCTTATGACAAGAGATATGCACTAAAATGCTGACACACATTGCCCTCTGGACAAACTCCTTGAGCCCCACCTTCCCCAGGAGTACGTGGAAGGACCTCATCGCATACCCCTTTTCCATCTTTGCCAGCCTAACAGGCACAGTGTATCTCATGTCCTATTTATGTTTTGATTTAACGTTGAGACAGAGAGTCTGTTCCTCAGTTTATTGGCCATCTGCATGTGGGATGGGCTGCAAAATCTGCAGAGCTTGTTTGGGGGGGATTGGTGGTTGGTACTCGAGCACGGAACAGACTTGCAGAGGTGGAGAGGTGGAGATGGTGGCATCTTCTGGAAGGCGACCTTGATCATGACTGAGGGATTCCCAAGGGAAGCAGTGCACATAAGGCTAGATTGAAGGGCCCTGAGTCTGACTTAAAGTGATGGGACTTGAGTCCTGTGTGGTATAGGGAGCCCTTGGGGGATTCTGAAGCACTTTGGTGTTGTTTCTCCTGCCTCTCAGGTGCCGTTTACCTTCAGTGAGACTGCTGGCCCTCCCCTTCAGCCTCTTTGAGCTCCAAGTCCAGGAGTAGGTATGCCTGGCATGCAGGGCTATCATCAGGATGGAATCAGAGCAAGCCACAGTGCTTGTCAGGAGCAATGAGCCATGGAGACTGGTCATGAAGTGGCAGACAGTCCTGACCCTGCCTCAACTCTCTGATTCATTGTTGCAAGGCTTATACACTAATTTCTTCAATAAATCACTTTTTGGTATTAATTATTATGATACCTGTAATTCCTTTAATGCCTACTACTGCCTTATACACACCAGAAATTTGTCTTTTTGTTTTTTATCACAGAAGTCTGTAAAGAAGCAACATTTTCTCCATTTTACAAAAGAGCAGTTGAATCTTTCTAAGACAACATCACATGCCTAGGGTTCTGGAGAACCGGGGCTGACCTAACTTTACTGACCACTGTCTCCTAGGAGCTGTTCCCACTCCTTGTACAGATGGCTCCTGACTCCCAAAGGCTTCTGCTGTGCTTTGTGTTGGCATACGCTTTCGTGGGCACAGACAGCTTCTAAATATTTTAAATTTTATTTTATCTATAATTCTAAGTCATTCTTAGAGTCTTTCAACCTAGTATGCTAGTTAGTCATGGCCATCAGTCACCGTCCTGTGCTCTTGGCTCCTTCCTTCTCTATGTTTGAAAATGTGCCCCGTCACAGCACCACCTGTGGGCTGTGGGTTTAACATCAAGACTCTCATTTATGAAATATTGCTCTTTCACTACTCTGCATATGTTGAGCTGGCTGTATTTACAGATATGAAAATAGAACCTTTAAAAAAATACCTCTTTGAAGTCCCCAAACATGAGGCTTATGTTAAAACCTGTGCAGCTTTCCTCAGTGTTTGTGACATTTCCTGTTTGCGTTTGCACAGCTTGGAGAGTAAACTCATACAGATTTATTTTCTCTTCTGCTCTCGTTCATGGAGTTAATGTCCTAGCTCATCGAGGTATTTGGGTTTTTTAGAGGGAGCAAAATACTTATTTGCATCTGTTACTTTTCTTTGTGTCAAGTTTTCATTCTCTTATGGAGAAGAGCAGGCTTGGGTGAGACACAGCTGGCTTTGAGCCCTAGCTCCTCACTTTGCAGCTTTTGAGCCCAGATTTTTGTCTGTGGAATGGTTAGTGTGAACCATATAAAAGCAGTTTGTAGCCATCCTATGGTAGGTATTCATAATAGGTGAGTTCCCTGTAGATTAGGCAGCATCCTGCAAAAAAAGTAAATATATTCCCAAAGGGTCTTTTGCAACCTTTAGTGAAGGTTTAGCAAGACCTTTTTTTTTTCTTTTTTATAGAGTCAGAGAGATGGATAGATAGGTACAGACAGACAGGAACAGAGGGAGATGAGAAGCATCAATCATCATTTTATTGTTGCTGTTGCAACATCTTAGTTGTTCATTGATTACTTTCTCACATGTGCCTTGACTGCGGGCCTTCAGCAGATGGAGCAACACTCCGCTGGAGCCAGTGACTTTGGGTCCAAGCTGGCGAGCTTTTGCTCAAACCAGATGAGCCCACATTCAAGCTGGAGACCTTGGGATCTTGAACCTGGGTCCTTCCGCATCCCAGTCCAATGCTCTATCCACTGCTCCACCGCCTGGTCAGGCTACCAAGACCTTTTATGTACTTAATATCAAATTGAGATAATTAATTTTTGCATAAGGGAGGAAGTTATTTTTAACAGGTAACAATTTATATACTACATGTACACTGAGCTACAATATCCCCTCAAAGCCATCTACCCACCAACATTTTTTTCTGAGTAGAAAAGTAATGTTTACTTCAAATAAACTAAAAGACTAATAGGAGAAAACACACGGGTAATCCACCTCCCATCCTCAAAAATGACTGCTGTTGTGTTTCCTTCCAAATCTTTTTCTCCTTAAATGGCACATATAGAAAAAATGGTTGCTCGCCTTTCAGTAACTTGTTTGCTCCCCTTTGGCCTTGCTAAGCAATACCTTCCGGGGACATCATGATGTCCATCCTGCGAGCCTTCCCGCCTCACCTGGTGCCTCCTGGGTCTTACCCATTTTCCGTGCTCCCGTGCCCACCTGTACCTTCGTGCACTTGTGTGAATTCTCTGCTTAAGGGACCTACCAGGAGGTGGGACATCACAGGACTTCAGTCGTCAGGAAACTCTGTGCGTGCGTGTGTGTGTGTGTGTGTGTGTGTGTGTGTGTGTGTGCGCGCGCGCGCACGTGCTCACATATAGGAATAAAGATCCCCAAAAGGAAGACTATAGACCAGGGGTCGGGAACCTTTATGGCTGAGAGAGCCATGAACGCCACATATTTTAAAGTGTAATTCTGTGAGAGCCATACAATGACTCGTGTACGTTATGCATTATCCAATAAAAATTTGGTGTTGTCCCGGAGGACAGCTGTGATTGGCTCCAGCCACCCGCAACCATGAACATGAGTGGTAGGAAATGAATGGATTGTAATACATGAGAATAAAATTTTATATTTTTAAGGTTATTATTTATTATTAAAGATTTGTCTGTGAGGCAGATGCAGACATCAAAAGAGCCACATCTGGCTCGCGAGCCATAGGTTCCCGACCCCTCCTATAGACTATAGGAAGAAAAGAAAGAATGAAAGACAGGAAAGAAGGAAAAATATGAAGAAGAAAGAAAAAAGGGAGGAAAGAAAGAAAGGAAAGGAAAGGAGGGAAGCAGAGCAATGAAGTATCCAAGTACTCGGTGGTGGGCTGGCCAGGGGCTGAACTTGGTGGGCACACTGTGCCCTCCTCGCTCTCTTCTGAGTCAGAGGCCAGATGGCCTTGCCTCCACTTACTGGACCTGAGAGGCACTGCCCAGTAGAGCCTCATGGCCTCGGCGGGCCCCTGTGCCCAGTCAGCCAGCTGCTATGCCATGTGCCCACCAACATTTTAAACTGTTCTAAAATTAGCAATTGGAATCTGCAGTACTTTACAAACCATGAAGAAAATTCATCTGTGTGAAGGAAAGGAGAAACAAAGGCAGGTTTGTTGTTTTCACTAAGAAGTGACAGTAGGAATTGAACTGTTTCAAATTGTTTTGACTAGCAAAGAGGGTTTCTGAAAGAGGTGGGTGTATAAATGGATGATTAGAAAGTTTGGTCTAGCACAGTGGTTTGCAACCTTATAACACTTGGGGACTAGTGAAAAGAGAATTATTTGGGGGACTGCTAAGGCAAAAATCACCCTGAGCATAAGCAAAACTTGACTAATGTCATTGCATCTGTAATCTTCAAACAATATCAGGGTAAACTCTTTTGCAGACTGGCATGAAATTTCTGGTGGACTGGTTTGCAGTGCTTGAAAAACACTGGTCTAGCATATTTTCTCTTCCCTATTTTTCAATCTTCTTTCCTCCTTTGATTTCTTTTTTAAAAAGTCTCAAACCACAAACTATCAAACAGCTAAGAAACTTAATACAAAGGACCAAATTTTGGTGTCCTACTGTAGTTTCAAATGTTGAAATACAAAAGTCAGATTTAAAAAAAATTATCTTTTATTCAGAAAATTAAATTTAACAGTGACATTGATCAGTAAAAGCACATAGGCTTCAGGGTAAATATTTCTATAGAATTTGAACTGGTGACTAAGTTGTGTGCCCATGACCCAAAGTCAAATAATTTTCCGTCATTGTGTATTTGTTCCTCTTTACTCCCTTTCCCCTACTCCCTCCCCCATATCCTCCTCCCCCTGGTAACCACTTCACTTTTATCTATGTCCATGAGTCTCAGTTTTATATCCCACCTATGTGTGGAATCATACAGTTCTTAGCCTTTTCTGATTTACTTGTTTCACTCAGTAGAATGTTCTTAAGGTCCATCCATGTTGTCGTAAATGGCAGTATGTCATCCTTTCTTATGGCTGAGTAGTATTCCATTGTATATGTGTACCACATCTTCTTTATTCAGTCCTCTATCCAAAGAAATTGGTTGTTTTCATGTCTTGGCCACTGTGAATAATGCTGCGATGAACATGGGGGTGTATGAGTCTTTTTTTTTTTTTTTTACAGAGAGAGGGATAGATAGGGACAGACAGACAGGAACGGAGAGAGATGAGAAGCATCAATTATCAGTTTTTTGTTTCGACACCTTAGTTGTTCATTGATTGCTTTCTCATATGTGCCTTGACCGTGGGCCTTCAGCAGACCAAGTAACCCCTTGCTCGAGCCAGCAACCTTGGGTCCAAGCTGGTGAGCTTTGCTCAAACCAGATGAGCCCACGCTCAAGCTGGCGACCTCGGGGTCTCAAACCTGGGTCCTCCACATCCCAGTCCAGCGCTCTATCCACTGTGCCACCGCCTGGTTAGGTGTATGAGTCTTTATATACCAATGTTTTCGAGTTATTGGGGCAGATATCCAGTAGAAGGTTTGCTGGGTCATGTGGTAGTTATATTCTTAATTTTTGAGGAACCACCATACTTTATTACATAGTGGTTGTACTGCATTACATTCCCATCAACGGTGAATGAGGGTTCCTTTTTCTTAAGGTGACCAGATTTTAAAATTGGTAAAGCGGGACACCATTGACTGGGAGGTGGGGGGTTCTTGATTAAAAATTTGGTCTATATGGAGCAAAAAAATTTTTCATAGAATGCAAAAATAGTATTGTAATATATTTTTTAAAATTTCAACATAAGTACAATTTACAAATATAATACATTAAAAATTATGTATAATATTATTTTATTCTTTGGCATATTTTTCATTTGAGTGAATATTTTTTAGCAGATTGCTGTTGTTTAAAAGGTTATGAAATTTTTCACAAGAATTTATTAAATTATATTTCACACATAAAATGGCTTTCAAAGTCTCAACACTTAATTGTGATTTTTCTGATGTCCACACTTTATTTACCGTAGAAAAAATGTATTGAGTCGCAGCATTAGTTCCTGGTAAAGATGGCAAGGTATTCCACAATTTTTAGTGCATTATTGTATGGAACATGGTTTGTTTCGAAATGATGAAATATTTCTAACCATTTGTTCTCTATTGTGATTTTTGCTGATACCCAAGATTTAACCTTTTCCTTATCAATCTATTTTTTTAATAGTGATACCTCATTAAAAAGATCATTTGGGGAAATATTACTATATGGGAAATTTTGAGTGAGTCAGAGGGATCGGGTTACACGGTCCTGAAACCTATGCTGGAGCTGCATGAGCGCTCCCCGCATCCAGCCCCACTTCCCCCTGGAGACCTAGCAGCTTGCGCCTCGCGGAGCCCAAAGTCGCACACCTGTGTCCAGGACATGGGCCTATGGGTAGTTAGGGGACTTGACAGCCGCCGCCCCAGCAGGTACGTCTGGCCTGAAGTTCTTTGTTTCTGGGCCCCACACAGGTCAGCCAGCTCTTGCGGCAGTGCGGGCGCTTCCAGGTGGAGGCAGAGTTTCCACGCTGAAAAGCGTATATTCCCTTCCCATTCGCCCGCCGTTCCCTAGCTTTTCGTGCATTCTTTCCAAAAATCGGGACTTTCTTAAAACGCCGCGGGGAGCGGGACAAATTGTTAAAAATCAGGACTGTTCTGCCAAAAGCGGGACGTCTGGTCACCTTACTTTTTCTCCACAGCCTCTCCAACACTTGTTATTACCTTTTTTGTTGATAATAGCCAATCTAACAGATGTGAGGTGGTATCTCATTGTAGTTTTGATTTGCATTTCTCTAATAGCTAGTGAAGATGAGCATTTTTTTATATATCTTTTGGCCATTTGTATGTATTCCTGCTAGTAGTGTGTGTTCAGGTCCGCTCCCCATTTTTTGATTGTTTTCTTGTTTGTTACTGAGCTTTGTAAGTTCTTTATGTATTTGGGATATTAACCACTTATCAGAGCTGCTGTTTGCAAATATCATCTCTCATTTAGTTGGCTGCCTATTTGTCTTGTCAGCTTCTTTTGCTGTGCAGAAACTTAGTCTGATGTAGTGCCACTCATTTATTTTTGCTTTGACTTCCCTTGCCTTTGGGGTCAAATTCATAAATTGTTCTTTATGGCCAAGGTCCATGAGTTTAGTAACTATGTTTTCCTCTATGTAATTTATTATTTTATTTCAGCTCTTGTATTTAGGTCTTTGATCCATTTTGATTTAATTTTTGTGCTGGGGAATAAACTGTAGTCAAGTTTCATTCTTTTGCATGTGGCTTTCCAGTTTTCCCAGCAATATTTATTGAAGAGGCTTTCTTTTCTCCATTGTGTGTTTTTTGGGTCCTTTGTTGAAGATTATTTGTCCATATATATGTGGTTTTATTTCTGGGCTTTTGATTCTGTTCCATTGGTCTGTGAATGTATTTTTCTGCCAATATCATGCTGTTTTGATTAGCGTAGCTCTGTAGTATAACTTGAAGTCAGGTATTGTTATGAGTAGGGGCGCAGAGAGAGAGATCAGCAGACGAAATCATCATGAACTAGCAAAGGACCACCACTCGCTCAGGCAAATGGTGCTGAGTTTGCGTTGTGCCCTATTTTTATTCACAAGATTTCAAAAAGCTTGTTTACTTAGAAATTGGTATAGCATCAAGCGTAACCTTTACTTAAAGATACATGGAATACATCTGCATGATAGCTTAATAACAATACAATATCAAAAGGCATTAACTGTTATCGCTTCTATGGTTCCCATAGAACATTCCTTTCTTTTATCTCAAGGGATAGCCTTGAAGGAACAGAAATCTTATGAGAATGTTTTACTGAGAAGAAAGCCCAGCAACCACTTTCAGTCACATATACCTGTTTCAGTGACCCGCCTTCGAGTCACAAAACAATTCTCTTAGCAAAACATTCTTTTCTTGTTGACATGCAATGGATTATTCCACTACAGTCAGGTATTGTAATACCTCTGACTTCATTCTTTTTATTCAGGATTGCTTTGGCTATGTAGGGTTTTTATGGTTTCATAAAATTCCAGTGATTTTTTGTTTCATTTTTTAGAAAATCACATTAGAATTTTTATGGGAATTGCATTAAATTTGTATATATTGTATAAATTGCATTAAATTTGCTTTGGGTAATATGGCCATTTTAACTATGTTGATCCTTTCAATCCATGAACATGGGATATTTTTCCATTTCATTGTGTGTTTTTTTCAATTTCTTTCATTAATGCTTTGTAGTTTTCAGTATATAGAACTTTACATCCTTTGTTACATTTATTCCTAGGTACTTTATCTTTTTGTTGTTGCAACTGTAAAAGAAAGTTGTTGGGGTTTTTTAGTTTATTTTCTATAGTTTTATGATTGACGTATATGAAAGCATTAGACAGAAGTCAAATTTTTCAGAAGTCAGTGTTGTTTGGGGAGCATGAATTTGGCCTTCAGCACCCACATAGCGTATTTAGTTCCTGTGAGCTTTACATCTGCATTTGCTTACTTCCTCTTGGTTCAGTTTGTGGGGTGGTGGTGGTAGAGGAGGCATCTGGTGAGCACCAATGACCTTGACACGCCTGGTGGGACAGGTACAAGAAACTCAATGCTAATGCACATTCCCAGATTCAGCCCCATGACCCCTCCACAGCATGAAGGTCCTGGTGGAAAGAGAGTCCGGGAGTTTAGGCAGCCAAGAGTGTGAATGGTCAACTGATCCTTCTAACTCTAGTCGATCTGAGTCCCTTGTGCAATCTTTTAATACAGTACTTTGTTTCAAAGCCCCGAGCCTCCACCAGCCCTTTGAAAACTGTTCTTTGATCATAGTTGTGACCTTCACACTGAGACTTCTCTCTACTTCCTTTGAATCCCATCAGCCCCACTCCCTCATTCTTCCAGCTCCCTCCAGCTTCCTCTACCACTTGGCAGAAAGAACTTATAGACCACTTTTGCTAAGGGCTCTAAATGCACACTCATCTGGACTTTTTTGTTTATTTGTTTGTTTTGTTTTTCTAATTCTTTATTAATTTTAATTTATTTTGTTAACATGTATTCAAGTGTACAACTCAATATAACTCCCTCACCCCCAACCCCTTGTCCCTCATTATCCCCCCTTTGCTTCCCTCCCCTAGCTCCCTCCCACCTTCCCTTTAGGATTTGCAGTCCTGTTATTTGTATCTATGTGTTATGTGTATATAATTTCACTAATTCCTTCACTTTCTCTGATCCCACCCCCTCATCCTCCTTCCCTCTGACAGCTGTCCCTCTGCTCCCTGTGACCCCTCCTCTGCCTCTATTCCATTCCTCAGTTCACTCTGTTCATTAGATTTCCCATATAAGTGAGGTCATATGATATTTGTCTTTCTCTGCCTGGCTTACTTCACTTAGCATAATAATCTCTAGGTCCATCTATGCCATCGCAAAAGCTAAGATTTCCTTTTTTCATGATCACGTAGTATTCCATTGTGTATATGTGCCACAGCTTTTAATCCACTCGTCCACTGACTGACACTGGGGCTGTTTCCAGATCTAGGTTATTGTAAACAATGCTGCCATAAACATAAGAATGCATATCTTCCTTTGAATCAGTGATTTGGTATTCTAAGGATATATTCCTAAAAGTGGGATGGCTGGGTCAAAAGGCAGTTCCATTTTTAATTTTTTGAGGAAACTCCATACTGTTCTCCACAGTAACTGCACGAGTCTGCATTCCCACCAGCAGTACAGGAGGGTCCCCTTTTCAACACACCCTCTCCAGCACTTATTGTGTGTTGTTTTGTTATTGAGCGCCATTCTAACAGGTGTGAAGTGGTTTCTCATTGTGGTTTTAATTTGTTTTTCTCTGATGATTGATGATGTTGAACATTTTTTCATATGTCTATTGGCCATCTCTATGTTCTCTTTGGAGAAGTGTCTATTCAGTTCTCTTGCCCATTTTTTAATTGGATTGTTGACATTCCTGGTGTTGAGTTTTAGAAGTTCTTTATAAATTTTAGTTATTGACTCCTTATCAGACCTATTGGCAAATATGTTCTCCCACTGTGTGAGTTGCCTTTTTATTTTGTTCATGGTGTCTTTTGCTGTGCAAATTTTAGTTAGATAGAGTCCCGTTTGTTTATTTTGTCTTTTATTTCACTTGCCTGTGGGGATAAATTGGCAAAAATATTGCTACAAGAGATTTCGGAGAGTTTACTGCCTATGTTTTCTTCCAAGATGTTTATGGTTTCATGACTTGCATTTAAATCTTTATCCATTTTGAGTTTATTTTTGTGAATGGTGTAAGTTGGTGGTCTAGTTTCATTTTTTTGGATGTACCTGTCCAATTTTCCTAACACCATATATTAAAAAGACTGTCTTTATTCCACTAAATGCTCTTACTTTCTTTGTCAAATATTAATTGACTATAAAGGTGTGAGTTTATTTCTGGGTTCTCTGTTCCATTTCATTGATCTGTATGCCTGTTCATATGCCAGTACCAAGCTGTTTTGATGACTATGGCCTTGTAGTATAACATGATATCAGGAAGTGTGATACCTCTCACTTTATTTTTCATTTTCAAGATTGCTGAGGCTACTCATGTTCTTTTTTGGTTCCATATAAATTTTTGGAATATTTGTTCTGTATCTTTGAAGTATGCCATTGGTATTTTAATAGGAATTGCATTGAATTTATAGATTTCTTTTGGTAATAAAGACATTTTAATGATATTTATTCTTCCTATTCATGAACACAATATATGCTTCCACTTGTTTGTATCTTCCTTGATTTCATTTTTCATTGTCTTATAATTTTCCAAGTACGTCTTTTACTTCTTTAGTTCAATTTACTCCTAGATAATTGTTTTTTTGCAATAGTGAAGGGAATTCTTTAATTTCTCTTTCAGACAGTTTATTGTTGGTGTATAAAAATGCCACTGATTTCTGAATATTAATTTTATATTCTGCCACCTTGCTGAATTCATTTAGTTTTCTGACTGAGACTTTAGGGTTTTCTATGTATAGTATCATGTCATTAGCAAATAATGATAGTTTTACTTCTTCTTTTCCGATTTGGATGCCTTATCTGATTGCTGTGACTAGGACTTCCAGGACTATGTTGAATAAGAGTGGTGAAAGGGGGCACCCCTGCCTAGTTCCTGATCTTAAGGGGATTGCTTTTAATTTTTGCCCATTTAGTATGATGTTTGCTGTGGGTTTGTCGTAGATGGCCTTTATCATGTTAAGGTATGTTCCCTGTATTCCCACTTTACTGAGAGTTTTGATCATGAATGGGTGCTGGATTTTATCAAATGCTTTTTCTGCATCTATTGAAATTATCATGTGATTTTTCTCCTTTCTTTTGTTTATGTGACCAACCACATTGATTTTTGAATATTGTACCAGCCTTGCTTCCCCAGAATAAATACCACTGGATCATGATATATGACTTTTTTCATGTATTGCTGGATCTGGTTTGATAATATTTTGTTGAAAATTTTAGTGCTTATGTTCATCAGGGATGCTGGCCTATAGTTTTCTTTCTTTAGTGTCTTTACCTGATTTTAGAATGAGGATAATGTTTGCCTTCATAAAAGGAACTTGGAAGTTTTCCCTCCTCTTGAATTTGTTGAAATAGCTTGAGAAGAATAGATATTAGTTCTTCTTCGAATATTTGGTAAAATTTGCCTGTGAGTTCATCTGTTCCAGGACTTTGGTTTGCTGGCAAGTTTTTTGATAACTGTTTCAATTTCATTTGTTTTAATTGGTCTGTTTCGGTTTTCTGATTCTTCCAGTTTGAGTCTTGGAAGATTATGTTTTTTGGAATTTATCCGTTTCACCTAGGTTGTTCAATTTTTTGGCATATAGATCTTCATAGTATTTTATTACAATCCTTTGTATTTCTGCAGTATCAAGAGAAGTTGTTACTTATTCATTTTTATTTCTAATTTTATTTATTTGAATCCTTTCTATTTCTTGATGAGTCTGATTAAAGGTTCATCAATCTTGTTTAGCTTTTCAGAGAACCAGCTGTTGGTTTCATTGATCTTTTGTATTGTTTCTTTAGCCTCTATGTCATTTATTTCCACTCTGATCTTTATTATTTTATTTCTTCTACTTCCTCTGGGCTTTATTTGTTGTTCTTTTCTTAGTTCTTTAGATGCAAGGTAAGGTTGTTTATTAAGCTTCTTTTTTGCTTCTTAAGGTATGCCTGTAATGCTGTGAACTTCCCTCTCAGGACTGCTTTTGCTGTGTCCCATAAATTTTGAGTTGTATGTTCATTTTCTTTTGTTTCAAGGAAATATTTTATTTCTTTCTTGATCTCGTTGTTAACCCATTCGTTATTTAATAACATGCTGTTTAGCCACCAAGTGTTTGAATGTTTTTTAGTTTTTCTATTGTTGTTGATTTCTAGTTTTGTGCCATTGTAATCAGAGAATATGCTTGATATGATTTCAATTTTCTTAAATTTATTGAGATTTGTTTTGTTTCCTAACATGTGGTCTATCCTAGAGAATGTACCATGAGCACTTGAAAAGAATGTATATTTTGTTGCTTTAGGGTAAAGGTTCTGAAGATATCTATTAAATCCAGTTGATCGAATGTGTCATTTAAGGCCGCTGTTTCTTTGTTAATTTTCTGTCTGGAGAATCTATTCATTGATTTAGTGTAGTATTAAAATCCCCAGGTATTATAGTATTGCTGTGGATCTCTCCCTTTATGTCCATCAAAATCTGCTTTCTATATTTAGGTGCTCCTATACTGAGTGCATAAGTATTTACAATGGTTATATTCTTCTGTTAGATTACTCCCTTTATCATTATGTAGTGATCTTCTTTATTCCTTACTATAGCCTTTGTTTTAAAGTCTATTTGGTAGGATATAAGTATTGCTACCCCAGCTTTTTTCATTTCCATTTGCAGGAAATACTTTTTTCCATCCCTTCACTTTCAGTCTATATGTATCTTTTGTTCTGAGGTAGGTCTCTTGTAGACAACATATGTATGGGTCCTGTTTTCTTATCCATTCACCTACCCTGTGTCTTTTGATTGGAGCATTTAATCTATTTACATTTAAGGTTATTATTTATATGTAATTTTTTATTGCCATTTAATTCTTTAAATCTACAATCCTCTTTTTCTAGATTTTTTTTCCATTGCTTCTTTTATAGCAGGCCCCTTAATATTTCTTGCAGTACTAGTTTGGTTGTAATGAATTCCTTGAGTTTTGGGTTTTTTGTGTTTTTTTTTTTTTGTCTGGGAAGCTTTTTATTTCTCTTTCAATTTTAAACAATAGCTTTGCTGGATAAAGTAGTCTTGGTTGTAGGTTCTTGTTTTGCATCACTTTGAATATTTCTTGTCCATTCCTTTTGGCTTCAAGTGTTTCTGTTGAGAGTTCGGATGTCATCCTTATGGGGGCTCCTCTGTAGGTTATTAACTGCTTTTCTTTTGCAGCTTTTGGTATTCTTTCTTTGTCTCTTAATTGTGGCACCTTAATTATGATGTGTCTTGGTGTAGGCCCCCTTGGGTTTCTCTGTAATGGGACTCTCTGTACTTTTTGAACTTGTGTGACTGTTTTCTTCATCAATTTAGGGAAGTTTTCAGCTATGATTTCTTCAAATGGGTTCTTTATCCCTGTTTGTTTTCTTCTCCTTCAGGAACCCCTGTGATGTGGATGTAGTTTCTCTTCATGTTGTCATAAAGGTCTCTTAGAATTTCCTTAGTCTTTTAGAGCCTCTTTTTTTTTATTGCTGCTCTGCTTTCATGCTTTTGTTTATTTTGTCCTCTAAAACACTGATTCGATCCTCTGCTTCATCTGCCCTGCTGTTGATTCCTTCTAGTACAGTTTTCATTTCTGATATTTTATTTGTCATTTCTGTCTGGTTCTTTTTTGTGATTTTAATGTCCTTTTTGATGCTTGCTATCTCTTTATTTACGTGTTTATTATGTCCATCCATTGTTGCTTTTAGGTCCTTGAGCATCCTAAAAATAATTATTTTAAACTGTGCATCTGGTAGTTTGGTTACTTCCATCTCTGTCAGTCCTTTTTCTGGGGATTTCTCTTGTTGATTCATTTGGGTTGCATTTCTTTGCCCATTTTGTTTGTGCATTAGGTAGCACTGTCTGACTGAAATTTTTTTGATGTCTTTATGAGGAAGATCAGCTCGGTGGTACTGATTTCCCAGCCACCTGTGTTCTTTGTTTTAGGAATGCTTCTTGAGGACACTATTTTTTCACTTGTTGTATGTGAGAATTAAATGCATTCAGTCCTTTTGGTTATCCCTTCTGGCTGGCTGGCTCTAAGGGTCAACCTTGATTGTGAGTATTACACACTGTGCAATGTCTATCCTGTTGGGAGTATTTATTCTTCACAATGTCTGGTGACTGCTAGACTCCACCTTTGGGTGTGCTGCTTGTGTAGGTAGCTGAGTCTAGCATTGGTGCTGTCTGCCGTCCACTACTTCTGTTGGGTCTATATCTTTTTGGGTTGGCATCAGCAGTTGTTTGTAACCCGCTGTGGGTACCTGTCTGCAGCTACTGCACTTTTTGCAGTTAGTGTTTGCATTTTCTGTGGCTGGGTAGTGTAGGAGGGGCCAACCTGTCTATAAGGATCAGCTTCCTCCCACTTAGAGGTAACAGCAGCTCTGTAAAAGCCCCAAGCTCTGTAAGATTTGTCTCTACTTTTCAGCTGCTCCTTCTCCTCTTGCAGCTGTCTAGTCTTCCCACAGAGTCTTCTGTAGTAAGACTATAGTGTGGGCTCAGACTGGCCTCACCCACCCAACCCTTCTACAGCTGGCACATTTGGTGGGTTAGGGCAACTGAGGTTGTGAGTACAACATTAGTGGGACACCCTACTTCAGGGTTCTATTGGTCAAGAGTTCTGTATGGGGAATGTATCCCCTACCCAGAGCTTAATCTGTCAGGAATGGATGGATACTCAAATTTTATTTCTCCCCAAGAAGGTGAGCACCAGGTTCAGACCAAGTGTGGCTGACCGTTCCCTTTGCAGAAGTTATTTCACCTTATGAGATCCTGGTCTCAGGGAGGAAGACTGAGAGAGTTCTCTCTTGGAGCTTACTGTGCCCCTCCCGTAGGTGGCTAAGCCCCTCCACCAGATCCAACAATAGACTCACAGGGACCCACACTTTAAATGTCCATGTTCTGAGCCTTTCTCCCTTACCCCTGTGGAATATAGCCCAGCAG
The DNA here is from genome assembly GCA_037038555.1 of Rhynchonycteris naso. Classification (NCBI taxonomy): domain Eukaryota; kingdom Metazoa; phylum Chordata; class Mammalia; order Chiroptera; family Emballonuridae; genus Rhynchonycteris; species Rhynchonycteris naso. The sequence continues at coordinate 192,820,609 of CM072999.1, read as the reverse complement.
GGCAGGATATTCAGTGCCTAGGCCAGCTGACTCTGAAGCTCCACCCTATCCAGTGCACGTGAGCCACTCTACCGGTGCTGGTCACAGATTGTGGAACTCGCCTCAGCTGGGCCCAGTGTGAGGAGCTTTTCCTTAGGATACCACTCTAGGAAGGGTTATTAGGTTCTGAACTGATGCTTTACAAAGCTGGAACCTGGATTTGCCATCCCTGGGCTCCCTGGCAGGAACACAATGCAGACAAGTGGGTGACTGGCACTCAGCAACCTTCTTGGAGCCACAAGCAATCCAGAGTTTGTGGCTGCCTCTGCTGGACCCAGGTGCTCATGGAAATACCAAACTGCCCACTTAGGCTGGCTTTTACCCAGTCTGGGCCTGGGGGAGGTCTTCTTTAAAAGGTCAAGTTTCCCTGAGTCCCACCTCCTACAACCTCTGTGTGCTGGCTGCTTGTTGGGCTTGGCCTCTGATAAAACCTGTGCTAGAGTCTAGAGCCTGTGACAATTCAGGGATTAGAAAAGGTGATGGATGTGGCTCCACCACTAGGCCCCAGGTGTCAGTCTGTCCAGACTTATTTCACAGACCTCAGTAGGATGTGGCCCCTGTAGTCCAATGGGTGTGGCCTCTGAGACCCAATGGTGTGGTCTGCCTGCAGTTTGAACATTTTCTACTGAGTCTCCCATTAGGTGGAAGCACCAGTCCTAGAGTCGGGAGCATGTTGAGGGTGGGGTGAAGCTGTGGTCTCAACACCAGAAAACTGAGACACTGATATGACCCCTGCTTCCTGGCCTCTCAAAAGAATCTATTGCCAAGACTGGGGTAGGAGAGACTCCTGAGGGCGGAGCAGTTGCTTTTCCCCAGGCTGATTCTGCACAGAGGGGACACTACACCCAATAAAAATGGCGACTGCATTATTGGAGAATGACTCAGCACAGGGATTCTGGTGGCTGTCACCCACAGTGTCTCTCCCTGGGCCTCCAACTTTACACTCTGCTCATGCAACTCTAGTTCTCCTAGTTCTCTCCCGCTGGAGCCCCAGGTAAGTTGCTGTGAAGGATATTTTCTGTACGGTCCCTTTAAGACTGTAGCCTGCATCTCCGAGAGCTCCATTTCTTTATAGCAGACAGAAACCCTGCCCTTTTTACCACCAAATGCTGTCTGGGCACCTCTTCTAGACTCTTTGGCTCTAGGCTGTAGCTCTGGGCCTGGGGCTGCGCACTCACACCTGTCAGGGTAACCCTCCTCACAATGAGAGTCTCTGCAAACCCTCAACTGCCACTTGCTCCTGGGAACGGGGCAGCTCTTTCCGCATCTCCGCCTTTCCTACCAGTCTCGATGTGGCTTCTTCTGTGATTCTTGGTTATAGATTCATCTACGTTTAGTCCAAAGTTTGTTTTTCAAGATGATCTTAAAATAAGTTGTAATCCAATTTTGTCCTGGAAGGTGGCAGTTGGAACGTCCGCCTACTCCGTCACCATCTTTGAAAACCTGGTCTGGACTTCTTTTAAGAATTTAGTACCTCAGTGGAAATAATTTTAAAACACGTGTTGCAGAATTATTTGAATCACAGTTTGAAAAATATTTTGAAAGTAAATTGTTCAAAATGTATTTTGCTGTAAAAGCTAAGAACTATTTTAGAGAGTAATATATTTTGTGAAATTTCAGGATGGTGATGTGTAGCTAAAAAATAAATACACTGTTTAAGCCCCAGCAGCAGCTCATCTGATGCCAGCAATTTCTGGAGAGAAAGATTTTTTTTGTTTGGGGGTAGAAGGGAGAGTCACTGCCCATGATTCTCACATGAAATGGATGAAAATTGGAATGTCCTCTGTTGCCTTGCCACTGTCATTCTCTTTGGCTGCCCTGCAGTGAGGGGAAGGCACACTGAAGGGACCTGGAACCTAGAAGATGTGGAAAGAGCGTTGCCAGAATGAGATGTGGAAGGGCCCATGCTGCCACGGTGTGAAGTCCTGGGACTAGAAACCAGGAGGAGAGACAAGCATGGTACAGAGACACAGTCTGAGTAATGCTAAAAAGTAGGTGAAGTCTCATGAATAAGTGATGAAAGTTAAGAGTGGGAGAGGCTGCCTAATTGCATTCATGGCTTTAAGGTTGCTCTATGAATACTATTTAAATACCTGAATTGAAACACCATTACCAAGACTCATTCTGTTTTGAAAATAGAAGCTCCTGTACTAATAAACTTTGGTAGAAATATACTGCTCACAAAAATTAGGGGATATTTCAAAATGAATATGAAGCAATAAAAATATAGAAGCATTTGATTTTTTTTTATTAAACAAGAACATCAGAAAAGCACACGACAAGTCAAAGAAAGTTCGACTATGCAAATGAGGTGTAAACTCAATTATCGTTACTGAGTAGCAGGTGACATATTGGTGGGAGTGAACAAAAGCATGTCAAACTGGACAAGAGTGCGACACATTGACTGTTCAGTAGGGTGGATGGTCACCCAAGACTGCCAAAACAGACAGCGATGGGGCATGGACAGGACCAGATTGTCTAGCAGTTCTTTTGGGATCTCTGCCACTCTTGCTCCAGAGCAACTTCCAGCTTAAGAAGTGTGTGGGAGGCATTGGACAGTTTGCCAGAAGTCTTCCCAGTGCATCCTGAGCATTTTCATTGGGATTCAGGTCTGGAGAAGGTGGAGGCCATTCCGTGCCTTCGATTCCAGCCTCCTTAAGCATGTTGTTAACGAGATGTGCACGGTGGGGTCCTGCGTTGTCATCCATGAAAAGAAAGTTGTTTCCAACTGCTCCAGCATAGGGTACCACTGTAGGGCGCAGGACCTCATCTCTATATCTGACAGCAGTTAGTGATCCGTTTCTGATAACGTGGAGGTCGGTCCGACCACCAATGCTGATGCCAGCCCACACCATGACTCCACCACCATTGAAGCAGTCCCTTTCTCACATGAAACGTAGATTCTCCCATGTTCCTTGTTCATGCCAGATCAGGACACGATGATTGTCAGGCTGCAGACTGAACCGTGACTCATCAGAGAAGAGGACAGTTGACCACTCAACATGGATCCAATGACGATGCTCATCAGCTCACCTTTTACAGGTTCTATGGTGTTCAGCAGATAATGGAATGCATACCATTGGTCACCAGGCATGCAGTCCAACATGATGAGCTGATTTTATATGGTCTGGGTGCATATTCATCATCTAGTGACAGCAAGAAACTGTCCCCACAACTATTGCATTGCTGCACCTGCTCCTTCTTGCCAATAAGGTCAAGTAGCGGTCATCTCTTGCTGTTGTGGCAGATGTGTTACCCTGCCCTCGTCGTCTTCAACTGTGCCAGTCTCTTGAAAGTGATTCCATAGTCTGCTAATTAAGCTTTTGGATGTTCCAAGTGCTGTTACCACTGTGTTCTGTGTTTGACCAGCTTTAAGACATCCTATGGTTCTTCAGGCTTTGTGTTTGGGCAAATCATGTTGCAGGGGCATTGCAAGGGCTGGGAAATTGCAGGTTCAAGATCAGAGAACTTTCAAGATCACATTCAAGATCAGGGAACTTGCAGATACTCCAGTACTTTCAGCCTTTTGTATAGTGCATTTTCACCAATGAAATAAAAGTTGGTTTTGCATCTCATTTGCATAATCAAATAACTTTCTTTGACTTGTTTGCTTTTCTGATGCTCTTGTTTAATAAAAGAAATCAAATACTTTTTTATTACTTAATATTCATTTTGAAATATCTCCTAATTTTTGTGAGCTATGTGCCTGAGTAGAAACGTCAGCCGTGCCTTTGTTGCTAAAAGGCCACTCACACTATCACGCTGGACTTCAAAGTGGAGTTATGGGCAGTCTTTTGGAGAAGCCTATTAGGTTCTATGCTTGTGTTCAAAAATAGGGAGAACGCCTTCCCCCGCACCCCCATCTAGTTTAGTAGACACACTGTATTATGCTTTGGGACCACTAAGATATTTTGCCTCTTCCAAAGTCTGCCTTTTACCGTACTTTAGTAGAATTTTCTAGAATTGAAATGAGCATCCTCGACTCGTGGAGTGGAATGTCACTGGTCGGTCTACGGTCTACAGATGATTAATTACATCAGGTCTGTGCTGCACAGACAGATGGGCTGGGTGATCCTAGGCTTAGCAGCTTCCTCCTGTGTAGCGTGGTCCTTCAGGGACACAGGAAAGGTGTATGTGGTTTTGTTTGCTTCTCAACACCCCTAGCCACTCCCAAGCAGGTACAATTTGTCACCTCTCTTAGGAAGTGTGTTTCACTTTACACATTCTTGACACAGGTGCAAAAACTCTAGTAGCCACATTGCCCTGCCCTGGGCCCCAGGGGCCAGGGAAGCTCTGCAGCTCACCTGTGCTAAGCAGCCTTTGTTGTACCAGGAACAGGGCCAGGTGCTGAGGAGAGGGCATGGGTGGCAGGGATCAATAAGACCCAAGTCCTGCTCTCTAGATCAGAGTCTGTGGGGAGAACACGAGCAAATGCTCGCAACAGCAGGTGCTATGGGCAGCCATAGTCAGCAGGAGGCTGAGTAGCCCCAGGAGGTCATGTCTGAAACTCTTTCTGAAGGAAGCGGCATCTGAGCTTGCCTGGAAGATTCAGTGAGTCAGGCATGTAGCTATTTAGAAATGAATGTTTCCTGGGCATGTGATATACTGAGGGAGGGATATTGAGAAGACTCCAGTAGGGCTCCTCCCAGGAGCACACTGAGTCTTTCAGGTGACACGAGGTGAGGTGGGGGATATGAAAAGAACTCAGGAGAGGCATGGGGAGGCATAGGTGTTTCTTTCCTATGCCTCAGGGGTTCAAGAGAGGAGATGGTACTGAAGCCTCATCTGGAGTCATGTGCTGACTCGAGCTAGAAGGTGGGTCTGAGGCAGAGGACTTGGTGTTTCAGACTTGGGGGACACAGGAGAAGGTGTGAGGTAGTGTGACATGTTTGAGATAGTGAGCATGAGGACAGAACAGAAGGTCAGCAGAGGCCACAAGAATGAGAAAGGTTGGGAGGTGGCTGCAAGCACCAGGGGTGACCTGGTTAACATAACAAGAAGGAGTTTGCTCAAAGACCGACTGGACTCCCAGGAGGGGCAAGAAGATCAGGAGCAAGGCATGGGCATGTTGGAGGATGAGGACAGCCATGGGGAGGGAGGTGCCAGCATAGATGGAGATACCAGCTGCTCCCTAGGGCGGGAATGTCAGTGGCCTTGCCTGGGTTATGCAGGCCCTAATTAAAATCCCCTCAGACCACCTCCAATGGAAATAAGTGTTTCTAGTACAGAATTCAAGGGGGAGTCAAGATGGAAATGAATGCTGGCCAGTCAGAATTCCAGCCTGTCCCCACAGTATTAACTAAGAACACATGGCAAGAGCCTACCCCGACCATCTTTTATTTTTTCCTTCACTTTTCCTGCTGCCCTGATTTCTCTAGGACCTGTGTTTCTTGATGCACTGGGTACAGAGAGCCAGCTCACCTACCTCAGAGAGTGGTTATCGAACTATTTGGTTTGGGACACTTTTACACTCATAAAAACTATTAAAGACCCCAAAGAGCTTTTGTTTATATGGGTGATAACTGCCAACATTGACCATATTAAAAATTGAAACAGAACATTTAAAAATAGTTCATTCATTTTTTCAAATAGTTTTTAATTTCTTGCTCAGAAATCTTTACTAACTCGGCAAAGGAAATAGACACGCAAGTCTGGGAAACACAGAGAATCCCAAACAGGATGAACCCAAAGAGGCCCACACCAAGACAAGTCATAAGTAAAATGAAAAAGGTTAAATATGAAGACATAATCTTAGAAGCGGTAAGAGAAAAGCAGTTAATTACCTACAGGGGAGCTCCCAGTAGACTGTTAGCTGATTTCTCTACAGAAACTTTGCAGGCCAGAAGAGAGTAATATTTAAATGATGAAAAGCAAGAACCTACAACCAAAATTATTCTACCCAGAAAAGCTATAATTTAGACTCAAAGGACAAATAAAGAGCTTCACAGACAAAGAAAAGCTAAAGGAGTTCATTACCACCACCAAACCAGCATCATATGAAATGTTAAAGGGTTTTTATAAGAAGAAGATAAAAACTATGTGTGGTGATTTCTCAAAAAGTCAAGAATTAGAGTTACCATATGACTCAGCAATCCTTCTACTGGGTTTCTACCAAAATAATCCTTGAAAACATTAGTACATAAAGACACATGCACCCCCATGTTCATCGCAGCATTATTCACAGTGGCCAAGACATGGAAACAACCAAAGTGCCCCTCAATAGAAAACTGGATAAAGATGAGTGGTACATATGCACAATGGAATACTACTCAGTCACAGGAAATGATGACATAGTGCCATTTACGACAACATAGATAGACCTTGAGAACATCATGCTAAGTGATGTAAGTAAATCAGAAAAAGCTAAGAACTGTATGATTTCACACATAGGTGGGTTATAAAACTGAGACTCATGGACATAGATAAAACTGAAGTGGTTACCAGGGGAAGTGGAGTGGGGGAAGAGAGTAAAGAGGGACAAATATATGGTGATGGAAAATGATTAGACCAGGGGTCCCCAAACTACGGGCCTGTGGGCTGTATGCAGCCCCCTGAGGCCATTTATCCGCCCCCGCCGCACTTCCAAAAGGAGCACCTCTTTCATTGGTGGTCAGCGAGAGGAGCACAGGATGCATCCGCACCCATAGTTCCCATTGACATACTGGTCAGTTTGTTGATTTAAATTTACTTGTTCTTTATTTTAAATATTGTATTTGTTCCCATTTTGTTATTTTACTTTAAAATATGTGCAGTGTGCGTATTTGTTCATAGTTTTTTTTATAGTCTGGCCCTCCAACAGTCTGAGGGACAGTGAACTGGCTGGCCCCCTGTGTAAAATGTTTGGGGACCCCTGGATTAGACTTTGGGTGATGGGCATACAACACAGTCAACAGTTCATTTGCTATAGAAATGTTTACCTGAAACCTATGCACTCTTATTGATCAGTGTCACTCTTATTAAATTTAAATTCTAAGTAAAAATATGAATAATAAAATGGCAATAAATACATATCTATTGATCAACAATTGAATCTAAAAACAAAATAAATGACCCAGCAGAACAGGAACAGACTCATAGATATGGAGAACATTTTGATGGTTGCCCATTGGGGGGGTGGGTTGGGGAGATAGGTGATAAAGGTGAAGGGATTAAGAAGTACAAATCAGTTGTTGCAGAATAGTCATGGGGATGTTAAGTACGCATAGGGAATATAGTCAATAATGTAATGACTATGTATAATGTAGATGGGTACAAGATTTATCGGGATGATCACTTAGTAAGTTATATAATTTCTCATCACTGGGTTGTATGCCTGAAACTAATATAATAATGTATGTCAGCTATAATTTAAAATTTTTTAAAAGATTTAAGAGAAAGAGAAATAGTTTATTTATGCATTTTAAAATAACAGTGATTAACTTATCACATGTCCGTATACATAGCACTTTTAATGAAAAAAAAAATGATTATTTTCCAAAACAAAACATAGCTTAGTGAGGAGTATGGCATTGTTTTAAAATTTTGCCAGTCTCAATGTCTGGGTTCCTAGAAAGACAGCGGGCTTCTCATATCTGCCTCTGGGTTGTGACCTATTGTTTGGTTGACGCACATGAGGAGTGTGGCCTCCCAGATACTTACCTGACGAAGGGGGTCCTTGTGTGCCCCACTGGGTCTCAGGGACCCTGCTCGGAGGTAACCATGGGGAAGCTTTTTTAGACCATGTGGTGCTGTTTGCTCCCAAGATGGGCAGCTACTCCTGAGGGCCTAGGCTGTAACTGTTCTGATCTCCTCTTTTGTCTCCTAAAGTATGCTTGGTGGTACATGAGATCCTCTCTCACCTGCCTCTGCCTCTGCCTCTGCCTCTGCCTCTGCCTCTGGATGGCTGGAGTTCTGGCCCCGCCTCTCTAGCCTGCTGCCTGCTCACTGCATCTCTGTACACCTTTTCCCTCTCCATGCTCAGAGCACTTCCCCTGCTGCCCCTCAGGCTCCAGGAGCCGGAAGCACCTCAGGACCTTCTCATCCCTTCTTCTTAGGAAAGCACCCTACCCCAGCACACAGCCTCCCTCCAGTGAGTGCTGGATCTTCATGCTCCCGCCCTGCTAGAAACCACCACTTCCCTCCCAGCCCCACCTCCACCCTTCCTCTCAACAACCCTGCAGTTTTCCTTGGACTTTCATTGGTTGCTCTTCAGCCTAATAGAACTGGTCTAAGAATTATTCTTGTCTCTAATAGCATAAGGAAGGTTTATTCTACCCAGCATTTTATTAGAACCCTCTGTCTGGTTGGATCTGCTGTGGGTTTGAGGCTTATACTCACTCCTGGTCCTTGTGCTGTGAATTGGCACAGTAAAGGGAAAACCATTCATGGGACACTCAGCCAGATCAGCTGTTTCAGATGGTTTAGAATAGCATCCAGGGAGCATTTGAGATCTTGCTCCCAGGCATTGTCATAATCAGTTTGATTCAAATAAACTCTCTTATAAAATACTTTAAAAAAATAAGAAAGTATTGCACCCAGCAGGTTGCCTCAGTCCACGGAGAAGGGCTGTTAATAGCTTCTGCCTTACAGCTTTACCATAGGATTAACACACAGTAAGTGCCTATAAATTGTTGTAGCTTTCATTGTTGTTATCATTATTGTTTTTCATTCAGGAATCTCTTCGCTTCTTGTATGGGGTGCCATTGTTTTTATCAGTCATTGCTCATGTTCTAGCAATATCCCATTGTCAGAATATCTAAGTTGGTTTCCACACAAGACATTCTAGCTTTCTAATGCTATCCCTGTGTGAAGGCCCAAGCAAAATGGCTTCCAGAAAAGTCCATCAAGGTACCCACAGTCCCAGAGATAGATTACAGCCTGAAACCTGGGCTTTGTAACACTTGGCCTCTCATTGCAACAGTCTTATGTTCTGAATTGCAAATTACTCCAGACTCTGACCAAAACACAGGTGATATCCCGTGGCCCTAGCTTGCCAGGGGCCTCCTAGAAACACTGTGCATTGGGCCACTTTGGACCAGTCATAGTATAGCCCAGGATGTCTACTCAGCCAAGGAAGCCTTGGAGCTGAATGAGAATCACAGACACTGAACAACCTGCTTAGAAACTGCTAGTTGCCAACTCAGTATTTGTTTTCACTTTCTCCTCTAATGCTAGAACTCCAGTTTTCTTTGGGGTAGCAGAGACCCTTGCTGACATCTACTGCCCAGCCTCCAGCAGCTGAGGATGGCCTTGTGAGCGTGTTCTAGCCCAGTAGACAGGAGGAAGGGGTATGTGTGGCTGCAGAGAAGGCTCTGCTCAGCTGGAGATGCTCCTGAGCTCATCAGTGCACAGGGTCGGCCTGCATGTGGCTTCTTCTGTGGGCGGGAAAGACCTTCCTTGTGGTCAGAGCCACTGTTACCATAGGCCAGTGGTTCTTAACCTTTTTTGAGGTACTGAACCCACCAGTTTCATATGTGCATTCACCGAACCCTTCTTTAGTGATAATTAAAATATGATTTTTTCCCCCAAATTCAAGACATAGGTATATGTTTTTTTACTGGTGCACAAAATGAGCCGTGCATGAACATCACCTTGCTCAAAGAACAAAACCAACAAAGTGCATGAACTCACAACAAATTACAGTATTACTTTATTCTGGCCTCCACGGCACAGGCTTCTCTGAACCCCTGAGACCAACTCATCGAACCCCTAGGGTTCGATAGAACCCAGGTTAAGAACCACTGCCATAGGCTTTCTGTCATCTGGAGCCAAATCTCATCCTAACCGTTACAGAGCCCCTTGAAACATGCCCTGTTATCTAACATCAAAGCCAAGGCACAATAAAGAATACCTCTGTTACAGCTGTTTGTAGTGACCCATTTAAGCACTCCTCACACAGCAGATGCTGTGTCACGCTTTCGTACTAGGTATTGCACCGTAATTAACATTGCTGACATCAACAGAGAAATGTCCCTACCATCCCCCCCCCTGCCCTGCTGCATTCTGGGTTCTGAGGAGCTCTGCCTCCTGTGTGCCATGTGCCGTAGGGTTTGCTGGATGCCACCAGCCATGTGGAGGGGGCAGAGACCAGCAGAGAGAGGGGGTGCTAGTAGGCTTGTAGGGGCTTAGTTGGAGATGCAGTTGTCCCATCTGGGCAGGGCTGGGAGAGCTTGCTAACCCTGGCAGGGCCAGAGACGAAGGAGTGAGACCTGGGAGGCAGCCTCTGAACCCCAGCTCTTAGTCTCTTATGGGCTACTCCATGCAGCTCCATGTTAGAGTGGTCAAAACAGTCCCGTGGAGAGGTAGAGGTACTCTGGAAAACTGTGTAGGGGCTCCGTATTTCATGGACCCAAGGGAGATGGTTGCTAAAATTTAGCAGGGAAGTCATTTGGGCCACTCAGATTTTCCTCCAGGCATAAGAAGCACCATCCTTAACAGAGTGCACTGAAAAGGACAATGGAGACAGAACTAGATCTGCTTTCTCTCTGCCTCCCAGGAGTTGTACTCCTTCGCTGGCCTGGGGCCAGGGCCGACCTCTTTCCCAGGGAGCTCAGGGCCAGAGTTGGAGCAGGCACTGTGTGTATGGACATGACCTTGTGGATCAATTGGGGCTTCTGCTCTGGGAAGGAGGCAGGCTCGTCCGCCCATGTCACTGCAGTGCCTAGCCATGAGGAGGTCAAAGTGCAGTGCCTGTGGGAGACTGTTAGTTCTGCTCAATGGCAGGACTTCAATCTCCTTAGTACCAGGATATGGTGGCAGGGGACATAGACTCCACAGCTTATAAAGGGCTGCAATCCTGGTGGAAGAGAGAGACAGGGAATTAGCACATTCTAGCATGGAGGGGTGCGCACCATGGTGGAGGAAATAGAAGCCCAGAGTGTCCATCTGTGGCTGGCCACGGAGGCTTCTTGAAGGACGTGGTATCAGAGGCTGCTGTATGAAAGGCCTAAGAGTTGGCTCAGTCAAGGCACAGTGCTCCTGAAGCAATTCTGGTAGGCAGAAGGGCGGAGCAGCCCAGATCAAGGCTGTGAGGGCACTGAGGATCATGGGCTTCGGCCAAAGGTTATTCTGGGGCAGGACTGTTGTGTCTGAAAAGTTACTGTGCCAGCTGTCAGGTGTCAGTGAGAAGGGGTGGGGCTAGAGCAGCGGGCCAGCATGCCTTGCCTCTACCCCCTTCAGAGATGAGGTGCAGCTGGGCCCCGACATTGGTCACCCCCACTACAGTAGCTGGCCTTAAAGGGGTGGCCTGTTTTGGGCCCTGTCAGTTCAGAAACTGTTGCCCTTTTTGTGCCCATGCTTGTCGGTGCTCTTTGGCCGTGACTGTGACTCCACCAGAGTCACCCAGCTCCAGCACAAGCACCTCTCCCTGCAGTGGAACCACATGGCCACCACACTCACAAGCTACCTGGGGATACTGAGAGTAGGCTATCACTGCACCCATCATTGCATTCCTTCCCTCTACCTTTCTGCTCCCCTTTCCACAGCTTCTCCAGAGCAGAGAAACTCCAGGAGTGTCAGAACATTATTTATAGGAAGGAGCCTGTTGCCACAGCAACCCCAGTGAATGGCCAGTGCCTGGTAGCAGGCTCTGTCTAGGTCCAAAGAAAGTACTGCGAGGGAGTGGCTGGCTGGGCCCTGCTCGAGCTTGTGGGTATGCTGATAACCGGGGTGGAGGGATTGTCCAGCACAGGAGCTGGGTCAGTGCCCTGGGCTGACAGGTCACCAGGTGAGGTGGCACGTGGACTGGCTCTCTGTTACAGCCACAAGCTCATCCCGGCCGCTGCTTCACCGGCAGCTTGCATAGCCTGTGTGGAGAAGGCTGGGCAGAGGGACTTTGCTCATTACTGGGTCCTCCCTGTGGGGAAGTGGTTCATCTGCCAGCACTTGGAAAGTAGGTGGTTTTTGTGTGACAGAGAGAAGCCCTGCTGCCAGCAGGGAAGCAGCCATGGTCAGCAATATGGAAAAATAACACAGAACTGAGCAAAGGCTCCAGGCCGGACAGTGTCCCAGGCATGCCCTCACCCCATATCAGCATCAGGGCGTCAGCTCTGGCTCCCCTCCTTGACTCTCATGGTCCTGTGGGGCATTGAGGGGCTGTAGTGTCCCACCTACTACAGGGACCAGAGCAGTGACTCTGTGAGGTCCCTGAGGGGCAGCAGAGTGGGGAGAGGGTCCTTCCCCACCTCACACAAAGCAGTGCCTGCATCTCTGTGATGTGCCAGGCTTCTGATCAAGAGAGTCCACTGTAACAATGCCTCTTCACTCTAAGTTTGAAGGCCAATGGGCTAGATATTCTGTAAGAACCCTTAACTGACAGGATAATAAGGTTTTGTGATTACCGAGTAACTGAATAAGTTACCTCTTCAGTGCCTTATGGATCTGGGAGGTATCTGTGCTTGTGGCAGTGCTCACGTGCCCCTGAGAAACCCTGTGGCTCACATACTTCACAGGTTCCAAGCCCAGGCTTGGGTCAGCTGTTACATCTTTCAGCCTCCTTGGTTCCCTGCTTTTCTCCTGTGAGCCCGTAGCCTCTGCTCCGGGACCCCACAGCTCGTTCCTTCCACCTCTGGATGCCTGCCATCACAGTCTTCTCAGCGCCAGCCTGGGCCAGCTCCGTTCCACCACTGGGTCAGTTTTGCACAGGCCTACATGTATCTGTCAGGACGTGCTGGCCATTCTTCAGATGTGATGTCCTAAAGAGACTGCTATACCTGCACAGGACCCATGAAAACTTTATAGCCGGGCTGGGATTCTAATCCATAGAAGTCATGCATCCCAGCCTCTGACAGTCCAGAACATTCTGCCATAGCATCCACAGCAAATGGCCCCTGACCTTGGTCTTTCCCACCATAGGGTGCTTACAACTTCATAACACAGCTTATTTCTTTGTTCAAGAGCTCTGACAGTGAACTTTATGTCAGGCAAACTTGGAAATCCCACTGAACAGCCCTGGGTCTGTCCGTGGGAGGCACAGGTCAGTTCCTGTCCATTTGCAGCCTTTAAGAGTGAAGGTGTCCTTCATGACCCTTTTCCAGACTCCAGCACTTATTCTTCTTTTTACATGAGATGAGAGTTCCAGAAACCTCATGATTCTGGCTGCCACCCTCCTCAGGAGACATTTCCTCTGAGGTTCAAGTCCTAGGACGGAGCCCCATCCTCCAGTGTAATGCAAGGTGTCTTTTTTTCCCCTGATACCACTGCCTCCCAGTCGTCTGTCTCTTGAGAGAGACTTTCCCTTTCTCAAATAGCTCTTCTTTCCCCTCAAATCTCTTCAGCTGGTTTGTTTTTAATTGAGTGATATCCAATCTTTGAATCAAGCACTTCAGCATCATCCGGATTCTTGGGTAAAGAAAGGTGTTCTCACTTTTCTTGTCATTGAGGTGTCTCGTTGCCCTGACTGCTCACTCGTATCTCTGCCTTGTCTGGGCCTGTGGGAGCTGGTGGTGCTTCCCAGTCCTCTGGTCTTGGATGAGGGCAGGCAGATATTGAGCATGCCTAATAGATCCCATTTATCTCTTAGGAGTTGTTATAACGGCCATTGATCCAGTGAGCTCAAGTTCTTTGTTACTGTCACAAAAAGTAAAAGGATACCAGTGTAGTGACAGCAGGGCTCGTTCCAAAGGGGACACTGCCCAGGGAAGGACCTTCCAAACCAGCAGGGGAAAGCTATCTTGGAGTAGACACTGAACTTTCCTGGGAACGGGGGAGGGGGGTAGGTGTAATTTCAGCAGAGGGAACAAACAGTGGCTATCCTGGGCATCCTGTGCAGCTCTGCTTCTAGGCCTGGGGGGAGTCCATCCCAAAATGGGTACCTTAAAACTGTGGGAAAAGTGACCATCTCCTGAGGTGGGGTGCACTGATGTCCTGGTGCCTGCCATACAGAGGAGATAGTGACTGGTGGAGGAGGAACCCTGCATGGGGCTGACCACTGCCCAAAGTCCTGCCCAGAAGGCACTGATGGTTATTTGGGAGGCTGCTCCTGGAAGGTCCTGAAAGACTAGCGACTAGACAAGGGTTTTTGTTTGGTTTCTAAGATTCATATTGGCAGGGCTATACAGCCAGGCAGGAGGGACCCTGCAGTTGTCCCTCTAACAAACCTGGAGGCGGTGCCAAGACACACGGAGCAATAGGTGCTTCGTACTACTCCTTTATTTATTTAATTTAAAAAGCCATGTGTGTACATGATTAAACATGTAAGATAGTGTAAAATTGAATTCAGCTTTTCTGCCAACCCCTTACCCCACTTACCAAAGAGTAGCCACTGTTCACACTGTCTTGTGTATCCTTTCAAAAAATGCTAATGCATATTCAAGCATATTATTTTACCCAAATCGAATCATCACATATTGTTCTACAGCTTGCCTTTCCCACTCTAATAATATGTCTTGCGTTTCTTTCTCTCTTGGCATATATAAACCTTTCCCATTCTTGTTAACGATTGCATAGCTAAAATCATAGCTTCTCGAGCTGGAAAGAACCTTCTAATCAATGTGATCTAATTGCCTCATTTTGCTAGACTCTGGAGAGATGGGTGACGCTGTAGGACTCAGAGTGAGTTAGTGAGAGGGAAGGATTCCTCTGAGAGCTTCCTTCTGGCTTAGTCCTGGGGAAGGCAGAAATGGTTGTGGCTGACCCTGCGTTCCATTGTGTCACTGTCTGTGTCCGTCAGTCTGTGCTGTTGGCAGCAGGAGGAAGGGCAGGAGAACCCAGCCTTGAGGTGGACAGAGGAAATATGCCTCTTGCACACAGTGAGGTACAGTTCACAAGATGCTGGAGTGGAAAGGTCATGTGGACCAGCAGAAATGTGTATTCAGGGGGCCATGAGATACCCCTATCTTTACCAATAGAACAAATCACCCATCACTCAGACAGCAAAGGGTTTTCCTAAAAGTCTCCAGATCTCGAGTGTGTTCTTCTGTCTGTAGTACTTGGTAGGCACTGAAGCGGAGCCTGGTGGCAGGTGGCTGTGACTTCTCTTGGCCCAAATTTATTCCTTTGCTATATTTTCTGACCTTATCCCCACTATAGCCTATGGCCACTGGCGTGCTACTTTATGTAGGCACTGCCGTTGTGTGTGGCTGCAGGACTGCCCACACTGAAGATGGGACTTCTGCCCTCCGAAGAGCCTGAGAGCCAGCACTTGTAGGTTAAGGAGCTTTCTGGTTCACAGGATGCGGGACAGAGCCAGGAGGGCGTGGGAGGTTTGCTTGGCCAGCCCGTCCCACCCCAGGGGCGTGCCTCCCAGGAGTGCCCCTCATAATGGAGAGAGGAGTGACAGACTGGAGAGGGCACATCTTCAGGGAACATCAATTTTTCATGAAGCTCCAGGGGAAGAAAAGCTATTTTTACGTTAAAGCAAACACTGATACTCTGGAACAACATGGAAATTTTAAGTTACTTTTTAAGATAAAACAAGCAATTTCAAAGCTGTTTTATCCCTCCTTGCCTCATGCAACTTGAAGCTGTACCATCCTGTTCCCTGGAGGGCAGGTATTCTCTCTCTCCAGTTCGGGACTTTGTTGAAAAGTGTTTTAGATGGTATAAGATTTACTTAAGAAAATGTCAGTTTATCTTAAGGATGTACACAGCTAGAACTAGGGAGTTAGCAGGGCCCTCAGCTGCTCAGGTGTGTCCTCTGCTGGGCCATGTGCAGCCCTCCGACAGTGGCATGAGTCCCGTTATTTGCTCGGGCCGCTCATCTCTACCACAGCTTTGGGCTTTCCTCGGCTGCCCCCTATCCCCCCTTGACTGCCTCTTGTGCTACCTCTACTCTCTTCTTCTCTGCTTATTCCCCAGAAGAAAGCAGATTTTTACCTCACTCGTTTTCTCACACCAGCCCGGCTGAGCATTGCCTACCCTTTGGTCATACAGGCTAGAGTGAGAGGTCAGGGCCACGTGGTATCTGGAAGGGCAAGAGGGCCAGCTGAGCCTAAAAGGGGGTATGAACCAGTCAGTAGGTGATGGCTCTGATCCGGCCAGTTTGTGGCACAGAGAAGAATGGCAGATCCTAGAAAAGGGAGGCACTTGGTGAGTGTGATGGGTGCCACCCCCCATCCTGATGGGTCCTCTACCACATGAAATTTATATCCTAGTGAGAAACTCTTGGGCTGTCTTGCTTCCTGAGTATCCATTCAGGTGGATAAATTTTCCCTATCAGCCATGTCATGGTCTGTGGCTGAGAATGCCACCTAAGGTCATGATCTTAGCAGAAGCACAGCCCCGAATTCAGGGTGAAGAATGGGAGGGAGCCGAAAGAGGAAGGGAGGGAGAGCAGCACTGTACTCACCCACATCTCCGCCCTGCTGCTGCAGTAGGGCTGTCATCTGTGCTCAGCAACCACAGGCTGGAGGGGTCTCGGGAGCCATTCATTCCTGCCTCTCGGAGCACGGTGACCAGGGGAGCTCCTGCCCAGCAATGTCACAGTCAGTAGACAGCAACCTGAACTCTTGTCTTCCCCTCGGATGGACATAGTGGTGCTGCTGCAGCGAACGTGCTGGGTGAGGCCATCGCCCTGGAGCTGGGCACCCCTGTTACAACAGCAGCCTGCCGTTCCACCTGCTTTGCTCCTGTTCCTATTCTTCACTGAACCTTTACAGTGGGATGTTTCACTCTGCTCTCCGATAGTGGGCAGTTGATGGTTTGGGGGGGGGGGTCAGACAGACCTGGGTTTAAATCTTGCCTCTACTACTCACTGGCTCTGTGACTTTGAGCATTTTCTTCATCTGTTTTCTCATCTGTAAAGAAGAGAGGATGTTCCCAAGGCATCTCTGCTGATAGAATTTTCCTTTATTTTCTGATGATAGAATTTGATTAGATCATTACAGTTGACATTCAAAGCCTATGGCCATTCTGACCTTTTACTTTGTCCCCCTAGGGCCTTTGATGTGCTTTGCCTGCAATGTCCTCCCTTCCATTCCCCTGGCTAGCCTGTGTCTTAGGCTCAGCGTAGTCACTCTCACAGGATGCCTTCCTGAGTGGGCAGTTCTGCTGTTTCCACAGAGAACTGTGGCCTCCCTGACACTCAGCCTCTGTCTGTGGATAGAGAACATTGATTCTACGTGATAAGGCTTCGGGAAGGATCACATGTGACATGAGGAGAGCACCCTTCCCCCCAGCCTTTCTCTCGAGAATTTTGCTTTGTCAGTGTTGGGCAAACCTATGTGTTTCAGGTGTGAAACAGGTGAGCTAGGTTTGCTTACTTGTATTTTGTATTGTACTGGGGCAGTACCATGTGTTTAATAGTCAGTGAAAGGCTGTGGGTTCTTGCCCTCAGGATGGTAGATGGCAAATTGCAGATTGCCTTCCTGCTTGGGAGGGGCCATTGTTTGCTATTGTTTGCTGGAGAAGTAGTTTTTTTCCCCAGCTAGGTTTGGCTGGAGAGTGGAGAGAGAGAGAGAGAGAGAGAGAGAGAGAGAGAGAGAGAGAGAGAACTGAGGGGTTTGGGAACCCTGAGATTTCTGCCTGGCCTGTTTTGCTCAGGAGCGCTGAGGCTGGTGGGAGCCTGTGAGTCCAGTTGAGTCTGGAAGCTGAGGGGCTTGGGAACCTTGCCTGTTTTCTGGTCTGCAGTTACGAGACTTTAATAAATGGAATGGCCCACAATTTTCTGGCTCAACAGTTCCTTTATCATCTGCCTGAATCCAGTGGGAACCTGCATGACCATGGAGGCGGCCGTTGCCCTTACAGTCAGTTTTGTAGTGACTGTCTTTACTAGGGTTCCCGTGGACTCTGTCAGTTATGGGTGGGAAGCCTCAGGCTGTAGGGCCCAGCATGAGATCACCCCTGGCCCTCTGACCCCCAGCTCCCCAACCGCCAGTCTGCAGCTCCCACTTCCCTTGACTGCCCTTCAGAAGTCTATCAGGGAGCAGGGCCTCTCTGTTCTTCCTCAGCAGAACGGAAACTTTAAGCCATGTTACAGTTTGGTTTGTTTGGCTGCTGGCTGCTGTCTTTGGGTTTGTAGTTTTTTTCTTAACTGGAAATCTACCTGTGAACAGATGTAATCACACAGTTATGAGTGTGCCTCCCCTTCTAGGGTACCAGGTGCTTGAGGATAGTGATGGGATCTTAACCACAGGGCATTTTTAAGTTTCTATTTGATGTGTTTGTGTAATTATGAGCACAAAAAGAGTCCTTTTAATAGGTGTGGCCCATGTGTACGCCCATGCTCCTCTTCCAAGTTGAGGACAGAAAGGCCTGTCTGGAGACCTCAGCAGAGATACAGGACGTGTGTGTGTGTGTGTGTGTGTGTGTGTGTGTGTGTGTGTGTGTGTGTGTGTTGCACCAGCGGCGCCTCAGGGCTCCGGAGCCTCCACCCGGAGGAGGAGGAGACCTATCTCACCCGGATGGCAGCCCTGCCTCTGTCACCAGGACTGGCCCCGCCACTTGGGGTATGTTCCCCAGGAAGCAGCCCTTTTGGAGACAGAAAGATCATTTCCCAGCGAGAACGAGCACTCCTTAGAAGTTGGAGCAGCCTCTCATCCCCTTGCTCCAGCCAAGGTTTGCATAGCCCTTTGACCCCTCGGAGCATTGTTCCTGGTAATGTTGCCATGATCCCAGAAGACCCCTTTGAGTTTATGGGGCTGCAGCAGTCTCAGCTCTCCCTGACATATTTGGTATCCTGGTGCCCCTCAGGTGCACTGATTTGTGCCGATGGTTCACGTTTGTACCCTGAAGTGACTGCCCACAGGCAGCCTCTGAGGCTAGAGCAGGATGCCTGCACACTCAGGCCTAGCACCTTGCCCAGCCTGACCCATGTTCCTTAGAGCTTCTCCCCGGGCTTCAGTGGTCGCTCACTGTTTTGCAGGAGGGTGTTTTCCTTTTGTAAAAAGAGACCCCTTCAATAAGGACTGTCTGTTGCAAGTGACAAAAATCACAATCCAAGTACATATATTAGAAAAGAGACAAGGGAGAGGACAAGGGAGACATTGGTCACATGAGGAAGAACCCAGAATGGAACCGACATTAGGTGAATCCTGAGTCTGGTCTTCTGTGAGGTTGTGAGAGGCCCCACTCAGGTCCACTTCCACAGGTGGACTCCGTTCTCAGCTCCCACACGGTGGTAACCCCTGGCAGCTCTGGGCCCGTGTCATCGCAGCATCTGCAAGAGAGCCCACTGTTTCAGGAGTGGGCAGACATGGCCCTCATGGAGCAGCCAGACCCTGACCACCTGGAATGAGAGCATGTGGCAGTCCTGACCCCATCCCTGTGGCCAAGCTGTTGGACACACACCTTGGCTAAGCGTCAGTGACCAAGAGCGACTTGAGTAGAGGATGCCGCAATGACTCAGAGGAGAGTGAGTAGAGGCTGCGTGGCAAAAGCTGCAGCTGTCCGCTACAATGGCTGACCCTAGGTGGAAATTGTGACCTTTGCATCCACTAGGATGCTAACATATTCGTGTTGTGGTCACTACACCTCCTCACAACCAATCATAGCATAACCCATCCAGTGCTCAGAAACAAGGACAGCACGTTTCCTCTCCTGGTGGATTCTAGAACCACTTGTTCCTAGTGGATGAAGTTACTTTGCTTAAGATTCTCTTCCTGGTGCCATCACCAACCACAGAGATGGAGACAGGCCGAGTCTGACCACAACGGGCCTGCGTCTGCGATCTAAGAGCAGTGCTCCCGACTCTACATGCTTACAGCTTCCTCTCTTACAAGTTTGAAGAGGAAATTAGAGAAACTCTTAGTCAAAAAGAATTAGAGAAGCAGAGGAAGCCTGGGCACCTTGGAAAGCAGTGCCTACACCACTTGAGGGAGGCTAAGCACTGAGGGAAAACACCCTGGGCTTCCCGAGATGTTGTAAGATGTGGGTACAATGGTGTTGTAGACTGACAGCAGCCAACTGTGAACCCTGCTTCCTCCAAGGGAAGAAGTGATTTCTAAAGTATTCACTGGATGCTGGCTGGCCTCCCTGGCAAACTTCTCACTAGATTGACATGGTTATGGCTGGGAGAGCTCTGCTCACCTGTGTGGGTTCTTGTGACCGTTGCCTTTTAAAGAGCTCAGTGTCTCACTCAGCAAATCCTTCTTGGCTACCTATTGTGAGCACGGTTCTTGTTCTCTACAAGCCCATGGTCCACTAGGAGGAGAAAAATTCTGAGAGCCTCTGAGGCACGTTACCACCACCTCTCGCTGAACCTCTGTGGTAGCTTCCTAAGTCTTCCCACTCCTCTCTGCATGTCCCCACTCCCTCGGTCCCAGCTGCTCTGTGATCCATAGGGACTACTCTCTGCTTCAGCTCTTCCCCTGGCTCCTGTCACAGGGAGGGAAGCCCTGTGCTTCTTCCTGCCATCATGTCCTCCACCATCCTCCCTGCCTTTCCCCACCCCCACTCACCGCTGCGCCCACTCCTCCCTCACCGGTGCCTTTGTGCTGGGTCTTTCCTCACCTTCCATACCTTCTTTCTCTGTTCTTCTTTTCTTTCCCTTTTTCTGTTTTTTTTCTTTTCTTTTTTCCTTATCTTTCAGGTTTTTTCCCATGTAGTCTCCACTACAGTTTCACCCCTCAGAGGTTTCCCTCATCGTCCCCTCTGCCCTCCATCACACATCCTACTTGAGTCCTTTCTGTGAGCAGCATACCCCTTTTATTCTTTGGTTTGTCTCCACACTGGCCTGTAAGCTCTCAGCAGTGACATTGTGCCTGTTCTTTTTTTTCTTGCTTCAGTGTGACCTCATTCTAACTAATTCTATCTTCAACAACCCTGTTCCCACATAGGGTTACAATCTGAGGTACTGGGGGTTGGGACTTCAACATATGATTTTGGGGGCATTATTCAGCTCAACACAAAGCATCTGTGGGGGCTCTGCATTTCACCACTGTGGGTATGAGGCCTAAAGCTATGCTAAAACCACCATCAGGCTACTCACAGCCCAGACATGAGAAAATGTTAGGGAACTATGGCCTCCCCAAGGAACCTACTGCTGCCTCTTGTTTTGCTCTGTGACCCAGATGTGCTCTTTTTAGTGGTGTTTTCCTGTTCCTTCCTGCTCCATTCTATTCATGCTCGCACACTCAGCTAGCTGGCTTTCCCTGTGTTCTCCGGGCTGTGATCTGGTCCACCCCTGGTCCAGTTAGCAGCAATCCTGAGTGCCTCCTAAGTAGGCACCATCTCCAGGAAGGGCAGCCTGGGTGTGCTGGGCCCCTTATGTGGCATGGACAGCACATGTTAAAAATAATGCTATATGCTGTACCTGGATAGTTCAGTTGGTTTTAGAGTGTCGTCCAGAAGTGCGGAGGTTGCCAGTTTGATCCCCGGTCAGGGCACATTCAGGAATAGGTTGATGTTCCTATCACTTGCTCTCTCCCCCCTCTTCCCCTTTCTCTCTTTCTAAAATTAAAAAAATATATTAAAACAAAATAATGCTGTAGCTCCACAGAAAATCTCCAAAGAAGTGAATTTGGATTCAGAGCTGATAGGGTTCATTAGAAGACCCTGCAGGGAGACAGAGGGGAATGTGTTCTAGGCTGGGCCCAGTACTGGCCAGGGCATAGCTGAGTGTGCAGGTGTGTGAGTGGCGCTCTGCTTCCTGGGGCTTCCATGGGGCAGAGGTGAACCCAAGAGATTGAAAGCATGCTGAGGAGGGCTGAGGCACTGGGCCAGGACGTTTAGCTTTCCTAGCAAAGGCCAATAGCTGGGGAGTGTCAGCAGAGGAGTAGCAAGGTTAAGTTTTTACTATAGAAGTTAGTGATTATGTGGAAGAAGTTTGGAGCTATGGAAAAAAGATACAAGGCTCTCATGATTGTCTTTAGAAAAGACAGTGAGGCCCTGGAGCAGGGCATTTGGGAGGAAGCATGGAGAGGAAGAAGGAGATTTGCTGTGTTTCTGAGACAGAACATGAGAGTTGGTAACTTTAAGAGTGAAGAGTTAGAATAACTGAGTTAGAATAAGAGTTAGAACAAGAAAAAGACAAACAACCAGATTTAAAAATGGGCAAAGGACTTAAATAGACATTTCTCCAAAGAAGGTACACAAGTGGCCAGCAGGCACATGAAGAGATGTTCAATGTCATTAGTCATTAGGGAAATGCAAACAAAAACAATAAGATATCACTTCCCAGCTATTAGAATATCTATAATTAAAAAATAAAAGAAACATTGGTGATAATATGGAGTCATTGGAATACTGGTGAGTGCTGGTGGGAATGTGAAATAGTTCAGCCAGTGTGGAGAGCAGTTTGGCAGTTCCTTGAGAAGTTAAACGCAGAATTACCATATGATCTGTCAGTTCTCATCATGGGTATTTACTTCAATGAATCGAGAACATGGACTCAAATGCATGTTCACAGAGGTGGTGCTTGTGCAGTTTTGTGACTGCATTGAATGTCACTGAAATATTCTCTTGAAAATTGTTAATTTTATGTTGTGTGAATTTTATCCCAATAAATGATTTTAAAACAACAGGAACTAGGAAGCATAAAAGGAGGAAAAAGCACATTAAAGGTACATGTGTTGAAGACCTGTGAGGCATTTGGGTACAGTGGGCAATTGGAAATACAGAAAGGGCTTTGGGCTTCACCAATGCTCAGGTTATATTTTAAGGGTCTCACACGAACATTGTAAAAGGTAGATTATGAAAGTAACTTGATTTTACTGTTAACTGCACTTCTGTGTAGCATTTGGTATAGGGGTTATGACATCTTTTTCGGTCAGATAGCTAAATGTTAAGATGATCAAGGTGCTTTGTGATAGGTTTAATTACCACATTTGGAAGATACTAAGAAACAGATATCCATCAACTCAGAGACTTCTCCTCATTTCTATCTCAGTCAATATTTTTCTTAGTGATTTAAAGATATAGAAAGTCCAGTTATCAAATTTACTAATTACCCAAAGCTTGGATAGATAGTAAATGTGTTGAATGACTATCAAAGGCATTTGCATTTGAGACTGCCCTGAGTCCACTTTTCTTTCATTTCTGTGTCAGTGTCTGAATTTTCATTTAGATACCTTCCTTTCCTGTCTATATAGCCCATGCAGTTCTAAGGGAAGTTAACCCAGTGCTATTTCTAATGTGTTCCCTCACTGGCTTAAATTAATCTTCCTATTCTGTCCTCCTGGCCTTAGTGGTTGATTCAGATGACATGAACCAGTACTGGTCCAAAGAACAGAAGAAAAGCTTGGAGACCTTGGAGCACAATGATGTCTTGGGCTTCAGAGAGTATACTGTCTTTTCTTCCTTCATTCATTCACCTTTTCTGTGTATTCACCTTTTCTGGAAAGAGTGCCCTTCCATCACTTATTGAAAGGGTGCTCTGTTGTCCTGTTGTATGTCAACAGGAAGTCAGATGGCAGCCGCTGTGCAGCTACAAGGAGAACTAAGCTTAAGATGACGCTTACCTAAATAAGACAGAATGGGGAGGTGGAAAGCTTTTGGTAACTTTATTCAACCACTTCATTCTTACTAAAAGTACCACTGGCCTTTACAGTTACATGAGCCAGTAATTTCTTTTTAGTTGTTCAGACCACTTTGAGTCTGATTTTCTACTACTTGTAGCCAACAGTGTCCAGACTATCACAGTGATGTTAGTTTCCAAAGATCTCATCAGATCATATTCATTACATTTAATGTTTGTTAAATTGTTACATTGAAATTTGTTGGAAATAAATGTTGGACTATTTTACTTGGTTCTGGAAAACTTATTGTACAAATACATTGTAGTGATAGGAAGAAGAAGGAGCAAATCCCTCCCATTGATGTGCCAACAGCAATGAAGGTTCAACTACAACAGAAGGATGCACACAGCCCACACAGAGGGTGTACACCTGGGTGCCCAGCTTGGGTGAATAGGGAGGCTGTGCGACAGGGCCCTACAGAACACCTACTACATAAGTATGGAACACACAGCAGCTCTACCTAATACACAGAAACAAACACAGGGGGGCAGCCAAAATGAGGAGACAAAGAAACATGTCCTACATTAAAGGAAAGAACTAAATTCCAGAAAAAGAACAAAAAAATGGAGACAAATATTTTACTAGATAAAGAGTTCAAAACACTGGTTATACCTGACCAGGTTGTAGCACAGTGGTTAGAATGTCACACTGGGATGCAGAGGACTCAGATTTGAAACCTCAAAGTTGCTGGCTTGAGTGTGGTTCTTTTGGCTTGAGCACGGGTTTACTAGCTTGAGTGCGGGGTCGCTGGCTTGCATGTGGGATCATAGACATGACCCCATGGTTGCTGGCTTGAGCCCAAAGGTAGCTGGCTTCAAGCCCAAAGGTCGCTAGGTTCAAGCCCAAGATCACTGGCTTGAGCAAAGGGTCACTTACTCTGCCGCAGCCCCTCGATCAAGGTACATATGAGAAAACAATCAATGAACAACTAAGGAAACTAAAAACCCTCAACAAAGAATTGATGTTTCTTATCTCTCTCCATTCCTGTCTGTCTGTCCCTATCTGTCCCTCTCTCTGACTCTTTCTCTGTCCCTGTAAAAAAAAAAGAAATAGAACACAGGAGTCCAGGAAGCACAGGGAGTCCCAAACAAGATGAACCCAAAGAGGCCCACACCAAGACACATCACAATTAAAATGCAAAAGGTTAAAGACAGAGAGAATCTTAAAAGCAGCAAGAGAAAAGCAGTTAGTTATCTACAAGGGAGCTCCCATAAGACTGTCAGTTGATTTCCCAACAGAAACTTTGCAGACCAGACATATTGGCAAGAATTATTCACAGTGATGAAAAGCAAGGACCTACAACCAAGATTACTCTACCCAGCAAAGCTATCATTTAAAATCAAAGAATATATAATAAAGAACTTTCCAGAAAAGAAAAAGCTAAAAGAGTTCATCATCACCAAACCAGTATTGCATGAAATGTTAAAGGGTCTTGTTTAAGAAGAAAAAAATAAAAAGTGTGAAAAATAAGGCCCTGGTATGGTAGGTAGCTCAGCTGGTTAGACTGTCGTCCCAATACACCAATGGTATGGGTTCGATGCCCAGTCGGGGCACATACAAGAAACAACCAATGAGTGTACAACTAAAGGGAACAAATCGATGTTTCTCTTTTTCTCTTTTTTCTCTCTGTCTGTCCCTACTCTTTCTCTAAAATTAATTTTAAAAATTTTAATATGAACAATAAAATGGCAATAAATACATATATATCAACAATTGAATCTGAAAAACAAACAAGCAGAATGGAAACAGTCTCAAAAATGCAGAGAACATTTTGACCTTTGCCTGGTGGGAGGGAAGTTGGGACTGGATGAAAAAGGCGAAGGGAATAAGAAGTACAAATTGGTAGTTACAGAGTAGTCACAGGGAGGTAAAGTACAGTACAGGGAATATAGCCAATAATATTCTAATTATGTATGATGTATGATGCCAGATGGGTATGAGGTTTACTGGAATGATCACTTAGTGAGTTATATAATGTTTAATCACTGGGGTGTACACCTGAAATTAATATAATATTGTATGTGACCTGTAACTGAAAAATAAAAATGATTAAATAAAAAAAAAAGACCTGGGAATTGGCACTGGTGTTAATCTTCGTGTGATAGGTAGTTAGAAAGACCTGGTTTTAGTTCCCCACCTTTTTGCTTACCACCACTATGCCCTTGGCAACAATACAATTGTGTGTGTGTGTGTGTGTTTGTTTGACAGAGACAGAACAAGTCAGAGCATCAATTCTTCGTTGCAGCTCCTTAGTTGTTCATTGTTGCATTCTCCTATGTGCCTTGACTACTGGGCTACAGCAGAGCGAGTGACCTCTTGCTCAAGCCAGTGACCTTGGACTCAAGCCAGTGACCTTGGGCTTCAAGCCAGTGACCATGGGGTCATTTCTATGATCCTATGCTCAAGCCAGTGACCATGCGCTCAAGCTGGTGAGCCCATGCTTAAGCCTGATGAGCCCACGCTCCAGCCAGGGAACTCGGGGTTTCGAACCTGGATTGTCTGTGTCCCAGTCCGATGCTCTATCCACTGCACCACCACCTGGTCAGGCAACAGTACACTGTTTGTGGGTTACCCAGCACAAACTTGGCTCAGAGTGGGTGCTGATGTAGTTTAACAATGGCAGAGTGGTCACAATGGTGGCACACTAGCCTCACTCCTAAGAAAGTGTGTGATGGGAGGCTTGGACTGGGGCCCCCTACACAGCGGGCTTCTTTTCCAAACCCTGCTGGTTTCTCTTGAGCTCTCTTGGATTTGTCCTCCTCTAACCGTCCAGAGCAGGTGATGCGAGCTGAGCCTCAGAATCCGAGTCATCCTAAGTTTCACTTGTCCTGTCTGGACCAGCTGAGGACAGTGACCAGTCTAGTGGGAGGGGAGTGGTGTGCCTTGGCTGGCGTGACTTCAGTCACACATTGCCACCTCCAGATCGGGGTTATGGCTGCTTCCATAGAACCACCTGGATTCCTCAGGGAAAATGAGGAGCACTTTGGGAGGGAGCAAAGGAATGCATGCTAAAGAGGCCCGCATCAGGAGTGACTCATGGCAGCATCACCCTGAGAGCTCATGTGGTCTGGCCATGTTCCTGGGGGGGACGGAGTCTGTGTGAGGGAGGGGCAATCATCTTCCCAGTTGGGGCATCTCAGACTGATACCCCTTCCATTCTGGAGCATAGATCAACTGAAGCTCTTTCCAAAGAGTGCCTGCAGGGTCTGGGGACATTGGAAACCATGCCATGGGAGGAAGGGTTGGGTGCTAGTAAGAGAAGACTCAGTGGCATCATAACTGGCGGGTGAAGTTCTTCTGTAAGATCTCCTGAATGAAATGGTAGCACTAGCCGTCATCATGTGTGAGTGCTGCTACATAGCCAGCGCTCGTAGCCACACTGCCTCCGGCCCTGCTCCCTTGTCCCCGCAGCACTCCTTTGTGGGAGGCACCAGACCTCCTACATAGACCTCTTACTGTCCCCATTTGATAGATGAGGGTACCAAGGCACAGAGTAGTTAAGTAACTTGCCTAAAGACACGGAACTAGCAAGTGGCAAAGCCAGGCTTTAATCTCAGGTCCCAAGCTCAGGTTTCCCTGACCTTAGAGCAGTGATTCTCAACCTTAGCTGTACATGAGAATCTGCTGGCACCCAGGCATCGGGTGCCAGCCCAGACCAATCATCAATCTATCCTGGGTAGCCTCAGGCATAACTTCTGAAAGTTTCCTGGTAATTTTCAACCACAGTGAGGGCTGCTGGAGCTGGAGCATAGACACCACATCACAGCTGCCTCAGAAACACAGCAAGAATTTCAGGTATAGGGAGCTGCAGATATAAAACCACAGGGACATATGAGGACTGTGGTGAACCAAGGAAGGCAGGACCCAATTAAGGGCATTTAGTTTTTTGTAAAGTTACTATAGTGCTACTGAAGCAAATCCCATAGGAGGCCTACCTTCTGCACACCTGTGCTTCTCAAACTTTCCATGTATGCAGATCACCGGGCACATGGCTTCAGAGCGGGTCTGGACAGAGCCTGGGTGTTCCTGATTTCTAACAAGCTTATAGACATGCTGATTCTGCTGGTGCATGAGCTTTCCTTGGACCAGCAAGGTCCCCCAGACTGCCACACTGTCTCAGTCTGGCCAGGTGGAGGTATACTCAAGAGGTGGCTTTCAGCTCCCTAGGGAGGACCAGGTTCTAAGCAGCAGGGTATCCCAAGTTGTAACTGCCTGCCTGGGGGACCTTACCTCTGTTACAAGTCCTCCGAGAGGGACTAAGGGTATGCTTTCAGGAGTGTGTGGCTGGCCTCCGGCACAGAGGGCTGAGTGTCCTAATGCTGAGAATGATGGCCAAGTGCAATGCTGAGCTGGGAGCCGGCCTCTGCAGTTCATCTGGACGCGGAAGTTCATGGGTCAGTGTTGTGCGTCTCTGTGACCTAAATGCACAGAGCATGCCCTGGTTCCTTAACCATGAGCACCAGCCTCAGAGGTTTCCACCACTTTAAGGGCTATTCCTGAGATCTTTACTCTGCTATTCTTTGTTGCAGAGAATCAGCAATTCACAGCAGCAGGACTCCATATAATTTACTGGGATCGGATCACCAGTGAGTTGCAGAGCTGGAATTAAAATTCATGTCTATTGATATTTTTATTCCTTTTATTTTTTATTGTGCTTTGAATTTTGTTTTCAAACTATTCATATAGTCATTTTAGTCAAATATGTTTCTGCAAATGTAAAAAAAAGTAAAAACAAAATCAAAAAATACTAACCAGCAGCACCAAGGCATGGCTGTCTGCGCAACTTCTGTGTTAGAGCAGTTAGGCTGCCCTCCAGCCAGCTCTCCGTCCCTGCACACCCTGCCTGTGGAATGACGACGGTGCTAGGTTAGTTTGTCCTGTTCACTGCAAGCACACTGTTGCATTCTCTCCCTGTCTGCCCTCACGTGGCTTCTGTCCATCTAGGTTAAACGCAGCTCTGTGTTATACATAGCAGCCATTTACTACTCTGTGCCTTCCTTCCTAAAGCCCACTCCCTGGCCTCAGTTTGGTCCCGGGGTTTCCATCCTGCTCTGCAGGCCCCAGGTCTGCTTCGTGGGAAATTTATCTTCCACATACCTTAGACAGTTCAAAAAAAGTGTTTATGCATCACTTTACTCTTTTTGCCCTTAACTGTTTGTCAGACAGTTTTTCTTGAATAATCCCTCTCCTCTTAACTTAATTTTCTCTGGTCCCTCCCTGTACACTCTAACACAGTTTTCCCATCAGACGCTCAAAGAGGCGCTAACCCTGCACCTCTGACCAGCCCCTTCTGTTGCCGGCTGCTCAACATGTGAGGAGCCCTGTGATCCTGCCAGTCTTGACGAATACTCCAAAGGGGTGGATCTCACTTAGACACATTCTCAATGAGAACCAGCATTCTCCCAGATGTCTGGTAGCTAACGTTTAACAGTCAGTGTAAATCAACATTTTGTAAAAACCTGTGCAGTTATTACTAATTAGCACAGTTTTACATTTATTTAGTGCTTTACAGTATGCAAAATGTGTGTGTGCATGTGTGTACCTACATATACATAGAGGCCCAAGGCTCTATACCTTTCACTCCCCTGTAAGGAGGGTAGTCAACTCCCCACCCCCAATCACTCACACCCCATAAGCTACTGTAGTGCTAGGAGACTCAGCCAAAACATGGAAGAGGTGAGGTCCAGAAAACCCAGCTCTGAGCCTTAGACTCCTCGGCATGATATAGCAGAGAGAGAGAGAGGGAGAGCGAGAGCCTGCCTTTCCTCTGACTTTTCACAAATGCTAATATTCATATGAGGGTCTCTCTTAAAGCCACATCACAACACTCTAATTAGTAGTTGGCACCTTAGGAGTGACATTCAGATGGCAGCCAGCCAGGTGTGTTAGGAAATAGGACATGGAATAGATGTCCAGGGAAGGAGGGGTACCTGGGAGATCAGGATGGGGTGCCCTGGAGGAGGGGAAAAGGCATAAGTGGGGTCCTGACACAACCAGGTATGTACTTCAGGTAGAACATTCCTGTGGCCTTGAGGAGGCTGATTTAAGGAGGCTAGGTCAGGGACTGGGGGCCACCAGGTAGAGGGTTGTTGGCTGACTTAGGCTGGAGGTAAGGACAGCAGTGTTGTGGCAGCACCTGGAAGATTGTGGGGGAGACAGTCAGAGATCCGGAGTGAGCTGAGCAACAGCACCTTCATTTCTTCTTTAAGTATGAACTCTGATCTCACTGGTTCCCTGTCCGGGCGAGGGAACAGGCACGTTCCTGATGACTGCAGTGCACTGTAGGAAAGGCTGCCGAGCAGACTGTCTCGGGGAGGGCACCAAGGAGGGAGTCGTTCATTGGCCTGGGACATAGGAGAGGAATCACACTGCCCAGCAGAGGGGACCTTGTTGTTGAGTCTCAAACCATGACTCAGAGTTTCTCAGGCACATGGGGAGGAGTTGGCAGAGGAAAATACAGAGCGCATGCTGGAGGCTTGGAGAACAAGTCGTGGTGCGAAGTACAGAGCATGTTGGGGCAGTGCCAAAGCCATCTGTGAGAGTGGACAATCTCAAAGGGAGAGTCCTGGGTGCTGCAATGGGGAACCTGCGTGGCGTACGAATGAGGTGTGTCCTCATGATAGTCCATTCATAAGATAATAAAGGTTGGATGAAAGCAGTGACAAAGGAGGGGCCTCAAGAGACAAGCAGGAGGCAATCACATTTGGTTGCCAGTTTGATAGAGGGACCCCAAGAGTAATTGGCAATTGACAGGTCACCGCCACATGGGGGTTAGAGGCAGAGTGGTGGTGTTCATGGATGAGGGAAGTGCAGGGAGCAGACACTCAGGAGAGAACCAGAAGATGAGGGTTCATGAGAGGAAAACTGCAGCAGTGGTCTGACAAAGGGGAAGAGGCGATCCGAATGAGGTTGCATCTTTTGTGGAGGTGGGGTCTGGTGAGGGCCAGAGGGGTCTCAGTATTCAGCTAAGACTTACTCAGTGGGTACTGCTGCAGAAGCTGTGGAATCAATAGGCTGGACTGCAGCCCTCCCCTTAGCTCCTCACGTATATCCTCACAACCTTCCTGACTTTTTCCACTGGCTGCACCCTGCACGTTTCCAACGCAGCAGGGCCAAGACCGAGGCAGGGTCTGCTCCTGCTGGGCGGGTGGTACAGGGCGTGCTCATCCCCTCCCCTCTATGAACACCTGTTTCTCAGCAGCAGGGGCCTCCATGCTCACCTCCTCAGAGACTCTCCATTACACAGGAAGTCAGAGTGTATCAGCCCCTGACCGAACCCTCCTGGGGCTCCCTGCCAACCCTAGATGGGGAACTGGGTGAGCATAGTCAGGCCCTTATGTCCCTTCACTGCCTCTGTTTTCTCATCTTAACATATGCCAGCCATGCTGCTCTTGCTTTTCCAAGAGCAGAACAAGTAGTCCCACCTCAGGACTTTTCCCTAAATTGTATTTCGTCACATTGCTCAGCTCTCTACCCCAAGTCATCCCAGCAGAGAGGCCTTCCTGGATCAACCAATTTAAACTAGCCCCACCCCCATCTTGTTACGCAGCATCCCTTTAACCTGCTGTATCTTGATGGTACTTGTTACTGAGTACAATTGTCTTGCTTTCCCATTCCCAGACTGTTAGCTCTGTGGAGGTTGTTAAGGCCATTTCTCTTGATTACAGCGGTGCCCCCTGGTTGTGAAGTAAGGCTTATCAAACCGTAGGCACTCAATAAATATTTGTCGGAAGAAAGAAAGAAGTGATTGAACCTCGACACACTGGGCAATGTGTTAAGAATGCCCCATACCTATTATTCATTGCATGCTTAGAGCACCCCAGAAAGACAGGCAGGCATGTTCACAAGCCAATGAAAGCCAGCTCAGGGAGAGAGGGCCATCTTCCTATGTTGCCCTGGGCCCTAGGCACTGGGACAGACAAGGGGCTCCCCTCTGAGGGTGAGGGAGCATAGGCAAGGCACACCTCTTCCTGGAGGAAATGTGTGTGTGTCTGTGTCCAGCAGCCTCTCTTAGCTCTGCAGTTCAGACAGTCACCTGCCAACCATACGAGGTCAGGGGTGAGTACTACTGAAGATGGGGAGGGCTGTTGAGGAGAACAGGCAGGGAAGCTTGCCTAGAATGTCAGGAATTACAAGTTGTGCGGAAGGCTCACTTGAGGTGGGAGCCCCAAGTTTGTGGTGATTGCAGCCATGGCACATCTCTGAATCTCTTAGGTCTCCTTGGTCAGGGGAAAGGTGGATGATGTGGAACCGGACTTGATGGTGCAGTCAGTGCTGGTGGGAGAGGAGCACACAGGTCTTAGGATGGAACAGGAAGAACTAGGCTAGGTCCACCTGAATAGATGGAAGGCAGAGTTAGTTAACAAAGGGCTGAAAAGGGAGCTAAGAAGGAACTATGACCTGAGGTTTAGCAGAATCAAGGAGCAGAGGCAGGAAAGCAGAATGGGGCAGAAGTGGAGAAGGGTGACTGACATGGTCAGGAGCACTAGGAGAAGCGACATTTCCAGGTAGGGTGGTCCTAGGCATTGGAAAGAGGTTGGGGGATGGAATGGGGCCACCTGGGGAACGGAGGGTGGGTTCCAGTGGGTCTGTCCTGAGGGAGGGACCACGGATCCCAGAGGGGCTGTCCTGGGGGGTGGATGACAGATCCCAGAGGGGCTGTCCTGGGGGGTGGATGACAGATCCCAGAGGGGCTGTCCTGGGGGATGAAGGACGATCCCAGTAGGCCTGTCCTGAGGGATGGACCACGGATCCCAGAGGGGCTGTCCTGGGGGGTGGATGACAGATCCCAGAGGGGCTGTCCTGGGAGGTGGATGACAGATCCCAGAGGGGCTGTCCTGGGGGATGGAGGACGATCCCAGTGGGGCTGTCCTGGGGGATGGAGGGAGTATCCTTAGGGTTGTCTTGGGGGATGGGAGTCCCTTGGTGTGGCCCTGTGCACTGATAGCTGTAGAAACGGTCACTGGTGGCCTGAGATAAGGAGAATGTGGAAGGCTGGAACATTTGTATTAAAGGAATTCCATATGGATTTTTATGAGGGTGGGCCTTGGGGTAAGGGCAAAGATTGTGGTGTGTACCCCATCTGGGCTAAGTGGCAGAGCAAGTCAGGACAATGGGGAACTCCTTTCACATGACAGCAAAGCAGGGTGTTCCTGGCTAGCTTCCCTTTAAGGCTGTTTTTTAGCAGTAGCAGTAGCTTAAAGAATTGTATAAGGGGAAGTGTGAGGGAGCAGAGAAGGAGTAGTTTTCAAATGAGGTTGGGTGACAGCTCCATGTTTTGGGAAGGGGACGGTGGCAGGAGAAGGGGAACAGGACAAAGACCTAGTGGACAGACTCTAAACAGCCAGAAATCAGCCCCTTACACAATTGACCAAGTTGAATATTCATTTTTTCACTGAATGTCTAGCTGTCTACATGTCTTTAGAGGTACATTTTATGTTATCTGAACTTTCCCAAAATACCTGTATTCATTTCTTTGTGTTTTTATTCTTTTATAATCAGAGATTCTCCAAATTCTGAACACATTTGTTTTCCTCCTCTGAAAGCAGCATTCTTGGAAGGATTGGGAAGCTCTGCAAATTTGGACAGTGAGATCTGCATCTGCCTGAATGACTGGCCCTGCGCGTGTTGACAGTACCTGGTCTTGGGGTTCACCTGTCCTCAGGTTCTAGAATGTCCTTGACCCGCACCCTGGGTCTCTCCCTGGCTGCACTGATTTGTGGGAATCACCCTGCTTCAGGCAGCCAGGGTCCTAGGCTCCACAGTTTAATACCTGTGTCCTTCCCATGTGGCCTCTGGTTTGGGAGGGCTGCTGACACAGAGCAAGGCTGGGGCACCATGTGGGAGGTGGGCAGACCTGTCTAGGTTCCTGCCTCTCACCACTGTGGTCCTGCCCTAGTGGGTGCCCCTGCCTGACCAGGCCTGGTCTTCATCGGGCAGAGGCACACACATTGCTACTCATTCCTACCTTAAAGCATTGCTCTGGGATTGAAGGGCCAGCCTCTTCGGAGGTCCTAACTACTCTCTGCCTGGCCCTAGGTCTCTTCTGAGCTGTGGTTACACCCTGTGTTTCCATATGGGCCCACCCACTCTAAGAGCTTCCCTCACAGGTCTGTGTCCAAACCTGACTCTGTCCTCGGTGCTCTGGGAGCTGAGCACGAGGCATGGAGTGGCAGCCAGCAAACCTTAGCAGTTGACTAAGCTACTGACCATGTCCTTATGGTGTTTCTGGATCTTTTCCTGTGGTTCTGACCCCAGCTTGCATTTACTCAACAACTTTTTATTGAGGGCCTACTGTGTGCCAGGCAGTGTTAGAGGTTCTGGGGATATATCAGCAAGCAAGGCAGGTGAAAAACCATTTTTCTGTGGAGTTTTCATCCTCAGGGAACCTTCCCTCAGTCTTAGCACCCAGATTTCTCTTCCAGATATGTTCCCTGGTTGATATGCTTTTGAGTGTTAAGTTCTTAAAACGTGTATTGAGTTTACCCTGTGCCAGGCACAGTTCTGAGTATTTTGTGTGCATTATCTCATTGGCATCTATATCACTTCCAACAAAACTGTATGAAGGAGACTCTATTAATATCCTCATTTTACAGACGAGAAGCCAAGGGGGCAGACACCGAGTCTGGATGCTGGCCCACGTTCACTCACTTGTGGGACTAGGTCCTAAATTAGGCCGTCTGACTCCAGGGTCCACACCTATCCTCCCCGCCACAGGTGGCCTCATGCTTGATCCTGGCATGCTCCTTAGACCTTAATTCTGTCTTTCTGCTGGACAGAAATGCCCCATAACACCCAGTGCAGGTGTGTGCCTATCAGGGCTCCAAAGTCCCCAAGTCGCTCCTTTACAGGCTCTCAGAATGAGCCAGGCTGTCGTCCTGTCCACAGTCACCTGCACCTGCTCTAAGAATGGGGCTGGTGGGTTTTCCAGGCCCCCCACTCCTGTTTCGCAGCTCCTCAGTGGGGGCAGCAGTGTCCTGCCACAACTGTTTTCCTGTCCTCCCCTTCTGAGTCTTCCTACCACACTTCTCCTCACCCTTGCACTCCCTTTTGATCTTCCAAATCCAGGTCCTTGGAGAAATCAGACATTATGAAATATGAAAAGTGCTTGCAAAGTAATTGAAGAAACACTGCGAATTTTGAAACCTATAGAGAGAACACACCTACTTGCTCACATTATTTAATTGTTAATGGCAGATTTAATTAATGGAAATTAGGTCTTCTGGTTTCCAACCCACATACGGAGCAGCTGAGGGAGGAGAAGGAGGGGTGACCGCTTATAGGGCAGAGGGAACAGACATCAGAATCAGGAATCACAAGAGGGAAAGAAAAACTCCCCAGGAAACACAGTTCACTATCGTGTGTGTAAATTAAAGTGTGCAGATTCTGTACAGTGCATTTCAGAATGATTTCCCAGTGACTTGTGAATGGGTGACAGGGCTTCTTATCAGGCACAGGTGCTGTGGGGACCCAAGTACTCTCCTGGTACTGCACGCCACCGTCCGTACAACTACCAGAATGTTCTTTCTGAAATACAGTTCGACCCTGCCACTTCCTTGCTTAGAAAATGAACCCTTTGTTCCCCACTCACTGCCTATGGGCTGTGTTCCTGGGCTTCAGCCTACAATTGAGACCCCGACCTTCCTGAGTCCCCCCGGGTCCCAGGCTAACTTGGTAGCAGCTCCTTCCCTGGCCCTTACACCTGGTCTGACTATAGCATCTACTGCAGGTGCTCCTACGTGCCCCTTGCTGCCACCTCTGTTTATAGGACCCCCTCACTACTGACTCGTTTCTGCTTACCCTGTAAGACTCAGTTCATGAACACTGGATGTACCCTTCGGCTCAAGAATGTGACCTTGGAAAATGTACCTTCAGAGATGCTTACTTGAGCACAAAGGTATAGATGCCGTGATGTGCCTTTCAGCATTGTTTATAATAGCAGAAGACGGGAGACATCCTCCTGTGCGCAGCAGGGAACTGCTGACATGAGCCGTGGGATGTCCAGTCCTACAACAGGATACTGTTCAGCAGGTAAAATAAATGGCTGAGGTCTGCAAGAAGTAAGTGAAGACTCCCTTCCTGTCTGTCCCTCTCTCCGATTCTCTCTGTCTCTGTCAGAATAAAAAAGCGGTAAGTGAAGAAACTAGGAAAAGCACGTCAGACGTGGGCCAGCAGGTGCGTGTGTGCGGGGAGCCCACCAGGGCCCGCATAGCGGTGGAGGGGAGTGCGGAGGTCCAGGCTCTCAAGACTCTTCCTGGTCATGCCTGACCTGTGGTGGCGCAGTGGATAAAGCGTTGACCTGGAAACACTGAGGTCGCCAGTTCAAAACCCTGCACTGGTCTGGTCAAGGCACATATGGGAGTTGATGCTTCTAGTTCCTCCCCCCTTTCTCTCTCTCTCTCTCTCTCTCTCTCTGTGTGTGTGTCTCCTCTCTAAAATAAATAAATAAAAAGAAATTTTAAAAAATTAAAAAAAAAAAAAGACTCTACCTGGTCACTAGATACCTACCCTCTGCCCTTTCTACTTTTGCCTTTTTAAACCATGCATGGTTTCTTTCAGAAACATTATTTAATGTAAAAAAGAAAGAATTAGGCTTCAGTAAAGCTCCTGAGAGGGCAGGTCTATCATAGCTGCCCCCTCTGGTGCCTCCACATCACCTGGGGTGACTGGGCGAATGTCCGTTCTAACTATGCTGTTGCACTGTCTGCGAGCCCGGCGAAGCCGGGGCACGTACACTTGTCTCAGTACTCAGTGGTTTCCCAGTGTGAACGTCGGTGGCCCCGGTCCTTTTAGGACTCTGTCAATAGTGGTGTGGTCCAGGGGACTGCGGAAAACCCTGCGGTTGGTTCCCAGCTGAGGGATTTGGGTGCTTCTCAGAAGCCGCTGGAAGGCCTGGTGGATACAAGGTCATGAACGCATGAAGCTACCTCAGCACTCCCAATGTCTGACCAGGACCTCCATAGCTAGGGGAGCAATAATGGGGGACACCCCAGCAATGGCTGGTCCTAGGCTCTGCTCAGGCAGATTAGATGGCATGGTGGGTGGGGCAGGGCAGGAAGGGGACTTCCTCTGTGTCATTCTGTGACACAGTAGAGGAAGCTGCAGTGGGGTAATCACAACCACTTGGCCTATGGGCATTTCCTGTGATAAATCTCACTGACCACATGTTTAGGCTGAACTCATGGTTAACTTAACTGCTCACTGAGTTCACCCTTGTGGTTGTACAAAGGCATGAACTTTCTATCCTCCCACAACCTTCTGGGCCTGTCTGGGCCACAGATACTCCCTTGGAAAGGGACACTGACGAATGGTGGGGCCTGGAAGATGGAGACCTGATACTTTTCCAAAAAAGACAGGCCTGACCTGTGAGCTGTCGGTGGGAAGCAGACCAGTATTGGTGGGGGTGCTTAGACAAGGCCCCTGTTTGCTTTAGAGCAAGGGTCGGGAACCTATGGCTCGTGAGCCAGATGTGGCTCTTTTGATGGCTGCATCTGGCTCGCAGACAAATCTTTAATAAAAAAAAATAATAACATGGGTATGCAACATAATTGAATGATAAGATAACCTGGAGATGTTTTCTTTGAACATATGTACCCTGATTTATTAATGTCACCCCATTAAAATTAATAAAAAAAATAACGTTAAAATCATTCTCATGTATTACAATCATTCATTTCCTACCGCTCATGTTCATGGTTGCGGGTGGCTGGAGCCAATCACAGCTGTCCTCCGGGACAACACCAAATTTTTATTGGATAATGGGTAACATACACGGGTCGTTGTATGGCTCTCAAGGAATTACATTTTAAAATATGTAATTCAAAATATGGCGTTCATGGCTCTCTCAGCCAAAAAGGTTCCCGACCCCTGCTCTAGAGAGTTCCTTGGTGCAAGGAGAGAGGCTACTATGGACAGGGAGGATATCATGCGCCAGACTCTGCTGGGCAGTCTCTCGGCTGCCCTGGGAGGGAGGCGGTACCTGTCTCACAGCTAGGAAACAGGCTCAAGGAAGTAAGTGGCCCAGAGAACACAGCCAGCATGTGCCAAAGCCGGAGTTAGAATGCAGGTCCTGGGACCATGTGGTCTTCTGTGCAGGCTCATGAACTGGAGGCCCAGACTGAACCCCAACAGTCCCTGTCCGGGTGCCACAGCGAGCTGCTGCTCAGAGCACAGGGAGGCCCTGATGTCCCGTGACGCCCCTCACCTTCTCAGCCAGACGGGCCACTTGAGGCAGTCGTGTTCTCTTGGCTGCAACGTCCAGCTTCAGAGAGAGACATGGTGGGCAACTTGGAGTGAGCACACGCCTGTGGGAGCCCAGCAGCCTGCAGTGAGGAAAGGAGCACCCTCTTGGTCAAATAAGTTTGTAAATATGATGTATATGTTTGCTCGCTCATAGTTTGCATTAGGTGTGGGAGACAGGCTGTGGACTGGCAGAGTCATTATAGCCTAAGGCTTAGTTTTAAAACTAAGCTTTTCCCCACACCCTTGACTGTTGCATGATGTGGGGTGGTGCAGTCTTATGAGGAATCCCATTATGCCTCAGATAAGTTACTTTGTATCAGAGACTTCTTTGTTTGTGTATTGGATTAAAGGT
The DNA here is from genome assembly GCA_037038555.1 of Rhynchonycteris naso. Taxonomy (NCBI): domain Eukaryota; kingdom Metazoa; phylum Chordata; class Mammalia; order Chiroptera; family Emballonuridae; genus Rhynchonycteris; species Rhynchonycteris naso. Next base: position 192,782,608 of record CM072999.1, on the reverse strand, counting down.
TTTGATTTTTACACTATAAAGTGGGGGAGACTGGGAGCTCTCTCTCTCTCGGTTCCTGAGGTTAGCATTAGAGAGGAGAGCAGAGGAAGGCCACGTGGAGGAGAGGAGAAGCAGCCAAGATGGCAGAGTGCTGAAAGAAAAGCCAGTTTGTGCAGAGAGAAGGAGATGGGGAACAGAGGTGAATAAGGCTGATGAGGTAGAAACATTTGATTCTAGGAAACTCGGATAAGTCAGTGGCTTTCGGAGCCCTGAATGGAAAGGGAAGTGTTTTACCACTGTGTATTTCTTGCCCGCCGGGTGCAAGCTAGAATTAAAGCTAATGGCCCACCGGTTTTTGGCTCCATTGTTTCATTACCGTCTGTCAGAATCAAATGCGAACCTTCATGGGCCAGGCGGCTGTGATGGTGGCTGTGGCTACTGGCCTTACACGCCCCTATTTATTTTGGACCTGGTGTGTGGTGGGAGCCTCCTCATTTCTTAGGTGCATGCCTGATGGTCATTGGAGAGGGGCATCAGAGCTGAGGGCATGAGCCAGGAAGAGTGTGACCTGTGCAGGCTCAGTCAGCAGCTGGGTGAAGGCCCGGTATTGGCCTCCCCCAGCAACGCTAGGTGTGCTCCCTCAGGCATTTGCTTCCCTGTTTACCTCCCACTTGGCTTGTCCCTGAGGCCATAGTACAGGGATGGGGTGAGGGTCTGTTAATGTCCAGACTCTACCCTTAATGTCCTGTAGGTCCTAGGGGAGGTGCTTTCTGCCCCATCTAGGTTGCTTTCCCTGCAGATGGGTGATGGGGCATGACATTTTTCCTGTCTGGCTCTGATCTGGGCACCTGTCCCCTTTTTTGGTCTAAGGAGGGGTTCATTCCTTTCCGGCCAGGATGTCTGTGTACATGGCATCTGCTGCTAGCCTGTCATCCTCACCAAGGAGGTCTGACTGCCAGCCTTGTCTTGGGCTGTCCTCTGCACTTTTCCATTCTTGCAACGGCTTCATACTCGAAGTCAGTCTGCCTGTTGTGAGCCTCATGGCTCTGTAGGGATCCTGGTGCCAGGTGGGGCTCGCTGCTCTGTGACTTCTGGTCTCTTCAGGGGAAACAAGTGGAGAGTGCTGGATTCTGGGCTTTTGTAGCCTGGAGCAACTGCCTCTGAAACAGAGAAGTGTAATGGCTTACCCAGAATCACAAGGTGGTGGTCCCTAGGGTTCAGTCCAATCTAGCTTATCGCAAAGCTGGCTGTCCCCACAGCAGCCTTGCTCTGTAACGCACACTCACTGGGTAACTTCAGGAAGGATATAAGTACTTGCCTTTGGAAACACTCTGCAAGGCTCTGGCTGAACTGTCACCATGCCAAGAAGAACTTTGGTCTTGGCAGTCAGCAGGGCACGTGCCCAACTCAGGATCAGACACCTGGGCTCCAGCCCTGGCACAGCCGCTTGCTGTGTGACTGGGCCAGTTGCTTCATCTCTCTGGGCAGCAAAGTATACCTGTAAGATAAGTCTTGGACCAGATTCAGACTCAGCAAGCTTTTTCTTTTAAGATGGTATATGTTTCAGGCTCTGTGAGCCACACATTCTCTTCGGGACAACTCAGCTGGGCCACTACAGCACAGAAGTGGCCATAGATGGTGTGTAAGCAAGTCCTGAGTGTGACTGTATTCCAGTAAAACTTTATTTACACAACCAGGTGGCAGGCCTGGATTTGCTTATGGGTACTTGCTGGGTAAACAACTTTTTTAGGTTTGCTCCCTTGTGTTGGGGCAGCGCCATGTGTGTATAGTCTACAGAAGGCTGCAGTGCTCGACTCTCATGGCAGCACATTGCAAACTGCGGAGGGGCAATTGTTTGCTATTGTTTGTCTGGGGAGTGCTGGAGAAGGGGTTTTTCCCCCAGCCTGTTTTGCTGGGGAGTCCAGAGAGAGAGAGGAAGGGAGTGCCGAGGGGCTTGGGCACCCTGAGATTTCTGCCTGGCCTGTTTGGCTGGGGATTGCTGAGGCTGGTGGGGAGCCTATGAGTCTGGGAATGAAAAAGGGAAGCAGTCCTCCTTGCCTGTTTGCTCGTCAGCCATTAGGAGACTTTAATAAATGGAATGGCCCACCATTTTCTGGCTTCACAGTTCCTTTACCATCTGCCCAAATCCAGTGAGAACCTGCATGGCCATGGTGGTGGCCACTGGGTTTACAGTGGTGGTTGCCAACCCCTGACCTAAAGGGTCCCAGTCCTTTCATCCTTTGTCCTCTAGGACCCTGTCTCTGTGTTTGGTTCAGGGTGGGAACTAGACTTGAGCTGCAGTCAGTCACCAGTCTGCTTTGATACTGGTCAGGACATTAGCATCTGTCAATTTTTAATGCAGTTGCATTCTGTGAGGGGGGCCAGAGAAGAATTTCAGTCTTTGGTAACCAGTTCTGTTTCTCTCTTTGTAGAATGCTGAGATGTATAAACTGTCTTCACAGCAATTCCATGAGGCAGCTTCGAAAATGGAAAGCACGATAAAGTAAGAATTTGTTTATTATTTTTGTAAACTTAGCCTGTATTTGTAAAAATCCCCATACATGGCTTAAAACCTGCCACCACCTGCCTGATTTTAAATTTCTCTAATAACACAGAGCACCATCTGTTACTCAGTTCTCTTGCCTGGGCCTGAGGCAGCCATTGGGTCATCTGTGTGTGGTGGCCACAGGGGCACTCACTTCTCCCCAGCAGCCCGGCAGATGGGGTGGGGATGCTGTGGACTGGCCAGGCTATTTCAGGCGAGGTATCCTATGAGCTGGCCAAGGAGCTGGCCACCAGGCCCTAGGGAAGCCAAGGAAGGGGTGCTGCTGGTCCCCATTTATAGAGGTAGCTTTTGGGGGGTTCTCTTCCCTGTGAGCCCATCTGTGTGCCTAGCCCTGTGCCATAAGCCTCTGTTAACTCCCAGAATGACTGGAGCTAAGGGACAGTATGACTCGCTCGGGCTGCAGAGTGCTGAGGGCAGCACTCTGTCCCCGTCTGTCACACTCCTGTGCTGTTGGGGGAAGCCCCCAGAGTCAGAACATAAGGATGGCATGTGCGTGCAGAATGTCCAATATAGATGCAGTTCTGCTTAGTTTCAGGTGTAGGTCAGGGGAAGGTCTGGGGGTTTTTGTGGAGAAGGGCCAGCTGGGCCTGGTGTTTTGGTCCTTTGTGTGAAGATGGTCTCCGTGGACCCGGTAGAACTTCATAAAATAACCTGGGCTCCGACCAACTCCCTCCTCCTCCCTCACAGGTCTGTCCCTTTCAAGGGTGAGTCAGGGTGACTCCCAGGCAAACCAGTCCTAGTGCAGAGTGGTGAGGGGTTGTGTGTGGCACCACGAGAAGGAAACAGGAGGTTTGAGTGACTAGGAGGTGACACATTGCTTGTAAACATGTGGTGAGAAACACGTAAGGAGTCAGAAGGGTCAGGGACAGATGTATGTGCAGTTCAGGCCCAGGGTTACACAGTGCGCCTGAAGCTGGCAGGAATACTACCAGGTTGGGGTAGAGACTACTAAGGAGGAGGTTTGGGAAAGGGAAAACAGTTATCATGAAGAGTTCAAGACCTGTAGTAGCAAGATGAGACCCAGAAAAAGAATTTTCCACTGGGCAGATGGCATTGAGGAAGGGTCTGTTGCCTGCCCATTTGGGTCCTACAGGGCCTGGCTGTGAGTAAGCACCATGAGCTGTGTGGACCCCGAGGAATGGACTGTCCCAGTGCCCATGCAGGGTGAGTAAGCCTCTCTATACACACAGAGAGAAGCTCCTGTCCTCACAGGTGAGAGCCCATCTGGCTCACCTGGGGCTAAGAAATACTCAGAATCACAATCAGTGAGAGAAAGAGGTTGGGAAGCAGTCATGCCTCAGAGATGGATGAGTGACAGCCACCCTAGTAATGTAACCTCTGGAAAGGGCAAAATCAGGGTTGGCTCCTCACCCTGGCCCACCCCTTGAAGTGTCTGTGAGGCAGCGATGCCTAACCCATGGCCCTCTAAAGCCCCTCCCTCTTCACCTGATCATGCTGATGGGAAGAAGCTCCAGGGAAGCCAAGCAGTTTTACAGTTGCTGGCCATGCATTTTGTCACCTGCCATGTGGCCTACCTTCCTGAGAATTGGGACTCCTGGCCTCCTAGTCCCTGGCTTAGTGCATTTGACTCTACCGTCTTGTTCTTTCTCATCCTTACAGCCTCTAAAGGCAGAGGGGATGGGGCAAAGGGAAGGGCTGCTTGTCTGCACCTCTCTTGACAACGACCGAGCTCACTGAGCATATTGCTAATGGCAGGTGATCTGGAGGCTCTCCAGCCCTATGCTATCACTCACTGTTGGTTCCATTTCAGATGCTACGCAGAGCTAGAGAGGTAGTCCACTATCACACACAGTTTACCTGCTGGGCTGGGTTTAGCTTAGCTGAGATTGCTCTGGGGCCACTGTGCTTCACTATTTGTCTTTGCATCTTCCCTGTCCCTTGAAGGGCCCCTCTAGACATAAGATGGGCAGCAGGATGGAGCTAAGAGCCTGCCTGGACTTTGGAGTCAGGACAACCTGGAATCATACCTCAGCATAGATTCTGACTGGCTCTTGTGCCCTTGGGCAAGTCACTTACCTCTCTGGTTTTCTTATCTACAAAGCAAAGAACAACCCATTTAGAGTTTTGAGTGAGAAACCACCTAGAAAGTAGACCTAATGAAATATAGAAAAGAAAGGCTCTTAGCATAAGTAACTTTCTGCAGAACTTCCTTTTTCTAAGACTCCCTATCAGCCTGGCCATTTGGCTCAGTGGTAGAGCATTGGCCCAGCATGTGGAAGTTCCAGGTTCAATTCCCGGCCAGGGTACATAGGAGAGGCAACCATCTGCTTCTCCTTCTCTCCCCCTTTCCTTTCTCTCTATGTCTCTCTTCCCCTCCCGCAGCCAAGGATCCATTGGAGCAAATTTGGCCCTGACACTGAGGATGGCTGCATGGCCTCTGCCTCAGGTGCTAGAATGGCTCCAGTTGCAATGGAGCAATGACCCAGTTGGGTAGAGCATCACCCCCTGGTGGGCATGCCGGATGGATCCCTTTCGGATGCATGTGGGAGTCTGTCTGCCTCCCCACTTCTCACTTCAGAAAAATACCAAAAAAAAAAAAAAAAGATTCCCTACCCCTGGCCTTGAGGCTGGTTTCCTACGCTGTGGCCTTGAGCTAGTTCTGCGAGGTTGCAGGTGTTTCCAGAATGTTTCTCCCTGAACTAATCCTATAGATAAACATTGTAATTGAGCTTGTTTCACTGCTTTGTTTTACTGCTAGGTTCTCCCTCTTCCCCATTCCCCAATCAGTGTGCAATTCTGTCTTTAAAAGCTAACTTCAAACTGTGCTGGGATCACATGATTTGAATGACTTAGGTCTCCCTGTGGTGCCCGGCTTTAAAGTAAAGACTCCTTAATTTGGTTACTGAATTGTGTGGCAAAATGTCTGTTTCTCACTGTTCCTATACAACACTATGATGTCAACAATTATTGGTATAGTGTCTGTTGGACAGATAAAATATATTATGCTCACTTTGTTAAAGATGGCGCTGCCCACATGGAAACCAATCACTCAGGTGATATTAGTTGCCCTTATGCTTGGGATGGGTATAATTATATTATTGGGTGTGGGGACAGGCTGTGGGCAGGCAGAGTCTTTATAGCCCAAGATTTAGATTTAAAAGTAAGCTTTTCCTCACACCCTTGACTAATTGGGTGATGTGGGGTGGTGCACTCTTATGAGGAATCTTCCCATTATGCCTCAGATAAGTGACTTTGTATCAGAGACTTTCTTGTTTGTAGATTGGATTAAAGGTTTGGATTTCTACACTATAAAGTGGGGCGGGCCAGGAGCTTGCTGTCTCTCGGTTCCTGAGGTTAGCATTAGAGAGGAGAGCAGATTAAGGCCACGTGGAGGGGAGGAGACACAGCCAAGATGACGGAGTGCTGAGGAAGAAGCCAGTTTGTGCAGAGTTTATGCAGAGAGAAGGAGATGGGGAACAGAGGTGAATAAGTCTGGTGAGCTAGAAGCCTTTGATGCTAGGAAACTCGGATAAGTCAATAGCTCTGTGAGCACTGAATGAGTTGGTTTTGGAGCCCAGTGTGTGTTTTTACTTGCCCGCCGGGTGCAAGCTAGAATTAAAACTGATGGCTCACCAGTTCTTGGCTCCATTGTTTCATTACAATCTGTTCAAATCTAATGCAAACCTGCGTGAGCCGGGCGGCTGTGATGGTGGCTGTGACTACTGGCCTTACAGTATTTTACTGTACAAATCTGTAGAGACTATTTATGAGTTTGAGCCAAACAGATGACAGTTGTAGAGAAGCAACATCTCAAAAAATTGAGAAAATGCTCTGGAGGATGGCAGTTTTGCAGTTTATTTTATATACTGGGATCAAAGGAGGAAAGATAGATGAAGGGAGCGGGAAAAGGCAAATTAGAGAAATGTCTGGGGTTGGATAAGAAGTAAAATGGAGAAATACTTCTTTTACATTGGTAAGTACAAGATAGTTGTTGTTTTGAAGTGAAAGGAGGGGAGATAGACTCCTGCATACACTCTGACTGGGATCCACCTGACAACCCTGTCTGGGCTGATGCTCGGATGAACCGAGCTATCCACAGTACCTGAAGCCAATGCTAGGACCAACCAAGCCACTGGCTGTGGGAGGAGAAAAGAGAAAGAAGGGGAGAGGGATGGGAACAGAAATAGATGGTCGCTTCTCCTATATGCCTTGACCGGGGATAAAACCTGAGATGTCCACACACCCGGCTAGCACTCTGTCCACTGAGCCAACCAGCTAGGGCCAATACTAAATTTTTATTTGTATATTTCTTGATGAAAGAGAGAAAAACACTGGTGGGTTGGTTCCAATTATTTACGCATTCATTGGTAGATTCTTGTGTGTGTCTTGACTGGGGATCAAACCCAGAACCTTGGAGCATCAAGAGGCGGCTATACCCAACTGAGGTAAACAGCCAGAGCCATAATAGTTAATAGTTAACGATTACAGCACATAGTGATGGTATGTGCAGAATGAGATAACAATGGGGAAGGAGCTTTCTGTGTGTCCTGCTCTGGTGCTGCAGGTTGAGCCCTGAGGGGTTTGGAAAAGGAAAGTACTCTGACATTTCACAGGTATGTTATCTCAGATGCAAAAAGACCACAAGCTCACTGCAGGTGAAGATTGACCTTTGTCAAGGAAGCTACAGGCCTAAGACTTAACTACCTGCCAGGACCCACTTTTAGTTAGGAATTTTAATGTTCAGACCCTCGTATGTGGTTACTTTAGGTCTCTGAGTTTGCAAGGCCACCAAGCAGGCCTCCCCTGAGCTTGTCAGGTTTAGTTATGTAGCCTTTTTTTTGTCCACAGACTGTTACTAACGATGGCAGTCATTTGGTTCACTTTTATAGCACCTAACTTGGCAAAGCATGAACAGATGTGATAAATAGAGTTTACTAAAATAACTTTTCATCTCTCCTAAACAAAGTAAAGAGTAAGTAGCATAGAGTTAAAAATTATTGTACTTAAACACTGGGATGGGGCAGAGTCCTTGATTGGGAGGTTTCTTGAATTAGCAAATGATTGTAAATTGCATGGTAAATTCCACAGGAATAATGCCAACTGCCGACACTGATAATATTGGAGAATTTTCTTCCAAGGCAGTGAGCATCTTTTAACAACTTTCAGTAAACTGAATGGTGACTTAGATGGTTAATTAATGTTCACATATTTATGCATTTATTTAACACACATATACAGAGTGTCTCCTATCTGCCAGCACCATGTTAGGCGCTGGTGATATACTGATTAACAAGGCAGCTTCGGCTCAGACCATCAAAGAGTTTATTGATTTGGGGAATATCAAACAATATTTTTAAATTAACAGCACAAAAAGCAATTGTCCAAACAATGATTGATTATGTTATAATGTAATTCGCGAGTTCCACAGAGACACCACGGTAGGTTATAGAAAAAATTTTATAAGGAACTTTATTATTAAACTGGCAACATACACGGGGCAGAATCCCAAATCATGCAGCCTGGATCACAGTTCTGAGGCTGCTTTTATACTAGTTGAGAAAAGGGAGGGGGAGCATGGTACAAAAGTCATTTACTAACAAGCTTATTGAATTTTTGCTGTCTTGTTACAATGTTTATCTAAAGGATTTATCAAAAGGAAAAAACATTCCTACACACTAAGACCATAAGATAGCACGGTAGTGATTAATGTTTTACATACCTGACAAAGACATTCCCAAACCTTCTAGGATTTACAATCTATCCCTGTCACCACAATAGTGGGAAATGTTTAGTTTAGGATAAGGAATGGAGCTAAATGAAGTTACTTTTGCTAAGAGTGTTGGGATTAGTTTACTAGGACATCCAAAGCTAGTCCCCGCTTGCTTAGTTTACAAGTTTTGCACATACAAAGAATTTCAAAATGATAATTATTAGAAAGTATATAAAATGTCACAGAATACAGATTTTTCATGCGGGGCGGGGGGCTCGTGATCTCTTTGTCTAGAGGTATACGTCACTCTTATGACTCCAGGATGGGATGGTGAGTCAGGATTAGTGTAGAAATTTTTAATTAAGGTATGTGTAAAGCCAGTGGCCAAGGCTACCATCAAAGCCGCCTGGCAGTGCAGGTTCGCATTTGATTCGAACAGTCGGTAATGAAACAATGGAGCCAAGAACTGGTGAGCCATCAGCTTTAATCCTAGCTTGCACCCAACGGGCAAGTAAAAACACACACTGGGCTCCAAAACACACTCATTCAGTGCTCACAAAGCTACTGACTTATCTGAGTTTCCTAGAATCAAAGGTTTCTAGCTCACCAGCCTTATTCACCTCTGTTCCCCATCTCCTTTTCTCTGCACAAACTGCTCAAACTGACTTCTCCCTCAGCAGTCCACCATCTTGACTGCTTCTCCTGGCCTCCTCCACGTGGCCTTTCTCTGCTCTCTTCTCTAATGCTAATCTCAGGAACCAAGAGAGAGAGCAAGCTCCTGGTCTGCTGCACTTTATAGTGTAGAGATCCTAACCTTTAATCCAATCTACAAACAAGGAAGTCTCTGATACAAAGTCACTTATCTGAGGCATAATGGGAGGATTCCTCATGAGAGTGCAACACCCCACATCACCCAATCAGTCAAGGGTGTGGGGAAAAGCTTACTCTTAAAACTAAGCCTTAGGCTATAACGATCGGGACTTCCCTGTCCACCAACACACATTAATATCAATGGATTTGCACGTGGGCAGCGCCATCTTTAACAAAGTGAGCATAATATATTTTATCTGCCCAACAGTACGTAAACATTGTTTCCTAAAGGCTTTTAAGAAAAGAGAAGAGGAAAGGGTTTTCAGATAGGTTCTATCTTCTTTGCTCTGCCTAGCAAGTGGCGTCAGTCCTTTCAGAGAACTATAGGAACTAGTTAAACTATGGCTAGCTGACTTTTACTTCTGTAAGCTCTTCTTGTTTTTTCTTGTTTTTTTTTCTTCCTCAGATAGGAGGCGTAAGGGGGCCTGACTCTTCTTTTTGGAATACAGTGGTACCTTGAGATATGAATTTAATTCGTTCTGTAACTGAACTCCTAAGTCAGTCAACTTGTATATCAAACTGCTGATACTGGACCCATGCGCCAACGCGCCAGCTAGCAGCAGCTTCCCAAATCACGACTGGCATCTCAGAATTTCGCCCGGATCTCGAACAAAAATACGGACCAAATCGCAGCTCATATCTTAAAAAAAAAAAAAAATTGTATGTTGGTCTGTTCATATCTCAAGGTACCACTGTACTAGTATTAACAGTTTTGCAGTTCCTTGGCACCTTATCACAATTATAATAATGAGTCTTGAAAGAAAGACAAAGTTTGAATTAAAAAGCCCACGTTCTATTCCCCTAACCAGGACTTGGAAGTTGGGAAGGCTTTTCTAAGAAAATGACATTTCAGGAGATTTCTGAAAAATGAGAAGTTGGCCAGAGGAAGGAAGGAGAAAGAGCTTTTCAAAAAGAAGGATTACCTGTGCAAAGGCCCCAGGGCAGGAAGTAATTTAACAGATTCAAGGAATTGAAAGGCCAGTGACTAGAGAAGAATAAATGAAAAGAAAGATAAGGATGAAGCTGGAAAAAGTCAGCAGAAGCCAGACCAGACAGAATTGTACTTGTTTCCTAGGAATAGTGCGATTCCATATTAGTTTTCTTTCTTAATATATGCATTGACAGTATTAATTTGTCTGTAAACACGCCCTAGCTATATACCCTTCAAGTTTTGATACATTGTATTTTTATTATAATTAAGTTCAAGATTTTTCTCATTTTTATTCTGATTTTTTTCTTGACTGATAGCTTATTTTAAAGTGTATTGCTTCGCCTGGCCTGTGGTGGCACAGTGGATAGAGTATTGATCTGGAACACTAAGGTCCCAGATTCAAAACTTGAGCTTGCCTGGTTAAGGCACATACAACAAGCAGTCAATGAACAACTAAAATAAAGCAACTAAAATGTATTGCTTAATTTCCAAACATTTGATAATTTTTAATAATTGATTTCTAGTTAATTTTGTGATTAGAGAAACTCGAAATCCTCTTTTAAAAATTTGAAACTTGCCTGACCAGGCGGTGGCGCAGTGGATAGAGCTTCGGACTGGGATGCAGAGGACCCCGGTTCGAGACCCCGAGCTTGCCTGCTTGAGCGCAGGTCCATCTGGCTTGAGTGAAGGCTTACCAGCTTGGACCCAAGGTCTCTGGCTCCAGCAAAGGGTTGCTTTGGTCCGCTGAAGACCCGCGGTCAAGGCACATGTGAGAAAGCAATCAATGAACAACTAAGGTGTCACAATAACTAAAAACTAATGATTGATGCTTCTCACCTCTCTCCATTTCTGTCTGTCTGTCCCTATCTGTCCCTCTCTCTAACTCTCTCTCTGTCCCTGTTAAAAAAATAAAAATAAATAAATAAATAATAAAAATTTGAAACTTAGTTTATGGCCCAGTGTAAAGCCAGTAGTCGGGGTCATTATCACAGCCGCCTGACCCGTGCAGGTTCCCATTTGATTCGGATAGTCGATAATGAAACAATGGAGCCAAGAACTGGTGAGCCATCAGCTTTAATTCTAGCTTGTACCCGGCGTGTTAGTAAAAACACACACTGGGCTCCAGAACCCACTCATTCAGTGCTCACATAGCTACTGACTTATCCGAGTTTCCTATCATCAAAGGTTTCTAGCTCACCAGACTTATTCACCTCTGTTTCCCATCTCCTCCTGCACAAACTCTGCACAAACTGGCTTCTTCCTCAGCACTCTGCCATCTTGGCTGCTTCTCCTGTCCTCCATGTGGCCTTACTCTGCTATCCTCTCTAATACTAACCTCAGGAACCGCGAGAGCAAGCTCCCGGTCTGCCCCACTTTATAGTGTAGAAATCCAAACCTTTAATCCAATCTACAAACAAGGAAGCCTCTGAATCAAAGTCACTAATCTGAGGCATAATGGGAGGATTCCTCATGAGAGTGCACCACCCTACATCATCCAATCAGTCAAGGGTGTGGGGAAAAGCTTACTCTTAAAACTAAGGCATAGGCTATAACGACCCGGCCTGCCCACAGCCTGCCCCCTAAAACACATTAATATCAATGGACTTGCATGCAGGCAGCACCATCTTTAACAAAGTGAGCATAATATATTTTCTCTGCTCAACACCCAGTTTTGGTAAACTTTCCAGGTACCCTTGAAAAGAATGTGTCTTCTGTCAATGGCTATAGTCTTGTGTGTTTGTCGATTAGGTTCTGGTAATCCATCATGTTCAATTTTCTGATCTTACTAATTGATGGATTTATGATTTCTTTCTGAGATCACTATCCTTCTGTCTGCAGAATTCATTTAGTATTTATTTTAACGCAGCCTTGCTGATAACAAATTTTTGATTGTCTGGAACTATCCTTATTTTGAAGAGTATAGCATTCCTTTGTTTCAGCTCTTTTAAGTATCTTCACACTCTCATCTGATATCTGTTTTTCCTGGAGAAGTCCGCTGTTGATCTGTTGGTGTTATTCTTGCTCCTTTGTTGTAATTTCTTTTTTCTCTGTTTTTAGATTTTCTCTTTGTTTTTGGTTTTTTAGCAGTTTGACTATGGTGTGCCTATGTATAAATTGTCTCTGCCCTCCTCATGAGTTTCATGTCTTAAGGTTTGATTTCCTTTGTTAGGTTTCAAATTTTTTCAGCCATTATCTCGTCAAATAAAATTTGACCCTGTTTTATCTTCTCTCCTCTCTGGAATTTTTGTTACATATATTACTGTGTCTTTCATGTCTCTGTAGGGTCTTTTTCTGTTTTTCATCATGTTTTATCATCTCCATGCTATAGCCTGGATTTTTCTATTGACCTTGCATTTTACTAATTCTCTTTCTAATGTGTCAAGTCTGAATTCTAAATTTCAATTATTGCATTTTATTTAATTCTAGAAGTTTCATTTGCTCTCTCTCTTTATTAATTATCAGTCTCTGATGAGATTCTGGTTTTTGTCATTTATTTTCTCAAACATATTAATTACAGTAACTTTGAAGTCATCTAAGGGTCTTTGCTGTTGCATATTTTCTTTCTTGGTCCTATTTATTTGTGTACCTGGTAATTTTTGACCAACTGTCACACATCATATAGATAAAATAAAGTGGCTCTGGAGTGTATAGTCCCACTCAGAGGTGTTCTGCCCCAGTCCTTGTTGACCACCTGAGAGAAGGCAGACCGTCTGAAACCCATGAGGGACTGAGCTAAAGGGAGGTGTGGTCATGGTTCTGGGACCCGCTCGGGCTACTTCTGAATCACTGTGGTCCCAGGGTGTGGCCTTCCAGGACTCCTCTTTCCTAGGGAGCTCTGGACCCCTCGTTTTGCTTCCTCAGCTCTGTGAGACTTCTAAATATGCTACTTTTTCAGTGGCTTTTTCCTTAGTTCCTTAGCATTTTGCATTGAGTAACTCAAGAATCTGTAAATGCTTTGAAAGAGGAAAACCACTAAATGTTGGCTCACCGCTTTTAGTTCCCTTCTTTTCAGATTCCTGATCCCTCAAATTCTGGCTGCTTTGGCAGCCTCAGTCTCTGAAGGAATGCAGTCCTGTGGAATCGCCAGGAGCCCTGCTGGCTCCTCTGCTTTCAGCTAAAGCTGCTCACTCACCCTGCTTATCAGCTTCTTCTTGCAGCGGGAATTTGCAAAAGTGGCTCCGGAAATGAACACTTACCTTTCTACAGTTCCCTTCTTTTAATAATCTTGACCCTGAAGCCCTACTTTGTCTTAGTCCTTAGATGTCTTCAAATTTTTTATTCCACCTTTAAAATTTTTTTTTCTCGGCCCTGGCCAGTGGCTCAGTGGATAGTCAGCCCAGCATATGAATATTCCAGGTTCAATTCTGGGCCAGGGCACACAAGAGAAGCGACCATCTGCTTCTCTCCCCCTTCTCTCCCTCTTCTCCTCCCATAGCTAGTGGCTCAATTGGTTCGAGTGTGTCCCCAGGCACTGATGATATCTTGGAAGGATTGAGCATCAGCCTCAGGTACTAAAAGTAGCTCGGTTGATTCGAGCATCGGGCCCAGACAGGGCCGGTGTGGGGTGGATCCTGGTTGGGGCACATGTGAGAGTCTGTCTCACTATCTCTCTTCCTCTCACTAAAAAAAAAATTTTCTCAGACGAGAGCATAGTTTTTTTCACATAGCTACTCCACTGTAGCTGGTAGCAGAAGCCCTGACATAGCTTTTTAGGAAAGATTAGAGTTTACCAAACAGAAAATGACTGTGCAGGCAGAAGAAACAGTAAGTACTGAAGCAGAGTCAACCAAACACTGGTTATGTTAGCAGCGTTGGACATCAATGGCACCAGTGACTCTTCCATCTTTTCCTGGGCCCACAAAGCCTTCCTGCAGCCTGCCAGGCCCACACATGTGCATAGCAGAAGCAGGTGTCTGACTAAGACTCATGACTGAAGAGTATTATTGGGGAGGCCACCTTCACAGTCTGAGGACTCTGGTTTTGGAACAATCTTACTGTTGGGTAGAAATGAATATTCAAAGTATGTATATTCACTCACGCGCACATACACACTCTACCTCACAACAGCACAGCAGGTGCAATTATTCAGATTTTCTGAAAGAAGAAATTAAGATCCCAGGGAATGTCCTTTGTTTATTATGTCACATCTATTTTTTTATGACAACCTTCAGTCCTTCCTCTTCCTGCGAGATTCATTCAGAGCCAGTCTTGGCTTCTTCCTGTCAGAAAACTGGTACAACTCTCCCTGGCCCCACAAAGAGCCAGCCCTCAAAGAGGTTGTTAGCACAGTTGAGTTGAAGGAAGAACGGTATTTACTCTTTCCTGAAACTGAGTCATTGTGCTGCAAGGACTTTGATCCAAAGGGATCTGCTTAATCTGGACACGCTGACAGGACCTGCTGGAGCTGGCTCTGCTCTGTGCTCTTACCTTCCTGCAAGTGAGCTTCTTCAGCAAACAAGAGACAGGGCTTCCAGCTGCCTGAATGAATACATTATTTCCGGGGGCTTGAGCTTCCCCATTTTGCACCTACAATATTTAGTGAGCTAATGACAGATTGATTACCTATTAAAACAGTGGTCATTTATTTGAACCTCTAAACATTCTGTATTCCAGATAATGCTCAAATTAGTCGGAATTCAAAAGATGTTTTTATCTCTCACATCCTTATTTTTACCTAACCTTTTAAAAAGAGCATTTTCTTTTCAGAAATTTACCAAAGCGTGTGGTTTCAACTGGTGTACATGGCCCTTTGAAAAGTTAACAAATCAAATCCTTCCTCTTAATAATTCATTTAACGACTCGAAATTCAGTTAATACATTAACCAGTTACTAGCCATGGCCAGGAATGGCTGCTGTGTGTACACAGGACCTGGGGCCTCCTGGTCACAAGAAGCTCATGTGGCAGATGCCATCATTCTCCCATTTTGCAGATATGGCAACTAAGTCCCATAGCCTCTGGGGCTCATTGTCCTAGTCTATAAACAATGACAGTGATGATGCCTATTTCTGTGAGACTCTTCTGAAGAGTAAATGTGAAAAGCCACAGCAGTGCCAGTTGGCAGCAGGGTGGGATTTGAACCAAATCTGCATGAGTCTACACTTGCTGCTCCCGCTATACTGGGCTGCTTACCCTGGCTCAGGAACTGATGAACACGGTTTGCTGCTTGTTGGTTTGCAGACTGACTGACTTCCCCAGAGCTGTAACATTTCCTTACACTTCAGCCTACAGCTGTGTGTGTGTGTGTGTGGTTTTATCAAAACAGCGGGGCCATTTGTAGGCATTTACTTCCATACCAGTGATGACAGCAAGAGACACAGATGTATGGATCAACAGAGGTAGTGTCTGTGGACAGTGTGGGGGTGGGAAGTCCAGACAGAAGATGTGGAATGACAGAGCTCCCTAAGGCCAGAGCCCCAGGCTGGTGCTTTGGGTTAGAGTGCAGGCCACCAGCAGACAGCCTCAGTGGCTTCGGAAAGGAGAGAGTTGGCTTCTTGCCTCTACCCCATTCACACCCCTGGCAGACTATGGACCCCAGAAGTCTCTCACTGAACCTGAGTATGGGGGCACCAAGACCTCAATGCAGCAAGCGCTCTTGCAGCTGGTTTCAGCTCTTCAGGTTTGACATTCAAGGTGAAACCTATTTGCCATTCCTGAATTCAATGAGTTCTAAAGATAGTTTTTAAATCTGAGACTGTGCTTAGTTTCTGATTTCAGATCATAGAATCTATTTATTTATCTTTGCACGTCTTATGTTCTGTCTAGAACACCCTTCCTCTTTTTTCCTTATGCATTATTTTCACTTTTCAAAATTCAACTTAAGTATCATTTCTGCTTACTGTTTATTTTATTCAGAGGTTGATCCAGTATCTTACTTTTCTCCACCCCCACTGCCCAGCTCAGGACTCAGCCATGAGGACGCCCACCAAGCATGCAGTGGACAGTCTGATGAGCTGATGCCTGTTGGATAGACATTTGGGCTGGGATTTAAAAACAAATAGTTCACTGTTTAAGCGCCTTTCCTGTGGAGACTTCTGCAGTATGCACAGGCCCTGTGTGGGGTTGGGGATCCCATATGGTGTGAAGACCCCATGTGGAGCCGGGCTTTGAGTTCAAAGAGACAAGTGTGCAAGCACCAGCAGCACAGCCTGAAGTGTGGCCTGTGTCAGATGATATAAATGCTGAGACACCTTTCCTTGCTTCAGAAGCTTGTTTTCAGGGCATCATGAGGTCATTTTTAAGCACATAATAAGTACTCAATAAATAGTAGGTATTATTATATAGAAACTCACATTTTAGTGCGAAAGAAATTGGAGTTCAGTAGCTAAAAGAGGGTATAGTTCTAGGGATGGAGAGTGATGCCATGACTGTCTGAATTCGGAGCCATGAAGGAAGGGGAGAGCCCAGAAACCCACAGCTCTCCTTTTGGGGATGTGTCCTAGAGAGACTCTTTGTGTGTGCACAAACAGCCGCAGGCAAGGAGGCACGGGGCCCTGGTCCCAAGCGCATGCAATTGCAAACAGCCTCACTGCCTGTGATGTGAGCAGGTGACTTGGGAATAGCAAACTCCGGTTAGAAAGAATGAGCTGGAGCCCTGTGTCGGGGTGAAAGATGCCTGGCCACTTGCTGTGTGGGTACACTGGACACACACCCTGCCACACTGTCTATTTGTGGGTACATGTAACTTACATGGACATAGAGAAGAGAGTCTGAAAGAACTTTCCAAATGAACACAGTAGTTACCTCTGGGCAGTTCCAGGGCATTCAGAAATATGAAAAGGGTCAAAGGGGATTTAGCTTTATCTGATATGTTTTTAATTTTGTAAAGAATATATTATTATGTATAGCCTATGTAATAAGAATATAAAGACAATTATAAGATAAGGAATGATAATGATTTGGGCCCAGCAAGAGGATGATTCGTAGTACAGTTGGGCATCAGATCCACAATCTGACAACTGACAGTGACCACACAGAGGCAAGAGCTGGCCCTGGAACTGTGTGAGAGTGTGCGCATGCATGTTCACGTGTGCACATGCATGTCTGTGTGTAAGTGAGCATATGCATATGGGAGGTTTGTCTATGTGAGTGTGTGTACATGTATGTGTGTGTGTGGGAGGGCATGTATATGAGAGCGGGTATGCATGCACATGTGTGCTTTTTGGTCAAGGCTTGGCCTTTAACTTGCCTGGTGCCCTACCCTTGAACTTTCACTCCATCTAAGACTGAGCCTGTTGGACTAGATCTGTGGTTTCTAAATGTCCTTTAGCTATTGCTTTCAAATTCAGAGGAAATCTGATATCCTGTGTGAACACATAAGGTACAGATGAACTGTGATTCTGCGTGAAGCTGGAATGGACAGTCTGAGGTTCTTGGGTCAGAAGCCCAGCTCCTGGAGGGCTGAAGGTCTAAAGAATGGTAGGCCTCTTTCCTTCCAGACCCTCTGTCACCTTCCCCTGTTAGGGCCCAGCACACTTTTTAAGGACCCTGCAGGTGCTGTGGCCTTATTTGGGCTGACGTAAATAGCACATAGCAGTAGGAAGGTCACAGTAGATGAAACTTGAGGCAGGAAGCGTAGCTTATGGCTGGCAGATATACCGAAAGATTCCATTCAGAATGAAGTTACCGAGCAAAGGGAACTTGGGAATTAGCCAGTGGTTTTCTGTTCTGCATTCTGTGTGTCTTCATAGCAGAACTAGAGCGTCACACTCCAGCTTGACAGTTTAAGTTAGAGCTAGAGAAGGACTCCCTGACTTGCCACAAGAGATTATAGTGTGATAACTGAGGGAAGGAAGCTGTGCCGCCTTTATCTCGCTCTGGAGATGTTTAAGGAGGAGCAGCAATGTGGCACTGTGATAGGTAGTGTCCCAGCCGTCTTCCTCATCATGTCACAGACAGAGAGGGCTGCTTCCTCTGCGTCAGCGTCAGCGTTCTGAATTGGCCTCTTTTGGCTGGCAGGCAGCTGGCCACCAAGTTTCTCCCATGAAGAGTTTCCTGGTAGTTTGCTTTTGACTACTGCTTAGGGAAGGGAGGCCATCATCCCCCTTCTAGAGACTCATTCCCAAAGCACCTGCTCTGGCACCATGGGCCACCATCAACAGAAGGGAGTCAGGGGCGCCTGGCTGTATTTGCATATAACTTTGCCTTCCTTTAATGCCTTTTATAACCACCTCTTTAGAAAGAGGATTAGATGGTGGTGATCTGAAACGTTTCCTAAGGCTGGTACCAAGTAGGACGTGTGCACGATGGATGAAACATGGCCTTTGCCTCCACTGCAGAGAACAGACACTGCCCAGGCTCCCTGCTTGCACCTGCTCACCGTCTAGAGCAGACTTTCTCCCTCTGGTCTTGCCCCAAGTGTGTCTCTCTGCCTACCCTCCTTTGTGCCCCTTGAAACCTGGGGGGTCCTGGGATACTCCCTGGGGTGCAACTTGTACCACCATTTTGCAATTCTGTGTTCAAGTGTCACATTCTAGACCACAGACATTTTTATAGGCAGACCCGTGCTTTACTCGTCTTTCTGTCCCCAGGGCTCAGTACATACTTAGTGACTGGAAACCAGCCATAACGAGTGGTAACTGCTACAGTAGTGTATTAATAACGCATGCGCAGAGCATAGGTGATGTAGCAGTGAGGTCTGCCCAAGCACTCTGGGTTTTAAAGGTGACTTCACCATTGTGCCGGGTCCAGGCAGCTCTGCTGTCAGTGGTCAGTGTGAACAGAACCTTGGGGCAGGGCCCTTCCTTGCATGTGTTAAAGGAAGGTAGGGGGCCTGCACCAGAGGGAGAAGCAGGTTATCTGCGGGGTGCAAAGGGCCTTCTGAGCATACGAAAGAATTTGGAATTCAGCCTACAGGCAGTGGCTAGCCATAAAAAAGCTTTTAAGGAAAAACTGACCTGAGCATATTTGTGTTTTAGAAAGATAACCATCGGCATTTGGGTGATGAAATGGGAATAGTGTTGGGTGGGAGGCAGGAAGCCTACTTAGGACCTTTGGCAGCACTGGAAGCCAGGAAGGCCACCATCCAGCAGCCACACTCGGGGGGCCTGTGCATGGGCATGTTCCCGGGTGCAGTGGGAGTCAGGCAGTGAGATGGACAAATGGTCAGCTGCGAAGTAAGATTCTTATACAACATGCTGTGAGGAAGATAAGATAGGATAACATGATATAGGGTGACGGGGACTTCTAGATGAAGGACCAGGGACTCTTGGCACTGGAGCAGAGGTGAGTGATGAGAAGGGGTCGTGCAGATACCTGGGCATGGGTGCAGGGTGCAGTTACTAAGGCACTGCACGCCAGCTGGGTGGCCTAGGTGTGGGGATTGGGTAAGGAGTCAGAGAGAATAGGCTCTTGACTGAAGTGGGGATAACCATAAGCCTCCCAGAGTTTTGCTTATTGCCCCCCCCAGTGCTGCAGGCAGATGAGGGCTCCCCAGCTTCTGGTAGGGCAGGGCAGTGGGCTCAGCAAAGGTCCTGTTGGGTTTGAAGTGCTTGTCAGGATGACTCTTGACCCCAAATCAGGGATTCTGATGGGGGCTCCAGGGGAGGGCAGCATCCACCCGGTGTTTCGTACTGCTCAGAGACCCATAACTTGGGAAACTGGACTTAGAGATGACAATTGTTAATCCCCTCTCCTGAACAAAGATGACACTGTTCCCAGCTCTATTAAAGGACTGACTCTTTTAGGAGTGAAGCAGCATCCCCAAGATTTTTTTTTTTAATTAGTGAGGCGGTTACTGTTTAGCAGTCTCATCACAGATCAAGTTTTTCTGAGTGCTGCTGCCTCCCTGTCCCTCTCCTGCCAGCAGGCTTTGCTGCTGTGGGAGGGGCAGTCTAGTGGGGGCGGGGCCTTTCTGTCTGACCCACGCTGAGCTCTGGCGTTTAGCACTCCTGGCGTGGGCCGCCCTGCAGTGCTGCGTGTGGATGTGCACTTTTATCCCAAGGAGGTAGCATGGTGGCAGCAAGGGTGGGGTGGGGGTGGGGGGTTCAGGACATTGTTAGGAGATAGAATGGTGGCAGGGCTAAAGCAGCACCCTCAGATCTGAGCATGCTCAACCACGCTGCTCAGCCCTTTGCAAATGCAAGGGGCTCTGGGCTCTGCTGACCTCCCAAGAGGCTGCCAACAGGAGCCAGCATGGCAGAGGCTGGGTGCCATGTCCTAGTGCCCAGTTCTTCACGGATCGGGTGGATGTTCCAGACTTATTTCCTCTACAGCACTCTGTAAAAGCATGCTCTTTCTAACAGACCTTGAGGTTTAATGGAAGCAGGTGTCTCAGGTGGTTATGTTTCAAGATCTTAACAGTCTCTAGACCATAGGACCAAAGTCCATGGTGGGATGATGCAGTGTCTGAATGGTTGGGGTCTTCACCCCTACTTTAAGGAGTTCTCTATCCCTGCAAGTGCCAGCATGAGGGCCTGCCTTGGAGGCTTCACTGGCAAGATGGTATAAATAATATGGGCTGGCCACATGGGACCTTTGGTACTTGACACATTCCTACCCCAAGTCTGTAGATCAAGTCCAGAGTATACCCTGATAGACACGACTTGTAGCTGTTGGTTGCGGGTTTCATTGTACAGTAAGGGGCTTTGGTTCCTGGTATAGTCAGATCCAGGAGAGTCAAGATCCATGATTCTAAGCCTTCACCATAAGGTCTAGTTTCTGTGGGAAGTTGTGGTATCTACACTAGGCCTTGATTACCCGCCGCTACCATCATCAGTTCCCTCCCCCACATACATGCACAATTGACATGAGGATCTGAGTCACTCTGCCTGTTGACATTTCTAAAACCACAAAGTCCATAGCTGGACTTGCCCTTGGGGTCCATCTAGTCCAGCACCAGATAAAGGAAAGGTTCTTCCTCACCAAGCTGCCCATGTCCACTCCTTCTCTATATGGCCCTGACAGTTAGAGGAGCACTCTCCAACAGAGCTCGGGGATCTCTTGGCAACTTCCTAGCTCTGCCCTTGGGACTTTCTAGATGATAGTGAAGATGCCTCTGCATGCCAGACAGGCAGACATTTCAAGGTTACTTTTGTGTCCCCTACACTTGTCCTTAAATTTCCTTCCAGCACTAATACCCAATTCCTGACACCAACTAACGCAGCACATGCTAGGCTTCCTGTTGGTTTGTCCTTTCCCCGTGCTCCGTTAGCAGTGGGCTCTGTGAGCCAGAGCAGGCGGACTAGCAGAAAGCAGTGAGCCATCGCCTCCCTTTTGTAGAGACTAGGCTCTGTCAACTGCATACTCACTGGGCTGCAGCACCGTATTAGCTTGATCGTGCACCGTCTTGTTAGTGAGACCCCACTCATCATTCATAGAAAGCTTCTGCAAACTCATCTCCATCACAGCTACTAAGTGCTTTGTTTGGACTTGGGTTCAGGATGTTGCATTTATTCTCTATAAACTTCTTTAGGTAGATTCAGCCCAGCCTACAAGCAGATTATTTAGATATGTGGATTCCCTCATACAGCATATGTACCACCCCTTCGAACTTAGTCTTCCATAAACTTGCTAAATATGCCTTCTCCTCTTCAACTAAGTCATTGAGGAAAAGGTTAAGTTGCACAAGGCTGAAGACAGAACACCAGTGGAGACCTCCTTTAAAGCTGACCTCCTGCCTGTGGGTTCAGTGGTACAACCAGCTCCTAACATGCTTCCTGGTACATCCAGCACACACTACTCATCCTTTCCGGCCTGGTTGGACTGTGGAGGTACAGGCTGGGCTAGCATGGCCCTCCTCCTCACCAGGATCGGTTACAAGGAAGAGGAGAAGGTGTGAGGTGACATGTTCTCAGTGGGCTTGTTGGTTCCTACTGGTCACCAGCTCCTTTCGAAACACTCTGAAAGCAGCCTCTTCACTAAACCATTTTAGAACGGGCTCTTCCTACATTTTACAGACTGCGCCCTTTGACAACCGTGACATGGAAGACTACTCCCCAGTGTTCCTCATGCTCAAGGCTTCTTTAAAACTCATCTGCAGTAGCTCGGTGCTCTAGGCCCCAAAGGCTCTGGGTGTTCTTGGGTGCAGGCACTGCGAGGAGCTTGGTCCCTTAGCTCACCTTCCTGCCTATGAAGACCTACACTCTTGGGCTAGTGTTTCTGGGAGGTGTTCGGTTACCTTGGAAAGACATGGCTTTAAATCCTGGTCATGCCTCTTCCTTGTTGCATGAAACGTGGCTGGAAAGTCCCCTCTCTGAGCCACAGTCTTGCCCTCTGTCACAGGAGTGACAGTCCAGGGCTCACAGGGCTGTATAAGGCGTAAAAAGCAAACCTCTGTCCGCCCCTTCCCGTCTGTAGTCCACAGCTCCATTACTTTTGAAAGCAAAACAGAAATCAAATAGAATACAACTCCTGCCTATTCCTGCCCCCCTACAACCTCACAGCTTGGGGTGCCTAGAACAAGGACTTCCTGTTCCCTTGCACCGGGCCGCCTTGTCCTCAGGAAACTGGTGTACAGGCTCCATTCTTGCTGCAAGGGGAAACGTGCGGACTTGCTTCCCATGGGTTTGCACCCAGCACCAAGGCCCTGCATGGGAGGAACCACTCTGTGTGCCCTTTCCATGGGGAGGTCCAGGCCCTGGATCCCCCTCAAGTCAGGTGAGATTGTTTTAGTTGCTAGGGGCAGTAAATGCCCTTTTTGCTGAAACTAGTTTTTACCTGGGGTTCTGCATATGAAAGTGAAAATTCTAGATGTGCTTCATTTTCATTCTGGACCCAGCTCACGGACCCTCAAGATCTGCTTAGTGAGTTGGCCTAGTGTTTCAGAACCGACCCCAAGCCTTGTCGCCTCCCTCTGGTCTTGGTTGATTAGACTGGTATGTGGAGCCTACTTGTTTGTATCCTGTTAAAAGGACTGGCTGCAGGAACACGTGTGCCTCACTGAATGGCCCTTATGAACACCTTAGGGCTTAAGAAGAAGGTGAACGTTGACCTCAGGCTCTTTCAGCCCAGGCAGCCTTTCCCCTGACCAGAATCCCAGAGCATTTCAGGCAGGCATGCCTAACACTCCTTTCTCCCCACGTGTCAATACCAGGGAGCCCCCAGAACCCCTCAGAGCTCTCAGACTCCCCTTTTCAGTAGTCTGCTCCAAGTAGAAAGGGGTTGAGATCCCCTTCCAGCTTGCAAGCCCCTGGTGTTGTCTGCATTGGGGAAGAGGGGTCA
Organism: Rhynchonycteris naso; assembly: GCA_037038555.1. Classification (NCBI taxonomy): domain Eukaryota; kingdom Metazoa; phylum Chordata; class Mammalia; order Chiroptera; family Emballonuridae; genus Rhynchonycteris; species Rhynchonycteris naso. Next base: position 192,759,432 of record CM072999.1, on the reverse strand, counting down.
GGACACACCCCACGTGGGCGGGCCTCTCCCCTCTCCTGTGCACTGGCACCCGCCTGAAACAGACACACTCTTACCCTATTTTCACGGTGAAACTGAGGTCCAGCCTGCTAACCTACACAAGGTTTTTGGTACGGGAAATGGCAGGGCCAGCCTGCTATGTTGGTGTCATCTTGCAGCCATCAAGAGCTCAGGATCATGAAGATGCATGTTTATTGGATGCCAGAGACTCTGGCCAGATGTTCTGTGTCACTGTTTGGTTAAGAGAGCCATGTCAGGGCCTTTGCTCTGCCTGCCTGTCCACGGGGCCCTCGTGGCCTTACGGGCACAGTGCTGTGCAGATCTGCCAGTCTCCATGCTGTTATCCTGGGTCGCCTCAGAGTCCCATGGAAGGCAGTGTTCAGGGCCCTGCCCCAAGCTGATAGCCCTGCCATCTGAATTATCTTAAACAAGTGATTGCTCTGAACTCTGCAGTTCAGACCAGCTGCCAAAGTGAATGTGTTCCAGCCAACGAATTACTTACATTCGCTTTCCTAGAAAAGCCCCCAGAGAATGCCAGTAAATCCATCCATGCTCTAACAGCTCCAACAGCCCAGAGGCCAAAAGCATCTGCTGCCTTCTCCCCAAGTGTGGAGTTCTCCTCTCACCCGGACCCTTCCCCAGGGTCAGGCCCAAAGGAGGGTCCTCCTCAGCCTGCAGTGACTTATAGCCCTTCAGGAGAGGACTCTGTCCCCATATACCCTGAGGCCTATGGGCATGGCACAAGGTCCTTGGGTGGGTGCAGACCTTCCTTTTGCCTCGTACTTCAGAGCAGCCAGTACACCCTATGACCAGTCAACACCAGCTGCCACCAATTGGCACGCTCAGACCTGGTACGGAAAGGTCACAGAGTCACTTGGCCATCTTGGCATTGATTAGCAGCCTCCTGGTACAGCCATCGTCACTGAACCCCTGTCCTCTGAAGAGCCTGGGCCCCCTGTTTAAGGGGTTGCCTTTGAAAGGAGAGCCAGCCTAGTAGGGTGGGGTGAGCATCTGGGTGGCAGCTGAGGGTGTGGAGTCTCAGGCTGGGGGTGTCCGGAACTGGGAGCCGCCTGTGGTGCAGCCTGCTTCTGTACTCCTGCTGTAGGGGCCTTCAGAATTCTTGGGCCTCCCCAGTGGCTCCTCTGAGTGGTGGGCCCTGTACCCAGTAGGGCCAAGGTGGAAGGGCTCAAGAAGCTCTGGGTGGCAAATTAAATTTTATCTTGGTATTGACAACAATTAACAAGAGTTAATTCTCATAGGTCCCACATTCATGAGTTTAAAATTTTCCTAAATTCTAGACACTGGTTTAGCCTTTCTTAACCCCCCCCCCCAAATAGCAATAATACTCTTTGTTCGCAATTCATGCTTTTCAAAGCTTATTTAAGGAGTGAATAAAATCAACTTTAGAAAAATTTGCTGGTTTTATTGATTTTTAACGCATAAGCCAAATAAAACTGATTGCAGCATCAAAATACCTCCTTTTTCTATCCACACACTTACACACTCTCACTTATGCCATTGCACACATTCACACATAGACATGCTAACACACTCTCATGCGTTCACACACACATATATTCTAATACATTCTCTCTCATCATGCGCTCACATACACTCACGTACGTGCCGACACCCTCATTCACTCATACTGGTCACATACATGCTAAAGCAAATGCTTATGTGCTCACACATGCTCTCATACATACTACACTCACTCATGTACTCACAGTTGCTAGCACACACACTCATGCACTACAGTCATGCATGCTAACACACTCTCTTGTACACTCAGACACATTCACATACATGCATGCTAACACACTGTTGTGCACTCACATAGAGTCATTTGCATCCATGGTAACACACTCTTGTTCACGCATTTAGGGGTTCCAGAGCTACTCTCATGTCAATGACATTAGCATGATGCATTTTCTAGGCTTAAAGTCTGAAAGAAGCTGGATTGAACTCACAGAAATCAAATCGCTAGAATGCATATGGGGAAATGTGCCCACGTTTGTGTGTACACATACTTATTTGCTGCTAAAGGAATCTGTTATGAGCCAGAGACAGGAAGTCCCTACCAGCAAATTCCTTAAGGAGGTTATGTTCACTTTTGTATTGTCAAAGAAGACTCTGGCTTTCACAGGGATGGATGGACGGACGAACTTGCCTTACAGATGTTGCCCTGATGACAGCTGTCAGGAATGCCTGGGAGTTTTACTTAAGCTAACAAATGACTACCGTTCTCATTAGTTCTACAAACAGTCCCCTAATTAGTGAATTGACATATAGCAGTCACCTCTGGGGTTGTTAGTCTTGATACTCTGGTATTGCTTGGAGGACAGTGTCCCTTACTTAAAGCATGCTATCAGGCTTCACTGGGAGCCCTTCTTTATCTTTAACATTATCTACTTGGGTCACGTAAATCGATGCCTACCTCAAACAGGTGTAAGTTTCTAAAAGTGGATTAGAAGTGGGGTTTTTTTTTGTTTGTTTCTTTTGTTTTGTTTTTATAAAAAGAGACTGAAAAAATAGCCACATTGATCCTAATTAAGAAAACAGGTGTTATTATGACACATAGTTTAATGTTTTAAAGACACATCTAGTCAGTTTAGGAATCCTTTTGGAAAGAGCATGCATCCTGCCTTATGCACTGGGACTCACATGTGACTGAAAATCCCCTGCTCTGTCTTGAACTAGGCAGGACACTCAGCCAATGCTGTTGGCCATGTTTTCACCCTCGGTCTTGGTGTCCTGTAAGCATGAAGCAGAGAAAGTCAGTGTGTCTGAGATGTGGCATCAGTCTGTATCTAACCTTACTACTAGGGTGCTCTTGAATTAAGAACAGCCCCAAGGCATACCGCCTCACTGGACCTCTCTCAGCCTTGCAATGACTAGCCTTTGAATCCTAAATCTACAGAATTAATAATCTTCTAGTATCAGACTCAATGATGAGTCCTCAAGTCCCAGTCTTATATGACAACTAGTCCTCAAGTACCAGCCTCATTCAATGACTAGTCCATAAATTCTAAGCTCACATGATAACTAGTCCTTAAGTCCTAGGCTCACTTGATGACTAATCCTCAAGTCTCAGGCTCACACAATGACTAGTCTATACATCTAGAATTCAAGGTAACTAGTCCTACAATCTCAAACTCATACCATTGTGTCTTTTAATCCTAATTTCACACAATGACTAGTCCTCGAGTCCTAGGCTCACATGATAACTAGTCCTCCAAACCCAATTTCACACAATGACTAGTCCTCGAGTCCCAGGCTCACACAATAATTAGTCATCTAGACCTAGGCTCACACAATGACTAGTCCTTAGGCCCCAGGCTCACATGATGACTTGTTCTCTAGACCTAGTGTCACACAATGACTAGTCTTGGAGTCCCAGGCTCACTTGATGGTTTGTCAGTGACTCCAGGTGCACAGGCTGATGGGCCTGTAAGTCCCAGGCTGAAGTTCCAGAGAAAAGGACAGCGGTGCATGGGTGAAGCATAAAAGAATGAGCCCAGTATGGGTTGCTTGGTGGGTAATTGTAGACGGTAACAATTATAACAAAAGGCTGTTTGCATTCAGGTTTTGTTACTGCACAGATTCTTGCTACATCAGCTTAAAACCATGGACAGCTTAGTCTAAATACCTATTTTAGCAAAGGCCAGAAGTCTGTCTGAAGATATAAAGGAAAAAATAGGCTCCTAATACAAAGCTCACAGCTAGTTATGAATGTGAAATTTATGAACACTTTCAATACAGTAAAAATTTGTAGTGAAACTGCATTTATATTCTCAAAAGTAGCAGAAATGCATCTTAAGGAATTCAAAATTATGAAAAGGTGATTATACAGCATAATCATAAGCAAATCTCTAACATGGATTGCACTGGATTGTTTAGGTCAGATGCCAGGTCAGAATGTATTTTGGAGGGGGAAGAGCCATGCTGGCTGGGGTGGGGGGCATGCTTTTGTTTTTGCTTGTGGCTGATGTAGCAGGAAGTTGCTGGTTCATGGCCCAGAAATTCACACAGATGGAAGTCCTTGGCCACTTCTGTACAGTGTGTACTTGACCTATGTAAAGTGTATTGCATAAGGCAGTCCCAGACCAACCTGTTACCTGCATCTGGGAATTCAGCTAGTGCCTGTGAAGCCCTGGGTCAGCCTCTCCTGTCTCCTCCGGTAGCAGAGACCCCGGAGTGTTCCTGGTGGCCCCATGGCCTGGTGGACCTGGATTCAGATTCTCCTCCTGTGTGGCTCCCTAGCTCTGGGTCCTGGGACAAATGGCTCCTCTCCTCTGAATCTGTTTCCTCATTTGTGGTGATACTGCCCTTTCAGGCTAGAGCAGAGATAATATGAAATGATGTTTATAGAACATCTAGTACAGATGTTGGCACAAAATAAGACCTCCAAAATTATTAGTCCTGGACTATGCAGATAATGTCATCATTGGCCACATGTGGCTATTACATCTGATTTCAAAGACCTAGCACAGAAAAAAGAATGTATAATATCCTAACATGTTGCTTACATGTTGAGATGATTAATATTTGTTTAAATAAAATGCATTATTTAAATTAATTTCATCTGTTCTTATGTTTTTAATGTGGATACTAGAAAATTTTAAATTCTGTATATGGCCACATTCTGTCTCTACTGGACATCACTATTGGTCTCTTTCTTCCCTTAGCCTTTGCCTGCTTCTTTTTATCCTTAGTGTCCCCACCACCTTAGAGATGCCCGGCTTGCCAGATACCAGCCCTGTTTCCCATGCCTCCCCACACAGCCCTCTTCATAATCTGCAAGGCAGCCTTGCATGGACAGGTGTTACCCCATTCAACAGTTACATAAACTAAGGAATTTTATCCGGGTCATGCAACTGGAAAACTGTAGAACCAGTGATCTTGCAGAATACCATCTTCTTTCCCCATTTTAAACATGAGGAAGCTATAAGTGAAAAGAAATGCCTTTGCCAAGGTCAGAAGCCAATTAATAGTCAAGTGGGAACCAAGCTAAGTTTTCTGGCTCCAGTCCACTGGGATGTCCCTACCCCACGTGCCCCGTTTGACTGGCTGATGTATAGCAGTGTTTACGGTAGCACTGAGCTCAGTGTCCATGTGAAATTAGAGACTGAGCTTCTGTGCACCACAGAGGAGTGGCTTGGGCAGTGCAAGGGGGTGGAGGTTTGGGCGAGAGCTACACAGGGTGCAGCCTTCAGGACCAGTGTGTCTGCAGCTGGCATGGAGGAGGTGGGGAACAGCAGGACCTTCTAATCTCAGTGTGGGACTAGACTGGGACTGTGTGGGCTTTCTAGTCAGATCTGGGTGATCTCTGGAGAACACCACCTACCTGCTATATAGTTCAGGGTCTTCGTTTGTGTGAAGATTGCATTCTACTCTGTGCAGGTGCTTAGTACTTAGTAGCATCCCTCTAAAGGTGTAGAATCTCTACATGGGTTGTGCTGGGAACACTGGTCTCTCATCACAGTGCTGTGGCTCTCTGTGCTTTGCATCCTCAGTGACACCAGTGGGCACGTATTGGTAAGAATTTGAGCAGAGTATGAAGCAGGTGGGCTTGAAAGGGGTTGGAGGGTATGTGTAGGGAGGTAGTACTGCAGAGCTCTTTCAGTTTCTTGCTGGGGTAGTTGAAACTATGATAACCTCTGGGGCCCAGCCCCAGATCCCAAAGTCTAGAATCCTAAACCATATAACTGAGAATGTGGATTCCCAGCCTCCACACAAAGGTCAGGCTGCAGATTATCCTGCTATGCAGACAGTCAGCAACAAGTCATGACTTTGAGAACCAGAGGAACACTCTTCTTGTCCAGGACACATATCTTCCCTTTCCTGCTGTGTTAGGGTACTGGCTGCAACTAAACACCTTCCATTAGAGAAAACTGGCAAGGGGCCATTAGCCTGTGACTGTCAGCCTGGGGTTGAAGACGATGATGACCCTCTTCATGGTCAGCATTGCCATGAAGGAGTCTAGGCAGCCTTGGGAGCAAAGCTACTTCAATTTCAAAGCAGACCCACTGAATGCTTGCACTGTGCCACTGGGCAAGTCAGACTGTATCCCTGCATCTGTCTTCTCAGCTATAAAATGGAGAAAAAGAACCACCAAGTAAGCTGGCATTTAGGTCACATGAGAGCATAAATATAAAGAAGGAAGCGGAGGGCCTGGTGTGTGGTAAGGACTCGATCAATGCTGTTTGTCTCGTTTATCACTGCTGCTGACTCTGCTAGAACCCAGCAGCCAGTTCAGACTTCCAAGGCGCAATTTTTTGTTCCATGAACCACATTAAGAGGTGCACGCCAATGAGCTTTTAAATGAAATGCCTCTCATAATAAGACAGAAAATCCCAGTACTTAAGATGCCCCAGTGCTTAGTTAAGAGAGCATATCTTCCTCCAGGGCCATCAGCTGGTGCCCACAGCCCGGCAGAGAAAGAGAGGTCTGCCCTGCTGGCTGGCCTGCAGCTCCTCAGGACCCCCTTCCCTTAGGTCTGCCTGTACATGAGGCCCCTCGAGTTCCACGCAATGGGTCTCTCCGAAAGCTCCACTTGTATGCCCCCAGGGATGGGGCCCTTACTGCCTCCCAAATCAGGATATCAGGAAGCTGTTTAGAGACCCCTGTTCTTCCTGCACTGCCTTTTGTCACATTCTTCCTTTGCTACTTGGTGCTCCTGCAAATATTCCTGTGGATGGAACAGGAAGACAGGTTGGAAAGCAAGTGTGTTTATCAGACCATTCCTATGGTCCAGCACTTCCTGTGGTCCAGCACTGTGGCACTTTGAATACAGCATCTCACTTATTATCCCTATTCTATAGACAGTGCCCAAGGTGATGGAGCTAATGAGAGGAGAATCAGACTGCAACCCATACCAGCTGCCTCCAGAATCCACATCTCAGAGGGAGGTGGGGCTGGGGAATCACAGCTGGGACCAAATGGTGGAATTTGAGTGCCAGGAATTTGGACTTTATTCTGATGCCTTGGAAAGCCATCAGAATTGCCTGAGCTATGAAATGATGATATGATCAGATGCGTGTTTTAGGAAGATAACACTAGTATCTGTGTGTTAAGTCTGTTAAGTCAAACTCTCCCATCCTATCCTTGTGCAGTTGATTATGTTTAAATCCCAGTGCAGGAAATTACATTTGTCTTTACCGATTTCGTGCTGATTTCAGTCTGTTGTTTCAGCCCTTCTCTCAGTGTGTGTGTGTGCGCGCGCGTGCATGTATGCGCATGTGCTGGGGGAAGGAGTATGTACGCCAGGAGAATGCCTTGAGATGGCTTCCTGCCATGCAGCCACTGATTTGTTACAACTGTGATTTGTGATGGTGTAGAAAGCAGGAGTTTTATCTCTCACATACCTGAGCAGTGGTGGAACAAGATGGGATGCCAAAATAACATGACTGCTCTTTTAACAACGATGCCAGTGTAGCAGAAATTACAGCCAACGAAGGATAGATGTTCAGACAACTTAATGAAGGAAGAAGAATTTATTAGTAGCTGGCGCAGCATGCGGGGTTAGTAGCACCAAAGCACGAGCTCCCCAAAGTTAGATTTGTTACATCTTACATACCTTTACAGCTTTAGCTTTCAAGTGATAAGTGCCTGATTTCTTTGACTTCTTTGTTTGCAGACCTACATGATTTTTTTGTGTGTCTCTGGGAGGGGTGAGGGTATGAGAGGTTTGGACTGTCTGTCCTCAACTATTCACACATCTCATTTTCCTTGCTGGTGCTGCAAGTTCATTTCAGGGAGCTGATAAAGGGCTTCACAACTGGGGTTTGTTACTCTTCAAACTTTCTCAGCCAGCCCTTTGAGTCCTTCCTCCCTCACCAGAATTTACATTTATTCCATTGACTCTATCTGTGAGCAAATTGATTTGGAACTTCTATTTTAGAATTTCAGAGATAAAGACACTCTTTATTTGCTCCTTCTGGTTCAACAATTATTTAGCTCCTACAATGTGCAAGTGCTCCTGTACTCTGCGTCTCACGCCCATCTGTCTTCATTCACCCTCTGTAACTGTTATCTGTGTTTGTGCATATAGAACAACCTGAAAGAAATGAACGTTTTAAATCCATTCAGGCACTGTGCATAGTACTTTAGATATACAATGTGTAGATTTGTGTTTACATATTGTTTGATTTGCTGGTTACGACAGCATTTTAAAATAATCACTGATAAGAAAATCAATGAGTCTTGACAGTTTTTCAAAATGAAAAATGATACATGAATATTGTAAAAAAATAAAATGATGTAGAAAAATAAAGAGTTAAAAGAACCCAAAATTTTTCCATGATTATATTTTGCTGACATCACTCTGCTCACAAAAACACAGTTACACAGTTGCACACATGTGGGATCACGAGCTCCTGAGAAACACACAGTGCATTATCTTCCATTCCCCCTCATGTCCATGCCATGAACCTCTTTTTATATCAGTTGCATCTTCATTTTTAATTAGCATATTATTCTTCTGTATGATTATAGCAGAATTTATGTAGCCACTCCCTTATTAGTAGATCCTTGCAAGTTTTCCTCATGAACACTGACAAGCAGCCTCATCTGTCTCTGTGCACTTATTTGTTTAAATCCTTCTCGAGGGAAGTATTGAGTCAAAGGACACACACACAAAATATATCTACATGGCCCTCCAAAACAATGGGGATTCTGTAACCCATTCCCCTCCAAACAGTGATGCCAGAGAAAGTCCACTTCCGCAAATGCCCCACCACAAGATTATAGCAACATTTCTAGAAAGCATCTTTGCTAATATCAAGAAAAAACAAACAAACAAACCCTCTCACTTTTAAAGCTCTGCGTTTCCTCAGGCATTAGTGAGATCAAACCCTTTTCCATGTGATTGGCCATTTCCGTTTCTTCTTTTGTGAACTCCTTACTTAGGGCCTTGGCTCATTTTTTCTTATTATTTTAAAAGGTGTTTGTATAGTGGTTTTATTAATCTTGTATAGTTTTTTGTTGTAACGTTTTCTAGTTGACTTTTTTTTTTTAATTTTAGTCCTTTGGAAGTTGGTTTGGGGGTACGGATCAAAAGTATTTTTGCTGTTTACTTTTCTGTTTGTGACTTACATTGCCAGGGCCTCACCTCCCCCCGTACTAACATTCTTAGGACTAGTCCCTCCGCAGTTTTGTCCTCTGCTGTTCCACCTTCTCCTACAGACCCCACCGCATTTATTTAGACGTAAGGAACAAGTATAGATCCACCTTTGTTTTCTTTTTTTCTCTTCGAATTAGGGAGTTCTTTGTCCCATTAGCAATGATCTAAGATTCCCCTCAGTCATATCTGAATTCCTCAGGTCTATTTCTAGACAGCTTTTCAGTACCAGTCCTATATATTTTAAATATGTTTAAAACCTATTATGCAGCTTTGGTGGGCTCTTTTTTGAGATAAGTGGATTTTTAAAAATACATTCAGTCCTTTCAAATAACAATCTTTATTGTGTTTGTTTTGAAATTTCAAACCCATAAAAAGTTTCCGAGAATAATACATTGAATTCCTGTTTGTCCTTCACTCTGATTCCCTACTAGCTTACATGTTTGCTTACATGTTACAGAGTTGTCATTGTCACCTTTTATCCTAAACAAAAATACTGTCTTTTTCTGATATGGTGACCTATCACCTAAGTATTATAGTCCATCATGTACCTCCCAAGGACACATCTTCTAGGCCACACACACCTTTTCTAATTAGGAAACCCACAGTGATTCAGCCACAGACCACATGCACATTTTACCTGTTTCTTTTCTGGTCCTGGTCCTGCCCAGGAGTTTGTGCTGTCATGTCCCATTCAGTGCCCCGCAGTCTCATTCAGTATGGAAGAGTTGCTTAGCGTTTCCCTCTGTCTTATGACTCAGTCTTAAGAGTACTGGCATTTCTTTTTGTAGGGTGACTCCAAACTAGATGTGCCCAGTGTTTCTCATGACCAAACTCAAGCTGTGAGTTCTTGACAGAAAGTCCTCATACTGGTGCTGTGCCCTTCACAGTACATCCTGCCCTACCTCTAGTGATACTGACTTTGACCTGGTTACTGGCATCTGCCTGGTCTCTGACATTTTCCATTTGTATGTGACCAGTACTCTGTGTGGGGTTGCTCCACAGTATGCCAGCATCTTGATCTGCATCAGACCTCCACCCATCAACCCTCTCTCCCAGGAACGACTCTTGCCTGAATCAGCCACCACAATAATGGTTGCTAATAGTGGTTATTTATTTCCATTGTTTCTTCTATGTTTATGAATTGACATCCTACTATTTAGTTGTATATTCATTTATTTGTTTATGTTAGTGAAGAGTCACGTATTCACACTCATTGGGCTGTAAAATATACTCTATTTTTATGTTCAGAATGACCTAGATTTGGCCCTTCAAACAGGCTCCTTTGTCCTTTTGACATGTCTCTTCATTCTCTGAGCTCTTCTTCACCTTCTGGCACAAAGTGTTCCAGGATCATCTTATCCTTTCCCAGCCCCAGTCCTGGAATCAGCCACTCCTCTACGAAGAGAGTGTCAACTAGAGTGTCAATGTTTCCAGGTGCCCCCAGTGGGTAGAGCTCGGCACATGTGTATGCGTGTGCAGAAGCACACATAGACATTTGTATGTGTGTGTGAATATACATACACATATACATTCACCTGTTAGTATTTCCATGTCTGTCCGTGTATATACAGCTCAAAATAACCCTCTAATTATAATACTTCAGGTTCTTTGTAGCCTTCTCTATGTTAAGAGATCCCTTCTCAGAGAGCCAGTGGCCTGGCTCCTAGTGTCCTCAACATATGCACTCGTTTGTTTAACCACTGAACTTTCATGCTCCGTGTAACCCCGTGATGGTGAACCTATGACACGCGTGTCAGCACTGACACGTGTAGCCATTTTTGATGACATGTGGCCGCATACCAGAGAAGTATGGGGCCGTATGCTGAGAAGGACATTTCATCTTCGGCTCCTCCTCGGCCAGGTGCAGTAGCCGAGGATGAAACATTTGCTGTAGTGTAGACACTCTGTGCCGGAGGTCTGTAGGCCAAAACAATAGAACTTCAGCACAGAGCATCTAGTTCTGGGACTTCTGGGTAGGCCGTTTTTCTCGAAGTGACACACCACCCAAGTTATGCTCAGTTTTTTGGCGAATTTTGACACACCAAGCTCTAAAGATTGCCCATCACTGGTGTAACTGCTGCCCTACCGCTCTGCTGCCTTTCTCCGCCCTCCTCTGCATCCCAACCTGCTGCTCCAACTGCAGGCACACCACTGCTCTCACCACCTGCTTTTTCCCGCTTCTCCTGCTAGGAGGGAAAGCAAGGTGGAGGGGAAAGGCATCCATCCTCTGGGTTTTGGGAAGAGCTTGAGTCCTTCTGTGACTTCAGGTTGATGGGAGTTAGGAAACGGACACGCAGCATCCTTCCACTGCTGCAAACCCGCAGGAGGTAACAGGTCCCCCACCGTGCTGGTCTGGGCCTCTTCACCTTGGACGAGGTTGCATCAGGGGCCTCATGGCCTCCATTGACTCAGCCAACTCTGTGATCGTGCTGAGGGGAAGCCATTCTGCTTCAAAGCCAAGAGGTGACATTAGAGAATAAGACCAATTTTTCTGGGTGCTTCCTACACTAAGGACATCACCACAGTTCCCTTATTGCCTTTGGTGACATTTGAGGTACAGGGAAAGATGCTGCCTTTGAGAAACCCCGTGGCTCCTCGGCGGTATTGCCAGCGGGCAGGGAGTGGGGCCGCACCCTTCTCCTCTCCCACACAGTGACTCAGGCCCAGTGCTCAGAGGCTCTCATGCAAAAGACCAGGAGTAGCCAAAGGAAGGCCCCTCACGATTTTCTGTGCTGTTTGCTTTCTGTGCTGGGGAGGCCATTGCTCGAGTGGAAGAATTCACAAGAAGACATCCTATAACCTGTTTGTTCATTGTGATTTTGTGTAAGATTTCAACTGATAAAACACTTCTGCAACTTAAAAGGCAGAGAGAAAAAGCTCTGTATGAGGATAGCTGAAGGAGGTAAGGTTCAGTTACCATATACCATGGGATCCAGGGGGCCCTTTGGTAGGGTTGGGGAGAGAGCAGAGCTTCAGCTGGGGACAGAGAAGGGAAGACCCAAGATGAGGCCACTCTGGTGGTGGCAAGAGAAAGGATGAGGTCTGTGCGGGCTGGACATGACGGCGATGAGGAAGAGATATGGGAGGTATTCCTGAAGCCCAGGCCAGATGTTGGGTGTGGAGGGTTTGGTGACAGTAATGAGCCCAGGAGCATGTTGGGGGTGTGAGGGGCTCAAGTCTTCAGTCTGGGTTTTCTAGGCAAAGGGAACACAGGAAGCCAGAAGGGGGAAGCGTCAGTCAGACGAGGGGGCACCTGCAAGGAAATCCCCCAGAGAAGAGCTGGTGTGGCTTTGACACAGGTACTGACACCACTAATATAGTATTTCTGTCTGAAGCTCACCTGACAGGTCTGGGTTCATTCTGGCCCCTCTTTCTCTGTGTCACTTCTGGGGGACAGCTCTCACCACAGCACATACACTGCAAAGTCTTCCTTGCACTCAAGTGACAGGCTGGCGGGGGCAATACCAGCATTCCGATGCCTAGGCTTAGTGTCTGAGCCATGGGGCTGCCTGTATGCTGCTGCTGGTGGTGGATAGGTGGGGGGCTGGGGGCGGGGCCCAGCTTAGCCCAGCCCAGCCGTGACAACATACCCTTGATTTGTCCAGTCGTGATCAGTGTTGAACACCAGGCTGCTATGACGGTGTCCTGGGCTACGTGGGTCGCACCCATGGGGACGGGTGCACTAGCAGGAACAGCAAGGGCTAGGCCCTTTGGAGCCATCTCTTGGAGATGGGAAGTGGGGGCTGGTAGGAAAGAATCCCAGGTCAGGCGTGTGGCATGCCATGGCCCCGGCTGGCTGTGAGGGAGGCTTCAACAAGACAGTGAGTAGTGACTGAGAACAGGAAGGGTGAGGAGGAGGCTGGAAAGCAGAGTACAGTGTGACCAAGGTCAGATGCAGTCTTCAGGAGGTCGGAGGTGGGTGGCTCAGGCCAACCTACCAGGTTACAAAGGTACCGAGCTGGATCAGGCAGATCGGCCGTGGTCAGCAGGCTGTTGGCTGTGTCTGGAGGTGCTGCTCCACAGGCTCCGCATTTCTGATGCCCTGACTGCCTCGGCTGATTTGTGCATGTCTGCTTCAAACTCTGTCAGGTGAGGGCCGTGCAGACAGAGGTAACCAACTGTGATCCTGCCCGCACGGCACCCCCAGGCCAATGGGAGACAGCTCCGCAGAGGTCTGGCTGTAGTGCTCGGTGCCCCAGGAGGCAGGTGATGGCCTGTGCCAGCCCCCTTGCAGGAAAGCAGGGCAGCAGAGTAAAGGCCACACTGGATCAGAAGGAGGCTGGCAGCATGGCCACATAAGACCATAGAAAGTGCACTGTGGCCTGCTTGGGAGGCGCAGCATGGAGAGCGTCCCTGTAGAAATGTCACTTGTTTAGAGCCTTGAGGAGGTGGGGGAGTTGTTCCAGAGACGAAAGGGGGAGAGCCAAGGTGTAGCTGGGGAGACGTGGGTAGGTCGACTGGAGACCCATGATGCATCCTCTCACACCAAGTTACTCAGCACCTGTAGTGTGCAGCACTGGCCGGCTCTGGGAACAAGGGCGCAGTGAGAGGAGGCACAGTGAGAGGACAGACACAGGTGTGACCTGTGAGAGCTCTGCATCCCGGGAGACATGCAGGCGGGCTTTGGGCAGCACAGCTCTGCGCGGCATGGCGCTACAGCACTGTTGTTCCCAGCACAGAAGCACCTAAGTCTTCCTTAGGACTCGAGACTTTGCAGCCGAGGGGGTGAGGCTTTGCCATGAAGACATGCCCATCTTCCAGGCAGCCTGATAGCCAGGGGCTTGTCCAGCAGGGGCATGGGAGCAGAGGGAGTCGTGTGTGCCTGGATGCTGAGGCCCAAGAGAGTGCATGTGTTCAGGAGGCAGCAGCAGGCCCTGTGTTAGAGCAGAGACAATGGCCAGAGGGTGGCAAGAGCCCATGCTGGGTAGTAAGGCAGATAGGACAGAATGGCAGCAGGGCTTTGAGCACCATATAAAGGGCACTGGATTCCATTATTAGGAGCCAAGATGGGGACCAGCTTACAGTCTAATTGCTTGTTTGTCATTTTGGAAACAGAGTGGAAGTTGGACTGCAGGGATCAGGGAAACCAGTGCAGAGCCCATGACAGGTGGTGGGGGTCTAAATTAGCTTAGAGGACACAGGAAAGTGAGAACAGGTGCCAAGGAGATGGGGAGTCAGAGTCAGTGGAACTCTGCCCTCTACTTTTGAGGTCCCAGTGCTCCCATTGTTTCCTTCAAGCAGCCTTCCTCTCAGCTGGTCCCCTTGACCAAGGCAATTCCCAGGCTGTGTCCCATTCATAATGTGTGCCTCCCCTCCAGTTTGTAGCACCACATTTATTGATGTGGTGTTTTACCTCTGCTACATTAGAGGCTCCATGCATATCCGTGGGAGGTGGGAGGTGCAGGGCAGGGGAATGGAACTGGCTCTAGGAGCCTCGACTGTGGTCATGGCTTCGCTGAGCTGAAGCACAGAGCTGGAAGGGTGGGCTAGACCTTTGGGCATCCTTCCCCAGGAAGGCCTGGGCCAGGGCATCTGCATTGTCATGCTTAGGGGCCCTCTGCCTGGTGTTGGCTGGGTAGTGGGCTACAGGGCAGACTAGAAGGGCTACAAATCAGTCTAGAGATAATCGCAGTCCTGATGGGAAACAGAAAGGCCAAGAGGGAAAGGGGAGGGAAAGAAGAGACTTCTCCCAGACTGGGGTCCTGGAAGCCCTCCATACAGTGAGTGATGCTGGCTCCCACCTCTGCTGAGGGCCAGTGCTGGGGGACGGGGCATCCTGAAAGCCTTCAGCAGCCCAGACAAAACACAGCTGGGGCCATTGGACCTGCCACTCCAAGGCCAAGGCCACTGAGGGACTGCATAGGCCTGTGATTGGCAGAAACAGAGCCAGAAATCTCTTCAACCCCACATGGTCTTGGTGTGGAGCTCCTCAGTCACCAGGCACCACTGTGACCCTGCTGGTTCCTTCCTAGTCACAGACTCCCAGAAGGGGCCAGCCTGTGTCCATCCCATACATCTAGTCAATCTGGAGGAGTCCTTGAGGGAAACTGCATCCTCTGTTGTCTTTCCAGCAAAGGAACAAAGCCAGGAATGGCCCTCCCCCTCGGTGTGCACGTGTGTATGTGTGCACATGTGTGTGTGCATACGTGTGCATGTGTGTATGTGTATGTGTGTATATGTATGTGCACGTGTATATGTGCAAGTGTGTGTGTGCGTGTGCGTGAAGTGATAGTGCCGGAGAAGAGTTCTGGCACAAGCAGCCTCTCCTTCATTGGCTAAGCAGAAGCCAGGGGTCTGTTTGTGTTTTGTATCCTCTGGTGAGCAGAGCTCTCCCATGGCTGTCCCGGGCTGTCCCATGGAGGGCTATCCACCAAAGTGTGCCTTGCCAGGCCTTGGGTCTTGGAGTAGCTGCCTACTGCCTGTAGGGTGGGCAGCTGGAGGCCAGAGTTCAGCAGCTGATAGTGATCCCACATGGCATGTTGATTGATGGCTGGATCTTTGGGTTTCACTTACCCAGGCTGAATGGCACATTGTCAATAGCGGCCAGTTAACCAAGTCCTTAGTAACCAGCTGGTCTCGTCAGCACCTCAGCCCTAGCCACGAGTTGAAGTAGAATCCTCTCCTGAACAGCTAGATTGGAGCTGACGAAGATGAATGTCTAATTCACTTGCAATCTCCTTAGTGCTGCCTGTAATAAAAAGGCTGCTCTCGATAGTCATCCCCTGCTAATGTTTCTCCGAAATTAAATGATCAGGAGGACATATAATAGCCCAATTCCACACCAGGCCAATATTATCAGATTGATGTCAGCAGTGATAATGGAAGAAGGAGTTGATGTGGTTTCATTTATTAAATAAGAGAGCACACTGACCGAGTGTTGGACCCGCGCATGAAGGCACTGTGCACACAGGGGCAACTCGGAGGCTGGCAGGGGAGCCCCACCGCCTAGGCGGCTGCACTGGCAGGACCTTACCCTGTGCTCTTTCCTTCCTACCTCCCCGTCAGTGCTGTGTGAGCGCTCACCTCCGCATCCTCCCCAGGGCACGGGCCTGCAGGCCCTCTTCCACTCCCTACTTGCAGCCTGAAAACTTCCGGCTCCATGTAGGAGCCCTGACTCTTACCGTGTGGTTTGGAGCACATGTCTTTTGTTTCTTTTTTGTTGTTTTGTTTTTTGGTTGTTTCTTCCTTGGAATATTTTGGGATTTTCCAAAGGCAGAGTGGAACTAAGATGGACTAGTGTAGACAGCAAGGGCTACGGAGCCAAACACACCAGGCTCTTATCCTGGCTCAGTCTCACTGCTGTGTGACTTCAGGCAAGCCACTTAATTAACCCTCTGAGATGAGTGTCCTTACCCCCAGCAGGGGCCACCACCACTCACAGGGTTGTTGTGCATGTGCCTAGGACCTGACTTGCAGCAGGCACTGGTAGGCATTGGTTCTCAGTGACCAGGACCACCGGCCTTGTCCAGATGTGATCTCACCTTTCCTGTTTACCAAGATAGAAGCATGCCCTTGTCATCTCCATGGGGAGTAGCTCCTTCACTTCTGCTCTAAATGGAAATAGTACCCCACGGGGTGGCAAGGGCAGATGTTGGGTCTCATTGAAGGGTAGCTGCTGTGGCCAAGGAGCCTTATGTCATAGAAGCTTGCATGTTGCTCTGTTAGTAGGTGACTAGTGACTCTTACTTCCAATTTCCACCATCTAGCACAGGGGTCCCCAAACTTTTTACACAGGGGGCCAGTTCACTGTCCCTCAGACCGTTGGAGGGCCGGACTATAAAAAACAACTATGAACAAATCCCTATGCACACTGCACATATCTTATTTTAAAGTAAAAAAACAAAACGGGAACAAATACAACATTTAAAATAAAGAACAAGTAAATTTAAATCAACAAACTGACCAGTATTTCAATGGGAACTATGGGAGTGGATGCATCCTGTGCTCCTTTCACTGACCACCAATGAAAGAGGTGCCCCTTCCGGAAGTGCAGTGGGTCGGATAAATGGCCTCAGGGGGCCACATGCGGCCTGTGGTAGTTTGGGGATCGCTGGTCTAGCACTTACAACTCTGCCTCCGGAGACCGGGTCAGGTCCCTTCCCTGCGTGGCTGACTGCACCCTTTTTTAGGGCTGCTGTGATGAAGGACCAAGGTTGGACTGGCTGTTCCTGAAGGGAAAGGCATTCTGTTCTGTGCTTTTCTCCAAGTTCTTTGGCATTTCCTGCTTACAGATGCATCACTCCAGCCTGCCCCCATCGTCACTGTGGCCTACCCTTGTGTGCCTGTGACCCTCCTCTTCGTATAAGGACACTAGTCATACTGAATTAAGGGCCCTCTCTCCCCCAAATGACCTGATTCTAATTTGTCTGTAACAACCCTGGTTCCAATTAAGAACACGTTCTGAGGTTCCAAGAAGGACATGATTTGGGGGGGAAGACTCTGCCATAGTGTGCAGATAGTTCTCAGGTACTCTTGACCCCATAAACTTACCATTGTCTTCTCTAGATATCCTTTTGGGCTGTAAATGACAGACACCAGTCCTGCTAACCTAGGCCAGAAACCGAGTGTATTACCTTATGCTGCAAAAAACAGTTCAGATGGCATGAGGATGTCTTTCCTTCTTGGCCATGGCCATGGGTGTTGTGGGCCTAGTTGTAGGTCTTCCCTGTGAGGGCATGGTTTTATCCCTGTACCTTTCATTGGGCCCGTAAGGCGGGAACTGAACTGTGCTATCCCAGTCTCGATCCTATGGACCAGGGTGGGCAGAGCCCCATGGAAGCTGCCGAGGGCTCCTCACTTCCTCTGGTGATCACATACTAAAGGACAAGCGTGGGGCACAGCTGCTGCTTCATACAGTCGAGTCCCCTTCCTTCTGAAGCCCTCACATGGCAAAGTCTGGGAAACAGTAACTGAGGCATTCCCTCCAGGGCACACCAAGTCACATGCTTTCTCCACGCAGCCTCCAGCCCTGCGTGGAGACAGACAGGAGGGTATGGAATCCAGTGGTGTGCAAGCTGGTGAGGGCAACCAGGGAGCCTCTTGCAGTCAGAGAAGGCTGCTCAAAGCTCTGCCGCATGGGCGGGGCAGCGAGACCAGAGAGAAGGAACAGACGTGGATGGCAGGAGCCCCCGAGTCCCCATACCACATTCTGGGTACTCCCCCATGGTGCAGCTGTGCCCGGGGGAAAGCAGGTGCATGGCCAAGAGGCCAGCAGGCCACCAGATGCCTGAAACCAAAGCCTTCACCCAGCTTGTGAGGTGTTGGGGACACAACCTGCCCCCTTAGGATTTGGGGGCTAGTGGCACAGTTGCTTCAGCAACATAGCAAACTACATATGACAAAGGGCAAGAACAGGATGTGTGGGGACCACTCGAGGGCAATGAGGATGTAGGGGGGCAGCGGGTCTGGATAAGGTTCACACCTGCTTGCTAGCCCTCTTTGTCAGAAGGTAAGTGTGAGCAAGTTGCTGGGTTTCTTCAAGTCACTATTTCTTCATTTAAGATAAAATATAGTTCCCACCTTACAGGGTAATTCTTAGCATAGGATCCATTGAGCTGTAATCACCCAAGAAATGGGGTTTTGAACTGGCTTGCTGTTTTTTGGTTTGGTTTGGTTTGGTTTGGTGACAGAGACAGAGAGAGGGACAGATAGGGACAGACAGACAGGAAGGGGGAGAGATGAGAAGCATCAATTCTTCATTTTGGCTCCTTAGTTGTTCATTGATTGCTTTCTCATATGTGCCTTGACTGGGGGGCTCCAGCTGAGCCAGTGACCCCTTGCTCAAGCCAGCGACCTTGAGCTCAAGCTAACGACTTTGGGCTCAAGACAGCGACCATGGGGTCATGTCTGTGATGTCATGCTTAAACCAACGACCCTGCACTCAAGCTGGTGAGCCCACACTCAAGCGGGATGAGCCCAGGCTCAAGACGGTGACCTCGCAGTTTTGAACCTAGGCCCTCTGCTTCCCAGTTCAATGCTCTATCCACTGTGCCCCCACCAGGTCAGGCCTGGCTTACTGTTTTAGAAACCTGTGGCCTGCTTTAAGTTCTAGAAAAATGACCGATCGTAGTGGTAAGGAAGAGATGAAGATAATGAGAAGTTTAACTGGCTGTTGTAATGATGATGGGGACAAGGAGCTGGACTGGGGGAAGCTTTGGTGTGGTGGGGAGGTGGGAGTAGACTGTGGGGGAAGTCAGGGAGAGCTAGATGTCCGGCTAGGCTGGTGGTGTTTATGCTTTAATCCAAGGTCAGAGTGCAGGAGGAGGCAAGGACCAGGCCCGCTTGGTTTCTTTGGACTGCCCACTGGGCTGCTTGGCCATCATTACCCACACAGGCCAAGGCCTGGAGCTCTCACCCAGAGCCTGGACTGTGAGCCCATGTGCTGGAGTGCTGGGAAAGAGCTAGCAGAGCAGAGTCAGGACAGGGCTTCCAAACCTGGGAACAAGTAGTGCTGCTGGCCTGGTGGGTGGGGTGGGTGCTTTCGCAAGAGGAGCTGCTGAGGCTGGCCTAGGAAACAGAAGCGAGTGGGAGCACAGCCCAAACAGTACTTCTGGGAAAGGAGCGTGGGCTAGGAAGGGATGAGAAAGCAGAAGTTGTTTGGGTTTGAAAGAGTTTTAGACCTTTTGGAAAGATGAGTGGGTTTTCAGTGTAGAAATTGTAATGGCAAAGGTCTAGGAAGTAAGAAAGAGTCACTGGTTGATCCTGCAGAAGGACTCCTCCTCTAGGCAAAGGCAGGGGTGGGTGAAGGTGGGGTGCTGAGGGTGCTGTGTGCCCCTGTTGATGGAGGATGGGGGACAGTTGGAGACAAGGAGAGCAGTAAGGGGCACCTAGAGCCACCCAGGTAAAAGTAAGACGTCCCCGCGGATAAAGAGGACGAGCTTTTTAGCTGTTTGAGAGTTGGAATGGATAAAGCTTCAGTTTTCAGTTTCATTGGAGAGAGGCAGGGCTGGTACGGTAAGAAGGAAAGAGGGAGACATCTCGAATGGAGACAGAGGAGACATCTAGAACAAAGGCAGAGGGAGGCATCTAGAGTGATGGTGAAGGGAAAACCTCTAGAATGACTCTGGGTCTGCAGCTGGGGTGGATGACTGGAGGGACAGTGATGCCGCTCACCAAGACTGGACTAGGGAGGCTAAGTGGGTTCCTCAGTGCTAGATGGTGAATGCACTGAGGACATGGTCAGTCGGGGTAATGTAGGAAGCTCGGGTGGATGGCTCCTGTGGCCTATAGAACACAGGGGTCTTGTACTCCAGAAGGTTAATTGTTGGAATGGGGAGAGGAGTAATTAGGGGTTGGCAGGAGTAATTGATGAACTAGCCCCGGAGCCTGCTTGGCAAAGGACAGGAGCAAGGGGTTTTATGCCCAAAGTGGGTGGGGGTGGGGGGCGGTGGTTTGGAGGTGGAATGGTGTCCGGTGTGTGGTGCCTGGTGGTGAGAGTAACAGCTGCTCTCACACTGGGATCTGGACCACAGTCTGGAGGGTCTGAGGGCAGCTCCTCACTGTCCTTAGGGCCTGACGGCAGGTGGTGCTATGGCAGAAAAAGAGTCATATATTTTCATTCTTGGCTGATATTTTGCCTCTTTCTGACGTTCTTATCACTACTTTCATCACGGAACCAGTTATTACTACCAAGGAGGCGGAACACTGGTTCATGGGCAGCATTGCAAGGAAGGGGCGGATGCGCATGATGCTGAATGCCTAGGGATCATCATGGCGTCAGTGCAGCCTGTTAGCCTTTTGGGGGCCCTCACTCTGCAGTGTGTGCCTCGTGCAGGGCCTGTTGTCTGAGTGGACAGGGCAGTGCTTGGAATTAGGTGGTCTCTGCTAACACATGCCCCTGTGGCCATCATGCCTGTGCTCAGGGCTGTTGGTGAGCAGGCTGTGGAAGCCCTCTGTGCAGCTGGAGCATCACTCAGCCAGTTTCTGGAGTGCCCATGATACCGTCAGACCAGAGGCCATGCTAGTTCTGAGCCCCAAGCAGCTCTGTATGGTGGGGCTCTCCTCCATCTGACTCCTGACCACACAGGGAAAATGGCCAAACCAAACCTCCCCCTGCATTTGTAGGACCCCAAAACATGTGCTTCCCCCCGCTAACTCACAGGGTGCTATACTCAGGTTTGCTGGCTCCTTGGAGAAGGGATTCCATGATGGGTGCCTAGGGAACCAGGTCTGGAATAATATGGAAACTTAGGTTACACGGAAAGGGACATGTTCAGACAGGGTTGCATTGTAAAGCCCACCTCTGGAGTCCCAACCCCCAGAGCCTGCTGTCTCAGCTCTGCCCCACCAAATGCCACCATAGCCCCGGCCTCTTCCTCAGCTCCTCCCAGACACCTGCCCCTCTTTGGGGTCTCACACTGACAGCCAGGTGTTAATGAAAGCAGCGCTTCAGAGCACACGTCGTCACACACCCCCTGGCTGGTCCCCGTCAGCCTTTGTCAGGCAGTGTCCTCACTGTGCAGATGAGGAAAGCAAGGCCAAGCAGACAGGCGCATCCTCAGGAATGCATGTTCTTACTTGGGTGACGTAAGTACCCTGTTGGGCAAACCAATGTGTTTCATATATGTTAGGTTTGCTCGCTTGTATTTTGCCTAAATGGAGTATTGGCATGGAGCAGCGCCATGTGTGTGTAATCCTTGGAAGGCTCAGTGACCTTGGGCTCAAGCTGGTGAGCCTTGCTCAAACCAGATGAGCCTGCGCTCAAGCTGGCGACCCTGGGGTCTCGAACCTGGGTCCTCCGCCTCCCAGTCCAACGCTCTATCCACTGCACCACCGCCTGATCAGGCCCACCCAGGCATGTTTTACTGAAGAGTGCTGAGGGGCTTGAGAGCCCTGCTGAGGCTGGTGGGGGTCCGGAGTGAGTCTGGAGGGAAAAAGAGAAGCGGTCCTCCTTGCCTGTTTGCTTGTCCTCCATTATGAAACTTTAATAAATGGAATGGCCCACCATTTTCTGGCTCCACAGTTCATTTACCGTCTGCCTGAATCCACAGGGAACCTGCCTGGCCATGGCAGTGGCCACTGGCCTTACACACCCCAAAGACAGAGGACACCCTCCTACAGGGGAATAGGATTTATCTCAATCCCTGGAGAGTTCACAGGGCACTATTGATACATTTTTTGGTGCATTTGGAGAGTAGCTGTTCACAAGACTGAATGTTTTGAAAAATCTAAGCAGTTTCGGATGCGGGTAAACAAGGTTACTATGGATCAAGGCCAGGGGACTATGCTTAGGTAGAATGTACCTACTTTCATGAATGGTTTGACCGCAGGCCTAGCCCTGCCCTGCCTCAGAGAAAGCCTTTTATTTGTCCATCTGTGCTCTCCCTGTCAGATCACATTCAGAGCCGTCTTGCAGGCAAATGGGTGAAATTTCTTCCAGTTGACATTTGCCTGCCATCCTGTCTCATATTGTTCCTGATCAATCCCTGAGAGAGGCTTCTGCAGTCCCAGGGGTGGTGCTGGTGTAGAGGGGATGGATTTCGCCATGGCCCAGTTTCTCCTGAGCTGGGAGCCCATTAGGTGTTTTGTGAGGTCTGCCCTCAAAATGCAGTGGCCCTTGTCCAGGGACCGGAAACCAAATAAGGAGGGGAAAGAAGAAGAGGGACAAGTTATGAAGAGATAGCTCTGCCCATTTACAACCTGCAGAGTGAGAGTCATGTCTCTGCTGTAGGTCTGGATAGGGCGAGGCTCTACAGGGTCAGGGCTCTGGTTCTAGGATGACCTGGCCACTCACGGTACTCAGACCCCACCTGTCCTGTTCCAGGACACTGATCCACAGAGACCTGTAAGCCTCATACAGACCCACGGCTCAGAACAACTCTGCACCCGCTGAGCCCAGAGTGTCCCCAGCCAAGGAGGCCTGCTCTGCCTGCCAGGAAGTGGGCTGGGGCCAGGAACAGGCTCTCCTGGGAGCCACATGATGATGGGGTTCTGCCTCGAGGGAGTGCAAAGGAGGTCGTGATAAACCTGTGCCCTCGGGAACTCCTGCTTCAGGAGCGCGCCCAGTGAGAAGGCAGAAAAGGATGAGGGAGGCACCGGCAGAGAGCCAGGAAAAGACACGGCCACACAGAAGCACCACATGAGGGCAGGTCTGAAACCGGAAGGGAGAGGCCTGTGCCTCCTGAGAATGGAGAACCAGAGATGGAACAAAGAGGCGAAGGCAATGGGACAGAGGGCAGAAAGCAAAGGTCTGCGGCTTCTGGTGTTCCTGAGGGAGGACACCGTAACATCTGGAACTGGAACAGTGAGCAACAGCAGAGCAAGGGAACTTGACTAAGCGGAATGCCACCCAAAGCCTGGCTGTCCTCAAGAAAAGATCTGTTTTAAAGGCCTGCAATTAGATACATCCATGTCAAAAAGTTTTTACATATAAGAATGGAGAGACATTCTAGAAGCCTCGGACAAATCAGGTGGTCAACCCACTGCACCCAGTGTTCGCTGTCCCAGATGACTGTGCAGAGGCAGGTGGACCCAGTAGAGGGTCCCCTGATCTGAGGAGCCATGTGTCTCCATGTGCTGAGGAGAACCCCACGTGTCCTCCTGAAGTATGAAGTGTCTAGGAGCTCGTGCACATGCTGTGTGAACGTAAACCGGAACTGTGTCCTCACCGTCCCCGTGCTGCGTGCTCAGGGTGCAGCCTGAGGGACTCACACATCGCTGGGCAGAGCCTGGGCTGTTTCTTCTGCTTCCCTTCTTCCTGGAAATGGGATGGCTGTTTCTCCTGGCACACCCTTACCCTCTGATTCGCACACCTTCAAGGTGGTATGGCATGGCTTCTTTCATTTATAAATCATTTTTATTCAAGCTCTGGGCCTGAGTCTTACTGATCTTAGGTCACTTCACTCCCCTCACTGGAGATGGTTTTAGGGGTGCGTATGACCCAATTCTGGCCAGTGGAAAAGGAGAAAGCTGATGTGCATGGAACAGCAGACCTGAGATGACAGCCACCACAGTTTTGGGGCAGGGGGGTGATCTGTGCTGGGATGGCATCCTTGATGGCTCAGTAGCACTGGACGTGCCCCCTTCAGGCTTACAGTGCAACAGGAAATCCTGGCGTCTTACCTCCTAAGCAGCTGAATGTTCTGTTCCTGTGTGCTCAAAATTGATGAACTTGATGTCTTTGAGTTATGTTAAATAAATATTTTAACCTATTTTAAAGTAACAATGGTTCAGTAGGTGAGTGGATAAAAAAGCTGTGATGCATTTACACAATGGAATACTACTCAGCCATAAAAAGAAGGAAATCTTACCTTTGCAACAGCATGGATGGACCTGGAGAGTATTATGCTAAGTGAAATAAGCCAATCAGAAAAAGACAAGTACCATAAAATGTCACTCATGTGTAATCTAATGAACAAAATAAATAAGACAGAAGCAGACTCATAGATACAGAAAACAGACCGACAGCTGTCACAGGGGAGGACAGTTGGGGGACTGGGTGAAAAAGGTGAATGGAATAAACAAAAAACCAAACAAACTCATAAACCTGGACAACAGTATGTGATTACTAAAGGGAAAGGGTGGGATGGGAGAGCTAGAAGAGGATACAGGGGGGACTGTTGGGGTGGTGAACACACAATGCAATTTACAGATGATCTATTATAGAATTGCACAACTGAAAACTATATAATTTTATTAACCAGTATCACCCCTATAAATTCAATAATATTTTTTTAATTAAATAATAATGGTGCTGTTGTGTTCCAGCACCTAGTATATGGCTAGATTTTCAAAATATAGAGCTCCTGGGCTGGGAGAACTATTCGGCTCTAGTTCTCTGTTCAGCGGGAGCAGCGCTGCATAGGGCATGTCGCTCTTCTTTCATTGCTGGGAACCTCGGTGAGCGGGTTTCTGCGTGTTTATTGCTCCCACCGAGTGCCCTGAGCCATGGGTGGTGTTCCACAGCTGCAAAGGTTTCTGTGTGGACCTGGCCTGAAAACCAAGTCAGAAAACCATCTGTGGAACCATTGCGACCCAAACCGTGTAAAAATGGATCCCTCCTTTCCCAAGTCACCTAACCCTCTCTGTGCCCGTTTCCTGATAAGTCACAGCATACAGTGCACAGAGCTTACAGGAGTGGCTGAGTAGAGTGGAGAGGCACAAAGCAGCCTTGTGCTGTGAGTGTGCACATGTGTGCATGCATGGGGGCGCAGGAGGAGAGGGGTGGACGATGGAAAAGGAGTCGGGAAGAGCCGCACCAGTCAGAGGAGCCCAAGGGCACTGGTGACCAACTTTAGCGTAATCTTTATTCCACCTTTTGTTTTTGTTTCAGTTTAATATTTTTAAAAAGAAAGAAAGAAATTACGTTTGTGTATGTTTTACACCTCCTTTGAAAAATAAGGGGGAAAATATAGTAAAGCACTCCCCAAATACTGCAGCGGTTCTAAGAAGTGCGATTCTGAACAGTTTCCTTTCTCAGACATTTCTAGAGTGTTCGAGTTTTCTTCACTGTGTATGTACTGGTTTTGAAGTGAGGAATTATCTATAATATATATAATTACATGGTCACAGTCAGGTGTACAATTGAGGCCAGAATTGGCCTGGGAGGTGGATGGCGAGTCAGCTCCAGGGTGCTCCAGCTGGCCACTGGGCCCTCTCCCCTAGGGTAAGATCCCAGCCCCTGGAGTCTGCTGATGCTGGGCCTCAGCCCCTACAGCACTGGGCCCCTGCAGCCCCTCATTTCTCCGAGGAGAAAGTGGTGCTGAGGCAGTGCCCCCATTCCCTCTCCACGCCCTGGAACGAGCCCCAGGCTGCCTGCTCTCTGTCCCACAGACTACGCAGGGTGGAGCCCGTGTGCTCAGAGCTGCAGGCCCAGATCCTTCGCTGCTACCAAGACCACCTGCACGATGTGCTCCTGTGCTCGGACCTGGTCAAGGCTTACCAGCACTGTGTGAGTGCTGCCCACAAGGTAAAGCCCTGGCTGCTGCGGGCATGGGGGTGGACACTGCCAGTGCTAACAGCTGTCTGCCATCTCTGTCTGCTCCATCACACGTTCCAGCCTCAAGATCTCTGCCTTCTACACAGTGAGGGGCCATAGGCCTTAGATTCACCTCAGGTTCAGATGTCCTGCCTGCTGTGCTCATTAGGGCTCTTAGAAATCTGGGCTAATGGAAGAGCCCCGAGGGCACTAGGCGGGGTCTAGGAGCAGCGCTGGGTAAAGTCAGCCCCACATTCTAGGGGCCGGCCAGCTATTAAGGCGTGTATATGCCACTCAATTCTTATTTTGTAGCATGAGAGCGTGGGAGCATGGAGGAGGCCCATGGTGCAGGTCCGGGCGAGGGGAGGTCAGGGAAGCCTATGGAAAGGGGAGACACTTGGGTTCTGGAGGGGGAGGAACAGGTGCGGCCTGCCTTAGGATGAGGGACTGAGAGTGCCTCACGGCCCACCCCACGCCTCTGGTGGTCTGAAGGGGCATGCAGGGCTCAACTTTTGGTGAGTGGGAAGGGGCAACAGTGGGCCCTGGGCTTGGGGGCCTGTGGCTGTCCTAGACATCTGAGGCTGGCAGCATTCCCTCCCCGGAGGTGTGGCCCCAAAGCCTTGCCCTCCTTCCCTGACCCTCCCAGCCAGTTCTCATTCCCCTTCTCTCACCTTCCCCAGTTCTTGTCCCTCTTCTAGAGCATTCCATCCCCCTTCCTGGGCTGAGCAGTACACTGTTCCAGACTGGGCCTGGCCCCTCCCCCACCCTGACATAGAACCCCTCCCACACATGCACACCCAGCGGCACCTTGGCTTGGACTCACCATAGGGCTGGTGTGTGTGTTTAAAGAGCTGTGGGCTGGGGCCCTTTTCCCATGTAAAAGCCTCTTTTGCCCAAGCAGGAGACCAGGTGCTATGAGTACTGGTGGTGGAAAACCAAAGGTCAGAAGTCAAGTGGCCCTCAGGCCTGCTCTGGCACAGTCTCTCTGCTGCTCAACAGCCTGGCCTCACCTCAGCCCTTCTTCCTTTTCTGTCAGCCTGTCCGAGGCTTGCCCCACTCACACCTGCCCGGAGTCAGGAGCCCCGCTCACATCTGCCTGGAGTCAGCTCAGGTCCGCACAGGATCAGGTGGACGTAAAACCTGGAGAGGAGGTCATTTCTCTTCCCTCCCTGTGGAGCATGGAAAGCTGTTGGCTTGATTCAAGCTGAGCAGAAGAGACATTGCCCACCACTGCTGGAGCCTGCAGCTGGGCGGGCTAGCTAGGCCATACCGGGTGGACCAAGGGACAGAAGGCTCCCCCATGCTCCCGTGCATCTACCGAGGTCTAGGTGACAGCTTGTACAGTACACCTTTCCCCTGGCAGGATTGACAGGCCCTTCCGAGCCCCTGCTCACCCATGCCTAACTTTATTTTACCAAGGGAAAGACCTGGGGCCCTGCTGCAGTCCCATGGCTTTCCTGCAGAACCCATCTCTGCCCTCCTTCTCATCCAGGCCCCCTTTGTCCTTGGCAGTTGTCAGTCCCTCTCCCCATCAGTGCATCTGTAGCTCCAGCATGCCCACAAGACTCTGGGGCACGGCCAGGCCTGGCTCCCTCTTTTCCATCCCTGTGCCTCCCCTCCGTCCAGGAAGACATGTTCGCCCTGACTCCAGAAGGGCCTCCCTGTCAGAGCCTCCACTGCACCCTGTGTATGAAAGGCAGCCAAGTGTCCCACCTGCCTCCACCGCAGAGCTAGCGGTGGGAGTTCAAGGATCTCTAATAGTGGTTTGCTTCCACAAGCAGTCCGATGGCTGCATCTTCGGCAGCAAGGACTGGGAACAGGCCAGAGGCCCACCTGGTTGGGAGTTGTGCGGGAGGCACTTCCCAGCAAGTGACAAACTCCTGCCCCTGTGCAGCGCCTTCTGAGCCTGGGTACATGAGCATGTGTGTGGATGTGTTCAGCACGCAAAAGCCTGCACACCAGAGCTTACTGTCCGAGCGGTCTCCCTCAGGCAGTAGTACTGAGAGGACAGAGGGGGACCCCGGTGAGGCTGAGGAGAACTGAGCTGAGATCTGTCTGTCCGTGGGGGCGGGGAGGTCAGACAAGAGGAGGGTCCTTGTTCACTGGTTCCCACAGCCCCGTGCTGGGTGGGCACTGCGGGTGGAGGTGAAGAGGCCAGGCCTAGTCTGGGTCTCAGGACCATCTGGGGAGGACTGTTTCCAGTAAATGGTCACACTCTTGGGCAGCCTGAGCCTGGCCCTCTTAGAGCCTAGGCCTGGGGATGCACAGGGATTTGGGGAGAAGAGAGCCATGACTGAACTCTGACCTGTTCTCCTTTGTAGGGTTGAGAGCAGCCATCATTCCAGGCCCTGGCAGTGACTTGGAACCCTGAAGAAGGGACCAGTTATGGGATCACAGCCTACAGAACCCCAGCCCCCAGCTGTTTTCTGCCGGGTGTCCATGATGGCCCTGTGCTTGGGGCTGCCATGTGCTTAAGACGTGGAGGATGTGCTACTGTCCGAGAACAAATAAAGCCACTGTCTTTGTTTTCAGTCATTTCTATAGCTGGCAGACTGCCACTGCTGCCTCCAC
This sequence comes from Rhynchonycteris naso, assembly GCA_037038555.1. Taxonomy (NCBI): domain Eukaryota; kingdom Metazoa; phylum Chordata; class Mammalia; order Chiroptera; family Emballonuridae; genus Rhynchonycteris; species Rhynchonycteris naso. The sequence continues at coordinate 192,730,804 of CM072999.1, read as the reverse complement.
AGGGCAGCCCTGTGCTGGGCCTGGCAGTGAGGCTGATGAGCACCCAGCCTAGCAGGGAAATAGAGGAGCCCATAATTCTGCTGCAGCCACAGAAACAGGTATGAGAGGAAATGAGGGGAAAGCGATCCTTTCCAGGGACAGCCGGAGGACAGGCCAGCTTGCTGACAGAGGCTCTGCTTGGGCCCCAGTTAGAAAGCTGTCGGACAACTGCTGAGCATGCAGAAGCTGCTTAGAGTGAGTCTCAGCTGCGGTTTGGGGAGCACAGCTGGGCCAGAATGCAGGGGATCATTGTTCAGTCCCTCTGAGTGATGCCACCCACACTCCCAGGGGAGGGTGGGCTCAAGTGGGGCCGGACACTTGAAGGCATGATAAACAGGAGGTTGGTGGGGTGAGTCAGCATACAGACCAGGGCTAAGTTCAGGAGCTAGAAAGGGAGGACTCTGGGTTTGAGTGGGAGAGAATGCGATCAAGGATGGCATCTGAATTTCTGGCTGTGCGTGCTGTTGGTTCCACAGGCTGAAATGAGGGACACAAGGGATTGAGAGGGGCAGATGACAGCTGGGTTTGAGATGTGCTATGCTCAGTTGGTGTAGAGACACTGGCCAGCTAGCCCTTGACCTGTGGCAGGACCGCAGCTGAGGAGCCAGTGGGCAGCCAGAGCCGCATGCTTGAGGCAGCTAAAGGAATTTGAGGTGGGGCTTCCGCTCTGCTAACCACTCTGCTCATGACCTTGGGTTTTCTGCTAAAGTTGGTTTGGAGAGCCCCAAACCATCTGGAGCTAAGAGACTGCAGTCTTTACTCTAGCTTTGCAGCCCAGACATCTCTGCTCACCTCCAGATCCTCAAACATAGAGCTGACACGGGAGAAGTCTGAGCCCTTCCGCACCTCCCCCTGCCAGCCCAGGGAGGGGTTGGCCCTCTGCAAGGTCAAAGTCAGACTGATGCAGTCACAGGTCACCTGGCTGACTGATCTTCTTTATTATTTTTAATTTATTCATTTTAGAGAAGAGAGACAGAGAGAGAAGGGGGTAGTAGCAGGAAGCATCAAGTCTCATATGTGCCTTGACCAGGCAAGCCCAGGGTTTTGAACCGGTGACCTCAGCGTTCCAGATCGACGCTTGATCCACTGCACCACCACAGGTCAGGCCTGGCTGATTGATCTTAAGTGACATCAGAGCAGTTGTTCATCCAGATACTTCTGAGGCCCTTCTGAGACTCCCTCAGAAGCCTCTGGTGTCCAAGACTTTGTCCAACTTCGAAATCTCACAGGAATAACTCCAGATCCCATCCTCCTACCCAGGAGTCATTTGGGTCTGTGTGTAACTGTTCACCTGTGCATGTGTGTCTATAGGTGCCTGTATGTGTGTGTGCAGGTATATGCACTGTCCTTGTTCTTGTGCACAGGCAGCCAGCGTGTTCACCACCTGCCAATGCTCCCTGCTTCTCTGCTTGGACCTCAACCCATTTCCCTGACTCCTCTGCTGTCAGAACCAAGCTTCCCTTGCCTGATGTCCACTCCTCCCCTACTGAGGACGTAAGGTGTGTATGTCGAGAGCCATGTGTATCATTGTGTCAGAATGTCAGGGGCTGCATGTGCTCAGGGTGCAGTCTTTGTGTGCATATGTATACGCATCTGCACATGACTTCGTCTCTAGTCCCTCCACATGGCTTCCTAACAGGAGTCAGGCCTGAGAGAGCACCTCATGGGTGAGGGCTGTGTCCAGCCAGGGGTGGACCTGGAGGCAGACATTCCTGGGCTCAGGTCCCAGCTGCATGGCTACTGAAATGAGTGTTAATACCCACTGCACCTAGTTGTGGGGGGTTAAATATGACGGTGCTGGCTGTAGCATCCGAGGAAGCTAGGAAGCACGCTAATTGTTTAAATAGGGACTGAATGCTGGAAGAGGCAGAGTTGCCCAGTGGAAGCTGACACTACAGGGGCCTTCTCAGAAGAGCTGGGACCACCAAGGGGACACAGCTGCTGTGAGAGCTGCTTCCTGGGGGCTCCCCCCCTCCAGCCTCTTGTTGGCTGAGTCTAGTGGGGATCGGAGGGCAAGGCAGCCCCGGAGCCACCCCTGGCATGGAGGAGTTTCACCCAGGCCCAGGACCACAGCAGGTCAGCAGGCAGCACGCCAGCATGACCTCTGGGGTATACTGGGTGGGCATGTGTGCCTGTGCTTAGGGGGGTATGAGTAGTGGGAGCCAGTGGCAGCGTGTACACTGACACGCACACCTGTGTACACCTGTGAGCAGGGAGACTTAAAATCCCCCTATGTGCACACCTGGTGCAACAGCACATAAGTAGGGCAAGACTGACTGACCAGAAAGGAGAAACGGCCAAATCCATACTTGTCATTGGAGCTCTGAGAACATGCACCCTCCACCCAGCTGTGGCAGGTCAATGGCTCAGGGGAGAGCAGAGTATGCAGGTCATGAGTCCTGAAGTGTCTGTTTGGCCCTTGCTATCTCTGAGCCTTTAAGCCTGTTTCCTCATCTGTAAAAGGGAGACCAGTCACAGGTGCCCTCTCCTAGAGGGTGATGACGACAGGTGTTCCTCTGCTAGTACTCATTACAGTGATTGCAGGGAGCCTGCCACTCACATCCCCTTCAGGGCTGCTGTAGACAGCCCTTAAACCTGAGTTCTCTCCTTCTGGGAAGTGTCTTTGCTAAGGAGCAATTTCACCAAATCCTAGCCCCAGGGAGCCAGGGGCTACATTCAGTTATTGCAAGGCTGTACCGACCACAAGCTGAGCACGGCCTCAGCAGGACTGCATGGCAGCCCAGCTTGTCCCCTTGCCCTCGGCTCCCTTCCTTTACCAGGAACTGTTGACCTCAATGGCACTCCCTAATAAATGTCCTGCAGGCTCATGTCTGCCTCAGACTTGGATTCTCTGCTACTGCTGTTATATCCTAGGCACTGTGAAAACCATGACAACACCTGACCCATGCCCACTGGGCTTAGAGTCTAGCAGGAGAGCTGACATTGGAGCTCTGTCACGAGGAGGACCCTGGGGAGAGGCTCTGGGTGCTCTGGCTGTGGGGTCAGGAGAACTTCTCTGAGTTGAGACTTATTCTGGAATCTGAAGGCTGAACCAGAGTTGGCTAGGTGACGTGTTAGCTTTATCACAGTGCTGGAAACAAATGAAATGTCCAGCAGTAGGGGACGCATTATATAAAATGTGATACGTCCATAAGATAGCTCTGCATCCACTAACAACAGTGATGTAGAGTCAGGTTATTAACGTGAAACTCTATATACTCTATTTTAAGAAAATAAGTAGTATATTCTGTATGACCCATTCTTTGGATGAAAACACATCACCTATACACATGTAAAAATATATACACAAAAAGAAAAAAGCCAGAGGTTATACCAAAATTATATAGTGCTTTTCTCTAGGGGTCAGGATTAGGGGTGTGTTTGTTTCATATATGTGTGTGTGTGTGTGTATGTATATATATATATATATATATATATATATATATATCTATATTTTTTGTTATTCTAAACTGACCTGATCATTTTAAAAAACAGTCCCAGGTTCAACTCCTCCTGAATGCCCTTGGTGGATGCAGCTCTTCATGACCTGGGACCTGGGTCGAGGCGTCCTGTCTTCACAAGGCTATCTGTCTGGCCCAGTGGTTGCTCCTTGGCAGAATCTGGATCTTTTCAGATAAGGAGCTTTTCCACTGCTAAGCAGGTACAGTGAAGTTAGGAGAGGAACCAGGCAGGTCCTACATTGTATCAGGAGGAGGACCCTGAAGGCATGGGAACCAAGCAGCAGCAGGGGTCTCCTTAGTTATTCATCTCTTGCACAACAAACATTGGCACTGCATGCTTGCTATGTGCAGACAGGGCTCTAGAGCTGGAGACAGCGCTGAGGAAAACAGAGGGACCCTGCCCCAGGAGCTTGGAGATCCACAAGGGACAAGATAAAATCAATGCTATAGGATGTTTTGCAATTGGGGTCGGGGGAGCAGGAGGCCCAGAAGCAGCAGGGGTGGAGGTGGCTATTTCCAATGAGGATAGGACACCTATACCCACACTCCCTGGGGGTTCCCACTCCCAGACAAGGCAGCTGCCAGCACCTCCCTGGCCCTCAACCAGCGCAGTCAAATCCAGGTTGTTCTTAAGGAAAAACACTTCTACTCCATACCTGATGACCTGCCTCATTAATTTAATGGGCCAGTTATTCCCATTAAATAAACATCAACTAATTATAAAAACATTTGCTGAAAGTTTGACTATGGAACAAATAAACCAATTACATGATTATTCAGCCTCAAAACACACAGCAATGAAGGGTGCAGACCATAGCGGGGCGGGGGGGGGGGGAGCAGGTGGAGCATCTGGAATTCAGAGCCTCCACCCCTCCCCACTTCCATTCCAGAGCCCAGTGTCCCAGACAGGGGCCCACTCAGGCTCTGCCTCAGTCTGTTTAAGCACATGTGACAGAACCCTAGCTCAAAGGGACTTAAATAGAAAGAGTGTGTTGGCTCCTGTGACTGAAAGGTCCAAGAGGTAGCCTCAGGCATGGTGGCTCTAAGAGCTGACACAGTGGCTGGGATCTGGTCTCCCCTGTCTCTTAGCTCTGTCCTCCATGTGGCCTCCATTCTTGGGCTCCGTGAAGTTCCCCATGATACATGCCTTAGAGCTTCCCTTTCCCTCTGTCTCCAGCTGGGCTGTAAAGGCAGATAATCATTCTAGAGCTGATGAAGTGATATGAGGCACCCCTCAGGGAAGGCCAATAAACACATATGAAAAATGTTCCACAGCCTTATAACTCATCAGGGAAATGCAAAATAAAAGAAATACTTATGCACATCTATCCACTGGCTGAACTTACAAGGACAGACAATACCAGGTGCTGGTGAGCACGAGCACCCACTAAGGCCCTTGCACACTCCTGCTAGGAGTGCAGAATTATTCAACTATGTTGAAAAATGGCTTGGTGGTTTCTTATAGACATCCACCTACACTCCGATGCAGCAAGTTGATACCCATGCATGGCATCTAGATGGGACATACAGAAATGTTTACATGGCTTTATTCATAATAGCCTAAATGTTCAGACAGTAGAATGGGTAAGTTGTCATTTATTCATACAACAAAATACTCTCTAGAAATAGAAAGAATAAACTAGAGCTCCCATAATGACAAGGGTGAATCTCCCATCTCAGGTTGAGAGGAGTCCATGCTTCTCTTAGCTTCCTAATAAATGACCACAAAGCAGCTGCTTACAACCACATTGTCCTGGGTCAGCCCTGGCATGGCAAAGCCTGTCCCCTGCTTGGGACTCACGAGGAAACAGTCAAGGTTTGGCCAGGCTGTGCTTCTCTTCCGAGTTCCCTTGCTGTCGGCACAACTCCTTCCCTGGTGGCTGTAGGAAGAAGGCTGCCCCGTCCCTAGCCATGTGACTCACAGGCCCTTCTTCCACACTTCTTCAAAGCCAGTGAAGGCATCTCTCACATGACTATGAGAAAGAGGTCCCTCACCTCTGCCCTAGCCTATTGGTTAGAAGCAAGTCACACATTTTGGGGAGAGTTACACAAAAGTGTGACTCACTTGGGGGCAGTCCTGGAAGATTCTATTTCTACCAAGTTCAAGAGTGAGAGGGCGGAATCTTGAGGGATCTCTTATGGAATGATCTCCAAAAATCTGTTGGAAAGAGAAAAGAAAAAAAGAAAAATAATGAAGGCGGCCCAGAGCAGGGTGCAGTCTGTGTCTTGAGAAAACCGAGACAAGATCGTCCCTTGGGGTGGGAGGCTTTGGGGAGGAGGCTGAAGAGACAGCTGTAAGGTCCCAGTATTGAGGGCCTCACCCATGTTTCCTACAGACACCATATTTCCTGGGTCAAACATTCCCCCTCCATACAATATCAGCCTAAGGGAATGCATTAGCCCCACCCTCCTGACTCCCTGTGGCCTCACCCTGCCAACCTTGTACCCTGTAGAGGTAGGTGTCTGCTGCCCACCACTAGCCTGGGATCAGCTGTGCATACTTTCTTCGAAGATCCTTAGGGAGGTCCGGGCTCACTTAGGATTTCAGAGAGGAGCAGGTAAAGACTGAGTTCTATGGCTCTAGGATAAGGACCATCTTTCTCCTCATGCTGAACTGGTGTTGCCTCCATGCCCCACCTACCCCCACCATAGGAGATCCATTAGCCCCATCCTCCTGACTCCCTAAGGCCCTGCCATATGGAGCTCTAGCCCTCTGAAAGAGTCAGCTGGCTGTTGGAAGCCTGGACCCACGGTGCAGACTTTCTTGGAAGGCTCTTCAGAAGGTCTGGGCAGACTCAGGGGCTCGCAGAGGCTCTGTTTTGTGGCTCTATACGGGGTGCTCAATACATCTATCGCGATCTACTAGTCGATCGCAAAGGACGTGTGGGTAGATAGCAAGACATTTGTCTTTTGATTGGCATACAGGGTAGCCAATCTGATGTCTGAATTTTTGACACCCTATGCATGCACGTTAAACCGCGCTAACTTGTTCAGTTACATTGCTGTAGTTAGCCTTCAATTTATTTAAACTAAATACAACAAAGGGTATAAAAATGAGTGCCATACCTGGTCTGAGTAAGAAGCCTAAAACCTACCACTTTCATACAGAATGGGAGGGGATTTTTTTCACTATGTCATATTCTAAGTGCGTTTGCCTCATCTGTCTGTGTGCCATTGCTATTCCAAAGAAGGGAAATGTGGAGCGGCTTTTTCGGACTGTTCATAAAAACTATGACATTGACTTTCCTCCAAAAAGAGAGCTGAGAAGGAGAAAGGTGAAAGAAGAATACACAACATTAAATAGTAATAATAGTAACTTAAATAATGATAATATAGAATAAATTTATGTTTTGCATTTTTATTGTAGGTAGATCATTTTGACTTGGTCATCTTATAAGTAGCTCGCAAGCTGAAAAAGTGTGGGCACCCCTGCTCTAGAACAAGGGTCATTTTTCCCTTGCACATCAGCACCGCCATTTCTGTGCAGAGCCAACCCTTCACATGGCTAAATTTTGATCTGCTTTAACCTGATGAATTCTGCTGGCCTCACCCTGACAACTCCCTGAGACCCACTACACCAAAAAGGTCCTCAGGCCCCCAGTGGGTGTCTGCTGGCCTTCGTATACTCTGAGACTTTTGTTGAGTGGCCTCAGACCCAGTACTGGCACCAAGTTTCAATATATGAATGGAACACTACTTGCCCCTACATGCTGATTCACTGAGGACCTACCTCATGAAATGGGCATACCAATATAGAGACCTTCAGTGACTGTGCCTAACAGGTAGCCAGCAGGCAGAGGTAAACCTGGGGGTACCTTGAGCCTTTTGCTGACCTGTCCACAGGCTTGCTGCTAGAGGAGGCCAGCCTATGTACTCAGCTTTGCCCCTCTCACATGCACCCATGCCCCAGCAGAGATAGCCACAAACTTTGGATCACTTTGTAGCTCCAAACAAGTAGCACATGGTTGGTTTCAGGCAGTACCTGACTTTGATCTGCACCAGAATCCCCCACAAGAGGCCCCAGAACCAACAAACCCAGTGGTGGGCTTCAGAGCATGTCCCAATTAATTCCACACGTGCACATCCAAAGGGATATCTTATCTCAGCAGGTGCCACAGGTGAATTCTGCTTTATGAGGTCAGCCCCACATAGCAAGTTGTACACTGTGGTCAGGGTCAATCCTCACAGTAAGCTAGCCTGAGGATCAATACCACCCATGGGTGAGACAACAGCAATTAACACTCAATAACAGGATAGCTCACATAACCCACACAAGGAACATTCCTGGAGTGGCAAGTGCAGGTGATCAGGGAGATTGTGCCACTGAGTCCCACAAGACATCTACTATAGGAGACCACCATTCCAAGACTGGGAGATAGATCAGATCTACTTAATACACACATACACACACACACACACAAAAAAAAAATACAAAGAGGCAGCCCAAATCAGGAAACAAAGAAACATGGCCCAAATGAAAGAACAGGAGAAATCCCCAGAAACAGAACTAAATGAAATAGAAACAAGCACTCTATTAGAAGAGTTCAGCCTGACTTGTGGTGGCACAGTGGATAGAGCATTGGCCTGGGACATTAAGGACCCAGGTTCAAAACCCCAAGGTTTCTGGCTTGAGGGCAGGCTCACCCAGCTTGAGTGCAGGCTTGCCAGCTTGACTGTGAAGTTGTCGGCTTGAGCATGGGAACATAGACATGATCCCATGGTCACTGGCTTGAGCTCAAAAGTTGCTGGCTTGAAGCCCAAGGTTGCTGGCTTTTTCAAGGGGTCACTAGCTTGGCCGAAACTCCCTGGTCAAGGCATGTATGAGAAGCAACCAAAGAACAGCTAATGTGCCACAACTTCAAGTTGATGCTTCTAATTTCTCTTCTTTCCTGTCTCTCTATCTGTCTATCTCTCTCACAAAAACAACAAAAAAAAAGAACAGAAAAAAAAAAAACAGTTCAAAACAATGCTCACAAAGGTAATCAAGGAAATTAGGAGAAGAATGAACGAATTCAGTGAGAACTTAAGGAAAAAGATAGTAAGCATTAAAAAGAACATAGAAACCATTTTTAAAAGTACAGAAATGAATACAATGTCTGAAATGAAGTATACACCAGAAAAATCAACAATAGGTTAAATGAAGCAAAGGATTTAGTCAGTGAGTCAGAAAACAAGACTGTAGAATACACCCAATCAAAACAGCAAAAAGAAAAAAGAATTCAAAAAATGAGGACAGTTTAAGGGACTTCTGGAATAACAACAAGCAGAACAACATCCACATAAAAGGGGTACCAGAAGGAGAAGAAAGAAAGCAAGGAATTGAGAACAATGTGAAGAAGTAATAATTGAAAACTTCCCTAACTTGGTGAAGGAAAAAGACACACAAGTCCAGGAAGTGCAGAGAATAACAAAAAGGATGAATCTAAAGACGACCACACCAAAACACATCATAATTAAAATGGCAAAGCTTTAAGACAAAGATAGAATCTTAAAAGCAGCAAGAGGAAGAAAGTTACCTACAAGGGAGCTAACATTAAGACTACCAGCAGATTTCTCAATAGAAACATTTCAGGCCAGAAGGGATTGGCACTAAATAGTCAAAGTGATGCCAAGCAAGGGCCTCCAACCAAGACTACTATACCCAGCAAGGCTATCATTTAAAATTGAAGGAGAAATAAAGAGCTTCCCAGACAAGAAAAAGCTAAAGGAATTTATTATCATCAAACTAGTATTAAAGAAATGTAAAAGGCACTTCCAGAAGAAGAAGAAGAAGAAAAAGGAAACATAATTATAAAGAATAAAACTGCAATAAACACATACCTATCAATAATTACTTTAACTGTAAATGGCTTAAATACTCTAATCAAAATAGTTAGGGTAATTGAGTGGATAAGAAAGCAAGACCCATGTATATGCTGTCTACAAGAGACCCACCTCAGAACAAGAGACACAGAGACTAAAAGTAAAGGGTTGGAAAAGATATTTTATGCAAATGGAAATGAAAAAATAAGCTGGGTTAGCAATCTATACACACACACACACACACACACACACACACACACACACACACATATATTTATATTTTTCTGAAGCAAGAAGCAGGAAGGCAGACAGACTCCTGCATGGACCAGACCAGGATCCACCTGACATGCCCACTAGGGGGCAATGCTCTTCCCATCTGGGGCATTGCTCCATTGCAACAGAAGCTATTCTAGCACCTGAGATGAAGGCCATGGAGCCATCCTCAGTGCCCAGGCCAATTTTGCCCCAATGGAGCCTTGGCTGCAGGAGGGGGGAGAGGGAAATAAAGAGAAAGGAGACGGGGAAAGGTGGAGAAGCAAATGGGCGCTTCTCCTGTATGCCCTGGTCGGGAATCGAGCCTGGGACTTCCACCTGCTGGGCCAATGCTCTACTGCTGAGCCAACCAGCCAGGGCTGGGTTAGCAATATTTATATCAGTCAATATAGACTTAAAAACAAAGCCATAATAAGAGACAAAGAAAGATATTACATAATGATAAAAGGGTTATCCAAAAAGAGAATATAAGCCTTGTAAATGTACCCAACATGGGACCACCTAAATAGATCTTGATGGACATAAAGGGAGAAATCAACAGTAATAAAGTCATAGTGGTGATTTAACAATCCCATTGACATCAAGCAATAGATATTCCAGACAGAATATCCACAAGGAAATTGCAGTCTTTCATGACACACTAGACCAGATATATTTAATTGATATTTTTCAGAGCATTTCACCTCAAAGCAGAATATACATTCTTTTTAAGTGCACATGGAACATTTTTTAGGATAGGCCATATTAAGACGCAAAACAAGTTGCAACAAATTTAAGACGACTGAAATCATATCAAGCATCTTTTCTGACCATAATGGTATAAAACCAGAAATCAATTACAAGCAAAGAATAAAGAAATAAAAACTGATAAATACAGAATCACATGGAGACTATATAACATACTACTATGTAAATAATAAATGGGTTAACAATGAGATCAAGAAAAATCAAAAGATACCTTGAAACAATTGAAAATAAAAACACAACAACACAATATCTTTGGGACACAGCCAAAACAGTCCTAAGAGGGAAATTCAAAGCATTTATGGGCCTAAATGAAGAAACAAGGAAAAAAAATCTCAAATAAACTACTTAAACTGTAGACCTATACTTGGAAAATTATATGATACAGAAAAAAGAACTTGAAGAAGATAGAAATAAATGGAAGCATATACTGTGCTCATAGATAGGAAGAATTAATATAATTAAAATGTTCACATTACCCAAAGCAATCTATAGATCCAATGCAATTCTTAATAAAATACCAATGGTGTATTTCACAGAACTACAACAAATAATCCAAAAATTTACATAGAACCACAAAAGACCCCAAATAACCACAACAATCTTGAGAAAGAAGAACAAAGTTCGAGGTATCAAGCTACTCAATATCAACCTATACTACAAGGCCAAAGTAATCTAAACAGCATTGTAGTGGCATAAAACAGACAGATAGATCAATGCGAGCCCAGGAATATACCTATGCCTTTATGGTCAATTAATATTTGACAAAGGAGGCAAGAACATACACTGTGATAAAGACAGTCTCTTCAAAAATGATGTTAGGAAAAATGGACAGATACATGCAAAAAAAAAATGAAACTAGACCAACTTCTTACACCATATAAAAGAACACACGCAAAGTAGATTGAAGGCTTAAATGTAAGACTAGAAACCATAAAACCCCTTAACAAAAACATAGGCCGTAAAATCACTAAAATTTCCTAAAAATTAGCAATATTTTTTCTGATATATCTCCTCAGGCAAAGGAAACAAAGGAAATAAAAATAAATGATACTACATCAAACCAAAAAGGTTTTGCACAGCACAGAAACAATCAACAAAATGAAAAGACAACCTACCTAATGGAGGAAGGTATTTGCCAATGATACATCTGATACGGGGTTAATATAAAAAAATATATAAAGAACTTATAAAACTCAACACTCCCCCAAAACAAACAATTCCCTTAAAAAAATGGGCACAGGATCTGAATAGATACTTCTCCAAAGAACACTGAGGTCATTGGTTTGAAACCCAATGTCGCCAGCTTGAGCATGGGCTCGCCAGCTTGAGCACAGAGTTGATGGCTTGATCACAGGATTATCGACAGGATCACAATGTCGCCAGCTTGAGCCCAAAAGTTTCGGGCTTGAGCAAGGGGTCACTTGCTCAGCTCAAGCAGTGGCAGGTCTGACCCTGGTCAAGGCATCTAAGAAGAAATCAATGCACAATAAAGTGAAGCTAAAATGAATTGATGTTTCTCTTTCTCCTCTTTCTCTCTCCCCAAAATACATATAAAACAGGTGTTGGCGAGGATGTGGAGAAAACAGAACCGTCGTGCACTGTCTGTGGGCTTCTAGAACACAGCAGTGACTGTGGCTTGCCCCCTTGTTCACAACAGCTGCATGTGAGCTGAGGCTGACAGTGCCATCCCCCACAGGGCCATGTGAGAAGGAACCATGATGACCCACAGCACTGTCCTCTCTGAACTGGCTGGCCCAGGGCAATCCCCACCAACATCAAGAAAACGCAGGGCTCTACTGCTCTGTGCTTGCCCCCGTGGATACACATGCATGTACATAGACCATGGATGGGGTTGGCGGTGGAGGTGTTCCATGTGTTGAAGGGACCACTGGAGGGTCTATGCGGGGGGTGGGGGGTGTCTCTACCTTCTCTCCTCTCTCAGATCCTTTCAGCCACGGTGTGGAAAGCAGGGGGCGGAGGGGAGGGGCAGGTGGGAGCTGGTGACTAAAATAGCCTCCACATCCTCAGGGCAGGAGGTGACATGGTTCTGACAGGAGGACAAGGGACAGGCAGGAGTCAGGGCCAACCTATCTTTGAGCCTGGTGTCTGGGGATCAGTAAGCATGCTCCAAGGGTTTTGGATACCCAAGAGACCCTTGACTCACTCCCAACAGCAGTAGGGGCCTACCATCAAAAGGAAAGAAGGCACCCTTGAGTCTACTGTTGCTCAAAGCTGTCAGTCACCAGAATGCAGAAATGGACTCTGGAGCTGCTTCTGTGGTGAGAGCCTCCCAAACTCTAATCAGAGTCATTCCTAGGAATTGTTCGCTGGTACCCAACAACCCCATCCCCTCTTCAACTGCTTGGCCAACAGGAGCAAAACCACAGAGGAAACCCAGAGAGGAAGGGCCCAAGCTGTCCCAATGGCTCATTTACCCCCACAATGCATGACACACATTCAGCTGAGCTTCCTGCCTCTCTATCTGCATGGGGCAGCCTCCTTGGAGGGCAATGTCAGGACACACACACACACACACACACGCACACACATGCAGGTGAAGAACTCCAGCCAAATTCAGGGCAGGTACCCCCGGGTTGGATGGAACTCCGGAGAGCAGGTACTATTGCACCGGGCTCATTGGACAACTGTTATTTCCCATTTTCTCTGCAACAAACTGCCTGCTGGGGTTTTCTCCCATGTTCCTATTGGATTGTTGTCTTTTCCTTATTGATCCTTGGAAGTTCCTCCTATATCGGATACGCATCTTTGGTCAAATGTATATGTGTTGCAAATATCTTTTCCTAAATCCTGGCTTGTCCAGCCCCTTTCTCTTTTATAACTCTTGATGAACTCTAATTTTAATGAACAAAAACAAACAGTTGTAAGGTAGTCAAATTGACTCATATTTTCTTTATTTATTTTTAATGTTTTGTTGAAGAAATCTTCGCTAGCCCACAGTCATAAAAATAATCTGTTCTGTTGTCTTATAAAAATTGTGGTTTTCTTCATGACGCTTGGGCCTGTGGCTCTCCTGGAATCCATGGCTGTGTGTGATGCTCGAGTGTGACCTAATCAGATCTTCATCTCGGAAAGACCTTGCTTTTGCCATGTGGGGCATGGACAGAGTGGTGATATGAACAGGAGCAGGGGACAGAGTGGGGATGGAGGGAAGCAATGCAATCCGGTATAAGTTGTTTTCGAAGAGAATCCGTGGGATTAAAGGATGTAGGGTCCCTCTGAGAGGGAAGAGTGTTCAGTACTCTGGTAGGGCAAATGTAGGATGTGAGGGTGCCATGTTAACCATAAGCTGGCTGCCACCCACAGCCCAGCAGCCCTTCTGAGCCACCCCAGGAGACAGTGGAGATAGAGGACAGGTGCAACCCTGCCTTTGGGGACTGTTGAGCACAGAATGAGAAGGGCTTTGAGCTGTGCTTGCCTCAGTGGCTCTACAGAGGATAGCTTAGCAAGGTGTAGACAAAGAGGTGGCGACAGCCCTAGTGCCAACACAGGGAGCAGGGATGGATATTTTCTCAGGCCTGCTGTGGCGCTCACACTCACACCTCCTTACTGCACCTCTGAGAGGGATCTCCAATTCCATCTCAGGGATGAGGAAAGTGGGGCTTGCAAACAGACAGGACTTGCCATGACAAAACCCACATCCAGGTGGGTGGCTCTGAAGTCCACAGGGAAGGAAGGTGCATGGATTGGTTTGCCAGTTCCTGTGTGTGTGCAATATAGCAAAGTCACTGAGCTAAGACCACAGACTATGGAGTGAAACTGCCAGGGTAACCTCCCAGCTCTGCCACCTACCCGCTGGGCAAGTCACTTCACCTTTCCTGCATCAGTGTACCTATCTGTAAAATGGAGCAGAGTCCCGTGCAGAGCCAGTGCTAGATTAGTGCTTGTTCAATAAAATAGTAAATAGGATTTTTGAAAAAGATGCTCACCCTCTTTCAGGGACATGCAAGTTAAAACCACAATGAAAAAACCAGTGCATATCACTAGGTAGGCAACAACCCCAGAATGACAGTAACAAGTGTGGGTGAGGATGGGGACTGCTGGGACCCTCCCAAACTGCTGCCAGGCCTGCAAACCCAGCTATCACTTGGGAAAACTGTTTTGGGTGTCCATCGAAGCTAAACACACACCTCCCTGGTGACCGAACCGTCCACCCCAGGGTCTAACTGCCACCAAGAGCCTACAAAGGTATGTCGTCCATAACAGCTCAATACACAGTAGCCCTAAACCAGGGGCTCTGGGCCATTAGCAGAAGGGATGACCAGCATCACATTCAAGGACACACTACAAAGCGGAGTAAACACACGTCCTATCGGCACCCCGCCGGGGTGGGTCCCCACAGTCTGCAGTCGCGTTTCTGCGAGGTATGCGACAAGCACAGTAGAGCATGCTGAAATATGCAAAGGAAAGCAAGGAGAGGATTAGTCCAGAAGCAGCACGGGGCTGCTCGAGGGGAGGGCGAGCAAGGTGGGGGGACCCTGCAGCCGAGCTAAGTTCCTTACCCCAGACTTTAGCTGTTTTCTCTTCTGTGGGGATGAAGCCACGTTCTCGCACAGCATGAGCACGGAGGTCGGTGCTCTGCTGCTCTCACCCACCCAGCTCGCCTTCCCCCCACGAGGCTCTCTGGTCGGTTCGGTCCGCTGAGACTGCTCTCGCGGCGCGCCGCACCTTCCCGGGACATTCTGCTAGGAGACCTCCATACGGCCGACTTCTGGGCACCTCTCAGCAGGGCGAGCGCCGCCACAGGGGCCTCTGTGTACCTTCCAACTGGCTTCGGTCCGGGTCAGCCCGGTTCCGGGCCCGCCACGCCCCCACCTCGAGACCAGAAGCTGAACCGCATCAGCGAACCGCACTAGGAAGCAGGGTGGGGTGGGTCTTGCAGCCCGGCCGGCAGAGGGCGCCCCTTTGCTTGCGGGGGCGGTGTCCCAACCCACATATTAGTTGGGTCGCGGAGGCCAACGGCCGAGGAACTACAGCACCGCGTGACTCTGGATAAGGCGCTTTCCCTCCTCGGGCCTTGGTTTACCCTTCCGTGTACAGAGGTTGTGCTCCTAGCCCAGGATTACGGGCGCCAGCCCTGCACCTGGAGACGCGGGCTGCGGGCTGTAGACGGCCTGGACGCGGGGGCTACTCTGGGACGTCCTGCTATACTCCCCACGCGGAGCCATTGAAGGCCCACAGCTGCATCGCCCTTTGAAGGCGCACGGTAGACCCAGTAGGGCGAGCGGCGCGGGTTAGAGCGCCCTCTGGAGGCCGCTTTCGGCTCCGCCCCCCGTGCCGGCCCCGCCCCCGCCCCCGCGAGCCCTGTCTTCGGCCTTGGGCCGCGCATGCGCGCCGCGCGTCGCTCCGCAGGCTGCGAGATCGAGGCTGGTCTGCAGCCGCGCGGGGCTCCGCGCCCCATTCATGCTGGGCAGCGGCGACGCGGCCACGCAGCGGAGCCCGGGTGCGGCGGCGGCCTGGGCCTGGGCGGCCTGCGCGGCTTGGGCGGCCCCGCAGCTAGGCAGGCGGCGGCGGCGCGGGCGGCGGGGCGCGGCGATGGCCGGCGGCGGGGCGTGCCCCGGGGCACCCGGTGAGTAAGGGTGCAACTTTCCCCTCGGTGCGGATCGGGGCTGCCGGTTCCCACGCGAGGGGGCGTCGGATGGGAGACGCCCTCCGGCCCGTGGCGGCTGCCTCCGGGGGGACGCGGATGTGCGACCGGGCGGGCAGGGGGTGTGCGTGGGGGACTGCGGCGCGCGTGTACGCGTGTCCCTGCGGCTGCGGCCCTTCTCCCGCGTGTGTCCGGGCGCGGCCGCGCTGGCGCTGAGCTCAGTGTCCCTGCTCGGCCGGGGTCGGACCCAGCTTACGGCCTCGCGCCACTGGCCGGGACGGACCCCCAGAGCTCCGCAGAACAGTTCTATGTGTGGTGCGGCGAGGCCAGGGCCGGCGCTGCCCTCACCTCATAGGCAGGAGAGAAAGTTTACGGCGACCCCGCGGGGAGGGCCTTCGGTGCCCAGGCCGCGCCCGGGGGCTAGACCGCGGGTCGGACCTCCGGCAGCCGGCAGGGCTGGGCTGGGCAGGCCGGGACAGGGCCGCGGACGCCGGAGGATGTTGTGCGGTGTTGCGCTCCCGGTCGGCCCTCAGGGCCCCAGGGTGGAATCTGGAACTGATTCCTTGGGACCCACACCCGCCCCCGCGCCCCCTGGCCTGGTGCGCCGGGCGATGGGCGCTGTGTCCGCCCCAGGCCCACAGGGCCGCTCACCCGAACTGGGAGGGAGGGGGCGAAGCGGTTGCCACCCGAGGATCGCCCCGCTTGCCCAGGCCTCCTTGGATTCCCCCTCGCAGGGCCTCTCCAGGGTCAGCCTGCTTCGCCCGGAGGCTTCTGATTGCATCCCTGAGAGTCCGGGCCTGGTGTGTTCCATAGCTGGGGGCGGCGTAGCGGATTGCGGTCTGCCTCCGGGAGGGAGGAGCGAGGGCTCCAAGGAGCCCCTTGCCTGCTATGAGATCCTGAGTGCAGCCCGGAAAAGGGGGGTGAGAGGAGCTCCATGGAGTGCGTAGAGCCTGGAGCTGCTATTACTCTTCTGTGGGGTGCTGGGGCCACGCCCCTTGAAAGAAAGGGGTGTGTGTATTGGGGGTGATGTGGACCGTGCCTCTGTCACCTGAGCCTGAGCTCCTGCACCTTCTTCCATGCTGAGGCTGGTTCTTTGGGTCTGGGAGTGTGTGTGTATGTGTGTGTGTGTGGGGGGGGGGGTGCTCAGTCTTTGCCCCTTGGCCCCTGTGGAGCACCCCCCAGGTACTCTTATCTCCCTGCTGGTTTTGGGGTGTGTAGGAGAGACCAGGTGTCTCTCCAGGCAGCCAAGACTCTGCCTAGTTCTTGAGGAACACCCAGTCTTAATGCCAGAGGTAGACCATTCTGCTTCCGGCCAGGCTACAAGTCAGCCTGGGTGGGTGGCATAGAGAACCCTAGTTAGGGTGTTTCAGAAAGCGGACAGCATGGACAGAGGTCTGCAAGACCCTGTGTGGTTGAGGTGTGTGCTTGGGAGTGGGGGACAAGTGAGGTGCCATGCACAAAGCAGACAGCCCTTTTTTGGCCTCTTGTGGCCCCAAGGTTGTTGTCTGCATGTTTTGATCCCTTTGGAAGGACTCGGTGTCTAAAGCAGCTGGCCCGTAGGAGAGAGCACCACCTCCAGGAATGGCCAGGTGGTGGGTACCTTTTCTGAGAAGCAGGACTTCAGTGCCCCTATGTCCTGGTCCCCTAGGACTGGTTGGTGGGAGAACGGGTCATCTTGGGACTCCCTCCTGAGGTCTCTGTTGGAGGAAGTGCAGGCCAGACAGCTCCCTGTCTGGGTTGATAGTAGTGTACCATTGGACAGGATAGTAGTCCTTTCAGTCCCTTAATGCTCCAAGGTGTCCGAGTCCCAGAAGATCCAAAGCCAGGGACTAAGGCTTGGTTTCTCCGTCTGTGGAGAGGGTTCTGAGTGAGGGTCTTTGTTTCTCTGGGTGAGGAAGAGAGGTGGTGGGCTGCCTGAGAGAGGGACAGAGAACACTTTTTTCCATATTCAGCTGCACAGCTGAGCCCGTCCTGTCCAGGAGTGGAGCCTGCTGTGCCAGGCCTGGCTGCCTCTTTCCTGACCTCTCTCTCCCTTGCTCACTCCTAGCTGGCACACCCAGCACCAGTCCAGTTTCTTCCTTTCCAGTCTGGCTCCAACTGGGCCCCGGCATAGCCTGCTTCCCATGCCAGGAAGCTGCAGTCATTTTTATTGCCCCCTCTGCATGGTTCAGGAGATTCCACCCCAGGCCTTTCTCTTATTGTCTGTCACCCAGGACACTCCCTCCCCTGCCAGCTCCCCTCATGCATGGTCCTAGAACAGGTGAAGAGGCTCCCTGGGGAGCTTTCCCAGACCACAGTGGCAGGTTCTGTTCCCTCCTCGCTGCGGAGCACAGCTTGTATAGTGCTCCCCTGACCTAGCCCAGCATGGTCCTCAGCACCCAGGCAGCTTTGGAAGGAATGTATTTTTTCCTGGGCAGACCAGAGGTGTATGGGAGTTCCAACAAGTCTGCTGGCCTTCCAGGTCTCTGTAGGAGCATGGAAATCTGTCCCTGTCCTGTCAGGACCCAAGGGTGACCTTGGGTCTATCTGAGGCTTGTACACCCTATCTCTAATATAGGGGAAGTGACCCAGACATCTTTGATGGCCCTTGTGAGATGGTGGGCATGAGGGACTCAGCCCTAGGTTCCAGATTCCCCTTTTCCTGGTTAGCAGACCCATCCCCTTGGCCCTTCCCCCTCTTCCCCCTTCCCCTTCCCCCTTCCCTCTCTCCCCCTTCCCCCTTCCCTCTTTCCCCCTTCCCTCTTTCCCCCTTCCCTCTTCCCCTTTCCCCTTCCCCTTCCCTCTTCCCCCTTCCCCTTTCTCCCTCCCCTTCCCTCTTCCCCCTTCCCCTTTCCCCTTCCCCTTCCCTCTTCCCCCTTCCTCCTTCCCCTTCCTCCTTCCTCCTTCCTCCTTCCCCTTCCTCCTTCCTCCTTCCCCTTTCCTCTTTCCCCTTCCCTCTTTCTCCCTTCCCCTTTTCCCCTTCCTCCTTCCTACTTTCCGCTTTCCCCTTTCTTCCTTCTCCCTTCCTCCTTCTCCCTTTTCTCTTTCCCCTTTCCCCTTCCCCCTTTCCCTTTCTCTTTCTCTCTCCCCTTCCCTTCCTGGCAGCCTCTGTAGGGTAAGGAGAGGGGGAGTGGGCCCAGGGTTTGGATGGTGGCTTCTTCAGCTGTATCCTTTCTGTTTAATATAAAAAGTAGGGCCCGTAATTGCATTAAGATGTGTGTAATTATCCTGGAGGAGGGGAGAGCCCAGCCCCTGGTAATTGCAGGTCTGCTTTGAACTGATAAACGGTGAGTGATTCATGTTTTCTTTGGAGTTCACATGCTTTCAGCCCAGGCCCTGCTGCCACTGTGAAGAGCCTTTTCTCTGGTCCGCCTTGAGCTCCTGAGCTGGGGCCAGGGTGTAGGGGGGTTGGGGACTCCTTTCCTAGCTGCCAGCAGAGGTCCCTGGTGGCTGTGGTTCTTGGGGCTATGCCTGGGCAGAGATCCTCAAGGAAAGGCAGCTAGCTGACAGCCTTCTGGGAGGGCCCTGCAAGACAGCACAACCTGCTTTCTTGCTGCTGGGATCCTGGCTAATGCTCCTGCTTCCTGAGCATCAGTTTCTCAAGCTGAGCAGTGTGTATGAGCATTTACTGTGCAGAGGCCGCATGGAGGTGAGGACTAGGTGAGGGAGCAGGTCCTGCTCTGTCTAGAACCCACTCTCCCTCCCTTCCTTCCTCCCTCCCTTCCTTCCTTCCTTCCTTCTTTCCTTCCTTCTTCTCTTTCACAAGTATTTGCTCCCCGGGATACTGTTTGCTCTGGGGATACCATGACAAACGAGATAGCTAGGCCTGCTCTCAGGAGACTGTCATTCTAGTGGGGAGAGCCTGAGAAAAGTAAATAACAACGCAGTTAGTAAGTCTCATTCCCCAGTTTCAAACTGGCTGGCTGATGGAGAGGGAGTAGCGGCTACTCTCAGCTAGCAGGTCAGGGGAGGCAGCTGAGACAGATGGGGGTGTGGGGGCAGGGGAGGGAAAAGCACTCCAGGAAAGGGGCAGCAAGTCCAAAGAGCCCCGAGGAAGGCAGACATGGAGGTCCAGAGACTGGTGGGTCTTGTCTGGCAGCCAGCTGCCTTGTGTCTAGCTCCCAACCTGAACTTAGCAGAAGATCCTTTGAGCCTCAGCTTCCCCATCTGTAAAATGGGGCTGCCAGGTGATACTAGTGATATTGTCTGGGAGCAAAGGATGTGTGCAGCTCCCACCAGCACCTGCCAGGCTCAGTATCACTGTGGTCAGTTTCCATCCAGAGTTGGGTGAGAGGCCCCAGAATATCTGGCAGAGCCAGGGTGGGCCCCTGCTGGCATGGAGAGGTTATTCCTGCTGATGGCACCTTAAGGGAGAAACTGTTGTTATCTCCATTTTCCAAATGTGAAAACTGGGCTGGGAAACAGGAGTGATCTCTCTGCAAGGCTGCAAGGCCACAGCAACAGGTTCCGGACTTAATTCAGTACCTGACTGCCAGCTTTTAGGCTGGGGGTGGCGATTAGACTTTTCCAGAGGGAGGCGGTCCACAGCAGGATTTGGGGGGCTGGTGATTTCATGTGCAGTTCAGAAAAGTGGCCCAAGCTACTATGTGGAGACGACTGGGCTGTAGGTGGACCTGAGGGGACCAAGTGCTGTGATCATTCAAGTGGGAGAGTAGTGGGCAGTGGGGGAGGTTTAGGGGAGGAGTGTGCCCCAGGAATGAAGGGTGAGGGTCATGGGCATGCCTGGGGCCTGGTGTGGGGGTAGATGGTGCTGGGAGCATGATGAGGCAGGAGAGGAGTGGCGCTGAGCTTGGGAGCTGGTCAGAGGGCACTGGGTGGGCATAGAGGGGCTGGAGTTTGGGGAGAAAGGGCCATTGCTGAGGGGTGGGGTTCCGGGACTTCCCCCTTCTCCCTTTTCTTTGGAGGGATTTCTCTTTTCTTGAAGTTGGGTTAAGGGTTTGAAGGGGAACTCAGAGACAGTTGACCATGGAAAACCTGGGAGTGGTCAGAGCACAGATCTGGGGTAATGGGGTCGGTGGGGGCATCTGTTGGGTGGGGATGGGGACTGTAAGTGGGAGGTACACACAGCTTGGCTTCTGCATTAGTTCTCAGTATAGAGGTTCAAGGTCAAGCAAGGGGCTGTCCCCAGGGCCAAGGTGACCCAGGTTGTTCTCTTCCCACACTGACCATTGCTCTCCGTATATCCCTCTCTGCTGTGGCGGTAGTGCCTGTGTGTAGGATTGTCCAGATCCTGCAAGGGAGAGCTGTTCCCAGAGCCTTGGGCATATGCTGAACTTGGAGCTCGGGGGACTTGCCCCTAGGACATGGGGAGGCCCTGAATCAGGGGATTGTGGCTCCCATTCTGAACTCCAAACCCTTCTCACCTGCCTCCTTGTTCCTGGGTCCATTATTCTTTTCCATCGGCCAACAATGGCAGGCCTAGGCATTCATGGTGTGCGTCTGGGGGCCAGATAGCTGTCCCGTGCTATGTGTTGGGGTCACAGACTTGATCTTGGTGCCTCCCAGTGCACTCCTTACCGTCTACAGGGCTTTAGTTCCTGGAGATGTTTTCTCTGCACCTCTGGCTTCTCCAGGGTCAGATCATGCACCAGGAGGTACAGCATGAGGTACCAGCCTGGATAGGCACACCAGCGAACTCAGGAGGTGGCATGTGGCATGGCTGCCCTCTTAGGGGTAAGGCCTCGTCCACACTCACGCCTTCTTCCATTGTTCTCCCCACAGGGCTGAGGCTCCTGGCCCTGTGATGCACGTCGCTGCAGGGCCTGAGCGCCGAGGCCTGAGGCCCGGGCCTGCCATGCCACTGCTACGTCCGAGCCTGTGGGTGCTCCCGATGCTGCTGCTGCTGCTGCTACTGCTGCTGGGGGCCGTTCAGGCAGTGATGGGTGCCATGAGGGCAGGCGGGGGGCCGCAACCTGTCTTCCGCACCTTCTCAGCCAGCGACTGGGGCCTTACCCACCTGGTGGTTCACGAGCAGACAGGTGAGGTCTACTTGGGTGCGGTGAACCGCATCTACAAGCTGTCGGGGAACCTGACACTGCTGCGAGCCCACGTGACAGGCCCAGTGGAGGACAACGAGAAGTGCTACCCGCCGCCCAGCGTGCAGTCATGCCCACATGGCCTGGGCAGCACTGACAATGTCAACAAGCTGCTACTTTTGGACTACGCTGCTAACCGCCTGCTTGCCTGTGGCAGCGCCTCCCAGGGCATCTGCCAGTTCCTGCGGCTGGATGATCTCTTCAAGTTGGGCGAACCACACCACCGCAAAGAGCACTACCTGTCGAGCGTGCGCGAAGCGGGCAGCATGGCTGGTGTGCTCATTCCCGGGCCGCCGGGCCAGGCCCAGGCCAAGCTCTTTGTGGGCACGCCCATCGATGGCAAGTCTGAATACTTCCCCACTCTGTCCAGCCGCCGGCTCATGGCCAACGAGGAGGACGCAGACATGTTCAGCTTTGTATACCAAGATGAATTTGTGTCCTCTCAGCTGAAGATTCCTTCGGACACGCTGTCTAAGTTCCCGGCCTTTGACATCTACTACGTGTACAGTTTCCGCAGTGAGCAGTTCGTGTACTACCTCACTCTACAGCTGGACACACAGCTGACCTCTCCCGACGCCGCCAGCGAGCACTTCTTCACCTCCAAGATTGTGCGGCTATGTGTGGATGACCCCAAGTTCTATTCGTATGTCGAGTTCCCCATTGGCTGTGAGCAGGCGGGGGTGGAGTACCGCCTGGTGCAGGATGCCTACCTGAGTCGGCCGGGCAGCGCCCTGGCCCACCAGCTGGGCCTGGCTAACGATGAGGATGTGCTGTTCACCGTGTTTGCTCAGGGCCAAAAGAACCGTGTGAAGCCACCCAAGGAGTCGGTGCTGTGCCTGTTCACACTCAGGGCCATCAAGGAGAAGATCAAGGAGCGCATCCAGTCCTGCTACCGTGGCGAGGGCAAACTCTCACTGCCCTGGCTGCTCAACAAGGAGCTGGGCTGCATCAACTCGGTGAGTGGCGTCTCGCCTCCTTAGGGGCTACTCCCGCCCTGCCAGCCAGCCAGTGGGCAGCCTAAGCTCAGTGAGCGGGCACCTCGCCTCCTTAGGGGCTGCTCCCGCCCTGCCAGCCACCCAGTGGGCAGCCTAAGCTCAGTGAGTGGGCACCTCTCCTCCTTAGGGAGCTGCTCCTGCCCCGCAAGCCTCATGCTGGACAGCCTTGGTTCCATGTAACCCCATTCTCCTCTGAAACAGTAACATGCCCATGTGGCACATGCCCTGTGCCTTGGGCCACCACTTGCCCATTGTCTCCCAGAGGGTAGGGGCTGCCCCCTTGGTGTCGGCCTCAGAGCCTATTTGCAGGTCTGTGCTGTCCTCTGCCTTTAGGAGATGGGGGTGGAAGGAATAGGACTGTGTTCACCAGTCCTCAAGCCCCTGTGGACTTTGGATGGAGAACTACCCACATGCCTGGCACTGTTCTGAGTGCTTTTTGGCCCCATCTACTCTCCATTTTGCAGATGAGGTCTCTGAGGCTCAAAGAGATGAGGTCATTTGCCTAGGGTCACACAGCCAGCCAGTAAGAAGCAGAGCTGGGGCTGGACCAAGGTGAGGTGGGCACCAGATACCATCTCTCTCCCAACCCCCTGTCAAAAGGCTGTGCTCACCCTTGTTCTGGGCGGTTGGTCATGTGTCTTCTCTCTGAACCTCTCTGGCCTCACTTGCCAGTGGGATCTGATAACGGCAGTGGGGTCTGACATTGGGGCTTCCTGAGCATGTGGTTGCTGGGGGCTCCGTAGCTGGCAGCCATAGCTCCTGTCTCCAGGCGCTGGTGGGACCGGCCTGGGGCCAGCTTTCTGGAGAGCCTCTCATGTAGCCAGGTGGCAGCAGCTACTGCTTTTCAGAGAGATACACCAGGCTTAGAGGGGAACTTGTTAGAGTTGCAAGTGAAAGGACTGGGAATTCACCCAGGTTGGGATTTCCAGATCCAGGCCTCAGCCCCACCCTCCTGCTGCCCAGGACCTGCTGGGTGGTCTGGGGAAAACCCAGCCCCACTATGGCTTCAGTTTCCCCATGTCTGTGCTGGGAGTAAGTAACACTGGTTTGTCTCTAGAGCAGGCAAGATGGCGAGAGTCTCCTTCTCATGTCCAGTGCAGTGCGGGCCTCATGACAGGGCTACTTCCACACCAAGGTTCTAGGTCTGCTAGGCAGATGCATCATCCATTCTTTTCTTGGCCTTTCAAGGAAGGCGTTTTATCTCCACTGTATAGATGGAGAAACCGAGGCTCGGCAAGGCAGCACTTGCTGAGGTCACAATGTGTGATTTGAGGTCCTTGTGCTCATGGCCAAGTCTGCCCTTCCCTAGGCATTGTTCCTACTTCCTCCTCCTCTGAATTGCTGACCAGTTCCCCATCCTAGGGCTGTCCCAGGACCCCGGCCCAGCCCTGACCTTGCCTGTCCCTCTTCTGGCTCCTAGCCCTGGTGGCCCTACCTCATTGGTAACCTCTCCCCCTGAGAACCTCAGACCCCCAGCCTGTTACCAGTGAGAGCAGCTGTTCCCTTTCGTCCACCTGGAACCTGTCTTTTTATCCTGCCCTCTCTCCCTCTTCTGGTTGAGCAGCCCTGCACCTCCTGTCCCTGGCCTTCTCTGGAACTTCACACTCAGTTACCTCTTCAGTAACCTCCTCAACTGGGCCTCTTCCTTTACCTTTTAGGTGTGGCCCTTGTCTCCTGTCTTGAATAAACCCTTTAAGATAGGAGGGTTGTACCCTTCCTCTGTGCTACTGTCACTGGTGCAGTGGACCTCACCCCCCAGCTGGCTGCTCCCTGGCCTTCTCCTAGGCTGCCTCCATCTTCATTCTTCCCACTTCAGAATCGGGTGGGGGTCCTGTGTGGAGTGTGCATGTGAGAAATGGGTTCACTATTGTGTTGATAATAAGATAACATATATAAGATTATTTAGAGTAACATTTAGTATGTAGGACGTACTCAAAACTTTTAGTCGTTGCTGTTATCTTCATCACAATTAAAGATTCTCAATTAAAAAAGAGAGAGAGAAAGAAAGAAATGGATCCAGCCCTGAGTCTGTCTGGGCCTCAAGTAGCCTCAAGGAGCCTTGGTATCTCCATCTGTCAGATTGGTTCAAGTGTCCCTAATCCCTCAGATCTGAATGGGTAGTGCTCTGGGCCACATCCTTTCTGTGTGGCTGGCTGTGTGCTTGCCTCTGAAGACCCTCCGTGGGCCCCTTCAATTAGTAGAGCTGGCCGACGTGGCTGTGAGGACCCACCCTCAGGCAGGGTGTTTGGGGCCAGCAAGGCACCCTAGGGTCTCACCTCTCTCCTCCCACAGCCCCTACAGATCGATGATGACTTCTGTGGACAGGACTTCAACCAGCCACTGGGGGGCACAGTTACCATTGAGGGCACGCCCCTGTTCGTGGACAAGGAGGATGGCCTGACCGCTGTCGCTGCCTACGACTACCGGGGCCACACCGTAGTGTTCACTGGCACTCGAAGTGGCCGCATCCGAAAGGTCAGGCCTGGGTGTGGGTGTGGGGTGATTGAATGGATGGAGCTGAGGTTGGAGACGGCATTGCTCTGTGACCTGGAGGTCTTATTCGGTAGATGAAAAGTAGTGGTGCTGCCCCAGGCTAGGCTCAGTGATCATGGGGGCTTGGATAAAGGGTAAGGGTAGACCAGGGCACTTCTAGGGGCCCCTGCCTACCGTCCCTTACTCCTCCTGTGGGTCTGTGTTGCGTCTGACATGGTAAAGGCCCTGTCTGGGCGGGTCAGGGTTTGTGAGGGCCCTGGCCATCCCATCATTCCCCCCAGGGGCCCGGAGATGCCGGGCCTGCTCTCTGAATATACGTGATGACTTGGGAAGTCTGTGGGTGGGTGGTGGGAGCCGGCACACCTACCTGGGCCCCCTCCCCTTCTGGGGATCCATTGTCAGCTGAGGCAGCCCTCTGCTGTGTAGAAGTTTCCCCCAATCCTTTGAAGAGGCAGAAGGCCAAGGGTAGGGCAAGGATTATGCCCCTAGCCCACCCACCACTGGCTGGTGTGAGTGGAGTGTGGTGACTGACAGAGTGACAGGAACCAGCTTCAGGACTGTCCTCTGGGCTTTATAGGGTGAGAACTGGGGGTCTGTTGGTCAGGTCCTGTCTGGTGTTTCCAGGTTTCTTTCTTACCAGCAAGTGTTGGGCTGAGTGGAGCTGTTTATGGAACTGGGCTGGGAGGGCTTCCTGGAGGGGTAGGTGGAGTGAGCCACCGGTGGGTCAGGCTGACTTGGGTCATGGGTAGGGGTGGGATGGGGAATCCGACAAGGGGAGGGCTGGCCTGCTGTGGAGAAAGTTCTCAGGGCAATTGTAAGGTGGTTTGCCTGGGAGCCCCAGAGGGTCAGCACAGGGCTAGAGCTGTCCTGAGGCCTGGTGCTGACTCAGCTGCCTACTGTGCACCTGCGGCCGGGGGTGGGGCCCGCCTGTGTTCAGCCCCGAGCTGGGCGTGCAGGAGAGGTCTCCTGTCTGCGTGGTGGGTGCCCTGGGAACAGGTTCTGCCTCTCGCGGCCTCTCTGACCTCTGAGAGGGATACCCCCACCCCAGCTTTGGGCTTGGATGGCCCTGGGGGCCCCGCTGCTGACTGAAGGCCACCCTGGGATTCTGTGGCTTTCTGCTCATAGTGACTGTGAGGCTGGGTGCCTGCCCAACTGCAGCTAGTAGGGGCAGAGGCAGTGTAGACCTGGCCAGCTCTTGCGCCCTCAGAAGCGGCCTTTGGGTGTGACACACCCTCAAACCCTCCAGGCCTGGTGTTGGGGGCTGCCTGCAGCCTGAGTGTGGGGCCCTTTCCCCTTCCAGGGGTGAGACCCCCACTCAGCATTCACTCCTTCCTGCCCCAGGGAGGACAGCCCAGGGCTGAGGGAACAGGGGAGAGGGCCATCGGAGCCTCTGTGGGTGTGTCAGGTGCCTTGTGCACACGTGCCTGGTGGGGGCCGGAGAACCTGCTCCTGAGGCAGGTGCATGGGCAGCTGTGGGGGTTGCCGGGAGCCTTTGGAGACACTGCACAGGGTGTCCCAGAACCCATTATCCAGCAGGGGGTTGAGCTCCCCGGGGCTAGGAAATGCCTTTCCCAGTCTTTAGATTTGATGGCTGAGGGGCTGGCAGGCAGCTGGTTAAAGTGCTCTCTGTGCCCCCAGGCTACTCTGCAAGGCTTGGGAGAGCAGGTCAGTCCATACCCCCCCCCACACACACACACAGACACACACTCCTTCTTACTCCCCTGCCCCGGAGCCTCTTCTGTGTGGGGTCTGGGTAGAAGCTTTTGAGTTGAGTTAGTCCTGCTCTCCAGCCTCTCTGCTGGGGAAACTGAGACCCAGCATGTGGACTGAGCAGTCAGACTTGGGCCCATCAATGAGAAGAGCTTCACTGGGCATGGGGAAGCCACAGCCAGAAGTCCCCTCCTCACTTCCTCATCCCTTCACCCCCCTCCCACCGTCTTTGGGTGTTGGCTCCTTCCCTCTCTGGAATCATTGGCTGAGCACTACACATGGCACATGAGTGAACAGTGCCCTTTCTGGGTGTGGGGTCAGCAACTTGCACTCAACTGGCCCACAGAAGCTGCAGGGGGAGCATGCACTGTTGGCTGCTGTGTGGGCCCACAGGCATTCTCTTGCTGAAACGTGAGCCCTGAGCACATGCACCTAGCTGCTTGTAGTGTGTGGCTAGTTTATGACCCACGTCCATGCTGAAGGGTGATATACCCGCCGGACAGTGCACAACTGTGGGCAGGCAGCCAGGACAGTGTCACATGAGAGCACATCGGGCATCTTGTCCATTTGAAGCCCCCTAGTCACTCTCCTTCTCTGAGGGTTACTACAGTGACTGACCCCTATCCTCCCTAGGGCTATGTTACTGATTTGGGGTCTTCTGTGGCTTGGACCACACAGTGCATCTTCTTTTGTCTTCCTTTGCTCAGAGCTGTTCTTGAGACTCAGCCCCGCTGTGTAGGCAGCCAGGGCTGGTTGTGTGGTGGTGGTGTGTCCTCTACATACATGTACGTGGTGTTTTGCTCAGGGGGTGGGGAGGGTGCGGTGTGTTCCACATGAGTCTTTCAGCAGTGCTGCCTCGTGAGTTTCAGTGCGTGGCCTTTTGTGGCACAGAGCTGTGTCTCTGTTGGGCTTCTTCAGCTAGGGCTGCCAGATCTGCTGGGTCGTTGTTCTTTTGTCCTGAATCTCCAGGTGTTTCCAGAGCTAGGTGGGGTTGTGTGTGCCAGTGCCTGGCAGGGTAGTTGGTCAGCATGGCAGGTTACTGGGCCTGGTGATGTTCATTCCCTAGGGTTGTTGGCAGGCAGTGGAGCAGCCCTGGCTGCCTGCTTCCTGTCCACCAAGGACAGTAGTCCCTAGAACCTTTAGGTAGCATTGCAGGGTGCCCTGCGGACTTCTGTGTGTCCTGCTCTCCCGGGTGCAGCTGGCTGGGGTGTGCTGAGCTGAAGGCACAGGGACCACTCATTCACCCCGCAGGTCTGTCTAGTGCCGTCCTAGCCCCTTGTCCCAGCGCCCATGTCACATGAGCACTACTTCTGCTTCCTACCAGATGGTGGCCAGTGGAGTCGCTCATAGATGTGCACAGAGGATCCTACCCCCGGCCCTCCTTTTTTGTGTGTCTGACTAATCAGGCCTCAGCCTTGGCAGGGGCACCTGGGTTCCTTGGATAAATATGACCCTTGCAGGTGCAGGCTGCAGTGGCCTCCCTGTAGTCGGTCCTTGGCATGCACAGGCACAGGGCCAGCAAGCTAGGGACAGCTTCATGAGGGCCCAAGATTGCTGCTCACAGTGTGTGTTTGGTTCCCTTCCACCATGGCAGACAGGGCCCTGCCCTCCAGGACCCATCTCCTTGGGGGTGAGGGTGTGGGCACTGCCGGCAGCACAGTGAGTTGGGTATGGAGGTTGCACAGTACAGGGGTTGGGGAGTCTGCTGGGAATGATGTTTGGAGGAAGGGAACAGCATGGCCAGAGTTCAGCCAAAGTTCAGTGCATGCTGGGGGCTAAGGGAACCTGAGGAAGAAGAGGTATCGGGTGGTGCCTCAGACAGCCCTTATCCTGCAAGTGGTGGGCAATGCACTGGTGGCCCTGCAGTGGTTAGTGTCCTGGGGGCAGGGAGAGACCTCATAAGATTCTGGGAGAGGTTTTGATGGGCTGGCTTAGGTGGGAGCAGGGAGCCAGACGATTGTGGTGGCTTCCAGAAAGTGGATGTGCCTTGTGTCTACTTGCACATGCTAGGGACCCAGTGGGTGGGGGTAGTGTGGGTGACATGGATCTGTGAGGGCCCAGCTTTTTGGGTGTCTGGAGTCATAGATGGGGAGGTGGACAGCAAATGCCTTTTGAGTTTGAGAGTACTTCAGGCCAGATGGTCACTGTTGCCTGCCACAGCATCCTTGGTTGCACCAGATGCTAAATTTCAGACTGCACGTGGGCATCCTGGCCACTTCCCAGCTGAGGAGAATCCCAGACAGTGATGTGTGATGGAAGGCCGCTCATGCTACATGGCCTTGTGGCCGAGCTTTGTGCAGCCTCTACAGCAGTGGCAGGGTGAGCCTTGCGGGCCCAATTTCCAGGCAGCTTCCAACAGGCTGGTCTCCCTAACTTTTAGCGCCTTAAACTTTTCACTTAGCTCTGTGAGGTGGTTTTCTGTTGGCAGATGAGACAGAGGGTCATGGACGACCACTGTTTCTGTTGGTTGGTCTCTGTTCTTCTGTCTGTGAGTTGGAGGTGGGAAAGGTTAAGATTTTGGGGATCCTCTCCACACACCTTGCCAGGTGTGTCTGGCCCAATTACAGCCGTTGGGCCTCTTCCAAATTATGTTTTAATTACCCATTTACTGTCAAAAGGAAATTGCTAGTTGCTTTTCCTGTATCAAAGTCTTCCGGCCTTTCTGAGAGTAGCCCCAGGAAGGGGCCTGGAATCTGACCCCAGCTAGAGCAGGAGGGAGTCCTGAGGCAGCCCACAATGGGCTAAGAAGGGTCCAGGAGCTGAGTCTGTCAGGACCTCCACCATTTGGCCCAGACCAGGAAAGAGAGAGAAGACAAGCTTTGCCCTTTGGGGAATTTTTCCAGGAGAGGTTGGCAGAGGCTCCTGCCCCTTGCGCAGCCCCTCTTGGGACCACCCTGTCTCCTGGGGCTGGGAACAGGCATGGCAGCTGCATCTCAGGAGGAGGGGATTCCTGTGATGTCCTAGCCATGTGCGTGCCCAGCTTGCTAGCTGCTGCCCCCGCCCTCTGCCCCCCGCCCCCTGCCGCCGCCTCCCATGGTCCTGTTCTCCTCCCACTTCCATCACCATCTGGAGACCAGGAGTCAGCTCATTTAGTGAACCCTCACATTACAGATAGAGACTTGAGGGCTGCCATCTTGGGAGAAGCATAGCAGGGAACTCTCTTCCTTCTTTACATGCCAAGCTGGGCAGTCCCCTGCCTCCAGGCAGCTAGGGCGCGTGCTGGCCTTGGCAAGCAGCCTGAATGGCCCAAAAATCCACCCCAGTGCCCCCGCCTGCCCTCAGTCTAGAGAATGGGCCCTTTGTTGGCTCTGGGATGGACAGACAGCTGACCTGGTCGGCCTGTCAGCTGCCTGCCTGCGGCAGTTGGCCAGGGCTGTTCAGGGATGAGTACAGGGCAGCCAGCTGAGCCAGCCTGGGGCTGGGCCACCCACCTGCCCCTAGCTGCCTCCCCTTGGCCTTAGGCAGGGCTCCCTGTGCAGGGACCTGGGGGTAAAGGGCTGAACCTGCTCCCTGGGCCATCTGTGGGGAGGGCAAGGAGATGCCCCAGTGTTGGTGGTATTAAGAGGTATGCCTATGATCAGTGCCTTGTCTGGCCCTGGCTCCAAGAGGTCTCTGGGTCCCAGCCCCTCCCTGGGAATGCTGGTAGCCCTTTGCCTCAGCTCAGAATCCAGGGACTGCCCTCTACAGAGGGATGGGGAGACTGGGGAGAAGTGGACGGGTCTGGGAAGCCCAGGCAGAGGCTGGGTGGTGGTAGCCATGCTTTCTGGGCCAGAACTGTGGGTGGGTGGTTGACCAGGCCTGGCGCAGCTTGGGAGATGTGCCCAGGGAGGCTGGGTGGCTTCACTAAAGTGATCTGGGTAAAGGGAAGGCTTCTTTCTCAGCAGGGGTAGAGAAGGGCACTATGGCAGAGAGGGCTGGGTGGGCCCTGCAGTTTTTTGTGGTGGGAGGTATGAGGGAGGGTAGTTGCAGCCAGTCCTGGAATGTTCTCATGGTTTTGGGGAAAAGGTTTGCCAAGCGCAGAGGTGACAGCTGGAAGGAGGGGGGATGGCACCAGGGAACTCCAGAAGTTTCCTGTGTGTTTTGCAGGCCCAGCTGCCCCAGGTGGGTGGCCCTAGAATGGACAGCTGGGGATGTGGGTGTGGTGTCAGCATGCATGCTGCCTACGGCATGTACCCTGATGTCCTGCCAATAGTCTGGCCCTGTACCTGCTCTGCATGGTCATTCTTCCTGGAATGCCCTCCTGGTATCCTCCTGCATCTATCCTCCATTTATGGGGCAGACTCTGTGTCCCTAGGTGCAGTTGGCAGTCCGGGGCCCTTGTGAACCTCAGTTTACCTATTACCTGTCTATATACTACACAAGTCCCCACAATCTGAAAACTAGCCGGAACATCAGGACTAGTCATTCTCGGCCAGACCCCCAACTGTCGTGTTTGCATGCAGGGGCCCTGCTGAGCCTGGACCTTGGCTACGTGGCACATGGTATGGGTCCATCACCATGTCACATGGCATCTCTGGCCTGTGGGACAGGCCTTTCAACATCCCCCTTGCTCTATACCCTCCAGAAATGCCCTGTCTCCCTGGGGCCTGCCTGTGTGTGTTTGAGGACTGGAGGCTGTCCAGCATCAGGCAGGTGGATGGACAGGTGATATGCATGCTCCCCGTTGCAGCTGTTGGGTGCCACCTGTCAGAGTCGGCACGCTGCAGGCCTGGGGGGGGGGGCATTCCAGAGCCAGGCCTAGCCTGCCTCCCCTCTCCCACCTTTTCCAGGACCCCAGGGAAGAGGCATGCTCTCTGCTTGCCCTTTGCCATGCCTCAGAGCCTGGATGTGACATCTGTTTCTCAGCCTATGTCCTTATCCCTGAGAGGGGAGGGGTGTGCAGGCCTGGCCAGGTTGGGGTCCCGACTGGCACCATGTGGCCCCTGATGGTCAGAGTGGGAGAGGCTGGAGCCTCTCAAGTGTCCATGTTCAGCAGACCGCTCAAGAGTGTTCCCTGTCAAGGCCCTGGCAGCAGGCAGTTCCCCGTGAGAGAGACCTGGCACTCAGAGATGGGGTCAGGATTGGGTTCTGAGTACTGCTGGAGGCAACTGTAGAGATGGGGGCAGGACCAGGCCATTTCGGTGAAGACAGTCAGTCTGAGCTCTGGGTCTGCACTGGGGCCTGGTTCTGTTCTTTTGTCTCTTGCCCCTGGCTGCTGTCCAGGCTGGCCTTGCCAGGCCTATGTGACTGGCTGCTGGGGTTTGATGATGGCTGCGGGGCTTGGCTACTTCATGTTCCCTTGTTTGGCACACTGGCTTGGTCCTCATTTAATCCTCAGAAAAGCTTTGGTGAAGAGAGGGCTGTCTGTCATTTCCATTTGACAGGCTTCGAAAGGGTTAACACCCCACCAGGGTCACACAGCTGGGGGGTATCTGAGCCAGGGTTTGGGCCTAAGCAGTGTAGATCCAGAGACTGGACTCCTGGCTTCCTTGTGGCTGTCTCTCCTGGGCCCAGCCAGCTCAAAAGGCTGATCTCCAGCTGACCCCCAGCTCCGCGTAAGCAGCTGTCTGGGCAGTGCCTGCAGCCACTGAGCAGGGCAGGAGGTTTGTGGGGGTAGGCCAGATGCATGTTGGGGTCCTGTCCCTCCTGCAGGGGCTCTGAGGTTGGGGTCCTCTCGCCTGGTATCCTCCTCCCAGAAGCAATGCTAGAGACATCTGGGCTGCTACTGGCCCTACTCAGGTCTGCCGCCCCCTGCCCAGCATTGGCCTCTGCTCTTCCTGCTCTAGTTTGACTTAAGCCCGGCTGCCTGGCGGGTGGCAGCTGAGAGAATGTGCAGCTGAGCTGGGGGATGGCTCTGAGCTCTCAGGAATGCAGCCCTCCCAGTCTCCCGCAGCCAGCAGCCTCTGGCCCAGAGACACAGCGCCCCACCCTGGCTGGTTCCCCTTGCCCATCCCCTGCTGAAGCTGGTCCGAGCCAGGGGCTTTTGTCCTGCAGCCCAACCCAGTTACTCAGGCCTGCTCTGTTCCATCTATGAAGGGGTGCAAAGCAGACTTCTTGGGCTGAGCCCCAGCCCAGGCCCTGCCATGAGGTTGAGGTGCAGAGGTAGGTTGCTTATCATCAGAGCAGGGAGGGACCTGGGAAGAGCCAGCAGCCCTGTGTCCTGGGAGCCTTCCCAGACCAGCTGAGCTAGCAGACATTGCCCCATGAGTCCCATCTCTGGAAAGGCCCCTGGGTCTGTCTGTTAATTAAATACATTTGTTTGGTAAAGGCAACTAAAAATACTTATAGCATTGTAAGCTGCAGAGAAGAGCTGGCTAATTAATGCCTGGTTTGTTTGGCATCTGAAATATGCCTTCTTCTGGGGGTGTGCCCCAGCTCCAGGATACCCTGGGGCTCACACTCACACAGCCTCCTCACCCTGGAGGCTACAGGGCTCTAACTTCTTTGCCTTCTCAGCTGCACCAGA
Organism: Rhynchonycteris naso; assembly: GCA_037038555.1. Taxonomy (NCBI): domain Eukaryota; kingdom Metazoa; phylum Chordata; class Mammalia; order Chiroptera; family Emballonuridae; genus Rhynchonycteris; species Rhynchonycteris naso. The sequence continues at coordinate 192,697,199 of CM072999.1, read as the reverse complement.
CCTTCCATGCTCCCTGTGGGCCCCTCTTTTTTCTCTTACCCCCAGATATCACCTCCTCTGGGAGGCCCAGACTGTCCCAGGGAAGGTGGTACACTTTTAGGGGTCCCTGCCACCTTTGCATTGAGTATGGCTATACAATTTGGTAGTGGGTAAGGGCTGTGGTAATCTTCAACCCCTAAAAACTCCCACCTCTGTTGACTGATGAAGAGACTAGGCCAGTACCAGCTTACTGGTACACAATGTGTCCTAGGCAGGCTGCTTGGGATGAGGTAGGGGCCTCAGCTGTATTCTCATAGGGCTTTGGGGGATGGCTCAGGGTGGGACTTGGGACCCCTACCTTAAGTGGGCATAGGGCTGGGGCACAAAGACATCGGCACAGTTTTCTCAGGCCCTCACTGCCACAGATCCTGGTGGACCTGGCGAACCCCGGTGGCCGGCCAGCCCTGGCCTATGAGAGTGTGGTGGCCCAAGAGGGTAGCCCCATCCTTCGTGACCTGGTCCTCAGCCCTGACCGCCAGTACCTCTATGCCATGACAGAAAAACAGGTAGGTGCTGCACTGCTGGATGCACGTGGGTGGGCCTACCCTGGGGAGCTGCACATGGCCACCATCGGCCCACACTTACCCTGCTGCCTCTAGTTTCTCCTGGACCGAGTTTAGAATGTCCATTCCTCCCTGAATGACTTCACGTCTACAGCAGCAAATATTTGAACGTGAGAGCATTCTCAGGATAGTGGTGTCATTGCAGGGTTTGGTGTGTGCATCGAGGGGGCCCTAAGTTTTCAGACTGTGACCGGACCTAGAACCGGCCTCATCTGCCTGGTGGGGAATTTGGGCAGCAGCCTCTGGCCTGGCCCAGCTTGTCAAGGCTGTTTGCTTGTGTTTTTGGCTTGGCATGCTTGCGGCCAGTCTCACCCTCTTGCTCTACCTGGTGAACCATGGTAGTTGTAGGGGGGATTGGGAGGCAGGTAAGAAAGATAAGACCTCCCTTTCTTCTTGGCCAGCTTACACTTCTCCTCTCTCCCTCTCCTGGCTATTGGGTTCCTGGGGATCTCAGGGCAACACAGGCAAGGTTGGGTGAGCAGGGGACACAGCCTGCCTCTGTACATAAGATGGAGGCTAACAGGCATCACTACCCTGGAACTTCAGAGTCCAGACAGATGGGAGACTAACTCTGGCCGGAGTGGTCGGTTCTTAGGTGGCTCACCTGTTACCCACTTGCTCACTCCCTGGCCATCACCACTCTGGGCTCCCTGGAGAGAGGCCTGACTCAGCCAAGGTTGTGTCACTGAGGACTGGCTTTTCAATAGAGTTGGCTGGAGGAAGTGCTGAGATGGAGGTGTCCCTGGAGTCTAGGGTCAGGTGGGAACACAGTGGTGCTGAGGACCTGAGGTTGGCAGGGGTCCCTGGGATGGGCCTGGTGGGGAGCCTAACATAGAGTCTTCTCCTGCCAGGTGACACGAGTGCCTGTGGAGAGCTGTGTGCAGTACACATCATGTGAGCTGTGCCTGGGCTCTCGGGACCCCCACTGTGGCTGGTGTGTCCTACATAGCATGTGAGTCTGGATGGGGGTGGGGTGGGGGAGGGCAGGCAAGTCCTGGCACCCCAACCTGGCTATCTCTGCTCCAGGAGGGCCCCAGATGGCCTTGCTGTACACCTTGGATAGTCACAGCTTCCCCCAAGCTTCTTGAGTCTTTCCTGGGCAAGGTGCCCTGGGTTTGGCAGTTTCTTGTGACCAGCTGAGTTGCGGCCAGCCCAGTCACATTCTAATAAAGACAGCATGCATTGAAGCTAGAGTGCTTCCTTAAATGTGGCACCAGCCCTGCAGAGCAGGGTTGGGTGCTGGGTCACTCTTGGGCCTCCCTGCCCATGCCAAGCCCAGCCCTCTCTGCCCACAGCTGCTCCCGTCGGGACGCCTGTGAGCGGGCAGACGAGCCTCAGCGCTTTGCCTCAGACCTGCTGCAGTGTGTGCAGCTGACTGTGCAGCCCCGCAACGTCTCTGTCACCATGTCCCAAGTCCCAGTGAGTGTGGCCACCTGGTGAGGGCTGGAGGATGGGTGGGGTGGCAGGACTCCATTTACCCACACTTCCTGCCATGGATGCCCCAGCTCGTGCTGCAGGCCTGGAACGTGCCTGACCTCTCAGCTGGCGTCAACTGCTCCTTCGAGGACTTTACTGAGTCTGAAAGCATCTTGGAGGACGGCCGCATCCACTGCCACTCGCCGTCTTCTGGGGAGGTGGCACCCATCACTCGGGGCCAGGGTGAGTGCACCACAGCTAGGTCTGGGCGTGCCCAAAGGGGCCTCCTACTGGGGAGGTAAGTAGACTACCAGGGACAGAGAAGGATATTGCATGGTGATCAAGGGAGATGGCAAGGTAAGGAGCAGATGCCAAAAGGCAGTGGTATAGACGGGAGGCAGGGAACACAGGTGCAAAGATGCATGGGACCCCCTGGTATGTACAGGGGTCCACACGCTGGAGGGGCTCATGAGCGGCCAGTGGCTGTGCAGGTGGTTGTTGGGCTTGTCTTCAGCAAGATCATTTTCTGTTTGGGGATTGCCCTGCTTGTGGTCTTGGGTTAAGCGGGTTTGAGTGGCCCTGATGACTTGAGCTTATGCTCTTTGCAGGAGACCAGCGGGTGGTGAAGCTCTACCTGAAATCTAAGGAGACGGGCAAGAAGTTTGCATCTGTAGACTTTGTCTTCTACAACTGCAGTGTCCACCAGTCGTGAGTGTTTGTCCTCCTGTCTGGGCAGGGCACGGTGCAGCTGGCTCAGTGGTTAGGGCAGAAGGTGTGGCCTGACCTGAGAGCAGCCTCCTGAGGAGAGAGGGGAGATGAGCCTGAGGCTGGGGCAAATGGGGTGGCAGGGGATGACATGCACTGGTTCACCCCTGGAGAGTCTTGCCTTTAGCCTCAGGGTGACCTGTGGGTGCCAGAGCAAGGTGGGGAACTCAGGGAGTTGGGACAGGGAGCTGCTATGGCGTCTGGATGGGAAATGGCATGCCGTGGCACTGGCTATTCAGTATCTGCTATGCTGGGACAAGTAGAAGTCTGGGTTCTCTAGCTCATGCAGGGTGGGGTCATGGGGGGCACTGGAGAGTGTGGAGCACAGAGAACCAAGGTGGGAGCTCTCCCTGGTGCTGGCCTGGGACTCATGTGCTGTCTGTCTTGGCTATGAGCATCAGCTATAACGGGAGAGGCTGAGGACCTACTCTTTACCCTGCCATGGGCTGGGACACTGAGACTAGAGGGGTGCTCCTGGCTCCATTTCTGACCTGGAGAGTGCCTGGCCTTAGAAGGGCCAGCATGGGGCGTGGGGATGGCGGGGTTCAGTTTTATCTATGTCTGTCTTTGTTAATGTGGCTTGGGTGTTATTACCAGGGTATGACCACTCTGTCTTGGGCAGGCTGGGATCTCTGGAGCACTTCAAAGCTGGAAAGGATTGAGGGTCTCAGGAAAAGCCCAGTGGCTGGTGGGTTGGGAGGTCCTCTAGAGAGCCAGTGACAAAGTGGCCATGGAGGCTGTAGAAACAAGGTGCCAGTCATACGAAGCTGTGTGGACAGGAGCACTGAAAGGTCCCTGTCCCAGCTCTGGGGATGGGTCGGAATGAATGGGACGAGCTCCTGCCACGCGGAGCCTTTAGGGTGGTGGATGTCTCCTAGAGCTCTACCCAGCTCTGCAGCAGCTAGTAGCCACCCAAATTTAAATCTAAGTTATAACTTCAGACAGAACATAAAATACAGTTCTTTAATTGCACTAACACAGTTCCAGTGGTAATTGTCATGTGTACTCTAATCTGTACAGTGGTCACCACAGTGGATGGTGTAGACTTTCAGACATGTCCATCATCAGGAAAGCTCTGTGGGCTTGCTCTGAGGTGGACCATCAGGTGATTGAGGGTCTGGGGGAAGAGCAATGAAGGAGGGAGAGAGCATCAGGCAGTTCAGTGGGTAAGACCAGTTGATAGGGAAGGTCTCTGAGCACGTGGAGGATCAGCCAGGGCAAAGGTCTTGGGGTGACCCTGTGTTCAACTACTGGAGGAGCATCAAGAAGGCTGTGTGGTGTGGCCCTGTGTGGCAACTGGTAGAAGCACATAATGCCTGGCCTCATGGTCCCACTCCCTTCTTGCAGCTGCCTGTCATGTGTCAATGGCTCTTTCCCCTGCCACTGGTGCAAATACCGCCACGTGTGCACACACAATGCTGCCGACTGCGCCTTCCTGGAGGGTCGTGTCAATGTGTCTGAGGTAAAACTGTTGGGCGGGGCGGGGTTTTAGGGTATAGCAGAGCCGCATGCTCTCTGCACACGGTCCTGGGAGAGCTCCCCCGGGTAGCTGAGATGCCAACCAAAAGGTCTGTGAGGTTGGGGACATCCAGTGGCATTGTTGGTGGTTGCTGGGTCTCTTTTATGACCTTTAGGGGAGGCACAGAAGCCTCAAACCATCGGACCCTCCTGGGTGTGGGTCCTGCTGGCCATGGCACACTTGGGGGCTTTAGCTATTCTAGACTTCTCTGGACAGTCCTGGGGCAGAGGAAATGCAGCGTGCCCCTGCCATGCTCTGGGCCTGCCTGAACAGAGCCTCCCCTGGTAACCCCTCACCATCACCCTCTGGACCTTTGTTGCGCATCACAGGATAAGATGGCAATGGGGGCAGGTTGAGAGTGGGCAGGGACTAAGGGCATCTGGGGTGACGGTGTCCCTGAGAGTGGGAGGGCCAGGGATGTAGGAGGTGGGCAGTGGGCTTTTCTCGGAGTTTGGCCTGTGTGAGGAGCTGAGCATAGGTGTCCTGGGGTAGCAGGAAGCTAGTCGGGCTGATTCCTGTGGGGTTAGTGACCCTGAGGTCTGGGAACCTCAGGAAGGCTGTTGTAGCCCTTGATGGCCAGGGGAAGTAGAGCAGCAAGTGCAGACCTGGCCTGGGGAGTCTGCCCATGCAGGGCTGAGGGAGCAATTGGATCCAGGGAGGGCTATTGGGGGATGGATTTATTCCACAGATACTCTCTCTGACACTGTAGTCTCAGGTTTTATTGATACATTTGTAAGAAGTGTAAGATGTCCACAGACTTAACTGATCCATTGTTTGGAAGGACTTGGGCTCCCAGCCCAGGCCTCCACTTCCCATTTCTGGTTTAGGTTTGGCTCCTCTGTGACCACCCCTCACTCAGGAGCATACTTACTCTAGGGTTTCTTGGTTCCCCTTTGGAAGGAGTCCCCAATACCTCCACTCCTTACCCTGTCCCTGTGCTCTCACGGTTGCTTAGGTTGTTTGAAGTGGGAGCCACCAGAGCATGTTAGGGAGGGGTGTTGAGGAGGCAGCTGGTGCCAGGGCGATGGCTTTTCAGGCTCCCCCGTGGAGCACCCTGGAAGCAGAGTCTGCACTCAGTCTGAGGCGGCCCAGGTCTGGGAGCTGGGACTTCCCGCTAGCAATCCTGGGTCTGGCTTCTCCAGGAATGGGAGTGTGGTTAGTGTTTCTACAGCAGTCACGTGCCTTCCCTCCCAGTGGCCTCCTTACCAGGACGACTGACCCTGGTCATGCTGTCCCTAGAAGTGGAATAGAGGGCAGTCTTCTCTATTTTTCATCAGTGTAAGCGGACGTTCAAGGTCGAGCGAGTACAAGTATAGCTTGGGTCATGTAAGCAGTCATGGTTCCTCACTTACTTCCTACTCTGGGTCAGTTTATAGACCCGAAGCCCTTTAAATGCAGATGGGTCCCCTCAAGGAGAAGCCCTTATCTGCTTGGTCTGCTGTTCTATACCGCTTATCTTTCTCCCAGCTCAGCCTGGTCTCAGGTCACTCATGGGACCTGAAAGGACTGTCATAGCCCTGAGTGGACCCCTCTGCATGGCTAAGGTCCCAGCCAGAGACTGAGCAGGGCTTACGGAGCGTATACCCCAAGGCTGCCAGTGGTGTGACATTCTGTGCAGCCAAGATAGTGTCTGTGCAGAGTGGAGGGGTGAGGTAGGGAACAGTGAGAACAGTTCTGGTGGCCAGGATGAGCCAGGGCTGCTGGGTAGCCCAGGAGGGGCAGCCAGGTCTGGGAGGCAGCAGGAAGATCCCTGGGCCTGGAGGCTGGGCCATGCACCCCTTCAGATGGCCAGGAGAGTGCCAGCACAGGTGAGGGCCAGTGGCCTACTGTACATGTCACCATCACCTACCTCTCCCTGGTAGAGACAGGATAAGTAGTTACCCTGCCTGGTTATACCCTGCTGGCTCTGCTCCCCCGGTGTCCCTTAAAGGCCTCCATAGAGCCAGGCTTGGGCCCACACCGTGTTGGAAGATAGTGCAGGCTTTGAGGATTAAGACCTGTTTTCAGCATCTCTATTTAAAGTCCAGCTCAGTGGCATACCCCTGAGTCCACTTGCTGCTGTGGCTGCTGTCATTGTGCTGCAAGGGAGATAGGCTGTTGCATCAGTTTATTGTTGCAGAAACACTGGCCCTGGGGGCTCGACTGATTTTCTGCCTGGCTATTTTTACATGCTCTTTGGGCCCTCAGCAGAGCTTATAACCCCAGCATCCCACTATGGCTGCTTCTCTCTCAAGGGCCTTTTCAACTGTGGGCCAGATGGGTGGGGTCCCTTGGTTACTGAATGATTGGCTCCTGGAGCTCTAGACAGGGCAGTCTGGGCCCAGAAGGCAAAGTACCTGCTCTGGGGCACAGAATGAGGCCATGCAGTTTGGCAAGTATAAAACCCAGGCCTCCTGTCCCTGATCAAGCTGGCTGTTTCTTACACCCTCAGTCTGCTGGTATGTGAAGTGGGCAGAGTGGTACTTGCCCTAGAGAAGCACAGGTTGTACACATAGATTGCAGTCTGCACACAGTTGGGTACACCCTGCTCTGGGCTCAGCTGAAGGAAGCACTGTCACCCCCAGGACTGCCCGCAGATCCTGCCCTCCACCCAGATCTACGTGCCCGTGGGTGTGGTGAAGCCCATCACCCTCACTGCCCGGAACCTGCCACAGCCACAGTCGGGCCAGCGTGGGTATGAATGCCTCTTTCATGTTCCGGGAAGCCCGGCCCGCGTCACTGCCCTGCGCTTCAACAGCACGAGCCTGCAGTGTCAGAACTCCTCGGTAAGGCTTCCTAAAGCTGGGGTGGGGTGGGGGTAGGGGGGTTGGGACCCCTTTCTGCTGGACTGGGCTGGTCCTACTCAGCCTTAGGATCAGGCTTCTGCTCATGAGCAAAAGGACAGGGCACAGTCAGCTGTTCAGAGCTCCCTAGGTGAGTGCCACTCCCTTCAGGTGTACCTGGGTACACAGGTGGGGCACTGCCCAGAGCCACCCAGATGTTTGGAAGGAGCACATGTCAGATGTGGGAGTGGGCAACTTTGATGTGGGTTTGCATGGGGTCTTCAGGACATGAGTGAGGAGGCCAGGCAGAAGGTGTGTGGAAACACCCACATGCTGCCGACACCCAGTACTTCTGGGAGGGACAAGGTCAGGGTGAAGATGAATGCCCAAGCGTTCACCTCCTTTTATGTCTCTTGTGGGCACAGAACTGTTCATAGCGGCTTGTGCATTTGCACACTACTGGGTGGGTATTGCCCAAGTGCCAAGAAGCAACCACATTTGGAACCTCGAATCAAATAGGGCGACATTTTAAAAGCCTTCTATCAGGTCCTGTTAATTTAGTGACAGTGATCTTTGCAGAGCCAAAATCTTCCCTGGTGGGTAGGAGGGAGTAGTGATCTGAGAGGCCCTCTTCCAGCTCTTTCTGTGACCTCTAGCAGGCCTCGGTTTTCCCATCTGTCCAGGAGGAATGTGGTCAGAAGAGCGGTGGGTTTTCTGTAGCAGCTGAGGCTGTTGGTGGTTGGTGCCTCTGGGTCCTCTGTAAGGCCTGCATTTGGCCCCGACTCCTTAAATCCCAGAAGGGCCTTGAGGCAGAGGTCTGGCCCCCTGCCAGTGATGATGGCCCCTTTGGCCAACCTCTCCTATTTCCCAGCAGGGGTGGGGGGAGGGGCTGGGGTCTTGGGGTTCGTAGCAGGCTCCTGGAGGCAGGTCAGCCAGCTAGATGGCACTTGAGTTCCTTATACCCTCTGCCTGTCTTATCACTCTTTCTTCCCTGCTGTGTCACTGACCTCTGCCGGCCACACCTTTACCTGCATCTCCATAGCTCCCTGGCCTAGCTGCATCCACCCTTTCCTTTCTATCCATCTAAGGCTGTCTGTGGACATCTGTTATTTCCGTTTCTCCAGCATTCCAAGCCTCTGTCACCTCTTCCCCTGCACTCCTCATCCCCATCCCCTCTGCTCTCCCTTCTCACTAGGCCCATGTTTATCTTCACTATAGCCATTTTTAAAGAGAGAAAGGAGTATCTGGAAACGTGATGGGCTTCTGCAGATAGAATGATGATGACTTGCTCTGGGACAGAGTGCAGGACCTCAGCTACAGAGAGTGGGCTTGGCTGGAAGTGCTGGGTCTGGGCTTTTGCAGATCCTAGGGGCGGACAGGGCCAAGTCTCACCTGATAGAGCTCTTTGCGCCCCTATGCCCAGGACACAAAGGGTGACACAGCTTGCAACTCAGGGCAGTCCCAACGTAGGGATTACTGAGCATGTTTGGCAGACATAGAAATGAAGGTTCAGCCCGACCAGGTGGTGGCGCAGTGGATGGAGTGTCCGACTGGGATGCAGAGGACCGAGGTTTGAAACCCCAAGGTTGCTGGCTTGAGCCCGAGGTCGCTGACTTGAGCAAGGGGGTCACTCACTCTGCTGTAGCCCCCACCCCCGTAAAGGCACATATGAGAAAGCAATCAATGAACAACTAAGGAGCTGCAGCAAAGAATTGATGGTTCCTTTCTGTCTGTCTGTTCCTATCTGTTCCTCTGACTCTCTGTCTCTGTCAAAAAGAAAAAAAGAAATGGAGATTCACAAAGCATTCCTGACAGGCATCCTAGACCTGGTGGATGCCTGACTACAGGAGTGGTAGGGAGGTCAGCCTGGAGGGTGTGTCTCATGTGCTGCTGAGGACAGAGGCCTGGCTGAAGAGCAGGGACCACGGCCACCAGGAAGGAAGATCTGGGGTTGAGGCTCGGAGGACCAGCTGGGCTTGGCGAAAGACTTAGTCCCCTAGGTTGGCTGGTGCGCAGATGTTTCTGTTGGGTATCCAGCTCTAGATTGGAAATGCCAGTCTGAATAGGCAAAGCCCCCACACCCCGCCACACCAAGCTCACTGTCAGCATCCAGTGTCAGAGATGGCCAGGAGAGGTACACAAGCCCGAACCTGTGCCCTGGGCTTTTGGCCTGACTGCTCTGCATGCTGCCCACAGTATTCTTATGAGGGCAATGACATCAGCGACCTGCCTGTGAACCTGTCGGTTGTGTGGAACGGCGACTTCATCATCGATAACCCTCAGAACATCCAGGGTGAGCCCTGTGGGGTGGCCCCCGGGGGCGGGGCTGTGGCCGGACTGAGCTGACCATGTTTCCCCCTGCAGCCCACCTCTACAAGTGTCCAGCCCTGCGAGAGAGCTGTGGCCTCTGCCTCAAAGCAGACCCTCGCTTCGAGTGTGGCTGGTGCGTGGCCGAGCGGCGCTGCTCCCTGCGCCCTCACTGCCCTGCTGACTCTCCTACCGCCTGGATGCATGCCCGCCATGGCAGCAGCCGTTGCACCGACCCTAAGATCCTCAAGGTAGGTGGGCCTCTTGGGCCACTGAGGGGGGGTGGGAGCTCTTACTGCCCAGCTGCCTTCCCTGGGCAGCCCCTTCCTGGCCTGGGACAGCCCTTGCTGGCCGCCCAGCCTCTGTCTCCCCACAGCTGTCCCCAGAGACTGGCCCACGGCAGGGAGGCACAAGGCTCACGATCACGGGTGAGAACCTGGGCCTGCGCTTTGAGGACGTGCGGCTGGGTGTGCGCGTGGGCAAGGTGCTGTGCAGCCCCGTGGAGAGCGAGTACATCAGTGCTGAGCAGTAAGTGCCACCCAGGTGGGGGTAGGAGGCCCACCTGGCTGGACCCCACAGCCTGCTGACGGCCCCTGGTGTCCTACAGGATTGTCTGTGAGATTGGAAACGCCAGCACGGTGCGGGCCCATGATGCCCTGGTGGAGGTGTGTGTGCGGGACTGTTCCCCCCACTTCCGGGCTCTGTCGCCTAAACGCTTCACCTTTGTGGTAAGCCCCACCCCGCGTAGCCCAGATCCCTTTCCTCTCATGAGACCTCAGGGGGCTGTGAAGCGAGTCTCTGCAGGAGTTGGCCTGGCCCAAAGGCCACCTCAAGAGAGGGGCTCTTTATCCTCGTGTGGGCAGCAACATCTTAACTCCTGGTCTCTACCTCTTCTCCTCATCTCTGGGGCCTGACTCCAGGTTCTGCTGTGCACTCAGAGCCCTGCCTATGGGCTGTCTGAGAGCCCATGAGCACAGGGCCTAGGCAAGGCTGGAGATGCAGGCAGGCCTCTGGGCCAAGGGATAAGTCTGTCCTGGTGCTCCTGCAAGTTCCTTCTTCCTATAGACTCCAACCTTCTATCGTGTGAGCCCTGCTCGGGGGCCTCTTTCAGGGGGCACCTGGATTGGCATCGAGGGCAGCCACCTCAATGCAGGCAGTGATGTGTCCGTGTCTGTTGGCGGCCGGCCCTGCTCTTTCTCCTGGTAAGGGGGTGTGGATGGGGTTGGGGTTGGGGTTGGGGGTGGGTATGGCCCACTTTCCCCTTAGTGGTTGGTTCATGTGGCTGCATGTCCCCTCCTGTTGCCTGGGAAACGGGGGAACATGGAGAGCCTGGCCAGCATGATCACTATGGAAACCAGTGATGAGAGACAGCCTACCTCAGGGTGGGAAGGACAGATGGGCAGTGCTGGCAGGTGGTGACGGCCTGGGCCCAAGGTGCAGGCCTTATCACCCTGTCCTGGGATTGCGGGATCCCTTGGGAATGTAATAAGTAATTTTTAAAATTTTTTTAAAGAAAAAAATGCTAACAAGAGCCTTGAGGCTTGAAGTGGATAATTTTAGATTAGGGATGATAATGGAGCGGCCCTTTAAATATTTTCCTGTGGTAATTATCCATTATCAGACTAATTACTGGTGTTTGCAGCCTTGCTGTGCTCACAGGCCTGGTGACTGCAGGCCTCCCAGCTGGGGAAGAAGATCTGAGGAGAGGGGACTCAGGTGCAGGCAGTGGCTGGTGGCCTTTCCGGGGGTGACCCAGCTCCCCTGCTCTGTCCAGCTCCTTCTGCCTACTCGTGGTCCAGGCCCAGGTTTAGCCTCACTTTTGGCACTCTGCCTCTCCTGGCACCGGAAGCCACAGGCTGAGGGGAGGCCCCACCACAGCGGGCGGGAAGGTCAGGGTCCCACAGGCTCTGTCCTGCCTGCCATCCTTGGGCTGCTGCATGGGTCCCTTGAGCTCCCCTCCTACCCAACAGACTTGCAGTGCCTGCCTAGGCTGGGTTCTTACAAGTTCAGGCATGGTCATGACTGGTAACCTGGAGAGTGAGTGAGGCAGCCAGGATTGCTCCTCAGCTGGTGGGTCAGTCAGGTAGGGCCTCAAATGCCAAGCAGGGCAGTTCAGAAGGAGAGATCCGGACTAGGGCCCAAGATGGGCAGATAAGCATGTCTCCCCTCAGTGGGGCTGATGGGAAAGTGGCTGTAATAGTCACCAATCACCTGGAGGCAGGTATTGGTTGGCCCTATTTTATAAGAGGGCAGGTAACGCCTGGGGAGTAACTTGCCCACACACCTGGTTGTGATGGAGCCTAGAAGCTTAGCCCACCTGGGAGGTGAGCTGCAGCACCCATGTCCTCACTGTCCCACCTGCTCCCTCCAGGAGGAATTCCCGAGAGATCCGGTGTCTGACACCCCCTGGGCAGAGCCCTGGCAGTGCCCCCATTGTCATCAACATCAACCGCGCGCAGCTCACCAACCCTGAGGTGAAGTACAACTACACTGAGGACCCCACCATCCTGAAGATTGACCCCGAGTGGAGCATCAACAGGTGGGGCTGCCTGGCGCCCCTGAGCCCCAGCAGTTCCCTCTACCCTGGGTGATGCTGCCAAGGATGGAGCTCTTGTACTGGGCTCTCCTCTCCCTTCTTCTTTGGATGGTCCCGCCACCAGAGCCTTTGTTTGTTTGGAGGAACCAGTTGGGTTTCTGGTGGAGTTTCCTTACAGTGCTGGTGCCTGACTCCGAGCCAAGCAGGAGATGGGCAGACCCTCCTGTGCTGCCCGGATCTGTCCCTGGGGTGGGCGTAGACTCAGCAGAGTTTAAGACTTGGTTTATTCCTGTGCTCTAGATGGAGCAACCTGGGATATCATGTTGAGCAAAAATCCCTCTAAGCTCTGGTTCTGCACTCTTAAAAAAAAAAAAAACAAAAAAAAAACACAAAGATAAGATGTCTGAGCCGCAACATTCAGGATGATGACTGAGGATGGACCACTGTCCTCTCCGAGATGTGGTTGCTGTAATCTGAGTTCTGGTGCTAAGAGATTGTAACCTGTTTATGTTTTCTGGGAAGCTGGGAGGGGTGTCAGGCCCCAGCTGAGCTGGGCTAAGTCAGAGAGCTTTGCTCAATGATACCTCACCCCCTCATCTTCTAGTGGAGGGACCCTCCTCACAGTCACAGGCACCAACCTGGCCACCATCCGAGAACCCCGCATCCGGGCCAAGTATGGAGGTGTCGAGAGAGAGAACGTGAGTCCTTGCACCACCCCCACCCCCCACCACCCCCCCGCTGTCCCCCAACACAGCTCATGGCTATGCTTGGAGGCCCCAGGCAAAGAAGCCAGCCAGTCCTGGCCTCTGGGTGTGTGTATGTGGCTGCAGCCCCTTGGCCTGCTAGGACCTGGCTCTGTGTGCAGAAGGGCTGGTCCAGCGTCTCACACCTGTGTCCCCAGAGCTGCCTGGTGTACAACGACACCACCATGGTGTGCCGGGCCCCATCAGTGGACAACCCTACCCGTAGCCCACCTGAGCTGGGAGAGCGTCCTGAGGAGCTGGGCTTTGTCATGGACGACGTGCGCACCCTGCTTGTGCTCAACACCTCCTCCTTCCTCTATTTTCCTGACCCCGTACTGGAGCCACTAAGCCCCACAGGCCTCCTGGAGCTGAAGCCCAGCTCCCCACTCATCCTCAAGGTATGCCTCAGTCAGTAGGCAGGGGTGCATGTGGGCGGCAGCCGGGTGGGGGTACAGGTGAGGCAGCAGGGCCAATGAGGCTCTGGCCCACTCCCTCCTGCCGGAATCTCCTGCCGTAGGGCCGGAATCTCCTGCCACCAGCGCCTGGCAACTTGAGGCTCAACTACACAGTGCTCATTGGCTCCACTCCCTGTACCCTTACTGTGTCGGAGACGCAGCTGCTCTGTGAGTCACCCAACCTCACAGGGCAGCACAAGGTCACGGTACGTCCATGGCCAGGAGATCTGTGCCTCGGCCCCGGCCCAGGTCTGCTGGGTCCTGCCTGCCTTTGATCTGCTGACCCAGTCCTACCCAGGGTAGTCCCAACTCTGTGACTGAGCCCCAGACTGACCTCCTGCCCAGAGGGAGCCAAGCTCCAATGCAAGTATCAACCTGACCCTCACCCAGTCCTTGTGCCCCCTGGCGGGCCTAGTACCTTCCTGGGTCCCCAGTGTGTCCATTCTTGCTGAGTAGTCCAGGCCAGAAATGGAGGGTGTGGGGCCAGGAGGCTCTGATTGGGCATGTCACCTTCTGAGCAGCCTGCACCCCTATCCCCAGGTTCGGGCTGGTGGCTTTGAGTTCTCGCCAGGCATGCTGCAAGTGTACTCAGACAGCCTGCTGACCCTGCCTGCCATCGTGGGCATTGGCGGGGGTGGAGGCCTCCTGCTGCTGGTCATCGTGGTTGTGCTCATTGCCTACAAGCGCAAGTCACGCGATGCTGACCGCACCCTCAAGCGGCTGCAGCTCCAGATGGACAACCTGGAGTCCCGTGTGGCCCTCGAATGCAAGGAAGGTCTGTTGGGGCGGTGGGCACAGGCAACATGGGGGTCCTAGGGGGATGCTGCTACTTCTGACCCAGGGCCCATCAAACTTGCTGACTCCACTCAGTTAACACTCAGTTAACAACCATCCTGAGGTCTCACTGTGCTGGGCTTTGTCCCAGCAAGGTAGGCAGGGGCCGGACTGGGCCTGGGGCAGGGCTCCAGGGGCAGCTACAGCTTCTGTGGGGTGTTACTTACTACACAGACTCTTTAGCCAGAGAGCCTGCCTCTGAACCCCAGCTGGGTGGTCAGATCTTGGATGGACACATAACCATTCTGTGCCTCGGTTTCTTACATGTGGGATGGGTGTCATGCTGGTGCCTCTGCTCTGGGTGCTGTGAGGCTCCAGGTGGCCTGTGCACAGCCTGCAGGCAGTGCCGTGTACACGCTCGCGCTAGCATGGTGGCTCTAGGCGTGTGGCCAGGCGTGTGTTGAGTAGTGGGGCCTTTTCTTTACCCCTTGACCTATGCTGACCCTGACCTGGGCTGGCCTTTGTCCTTGAGGACCTTTTTCAGGGGATCAGGCTGCAGCCCATCCTCTTAGGATGTGGCACGGGTATGTGACCCCTGGGGTATGAGTTGCAGAAGTCAGCGCTGATTGGCTTCTGCGGGGAAAGTGCAGGGTATGCTGGCTTCAGGTGTGAGCCTGTCAGTAATCCCTTCACCTTGGAGCTCCTTTCTCCCTGTGGTGACAGGATGGCCACGGTGGGCAAGCTCAGTTTCTCCGCTGTGCCCAACTCCGGCCAATTCCTGATGTCACTCCTTGTCACATGACCCCCCAAACCTGTGCCCCTGAAGCCCTTGACAGAAAGTGGGTGGACCCCAAAGGCAGATGAAGGTGGTCTAGAGAGTGGGATGGGTTCTGGCAAGTAGAGGCCACAGATGGCAGAAATGAGTGAGCAGTGGGCCTGGGGGTAAGCAGCCTGGAACAGAGGGCATCCCAGGGACTACTGGTCTCTGCCTGATGGGACACAGGAAGTCCAGTTTGCCCATGGCCCTGTGTCTCATCTGTGCCAGTACTGAGGGCACTGCTGCTGGCTGGTCGGGTGAGACTGAATGCTGGTAGCAGGGAGGCTGGGGGCTGGGGCTCAGAGCCGTGAGCTACAGTGGCCACTTGAGGGTTGGGTTTAGCACCCGTGTGTGTGTGGGCTTGTGGCAGCAGAAAGGAGCCTTGGCACCTGATGGCTCTTCCTCCCTGGCTGAGTATGGTATGGTGCCTCAGGGCCGAGTCCCCAGCTACAGGGCAGCCTGGGCAGACCCCACCCATTCATGGTCCTGGACTCTCTGAGCCTCATCTGAGGAGTCTGGGGCTGTTGTGGGGGGAGAACAGAGAGGCACTGATGATAATAAACAGTTACAGGATGTTTTTGAGGTCCTAGGTGCAATCTTGAGCACTTTGCAGATTTGATTAGTGAATGGTCACAGTTCTAGAAGGCAGACACTAGTAGTATTCCTGGCTTTGAATGAGGAAGGGTTACTAAGTGGCGGGGTCAGTTTTGAACTACTGCATAAGGACCTCATGGCATCAGGTTAACACTCCAGTGGTACCAGGCTGTCTGTTTGCTGAATACTCTGCCTGTCCCAGGAGCTCCCTCATTCCCGGCCAAACCGGCCTGCCCACTGGGCAGTCCTGATGGGACATTGGCAGGTGTGCAGGGACTGGAGGGGAGTTCTGCAGGCAGGAACCTGCACTGGGGCAAGGCGGGTGTGTACGAAGCCTTGATCTGCCAGCACATACAGGTACAGCGGCTGGTGGGCACTCCAGGGCAGTCAGGTAGAGATAAGCAGGGGCCCAGCATCCATGCTGAAGAGACGAAAGCCTGGCTTTCAGTTAAACCTGCCGACTATTGCCCAGAGCCGCCAGGCACTCCTCTGGCTCCTCATGACATAGCTCACCCCCTGGGCTGCTGCAGGGTCAGCACCTCCCACGTCTTGGATGCTTCTGCAGGACCTGCCCTGTCTGCCTTTGTTTCTGAAGGAGGCAGAGCTGTGTATCAATCTGTGTGGAAGACTAGGGGCTTGCACAGCCCCTGGGTCCTGGCACCTCTGCCACTCATCGTCTCCCTTACCTGGATATACCCCTACTATTCCGAGGTGGCTGAGTCCAGGGGAGCCAGGGCACCTCAGGTGTCAGAAGCATTGGAACCCATAGTTACTATACCTCTATATACCAGTGGGAGGAATGGGGACCCCTCAGGGCCTACGCCTGGCCCCGGTACCTTCTCTGCTCTTGTCTTGGCTAATACTGTGACAGCTTAGAGAGATAAGAGGGTTTTATCTGTGTTAGGACTGTGGAAACTGAGTCACAGGAGGTACAGTGGTTTCCCAAGCCTGCCCAGCGAGTGAGCAAGAGGGCCAGGGTTCAGGCCTGGGTCTGTGTGGGAGGGGGAACTTGGGGCACAGCCTTGATACCTGGTCTGGGCCACAGCCTTTGCAGAGCTGCAGACGGACATCCATGAGCTGACCAATGACCTGGACGGCGCTGGCATCCCCTTCCTTGACTACAGGACATATGCCATGCGGGTGCTCTTCCCTGGGATTGAGGACCACCCAGTGCTCAAGGAGATGGAGGTGCGCTGCTGGCCAGGGCTCATCCCACATCTGTCTGCGGGGCCCCTTGAGTGCTGGAGGGCAACTGGAGGGTCCTGAGGAATGACATGAGCCTGCAGGGAGGGGAGCTGGGAAGCTAGAAGGAAGGGCTGGTGTGGACCTGTGGTGGTGTGTATGGGGGGGGGGCATTTTCCCAAACCACCCTTGTGGCTTTGCTACTTGGGGTCACCTCCATTTTGTGGGGCCTTCTAGTCCATCTCATACCCCTTACAGATCACCTGGATGGCCTCCTGGGTGCTGGACTTTACTGGGCAGGGCCCTGGCCTATATGCTGGGAAGTGTGCATGCCAGCTGGCATTCTTGTGGCTGTCTGGGGTGGGAGCCCATGGCTGAGGCAGCATGGAGTCTCTCAGAGAGCCAAGCTTTTCTCTGAAGATGCTGGCAGAACCCAGGCTGTTGGTACAACACATCTTCTAGAGGCTTTCATGGCAGGCTGGAGCCCAGGTTCCAGGTAGCAGTCTCCAGGGCTCTGCAGATTGGCTCTGCTCTGCCCTCTAGCTGAGGGCAGTGCATCTCTGCACACCTCATGTGCTGGAGGGCCTACTCCTCAGTGCAGTTTCATTGGTGGGGTGCTTTCTCAAACTGAGTCTGAAAAGGTTTTCCTGTTCCTCTGGCTTAGGCCCAGGGCATTCCTGGGATTGTTGCCATATTGGGGGCTCAACTCCTCCTGTCGGGTCTCTCCTGGTATTGCCATCTGCTATGTTGTTCCAGCTGCTTCCTTATTGTGACTGCATGTTCTACCTGGGATTTGTTACCTGTGTGTGTGCATTAGGAGTCAGGTGTTACTGGTGGCCTCTGGCACAGCCTGGTGGCAAACCTCCTTCCTGACAGGCCTTGGTACAGATAAGAGGGAGAACAGGAGCCCTGGAGCCATCCATGCTATGTGGCCCTAAATCAGCCTCTTTCCCGCTCGACGTCAGGCATCTTCTATGAAGTGTGGAGGGTGGTTTCTGTGTTGATGCTGTGGACGTACACTCCTGGTGCCCAGCAGAGGGCTGTTGGGTTGGGCTCCTTCTGAGCTGGTAGAGCCGGGCCGCAGGAGGTGCCACTCCTACAGAGGGTGGCAGGGCCTTCATTCTGCACCCCTCACTGACGCTGGTACACCTGATCTCTTCCTGGAGTGGGCTTTTCAGGAAGCCGGACTATGTGTGTTCTGCTGAGTACAGTTGAGGCCTGGACACCTGTCAGGGTGATATGTCACCCACCTGTGAGGTCTGCTCTCTGACCCTGCCCTAGCCCATATACCTAGCCTGGACAACCCCTTGGCCAGGAGGCCTCCCTGCTCATGACAGTACTGCGTTCTCTGCTGTGGCTTTGAGCAGACACCTGTCTTTCCCAGGTGCAGGCCAATGTGGAGAAATCACTGACACTATTTGGGCAGCTGCTGACTAAGAAGCATTTCCTGCTGACCTTCATCCGCACGCTGGAGGCCCAGCGCAGCTTCTCCATGCGTGACCGTGGGAATGTGGCCTCGCTCATCATGACAGCTCTGCAGGGCGAGATGGAGTATGCCACAGGCGTGCTCAAGCAGCTCTTGTCTGACCTCATTGAGAAGAACCTGGAGAGCAAGAACCACCCCAAGCTGCTGCTGCGGCGGTGAGCCCTCTGGGTGCCCGCCCTAGGGACACTACTGTGTGGATCTGAGGACAGGTTCAGCCTCCTCTGATCAAGTACTGGCAGTGGGGGCCAGGTGTGTCGGCATGGGGTTCTACCCTGTGGCCATCAGTGCCATGCCTGAGTTATGCTCAGAGTTCTGTTCTAGGGTTACGGGCTGGGGTCTCTCCTGCAGCTCCCTAGCCATCCTGTGCCCATGGGTGTCATTCAGAGCCTGACCTTTAGTGCTGCGGGAAGGGGTGAGGTATGTGGGGTGGGCCTGGCAGTGGGAGTTATGTCACCTTGGCCCATGTCTGTCTGCAGGACCGAGTCAGTGGCAGAGAAGATGCTGACCAACTGGTTTACCTTCCTTTTGTACAAATTCCTCAAGGTAGGTGGGCTGGAGGAGAGACCGGCAAGAGGGTGTTGGGGACAGATAAATGGATGTGAGGGAAGAGGAGACCAGCGATGAACAGCCTCAGCTTCAGCCCAGAGTGGCTCGGCATGGACTCCCCAAAGACATGCACCCATTGGCCCCTTTCCTGACTCTCCATGAGGCTTTCTAGGCCTCACCCAGCTGCTGTGGCAGGAGGAAATGCCCCAGCTCTGAGGCGAGCTGTCTTGGGCCCTGCGGCCAGCAGGTGGATGAGCTGGAGCTTGGAGACAGGCCCAGGTCTCTGCACTGTGCCCATGGCCTGGAGCTGAGGGTGAGGGGGGACAGCTTGGCGGATGATTTCGTGTGTCTAGTACTCAGCACTGAGCCAGCCTGGGGAGACATCTGAGGGCTGCTGTTGGCTCTTGTTTTGGGGAGCAGTTGTGCAGACAAGCCTCTGCTTAGGCTCGGGAAAATCCCCTGTCTAGGGAAAATCCCACAGGCCCTGACCTGTGACCATCCTCTGGTGGGAGCCAAGGTACAGACTGCAGCTCCGGTTAGACATGAGTCCAGGTTGATCCTGTTTGGTTGCACTTAGAAAGAGAGAAATTTGCTTTCCCTTGAAATCTGAAGGCTTGACAGATGATCTTACATGGTAAGAGTGATGGGGCCCCCGGTCCAAGCCCGGGGTGTATTCATGCATGCCTCCGCTTCATTTCTCCAACCTCTGTTGACACTCTGCGGATAGACTGCGTGTTGGGCAGTGGAGCCTAGTGGCCTGAAATCCCCATGGTTGCTTCGTAGCCACGGACCTCTGTGCCCTTTCCTCAGTGAATCAGGGATACCCAAGGGGCCCTTCAGCCCTCCATACAGAATGCTGCTGGGCTCAGGTCGCTGTGGCTGACAGGTGCCCAGAGCAGAGTTCTGCCTGGCTAGGGACAGGGGTAAATGGGAATCAGGATATGTAAGAAAGGGGCAGACATCAAGGGGGTGGGTGAGGTTGGAGCTAGGAAGGCAGAAAGAGCAACAGCTCTGAGGTGACCATGAGCTACAGTGCAGGGCAGGGGAGACAGGCTGGGGAAGGGCTCATCTGGGAAAGTCTGGGCCTGTGGAGAGTGTCCAGTAAATGCTAGGTTTCTTGTTATGCTGAGATGGGAGCCAGTAACACAAAGTTGTACATTTTCTATAAAATTCTGTGAGACTCTGTGATATATTTACATGCTCATAAAATTCCACTCTGGAAGCCAGGAGAAGCAAGGTTCAGAGCAGAGTTTTTCAACTGCTGGTCTGTGGACCGGGCCACCAGAAATTTTGTGCCAGTTCACAAAAGAGTTGACCACCTGATGTTGTATGAAGATTATAGACCCAACGATCTTAAGCATATGCTCACGGTGATATCTGCCTTAGTGTTCCCCAAAATAACTCTTATTTTCACCAGTCCCCAGTGTGGGAAGGTTGAAAACCACTGGTTAGGGAGAACATGGACCACTGGGTCTGAGCTCTCTTAGCTGCATCGGCTCCCATCTGCTCCTGAGTCTCCACAGGCAGAGAAAGGGGACTCAGCTTGATAGATGCAGTCTGAGGACCTGGATGTGGTGTGTGCTATGTTTAACGCTGGGGGCCAGGTCAGGCTAGTGGGGCCAGCCCAGGGTGTCGTAAGCAGAGTCCCGAGTGGGCACTGCTATCAGAGCAGTTCTTTGGGCTCAAGGGCTGGGCCTCTTCATGGAGGGTTGGATAGGACAGTGGATGGAGGGAGAGGGAGACCAGTCCTGACCGAGGGAACGGGATGGACGGATATAGAGGGGAGGGCAGAGTTTTGGGGAGTCCCAGGCCCAGCTTATTGGCCCACCCTCATTTTCTCCAGTGGGATTCCACTGAGGGAGCTGAGCAGGGTCAAGGTGTGCGTCAGTCTGCATGGAGCCCTCCTCTACTCCCAAATAAAGTTTGTCCCCTCACAATACGGATGAAAAAGCATGATGGGCAGGAGGAGCTGGCCCAGGACCATTCGGTGCAGGTGACCACGCTGACATTGCCTGGTTACACCCACTGCAGGAGGGGTACCTGAGACTGGCCCAGGCTGCTCCTGTCCACATTAGTTTGCCACTGGGTTTTTTGTACCACACAATGTTTTGTATTTTTCAAGGTAAACAGTCTTATGTATCTGCAGCTTCTACATCCCTGGATACAACCAACCGCAGATCAAAAATATTCAGGAGCCTGACCAGGCAGTGGTGCAGTGGATAGAGTCTTGGACTGGGATGTAGAGGACCCAGGTCCGAAACCCCAAGGTTGCCAGTTGAGCACGGGCTCATCTGGTTTGAGCAAGGCTCACCAGCATGAGCCCAAGATCGCTGGCTTGAGCAAGGGGTCACTCAGTCCACTGTGCCCCACCCTTCCACCCCCCCCCCCAGTCAAGGCAAATATGAAAAGCAATCAGTGAACAACTAAGGTGCTGCTACAAAGAATTGATGCTTCTCATCTCTCTCCCTTGTCTCTCTGTCTCTATCTGTCCCTCTCTCTGTCTCTGTCACACACACAAAAAAAATCAGGAATAAAGACGTTACGTTGTGATTGACATGTTACTCTGCAGTTAGGCCTATGATGGTTGTGTCTATACTGAACATGTGTAGACTTTTTTCTTTTCATTATTCCCTAAGCAAATATAGTGTAACAGCTGTTTACACAGCATTTATTTACTTATTTGTTTATTTTTCTTTTTTTTTTCCAAGTGAGAGGAGGAGTGGAGATAGACAGACTCCTGCCTGTGCCCCAACTGGGATCCACCCTGCAAGCCCACTAGGGGGGCCAATGCTCTGCCCATCTTGGACCATGTTTCCAACTGAGCTATTTTTAGCACCTGAGGCAGAGCTCCACAGAGCCGTCCTCAGTACCCGGACCTAGTGCGCTCGAACCATCGAACCAATTGAGCCATGGCTGTGGGAGGGGAAAGGAGAGAGGGAGAGAAGGGGATGGGGAGAGGTGGAGGAGCAAATGGTCACTTCTCCTGTGTGCCCTGACTGGGAATTGAAACCGGGACTTCCACAGGACAGGCCAATGCTCTACCACTTAGCCAACAAGCCAGGATATTTTTTTTTTTTAATTTTATTTATTCTTTTACAGGGACAGAGAGAGGGGTAGATAGGGACAGACAGACTGGAACAGAGAGAAATGAGAAGCATCAATCATTAGTTTTTCATTGCCATTGCTACACCATAGTTGCTCATTGATTGCTTTCTCACACGTGCCTTGACCGCAGGCCTTCAGCAGACCAAGCCACCACTTGCTGGAGCCAGCGAACTTGGCTCAAGCCTGATGGGTTCATGCTCAAGCTGGCGAGCTCGGAGTCTCGAGCCTGGGTCCTCCGCATCCCAGTCCAACGCTCTATCCACTGCGCCACCGCCTGGTCAGGCTAAGCCAGGATATTTACATAGTATTTAAATTGTATTATGTGTTAGAAGTAACCTATGATGATTTGAAGTAAATGAGCGATGTCTGTAGATTATATGCAGATACTATGTGACTTTATATTAGGGACTTGAGCATTAGCCGAGTCCTGGAACCATGACTGGTACTAAGGGCTGACTGCACTGTATAATCTTTTTTTTCAGTTTTATTAAGAAATAATTATATTCCCGTCCAGGGCACATAGGAGAAGTGCCCATCTGCTTCTCCTTCCTCTCTAACTCTCTCTTCCCCTCCTGCAGCCAAGGCTCCATTGGAGCAAAGTTGCCCCAGGTACTGAGGATGGCTCCATGGCCTCTGCCTCAGGCGCTAGAATGGCTCTGGTTGCAATGGAGCAATGCTCCAGATGGGCAGAGCATCGCCCCCTGGTGGGCATGCCGGGTGGATCCCGATCGAGCGTATGTAGGAGTCTGTCTCTCTGCCTCCCTGCTTCTCACTTCAGAAAAATAAAAAGAAAGAATTATAGCCCTGGCTGGTTTGCTCAGTGGTAGAGCATTGGTCCACCATGTAGATGTCCTAGGTATGATTCCTGGTCAGGGCGCACAGAAGAAGCAACCATCTGTCTCTCTCTCGTCCCCTCCCTCAGCCGTGGCTCAATTAATTCGAGCGCGTCAGCCCCGGGCACTGAGGGTGGCTCCATTGAGCCACCATCTCAGGCGCTAAAAATAGCTCGATTGGGACCATGGGCCCAGATGGGCAGAGCCTTGACCCAAGATAGGGGTTGCTGGGTGGATTCTGGTCAGGGCACATGCAGGAGTCTGTCTCTATTTCTCCTCCACTCACTTGGAAAAAAATAAAATAAGTAAATAAATAATAAAAAAACAGTTGACATTCATCACTAGATAAATTTAAGGTATGCACCACGATGGTTCTATTTACATATGCTGTGAAATAATTACCACAGAATGTTTAGTTAACATATACCATGTTATATAGATACAAAATAAAAACTCATAATAACACAACCTTTTTATCCATCGGCCCATGTTTTGATTTGATAGACTTCATATTTTGGAGCAGTTTTAGTATCACAGCAAAATCGAGCAGAGGTCGCAGAGGTTTTCCGTGTGTCTCGTGCCCTCGCGGCTTCTTCATTCAGAGTGGTGCATTGGTGACAGTCACGGAGCCTGTGTTGAGATAACATCATAGTTCCCGTGAGGGTTCCCTCTTGGAGCTGTACGTTTTGTGGGTTTTGACAAATGTTAGTGACATATGTCCACCATCACAGTATTAAGAGAGTCATTTCACTCCCTTAAAGGTCCCTGTGTTCACCTGTTTTCCTGGCAGCCACTGATACTTCACTGTCTCCAGTTTTGCCTTTTCCAGAGTGTCATGCAATAGGTAGCCTTTTCAGACTATTTTCTTTCACTTAATAATGTGCATTTCAAGTTCTTCCATGTATTTTCATAGCTTAATAGCTCATTTCTTTTTAGTGAGCCACAAATTGTTTTTAAACAACCCAGGTCCCCTTCATTCTTTGCTGTCTTTGAAAACAAACAAACAAAAATTCTAATTAGGAAAGTAACCCATGCTTATTTTAGCATACGGCAATTGTGCAGGAATGAGTGTAAAGGCCTTAGCCCCCCAATTCTGGAGGTAACGACCACCAGTGTTTTGATGGCTGGCTTCTGAACTGAAGCAAATATCTATAAATAGAGTATGCTTTTGACATTAAGAAGAAATCCTAGTACGTATTGTCCCTTTTCTACATTGTAGGGTTTTTCCATTTTAGTACCATTCATTTTACACTGCACTATGCTTCCCCCACCTCTGGCAAAGGTGGTGTTGGGGCTGTCTTTGCAGGTCTGGGCATAGGTGATTATCTTATTCTTGTTAACAGTTGCATAGTGCTCTGTGGTGTGGGTGTTGCACATTTTAACTGTTGGGCTGCTGAGAGGTGTTAGGAGAGCTTGAATTTTTCCTCTCATGACCAGCACTGCCGCCAGTGTGCTGATCCAGTGATTGGCTTGCCATGCTAATGCTTAAGTGCATTTCTAGAACAGTGATTGTAGGTGATCAGATGTGGTCATTTTTTATTGGAATATATGCTGCCAAGTTGTCTTGCAAAAAAAGGTGGCACGGATTCAGTGTTTGAGAATTTTACCCAGGCCTTGGCTAACACCTGCTTTACCGGCTTTGTTCATCTTTGCCAGCCTGAAAATTTGCCAGTTTTTTGCTTTAATTGCCTTTTTCTAAAACAAGTTGGGCATCTTTTTGTTTGATCAGCCACTCTTATTTTTCTTTTACTGGTTTTTTTTTCACCCTTTACCTGCTTTTGTAGGGTTCTTTTAGTAGTTTATAGAAGTGTTTTTCTTAATACAGACTTTCCACTTTTTATACCTCCTGTGTAGTGCATAGAAATGATTTTTCTGTGTACAGTGTAAGGAGTTTCACAGGACTCCAGCCCCTCCTCCTCCCAGGAGAGACGAAGCACAGTCCTTACATCATTTATGGAACGGCCTGTATTTGTGTTATCTTTTTACTTAAAGATTTCATTGACAGTTTCTGCGTGTCCCGAGCTGGGCCGGTAGGTATCTGAGGGTACCTTCTTTCCGTCACTGTACAGGAAACTGAGGCCCAGAGAGGGTGGGACTGAGCGAGGTCCTTGGGTTCTGGGCCTTCCTGTGTCTGGCCTCTTGCGCTTTCATTGCTGCTTTGCCCCATCTATGTAGGTCTTGCAAGAGTAGTTAGAGCCTGCACTGTGGGCCTGCCAGCTGGGCCAGAAATAAACAGCCTGCAGCCTCTGTTTTCTGGGAGGACACTGGGCGTTTAAGGACTAGGTACTTTAGAGGTAGATGGATCTGGTTAGACTCCTGGCTTCTCCTTATTCACTGTCTAACTCTGGGCCAATAACCCCTTCCTTCTGACTTTTAGAGGTGTATTCCTTTCTCCATTGCAAGGTGCAAGCAGGAACGCCCTTGGGCAAGCATTTGGTTCTGTCCCCCAGCTTTTCTCTTCAGATGGGTTGCAGGAAGAAGGGCAGCTACTGATGGCCCTGCATCCTGATTTACACCCGTTCTTCCTTCTACCCAGTCAAGTTTGCAAATCATAATTTCAAAGACAGACATGTTGTTGGAAAGGCTTGCACTGTTCCTTTAACTATTGCAGATGCTAACAAGGTACCCAGAGCATCTGGTTAGGGGGCAGAGCTGCTGTTGGTGTGACTAAGGGAGTGGAGGGAGGCCAGTATTCTGCCTTCTTGGGGCACACTCCTGAACTCCCATCAGGTGGCCAAGATCACAAAGGAGCCTGTGCCCACACTCTAGTTCAGTCTCATCTGTACAGCAGACACAGTATGTCTGGCCCCTTGAGCTGTGGCACCTGCAGTTGGGGGCATCCCCGGTGCAGACAGGACAGGTGATCTCTGATGTTGGCTTACTTCACTTTGCTGTAAGGACATGAGCCTCATCCTCTTTTCACTCCTGGCTTTTGTTGTCCAGCAGTATCTGGAGCCTCGCGCGTGCGCAGGTCCCCTGCTGAGCTTTGGGATATAATGTGGGAGAGACAGTGGGTCCCTGGCTCTCAGGCAGCTTCCACTCCAGCTGGGAGGTGGCATCTAAGAGGACAGCAAGAGCCGAGGTTGTGGCGGCTTGGCGGCAGGAGGGCGGTAGCTTTGGTCTGGTGCTCGGGGGAGCCTTTGTGAGGAAGGAAATTGGGTGGAATTCAGAAGGGCCAGTAAATACCCGAAAGAGATTTCTGGCTGTAGGGACAACAGGTGTCACGGCCCTGAGGTGGGACACCGGGTTGTTGGAAAAGCAGTGTTGGCATCTCATGATCCAGTAAGTAGGGTACCAGGGCATCAGCTTGGGACTGTGGCAGTGGGACTGCTGAGACCCAAGCAGGGAGATGTCACGGCTTCAGTCTTCCCTGGCACAAAGCTCTCTTGGCTGTGTCATGCTCTCTGATAGACTCCTGAAACTCCTTGCTCAGGTCACCTTGGGATTTCCACATGGACGTTCATAGAGTTTAACTTTTTCTCTTGCACAGTCTTTGTTGGTCTCTGGGACGAGGGTTCTACTTGCCTTCCTAAAAGAATTTGGAAATGCTGCTCATTTCTTCTTGTGGGAATGGTGCAGAAGCACTGGAAGGGTGGGAGCAAGTGGGCAGGGGTGGAAGACCCCGGGGTCCTGGCTGCAGCCTGACGGCACACTTGCCTGCTGCTGCAGGAGTGCGCGGGAGAACCGCTGTTCATGCTGTACTGCGCCATCAAGCAGCAGATGGAGAAGGGCCCCATTGACGCCATCACGGGGGAGGCCCGCTACTCCCTGAGTGAGGACAAGCTTATCCGGCAGCAGATTGACTACAAGATGCTGGTGAGCGCAGGCCCAGGGTCCTGCCCTGCCCCTCCCTCCACACTCCTACATCCTGCTCTTGAGAGGTTAGTGCTGATGCTGTACCCCTTCTTGCCCCCAGACCCTGAATTGTGTGAACCCTGAGAACGAGAACGCACCTGAGGTGCCGGTGAAGGGACTGAACTGCGACACAGTGACACAGGTCAAGGAGAAGCTGCTGGATGCTGTGTACAAGGGTGTGCCCTACTCCCAGCGACCCAAGGCTGGGGACATGGACCTGGGTGAGCAAGGGAGGGGCTCTCACACTGTTTGGTAGTGTGGCTGTGCTGGGGTCTGGGCAATGGGCCTGCCAAGGTGTGCAGCCCAAGGAGAGGGGCCGTGTGTGTGTGTGTGTGGGGGGTCTCAGTGCCTTAGGTAACAGGATCAGCTGGAGAAGTTCAAGCAGAGTGTCTTGTTCCAGGCCAGGCACTTAAGGGAAGGGATGTAATCTGGCTGGGCTCTGGATGTGGGCGGGCCAGGGTTGGGGCAGGTTATGTGCAGAATGGGATCAAGGAGAGCACACTTAGAGTGCTACTCTGATTAGAGAAAGTCAGGGGTTGGGGTTCCTACTTACCCTAGAAGGAAGATGGGCCACCGGACCTGGGGGCATGGAGCTGTAGCTCATGAGCTGGGCATGTGGTGGTGCTCACTTACCCAGGGAAGGGCCAGAGTAGGAGGGCAAGTCTGGGGCTGGGTGGGGAGTCCCATGGTAGGTGTGCATGGAGAGGAGAGAAGGCCACCATTAAAGACTCAGATGCCAGGCTGAGGATTTGTAAAAGCTTCCTAGAGCTCAAAGGCAGGGTGTCACGTGGAGGTTAGGCTTCCTGGGGTGGGACAGCTGCAGCTTCATGGCTTAACTATGGGGGCGTGTGCCTCCTGCTCTGAGCCAAGGTGGGGGCTGCTCAGAGGGGGGGAGCAAGAAACCGTGTCCCTTTGTCATTCTGCTGTTCAAGGCCCTGCACTGAGTGCCCTGAGGACACCCTGTTCCTCAGGCTAAGGCGGCAACAGTGGCTCCTGCTTATGGCCCCACATCTCAGTGTTTCTCTCTCCTTCAGAATGGCGCCAGGGCCGCATGGCGCGGATCATCTTGCAGGATGAGGATGTCACCACCAAGATTGACAACGACTGGAAGAGGCTGAATACTTTGGCTCACTATCAGGTGACTCTGGACCTTCCCTCCCCTGGCCATGCTCAGCCTCTCTCCTCAGGCCTTCAGGGCAGCACAGAAGCTGGTGTCTAGGCCCCTCGCTGTGGGTGGGCGATGAATATTGGGCAGAAAGGAGAATGGGTATGAATGACCTTCAGATGCAACACTGGGCCCATCTGGTTCAAAAAGCCCTGGAGTTGCACCGGTAGGGAAACTGAGGCTCAGAGTGGTGGTGAAGTTATTGGCCTCCAGGCACAGCACCGGGAAGGGCTGGAGGTGTCACCATGGCTGGAGGTGTCACCATGGCTCCCAGTGGTGAGTCACGAGTCTCCCTGCCCTCTGCCCACAGGTGACAGATGGGTCTTCAGTGGCACTGGTGCCGAAGCAGACATCTGCCTACAACATCTCTAACTCGTCCACCTTCACCAAGTCCCTCAGCAGATACGGTGAGGAGTCAGGTGGGGACAGTGGACAGGGCTCACTGGCCTGGATAGGATGCCTCCCCTGGGTTCCACTACAGAAGGACTGTGCAGAGGTTGGAAGGAACCCCATGATGGCCTGTCACTGAGACACCTGGCTTTTTCCTCAATCTGGAGGCTGCACCTTTCCCCCTACAGCACACAGCATATCTCCTATCCCTGACTACCCAGGAAGGTGGGGCTGAGGACCCCTGTTTTTTGTTTTTCTTGTGGCAGAGACAGGGAGAGTCAGAGAGAGGGATAGATAGGGACAGACAGACAGCAAGGGAGAGAGATGAGAAACATCAATTCTTCGTTGTGGTTCCTTAGTCGTTCATTGATTGCTTTCTCATATGTGCCTTGACTTGGGGGCTACAGCAGACTGAGTGACCCCTTGCTTGAGCCAGTGACCGTGGGCTCAAGCTGGTGACCTCGGGGTCTCAAACCTGGGTCCTCCACGTCCCAGTCCGACGCTCTATCCTCTGCGCCACCGCCTGGTCAGGCGGACCCCAGTTTTCAGAGGTGGAAACAGGCCGAGCCAGGGCAGGGTGGGTGCTGGCTGCAGCGGGCCGCCCACTGACCGTCCACTGCCCGCAGAGAGCATGCTGCGCACAGCCAGCAGCCCTGACAGCCTGCGTTCGCGCACACCCATGATCACACCTGATCTGGAGAGTGGCACCAAGCTGTGGCACCTGGTAAAGAACCATGACCACCTGGACCAGCGGGAAGGTGACCGTGGCAGCAAGATGGTTTCAGAGATCTACCTGACGCGGTTGCTGGCCACCAAGGTAGGCCTGGATGGGCTGGAGGTGGGAACATGGGGCAGCACAGCCAGCTATCCTGGTCACCGAGAAGACGCGAGGCTTCTGGTGGCGCCCTGGAACTCTAGGCCTTCACCTACCCACAGGGCACGTTGCAGAAGTTTGTGGATGACCTGTTTGAAACCATCTTTAGCACAGCACACCGGGGCTCAGCTTTGCCACTGGCCATCAAGTACATGTTCGACTTCCTGGATGAGCAGGCTGACCAGCACCAGATACACGACTCAGATGTGCGCCACACCTGGAAGAGCAACTGGTACCTTTGGAGTGGGTTTTGGCAGTGGGGCCAGGTGGGGCACAGCCAGGCAAGGTGGGGGTCGGGCTGCTGCAGGAGGCCCATCCTCTGTGGCCCTGTTCTGATGGGGGAGGGGAAACGCCAGCCTAGGTTTGCTGTCTCCCTGCTGTGGTCAGCCTCTCTTCGTGTGAGCCTTCCTGATTCACCCATCTGTGGGGGTTGTCTTCTGCCTCCCATTTTCTGTGTTGGGACATGGCCTCTGCTGCAACTTGGAGGAGCCGCTTTAGTGTGGGAGCTATGTGTGTGCATGTCTGTGTTCACCTGCAGGCGCTGTGTGCATCCCTGGGCATACATGGCTATGTGTATGAGGGTGTGAGTGTGGGCTTTGTGTAAGAAATGGGAATGGTGGGCCAGGCCCGTGCCCGCAGTTGGCAGTGGTGAGGGTGGCCGTGGCAGTGACAGTAAGCACTTGGGACTCTCACCTGCCCCCAGATAGCCAGCACCCCAACCCAGCAGCTAGCTACTACCCAGTCTGGCCTTTGTCTCCCTGAGCCCAGCCTTGTGCCCTGCAGCATTTGGCCCATCCTCAGAGAAGCTCCTGGTCCCTGGCCTCTTCCTCCCTGATATCCTGGTCATGTCATCCCTCCCAGCACACTGGCCTCTATGTACTGCCACTTTCCAAACCTGGACACAGCCCGAGGCCTCCCGCTTTGCCAGTGGGCCTTGAAAGGGTTTCTAGGAAAGGCAGCTTTGTCTAGGTCAGCACCATCCAGAATTCTCTGCAATGACAGAATGTTCTAGATCTGTGTTGTCTAGAGTGGTGGCTGTCAGCCATGTGTGGCTGAGTGTTTGACACGTGACTATTGCAGCGGAGAATCTGAATTTGCCACATATAGCTTGAGGCTGTTGGGTAGCCCACTTGATGGCTATCTTAGAGGTGGCATTTTTGGCACATGGGCACAAAGGTCAAATATCTATGGGGATGTGTCCCCTGGAGCCCGGCCTTGGCAGAAGCAGGGTTGTGATTGCGTGCAAGTGCTTGTGTGAGCATGTGACCATGTGGAAGGACTGCCCTCTAGGAGCAGGGGTGGCAGGAGTCAACCTTCCCTTCCTGAGAGTCCTTGCCCCACTTTGGGCCTCATTTTCTCCATCTGCGTGGAAATGCACGGTCACTGTGAAGGTCAGAGCCAGGCAGGCTGGGAGGCTGCTGGTTGGCTCCTTTCCATGCCATCCGGAGAGGGTGCCGAGGCCCCATCTGACCATGTACCTGGCCTGCCTGCCTGCAGTCTGCCCCTGCGCTTCTGGGTGAATGTGATCAAGAACCCACAGTTTGTATTCGACATCCATAAGAGCAGCATCACGGACGCCTGCCTATCAGTGGTGGCCCAGACCTTCATGGACTCCTGCTCCACATCCGAGCACAAGCTGGGCAAGGACTCGCCTTCCAACAAACTGCTCTATGCCAAGGACATCCCCAACTATAAGAGCTGGGTGGAGAGGTGAAGCACGTGTGAAGTGGGGGGGGAGAGTGGGCTCAGGGTTGGGACCCAGCTCAAAGCCGACCTGTCATTTGCCTGCAGGTACTATGCTGATATTGCCAAGATGCCTGCCATCAGTGACCAGGACATGAGTGCGTACTTGGCTGAGCAGTCGCGGCTGCACCTGAGCCAGTTCAACAGCATGAGCGCCTTGCACGAGATCTATTCCTACATCAACAAGTACAGGGACGAGGTGAGCGTGAGCACTGGCCTTGCGCAGAGCCACCTGCTTCACACCATCCTGCTGTCCTTCACTGGACCTTGCCAAGCAGGGCTCCCTCTCCGGAACTCATCTGCCAACCTCATCCAATCCCACCTTCTCCCTGGGCCTCTGGGCTGACCAGTTGCCTGCCTGTTCTACTCTGCTCGCCCACTGGCCACTTCACTTTTTGGGGCAGGGATACAAGGCCGTGGTCAGGCTGGGCTACAGCAGGTCAGGGAGCATACTTCTGGACAGTGTGGGGAATAGGGGGACAGATTGCAGTGGCTCCCTAAGGTGAAGAACGTGGACTAGTGAGTGACTGCTCTCTGAGGGCCGCTACAAGGTGGATGGCTCTGGGAGGGCATCTCTAGGGCCAGGCACCAGAGCGTTTCTCCTCTAGTATCTTTTCTGCTGACCTGGTGTGCGACTTCAGCAAGCCCCCCTACCATGTGCTGCACAGAGCAGGAGCTCCCTGAGGTGTCTGAGGAGAGAGGACTGACTTATGGACGAGCTGGACGGGGCACACAGGGCCGGAAAGGCAGGGTGGGTCCATGCACTGCCAAGGCCCTGAGGCCAGGTGGGCCTGGCTATGCGGCTATGGAGGCTATGAGGCTGAATCAGAGCCACGTCGGGAGGAGGGGAAGAGAGGGAGGCCAGGCCCAGGTGAGGGGCCTGTCCTTGGGTATGCAGGCCTTGGCCACTTGGGCTTTCCCCAAAGTGAGACAGGCCATCAGGGTTTAGAGAGAGCATGATCTGTCTGGTGGCCAAGAGGAGAGGGAGGCAGGGACTATCTAAGGCAGTGATGGGCAATCTTTTGAGTGTGGTGTGTCAAAATTCGACAAAAAACTGAGCATAACTCAGGTGGTGTGTCACTTCGAGAAAAACGGCCTAACTGGAAGTCCCAGAACTAGACACTCTGTGCCGGAGTTCTGTTGTTTTGGGCTACAGACCTTCAGCACAGAGTGTCTACACTACAGCAAATGTTTTATCCTCAGCTACTGCACCGGGCCGTGCAGGAGCCGGGGATGAAATGTCCTTCTCGGCATGCGGCCACATACGCATGTCATCAAAAATGGCTACGTGTGTCAGTGCTGACACGCATGTCATAGGTTTGCCATCACGGACCTAAAGGCTGGGCTCTGAGTAGGACTGGCCAGGACTTGCTGGTCAGACTGGCTCTGGGGTGTAACTCCAGACTTAAGGCTGCATGAGTTGCAGGAGGTGGGGAAGTGTAAGATGTCTGCCTTGGACTTTTATTTAAGTTTCAGGGGATTTGAGCTGGGACTCAGGAGAGACGCAGGCTCCAGGGGAAGGGTGTGTGGGTCAGTAGTGAGCAGAAGGACTTTCAGCTGAAACTGGAGGAGATAGATGGCCCTGGAGACAAGTTCAGAGCAGGAAGGGGACAGTCTGAGACTGAGAAGTGGCAGGAACTAGGTCTCCAGAAGCGAGGCTGGGCAGATGTCTTGGGACCGAGAAGGACAAGCAGCAAATCCCAGGTGACCGGGCACACCTTCTGAGCATTAGGGACTACAGTCTGCCATCCTTGGGCTCATTAGGGAAGGTTGAGGGGACCTAGAGGTTCTCTGAGGAGTTCCATTGTAAAGGGACACAGAGAAACTGGGGCAGTGGGTAGAAGGAAGGAGGTGACATGGCCGCTTCCTGGAGGGCTGATGCCCCAGCAGGAACCAAGAATGTGAACTCAGAGTGCTCCCTGCTTCCTGGAGGGCTGGAGTCAGCGGGCTGAGTTGCAGTGTAGAGTGGGCTTCCACAGGGTGGTGGCATGTCTGTTCCCTGGGCAGCTGGGCACGGGGAACTCCACCACGGCGACATGAAGGGTTAGCTGTGACCAGAACCCTGTTTGGGACTGGTGTTTTGGGTGCTGAGGATAAGAATAGTGACCAGAGGGAAGGAAAACTCATCTGTATACGGGTCCTGGAGGTCCAGGTTCAAAACCCAGGTCCCTCAGCTCAGAATGGAAGGGATGGAATTAGGTGTTTGCTCCAGAGCCTCGGCCAGCCACAGCCACATCGCTTGCTCATGTCTGTGATCCTCAAGCTTCCATGTAGTGGTCCCACATGAGCAGCAGCCCCAGCCAGGCTTGCTAACACCCCTGCTTTCCTCTGCAGATCCTGACAGCCCTGGAGAAGGACGAGCAGGCTCGCCGGCAGCGGCTCCGGAGCAAGCTGGAGCAGGTGGTGGACACGATGGCCCTGAGCAGCTGAGCCACCCAGCCGCCATTTCCCAGTGGGAGATTAGTGAGAGGGCTTGCAGCGGTGGCCTCCAAAGCTGAGAGGTCCCTGGAGGCAGCCTTCTCCCATGCGTGCGGAGTGCCTATGTGCTTCGGGCAGGCGTGCAGGCCACCATCCTCCCAGCTCTCCCTGAACCCTAGCAGAGGGGTCCTGGTTCTTACTGGTGTGGGTGAGATGGTACCTGCAGCACTCTCCGTGCCCAGAGCTGCTGGCCACAGGGCAGGGGGAACCGAGGTGCAGCTGGAGGCCTTCTCGGGAGGCTCAGGTGACTGCTGAAGACCTGAGAAGTAAGGCCGAGCCCTCGGGAGGGGGATGGTAGTCTGGTTGTCTCCTTGAGGCCAGCTTGGCAAGGCCAGAAGGGCCAGGACCGGGGTCTGGGAGAGGGTCGGCTTTCCCAGCTTCCCTGGCAGAGTCTAAGGGCTGAAGCCTGTCTGGCGGGCTCGTGGAGGCTGAACACCAGGCTTGACCGAGGTGAGCTGAAGTCAATCTGGGCTGTTGCCACCGCCTGCCGGCCTCTCGTCGTTGCTGCACCACACCACCGTCCTCCGATTCACCGCGTGCTCTGCGGCGGAGGCAGGAGCACCTCGCCTGTCCCTGTCCGGAGAGAGGCCCCTGCCCTCCTGTGGAGGTGCTGCAGGGGGCAGTGCTCGCAAGCTCCCAAGTGACTTCCAGAGGGACTTGGCGACTCCCTTTGTGTCCTCAGGACTTGCCTCTGGGAGCCACTGGGGCCTGGGGCTCCAGGCACAAGCGCACATTTCTATTATTTATTCCTCCACTGCTCCGTCCTGGACCAGCTCTCCCAGCACAGCTGGGCCGCACCCTTCCCGCCCTTGTCTCCGTCCCTGCTCTTCACAGCCACTGTCCAGCACTGCCAGTGTGACTGCGCAGCAGCCTGCTGGCCCCTCAAGCGCAAAGGGACATCTGGGGACTGTTTTCTGTTTTTAGGGGGAAACAAACTCTGCTGCACTCTGGGCAGCCAGGACCATGGCAGGGCCCCTTGGGTCATTCTGTATGACCTGGCTGGGAGCAGGACAGTGACCAGAGGGCCTGGTGGTTGACTGTCCACCCTGCCCTCAGTGAGCAAGAGAGAACAAATTTTTTAACTAAAACAAAGTCTGTACATTATTATATATATGTATATGTATATATATATGTGTGTGTGTGTGTGTGGCTCTGGCCTCAGTCTCCAGCCCCAGTGGGGTCCTGTACACTTGACTGGAGGAGGAGAAATTTTACAATTTAGAATAAGAAAATTAAGGCAGTGGGAAAGCAATACCAAGTGGTCGTGAAGCAAGTGGCCAGTTTCCCTGAGCAAAACACTTTAGGCCTCCGCCCCTCGACCTGCGGTTTGTCCTGTTTTCTGTTTTGACATAAAAAGGAGAGACCTTCCCCTGGCACCCCCACCCCAGCTCCAGGACGAGGAGCTGACTCCTGCATGACTGCTAGCGTTAGTCTGACTTGATCTTTTTAAACTGCAAGTGTTGAATACTAGAGGTCGTTAGACACTTTTTTAATGTTTTTTAATTAATCAGTCACTTGTGAAAGCACACAAGTGGCCTCCCTCTTCAAGTTCACCTTTTTTGACGGTACTAAAGATTCCCACAGACTTTAAGGGACAGCTAACTGTGGCCAGAGCTACCTTGAGGTCCCCTCTCCCAAGCCACATGATCCAGGCTGCACACCTTGGGAAATCAGGTTAAGGGCTGTGCCCTCACGTGAGGAAGCAGTGTGAAATCTGGAACTGACTTGGGAACTGGGGGGAGTGGGGTCCCCCCTACCCCTGCTGCTGCTCCTGTGGGTGACTAGCTGGAGCTCGGGCAGCCCCCCTGACCCTCATGCAACCTTACGGTTCGTCCCTGGGCTGACCGGGGCCAGAGCTGAGGCTGGTCACTCTAGAGATCAAGCTGTCTTTTCGGTGGCTACTGCTTTGGCCCAGATTCCAGTCCCTGAGTGCACTCCTGCCTCCCTTGTGATGCCCCTGGCAGTGCCTGGTATGGGCCTCAACTTTCCTCCAAAGTCTTCCCTGGATGCTGGCTTCTAACTGAAGCCATGTTCTTCCAGTTCCACACGGGGTTTGGGGCTCCTTCACCTCTTCTCTGCCCTCCTTCCTGAGGCCTCCCAGCCTGCAGAGAGTTGTCCCCCACTTACCTCGAGAGGCTGCTCCTGGTGAGGGTCGAGAAGGGTGGCCCACCTAACAGCGCACATTTGTCTGGCGCAAGCACTTTAGCAATATCTGTTTACATGTGAGCTGATCAAGCTTATTCTAAGCCTGCCATCTACCCAGTGCAGCAGGTCCCGCACCTCCCTGCCAGGTCGTGAAGTTAGGCTCTGAGTTCTTGTCACCAGTTCTCACAGCCCTCCCCGCTCAGTAGCACCCAGGCACCCCGCCGTCACCTTCTGAGTGTTGCCCTGCCAGGGGCTCTGACCCCAAGCCCTGACACTGTCCTGTGGACTGTGGGGCCCTGTCAGGAGCCTAGGGATGGATTCCTCTGATGTGATTATGGGTATGACTGTCCTGAAGGCCCCTCCCTCTGCAGTCCCAGACCCGGGAGTCAGGCCACAGTGTGAGGTACTGTGCAGGGACACTGCCCCAGGCACTGCTGCTATGGCCTGGCCTGCCTTGGGCCACCCCCTCCTACCATCCACACTTGTCACAAGAGTTCTGGGGACTGCTCATGCCTTGGTCTGGGAACTGGGTGTCTCGATAGACCTCGAGCTTACCCTCTGCTCCCTGACCCAGGGTGGAGCATCTGGGGTCACCCAAGATGGAGGGCCCCAAATGTCGTTCCTGCCCTCCCTGGTGTGACCTTGCTGAGAGCCTCTGCCCTGGTTTCTCTCCCAGTTCTGATGATGGCTCATGTTGGTGCTACACAAGCTAGAATAGATATATTTACAGAGAGATATTTTTAAGATGAAGCCCACAATTAGCTGTCCTTTAATGCCGCAGGGCCCTCACCCAAAAGAAAAGCAATCGCTAGGCTGTAATGAGCTACTTCTTGCCACTGCCTCTCCCGGGAGCAGTGTGGCTAGGGGGTGCTCAGCCTGCTGATAGTGTAAATATACAACCATTTCCTATTTTACTGGTCTTCAGATTTAGTACTTGTAAATACACACATTAAGGAGAGATTAAACATTTTTGCTAAAGCTCCTGGCTCTGGGCTTTTGTTAGGACGGGTCTGGTGCGGTGTTGCTAGGAGGGATGGGGGGAGTGCCTGGCCACACACTGCAAGCACACCCCGTGCTGGGAACAGCATCCTCTGTCAGTGCTGGTGCTCCTGCCTGCAGGGAGGCCAGGCTTTGGGTGCTGGGGGTGCTCAGCACGACCCACAGCGCTGGACCCCAGACTGACGCAGGTGCTGGCTCTCGGTCTCAAGCATTTCAGCCGCCCAGAGGTTTGCTGCCAGGCTAGGGCTGCCCTGCTTCTGTGTGCTGGAGCCGCTGACGGAGGCCCAGGGCCGTGGAGACACTTGGTAACTGGCTGCTAAGCCTGAAAACACCAAGGCCTGAGCATCTTGGCAGCTGGCTGTCCCTTGGGCCCTGATACTGTGCTTCTCAGAGGCGCCCCAGGGGCTTCTTAAGTGCAGCTGAGTTGTGGACCTCTGGCTCAGAGTAATGGTTCCCTGGGGACCTTGTTAAAATGCAGGCTGTGCTACAGAAGGCCCAGGTGTGGGGTCCCTGGTTCCTGTGGCCAAGGAGCTCTGGAGACCGGAGCCCATAGTCCTGGGATCCCACCTTGAACAGCATGTCCTGCATTCTCAGCCAGGAGCACTCTTGGTTGGGAGCCTTGCAGCAGAGAACCCCGGTTTGGGAAATGCCCTTTCCAGCACAGATTCCCTGTTGTATTCCATGAAAATGTTGACAAACTTTTCTGATGGAGAAGGTGTCGGTACAGTCTTTGTTGGCTCTAGGCCCCTTTCCTCCATGGCCCAACAGGGATGGCTCTTCCTACCCCAGAGGGTGGGCATGGGGGTCAGATGTGATAGTTTTGGATGAAGCAGGCCTGTGTCTGGGTGACCATGTGTGACGTGTCCCCAAAGGGCATATCTGGATCTGCTTTGTACCCGACCTTCAGGCTACCCCCGGCAGTGATGGCAGAGGCTGATTGCCACGTGCGGTGCACCACTGCCCACGCTTGGCTGGGAATGAACTGGCTTGGACCTCGCAGTGACTTTGTGAGGTGGGGGTTATTGTGCCCAACACAAGGCTGCTGAAGGGCACCCAGGTGTTGCTCAAGACTGCACAGTGGTAAGGGACAGCTAGACTGAAAGTAGGCTACAGCCAGTCAGAAGGGAGTTTCCCAGAGAACCCTGCTACTGCTAGAACCTGCCTTCCTGCAGTATCTCTCCATTCTGAGAGCTCTGACAGTAGGCCATAAATCATAATACCTCCTGCTCCAAAACGGGCCACTTCTGACAACTGGGGCTGCAGGCGTCATGCTCAGTGCCAGGCTCAATTACTAAAAAGAAATCAGTGTAATCACCATGAAATGGCATCGGAAACAAATTTAGCAAATGTGGTCCAGTCTGGGGTGTGACGTGGCCTGTTCTCATGGCTTGGTCCCCTCCAGCTTTCTGGTGCAATCAGCCTTGCCTCAATTACCCTTGTTGGGCTTCTCAGGGCTCCAGCCCCGCCAGCCTGAGAGCGGGTGAACCTCTCTGAGTGGCAATCAGCACACCGTACAGTGATCAAGTGTAATTATGCAGCTGGCCTAGTGTGGGGAGGAGGCAGGTGCCTTCTGATTGCCAACCCAGAAGCTCATTGAGGGATTAAAACCATCAGCTATTAATACTGGGGCTGTCTGGCTGCTCCAAGCAGGGCATGTGGGTGGGAGTGTCTGGGTGGCAGAGGGGGGAGGCTAGCCTGTGATCTAGCACGTTCAGCTGAGCCCCTTCTCTGTGCCCAGTGTTGTGCTAAGTCCTGGTGATAGGATGGCAGACGGCACATGGACTCTGATTAGGGATAAAATACTAGGCCAGGCTAAATGAACACTAAGGTAACTACATCTAGGGCATGTGTGTGAAGAAAACAATGGCATGTGACCGCAGCCATGTGGACAGGGACAGCCATCTGAGGAGGGGTAGAAGTGGAGACCTGCGGGACAAGTGGGAGTAGCCATGATGGTGTCAGGGGAAGAGTGTCCCCTAAGTCAGGGATGAACCAGGTCTGCTTATGTAATGGGGGAGAGGAGGCAGGGTGGGCAGTGTGAGGACGAGGAGGGCAGCATGTATCGAGGATCCAGGGTGGTCCACATCCTGGGGGCCCCAGGCTTGGAGAGGCAAGCTGTTGTGAGCTCCTTGGGAAGCAAGGAGGGTAAGCTCTGATTTGTGTTTGGGAGCCATGGGACTAAAGGGCTAGAGAACGGAGGATGCCAGAGACTACTTGGGAGGCTCCTACAGACATCCCCCAGCAACCTTGGCTCCAGCGCACTCCTTTGGGGCTTTCCTGGAGACCCAACAGCCTGTCAGATGGTGTTGCACGTGAGAACATTTGGGCTTTCCAAAATGGGGCTGTGTGACTTGTTCCCATTGATCATTGGATTGTCAATGGTAGTGTTCCCATCGATCGATCCTTGGATTGTCAATGGTAGTGGCTTGGGTCACATCTGGGCTGGGTGTCTAGTTCTCCTACAGTGAGGATCTTGGAGAGCAGAGCCTCCAGCCAGCCTGCGTTGGGCACATGGCATGAACACAGAACAAAGCTCAGCTGTGGGGAATTGTTTCCACAACACAAGTCAGACGATATTGACTGATATACACTGGTAGCATTGTCAGTACAGGAGAGCACCTGTGGACAAAGAGAGGAAAGATCTACCAGAGCTGTTAATGCTGGAGTCAGGATTAAACCCAGATTGTCCACTGGCCCAGTTGGGGTCTGATGTACTTTGAGAAATCGACTTTCCAGCACCATTGCTGCATCCAGTTGCTAACCACTGAAGAAATATCTAAGCCTATGCTCCTTGCTGGGTGCCCGTTTTAGCTTAAACTGGCTTTAGCAATGGAAGGAACTGGTGACTCGGGTAATAGAAAAGTCCAAGGTATATCTAGCTCAGGCATGGCTGGATCCAGGGGCTCCATGAGGTCATGAGGAGTCATCCTCCTTCTTTGTCCTCTGTATGGGTTTCGTTTTCAGGCAGGCTCTTCCCAAATGAGGGCTAATGATGGCTGCCAGCAGCTCTAGGTTTACCAGCTAGGTAACCATGGTGCAAAGAGAGTGCCTTTGGTCAGCACATGTCTAAGAGGGATGTCATGGACCAATTTTAGGTCGCATGTCTCTATTTGAATAAATTATTTAGCCAAGTGGGAAGAGAGGTCAGCCCATTTGCTCCTCAGTGTTTTACACATCCAATAGAACTGGGGAGTCTCATGCAGTTTGTAAATTTTGACTGTGTTTGTACCCAGGATACCTGAGGTAATGGATCAATTGTCAGAAGTTCCCTGGAGCATTTCTCTGATTACTCAGCCTCTTTCTGAGGGTTGTAATTAATTGCTGACTGCTTACTTTAAACACTGGAAATGCCTCAGTCCTGATTACCACAAAACTTTTGCTGCTTGTGTGACCTCTGCTGAGAGGAGGCGTGGCCTGGCTGTCCACAAAACCAGTGATAGATGGGAAAAGCCAGCGAATGACATGGGAGGGGCAGTGCCACGTTTTTGGCCATGAGGGTGATGGACCTCATGTACAGTTTAAATGTTGGTGCATTCTGATCTCTAACCTGAAAATTTTTTTCACAAGAGGACTGGAGTGGGGACCTCCAAGGAGTGTAGTGTGTGTGGGGTGACCTACTCCAAACCAACTAGTATCCTTTCTCCTTCCCCTCATCAACTCTCACCCACCAACCCACCGCCCAACTCGTCTACACACCCAAGCACCCATCCACCACTGTTCTTTCATCCTGCCCACGCACCAGTATACCCCACTGACACCATATGTAGCGCAGGAATTCGAGACCAGGTAAGTCTACCTGTCTCACAGCTGTTCCAAAAAAAAAAAAAACCACACACCACAAGGAGAACCAGGTGGAGCGGACATAGCCTTTATTACTTACCTATGGGAGGTCCAATGGTGCCGGGTCAGGCTGTGGGTCCACAACTGGCCACGGGTGGTCTGGCTTATAAAGCAATTAGACAGGAGCAGCACAGAGCCAAGGCAGGAAGCGCTTATGCTGGGAGTCGGGGAACGAAAGCCTTCTTTCTCCAGGGTCTGCTTGTTCCCTGGCAGAACATGATGCACATTCAAGAGCAGACGGGCCTGGGCCCTGGTCTATCTGCCAGAAGGTGTGGAAGGGCCATTTCCAGCATTGACCCTACATTCCACCCCAGCATGGCTCTTCCACCTCACAATTTATATGTATTTCTTCTGATAAAGGGCTTGTGTGGGCTAAACAATGATACATTGAATCCAAATACCAGATACAGTATAAGCTACAAGCAAACACTAGCAAGAAAGGACAGATACCTATAATGCTTAATAGCATGTACTGGAACCCTGTGGTAGCTACCCCACAGGGTGGGTTACATTACCAGTCCCATTGGTTCTTTTCATGCACTGTGGGACCAGGGCACATAACGTCATGTACACAGCAGCCAGCCAGGTTAGTCCAGTCCAAACCTCATGGCTGAGAGGTGGTCGAGGCCCTGCTTGAGTCTGGTTTCTGACCCACTGGATGCCTTACCAGATGAGGCAGAACACCTGCTCTCTGCTGGTGTGGAAAGTAAGGTCAGCGTTGCTCCACCTCTGTAGCCAGGTCCATTCTGTTCAGTTGTCTGGATGTATGAGCCAGATAAGCCGTCTGCTGCTGATGTGGGAAACTCGAGCACACCCACCATGCACTGTGATCCTGGATGTCAGCAAAGTGTCCAGCCCATCGCAGATAGGAGTTACTCATACTTAACCTAGGAATAAGACAGGTGAGTAAAAGGTAATGACAAAGGCCAATCCCTGCCATCAGGTGAAAAGCAGTTAGTTGTATGCAGGTCGTACTCATGAGTGTGTCCTGGCCTCCTGTCCCACGCCCGGGGTTGTGCCCCTCCTTACAGGAGGAGGGTAGGTTAGAGGTGGGTCCCTAAGCTGCTAGAGTGAGTGTAGGGCCAGTGGCCATGGCTGTGGCTATGCAGATTCCCACTGGATTCAGACAGATGGTAAAGGAACTGTGAAGCCAGAAAATGGTGGGCCATCCTGTTTATTGAAGTCTCATATGGCAGATGAGCAAACAGGCAGGGAGGACCGCTTCCCTCTCTCCCATATCAGGCTCCACCAATCTCAGCATTCCCCAGCCAAACAGGCCGAACGGATATCAGGGCTCCCAAGCCCAGACTCAGTCTCCGGTTCCACAACCACGACTCATTCTCCAGACTCACCCTCCGCACTCCCCTGCAAAACAGGCTGGGGAAAAACAATCCTTTTCCAGCAAACAATGGCCCCTCCCAAGCAGGAAGGCAATCTGCAATTTGCAATCTGCTGCCCTGAGGGCAAGCACCCACAGCCTTCCATAAACCACACACATGGCGCTGCCCAGTGCCAATACAAAATACAAGCGAGCAATCCTAAGTCACTTGTTTCACACTTGAAGCACATTGGTTTGCCCAACACTGAGGCAATATATGTCCCTTGGGAATGGTCTTACTACCAGGGTCTGGCAGTGGACCTGCATTGGCCAACTATCTGAGACTTCTGGCTACATGAGGAGATTCTGGGTCAGACTCTACCCGCACATGGAAAGGATGCAGCACCACTTGGGGGCTAATCAGTACTGTTCAATCCCAAATCAGAGTTGACCATCCTGGGGCACATCCTGAGGGGCCAGCAGGAGCACAGAATTCTGTTGGCCCTGCCCAAGCCTCAGGTCCAGTGTGGACTACAGCTTGATGCTCACAGGCACTGACCAGGGCCAGGTCAACAGCACCATTGGGGTGGCTTGTCCACCTCACTGCCACTCATTCAATACCCTGAGACAACCCACCAAGCAGGTCGTCCATCTTTAATATGAGTCAGAGTTGGTCTTCAGAGCTTGTTCCAGCAGTCTGTTATATTGTTCTACGTGACCAGCTCCAGCAGGGTTGTAGGGTTGATGGAATTGCCAATCAAAGTGCCAGTTCTCTGCCCGGTCCTGGACCAGGTATCTGGTGAAATGGGTTCCCTAGACACTTTCAATTATTTCAGGGGTGCCACAAGAGGCACAGAGCTTTGCAGCCCTTAGATGGTTGCTCTTTGATTGGCCTTTCCACTTGGGTATGCTTGCAGAAATCCTGTCGTCATTTCAACACAGGTGAGTGCGCACTTGGATCCCTCATGGTAGGGTCCAATGTAGTCCACCTGCCAGTGGGTCAAGGGTGTGTCCCCCATCGGTCTTTCCACCCTCCTGCAGGAGGGAGCAAGGGTATCTCTCAATACACACAGGGAACTGCTGACATGCACCTATGACATCCACATACTGAAAGGGCAAACCCCAAGACCTTTAGGCTCCCACATGGTACGCTGACTGGTATGATGCAGCTCTTGGTGCAGCCACTCTGTGGTGTCAACAGCCAGGGCATCTTCCAACCACCAGATCTGTGCCAAGGTGTCAGCCTCACATTGCCTGTGCTGTTCAGAAGCTGGTGTCCCCTGACATGGGACACCATGACAATCTTGCTCTGGCATACACGCCAAAGATTGGCCCACATATCCTAACCCCAAAAGGACTTCTGATGTATGGTCCAATTGGCCCACTCCCATGCAGGGAGCCACAAAGTCAGTCCCCTGTACACTGCCCAGCTGTTAGTGCAGACTGTTAGGGGCTCAGGTTCCTGGGTTATGACAATTCACACTGCCTGCCATTCAGCCCATTAGCTGCTCTGCCCTTCACTGTCCTCCATTCCAATGTTCTCAGTCGCTGGCTGGTATATGACTACACGTCACTATGGTACTTACTACTCAATGGGAGCCGTTGGTATACCGCCCCCCCCCCCCCCGAGATAGAAAGACTTTCCTTCCCAGATCGGGGAAGGTTTCACAACCATAGGCTTGGGCCTCATCAGCCCTGTGTCTGTTATCACCAGACCCAGCACTTCTTGCAATTCCTTGCTCAGGAGGCTAGTTGCTGGCTCACTCCATTGCCGCCCATAGGTACTCCATTTAGTCAAGGTTGCTGTTGGCCATAAGCCCCCACCATACCCCTTAGGTATTACATGGACATCTAGTTCATATGGCTGTTCTTGGTCTACTAGTGCCAAGACCTGGACTACAGTCCGCTAAGTGGCCTGAAAAGCTGCTTTATGGTGCTCCATCCAATCCCAGGCAATCCCTTTCCACAAAAGGGTTTACAAGGGTGTCATTGAGCTAAATGGGAAATAAAGACCCTCCAGTAACCTAAAAGCCCAAGGAATTCTTGCAATTGCTTTAGCTGCTGCAGCGAGGGCTACATTTGTCCCCTGTGTCTACTAGAGCCAAACCCCTATGTACATTGTGTGGAGACCAGTAGATGGTGAGTCCTACATGAGGCTTCCAGTCTCCCGATGTTCCCTGCTGGTGGGTACCTCACCCCGACGCCATGGGAGAGACAAGATTCTCCCACAGGTCATCCTGCGTTTGAGTCACAGGTAGCTGCACTAAGAAATCTTTCAGATCAGGGAGGGGGAGTTGTGGGGGTGGCCACCAAAAACAGCTCCACATCTGGGCCAGTGGTAGGCTGGTTGTAGATAGCATGCCTCTAAATGCTAGAAGAAAACTTAAAATGACATGTTCTAGACCTGATTATAATGCAATTGACAAATGAATTTGTTTCTTTTAACAACATTTAAGATAACAATTAGAATTAAAAATT
This sequence comes from Rhynchonycteris naso, assembly GCA_037038555.1. NCBI lineage: Eukaryota > Metazoa > Chordata > Mammalia > Chiroptera > Emballonuridae > Rhynchonycteris > Rhynchonycteris naso. Next base: position 192,653,472 of record CM072999.1, on the reverse strand, counting down.
AAAGTATTTAAAAACCTTGTAGACTCTGGAGATTTTCACATAATCTCCAAAATATCTAGTTTAATAATAATATATGTATACAAGCAGAATATAATTATTTATTAATATTAATTTTTAAAAATCTTCCCATGTGATTTCAAGCATATTAAATAGGCTTAATTAATCCAAAATTTCTCTTGCATTAGGAGCGTGAACAAATCTTAATTACTTCTGTCGCTCAGAACTGAATCACTGGGAAGGTTAGCAAGGTGCATTGGTTCATCAGCTTTTGCCACTTAAATGATTGCCCAGCTTCTTTATATTCCTTTTTCACTCTTTTAAACTCCTTAATTTTTTTTCTTTCTTCCTTCTGCACAAACCTTCTAGAACTTCCCTGATCCCTTCCTTAACTCATTCAGAAATAACTATTTTAAAACAATGCATTTTTAGTTTTTGCCTTTAAAAATGTATTTTTATATTTTATATTTCACTATTCAAACCATATGATTTATTTTTACTAGAGAATTAGAACTCTTAATTCTCAGAAACCTTAACTTTCAATGATAATCAAAAGTGAGTAATCAGCCTGACCAGGCGGTGGCGCAGTGGATAGAGCATCGTACTGGAATGCGGAAGACCCAGGTTCGAGACCCCGAGGTCACCAGCTTGAGCGCGGGCCCATCTGGCTTGAGCAAAAGCTCGCCAGCCCAAGGTCGCTGGCTCCAGCAAGGGGTTTCTTGGTCTGCTGAAGGCCCGTGGTCAAGGCACATGTGAGAAAGCAATCAATGAACAACTAAGGTGTTGCAACGGCAATGAAAAACTAATGATTGATGCTTCTCACCTCTCTCTGTTCCTGTCTGTCTGTCCCTATCTATTCCTCTCTCTGACTCTCTCTCTGTTCCTGTAAAAAAAAAAGTGAGTAATCAGTATTCTTTAGATTAATACTTTAATGAACATATTTTATAGCTCTTAGAAACAGGTTTTATCATTGGCAAACACTCATGATTCTTAAAAAACATAACAGAAATAACAGGAACTTTTGTAAACCCAGCCAAAACAAAACACACATTTTCTGTTAATGACTTTAAAATATATTAATTAAACTTAAACCAGTTGTATTATCAAATGCTTTCCCAGACTACCTGATCTGAAGACTTTTGGGATCATTTTATTTTTTCACCATACATATAAACAGTACTATTTAATAGCTGAAGAGAAGGCAAGACTTCCTTTGTCCTTGACAACTTTCCAAGAAGGCTGGAGTGAAGAGAGTGGAGATACCAGGCACAGGTTATTTGGGCTTGAGTCTAAAAGTGCTATTTTCCCTTCACATCAAGGTTGTGCTGTTAACCCTTCCTCTTCCACAGGCCGCTCAAAAGTTCAGGGCAGTACTAAATAAAACCCCTAGCATTCCCTGGACCACAGCAGCTCCTGGGCACCCAGGAAGAGGCTCTAAGATTTTTAAATGACTGCTCACTGCATTCCCAAGGCTTCCTTATTGTCAACCTGCAACAGTTCCATGTCTCTTCCTACTTTCAATTCTTCATCTAAATGCTACACTTCCATTTCTGCAGCTAACCGCTTCTGCGTCACTGTGCGTAAGGCTCCTAGTAGGGGCGAAACAAGCACTGCTGAAGCTCCTCTTAAGTTCTCTTCAGCCCAAGTCTCCAATGGTCCCCACCACCTTCAAAGTGGCTAGGACACTCATGGGACTCTCAGGGACATCTCCCCAGTTCCTTGGTGGGCCCTAAGAATCCACCATTGGTGAATGCAGCAATGTCATGCCACAAACAATTGGCTGGTTACCCCACAGGATTTCTCTTAGCAACTCCTCTGGACTTACCCCCAATGACTTATCTAGGATTACCTTTGGCAACTCTTCTGGGGTTTTTTCCAGCAACTCCCCAATAGGCATGCTGCTTGTGGTCAATTCAACCTGAGGGTTTTCTGAATATTCTGCTGACTACACCAATTGTATGACAGGAGTTTGAGACTAGGTATGTCTACCTGTCTCACAGATGTTCCAAAAAGACCACCACAAAGAGGACCAGATGAAACAGACATAGCCTTAATTGCTTACATACAGGGAGGCCTGATGGTGGCCAGTCATGCTGTGAGTCCACAACCAGCCATGGGTGGTCTGGCTTATAAAGCAGTTAGACAAGAGCTGCCATAGAGCCAAGGCAGGAAGTGCTCGTGCTGGGAGCCGGGGAACAGAAGCCTTCTCCAAGGTCTGCTTGTTCCCTGGCAGAACATGATGCACATTCAAGAATAGACGGGCCTGGGCCCTGCTCCATCTGCCAGGAGGTGAGCAAGGGCCATGTCCAGCATTGATCCTACACTGTACATTGCCATCCACTGACTTCAACTGGCAATTCACTCCTCCTTTCTCTCCAGCCTCCTACTCATCCACCCATAGATCCATTAGGTTGGGTTGAAGCAGGGTCCTGAAGGATCCTGAATACCACATAAAGAGCTTAAGTTCACAAGTGTTGGTGAAGATGTGGAAAAATTGAAATCCATGGCACTTTTGGTGGGAATGTAAAATGGTTCAGCCACTATGAACAATGGTATGGAGGTTCCTCGAAAAATTAAAAATAGAATTACCATGCAGCAATTCTACTTCTAGGTTTACTCAAAAAATTGAAAGCAGGATCTTGAGAAAGCAATCAATGAACAACTAAGGTATCACAATGAAGAACCGATGCTTCTCATGTCTTTCCCTTCCTGTCTGTCTCTATCTGTCTGTCTTTCTCTCTTGCTTTAAAACAAAAAATAAAGAAAGCAGGATCTTGAAGAGATATTTGTACATGTGTGTTCATAGCAGCATTATCTACATTAGCTAAAAGGTGGATACAACCCAGTGTCCATTGACAGATGAATGGATAAACAAAATGAGGGCTATACATACAATGGAATATTATTCAGCATTAAAGAGGGATATTATTCAGCATGCTGCAACATGAATGAACCCTCAGGACATTATGCTAAGTGTAATAAACCTGTTACAAAAGGATAAATACTGTAAAATTTTACTTATGTAAAGTTTCTAGATAGTCAAAGTATTAGAGACAGAAAGTAGCATAGAGGTCAGCAGGGACTGGGAAGAGGGAATGGGGAGTTAGTATTTAATGGGAACAGAGTTTTAGTTTAAAAAGGTGAAAAAGTTCTGGAAATAGATGGTGGTGATGGTTGCACAACAATGTGAATGTACTTAATACCACTGAACTGTACACTTAAAATGGTTAAAATTGTTCAATTTATACATTATGTATATTTTACCACATTTTAAAATAATAATAACAAATGTAAGAGTCTGAACTTGATTATGTGGACAAGAAGCCATAGAACATTCTGTAGCAGGAACACTCAGCCGTTCCCTCCAGCCTTGGTGGTCTCATCTACACCCCCACTGCAAGGACTTGGTGGCCCTATGCCTCTGGCGGCAGTCTGGCTTTGGTCCCATCTCCCACAGGCTGAACACCCAGCTCCTACCGGAAGGCCCCTTGGATTTCCCCACCTCAGCCAGGCCCAAGCACAAAGCAGGAGTCTGGAAGCTGTGAGCCAACCCCAGATGGTCCTGGGTGTTCCAGCCCTTGCTGGCCTTAGGCCTCCAGCCTCCACCTTGCACCTGTTGGCTACAGGGGGAGACTTCCTCAAGCCCAGCTTTCAAAAACACCTATTGCTTCTCTCTTCATGAGAATGTTTTATTATTTTATAGTGGAAAAAGACATTTTTCCTTTCTATAACTACCTTGTTGTTATCACACTAATAAAATTAATGTTTGTATATCATATTTTCTCAATTTCCTCAAAACTGCATTTTCACAGATGAGTGTTTGATGAGGACCAAGGAACTCCCCATCATGCTTGGTTTTCTTTCTCTTTCAACTGGGTCTACAAGTACCCTTCTGTTTTAAAGACATTTCTGTCAGAGAAGCAGGGCTTTGGTCCTCAGGACTGATGCAGTGTGGGTTATGTGGTGGTAGAGACTTGTTCTTTTGCCCCATGCGACCCCGGCTCTTGTAGCTTGGCTGGATTCAGGTTCCATTCTCCAGGGGGCCAGGCCCTGTGCTTCCTGAGCATCTGCCTAGAACCCCAGGCTGGGCTTGCTCTCTCCTGTCATCCCCCAGGTGTCCCACTACTTATGTAGGCCCCTTGTCTCCCTTTTGCTGCCTGGCCCACTGGGGGTCCTTCCAGCCACTTAGAATTCTCCTCTACATACACTCTCCCCTTTCTAACCTGAGAAAATTATTTAAAAGGGAAACTACATGGTACTTTCATTAAGTGGGTGACCAGTACCTCTTGCTATAAATAGGTGACTGAAAAACAAAAACAGTATGGTAAAAGTAAAAATAATATTAAATTTTAGCAACAAGTGGTTGTACATGTAAAGTTTTTCTGTCTGCTAAGTGCTGGCTAGGCATGGAGAGACGCAGAACCCAGATGTGGCTCTTGTACCCTCTGTGCTCTCGGCTGAGCCCATACACTCTGCTTCCTGGTCCCCTTGACGGCTGCCCTGGCAGGAGGCTGGGGTGGGAGGAGGGGAGAGCACCACGGCACCCCAGGCTGGGAGACCCCAATGCTGGACTGTCTGCCAGCCCAGCTCTGAGCCAGTAATGCCACCTCAGCCTGCTGCGTTTTCAGCTGGGTAGTCAGGGCTCCTGCCCCTCTGCCTCTCCCCTGGTGTGACATCCCTCCGGGGGCTCTGCTTCTTTTGTGACTGAATGCTGGCTGTGAGAATCCTTGCCTTCAGTTAAGGTCAGGCCTGTGCTGCCTAAAATACTCACATACCACCCAGGTGGCCCCTCCATGTATTTAAAATACCTGGCATCAAAACCCTGCTAGGGTGGTCCTGCTGCTGTGCGAGCGGGGTGGGCGTGTGTGTGTGTGTGTGTGTGTGTGTGTGTGTGTGTGTCCTTGCTCCTGCCCTGGCTGGCTCATTTGCCCGAGTGAACACTTTTTCTAGCACTTCTCCCTTTTTTCCACTGGCTTCCTGCCACCTCATGGGGAAACCCCCAGGGCCTTCCCCAGACATTAACCAATCCGCCCTCCCCCTTCCTGCATCTGGGCAGTTCTGTATCTGTCTCCCTGGGGCTTGGTCTCTCTGCAACAGCATCTCGCAGGTGCAGGTGCATGACATTCCTGTCATTTTTTTGTATGTTTGCAGGGCCTGGAGGACAGAGGGGAGGGTGCAGCAGCAAGTTTTAGTCCAAGAAAGAGAACGTGAAAAGCCTCATTTCTCTTGCTGGAATGAATTACTTAAAAATAGTTTTCAAGACACAAATTTATCTTTGTCAGCAGTCTATAAGAGCGTGGAGGGGCATTCCTGGCTTGGAAACCTGGATCTCGTACTTAGTATTGTGTGATGGGGCAAATCTCTGTCTCTTCTTCAGCCTCAGTTTCTTCATCTGTCAGAGTTGGTGGTAGAGTTATATTATAATGTTTGCTTAAAAAGAGTAACCAGGATTATGTTTGAAATACTTACGGGTGAGTTTCCATTCCCTGTAAATCCTATCATCCTGGAAGGTAAACACTTATCCAGAGCAAAGGAATTCGCCAGTTATTTCTGGCTGAAGTAGCCACTTTCTGTGTGAGCCAATGGACAGGAGCAAAGGCGCTTCCTTTCCTTTCTCTTTCTTTTTCCTTCCTTTCTTTCTTTCTTTCTTTCTTTCTTTCTTTCTTTCTCTCTCTCTCTCTCTCTCTCTCTCTCTCCCTCTCTCTCTCTCTTTCTTCTTCTTCCTCCTCCTCCTCCTCCTCCTCCTCCTCCTCCTCCTCCTCCGCCTCCTCTTCCTCCTCCTCCTCTTCTTCTTCTTCTTCTTGCAAGAGAGAAAGAGAGACAGGAAGGGAGATGAGGAGCATCAAGCTGTAGTTGTGGCACTTTATTCATTGATTATTTTCTCACACGTGCCTTTACTGGGGGGCCCCAGCTGAGCCAGTGACCTTGGGCTCAAGCCAGCGACCATGGGGTCATGTCTATGATCCCACGCTCAAGCCGGTGACCCTGCACTCAAGCTGGTGAGTCTGCACTCAAGGCGGTAACCTCAAGGTTTTGAACCTGGGACCTCAATGTCCCTGGTTCACACTCTATCCACTCACTGCGCTACCGCTGGTCAGGCGCAAAGGGGGATTTCTAAACACCTTAAGCTGCCTCAAGTGCGAGAAGATGTTTCAAGATGCAGAGAATACTCAGGGACCCCTGCCACTGTGGGCAAGGTTGGTGTCCAGAATGTCAGGAATCAGGAGGAGGAAGTCCCTGGGGTGAGGGTGGGGAACAAAGCAGCATCCAGAGTCTTGACAGAGGAGCAGCGCACGTCTGAAGCCAAGGCATTCAGGATAGGACTGAGGCTGAGGAGCAAACGTGTGTGGGATCCGGGCTGTTGTCCTGGAGAACCATTTACACTATAGTCTATGCTACTGGTCCCCAGCTGTCCAGGCAGTCCTGAATGAGTGAGACACGTCCACTAGAGGCTGACCGAGGAACAGAGCTCCGCTTCCCTAGTATCAGGAAAGCCTGGTGAAATGTTCCATAGACCCAGTGCCAGCGTGAGAAGAAGGAAAATAAAGGAGAAAGAACCCTGTTAGGAAGTTAAATTATGACTTAGAAATAACATTTTTCCCCAACAGAAACTGTGTTAAAACAAGAAAGATATTAAATAACAGTAAATTAAGATATATTTTAAAGTTTAGGCTTTGTTCCCATTTCCCAGTAGGGCAGAAGCTTGGGAGGAAGATTAGATAAATTATAGACAATTAAGAAGCTACAGTAACAAAAATGCCTGAGCAGAGCCGTATGCATTTTCACCCCAGAGAGGACTCGAGACTGGCACAGAGCAGGAGGGTGTGGGCTCTGCCTGTGGGGTTGCAAGCCTTGGTCTTGGGGAGCCACTCCTCCTCCCAGCTCGAGGCAGCTGGCCACACCCCCTGATTGACACATGAGCATCCCTCCCTCCTGTCAGGCTCAGCATATCACCTGAAACAGTTGCAAAAAGAGAGTATTCCTTTATTTGGGATCAATTCCTAAACCAAGGCCTACCTGGGACCACGTTAGGAGCCTGCCTGGGAGTGCAGCCAGAACAGAGGGGTGCAGCTGAGAGATGATAAAGAGAATAGAGAGAGGTAGGAGGGGGAGAGAGAAATAAGGAAAAAGGGTGGAGAGCAGGAGGAGATAGAGAGGGAGAAGGGAGAATGGAGAGAGAAGAGGGGGATTGAACTTCTGGATCTAGCTGTGCCTACAGACTAGATCTATTCTGGCCTTTAATTACACGAGACAACAAATTCCCTTTTCTCCTCGCTTTGCTCAAAGCACCGTCATGTGCAACTTTAAAAGTGCAGACCTGCACTGTTCAATGAGATAGCCACTGTCTATTGAGAACTTTAAATGTGGCTAAATTGAACTCAGATGTTCCCTGAGTGTAAAATACATATCAGATGTAAAGTATTTCATTAAAATTGTTTATACTGTTTACATGCTGATAATATACTGAATAGATAACATGAAAATGTTATTAACTTAAATTAAATTTGTTCCTTCTAACTTTTAAAAATATGGTCACTAGAAAATTTTAAATTTCTGGCTCGTATGTGTGTGCGTGCACGCATGTGTGTACGTGTGTGTGTGAATGTGTTTGCACATGTGTGCACATGCATGCATGCGTGTGTACATATATGTGTGTGCATGTGTGTGCGCATATGTGTGTGTAGGCATATGTCTTAATATCAACTGTTTCTGAGGAGAGAGATTTCTGCTCCCAGGGGGTTCTTGGTTTCCTGAGTATGTGATGCATCTGGCATGCAAGTTTGGAGTGGGAACTGGGAAAGAGGAAATGCTGTCTGTATTTTGTTTTCTGAACAGTTTTATTGAGCTGTAATTCACAGATAACATAATCCACCCACTTAGAGTATAAGATCCAGTGCTTTATAGTATATTCACATGGGCGTGCAACCATCATGGCAACCACTTTTAGAACATTTTCATTACCCTCAATGAAACTGGAGACTGCCCCCCTCTTTCCTCCATTGCCTCCCGCCCCCCGTCCCTGGCACCACTAATCTACTCGCTTGTCTCCATCGATTTGCCTGTTCAGGACATTTCATACAAATGGAATCACACAATGTGTGGCCTTTTGTGCCCGGCTCTCTCCCTTAGCAAAGTGTTTTCAAGGTTCTTACATGTTGTAGCATGAATCAGTACTTCACTCTTTTTTATGGCTGAATAATATTCTATTGTATTTTTAAGCCAAAGTGAGAGGCAACAAGCGTTTATTTGAGATCAAAAGAATAGCTATTTGTAAAGCACTGATTTGGGCAGAAACTCAAATAGTGTTCAAATTAGGAGACAAAGACAAGGGGTATTTATGAGAAAAGAAAAGGAACAGTTGAAGAACATTTGAGTTGCTTCCACTCTTTGACTATTATGAATAGTGCTGCTGTGAACATTTGTGTACAAGGTTTTTTTGGTTTTTTGTTTTTTTGTGACAGAGAGGGATAGATTGGGACAGACAGACAGGAAATGAGAGAGATGAGAAGAATCAATTCCTTGTTGTGGCTCCTTAGTCTCCTTAATTGTTCACTGATTGCTTTCTCATATGTCTCTTGACCAGGGATGGTGGTGGGGTGGGTTACAGCTAGTGAGTGACCCCTTGCTCAAGCCAGCAACCTTGGCTCAAGCCAGCGACCATGGGGTCATGTCTATGATCCCACATTCGAGCCAGCAACCCTGCGCTCAAGCTAGTGAGCCCACACTCAAGCCAGATGAGCCCGCATTCAAGCCGGTGACCTCTGGGTTTCGAACCTGTGTCCTCCACCTCTCAGTCCAACACTCTCTCTACTGTGACATCGCCTGGTCAGGCTGTGTACAAGATTTTGTGTGGATGTATGCTTCATTTCCCTTGAGTAGGTACCTAGAAGTGGAACTGCTGGGTCATTTGATAATTTTCTTTGGCAGTTGAAGGACCGACCAAACTATCTCCCATAGTACGCGCACCATTTTACATTCCCACCACCACACGTATGAGGGTTCCATTTTCTCTACATCCTTTTCAACACTTATTGTTATCTTTTAGATGATAGTCATCCAGGTGGGTGTGAAGTAGTATCTCATTGTGGTTTTTTTTTTTTACCGGGACAGAGAGAGGGATAGATAGGGACAGACAGACAGGAAAGGAGAGAGGTAAGAAGCATCAATCATCAGTTTTTCATTGCCGTTGCGACACCTTAGTTGGTCATTCATTGCTTTCTCACATGTGCCTTGACCGTGGGCCTTCAGCAGACCAAGCAACCCCTTGCTGGAGCCAGCTTGGGTCCAAGCTGACGAGCTTTTGCTCAAGCCAGATGGACCCGCGCTCAAGCTGGCGACCTCGGGGTCTCCAACCTGGGTCTTCAGCATCCCAGTCCGACGCTCTATCCACTGCACCACCGCCTGGTCAGGCTCATTTGGTTTTGATTTGCATTTCACTGATGATTAATGATATTGAGCATCTTGTCAAGTGCTTATTGGCTATATGTCTTTGGAGAAACATCTATTCAGATCCTTTGCCTCTTTTAAAATTGGGTTATATGTCTTTTTATTATTACATTGTAAGTATTCTCTATATATTCTAGATATAAGTCCATTATCATATATACACTGCAAAAAACTTTCTCTCATTCTGTGGGTTATCTTTTTACTTTCTTCATGTTGTCTTTTAAATGCTCAGTTTTTAATAAAAGGACAAAATTCTGATGGTAGGTTCAGAGATGGGGGATGAAATCCAGGGAAGAGAATGTGTAGCTGGCAGGCAGCGCAGTCCTGGGAAAGACAGAGGGAATGGAACTCAGAACACAACAGATGTACCAAGTGCAAGCTCCCTTGAATCTGTTACTTAGTGATAAATTTGCTGTTTCATATTAAATTTCAAAAATTGTAGTAAAATACACATAATATGTACCTTTAAAGCCATTTTTTTTAAATTTCTTTTTATTTTATTCATTTTAGAGAGGAGACACAGAGTGAGAGAGAGAGAAAAAAAGAGAGAGAGAGAGAGACAGAGAGAGAGAGAAAGAGAGAAAGGGGGAGGAGCTGGAAGCATCAACTCCCATATGTGCCTTGACCAGACCAGTGCAGGGTTTTGAACTGGCAACCTCAGTGTTCCCAGGTCGACACTTTATCCACTGCACCACCACAGGTCAGGCTTTAAAGCCATTCTTAAGTGACATTTCATACATTCACATTGTTGGGCAGCCCCATCCTCCATTTCCAGAACTTTTTCATCTTCCCAAACTGAACCTTTGTACCCATTAAACAACAAATCCCATTCTCCGCACCCCACCCTAGCCACTACCACCCCCATTCTACTTTCTGTTTCCATGAATTTGGCCATTCTGGGGACCTCATATAAATGGAATCATATAGTATATGTCTGTCTTGTCACTGGATTATTTCACTTAAGTATAAATAATGTCTTCAAGATTTATCCTTGTTATAACAAGTGTCAGAATTTCCTTCTTCTCTAAGGGAAAATAATAATCCATTGTATATATAAACCACACTTTATTTATCTATTCAACTGTCAATAAACATTTGGGTGTTTCTATATCTTATTCATTTGTGACTTGACAATTTTTTCCCACTTTATGAGTTACCTGTTTACTCTGTTGACAGTGTCCTTTGATGCACAAAGGATTTTAAAAAAGTTATTGATTGATTTTAGAGAGAGAGAGAGAAACATGTGACCAAGGATCAAACCAGCAAGCTTTGCATATCAGGACAGCACTCTAACCACTGAGCTATCAGGCCAAGGCGATGCACATAGGTTTTTAATTTTCATGAGGCCGAATGTGTACTTTTAATTCTGTTGCTTGTGAATCAAAGAAATTTTTCTTCTGAAAATATTTTTATTTCATTTGCCCTCTTTTTTGGACGCTAGTTTTACCAGGCATGCAAATTTGTTAAGCAGTTTTCTCTCAGCACTTTGAAGACATCAATCTATTGTTTTATGGCCTCCACTATTATTATTAAGAAGTTAGCCATCAGTCTAATTGTATTTTCTTAAAAGCAATTTCCTTTAAGCTAGTAAAGGATCCTATTTTTAGGATCAGCATTTCATCTTTGGTGTTCTACAGTTTCCATCCAATGTCTTCCTAATCCTTGTATCACGGTTGTAGCAGAATGTTCTGATATTGCCATCCTGTGGAAGCCCTGCCCAGAGATCATTTCCCAGCCTTTTCAGTGATGGTGCAAGGACTTCATTCCTACTGTTCAATATCTTTCTTTTAAAATCACTGTTTTGTTCAATAAGCCCTCACAGGTATAGGAGTCCTCACCCCTGGCCACACTACTGTGAGCTGCGTTTCTGCCCTTCATCTGAGTTCCACAAGCTCTGACTCCAATGCTGTTGATGAAAATCTTAGGGGATAAGGCTCATGCTGCTCATGGTTTGGGGTGAGAGGAGCCTGCATCCCATCAGGTTTCAGCTCTCTCCTTCTCTTGCTCCTATAAACCTCCCACGCTCTCATGGAGCACTGTGGGGACACCAGGGGGCTCCCTGCTGCCTGTCCTTGGAGCCTGGGCATCAAGTGGATCATGGTTATTTCTGTGGGTGATCTAAAGCAGGGCAAATAACATTGTCAAGAAGTGTTACAGCCCCAGCTCAGCCTTAGCCTCTGATGGGAGGAGCTTCCAAAGGAACTCCTTGCTGGACTTTTTCAAAACCTGAGGGTCTTTTCCAGCAGTCCTTTGGTTCTAGTTTACCTAAGGAAGCCTCATTCTCTTTGCAACCCAGGATCCCTTAGTTAGTATCAGGGGCGTCTCCTCAGAGCTGCTGTGACCACTAGCAAGTGAGAGGCTGGAATGTTCCTCAACTTAACTTCCCACTAGTTGAGGCTGTCTGCTTCTGCCTCCACTCACAGAGGTTGATGGACAGCTGGGGATCCTGCTTGGACATCAATGGAAAGGACATGAAGCCCTGGACCATCAGTCATGGCAGGTAATCCTGGATTTGTACACAGCTGCAGAGCTGTGGAACCGCTTCATTCAGGGTGAGGTCCCAGCATGCCTGAAAAGGCCCATTACATTTCTCAGGTGAGGGCCTTCAAAGGCTGATAGGCAGTCATTCTTGACTTCTGGATTCCTGCCAATTTGAAATACTTCCCATAGCCAATTGCCTCTCAAAGCATCTCCCACGATGAGGCTGAACTGAAGTCAGGAGAAGGTAGGTGTGTCTTCACAGCTCTGTGCAGGTGGGGCTGGCAGATCTGTGGAAGGGCCAACATGAGAAATGGGTGGTCTGTCACCCTGGTGTGGGTTCCCAGGGTTATGACCACTGGATTCTAGAAACTCAGTATGCATCAAGGTCTAATAATTCTAGGGTTTGCTAGTCTGAATTTTCCATCTATTTTCTCAGGTCCTGCCTTTTCAGTAAGACTTGCAACCACATTTTTTTATTGAAGTGATACTGGTTAACGAAACTATACGCACAAGGTTTTAGGCGCACAATTTTACAACACACCATCTGTACCCTGTACTGTGTGTTCACGGCCCCAGGCCAAGTCTCCGCCCATCACCATTTACCCCCCCCTCACCCTCCTTTGCCTTCACCCTGCCCGCCCCCTGGGCTGTCACCATACTGTTGTCTGTGTCCATGAGTTTTTTCTACTGTTTTCTTTCTTGCTCAATCATTCCATCCCCTGCCCCCAGTCTTCCTTCCTGACAGCTGTCAGTCTGCTTTGTATCACGAGGCAGTCACTATTTTGCTTGTTCATTTTGCTCATTAGATTTACATAGCCATGAAATCATATGGCACTTGTCTTTTTCTGACTGCATGATTTCACTTAACGTAATGCTCTCCAGGCCCATCCATGCTGTCACAAAAGGTAAGATTTTCTTCACTTTTATGGCCAAGTAACAACCACTGTGTGAATGTACCACAGCATTTTTATCCACTCATCCTTTGATGGACACTTGGGCTGTTTCCTGATCTTGGCTATTGTAAATAATGCTGCAGTAAACATAAGAGTGCATTTCTTCTTTTGAATTAGTGGTTTGGGTTTCTCTGGATAATTCCAAGAAGTGGAATTGCTGGTTCATAAGGCAGTTTAATTTTTTCAGGAATCTCCATACTGTTTTCCACAGTGGCCGCACCAGTCTGCATTCCCACCAGCTGTGCAGGAGGGTTCCCTTTTCTCCACACCCTCTCCAGCACTTATTTGTTGATTTACTGATGATAGCTATTCTGACAAGTGTGAGGTGATATCTCTTTGTGGTATTAATTTGCATTTCTTTGATGATAAGTGATGAGCATCTTTTCATAAGTCTACTGGCCATCTGTGTGTCCTCTTTGGAGAAGTATGTATTGAGATCCTTTGCCCATTTTTTAATTGGATTTTTTTGTTGTTGAGGTTTTTAAAAATTATTATTCTTTTAATTAATTAAATTAATTGTATTTACATAGATTCTAGGGTGACCCCAACTGTATCCCCCCTCCCCCATATTCCCCTCAACATCTCCTTTACCCACCTCCATACAGCGCCCTCCCCCCTTCCCTTCAGGTTTATCCCATCCTATCATCCCCTTTCCCTCTGTCCTCTTTTCCTCTGGTCCCTTTGATCCCTCCTCTGTCTCAATTTTTCTCCTCAGTGCTCAATGTTCCTTGGATTCCTCAAATGAGTGAGGTCATATAATATTTTTCTTTTTCTGCCTGGCTTATTTCACTTAACACAATAGTTTCCAGGCCCCTCCATATTGTTGCAAAAGGTAATATTTCCTTCTTTTTCATGGCGCCATAGTATTCCATTGTATATATGTACCACTGCTTTTTAATCCACTCGTCTACTGGTGGACACTTGGGCTGTTTCCAGCTCTTTGCTATTGTGAACAATGCTGCCATAGCATGGGGGTGCATTTCTTTTTTTCAGTCGGTGATATGGTGTCCTTGGGATATATTCTTATAAGCGGAATAGCTGGGTCAAAGGGCAGTTCCATTTCTAATTTTTTGAGGAATCTCCATACTGTTTTCCATAGGGACGGAACCAATCTGCATTCCCACCAGCAGTGCAGGAGGGTTCCCCTTTCTCCACATCCTCGCCAGCACCTATAATGTGTTGTTTTGTTAATGAGCACCTTTCTGACTGGTGTGCGGTGGTATCTCATTGTGGTTTTAATTTGCATTTCTCTAAGAATTAGTGATGTTGAGCATTTTTTCATATACCTATTGGCCATCTGTAGGTACTCTTTGGAGAAGTGTCTATTCATTTCTTGTGCCCATTTATTGATTGGATTGTTTGTCTTCCTGGTGTTGAGTTTTACAAGTTCTTTATAAATTTTGGTTACTAACCCCTTATCAGATGTGTTGTCGAATATGTTCTCCCATTGTGTGGTTTGTCTTTTTATTCTGTTCATATTGTCTTTAGCTGTGCAAAAACTTTTTAGTTTGATATAGTCCCATTGGTTTACCCTGTCTTTTATTTCATTTGCCTGTGGAGATAAATCAGCAAATATATTGCTTTGATAGATGTCGGAGAGTTTACTGCCTATGTTTTCTTCTAGAATGCTTATGGTTTCATGGCTTACATTTAAGTCCTTTATCCATTTTGAGTTTATTTTTGTGCATGGTGTAAGTTGGTGGTCTGGTTTCATTTTTTTGCAGGTAGATGTCCAGTTTTCCCAACACCGTTTGTTAAAGAGACTGTCTTTACTGCATTGTATACTCTTACCTCCTTTGTCAAATATCAATTGTCCATAAAGATGTGGGTTTATTTCTGGGTTCTCTGTTCTGTTCCATTGGTCTATATGCCTGTTCTTATGCCAGTGCCAAGCTGTTTTGAGTACAATGGCCTTGTAGTATAACATATCAGAAAGTGTGATACCTCCCGCTTTATTCTTCTTTTTCAAGATTGCTGAGGCTATTCATATTCTTTTTTGGTTCCATATGAATTTTTGCAATATCTGTTCTATATCTTTGAAGTATGTCATTGATATTTTAATTGGTATTGCATTGAATTTATAAATTGCTTTGGGTAATATTAACATTTTAATGATATTTATTCTTCCTAACCATGAACACAGTATATGCTTCCACTTGTTTGTGTCTTCCTTGATTTCTTTTATCAATGTTTTATAATTTTCTGAGTACAAGTCTTTAACCTCCTTGGTTAAATTTACTCCTAGGTACTTATTTTTTTTTGTTGCAATAGTGGAGGGGATTGTTTCCTTAATTTCTCTTTCTGTCATTTCATTGTTCGTGTATGGAAATGCCTGTGATTTCTGTGTGTTAATTTTATATCCTGCCACCTTGCTAAATTCATTTATTAGGTCCACTAGTTTTTTGAATGAGCCTTTAGGGTTTTCTATATACAGTATCATATCATCTGCAAATAATGACAGTTTTACTTCTTCTTTTCCAATTTGGATGCCTTTTATTTCTTCTTATTGTCTGATTGCTATAGCTAGGACTTCCAGTACTATGTTGAATAAAAGTGGTGAAAGGGGACACCCCTGCCTTGTTCCTAATTTTAGAGGAATTGCTTTTAATTTTTGCCCATTGATTATGATGTTGGCTGTGGATTTGTCATAAGTGGCCTTTATCATGTTGAGGTATGTTCCCTTTATTCTCACTTTGCTAAGAGTTTTGATCATAAATAGGTGATGGATTTTATTAAATGTAAATGCTTTTTCTGCATCTATTGAAATTATCATGTAGTTTTTCTTCTTCCTTTTGTTTATGTGGTGAATCACATTAATTGATTTACGAATGTTGTACCATCCTTGCTTCCCCAGAATAAATCCCACTTGATCATGATGTATGATTTTTTTTCATGTATTGCTGGATACCGTTTGCTAATATTTTGTTGAGGATTTTAGCAACTAAATTCATCAGGGATATTGGCCTATAATTTTCTTTCCTTGTGTTGTCTCTGCCTGCTTTTGGAATCAGAATTATGCTCGCCTCATAAAAGGAACTTGGTAGTGTTCCTTCCTCTTGAATTTTTTGAAATAGCTTGAGAAATATAGGAGTCAGTTCTTCTTTGAATATTTGGTAGAATTCACCAGTGAATCCATCGGGCCCAGGGGTTTTGTTTTTTGGGAGCTTTTTGATAACTGCTTCAATCTCTTTTGTTGTAATCGGTCTGTTTAGGTTTTCTGATTCTTCCAGGTTGATTTTTAGAAGATTGTATGTTTTAAGGAATTTGTCCATTTCACCTAGGTTGTTTAATTTTTTGGCATACAGTTCTTCGTAGTATTTTCTTACAATATTTTGTATTTCTGTTGTGTCAGTTGTTATTTCTCCACTCTCATTTCTAATTTTATTTATTTGAGTCCTCTCCCTTCTTTTTTTGATGAGTCTTATTAAACATTCATTGATCTTGTTTACCCTTTCAAAGAACCAGCTCTTGGTTTCATTGATCCTCTGTATTGTTTCCTTAGCCTCTGTGTCATTTATTTCTGCTCTGATCTTTATTATTTCCTTTCTTCTAGTACTTTTGGGACTTACTAGCTGTTCTTTTTCAAGTTCTTTTAGATGAAGGGTTAGGTTGTTTATTTGAGCTTTTTCAACCTTCTTAAGGAATGCCTATAGTTCTATGAACTTCCCTCTCAGGACTGCTTTAGCTGTGTTTCTTAAATTTTGAGTTGTTGCATGTTCATTATCATTCATTTCTAGGAATTTTTTTATTTCTTCTTTGATTTCATTGTTAACCCATTTGTTATTTAATAACATGCTATTTAGTTTCCAGGTGGTTGAGTATTTTTCAGTTTTTCTTTTGTGGTTAATTTCTAGTTTCATGCCATTGTGATCAGAGATAATGCTTGATATGATTTCAATCTTCTTAAATTTGTTGAGACCACTTTTGTGTCCTACATGTGATCTATCCTGGAGAATGTACCATGAGCACTTGAAAAGAATGTACATTTTTCTGCTTTAGGGTGAAAGGTTCTGAAGATATCTATTAAATCCAGTTAATCTAGTGTGTCCTTTAAGTCTGCTGTTTCTTTGTTAATTTTCTTTCTTGAGGATCTATCTTGTGATGTAAGTGGGGTATTGAAATCTCCTACTATTATAGTATTGCTGTTGGTTTTGCCTTTAAATTCATCAATGTCTGCTTTATATATTTAGGAGCTCCTGTATTAGGTGTGGAGATATTTATGATGGTTATATTCATGATGGATTGCTCCCTTTATCATTATGTAGTGACCTTCTTTATCTCTTACTATAGCCTTGGTTTTAAAGTCCATTTTGTCTGATATAAGTATGGCTACCCCAGCTTTTTTTTCATTTCCATTTGCATGAAATATTTTTTTCCATCCTTTTACCTTCAGTCTATGTGCATCTTCTGTTTTAAGGTGTGTCTCTTGTAGACAGCATATGTACAGGTCCTGTTTTCTTATCTATGCAGCTACCCTATGTCTTTCGATTGGATCATTTAATCCATTTACATTTAAGGTCATTATTATTATTATTATTTACAGAAACTGAGAGAGAGAGTCAGAGAGAGAGATAGATAGGGACACACAGACAGGAATGGAGAGAGGTGAGAAGCATCAATCATTAGTTTTTCATTGCCGTTGCGACACCATAGTTGTTCATTGATTGCTTTCTCACATGTGCCTTGACCACGGGCCTTAAGCAGACCAATCAACCCCTTGCTGGAGCCAGCGACCTTGATTCCAAGTTGGAAAGCTTTTGCTCAAGCCATATGGGCCCGCACTCAAGCTGGCGAGCTTGGGGTCTCGAACCTGGGTCTTCCGCATCCCAGTCCGATGCTCTATCCACTGCACCACTGCCTGGTCAGGCTAAGGTTATTTTTGATATGTAGTTGTTTATTGCCATTTTATATTTTAAAGGTGTATTTCTCTTTTGCTCTTTTTCTCACTTTGATCTGTTTACAACAGGCCCCTTAACATTTCCTGCAGCATTGGTTTCATTGTAATGAATTCCTTGAGTTTTCTTTTGTCTGAGAAGCTTTTTATTTCTCCTTCCATTTTAAATGCTAGCCTTGCTGGGTAAAGTAGCCTTGGTTGTAGGCTTTTGTTCTGCATTACTTTGAATATTTCTTGACATTCCCTTCTGGCCTCAAGTGTTTCTGTTGAGAAGTCGGCTGTCATCCTTATGGGTGCTCCTTTGTAGGTGATAGCCTTTTTTTCTCTAGTAGCTTTTAATATTTTCTCTTTATCACTTAGCTTTGGTATTTTAACTATGATGTGTCTTGGTGTAGGTTTCTTTAGGTTTCTCTTTAATGGAAATCTCTGTGCTTCTCGAACTTGTGAGACCCTTCTTTGCATCAATTTAGGGAAGTTTTCAGCTATGATTTGATTGAATAAAGTTTCTATCCCTTGTTCTTTCTCTTCTTCAGGAACCCCTATTATGCGGATGTTGTTTTTTTTCACGTTGTCACAGAGCTCTCTTAGAGTTTCCTCAGACTTTTTGAGTCTCTTTTCTTTTCTCTGCTCTGCTTCCATGCTTTTGTTCTTCTTGTCTTTCAACTTGCTGATTCGATCCTCAGCTTCATCCATCCTGCTTTTAATTCCTTCCATTGTGGTCTTCATTTCTGATATTGTATTTGTCATATCTGACTGATTCTTTTTTTAATATTTCAATGTCCTTTTTTATACTTGCTATCTCTTTATTTAGGTGTTCATAATGACTATCCATTGTTGTTCTAAGATCCCTAAGCATCCTAACAATCATTATTCTAAACTATGCATCTAGGAGTTTGATTATTTCAATATCACTCAGTGCATTTCCTGGAGGATTCTCTTGTTGTTTTATTTGGATTGCACTTTTCTGTCTTCTCATTATGTCTTTGTGTTTGGGTGTGTTGTTTGTAGAGCTGGTTGAGTCTAGGCTTGTTGTTTTCTGCCTCCAATTTTCAGTTGTGTTATTTCTAGGTCTTCTTGGGTTGGCTTCAGCTGTTGTTTGTAATCCACTGTGGAATTTGGTTTTTCTAATAGAGCCCCTTTGAACTCTTGATTTGTTTGTTTCTTCTCAGTTTTCTTAACTTGGTGGTAGTCTTGTTTACTGATCTCAGCAGGAGGCTTCTTTAAAACTGTATCCAGGAATGTGGTGGGTATAACCTGAGACTCTGAAGATCTGATCTGCCAGTTACTCTCTCTGGGGGTGGGGTGCTTTCTCCACTTCAGTAGGGGGAGGTGTATCTCAGATCTCCATGGAGACCTGAGTTACTGCCCCTCCTCCCCACTTCTTGTTTTCAGCTGTGTCTTTTTTGTACTGATTGGAGCTGGAGAGATCTTGAGAAGATTGACCCGGCAGCACTTTAGTATTGTGTTCTGTGGAAGGATCAATCCCTCACCTTGCAATGGCCATCTCCAGCACCTCCCCCAGGTATGGCTGCTTTCCCACTGGATTAGTTCCGCTGCTCAGGTCCTCCCATGCATTCCACTGTTTGTCACCAGCTGTGTCTCTCTCCCCCTTTCTTTTGGAAAACAAGCCAGCTCTTTCATCTTATTCCCAGGTCCCCAGGCAAGTGGCTGTGAGTGATATTTTCTACTGTTTTCCTTAAATTGTGAACCTTTCTGGGTTCTCAACCTCACCCCCACCCCTTTGTTTCTGTAAGCAGGGGAGGCTCACTGCTCCTCTGCGCTCCCCACCAGGCTCGGTTTGGCTTCTTCTTTGCTCCTTGGATTTTGAGAGCAGTTCTTGTAGTCCAGAGTTGGTTTTTCCATGCTGGATGTTCCTAAATTAATTTGTAATCCAGTTTGGTGGTATGAGCTGGGAGTCTGTGCGTCTGCCTACTCTGCTGCCATCTTGTGTCCCTCCTGTTGTTGAGTTTTATAAGTTCTTTATACACTTTGGCTATTAATCCCTTATCAGATAAATCAGTGAATATATCCTATTCAGTGGGTTGTCTTTTTACTCTCTTGATGGTTTTCTTAGCTTTACAAAAACTTCTTAGTTTGATGTAGTCTCATTTGTTTATATTTTCTTTTGTTTCCCTTGCTAGAGGAGATATATCAGAAAAAAATATTGCTATGAAAAATGTCCAAGATTTACTTCCTATGAGTTCTAGGATTTTTATGGTTTTGAGTCTAAATTTAAATCTTTGATGCATTTTGAGTTAATTCTTTTGTATGGTATAAGAAAGTGGTCTAGTTTCATATTTATACATGTGTCTGTCCAATTTTCCCAATATTATTTGTTGAATAGATTATCATTACCCATTGTATATTTTTGTCAAATATTACTTGGCTATAAAGATATGGTTTTATTTCTGGGCTTTCTATTCTGTTCCATTAATCTATATGTCTGTTTATATGCCAATACCATGTTGTTTTGATCACTATGGGCTTGTGGTATAATTTGATCAAGATTGCTTTTACTGTTTGGGGTCTTTTGTGGTTCCACAAAATTTTTAGAATATTTGTTCTAGTTCTGGAAATATGCCATTAGTGTTTTGGTAGGAATTGGAATAGTTTGATAAGGATAAGAGCTCTTCTTTGAATGTTTTGTAAAATTTAACTGTGAAGCTTTTGTTTATTGGGAGTATTTTGATTACTGCTTCAATTTAACTGGCTGTAATCTGTTTATTCAAATACTCTGATTCTTCCTAATTCAGTTTTGGAAGATTTTATGTTTCCAAGACTTTATCCATTTCATCCAGATTGTTTAATTCATTGGCATATAGTTGCTTATATTATTTTTCTTATAATACTTTGTATTTCTTTGGTGTCAGTTGTTACTTCTCCTCTTTCATTTCTAATTTTATTTATTTAAGTTCTCTCTCTTTTTTTCTTGATGAGTCTGGTTAAAGTTTTGTCAATTTTGTTTACCTTTTAAAAGAACAAGATCTTGGTTTCATTGATCTTCTGTTTTGTTTTTTTAGTCTTTATTTTGTTTATTTCTGCTCTGATTTTTTTAATGATCTCTGAACTTTTTATTGGCCTCCTGCCCTCTTAAGGGGTGCCCCACATCTGCTGCCTTTAACGTGACAAAATTTTGTTGTCATTGACCTCAGACACCACTTTGCTGTCCAAACCCTGCTGCTGGTGGTTTTTTAGATGGATTGTATGGACTTGCTGCTGTCTAGGACATCACTAAGATTGAAATCTTCCCCTTCTTCCAGCAGGCAGCTGTAGGTGATGATCCCAGCCTCCAGCTTGATCTTGATGTTCAGCAGGGTCTTGTACTCCTGGGCCTGGTGTTGCCCCTTTGCCTAGGTCTGACACAGCTCCAACTCTAGGTGCAGCAGGATCCTCTTGAGCTGTTCCACCTGCATGGCATAGTGTATCTGCACTTCCCTCAGGCTGTCCTCTAAACTGGCTTTCAGATTTCTCATGGAGTTCAGATCACTCTCCAAAGACTGGACCATACATCTCAGCTCTGTGAGTGTCATCTCAGCTGCTCCTATCTCAGTGGTCTGTGAGGTAACCACTGTGGTGCTCTTCTCACTCTTTTGTGACCAGTACTTGTCTAGCTTCTCTTGGTTCTTCTGAGCCAGCTCATCATACTGGGCCTGGATGTCTGCCATGATCTTGCTGAGGTCCTGAGATTTGGGGGCACCCAACTCCACGGTCAACCCAGAACTGGCAATCTGGCTTTGTAGACCATTTACTTCCTCCTCATGGTTCTTATTCAAAAGAGCAGCTCCTCCTTGAGAGTCTTGATCTCTGTTTCCAGCGGCAGCTGAGTGATATTGGTGTCATCAGTGACCTTTCAGAGCCTATTAATGTTACTCTCTGCAGACTGGCGCATGGCCAGCTCCATCTCATACTTGACTCTGAAGTCATCAGCAGCAAGACAGGCATTGTCAATTTGCAGAACGATGCGGGCATTGTCAGTCTGCAGAACGAGGCAGGCATTGTCCACAGAACTTGCAAAGATCTGAGCTCTCAGGTTCTTGATGGTCTTGAAACAATGCCCAAAGTCTCTCACCTGGGGTTTCTCCTTTTCCAAGTGTTCCCAGATTTTGATTTCGAGTCTTCGATTATCAGCCTCCAGGCTTCTCACCCTCTCCAGGTAGGAAGGAAGCCAGGCAGCCATTTAGACATTGCATAGTGTCCTTCTCACTCTGGATGCCCCCTATGCCCACCAGACCCCCAGCCGTCCCTGTAGCTAGGTCCATGGACCCCCAGTTGCCCCACATGCTAGTGGAGTGGGACATGGAGATCTTAGAGTCAGAGTCCCCCCATGCTTGTATAGATGCTGGCCATGTTGCCAGCTGGCCAGACCCAGTGCTGGGGGATTGTACAGAGTCCAGGGTCTGGTGGCTGGTGTAGAAGCTGAAGTGGGTGCTGTAGTGCATGTTGTTCAGGGAGGAAGGCGAGATTCTGAGAGTCAGGTTCAAGCAACCTACTCTGGTCTTTATTATTTCCTCTACTCCCTTTAGGTTTTATTTGTTGTTCTTTTTTAAGTATAAAATTACATTGTTTATTTGAGATTTTTCTTGTTTCTAGAGCTAGACCTGTAATAAAAAAGAATCTTTCTTTAGGATTACTTTTACTGTGTCCTATAGATTTTGGATTTTATGTTCTCATTTTATTTGTTTCAAAGTATCTTTTAATTAATTAATTAATTAATTTTATTTTTCTGAAGTGAGAAGCAGGGAGGCAGAGAGACAGACTCCTGCATGCACCTGACTGGGGTCCACCCAGGATGCCCACCAGGGGACGATGCTCTGCCTATCTGGGGCTTTGTTCCCTTGTCACCGGAGCCATTCTAGTGCCTGAGGTGGAAGCCATGGAGCCATTGTCAACGCCTGGGCCAACTTTGCTCCAATGGAACCTTGGCTGTGGGAGGGGAAGAGAGATAGAGAAAGGAGAGGGGGAAGGGTGGAGAAACAGATTTCCGGAAATCAAACGTGGGACTTCCACACACTGGGCTGACACTCTACTGCTGAGCCAACCAGCCAGGGCTCAAGGTATCTTTTGATTTGTTTCTTGATCTCACTGTTAACCCATTTATTATTTAGTAACATGTTATAAAGCCTCCATGTCTTTGTGTGTTTTTCAGTATTTTTTCTTGTGACTGATTTCTAGTTTCATATCATTATGATTAGAGAAGATGCTTGATGTGATTTCAATCTTCCTGAATTTATTGAGACTTCTTTTGTGTCCCAACATGTGGTCTATCCTAGAGCAGTAGTCGGCAAACTCATTAGTCAACACAGCCAAATATCAACAGTACAATGATTGAAATTTCTTTTGAGAGCCAAATTTTTATACTTAAACTATATAGGTAGGTACATTCCTTATCGAGGTAGCACATGCACATGGTATTTTGTGGAAGAGCCACACTCAAGGGGCCAAAGAGCTACATATGGCTCATGAGCCGCGGTTTGCCGACCAGGCAAACCTAGACAATGTTTTATGTGCACTTGAAGAGAATGTATATATTCTGCTGCTTTGAGGTGAAAATTTTTGAAGATATAAATTAAATCCATCTGATCTAGTGTGTCATATAAAGGCTTCCAAATCCTTTATTTTCTGCCTGGAAAATTTATCCTTTGATGTCAATGGGGTGTTAAAATCCCTTACTATGACTGTGTTACTGTTGCTCTCTCCCTTTATGTCCATCAAGGTTTGCTTTACATACTTAGGGGCTATATTGGGTGTATACTATGTTGGGTACATAAATGTTTACAAGGGTTATATAGCCTCTTTTTGAATTGTTTTCTTCATTATTATGTAGTGTCCTTCTTTGTCTCTTGCTATAGAACTTTTGTTAAAGTCTATTTTGTCAGATATAAATATTGCTACCCCAGCTTTTTAAAATTTCCATTTGCATAAAATATTTTTTCCAAACCTTTATTTTTAGTCTATATGTATCTTTCATTCTGAGGCAAGTCTCTTGTAGACAATATATATATGGGTCTTGTTTTCTTATCCATTCAGCTACCCTACATCTTTTGATTGGCACATTTAAGTAATTTACATTTAAAGTGATTATTGATAAGTATGTATTTATTGCCAATATGTTCTTTTAACCATGTTCCTCTCTTTTTCTCCTTCTCCTTATCCTTCCTCTTCCTCTTCTTCATATTCTTCTCCTCTTTCTGCTTCTCTCCCTCCTGCTTTTCTTCCTCTTCCTTCTACTTCTTACAGCAGACCCTTTAACATTTCTTGTAATACTGGTTTGGTGGTAACAAACTTCTTTAGCTTTTTCTTGTCTGGGAAACTCTCTTTCAATTTCAAATGATAGCCTTGTTGGGTAAAGTAGTCTTGGTTGTAGGTATTTGCTTTGCATCACTTTGTATACTTCATAACAATCCCTTTTGGTTTGAAATGTTTCTGTTGAGAAATCAGCTGACAGTCTTATGGGATCTTTCTTGATGATAACTGACTTTCTTTCTCTTGCAGAGAGATAGTCTCTTTAAAATTGTCTCTTTGTCTTTAACCTTTGGCATTTTAATTATGATGTGTCTCGGTGAGGGTCTCTTTGTGTCCATTTTATTTGGGACTCTCTGCACTTCTTGGACTTGTGTGTCTTTTTCTTTCACCAGATTAGGGAAGTTTTAAGTCAATATTTTTTTCAAATAGGTCCTTGATCCCTTGCTCTCTTGTCTCCTTCTGGGACCCCTACGACATGAGTATTGTCCCAAAGATCTCTTAAACTTTCCTCATTTTTATAGTTCTGTTTTTATTTCATTATTCTGAGTGGATTTTTCTACCTTGTTGTCCAAGTCACTGATTCAATCCTCTGCTCCAACCAACCTGTTGTTAATTATTTCCAGTGTTTCCTTTTTTATTTTATTTTATTCATTTTAGAAAGAAGAGAGAGAAAGGGGGAGGAGCATGAAGCATCAACTCCCATATGTGCCTTGACCAGGCATACCCAGGGTTTCAAACCAGCAACCTCAGCACTCCAGGTTGATGCTTTATTCACTGTACCACCACAGGTCAGGCACTTTCAGTATATTCATTTCATATATTGTATTCCTCATTTTTGACTGGATCTTTCTGTTGGTTTCTATATCCTCTTTCATGCTGTTGAACATCCCTATAATCATTATCTTAAACTTTATATCTGATAAATTGTTTGCCTCCATTTTGTTTAGCTCTTTTCCTGGATATTTCTCCTGTTCTTTCATTTGGGGCATGTACATTTTTCTCCCCATTTTGGCTGCCTTTTTGTGTTTGTTTCTAGGTATTAGATATTTCTGCTATGACTCTGAGTCTTTGTAGGGTGGCCTGATGTAGTAAGTGTCCTGTGTGGTCCACTGTTGTAGTCTTCTTGATCACCTGGGCTAGGTGCTCCAAAAATATTTCTTTTGTGGGTTATGTGGGCTTGCCTGTTGTAATTGAGTCTTGATTGCTATTGGCCTGTTTATGCTTGGATTGACCCTCAGGCTGGCTGACTGTGAGGCTCAACCTTGACCACAGCATGTGAGCTGCTGTGCTGGTGCTGACCACAGTAAGAAGAATGTGCCTTAGCAGATTTTGGTACTTACTGAGGTCTCCCTTTGGTTATGCTGCTTTGAAGCTTATTGGATCTTGCTCTGATGTCTGTAGCTGACTACTGGGTTTGTTGGTTCCACGTCTTTCAGGAGGGACTCTGGTGCAGCCCAATATCAGATGTTGCCTGTTACTGGCCCTTGGAAACCTGTTTGGAGCTATAAGCAATCTACAGTGTGTGGCTTCTTCTCCTGGGTGCACGTGGGAAAAACAAAGTTGCACACCAAGATTGGCTTTTACCAGCACTGGTCCCAGAAGCAGGTCAACAAAAGTCTGAAGACACCCCAAGATTTGCCTCCATCTGCTTCTACCTGCTGGCTTCCTGTTAGGCTCAGTCACTAAAAGAGCCTCTGGTTTTACACCTCAGTAGGACACAAACTCCACAGAGTGTAGTGAGAGGGAAACCAGAGAATAGGGTTATTGCTTTCCCCCAAGCTGATGCTGCACAGAGAAGAATTCTCCACTCAAGAAAGATGTTGTTTGTGCTGTGGGAGAATGATTTGTGCACAAGAATTTTAGAAGCTGTCCTTTCAGCTCTCTCCCTAGAAAGAAACCCCAGTCTATCCTCATGAGACTGTAGTTGGTTCTGCCCTTCCTCTGCCAGATTCCAGGATGAGAGGCTGTAAACAAAATATGTGTGTTTGCCCTTTAAGAGGGTGCCTGTGTCTCTGATGGACTCCTGTTTCTTTCTGGTGGACAGACACACACAGCCAGATGTTATGTGGGTGCCTCTTCCCAGTGTTGGTACTCTGGGCTGGGGAACTTGGTTTAAACCCTACTCTTCTCAGGGTGATTCTTCCACAGCTGAGATATCTCCCTCTAGAATCTTAGTCACCCCCCATGGGAGCAGGGCCAATCCTTTTTGTGTCTCATCCTTTCCAACCAGTGTCAATGTGGTTTTTTTCTGTAGGTCTTGGTTATAAGACTTGTATTTAGCTAGTTTTAGTTGGTTATTCAGGTTGATTGCTCTATATTTTTGTTGTAATTCCAGTTTGGTCCTGAGAGGAGGTGAGTGTAACATTCACCTACTCTGCCACCATCTTGGATCCTCCAACCAACTTATTTGTAGTGATCATCACCCTTAAACTGTCTCCAACTTTTCATCCTGCTTACTTTTCTTAATGCACATATAATCATTATTTTACTTGTCTTGTTTATTGCCCCATGGGGGCAGGTAGATTTCCTGTCTTTGTTCCTGCTATATCTTTGGCACCAAGATCAGTGATGGGCACACAGAGGCCCTCAGGAAATATCTGTTGAATGAATGAATGAGTGGTGAATGGTTGTCTAGTCTTTGCACATGCATAGTGTACACTTTTATGTGGCCATCCTTACCTGTCTTCAGCCATGTACTTCAGCACCATTTCTTCTGCAGATATACAGAGCCATCACCTGTTCCAAGGCAGGATTAGTTGTTTCTACAGCCTGTCCCCAGGAATTTGCAGGACTCTGCTAACTTCTTCCCCTCTCTCCTCTAGACCAGGGCCTCTGTGGTCCCTATCCGGAGAACTATTTATTTTTCCTTTGTGATGATGTCTCCCATCCAACTCTGGCTTACCAACAGAGCTCTGTGTTCAAATTGCATTCCCTCCTCCATGAAAAAGTCACTGTAAGGTCAGTGGCCGCTGCGGTGGCCATGCAGGTTCTCATTGAATTTGGGCAGATGGTAAAGAAACGGCAGAGTTGAAGGATGGTGGGCCATTCTAATTTACTGGCATCTCACCAAGACAGGCAAGCCAAAAAAGGAAACAAGGGAAAAGCAGCAACCTGCTTTTCGAAGTGGAGGGCAAAGGATCTGGGAGGGAAAAGAAGAAACCCAACTGCACCTCTCAGTGGAGGTGCAGGATCTCCCTTATCCCCCCTGAGGGGAAGTGTTTACATCCTTACAATAGTGCTGCCAAGTGCTCCTGCGCTATTTGCACACAGGGCTTGCAGCCAGTAAACCTGTGAGCAAGCTTAACACAGTCATTTTCTCCACAGTCACCGTGGGCTCAGCCATGGGGAGTTTCAAGGCTGCCAGGGTACATTGATTGCAGAAGTGTCCCTGATTTTAACTTTTCCCTCTTATGCCCTGTGGTGCTTGCTCTTCCCAAAAGGATGAAGGGTCCATTTCCCCACCCCTGGAATCCAGGCTGGCTATGAGACTCAGTTTAACCTACAAAATGTGGTCCAAGTGTTAGTATGTCAGTTCTGAAGCTGGGTTTCAAGAGGCCTTGCAATGTTCCCCTTCTCTTGCATTATAAGAACAAACCTGGTCAACTAGCTGAAGGATGAGAGGCCATGTGGAGTAAAGGCCAGCTGTCCTGACAAGACCAGTTGACCGCGAACAGCTGACCTGTGGGTCTGTGAATAATTAATGCTTGTAATGTTAAGCCACAGAGTTTGGAGTGTTTTGTTAAGCAGAGGGTTGCCAAATATATATATATATATATGCAGGACACTCATTAGAATTTGAATGCCAAGTAAATAATAGAAAATCATTTATTGTGTCATTGTAAGAAATGTCCAAACCTGTAAGAATTTTTTATGAGTTTATTTGAGCCAAACTGATGACAGTTGCCAAGAAGCAAATTCTCAATGGATTGAGAAAATGCTTTGGGAAATGGGAGTTTTACTACTTGTTTTATACATCAGAACAAAGGGCAAGATGTAAGGGGGAAATCCACTGTTGACTAGAGAAGCCAGGAGAGCAAAGTGGGAAATCTCCGGGATTGGATACAGAGTAAAAAGAATAGACACATATTTCTTTTACATAAGCAGGTATAGGATAGTTAACAGTTAACAAATAATGTAATGATAATGATAATGAGGGAGGGGTTTTGTGGTTTCTGCTCTGGTGGTAATTGTGCTTTAAGGGGCTAAGGAGGGGAAAGAAAATTAGTTTGGTATTTCAAAGGTATGTTATCACAGATGAAAAAAAAAATAAAAGACACCAGACAGGCTCAGTTAAGGTAAAGATTGACTTTTGTTAGGGAAAATACCAGCCTAGGGCATAACTGACCTATCATGAACTTGGTTTGCAGCGGGCTAGCTTCTTCCTGTGTTCTCACATGGTCTTTCTTCTGTGTCTGTTCCCTAATCTCCTCTTCTTTTAAGGACACCAGAGTTTGAGAACCAAGGAAAGAAGTGGCTATCTGCAAACCAAGGAGAGAAGCCTGGAAGAAGCCAGGTCTGCCCACACCTGGCCTCAGACATTGGCCTCCACAACTGAGAGAACATAATGCCTGTTGTTTAAGCCATCTCACTGGTGATCTTTGTTACAGCAGCTGGAGCTGATGGTAGAGCTGTGGTGGGTGGCCATAACTGGAGACAGGTGCTGCTCATTGTGCCTTCCCACTCAGGGGGAGCAACCCATGCTGTACCTGCAGGGACACCACCTCTGGCGTATGAACTGAATTGGGGTGCAGAGTCAAGGTGTCTGCCTTTAGTTCTTAGTCTTTACCAGCAAACAGAGATATGGGGCCAGTTCCATGCTGGTAAAATGAGGAGGTCTTTTCTGCCTGTGTTTGGCTATGTTTATGCTAAAAGTTTGCCTTTAAGGGGAGCATGACCCTCTCTGTCAAGTGAGAGCCGATGAATGACCCCCAAAACATGGCCTGACATTCCAAGATGGGCTGCTGTGCCTGTGGCAGATGGTTGGAGTCTGAAATGTCCTTGAGTGTGTCCAGTCCCCTGTGTGGCCCAGAGGATATTCAACAGCCAAGGACCTGGTGCTCCTCAGGACTGGACTGTGGCTGGTGAAGGCCTGGGGTGCACATTACTCTCCTTTCTCAGATGCCTGTGACTGTCTGGCCTGTCCATCTGGCTTCGTCTCCTGAATCTTGCAGGTCTTCTATCTCAGAGCTAAAGGTGAGGCTCCCATTCCCAGCCCCTCTGGCAGCCAAGACTCTGCACATGACTGGTGTCCACATTCTTGTTGTGATCAGACCCTCTGGTCCAAGGCCTCTCACTTGCCAAGGCTGTGCAAGTGTGACATGTGCCAATCTGTGTCACCCTTGTGGATGGACTCTAAGCCACCCACCTTGGGTTTGTGTTGTGGTCCTAATGTGGCTTTACCAGCCTGCTTCTCTTTGCTGCTGTTTGCCATGCCCCCTGGAGAGCCTGACAGCTAGCCCTGATCATTAATGCATGGAGTTTCTGTGGTTGCAATCTAGAACCCTGATGGTTTCAAGGGCCACGTGTCTGTCAGCCACTGTGGGATATCTCCTATGATCATTTAGGACACTCACTTCTTGCAGCTGGATGAACCAGGCTCTGGTAGTGGGAAGGATCTGTGTCTATCCCCAGGTGGAAAGCAATGCCCCGTGCACCACCTCCGGGGGGCCCCTGGCCCTGTGTGCTGAACTTCCGCCTCCCACTGAAGTGGTCCAGCACCCAGGACTGCCTTTCCTGCCGTCCCAAGGCCCCTGATGACGAACTCATTATCTAAAGTTCTGACACTGCAGTTTCACACCCTCACCCCTGCTGCCGCCCCAACCGCACTCTCCACACATGCCTGGGGCTCCAGAGATTTCCTGAAATATTCCAGCTAACTAAACACATCCCACTAGGTGGAAAGCCAGCCTTTCTACCTTCCTTTACCCACTTACCTGGTGGTGTGCTATCTTTGAGTCTAGCACTGAACAGCCCCATACTCACAGGCAGCCGAGTAAGCCTCATCAACCAAGGAGCCCAGGCCATTTTGCTCATGCCCAGCTTGAGGCTTCCAGATTTCTCACATTCCCTCAAAGTTGGGGTGTGTACTCTCAGAGCCTTATATATTATGACTTTCCCTAAGTGTTTCTGACTTTGGTATGTTCAGTCACAGATCAATGGTGGAGTGTTTCTCCTGAGACCCCTCCAAGAGGCCTGGGCTCTGTAGCTCCAGTAAATGCACTCCCCTTTCACAGGGTCCATATTCCAGGCATGGCTTGGCCTATAAGTGCATCTTCTGCCTCTTAGGTGCTGGGTCTCATGGAGGCCAAGTCTTTTGCACACAATTTTCAGAGCCATCCTGTCCTGGGAGGGTGTGTCTTGTGAGGCCAGGGTGAAGCTTTCTTCTTGTCTATGGGATAACATTGCATGGCAGCCTGGGCCAGACGCTTCTCCAGCACTGACTAGCCCCAGCAGCCAGAGAGCCCAGCTGCAGGCAGAGAAACAAACTCTGATTTTAATAGAACCAGAGTTTACTGAGGGGCTCTGGGGCACTTCCCTGGACCTCCCGGAGTTCATTCGGTGAAGTTGTTCTGTTAGACTGTGCACATCACTGCTGTGGAACACTGCACTAGGCAAAGACTCGTACCATCCATACCACTACTGCAACACTCTGGGCCCTCCTGCTCTCACCATGCTCTCTGCTTATTTGTGTCACAGCTTTTTATTCAAGTTGGGGTTGAGGGCTTCTATTTGTGCAGCCAAATCTTTACTCTTCAAGTGATGACTATGGGCCAGCCATTGGCATCACAAGATCTCATTTAAGTGCCAAATCTTAGGTCTCACCTTGAAGATGAAGAGAATCTGCATTTGAAAAGATTCCCAGATGTCCTTATGCCATTGTATTATCTATTCCTATGTAACAAAGCACTCTAAAACCTAGTGGCTTAAAACAATGAACACTAATGGTCTCACACTGTTTCTGAGGGTAGGGGAGTGGCTTAGCTGGATCTTGGCAAAGGCTGTGGTCCTCTGAAGGTTTATCTGGGGCTAGAGGGTCCACTTCAAAGTAGCAACTCACTGCCTGGCAAGTTAATGCTGGTGTAACAGGAGGTGGGAGTTTCTCCTTCTGGGGACTCTCTGCTCCATAGTACTACTTGAGTGTACCTACAACATGGTGGCTCACTGCCCCAGGGCAAGTGGTCCAAGAGAAGGCCGGAAGGAGACCCTAGTGTCTGTTCTGGCCTAGCCTTCAAGGCCATGCTGTCATTTCAGATTGGCCTCACTTGACTGGGAGGGACTACACAGGGTGTGACTGCCAACTGATAGCGATAATGGGGCCATCTTGGACGGAGGCTGCCTTCCATACCCATTACATCTGGACAAGGCCTGGCTTCCCCAGGACCTAACATCTCTGATTTGTGGGGCTGAGAAAGAGAGCCTTTTGGGGGGCTCTGCTCACAAGGTGCACACATGCAGGATAGCCAAAAAAAAAACCCCCAAAAACCCTGGCCAGGATTGTTATTATTATTTTCTAACTCTTGAGTGGGATTGTGACATTGTGCTTATTATAGAAAATACGTAT
Organism: Rhynchonycteris naso; assembly: GCA_037038555.1. Lineage (NCBI taxonomy): Eukaryota > Metazoa > Chordata > Mammalia > Chiroptera > Emballonuridae > Rhynchonycteris > Rhynchonycteris naso. The sequence continues at coordinate 192,621,896 of CM072999.1, read as the reverse complement.
TTGTTCTTCATCCCAGTGTCCGGCACAGAACTCCTAGAATCCTTATAATTTCCCAAACGATGAGAGTGATAAGGGTGTCTTTGTTATGTTAATGAGGTAGCTTTTGAAAGCCCCTTGGTCACCTAAAGATGGGGGCTGATTAGAAGTGATTAGAAGTTAGGAACTTTCGATGTCTCACTCCTGCCTGAAAGAGGGGTGCTGTAGGTTGAATCTATCACCACTGGCCGATGATTTAATCAGTCATGCCCTTGTAATGAAACCTCCATAAACACCCAAAGGACAGGGTTTGGAGCGCTTCAGGCTTGGTGAACCCGTGGAGATTAGAGGGAGAGTGACAGAGGGCACAGAAGCTCCAAGCCCTTCCCCCACACCTTTCCCATGCTTCTCTTGCATCTATCTGGCTGCTCCTGAGTTATATCCTTTATAATAAACTGGTAATTAGTAGTTTCTGGGAGCTGCTTTAGCAAATGAATCAAACCTGGGAGGAGGTTGTTGGAACTTCTGATCTATGGTTTTGTCTGTCAGAAGCACGTGCGACAATCTGGACTTGCGATTGGCATCTGAGGTTGGGCAGTAGGAGGATGGGGTCACTCTCTTGGGCTTGGGCCGTTATTCTGTGGGACTTGCTGCTGACTTCAGCAGATATCGTCAAGTTGAATCGAATTGTAGGACACCAGCTTGTGTTTGAGAATTGTTTAGTGGTTGTTAAAAAAAAACATACATTGAAACATCATATTTCACACATAGATGGGATATAAAACAGACTCATGGACATAGATAAAAGTGAAGTGTTTACCAGGGGAAGAGTGGGGAGAGGAGATGAGGAGAAGGGGAATAAAGAGGGACAAATATAAGGTGACAGAAAATGAGTTGACTTTGGGTGATGGGTATACAGTACAACATAATCAACAGTTCAAATGCTATAAAGATGTTTACCTGAAACCTATGCACTCTTCTTGATCAATGTCACCCTGTTAAATTTAATTTTCTAAATAAAATAAAAAGAAATTGGTATCAGAATTATAGGGATATTTAATTCAGCTTTTTTTCATTGCTTCTTGTTCATTAATATACATACTTAAGGCTATGAATTTTCCTCTGAAGACCATTAACTCTAACGTAGTATTTTTATTATTTTTGGGTATTCTAAATTTGGGTTTTGAGTTTCTCTTTGATCCAAATGTGGCTTAATAGAGCTTTAAATTTTTCAGGTGAAGGGCCTATATATTAGTTATATCTAGTTTTATTTAATTGTGAATAGTTTTTTCTGTACTTATTTATAACACAATAAAATGTGTATAGCTTAAAAATTCAAATACAGCATTCTCAAACTTAAAACAAAAATTTCATCCCTTATCCTACCCAATTCCACTCCCCTGAGACAACTATTTTTAACCCTTTTTGATGTCTTTTCTGTTATCTGTCATCATTTGTCTCAGTACTAAAACTGTACTACTAATTCTAGACATTTAAATATTAGACATTATCTGCTGAATTACATCTGTATACAGTCAGGATGCAGCCTTCGTATATTCCACTCCTGTTCTCTGTGTCCCAGCTTTGAAGTTATATCAGTTTTGATTAAATCAATGTCAAGCATTTATGTTGCTCTGGTGATGTAATATTGTTCATATCTGAGTCACATAGTATACCATGATCAGATTTTTTTTCTTATGAAGTCTTTCTCCTGAAATTGTCCCTTTTTATTTTTATTTTTTTGCGACAGAGACAGAGAGAGGGACAGATAGGAACAGATAGACAGGAAAGGAGAGAGATGAGAATCATCAAGTCTTCATTGCGACACCTTAGTTGTTCATTGATTGCTTTCTCATATGTGCCTTCACTGGGGGTGAGGGGACTACAGCAGAGCGAGTGACCCCTTGCTCAAGCCAGTGACCTTGGGCTCAAATAAGCGACCTTTGGGTTCAAACCAGCGACCACGGGGTCATGTCTATGGTCCCACACTCAAGTCAGCAATCTTGGGGTTTCAAACCTGGGTCCTCTGCGCCCCAATTCAATGCTTTATCCACTGCGCCACCGCCTGGTCAGGCTGGAATTGCCTCATTTTTTAACATCATGATAATGATGAAGATTCAAACACTATAGCAATCCATGAATTTTTATTTTTCTTGATGATATCCACTTGGAGCCTGGATGTTTAAGTTAACTCTAGCTGCGGTCTTCTCTCTTGTTCCTCATCACCTGGAAGTCCCTTTTGCTTCAGTCCTGGGTTTCATCCTCAGAGTGGGAGTGTCTTTTCTCCCTGGCTTGTGCCACAAGTAGACTGAGTGCAGTTTTTGGTAGTGATAGATAAAAGAGCTACTCAGCTGACATCTTGAGAACAATGCAGGCCCGGAGGAGGAAGAAAGACTACTTACTTAGTAGCCAGGCCCAAATTTCTCCTTGGAACCAGTCAAGTGAGTGTACAAACAGATTTTTATTTTGTTGTTGTTGTTGTTCCATTTATTCATACATTTATTGGATTCTTGTATGTACCCTGACTGGGGATTGAACCCACAACCTTGGTGTATTACGACGCCACTCTAACCAACTAAGGTTATTTTGAGGATGAAATGAGTTGATGCACAAAGTTTATCAAATCCAAGATGCCATCAGTTGTCTTTGATTCCACCATTCTGGGGGCTTGCTGGGTGGGTCCCAGTCAGAGTGCATGAGGAAGTCTGTCTATCAGCCTCCCTGCCTCTCACTTAATAAAAATAAAATAAAATAAAATAAAATTATTCCACCATTCTTCACTTCAAGTCCCCACCTCCATGAAGTAACTGGATTAATCCATAAAACTTGTCTATGTGATATGGTCACTCTCCTGTTTAAATCCTGTCAGTGAATCCCATTGCCCAGGGGAGAAGGTCTAGTCTATTAACCACGGCTCTCAAGGCTCTCCGTGGTCCAGCTTCTGCTGGCACCTCTGGCCTCACTGGCTCCTGCATCTGTTGCCCACCACCTACACTCTCTGCACTGCTTCAGACATGAGGGATTTCTTTCTGGCACTTCCTAGAACAGCCATATTTGCTTGCTCTCCTTTTCACAGACATCAGCTTGAGATCCTTACCTTCTCTGGGAAGCCTTTCTTCACTTACCAGGTGGGTTTGGGTGGTCTGTTTTTGTTATCCCAAAGGTCCGCATGTTCTGAAAACACTAAGCATTCTGTTGTGAATTGTGCTTTGTCTAGTTCCCTTACTGGAGAGGGCCTAGTTTTATTTGTCTTTAAATTTTTTTTTTTGTGTGTGTGTGTGTGGCAGAGACAGAGAGAGTATGAGAGAGGAACAGATAGGAACAGACAGGAAGGGAGAGAAATGAGAAACATTAATTCTTCGTTACGGCTCCTTAGTTATTCATTGATTGCTTTCTCATATGTGCCTTGACCTGGGGGCTACAGCAGACCGAGTGACCCCTTGCTCGAGCCAGCAACCTTGGGGTCAAGCTGGTGAGCCTTGCTCATACCAGATGAGCCTGTACTCAAGCTGGCAACCTTGGGGTCTCGAACCTGAGTCCTCCACATCCCAGTTCGATGCTCTATCCACTGCGCCACCACCTGGTCAGGCCCATATCTGACTCTTTATTACTAGCTGTGAAACTTGGGCAGATTGCTTCCCTTCTTTTCTATGCCTCAGTAAGCTCATCAATTGCTTTTAGTATACTGACCTCACAGGATTGTTTTACGTTTGTAAAGCAGTTTCTGTCTTCTATTGAATATTATAGGTAGTAGTTGTTGTTATTCCCTGTAACTTGGTTCAGAGGTGTCTGGTCTGTCTTTGTCAGATACCCATTCCAAAGAGATTCCAGGAAAATCACCATACACATCTGACCTCCCTGTATTACAAAACCCATTGGACATCCCTTCTGCTCCTGCTCCTCTGTGTGCAGACACTCCTGACAAAAGAGGGTTGTATGAGAAGCATGCAGCTAGGGCTGAGTAGAAGCTGATAGGTGGATGTGAACTTGGGATGAAAGATGAGAGCAAGTTGGTTCAGTAGGAATGGGTCGTTAATCAGAATAGGAGGGACTGGAGGGACCGTCCAAGGGAGCTAGGGCTCTGACTTTGGTGTGTAGGTCACTGGGATAGGCCCCGGTTGGGGGTGAACTCACAGTCTGGGGAAGGGCAGCTCTTGTGTCATACCTGGTCATAAGACACGGAGGTCAGGGACAGGAATGGCTGGGAGGCTGCCCATTGTCATCCAGCTAGAAGTGGACTGGGGTTTGGGGGCCTGCTGGCCTCAGAATGAGGACTGAGGGTAGGTTGACTAGGGTCGTAGGTGGGCAAGGAAGACCCTGGTGAGGGCATGCTAGTCCTGATGCCTCTTCTCTTCCCTCCATTGCAAGCTCCCCATCCCCCTCTCAGCGTGGTATGCAGATTTGTCCATCTCTTGAATCAAAGCCAATAGGACTTCTTGGCTGAGGCTGAGCTACTAAAGCTCCAGGAAGAGGCGGTCAGGAAGATCCGGTTGAACCAGCAGCGGGAGCAGGACCTCAACCTCATGGACATCAAGATTGGTCTGCTGGTGAAGAACTGGATTACCCTGCAGGTAAGGGACCCATCCTTCCACCCTCTCCCCCAGCTATAGCTGCTTCTGGAGTCGTGATACTGAACATTGTCTGGTTAATAGCCCAAAGTTTTTATTTTCTTTTACACGGTCAGAGAGAGAGTCAGAGAGAGGGATAGATAGGGACAGACAAGAACGGAAAGAGGTGAGAAGCATCAATCATTAGTTTTTCATTGCCCTTACAACACCTTAGTTGTTCATTGATTGCTTTCTCACATGTGCCTTGACCGTGGGCCTTCAGCAGACTGAGCAACCCCCTGCTGGAGCCAGCGACCTTGGGTCCAAGCTGGTGAGCTTTTGCTCAAGCCAGATGGGCCCGTGCTCAAGCTGGCAAGCTCAGGGTCTCGAACCTTGGTCTTCCGCATCCTGGTTCGATGCCCCATCCACTGCGCCACCACCTGGTCAAGCTAGTCCAATGTTTTTAAATTTGATACTGAACATTGTCTGGTTATTAGTCCAATGTTTTTAAATGTCTAAATTTTATCACCTGGTTCAGGTCCTTGTTCCAGGAGTCTTCTATCCTTCTAGGTATTTGTTGGGCACATGTGATGTGGTAGAGCACTGGTCTTAAAATTAGAATGCCTAGCTGCTAATTCTTAGTGAAGGTGTTATGGGCTGGTCATTTAACCTCTAGGTCTGTTTCCTTATTAGTAAAGTGGGAATAATGAGAGGGCCCAGCTCACCAGGCCAAATGTAGAGATAGATATGAAAGTTCCTTAAATTGTACAAACAGATTTTGAGGAGCTGTGAAGCCACTCCAGTCCACAAACAGAGGAAACTGTCCCGCACCAGCAGATGCAGCGACGTCAGCCGCTTTTGCCCCAGGCCCTTTGATTATTCTATATAACCCCTGACCTATCCCTCCCTCAGGACTGACACCTTTTGTTGGTCTCAGCCTGCTTGCACCCACCCACATGCTTTTAAAATGAATTTTCCTTTTGGAACTCACTAGCCCTGTGTTTTAAGTTGGGCCCACAGTTTCTACCTTTCAGGTAGGTTTCTTCTTAAGTGTGCATGCCAGAGGCAAGATTTTTGAAACGCTATGTGTCCAAAACTACTGTAGTTTACATTTACACTTTAAAATATATTTTTTATTCTTACACTTGATAGCAGTTTGTCTGGATATAGAATTCTACCTAACAGTATATTCTCTTCAGTGTTCAGAGCCATGGACCATTGTCTTTGAGCTTCCCAGGTTGCTGTGGAGAAGGTGGTCACCCTGGAATACTCGTCCTGTGTATGGGAGCTGTTTTGGCTCAGTGTTCTGACACGTTGTGGTGATGTGGCTCAGTGTGTATTATTATTTTTTCCATTCATTGGGCATTATTAGTGAGGCTTGTCATTGTGGAAACTAATGTTATTCAGTTCTATAATGTTCTCTTTTATTGTTTATTAAATAATTTTCTTTCAGTTTTCTGTGTTCTCCCTGAATTGCTATCATTCAGAGATTGGACATCCTGATTTGACTCTGATATTCTTATATTTTCCCCCCTTATCATTTCCATCTCTGTGGAAGGTTCTCTCAGCTTTGTCTTTCAGTCGTCCTATTGAATTGTTAAATTGGTGCACCCACATATTTAATGTCTAAGAGTTCCATAGAGATTGTTTTCCGAATTTCTTTTGTTATAGCATCTTGTGTTTCCCTTACAGATCTTCTCTTACCTTTCTGAAGATGTTTGTTCTTTGAAGTTTTGCTCTGCTTCCTACATTAGAATACCTCCGAGACCCTACTCTACTCCCTATTTTTTATGTGAGAGGCTCTCTCCAGGTGATCTGTGCCTGTCTATTTATATTTACAGGGAAACAATAAGAGCTGATTAAACACATGATGAGTTGTGTAAGAGCCCACGCTGGAAATTACGGAGATGCCCGTCAATGGCAGAATGGATAAAGCAGTATATTCCCACAGTGGGATGCTATGCAGCCGTGAGAACAAGTAATCTGCATACATGTTTGTACAGAGGTGACTCTCACAAACATGATGTTCAATAAAAGCAGTCAGACAGGAGGCAATGCATTGCATGATTCCATTTTATAGTGCATAAAAACAGGCAAAATGAATCTATGCTGCCAGAATTAAGATAGTGGCTATCTTTGAAATGGGTAAAGGGCAGAAGAGGCTGAAGGGTTTCGAGCATATTGTTTTATTCTATTTCTTGATCTGGCTACTGTGGGCACATGTGTGTTTAGATAGTAAAAGTTCATCTAGCTGGACATTTGTGATGAGTGCGTATCACTGTGTATCAATTAGACTTTCATACAGTTAAAAACGTGAATGTGATCTGACTTCTGGTGGAGATGCAGAGTAGTCATCTTGTACCTCCTCCTCCCAGGACCACATCAAAATTATAACTAAACTGATAAACTATAGAACAACTATAGCTGAATCAAGTCTTATAAGTAAGGATATACAGAAGAAACCACATTCAGACTGGTAGGAGGAGCAGTGTAATGCTGGTGGTTGATGCCAGGCAGGTTCACATTGAATTTGGGCAGATGGTAGAGGAACTGTGAAGCTGGAAAACATTTGTTGGAGGTTCCAGAAACAGGCGAGTGAATATGAAAGGAAAATTGCTTGTCACAGTGGAGGGCAAGGTATCAGGAACACCGCCTCTCATGATGGCGTCTGAGGGAATCAGGAAACCGCACCTTGTGGTGGCAGGAGAGTGATCTGGGAGAATCACCACCGAGGGAAAGCACCCATAGGTTTTCATAGAAACACACATGTGGCTTTCTGCCATGTGCTTACGCAGTAATTGTGCAAAGTGCTTGCAGCTAGGAAACCAGCGAACAAGCCTAACATAGCTGTTTTCCCCACAGGCAGACTCCTGGGATCAGCTGGCCCCACACTTATGGTGTGGCAGTTAAGAGACAGGTAGGATATCTCAACTGTAGAGGTTCCCCTTGAGGAGTGAGGTGTCTCAGCACCACATGGGGCCCCACAGCTTAGGGCTCCAGTTACAGGAAGAAAAGCCTTATAACACCTTGTCATGTAAACCTCCAGGATTGTGGCTGAGTGAGAGGGATGGTAGCTGGAGACCTAGGCACTGCATGTCTTAAAGGGACCATGCACAGACTTACTCTCTCATGAACACACTCACACTGAGTTTTTGCTCTGAGGAAATAACTCAGAAAGCACCCAAGGACATAGGGGAAATGACTAGATTCAAGGTGAGGGATAAAAAGGCAGGGGCAGAGCATCTCACTCTGGGGACAGACACCAGTGTTTGTTGAACCTACTTGCACACAGCTAGCAGGTGCAGATGCACGCCAAATATGAATGTCTCACTAACCTGGCTAATATCTTTCACTTGGGTATGGTAATTTCTATGAGATATCATTCTACCCAACTCACATATCCAGACCTAACCACTCTCATGGCTATTCCACACAAATGGCATGTCTTGACTCATGATACAAATTTTCCTAAAATCTCCCAAAGGTTCACAAACCCACCCAAAGTAACACCTAGTCTCCGCATGTCCCTTACCTCTAAGTGGCCCCAAGCCCAGCACAAGTGGCAGCCTGACTCGGTTTGCAGCTTGGCCTTTTTCAGGTTCCTCTAAGTAGAGCATAGGTGGAAACTACTTGAAGATTATTTAATAGTACCTGCAAGGTGGCCCTGACTGGGCACAGGCAGCAGCTGAACTAGGACTACATTAGAGCCTCTCCCAAGAGGCCCCAGAAACAACACAATTGGTGGCTAACTTCATACCACACCAGAACACCACCAAACAACTCCATAAATGACACACCCAAAAGTTAGACTCAGCTGGCACCAGAGCCCTGCTAAAGTGAATCACCCTCCACACAACAGCTCATCAACTGTAATTACAGTCATTCCTCACAGCCAGTCAACCTGAGGGTCAGTCCCTCCCACTGATGTCGCAACAGAAATAAAAGCTCAACTATAATGGGGGACACACAAAAACACACAAAGGGCACCCCTGAATCACTTGGATCAGGTGATCTATACATAGAAACAAACACAGGGGACAACCAAAATGAGAAGATAAAGAATCATGCCCTAAATAAAAGAACAAGACAAAACTTCAGTAAAAGAACTAAATGAAATGGAAACAAGCAATCTATGAGATGCAGAGTTCAATACACTGGTTATAAGGATGCTCAGTGAACTAAGGGGAAGAATAGATGAACTTTTAGAAACATACAGTCTTCTAAGATTGAATCATGAAAAAACAGAAAATCTGAGCAGACAAATAACTACTAATGAAATTGAATCAGCAATCTAAAAACTGCCAGCAAAGAAAAGTTCTAGACTAGATGGTTTCATAGATGAATATCAAACATTCAAAGAAGAATGAACATTTATCTTTCTCAATCTATTCCAAAAAAATTGAAGAGAAATAAAGGCTCCCAAACTCATTTTATGTGGTCAGCATTACTCTGATTTCGAAACCAGAAAATGACATTATAAACAAAGAAAATTATAGGCCAATATCCCTGATCAACATAGATGCAGACATCTTCAACAAAATATACTGCTCACAAAAATTAGGGGATATTTCAAAATGAATATGAAGCCATAAAATATCTTCTAATTTTGTGAGCAGTATATTAGCAAACTTAATTAAGCAATACATTAATAAGATCATATACCATGATCAAGTGGGATTTATTCCTGGGAGGCAAGTTTGGTCCAATACCCTCAAATCAATTAATGTGATACATCACAAAGGTTAAAAATCATATGATCATGTCAATAGATACAGAAAAAGCATTTGATAATATCCACGCACCCAAGTATGATAAAAACTATCAACAAAATGGGAATAGAGAGAACATGTATTAGCACAATAATATGTGACCTACCCACAGCTAACATCACTCAATTTTTAAGAACTAAAAGGTGCTTTTTTTGTCAAATCAGGAAAGTACAGGATGTCCACTTTCACTACTTGTATTCAACATAGTACTGGAAGTTTTAACCACAGCAATTAGACGACAAGAAAACATAAAAAGCACTAAAATTAGAATGGAAGCACTATAATTTATTTTTTGCATGTGTCATAATACTATATTTTAGAGAACCCTGAAGATTCTAATAAACACTATCAGAACTGATAAGTGAATTTAGTAAAGTAGCATGATACAAAACTAATATTTAGAAATTGGTTGCATTTTTATATGCCAATAATAAACTACCAGAAATAGAAATTTTAAAAAATTCTCATTTACCAGAATAATCCCAAACTTTATTTGAAACCACAAAAGACCTTAAATAGCCACAACAATCTTGAGAAAGAAGAACAAAGTTGGAGGTATCAAACTATCTCATATTAAACTATACTACAAAGTTAAAGTAATCAAAACAGCATGGTACTGGCATAAAAACATACATAGGGCAATGGAACAGATTAGAAAATACAGAAATAAACCCACAGTTACATAGTCAATTAATCTATGATAAGCAGTCAAGAGTATACAAGGACAGTCTCTTCAATAATTAGTTTTGGGAAAACCGAACAGACATGTAAAAAAGTGAAACTAGGTCACTTTCTTACACAATATACAGGAATTAAATTAAAATGAATTAAATATAAGACACGAAACCATAAAACTTCTAGAAGAAAACATAGGCTGTAAAATCTTGGATATTGCTCTTGGTAATATTGTTTTGAATATGTCTCTTTGGGCAAGAGAAACAAAAGAAAAAAATAAACAAATAAAACTATATAAAACTACAGAGTTTTTTCACAGTAAAGGAAGCCATCAACAAAACAAAAAGACAACCTATTGATTCAGAGAAGATATTCACCAATGATGCATCTAATAAGGTGTTAATATCTAAAATATAAAAAAGAACTCATAAAACTTGGCAACAAAAATAAATCTGATTAAAAAATGTATAGAAGACTATAATAGACATTGTTCCAAAGAGGACATACAGAAGGCTAACAGACATATGCTGAGCAATGGCGCAATGCCCCAGATGGGCAGAGCATCGCCCCCTAGTGGGCTTCCCGGGTGGATCCCAGGTGGGGTGCATGTGGGAGTCTGTTTCTCTGCCTCCCCTCCTCTCACTGAATAAAAAAAAGTATATGAATGGAATCATGTAGTATGCAACCTTTTGTGATTGCCTTTTTTCCACTCAGAATAATTTTCTGGAGAATCATCTGAGATGTTTCTTGTATCAACAGTCTGTACTTTTATTGTTGAGTAGGAGTCTGTGTTATGGATGGACCACATTTTCTTAACCATTCACTGAAGGACATTTGGGTTGTTTCAGTTTGAGGCTACTAAAAATAAAGCTACTGGGAGTATTCACATACAGATTATTGCTGGAATGTAAGTTTTCATTTTTTTGTGATCAATGCACAAGAGTGCAATTGTTGGGTTATAGATAAGTACATGTTTTGTTTTTATAAGAAATGGCCAAATTGTTCTCTGGGGTGGTTCTATCATTTTACATTACTACCAGCAATGTATGAGCAATTAGATTTCTCTACATCCTCATCAGCATTTGGTGTTATCACTATCTTAAATTTTAGCCCTTTTAATAGGTGTATTGTATATCTTGCTTGGTTTTAACTAGCATTTTCCTAATGGTTAATGATGCTGAACATTTTTTTATGCTTTTATTTGCCATCTGTATGTTTTCTTTGGTGAAATGTCTGTTCATATCTTTTGTCTATTTTCTAGTTGGGTTGTTTGTTTTTTTACTGATAAGTTTTGGCTTAAAAATATTTCTCACAGTTTGTAGCTTCTTTGCTCATCCTATTAATGAGGCATTGTGCAAGTAAAAGTTTTTAACTTGAATAATTTATTAATTTTCCTTTTTTGGATCATGCTTTTGGTGCCAAGTCTAAGAACTCTGCTTAGCTCTGGGTCCTCAGATCTAACCTGTTTTTTTTCCTAAAAGTTTTATAGTTCTACATTTAATTTTGTGACCCATTTTGAATTAATTCTTATATAACATGAGGTTGAGTTTGATTTTTTGCAGGTATTATTTAAAAAATTATTTGACTTTATTTTACAAAACAGTTTTAGATTTACAGGAAAATTGAGTCAGAAAGTTCCCATATAATTCCCCTCTGCTGGACATAGTTTCCCCTGTTATAAACATCTTGCATTAGTGTGATACACTTGTTATGACTGATGAACCAATATTAATTTCTGTTATTAACTAAAGTCTATAGTTCACACTGAGTGTTGTGCAGTTCTATGGTTTTGGACAATGCATAATGTCATGTATCCACTATTACAGTATTATACAGATTAGTTTCACTACCTTAAAAATGCCCTGTGCTTTAGCAACCTCTGATCTTTTTACTGTCTCTATTGTTTTACCTTTTCCAGAGTGTCATAGAGTTGGGATCAAATGATATGTAGCATTTAAAAAAAATTTATTTAGTAAATTAAATTTAAAGGGGTGACACTGATCAATAAGAGTACATAAGTTTCAGGTAAACATCTCTATAGCATTTGAACTGTTGATTATGTTGTATACACATCACCCAAAATCAAATCATTTTTTTTTCGCCTGACCAGGTGGTGGTGCAGTGGAATGAGCGTCGGACTGGGATGCAAAAGAACCAGGTTCGAGACCCCGATGTCGCCAGCTTGAGCGCAGGCCCATCTGGCTTGAGCAAAAGCTCACCAACTTGGACCCAAGGTCGCTGGCTCCAGCAAGGGGTGGCTCGGTCTGCTGAAGACCCACGGTCAAGGCACATGTGAGAAAGCAATCAATGAACAACTAAGGTGTTGCAACAAAAAACAAATGATTGATGCTTCTCATCTCTCTCCGTTCCTGTCTGTCCCTATCTATCCCTCTCTCTGACTCTCTCTCTGTCCCTGTAAGAAAAAAAAAAAATCATTTTTTGTCACCTTATATTTGTCCCTCTTTACTTCCTGCTTCCTCTTCCACACCCCCCTCCCTTTGGTAACCACTGCATTTTTATCTACATCCATGAGTCTTTGTTTTATATCTCACCTATGTATGAAATCATATAGTTCTTAGCTTTTTCTGATTTACTTATTCCACTCAGTATAATGTTCTCAAGTTCCATCCATGGTGTTGCAAATGTCACTCTGTCATCATTTCTTATGGCTGAGCAACATTCCATTGTATGTATGTAACACATCTTCTTTGTCCAATCCTATATTGAGGGGCACTTTGATTGTTTTCCTGTCTTGGTCACTGTGAATAATGCTGCAATAACATGGGGGTGCATGTGCCTTTATGTGATATGGCATCTTTATACTGGTATCTTTCATTTAGCAACATATATTTAAGTTTTCTTTTTTGTATGTGTGGCTTGATAGGTCATTTTTTTTTCTTTTTCTTTTTTTAAGTCAAGTATATTCTAGGCCAATAGTTAATTTTTTTTTTACTTCTCAGTTATGATTGACATTCAATATTATATTAGTTTCAGGTGTACAGTACAGGAGTTAGACATTTAAATAACTTACCAAGTTATTGGGGGGATTACTTAATTTTTTTATCACAGTAATAATTATTGTATGCATATAGCCCATTTGTTTATCTTTGCACCTATTGACAGATATTTTGAATGCTTTCACATTTTGGCAATTACAAATAAAACTGATATAAAAATAGCAGTAGTTTGGACTTAAGTTTTCAACTCTAGTGGGTAAATGACTGGCAGCATGATTGCTAGATCTTTCAAAAAAGCTGTATTTATTTATATTCCCACCAGCAATGAATGAGAGTGCCTGTTGTTTCACATCTCCACCAGCACTTAGTCCATGTTTTATAAGTGTAGCATTATTCTTGTCTCTACAAGGATACTAATTAGCATTTTGAAGATTTCCTTCTGTTTCCTACACTATCTTTGGTTTTTTCAATTTTCTTTTCTATGTTTATTTTGTTATCTATCTTTCATGTTGGGGTTTTCTGCATATATCTGCTCATCATTGGTTTTTCATTCATAATCAAGAGCTAATTGGATGCTATGTGCTCACGGACAGGGCTTTTTGACTGGTGGTCTTATTTTTTGTTTAATTGCAAAGAGAGCAGCTGTTTTGTTGGAGGACTGCCAAGTGTCTGGAAAAGAACTCTCTGATTTTCCACTGGGTGGAGAAGATGAAGGAGGTGGTAGCCTCCTTCTTGCTGGAGTTGTATGTGGGGTAGAGGAGTTGTCTTTACCATTTAGTATCCAGACTTTCAAGTACTCACTTTGTATTTAACCCCAGGTCTCATCCTGGGTTCCCACATCTCTCTTCTCTCTCCCATTTGACACGTGAATAGAATAAGTCTGTAATCTTGTGCTTGAGTGCTTGTGGTGTGGGCAGGGTAAGGAAATGGCTGAAATGCATAAAGACTTTCAATCCATTCCACTGTTTTCTTCTTGGCTCCTCATTCCTTTTGTCATTAGTGCTATCGGGACTCAAACCTGTTGGGGTTTCTGCAGGGAAAATAGGCTCACTTCTCACCAGCATCTTGCTTGACTTGCCTTTGAGACTGAGACTTTTCCAAACTGTTAAGTGATGTGTCCCTTTTCATCTTCCAAAAGAAGAGAAAATCTTTAACTACTGCCATTCCCACTTAAGTTTTCTATACCTTTGTGGGTTTAAGTATTTAAACATTTTAATCCCTTTAGTATAATCTTGAGTGAAAGAAAGAAACTCACACATGGTCAATCCATCACCTCTAACCAAAATCTCTCAATTATTTTATAAATATAAAATATAAAATTAGTAGATAGAGAAATATTTTAAACATCATAGAAGCATGTAAAGTAAAAGAAAAAAATGACATTTTCATACCATCCTGTGCCACTTTTCCATTTTTCAACTGTTACCATTATTAATTGTTACGAATGTATCCTTTGAGATATATCTATGCACATAGCTAATTATAGACTGAAAATACATACCTGTGTGAACAATTCCCTCACATAAAATGTGATTATATTACTTGGAGAGACACAGATAGGTACCCCTCAGACTTCCCTGCAAGAAAGGGCCCACTGCCCCACTGCGAGGACTGTGGGTGGCTGACAGCATTTGGCTGTGACTGGTGAGGGCTTGGGTTCTAAGGCAAGATCATAGTCTTCTTGGAGCAACCCCAGTCAGTAGCCAGCAAGATGGCAACATGGGACCTGCCCATTTCTGCTTGATGTGGCTTCTCCAATGGCCATCTGTCCAGTTTGCATGGAGACTAAGGACTCTCTCACCCAATCCTGCTTCCCTGCAATTCCTTTCCCAAGTAGTCCTCCCAGGAGAACCTTCTCACCATTCTGACTGTCTCAGGATCTGCTACTGGCACAATCCAACCAACACTCATTCTGAACCCTTTCTTCAGCTAGTATTTATCAGGGACATTTTTCTATGTCAATGCACGGAGATCTGACCCATCCTTTTAAATAGCTGTACAGTATTTCATATATTTTATAGCATGAATATACCATAATTACTTAACCATTCTCTTATTGATGAACCTTTATGGTTTTCTAATTTTTAAATGTTTTTAACATGTATATTTCAACACAATAGATTAGTTTCAAAGGAACTTATGGATTTGTCTCTCACTCAGGACTACATGCATAGCAGACACCAAAATATTTCTTTAATTTAGAAGTCCTTTTACCAGAGAGAAGGAAAGTGAGCGGGAGAGGGTGGTGCAATGTTACAGGTATCTGAGTGCATGCGTGGCCTTGGAAGGACTATCCACACAGAATGACAATAATCACACACCATTTCTACCTGTTTACTAAGGCTGCCCCCAGTGGTGGGATTTAAATAACAACCGGTTCTCTGCCCTAATGATCGTTTTAAGCATAAAAAAATCGATATACCGAAAGGTGGTTTATTATTTCGTGCATTTAATACTTAAATAAGAACAATAAAAGAGGTATACAAAACAGATTATGTTATAAAAATGAAAAAAATATTAAATAATACCTGACAAAAAGCAATAGAACTGTTATTTAAGATATTTACATATTGCTTCTTGATTGGCGTCCTCACTTGCATTTTTTTTTCACCCATGGACGAAATGAACATTACTACGGGCACTTAGAATACGCTGTTATGCAGATGAATGTTAAAAAAGAGTAAGGAATGTAAATTTGTGATTTCCACATGGGGCAGCTGCCCAGGTGCCCACCTTAGAGAGAACCCTGATTACAAGTGCCATTTTAACAACCGGTTCACCGAACTCAACAAAAAAATTAGGTATTGGTTCTGCCGAACCGGTGCGAACTGGCTGAATCCCACGACTGGCTGTTCCGCAAGAAGGAGACTGCTCTTTTAGCTCTGTTTGAATTTCTACACATACCAGATAATTAAAAAACTATATATAAAATTTACTTTTCTCAAATGTCACTGTAAGATTTTGACAGATCTTTCTCACATTTTGATTTTTAAAAATATTTTTTTTTCTTACTCCTGTCACACTACAGTCCAATTGATGACCTGGTCTCTCTTTCCTTGCTTCATTCACCCCCACTCTCTGAGCTTCCCTCCATGGCTCTGACTCTTTCCAACACGCCATGTGGGGCTGGCTTCACTCTCATCCTGCCCTTCTAGCTGGGGTCTGTTCTCTGGGACCCTTGCATGTACTCTGTCCCTCCTCCCCAGCATACTTGCTTTTTAGCAATCCTGCCCCTTGCCCACCCCTTCTAGTTTAATTTAGTGGGTGCTGTATGGAAAGTTACCCAGTGCAATTGGGACTACCATAACCAGGGGTTGGGCATGAGTCTTTAGAGGCTACCAACAGAGGCCCATGGACCACGTCAGATGCCTAAAACACACAGCTTGTTAAATAAATTAAAATCACCCAAGAAGAGGCAAGGGCAAGGGTCCCTAAACTACGGCCCCCGAGGCCATTTATCCAGCCCCCGCTGCACTTCTGGAAGGGGCACCTCTTTCATTGGTGGTCAGTGAGAGGAGTACCGGATGCATCTGCACCCATAGTTCCCATTGAAACACTGGTCACTTTGTAGATTTAAATTTACTTGTTCTTTATTTTAAATATTGTATTTGTTCCCATTTTGTTTTTTTTTACTTTAAAATAAGATATGTGCAGTGTGCATAGGGATTTGTTCATAGTTTTTTTATAGTCTGGCCCTCCAACAGTCTGCGGGATAGTGAACTGGCCCCCTGTGTATAAAGTTTGGGGACCCCTGGGCAAGGGGATAAAGAAGGTAGGTGCAGGAGGTGGAGACCATACTCCCTGCATTCTGGATGCAACGTCTGTAGGTCCAGGCTTCCTCCCAGCTGATGGTACATTATGAGGATCAAAGTTGAGATAAGACAAGGGTGTGACAGACAGAAGGTGCCTGGGATTGAGTACATCAACTTCCTCTGCCGGCAGAACAAGAACAAGTATGTCTCTTCAAGAGCTGTCATGTATGAACTAGCCAGTTAGCAACTTGCCGAGGAACAGCTGTGGGTTTTAGCTAGAAAAGGACAAGAGGGTCCCAAATGAGTGTCACCATGAGCGATCAATTTAAGACCTCACAAGAATAAAGTGACTCCTGCATTTAATGTATCGTGAATATTCAGTATTTCATATTTAGTGTCATGGATACTTACTGTATGCTTGGCTCTTCCATCCTTTTTTATCTATGGCTAGATACATGTGCTGTGTTCTCAAACTTACTCACCTGTGCTTCACTCTTGAATTTCATTCATCCATTTGTTTTCTTTCATCTCTAGCAGACTTGAAGTTTCCCACACAGTGTAGCAAATACACACTGCAGTAATCTTTCTTCTTAATTGTTTTATATAATAAAATTATGTAATATATCACACACATCAGAGTGTGTATAGAATGTATGTGTACATATACATTTACAGCAAAGCAAATACCTGTGTACCTCATAGGGTTATCAAAGGTGACCTTGATAGTCCTTAAGAAGCACCTGTGAGACCCCATTCGCCAAAGTAACTTCTTGTTCTGGAAAGTGTGCTGAATGCTTATTGGGTTTTATCGATAGTTTCATCCCTAAACAACATACTGTTTTATGTGTGCATTTTAAATTTATATACATGAAACCATGACCCAGGCTGTCCTGTGAAAGGCCTCACTTGTTTCCACAGCTGCAGAGGGCTCTGCTGCAGGTATGGCCCGCGACTCCCATGTCCACAGAAATGCAGAAATGCAGTCATCTTCACTTTGGGGTTAACAAGGCTGCTGTGAAATTCATGAACAATCCCTGGTGTGCCTGGGTTTCCTCCCAGGAGAGCAGTCACTGGTGCTCAGTGTTCTGTGTTTGATTTTCCAGGTGACAGCAAACTGCTTGAAGAGTTTATTCTCCCTCTCTTCAACATCCTCATCAACACTTGATGTTGTCCAATTTCTATATTTTACTCATTTTATGAGTGTGAAATTGATCTCATTGTAGTTTTCACTTGACTTTCTAAGGTTACTAATAAGGTTTATTAGCCATTTAGATTTTCTTTTTGTGATGTGCCCATTTATATTTTGCCCATTTTTCCATTACACTTCATTATTTATAAAAAATAATTTTTTCTGTGAGACCAGGGAAGGCAGAGACAGACTCTTGCATACACCCTGAAATCAACCCAGAAAGCCCACTAGGGGGTGATGCTCGGCCCATCTGGGACTACTTTGTTGCTCAGCAACAGAGCTCTTCTTAGCACCTGAGGCAGAGGCCATGGAGCCATCCTCAGTGCCTGAGGCCAACTCACTCCAATTGAGTCATGGCTGCAGGAGGGAAAGAGAGAGAGAGAAAGGGGAAGAAGTGAGAGGGAGAGGGGTAGAAAAGGAGATGGGAGCTTTTCCTGTGTGCCCTGACCAAGAATCGAACCCACGACATCCACACACCAGGTTAACATTATCACTGAGCCAATCGGCCAGGGGGAATCTTTTATATATTTTGGGTATTAATCTTGTTGCAAATACCTTCTTGCAGCTTGTGACTGCTAATTTCACTTTTTTATGAGTTTTTGGTGAACAGAAATTCTTCATTTTAATATAATGGACTTTACCATTTTTATTTCCTGTTCTTTGAAGGAATCACACTGAACCCCAAAGCTATGAAGACATTCTCCCACAGAGTCTGCTGGAAGTTTCACATTTAAGCCGTTGACTCACTGGGTTTTGTATAGGGTGTGAAGCAGGGATCTAGCTTTATTCATGACTTTCATACAGATCATTGATGATCACATACTTTTGTTTGACTATCCACTTCCCTCTGACCTGCAAGGTTACCTTGATTATAGTAAAGCTTTCGTACATGTGTGGATCTGCTTCCAGCCTTCTTTTACTCTCAGTGAACAACTTTCTTCCTACACTTGGGGTCTGTTGGGGTAGGCTTGGTGGCAGAGGTGCCTCTTCTCTTTTAGCAAAGGCAAATCGCAGTTCTTAGGCTTCTCCGATTCCAGGGCTGGGAGTAGGATGTGAAGGTCACAGTGAGGGTCCTGCACCCTAACTAGTGGGTATGGGAAAGTGACAGGTAATTTTTACTCAGGAAATGTAGTGGGTTAGACAGGGCACACATCTTAAAGAGGTTGTTTCAGCTGTTCTGTGACAACAGGGACCAGTCAGGGTGCTTGCTGCCTTACAAGCTGAGATGTATGCACCCTGGGCCAGTTTGACAACTCCACCTTCCGTGGTTTATCTATCCCTGAGGGGTTTCCTGTGGCTTTTTCTACACAAGCCTTTGCTACATTGTGTTATGGGCATGGCTGCTTCCCTGACTGGCTTCATCAGGAAGGCACATGTGCCTCAGGGCCTTTGCTCTCACTCTGCCCTAGCCTACAATTATTTCTTCAGAGCCTGAACTATCTCCTTCTAGTTTTTATTCAAAGCCTCTTTTTCCTGGAGACCTTTCCTGACCACTCTATCTAAAATGATAGCCCCTTGTGTCCCTGCTGACTCCCTCTCCCCCTTTTCAGTTTTAATTATCTTCATTGAATTCTTACCATCCAGTATACCATACAATTATGTCTATTTTGTTCTATGCTTCCCCCCCTAGAATGTGACAAAACTCCAGTGCTTGACACATAGTAGGTACTCAACAGCAATTCATTGAATAAATGGATACATAAGTGAGAGAGTGAAGGAGTCCAGTGACCTCAGAGCCCCGCAGAGAGACAGACACAAAGCCATTGCTGCTTGAGTGTTGAATGAAAGAGCACTCAGTGTAGGACCAAACCTCTCTCTTGATACAGTTGGGGATAGCCCTCTCAGAGCTCATCCTTTAAGCCACCTGAGCATTTGAGGGCTCTGAAAGTATGTATGTCCTTGTTCCAAGCATCGTGTGTTCTCTGCATTCTTTCAATGAAAACAGCTCAGATGTGATCCCAGTTTGACAGATAAGAACCTGATATCCAGAAGGGTAATGTGACTTTGTCAAGGTCACACTGCTTGTCAGTGAACCAACCAGACTCCCCGACACCCAATTGCCTGGACAGAGGATTGTCTATATGTAGTCCTGAGCCCAGAATCCACTGACCGACATTCCTTCATCCTTACCATGTAGTAACCACAAATATTTTTGAATATTTCTTTCTGAAGAGTTGTTCAGCAATGGTTGCTAGACAAAATTCATAATTAATGAAGAGTTCAGGGCTCTTGATTGGAAGCCCTCAGGAATGCCAAAGCATTTGCAGGCTATGGTGGAAGGAATTCTGAAATGACCCCAAAAGTGCTATCCCCAGGGGCATGCTACCTGGATAATCTCCTTCCTTGGAGAGTGGCCAAGGCCTGTGATGATTATTGAATAGTCACTCTCTCGATTAGGTGGCATTATACGGTAAAGACATATATGGGGTAGTCCCTCCTGTGATCATGTTGCTTTTTATCAGACTCTCTCTGTCCTTCACAGCAACCTGGAGAGAGGTTTTTTTGTCTGTAAAGAAGAGAGCTGCCATGCTGTTAGAGGACTGTGTGATGAAGAGCTGAGAACAACTTCTAGAATCTGAAATGACCCCCTATAGACAGACAGCAAGGAAGTGGGGACCTCAGTCCTGCAATTGCAAGGAACAGAATCCTGCCAACAACCAGTGAGCTTGAAGGAGAACCCAACCTCAAATAAGAACACAGCCCCAGCCTAGGAAGACCCCAAGCAGAGGACCAGCTAACTTGTGCCCAGGTACCTGACCTACAGACACTGTAAGATAGTAAATGGGTGTTGTTTTAATTCACTAAATTTATGGTAATTTGTTATGCAGTATAGAAAACTAAGACATAGGCCTTAGGGGATAAAAAATCACCTTTTAGAAATGATGTTAGTGCTTACATTGGCTGCTAAGACCAAGAAAAAGGAAAAGGTAAGAAGCCTAAAAGACTGTGCAATGACCCTGAACCCAGAAATTTTCTGCAAGGTAGACATCTACTCCTCATTCACAGATGGAGGAATGATGCTCAGAGAGGCTGGGACTTGCCCAAATGTGACATAAGTAGAAAAGTAAGGCTAGGACCTGACCCCAAAAAGTTTCAACTGCCTCTGGGTATGTGCCTGTTTTTTGGGGGGTACCTGCAGATAAAGTGTTCGCGGTACGTGGGCAAGGTGGTGGAACTCGCATATAGGAACCTAGAGGGGCCCTTGGGAACCAAGTAAAACAACTGTTTCCAGGTCATTCCAGGCCAGTCTTCCTCTGTGGCTGCTTCCCATAGTTGGTGTTACAGCTTCTCGATTCTCTTGTTAGGTGTACTCCTCAGTAGGGAGAAGAGTTTCCAGCTCTCTCACTGGGCTCTCTGGCATGTACGGCATCCATCTGGGTTCTAAGTGTCTCAGGCACAAGCTTCTTATCCCAGGTAAACTCCAGCCTGGGCAGTGAGGGAGTCATCTAATATGTTCACCCAGCACCCATTTCTTCCTCTGAAGATTCACATTTAAAGACTTACCTTGTCCATTTGCATTAGTTCAGTAGGGTCATCAATATCCAACCATAGTTGATTTGTGACCAAGCTAGGTTAATAAGATTTTCTGGAATAATAATTTTGCTGAAAAGGTCACATATATTAAACAAGAACCTTTATATTTTACTCTCATGGTGACCATGGGGTGAACCTTCCCTCAGGCCATATTCAGGACTTTGTGTCAGACCCATTCTTTTTCTGATCCCAAGGAAGATGCAAAAATCTTGTGATTGGTGGATGGCAGCAGTGGTCTGCTTTCCTTGATAGAGTAGAGCTAACTTGTTTTAGGCTGTTTTGGTGGGCTCCAGTTGCTGGGAGGATGTCTGTTTGGAAGAGGAGTTCATAGCTTCTCTGGATCCCTGTGCCAGCTCTGGGACCTGCCCACTCACTGGTTCCCTAAAGAAATAGCAAGCAGCAGGTATGAGGACAAATGTTTGAATGGCACTGACTGTGTGACCCACTGCTCTGATTGGGTTTGCCACTGTCCTGTTACAGAAGAGTAAGCACACACAGGGAACAGTGGAGCCCTGGTCTGGACAAAGCAGCGTTTATTCCCAGAACTTGCCCTGCATACCATGCTCACCTCTTCCTTTTTCTGGCCACCTGAGGCCCTTTGCTAGTACTGGCCTATGAGAGGGTGTGGAACCATCTCTTGGAGCTGGGCTGGGCTGTGGGGCTTGGCTGCTGGGCTTCCAGTATTGCAACATGGAAGAGATGGGAGGGGCCACATTGACCATGTTTGTTTCTGGCTTTTCTGAAGGGGTTTTACTCACATCTGTCTGTCAAGATAATATATGTTGTTTAATTTAGACTGGGTTGGATTTTCAGTAACTCCCACTTAAAAATTCTGCTCAATTCAAGAGATGGTGAGCTCCTCAACTTTCTACTTGTGGCTTCTGCTCCAGGTGAGCTGGGGCTTCCCACAAAGGGCCTTGGCAATTTCTGAGCTTCCATGTAGAGGCTTCATAAGAACTATTTGGATAACATTGATTCTAATAATTTTATTTGATATGCTACTTCAAACAAACTTTAATTGCAAAATAATAAGTGCTCATGTAGACTATTTAAACAATAAAGAAATATATAGAATCAAACATGGAACTGAAATATGGTTTGGTGTAACTCTTTTGTTGTTTTCTATGGACCCCCTTCCCCTAAAAATAATTATTTTTTCATAATGTACCATACCAAACAAACATCACTTTATACTTTGATTTAACAACGTATCTTGAATATTTTTTCTGCAGTAGAACAGATGGGCTGAACTTATTTAAGTGGCTGTATCTTCTTTCTTTGTAAGTTTGCATCTAGTAATAGAATTTCGGTCTCCTTTGTTTCTATTTTATTGTCCCAAATACCATAAAAATGATAGCCGGGGGTGTTTTACTTTGAGAAAATCTTTCACTGGCCCTTTGAAAGAAGATCTACCTGGAAATCATGGCACAGACAGAGGCTGGGCCAGGGTCCACTGTGGGTCAGGTCCCTTTCCACAGGGATGCTCAGAACTAGACACATCTGCTTCCCTGCCTCATGGCCATGTATGAGTGATGGGCCGGCAAGCTTGGGCTTAAGGACAACTATTTCCAAGTGCACTCGGAGGTCTCTTAACCATGAGGACTCCTTCCTAGAGAGAGGGGTCATGGGCCTGGTGAGGGGGACCTGGGATCGCTGAGATGATCCTGCAGATGCGGCTAGTTGAAATAAAAGAACACCCTCCTCCTCCTGTGTAGGCTCCTCCCATAGCCACCAACCTCGCAATCTGTACTTTCTGTCTGCTATTGTGAAAGGCAACGTGATGCAAAATATCATGCAAAAATAAAATATCAGAAAGAGAAATTAGGGAAACAATCCCATTTATTGTTGCAACACAAGAATACGGTACTTAAGAGTAAATTTAACCAAGTAGGTAAAAGACCTGTTCTCAAAAATTATAGGACTTTGAAGAAAAAAATCAAGGAAGATACAAACAAGTGGAAGCATATACCTTGTTTATGGAGAAGAATTAACATTATTAAAATGTCCATACTATCCAAAGCAATCTTTAGATTCATGGCAATTCCTACTTAGATGCCAATGACATATTTCACAGATCCAGAAGAAATATTCCAAAAATTTATATGGAACTAAAAAAGATCCCAAGTGGCCTCAGCAATCTTGAGAAATAAAAATGTTGGAGGTATCACAATACCTGATATCAAACTATAATATGAGGTCATAGCAATCAAAACAGTCCGGTACTGATAAGAATAGGCATATAAATCAATGGAACAAAACAGAGAGCCTAAAAGTAAACTCATGCCTTTATGATCAATTACTATTTGACAAATGAGGCAAGAGCAAACAATGGAGTAAAGACAGTCTCTTCAATAAACAGTGTTGGGAAAGTTGGACAGATACATGCAAAAAATGACACTAGACCACCAACTTACACCATTCACAAGAATAGACTCAAAATGGATAAAATATGTAAGTTGCAAAACCATAAAAATCCTAGAAGAAAACATAGGTAATAGAATCTCAGAAATTCTTTATCGTAATATTTTTGTTGAAATATCTTTTTGGGCAAGGGAAACAAAGGAAAAAATAAACACATGGGACTACATCAAACAGAAAAACTTTTGCACAGCAAAAGAAACCATCAACAAAATAAAAGGACAACCCATTGAATGGGAGAACATACTCACCAATGATATACATCTGATATGAGGTTATATCTAAAATTTCTAAAGAACTTGTACAACTTAACACCAAGAAGACAAACAATCCAGTTAAAAAATGGGTAATGGACCTGAATAGACACTTCTCCAAAGAGGACATAAAAATGACCAATAGGCATATAAAAAAATGCTCAGTCACTAATCATCAGAGAGATGCAAATTAAATCCACGATGAGATATCACCTTACACCTGTCAGAATGGCGCTCATCAATAAATCAACAAACAACAAGTATTTACAAGGATGTAGAGAAAAATTAACCTTTGTGCACTGTTGGTGGGAATGCAAACTGGTGTAGCTACTGTGGAAAACAGTATGGTATTTCCTCAAAATGTTAAAAATGAAATTGCCTTTGACCCAGTGATCCCACTCCTGGGAATATATCCTAAGATTCCTGAACATTAATTTGAAAGCATATGTGCACACCTATATTCTTTGCAATGTTATTTACAATAGCCAATATCTGGAAGTAGCCCAAGACCTGGAAGTGCCCATCAGTATATGAGTGGATAAGAAAGCTGTGGTGCATTTACACATTGGAATACTATGCAGCCATCAAAAAGGAAATGTTACCTTTTGCGAAAGCATGGGTGGACTTGGAAATTATTATGCTAAGTGAAATAAACCAGGCAGAGGAAAACAAATACCATATGATCTTACATGTGTGATCTAATGGACAAAATAAACTAATGAAACAGAGGCATGGACACATAGAACAAACTGATAGCTGTCAGAATGAAGAGAGGTGGGGGGACTGGATGAAAGAAAGTAAAAGGATTAGTAAAAAAACACAGCGGACCTTGGCCCAGCTGTCTATGCCATGACTTCCAAGTGAATCTTCTTTCAAAAGGCCAGTGCAAAATTTTCTCAAAGTGAAACACCCCCAGCCATCATTTTTATGATATTTGGGACAATAAAATAGAAACAAAGGAGACCAAAATTCCATCACTAGATACAAACTTCCAAAGGAGGAGGATATAACTATGTAAATGAGGCTCACAAAACTGGTTGCATTCCCTAGAGACTCAGAGACTGATATCTGATTCTCAAAATTAATAAAGCCAGCCAGCTGAGGATGTGACATGCTAACAGTCCTGGGACAGCAACAGAATCAAGAAAGAAATGGTCGTGTCTGTGCTTCTACTGAGAGTGGACCATCTTCCTCGGGAGATGTGGGCCTCATAAAGGGCAACAGCTTGCATTATCTCTTCAGTTTTCTGGTTAGGAAGATCATCTGCAAGGTTGATACAGCCCTTACTGAGAAACTGAGAAATGGGTCCCTGGAAACAGGAGTGGGAATCATTACTTCTGATTAGCCCCAGGAAAAGCATTGCAGGAGGCAATGAAACTGGAGTCAAAAGGGGGAAATCTCCAGAAACCAGCAAAAGCACATCAGGAGAGGAAGAACCCGCTTTGTATGTATGCAGCGGCTACCAGGCAGCATCTCCAGATCTCAGCTGTGCCAGCAGCTAGTGAGTGGAAGAGGAGGTGGAACTGAGAAGACAGACAGGGTACAGGGTAGAGAAGGTGACTACTGCTCATCCCTCACTGCGGGCTTCCAAGCCTGAGGCCAGTGCCAGATGGGGGTAGAAGAAGGTTTAATTAAATAGGAGTTTGGCTAGTATATTATTGCCCATGTTAAAACTGTGTGATTCTAAGATTGAACTAAATTGATGCTCTGCTATTATTAATTTCCACTGAACATTTTTATATCTAAAAGTGGCCAAAGCAAAAGGAATTTGCTTCAAATTTTACAAAACGGGTGCTAAGGAACAACTGTGCTAATCAAATCTAAAGAAAAAAGGTGAGAAAAATAATTGGGTTTACTTGCTTCTTATTAAATCTAGTCCACTCAACAAAATATCACTGAAGTTCAGAAGGAGAGATCTCTGTAGGCAAGGATGAACCGAGAGAGTACCACGGAAGAGGAAGGGCTAGAGCTGTGTCTTAAAAGGAGGGTTGTATTCAGATAGACGTCTGACCTTGCTTTTCCCTATGAAGCATTTATTACAAAGCCTCACTTTCTGTGCGCATTAGTTCTTGGAACCGCTAAAGATTCTGACACCACTCAAGTTGAGGTGGAGCAAATGGACTGTGGACATCTTACGCTATTTACTGACCCCTGGACAGAGGCTTAACAGTTGCAGTCACAATGTCACTTGTAAGGCTGAGCCTGCATTCTGAAGTGTTTTATTAAAAGGAAATATTTTCAAAAATACTAAGGATAGGACAGTGACCAAGGCAACATATTTTAAAGACTTGATGTGATTCAAAATATCAGCATTGCTCGATACTTCAAATTTGGTCAGTATAATAATGCACACGTCCCTGTGACTAGTTTCAGCCAATGGGACTTAGGCAAATGTGGCATAAGCAGAAGTTTTGCGACAACATGGATGAACCTAGAGATTATTACTCTAAGTGAAATAAGCCAGACAAAGACAAATATGATCTCACTTATATGTAGAATCTAATGAACAAATTAAACTGATGAACCAAATAGAAACAAAGACATGTGTATATGGAAGAGACTGACAGCTGTCAGAAGCAGAAGGTTGGGGAACTGGATGATAAAAGATGAAGAGATATGACACATAGACACAGTCAACAGTATAGAGCTAGCCAGAGGGAAAGGGGTGGGGTATAGGTGAAGATGGGCAGTGAGGACAGAAGGAGACGTTAGGGGCAGAAGGTGCAAAAAGCAAGGGCAGAAGGGGCTTTGTTAAATTGTGCACTTGAAACCTGTATGGTTTTCTGAACCAATGTCATTCAATTTAAAAAATAGCATGTAAGAAAAAAGGGACCTACAAATTAGGATGCATTCATAAAGAGAAGCTAGTGAAGATTAAAATAAAAAATTAATTATAACAGCAAAAGAATAGATATCGTTATAATGTATGACATAAGACTTTGAACCAAGAAAATAAAAAATACTAACAGAGATGAGAACTTTACGGTGCAAAAAATATAGCATAAAATATATGAAAATAAAATTAAAGGTAAATAGATCAAAGGCAAGAAACCAATGACATGCCAAGCAGAAAGCTTGAACACAAACAACTCTGACAAAGGGTTAATATCCAAACTAGATAGAGAACTCACAAAGCTCAGCAACAAACAAGCAAACCATCCAATTAAATGGGGAAAGGGCTTGAACAGGCACTTCTCTCATGAAGACATACAGACAACAAATAGATACATGAAAAGATGCTCATTGTCACTAGCTATTAGAGAGATACAAATCAAAACTACAATGAGATACCACCTCACACCTGTTAGATTCACTACTGTCAACAAGACAGGTAACAACAAGTGTCAGTGAGGCCGTGGAGAAAAAGGAACCCTCATTCACTGCTGATGGGAATGTAAACTAACTAGTACAACCACTATGGAAGACAGTATGGCGGTTCCTCAAAAAATTAAGAATAGAACTACTGTATGACCCAACAATCCCTCTACTGTGTATGTCCCCAAAAGACTCAAAAACATTGGTATGCAAAGATTCATGCACCCCATTTTCATTGCAGCATTATTCACAGTGGCCAAGACGTGGAAACAACCAAAGTGCTTCTTGATAGAGGACTGGATAAAGAAGATGTGGTATATATATACAATGGAATATTTCTCAGCCATAAGAAATGTTGACATATTGCTATTTACGACAACATGAATGGATTTTGAAAACATTATACAAAGTGAAATAAGTAAATTAGGAAAAGCTAAGAACTATATGATTTCACACATAGGTGGGATATAAAACTGAGACTCATGGACATAGATAAAAGTGAAGTGATTACCAGACGGCGGAGAAGGGGAGTAAAGAGGACAAATATGTGGTGATGGAAAATGGTTGACTGAGTGATGGGCATGTAACACAATCAACAGTTTATATATTATAGAGATGTTTACCTGAAACCTATATGTTCTTATGAACCAGGGTCACCCCATTAGATTTAATTTCTGAATTTAAAAAAAAGCAATTGAGAATTAAGGGCTAAGGAGCTGTGAGTGAAAATAAATATAAAAAATGAAGAAAAAATACAATGAAAAAATAAGACTTTAACTGTTCCTTCTCTTCAAACTACAGTCAACCTAGTCATTTTCAAAGTAAATAAAACCAGTAAGAAAAGATGAAAGATGATAAATTAAGTAAGAATGCAAAAAAAAGATCAATTCAAACAATATCCGTCAATAAAGTGACATAAAGATAGTGAGTCCAAAAGTCATGAATAAATGTCAATTTTTTCCTTCAAAAGGCCACACCCCCCAAAGGGGGATATTTCCTTAAACAATCAAAGCTCTCTACTCCTTACCCATCTGCTGGATGGGCCTTGGAACAGATGTCGTCCAGACCTCAGCCCAGGCTGGTCTTTACCACATCCTCATGAACTATGCCCCAGCTTTTCTGCATGCTTCCCTGCTGGCCTCTAGCCATCTCATTGTCTCTGCAGCCCCGTACCTGCCTCCCTCTAGGGTGGACCCTGCAGAATTCCCCAAACCACAGTCACCTGGCTATCTTGGTTATTGGACAGATGGGTGATGGATGGACAGACAGATGGGGAGATGGTGCAGCAGAGTCACCTGGAGGTGTGTTGGCCTAGGTCCCAGGTGACACTGCTACTGCTGGTGGGGACAACACCGAGTTTATTAGGGGGTTGCTTCTCAGAAAAAGAACTAAAACTGGCTTCCAACTGATAGTCCCCAATTCTTTTGCTGACTGTGCCACTGTGGGCTCCTCCTTCTCACCTGATGATCCCCTCAGCTAAGTCAGGGACTGCCACTTGCCCTTCCCTGCCTCAGTATCTAAAAGGAGCAGTGAAGCCTGACCTTGGTGGTGCAGTGAATAAAGCATTGACCTGGAACATGGAGGTTGCTGGTTTGAAACACTGGGCTTGCCTGGTCAAGGCACATATGAGAACCAACTACTACAAGTTGATGCTTCCTGCTCCTCCCCCACCTTTCTCTCTTCCTCTCTTTAAAATCAGTAAATAAAGTCTAAAAAATAATAATAATAAAATAAAAGGAACATTGAACTCAGGTGCCCATCTTCCAGAAGGGGCCTCTGATTTACCTTTGTTGACTCAAAGGATCCAGCAAATTAATTCCTCAAATAAAAGAACATTGTTTCCCAGAGGGTCCTTCTACTTCCCCTCCTATAAAGGAAGGGCCTGCCATCTGAAGGGTCACAGTCCAACTGGGAGGACTGGGCCAGTGTGTGTTCCACTGTTCCCCAACTTCAACTTTTTTATTATATTCACAAATTCTATGAGTTAAGATTTGGAGAAGGCATGGCAAGAAATGGCTGGTCTGTGCTCCAGGCCCCAGCCTGGGAGACTGGAGAGTGGGGTGGTTGGATTGGGGCAGGGGCTGATTCACTCACACATTTGGTGCCAGTGACTGGAGTGTGGCCTCCGGGCAACTTCAGCTTCTTTATGGCACGCGGCCTCAGCTGATGGGAATGCTGTGGTGGCTCAGGGCAAGTGCTCCAGGCAGCACGGCTGTCTGAGTGATCTTGGCAGTCACACGATACCCCTTCCAGCATGTCTGCTGGCACACGTGAGGCCCCATCCCACTGGAAGCCAAGCAGCAGAATGGCAGGACAGGCGGTCATCCTGTAAAGAAATGCTGAATGGAAAACGTTGGGGTCAATCATCCCTGGAGAATCAATCTGCATAGGGGGCTGAAGAGTAGCTCAGGGAATTCTGGACCATCCCAGGAGCAGCAGGTTTCCTTGGCAAGGATGTTTGAATTGGGACTTGGAAATGGCCAAAGGGTTATCTGAGCAAGAGGCTGGAGGCTGTGGCTTCAGGAGGGAGTGCAGGAAGCTGAGCAGTGAGTATGGCAGAAGAGTTAGCAGGAACCAGGCAATTCTGTGTAGTGTGAGGGGGAGCTTCAGAGACTTCAGACAGAGAAGTGACATGATCTGAAGTAAAAACTATTGTTTTTAAAAAGTGACCACAAGAAAAACAGTTTGGAAGCCCTTGCAGTTGACCAGAGCAGAGGATGGTTGTAGGGACCCAGTTGTTTAGAGGGAGAGCAGTAGGCAGATTCAAGAGGGAGGAGTCTGACCAGCAGGACTCTGGCTGAAATGGGGGTGGGATACAGGAAAGGAATGGCCTCATTATGCCCAAGTGGGATTGGGTGGGCAACGTACAGTCAGAGCAGTCACTTGTGGGCAGGGCGCCAGGTAAGAGAGGTGACTTATAATCCTGGCCATTTCAGCACATATGAGTACAGGCCAGAAAGGGGTGTGTTCCTTAGTAGCCAGGCTCCCCAAGGATCCTTGAGCATCCCTTTAGAACCTGAGTCCATGGCTGTCCTCTGAGGATCCCAAGCATGGTGTCTGGCTCCATTCTTCATGAGCTAGAAGATCTTTGGCAAGTCACTGGGGTCTTTGGACCTCAATTATCTCACCTGTAAAAGGTGGTAAGGTATGAACCATGCAGGTTGTGAGGATCAGTCGTTCTGTCACTCAGTGCTCAGAAAGGTGCTCAGGAAGATTCAGTGGGGCTTGATGATCTCATTTGCATGTCAGTTTGGGCTCAATGGCCCCCAGCAAAGGGTGGAGCAGATGGCAAGCAGCAGAGTGCTCTCAGGTGGGAGATGGGAGACCTACGCTGCATTCACTGAACAGAGGCTTCCCATGGACAACAGGAGCTGCCATCTTTTCCAGTGAAGAGGGATGAAGCGACTTAGTACTTTAGGAAGAGGGTGATGCAGATGACATCAGAGCCCACCCCATCACCTTGTTTCTTGGCATTTGCAGTAGGCCATAGCTTGTCCAGCTCTTGTGCACACAGATAGAAGTACCTGGGGACAGACACAGTTTGTGCCCCAGGCATCTCCAGAGTCCCCAGCAGGACTGAGTCCAGCTGCCCGCAATAGTCACCTCCTTGGTAGAATATCCTTTGGACAGCCTTCCCTTCCAGCTTGACCCCAATGCAAGCAACTCACATTAAATCTGTCTAATCTGAGGGAACCCAACCAGACACAGAGGTCCTGGGAGAGTGTGAGGGGAAGTGTGAGGGGCCGTGCCACTGCTGTCCTGCTCCTGCTCTGCCTGTGAGCGACATGCAACCAGGCCAGCCCCTAGCTGTTTCAGAGAGGAAAGGGAAAAAGTGTCCAGCACAGGCCCTCTCACCAAGCTAAGAGGGAGTTGGAGAAAGGGTTGAAGCAAGAAGGGAGAAAAGAGATAGAGTTGGTCAAGAAGAGGGCGGTCACTCAGTTCCCAGCCTGTCCTGAGCCTCTGAGGGGCCCGGATGTCCCGTGGCCCATCTCAGGAGGTGGTGTATTGCCTCTCCCAGCTGGAGACATGAAGGCTCAGCCAGGCCACACTGCCAGGAAGGGTCAGGGTCTGACTTGGTGGGTCTCTGAGGACATAGGCCATGAAGAACTGACCCTCTGCCTACAAACCGCCCATGTTATGAGCCAGTAGGGCAGTAGGAAGAGGCCTTGTTCTTGACCACTTCAGGGTGAAGGCCAGTCAGTGGACAGAGAGTGTGTGAAGGAAGGGGGTTCACTAGTCTACCTGGGCTGGCTGGGCCCCCACTCCCATCCCCACCTCCAGGCCCAGTCATTGCGTGGAGGCCTCTAGGGCAATTCCCTCTACACCTGCTGCCTCCTCCCTGTCTCCTTCTAAAAGATGTATGGACTTGAAAATCTCATCAAAACTGCTGGCTTTGTGGGTTCACCAGAGGAGGGGAAGCTGCAGCCCTGTTGGTTTTGAGCTGTCCTGTTGTTTGGTCAACAACGGATGCTGTTCTTGCCAAGAGCCAGACTCAGGGTGAAAAACTTTCTAGGTAAGGAGAGTTGAGGTGCCCCTGGTGTGTGTGCACCAGGGTGGAGAGAAGGTACTGAGCCCTCATAACAGGGGCAGTTTGGAGCTTAGTAAGAATGGGGTAGAGTGAGGGACAGGACTCCCAGCACCCCAGTGACCATGGCACCCTTATCACTGAACCAGCACATGCTCACTCACTCTTTCTCTACAGTTTTTATTATATCGTCATTATTTTAAAAAACAGGTAATGCATTACGATGATTTAAAAATAAAGATGGACATGTTGGGCAGTTCATGTTCCTTTGCTGCCATAAGCAATTCAGTGTGGATACCTGGTCCAGACGTCATTTTGTATGTGGGTAGGTCTATTGGTGGGCTGAAAGTCCAGAAGTGGGATTGCTGGCTAATTGAAGGACAGAAGCATGGGTAAGTTTTCTGGGATTGCCACATTCCCCTCCACAGTTTCCCCGTGTTTGCTCCCAGCAGCAAGGTAGGTAGTGTTTGTTTCTTGTGTTCTCACCAATGGAGTACATTTCCAACACTTAGAGTTTTGCCATTCTGATAGGGGAAAACTCATTTGGAAAAATATGAAGAAGTTTCTTTTTTTTTATCATCTCCAAGGGGCTTTCTTAGCAAACAAGTACAGGGTGAGTTGCCCTTTTTCCAGAGTATAACAGGCTTGTTCGTATGTGAGTACACGTACACAGGGTGCATGTATGTCTGTATGTTGGTATGTGCACGTGCATGTCTTCTTCGAAGCATCCCCCACTCTGTATCTGTGGGGCAGTCACCCGGGAGAAGGCAGCTTAATATGAACACAAAGACCAGTGCCTGCTGGGGGGAGGGAGTAGGCGCCCTCAGCCTTGCTCCTGGACTCCAAGATAAGAGCCCAATCTGCACACAAGGGCTCATCTCTAGAGCAGGCAGTAGGGAAACAATGACTGCAAGTTAGGAGCTGGGTGGGGAGAGGGCTGAAAACAGTGAAGGCTGGGTCAGGGGCTGAGCCAGCTCTGGCAGAGAGCGTGTTGAATGGCGGCTCTGAAACATGCAATGCCCTTGAAGGCCAAAGGCAGCCCACCATGGCTGAATAGCTAGCCAAAGAGGGGTGCCAGGGCGATGTTGCTGTGGGGCAGGCCACACCCAGACGGCAGCTTCAGCAACAACATTTAGTCTTTCCACAGAGTAAAGATCGGCAATCTAACCTGAGCTGGTGTGGGCTGGCTGGGCTGGCCTGGCCTGGGCTGGACTGAGCAGGCTCAAGCACCGGTGGTCAGTTGCTGGCTCAGCTAGGCTGTCTGGTCTAGAGTGGCCTCTGCTGTGGTGACTAGGCTACGTTCACAGGGCCTCACATTCTCCAGAGGCTTGTTGTCAGGCAGGAGCAGGCTCTGAGAGAAAGGCTTGTAGGTTCAGCACCAGCACAATGTCATGCCCACCAAATTCTACTGGCCAAAGCAGATCAAAGACCAGGGCATAGTCACAGGGTGAGGAATTGGACTCCACTCCTTGACAGAGCTGCTGCAGGGCACAGGCAGGGTAAAGCCTAGCAGTTAACTTTGCAATCCATCTCCCACAGCAGGACAGAAGTGTTCAGGCATTCGGTGCAAAACTGTCCTCCAGTACTCAGTACACAGCCCCTAAGGTAGGGGCGGGGACACAGCAATAGGCAGCAGTAGGGTGGGGCTGCTGCCCTTGGAGTGTCCATTTTTGGGGACTGCGGTGAGGACACTAATGCTGACCCAGCAGTGGGCAAATGTGACAGAAAAATTTCTGTGAAGAGGATGGGGCTGGGGTTTGAAGGGTGTGTGTAGGAGTTTACCTGTGGGCAGTAGGTGCAGGATGGGGGACTTCTGACTCCTGGTCCTCCCCTCCTGCACCTGGAGGCAGAAGGCAGAGAAAATCCAGCCCAGAGCAGAGGCGGGAGGGAGCCGGTGCTCATGCTGCAGTCATCCTGGAGCCCACAGTCCTGTGTGGGTTGCCCCATCCAGGCAGCCCAAGGATTAAACAGATTTTGCTGTGATTACTGCTGCCAATCAAGTTCAAGTGCATTTTTAAGAGTTTAATTTGTGTCCCTAGGTTTTGAATAAAATCATCAAATCCAGTCGATTAAACTCATTAAGGCGGGTGGACTGGCTGGTATTCATTCTGCCGTCAGATTCAGAGAATTAATTAGGAGCCTGTTATCCTTTGTCAGGATTAGAGGAGCCAGCCCAGACACTAGGGTTTCACCTAAAAGACAGACTTCTAATCTTTTTAGCAAGACCCTGGAGACAGAGAGATTGGATCAGCTTCTACAGAACAGGAAGCACCATGATGGTGTCTTTGATCCAGGGGTATGCAGACTTAGAAATCTGGCCTTGTGTGTGGGCAGGCTCCAGGGCACAGGTGATTTTGGGGGTGGTCAGGGTTGGCTGGCCAGAAGCACACTTGGAATTGCACGTGCCGAACACCATTCCTGACCTCTTCTTCCTAGTTTCACAATAGCTTAGGAAGAAGGGCCCATGGAGGGGACAGTTCTCTACTCATTTGGCTTTCAAATATGCCCCCACCTTAACTAGTGGGTGCAAGGTTCCATCTCTTTGTCACCAGGTCATGTAACCAAGGTGGCCTCCTTCTTCCTTGGGGGGTATTGATTGATCTTTGAGTGGACATGTGAGCCATGCAAAGCCAGTCAAAGCCATGTGGGGTCTGATATAGCCAAGGGTGAAAATAAGGAGCCTTTGAGGCCCTACATGAAGTGTGAGCCACACTGAGGAGGATGAAGACACAGAGGAAGATGGGTTTCTAACGATAAAGGGAGAGCATCTGGATCTAGCCACACCTGAAGTTTCTCCTTGGACTTTTCAGTTATATGAGCCAGTCTGTTCCTTCTTTTCTACTTAAGCCAGTTGTAACTGGGTTTTTGCCACTTGCAACCAAAAATGTCCTGATGGATCAGCCCAGGTCTCAGTGCTCCTGCCTTTCAGAACATTGGAGCTGGGAAGGATTTTTTTTCTTGTATTCCCTCTCATTTTATATATTGAAAAGGTGAGACAACCGGCCTAAGGTTGGCGAGACTGTTAATGGTGCTCTCTGGCTGCCCAGTGTCTGGTTCCCTGAGAAAGAACCCTCCCCACACCTCCCTGTAGGGTCTGGTAAGGCCAGCGTGGGGTGGGAGGTAGTAAGGTTTCTCACCAGAGGCAGAGACTGGCCAGAGGGAGGGTGACATAAGACTCCGTGGGGGAGAGGAGACAGGCAGAATGCCCCACAATGCCACCCACACTGGCCCATTATCTCCTAATAACACTCATCCTACACAGGACCATGGCTGGCATCTGCACGCCTGCTACTGGGATTGAGCCTCGGTCTGAGCTTTGCTTGTGGTATTCTTTCTGCATTCCAGAGCACAGCACCACACAATGGCTAAGAGAGTGGACTCTGAGTGATATTACCTGCGTTCAAGTCCCTCCCCAGTCAGTCACTCGCTGTGTGATCTTGAGCTAGTTATTTAACTTCTCTTATCTGTTTGGTGGGGTGGAGACATGGGGTTGGCAGGAGGATTGTGCAGATAAAGCACGGTGTTCTGTGAGCTCTGCACCCGCTGGCTGCACCCACCTGTCTGCATCTCCTAACCATCTCTCTGTTGCTGCTCCTGCCTCACTCTCCCCCAGTCAGGTCCCAGCAGTAGTATTTCACACATTATGTGTCATTTTCATGCTTAACAGCTTCCAAAGAGACTTAGAATGCAGCTCAAATGCCTTGCGTGTCATATATTCTAGTGAACGAGGTGTTAACAAGCCCAGGCTAACGGGACAACTAGCACAACAACCATTTTGCTTCTGTACAGGTTCTGTGTGCCAGGACTTTGGGAAGGACCTAGGACAGCTCGCTTCTGCTCTGCCAGGTCTGGACTCAGCTGGGACTATAGAATGCGACAACTTCCTGTGGCTTCTCTGTGTGTCTTGGGCTCCACCACAGCATGGTCCTGGGTACTAGGGGGAGTTTCCAGAGAGAGACCTGGGATAAGGTGAAAGCTCAGGGCCTCTTCCGACGTGGTCCAGAAGTCACATAACAGCACTTTCACTGTAGTCTATTGAAAGAAGTTATGGGCATGTTCAGTGTCAAGGGAAGAAGGCACAGATGGAAAAGTAGCAGTGTCACACTGCAGAAGCATGTGAGGTGGCAGACGTCTTTGGAATACTAGCCTGTCTAGTGCTCACAGTTTGTCCCTGACCCATACAACTGAGGTAGTTACCTCTACCTCTCTCTCACGTGTTTCCGGACAACTACCTTCTTTCTATCCCTCAAACATGCTGAAAGCACACTGCCTCAGGGCCTTTGCACTTTCTGTCTCCATGTAAATTGCTCCTTCAACTCCTGAAGAACTCAGCTCAAATGTTATCCTGTCAGGGCATTCTTCTCTGCCTAACAATATACTTCACTGCTCCTCTCCAACAATGCTTTAGAAAAGCATTATCTGATAGAAAGATCATGCAAGCCACATACGTAATATGACATTTTACAGTGAACACATTAAAAAATAAATTAAAAAAAATTAATTAATTAATTTCCCTGACTAGACAGTGGCGCAGTGCATAGAACGTCAGACTGGGATGTGGAGGACCCAGGTTCAAAACCCAGAGGTCGCCAGCTTGAGCACGGGCTCACCAGTTTGAACAAGGAGTTACTGGCTTGAGCGTGGAATCATAGACATAACCCCATGGTCACTGGCTTGAGCCCAAAGTTTACTGGCTTTAAGCCCAAGGTTGCTGGCTTGAGCAAGGGATCACTTACTCTGCTGTCACCCTCCAGTCAAGGCACATATGAGAAAGCAGTCAATGAACAACTCAGGAGCTGCAACAAAGAAATGATGCTTCTCATCTCTTCCTTCATGTCTGTCTGTCCCTCTTTCTGAGTCTCTTTCTGTCTCTGTCAAAAATATTAATTTAAATTTACTTATATACTTACCTATATCATTTATTTATATTTATTGTTAATAAATTTTATTTAACCTAATAGGTACAGAATATTATCATTCAGTATGTGATCAATAAAGAACTATTAATGAAATGTTCTTACATTTTTTTATTGTACTGTCACGAAAATCTAGTGTATGTATTATTTGTATTATACATGTCAATTCATAAGCGAATTTTCATTGGAAACACTTAACCTGTACTTAGATTTGAGAAAATGTCTGTTAAAAGAGTAGATTTACGTATCTAAGTTGTTCCAAATATTGTGTGTGTGTGTGAGAGAGAGAGAGAGAGACAAAGAGAGGGACAGATAGGGACAGACAGGCAGGAAGGGAGAGAGATGAGAAGTATCAGTTCTTCTTTGTGTTTCCTTAGTCTTCTCAGTTGTTCATTGATTGCTTTCTCATATGTGCCTTGATGGGGGGTGGGGTTTACAGCAGAGCAAGTGACCCCTTACTCAAGCCAGGGATCTTGGGCTCAATCCAGTGACCATGGGGAAATGTCTATGATCCCATACTCAAGCCAGCGACCCTGCGTTCAAGCTGGTGAGCTTCTGCTCAAGCCGGATGAGCCTGTGCTCAAGCTAGCCACCTCAGGGTTTCAAACCTGGGTCCTCCGTGTCCCAGTCCAATGCTTTATCCATTGTGCCATCACCTGGTCAGGCTGTTCCAAATATCTTAACTGATTTGAGCATCAGTTTAAAATGTTTAAATTACTTAAACTTCAATAAAATAAAACCCACAGACCCTCGTTTTCACTGTGCTCATATCACAAGTGCTCAGTAGTCCTGTTAGTCAGATATAGAATATTCTTCCATATCGCTGAGGGCTCTATGGGACTGTGTTGTTCTAGAACGTTCCTGGTTCTCTTGTCCACATGGCAGTCGCCACTGTTTGCATCGTTCTGCCCCCTGCTTGTGTATTTGCTTATCTTCTCCCGCTTCCTGTGACCTGCAGGATCTAGGAGGTCTTGTCCTTGCCCAGAGAACCGTGCCTGGCCCTCACAAGCATCAGGGAATACTTGTTTTTTTAACTTTTTAAAGACTTTATTTATTTTAGAGAGGAACAGAGATGGAGATAGATAGATAGATAGATAGGGAGTGATAGAGAGAGAGAGAAAGAAATTGGGAGAAGCAGGAAGTATCAACTCCTGTATGTACCTTGACCAGGCAAGCCCAAGGTTTCGAACAGGCAACCTCAACATTCCAGGTCAACACTTTATCAACTGCGCCATCACAGGTTGGGCCAATATCTTGTTAAATAAATAAGTGAAACAAGATCCAGGCCCCAGGCTTCATGGCTCTTACAGAGGAGGTAGCTCAGAGTGACACAGCTCTGTTCCCAAGGTCATACAGCTGGCAAACACCAGGGGAGTTGAGGTTATCATGTCTGATGTCTCCTCCAGGTCACGTGGCTCCACAGGTGCTATGGCCCCTGCCCTCATGGAACTTATTACCCATCAGGAGAGGGACATAAGGACATGAGCAGGTTGAAGAAACTGCTTCAGTGAATGTGAACAAAATGTTGAGAGACAAACT
This sequence comes from Rhynchonycteris naso, assembly GCA_037038555.1. Lineage (NCBI taxonomy): Eukaryota > Metazoa > Chordata > Mammalia > Chiroptera > Emballonuridae > Rhynchonycteris > Rhynchonycteris naso. Next base: position 192,583,530 of record CM072999.1, on the reverse strand, counting down.
CCTTCCAAATATCACAGGAGGCCTCACTAGAGATGTGATCGTCCTGTGGTTACATCGGGCAGTAGGGACAGTAAATTCACTTAAATTGGTCCAACAAAAAGAAGCCTTTATAGGTTCCTATGGCTCTATGCAGCTTTCCCGCCACCCTCATGCTGGTCTTACTCGTGGGAGGCGCTGCCCGCCACAAATCCAGGCTGTGTACTCTCATCCGTCACTCCAAAAAGAGGGGTTGATTTCTCTTTCGCACAATTGCTACTGACGTCCCAGGACTGTGCTTTATTTGTCTTGGGTAGGGTCACTTGCTCATCACTGAGCAAATTACTCTAGGCAAGGAAATGAAATTTTAGTCCCATGGCCACCGTGGAACAGAAGATGAAAGTGACTCCAAGGAAGCAACATGCCTAAGAGTTGGAGGTCCCCACAGACACCTGGGGCAGTTTCTGTGCATGTCAGGCAGGCAAAGACCACAGATATTCACTAGAGCAGGGGTTGGGAACCTTTTTGGCTGAGAGAGCCATGAATGCCACATATTTTAAAATGTAATTCTGTGAGAGTCATGCAATATGTTTAACACTAAATACAAGTAAATGTGTGCATTTTATGTAAGACCAACACTTTTAAAGTACAATAAGTCTCTGAATTCTTTTTAATAATGTTATGCTGTTGCTAACCAATGATGAATAAAGTACTTCTTACCATTAATGCGACTTCTGGTGCTGCATGTTTTTTTTGTTTTTTTGTTTCAAAGAAAACATCTCCAGTTTATCTTATTATTCAATTATGTTGCATACCCATCACCCAAAGTCAAATTGTCCTCTGTCACCTTCTATCTGGTTTTCCCTGTGCCCCTCCCCTCCTCCCTATCCCACCCTCTCCTCCCTCCCCCCATCCCGTAACCACCACACTCTTGTCCATGTCTCATAGTCTCACTTTTATCTCCCACCTATGTATGAAATCATGCTGTTCTCACTTATTTCACTCCGTATAATGTTATCAAGGTCCATTCATTTTGTTGTAAATGATCTGATGTCATCATTTCTTATGGCTGAGTAGTATTCCATAGTATATATGTACCAAAGCTGCATGGCTTTGTAGTCTGGTTGATATGTGGTGAGGTTAAGCTTCATGCAGGCGTTGAGACTTCCATCCGTTAAATGTGATCGTAGGTTGGTCTTAACGTTCTTTAGATACGAGAAAGACTGCTCCCATGCATATGTAGAGCCAAACATTGTCAGTACAGCAATACTCACATGCTGCAGTGTGTGGTATGTGATGGGAAGTGTGTTCCAAGTTTTGACAATCAGTTGGTCCGCGGGTTGAAGTTTTTTCATTTCTCCCCACTTGTGTTTGCTCGCCAACTCTACTTGCTGTCGTGTAAGTCTTTCCAAATGTTCATTCAGTGACTTGAACTTATTCACCCACATGTCTGAGGCCTTCAGATCAGTAGCTTGTAGCTCAAAATCTCTGATGGAGACACCGGGGATGTAATTCAGGTCGGCGCTGTCCACAGCACACTTGTGTGGATGGGTGATGAACTCAAAAAGACGAGTGCACTCACGAAATTCTCCAAAGCACACTTTGAATGACTGCAGGAGATTAGATGTGAAGCCCGCTAGCTGCTGGAGATCAAGATCTTGAGCAGGGCCACTTGCTGTGCATGCATCTTTAAACTCTCCCAGTTTTTCAAAGTGTAGTAAACAACCTGTTTCAATGTTGGCAATGAAGAGTTCCAGCTTGTTTTCAAATGCAAACACTGCTTGTTGAAGGGATAAGACTGTATTTCCAATGCCTTACATTTTCACATTGAGCTGGTTCAGATGCTCAATCATGTCCACGAGATAGTAGAACTTCAGAAGCCACTCAGTGTTAGCTAACTCAGGATGCTCGACATTTTTCATTTCAAGAAAAGTCCAGATCCCACTCAGACAAGCCGCGAAATGGCTGAGCACCTTCCTTCTTGACAACCAACGCACATTGCTGTGCAGAAGCAGACCAGGATAATTATTCCCAACTTCATCCAGCAGTGTTTTAAACTGGTGATCATTTAAAGCTCGAGCAACAATAAAGTTGAGCACCCGAATGACCAGCAACATCACCTAACCAAGCTGCTCGCAACACATCTGAGCACAAAGCGCCTCCTGATGTAGGATGCAGTGAAAACTTAGGATAGGTCTCTTTTCATGTTCATGAAGAAGCGCTACGAAATCTCTGTTTTTCCCACCATGCACAGAGAACCATCAGTACACACTGAAATAAGTTTATTCATCGGTAGATTTTTTTCTTTAGCGAACTCAGTGAAAGACTTGAATAAATCCTCTCCTCTTGTTGTCTCCTTCATAGGCAAAACAGCAAGACTTTCCTCACGTAGTGTGTCACCAACAGCATACCTTGCAATCACGTTGAACTGGGATAAATGGCTTACATCTGTTGACTCATCCAAAGTGAGAGAAAAGAATGGTGCTGCATTTATGTCCTTCACTTGTGTTGCCTCAATTTGATTTGCCATCATGATGGTACGATCATGAACAGTTCTTGCCCACAGAGGCATGTCTTTTATTCATTTGATTATCTTGTCTTTATCCGAAAAGTCATCAAAAAGTTCATTGGCAACATCAAGCATGAATGTTTTGGCATACTCCCCATCTGTGAATGGTTTTCCATTTCTCACAATTGCTAAAGCACCAGCAAAGCTAGCCAAATTCCACTCACCTTGTTGGGTCCAAACACGGAGTTGCTGGTGACTAGCTTGTACTCTGCACAGTAGCTCTTGACATGCTTTCTTCCTGCTGTCCCCTGCTGGATATTTCTATGCAAATGTAGTATGGTGTGTGTCGAAGTGCTGCTTTATATTTGACCATTTCATCGATGTAATTTTGTCATTGCATATTAGACACACTGCAGAACCTGCTCTCTCCACAAAGGCAAATTCCTCTGTCCATTTCTGCTGAAAAGTACGATACTCCTCATCTTTTTTTCTTTTAGCCATCTTCTTCCTCAAAAGGGTTTCTGCAATTAGCTAGCTGACTACTTGATTAAAAGGAGGAAAGTTTACTTCCTGACCTCACAACGACCCGTGTACGTTACGCATTATGCAATAAAAATTTGGTGTTGTCCCAGAGGACAGCTGTGATTGGCTCCAGCCACCCGTAACCATGAACATGAGCTGTAGGAAATGAATGGATTGTAATACATGAGAATGTTTTATATTTTTAACATTATTATTTTATTGAAGATTTGTCTGTGAGCCAGATACAGCCATCAAAAGAGCCATATCTGGCTTGCGAGTCATAGGTTCCTGACCCCTGCACTAGAGCCATGGGCAAGAAGAAGAGATGCCCTCGGGAGGAGGTAGAGGGTGTGGCATTTGGGCACAAGGAGCAGTGCAGCAAAGGTGGGGTGCCCTGGGGTGGGGGTGGGGTTCTGGAGGCCCAATGGACCATTGGCATGAAGCACTTTGCAAACTGTACATTCCTTTGTAGCCTCTGGGGGAGGTGAAGGGTGCCCTGGGTCATCCCTGTCTGCCAGGCACCCAACTGGCCTATTCTACATTTGAGTTGGTCATAACAGATGATATCCTGGCTGCAGTGACTGGTCCGGAAGTGGGCAATCAGAGATGGGAAAGACTTCATTTGTGTTGTTGGAGACTGCAGCCATGGGGAATCGGTGGCAATTTTGTAGGCCACAGGAAGGATGGTATGAAGGATGGGGCAAGCGTGAGTGAAAGAAAGTCAAGACGAGCAGGGGGGTGGCATGCCAAGGACACTGCTGAGCTCTACAGAAGTTTGGGCCTCCTTGTACCCACCAAGATACATGAACCAGTAGCAGACTGCCTGGGTGAGATCTGGCTTGCAGTTCACATGGACCAGTGCTCCTGCTTCCTACATCTTTCCAGGCTGGGCCAGGGCTTCCAGAGGGGCTTGCCTTGTGGAGGCACTCACTGGCCACACCTCCTGGGAATCAGAACCTATTTTCTCGTTACCCACTGCTTTTACTTACTTCTTAACCTGCACAGCCCCACTGGGGGCGCTGTACCGCTTCTTCATGAAATCATTTTCCTCATGCACACCCAGGACCTGGGGAACGTGTGGGTGGGCTGTGGCCCTACGGAGCTCCAGGGAGGACTCCCATAGAACACAGGCTGGCCCTCATGGGCTCTTCGAATAGCCTGCCCCTGCATCTCTCTGGCCTCCCCCTTCAGTGGTGGGAAATTCTCTGCTGATTGGTGATTTTGGTTGCCATACCTCCTTGCTGGTGAGGATTCAGGACAGGATGGACCAGTTCTGAGGCCAAAAAAAGTTTTGGGAATGGTCTTGAGGAAGACTCCCTCCACCAGCAGACACAGTCCTCCTTCTGCATAGGTGGGAAGCCTGTCGCTGCATCCCTGGCAACAGAGTGGGGGCGTGGTTCCTGAGGCTCCCCCAAGGGGGCCTGGCCTTCCTCCAAAATGAAGCCTTGACATTGGGGGAAATGCACTGCCTTAGGACTCAGGCCAGTTTGAGTCAGGTGTCTGTTGCTTGCAGCCCAACCCAGCCTGTGGGAACCCCAAACCCCTGCCTTGCTGAATCAGGCAGGGGACCATCCTCACAGGACCCCACGTCCAGCTGCTCAGGTACCGTCTGAGCTCTGCAGGCCTGCTTCCTAGGCTGGTGTGAATGACCCCCCCCCCCCCTTCACTGTCTTCTCCCATCCCCAGGAGGCAGGAATTGCTCTCTCTCTCTCTCTCTCTCTCTCTCTCTCTCTCTCTCTCTCTCTCTCCCAGGAAATTGAGGACAGGGTGATAAAGTCCTCTTCCAAGGTCACCTGGCTGACTCCTGTGTGCAAATGGAGCTTGGAACCCAGGCTGTGTGGCCTCACAGGTCCTGCTTCACACCACCGTCCTCCAGCCTCTTGGGACCACTTGTAGGCAGTTCCATTCAGCAGCTGCCCTGTTTAGACTGATGGAGTGCTGAGCCTGCACTGCAGCGGGACCTAGGCCGTGGCTAGCAGCTGCAGGTTGGCCTCTCTATGAACCCACACCTCAGGGGAGCGGTTTGGTTTTGGCCCCTGGCACGCACTGCCCTGGCATCAGCTGGTGGTTTCCCTTCCGTGGAACAAGAGAGATTTGTATAGGGGTTCCTCATGGTGACATGCCAAGGCTTACAGTCTTGAACCATCTGGCAGAGAGCACATCTGCTGATCTGGAATGCTCAGCCTCAACTCTCTGTTTTGGAACAGCCCCTGACCTTGCTTTGGAGAGTTACCTTCCTCTGTCAGTGCCTGGGTTTAAGTGAGTGACTCCAGGAACAGGTGTGTGGTTCAGGGCTGGCAGCAGTTTAGCAATCCTTCTGGCTGTGATGGTTAGCTCAGGGGCGATACCATGATCCAAGCAAGGCCCTCTTCTCTGTGACACTCTGGGATTTCTGCAGAACTGTCATGAAAGAGAAGCTCTTTTGCTGGTTCCCTTGGTCCTAGTATATAGCCTGGAGCTCTGATGTCATCTTGTGCCTTGAGGGAAGAGACTCCATTCCCCACCCAAAGTGAGGACAGACTGTATGAGCAGGGAGAGCAATACACACTTGGTGTTATCTTGGCTTCCTGGGCCAGCCATGCCTGAACTCTGGGTTATATATACAGTGTGTCCAAAAAGTCATGGTGCACTTTTGACTGGTCAACTGGTCAAAAGTGCACCATGACTTTATGGACACATTGTATTCTCTTATTGTCCTAAGCAAGCTTGAGCTGGGATCCTGTCACTGGCAACCAAGAAGTCCAACTGAGTTACAAGTGAGAGACATTCCTGAGACAGTCTGCCTCCTACCTTCTCTGTGTCACTCTGGGCTACAGCAAGTACATCGCCCATGGGACACTGAACTGACTGCTGATCTGTGCCAGTCCTCTCAGGAGCCCTCATGCGAGATGGCTGCCTGTACCTGGTGTTCTTCCAGTGCACACATTCAAGGCCACATCTGGAAGATGGGGCGATGGGGCTTGAACCCCGACAGGTCTGGTCCCAAGCCTGGAGAGCACTCATGAGTCATGGTGTTTATGAACAAAGGACCTAGAGATTGGAGTTTGAATCCTGACTCCATCCTGCCCCACTCTGTGGCTCAGGGGGGTTATTTAGCGCCTCTCTGGGTCCCAGGGTCCCCATCTATAGCATGGATGAGGACAGCACCCCACAGGGCTGTCAGCAGTGCCTGGCACACAGAAAGTGCTTCCAAGGGTTGGCTGAGTGCAGTGGAGTGACTCCAGGGCTGCTGGGGACACTTGGACTCTTGACAGCATTCTTCCCAGAAGCTCCAGCAGACACGGTCCTGAGCTGGAGCCTGACACTCACATACCCTGTGATGCTGTGTAGCTGGTGGAAACCTGTAAACTGGGGACAAAGGACAATTCCTGCTGCCTCCCTATCCCCACCACAAACACATATGTACACACATGCACACGTGGTTCCCTTCCAGGTGTAGTCAGGGACACAGCCTGGCAGTGTCCAGGGTCAGTAGGCCAGGCAATTGGGTGGTTCACCAGAAACCCTGAGAAGGTCCTCATTTTTCTGTTTGCCACTCAAGGGTAGTCTGACTACTAAAGTTGTTTGAACCCTGGTTCCCCAGCCTCTGCAGAGACTGCCCTGCTGCTTCTTCTAGTAGAGGGTATAGGACTGAAGTCCCCATTCATCCCTGCAGCTGTGTCTTGTTGGCTGCCACTGACAAACGAAAGCCACAAGAAACACTGGTACTTCCCAACCAATTAGGTACTTCACATCGAAGATGAAAACCCGAGATTCCCTGATGAGTGCAGGTATGCACAAAGGACACTCAGCACCAGCTGGTAAGCTTTCAGGCTGGCTCATTTTCCTGGGTGTAAATGGATGAACAGCTTAAAAGTTTATATCTTTGGATCCAGAAATTCCACCTCTGGGTATCACTCATAAGGAAATAATTTCTTAGTACCACAACCAAAACAAAAAGGGATATATATCCATTTTCAGTGCTGGCCCATTCTGGCTCATGAGAGATGACTGTTAGATATTCAGGAAAGTTTGCTAGCCAGCTGTTAAGTTGTTAGTAGCTTGATGTGGCTGTGGTGGATGTATCTACATCACAGAAATTCAAAAGCTGGCACATGCTACAAGTGAGAGCCTTGTATCTTTCCTGGAGAGCCAGCTCAGCAACGTTCTGCGGACTCGCTGGCGGCACCATCCCACAGTCCTCTGACAGACTGGGCATAGCGTCAGGTACTGGCAAGGAACAATCTCCAGTGTATGTGGTTCAGTGAACAGAGCAAGCTGTGTGCTATCACTTGTGGTGAAAATGGAGGGCGTCCCGTCGGGTGCGTGTTTGTGTGTGGAAACAGAAACCTTCGGCACCAGCAGCATCTTGGAGGCTAAGGAAGCAGAGATCAAAGACAGGGGAGACACTCTTCTGTGTACCCGGCTGTCGACAGCCTTTGAAGCGCTCACCACGTTCAAATGTTTTAAATTTAAAAGGCAATAAAAATATTTAAATTATGTTCACCTCAGTGCTGTAAAAGTGACATAGTTTGATTGGACATAGTTGATTGGCAAATTTGAGCCCCAGAATCCAGGTCGGTCACACTGTTCTTGCTGCTGGGTTGAGGTCTCCCAAAGCCCTGCTGGTGTTGGGTCTGTGGTTTCTGCATCCTCAGCTCCACACTGGCCCTGGGGGTGGCTCTGGTTCCACCTCTCCTCCCAGCTTGCATTCAAGGCCTGAGCTGTTTCTCCAGCCCCACTCAGCTCCCCCACTGCTGCATCCTGGGGCCTGGAGCTCCAGAGAGGAGGCAAGAACAGACTTCCCTCCCCTGTGAAGATGCTGGGAAGGTTAAACACAATGATGTATTTGCCACAAACGTGAGAGACAAATGTGACATTTTAAAAAGTCAGATTGAATCTGGCTTGGGAGAAGTAGATGGGAAATTCTATTTTAGTCATTCTGGGGGCTCCCCTACCTAATGTTGTGGGAGTCCCAGCAGATGGGGGAGGGTCTCCCGGGCGGCCCAGGCTCTGCAGTGGGACCTCTGCTGCTTCTCTGTTCCCACGCCTGTGAGCTTCTTCCAGAGAGCATCTCTGACGGGTACTGGGAAGGTGCATTCACACACACACACACACACACACACACACCAGGAACCAAGTCTTTGGGAGTTGGGGTTCAAAGATGGCTTCATCAAAGTCAGTGTGCATCTGAGTAAGTGATTGAACCTCTTTGTGCTTTAGTGTCCTCATCTGTGAAATGGGGCTGTTGACAGCACTTACACTGTTAGCATGGCTCCGAGCTCAAATCCAGGCCAATCCCCACCTGTGGGCATGGATGGTCATTACAGCTGTGTTCTGGGCTGCAACACAGCCACCGAGGCCTGTCTCCTGGCCTACGATGTGCCGCTCCCCCTACTAAGGCCCTAGTCACTGGCTGACCCTCTGAGTACTCCCTGTCCTAGACGGTCATGTTCCTGGAGCCCAGCTATGACTTGACGACTACATGCCATTGTCTTTCCTGCTCCACGCCATTTTGTTTGTCTCTAATTTTGAGCTAACATTTTGACATCTGAGTACATCACATAAAAATTCTGATTTCCGTCTTTCCTTGAACCTCAGGAGCCACCAGGCTGGGCTTGGTGCTGGGATAGTGGGTAGAGTAGAGGCGAGCCCGTCTCTTGGGCCTCCTTCGGGGCACCTCAGACCTTCGAGTCCTTCACCTTGAACTTTGGAGACCGGAGTTCTTCTGACACTGCTGGGAGCTGCAGGAAGCCCAGAGCCAAGAAGGAGAGACAGAAATCTTGCATTGTCCGCAGTTTTCCTGACCTGGTCCCTGGTGAAGCTGTCCTGCCCCACATCAGGCGCCTCAAGGAGGTTCAGGAAATGGACAGTTTCTTTCTTCCTGCCTTCCCTTATGGCAGCGAAGGCGCTGGGGAAGGGTTGGCCTCCAAGCTCACTCCCTGTTACCCGCTCGGTATCCTGTTTGTCCTCTTGAGTCCCAGGTGTAGACTTGTGTGCCAAGCAGAAACAGTGACATCACAAGGCTGCTGCTGTGAGTGCCCCAGTGCCAGTCAGAGTTATTGGGCTCCGGGCAATAGGGACAAGTGGTAGAGGTCCCAGGAACATCCAGTTCAGGTGATGGAATCCATCGCTCGGTACCCCTCAGCCTGGCTGGGAGCTGGTAAGGAAGCCGAAACTCTGTGTGCCCTACAGAGGCCCTGAGTTGCTGCCCATTCTCACTGCCCCCCGCCCAGTCTTGGCCCAGGGGTGACCAGCAAAGCCCTCCATTCTCCTTGAGCCCATGTCCTTAGTTTTTGGCCCACAGCTGCCTTGGCCTCTTGACATCCTGCCTCCTTGTTTCCATGCAATCCCTCCACACATCTACAGCTGCTGTCAGCACCCTTTGCAAGTTACTGGCATTCTTTTCATTGATTAATGACATTCAAGAATCCCATGAATTTCTGTCTCACTCTGAAATCTTCATTATGCCTCAGGAGGTCCTGAAGGCTGCATCTACAATGGGGCCTAGCTTCTGCTAAGGTCTATAGGCAGTGTCTGATCCCAGTGGTCCACTGGGGCCCCTGACTCATTCCCCTTGTTGCCTACTCTGTGCCAAGCCCCAGGCTGGGCCAGGAACACAGAGGTGGACACAAGGTTTCATCCCTGCCCCCAAGGAATTCCTGGGTTGCTGGGGTGGATTAGGGAGACACAAGTGTACTCAACTATATAAACTCAGAGAGAGGGTAGATCCTGTTGTTACCTGACCCATCCTGCAGGCCAAGAAGGCTCCCTGGAGGAGAGGATGCTTGGGCAGGCAAAGGGGAGAGGTCTAGGCAGTGGGAAGAGCAGCTATGGAGGTCAGGGAACTAGGAGCGAGGAAGAAGAGCTGGTGTGATGAGGGCATGGAGACGGCTGCAGCGGGGCAGGGCTATACCCCTAGGCAGCTACTCTTTCAAGTACACTGGCGGTGCCACCAGAGCCCACGGCCAAGAGGGCTGGGACCAGGGCTATGATCTCAACCCCAGCAACCTTGGGCATGTCACATCCCTGTCGGAGACTCAGCTCCCTCATCTGAAAAATAGGGCCTGAGAGAGTGTAGAGTAGGGACTTCCCATGCAGGATGGCTATAGAAGCTGCCAGTCAACCCTCAGAGGACTTGGGTTAAATGCCACAGCAGGCTGAGTCTGTCCCCACCTCTGGGGAGTGTAGTCCGGGGTACTGCCTGCAGAGATCCCCGCAGGTCTTCCCACCTTGGTCCCCTCAGGGAGAATGAAGAAAGATGAAAAAAGCTTTCTTCTCCTCTGTCCCCAACCATGGGTCAACCCAGCTCTGTCCCCCTCCCCGAGAAGGCTCATATCCACAGCAGGGCAGGGTGTGGGAGAGGGTGGAGAAGTGGAGGGCATGTCCTCTCTTCCCAAGCAGCTTTAGTGTCTGCACTAAAATTGTCTCTAGGACGAAAATTACTGCTGCTTGCTATTGCTGTTACTGCCTAGCAACCATGATCTGTAGCCTGCTCTCAGCTCTTGTGGATCTGGAATTCAGGCAAGGATATGGGCACAGCTTATCTGTGCTCCATGATGTCTAACCTTGACTGGGGCATTTGAACTGGGTGTGACTCATCTAGAAGCTTCTTGGCTGCCATATACAAGTAGGGACACTTGAAGATAGGTCTGCCTTCAGGTTCTCTTCTTGTGACCCAAGATCCCTCACAGCATCACACTGGCAGCCTCAAGGCAGAAATATTCACATGGGGAACCTCGAGGCTCCAAAAGCAGGTGCTTTAAGCCTTTTCTGACCTAAAGTCAGAAGTCATGCAGCACCACCTTTCTTGTGCTTTATCCGCTGAGTCAGCCCCACGCCTGTCCAGAGCCCAGCTCTTATTGGGAGCAGTGCTAAGGCATCTGCAGACAGTTTGGAGTGGCACTTTGTGCTCTCAGACATTGCATGGTTACTAGGACTTGGCACAACTCCCCGCCCGGCCGCTCTTCAACTGGATGTCTGACATTCCACCATTAGTGCAGTGCTTCATTTCTTTTTTGTTTTACTTGACTGTTTGATCCCTGTTAAAAACCCCAAGAAAATTCTCATCTTCAGCCTTCTCAGGCGTGGCCACTGCAGAACCTCCCTGTGATAGATCTAGCTCTCACCATCTTCGGGGTGAAAACCCAGCTCTCAGCCTGGATTCAAGCCCACTCGTCTTTCCTGCACCTTCTTCTTTCTTTTCCACCCCTTACACTGTGTCTTCTCCAGCACCCTTGTCTTTGTTCTTGTCGGCTTCTTCTCCTGATGACACTGTTCCTTTTTCTGTCTGGGACACCTCTCCTTAGGCTCATCATCACTAAAGGATATCTCATCATCCCCATTCTAAACACCCCTCATCTTCTGCACATCTCTGTCTTGGCCCCTGCCAACCACTTGTCCTCAAAGTGAGTTCTCCTTGGAGGCAGAATGCCTGCTGTCTAAGGAAAAATAATTTTTTTTTCTTCATTTTTAAAAAAATTTTATTTATTTATTCATTTTAGAGAGGAGACACAGAGTGAGAGAGAGAGAGAGAAAGAGAGAAAGGGGGGAGGAGCTGGAAGCATCAACTCCCATATATGCCTTGACCAGACCACTGCAGGGTTTTGAACTGGCGACCGCAGTATTCCTAGGTCGATGCTTTATCCACTGCACCACCACAGGTCAGGCAGCAAAAATATTTTTTAAGCACCCACTTGGTATTTGGGTACCTGGTACTTGGTGCTTGCTACTAATCAGGCACAGGAACCGTACAATGAGCTATGCCAACAAATCCCCTATCCCCACAGGCTTACATGCAAGTCTGGGGGAACAGAGTAAAAATCAGCAAACCTATGCATATGGTTTTGCAGTTCAGACATGGGCTCTGAGGCTGGTTGTATCTGGTTCAAGTTCCAGCCAGCATTAATAGTTATAATGCTTCATAAAAAGCACCCCAAACAAAAGCAGCACCTCCAACAAACAACCAGTTACTCCCACCCTATGCATAGCGGGAGGCTTTGCAAGCTGAGCTCAGGTTTGCTCCACCAAGCACTCCTTCTCTTGGGCCAGTAGCTCTTTGCAGCACATCCTGGGATGTTCCCAGAGAAGCCGAGAAGCATCCTGACTCTTAAGTCACATACTTGAACTTCTGTCCACATTCCACTCGCTGATGTAGGTCACATGAGCAAGTTCAATCTCAGATATACTACAGTTATGGAGGTGGAGCAGGGTTAGAACTTTTACCCCACTGGCTGTGTGATCTCAGGTACTTGCTAACCAGTCTGTGTCCTAGTTTCCTTATGTAGATAGTGGGGGCATTAATTAAGTCAAATTAAAAGTATACTGTTGCTTAATATTTACCCTCAAACTTGGTGCTTAGAACAGTAGTGTCTGTTATCTCATGTTTTCTGTTGTTGGGAATTCAGACAGTGCAAAGTAAGGATGCCTTGTCTCTGGTCCTCACATCTGGGGCCTCGGCTGGGATACGTGAGGAGTGGTGGTGGGGGCTGGGCTGTAACCATCTGAAGACCCTACACTGGTTGGTGCTGGCTGCCCTTGGACTTTCAGCTGGAATATAAGCCATATTTATTGCCTTCTAAGACCTAGCTTAGGAAGACACATAGTCACTTTGTTGCACTCCGTTGCTTGGTTGTAGGTAGATGCATGTCAATGTCATATTGCAAGATGGACTGTATTGCTGTGACCATCTTTGGAAGACACAATCTGCTACAACAATGTTACCTCCTTCATAATGTCATTGTTAGATGAACCTGAAAAAGAACTTATACCAGCGTTTGATGTGCCTTAAGTGCCTAGTAGATGTTTTATTATTATTGTTAGAGGGTGCTGGAAGAATTGGTACCAGTCACTGTGAGACTTATTAAGGAAGACCTTACTTAGTCTTGAAGGGAGATGGTCAAGGAAGATTTTTTTTTTTTTAGGTGAGAAGAGGGGAGATAGTGAGACAGATTCTCGCGTGTGCCCCAACTGCGATTCACCTGGAAACCCCTGTCTGTCTGGGGCCAATGCTCAAGTACCGAGCAATCCTCAGCTCTTGAGGCCACACTCGAACCAACTGAGCCACTGGCTGAGGCGAAAAGGGGGAAAGGAGGGAGAAAATCAGATGGCTGCTTCTCATGTGTGCCCTTACTGGGACTTGAAACCAGGACATCCATATGCCATGCTAACGCTCTACCCATTGAGCCACCAGCCAGGGCTTGTCAAGGAAGATTTTAAAGAAGGTGATATGTTAGCAAAAATGTGAGACAAAGAGTCAGGGAAAGCCTCCCAGGCAGAAGAAATGGCATGTGATAGGGTCTCTGTGTGTGCACATAGAATGAAACTGAAAAGAAATCTGTGCTCAAGGGTTGTTTTTCTCAAGACTAAATGAAGAAATGAAGTTTTGTCTCATTTGGGTGGGGTGAGACCATGACTTCTGTGGCAGCCAAGCAGCCGGGTAGGAAGTCACAACAGACCTGCTCCATTCAGGCTCGCTTGGCAGTGAGAGGGGTGCAGGCTCTCTTAGCACAGTCTCTGAACTAAGGAGCCTGCCTAGTGTCACAGTGGCCACCTACCTTGAACTCCCTCTCAACGTCCTAGGCCAGAGAGTTTATATTTCTTCCTCACAACCTAGGAGGCCTTAGTTACTTCCTGGTCTTCCCACTGGGGAGCCCTCCTTTTGGGACAGCTGCTTGCCACCCTACAAACTAAGAGGGTCAGCTCTTAGTTTGAGCTCTGGGTTAGTTGTTAGAAGGAAGATCCCATTTCTGAAGGCTGAAGTCCACTGGTGGGATTCAAATAATTTAAGAGCTGGTTCTCTGCCCTAATGACCTTTTTAAGTATAAAAAATATATATACTGAAAGGTAGTTTATTATTTCATGCATTTACTACTTAAATAAGAACAATAAAAGAGGAACACAAAACTAGATTATGTTATAAAAATGAAAAAATATTAAATAATACCTGACAAAAAACAATAAAACTGTTATTTAAAATATTTCCAGATTGCTTCCTGATTGGCGTCCTCATTTGCAAATTTTTTCACCTATGAGTGGAATGAACATTAATTACTACGACCACTTAGAATACGCTGTTGTGCAGATGAACGTTAAAAAAGAGTAAGGAATGTAAATTTGTGATTTCCATATTGGGCGGCTGGCCAGGCACCCACCTTAGAGAGAATCCTGATTACAAGTGCCATTTTAACAACTGGCTCGCTGAACTCAGCAAAAAATGGGATATCAGTTCTGTTGAACTGGTGCGAACCGGTTGAATCCCACCACTGCTGAGGTCTTACGTCTGCCATACCCCTAGACTTTGCCTCTTCGCTGCCACCCCAGAAATGCTCAACAGAGTTCTCTGGTGGGGGTTGACTCTTCCAGTCTTCTGGGAGTTGTGGTACAGCAGCCCATGACTGGGAGTGGGTGACACTGAGCTGCCCCTCCCTGTCCCTCATGCCACTGTGAATTCAATGAAGGAAAGGCTAACTCCCAGTGCTGCTGTGCAGCTCTCTTGTTTCAAAGAGGCTAAAGAGACAGCAGGAAACAGATTTAATTGCAAGCTGCCCAGCACCTCCAGGGCACTGACCCCCTCCTTGGCCATACCCCGGACTTGGAATGCTTTAATTAAAAACAAAGAGTGCTCAGAGGAGCCTTCTTAGCTTGGCTTAGCCTGTCTTACCTCCTGCTGATGAGCAGAACTGGGCTGGCTGTCCATCAAGGGATGGCCAGTTGACTCTCCACGGGAAGACTGCAGTCAGTGCTCAGGGGCTAATTTGGGGCACACTTGTTGGGTTGTTATTTTCTGATTATTGACTGCAGAGATAGCCAAAGGTAAGTCCTGAAGTTGCCCTTTCTTGAAAACCCACCACCCTGTGGATGATTCACCTTCTTTTTACTGTTGGCACACCTGTGAGCCATGCCAATTGTGGTGTGGCTAAAACAATGCCAGAGCCAGCACCAGTGGAGAATCTCTGGTCATTCTTTCTAAAGCTAGAGTCTTTATCCACAGAGGCAGCACAGCAAGGTTAAAATAAGACTTCATACCTATGACTTCCTACCTGTGTGACCTTGGGCAAGCCACCCGACCTCCCTGAGTGTGGTTCCTCACCTGTACAGTAGAAAGAACCACAGTAGCCCCTTGTGAAAACTGACAGAGAGAGCATGGTGCTAGGTCAGTGGTTCTTCACCTGGGTTCTATCGAACCCTAGGGGTTCAATGAGTTGGTCTCAGGGGTTCGGAGAAGCCTCCGCCGCGGAGGCCAGAATAAAGTAATACCGTAATTTGTTGTGAGTTCATGCACTTTGTTGGTTTTGTTCTTTGAGCAAGATGATGTTCATGCACGGCTCATTTTGTGCACCAGTGAATAAACATATGCCCATGTCTTAAATTTGGAAAAAGAAATCATATTTTATTTATCACTAAAGAAGGGTTCGGTGAATGCACATATGAAACTGGTGGGTTCGGTACCTCAATAAAGGTTAAGAACCACTGTGCTAGGTAGACCTAGTTGATGCCCTCATCCCATCTCTGTGTGGAGCCCGGGCTGGGGTGCACTGTTCTTTACACATGCACAATGTTATTTACCCACTCGAGTACCCGAGGTCCCTTTCCTGTGCTAGAGGGCTTTAGCAGCCTGGGGACAGGGCAACCTGGAAGTTCATGGCTTCAGGGACTACAGGAATAGCCCTCAATTAATGGACAGGAGCTGATAAATGAATACTCCAGCTTCCTCATTCTGTAGCCTCACAGTGGGCAATTCTTTTTTTTTCTGTAAATGTGTTTATATTATTTTTTATTTTATCTTGTATAGCTCCTTTTGTCCTTAGGCTTACCTCAATAAAGATATACTGTCTAATTAGTGTTTTTATTCAAAAATTTTAATCGTAGTAATATATATATATACATAACATAAAATTACCATCTTAAATATTTTAAGCATACATTTCAGTAGTGTTTAAGCACATTAATGTTGTTGTATAATCATCACCACCATCCATTTCTGGAACTCTCTTCATTTTGCAGAACTGAAATTCTGCACCCCTTAAACATGAACTCCCATCCTACCCCAGCCCCTGGCACTCACCATTCTACTTTCTGTATTTTTGAGTTTGACTTCTCTAGATACTTCATATAAGTAGAATCATGCAGTATTTGTCCTTTTGTGACTGGCCTTATTTCACTTGACATAATGTCTTCAAGATTTATCTATGTTGTAGCATGTGTCAGAATTGTCTTTTCTAAGACTGAATAATTGTAATCTATTCTAATGTATGAGTAGACCACATTTTGTTTATCTATTCATCCTATCATGGGCACTTGATTTTTGTGAATAATGCTGCTTTTGGCTATGTGAATAATGTTGTTATGAATGTGAACATACAGATACATGAGTTTTCAGTTATTTTGGGTATATACTTAGAAGTATAATTGCTGGATCATAGAATAATTTTAACTTTAATCATTTTATAAGATGTCATAATGATTTTTACAGCGGTGGCACCATGCTATATCCCCATCCATAGTGTAAAAGTGTTCTAATTTCTCCACATCCTCACGAACACTCCTTCCTTCCTTTCACCTTCCCTCTCTCCATTCCTTTCTTTCTGATAGCAGCCATGCTAATGGGTGTGAAGTCATATATGATGGTTTGATTTACATTTCTCTAATAATGACTAGTAACACTGAGTATATTTTCA
The DNA here is from genome assembly GCA_037038555.1 of Rhynchonycteris naso. Lineage (NCBI taxonomy): Eukaryota > Metazoa > Chordata > Mammalia > Chiroptera > Emballonuridae > Rhynchonycteris > Rhynchonycteris naso. The sequence goes on along the minus strand of CM072999.1, from coordinate 192,566,865 downwards.
TTTGCTTGCTGGCTATTTGCATATTTTCTTTTTTTTAATATATTTTTTATTTTTATTTTTTACAGAGACAGAGAGAGAATCAGAGAGGGGGATAGTTGGGACAGACAGACAGGAATGAAGAGAGATGAGAAGCATCAATTATCAGTTTTTTGTTCTGGCACCTTAGTTGTTCATTGATTGCTTTCTCATATGTGCCTTGACAACAGGCCTTCAGCAGACTGACTAATCCCTTGCTCAAGCCAGCGACCTTGGGTCCAAGCTGGTGAGCTTTGCTCAAACCAGATGAGCTTGCATTGAAGCTGGCAACCCCGGGGTATCGAACCTGGGTCCTCTGCATCTCAGTCTGACACTCTATCCACTGTGCCATTGCCTGGTCAGGCTGCATATTTTCTTTAAAAAAATGTTTATCTAAAAATTTTCTGAGAATAATAGGTGAATGACATCAGAGTAGTGGTGGCATGAGAGATACTCCTGATCTCTCCCCTTGAAATTTCAACAAATTAAACAACTAAAATGCAGCAAAGGAACCCCATCTGGGTTTGCAAGTGTGCCTGAAAAATCCATGCACTCAATCAACTAAAGGCAAGACAGAATAAAAAGGGGGGCAGAAGATAAAATACACTTGTGGTTGATTTTGGAGAGTAGAGGAGACAAATCTGGAGAACTGGATTTTCCTTCTCTGTTAGACTATATAGGGAGGAGAGAAGCTCGAGTTCTCTGGATTTTGTCTGAGGGATATGGAGAGGAAAACTCAGAGTGACTGGGTCTCCTTCTGCTGGAAGGAGTGGTGAGACAGAGGGGCAAAGGGGAAGATGAACAAAAGCAGCCAAAGCACAGGGTCATGACCAGTGTTCCCACAGTCTGCTTGTAGCCTGCACCTGACAGAGACAGAAAAAACTGAAGTGCAGCCCCTCGGCTTCCCAAATCCTGCCTCCTTCACCTTGGATTACCGAGAGTGACAGAGACAAACCCCACAGCCAGCTCTTCAGAGCTATTTTCTCCCTTGAAGAACAGAGCTGTTCCACATCCAATCCCTAGGTCTGTTGAGATGTGGGAATGAGCACCCAGAAGCCTGAGATCACCATTGCTAGAGCCATAAAGCCAGAAAACTGAAGCCATAAAGAGGAAGCCATAAGGTTGAAGCCCACCAATGTGACTGTGGTCATGCTTACATCATTGTGACAGCAACATCTCAGAGGACAGCCCATGAACTTCACAGAGCTAAAAGTTGTAATACAGGGACACCTATTGGAATAAAACTCTCAAAACAAAATTTCATTATTCTTTCTCCCCTTTTTTTCATTCTTATTCTTTTTTTCTCTTTTGAATTTCATTTTCTTTAAATTTTATTTTTTATTCTTATTTTTGTGATATTTTGTTTTTGATTTTTTGTTTGCTTTTGATCACTTTTCTCTTTTTTGTCAAAAATTTTAAATTTTTATTTAAATTTTTTATTTTTTAAAGTTGTTTCTTTGCTAGGCTCTTTAACAATACCACTCTCAAATACCATCAAGAGAGAAGAAATCTAATACCATGGCTACACAAGACAGAGACATAATTCAGAAAGAAAATAAAAAATCTTCAGGAAAAAAAAATCTCAATCACATGGAAACCTTGGAGTTAAATGATATAGATTTCAAAATTGAAGTTCTGAAAATACTCAATGATATGCAAGAAGACATCATTAAGCAACTTAATGAGCCCAGGAAACAAATGAATGAACAAAAAGAATACTTTAGCAAGGAGACAAACTTTAAAAACAGAGATGAAAAATTCAATACATAAACTGAAAAGTGAAGTAGCAAGTTTAGCTAATAGGACAAGCCAGATAGAGGAAAGAATCAGTGACATTGAAGACAGGCAACTAGACATGCTACAGAGAGAAGAGGAGAGAGACAAATAAAAAAAAACTGAGAAAGCTCTATAAGAATTGTCTGACTCCATCAGAAAGAGCAATAAAAGAATAATGGGTATATCAGAAGAAGAGAGGAAGAAGGGAATAGAGAGCCTATTTAAACAAATAATTGATGAGAATTTCCTAAACCTATGAAAAGAGCTAGACCCTCGAATCTGAAAAACAAACAGAATGCTGAGTTACCACAACCAAAACAGACCTACTAGAAGGCACATCATAATAAAATTGTCAAATATTAATGACAAAGAAAGAATCATCAAAGTAGTTAGGAAAAAGTAAAATGTAACATATAAAGGAAAGCACATTAGGTTATCATCAGACCTCTCAGTAGAAACTCTACACCCCAGAAGAGAGTGGATTCAAACATTTAAAATACTGAAAGAGAGGAATTACCAGCCAAGAATAGTATATTCATCAAAGTTATGTTTCAAACATGAAACAGTAATAGAAATTTTTCCAGACATACAGAAGCTGAGGGAATTTATTACCAGAAAACCTCCACTACAGGAAATATTTAAGGGGGTTATTTGACCAGTTACAAAGAAAAAAAGCTCCAACAAAATCACAATAAAAACAAAGATAATCTGTGACAATAACATCAAAGGGAACAGGATAAATATCTCCAGTAGCAAAGGAGGATGGAGTGCAGAAGCCCTCATAAGACAAAGGACTCTTGTACATATGAACATTTCTTTCCTAATAACCTAATGGTAACCACCCATGAAAAAGCCATCACCAAAACACACAACTTAAAAAAAAAGGAAACAGGAGAAAGAAGCACGGAACACCTCCAAACAAAAGCAACTGACAGAAACAAACAAACAAACAAAATAACCAAACAAGACACAGAGCTACCAGAAAACAAAACATAAAATGGCTATAGGAAATCCTCATGTGTCAATAAAAAGATACAGAGTAGTGGATTGGATTCAAAAGCAAAACCCAACCATATGCTGCCTTCAAGAGACACATCTAAGCTGCAAGAACAAAAGTAGACTCAAAGTGAAAGGTTGGAAAATTATTCTCTAAGCAAATCATACCCAAAGAAAAGGAAATGTAACCATACTCATATCTGACAATGCTGACTTCATGACAACAAAAGTAACCAGAGACAAAGATGGACAGTTTATGATAGAGGAGACAGTGTAACAAGAAGCTATAACACTTCTTAATATATATGCACTGAACCAGGGAGCACCAAAATATATAAGACATCTACTAACTGATCTAAAATTAGAAGCAGACAAACACACAATCATACTTGGAGATTTTTACACACCATTGACAATTTAGATAAATCATCCACACAGAAAATCAATAAAGAAATATCAACTTTAAATGACACGCTGAACGAAATGGACATAATAGACATTTATAGGACAATTCATCCAAAAATATCAGATTATACATTCTTCTCCAGTGTGCATGGAACATTCTCAAAGATAGACCATATGTTAGGCCACAAAACTAACATCAACAAATTCAGAAAATTTAAAATTATACCAAATGTATTTCCGATCATAAGGCTTTGAAGTTAGAATTCAACTGTAAGAAGGAAGCAAAGAAACCCACAAAATTGTGGAAATTAAACAACATACTTTTAAAAAATGACTGGGACAAAGAAGAAATAAAAGCAGAGATCAAAAGATATAGACAGACAAATCAAAATGACAGCATCACATATCAAAATTTCTGGCATACAGTGAAAGCAGTAATAAGAAGAAAATTTATATAATTACAGGTTTATATCTAAAAACAAGAGAAATTCCAAGTAAACAACCTAACATTATACCTTACGGAACTAGAAAAAGAAAAACAAAGGCAACCCAAAGTCAGCAGAAGAAAAGAAATAGTAAAAATTACAGCAGAACTAAATGAAATGAAGAAGAAAATACTATAGAAAAAATTAATATAATAAATAACTGGTTCTTTGAAAAGATCAATAAAATCAACAAACCATTGGCTAGACTCACTAAGAAAAAAAGAGAAAGGACTCAGATAAACAAAATTTGAAATGAGAGAGAAGAAATTACTACAGACATCACAGATATACAAAGGATTATAGTAGAATATTATGAAAGGTTATATGCCACAAACTTCAACAACCTAGAGGAAATGGATAAATTTCTAAAACTGTACAATCTTCCTAGACTGAGTCACGAAGTGGAAAACCTAAACAGACCCATAAGCAGGGAGGATATAGAAACAACTATAAAACACCTCCCCAAAACAAAAGTCCAGGACCAGATGGCTACACTGGTGAATTCTACTAAACATTCAAAGATTTAGCACCTATTCTTCTCAAAGTCTTCCAAAAAATAGAAGAAGCAGCAATACTCCCCATTACATTTTATGAGGCCAACATAACCGTCATACCAAAACCTGGCAAGGACAACACAAAAGAAGAAAACTATAGGCCAATATCTCTAATGAATACAGATGCAAAAGTTCTAAACAAAATACTAGAAAATTGAATACAGCAACACATTAAAAACATAATACACCATAATCAAATAGGATTCATTTCAGGAGCACAAGGATGGTTCAACATACGAAAATCGATCAACATTATACATCACATCAACAACACAAAGAACAAAAATTATATGATTCTATAAATAGATGCAGAAAAGGAATTTGATAGGATACATCATCCCTTTATGTTTAAAACACTCGATAAATTTGGAAGGAAAGTACCGCAACATAATAAAGACCATATATGACAAAGCATCAGCTAATATCATAATAAATGGTGAAAAAATGAAGGTTTTTCCTCTAAAATCAGGAAGAAGAAAAGGTTGCCCACTCTCTCTACTCTTATTCAACATAGTTCTGGACATTTTAGCCAGAGCAATCAGGCAGGAGAAAGAAATAAAAGGCATCCATATGGGAAAAGAAATAGTAAAGGTATCACTTTTTGCAGATGACATGATCCTGTGTATAGAAACCCCAAAGACTCCACCAAAAAAACCATTAGAAACAACAAACCAATACAGTAAATTCACAGATTACAAAATCAATATACAAAAGTCCACTTCTTTCCTATGCACCAACAATAAAACATTAGAAAAATAAATTTAAAAAACCTAATTCCTTTTACAATTGCAACAACAAAATAAAATAAAATACCTAGAAATAAACTTAACAAAGGATGTGAAGGACCTATATATTGAGAACTACAAAACATTATTGCAAGAAATTAAAAAAGACACAGTGAAATGGAAATATATTCCATGTTCATGGATTGGAAAACTCAATATAGTTAAAATGGTCATATAACCCAAAGCAATATACAAATTTAATGCAATTCTCATCAAAAATCAAAATCCCAATGTCATTCTTTAAAGAAATAGAACAAAAAATTACCAGGTTTGTATGGAACCACAGAACACCTTGAAAAGCCAAAGCAATCCTGAGTAAAAATAATGAAGCCAGAGGTATCACACTACCTGACTTCAAATTATAGTATAGAGCCAGAATAATCAAAGCAGCATGGTATTGGCAGAAAAAAAGACATACAGACCAATGGAACAGAATCGAGAGCCCAGAAATAAAACCACATACTTATGGCCTGACCAGTCAGTAGCACAGTAAATAGAGCATCAGACCAAGATATGGAGGAACCAGTTTCAAAACCCTGAAGTTGCCAGCTTGAGTGCAGGCTCATCCGGCTTGAACACCGGCTCACCAGCTTGAGCACGGGGTTGCTGGCTTGAGCGTGAGGTCATAGGCATGACCCCATGGTTGCTGGCTTGAGCTCAAGGTTGCTGGCTTAAGCAAGGGGTCATTCACTCTGCTGTGTTCCCTCCACCCCAGATCAGGGCATATATGAGAAAGCAACTAAGGACCTGCAACAAAGAATTGATGCTTCTCATCTCTCTCCCTTTCTGTCTGTCTGTCCCTATCTGTGCCTCTTTCTGACTCTCTCTCTGTCTCTGTCAAAACAACAACAAAAACACATATATATGAACAAATCATCTTCAACAAAGAAGCCAAAAACACACAATGGAGAAAGAAAGGCTCTTTAATAAATAGTGCTGGAAAAATTGGAAAGCCACATGCAAAAGAATGAAAGTTGACTAATTTGTCACACTGCACAAAGACTAATTCAAAATGGATCAAAGACCTAAATATAAGATCTGAAACAATAAATTACATAGAAGAAAACATAGGTACTAAACTCACGGATCTTGGCCATAAAGAAAAATTTGTGAATTTGACCCCAAAGGCAAGAAAAGTAAAAGCAAAAATAAATGAATGACACTATATCAAACTAAAATGCTTCTGCACAGCAAAAGAAGCTGACAACAAAACAAATATGCAGTCCACTAAATGGGAGATGATATTTGCAAACAACAGCTCCGATAAGAAGTTAATATCCAGTCTTTATAAAGAACTTACAAAGCTCAGTAATAAACAAGCAAACAATCCAATTAAAAAATGAGGAGAGGACCTGAATAGACATTCTCCCAAGATAACATACAAATGGCCAATAGATATATAAAAAGATGCTCATCTTCACTAGCTATTTGAGAAATGCAAATCAAAAGTACAATGAGATGCCACCTTACCCATGTTAGATTAGCTATTCCACTGGGGAACAATTTCTTTTTTTCATTTTCTGTTGCATGAGGTTTTAGAACTTTTCTAAAATACTGCATCACTGATTCCAAATCTGAAATTCGTTTTTTGGTGCATGCTCTAGTTTTTATGCAATTCTAATTTCTTTTTGTTACAGTTAATTGCATGCATTGGTTTTTAAATTGCAGTTAAAGGGCAACAACTCTTGGATTGAACATAACCACAAGGCAATTAATGTTTTATAAACATCACTTTTACATAATTGTAGTTGTTTTTAATGTAAAAAATTATTATCTGATAAAAACACCCTCTTATTTTGTTTTAAGATTAAATCATGGCTTCTTCAAGTAGGCGTAAATCTAAGAATAGTCCTGACACCTTCTGTTATATATGTGGCTGTTACACACTTCAATGTCAAAGGCGCAATATTTCATCATTTGTGACATGTGCATATATTGTCTATATTCAAGTTCCCCTTGGCGATCAAGACAAGAATTGGGCTCCTCATATTGTGTGTCATAATTGTGAGGAAATGCTTCATGACTGGACAAAAAGAAAACGTAAAGGAATGCCTTTTGGTATTCCCATGGTTTGGCGTGGACCTAAGGACCACAGCAGTGACTGTTATTTCTGTCTGATCCATACAAAGGGCATCAGCAAGAAAAAACGGCATATGATCACATATCCTAATATTCCTTCAGCAATACAACCTATCCCACACTCTGAGACACTCCTGGTGCCAGTTTGCAAGGGTTTTATTTCTTCTAAGGATGAAGAAAGTGAACATGGTGATCAAGTGTATTTTGATAAGATGCATGAGGAAATGGTTGTAGAATCTGAAGGGTCTTCTTCTGATGCCAAGCAGTCATTAACCCCTCAGCAGTTTAGCCAACTCGAATTGAATGACTTAGTAAGAGATTTGGGCCTATCAAAGAAAGAAGCTGAGCTATTAGCCTTCAGGCTTCAAGAAAAAGAATGTATTTCACCGGTCGGCTAAAGTATCCCATTTTAGGAAGTGTGAACAAATTTTTGTGGACTTTTTTTACGAAGACAAACATTTGGTTTACTGTCATGATATCAGTAGTCTTCTCAGACAGCTAGGTGTTACCACTTACAGTCCAAAAGAATGGCGGCTATTTCTTGACAGCACTAAACAAAGTCTGAAATGTGTTCTCCTACACAGCGGTAATGTTTATGCAGTGGTTCCAATTGGTTATTCAACTCATCTGCGAGATTATAATGACATAAAAATTGTCCTCGACTTTCTGAAGTCTGAGGAGCATAACTGGATCATTTGTGTGGATCTTAAAATGGTAAATTTCCTGCTAGAACAACAGAGAGGTTTCATGAAGTATCCTTGCTTTCTGTGTTTGTGGGACAGACGAGCTCGGGAGAAACACTGGACACAGAAGGAGTGGTCGAAACGTGAAGCTCTGGAAGTAGGGATGCAAAATATTGTGAATGAACCTATAGTTAATTGAGACAGGATCATTTTTCTCCCACTTCATATCAAACTTGGCTTCATGAAGCAGTTTGTTCAAGCTTTGAATAGAGAAAGTGAATGCTTTCAACATATTATTCCTGCTTTTCCTTCCTTGTCTTTGGAGAAGATCAAAGCAGGTGTATTTGATGGACCTCAAATTCAAATCCTCATATTTGACAAAGTATTTTCCAGGAAGATGAATAAGGAGGAGACAGCAGCATGGAAGTCTTTTGTGGCAGTTACAAAAAACTTCCTTGGCAACAAAAAAGCAGAAAACTATAAACTTCTGGTTCAAAGGAGGTTGTTGGCTTTCTGCGACATTGGATATAACATGAGCATTAAGATTCACTTTCTGAACAGTCACCTTGATTAGTTTCCCGAAAATCTTGAAGCTGGTAGTGATGAGCAGGGAGAATGCTTTCATCAAGATCTGAAGACGACGTGCCTGACAAGGCGGTGGCGCAGTGGATCGAGCGTTGGACTGGGATGAGGAAGACCCAGGTTCGAGACCCCGAGCTCGCCAGCTTGAGCGTGGGCCCATCTGGCTTGAGCGAAAGCTTGCCAGCTTGGACCCAAGGTCGCTGGCTCGGTCTGCTGAAGGCCCGTGGTCAAAGCACGTGTGAGAAAGCAGTCAATGAACAACTATGGTGTTCCAACGGCAATGAAAAACTAATGATTGATGCTTCTCATCTCTCTCTGTTCCTGTCTGTCTGTCCCTATCTATCCCTCTCTCTGACTCTCTCTCTGTTCCTATAAAAATAAATAAATAAAAACATTAAAGATCTGAAGACGATGAAAGAGTATTATCAGGGGTGATGTGACAGAAATTGATGGCAGACTACTGCTGGAGCATCAAACAAGATTGTCCTCAACAAGTACACAAATGCAAAAGCTACAAATGCAAATTTTTGCTTGAATAGAATTTAAGTAAGTTTTGCACAATTTTATGATTAAAATAAGTGTTTTAATATGTTCTATTTCAAAATTGTAGACAAATTCTGATGCAATCATATCTTTTAGTGTATTAGTGTATTTACTGCATTATATAAATTATTACATTTTCACAAAGATGATTCCCAAGAAAACATTCTACTTCATTATGTTAAACTAAATGTTGAAAATTTTACAATAAGATGAAAACCTAAAATCTTAAATTGCAAAAAAAACTGTAGCTTACAGAGAAATACTAATGTCAGATTTGAGATCAGCACACTCGAATGAGGTAAGAACAAGTGATTTTGTGGATGCAACAAAAATTTTGTTCCCCAGTGTATCAATAAGACAGGGAATAACAAGTGTTGGAGAGGCTACTGAGAAAAAGAAACTCTCATTCACAGCTGGTTGGAATGCAAATTAGTACAACCATTATGGAAGAAAAAAGGATGGTTTCTCAAAAAATTAAGAACAGAATTACCATATGACCCAGCAAACCCTCTACTGGGTATCTACCCCCAAACTTGAAAACATTGGTGCATAAAGACACATGCACCCCATGTTATTGCAGCATTGTTCACAGTGGCCAAGACATGGATACATCCAAAATGTCCCTCAACAGGGGATTAGCTAAAGAAGATGTGGTATCTATATACAATGGAATATTACTCAGCAGTAAAAAATGATTACATAGTGACATTTGACAACATAGATGGACCTTGAGAACATGATACTGAGTGAAATAAATAAATCAGAAAAAGCTAAGAACTGTATGATTTCACACATAGGTGAGATGTGAAACTAAAACTCATGGATATAGATAAAAGTGAAGTGGTTACCAGGGGGAGGGGGATAAGAGGGAGGGGGTGGGGAAAAGGGGGTAAAGAGAAACCAATATAAAGTGACAGAAAATGATTTGACTTTGTGTGATGGCTATACAACATAAGCAACTGTTCAAATGCTATAGAAATGTTTACCTAAGCCTGACCTGTGGTGGCGCAGTGGATAAAGCGTCGACCTGGGAACACTGAGGTTGCCAGTTCAAAACCCTGCACTGGTCTGGTCAAGGCACATATGGGAGTTGATGCTTCCAGCTCCTCCCCCTTTTCTTTCTTTCTCTCTCTCTCTCTTTCTCTCTCTCTCTCTCTCTCTCTCTCTCTCTCTCTCTCTTTCTCTCTGTGTGTGTCTCCTCTCTAAAATGAATAAAATACAAAAAAAGAAATTAAAAAAAAAAAAAAAGAAATGTTTACCTAAAAACAATGTCCTCTTATTGATCAACATCACCATGTTAAAGTTAATTTTCTAAATACAATTTAAAAAGTATAAAAAAAGTTTTCTTTGCTCATTTTATATATCCGGTTTTGTTTGTTGTTGCTGCTGAGATGTGGAAGTTCTTTATAGACTGTAGATATTATCAGATAAATATTTTTTTCTATTCCTTAAGTGGCCTATTTACTCTATTGTGAACTTTGATGTACAGAAGTTTCTAATTTTGATGTAGTACAATTGACCTATTTTTTTATTTTGTTCCCTGTGCTTTTGGTGTCATAGCTAAGAAACTTTTGACAAATTCTTTTCTTATGCTTGAACTCAAGTTTTATTTTTAATTTTTTCTCTTTATTTGCTATTTTAAAATTTTTTATTAATTTTAATTTATTGTGTTAACATGGATTCAAGTGTCCCATTGATATAGCACCCTCCTTCCTACCCTTGTGTTTCTATTTACACCCTCCCCTTAACGCCCTCCCCCCTACCTTCTGGGATTTGCTGTCCTGCCATCTCTGTGTTATGTATATATAATTTCACTGATCCCTTCACCTTTTCTGATCCTATCCCCTTATCCCTCTTCCCTCTGACAGTGTCTCTCTGGTCCCTGTGACCCCATCTCTGCCTCTATTTTGTTCCTCAGTTCACTTTGTTCCTTAGATTTCATATATAAGTGAGATCACATGATATTTGTCTTTCTCTACCTGGCATATTTCACTTAGCATAATAGTCTCCAGGTCCATCCATGTCGTCACATAAGGTAAGATTTCTTCTTTTTCATAGCTGCATAGTATTCCATTGTGTATATATGCCACAGCTTTTTAATCCACTCATCCACTGATGAACACTTGGGCTGTTTCCAGATCTTGGCTATTGTAAACAATGCTGCAATAAACACGGGGGTGCATATCTTCTTTTGAATCAGTGATTTGGTGTCCTTATGAGATGTTCCTAATAGTGGGATAGCTGGGTCAAAAGGCAGTTCCATTTTTAATTTTTGGGGGAAACTCCATACTGTTTTCCACAGTGCATGCACCAGTCTGCATTCCCACCAGCAGTGCAGGAGGGTTCCCCATTTTCTACACTCTTACCAACTCTTATTGTATGATGATTTGTTAATGAGCGTCATTCTGACACGTATGAGGTGGTATCTCATTATGATTTTAATTAGCATTTCTCTGATGATTAGTGATGTTGAACATTTTTTCATATGCCTATTAGTCATCTCTATGTGCTTTTTGGAGAAGTGTCTGTTCAGTTCTTTTGCTCATTTTTTAATTAGATTGTTTACCACCCTGGTGTTGAGTTTTAGAAGTTCTTTATAAATTTAGGTTATTAACCCCTTATCAGATATATTGGAGAATAAGGTCTCACATTGTGTAGGTTGTCTTTTTATTTTGTTAATAATGTCTTTTGCTGTACAAAATCTTTTTAGTTTGATATAGACCCATTTCTTTATTTTGTCCTTTATTTCACTTGTCTGTGGAGATAAACCAGCAAAAATATTGCTGTGAGAGATATTGGAGAGTTTACTGCCTATGTTTTTTTCCAAGATGTTTATGGTTTTGTGACTTACATTTAAGTCATTTATTGATTTTGAGTTTATTTTTGTGCATGGTGTAAGTTGATGGTCTAGTTTCATTTTTTTGCTGGTAGCTCTCCAATGTTTCCCAACACCATTTGTTAAAGAGGCTGTCTTTACTCCACTGTATACTCTTACCTCCTTTGTCAAATATCAATTGACCATAAAGGTGTGGATTTATTTCTGTGTTCTCTGTCCTATTCATTGATCTATGTGCCTGTTCTTATGCCAGTATCATGCTGTTTGGATTACAATGCCCTTGTAATATAACGTGGTATCAGGAAGTGTGATACCTTCCACTTTATTCTTCACTTTCAAGATTGCTGATGCTATTCATGTTCTTTTTTGGTTCCATATAAATTTTTGGAATATGTGTTCCAAATCTTTGAAGTATGCCATTGGCATTTTGATAGAAATTGCATTGAATTTATAGATTGCTTTGGGTAATATAGACATTTTAATGATGTTTATTCTTCCTATCCATGAACAATGTATATGCTTCCACTTGTTTGTACCTTCCTTGATTTCTTTGATAAATGTTTTATAATTGTCCAAATACAAGTCTTTTGCCTCCTTGGTTAAATTTACTGCTAGGTACTTTATTTTTTTGTTGTTGTTGCAGTAGTGAAGGGGATTGTTTTCTTAATTTCTTTTTCAGACTATTTATTGTTGGTGTGTAAAAATGCCACTGATTTCTAAATATTAATTTTATATCCTGCCACCTTGCTGAATTCATTTATCAGGCCTACTGTTTTTTTTTAACTGAGACTTTAGGGTTTTCTATGTACACTGTCATGTCATCAGCAAATAATGATAGTTTTACTTTTTCTTTTCCAATTTGTATGCCTTTTATTTCTTCTTCTTGTCTGATTGCTATGGCTAGAACTTCCAGAACTATGTTGAATAAGAGTGGTAAAAGGAGGCACTCCTGCCTTGTTCCTGATCTTAAGGGGATTGCTTTTAATTTTTGCCTATTGAGTATGATGTTGGCTGTGGGTGTGTCATAAATGGCCTTTATTATGTTGAGGTATGTTCCCTGTATTCCCACTTTGCTGAGAGTTTTGATCATAAATGGGTGCTGGATTTTATCAAATACTTTTTTGCATTGATTGATATAATCATGTGATTTTTATCCTTCCTTTTGTTTATGTGATAAATTGCATTGATTGGTTTTCAAATATTGTACCTGCCTTGCCTCCCAGAATAAATTCCACTTGATCATGCTGTATAATTTTTTTCATGTATTACCCAATCTGGTTTGCTAATAGTTTGTTGAGAATTTTAGCATCAAATTTCATCAGGGATATGGCCTATAATTTTTTTCTTTGTATTATCTCTACCTGGTTTTGGAATGATGATAATGCTTGCCTCTTAAAAGGAGCTTGGAAATCTTCTGTCCACTTGAATTTGTTGATATAGATTGAGAAGGATAAGTGTTAGTTCTTCTTTAAATTTTTGGTAAAATTTGCCTGTGAAGACATCTGGTCCAGGACTTTTGTTTGCTGGGAGTTTCCGATACCTATTTCAATTTCATTTGTTGTAATTGATCTGTTTAGGTTTTCTGATTCTTTCAGATTGAGTTTTGGAAGATTGTGTGTTTCTACGAATTTATCTATTTCTCCTAGGTTGTCCAATTGTTTGGCATATAGATCTTCATAGTATTTTCTTACAATCCTTTGTATTTCCGTGGTGTCAGTTGTTACTTTTCCACTTTTATTTCTAATTTTATTTATTTGAGTTCTCTCTCTTTTTTTTTCTTGATGAGTCTGGTTAAAGGTTCATCAATCTTGTTTACCTTTTCAAAGAACCAGCTCTTGCTTTCATTGATCTTTTGTATTGTTTTTTAGCCTCTATGTCTTTTATTTCCTTCCTTCTACTTCCTTTGGGCTTTATTTGTTGTTCTTTTTCTAGTTCTTCTAGATGCAGGGTAAGTTGTTTATTTGAGTTTTTTCTTCCTTCTTAAGGTATGCCTGTAATGCTATGAGCTTCCCTCTCAGGACTGGTTTTGCTGTGTCCCATAAATTTTGAGTTGTTTTATGTTCATTTTCATTTGTTTCAAGGACATTTTTTATTTCTTTCTTGATCTTGTTGTTAAGCCATTCATTATTTAATAACATGCTATTTAGCCTCCAAATGTTTGAATGTTTTTCAGTTTTTTTATTATACTTGATTTCTAGCTTCATGCTATTGTGATCAGAGAAGATGCTTGATATGATTTCAGTCTTCTTAAATTTATTGAGACTTGTTTTGTGTCCTAACATGTGGTTTATCCTACAGAATGTACCATGAGCACTTAAAAAGTATGTGTACTCTGCTGCTTTGGGGTGAAAGGTTCTAAAGATGTCAATTGAATCTAGTTGATCTAGTGCGTCATTTAAGGATGCTGTTTCTTTGTTAATTTTCAGTCTGGAGAATCTAACCATTGATGTTAGTGGGGTAATAAAATCTCCTACTGTTATAGTATTGCTGTTGATCTCACCCTTTATGTTCATCAAAATCTGCTTTATATATTTAGGCACTCCTATATTAGGCACATAAATATTTACAATGGTTATATCCTCCTGTTGGATTGTTTCCTTTATCATTATGTAGTGACCTTCTTTATCTCTTACTATATAGCCTTTGTTTTAAAGTCTATTTTGTCAGATATATGTATTGCTATCTCAGCTTTTTTCTTCATTTCCATTTGCATAAAATACTTTTTTCCATCCCTTCATTTTATGTCTATGTGTACCTTTCTTTTGAGGTGGGTCTCTTGTAGACAGCATATATATGGGTCCTTTTCCTTATCCATATGGCTACTCTATGTCTTTTGATTGGAGTATTTAATTCATTTACATTTAGAGTTATTATTGATATGTAGTTGTTTATTGCCATTTTATTCTTTAAATCTACAATCCTCTTTTGCTCGACTTTTTTTCTTTGCTCTTTATACAGCAGGTCCCTTAACATTTCTTGCACTACTGGTTTGATTGTAATTCATTTCTTGAGGTTCTTTTTTGTCTGGGAATCTTTTCATTTCTCTTTCAATTTTAAATGATAGCCTTGCTGGATAAGAAAGTATTGGTATGTAGGTTCTTGCTTTGCATCTCTCTGAATATTTCTTACTAATCTCTTCTGGCCTCAACTGTTTCTGTTGAGAAATTGGATGTCATCTTTATGGGGGCTCCTTTCTGGGTAATTAACTTCTTTTCTCTTGCAGTTTTTAGTATTCTTTCTTTGTCCCTTAATTTTGGCATTTTAATTATGATGTGTCTTGTTGTAGGACTCCTTGTGTTCTGCTTTAATGGGATTCTCTGTGCTTCTTGAACTTGTGTTAATTTTTCCTTCATCAATTTAGGAAAATTTTCAGCTATGATTTCTTCAAACAGGTTTTTTAGCCCTTGTTCATTCTCTTCTCCTTCAGGAATCCCTATGATGTGGATGTTGTTTCTCTTCATGTTGTCACAAAGGTCTTTTAGAGTTTCCTCAGTCTTTTTGAGCCTCTTTTAGTTTTGCTGTTCTATTTCTGTGCTTATGTTTATCTTGTCTTCTAAATTGCTAATTTAATCTTCTGCTTCCTCCAGCCTGCTGTTGATTTCTTCTAGTGCAGTCTTTGTTTCTGATATTGTATTTGTCATTTCTGACTGGTTCTTTTTTATGATTCAATGTCCTTTTCAATGCTTGCTATCTCTTTATTTGTGTGCTCATTATGTCCATCCATTGTGGCACTAAGATCCCTGAGCTTCCTAAAAATCATTATTTTAAACTCTGCATCTGGTAGTTTGATTGTTTCCATTTCATTTAGTTCTTTTTCAGGGGATTTCTCTTGTTGATTCATTTTGGGTCGTATTTCTTTGTATACCCATTTTGTCTGTGTACAGACTCCTCTTTTGGGCATGCTGCATGTGTAGTTTGATGAGTCTAGGGTTGGTGCTGTCTGCTACCAGCTACCAGTTGTGTTGGTTCTAGATCTTTGTGGGTTGGCATCAGCTGTTGTTTTTAGCCTACTGCGGGCTACTTGTCTGCAGCTACTGCTATTTTTACTTTTTATGTTGATGTTTTTTTGTGCCTGGTTAGTGTGGGTGGCGCCAATGTGTGTATAAGGATCAGCTTCCTCCTGCTTAGAGAAGACAGCAGCTCCATAAAAGCCCCAAGCTCCATAAATTTTTCCTCCACTTTTCAGCTGCTCTATCTCCTCTTAAAGCTGCCTGGTTTTTCCACAGTCTTCTGTAGAAAACTGTAGTATGGGCTCAGACTGGCCTTGCCCAACCTACTCCTCAACAGGTTGCAATCTTGTTGGCTTAGGGCAGCTGAGGTTGGAAATACAACATTTGTGGGACCCCCTACTTCAGGGTCTCTTGGGCAGTAGCTCAGTATGGGGAATGTGGCCCCTACTCCAGAGCCTAATCCATCAGCCACTGCTAGATACTCAAATTTTATTTCTCCCCAACAAGGTGAGCAGCAAGTTCAGATTGAGTGGGACCAACATTCCCCTCTGCAGAAGTTCTTACAGCTGATGAAACCCTGGTCTCAAGGAGAAAGACTTCAAGAGTCCTCTCCTGGGGCTGACTGTACCTCTCCCAGAAAGTGGCCCAGTACCTTGACCAGATCCAACAATAGTCTCACAAGGACCCATACTTTGATTGCCCTTGCTCCAAGCCTCTTTCCCTTCCTCTTTGAGCTTAGCCCAGCAGGGTAGGATATTCAGCACCCAGGCAAGCTGACTGTGAAACCCCACCTTATCTAATGCACATGAGCTGCTGTACTGGTGCTGATCACAAAGAGCAAAACTCATCTCAATTGGTCTTGGTGAGAGGAGCCTTTCCTTAGAAAATCACATTAGCAAGGGTTGTTAGGTCCTGAACTGATGCATTCCGCAGCTGGGCTCTGGATGTGTCAGCCCTGGGTCTCCCTGGCCCGAACCCAGCACAGACCAGTGGGAGACACTGCCTGTGACTGGCCCTCAGTAACCTACTTGGAGCTACAAGCAATCTAGAGTTTGTGGCTGCCTTTGCTGGGCCCAGGTGCTCATGGAAATACCAGCTGTACACCTAGGCTGGTTTTTACCCACTCTGTGTCTGGGGGGAAAGTCCACTTAAAGTCCAAGGTTCCTTAAGTCAGTCCTTCTGCAACCTCTGTCTGTTGATTGCTTGTTGAGCTCGGTGACTGAATAAACTTCTGCTAAAGTCTAGCACCTGCAGCAATTCAGGAATTAGGAAATGTAGTGGATGAAGCTACACCCCTCAGCCCCAGGTGTCAGTCTGTTCAGACTTTTCCCACAGATCTCAGTAGGGTGTGGCTTCAGGAGTCCAGTGGGTGTGGCCTGTGAGACCCAAAGGTGTGTCTCACCTGTTTTCTGGACAGCTTCAACTGAGTCTCCCATGAGGTGAAAGCACCAGTCTTAGACTCAGGAGTGTGGAAGGGGTGTGAGTAGCCCTGCCCTCAACACTGGAAAACTGAGTCACTGACACATCCCCTGCTTCCTGGCCTCTCAGAACGACCTTTTGCTCTGACTGGAGTAAGAGAGACTCCTGAGGGCAGAGCAGTTGCTTTTCCCCAGGCTGGTGCCACTCAGAGGGGACGCCCTACCCAAGAAAGATGGTGATTGCAGTATTGGAGAATGACTCAGCACAGGGTTTCCAGTGGCCGTCCCCCACAGTGTCTCTTCCTGGACCTCGAACTTTATACTCTCCTCACACAACTCTAGTCCTCTCTCCAGACAGTTTCTACTGAGTCTCCATGGGATAGAAGTACCAGTGCTAGAGTGAGGAGCATGGGGGAGAGCTCCAGTCTCAACATCAGAAAGCTGAGTCACTCATGTGCCCCCTGCTTCCTGGCATTTCAGAATGACCCATCACCATGTCTGGGGTAGGAAAGACTCCCGAGGGCGGGGCAGTGGCTTTTCCTGAGGCTGATGCTGCAAAGAGGGCACACTCTGCCCAAGAAAGATGGCGACTGTAGTATTGGAGAATGATTCAGCACAGGGGTTCTGGTGGCCATCCCTCATAGTGTCTCTCCCTGGACCTCCAACTTTACACAGTCCTCATGCAACTCCAGTCCTTTCAGCTCTCCCTCTACCTGAGCCCTGGGGCTCTGGACCTGGGGCTGAGCACCCACACCTCTCAGGGTGACCGTTCCCACAATGAGAGTTCCTCCAGACCCTCAGCCACTGCTCCCTTTCTGGTAGGAAGGGCAGCCCTTTCTACTTCTCTGCCCTTCCTACCAGTCTGGGTGTGGCTTGTTCTGTGTGATCCTTGGTTATAGAGTCCTCCTCCTTTAGTCAAAAGTTGTTTTTTCACGATGATTGTTCTTAAGTCGTAATCCAATTTGGTCCTGGGAGGTGGCAGTTGAAACATTCGCCTACTCTGTCGCCATCTTCAGGAGTCCCCTCCTTTGAGAAATTCAATGTGAAGCTTTCCCCCAATGTTTTCTTCTGAAAGCTTTATAGATTTCACTCTTATGTTCAGGTTTTTGATCCATTTTGAGTTAATTTTTAATATTATAAGGTAAGGGTCCCACTTTATTCTTTTACAAGTGGGTGTCCAGTTGTTCCAGTACCATTTATTGAAACTATACTTTTCACATTGAATTGTCTTGGCACCTTTGTCAAAGATCATTTGAGCCCATATATGAGAAGTTATCCCATGCCGGGTGATTCTGAGGCATGTTCTCCTCAGACTCTCAGAGGCTCCCAAGCTGCAAACACTGTAACCTGCCAACTCTCACACCCTGTATGGCTTGCTCAGCTTTACTTGTCCCATTATCCCCTTCCATTTGTGTTTTCTGAACCATTCTACCCAAAATTGCCTGCATTTAAGCCTTTATCTAGGGTGTGCTTTTGGGGGAACCCAAAGCCAATGTCCAGAGCACTGTAAGTGCCAGTAAGTGTTGCTTTATTGTGTTCTTTCTGTCATAGTGATCATGGCTCTTTTCTGAGGTCTGGTGTTCCTAAAGCCTTAAATGAGCTGCTTTCCATAGTTCACATGCTGTAGTCATCATAACAACCTAAAAAGCATGTGCAATAATCCTTGCCTTACAGAAGAGGAGAGATGGCTTAGAGAGGTTGAGTGCTTTACCCAAGGTTACCTCTTTAAGAGGCTCAACTGGAATGGAGCCCTGGACCACTGTGACCACATCTGGGCCTTTTCTCTTCCTTGACCAGGACCTAAGAAACACATACAGAGGCTGCTCAGAGCCAGACCTGTATTGAACAGTGTTCCTGCCCTCACAGCATTTCTGCATCGCCTGAGGGCACCCATCTTTCTGAGCTGGGGACATTTAGGGACAGGCAGGTAAAGGATGCCATATATGTCTTCTCTGCAAATGAGCAGGTCTAAGCATGCACATTCTTTGCTAGGACCAGCAGTGGTCTTAACCCACCCCAAATACAGTGTCATTCCTGCCTTTCAGTCACCTCTTTTTCCTGCCTGCTACTTCCCAACCCTGCTGTGGTCTGTGCTGGGGGTTATTATGGTTTGGAATTCAGTACTTTTGGCCTTGAGCTGCTAAGGGATGTAGCACACATTTGCTGCTGCTGTGGGTCCTGCCTTTCTGCCCCAGGATCCTTCCACAGGCTTGCCAGTCAAGGCCACAAACAGCACAGATAGATTCAGTCTGTTACTGACCCATTAGCAGAGTCAAAGTCAACCAGTGTGGGCTCCTTGCAGCCCCTGGTGTACTGCTGAGCTGAAGCGTCCAGGTGACAGAAGCCACAGAGATGGGTTGCTCTGTTGCTGAGGAGCCATCTCTATACTACGGCCAAGGAGTTGCTGTCTGCCTCTGCCCCCCAGCCCCCCAGAGGGGCCGAGGGGATGGACCATGTTCCATCAGAACTGGGACGTGATGAGAACTGGCCTGTAACAGCCTCACAGTCCTGCCTGCCTTTTCCTGCTCTGGAAGGGCCACAGGGGTACCGCCCAGAATAGGGTCAGTTTGAGGTTGAGTCTTGTCTGCACAGCCTATGTTGTTGTGTGACAGAGTTGTCCCCTTACAGCGGGGCGCGAGGTAGGGATATATTAGCTATATCCTGTCCATGTCCTCAGCGCCCAAGCCCAGGTGGCCTGCTAAGTTGAGGGCTCTGTGAAGAGCCCTGATAGCATGGAGAGCTGTGTTCTAATAGAGAGGGCTGTGTTTCGATCCCAGAGATGGTGATCAGGGAAGGCAACACTCACTGTATAGGCAAATGGTACACCTGTCTGCACTGTCCCTTTAAACTTCCACACTCTTATCCAGGCACTCTCACTGTGACTCAGGGTAACTCCTGGGTTTATGTCTCCCTCTCTGTTTTGCTGTCACATGACATATAAGTGAAAGAGAAGTGACCTGGTTATCTATTGCTGTCTAACAAACGACCTCCACAGTTAGTGCCTTAAAACAGGATCTCATGGCTCAGAAAATGAGGAAAGTACAGTTGATAATTTTCTGTTTCAGTCATGAACAGAGGTCACTCATCAGTGTGCAGTTTGTGGAGAAACTATTCTGGAGGGTCCAGGATGATTTCCCTTTGTGGGCAGTGGGTTGGGGGTGACTAGAAAGCTTGTCTCACTTTGCACTCCTGAGAGCAGAGTGTCTGTGTGGCTCACCCATGTGACTTGGGCTTCCTTGCAACTCCTTAGGTGGTGCTCAGGGCTCCTGGAAGGCAAGAAAAAGGTCCCCATGCTTGCTTAGGCTGGGCTTGGGACTGGCTTCCTCTGTTTGCTCAGTGGGCCAGGAGGCTGCCCATATTCAAAAGGACAGGAATCACACTTCGGCTCTAATGGCAGGAGAGACAAAGACTTTGTGGCCATTTTAAACCTACCACAAAGAATATTACCCACATGTCATCAGACTTTTCTTATTTAAGATTTTATCACATTTCTTTATATTTTTTATTAAGTGAAAGGAGAGGAGACAGAGAAACAAACTCCTGCATGCACCCCAACCACGATCCCCTAGATAAGCCTCCTATGGTGTGATGCTCTTCCTATCTCAGGCGTTGCTCCATTGCTTGGCAATCAAGCTATTTTTAGCTCCTGAGGTGGAGGCCACAGAGCCATCCTCAGTGCCTCAGGCCAACTCACTGGAACCAACTGAGCCATGGCTTTAGGAGAAGAAGAGGGAGGGGTGGGAGTGGGTGGAGAAGCAGATGGTCGCTTCTATGTGCCCTGACCAGGAATCAAACCTGGAACATCCACATGCCAGGCTGATTCTCTGCCACTGAGCAAATGGCTAAGGCCATATTTCTTTTTAGATATTGTATTGTGATCACATATTATGCTTTTTGAACTCACCATACCACTTTGAGCATTTTCCTAGGTCATATAAATTTCCTCACGCAGTCTATTTTTGATCCTTGTGCCATACTATATGTAACCACCCCACAGCAGATTCTTAAAATGAACCTAGTTATGCTGAGAATGACTCAATCTGACCTGCTTTTCCCATTACATCCTCCTCCTAAGTGTCTGACCTGGACATGCTTTTTTCACCTTGGGCCTTACCTTACCATCTGGGTTTATACTTCACACGGTCCTCCTGTGGTTTCTCTCTCCCTGAGCTGTTCCCTGTGTGTATGCTTCTTCTGGTCCCTATATCGAGAACGTCTCTCAGTGGTTCATTATAATGCTCTTGCTTCTTGATGTTGGAAGCATACAGTGAGGCCAATGGCAGAACCTTCACCCCAGTCTGTTATTGCAGATAAGGATGCTGGGAAGTTTAAAATTTTCACTTGGGAAGCTGGATTTATACTCTTGGAAGCTAATGACAGATGAATGAATGAATGATAGCGAGTGAAGAGTGATAATAAATGTGAACAGTGTTCAAAAGATTTGAGGTGACTATGAGCAACAGTGTCCACCACCCTTGGCAATGCCATTCCTCATTGCCAATAATGTGTAGGACTCAACAAAGAGGAGATTATAATTCCTGTTTGACAAGTGAGACTTGGAGAGGAGAAGTGACTTGTCCATGGTCACAAAGCTACTGGGAAGAAGAACCTGTAAGTTCAAATTCAGGTTTGTCCATCTGTACAGTCCATACTCTGGTGAGAGCTTAGGAATATGACAAAGGCAGAAGCCCAGGTATAAAACCTGACCCACCAAAAGACAGGGTGAACATGGGGAGAAACTACAAGCATGTTTGCCTGGGGGCAAAGAAGAACAGACTGCCGATTCACTGACCTCCCAGCCATCAACCAGCAGGTAGGTCAGGCCTCCTTTACATAGTCAGCACTGGACAGATCAGATCTGCTGCCTCTTTTAGTCAATAAAGTTTTATTAGAACTCAGCCATGCCCCTTTGCTTAGGTGATTGTTATGACTGCTTTCATGCAACAATAACAGAGGTAAGTAGTTTTGACAGGGAGTATGTGGCCTCCCTATAAAATCAAAATATTTACTATCTGACTGTATGGAAAACAGCTGTGTTAGGCTTGCTTGCTTGCACTTTGTATGATTAGTGCCTAAACACGTGGCAGAGCCCTGTGTGTGTAGCCTACATAAGGCTATGTTGTAAAGTACCGTACCCCAGATGCTGAAAAGTACCTCACTTCTGCAGGTTTACATAGAGACACCAAGTCCAGATGAGTTTTGAAGGGTTTTATTAAAGGAGGAGATTTATTAAATATGCTGGCTGCATATGGCTGACATGGGGCATTTGCAGACCCAAATCATGTGCTAAATACATCTCAGGGGCTGGTTACATAACCTTGATCACACACGGGCAGAGGAGAGTATGACATCATGGCACAAGCTTACAACATTTGTTTAGGGGTTACACAGAAACATTAAGACTCAAGGTAACACAATCAAAGATGTTTACAATCTTTCAGGGTTCATCTTCCCTCCTTTGCCTAGAGGTATGTTACTCTCAGGATTAGAGGAAGGGGGGAGGAACTCCAATTAATGTAGGGTGGTATCTAAATTCTGTCTCCCATTGAAAGAGAAGAAGTTTCTCAGTTAACCTTTATTTTAGATTTAAAACTAAATGACCCAATGTTCTTGCAAGCCAGAAACTTCTACATTCTTTTCCCTCTCCTCAGCAAAGGAAGGACAGGACAGGAAAGCCTGACCTTTCCTCCTAGAATATCAATATTAATTTTGCAGCTTTTTGGTACCTTATTACAGCTACAGTAGTTTCCTTCAGGGCAGATTGCTGACTTGCCACCACAAGGGAGGATCGCTTACTCGCCACTGTGAGGGGCCGTTGTCCTGATCACTTGCCTGTTGCCACAAGAAGTTTTCCCCTGCCTGCTTGCTTGTCCACCATTGTAAGAATCTAGTAAATGGAAATGGCCTCATGCTTTCTGGTACTGCTGTTCCTCTACGGTCTTCCCAAATCCAAGGTGAACCTGCTTGGCCTCAGCCACCGGCATTAACTGACCCTTTGCAGAAAACATTTGTTCATCCCTAGTCTTTACCAACAACCGCCCACTTTCAGACTTAGTGCCACCATTAAAACTAGGTTCCTTTGGATATTGAAAGTACTTCATCCCCCAGGATCCTTCAGATCACCCAGCAGGGAGAGTAGCTGTCAGAATTATCTCCTATCTGTGTTCTCACTCCCCTTTCTCAAAGTTTCCTCACTCTGGTCCTGTTGGGTCTTCGAGGGTAGGGCACAGGGGCTGTGGATGGGTCAAGATCATTTTCTGGAATAGAACCTGTATATTTTTCAGGGCAGTTTGAATTGTAAATAACAGAATACTCAAAATAACTCTAACCAAAAGGGAAACTTGTTTGGCTCATAAAAATCTGTAATGCTGGTGGCCAAGGCCAGGCAGGTCCACATTGGATTCAGGCAGACGGTAGAAAAACTGCAGAGCCAGAAAGGGCTGGGCCATTTTGTTTAATAGAATCTCATCATGGCAGATGAGCACACAGGCAGGGAAAATGGCCTCTCGGGTAAACAAACAGCAAAATGTCCCCTCACAGTGGTGGGCAGGCAATCCGCCATTCATAATCCCCCTGAGTGCAAGCACCCATAGCTTTACATAAGCTATGCACAAATGCCACAGCCACGTGCTCATGCACCAATCAGGAAAAGTGCTTGCAGCCAGTAAACCAGAGAGCAAGCCTAACACCGCTGCCACACATTCCACCTCCTTAGGGTTGCTCACCTCACAATAGGTACATTACATACATACCAAAAATGACAATTACAAAGGTGCCCTTCACAATGTCTCTCTCAGCACTCTGCCCAGGAAGTTAACTGGAGGCCCATCTCTAGCTCCCCAA
Organism: Rhynchonycteris naso; assembly: GCA_037038555.1. Lineage (NCBI taxonomy): Eukaryota > Metazoa > Chordata > Mammalia > Chiroptera > Emballonuridae > Rhynchonycteris > Rhynchonycteris naso. The sequence continues at coordinate 192,542,915 of CM072999.1, read as the reverse complement.
CCCATGGTAGGTGGGAGAGCCTATATAGTCCAGGGCTGTGTTCATTGAAGAAAGTGACCTTTGTCTGTATCTGCAACTGGTTGGGAGCAGCTGTCCAGTACAGGAGGGCCTCCATGGGAGCTGGACACCCCCGTCGAGATCTGTCATTCAAAATCCAGAGTACTGTCCACAAGTGGTGTGTCCATCCAGCAAAGGAGCTGGTGCATCCCTCTGGCCATAGCCCAAGAGTCCATTACATCTCTCAATGATCAGTCCATGATAGACAGCCCAGCTGTCTGTGCAAATCGCCAAAGTGAAAGTCCATTACACCTAATACTTTCTAGTGCTAACATCTGCTGCACATTAGAGAGTAATCAGTGGATCACCAATTTCATATGGGCTCTCCAGCCCCTTCCCATCCCTGTTGAATGGGTCCCTTGTTCTTCCTCCTATTCAATCTGAGATAATAGGTCTTGGGTAGTGGTCGGCAAACTCATTAGTCAACAGAGCCAAATATCAACAGTACAACGATTGAAATTTCTTTTGAGAGCCAATTTTTTTAAACCTAAACTATATAGGTAGGTACATTCTTTATCGAGGTAGCACCCGCATGTGGTATTTTGTGGAAGAGCCACACTCAAGGGGCCAAAGAATCGCACGTGGCTCGTGAGCCGCAGTTTGCCATACTGGGGTCTTGGGGATCCTTCTCTTCTGTCAGCTGTCTCCAACAAATAATCTTGCAACCTTACATCCTGAATGCCAGTCATTTTTTTGGCAGCTGTGGGGCCACCTACATCTCTTGCCTTTTCAGTGGCTAGAACCTCTGTTCTGACTCAAGCTGCTGCTAAATCTCCAACAAGACTTCATTAGGCTTGCTACCCCAGCTACAATGAAATCTACCCACATCAGTGTTTGGGTAACTTTCTCAGGCCCATTTCTCTTGCTAGCCATGGGAGCAGCATGGGCAGCAGCCTTCACAGCATTATGATCCATCTCTGTTCTGGAGAGCATGATGTCATCCACCCTTATGTCCCACAACCAGAGCAAGCAGGCTTCCAGGGACTCAGTGGGTTTCTGCCTGAATTGCACCCCCAACTCCATTAGCTCTGCCTGGGTGTAGGGCCAGACCACAGAGTGCTCCAATACCTGCAGAGGGGGCTGTGGCTGCCCCTGAGGGACTCTGCTGCTGGGTTTTTACCTTCTGGGTGACCACTGCTGGGCTATGAATCTGAAGATGGCTGCTTCAACCTGCACCTCCTCATCCTCAGAACAGGAGTTGGAAATACCTGCTCTTGCCGGCTCAGACCCACTCTGCCAGCATAAATATGGCTCCTTCATCGGCGACCATTTTAGCTTCTGTGGCTGCCAGCTCTCAGCCTGAAACTGAAGCTCAAGCTCTTAAACCTGTAGTTGTTTCTCCAATAGCTGTTCCTGCCAACGTTCAGGTTCCAGGGCAAACTGGAGATCATGAACCTGTAAATCCTTTTCCAGAGACCATTCCAGTTCTAGGCATTGTTGGTGCTCAGCTTGCACCTCACATTGCAGCTTTCAAATCCGCTCGGCCTCCTTCTCCAGCACTTGCTCCAGTTCAAGCCGTCACTGGTGCTCGGTCTGCAGCTCATCCTGGAGCTTTTGACCTTGTGCAGGCTCATGCACAGAGCTCTTGGTTTCTTCTTGCAGGATTGCAAAAGACACCTGGCCCACGGTCCCCAACAGGAAAGCCATCAGGAACAGCCACTCCTCTATTCCAACCTTCAAGAATGTTGGCAGCTCCATACTACCTCCTCTGAATCCTGCCTACTATGTCAGATGTAATGATGGTGGCCGAGGCCAGGCAAGTCCACACTGGATTTGGTCAGATGGTAGAAAAACTGCAGAGCCAGAAAGTGATAAGCCATTCCATTTAATAGAGTCTCACTACAGCAGACAAGCACAAAGGCAGGAGAAATGACCTCTTGGGCAAACAAACAGCAAAATGGCCTCTCACAGTGGCAGGCAGGCAATCTGCCATCCACAATCCCCCTGAATGCAAGCTCCCATAGCCTTACATAGGCTATGCACATGTGGCATAGCCATGTGCTCACGTACCAATCAGGAAAAATGCTTGCAGCTAATAAACCAAGTGAACAAGCCTAACACAGCTGCCCCACAAAGTCCAGGATAAATTTGGCATCAGGCATGGCTAAATCCAGGCACTCAAATGATGACTCTCCACATCTTTGCTTGGTTTCCTTTGTGTTGAATTCATTCTCAGCTAAGTTTGTCCTACATGGCAGGCAATATGGCTACTAATAACTTCAGGCTAATAGTCTTCCACTAGAAAGAGTCTCATTCCCAATAGCTCTTGTAAAGGTATTAAAGAGGGTTCCTGGTGGTCTCAGTGCTAACGCACTTAGGCAGTCACTGTGGTCAGGGGTATAGAACAGTCAGGGTGAGCAGATGTGAGTCAGGAATGGGGGCTGTTCAATTCCACCAGGATTACAAGGACTGAGAGTAGGGGAGGGAGGGCTCTTCATGGGAGGAGAAAGGGGGGCAAGATTTGGCAGGCACACAGAACAAGTGTCTACTCCATGCAGCTCTCCTGGGGCCATCACCTTGTCATGAAGCCTTTCATTGTCCTGAGCACCCATTCCTGAGCATATAGCACCTGTCCTATTGACCCACCCTCTTGTCAGGGCTACCTGAACCCTGAGTCTTGGGAATATTCCTTCATCTGCTATCAGGACTCTGGTAATACAGAAGCAGCCAACAGCAGAGGAGGCATGGAGCTGGCAGGTGACTGAGAAGGTAGCATTACCTTAGAGGAGGGGCCAAGCACAAGGCTAAGCATAGTCAACCCAGGTGGCAGAAGGCCATTTAACTAGAACCCTATCTTGAAGCCGAGGGTAATGGAAGGAGGGCCGAGTCTGGAAAGAGCCTATAGTGACCATAAAGAGTGTCCAGGGCCAGCTATGGAGGGTGGGCCATGGGGTCATTTAAGAGGTTTCATGTTGGACTCTGGGGTCATAGAAATACCCAAAGATACCCAACACCTGGAGGGCCTCCACTGTGCTGACGAAGACAGATAATTAAGTAAATAACTTGGGAAGGCTTCCTGGAGAAAGTAATCCCAGAGAACCAGTATTGAAAGGCAGTCTAAAGACAGGGCCAGGTTGAACATGACTAGCAGTTTCACATGCTCTGAGCAGCAGTTCGGGCCCCAAGATGAGGTGTGTGGGTGTGGTGCTCAGGTGAGACTTCAGCCTCCCAGAGTCGGGCCTGCGTAAGTCTGAGATTCACATCCCAGCCCAGGGTGCAGGCCACCTGGGTAGGCCTGAGATGGGGAGACCACACAGCCTGAGCCCGCCTCAACAGAAGCCCCAGCACCCCCACAGCAGAAGGCAGAGCTTATTTTTAATAATCAAGTGAATTAAGAATAATATTGCACTGGGAATTTTCTTCCACTTTTTCAAACTCTCTCCTGATAATCAGAGGTCCCCTGGTGTGCCAGAACCAGGGCTGAGGAATTGCTGAAATGGGCACCATCTGGTTCTGTTCAGTGTTCTCTGGCACAACAGATTTTAAGTGTGCTTATTTAATTGCTTCTCCTTAAAGTTATCTCATTTCTTTTTCTTCTATTTTTTCCTGAGAGAGAGAGAGAATAGGAACAAACAGACAGGAAGAGAGAGATGAGAAGCATCAAGTCTTCGTTGCAGCACCTTAGTTGTTCATTGATTGCATTCTCATATATGCCTCGACTGGGGGACTACAACAGAGCAAGTGACCCCTTGCTCAAGCCAGAAACCTTGGGCTTCAAGCCAGTGACCTTTGGGTTCAAGCCAGCAACCATGGGGTCATGTCTATGATCCCACGCTCAAGCTAGCAACCCTGCGCTCAAGCTGGCGCACCCACGCTCAAGCCGGCAACCGTGGGGTTTCGAACCTGGATCCTCTGTGTCTCAGTCCAATGTTCTATCCACTGTGCCACCACCTGGTCAGGCCAAAGTTATCTCATTTCTAGGGATGTTTTAAAAATAAATAGCTCACCCTAGGAACCGTGCAGGCTATGCCTATCACTCTATAGATGGGGAAACTAAGGACATACAACATGATCAGAGCTGGGAAAGATGAACATGGTAGCTGAAGAACTAAGAATGGCTCCGCAGGAGATGAAGTCAGGGGGCCTTTGTCACTGAGAGCAAGCGGCCTGTACTGGAGATCGAGGAGCAGTCCAGGGTGAAAATGCTATACCCTCTTTGAAAGTGGCCAAAAGAAGCTCTTGACCCCTATCAGCCCATCCTGCCCTTCACTCAACAGCACACCCTCCCTCCTCCTCGTGAGCACCAGCTTGCCGAATGAAATGATAAATTCAGTTACACTGGGACTCAGTGGGGATAATAGCTTAATGTGTGAGAGCTTCACCCATCCACCAACACACGTACACACACACACGCGCATGCACACACACACACACACATGCACACTGTGTTAATTCAGGACTTATAAACTCGAATGTCTGCGGAGGTCAGTAGGCAACACTGATGAGGGAGGTGGGCAGGGGAAACACCGTGAGAGCGATGGTTCTCAGGTGATGGGAGGAGGCACTGCCTGACTCACTGGGACCAGTGTTCATTGCCAGGCAGCAGTTGCCATACAGGAACCCTATCCCAGGGTGAATAAATCTTTGGGTTTTTAAAAAGAAATTGGTAATTCTGATTTTTAAACATATTTCACATTTTTAAATGTTTTCAACTTATTCAAATTTTTATGACACTAAGTGGGTCATGCAAAAATAAGTCATAAGCTGGTTTGGCCAGTGGGTTTTCTTCATCTGAGAAAGGGATCTTGTGACAGCAATAAAAATACTGAGTGGAGAAGCAAGAGGGAATACATATTTAGCACTTCTCTCAGTTATTTATTAAGCTCATAGAGGCACCGGGATACAGAAATAAACCAGACCAATGCAGGGCTTATATTCTGGCGAGGAAATGGCTGCATTAAAAATAATCACAGCAATGACTATTTGACATGGTGCAGGTACAACCACTCAAGGTGCTGGGCATTGTATGGGATAATGCCACACGCTGATTTTATTCACACTTGCCTCAACCCTCTATGCCCCTTGGGGAAGGTGAGGGGACACTTAGACTTTCTTGGTGACTGTGGAGATGAGAGAACTAGATAGGACGGTGTGCATGGTGACGTATAATCAATCTGTCCCCTGTCTGGTACCAGCACTCCATGCACAGAGCCTCGAGGAAGGATGGACTTCCAGTTTCCACAGAGGCTGGAGCTCTGCCCTGTGGTAGAATCAGCAGCTCCTACAGCCTGACTGGCATCGCACATGCACTCCTTGTGTCCTTCATCCTGAAAATTAAAGTTGACAGATACTGAAGAGCAAGACAGAGACCTAAAAATCCCTCTGCACTAGTTGTATGCCTGTTTCCAGGAGACTTGATTGGTTTTGTCACTGTCATATTTAGCACACTCTGCTTGTCTCTTCCCTTTCTCTGCGGCTATAAAGGCAGAACCCATGGTTTTATATGACCCCAACACATTAGCCATAGTTGGTGCCATAATGGGTCATCAGCCTGGCCTTGGCCAATGAAAGAACTTTGTAAGAAGGAGGGTTGACCTCTCCACACAGGGAGGAAATGCAGGTGATGTGCTGTACAGGGAATGGCCTTGGTGCTCCATGGCCACTTGACCATTCCTCATTGTCCTGTTCTGGCTAGCTGGTCTTGTGTCAATCAGAACTCCTCTGGTTGTAAAGGAAAGAAATATGACTTTACTCAACTAAAAGGCAGATTTGATCGGCACATGTGACTGAAAAGTCTCAAGAGGGCTGGTTAGGCATGTTTAGGCCAGGCTAACACCATCAGGGATGGACCTTCTCCACTCTCCTCCTTTCTTCTTCTCCTGTGTGGCCTCATTCTTAGGGAGAATCACTTCATTTTGGGTTTTCATGGCCACAGTATCCACTTTGTCAGTTCACCAAGCCCAGGGGAAAGTGGCTCCCTCAAATCTCAGCCTCAGTTCTTTGGGTGACACATAGTCCTTTGACCATCATCGAACCAGTCTGACTGAAAGTATAAGCCTACAGCATGTGCTTCTCCTTGGACAGGGAGTGGGGACAAGGCTGGGAAAGGACCTTAACCTTCTTTTTTATCACATGAAATGAAATCAGCGCGACAATCAGGGTGTCTTTACCAGAAGGATGCTGGGCCGGCAAAACCATGAAGTTCTGTCTAAACTTGGGTTGCCACAACAAAATACTGTAAACTAGGAGCTCAATGGACACTTATTTCTCACAGTTCTGCAGGCTGGGAAGTTCCAGATCAACTGTCAAATTTAGTTTCTGATGAAGGTTCTCTTCCTAGCTTGCAGAGGCTGTCTTCTCACTGTGTTCTCACATGGAAGATGAAGGAGAGAGAGAAAGAGAGAGAGAGAGAGAGAGAGAGAGAGAGAGAGAAACCTCTAATGTCTTTTCTTACAAGGACATTAGGACCCTCCCCCCTTGATATCATCTAAACCTAGTTACTTCTCAAAGGCCCTACCTCCAAACACCATCACATTGGAGATTAGGAATTCAATGTAAGAACTTTGAGGAGGCACCAACATTTAGTCCATAACAGGTGCCCACTGTGGGGCCATAACCATGTCCTGCCAAAGGGGCACTTTCAGTCACAACTTTGCATCTTTTTCGTCTGTAGACCTGGCTGTTAACTGTGCTTGGAAGTCTGTGCTTGTCCTCCTCACTCCTCTGCCTGCCCAGCTGGACCTCACTCTACTATGAACTGCTGGCTCCAGGGCAGCTATCGGCCTTGCATACCACCCTCAATACTGTGCCATCTTGGCCCAAAGTGGACCCTCAGGTGAGAGTTGATCTGTATTCTTATTCAGGTCTTACATATTTCATTTACCTAGTCATTTATTTTAATATATTTTTTGTTTATCCATAAAGCCACACCTGAAAGATCTACACATCTAATCAACTAAAGGTGGGACAGGTTGTAAAGGAAGGGGTGGAAGATCACTAAATTTAATTTTCTAAATAAAATTTTTAAAAATTTAAAAAATTAAAAAAAAAAGAAAATAGCAAGGTTTAGACAAATTGATCTCCCATGGCCCTAAATCAAAGGGACTCCCTTTCCCCAGCTAGTCCTTAAATTATTTAAAAATACATTTGATTGGGTGATGGGCACACAACAAAATCAACAGGTTAAATACATTAAATTTAATTTTTTAAAAAATTTTATTTAGAAAATTAAATTTAACAAGATGACATTGATCAATAAGAATACACAGGTTTCCGGTGAATGTTTCTATAGCATTGAACTGTTGATTATGTTGTATACCCATCACTCAAAGTCAGATCATTTTCTGTCACAGCATATTTGTCCTTCTTTACTCCCCTCCCCTCACATCTCCCCTATATTCCCCTCCCCCTGGTAACTACTTCAGTTTTATCTATGTCCATGAGTCTCAGTTTTATATCCCACCTATGTATGAAATCATATAGTTCTTAGCTTTTTTTGATTTACTTATTTCATTCAGTATAATGTTCTCAAGGTTCATCCATGTTGTCATAAATATCACTATGTCATTATTTCTTATGGCTGAATAGTATTCCATTGTATATACGTACCACATCTTCTTTATCTAGTCCTCTATTGAAGGACACTTTGGTTGTTTTCATATCTTGGCTACTGTGAACAATGCTGCAATGAACATAAGGGTGCACGTGTCTTTACGTACCAATGTTTTTGAGTTTTAGGGGTAGAAATTCAGTAGAGAGATTGTTGAGTCATATGATAGTTCTATTTTTAATTTTTTGAGGAACCACCATACTTTCTTCCATAATGGTTGTACAACTTTACATTCCCACCAACAGTGGATGAGGGTTCCTTTTTTTCCACAGCCTCTCCAACACTTGTTATTACCTGTCTTGTTGATAATAGCTAATCTAACAGGTGTGAGGTGGTATTTCATTGTAGTTTTGATTTGCATTTCTCTAATAGCTAGTGAAGATGAGCATCTTTTCATATATCTATTGACCATTATGGAAGAAAGTATGGTGGCTCCACTATATAGAAAGCCTGAGGGCTGGGCATTTGAAAAGTGTCCATGCACTGTTTTTTTCCACACTGTGTTCTGCAGGAAATGGGTTTTATGTTAAAAAGGTTTAAAAAACGCACCTCACCTTTGGAGATTCACCATCTATATTAGCTTGTTGAATGCTCTGAGAAGGACAGCAGTAAGAAAAATCCAGTGTCTAATAAGCTAATTTGGTCATCCAATCCCTGTCCCCTTTTGCCCCAGCAATGACTACAGATATCTCCTAGAGGCAGTTTGATAAACACAACCCTTGACAGCAGTGCTGCCAGCACCTGAGGGAAGGGTGTCCACTCTCATTACATCACCTCCATGTCCTGACACTTCATCCATTGGGTCTCATATACATTCACAATTGACTTGTAATGTTTTCTATTACAAATATTGCAAACACAGAAAAATGATGAGAATAAAAGGACAAACACTCATAAACAGCACATGGTTTGTCAGCATTCTGTTTCTTTGTGTGTTTCACTGTGTGTGTGTGTGTGTGTGTGTGTGTGCCATTTAAAAATGTAAAACCTCATCAGTAGAGCTAAAGCTTCCTGAATGTCTCTTTCCCATTCTACTCCCTCTCGCTGCTTCTTAGCAGAAACCACTTTTCTGAATTCAGTGTTTTTATTTCCTGTCTTACATTTATTCTTTTACCTCATATGTTCTTATATCTCTCAATAATATTTAGTATTGTCTTATATGTTTTAAAGTTTCATAAACTATAATAATCTATATGTAAAATCTGCATTTTTTCTTTCTTTTGCTAAACATGTGTCTTAGATTTAACTATGTTTCCTCAATTTTAAGTGCTGCATAGTATTCTGTTGACTGACTACACCATTCATGCTCCATTGTCTAGTTAGTGATGTTTAGGTCACCACTCATTTTTCTCTGTAATAAACATGCTATAGTGACAATGTTTGTACAAGTCTTCTTGTTGCATGTGTCAGAGTTAGGGTGGGATGTGGTTACAGGGATATCAGTAACTCAGATATTGCCAAAAGGGCAGCACCAGTTGTTTATATCTTTTTCTGTATGTAAGAAAGTTTTATATTCTCTACATTATCACCAATACTTGATCTATCTATCTTCCTCCCTCCCTTCCTCCCTCCCTTCCTCCCTCCCTCCCTCCCTTCCTTCCTTCCTTCCTTCCTTCCTTCCTTCCTTCCTTCCTTCCTTCCTTCCTTCCTTCCTTCCTTCCTTCCTGTCTGCCCCCTTCTTTCTTTCTTTCTTTCTTCTTCTTTCTCCTTTTCTTCTTTTCTTTCCCATAGGAGAAGACTGAAGGATACCAAAACTTGCACAAGAAATTGACTTGTGCAAAAAAATCTCCAGTTTTATAAGTGAAAGTTGATAGCTTGTTGGTTTAATTTGCATGTACTTATATATTAATGAATAATAATTTTTCAAATGCCTTTTGGTATTTGTATTTCTCCTGTCACAAATTTTTTTATATTTGCTCATTTTTCTGTTTGTATGCTAATATTTTCTTGATTACTTACATGTTAAGGATATTAACCCTTTACACACACACACACACACACACACACACACACACACAGCAATGCTTTTCCCAAATTAATTATCTTTCATTTTTATTTTTTATTTTCTTTATTTATCTGTTTAAACATACAGATGTGTCAGATGTTTATATAGTCAAATATGTGAATCTTTTGTGATTTTAGCTTTTGGCGTCATGCTTACGGAAGCATTTCATTCCTCAGAGTTTATGTACACTCATCTATATTTTATGGTTTATTTTTAATTACATTTTATTTTTCCTGCATTTTATTTTATTTTTATTAGATGGCATCAATGAACAGAACCACATTTCTCATGGCCCTGAATGGTGCGGTGTGAGCACCCACTTTCCACTGTGCTGCCTTCCACACCATGGCTCTCTCAGCTTTTTTGTATGCTGTGGCTTTATAACAAGTTTTCAAATCTGGGAGAGCAAGTGACTTCAGTTGACTACTTTTCAACATCTCCCTGTCCATTCATGAACTAAATCTTCCGGTATATTTTGCAATGACTTTTTCAAAGTCAAAGAAGAAAACCCTCATTTAAATTTCAAATTGAATTGTATCACATTGACAGATAAGTCTGGGTTGAATATACATAAATGCCATATTAAGATAAAATCTTCCCAACAAGGAGAGGGCAAATGTCTATATATTCAGGTTGTTCTTATATTTTTCAGAAAGACCTCTGGAAAATTTTGTATTGTATTGAGGCCAGAGAACGTGGTCTGGACAGTTCTTCCATTTTTGGGTTTTATTGTTTTAATTTATTCAGGTATTTTGATGGTTGAATATATGACGACTTTTTCAGGGGTGTTGCAAAGAACGATGTGTTTTCTATTGGCAAGGTCCAAGTTTTATACGTATATCCCTTCCGACCCTTCACTCACAACATGTACACACACGCACACATTGTTATTAATTATATTATTCAGAATCTTTATTGCCTCCCTCTTGTTTGCCTATTTGGTCTGTCAAGATTTTGAGGAATAAATTATAGTCTTCAAGTAGTAGAGTATTAAAAAAAACTCCCTCATATTTCTAAGAGTTTTTTCTTTCTATATTTGAATGCAGTGTTATTTGGTGCATAAAATTTTATAACAGTTTGCTACTCCTTGTCCATGTAATGGTTTCTAGCTTTCTGTCTTATACACTAACTTTGCTTTGGAAATGTCTCTCATGAATAGCATTGAGTTTGATTTTGTTTTACTCAATATAAAAACGTGGACTGTTTAATCAAGTCTGCTTCATACTTATTGTGAAACAGTAAGTTAAACATGTAATGTTGTAATTAATAATTTCAGGCTTACTTCTGGTTTTTGCTTCCCTCTTAAGATTCTGTTGCCATTTTATTTGATTTTTATATATTTCAAGGTTTGGAAGGTTGATATATTCTGTTTTTAGCTTAACTAATTTCAGGTTGTCAGATACACTCTTTAGCCCTTACTTTTTCTAGCTTTTAGATTCAAGAGTCAAACACAACATCTTTTGGGGTCCCCCTATTTAAGACAACTATTAAGACTTTTTTTGATGGCAAAAGACAGGAATCCAAACACAACTGCCTGAATTCCAAGTGGAGTGCCAGCTCCTGTCACTGCCAGTGTGGCAGTAGGCAACTTCTGATGGGGCCGGACCCTGGACTCCGGGATTTGCACTTTCACTCTGTGCAGATTGTATTTTGTAATTATAGGCTCGGTGGATGGTCCGCCTGCCCACTGGCTGGAGAGCTAAATAAGAGAGTCTGTTAGGACTGCTTCTGGCTGACTTGAAGTACTTTAAGGCATATGTTTACTTGATGATCTTACATAACAGTAAGTTGGGAGTTAGCCAGTTGTGTGGACTGGAAGTAAAGGACTATTTACATAGACATGGGCAGGATCTAAGGGACTCACAGGCCTAAATTAGCCCAGGCCTAAAGGGGAAGGGAAGGAAATTGTGGTGCCAGGGCCCAGGATAGGGTCTGGGAGGAAGGGATGCTGTCACCCCAGATAAGGGAACCTACAGAAGGGAGAGAAAAGAAGAAACATACTGACATGTTGTACATCTCTCTGATCTCTTTTTCCTCCTCTCACTGGCCAGTGTCCTTGGAAAGGAGCTGATTTAATTGGGATATGTTGGGCTGGCTTCCTGGGAACAGTGTGGGTGGGGTGGGGTGGAAAATAGAGAATAACCAGTGCAGGGCTGTTTCTGAGACCCTACAAGACCAGGGCACATGTCAGTCTTTGAAATTCTGCCCTCTCACTGGAGGATGCTTGCTGTAGCAGCAATACCTCGTGCTCATGTGACAGCACCCTCCCCCCCAGGACAGGTGACGGTGAGGGCAACAGCCCCTCCTGCCCAGGGGATTCCATACACAGCACTAGCAATTGCTTTGTTACTTGCCTGCACCTCTGCCAACTGCAGGTCATTGTGACTGGATTGTCCTGATTACCTTAGGCAATCACATTCAATCCCCTCTGGCTTGTGTCCACCAAAGGACACCATATGGTCATTCATTCTTGGGCTTCATCTTACTTTGTCCATTAGCAGAAGTTAAAGTTGATCATGCCCTCAGCTGATTTTTTAAAATCAATTTCATTGAGCTGTCCACATCCACTTATTGTGTGCAATCCAATGAGTTTTCAAAAAGGTGTTGCTCCCGCTTTCTTTTCTGAAGCATTTGCTTCACTAGACTTCCAGGAGAAATCCTTCTTCTCAGCCTCCTTCTCTGGATTCTTTAGTCTCTCTGACCCCATCATTGAGATCCCTGGGGGGTTTGGATTGGTCCTCTTCTAGGATCTATTACCCAGATTCCCATGGTGGCCTCACCCTGTGTTTGGGGTTCTAATACCTGGAGCCCAACAACTGCCTTGGGAACCCCACCCTGTGCATACAGTTGCTCTCTTGCTATCTCCCACCCAGCATGTCTGCACTTGCTCCCTGCTGCTGCTATAACAAAAGACTGCAAGCTTAGTGTCTTAAGTAATGCAGATTCCTTCTCCTATGTGCTGAAATCAAAGTGTCAGCAGGATGGCGCTCCCTCTGGAAGTTCTGGGACAAAATCTGTTTCCTTGCCTAGAAAGTAGCTTAGAGGTCACCTGTATTCCTTGATTTGAGCCTTCCTTTCTTCTTCAAAGCCAGTGGCATAGCAGCTTCCTCGCTCCTTTTTCTCTCTTTCTGTTTCTCTGCTTCTTTCTTTGACTCTGACCTTCCTGCCTCCCTATAAGGACCTGTGTGATGTTACTGAGCACACTGGATAATCCAGGACAAACCCCCATCTCCAGATACTTAACTTCATCACAGTTGCAAAGGCTCTTGGCCACATGAGGTGATATGCTCTGGGGATTAGGACACGAATAGTATGTGTGTTTGGGATAAGGGGGTGGTTATTCCACCTACCACAATGTCCAAGTGGTACTGTGGACATTCCTCCCTAGTCAGCTCTTCCTCAGCCTTCCTCCTTTCCCCGATCCACTCCAACCCCAGAATATCTTGGCTTTCCCTCTGAAGTACACCCAGAGCCTGCCACCTCTCTCACCTGTTCTAGTGTCTGATCAGAGCCATGCACAGCTTTCCCCTGGGCCAGTGCCTTAGCCTCCAGCTGACCTTCTGCTGTTGATACTCAGAGGGGCTCGCCAGCCTTGCATGGTATGTTAAATACTTTTTCTGGCCTTCTATCTTGCTGTCACCCCCACCCCCCTGGACTCAGGCATGCTGTCCCTATTGGTCTTTTGCCCCAGCAGGCCTTCCCTCACCTGTTGCGTTCTGCTTTCCCGTTGTATCTGGCTCCTCTCACACACCACAGACAGCAGGCTCTGTTCCCCGACTGCGGTGTGGTGCGCGTGTTCCCTGCTAGAGTGCACCTCTCACAAGGGGAATCTTGGCCTGCCTTATTTATGATTGATCCCAAGTGGAGCTCAGTCCTGGAATGTGACAGATGCTTAGGACACATTTGCAGAAGGTATGAATGAAGAATGGAAGTCAGGTGAGCCCCAGGAAGTTGCCGGAGGTGCAGGTTGCCTGGGGCTGTGAGTTCAGTGAGGGGGATGGCAGCCTGTCTGGGTTGGGCTGAGAACTTCTCTCCTTCAGCCTTAGTGGGTTCTGGGATGGGGTGTGAGATGAGGTGGGGGTGCGAGGTTCCTCAGCAGGGCCTTTGTGCTTGGCCAATGGCGGGGGACACGTAAGCAGAACATTCTGAGAAGGACATCCTGAGCACTATGCCTACATGTGTGGGAACTTTGAGAAATGTGTGTTTGAGGTGTGATTTGTGTATATATGGTGTGTCCTTGTTTATGAATGTTGATTGTGTGTGACCACGTGAGTGCATAAGTGTATGTGTTTGAGAGTATGAATGTATCTATGTCACATGTGTATCTAGATGTGAGCATGTCTGAGTGTGTCTTGTGAGCATAGGTGTGAGTGCTGGGTGTCTAGGTGTGTCCAGTGAGCACCTGGGAATGAGTATGTGAGTGTGCATCTTTGGGTCTGGGTGTCCATGTTTCTCTGAACCAGTATCTAAGAGTATGTGTGGTGTGTCTATAAGAGCATGTGTGAGTAAATGTGGTCCATGTGTGTCTCTGGGTCTGTGTGTCTGTGTCTGAGTTGGTGCACATGTGATTTGTATGTAAGATGTCAAGTCTGTGTGTGGTCCTCGACAGGTGCTCACATCAGCACCACCCAAGAGCACCGGTAACTGGAGAGACCGTGTGCTCTGATAGTCTTGCCAACCTCATCCTGCCAAAGCCTTCCCCACCCCGTCTCCAGGCAGGTCTGTTGAATGCTAGAGCCCTTTGTCTTGCTGCTGTTACCAAAATCCTTGTCACCAGGCATGGGACTGGAAAAGAGCTAGCACAAAGAGGGTCTTGACCCCAGGCCCTCACCTCCTTCTTCTAGTGCCTTATCCCTGCCTGTCTCCAGGGCCCCTGGCTTGGGTTAACTGATTGCAGGGAAAACCCACTAGTCATATGTTATAGGCTCTGTCCTTGCTGTCCCCCAGGCTGACTCATACTCGCTCTTCCTCACATAATTGAAGAAAGTTTTCTTATTCCTTGCTGCTCTGATGCTCTGACCCTGCATGCCTCGCTCGCCTCTTGCCCCTTTGCAGTCACGCGGTTTCTGGTTTCTTTTTCTCTTCCTTAAGAAGCTGACCTAATTTCCACCCACTGTCATTTTCTCCCAAACTTGGAGTCAGTTTGCTCTGAACCTCAGCTTCACCCAAACCATTTGGAGAAGTGGTCTTAGGGACGGCTGCTCCCCCTTCTGGGGCAGAGTCTGGGCAGGTCGGCCAGCTGTCCAGAGAAAGGGCAGGGCCCAAGGTCACTCTCTGGCCATGTGCCTGGGTGGCTGAGCAGCCTCTGAACCCCTGAGTCCCTGAGCTTCCACAGCTGTCACAGGTGACAAATGGAGAGCAGCAGGTGTAGTGCGGCTCCTGAGGTGGGCTCCCGAGGCTCCTGTCCCAACCTTGGCTTCCCAACGAATATGGGTGCAAACAAAAACACTTCCTCTTTCTTCCCACAGCTGTATTCTCAAAGGGGTGCTTGGGCTCTTAGTGGTCCCATGGAATGGCCTAGTCAGAGGTTTTCTTGTCCTGCCATGGACCTAGAGTTGGCAGGTTCGTCTCCAAGGCACTCTGCTGCACTCCCCGACTCCTCATATCAGCCTCTCAGCCTTTTCCTTCCCTATAATGACTCTCTGCCCTGACAAGAACCGACTGCCTTCTGCAGTGTGTGCAATGCCCAGTCAACCTCAGCTCACCTCCTTGCAAGAAGCATGAACCAGGCCTTATCTTAGCTGGGGTTGGGTTCTTCTGAGCACTGGAGAACCTGTGGGGGCCATGAGAAAGATGGCATCTGCTCAGCTGATACCTTGGACGTGAAAACTAGGTGGAGCCCCAACATGCCTCCCCCACTGCAGGGGAAATCCGTGGAAGCCCTCAAATGCCCTGATTCTTGGTGCGGGTCGACTTGTTGTAAATGGAGCTGGAGAGAACTCAAGCCACACCCTGATGCTGTGTCCTCAAGAGGTCTTGGTGGGTGAGACCCCAGGGTACAGATTGCCAGTGATTTGGGGGCTTTCCTGGCATTCCAGTAAGCTTTTCCCTACCACCTAGACTTCTGGACCTTAGGGAGCTGCTGCCACAGGCCCTGCCCTGGTGATCTGCATTCCCTGTCTCTTCCCACCCCTGTCCTCACAGATGGGAGCAACTCTAGCCATTTTCTTTTTTTTCAAAGATTTTCCTTATTGATGAGAGAGAGACAGAGAGAGAGAGAGAGAGAGAGAGAGAGAGAGAGAGAGAGAGAGAGAAGTAGGGCAGAGGAGTGGAAAGTATCAACTTGTAGTTGTTTCTCATATGTGCCTTGACCAGGCAAGCTGGGGGTTCAAAGCAGTGACCTCAGAGCTCCATATTGATGCTTTATCCACTGCGCCATCACAGGTCAGGCACTCTAGCTGTTTTCACTATCACTCACATCCCTCTGATGGCCCTGAACTTGGTCATTCTGGGAGGGGGCATTCTGGGCTTGTTGTGCTCCAGGTGACAGGACAACCAGGGAAGCCTAGACAGGTTCATTTTTCTCAGAGCAGTGATGTCTGTATCCCACTGGTTCCTCCAGTCCTGACACCTCACCTTGGTAACTGGGGCCAGGCACAAGAAGAACCCATCTCAGGCCTACAGCCTTCCCCTGGCATCACCATGGTGCTGGTATAGAGCATCCTTCAGGGCTACAATGGAGACTGACTGGAGTGGGCAGAGGGGCAGAGTGCTCCTCACCCTCTCTCCCCATCAGCAGGTCACTCTGATGCCACTGCAACCTATCAAACCCCTGAGCCAGCCTATAGCCGGTCCTGAGCCAGCTCCACAATGCCTTCCAGTCCCTACACCTGGGACATCTATGTTCCCAAATGCCCTACACCCCCCACATGAGCTTCCACTGGGTGCTGCTCCATTCTGGCCATGTCAGTCCAGAAGGTGGCACACGGCAGCCTCTGATCAGAGGCCAAGTGGCATCATGTTACAGCCAAGCCAGGTGACCAGCTGGCTCACCTTGGCACAAGACTCACCCTCTTGTTCCTCAGTTCCCTCATCTCTAAAATGGGATGATAATAGTAATAGTTTCTGCCTCACCAGTAGAAACTTGTAAGATATCAGACTGAGTTAATAAATCTAAGCCAGTGGTTCTTAACCTTTTTTGAGGTACCGAACCCACCAGTTTCATATGCGCATTCACCGAACCCTTTTTTAGTGATAAATATAATATGATTTTTTTTTCCAAATTCAAGACATAGGTATATGTTCTTTTACTGGTGCACAAAATGAGCCATGCATGAACATCACCTTGCTCAAAGAACAAAACCAACAGAGGGCATGAACTCACAACAAATTACGGTATTACTTTATTCTGGCCTCCGTGGCAGAGGCTTCTCCGAACCCCTGAGACCGACTCATCGAACCCCTAGGGTTCGATAGAACCCAGGTTAAGAACCACTGATCTAAGCCGTTTGCAAGAAGAGTGCCAGCACATGGTAAACCCTCAGGCACCTCACCAGCCACCATCACGTGAAACTCCTTTCTATGGCCTCCAACAGCTCTTATTTCCTGCTCTTCATTTAGAGCAGAGGGGCAGGTTGCTCACTTGGGCCACTGTCAGTCTGCAGGCCCATGCATTCTCCTATGTAGAGTGAGTTTTGTTCTTTAATTTTTATTGAGGCTAAATTTCATACAGTAAAGTCGCTTATCCTCCATATACATATCCATTGGGAGAAGCCCATCCAGATTGTCTGCACCCCGGGAGGGTCCCAGGGAAATGGCTGCCACTAGCTTGCCTGCACTGACCAGAGGCATTCTGGTGTGGGGATTATGGTTGCTTTCAGTAAGTATCCTGTTGGGAACCCTACCTCCAGTGTTGGTTTGTGTTGTTGTTATACAGTATTTCGATGTATGAAGACACCCTGCAACATATTAAACAGTTTAAATTAGTTGACAGCAATTCAGCATATTTCACATAAAAACACAAATATCTAACTTTCTTTGAAACATCAGGAGCTTGAACAACACTGGGCTGTGTTCCCATGTGACAATACACAGTGATGCTCAGCAGGGCTGTGACCTATCTGAGTCATAGTCACCACTCCCTAACATGTGCCACACCTGGGACATTTTCCCCAAGTGCATGGTCAACCTGGAACATCCGGGCATCTGAACTGTGACCCCTGCGTGGTCTGAAAGTAGCTGTCTCATCTCCACATCTGTTTTCTCCATTGTGGTCCATTGATCCATTGATTGATTGCAAAAATGACCTTAAATCTCTCTCTTCTTTGTACACACAGCCCTTCACAGTAGGACTTCGTGGTTTCTCCAACCCTGCCCAGGTCTGCTTTCCCACCTCTGGAATGGGGGCTTGGTCATGTGACTTGTTTGGCCAGTGGAACATCAGCAAATACGATGCTGGCAGAGGCTGTAAATCCTCACATCTCTTTGCACTTAAACCTGATACTGTCATGGAGACAAGTCTGAGTGAACCTACAGCTGCAGGGTGAAAAACCACATGCAGAACCAAAGCCCCAAGCCAGCAGAACTGCCAGCCTCCAGAGATGGCTGTGAGGTACTTTGGAACTTTATGCTAACCACAAATTTTTGGAGAGCCTGGCAGGTCTGAATCAAACCAGCACCAGCTGACCCCAAATGGGATGTTAAATAAAAAAATGGTTATTGTTTTAAGCCATCAAGTTATGGGATGGTTTGTTATGCAGCAAAACTAGCTGATATGCAGGCAGAACTTTGAGGACCTGAAGAAGTTCCCACTCCTGACAAGGCAAGTTGTCCCTCCTATTTTTTGAGGGAGGGGAAGATTGATGATAAATAGATAGATGATAGATAAAAAATAGATGATAGATAGATGGATAGATAGATAGATAGATAGATAGATAGATAGATAGAAGAATCAACTTGTTCCACTTAGTTGTGCCATTGATTGCTTATCATATGTGCCTTAACCAGGCCTTGAACCAGCAACCTTCGGTGCCAAGCCCTGACCAGGGCTTGAACAAGTGACCTCAGGATCAAGCTGACACCTTCAGGATCAATCCAGCAACATTGGCACTCCAAGATTACATTCTATCCACTGCACCAAGGGCCAGGGCTGGTTCCTCCAATTTCTGAGCACTGATCTCATGGTACTGTCCAGCAGCTCTACCCTCAGGCCTGGCTGAAATCTAACCTGTTACAGGAGACCTGGGTCTTCTGCTCCCAAAGAAAGAGTTCTGCTGACAACACTGGGTACGTGGGAGGGTACTTGGGAAATGCATGTTGAGTTCTCTGTGCCCCACCTCTCACATCCGCTATTGGTGTTAAGAAGCTTACCAAGGATTCTTCCCAGGAAGCCCATTCACCTCACCAGACAGGAGCCATGCTGGGCCTGTCTGCTCAAGCACCGGCTTTAAATGCAGCAGCCCGCGCACACACCACACCACCTTGCCTGCTGTGGCTGCACTGCTTTCTGCCCCAGCTGACCTGGTCACCAGATGTCCTGGGGAACTGGGCTCTCCAAACTCTCATCTGGGCCTTCCATCTGACTCGAGACCAGGGGAACTTTGCTAAATATTGTTCAAGCCTGTGGTATGAACAATGCCAAATCAGAACAGACACTGTGGGTGTCCAACACTAGCCTGCTTGTGTCCCCAGATCCTCTATGTCATGTCACAGCACACGCACACACTCATGCATAATGATGCACACAAGGGCACACCTACATCTGCATACATGGCCCTTTGGGACCCCTTCAGTTCTATGGGACCATAGCAGCCAGTCTAACTTTCACCCTGCTGCTCACCTGTCCTCCAGGCTGGGAAGATGTACTGTGGGATACAGGACCTGCTGCTCTATAAGGCACTCTGGCTAGCTGTCTGTGCTGTCTGACACTTCTTTTACTGTCACTGGGTGCCTTGCATTGGTTTCTGGGCCTCGGTTTCCACATTTCTGCAACGGATCTCCCAGCTCAAAATCGTGAAGCTGACTGCAGCATTCTGGACCACAATGGGCCAGAACTATGTGCCTGAGTGGCGAGGGTCCCAGAGAACGGGGACAGTAATGGATGTTCTGCCTGCAGCACTGTGAAGCACCAAGGAGAGAAAGATGTGCCTGTTGCTGTTCTCACTCATTCTGGACCAGCTCAAGGTCTTCCCACGTACTCTAACCCCTCCCAGAAATCCTCTTCTCCTGCCATAGCAGACAGCGCCTCAGATCAGGAAGGGCTTCAGAAGTAGAGAAAGCTTCCCAGAGGTGGTCAGATGCCATCCTGGGGCTCACGTAGGACCACATCCCTCGCTGGGGTTGTGCTCTATAGTGTTGCAGTCTGATGATTACTTTTGTAATGGCTTGATGAGTGTGTTTGTTTTGCACTAGACCGTCAGCTCGATGATGGCTAGGCTGTTTGCTTCTGTTCGCTGTTGCATCCCCAGAGCCTGACAAATGTCTGTCACCAGTAGTCACCCAGCAAAGATCTGCTAGATGGATGGACTGTTGCTCAAGGACGTCTGGGCTGGGGAAGAGCTGGGAAGGGCTTCTGCAGTGAACAGTCCCACTTCCTCTCTTTCCAAGGATGCGCTGGCCCCGCCATAATCCTGGGCTGCACCTGGAGCAAGAGATGTCAGTGAGCTGAGAGGGAGCCTCTAAGTGACAGGTGCTTCTTAGCTCCAGGCGCACCCTGGGGCCCAGGCTAAATTGGCTGTTCCGGCAGCCCTTTTTTCTGGGCTAATTAGGGAAGGGGAGTGGGAGGAGGAGCCAGAGTGAGGGAAGCTGTATTCTGGGCTCAGACCAAAGGCACTCAGGACAATGGTGAGGTGTGTGTGTGTGTGTGTGTGTGTGTGTGTGTGTTAGAGAGAGAGAGAGAAAAGAGGGCCCTTAGGAAGTGAAGTTGTGTGTGTATATGTGTATGTGTACATGTGCATGTCCGAGTATATGTGTGCATGTGTATGTGTACATGTGCATGTCCGAGTATATGTGTGCATGTGTATGTGTACATGTGTATGTCCGAGTATATGTGTGCATGTGTATGTGTACATGTGCATGTCCGAGTATATGTGTGCATGTGTATGTGTACATGTGCATGTCCGAGTATATGTGTGCATGTGTATGT
The DNA here is from genome assembly GCA_037038555.1 of Rhynchonycteris naso. NCBI lineage: Eukaryota > Metazoa > Chordata > Mammalia > Chiroptera > Emballonuridae > Rhynchonycteris > Rhynchonycteris naso. The sequence continues at coordinate 192,522,221 of CM072999.1, read as the reverse complement.
GTACATGTGCATGTCCGAGTATATGTGTGCATGTGTATGTGTACATGTGCATGTCCGAGTATATGTGTGCATGTGTATGTGTACATGTGCATGTCCGAGTATATGTGTGCATGTGTATGTGTACATGTGCATGTCCGAGTATATGTGTGCATGTGTATGTGTACATGTGCACGTCCGAGTATATGTGTGCATGTGTATGTGTACATGTGCATGTACGAGTATATGTGTGTATGTGTGTGCGCCTGTCAGCACTGTGGATTTACCCTTGGTGCAGAGCTTCCCCTGATCACCAAGCGCCTCCTCTGGGCTCCCACTTTATCCTAGCCCACTTGAGCAGCCCCCAACAGGCCTGGAACCCCATGCCCACATTCTTGCAGCTTCTGCAGATACTGTTAGACTGAGGACCCTGATGCCACACCATTGATCATCCCATTGAGACTTCCTGGCAAGTCCCTCACTTCAGTCTTCATGCTTATCAAGGGGCTTATGGGACCCTAATTTTTCTAGATTGATCATGTTGTAAGACATGGCCACTTTGTGAATGAAAAGAGATGTTGTGATGGTCACATGGAACAACAGGCACCAACCAGGACTGTTCCAGGCAAATTGGATGACAGCCACCTTCTCCACTGTGCCCACCCTGCAGGTGCCCTCTCTGCCTCATTGAGGCAGCAGTGTGACTCTGCCCTCCTGAGGCTCAGGGGCTGGAGGATGCCCATTTCTTTCACACCACACTCACCCTGGGAAGACCTGCTCTGCACTGGGCACACTGCTGGGCACGGTGGAAACCAGGAAACACACCTGTCCCTTTCCTCCTGGCACTTATGCTCTAACGGGGGTGGGGGTGAGGTTTGAGGGGTAGAAGGCAGACACTAAACAAATAACAACATAGACAAATGTGAACTCCCACCTGTGCTGAGTGCCATCAAGAGCAGCCCTGGGTGCCCAGAAGGCTCCTGGAAAGGCTCCGAAGGTGAGAGGAGGGCGGGTGGCACATGCAGGTCCCCCTGGGCATGTACCTGCAGAGATCCTGTGCCTGGTGAGGGGTATGCAGCTTGAAAGGAAGGTGTACTGTGGGGGTAGGGAGGGTATGGGAGGTTTTGAAGGGCCTAGCAGTGTTCAGTGAGTCCCTTTTCTCCTTTAAATTAAGAAGGGAAATTTTGGAAAGTGGGGAGGCCAAGAGGGGCGAATTCAGGGGCCTGAACTGACCAGATGGCAAGGACAATGCTGGGACTGGAGGGAAGCTGGGGTGGGTGGCAGGAGAGGAAGGACAAGTCAGGCAAAGCACCTGGACTTTGGCTCATCATACTGGACCCAGGCACACTCTGACTGTTTGGAGCATTCCTGGGTCTGGTTGGGACAGATGAGCTGATGTCTGTCTAGTGTGGACAGAAGTTGACCCAGGTCCAGAGGGACAGAGAGGAGCCCCAAGGATTCAGACTTGCCACAAGCTACCAGGATCCAGGCCATGTTGTCAGGGAAGTGAGCTTCATGGTGTTCTCTCCGAATATCCTTCATATTCCCTCTGCCAAAGGGGTGAGTGGGGGTGGTTCTTGCCTCCCTAGGACAACCCCACAGGCATCCTAAGGGCAGTGAGATGGGCATTCCTTCCCCAGTCTGCTGGGCTCAAGCTCCGGAAAGGAGAAGGTGAGGGACGTTGCAGGGACCATGTTGGGAAGAAAACACATATGGGGAGGGCCAGGCCTCTGCAGAGCTAGCCAGTTGTGTCGAATACCATAGCTGGGGCCCCTCGCAGCCTCTGACCTCCAGACTCTTGTGTGCACTGGGGCCTGGCAGCTTCCCAGCTCTGTGGACCTAGTGTCCTTATTGAGCAGATAGGAAATTTGGGTCTTGGTATGCACAGCACCAGAGGCAGGGAAGGGCTGTTCAGCGGATGCTGTGGTGCTCTGAATGGTAGCCGCGAGGAACTCCACTGCCCCTTTTCCCCGTGTCCCAAGCTGATAGATCTCTTGTTAAGAGGCCTTGGGGGGGGGGGGTTGGGACTTCCCTCTGCCTTGAGGGGGGCAGATAAGCTGCAGCACACCAATGATGAACTGACAAGGGTGTTCTGGGTTCAAGGCTCCAGTCCCCTTGCCCGGAGCGGGGGGACTGCCCTGTGTCCTGTGGGCTCCAGGCCCATCGGGCCCGGTGAAGGCAGAGGTAGCTGGAACCCCGTCTCTCCCAGCATCTCTCACTCTTCTCCTCCCTCAGCAACCCACTAGCAGAGACACCCCTCCATGGGGTTTGCCCTAGGAAAGCTGCCCAAGTGCTTGACACAGGTTGTTACAGATAAAATAAGGAATGAACACACGGAGGGGTGGGCTTGTCTAGGGCCACACAGGCTCTAATAACAGAGGTGGAGGGGCCTTTGGTGGCACTGATTTGCTTCACAGGAGAGGAATGCCAGGGAGGGCAGGATTGGGCCTGCCCAGAGTTCTTAGCGAGAGCAGAGATGTCTTCACACTGCTTGTCTCCTCAAAATAACCTCCATATTAAACATAAAAAAATCTTTTCGCAGATCAGGGTTTAAAAAATAGAAAAAAGAAAACTGGAGGGAGGGGAGCAGAGCCCAGGGAAGCCTGCGCTTATCTCCACCTGGCGCTGGCTTTGGGGAAAGCCAATGACAGAGGGTCCAACTGGGAGGATCCTGTGAGGAGGCACCAGGAGGTGCTCGCAGAGGCTGGAGGAGATCTGAGGGTGCTGGGCTGTGGGCCCACCTCCCCCTCCTTCTTTCTACCTTCTCTGCAGATGGATTCTAGGCTGGCACTTCAGTACCCTGGAGCACTGCAGGGCTCCCCATTGAGAGCCCAGAGCTCCCCACAGAGAGCTCAGAGCTCAGCCCTATCTTACCTTGTCCAATGGACCAGACTCCTGGAGGCTCAGTCTCTTTTCTGCAAAACCCAATGGAATGACAAAAGAGTTGCTCTGCCTCCTGGGGTCAAGGCCTTAAGCAAGCACCTTAAAAGTGAGTGGCCTGAGTCAGTGCTCAGAGGCGCCCCTGTGAGCAGTGAGTGGCACCTGTTGTCCTTAGAGGATACTCTGCTCCTGATAGGCTGGAACCCGGGATCTACTGGAACCTCTCTGAGTCCTTAGTTTCTCCTTGTAAATTGGGGTGGTGGTGTGATAATAGGGCCCAGGTCCTATGAAGAGCTGGGGATCTAGTACTCATCCTTATCAGCTATAGGTGACCCCGCTTTCCCTGCCCAGCCTCTCTGGGAGCACTGGGAGCAGTTCAAGGTGGCCATGGCTGAAGGATCCTGCAGAGTAGTGTCTTACCGAATTAGCTGTGAGTTGGGCATGGCTTCCCTTCCTATGTGGCAGAATCTCACTGAGCTGATGAGTGAATGGAGGCCCAGGTGGAAAGACTTCTCCAAGGCCTCAGGCCTTCTTCCCAAACACAGGCGACGTGCTCACAGTTCCCATGAGAAGGATAATCTGGTCTCGAGCCCTGCTGGAAACTGTCCTTTTTTTGATACAACCCTGCCAGGATGCTCCAGGCAATGTAGGCATTCGCGATGCCAGCTCTGACTCCTCACTGACAGGCAGGCCTGAGGCTCAGACCTCGGCTATCTCCCCTAAACTGACATTTATTACCACAGATAAGAGCAGAGGAAACACAAAGTTCTTTAGTACATTTACTGAAAGCTGTTTTTATAGGTGCCAAACAGAAACCTCAACATGCAGAAAGCCAGCATGCCAGGCATAGGTCCCAACCGGCTACCATCCCATTGAACTATCCTGGGCAAACCTCTCCTTCCTTGGGCTTCAGTGTCCTCATTGGATGACCTAGAAGGAGCTTACATTCTGTGAGTTGATGTGTGAGTACACGCACATAAGTGTGTGCATACGTGTGAAGGCACACACACGTGCACACACACACAATCTCCATCGAGGAAGTCAACTATCAAGCAGTGTTTTAAAATGTGCTTATTTATTTGACTTATTTGCACCCTATCTCTTCACTGCCTTTATAAATATGTACCAATGTTGTTGCAGTGACATTTTCTAGGAGGAGATGAGAGAACAGGAAGTTAGAGGGGAGCTAACAGGCTGAGGGAGCAGGGGCAGACCACAGACCCTGCGGTGGGTGAGGAGGGAGCCAGGGCTGGGGATCCCAGGAGAGGAAGGGGACCTTTGACTTGGAGACATGACCTAGGACCCACCAACTTGGATTCAAAAGTGGAACCCAAACTTCAGAGCAGCAGGTGAAGCTGAGTCAGGTTCTGAGAGCTATGTACTTCTGCCACTGTCCAGTGACTATCCACATAGTTACTTATTTAATGTCAACATTTCCATTGACTTGGTCTATGCCTGGTACTGTTTTGAGTATTCATTTATGTAAACTTTACAAGCAACTTCATGATGAGCAACTCATCTTCCCATTTTACAGATGAGGAAACCAAGGCACTGGATTATAGCTATTTGCACAAATCATGAATTTTGAAGCACAGAGCCAGACCTGACTGTCAGCAGCAGATGGCAGAGCCCCTTCCTTCACCGCTTCTCCATCTTCAGGGCAACATTTCTATCTTTAGTAATCCTTTGTTAAATTCCACTCCACCCCTGCATCCCCAGCCTCACTCCTGAGGTAGCAGAGATGTCCAAGACCAAGTTCCCAACCTGGAGGAGCTCAGGGTCTCGTGTGCTGACCTGAGGGCCAGTCCACCTGAGAATGCTGCTGTGTGGTGGGTTCAGGGAGCACTCGGCATTCAGACAGGGAGGGGCGTTGCATTCCAGTCAGCTCAGTGCCAGCCAGACCTCGACTGCCCAGGGAAAGAGGTACCTCATCCTCAAGTGGAAAGGAGAGGGCTGGTGGCAGAGAGATGAAGTCAGGGGACTTGGAATGAAATAGAAGCCTGAAGTTTTGAAACTGAGAGATGGAGAGAAGTTGGAGACTATATCAGCTAGCTTTTGCTGCCTAACAAACCACCCCAAAACTTAATGGCTTTATTTAGCTCACAACTCTATGGATTAGCAGTTGGGTTGGACAATTCTTTCTGGGCTCAGTGGGTCTGGAGTCTCCACTAGGATGGCGGACCTTTCTCCATAGGCCTCTCACGTTCTAGTGGACTATCCTGGGCCATTACATGCTGGTTTCAGGGCTCTAAAAGCAAGGTCAGAAATCTGCTAAACCTCTTGAAACCTGGGCTCAAAACTGGCACAGTATTTTTTTCAGTGTATTCAATTAGCTAAAAGCACGGACAAACACACCCCACTTTTTGATGGGAGGAGCTGCAAAATCATATTGCTGAGAGCATGGTAGAAAGAGAAGGTGAGGCTTGGGGCCATTTTTGTAATCTACCAAAAAGATCACATACAGTCAGGAAATTGTATGGGGGAGGTGGGAAGAAGGTTGTTGCTGAACTCAGTTGAAGACTAATTGCACTGGAATTGTTGATGGGATGTACAAGAGGAAATAACAAATAGAACTTTGGAGATCTGGGGTCCAGATTGGTCCTTTTCATGTCACTTGTCTGAAGGCAGCATCCACAGTCTCCCAATGGCTGTTCATCATTTCTAACCACCCTTCCTACACTGACTGACCTCTGAGCAGCCTCCTCTCACATCTAGTGACTTCTGAGCCTGTGTTCTACCTCCTGGATCAGCTGTCCATGAACTTCTGACACCAAAGTGACAAGACCATGTTAGGTCTCAGCTCCCTTGAGTCTTCATAAGTTGAAACAACATGAACTTCGGAGTTAGGTGCCTTGTATCCAGGTGTGTGTCCTGTTCCTCACCCACTGAAAATCCTCACAATTTTTTCTTCCTCTGAACTGCATTATTCTTAACGGAGAGGAATGATATCACTCCACTTGGTGCTTGTGAGGTCCTCCTGATGGTACATGCAGGCAAGAGACTGGTCACAGGAGGGGTTCAAAGCCCCACCTCCAGCATCTGTGTGGGCATCGCTAGCCTATCTCCCAACTTAAACCTTGCCTCAGTTCTCCCCCTGCTGTCCCTTTGCTACAGAGCTTTCAGCATCCCCTCAGCCGGTTCAAACTCGGTGTCTGTGTCTCTGGTCTATAGAACTTTCCTCCTTTTTTCTCCCTTAGGATTGTGGACAGGGTTGCCAGATAAAGAACTCTGCATTAGATTTGAATTTCAGATCGACATGGAGTAATTTTTTTTTAAAGGAAAAGTATGATCCATCCACTCATTCATTGTTTTTGTGAAATCCAAATGTAAGTGTGTATCCTGTGCTTTATTTGCTAAATCTGGTCAGTTTCAGGTGAGGAGTGGAGCCTCTACCTGTCATGGGTTCATAAGACCTGGCCCCATGGTCTCTACCCCATGATGGCTCCTTTCTGTGTGGTCTCCAGCAAGAAGCTCACTGGGGTGGGAGTGGAGGCTTGAGTAGGGCTGACCCAGGACCCAGAGGAAAAAAGAACTTCTGTTGATTGGCCTGGGGGTGAAAGCAAGCTGGGGCCCTGGACTTCAGGGAAGACAGCCCAAATTAGCACTTCTGCGAGTTGGCCAGGGGGGAGGCCCAGGGGCCCTGAGACACACCCTCCCTGAATGCCACCTGCCTGCAAAACTCCACTTGGGGCACCAGGTTGGCATGTCCACCTTCACATGACGAAGGTGAACCCCTGTACCCCCAACCCCTTTTTCCTTCTTTTAAGTGCTCAGGCCTTAAAGACTTTGCCCATCTTGATGCCTCCTCTCTTCCTGCCCCACACCTAGCTGGCCTTACCTTTGTGGTGTACCCAGATTCTAACTACTTCTCTCACCTTCCCTGCTCAGCTGCCTTCTTCCCAACCTTCACCATCCCTTGCTGGCTGTTCCACAACAACCCCTCTCTCCTTGGGCTCACTCCCACTCCCTTCCACACTGACCTCCATGCAGAAGAGTCCTGGTTACACAGGAGACTTGACTGGGAACCAGTGATGGGCAATCTTTTGAGCTTGGTGTGTCAAAATTTGCCCAAAAAACCGAACATAACTCAGGTGGTGTGTCACTTCAAGAAAAACGGCCTAACCGGAAGTCCCAGAACTAGACGCTCTGTGCCGGAGTTCTGTTTTGGCCTAGAGACCTCTGGCACAGAGTGTCTCACTACAGCAAATGTTTTATCCTCGGCTACTGCATTTGGCCGTGCAGGAGCCAAGGATGAAATGTCCTTCTCGGCATGCGGCCCCATACTTCTCTGGTATGCAGCCGCATGCAGCCGCGTGTCATTGAAAATGGCTAGGTGTGCCAGTGCTGACACACATGTCATAGGTTCGCCATCACGGCAATATACAGATTATGTACTATAGTATTGTACTTCTGAAACCTATATAATTTTATTCACCAATGTCACCACAATAAACTCAATTAAAAATAAAGTAAGATTTATATATAAGAATAAAATTATTTATATAATGAAGCCTGTTTTGAAAAAAAAACAAGCAAGGAAGGCCAACTTGCCCTACAAAGACATGGTGGTAGGAGAGAGACCAGTGTTGGAATAAGACGTGGGTCGACCATTCTTGCAGGCTTCCACCCCGGCAGGAGCAGGACGCTCTGTTGAATGAAGCGGCTCTTCCTGTGCTCAGCAGCTCTGGCCTGCGCTCCAGCACTCATGCGGCGAGCAGTGATGGAGCATTGCCTCTGTGCAGCCCCGGGCCTGGGGCTGGGGTGCAGTGGTAAGCATGACTCCATAGGTGCTCATGTTGACCCCAGCGCAAGGCACAGGGCATAAATAGTCACACAGTCACTTCTGTACAGTGATAGTGAGCTGCGATGGGAAAGGAGGGAGGTTGGGGCACAGGAAGTGGGTAGTGGACCGAGTTAGTCCAGGAAGCTTCTTGGGAGAAGTGCAGTTTTCTTGAGAACTGAAAGATGAGTGTATACTTTAGGTGAGGCTTGTGTTAGGGTGGGCTGGGAGGTGCCGTAGGGAGGAGAGGTGTGGACAGGGTCTTGCTCAGAGGCGGGAGGGAAGGATGAATATGGGAAGGTGATGTGAAACCCTATCTTGGGATGCAGTCTAGAAAGCCCTGAATCCTGGAGCCCCTACATCCTCATTTAGCCCCTATCACTGTTCTGTGGGGGTGGCGCTGTTTCCCATGGCTGTCTTTCAGAACCATAATAAACTCATAAGGTTTTAAAGCTGAAGATCCCATATTCCAAACAAGGAGACTGAGGCTCAGAGAGATAAGATGGTTGTGAAGGGGGTAAGGGAAAAGGATCTATGTATAGTCTCCCCAAACACCCTGGCCTTCAGATAATCCCTGCCCTTAGCCTGGCCTCCCCATCCCCACAGTACCAGCAGGAGGACCTCCACTGGTTCCTCTCATGGGAGCCCAGGGCCTCCAATGTAAGCAAAGCTGATAGGGTGTTTAAATACTGTCATTGGTTATTGTAAGTGGGCTTATAAGCCTTATCAGCTTAGATTTGTATCTGCGGGAGAGCGGTTCATCTTAAATAAATATGTTTTTAATCATATCCAAGTATTTATGGTGCATAAAGCTGTCAGACAACGGAGTCAGGTTACTGGAGCCGTTTCCTGAATGTCTCTACAAGAAAGCAATTATTAAAGGCACTCCCAGGAGGACAGCTTACTTTTTGTTGCCAGAACAAGCAGAGGGCTTAGGTGTTCTTTATCTTCAAGTATTTTTAATAAGGTAGTATTGGTTATTTAACCTATAATAACCACTTAATAAACAGCAAATACTCGCAGGTTTAGAAATAGTCTCTGCTCTCCCCCAGCCCTCTTAAGACCACCTACCACCTATGCCCTCCAACTTTAGACAGAAAGTTTCAGAAAGATGTTCTGCCCATGGCACTGCTGCAGTGGCCCTGACATCTGGGGGCACGGCGTCAGGGTGGGGACCTTGGTGGAACAAGGGTTGGCTGTGGACCCTTGCCCTGTTTTGTGCCTCAGGCCATGGTAGGTATGCTCCCTTCTCAGTGCCAGTAGGAAGGCTAAGAGGCAGCCAGGAGGACCAGACAGACTGTCCTGGGCCCAGGCTGGCCAGATAGGCCTCCCCGCACCTCCCTGGGCCAGCCTTTCTGAATGGAGGCTCCTCCCCAATAAGCCTTTCTGTATATCTCCCTTTTGCCACTAACTGTTTACTCAGCACGCTCACCCCATCGTTTATGCTCAGTCGCCATAGCACAGAAGACTCTCCAACTTCAAAGAACTTTTACATATTTTTTTAATCCACACCTTCTGTCACCTGCCATCACGATCTAACTTTTACTGAACATTTATTATGTGCCTGGTGTCATTCTAACCACTCGACACATATTCACTTACTTTATCCTCTCCACCAAGCTATGAGGTAGGAGCTATTATTGCCTGCTTTTATACATGAAGAAAGAAACTCTGTCTTTTACCATTTAGTGTTTGCAAGTGGTATAGCTAGGATGATAAGCCCTGGCCACTAACTATCCAACACTAATATCTAGCCTATAATGTCTTGGTTATCTGTGAACTACCCATGTTTAATGGCCTATGTCTCAGGCTGCTATAATAAAATACCATAGAACTACATGACTTAACTGAGAGGCATTTACTTCTCATAGTCTGTAGGCTAGAAAGTGCAAGATAAAGATTTGGTTCCTGGTGAGCAACCTTATTCTGGTTTGCAGATGGTCACCTTCTCGATGTGCCCATCACATGGTCTCTTTCACTTCTTATAAGGACACTAATCCCATTATGGGGTCCTCACCCTCATGACATCATTTAACCCTAATCACCTCCCAAAATTCCACCTCCAAATACCATTACTTTTGGAGTTAGGATCTAAATGTGAATTTTGGGGGGGACATACAAACATTGAGTCCATAGTGGCTTAAAACAGTAAGGTCATTTTATCATTATCACTCTTGGTTCTTCGCATAGCTGGTTGGGCTCAGTTGTGTGGTTGCAGCCAGATGGGACTGAAGCCAGAAGTCATCTTGAAACTGGCTCTCTCCCATGTTGGTGGTCAACACTGGCCATCAGCTAGAACTGACATCAGCTCTGTGTAGTCCCTGATTCCTCTTGGCAAGGTGTCTTGGTTTTCAGAGCAAATGTCCCAAGAGAACCACGTGGACATGGGACTGCCTCTTATGAACCAGCCTTGGACAGCACAAAGTGTAACTCCTGCTATAGTCACAGGCCTCTTGCAGATGACGATGAGAAAACACAGATTCCACCTGCCAGATGAGAGGAGTGTTCATATCTCACAGTGAAGAGAGTGTGTGGGATTAAAGAGCCTGATATGGTCATCTCATAGGGTTGCACTAGCTGCATGTGACAGCATAGCTGACAGCCAAGTGCCAGGTGCCTAGTTGAGCAGCCATGCTGCAAAAAAGTCCAACCCCAAACTCTAATCCTCACTGCTACCCCAGGTGTGTTATCCTCAGTCCTGTCCTCCAGATAAGAAGACTGAGGTTTGATGAAGGATATGCTTAGTGAGCGGCTGGGGCTGGATACTGGTTTGAGCAACACAAGTCCATGCAGCCACCCACTCTGCAAAGAGAAGCTTAGGTGAGAGAGTAGAGCTAATTCCATGGTCCCTCCCCACCACAGAGCACTTGGCTTCCCCCAGGAGAGCTTGAGGGAGCGGACTACGTCGTTGGCATATTGTCACTCAGGGGCCCCAAAGAAGGTGTGCCTACCTTGGGAGTGTCCCAGACAACCTGTCGGGGTGAAGAAAATTAATATTAGAATTTTCTTATAAAATGACATAAATGAAACATTATGTAAATATTTAAATATAAATAAATAATTTTGAAAATGTGACATATACTGATGAACATGCTCAATTTTTTTTATCTACTGGGTAGGTGAAACATGTGATAGGCAACAAGGAAACGCAAATTAAAGCTATAATGAGATACTGCTACACCCCAGAAAAATGGCTAGAACTAAAATATCTACACTCACCACATCTACTCAACATTGTGTTGGAGGTTCTAGCCAGAGAAATTATGCCATAAAAATAAACAAAAAATAAATAAAGAAAATAAATAAGAAAATAAAGACTATAAGTTAGAAAATAAAAGGAAATAAAGAAGCAAAAAGAAATAAAAAGAAATAGAAAGAAGAAAAATAAATAAAAGTTTTTAAAAGAAGAGTATTATTCCTATTGATAGATAACTTGACCTTGCAGATAATAAACTCTAAGGAATCCACAAAATAAATATTAGAGCTAATAACTATAGAACTATAAGTCTCTATATAAATAACTATAGAGCTAATTAAGAAAATATTATCAAAATTATTATAGGGTCAAAGAACTAAAGTTCAGTAATGTTATAAGATATAAGACCAATGTACAAAGATCAGATGGTTTTTTATACTCTAGCAATGAAAAATCCAAAACTAGAGTTTTAAAAATAACAATTTTATTTACAATAGCATCAAAAGAATAAAATACTTAGGAATAAGTTTTCTTTTAAATTGTTTTTTCTTTCATTAATTTTAATGTGGTGACATTAATAAATCAGGGTACATATGTTCAAAGAAAACATCTCCAGGTTATCTTATCATTCAATTATGTTGCATACCCACCACCCGAAGTTAAATTGTCCTCTGTCACCTTCTATCTGGTTTTCTTTGTGCCCCTCCTCTCCCCCCTCTCCCTTCCCTCTCCTCCCTCCCCGCACCCCGTAACCACCACACTCTTGTCCATGTCTCATAGTCTCACTTTTATGTCCCATGTATGTATGAAATCATGCTGTTCTCAGTTTTTTTCTGTTTTACTTATTTCACTCCGTATAATGTTATCAAGGTAGATCCATTTTGTTGTAAATGATCCGATGTCATCATTTCTTATGGCTGAGTAGTATTCCATAGTATATATGTTCCAAAGATTTTTAATCCACTCGTCCTCTGACGGACACTTGGGCTGGTTCCAGATCTTTGCTATTGCGAACAATTCTGCCACGAACATGGGGGCGCATTTCTTTTTTTCGAACAGTGCTATGGCGTTCTTAGGGTATATTCCTAAAAGTGGGATAGCTGGGTCAAAAGGTAGTTCGATTATTAATTTTTTGCGGAATCTCCATACTTTTTCCACAGTGGCTGCATCAGTCTGCATTCCCACCAGCAGTGCAGAAGGGTTCCCTTTTCTCCACATCCTCACCAGCACTTATTCTGTGTTGTTTTGCTGATGAGTGCCATTCTGACTGGTGTGAGGTGATATCTCATTGTGGTTTTAATTTTCATTTCTCTAATGATTAGTGATGTTGAGCATTTTTTCATATGCCTATTGGCCATCTGTATGTCCTCTTTGGAGAAATTTCTATTCATTTCGTTTGCCCATTTTTTGATTGCATTGTTTATCTTCCTGGTGTTGAGTTTTATAAGTTCTTTATAAATTTTGGTTATTAAACCTTTATCAGATGTGTTGTCGAATATGTTCTCCCATTGTGTGGTTTGTCTTTTTATTCTGTTCATATTGTCTTTAGCTGTGCAAAAACTTTTTAGTTTGATATAGTCCCATTTGTTTATCTTGCCTTTTATTTCATTTGCCCGTGGAGATAAATCAGCAAATATATTGCTGCTGCAGATGTTGGAGAGCTTGCTGCCTATGTTTTCTTCTAAGATGCTTATGGTTTCACGGCTTACGTTTAAGTCTTTTATCCATTTTGAGTTTGTTTTTGTGAATGGTGTAAGTTGATGGTCTAGTTTCATTTTATTGCAGGTAGATGTCCAATTTTCCCAAAACCATTTGTTAAAGAGGCTGTCTTTACTCCATTATATGTTCTTTCCTCCTTTGTCAAATATCAGTTGTCCATAAAGCTGTGAATTTATTTCTGGGTTCTCTGTTCTGTTCCAATGATCTATGTGGCTGTTCTTATGCCAGTACCAGACTGTCTTGAGTACAATGGCCTTGTAGTAAAACTTGATATCCAGAAGAGTGATACTTCTTGCTTTATTTTTTCTTTTTAAGATTGCTGAGGATATTCGTGTTCTTTTTTGGATCCATTTAAATTTTTGGAATATGTGTTCTATATCTTTGAAGTATGTCATTGGAATTTTAATTGGTATTGCATTGAATTTATAAATTGCTGTGGGTAATATTGACATTTTAATCATGTTTATTCTTCCTAACCATGAGCACGGTATATGCTTCCAGTTGATTGTATCTTCCCTGATCTCTTTTATCAATGTTTTATAATTTTCTGAGTACAAGTCCTTAACCTCCTTGGTTAAATTTACTCCTAGGTACTTTATTTTTTGGCTGCAATAGTGAAGGGGATTGTTTCCTTAATTTCTTTTGCTGACAGTTCATTGTTGGTATATAGAAATACATCTGATTTCTGAGTATTAATTTTATATCTTGCCACCTTGCTGAATTCATTTATCAGGTCCAGTAGTTTTTTGACTGAGACTTTAGGGTTTTCTATATACAATATCATATCATCTGCAAATAATGACAGTTTTACTTTTTCTTTTCCAATTTGTATGCCTTTTATTTCTTCTTCTTGTCTGATTGCTGTAGCTAGGACTTCCAGAACTATGTTAAATAAGAGTGATGAAAGGGGTCATCCCTGCCTGGTTCCTGATCTTAAGGGGATGGCTTTTAATTTTTGCCCATTGAGTATGATGTTTGCTGTGGGTTTCTCGTAGATTGCCTTTATCATGTTAAGGAATGTTCCCTGTATTCCCACTTTACTGAGAGTTTTGAGCATGAATGGGTGCTGGATTTTATCAAATGCCTTTTCTGCACCTATTGAAATTATCATGTGATTTTTGTCCTTCCTTTGGTTATGTGATGAATCACATTGATTGATTTGTGAATACTGAACCAGCCTTGCCTCTCCAGAATAAATCCCACTTGATCATGGTGCATGAATTTTCATATATTGCTGGATCCAGTTGGCTAATATTTTGTTGAGAATTTTAGCGTCTAAATTCATCAGGGATATAGGCCTATAATTTTCTTTCTTTGTGTTGTCTTTACCTGGCTTTGGGATCAGAATTATGCTCGCCTCATAAAAGGAGTTTGGAAGTCTTCCTTCCCTTTGAATTTTTTGAAATAGCTTGAGGAGGATAGGAATTAGTTCTTCTTTGAATTTTTGGTAGAATTCACTTGTGAAGCTATCAGGCCCAGCACTTTTCTTTTTTGGGAGTTTTTTTGATACTTGTTACTATCTCATTTGTTGTAATTGGTCTGTTTAGGTGTTCTGATTCTTCCAGGTTGATTTTTGGAAGATTATATGATTCAAGAAATTTGTCCATTTTACCTAGGTTGTCTAATTTTTGGCCTAGAGTTCTTCATAGTATTTTCTTACAATACTTTGTATATCTGTTGTGTCAGTTGTTATTTCTCCACTCCCATTTTTAATTTTATTTATTTGAGTCTTCTGTCTTTTTTTCTTGGTGAGTCTAGTTAAAGGTTCATCAATCTTGTTTACCTTTTCAAAGAACCAGCTCCTGGTTTCATTGATGCTCTGTATTGTTTCCTTAGCCTCTATGTCATTTATTTCTGCTCTGATCTTTATTATTTCCTTCCTTCTACTGGTACTGGGCTTTATTTGCTGTTGTTTTTTGAGTTCTTTTAGATGCAGGGTCAGGTTGCTTATTTGAGCTTTTTCTAGCTTCTTTTGATATGCCCGTAGTGCAATGAATTTTCCTCTCAGTACTGCTTTTGCTGTGTCTCATATATTTTGAGTTGATGTATGCTCATTATCATTTGTTTCTAGAAACATTTTTATTTCTTCTTTTATCTCCTTGTTAATCCATTCATTATTTAATAATATTCTATTTGGTTTCCAAGTGTTTGAGTATTTTTCAGGTTTTTTTTGTGGCTAATTTCTATTTTCATGGCATTGTGATCAGAGAAAATGCTTGATATGATTTCAATCTTCTTAAATTTATTGAGACCATTTTTGTGTCCTAACATGTGGTCTATCCTAGAAAACATACCATGAGCGCTTGAGAAGAATGTATATTCTACTGCTTTAGGGTGAAAAGTTCTGAAGATATCTATTAAATCGAGTTGATCTAGTGTATCCTTTAAGTCTGCTGTTTCTTTATTAATTTTCTTTCTTAAGGATCTATCCAGTGATGTTAGTGGGGTATTGAAATGCCCTACTATTATAGTGCTGCTGTTAATCTCACCCTTTATATCCATCAAAGTCTGCTTTATGTATGTCAGGGCTCCTATATTTGGTGCGTAGATATTTATAATAGTTATATCTTCCTGTTAAATTGTTCCCTTTATCATTATGTAGTGTCCTTCTTTATCTCTTACTATAGCCTTTGTTTTAAAGCCCATTTTGTCAGATATAAGTATTGCTACCCCGGCTTTTTTTTCATTTCCATTTGCATGAAATATTTTTTTCCATCCTTTTACCTCAGTCTATGTGCATATTTTGTTTTAAGGTGTGTCTCTTGTAGACAGCATATGTATGGGTCCTGTTTCTTTATCCATGCAGCTACCCTATGTCTTTTGATTGGATCATTTAATCCATTTACATTTAAGGTTATTATTGATATGTAGTTGTTTATTGCCATTTTATTCTTTAACGCTCTATTCTTCTTTTGCTCTATTCTTTCCTCCCTTGGAACTCTTCACAACAGGCACCTTAGTATCTCTTGCAGAATTGGTTTGGTTTTAATGAATTCCTTCAGGCTTTCTTTTTCTGGGAAGCTCTTTATTTCTCCTTCAATTTTAAACGTTAGCCTTGCTGGATAAAGTAGTCTTGGTTGTACATTCTTGTTCTGCATTACTTTGAATATATTTTGCCTTTCCCTTCTGGCCTCAAGTGTTTCTGTTGAGAAGTTCGATGTCATCCTTATGGGGGCTCCTTTGTAGGTGATAGCCTTTTTTTCTCTAGCAGCTTTTAAAATGTTCTCTTTATCCCTTAGATTTGGTATTTTAACTATGATGTGTCTTGGTGTAGATTTCTTTGGGTTTCTCTTTAATGGAGTTCTGTGTGCTTCTTGAACGTGTGTAATGTTTTCCAGCCTTAATTTAGGGAAGTTTTCTGCTATGATTTGATTGAACAAAGTTTCTATCCCTTGTTCTCTCTCCTCTTCTTCAGGAACCCCTATGATGTAGATTTGTTTCTCTTCATGTTGTCACAGAGCTCCCTTAGAGTTTCCTCACATTTTTTGAGTCTCTTTTCTTTTTTCTGCTCTGCTTCTGTGCCTTTGTTTATTTTGTCCTCTAACTCACTGATTCTTTCCTCAGCCTCATCCATCCTGCTTTTAATTCCTTCCATTGTGGTCTTCAGTTCTGATACTGTATTTGTTATTTCTGTCTGATTTTTTTTATTATTTCAATTTTCTCTTTTATACTTGTTATCTCTTTATTTAGGTGTTCGTAATGACTATTCATTGTTGCTCTAATTTCTTTGAACATCATAACTATCATTATTTTAAATTCTGCATCTGGTAATTTGGTTATATCTGGTTCACTCAGGTCCTTCTCTGGGGATTTCTCTTGATTCATTTGAATTGCATTTCTCTGCCTGTCCATTTTGTCTGTGTCTAAGACGGTTGTGGCTTCTGGGGTCCAATTGGCGTTGTCTTTGTGTTCTCTAGGTGTCATCTGTCTACAGGCCCGCCACCCCCTCTGCCGCTGCCTAGGGCGGTTGGATATGGGCGTTGCCAGTGCCGGCCCACTGTTGCTGTGATTTCCGCCTCTCCTCTGCAGGAGGGGCTGTGTTCTGGTGCCCGGCTCTACAAGCCTCAACCTGCCTGGGCCTTTGCCTCGCCCCCACAGGTTTGGTTGCGCACTGCATTCAAGCCACAAGCCTCAGTACCAAGGGTAGAGGTGAGCACCTTTGCTCAGCTGCAGACCCAGCCTCTTCCCAGGCTTCCGCCAAGCCCCACGGTCAGAGCCTGCTCGCCACAGTTTCTCAGGTTAAATGGGTCTGCTGACGTGCACTCAGCTGTGAACCTCCGCCTGTCCAGAGCTTTAGTCCCGCCCTGAGGCCAGGTCCCGCCTGCGCAGGATCCACCGTGGTTTATCGGCCGGGCGGGGCTGCTGGTGTGCACTCAGCCGCGAGCCTCCACCTGTTCTTGGCCCTACCCCACCCCCTCGGTCAGGGCCGGCTTGCGCAGGGTCGCAGAGCAGATCTCTGCCCGTTCCTGGCCTCCCGCTTTTCCCCCACAGGTGGGGCTACAGTCCGGCCTGCAGCTGCCAGACCACTTTTGCGCATCCCATCCACCCCTGCTGGGCTAGACCAAGCTCACACCAGCTGGGCCTCCACCCCCACCAACAGAACCGTGTTTCAGAGTCCTGCCACCACCATCCCAACAGCCAGCCCTCAGCAGTGTGGGTGGGTGCACTGCAGCTCAGAACCTAACACTCTATACTGTAGTCCTGGAAGCTCCCTCCATCTAAGCAGCTCTGCTCTAAGTGCCGCGGGAGAGCTTGTTTGGCTGGTGTCCTGTCTCCCTTTGCTGGTATTGCTAGTTCCAGGGGAAATATTCGTTTTTGATTAGGGAAGTGACTTAGCCCAGGGGTTAGGGTGGCTGTATCTCAGAGTGTTTCTCCCTGTGCCTTCAATCCATACTCTCTTCCTGCTGCTCTGGTCCTTTCCTCTGTCTCCATTCTCCAGATCCCTGGGTGAGTGGTTGTGAGAGAGGTTTTCTGCGCTGTCCCTTTAAGAAGAATCTTGGGTCTGAGAAAATTGTCTTTTTCTCACAAACAGTATCCTCACTTGTTTCACAGCTCAATACTGTCCAAACGCCTCTTCTAGGCTCTGGGGCTGCATGCTGGGGCTTTGCTCCTGGGACCCAGGTTCCTCCCTCTCCGCCAAACTCTCCTCCCGCCACGCGGGTCTCTCTGGGCTGCCGTTCACTCCTGGGAGCTGGGCAGCCCTCTTCGCATTTTCGCTTTTCCTACCAGTCTCAATGTGGCTTCTTCAGTGTTCCTTGGTTGAAGAGTCCACTTAGTTTAGTTCAAAGTTGGTTTATCCAGATGATGGTTCTTTTTTTTAAAAAAAAACTATTTTTATTTATTCATTTTAGAGGAAAGGGAGAGAGAAAGAGAGAGAGAGAGAGAGAGAAAGAAGGGGGAGAGGAGCAGGAAGCTTCAACTCCCATATGTGTCTTGACCGGGCAAGCCCAGGGTTTTGAACCGGCGACCTCAGCATTCCAGGTTGACACTTTATCCGTTGGGCCACCACAGGTCAGGCAAGATGATGGTTCTTAAAAGTAAGTTATAATCCACTTTGGTTCTGGGAGTTGGAAGTTGGTATGTCCGCCTACTCCATCACCATCTTGCCGTCTTAGGAATAAGTTTAATAAAAGAAAAAGTAAGACTTGTACACTGAAAACTATAAAACGTTGCTGAAAGAAATTAAAGAAGACCAAAATAAATGGAAAGACAGCCCGTATTAATGGGTTGGAAACTTAATATTGTTAAGATGGTACTACTTCCCAAATTGTTATGCAGATTCAGCACAATCCTTATAAAAATCCTTTTCTTAAGTTGCTTTTTTTTTTTTGAGGAAGTTAAGTTGATCTTAAAACTCTATATTAGTCAGGGTTTTCAGGAGAAACAGAACCAATAAAATCTATCTATCTATCTATCTATCTATCTATCTATCTATCTATCTATCATCTATTTATTTATCATCTATCTACCTCTCTATCTCAGATTCATTTTAAGGAACTGGCTCACATGATTGTGGGGGCTGGAAAGTCTGAATTCTGTAGGGCAAGCCCTCTAGCGGGGGACCCAGGGAAGAGGTGATAGACTCTGAAGGCACTCTTGAAGCAGAACTTCTTCTTCCTCTGGGGACTACTGGCTTTTTTTCTTAAGACCTTCAATTAGGTGAGTCTCATTTACATTATTACGGTAATCTGCTTTACTCAAAATCCATTGATTTAAATGATAATCATATCTAAGCAATACTTTCATAATAACCTCTAGTCTGACATTTGACTAAAAACTGAGCACAAGGGTACCACAACTTAGTTGGCACATGAAATTAATCATTACAATTCATATGGGAATGCAAGGGACCTGTAACAGCCAAAATAATCTTGAAAAAGAAGAATAGTTGGAAGGTTCACACTTTCTGCTCAAAATGTTAGTGCCAAGTTACAGTAATTAATACAGTGTGGTTCTGGCATAATAACAGACATAGAGACCATATTTATAGAACTGAGAGTCCAGAAATACATTCTTATATCTATGACCAACTTATTTTCAATAAATGTGTCAAGTTTATCATTTCAACAAACCGTCCTGGGACAAATGGATATCAATATGCAAAACGGTGAAGTTAGACCCCTACCCCACAACATGTATAAAAAGTATCTCAAAATTGATCAAGACCTAAACGTAATAGCTGTTGAAGAGAGTACAGGTGTAAATCTTTGTGATCAATAGTTTGGCAATAGATTTGGCAATGGTTTCTTACATATGACACCTAAAGCAACCAATAAAAAAATAGATAATTTGGACTTCATCAAAATTAAAAACTTTTGTGCTTCAAAGGACATCATGAAGGAAGAGAAATACCCACATAATGGGAGAAAATATTTGTGAATATTAAAAAATACCACTAATTGTATAATTTGAAAGGGTATGGCATGTAAATTATATCTCAATCGAGAGAGAGAGAGAAATGACGATACCAAGTGTTGAGAAGAATGTGGAGCCAATGGAACACCATCATGTTGCTGGGAGCGTAAAATTATACTTCCAATTTGGAAAACTGTTTAGCTTTCACACTTCACAACATTCAAGCAATGCCTTCCATGCAACCCTCCTCTGATGGGTGCCACTAAGAAAGAGTTATGCACGCATATCCTTGAGTGACATAACTTTGTTCAACATCGTTTCATTATGGCTTTGGTTTATGTCATTTAGCTTGTGGTAAAATTTGGTTTTGTGATATTTAGCTCCTCTTAAAGTCACAGAACCTATTGACAACATTGAGTACTTCTTGTATAGTTATCGTATGGTTTACCAAATCTACCAATATACCCCAAAGATGTGAATTGTGAATGCATTTTTTCACAAAAATAACATGGAAAAACACATTCTTAGCAGCATTATTCATAAGACCCCCCACATAGAAACAATCTAAATGTCCATAAATAGCAAAGTGGGAAAGTTAGTTATGATCAAATAATGCAATTGTATACTACACAGCAGTGAGAAAGAGTGGACTACTGCTACCTGTGACATGAGACACCCAGACACAATGAATGATAGGCAACGATAACCATAAAGAAAGAGCACACAGTATATGAATCTATTCATATCATGTTAAAGAACAGGTAAGATAATGATGGAAAGGGATGCATAGACCCAGAAATGTTCTAGATATTGATCTGGGTGGTAGTTCAAGTGCATACACATGTACATTTCTATTTGAGCAAAGCCTGAAGCTTTGTGTACTTATGCATGTTGTTCCTGATAAATTTTCAGGTCACTGGGGGCATGGGCAGTTCTTTGCAGAAGCATGCAAGTGGGGAGAAGGTCCCAGATTTCCTCTACAGTTGCAGCCACCTGCCTTAGAGTGGAGTGCCTTACAGTCAGGAAAGCTGCCAGCTGCTCCTGAGAAGTGAGGGATTCTGCTGCATTCAGTTGAGTCCAGCCTCACACCACTGTCCTGAACACTGGGTGAGGGTTGTCCTCAGCACCACCTGAGTCAATAAACAGTGGTCTCTGAGGAGGGTCTTGAGCTGGACCCTGTTAGCATCCTAGAAACCTGCTTGTGTGGGTTTTCTTGAAAAGAGCTTTTGGCCACATGGGGAGATACTGGCAGTTGAGTGAGTGTGCTGAGGGTGGCTGGATCAGACTATGATGTCGTGTGTTGCCACATGACTGTGGCCCAGGCTCTCCCATGACATGGAGGCAGTGGATAGGCACTAGGACTGGGAGGGCTGAAGTGGGAGTAACCTCTAATCCCAGCAGCTGCGGCGACTGGCTGAAATTGTGTGGGGTCAGGAAGAGAATTTTGGGCCTCTGGTCCTTTAGCCTGGCTCTCCGAAGACCATGAAGCTTCTTCTCCTTGCTGGGATGTGACAGTATAGAGGGCACAGCGAGAGGCTCTGGCCCTACCTGTTCAGATGCCCAGTCTGGAACTGGGTGCTTCTCTTTCCTAGCAGCACCCATCAGAGGAGGGATGCATGGAAGGCATTCCTTTAATGTTGCTAAGTATGACAGCACTGACAGTATTGGGACCCTGACCAGGTATGAGGGGACTGCTGGCCTGGCCAAATAGGCTTCAGGAAAAAAAGGTGTGTGCATAGCAGGAGTCCTTAGATGGGGCTTCTGCTCTGAAGTAGACCCATCAAGCAAGGAGGGGGAGGGGTAATGGTGACTGTGGGGCTGAGGGCCAGACACAGGGTCTGAGACACAGCATTCTCGTTGGGGTTGGTGGGGGTGTCCAGCTGCTGTACACTGGAGGACAACTGGGAGATGGTAGGCAGTGGTAGCACATCTTGAGACACTGACCAGGCAAGAGGCAAGCACAGGCTGGCACTGGAGACAAGGGGTCAGGTGTGCTCAACCACTCGGGCCACCTCCCTATAGCTCTGTGTGTCTATTTGTGGTTTTTGGGTGCTCCTTTCCTCTCTCATTCCCTCTCCTCTTCTCCTTTCTTCTGCTATTGAGTTTCTTCTTCAAACCAACCTCGGCTTTCACATTTTTTCTTATTGAAAAATATTTATTGCAGAATATATGACACATTCAAAAGTGTGTAAAATGTACATGTGTATTATAAAGAATAGTAAAATTAGTGTATAATGAATAGATCATTCCCAGGTTGCAACAGCCCCTGTGTGCCCCCAGCCATGCCTCCCACTCCTAACCTGCAGCAACTATTGTGAAGTTCGTGACTATCAGCCCTTGCATTGTACAGTTTGTCTACCTATCGTTTAAGCTTTCTGTTGTTTCTTTGTTTATTTTCCATTTTATGTAAATGAAATCAGACCCGTGTATTCTTCTGTGATTTAAAATTCACTCGCATTGAGGTATGTCCTATAGATCAATCATTTTCAATGTTGTGTGGCGTTCCATTGTTTGAATATAATGCTATTTATTTGTCCATTTTGATGTGGGTGGTCATTTGGATTACTTCTAAGATTTTTTTTTCAGTTCAAAAACAATGCTGGTATGAGCCCTTTAGATACATTTCCTGGGGCACAAACTTTTCTGGGGTGTGGGAGTGAGTTTCAGTGTCACAAGAATGATAGTTCAGAGTGGTTCCACCAGCAGGGACTAAGACTTTCCTCCTGTTTTCATTTAATCGTTGCCTGCCTCCGCTCCATACCCCTTCCCTCCCCCCACTTCCCGATAAGATGAAATTCATATATGTGTTGATGTACCTGCTGAGCTTGATCAGAGTCATCTAAAATTAAAGACAGAGTGGGGGATGCCTGTAGGAAGTGTCATGATTAAGTCTGTTGGGAGGAGACGTCCCCCTCTCACCTCAGTCT
The DNA here is from genome assembly GCA_037038555.1 of Rhynchonycteris naso. Taxonomy (NCBI): domain Eukaryota; kingdom Metazoa; phylum Chordata; class Mammalia; order Chiroptera; family Emballonuridae; genus Rhynchonycteris; species Rhynchonycteris naso. The sequence continues at coordinate 192,499,888 of CM072999.1, read as the reverse complement.
AAGCAGCCTGTCCTTGGAGACCCTTCTCTGCTGCACTTGTCTCTCAGCTTTGCTCTGCTGTTCCCTCAGAGCGGCACCATCGTCCAAAATGCAGCCCCTGGTTGAGGGAATCAAGATGCTCTTGACCTTGAGGTAGGCCTCTGTCCCTCTTGGGGATCAGTCCTTTCGGGAGCAGAAAGCCTCCCCCAACCTCACCTTAAGTCTGGGCTCCATCTGTCCTCAATGCTTGGTTCTGACCTCTGTAGGAAGCTGGATAATGTGAGGAGTCAGTTCTTTGTTGCTGGTTTTCCAGGTGGTTTGTAAACACTCCCAAGGAAATGCCTCTTGATAATAAATGAGCCCCTTATGTAAGCGGGAATTGTATGAGCAATTAACCTAACAGGAGTGTCCCGGATGCTTCTCTGAGAAAAAGTCCAGAATCCTTCCCTGTACATGACCCCTCTTGTGCTCACTCTCAGCTGGGGGATGACAGGCAGCAGTGAGTGAGAGTGGGTGGGTCCAGGCATCCAGTGTTGCAAAGAGAAGGTTCTCCTCCTTGCTTCTGAGAATGCATCTACCCTCCATGACTCTAAAGTCCTGGTAATCTCTGAGGTTGTGGGGACTCAGAAGGGCATCTGTTAAGGTCCTACCTCTGGGTGACCCCTACTCATGTACATGTACATGGTGAGGAATGGGCTGGGGAGAGGTAACTCCCGCTGGTGTGCGTTTGTCACAAGTATGGCAACCACAGCCATTTTCAGCCTAACATTCAGACACCTCTGTGCCCAGCAAAGAATCACAGTGGACACATCCTCACGTGAGGCTTTTTTTTTTTATAAGGGGGAAGGTTCTTGCCAGAACCCTCTTGCCATCCAACATTGGCCTGTGCCCTATTAGCTTTGAGGGTGGCTGGGAAAGTGAATATCAGCATTTTTTATCCTCTACAAGGGAAGGTAGACTCTGTCTTCAGGAAAGATGGGGAAGGATGGCTGTGGATGGAGTTGAGCCTTGAAGGTTGAGCTGCAGTTAAATAGTACAAAAAAGAGGAAGATGGCATAGGCTGAGGGACTATCACTTGAGGAACCAGTACTCTGGTCAATATGTTTCTGCTCCCCATCTGCCCCCAGATCTGTTAAGGTCTGAGATGGAGGAGAGAAAACAGGCTGAGGCACAGATTCTGGATACCTCAGAGCCTGGGCCTCACTGGCTTCAGGGCTTTGAGGACATCATGACCTTTGCAAAGCCCTCATTCCTTTGTTCAGTAGAGTGGGTGACAGGGCCTCTCACCCAAGACTGTGTGTGGATTCAGTGGGTTAAATGCCTGTAGGCTTTGGCACATGGAATGTGCCCAGATCCACACATTTGACATTCAAGCTGTGCTGACTAAACACCTACTATGTGCTGGACCTGGGCAGTCACCTACTGTGTGCTGGGGTTGAGGCACACAGCCAAGAACAGTGCACAGAGGACTCCACCCTTCTGGAGCTGCAGTACTCAAAGTGACACTATTTTAGAGAGAGCTAAGGAGAAAGTTGTCAGGATAGGGTATCAGTAGCCAGGGCAGGTGGCACATCTTATGCTTGGCAGTCAGGGAGGGCTTCTCTGAGGAAGTGGCAAAGGACTGAGACCTGAGTGATAAGGAGGAGCCAGCAGGGCAAAGATCTGGAGCAAAGCACTTGGGAAGAGTGGTCAGAAGAATGAAGACCCTGAGGCAGAAATATGCTGGCACATTTCGGAAATCAAAGGAGTTGAATGTGGCCGGAGCAGAGAGAGTGGGGGGGGGGCACGGGGTGAGGGGTGAGGAAGGAAGAGGTATCATCCTTGAAAGGCAAGTTCCACTTGTACTTGGCAGTTGGTTTCTCAGCCTTGAAGAGATGGTGAGCCCTGACCAAGGTGCTGAAAGGCTGGTCCAGGACTGTGGCCCAGAGCTGGCACCTGTACTGGCCCCACACCCTAATGCCCAGCAGCCTGGATGAGTCCCCAGGTTTCTCTCCAAACAGTTTCCTCCTCCAAGCATGTGAGTGACAGTCAGCACCCAGAACCTGGGGCTGTTATGTCGGGAAGGGCCCGACCTACTGCAGGCCACATCACATATCAGTGGCTACAGCTAGTGCCCTTCTCTGTCCTTTCAAGCTGTGGCACTTGGACAAGTCTGTCACCCTCTCTGAGCTCCAGCTCTGTCACCTGTCATAGAAGTAAGGACAGCAGTTTTTCCAGGCATGGCTCTGGGAGAGCTGAGGAGAAGGTCTGGGTGCCAAGGCTGTGCCCTTCCCCCAAGGGCAGGGAGTGCTGGATCCCCTGGTTCCAGGTCCTTCACCTTCATCATATTAGCTGAGAAGTCTTTGTGGTGGCACCTCTCTCCTCACAGAGTTAGCATGCACTTCTTTTATTGGGACTGGTGCACCTTGCTGCCATGCAAGCTATGGCTGGACTTCTAGGTGCAGCTCTCCTGGGACCTGGCCTCCCAAGTGGGTCTTGGAGTGCCTGGCAGCAGCAGGAGGAAGGTGTTTTAAGAAAGCCAGTGAGCAAAGTGTGAGGCCTGCTTTATCCTGGTAATAGTTTGCACAAGAGCCTCTTTGTCATCAGATTCAATTTATATCTGGGCCCTGTTGTCTCCATGCATTCAGCTAATAAAGAAAGGTGAATGACTAGGACCTGAGCCACCACAGAGGCCTCTTCCAAGCTAATTAACAGTCTTGGCAATTCATTTAAATGCTTCTGTGTTTCATACTCTAAAAGGGGAAAAACTGAACTGAGAATGGTAGTGGAGGGCAAGGGTAGGAGGCTGTAGCTAGCTGGTGTGGGGAGGGACAGGGGCCCTGGGGAAGTCGAGGGGGCCAGGAGCCCAGCCCCAGGCCCTGCTCTGCAATTTTGTGGGGCGAAGCTCCCTGTCTGAACTTCAGTTTCTTACTTCTAAAGCAGAGTATGTGCTGGTAAGAGGAACAAAGGGTTAACTGGGTTTGGCACTGGGCTCCCTTTGTGTGGACAATTCCCAGAGGAAAGGCACTTAAAGTGTACTGTAATGTGTTTAGGGCCATTTCAGGGGCACTTTGGCAGCTCAGCAGCCTCTGTGGGAGAGACTCACCTTTTGTAGTTAGTGGGTTCTGTGCCAGGCTGCCTGAGAGTGGATCAGGACTTAGTACTTCTAAGGTGGGGGTCTTTCCCTCTCTCACCTCAGTTTCCTCCTCTGTAAAATTCAGGTAAAAAAATGCCTTGCTCCTAGTGCTGTTTTATGAGGATTACATGAAATAATGCCGTTAAGATACTAAGATGTTTCCTCAATAAATATTAGCTGTACTATTTGTTATTATTGCTTTTGAATTATCACCTGGTACATATATCATCTGTCAAAAGGCATCTATTTAGTTCAGAAACAGACAAAATCTCATTCTCCTGGAGTCACATGGGTTTACCCTTATTTGCCTAGTGCCAAGCCTAGGGTAAGTAGCTGGAATAAGGAAGAGAAAGAGATTAAGAGAGGCTCGCAAGTTTTTGCCTCAAATCACCATTTTTTTTAAAATTTTTTTTTTAATTTTATTCATTTTTAGAGAGGAGACAGAGAGAGAGAGAGAGAGAGAGAGAGAGAGAGAGAAAGGGAGGAGGAGCTGGAAGCATCAACTCCCATATATGCCTTGACCAGACCAGTGCAGGGTTTTGAACTGGCGACCTCAGTGTTCCCAGGTCGATGCTTTATCCACTGCGCCACCACAGGTCAGGCTCAAATCACCATTTTAATTACGCCTTTTATTTTTTGTTACTTTGACATCCTGGGACTGTGCTAACCCTAGAGGGTCTGCCCCTCCTAGGATTAGCCAATTATTAAAGAGAGTAAAGAACTAGTTTATTGAATGTGATGTTTTGAATACAAACCAACCAACCCAGAGCTCACATATCCTCCTCTCCTCTATGGGGCTTTCACACTTAGAGCCACTGTCTACCTGCCCTAATCACCCAGGACCAGGTGCCAGACAACGTGGGACAGCCGTACACCCAGAATCCTGGAAGTATTCAAAGCAGCCAATCCCCATCCTGGTTACTCTGCCTCTCCTGTTCCTTCCTACAGAAGCCGCAAAGAAGGCTCATGCCTACATTTGCCCACCTCAGCCTCCTGACTGACCCTGGGCTTTCCTGTGTGGCCCCCATTGTGTGGTATGCTCCCGCTCTTTGTGGGATCTGGGAGTGCCAGGAACATAGCAAGCTGCCTTTCAGTGGCGGTTATTTCCTGATCTGTTGGCTTCACCATATGTAAATAATAATAAAACCTGCATTTTACAGCAGCCACAGAGATTGAGACACCTTGGGCATGTGCATTGGGGGAGGGCTGTCTCCTTTGTCTTTGCAGGCTGGAAGAGAATGAGCAGAGAAAGCCCATGCTCCTGGGGTTGAGTTTGCCTAACTTCTCCCACCCACACCTGTCCATTTCTTTAGTGTGAGAGTGTTCCCATGGCAACCAAGTGAAAACAACCAACCTCCTCCTCCAACAGGTGGGTTCCCTTAGGAATTGAAAGATGGAGAGGGAATGAATGTCTTGTTTCTTTTAATTAAAAAGAAAATACATAGCTTTAGCTTTATCTACATTATAAGATATTTCAGGAGAAATTGTAGACATCCCATATTTTCCCATCTCTAACAAAAGGGTTATTTTTTATTTCTCCAGGATCCATGCTTTTACTTACTTGTTCAATGGACAATTTCATTTTCTTCCACTCCAAGCACATTGTGCATAGTGGTGCATACTGGGTATGGGCAGAGTAAGTGGTAACCATTCAGTTAGCATCCCATTCAAACCTTCCTGGCTGGTTGGTTTTGATGGCTTTGCTAGTGCTCTCATGGAGGGGAGCAGGGTGAGTGCTTCTCACCCACAGCTGTTGAATACAATAGGGGCAGGCAGAGGCCAAGAAGAATGTCAAGAAAGAAGGCCAGGTCCAAACATGCCATGGTCAAGCACATGCCAGGTCTGAGGGAGGGCAGAGGTGGCCACCATACTAGACAGGAGCCCACAGCCAGCTACTATTATTATGTTATATTTAGCTGCTGCTGCCCAGGAATACAGGGGCACAGGGCATATGGGCAGATGCACCATACACTGCTTAAGTGGTCTTGGCATTGGGCATGTTGATGATTTCTTATTTTGGAGGCATTATTTAAAGATGCTTCAATAAAGAAAATAAGAGGAGAGGGGAAGTTGTTTCAGAATAAAAGAGATTTAAAAGAAGCACAGTGAGCAAACACAATGTGTCCCCCTGTTTGCATCCCATCTCCAACCAATCAAGTCTAAAAGTTTGAACATTAAGTTATCTAACGACATTTGGGAAAATTTGAACATGGGTTGTGAATAAAAAGATATTAAATAATTATCAATTTGAGGAGTATGATGATATGATTAGAATTTTTTGAAAATTCTTATCTGCTATAGGAAACCAATTGAAGTATTTATGAACAAAATGAAATAATCTAGGACTTGCTTTACAATACTAAAAAATAGTGTGTGTGTGTGTGTGTGTGTGTGTGTTGGGTACAGGGGAAGAGGTGAATCAATGTTGGCTGTGAGCTGATAACTATTGAAACTGGGGGATGACACATGAACTCATTACTCTGTTCTCTTTACTTTTGTGTAGGTTTGACATTTTTTTCTTAACAAAATGGTAAAAAGTACTCCAACCAATATATTCTTGTTCATGACTTTTTTCGCTCCTTTTGCATTGCTTTCTGAGGATGAATTCCCAGGGTTGGGATTACCATATCTAGCTCCCTGACACATGGAGTCAAAATTGCTCTTCAATGGGACAGTGCTGGTTTAGGTGGCTGTGAGTGTGGGGGTTGGGTTGGCTATGTGTGCTCCCTTGCTGGGCAGCTTTGTGAGCCCTTATTTTAATTTTCTCTCTCTCTTTCTTCTTCTTCTTCTTTTTTTCCCTCTCTCTCTATTTTTCTTTTTTAGAGAGAGAGAGAGGCAGTGAGAGAGACAGAGAGACAGGGACATCGAGCTGTTCCTGTATGTGCCCTGCCTAGGGATCGAACTAGCAACCTAGAGCACTTCGGGACAATGGTCCAACAAACTGAGCTATACAGTCATTGCTTATTTTAATTTTCAACTTTCACTAATGCAATAGGTATAAAGTACCATCATTTTAATTATTTCATTTTCAGTTCTTTGATTATGGAGGAGGAGAGACATTTACCCCTGGTTAGCCACTAACTGCATTTCGTCCTGGCCCCTGGCCTTTCACACAGTTACCAATAAGGTCTTTGGTATTGATATTTCCAAATATCCGCTAAAGCTTCCACTATGTTTCCACCAGATTTCCTATGATAGGACTGCATATAGTCAGATCTTTAATTTATCTAAAGTTTAACTGAGTCTATGGTATAAAATGTAGATTAATTTTTTTCCCTAAAATGGATAACTCAACATCATTTTGTAAATTACTTTTCACTTTACCATCATTTGGACTTGATTATTGTGTGAACGATGAACTCCTTTTCTATCTGATGGGAGTCTGATTCACGGCTCTGGATCTTTCATCCAGCCTCATCTTTATTTGGAGCTGGCACGTCCTTATTACGGTAGAGTAGTCACCATTACAGTAGAGTGTGTCCGGGCTTTACACCCAGGCCTGTCAGACCTGGCTGTGGCTTCTTAACCTCCCCATGGTCCCTAGTATCCCAGTATCCTGTACCTGCAGCTAGGAAACTGGGTCTGAATTCCAGTTTTCTCATGAACTATGCATCTTTAGACAGGTCCCATAGCCTCTCTGAAGATACAGTGTATGACTTGTCACCCAGTTGACATGTCTGGACTCAATAGGTGCTTAGCACATGCTTGCACTTTAGGATTTAAAACTGATCCCTTGGTTGTCAGTGAGCTTGCCACCTGGGTGGGCTTGGAGAGCGTTGAGGGTGTCTCCTCCATCCCTCCTGGCAATGTTGAGAACACCCTAACGAGGGTCTCTGCCAGCTTGGAGAGCCAGGAGTTGGTACTGGTTTTTGGTGTTGGGCACCAAGGCACCTCAAACCCATGTGAGCCACAGTTGATCTGGGCCCTGTTTCCATGGTTACTACTTCAGGATGAGGTCATCTTCTGGCTCACAGGCTATGCAGCACTCAGGTACTCTGCCAAGGAGGCACTCCAAAATGTGGACATCAGTGTGTCTTCACAGGCAGAGGAGGACAGGAGGCAATGGGCCACAGAAGGGGAGTGGCACTGAGCAGGACCAGAGAAACAAGCTTGTGCAGCCAGGGTCAGGGAGTGTGTCATTTCCGGTCTCCAAGAGACAGACACCAAGATGATATGAGATCTTCATGAGGCTTCAGGGGCAGTAGGGGACCTTGGTGAACAAGGGGAGGTGGTGGGAGCAGAAGCACAACTGTGGCAGGGGTGTGAGGCTCTGCCCACACCTGGGACAGGAGAGCGGGCAGGAGGACCAGCAGGAAAAGCCTCAGGCTGCAGTGCAGCCTGTAGACACCCTGGCCATACTTGTGGGGAGCCTCAGAGTCCAGACTGCTGTGAGGCCCTGGTCAGGCTGGAGCAGCAACTTCAGTCCCGCTGGGCTTGGTCCTCGGACTCTGTGTGAAGCTGCACTGGACCCTGAAGGCACAGGAGCTGTAAGCTGTCAGCCCACCACATTCTTCCCAGCAGACCCTCTGCTGGAGGGAGCGTGAGCTGCCTCTTGTCCACCACATGGCCTTCGGGGTCCCTGCCTCTCCCCTTGCGTCCTGACATGTTGGAGGTTGGCATTAGAGTATCTTTAAGCACAGAAAAGGCTGTCACCCCTCCTGAAACTCTCATTCCTGTTCAGGGAGAAGCTGGTGGTCACATTAGATGGAGGGTCCTGGGGCTGAGCTGTGCTGGGAGGCCGGGGCACAAGGCTCATGGAGAAGAGGCTCTACCAGTGTTTGCCTGGGATAGGGGTTTGGGGAGTGGGAGGCATGGGGGTTGTGGGCAAAGAGGTGCTGCGTGCCCAGGTGGGGGCACTTTTGTGGGAGGTGCAGGGAGGTGTCCCGAGTGCTGGGCTGGGAATATTGTAGAATTTGTATGGGAGGAGGCAGAGGACCGTGAAGCAGGATCTAGAGAAGAGAACCATGTGGGCAAGTTGTGTGGCCCATGGTACGAGGCAGCTGGGCAGGAAGGGCAGAGCCAAAGAATGGAGAGTACGGCATTCAGGAGGTAAGATGGCGCCGGGGAGAAGTGTTCCAGAAGAATTCAGGAAGAGTTCACGAGCATCTGTAATGTGCTTACTGTCAACTAATCATGATTAATAAGGACCTATTTTCTTGTGCGACTCCCTCCATTGGCCTCTGACTCATCTTGGACGGCTCTTGGTTTACTTCGTTCTAGTTGCGCGGGTCTCTCTCTTCAGAATGCTCAGAGCCTTTGCACTTGCTGTTCTCTCTGCCCAGAATAGTTTTCTCATGTAAGCCCCCACTCATCTTTTAGACTTTAGACCCAAAGTCCCCTTCTATCCAATCACGCCTCTAAGTAACTCCACCTAACAGTCTTTATAACACTTATCACAACCTCTGGTAATCCTGATAATTTTTGTTTGTTTGTTTACTTGTTTCTGATCTGCCTCTCCCCACAGGTATATCCACTCTAAGATGGCAGGGACTCTTCCTGGTTCATGACCATGGCCCCAGCACCTAGCCATGCCTGACATAGTAAGTGACCCATAGATCTTCATGGAGTGAGCAAGAGCTTAACATCTTTAGACCCTTCCATGTAGAGGTAGGGGATTGCCCACTTAACTTTTCGTGAAGAAGCAGAGTCCTGCTCCGCAACATGGTGGAGGGGAATGTGGATTTCCATGGCACTGTGTGGTGAGGACCAGGGGGGTATGCACTTCCTGGCCGAGTAGCCTTTAACACGTCAGCTGCCCCCTTTGGGCCCCAACTTGATCATTAAATGAAGCAGAGAAAAGAACAGCCCTTCCCGTGGGCCATGTGAGAGGGAAAGACAACACCAGTGAAAACACCCTGTGCAGGGCTGGCTCTCAACAAGTGTCTCTCCTTGCTACCCCATGCCATGCCCAGTCCACAGATGTTCCAATGCCCTGCCCATGATAGCTGCCTCTCTGATGAAAACCTGTAGACCTCTGTGTTGGGCTGGGAGGAGGCCTGAGCATAAGGGTCTTCTGCAGAGTGGGAGGTGTATGAAGGATTTTTGGGACATCACTCAAAATGAAAAGTGATTAAATCCAGTTCCAGGTTGGCAAGAGGCTTCCTGGAGCCTGGCTAAGTGGGTCTGGAGCAGTGATCAGCCTTGCAGATCTATTAGCATGCTCTCGGCATCTGAGGCCCTCGTGTGCGTGAGTCATTGGGGTAGAGAGCCAGGAAGCTGGGGCAGCCAGCGGCTGTTCATCAGTTAAGCTCCTCTCCATTTAATTAAGATGTAAAACATCACCCTGTGTGTCTGTGAGAGGGGCTGCTGCCATCCCACGTCAGACATCAGCCAGGGCAAGAGGCAACCACCAAGTCACACTGCCTGTCTTCTTGCCCAGGATGCAGCATCCCTCATGGAGGCTGTCTGTTTGCATACTGCCAGTGACATGCAGCTCACTACCTATGTCTTTCTGCTACCTGAGGCAGGCCAGGCAAGAAGAATGACTGGGCATGCTGCCTGGGGTTAGACTACTTGTATAACCTTGGCCAATTCCTAGCTTCTCAGTCCCTCAACTTCTTCATCTATGGGTGGAAGGACAGAAATAGTATCTGTGGGTCATTTTGAGGACTGAGTTAAAGTACACAGGGCATTTAGGCTAGCGGCCAGAATGTAGACACCCTCTTTGCACTGGCAGCTGCAATGCCCTCCTGCCTCTCACCTCTCTATCTGCAGCCCCTCGTCTGGCAGTCCACTCCACGCAGCCCTCAGCCTGTAGGCCCTGTGCCTGGGCCTCAAGTGACCTCTAGACTACACACAAGATACTTACCCTTTGGACTGGGCAGTCAGAGGACAAAGCCCAGTTCTATTTACCTCCTTGTCTCCAACAGCCAGCATAAGCCCTTAAATAAGCACAGGAAAAGCAGGTTTCCTGGATGGATGAACGAGTGGATAAATTCTTCTTTCTTGGACTTTTTTGGGCCTTACAGAGTAAGATAAAGGGACATGATGTGCTAGAAAATTGTCTTTTTTCAAGGCAGATTCACTTTGGGTTCCAGTTTCCTCAGGAGGTTCTTTACATCTCTGAGCCTCAGTGTTCTCATCTGCAGAATGGGTGCCACACAGGAACCCTTGGGCACCTGCTCCACACCGGGTTTTACTCCTTCCTTATTTTGTGGGAAAGGCAGCTATTGTCTCTACACAGGTGGAAAAGCATCCCTTCCGCATGAGCTGCCCATGAAACATCGACAGGGTCTTCTGGGGGCTGTGGGGAGCCAGGCCTGGCACTGGACACCCTTTCTCCACTTCCTGCCTTGAACTGGAATGTGATGACGGAGGCCTTCACTGCGGGGACCAAGCTAGTGTGCTGAGGATGACAGGGCTGTGAGGTGGAAAGAGCAGGGCAGCAGAGCTGGGCCCTGCTATCTCGGATGCCTCACTGCAGGACAGCACCCTCTGCAGGTGTGAGCTTCTGTACAGGGCTGTCTCCTGCTTCTAAGCACTGAGTGTGCTCCTGAGTGCTAGGATGGCACTGACAGTGCGCAGCAACCACGGCCTGCACAGAGCAAGGATTCCGCAACACGTGCTGCTTCACAGCCAGCCAGACTCACTGTCTTGGTGACCTGCATGGCAAAGCTTCACCCTGTCAGGACTAGTCACAGAGTATATACACCACAACCACAGCCTGCCCTCCCGGCCCGGGCCAGAACCCATCAGTGCAAGGTGCCCCAGGACAGGGAGAGCAGAGTGAGCTCTGGACCCAAGAGTGGTCACTTCCCGTTTGGCCTGGGGAAGTTCTGTAGCAGCCTTGGCCTGTGAGCTGACCCTGGCAGATGGGCATGACCTCGTCACAAGGAAATAAGAGGGATGGACATCCAGATGGAGGGGTCATAGGTGAGGAAGCCCAAGGCAACGCCTCCTCTTACCCTGCATGTGGGGTACGAAGGGAATATGGAAGGATTGAGCAGGAGAGTTAGGCTGGGGTGGCGGCAACCTTGAAGTCAGGCTTTATTCTGTAAACTAGCATCCCCCAACCTCCTGTCACTGTCTGTGCTTTTGGTCATGGTATCAGACCATGCATGCCTTTATTTACTTCATATGCTTCTTCAATTCACTTTTCATTTATTTATTTATTTATTTATTTATTTATTTATTTATTTATTTATTTATTTTTCTGAAGTGAGAAGCAGAGAGGCAGAGAGACAGACTCCCGCATTCACCTGACAGGGATCCACCCGGCATGCCCACCAGGGGGCGATGCTCTGCCCATCTGGGGCATTGCTCTGTTACACCTCCGCCTGAGGTGGAGGCCATGGAGCTGTCCTCAGTGCTGGGGCCAACTTTGCTCCAATGGAGCCTTGGCTGCAGGAGGGGAAGAGAGAAATAAAAAGAAAGGGTAGGGGGAAGGGTGGAGAAGCAGATGGGCACTTCTCCTGTGTGCCCTGGCTAGGAATCGAACTTGCAACTTCCACACACCAGGCTGTTTCAATTCACTTTTAAGATCTTAAACAGACTGACCAGGTGGTGGTGCAGTGAATAGAGCGTCGGACTGGGATGCGGAAGACCCAGGTTCGAGACCCCGAGGTCGCCAGCTTGAGCGTGGGCCCATCTGGCTTGAGCAAAAGCTCGCCAGCTTGGACTCAAGGTCGCTGGCTCCAGCAAGGGGTGGCTTGGTCTGCTGAAGGCCTGCGGTCAAGGCACATGTGAGAAAGCAATCAATGAACAACTATGGTGTCACAATGGCAATGAAAAACTAATGATTGATGCTTCTCATTTCTCTCTGTTCCTGTCTGTCTGTCCCTATCTATTCCTCTCTCTGACTCTCTCTCTGTACCTGTTAAAAAAAAAAAAAAAGAGAACAAGAACTTAAACAAATATGTCTGTTCAGAGGCAGATTTAATGGCGGGCACACTGGGCATATGCCCTGGGCCCCGACTTCTGAAGGGCCCCACAAAATCCTAACTTTACACTTTTTTCTAATGACACCAAGTTTGGTTTCATATGTGCAATTTTCACATTAATAGTACATAATATTTTTGATTTATTTAAAAATATGGTTAATATGTATTTTTATTTTTCCTGTCTCTCTCTCCTTTTTAAGGGGCCCAATATCTTCTTCTGCGCCCTGGGTCTCATACGACCTTAATCTGCCTCTGTGTCTGTGAATCCCCACAAAAAGCTGAAAGCTAGTTCCACTTGCTGTCACAAGAAAGGAAGTGTAAACTGAGCAGGTCAGGCACCCACAGCAGCAGTCCACCCTGGCCAGCACATACAGTGGCCCAGGAAGGGGGTGGCCTGGGGCCTGCATGCTTTCTGTTATAAAGGGGAGAAGACAGATGGTAAAGACTGTGTAGAAGCAAACAGAGACTTTCTGAGGGATGCAGTACGTAGGATTAAGAAAGAATAAAAGGGGCCTTGTTGTCCTCATGTCACAATGCCTGACTTCATGCCAACGGAAGCGAGATCAATAGCAGAGCATCTGAGGATCAAGGGGCCGCACAGGTTCTGAGCAAGAAGAAAATGTAATCAGTGAGGGCATCACTGAGGTTGACATCATTTTATCTGATTGCAGGGCAGCAGTTTTCAACCAGTGTGCCGCAAGAATTTTTAAAACATGCCATACCTGATGATTTAGTCAGGGGCACTGACCTTTTATTCCTTAGATTGTCAAATAAAAAAAAGATAGCAGCTATAACAATAGCCTCCAGTGTTAATGAGTCAGAAATATATATATATAGTCAGATCGGCAAGAAATATATTTTTTTGATGTGCCGCAGAATTTTAGTAATTATTTTATTGTGCCATGAGATGAAAAAGGTTGAAAATCATTGATGTAGGGCAAATAGAGACACAAGGTTCTTCCAAAAGGGAGAGGACCCTGCAGGGGAGCAGGAGCTAGTGGGGGGGGGGTTCCAAAGCAGTTTTTCTGCCCTTTCTGCCATCTAGTCTCTGGGCTCTGCCTCACCAGCTGGGTGCAAGGGTCTGTTCTCATTTTGATTCCCTTCTCCCTGAATGGGAATTATCCTCAGATGGGCAGAAGACGTCCACACATGGGTCACAGAAATGAAGAATGTGATGGGGAGAGGGCACTGGACAGATCCAGATTGTGTCCTCAGGAACAACCTCTCCCAGAACCAATGTTCTTCCTGCCTTCCCGATAGCAAGGGCACAGAGGGGCCACCAGGATGGAGATGGACAAATGGGCACCCATCTTTCAAAGGTAAATTGGAGGGCTGGAACCCGTGAGCCGGAGGTCAGCCCAGGAAAATTCTAGGCTGGACCATGACTTGCACAGTTTGGAGAACATTTAAGAGAAAAATACTGATCACCAGGAGTTCACAGAGTCACTAAGAACATTTCTTTTTTTTTTTTTTTTAATTTAGAAAACTAAATTAAACAGGGTGACATTGACCAATAAGAGTATATAGGTTTCAGGTCAATGTTTCTATAGCATTTGGACTATTGATCACCTAAAGTCAAATCATTTTCTATCACCTTATATTTGTTTCTTTGTATACGCACCCCACCCACCTCCTCCCTCACATCCCCACACCCCCCCGTAACCATTTCACTTTTATCTATGTTCATGAGTCTTAGTTTTATATCTCACCTATGTCAGAAATCGTATAGTTTTGATGCAAACCATTATCATTGGCCATAAGTAGACCATACTCATCATGTAAACACAAGGAAAACAAACAGTGCTGCTCACTCACTGCTAGCTTTGGTTGCTACCAGTCCCCAGTTACTATACTCTTATGTGGATTAAAAAGAGCTTTCTTTACGAAGAAAAGAAGAGACATTTTAAGACAACAGCTATATCACATAAGATTATCGTGGGCAATCAGAAGTAAAACAGAGCTGTCAGTTTATGACCATTTATTTTTATTTATTTTTTATTGAGGTATAATTGACATATAACATTATTGTTTCTTTTGATATAATGATTCAATATCTGTACACATTGTGGACCAATCATCATGATAAGTTACTATCTGTCACTTTGTATAGTTACAAAGCCTTTTTCTTACAATGAGATCTTTTACGATTTTCTCTTTTAACAACTTTCAAATATATACAATGCAGTATTATTAATAATAGCCATCATACTGTACATTACATTCCAATAACTTATTTATTTTCTAACTAGAAGTCTGTAACTTTTGAGCTTCTTCACCCATTTCTCTCACCTACCACCCCTGCCTCAGTATAATCATTTTATAAACAGTTTTGTGGGATAAATTCTGGCTAATACAATAACACAAGAAACTGACATGGGAGGTTCTATAAACAAGCAGACAAAATGATCATTAATTAACGTGTGTACAATTAAATCCCTCTAACTAAATAGAAAATTCATTGCAGTTTAAGGAGCTTTGTAAGTAGCTAAATGAAAGATAATTATACCCAAGCAAATTGCTTTCCTATAAATGTAAGTAACCAGTAATTGTGATAGACACAGAGTATGTCATTTTGGGCCCCTTTCACAGAAAGACGTGCTTCGTATGCTGGGAGTGTGGTTAGCAGATAACCTTCAGACGATAGCCCATCAGGATAGAGGGCCAGCCTGACAAAGGACACACCTTCCCAAGGCAATACACATTCAGTGATGGGGCAGTGGCAGGGGTCAAAGCCACTGGGACAGCTCTGATGGGCTCCCCATGAGCCCAGTGTTCCAGCTCACTCTCTTTCTCTGCTCAATCCTGTCTCCTTACCCTCTCTTTCACAGTGTTGACTCCAGAAATCCGATTCCTGCAAAACACAGCATGAAACAAGGACCCTATGGAAACATGTCCTATTCACAGTAGCAAAAAAAAAAAAAAAAAAAGCATAAAATTGTGAAGATTAAAACCTTAAATGGCTTTCATGAGGAAAATTTAAAAGCAAGGCAGAAAGTCCTGGCTCAGAACTATGAGCTACAAAATTAACTAGAGTCTCCTCTTTCTGTGCTAAAATCATACCAGAAATGAAAAGAAAGCATGATCCCCCTTGCAAACAAGAAGTGGACTTTGTGGTAGACTTGAAACTGTGAGGAATCCCCGACAGGACAGGCAGGCTAGTGGGATTGCATGGCAGAGAAAACTGCTGCCTGGGTGAGGGTTTTGCCAGCACAGAGGAGTACAAGCAGGTTGGCAGGCACCTGAGGAATGCCAATGCCAGCCAAGGGAGAACACTAAAGGACTCGTCTTCAGGGGCTTCTAAAAGCTAGCATTGAAAAACCATGTGAGCACGGTCACTGGTGTTATCAAAGATAAAGACAACTGCTTCACTATAAAACAAAGTCTGAGGAGTAAGAAAAAGAACCAAACAGAGATTGTGGAAATGAAATATATAATATTTCAGGTAAAAGACTAAAAGATGGGGCACACTGCAGAACGGGGCAGCACGAAAATTAAAGAAGTGGGGAGTATAAAGGAACAGTAAGGGAGATTGAATCTGGAACCTTCAATATCTACCTAGTGGGGTTCCACAATGGAAAAAAAGAACTAGATAGAAAACAGTATTTTCAAAAATAAAACTGCTGAATGTAAGAGATAGATTAATTTTCAGATTGCAAAAACACAGGCAGTACAGAGGAGAGCAAACCACCATAACGCAAAAAGTAAGCACAGCGCGTAAAATTTCCTTACACCAAGGATAGACTCAACCCAAATAGTACCAGCAAAAATCATGGGTTATTTACAAGAAATGAGCTTCAGATTAAATCAGCTACAGAGAGAAGGCAAGAAGATAAAAGAAAGGATGTCTTCCAAGTTCTGAGACACAGGAACTCTGCACCTTGGGTCTGTACCTAGCCACACTGTGAGGTAAGTGAAGATGTTTTTGTATATAAACATATTCAGAAGAGTTTACCACTCTCAGAAACCTCCCTGGAAGAAATCATACAGCAGGGGCATTGGCTGGATAGCTCAGCTGGTTAAAATATTATCCTGATAGACCAAAGTTGCAGGTTTGATCCCCGGTCAAGATACACCCAAGAATCAACCAATGAATGCATACATAAGTGGAATGACAAATCAATCTTTCTCTCTCTCAGATCAATAAACAAGCAAACAAACAAACAAAGAAAAAACGATACACAGATTCTCCAGTAATTAATTACAAGAAATCCAGGAGGAACATGTGGAAGATCAGAAGGAACGGTAAATGGACATGTACATTATGGGAGTTCAGTTTACAGACATATTGATTAAAAATAGTCCTGGGATATATAAGAAGAGCAGAGAGGGATAAAATGATGCCAAGAAAACGGTCTCTGCTGAGGAAGAATAATGATATTGATTCACTCAATTAAGGATAACAAATGTGAATGGATTACACATGTTTATTAAAAGGTAAAGACTGACAGGTAAATATTAATAGGAGAAGGGTATAAGAGCAGCTGTATAAGACAAAAAGGAATGCAAGACACAAGCATTTTAAAGTAAAAAAAACCCAAAAAACACAATGGATTAGTCACATTCCAGAAGGAAATGAAGGTCTGAGAGAAGAGTGATGAATAGAATACAAATTTATGTAGAGGTATTGACGGGGCTGAAAAAACTGAGAGGTGATGAGGCTCCCAGGGCCTAGCCCAGGTCTGCAGAGGAGGGGAAAGGGTGATGTTTCCAGGACTCAGGGGCAGTTGGGCTGTAGGAGAAGGGTAATTGTGTGGTCTTTGATAAGGAATGCAGCTGTGGCCAGCTCACAACCCTGCGGGGAACGAGTGGGTACGGGTCAGGGCTGGGGTGGCGGAGGCAGAACCTGAGTCCCCCTCCTGCCCTCTGGTCTCTGGAAGCTGGGGTGAGCAGGGGTTTGGGCTGATGCAGTCCATAGAAGCTGGCCTCTGAGGCACCGAGTAGGACACAAAAGGGAGGGAGGGCCTGGAGGTGCAAGCAGAAAATTATCTCTGAGATGTTCATGTTTTACTGACCATGGAGAAAATATATCAAGCAAAGTGCTCAGTGTATTCAATAAGAAAGTTGAAATTACATAAAGCAAAAGAGTGAATAAATAACGATAAGGAGACAGGAGACAATCTATATAGCTCTCTCACAAGCAGGTCACATGGAAACAATAACATCAGGAATCTTTATGATATAATCAAATCAATGTCAATTAAAACAGTAAAGCAAGATATTATTAATTAGAAGGAATTAAATTTTCTGATAACATTGCTGCTGATCAGTGGGGGTGAGGAGTGAGAGGACTAAAATTAGTGAAAAAAGGACTCTGAATGATTTTTATATTTTGAGAAAAATAATATAGATGTTAGTTAACACTAGAATTTAAATACTATCTGTATGTTAACAATTTACATAGACTTACTAAAGGAACAGAAATAAGAAGTATAGCTTCCAAAGAAGTGAAGAGAAAAAGTGAAACAAAAGAAAGTAAGCGATTCAGTGAATGGGATGGGAAAACAATAGTGAAAAATATCGTAAATAAAAGAAACAAAATGGGAAGAATAAATGTGAGTGGAATATATTCATCTATTAACAGACAAAGACCCTCAAACTGGATTAAAACAGAAGTCACAAGTGGGGCCTGGGAGACAGGCTCCTGCCTCTGCAGCCTCCTGTGTCCCACATGGACCTTTGAGGGGAGCTGAGGGGGCTGGCAAGAGTGAGCCTGTCCTTTGTGACTTTCTCGGCTCTAGTACAGCTGTTTCTTTCTTTTCCAGCCTTTTGCACTTGAGAGAACTCTGAAGAAAAAAACATTTTAAGAATTAGCCTCCAAACAGTGACAGCACAATGTTCCACCTGGAGTCCACTGATTATAGTCATGGGGGTTGGGGGGCAGGCCTCACACTGCACCTCCCTCCCAGGAGGAGTGGGCATGAGAGGGATCATACGTCGGAGCACAGCCCCTGCCAGGCCCAGAGAGAGGCCCTAAACAATTTTGCATTTCTAAATTCGAATGATTTTTTAAAAAGTTTTGGCCAAATTGTATAGATTTCAGGCCTAACAGACCTCTGCTGAGTACACACTCCCTTTTTGTAGCTCTGCTGGGAGTGGGGGTGGGAGATAGAGAACAGCAGGAGTGCCTGGATGTCAGCACCCTGCTGGTCAAGCTCCATCTCCTCTATGCTCCCTGGCTTTGGGCTCCGCCACATAGGCCCCATGGACTCCTGAGGTCTCGCCTTCCAGTGAGCGGTGCCTTTGTAGGTGGTCCTCTCTCTGCCCTCAAGGCCCCCACTTCCCATTCATTCTTCCAGAGGGGTTGCCTCTCCCTCCACGCCTACATCCAGTGCCAACATTTCCCCTGCATCCCCAGTCAACTTTCCCTGGCATCTGATACCCAGGGCAGTCACACATCTGGCCCCTCCTCCTGCCAGCACTCAACCCAATTCTGTCTGGAACAGATTACTGGATTAATTCAACCAGCTTCTGACCTATGATTGAGTCATTGGGAGGTGTGCCATTTGACAGTGAACACTGACCCTATACTCTCCTTGAGAGTCACACCTGGTAAAAGTCCCTCTGCCCTCTCCTCTCCAGTCCCCTCCAACCCTAGGTGAGAGCAAAAATGTGGGATGAAGGTTATTGTTGTTTGTAGCCCATAGCACCCCAGTGCTGGCTGCCTTTCTGTCCTGGAACTTATAAGGCCAATCCTTACAGGCACTGAGCCAAAACGGGACATTTCCGGACCTTAGGTCTTCAAAGAGCAATGAGCAGATGTTGCTAATTGGATCAGGTGGAGTACTGTGTTTGGCTCAAGGGGTTGGGATTATTCTGCCCTAGACTGAGGGCCACTGGCCCTTTCTTCCCATGGCCTCGATCCCCTGTGTCTCCACTTTACTTAGCAGTTAAGCCTTCCTAGCTCTTCCCTTCCTATATACCTCCTACAAGATTACCCCTTCTCCCTTGCTCTTGGCTCCTTCCTCATCCTCCCCCTGCTCCTGCTTCTTCCACCCTAACCTCCCATCAGGACCACCCCTGCCCTGGAAACTCCTCCCACAATGGTGTCCATGCCCCAGGTGTGTTCAGTATTCTGGCTTCTTGCTTCCCCACCCCCATCCTGGTCTATGAATTTGGGATTGAAATGTTGTGCCAAATTGATCTCGAAGCTTCCCTTTATGCTTCAACAATACATCAAAATGGGTTTATCTCCATAGCTTGTAAAACACCAGGTGGGACCAAATTTTTTATGCTTTGCCAAATTAATTAATTAAAGCCAATCTTCCTTCTTAAATTTTTATTTTCTTTATAAGTGAGCTGACATCTTCTCACAAGTTAGCTGGCCTTTCAGTCCTCAAAGAAACTGCATGGGCACCCAACAGCCCCAGCTGCCATGACAAATCTGAAAAATCTGGGGTCTTGTTGAGAAGCCAACCTGCAACTAGCCTGATTGTAAGCACACTTCCTGTGTCATTGACCCTGGATGGGGGCTCACCACATTCCTGCCCAGCCCCTTGGACTCATACCTGGGTGTCCTTGGTGGTCATTTCTGGATGGGGCACCCCCTCTAGCTACTTTAGTGCCTCAGTCTAGTCTTGGGGCATCTCCAACTTTGATCCCCATGTGGGAAGCCAGAATGTGGCCATATCTCCTGGCAAATTTTCTTACCCTCCCTCTTGATTTTTAGTCCCTCCATCTCTGAACTGCTACACCCAGGCTGCTTCTTAAACTAATAATGAGAGCTACCTCAAGATACCTTTTAAAAAGCAACATAAATAAATATGGAACCCGGAGTTTCTGAGGGTACTTCCAAGTACTGAAGTTTGAATTAAGTTGAAGGAACTCACCTCCATTTTCAGGTGTGAAGGAAAGGAGTGATAAAGCAGGGATCTTAGGCCCTGCTTAAGGAGGAAACAGAGGCCAGGAGGCCTTTTCTGAATGGCCTCCTCAAATCCTCAGGAAGAGGGGATGAAGGAAGAGGAGCTCTTGCTTCAGATGGAAACAGAATGGTTGATGAAGGGCCCTGCTGGGATGGCCCTGGGCTGATGCTCTACAGGGAGAAGATGCTTGTGATGGATAGACCCCAAGTCACCTTCAGAGGCAGGGTCATTTCTGCAGTTCTGGCCATTTTCTCCCTGTATGCTGAGTGGGTCACTTCACTCACTTCTCATTCTTTTTTATTTCTTTTACAGGGACAGAGAGAGTCAGAGAGAGGGATAGATAGGGACAGACAGACAGGAATGGAGAGAGATGAGAAGCATCAATCATCAGTTTTTCGTTGCGACACTTTAGTTGTTCATTGATTGCTTTCTCATATGTGCCTTGACCACGGGCCTTCAGCAGACCGAGTGACCCCTTGCTCTAGCCAGTGACCTTGGGTTCAAGCTGGTGAGCTTTTTGCTCAAGCCAGATGAGCCCGCGCTTAAGCTGGCGACCTTGGGGTCTTGAACCTGGGTCCTTCAGCATCCCAGTCCGACACTCTATCCAATGCGCCACCGCCTGGTCAGGCTCACTTCTCATTCTTGAGATAATTCCTCTGACAAGTTAGGCTGTCTTCAACTCTTCATGATTTTCTTTCAAGTTTTATTTTCCTGTGATTCTTTCCTCGGGGTGGTGTTCTCTAAAGATGACTCCAATTTGGCATATTAGTTTTGAATAGCCCCAAGCTTATTAAAGATTTTTTACCTCTGAATGATTTTAGGAAAACTGCAATTCCTTTCAGAAGGTCAGCTTAACAGCCAACTGCCCTCATCTGAATGAAAATAAGGACTCAGTCAAAAGCTGTTGGACAGAACCAGAGACCACTGACTTACTAGCCTTAGGTCAGGGACAGCTTGACAACCACTTCTCACTGCTTTGCAGTGATTAGTCTGGAGCCATGAGGTTCTCCATGGGGCTCCTCAATAGCTGTGGCTGCACCAGCACAAGACAGAGAAACTTCCAGCACTTGGCCTGGAACTCACCTACACCTGGCAACAGCATGGAGTTGGTCATGGAGCAGAATTCAATTAAACATTCACAGTCATGCATAATCTTCTTTCTCCTTTTAACCTTTTCACTATAAAAACTTTAAGCATGAGAAAGTAAAAAGAACATCCATGCATTCATTGTCTGAATTCAATAAGTACTGACATTTTGCCACATTTTCCTCCCTCCCAGCCCCCTCCACAGAGACTGAAAACTAAATTAGAAATATTGTGATATTCCCAGAGGCATCTCCAAAAAATAAGGATATTATCTCACATTCACAAACAACATTATCTTACCTGTAAAAAGATCAACTTAATTATATTATTCAATATTTACTTGACTCCATATTCAAGTTTGCATAAATGTCCTCAAATATATTTCATAGCTTAAATAACTAGGATCAATCGATAATGATGTGTTACAGTTAATTGCTATATCTCTTGACTAAGGTGCACTTTTTTTTTTTTTTTTTTTTTTTGTATTTTTCTGAAGTGAGAAGCAGGGAGGCAGAGAGACAGACTCCTGCATGCTCCTGACCGTGATCCACCTGGCATGCCCACCAGGGGGTGATGCTCTGCCCATCTGGGGCATTGCTCTGTTGCAACCAGAGCCATTCTAGCGCCTGAGGTGGAGGCCATGAAGCCATCCTCAGTGCCCAGGTCAACTTTGCTCCAATGGAGCCTTGGCTATGGGAAGGGAAGAGAGAGATAGAGAGAAAGAGTAGGGGGAAGGGTGGAGAAGCAGATGGGCGCTTCTCCCGTGTGCCCTGGCTGGGAACTGAACCCAGGACTTCCACACACCAGGCCGGTGCTCTACCACTGAACCAACCAACTGACCAGGGAGGTATACATTTTTTATTCTCTTTTAATTTATATAAATTTAAATATATCTTTCTTACCTTCTACTGTGAGTGGCATATACACAGTAAAATGCATTAATCTTAAATGTACAAATTAATGAATTTTTAAATTGAGGTATGATTCATATACCATATAATTTACCCTTTTAGAGTATGTAATTCAATGGTTTTAGGTAGAATTACCATTAATTCCATAGCATTTTCATCACCTCAAAAAGAAATCCCATTTTCATGAGTAGTTATTCTCCATTCCCACCTCCCCCTAGCCCTTGGCAATCACTAATCTAATTTCAGTCTCTATGGATTTGCCTATTTTGGACATTTTATATAAATGCATGACATTTTTCACTTAGGATAATGTTTTCAAGGTTTGTCCATGTTGTAGCATGTATTCAATTTTATTCCTTTCTATGGTGGCACAATATTCTATTGTATGGATATACCTATTTCATTATCCATTAATGAGTTGATTGACATTTTGGTTGTTTTCATTTTCTGGCTACTATAAATAATGCTGCTATGTTCATCCAAGTACAAGTTTGTGTGTGAACATATGTTTATTTCTCTTGGGTATAGATCTAGGAGTAAAACTGTTAGTCTATACGGCATCTCTTTCACTCTGTGGAAATGGCGACCTGTCCTCCACAACAGCTTCACCATTTTATATTCCAACCAGCAATGTATGAGGGTCCCACTTTCTTTTTTTGGGGGGGTCCCACTTTCTTTGTATTGTTAGCAGAACTAGTTATTGTATTTATTTATTTATTTAGACAGGGACAGAGGGTCAGAGAGGGGGACAGATAAGGACAGACAGGCAGGAAGGGAGAGAGATGAGAAGCATCGATTTTTTGTTGTGGCTCCTTAGTTGTTCATTGAATGCTTTCTCATATGTGCCTTGCCTGGGGGCCTACCGCAGAGTAAGTGACCCCTTGCTCAAACCAGTGACTTTGGGCTCAAGCCAGCCCCCTTGGGCTTCAAGCCAGCAACCTTTGGGCCCAAGCCACCAACCACGGGTCATGTCTATGATCCCACACTCAAGCCGGTGACCCCACTCTCAAGCTGGTGAGACTGCGCTCAACCCAGTGACCTTGGGGTTTCAAACCTGGGTTTTCTGTATCCCAGTCAGATGCTCTACCCACTGCACCACTGCCTGGTCAGGCTGTCTTTTTATATTATAGCCATTCTATGATGGCATGAAGTGATATCTCATTGTGGTTAATTTGAATTTCCCTAAAGGTTAATAATGTTGAGCATATTTTCATAAGCTTATTAAACATTTTTATTTATTCTTTGAAAAAATTTGTATTCAAATCCTTTGTCCATTATTCAATTAAGTTATTTGCTTTTTATTTTTGGGTTGTATGAGTTTTAGGAAATCTATTCTAGATACGTGCCCCTTATTAGATACATAATTTACAAATATGTTCTTTCATTCTGTGGATCTTTACATTTTCTTGATTGTGTTATTTGAAGCTCAAAAAATTTTAATTGTGATTAAGTCCAGTTTATTTAATTTTCATTGGTTGCTTTTGTATTAGTTATCCTATCTAATAATTTATTGTTTAATTCCAAAGTTATAAAGATTTACACCTATATTTTCTTCTAATAGTTTTATAGTTTTAGTTCTTACATATAGGTATAAATATTCATCTGAAAGGTGTTTACAATGTAGCCCATAAGTATTAGTAAGTTGTATTTTTATTTCATTCATCTTAAAGTATTTTCTAATTTCCTTCTGATTTCTCCTTTGATACTTTGGTTATGTAGGAGTATGTTGTTCAGTTCTCATATATTTGTGAAATTTTCAAATTTCCTTTGTTATTGATTTCTAATTTCAGTCCAATGTGGTTAAAAACACATTTTATATAATTTTAATCCTTTTAAATTTATTGAAATTCATTTTATGGTGTAACAACTGACTTACCTTAATGAATGTTTCATGTGCACTTGAGAAAAATATGTATTCTACTATTGTTGTGTGGTGTGTTATATATATTTCTGTTAGGTCTAGCTGATTTTGATTTTTTTTCTTTAATCTTCTGACTTATTCTATCCTTTATTAAAAGTAAGGTATTAAAGTCTCTTACTACGGTTGAATTTCCTATGTCTCCTTTTAATTATGTCAGTTTTTGCTTCATGTATTTTGGGGTTATGTTCTTAGGTGCATATATGCTTATAGTTTTCTTGATAAATTTACTCTTTTATCATTATAAAATGTTCTTTGCTCTAGTAACAGTTTTTGTCTTACAGTCTATTTTGACTGATATTAATATAGCCATTACAGCTCTTCTTTGGCTATTGCTTGTATGGTACATATTTTTTCCATACAAACTTTTACTTTCAAGCTCTTTGTGCCTTTAAATCCAAAGTGTATTTCTTATTCACAAAATATAGTTGGATCATTTATTTCTTTTTTTTGAACCTTTCTTTATTACTGGAATTATGAATCCATTTACTTTTAATGCAATTAGTGTTAAGGTGAGATTTCTGTCTATTTATTATCCGTATGTCATATGTTTTGTTTGTTCCTCTATTCCTGCCTTCTTTTGTGTTAAATATATATTTTTCAATGTACCATTTTAATTTCTTTGTCATTTTTTACTATGTTTTTGAGAGTTGTTTTTCTAGTGGTTGACTTGGGAATTACAGTTTGTACTTTTAATTACAAAAGTTTAGTGTGGATTAATACAAACTTCATTTCAATAATATACAAAACTTTGTTTCTATAAAGCTGCATTCTTTCCCTTCCTTTGTGCTGTTATTGTCATACAAGTTATATGTTTATATCCTCTGTGCTTATTAACAGAGATCTGTAAGCATTGCTTTCTGTCATTTTCTTACAACTGGATAGGAGAAAAAAGAGCTACAAACAAACAAAAATTATTCTGTCTTTTATATATTTACATTTTTGGTGCTCTCTATTTCTTTATTTGTATTTGAGATACTGTCTAGTGGTCTTTTCTTTCTTTTTATTTTTATTTTTTTAATTTTAGAGAAGAGAGACAGAGAAAGAGATAGAGAGAGAGAAGGGGGGGGAGGAGCAGGAAGCATCAACTCCCATATGTGTCTTGACTGGGCAAGAAAATTATGGGTCAATATCTCTGATGAACATAGGTGCTTAAATCCTCAACAAAATATTAGCAAAATGGATCCAGCAATACATTAAGAAGGTCATACACCAAGATCAAGTGGAATCTATTCTAGGAATAGAAGGTTTGTTTAATACCTGCAAATCAATAAATGTGATATACCACATAAACAAAATGAAGGATGAAAATCACATGTTCATATGAATAGACATAAAAAAAACATTTGATAAGATGCAGCACCCATTTATATTAAAGACTCTCAGCAAAGTGGGAATAGAAGGAACATACTTCAACATAATAAAAGCCACTTATGGCAAACTCACAGTCAACATCATACTCAATGGACAAAAACTACAAGCATTTCCTTAAGATCAGGAACAAGACAGGAATGTCTACTGTTACCACACTTACTCAGTCTAGTACTGAAAGTCCTAGCCACAGCAAACAGACAGAAAGAATAAATAAAAGGCATCCAAATTATAAAGGAAGAAGTAAAACTGTCATTATTTGCGGATGACATAAACTATATAGAGAGAACCCTAAAAATTCCACCAAAAAACTACTAGAACTAATAAATGAATTCAATAAAGTAGCAGGATACAAAATAAATATTCAGATATTAGTTGCATTTTAATATAGCAATAATGATCTATTAGAAAGGGAAACTTAGAAAATAAACCATTCACAATTGCTAAAAAAGGGTAAAATACCTAGTACAGTAATATATTTAATCAAAGATGTAAAAGAGCTTTACTTGGAAATTTATAAGACAGTGAAGAAAGAAACTAAAGTTACAAACAAGTGAAGTATACACTGTGTTCATGGATAGGAAGAATTAACATTATTAAAATGTCTATATTACCCAAAGCTATCTACAGATTCAATGCAATTCCTATCAAGATACCAGTGATGTATCTAGTTCACAGAGCTAGAACAATTATTCCAAAAATTTATATGGAATCTCAAAAGACCCCAGCTAACCACAGAAAATTTAAGAACAATTTATAGAAATCATGCTACCTGATACCAAACTATACTACAAGGCCATACTAATCAAAGCAGCATGGTACTGGCATAAAAAAAAAAAAAACATATACATCAATGGAACAGAATAGAGAGCCCAGAAATCAACCCATGTTTATGTGGTCAATTAATATTTGACAAAAGAAGAAAGAACATACAATAAAGTAAGGGCAGTCAACTCAATAAATGGTGTTGACAAATTGATCAGATACATGCAAAAAACAAAGAATGAAAACGATACAACCTATTTACACCATGCACAGAAATAAACTCAAAATGGATTAAAGACTTTACTGTGAGCCTCAAAACCATAAAACTTCTAGAAAAAATTCTCTGACATTTCTTTTAGCAATATATTTTTCTAATATATATCTTTGGGTGAGGGAAACAAAAGAAAAAATAAACAAATGGAACTATATCAAACTAAAAAGGTTTTGTACAGCAATTGGAACCATCAACTAAACCATAAGTCAACCCACTGAATAGAAGAATGTATTTTCTGATACACTTGATAAGGGATTAATATCCAAAATTTATAAAGAACTTACAAAACTCAACACCAAAAATGAAAAAAACCACAAAAAACAATTCAATTAAAAAATGGGAAAAGGACATACAGATAGCCAATAGACATATGAAAATATGCTAAATGACACTAATCATCAGAGAAATGCAAATTGAAATCACAATGAGATATCACCTCCTACCTGTTAGAATAGTTATTATCAATAAGTAAACAAACAACAAGTGTTGGTGAGGATGTGAAGAAAAGGGAATCCTTGTTCACTGTTGGTAGGAATGCAGATTGATACAGCCACTGTGGAAAACAGTGTGGAGTTTCCTCAAAAAATTATAAATAGAATTTCCTTATGACCCAGTGATTCCACTTCTGCGAATAAATTCAAAGAAGCTCAAAATGCTAATTTGAAAGAATATATGCACCCCTTGTTCATTGTAGCATTATTTACAATAGCCAGGATTTGGAAGCAGCCTAAGTGCCCATCAGTAGATGAGTGGATAAAAAATCTGGTACAGTTACACAATGGAATATTACTCAGCCATAAGAAAGAAGGAAATCATACCTTTTGCGATAGCATGGATGGACCTGGAGAATATTATGTTAATTGAGATAAGCGAGTCAGGCAAAGACAAATGCCATATGATTTCACTTATATGTGAATATAATGAGCAAAACAAACATGCACAATGGGAACAGACTCATAGATATAGAGAGCAGACTGACAGCTGTCAGAAAGGAAGGTTTTTTTTGGGGGGGTGAGTAGAAAAATAAAGAGATTAAGCAAAATATCAAAACAAAACACAAAGACACAGACAATAGTATGGTGATTACCAGAGGGAAAGGGAACTGAGGAGAGGCAGAAGAGGGTAAAATGGGGGAGAAAGAGTGATGAAAAGAGACTTGACTTTGGGTGGTGAACACACAATACAATATACAGATAATGTATTATTGAACTGTACACTCACTTAAAACCTGTATAATTTCACTAACCGATGTCATCCCAACAAATTCAATAAAAACTTAAAAAATTAAATACATAAATAAAACATGTATGGATACCAGGATGTCAGAGAAATGGCAGCGTGAGAGATACTCCAGATCTCTCCGTTTGAAATTTTAACAAATTCTACAACTATACAAGGTGAAAAAAAACCAGATGAACCTGAAATATACACACACCAGATAGACAAAGGTATGATTATGCAAGAAGGCATGCGAAAGATAGAATCCGCTCATGGAAGAAAAGTCAGAGGACTGAGTCTTCTCTTTCCTCAGGGACCAATGTTGGCGTAGGCTTTCTCTTGGGAGCCAGAGAAGAGGAGAGTCTGGGGGAAAGGAGATGAGATAGGGGCGACGACCAAGAATGAAAGCAATCTATCGCAGCAATGTATTTGCTGATTTATCTCCACATATTTGACAACACATCTGATAAAGGGTAATAACCAAAATTTATAAAGAACTTGTAAAACTCAACACCAGGAAGACAAACAATCCAATCAATAAATGGGCAAAAGAAATGAATAGACACTTCTCCAAAGAGTACCTACAGATGGCCAATAGGCATATGAAAAAATGCTCAACATCACTAATTATTAGAGAAATGCAAATTAAAACCACAATGAGATACCACTGCACACCAGTCAGAACGGTGCTCATTAACAAAACAACACATTATAGGTGCTGGCGAGGATGTGGAGAAAGAGGAACCCTCCTGCACTGCTGGTGGGAATGCAGACTGGTGCAGCCACTGTGAAAAACAGTATGGAGATTCCTCAAAAAATTAGAAATGGAACTGCCCTTTGACCCAGCTATCCTACTAATAGGAATATATCCCAAGGACACCATATCACCAACTGAAAAAAAGAAATGCACCCCCATGTTTATGGCAGCATTGTTCACAATAATGAAGAGCTGGAAACAGCCCAAGTGTCCACCAGTGGGCAAGTGGATTAAAGAGCAGTGGTACATATATACAATGGAATACTATGGGGCCATGAAAAAGAAGGAAATACTACCTTTTGCAACAATATGGAGGGACTTGGAAACTATTATGTTGAGTGAAATAAGCCAGGCAGAAAAAGAAAAATATTATATGACCTCACTCACTTGAGGAATCCAAGGAACACTGAGAACTGAGGAAAGGAATTGAGACAGAGGAGGGATCAAAGGGACCAGAGGGAAAGGGGATGATAGGATGGGATAAACCTGAAGTGAAGGTGGGAGGTGGCAGTAGGGAGGGGGGCAAGGGAGCTGTGAAGGGGAACATGGGGGAGGGGGAATGAATTCGGGGTTACCCTAGAAGCTATGTAAACACAATTAATTAAATTAAAAAGAAAAAAAAAAGAACAAAAGCAGGGCCATTTCCCAGAGTCTGCCGTACCTGTTTGAGATTGCAGGTACTAAGCACCCACAAAACCCGTGGTGCGCTCCCAAGTACTGCATGCAAATAGCTTGTGGAAATTGATACACTGGGCACCCGGGTGCATTTGATCTGCCCGCAAGCCCGGGGACATTTTAGCTTGTGTTGAATGGAGAAATGCCCGCTCTACAATCTCAATCTCCGCCCCACCTGCTTCCGAACCTCGAAAGCTGGCTCTCCGAGCACAGCCCCTGTCCTGCCCAGGGCTGTGCTTTGAGTGCTTAGAGTGGTATTGGAAGAGGGACTGGACTGTGTCACCCCAGCTTCCTGGTCCTGCATTGCTCCCCTTGATGAGCAAACAGTGGTGGTGGGGGACCCCTCTCAACTGGGTTGCCAGGCTGCTCTCTGCTGTGATAGGTGGGGGGTGCTCGAAAGCTTGATCCCCTGCTCTGTTGGGACATGGAGGCCTGGAGAGCCCCTGGTCGGCCATTGCTAGAACCATAAAATTGCAAAGCCCTAAAAACAAGCCCCTCCTACCAACATGACTGCAGCACTACCTACATCACTATGACAGCGATGTCTCAGCAGAACTCCACCCAAGAATCTTGCAGAGGCAAATCTTGTAGTACAGCACCTCCTACTGGAAAAAGGAATGTTACCTCTCAAAACTCTTTTTTTTCCTTTTTCTACTTTATCTCACTATTTCTTCTTTCCTGTTTCTTCTTTCTCTTTTTCCCATGTGAACTTCATTACACATAGTTGTTATATTTTTTATTCTTGATTTTTTGCAAGAGTTTTACTTCTGACACATTCTCTTCATTTTTTTCTCTTCTCCCTTTTCTCCCCTATCTCCCTTTTTCTCTTTTTTCTTTTCCTCTCACCTGAATGTCATTTTTCATCAAATTATTATATTTTGGACTCATACTTCTTTTTTGGCATTTTACTTGTTTTTGACTTAATTATTTCTCTTTTTTTATTTTCTCTCAGTTTCTGCTTTTTGTTATCTGTAGTTTTTGTTCTACTTATCATTATTTATAGAATTTTCATTTTCTTCACTGTATTTTTAAAATTTTTTATTTTTTTATATTCCAGTTATCTCTTGTTAGTATTATTAACAATACCATTCTCAAATGCCATCAAGATAAAAATGAATGAAATATAGATATATAAGACATAGACATAGCTCAAATAGATAATAAAAATCTCCAAAAAAATATCTCAATTACATGGAAATCTTGGAGCTTAATGACAAAGAATTCAAAATTGAAGTTCTAAAAATACTCAATAATATACAAGAAAACATGGAAAGGCAATTTAGTGACCTCAAAAACAATAAACAAAAAGAGTACTTCACCAAGGAAATTAAAACTATAAAAAAGAACCAGAGATGAAAAACCCAATACACAAACTGAAAAATAAGATAACAAGCTTAGCTAATAGAATAGGCCAGATAGAGGAGAGAATTCGTGACATTGAACACAGGCAACTAGAGAAACTACAGAGAGAAGAAGAGAGAGATTCACAAATTTAAAAAAAATGAGAAAGCCCTACAAGAATTGTCTGACTCTATAAGAAAGAGCAATATAAAAATAATGAGTATATTAGAAGAAGAAGAGAGGGAAAAAGGAATGGAGGACATATTGAAACAAATAATATATGAGAACTTTCCAAGCCTTTGGAAAGAGTTAGAGCCTTGAATTCGAGAAGCAAACAGAACACCAAGTTACCTCAACCCAAATAGATCTACTCCAAGGCACATCATAATGAAATTATCACAAATCAGTGACAAAGAAAGGAATCCTCAAGGCAGCTACAGAAGAGAAGAACATAACATATAAAGGAAAGCCCATCAGGCTATCATCAGATTTCTCAGCAGAAACTCTACAAGCCAGAACAGAATAGACTCCAACATTTAAAGTACTAAAAGAGAGAAACTACCAGCCAAAAATACTATATCAATCAAAGCTGTCCTTCAAATATGAAAGGGAAATGAAAACATTTACAGACATACAGAAGCTGAGGAAACTTATCACCAGAAAACCCCCACTACAGGAAATACTGAAGAGGGTTATCTGACCAGATACAAAGAATAAAACAAAACAAAACCACAAGTAAAAATTTTAATAAAAACAAGGATAATCTGTGACAACAATAACATAAAAGGGGAGAGGATAAAGATCAGCAGTAGCAAAGGAGGATGGCGTGCAGAAGCACTCATGAGATAATGGACTTTAATAAATATAATAATTTTTCTTTTAATAACCTAATGGTAACCACCCCTGAAAATGCCACTACTGAAACACATAGTTTAAAAAAAGAAGAAACAGAGGATAGAAGTATGGAATACCACCAAACAAAAACAAATGACAGAAAAACAAAAATGAAGAACTAAACAAGACACAAAGCTATCAGAAAGCGGTATATAAAATGGCAGCAGGAAATCCTCAAGTGTCAATGATTACACTAAATGTAAATGGATTGAACTCACCAGTAAAGAGACACAGAGTAGCAGATTGGATCAAGAAGCAAAACTGAACAGTATGCTGCCTTCAAGAGACATATTTAAGCTACAAGGATAAAAACAAATTCAAAGTGAAAGGTTGGAAAACGATTCTCCAAGCAAATAATATCCAAAGAAAATCAGGTGTAGCCATTCTCATATCTAACAATGCTGACTACAAGACAACAAAGGTTACCAGAGACAAAGATGGACATTTCCTAATGATAAAAAGGGGATATTGTATCAAGAAGACATAACACTTCTTAATATATATGCACCGAACCAGGAGCATCAAAATATATAAGACAGCTACTAACTGATCTAAAAGTACAAACTGAAAAAAATATACAGTAATCATACTTGGAGACTTCAACACACCACTGATGGTTTTAGATTATTCATCCAAACAGAAAATCAAAAAAGAATATTGGTTATAAATGAAACACTAGAACAATTGGACATAACAGACATCTACAGGATATTTCATCCCAAAACATCAGAGTATAAATTATTTTTTTCAGTGAACATTCTCAAGAATTGACCATATGTTGGGCCACAAAACTGACATCAACAAATTCAGAAAGATTGAAATTATACCAAGTATATTCTCTGACCATAAGGCTTTGAAACTAGAATTCAGCTGCAAAAAAGTAAACAATGCCACAAAAATGTGGAAATTAAACAACAGACTTCTTTCTAAAAAATTACTGGGTCAAAGAAGAAATAAAAGCAGAGATCAAAAGATATATACAGGGAAGCAAGATGGCGACGGAGTAGGCGGACTTACCAACTTCCAACTCCCAGAAGCAAAGTGGATTATAACTCAATTTAAAGAACCATCATCTGGATAAACCAACTATGAACTAAACTAAGTGAACTCTTCAACCAAGGAACACAGAAGAAGCCACATTGAGACTGGTAGGAATAGCGAAAAGGGCTGCCAAGCTCCCCGGAGCAAACGGCAGCCTGGAGAGACCCGCGGGGCGGGAGGAGAGTTTGGCGGAGAGGGAGAGACCTGGGTCCCAGGAACCAAGCCCCAGCCTGCAGTCCCAGAGCCTAGAAGAGGCGTTTGGACAGTATTGAGCTGTGAAACAAGTGAGGGAGCTCCCAGGCCTACAGTGTGGAGTATTAGGTCCCTTCCTACTCTGCTGAGGGCTGCTTAAGGGTTTGGGGGCACAGGACGCTGAAAGGCGGTTCTGTCGGCGTGGGCAGAGGCCAAGCCGGTGGGAGATCGGTCTAGCCCAGAGGGTCGGAGAGGACGCGCGAAAGCGGTCCGGAAGCTGCGGGCCCGCCTTTAATCCCACCTACGGGGACAAAGCGGGAGGCCAGGAACGGGCAGGCCCTGCGCAAGCCGGCCCTGACCACGGGGACCAGGCTAGGACCAGGGACGGGCAGGGGATTGCAGCTGAGCTGACGCTACCAACCCACCACCCCCCAGGCCGGAGAAACCGCGGTTGGCCAGTATACGTGCGCGAGCGGGCTCCGAGCGTGGGAATGGGGTAGACCCCGAGACAAGTGGAAGCTCGCAGCGGAGCCCACGCTACAATCCCCACCCGGCCGGAGAAACCGCGGATTGCATTCAAACGTGCACGACCGGGCTCCGAACGCGGGGGCGGGGTAGAGTCCGGGACGAGCGGAAGTACGCAGCTGAACGGAAGCCAGCAAACATGCCCGCCCCAATAAACCTTGGTTTCCGACCCTGCGCAGAAGGGCCCTGGCCTCGAGGGCGGGGCTAAAGCTCCCGACGGGCAAAAGCTGAGCAAAGGTGCTCACCTCTACCCTTGGTGCTAAGTCTTGTGGCTTCAGTGACAGCCCCTCCCACAGAGGAGAGGCAGAAATCACAGCAAAAGCCACAGTGGGCCGGCGCTGGCAATGCTCATACCCAACCACCCTAGGCACCGGCAGAGGGGGAGGGGGGCCTGCAGACAGACCACACCTAGAGAAGAAAAAGAAAAAGAGATTTAAAAAATGTGAGGAAACTCTAAGGGAGCTTTGTGACAACATGAAGAGAAACAACATTCACATCATAGGGGTGCCTGAAGAAGAGGAGAGAGGACAGAAAATGGAAACTTTGTTTAATAAAATCATAGCAGAAAACTTTCCTAAATTAAGGCTGGGAATTACTCCACACATTCAAGAAGCACACAGAACTCCATTAAAGAGAAACCCAAAAAGATCTACACCAAGACACATCATAGTTAAAATACCAAAACTAATGGATAAAGAAAAAATTTTAAAAGCTGCTAGAGAAAAAAAGGCTATCACCTAAAAAGGAGCCCCCATAAGGATGACATCGGGCTTCTAAACAGAAACACTTGAGGCCAGAATGGAATGGCAAGATATAATCAAAGTAATGCAGAACAAGAACCTACAACCAAGACTACTTTATCCAGCAAGGCTAACGTTTAAAATTGAAGGAGAAATAAAGAGCTTCCCAGAAAAAGAAAGCCTGAAGGAATTCATAAAAACCAAACCAATTCTGCAAGAGATACTAAGGGGCCTCTTGTGAACAGTTTAAAGGGAGGAATGAATAGAGCAAAAGAAGAATACAGCTTTAAAGAATAAAATGGCAATAAACAACTACATATCAATAATAACCTTAAATGTAAATGGATTAAATGATCCAATCAAAAGACATAGGGTAGCTGCATGGATAAAGAAACAGGACCCATACATATGCTGTCTACAAGAGACACACCTTAAAACAAAAGATGCACATAGACTGAAGGTAAAAGGATGGAAAAAAATATTTCATGCAAATGGAAATGAAAAAAAAGCAGGGGTAGCAATACTTATATCAGACAAAATGGACTTTAAAACAAAGGCTGTAGTAAGAGATAAAGAAGGACACTACATAATGATAAAGGGAACAATTCAACAGGAAGATATAACTATTGTAAATATCTATGCACCAAATATAGGAGCCCCGACATACATAAAGCAGACTTTGATGGATATAAAGGGCGAGATTAACAGCAATACTATCATAGTAGGGGATTTCAATACCCCTCTAACAACACTGGATAGATCCTCAAGAAAGAAAATTAATAAAGAAACAGCAGACTTAAAGGAGACACTAGCTCAACTTGATTTAATAGATATCTTCAGAACTTTTCACCCTAAAGCAGTAGAATATACATTCTTCTCAAGCGCTCATGGTACGTTTTCTAGGATAGACCACATGTTAGGACACAAAAATGGTCTCAATAAATTTAAGAAGATTGAAATCATATCAAGCATTTTCTCTGATCACAATGCCATGAAACTAGAAATTAACCACAAAAGAAAAACTGAAAAATACCCAAAAACTTGGAAACTAAATAGCATGTTATTAAATAATGAATGGATTAACAATGAGATCAAAGAAGAAATAAAAAAGTTTCTAGAAACAAATGATAATGAGCATACATCAACTCAAAATTTATGGGACACAGCAAAAGCAGTTCTGAGAGGGAAGTTTATTGCACTACAGGCATATCATAAGAAGCTAGAAAAAAGCTCAAATAAGCAACCTGAACCTGCATCTAAAAGAACTAGAAAAACAACAACAAATAAAACCCAAGTCAAGTAGAAGGAAGGAAATAATAAAGGTCAGAGCAGAAATAAATGACATAGAGGCTAAGGAAACAATACAGAGGATCAATGAAACCAGAAGCTGGTTCTTTGAAAAGGTAAACAAGATTGATGAACCTTTAACTAGACTCACCAAGAAATAAAGAGAGAGGACTCAAATAAATAAAATTAGAAAGGACAGCGGAGAAATAACAACTGACACAACAGAAATACAAAGCATTGTAAGAAAATACTATGAAGAACTATATGCCAAAAAATTAGACAATCTTGGTGAAATGGACAAATTCCTTGAATCATATAACCTTCCAAAAATCAATCTGGAAGAATCAGAACACCTAAACAGACCAATTACAACAAATGAGATCGAAACAGTTATCAAAAAATTCCCCAAAAAGAAAAGTCCTGGGTCTGATGGCTTCACAAGTGAATTCTATCAAAAATTCAAAGAAGAACTAACTCCTATCCTTCTCAAGCTATTTCAAAA
Organism: Rhynchonycteris naso; assembly: GCA_037038555.1. Classification (NCBI taxonomy): domain Eukaryota; kingdom Metazoa; phylum Chordata; class Mammalia; order Chiroptera; family Emballonuridae; genus Rhynchonycteris; species Rhynchonycteris naso. Next base: position 192,464,559 of record CM072999.1, on the reverse strand, counting down.
AATTCAAGAGGAAGGAAGACTTCCAAACTCCTTTTCTGAGGCGAGCATAATTCTGATCCCAAAACCGGGCAAAGACAACACAAAGAAAGAAAATGATAGGCCTATATCCCTGATGAATTTAGACGCTAAAATTCTCAACAAAATATTAGCCAACCGGATCCAGCAATATATGAAAAAAATCATACACCACGATCAAGTGGGATTTATTCTGGAGAGGCAAGGCTGGTTCAATATTCGCAAATCAATCAATGTGATTCATCACATAAACAAAAGGAAGGACAAAAGTCACATGATAATTTCAATAGATGCAGAAAAGGCATTTGATAAAATCTATCACCCATTCCTGCTCAAAACTCTCAGTAAAGTGGGAATACAGATATCATTCCTTAACATGATAAAGGCCATCTACGATAAACCGACAGCAAACATCATACTAAATGGACAAAGATTAAAAGCAATCCCCTTAAGATCAGGAACCAGGCAGGGATGCCCCCTTTCACCACTCTTATTCAACATAGTTCTGGAAGTCCTAGCTACAGCAATCAGACAAGAAGAAGAAATAAAAGGCATCCAAATTGGAAAAGAAGAAGTAAAACTGTCACTATTTGCAGATGATATGATATTGTATATAGAAAACCCTAAATTCTCAGTCAAAAAACTACTGGACCTTATAAATGAATTCAGCAAGGTGGCAGGATATAAAATTAATACTCAGAAATCAGAGGCATTTCTATACATCAACAATGAAATATCAGCAAAAGAAATTAAGGAAACAATCCCCTTCACTATTGCAGCCAAAAAAATAAAGTACCTAGGAGTAAATTTAACCGAGGAGGTTAAGGACTTGTACTCAGAAAATTATAGAACATTGATAAAAGAAATCAAGGAAGATACAAACAAGTGGAAGCATATACCGTGCTCATGGCTAGGAAGAATAAACATAATTAAAATGTCTATATTACCCAAAGCAATTATAAATTCAATGCAATACCAATTAAAATACCAATGACATACTTCAAAGATATAGAACACATATTCCAAAAATTTATATGGAACCAAAAAAGAACACAAATAGCCTCAGCAATCTTAAAAAGAAAAAATAAAGCAGGAGATATCACTCTTCCAGATATCAAGGTTTACTATAAGGCCATTATACTCAAGACAGCCTGGTACTGGCATAAGAACAGGCACATAGATCAATGGAACAGAACAGAGGACCCAGAAATAAACCCACAGCTTTATGGACAACTGATATTTGACAAAGGAGGAAAGAACATACAATGGATTAAAGACAGCTTCTTTAACAAATGGTGTTGGGAAAATTGGACATCTACCTGCAAATAAATGAAACTAGACCATCAACTTACACCATTCAAAAAAACAAACTTAAAATAGATAAAAGACTTAAATGTAAGCCGTGAAACCATAAGCATCTTAGAAGAAAACATAGGCAGCAAGCTCTCCGACATCTGTAGCAGCAGTATATTTGCCGATTTATCTCCACGGGCAACTGAAATAAAAGGCAAGATAAACAAATGGGACTATATCAAACTAAAAAGTTTTTGCACAGCTAAAGACAATAGGAACAGAATAAAAAGACAAACCACACAATGGGAGAACATATTCGACAGCACATCTGATAAGGGGTTAATAACTAAAATTTATAAAGAACTTATAAAACTCAACACCAGGAAGACAAACAACCCAATCAAAAAATGGGCAAAAGAAATGAATAGAAATTTCTCCAAAGAGGACATACAGATGGCCAATAGGCATATGAAAAAATGCTCAACATCACTAATCATTAGAGAAATGCAAATTAAAACCACAATGAGATATCACCTCACACCAGTCAGAATGGCATTTATCAGCAAAACAACACAGAAGAAGTGCTGGCGAGGATGTGGAGAAAAGGGAACCCTCCTGCACTGCTGGTGGGAATGCAGACTGGTGCAGCCACTGTGGAAAACAGTTTGGAGATTCCTCAGAAAATTAAAAATCGAACTGCCTTTTGACCCAGCTATCCCACTTTTAGGAATATACCCTAAGAACACCATAGCACCGTTCGAAAAGAAGAAATGCGCCCCCATGTTCGTGGCAGCATTGTTCACAATAGCGAAAATCTGGAACCAGCCCAAGTGTCCGTCAGAAGACGAGTGGATTAAAAAGCTATGGTACATATATACTATGGAAAACTACTCAGACATAAGAAACGATGACATCGGATCATTTATAACAAAATGGATGTACCTTGATAACATTATACGGAGTGAAATAAGTAAATCAGAAAAAAAGAAAAACTGAGAACAGCATGATTTCATACATAGGTGGGACATAAAAGTGAGAATATGAGACATGGACAAGAGTGTGGTGGTTATGGGATGTGGGATGGGAGGGAAGAGTGGGATAGGGAGGAGGGGAGGGACACAGGGAAAACCAGATTGAAGGTGACAGAGGTCAATTTGACTTTTGGTGATGAGTATGCAACACAATTGAATGATAAGATAACCTGGAGATGTTTTCATTGTACATATGTACACTGATTTATTGGTGTCACCCCATTAGAATTAATAATAATAAAATATATATATATATAAAAAAGATATATACAGAGAAATGAAAATCACAACATGACATATCAAGATCTCTGGGATGCAGTGAAAGCAGCAATAAAGGGAAGTTCATATCATTACAGGTTTATATGAAAAAACAAGAGAGAACCCAACAACCTAACATCACATCTTAAGGAACTAGAAAGAAAAGAACAAAGGCAACCCAAAACCAGCAGAAGAAAGGGAATAATAAAAATTAGAGCAGAAATAAATGAAATCGAGAACAGAAAAATTATAAAAAAAATTTATACAACAAAGAGCTGGTTCCTTGAAAAGATCAACAAAATTGACAAAACCCCTGCCAAGACTCACTAAGAAAAAAAGAGAAAGAACTAATATAAACAAAACCAAAAATGAAAGAGGAGAAATCATCAAAGATATCATAGATATATAAAAGATTATTGTAGAATACTATGAAAAACTATATGCCACCAAATTCAACAATCTAGAAGAAATGGATAAATTCTTAGAACTATATACAATCTTCCTAGACTAAATCACAAAAAAGTGGAAAGCCTAAATAGACCAATAAGCAGGGAGGAAATAGAAAAAACTATTAAAAACCTCCCCAAAAATAAAAGTCTGGGGCCAGATGCCTATTCTGGTGAATTCTACCAAACAATCAAAGAAGAGTTGGTTTCTATTCTACTCAAAGTCTTCCAAAAAATTGAAGAAGAAGCAATACTCCAAACACATTTTATGAGACCAACATAACCCTTATACCAAAACCTGGCAAAGACAATGCAAAAAAAGAAAACTACAGACCAATATCTCTAATGAATACAGATGCAAAAGTCCTAAACAAAATACTAGCAAATCAAATATAACAACACATTAAAAAAATAACTCATCATGATCAAGTGGTATTCATCCCAGAAACACAAAGATGACTCAACATATTTAAAATGATTAACATAATACACCATATCAACAAAATAAAGAACAAAAACCATATGATCCTATCAATAGATGTAGAAAAGGCATTTGATAAGATATAACATCTATTTATGTTTAAATTACTCAACAAAATGGGTATAGAAGAAAAATACCTCAACATAATAAAGGCCATTTATGACAAACCATCAGCTAACATCATACTAAATGATAAAAAACTGAAAACTTTTCCTCTAAAATCAGGAACAAGACAAGGCTGCTCATTCTCTCCACTCCTATTCTACATAGTGCTGGAAGTTCTAGTCAGAGCAATCAGCCAAGAGAAAGAAATAAAAAGCAGTAGTAAAGTTTTCACTTTTTGCAGATGATAAGATCCTATATACAGAAAACCCCAAAGTCTCCACCAAAACAATAAACCAATACGGTAAGTCACAGGATACAAAATTAACAAACAGAAGTCTATTGCTTTCTTATATGCCAACAATGAAACTTCAGAAAAAGAACTCAAAAAGAATGATCCCTTTTACAGTTGCAACAACAACAAAAAATACTTAGGAATAAACATAACAAAGAATGTAAAGGAAATTAAAAAAGACAAAAAAAAGGAAAATATTCCTTGTTCATGGATAGGAAGAATAAATATAGTTAAAATGGCCATATTACGCAAAGCAATTTACAAATTTAATGCAATTCCATGAAAATTTCAATGTCACTTTTTAAAAAATGGAACAAAAAATCATTATGTTTGTAGGGAATCATAAAAAACACCAAATAACCAAAGTAATCCTAAGGGAGAAAAATGAAGCTGGAGGCATTACAATACCTGACTTCAAATTACACTACAGAGCCACAATAATCAAAACAGTATGGTACTAGCAGAGAAATAGACACACAGACCAATGGAACAGAATAGAGAGCCCAGAAGTAAAACCACATATATATGCTTAAATAATTTTTGATAAAGGAGCCAAAATCACAATGGAGAAAAGGAAGCCTCTTCAATAAATAGTGCTGGGAAAATTGGAAAGCCACATGCAAAAGACTGAAATTCAACTACAGTTTGTCTCTCTGCATAATAATTAATTTAAAATGGACCAAAGACCTAAATATAAGATCTGAAACAATAAATTAGATAGAAGAAAACATAGGTACTAAATTCACAGACCTTGGCCGTAGAGAACATTTTATGAATTTGACCCCAAAGGCAAGGGAAGTAAAGGCAAAGATAAATGAATGGGACTACATCAGACTAAGAAGCTTCTGCAGAGCAAAAGAAACTGACAACATAGCAAATAGCCAACTAAATGGAAGATGATATTTTCAAACAACAGCACAGATAAGGGCCTAATATCCAAAATATACAAAGAATTCATAAAACTCAACAACAAAACAGCAAACAATCCAATGAAAAAATGGGAAGAGGACATGAACAGTCACCTCTCCCAGGAAGAAATACAAATGGCCAACAGATATATGAAAAGATGCTCATCTTCACTAGCTATTAGAGACATGCAAATCAAAACTATAATGAGATACCACCTCACACCTGTTAGATTAGCTATAATAACAGGCAGGTAATAACAAGCGTTGGAGAAGCTGTGAAGAAAAAGGAACCCTCATCCACTGTTGGTGGGAATGTAAAGTTGTACAACCACTATGGAAGAAAGTATAGTGGTTCCTCAAAAAATTAAGAGTAGAACTACCATATGACCCAACGACCCCTCTGCTGGGTATATACCCCCAAAACTAAAAAACATTGGTATGTAAAGACACATGCAACCCCATGTTCATCACAGCATTGTTCACAGTGGTCAAGACATGGAAACAACCGAAATGCCCTTCAATCGATGATTGGATAAAGATGTGGTACATATATACGATGGAATACTATTCAGCCATAAGAAATGATGACATAGTATCATTTACAACAACATGGATGAACCTTGATAACATTACACTAAGTGAAATAGCAAATCAGAAAAAGCTAAGAAGTGTATGACTCCATACATGGGTGGGACACAAAATTGAGACTCATGGACATAGATAAGAGTGCGGTGGTTACCAGGGGGAGGGGAAAGGAGGACAGGGAGGGGGGAGGGGGAGAAGGAGGGGCTTAAAGAGAAACAAAATATAGGGTGACAGAGGATGATCTGACTGTGGGTGATGGGTATACAGCATAATCAGCTGTCCAAATGATGTAGAGATGGTTTCTGTAAATCTATGTACTCTAGTTGACCAATGTCACCCTGTTACATTTAATTGTCTAATTAAAAAAACAAAAAAATAAAAGAAAACATGTGAGGTTTTTGTATGCACACAAGCAATATGATGTTGTGACTAGGAGCATGGGAACTAGAGCAAATCCTGCGCTGCTTACTAGTCACGCAGCCTCATCTGTGTGATGGGAAGTAACAGAGCTGGAGCCCAGTGTGAGCACCAATCCTCCCAGTGCCTTGGCCTCTCCCCAGCCTCTTACTCCATCGAGAGAGGACTAAATGTCTATCTTTGGGGGTGGGGATTTGTACAAGAAATAATTGCTCCTGATCATTTAGGATAATCAGTTGTGCCTTGTATACATTTTACCTTGTTTACTTTGGAGCTTCTCGTGACCTTAGTTCCATATATATATATATAAAATAAACTCATAAGAAAATGGAGCTTCACATTTTAAGCAATTAGATTTTCTGAATCCTGCTGGTTATACTATGATGGGTCTCATGGGTGAGGTGAGGCTTAAAAAAAAGTTAATACATGTAAAGTGCTCAGAACAGAGCTTGGCAGAGTAGGCTCTCATTAAATGTTGGAAATTGTGGGGATTATTCTGCATATACTTAAATGATTGTATCCAACAGAGCATACACATTCAAAACACTTGAATTCAGATCAGTTAAATGCAGGGTTGGTCTCTGCTGAGTATGCCATGGTTTCTGATTAAAAGTCTGCAATGGCTCCCCTGCCCTGGATAGACACCCACACCTTTAACTGCATGCACAA